>LR991040.1:12278558-14962598 GCA_905163495.3 Cosmia trapezina | reverse complement strand
CTTTCATGATGTCCTAGTCGCTCCAAGTGCTCCCTCAAGTCAGAATTATGGAAAATAAAATTATCATGCGAAGCCCCACCGTAGGAGGCATCCGCATGTAATATATTCAAATCGGCGTCTGTAACCTGTAAAAATATATTTTAAATTCTTAACATAAATGCATTCTTAGAACCCGGCAGAATAGGTACGTGCTGCATCGTGTTATAAAATTTTATAATAATTCTGTCGAGTTTCCGTACCTACTTATACAACATTATTTTTTGTTTACACTAAACCTCTAAAGGGCTCATTGTACTCATCATGTTGAACAACTTTTACTATGGGACCAAACCTGAAATCACGAAAAAAAAATCATCTGTTCAGTACATTTATCTACATCAAACTCGTCAAAATGTACTGAACAGCTGTTTTTTTTTTCGCTATTTCAGGTTTGGTCCCATAGTAAAAGTTGTTCAAAATGATGAGTACAATGACCCCTTAAGAGGTTTAGTGTAAACAAAAACTAATGTTGTATAGGTACAATACGATCCTTCATAACAGCGTGCTATCGAGCTGTGTGCTTTTCAAGTTTCAAAAATAGGTACTCTTAACTTAACCTTCTCTCTGCGAGAGAGAATGAGCCGTAATCCACCACGCGGGCACAGTGCGGGCTGGTAGATGACACAAGTGATTTCTTCGAATCTTTGGTTCTATGACATACCGGTTAGCGTCTGCTTGGGGTTCGAACCCGGGGCCGACAGCATTGGGCGACCACTGCTGTCATAGGTGCATCATACGTGATATTAAATGAGACTTACTAGCTGGACATTTCTGGCATGATACCCCTTACGGCAAAAATATCGTTCCTCATTGTCACTGGGACGAATCATAGCAACATATGTGCCATCGATGCAGCCTATGCAGTCTGGGATGTTAAATTTGTCATGAAATCTGCAAAAGTGATATTCCTGTGTTATTGTAGCCCGCGAAATTTAAATTTTCTTACGTTTTTCGCAATTTGCAGGTCATGACTTCATGAAATCGCGAGATTTGAGGTTAATTCTAACATATGTAAGTACCTAGTTCTATTGCCGATTCAAATGATTATAATTCTGTAAAGCAAAAAACGAAAGAAAATTTGAATTTCGCGGGCTACCTTAGCGCATCTTAACATAAAACCTGACCGTGGAGGCAGTAGGAAAGCAAGGCGGGAAAAAAATATACATGGCTAATAATGAATCAAATTTGTCGAGGTTACTAAGAGCTGCATACTTATGCAAACAAAAATTATTATTAAGATTCTCACCGTGTTTTTAAAACATTTCTTTCTTCTCGGTTTTGAGGAAACCGAATGTACTTTTTTACGATGCATGGCTGAGTCACCGCGTTCAAAAATTGGTTCAGTGCACGCGACACCGATGATTGTGAAAGAAAAGTAGTCGATTGTTGTCCCACAGCCCTCTGGTATGTGCCGTGGGCCAAAAACGATAGTGCACTTAAAATCTGAAAAAAAAAAATGTTAAGTAATAGTCAAGTCAAGTCATCTTGTTGCTAGTCAAGTTGAAAATCAAAATGCTAATTTCCCTACCTTTACCCGCCTTGACAGACCTCTTGGAGATTTTAAAACCTCAGTTTAAAAATAAAATGCAACTAAAACCATTTTAAATACAACAATAATGATTACTACCACAAAACAAATAGTGATTACAATTGAACCATTAGTTTAAGCAGTATTGTATTTGTTTTAATAGGTATGTGTTTGTGTAAAAACTCACGTCAAGATTTTATTTCACTACCTAAACCTTTCTGGTATTGGTATTAATACTTGTTTAATTCCCTACAATCATCGATAAGTTATTATACAACGTGTAACGTTGAATGCACAAAACCTCTTAAGGAGTCATTGTACTCATCATTATGAACAACTTTTACTATGGGACCAATCCTGAAATCGCGCAAAAAAATCAGCTGTTCAGTACATTTTGACGAATTATGCGAACAGAAATGTACTGAACAGCTGATTTTTTTTTCGCTATTTCAGTTTTGGTCCCATAGTAAAAGTTGTTCATAATGATGAGTTCCACACAAACATCACTGCCATGATAGGATTACACCCAATGCGATAGCGTGGTAATAAAATTAATCTATTGGATTTTCAACTCCCGGCGCTGAGCAGTGCATTGAAAATCCAGTGCACGAAAAAATCGCGGCGGGAAACAATCGGTCGGTTACTCTACATTTCAATGGCGCTTGAAACAGCGAAACACAATATCGGGAACTCATTATCACATTAAACGCCGACTCAAATTTAGTGACTGTTCCGTTTGGGCCGTGGGGCTCACCGGTGAGCGACAGCAGTACTACCCGTTCAGGCCGTGGGGCTCACTGGTGACCGCGCGACGGGCTCGTGTTTGAACTAAATTTTCTCGCTGGAGGACACAGTGCCGGTACAAAACTATATTGAGCGTGCCCGGCGCGGCCCTGGAGAACAGTTTACGCATACTAGCTCGTTTCGACACTAGGTATAAAAAAAGACTTAGTTGATTTTTTGGCTCAGTATACATAACAAGCTACCCGCCCCGGCTTCGCACGGGTGCAATGTAGATACTAATGTTTTCTCTACTATAATATGCACGTATTATACATATAAACCTTCCTCTTGAATCACTCTATCTATTAAAAAAACCGCATCGAAATCCGTTGCGAAGTTTTAAAGATCTAAGCATACATAGGGACAGACAGACAGCGGGAAGCAACTTTGTTTTATACTATGTAGTGATGTGGTTTTAAAATAAAAAAAGGTTTACAAAATATATGTTTTATTAGAAAATATTTAAAAAGTATGTTTTATTAAAAATTAAACTTTATCATGAATATTTGGCGAATAAATGAAAATCAGTCATCAACAAAATAAACACATTTCCCTTCGTGCGTCGTGCAATAGGGTAAAAAATTGGTCAATGATGAAGCACATTGAAGCAAGATATGCAAAGAAAAGGCTTCTCCGAACATTGTGGACAAAACGTTCTCACCTTTTTAGTCTTGTTTTTAGCCAATTTTCTGCCGTAAGTAGCTGCGTTAATTTTGTAGCAGTTCACACATGCTCGCCTGCTTGTTCTGGCTTGCCCTTCTTTTTGTTGCAGTTTGTGTGCCATTCTTTTAGGTCGTGCAACTGGAACATCTTGTTGTCTGCAAAACGACTTCAGTAATTCCAGTCGGAAGTCTGCCATTTGTATTTTCTTGCCAGTGACGCTTTGATACAAGATCAGTGCATTGACCACTGCTGTGTTTAGGAGAAGGTTGATTGCATACTTCTTGTACCATTTTATCGATTTCCTCAGTGGAGTTGAGTAAGCAGCCATCTGATCGGACATATCTACAGCTCCTTTAGCGCCGTTATAGTCAATGACTATTTTCGGTTTGGAAATAGTTTTGTTGCGTTTTCGGACATTTTGGAATCGCACCGAGTGTTTTGTGGACAGCAAAAGTACGTCCCTTTTATCCTTCCACTTCATTACAGTTATGCCCTCACTGCTTTCCTTCGCCACGAATTGTCCTCGCTTCAGTTTAGCATTTACTACATCCTTTGGCAGATTCTTCCGGTTCTTCCGAATCGTGCCTACGAGATGAGTCTCTGCATCCAGGAGTTTTTTGGCAAGATCTATACTGGTGTACCAGTTGTCGGTCACTAGCGTATGTCCCTTGTATAGAAGATCGCTGCATAGAGACATAACGACGTTCAATGGTGTTGTATTGATTTCATCGTTATTCTTTCCTGCGTATACATTTATTTTATATGTATATCCAGGAATGATACATAACTTGAACTCCTTTATACCATATTTATGCCTTTTTTGTTTATTGTATTGTCGAAAAATGATTCGACCGCGAAAAGGCACCACGCTTTCATCTATGCAGATCTCTTCGGAAGGGGTGTAGTTTCTTTGAAAGTTCCTGTTCACAACTTCGAGTAATTTTTCAATTCTGTGTAATCTATTAGACTTATTGTCTTCGTCTTGCTGAGAAAAGTGCAGCATTTGCAACAGCAGCTCAAATCTGTTTCGACTCATTATTGTTCGTGGAAAATTCTGTCCAAGTACAGGATCTTTTGACCAGTAGTAGGATATTTTGGGTAATTTTACGATCCCCATGAAAATAATCAGTCCGAAAAATCGTTTCATCTCTGCTGCGGATTTAGGTTTCCACTGGCGAATCCGCGCAGCTTTAGATGCTGCGTCAGACCCTGTGACTTTTTTGATAGCAAAGCTGTTCGTATAATCGGCCACCATTTCAAATACTTCGTCTGGTACTAAAAATTGGTAGAAATCTGCCGGGGTCTTATCGATCATTTCTCTTACAACTCGTGTATCTAATCCTGGGAATTCAGTGTAGGGAATAATACGACGCTGATTACCTTTTGGTTGGTGCCACACGGTAGATGATGCAGTTAGCAACGCGGTGTGACCAGAAGTACTTGGCACGGCATTTTCAAATTCAATGTCGCTCGTGTCACTAATGGACAGAACTCGTCGACGTCGCTTTCGTAAAGGTGGTTGTAAGTTATATTCTTCCTCAGACTACGAACTTAGCTGAAAGCTACTATTGAGCAAGGAAATTTCTATATTTTCAATCTGCGTCAAATCGTCATTTGTAATTTCAAAGTCTTCAAACTCATCCATGATTCACACCACACTTTTCGTTACAGTCATACACAGTTTATTCACTTATAACCAGGATAAAACTCACTAAAACAATCTAAAATATATATAATATGACAGGTAAACAATGCGCTTGACCTTGTGTGCGATTACTAACTCTCTAATGGCGCGTGTCAAGCGCGCGGCCGCGCGCAGCCTTTCCGGGAATCCAGGAAGGGCGCGGGGTGTGTCCGGCGCAGCGACCCCCGCGGCCCCGCGCGAACGAAATGCAGATTTCCGACGGCGTGCGCCGTGGTGGTCACCGGTGCGCGACAGCAATTATTTTGTTAATTATTTGGATAGTAATAAGAAATAATTATTTAGAGTGGGGTTTTTGACTATTTTGAACCGTATGAGCCAATAAAAAATTGTAAAATTTGTCGAAGTCGCAAATCGGCGTCAGCCCACAATGAAAGTATAATGGTGGTCACCGGTGACCACCACGGCGTTCAATGTGTTATGAAAGAACACGAGGAAGATTAACTACTTATTTAACTATACCTTCTGTTTACTTAATTCGAAAATTCTATTGAAAAACACCATTATTAGCACATTTTTTCAATATTAGCCTTTGTAATTCCGGTCAATGAGTCATCATAAGATTTAAAAACATAATTACAAAAAATATTACTCACCGTTATGCCTGTCTGCCGACAAATATCAATGATCCGGCATCCACTTAATCTAAGCGCTATTATGCGCTGCCTTTCGATTTGCGTCAGCTGAGGCGCCATTTTAAAAACAAATAATATTTGCCTTTGATGTTTGAAAGCACTAGCACTATACGATTCTATGAATTTCTAGTGACTGACGTAAAGTTGGACGAGGTGCCGCCTAACCCAGATAAACGAACGAACTGAAGGAAGTGATGTGAGCGTTCGTTTAATTTCGTTAAGGGTCGGGAGAACTCGGCAGCAGTGGCGGACGCGCAGGGGCGCGGGGGCGTGGCCCATTCCAAGTGAAACATGATTTTATTGGCTCCTCATTATTAGAATGTGCAACCATTGCGCAATTTTAGAAATGATGTAAACTCCACCAATCATGTCAAGCATACTTTCTTTCTAACACTTCATACTGCGTCGTAGTTATAGATATGTATAGGGTTTACGTTGATGTGCTGGCGTCTGTACAAACATGGATAAGTCAGTATCCTCAGAGACCGAAACACAGGTTCACAGCTGTCGGTGCTTTTTAGGTTTGACATAGATCTAATTCTGGGCCTTAAAAATCCCTTCCATCTCACTATTGTTACCCTAAAATATGATTCCAAATCTCAACACTGACGCAACCAACCCATGATAAGCTAGTAGAAGTGTATCTTCACTGACTTTATGTGATAGATTATACAGGGTGTTTCTTTTAAGGCGTCAAGCCAGTGCGTGCTGATAGCAGTACAGAGTACCATACCTATCGATTTAACCCCTATCGATTTTTTGTAGATAAATTTTAAAGAGTTAACTGCTAAGCCGGGTCCTTTAAGGGACGTGTAACTTAAAGCATATCTAGATTTATTGGAAACATTTGACAGTATTTCTGCTGTTGAAACAAATAGGCTTGCGATGAGGTTATCAAGAATGGAAGCGTTATTCATTGAGTTCGACAGGTTGCAGAGCCAAATAGAAATACTTAACGAGTCTAATCAAGACGTAGAGTTAACAACTCGTGATCTAGTTGAGCAAGATTTTGATACTTGCATTTCCATTGCCCTAAACTTACTTCAAGCACACAGCTCCACCCCCAAAACAACCTGAAGGTCCTGCTAGCTATTCTCACAGCAATGGTTGCCCTCATCATGAACATCAAGGTTACAATTATTTAGGTTTCAAATTGCCTACTGTAACTATGCCTAAATTTGATGGTACCTATTTCAAGTGGCTCGAGTTCAAAGAGATCTACTCTTCATGGATTCATGACAATCCTAAAATAAAAAATTAATAAATTCCACTACCTCAGCTCTTATTTGGAGGGTGAAGCTGCGTGAGTTCTAAGCAACCTGGAAGTATCTGATAAAAACTACATAGAAGCTTGGTCACTCCTCTGCAACCGGTTTGACAACAAGAGGCAATTAATTAAAAATCATTTAAAATCCCTATTTACTATTGAGTCAGTTCGTGAAACTGATAAGTCTATTAGATACATTTTATTGATCATGTGACAAAAAACTTACGTGCCCTATGCACGCTAGGACTCCCTACTGAAGAAGAAGACCGCATTCCCTAGGGAAGAACACCGCAACTCTATGTCTGATATACCTACACTCGATGAGTTCTTCTCATTTTAAAAAACCCGTGCAGTCGTTCTTAAGACTTAACAAAACCAAGACAGATAAAGCAGCCGGTGCTAAACAAGCCCCTCACCCCCCGCAGCCTTTTACAATAAGAACACTACACAAACTAAAATATTAGTTGCTACATCCAAGGAATCCAAAGTCCAGGATGAGTACAATAGATGCACCTTACCTCCTCTACCGCAATGACTACTTGACCACGAACCCTGTTCGATGGTGGTGCGTGACGTCCACCTGCTGATGTGGTGCCCCTGCGCGGCGTATTCGCGGGCAGCCTCCATTGCCGCGACGGCTTAGCCCTCTCCTGTTATATGTTCGAGGGGGCGACAAGTTGCCTCCTGCACACTTCGTCGAGGAAGGCCATCAAGGCCAAGAAGGATGGTAGTTCCCCTGAAGCCGCTCCGCTCCTCGAACTGATATCTTAGGCGGGATGGTAACTTCTGTAACAGAATAAAGAGTAATAAATAGGACCACTCCGCTATGGGCAGCCCTAATTTCTGGAGAGCCTGCGTCGACTCCAGCAGAGGATTGTAAAAGGATTGCCTCAATCCCTCCAGCGTTGAGGAGACGTTAGGTAGAGACACTATCTGATCTAGCCGCTAACAATCGGGTGTTTTGATACCTGTCCCTCAACAGGCCGAGAGCTACCTCATAATTCTTGGCGTCCACAGGTAGATGCTTTACCAGCACCATTGGCTCCCCTACTAAACAGCTACGTAGGTAATAATGTTTTTCCGCCTCCGGAAGGTTTGGCCTGTCATGGACCAATGACAAAAACAAATCATAAAAGCTCACCCAGTCCATTGGGTTACCACTGAACTGTACCAGTTGAATGAATGGCAGCTTAGCCGCAACGCTGCCTCCACTCGCAGTATTCATAGTTTTAACCAACGGTTTGTATGTCACTTCGGTCTCCTCGGCCTTAGTGTCCACTGAAACTAAAAAGTTATTAATCTCAGAGAACTCACACCCCAAGTCATCGAGATCTTCGACGTCGCTGGCTACCAGCACTTCATAGGCCTGTAAGAATTCTAAATAATATTTATCAAATTGCCTTTTCATAACTCTCACAGCAATCGACGAGGTGGAACTTTCTACTTTGTTATAGAAATCCCGGAGCATCTTAGCTCGTACCTTAAAATTGTCTAGCCACGTTGACATCCATTTTGGCAAAAATGAAAATACTCCACTTACAAATGCAAAATTGAGTAAACAAATAAACAAAACAATTGCTGCAATTGGTGTCGAAACAAATGTGTTATCATTAAACCAAATGCGTCGACTGATCGCAATTTGACATAAAAAGGATGATACACAATGATACGAACAAAACACTAGGTAATAATTGGTAATAATATCTTATAATTACAACCCAATTAGATTTTCAATCGTAACTCATAACACAATCTTGTCGTTACTGATATCTATAGTAAAACAAAACAATGAACATAGCACAGTCTAAACTGCTAGTGTTAGAAAGTTAATTACAATAAAAAGCAATAAAACTAACCTAAATTTGAGATAGTCACGAGTTCACGACGGCGAGAATAATAGAATAATTATTATGAAAACAAAAAAAAACAACAAATGAATGTGCTACACAATTTAGCAACTAATATGTACAATACTATGTGCAGTATTATGTGCTATTACTTAACTTACTGTTTACTTTATAGCATCCGTGACACTTCACAACACAACACAAACCTACGCACTTGTTGCTTCGAATAGAGCAGAATAGCACGTTGGTCGCTGACTCGCTGCACTGACTTAGGTTTATATCTCAACGGATCGCTGTTATCAATGTTACCAGTCGGCGGGAAAGAACCCGGCGCCCCGGCGGCGGCGATCGCTTCCCGGCAGTTGTTGGTCGCTGCGACAAAAAAAAAAAGATAGCCCGACGTTTCACGTAGAAACTTTATCTTCTCTGTCTAGAATCTAGATGGGTACCTAAAGGTCACTTAGGTCGTTAGGTAGTAGTTGCGCCACGACTTCCGAATGTGTGTGATGTGAATAGCTTCTATTCACAGGATCACAGGTTGTGGCAGTGGCTTTTTCCCTCATGGGCCACCAAAATGTACACGAAGAACGCTCGTGCACACGTTTTGATCGTACGTAGTATTTAAAAATACTAGAAGGTTCTTGATATTTGAAACAGTTGAGTAAGTTTAAAATGACTGTTTAATTTCACGACACACACGATGATTTTGAAAATATAAGGTTTTACAATAATAAGTTTTTTCTTTTACGACGAGTGCGCTGCGCATCGCTAGCGTCCAGGAAACGGAAGTGAGTAAAAAAAATCGGTGTACGCTAATGTTGCGCAACATTAAAAGTAGTGCCGTCCACAAATCGGATTTGCATGAACACTACCTGAATTGAAAGCGTTGCCCGCTTTGGTGGCGGAGGATAGTAAATTTTGAAAAGTACTCAAAATTATTTACTCTACAAAGAATATATGCCAGGGTCTATAGATTGTAGATGTCCCTGCTTGCGTGGAACTCTTCGGCCTTACGTTCTCGAAAGTTGCCAGATCGTTTCGTCTCCTTTTTAGACCTCCCTTTCTTGATGTTATTCTTTGCCTGTTCCATTGTTCAGTAAGCTAAACTTAGCACCGTGTTCTTATAACTCTAAAAGCTGTAAAGAGTTTGGGTGCTTCGTCGACCGGGGAAATTCGTCCCAGTCTAAACCGCTGCCCAATCTGGGGGGTCCAAACGCCTCCTGCCGGAGGCTCTACGCGGGGGTCGTGCGGTCCATGGCCCTTTACGGAGCACCGGTGTGGGCGCGTTCCCTAAGGCTGGGACCAGCCGGCAGGTTGAACGCGTCCCAGAGGGTCATGGCCATCCGGCTAGTCCGGGGATACCGCACGGTCTCCCGGGAGGCGGCGAGCCTCCTTGCCGGATTGCCGCCGTGGGATCTGGAGGCAAAGGTCCTCGCGCACGTGTGGGAGTGGCGCGAGGAGGCGAAGCGCCGGGGCGTAACTCCGCTGCCGCGAGAAATCACGGTACAGCGGACAGAGCTCCGGCGGGATCTCATGGCGGCATGGAGAGCGCGACTGTCGCAACCCAGCGCTGGGCACGCCACAATAGCGGCGATAAGTCCCCTCTTTGAGGAGTGGTTAGAGAGGCGCCACGGCGTCCTCACCTTCCGCCTGACGCAGGTCCTCACCGGACACGGTTGTTTCGGGAGGTTCCTGTTTCGCATAAGGCGGGAGGAAACGCCCGGGTGTTTCCATTGTGTAGATCGCCCGGAGGACACGGTGGAGCATACAGTGGAGGTCTGCCCGGCTTGGGCAGAGCACCGCCGTGTTCTCACGGAGGCGATCGGCGGCGGCGATCTCTCGCGTCCGAGCCTGGTCCAGGCCATGGTGCGGAGCGAGAGTGCATGGGAGGCCGTCACCTCCTTCTGCGAAGCAGTGATGCTCGCGAAGGAGAAGGCGGAACGCGTGAGGGAGAGGCAGCCTCACGCCCTCAGTCGCCGCAGGAGACGCCCTGGGCGGCGGGAATCGCGGGGCGATTTCCGGCCACCGTAGGCGCGGGCCTGCGGACGGTGAGCAGCGGGTAGCTCGCCGTCCGGTAAGGACCAGGCCCGAGTCGACGGCGCGTCGTGCTCCACGCGCGCCTCAAAGAGATGTCAGCAAGTGATGGGGCCCAATAGGGCCGACGCCGCTGGGGTCGCGGGTTGTCTGAAAGGGTTACCGCGGCCCTGGCATAGGCAACTGAAGGAACACGGGTGGGTTTTAGTCAGTAAAAGTCTGACACGCCCTCCCGCTCCACCCAGAGCGGGAGAAGTTATTTGATGATTTCCCACCCTCAAAAAAAAAAAAAAAAAAAAAAAAGAGTCTATAGATTTATCTATAACTGTATAAATCTCACTAATAAGCTAACGGGAACTCTACAAGTCCATAAACTAGAAGAATCTATGATTGTTCTCACTAAAATAACTCAAATCGAATAATTTAAAAAAGCAATAAGCTACCTAAAATTCGGCAAACCACTTAAAACTAATACTCACTTGTGCTCATTAAATCCTTTTGTCGATGTTGATGAAAAAAGAGATCCAATTGTTCTAAAATGTGATCACTATTTATCAAAGCTAATTTTTCAATCTAAACACACTCAGCTCTTGCATGCTGGACCACAGCATCTACTTTCGTCTATCCGTGACCGCTACTGGCTTATAGGAGGTCGCAAGCTCGCTAGAGAAGTAGCAGGAAGTTGTTTTGTCTGTCGTCGCTTGAAGGGGATCACAATGTCCAATATAATGGGAAATTTACCCACTGATAGGATAGAACCTGACTTCCCATTCAGTACTGTTGGCACTGACTTTCCTTATAACCGATCGCAAGGGACGAGGATGCAAAATAACTAAATGTTATTTATGAATTTTCGTTTGCTTTCGATATAAATGCCTACATCTAGAAGTGGTAAGTGAACTATCCAAAGATGCTTTCATACAAACATTAAAACGGTTTATTGCTCGCAGAGGAGTGCCCAAGATTATGTGACTGCTGCTAGCCGGAGCATTGAATTTCGCTTCTCTCACATATACGCTCCTCATTTCAATGGTATTGCGAGAGCCGGCGTCAAATCAGCGAAGTTTCATCTACCCAGAACATCCTAAATAGCCGACCCCTATGTCCTTTGAGTCTCTTAACCCGGCTCACTTTTTTATTGGTAGACAAATGACTGCGCTCCCTTCACCGAGTTACCTGGATTCCAACACGAATCGCCTCAACCGGTTCCAGCGCCTAGAACAAGCCAAGCAGCACTTCTGGAAGAGATGATCTTCCGAGTACGTCGCCGAGCTCCAACAAAGGATCAAGTGGCGAGTGAAGTGCCGGGATCTCAAGTTTGACGATTTAGTCCTGATAAACACACCTCTTCCTGTCCTGATAAACCAATGTACAGTGGGCTGCATCAATTGGGTACCCCAGTTGTATTAAAATGTTAATGCAGCTGGGGTACCCAATTGATGCAGCCCACTATACATTGGTTCCAACCAGACACCTAGAGTGGCTGACAAATCCACAGATCAAGGTACAATAAAGAGAGCTCTCAATCGTCCGGTGTTACTTCCAACCGCCGATTTTATTATTAGGATTTTTCAAAAACCAATAGAAATCAAAATAGAAAAAGTGCCTCTTGTAACTATGACCTGTATTTTGTTACATATTCTTTTAAAAACAGTCAATACTCTCGGGACATTTATACTCCACCCGGAACTTTCGATTCTTCTGACGAATCACATACTGAAACTGCAGAAATTTGAGCATTACAACGGATCTCTTCTAGCGATATTACCGTAACTAGAAACGAATTTGCTGACTATTTTCAAATGAATGAACAACAGTAAAACTACACATATGTCACTCTCACGAACACGTACACATTTCATTGTTATCACAAGTAAACTTTTTAACATTGTTTAATCTATCTAAATATATAAAAGAAGAAATTGACTGACTGACTGATTGTTGACTGACTGACTGACTGACATATCAACGCACAGCCCAAACCGCTGCTGGGTCTAGAGATTCCCAATTTGGCATGTAGGTTCCTTATGAGGTCTAGGTGTGCACTAAGAAAGGATTTTTCAAAATTCACCCTCTTAAAGGGGTGAAACGGGTGTCCAAAGTTAGTATGAAAAATCATATTCCTTGAGTTAATAGACTTGAAACTGGGCATGAATATTCATCTAAGTAAATAATAATGTTTGTCATTTTTAGTATTCCTGAACTACCCCCTAAGGAGGGGGTAGTTCAGTATACAAACTTTGACACCCCCAATATCACCATACAAACTTTGACACCCCCAATGGGGTGTCAAAGTTTGTATGGTGGAATTTTAACGTTCGGTCCGACTAACTCGAAACTCAGTATTTATACTTGAGACCAAAAATGAAGAATAACATGTATCAGGGTTTTTCGAAAATCTACCCCTCAAGGGATGAAAAGGGGTACTCAATTTAAAAATTGGTGTAAATAATCTTTCAGTGAAGCTACGGAAATATACAAACGATTTTTTAAAAACAGGGAATATAGTTTATATGGAAAATTATATTCATTCGGTTAATTAACTTGAAACTTGGCACAAATACCTGCCAAAGCGAGTAATAAAGTTTGTCATTAATAGTTTTTACCCCAGAAGGAAGGGTAGAGAGGGAGGGGGAAGGGGAGGGGTGGTAAGTAGGGAAAGGGAGGGTGTGGTGAGGAGGGGAAGGTGAGGGTGGGGAGTCGTGGTGAGGAAGTAGAGGAGGAGGATGATGTAGGGAGGGGGAGAGGGATAGGAGGGTGTAGTGAGGGTGTGGAGAGAGGGAGGGGGAGTCTCGGACTTAAATAATTATTTTTGCATTTGATAGCCCAATTCTTAAGGAAGGCTATAGGTATAACATCACTAGAACTCTTAGGTGTCGAGCAAAAAGAAAAAAACTCAGAAAAACGCTAAGCGAAAACGAAGTAATAGCGTGGGCAGGCAATGCGATGCGACGGGGTGGGTTGGGGGCACAAGAAAGAACAATGCTCAAAAATGTATGTACACCATGCCCACCCTTGTAGCACTTTAAAACCTATGTAATCGAGAGGCCATAGCCATCTTATTATTTTATTGTATGACAGCGAAACTGAAATCTCCGTCCGATAAAAGTGTCTAAATGGATTAGCGTTTTGTGTGGTGAGCCTATAGATACGTTTATGTAGTAGCTATCGATAATACATGTATACTTACAGTCCACTGTGATGTTAGTTGCAAATAAACCTGCATTGTAACTACACGTTGTTTTCTTTAAAAAATCGAGGCAAACGAAAGTCAACCTTATAAATTAATCATTTTGGTCCACATTCAAGCTGGATTGTGTTAATGAGCGTCGAGCCCGGCCGGCCGACCCGCGACCGCGAGAACAAAAGATTATCACCTGATCGCGATAAGGAGTCGTCGGCGGTGACACGTTTTGCTAATAGGTGTTTTTACAAGTTATAAAACGTTTATCTGGCAAACGAACATTAAAGTGAAATTGATTGACTATAAACTGTTACTTGTTTACAAGGTGTATGTGACTTTTGGTGAAAATAATATTAACAGTACATTGAGTGAGTGATCTATGAGATTAAAATTAAAAAACTGTTATTTTGTGAGACTTTATTACCTAAGACAAGTGACCGAGGAGTGTTGTTTGCCGAGATTGCTGTTGCGAGTTTTTTATTATTACAATGGAGGTACTTGTTTCGCTACAAGATGAGTTGTTAGAGAATTTATTGAAAGCTGAGAAAAATTATAAGAAGACTCCGAAAGAGAGAATTAAACGTCAGTATTTAGAAACGAGATTGGAGCTGCTAGAACAACAATTAATAGATTTTAAAGACGGACACAAGGAGATAGTTGCAAAAGCGAAAAATAAAAAGGACGCAAATTATTTTACAGAAGGGAAATATGAGATTTTTGAGGAGATATATGTGCAGTATAAATCAAGTTTGCGGGAAGCTTTGCAACAGTTTTTGCCGCCAGTTACCGAGTTACCTAACCCAGTAGTTACCAATAGCGGGAACAATAATTGCAGTGATGTGAAATTACCCCGCATAACATTACCTACTTTTGGGGGTAAATATGAAGAGTGGTCGACCTTTTACGACATGTTTTCCTCATTAATACATAGTAATAAGAATATTTCATTGGTACAGAAATTACATTACCTCAAGTCCAATTTGAGTGGAGAAGCATTAAATCTAATAAGTAATTATTCGACGACTGATGCAAATTATGAGGAAGCATGGAAACAGTTAGTTCGGCGATACAATAATAAGCGTTATAACTGCAATGCTATTATGAGATCTTTATTTGGCACAAAGAAAATTCAAACCGAGTCAGCCAATTCAATTAGAAGTTTGTTGGATACGACGTCTACCTGTCTTAAATCTTTGGAAAACTTGGGCATTAGTACTGATTCTAGTTACGCTAACGCGTCTGTCGTTTATTTAGTCGTTTCAAAATTGGACACAGAATCGGTTAAACAGTGGGAACAGCAATTAAATATGATGGATGATGAGTTGCCCACTTGGTTGGAATCACGTCATAATCCAGCTAGTTACATCCTAGTTAACGCTTATGTGTTGCATTCCTTAACGTCACTACTTCCTTCAACTAAATTGAGCACTTCTAAATGGGTAGAAATTGACAATCTTCCTTTAGCTGATCCTACATACGCGACTCCGGGTAAGATTGATATTTTGCTAGGTGCAGAGGTTTATAGTGAAATATTACTTGATGGCGTTATGAAGCATCCTGATTGTAATTTAATAGCACAGAATACTGTGTTTGGATGGATTTTGTCAGGAGGAATGTCAAAGGGATCTCGAACGTTAGCAAAGGATAATCTCATTAGCATGCACATACAGGTGAATGAGGATGAGTTACTTAAAAGGTTTTGGGAGATGGAAGATGAGCCTAATTTAATAAAGAAAGAGATGACTAATAGCGAGAAAGTATGTGAGGATTTGTTTGACTTAACTACAGTGAGAGATAATGAAGGGAGATTTATAGTGAGCTTACCTTTTGCAACGGACGATCCTAAGTGTCAATATGGTAACACAGAAGAGAGAGCAGTGAAGAGGTTAGGATATTTGGAAAGAAAGCTATCGAAAGATTTAAAGTTGAGAGAAGAATATAATAAAGTTATGAGTGAGTATTTGAGTATGAACCACATGAGAATGGTTTCTGAGAGTGAGTTGCAGAACTCTAAAGCTGTCTATCTTCCTCACCATGCTGTGGTGAGAGAAGACAAAGACACCACTAAAGTGAGAGTCGTCTTTGACGCTTCGAGCAAAGGTGACAACAGTGTGTCACTAAATGATGAGCTTCTTGTTGGACCAAGGTTACAACAAGATTTCAGGCACATATTGATGAGATGGCGTCATCATAAAGTCTGTATCGTAGCCGATATTGTTAAAATGTATCGGATGGTAAGAGTGGCGGACAAGGACACAGATTTCCAGAGGGTTGTCTGGAGATTTGATCCGTCGGAGCCCATACAACGTTACAAATTGTTACGTTTAACGTTTGGTACAGCATGCGCGCCATATTTAGCTGTCAAGGTGATGCACAGACTTGCTGAGTTAGAATGAGATAAGTATCCATTAGCGGCGAGATTAACAAAACAATGTTATTTTATGGATGACTTAATGACCGGGTCTGACACGGTTAATGAAGCATTAAAAATTTATGAGGAGATGAATGAGTTAATGAGGAGTGGTGGTTTTGAATTACAGAAGTGGAATAGCAATAATGATAAGTTTTTAGAACAGATTGGGAAAAGTGAGTTGAGTGAAAGGCAAACTATTAAATTTAATGATCTAATCAAGGTGTTATGTTTGAGTTGGAATAGGAAGAATGATAATTTTGAATACGTAGTAAACTTACCTGAACCTAAGGATTTAGTCACTAAAAGACAAGTATTATCTGAAGTAGCGAGATTGTATGATCCTTTAGGCTGGATTGCCCCAGTGGTAGTTAATGCTAAGATTTTAATTCAGAAACTGTGGAAATCTGGTCTGGAGTGGGATGAGAGTTTGACAGATGAATTACGTGGTGAGTGGATAAAATATAGACAAGAGCTAACAGATTTCAAAAATATCAAAATACCTAGGTGGGTAAATTTTACACAAGAATGTAAGAGAGAGTTACACGTATTTTCAGATTCTTCAAAATCGGCTTTTGCGGCAGCGGTTTACATACGAGTGATTGATAGTTTAAATAGAGTGCATGTACATTTACTGTCTGCAAAGACTCGAGTTGCCCCAATCGTAAAGGAGTTTCTATACCCCGACTTGAATTGTGTGGCGCCACCTTAGCAGCCAAGCTTATATGTGAAGTATCACAAGTTCTGGAGATACCAAAGGAACATCTCTATGGATGGACCGACTCCACCATAGTGTTAGCATGGCTCAAAGGAGGCTCAAGTCGATGGGCAACATTTGTTAGTAACAGAGTGTCCACTATATTAAATATTATGGATTACCACCAGTGGAGTCATGTCTCATCAGAGACAAACCCTGCAGACTGTGCTTCACGTGGTCTGCAGCCCAAGGAATTGAGTGAGCATACATTGTGGTGGAGAGGACCGCAGTGGTTGTCGGAAACTACAGTACACACAGAGAATAAACTGATTGAAGACACACACGAAGAGGAACGAATCCAATCTTTAACCGTTTTATCTGATGTTGGCGAAGAATTTTTTTGGTTAAAATATTCATCTTTAAATAAACTATTAAAAATTGTATCCTATTGCAGACGAGTTTTGAATTATAAATTAAAGAAAGACAATAGAACTAAACTACCTAAATTTATCACACCAAGTGAAATGGACGAGACTTTATTAGCATGCATTAAACAAGTACAAGAGCGCGAGTTTTCATTGGAAATAAAACAGTTAAAGACTGGAGGATGTGTGCCTAAAAAGAGTAAATTGCGACCTCTTTGTCCCTTTTTGAGCCAAAAGGGGTTACTAAGAGTAAGTGGACGCATAGCACAATCGGACGCGTGTTATGACACGAAGCACCCGATAATTATGCCTGGTAACCATCATTTTACCGAGGTTTTAATTGCGGATGCTCATACCAAAACATTGCACGGTGGCCCGCAGGCTATGTTAAATTTTCTTAGAACTAAGTACTGGTATCTTACGTGCTAAGGAACGAGTTAAAAAATATTTTAGAGAGTGCACTATTTGCTTGAGATACTCCACAAAGAAGACTACTCCTATAATGGGCCTGCTTCCAGAGGCAAGGTTGAAACCCAGTAAGCCATTCAAATATACTGGTGTGGATTACTGTGGTCCTGTTTTTATCAGATTTTCACCAGGCCGAGGAGCAAAGTCTTTTAAAAGTTATATTTGCATATTCGTGTGTATGGTTACACGAGCAGTCCATTTGGAAGCAGTAACCGACATGACTGCCAAAGGTTTTTTGCTGATTTTAGGCGATTTACTGCTCGTAGAGGCCATTGTCAGGATTTATACAGTGACAATGACACTAATTTTGTTGGCGCTGATAAGCAAATGCGAGAAATGTTTAATAGGGCCCGGTCGTCTCTTCCTGAAGAAATAGCAGAGCTACTTTCTTTAGAAAGGACCACCTGGCATTATATTCCTCCACACTCGCCTAACTTCGGCGGGTTGTGGGAATCATCGGTGCGCAGTACTAAGACCCATTTGAAAAAAGTAGTAGGAAATAGTACGCTTACGTACGAAGAAATGTCGACTGTCCTGGCGCAAGTGGAGGCGTGTTTAAACTCGAGACCGATTTCCTTGTTGAGCAATGACCCAAATGACCCTCTACCCTTGACACTAGGTCACTTCTTGGTAGGCGAACCATTATTAAATATTGCAGATGAGGATTACACTAATTGTAATGTTGTTGGGTTAGATAGATGGCGTTTGACGCAAAAAATTGTAACAGATTTTTGGAATAGGTGGTATAAGGAATACCTAGTTAATTTAAATCAAAGGTATAAATGGAACACTAAACGTGATGAACCAGAAATAGGCGATATTGTTGTTTTAAAAGAAGACAATGTACCTCCAGCTAAATGGTTACTTGGTCAAATTATCAAAAAATATCCTGGACCTGATAATGTAACCCGAGTCGTATCCATAAAATGTAAAACCGGAGAATATAAGCGGCCAGTAAGCAAAATTTGTATTTTAACTAAATGAAAGTTGTTGTTTTCCCTGTTGCTGTTTAGTTGTTTTCAAGTTTAGAGTTTATTTACCTACCTGTCTAAATGAAGATAAAAAAAAATGTTATACTTATGAACTAGTATTTACCTACATCATTAATTTCAGTTGAGCTATGTACTAATGATCTACTTAGTAAAAGTGTTTGTTATGTATGTATCTAAATTGAATATTGAGCCTGAGGCTGAGCCGAACGTATTCTGCGTTGCTTGAATGTATTTACTTACTACAAGAATAAGAACCATACAGGGTTGTTCTATTTGTTCATTTTAGTTTTTCTTTATGAAGATGTTATGAGAGGCATGTTTCTTATGAGTTTGTATTTACACTTGTTATTTGTTAAGTTTTCGCATAAGTATTTCTATTTTGTTAATTGTTTGAGATTAAGTAAAATTTTTGTTTTTTTTTAAGTGTTGTTAAAGAACTATGTTCTTTGGCGGGCGGAATGTCTAAATGGATTAGCGTTTTGTGTGGTGAGCCTATAGATACGTTTATGTAGTAGCTATCGATAATACATGTATACTTACAGTCCACTGTGATGTTAGTTGCAAATAAACCTGCATTGTAACTACACGTTGTTTTCTTTAAAAAATCGAGGCAAACGAAAGTCAACCTTATAAATTAATCAAAAGTTATATCGAAATAAAGAAACCGGAATCGGCAGTCACAAGTCACAATTATGTCGGCGTTTAATATTCTTTGTTATTAAAAATATGTCAAAAAGCATCTAAAAATATCGAAGATGTGACACATCTTCGATATTTTTAGCTCACGAAGCTGCTAGTTTTAGATGATATGTCCCAAAGCTAATTAAAATAATATCTTCATTTGACAATTCAGGGAACGGCATATTTATGGACTCGTCAGTCAATGTCCTGAACGCAGCTCACTGCCTATTCACATTTTCTGAAACAACGTAGTTGCCCAAGTTATTGTTCTGAGACTAATTCTATCTACGAAGTCTGTGGCATAGACACTATCATGAAAAGGCTCCCTAAAGGTATTGAGAAGAGCTCCAGTAATTAGGAAGTCAGTACAGAGATGAGGAAGGAACGATCAGGAAGTGATTTATTAAATATCATGTTCCTAAACATTTTAAAGTCGCGTTTGAATGTCCCGTTTATGGCCTCAATGACCCAGCGCACAACTGTTACTAGACGCGATTTATTCGCTAGTTCATTCGTGAGCCGAGTTGCGATTGTGTCTTTTGTAGGTGGCATATGGGGCTCATAGCCACATTCTTCGATTGCAGGAATTCAATCTCTGAAGCCTCTGTATAAAATAAAAGCCTCATTTTCTAGGAGCAAGTAGTGAATCGGAGAATAAATGTTATCCATGATATCCTTCATAATCTGAGCGTCTGATTTTCTGACAGAGTAAGGTCCTAGAATATCTAAACTAGTCAAAACAAAATAGGGCCCACTTGGTTTTTATCATCGAAAATGAAAACTGACAAAAAAAAAATATGGGTAGGTAGATGTGTTGAGGGTAAAGGGTTATTAATTGTCTAAACCAATCAAATCATGAAAAAACTTTATTTTCCTTAAATATACACCTCCTGCCTGTTTGGGACACTTTCAATTAAATGGGTGATATTTTCCTGGGGTATTTGCTCCCAGCACATTTTTAAAGCGTTTATGAGTTCCCGTTGACTGTGCACTTCACTATAATTTTCTTTTAGGCTTCTTTTCAACTGGTCCCATAAATGTTCGATTGGGTTGAGATCGGGGCTCATCGCTGGCCATGGTAAAACGGAGATATTGGCTTCAGATAGTGCCCTCTGGGTTAGGCGAGCCGTATGCGCACGAGCATTATCCTGCATAAGAATGAAATTGTTGCCCACTCGTTGTGCATAGGGAATGATATGAGGTCGGAGCACACACTCGACGTAGCTGGCAGCAGTTACGGTACCCTCGTTCAAATTTTCCACACACCATGGCTTTAGCCCTACAGTACTTCTCTGGGTGACCGTATAACTGGCATCTGCTGCAGCAAGTAACATCCACGTGGTCGGTTACTTCGACCACGTCCCAGCCAATGTAAACACGCTCCCGAGCGATCAGCGCTCGGCGCAGCTCGTGGGACACCTGGCAGACCCACTTCGTCCTGCCATTGTGCCTATTCCGCTTGAAGAGCGGGCGCAACTCTTTGGTCACCTTCTCCTTCGTCCACGTGTCATCCGCGTGTAAATTTTGCTCCACTAGCTCGTTGATCACAACCTCCGTGGAAGCCCCCTTATCAATTCCTGTGAGCACTATTTAAGGCTGTCTGGTTGCAGGCTCCGCCGTGGGCAGAGTCGATGGAACCGCCTTCCGCAGGGCGTCTGCCGCTACCGCGGAAGTGGTTTGAACCACGATCCCCGCATTGCCGACCCTCCTAAGGCTTGCCACCTGCAAATCCAGCGCCACCGGGTCCACGGCAACACGCAGCGCTTCCTTCGTGTCATTTGAGGTTTTCATAACCTCCTTTTGGTCCTCGGCGGGGTAGATGGCCACTGACGGGCCCGGCGGGCGCACGATCGGCACCGGAACTGCATTCCTCCCCAATCGTAGGGCGTTGGCAAAAGATTTAACGGGGGCGACTCCTGGGACGGCATCCGACGGGGGGGCTAACACTGCTGCCCGCTCCGCTTTTGCATTGGCAGATGCCAGGCGCAACGTTAAGTGCGTTATCACCGCGCTCAACCTCTCTGTGAGAGCGCCGATCGATTTATCTCGTCCTTGTTTAGCTTGGAGGTCTTCGATCGCACCGCCTCCATGATGGTACTGCTCGTGGCGATGCCGGCCAATTGCTCGACCGGCGCAGACTCTAGTGAGTCAGTGGCGTCAGATGGCGCCGCTGCTGGAACCGCTGTGGCCTGGTCAGGTCGTGGCGATGGCTCTAGGATCGACGTTAGGATCCCAGTGATAGGGGGACCTCTCTCCTCCTGGCCTCGACCCTGCGTCGAACCGCCTCACGAACATCCTCCGGAGAGGACAACATGTCTTTTCGCCGGATGCCAGGGATTGGCTTGGACGGGAGTTGTTCCGGGGGGGGGCAGGGACAGATCAATTGAAGTGGACGGGCTACCCTGCGGGGGCGTTCGCACCAGCGACTGCCGGGGCTTGAAAAACCCGCCCCCTCGCGCCTCAGCTCATCAAGCGCCTGTAGCTCCTCCAGCAAATCCAGCTGGAGGCGCTCAGCGTCCTCTGCCATCACCACGAGACACTTGATATACTTAAAGCTACGCTAATGTCCCAATCCTAGGCACAACCCTCCCACACTGTTCGTGTATTATTTTCAATAAATATATTTTTTGTTTTTTTTTTGGGATTATCCTCTTTTTTCCATATTTAAAAACCTTTTTTTTTTATTAATAATATTTTTTTTTTAATATTGTATCCACTTTTTTATTTTATTTTTTCCTTTTAAAAACGAACTTACAATACTTACCCCAAAAAGAAACACGGAAAAACGAAACGTAAAACGTCTCCTTGACGTATACGTCACTCACATAAACGTCACTATCGCACAGACTGAGCTGTCACTGTCAAGAGACTTAAACGCTAAAAGTGTCACTATCACAAAATACGAAACGCAAACGTCACTGTCGCAGATGCGTCAACGCCACATACGTCACTGTCGCACAACTTCACTGTCACTTGCTCTGTCACACTTGACAACTTGTCAAGCGGTGTGACAGGCCACACTCATAAACGTCACTGTCGCAAAGCGTCAATATCACACTACGTCACTGTCGCACAGCTCCACTGACACTGACACGCTACAACTGTCATGCTTGACAGCTTGGGGGGTGGGGTGACAGGCCACACCCACACTGTTCGCCTTCTCGCCTCCACACCAAGATGGCCGCGGCGTTATATGCGCAACGAACAGTTGTGGATCGTGTTCTTCCTGATCCAGGTCTTCTAGCTACACTGCCAGTCTCCTGATAGCGTTCCCACACATTCCTGATAGCTCGCCGCGATACTCCTAGTCGTAATGCTACTGCTCGCTGAGACTCTCCCTCTTGCAGCAATACCACTGCTCTTGAAGCAGTTTCCATGCTCATATGGTTCCGAATACGTGGCATTACAATTTGCTCTAATGACTCAATGATAAGAACTCATAAACATCTAAGTTTTACAGTAAAACACTTGAACTTGCCCATAAATAAGTTTGAAGTAGCATGTATTATATACCCGTCTGGGCACACCAAAACAAAGGACTTCAATAAGTTTTGAAACTTGTGCAGGCTGTAAGTTATTTTCTGGAACAGGAAATTCTTACTTTTCTGTATATAAATGTATGTCCCGTCGAATAAAATGATGGCTTTTGAGTCTTCATATAATGCCCTCGCAACAGTCGTGCGGTGACTTATTATTTCATCTCTTCTGATGTGGTGGTATCCTAAATGAAGTGGCACAAAGTCTCTCGTTAAGCACTCTCAGGTATTCAGGTAACGTCCTACTGTTGCTCTGCTGACGTTTAAGTGGCACGCTATTCTTGCTTCAGCAGACCTTATTTTAATGGGACAAGTGAGAGCGTTTAGAAATAAAATAAAATCGTCGTACATAATAAGACATAAGTCACATTATTCAAAAGGCAAAACGCGACGGTATCTATTTATTTCTTTAAAAAATTGTTGTTTACTAACCTCTAGCACCTACATTCGTTCGCTCCAGTACGTACTCGGAGAATCCTGGATGGTTTTCCATGTATTGTATTCCACGTGTTAGAATGCATCGATTTCGATCTCGCAATAGAGACCGTGAACACGTAACATATGGATAAATTCTTTGCTGTTCCATAGTGACAAAACAATTAAACAAATCCAAACCACAGGCACACTAAATCCGTTATTAAGTCTGCAGTCGCTAAAACCACACCAATTCAACTTAGTCCAACCGTTGGCTCAAAATCGAAATCCAGTAACACGTCCAAAGTAGAAGGTTAAAACTAGCAAGCAAAAGTAGAAGACAAATACGCGTACGCTCAAGGAAGTTCCAAAAGGTGTTATCGAGTAGCAGAACTACAGGATACGTCGATTCGTGACAGATATTTCTAGAACATTCTACACCCTTCCAGAATGTTCTAGATGGTCAAGTGTCGTTTTGCAGCATTCTAGATCATTCCCGTAAGTACTAGAATGTTCTCGAAGTATGTCCTCGAACTTTCTAGAGGTTACACTCGTCGTCATATAAATAGAGGGCTGGCAGCGGTGTATGGCACCCATCATGACCTATGCAGGCTCGGTATTTGCTCACGCCAAGCCCCACCACATACATAGAATGCAGACACTGCAAAACCGTTTTCTCCGAAAGATAACGGGTGCCCCCTGGTTCGTTCGGAACGAAAACCTCCACCTTGACCTCAAAATCTCAACGATCCGACAATTTTTGAAACGCAATTCCGTGCGTTTCTTTGAAACCGCCGCGAAACATCGCAACCCTTTGGTTGTCGAATCCGCCAACTATGTTCCCTCCCGGATTAGTAGGACCCGCCGTCCTAAATATGTTCTCTCCGAACCTGATGACCCTATAACTCTCCTACAGGAGAGTAATAAGGCCACCAGTACGCTCCGCAAACGCAAATTAAGATCTACGTTCCGACCCCGCCGTCGAGGTCGAAAACGTAATTGCCCACCTGCCCCTTGCCCTCTACTCGGCGAGGCTGCGCCAGCCGGTAGCGCAGCCGAGCCTGTAGCCTCTAACCCGCCACTAAACTCCCCTTGCCCACCGATCATTCTCGTACCTCGTACCTTGGATGTTATCGCGTCACGACCCAGCCTGAACCCTCTGGCTGTCCTCCCTACCCATACCGCAGCGACGTGCAGAGTCGCTCAAACCCCTAGTTTTAAGTCTTAGTTTTAAGCCTGGCCGGAGGCTTTAAGCTCTCGCTTAAAGCAGCCACACTTTACGATATGCGCAGCGTGGAGTCCATCTTTTTTTATAAGTCTATGTCCCGAACCCCAGCTCGTAACATTATAATTAATTACCATACTATCCTGCTCACCTCTAGCTTCTTTGGACCGTGAACGTACTTTGAATTAAAAAATCTTATCATAATCTGATGTCATTATAATGTAGTAGATATTTTTGGGTTTCACATGTCGAAAAAGAACATTAAACGGCAACATATTTGTGACTGATTCCAGTTTCTTTATGTCGATATAACTTTTTTCGGATGGAGATTTCAGTTTCTCTGTCATACAATAAAATAATAAGATGGCTATGGCCTTTCGATTAACATAGGTTTTAAAGTGTTACAAGGGTGGGGGACGTTTTGAGCATTGTTCTTTCCTGCGGATGAAGTCGCGGGCAGAAGCTATCTCAATACATAAAAAGAAAAGTCATAACTGACTGACTGACTCATCAACGCCCAGCCGAAACCCTTGGACCTATAAAGCTGAAATTTTGCACAAAGGTTCCCTTTATAATGTAAGCAAGGAATAAGCACGGATTTTTGTTCCCGTAATGGGATATTTCCCGACATCCACGCGGGCGAAGCCGCGGGAAAAGCTAGTAAGAAATAAATAACTTACATCGTCTTCTGTATTTATTGTTTTCTTTACATCATATAAAGACCCCAAAAACAATTCCATTGCGTCGTAGGCAAACCATGTTGGTTGCGTACATATCTTCGGCCAGATCGAATTGAATGGTGGGGGCGGGTAAGTGTGTTGATTTGGTTGATTGTTCTTATTCTGTACCCAACGTGGAACAAAGGGTACAAAAGGTTGCCTTTGTTGATTAAAGTTTGGTGGCTGGGACAACTTGGTTTCTGTGTGTATGTGGGACGTTTATACTTTTATTTTTTGTTATTTGATATCCTTCCCTGTCGAGTCGTCTAGCTTTCTCGCATGTTAGTTCGTTAGGTTCTAATTTACAAATGTCCTCGTACGCGGATGACATATGTTTGAGAAGTGTTAGCTTTGCTATCGGCTCAAGAAATATTTTTGCTCCAGAGACAATACTTTCTCCTTTCTTCGTAGTTCGTTAATCTCGTGAATGAAAGGTATAAATCTACTTTGGTTAGGTTGTACATTTTGTATTTCTATGACTATCTCTTCTATTTTTATTTCCTATCTCCCGAAACGTTGCAACAAGAGAGTTTTGATACTGGGCAACGTGAAGTCATGGGTGCTTCAATAGACCGCATTTGCTGCGTCTCGGGCTAATCTTGACAACACTAAATTAATTTGCGACATATTGTTGACGTTTAAAATCTTTCACAAGGCCTAATAAAACCGTTTAAATCTCGTTCACTACCGTCACCTTTAAATATTGGGATTGGAATGTGACGGGTTTCTATGATATTAAAGTTTGTGCTAGATTGATTTGGGGTACTCATTATGGATGATTTAATGAGGGGCTTTTCTGATAGGGTACAAGCCAGTTTGTATCTTGTAATTAAATAGCAAGTGTACTCACGTGCTGATGCAGGTTAACATCAGTATCTTCGTCCAATTCATCAGGTATCTTCGGAGTCGAGTATAGTCGGTATAATAGACCCCCCCAAAAAGACTGAATGAAATTCGGCGTAAAAGTATAAGTTCAGAAAGTTATACAATTTCTCGTAATCTAGGCAATGGAATAGAAGGGTTTTCAGGTTCAGTAGTAATATTGCAGCTATTAACATCGTCATCGGTATGGGTCGTCGGTTTAGTACAAAAGATAAAGAACTTAGATCTATGCTTAGACACAATCTTATATAACTTAAATGCTATAAAAGATATTAATATTATTACAATACACAAAGTTAAAATAAAATAATGTGTCCCATATTTTACTAGACAACGTTTTTCGTCGATAATTTTTCGCTTTCACACGTAGGGTTGCCGCTTGTCAACAATACCGTAGGTATTTCACACAGAAAGAACTCAGAGTTTAGTGTCTTACATTTATCTAGATTATCTAGGTTACAGAAGTTTATCTTATCTTTAGAAATAGCAATATACGAACTAGAAGGTAAAATTAAACTAAAGGTATTTGGATTATCTGACCCGTGAGGGGTCGGTAACGCTAGATTATGATACAAGTTAAATTCGTCATTAGTAACTAAGAGAATTTGTAAAACGAAGTTTGTTTTATAATAATAACACGCAACTTCAGATATGCTTGATTTAACCGGCCGTTATCAATGAGTTCCTTGTATAATTGTGCTGGACTTATTATGTTTGGATGAAGGATGTTTTGACTGCTCAACATAATAGCGTTTGTTAAATCTTCAAGCTGAAACGACAATGCTAGCAGGGGGGCTAAAACGGCCACTTTGGCAGAATCATAATAGGATAATATTATGAATAATATTTGAAATCGTAAAACGGTCACAAGCTGACAATGTGCCAAAGTGGCCGTTTTAGCCCCCCAGAGAGCTTTCGAGGATAGCAAGTATGGCATAGACTTTTGTTTCAGATATTAGAATTTTAATGCTCTTTCTTACTAGGGCAGTCTTACAACGCTGATTGCTTAAAGAGTTTGCGTATTGGCTACGAATCGCAACATCTCGTAACGTTGACACTTTTTCAAATAACCTCATGTTTGTTTTGACGAAAACACTAATTTAAAAAATATGCAATGAAGGCAAGGTAAGTATTTTCAGCGATTTAAAGAAAGGTACACAGCTATCATCAATTTTCAGACCGCACATTGATCTTATGCACCTTTTTTGTGCCTTAAAAACGATATCTTTATCAGTACAGTTGCCCTTCAAAAATAATGCCATATCGCAAAGTTGAGGCTACTAAGCCGTGATATGCAACTAGAAGTGCTATGACTATGCATTTTGGAAAAATGCGTACCTATGCTGATCTATTTATTTTCTTACTTAGGTCATCTATGTGGGCCTTCCAGTTAAGTTGGTTATCGAGGAATAAACCTAAGAATTTTGCTACTTTAACTTCTTCAATGTCACAGTTATTATGTCTGATATTTACTTTTGGTATTACAGTTCTTTGGTGAAAGTGAAAGTGCATTATTTTGGTTTGGTTTTGGTTGGTTGGGGAGTGAGAATGAGATAAAAAACTCTTTTCAAATTTAGTTTTTTTACATACTCTTGCAATCTCTGTGCATTGCATTCTGTTGGAGAGATAGGATTCGAGTAGTTTTAAAATGTTACCTCTGATACCGTAGATACGTAGTTTGTCTAATAAGACGTCGTTCTTCACGTAATCGAAGGCCTTCGTCATATCTGTGTAAATAGCACAAATAGTATTGTTTTGCTCTACTGCTAACATAATGCTACGTAAAAAATCAAAAATAGCCATGTTGATCGTGGTATTCGTTCTAAACCCATATTGTTCCTTGCTTAATAAGTTAAATTTATTAAGATAGCCATACAGAGACTTATAAATAACTTTTTCGAAAATTTTCGAAAATACAGAAATTTTAGCTATTGGCCTATAGTTCTTCATATCAGTTTTGTTATCTTTTTTATGAAGTGGTTTAATAATAACTTTCTTCAAGTCTTCAGGATAAACTCCGTCAACTGTGGCAAGGTTCATAATATGCGCTAAAACGGGTGCTATAAGTTCATTTATAAATTTTATCACCTTTGTTGATACACCGTCAAATCCTACAGTATTTCTGGACATGAGAAGCATCATGTCGGATGTGTAAAATGCTAACTTTTCAGGAGAGCAAAAACAAAACTGACAAAAGCTTTTCTTCATAATTATTGAAATTTAGGTATTTAAGTCAGTATTATTTTTTAATATTTGGTAGGCAATGGTACCTTTTGATTTTAAACTGTTAAAATTAAATTAATATATTTTTTAATCTACTTAATCCTTTACATCAGACTTTATGCCTGAAATATAATAGATAAGTGCTTAAAACTGCAAGCCTTGTTGGATTTGATGTTGTAATCTAATTACTAAACGCAACCTATAACGACAACGAGTGACGTATGTCATCTGTCATTCGAGTTTGACGTAACTGACACTTCCTGTTATATTGCCACCCATCCAATGTCGACTGTGCATTGTGTTCATCTTTTGTTTCCACATTTCTTGTACTTTGTCGTCACAATTAAAATCATATGTAATCTCACGAAATAGTTGTTTTTCTGCCGAAACATCCAACATGGTAGCAGAGCGTGGTTATTAAAATTCGAAAACGCTCATATTTCGGACAGATTAAAAAAAACCGGCATATCTACATTGGAATATCAAGACACCGAAAACACGTTGAAAAATGGCTTCTTCATCATACATGAATTCCATTGAGAAACTCAAGGGGTCAGAAAATTATTCAACTTGGAAGTTTTCGATGCGAATGTTGTTAATCCATGAAGAACTTTGGGAATATGTAGAGAAAGACGTGAATGACGACAAAAAGAAGTCGGAAAAGGCGTTGGCACGAATTGCTTTGTCGGTTCAACCAGCAGTAATTCCATACATTCGCTCCGCAAAATGTGCTTATGAAGCATGGAATAACCTGAAGAAGGCGTATGAAGGTCGCGGATTGTGTAGAAGACTAGGTCTTCTGAGAAGTTTGTTCGGCACTAAACTATGTGATAGCAGCTCAATGGAGGACTACCTCAATAAAATTAAGGAAGCCTCACATCAGTTGAGTGAAATTGAATCACCACTGGATGATGAATTT
This sequence comes from Cosmia trapezina, assembly GCA_905163495.3. NCBI lineage: Eukaryota > Metazoa > Arthropoda > Insecta > Lepidoptera > Noctuidae > Cosmia > Cosmia trapezina. Next base: position 14,933,325 of record LR991040.1, on the reverse strand, counting down.
GTAGCAGTTATAATGTTGAGTGGCCTGACTGAAGATTTTGATCCGTTGATCATGGCCATTGAAAATGCAGGTACAAAATTATGTACTGAACACGTATCAGCCAAATTATTGGAAGAGACAAGGAGACGAGAGGACAAGCAGGATAGTATATCCGCACTGATCACTCGGAAGCAACCCAAATGTTTCAAGTGTAAGCGTACTGGTCACATCTTGAAGAATTGTCCAGATAAACAAACTACAGGACAACCTGCAGCAGAAAAGGAGAAGCAGAGTCACAGTCAAGGTCGTGATAGGAACAAGCCGAAGAGTAAACTGAAGGACAAGGCTCTTGTCGCTGCTCTTTCTGTGAAGGTGAATAGAGATGTATGGTATATAGATTCCGGAGCAACAAACCATATGTGTAATAATGAAAAACAAATGGTAAACAACATTTTTAATAAAACTGTAGAAGTGAGTATTGCAAATGGAGAAAAAATATTAACTGCTGGACTAGGACAAGTGAAAGTTCATTTAAAAAAAGGTGTAAAGACAATAAGTGATGCATATTATGTACCTAATTTAAGTACAAATTTACTTTCTGTTAGTGCAATGACCAAAAAGGGTTACATAGTTACTTTTGATAGTAGTTCATGTACAGTGTATGATGGTTCTGATGTTTTAGCTACTGGTACTCAAGTCAATGGTGTGTATCAACTTGACACTGTGTCAGACAATGGCTGTACTGAGGGTAAGGTAACTACGTTAGAAGCAGCAACAGCAGTAGCAGGGTCGACGTCTCAAGAGACGTGGCACAGACGTCTAGGACACCTCAACTCAAGGAGTATGAAGCTACTACAGTCAGGTATGGCAACTGGTATTAATTATAGTGCGTCTGAATATAAACAGTGTATACCATGCATTGAGGGAAAGCAATCTAGATTGCCTTTTCCCAAGAAATCCTATACTAGAGCTACAGATATGTTGGGTTTGGTGCATACAGACCTATGCGGCCCCATGCAAACTCCATCTCTAAGTGGTGCTAGGTATGTGTTGAGTTTTATAGATGACTACACAAGAAAACATTTTACTTATTTTCTGAAAAGTAAAGATGAGACCTTTAGGTATTTTTAGCAATTTAAGGCTTTTGTAGAGAATTAAACTGGAAACAAGTTAAAAATACTTAGAAGTGACAGAGGAGGAGAATATATGAGTTCTAAATTTCAGGATTTCCTCAAGATTAATGGCATTAAACACCAGAAAACTATACCAGACTCTCCGCAGCAGAATGGTGTTGCTGAACGCTCCAACAGAACTATCATGGAAAAGGTCAGAAGTATGCTGCGAGATGCTGGACTCGGTATGGAATTCTGGGCAGAAGCAGTGAATACTGCTGTGTATTTGAAAAACCGAAGTCCAACTAAGGCAGTTCCTGGCATGACTCCAGAAGAAAAATGGAGTGGAATAAAGGTAAAGCTAGACCATTTAAAAATTTTTGGTTGTATAGCATATGTAATGGTGAAAAATAGAAAGAAACTTGATGTAAAAAGTAAACCATACATATTTGTGGGTTATAGTGAAGAATCTAAAGGATATAGACTCATTGATCCCGAAAATCCTAGGTATTGTGTTTATTCACGTGATATTGTTTTCATAGAAAATCAATTTTATAAGAAGGAAATGTCACATGATGAAATAGGTGATCAACAACTGCCTGTTGATCTTTGTTTGAATAAAAATGAAATTCAACTATCGGAATCATCCATTGTGAGTTCTGATATATCTGATGACATGAGATTATCACAGAATACTGAACAAAGAATGAGCACAATCACACTAGATGATTCCGACAGTGAAAGGTCAAGTGATAAATCAGATAATCGCTTGGATTCAACTTACGTTCCAGGAGAAGATTCAGAGACAGAGTCTTCAGAATACTGCAGCTATGATGATGATTCAGAGTCACGTCTCATGACGAACTTCGTGACTATGATGGAATATAATGATCCTGATGAACCCCAAACTGCAGCCGAGGCATTAAATGGACCAGAATCGGATAGTTGGCGTAAGGCAATGACTGATGAGTATAATTCTTTTATTAAAAATAAAGTTTGGACTCTGACAGAATGCGAACAGCATGATAAGCCTGTATCATGCAGATGGATATTTAAGAAAAAATTTGGAGTAGATGGTGAGTTGTTGAAATATAAAGCTCGTTTGATAGCCAGGGGTTACACCCAAAAATATGGTGTTGATTATTTAGAAACTTTTTCGCCAGTCGTGAGATACTCAACACTAAGGCTGCTGATCGCTTTAGCAGCAGAATATGGCATGAGTATTGAACACTTGGATGTTAAAACAGCATTTCTGAATGCAGACTTAGAAGAAACGGTTTTCATGCAGCAACCACAGGGTTTTGAAGTTAAGGGGAGTGAAAATATGGTATGCAATCTCAACAAAGCTGTTTATGGACTTAAACAGGCGTCAAAATCTTGGTATGATAAAATTAACAAGGTATTGTGCGATAAGTTGAACTTCTGTCGTTTAACTTCTGAACCATGTGTTTACTATAAGTCTGAAAATCAATCAATGATGCTTATAGCACTGTATGTTGATGATTTGATCATATTTTGTTCTCCAACATTCCAAGGAAAAGACAAAATTAAAGCGGAATTGCAGCAAGAATTTGATATTACTGATCTAGGGCCAGCCCAACAGATTCTTGGTATGAAGCTGTCTAGAAAAGGTAATGAAATATCTCTTAATCAGTCAAACTATATTGAAAAATTGCTGAAGAAGTTTCGCATGGAAGATTGTAAACCAATAGGAACACCGATGGAGACTGGTCTGAAGTTACCCAAAGATACTCAAAAGGATGAAACTTATGACTACAGAGGTTTAGTAGGGTCGCTTATGTACTTAGCAGTTTGTACGAGACCAGACATCAGTTATGCAGTAAGTTACCTGAGTCAATTTAACAATTGTTTCAGTGAAATCCATTGGAAAGCCGCCAAGAGAGTTTTACGATACCTAAAAGGTACTCTGAATTTGGGTCTCGTTTTTTCGAAAAGTGGTATGGATATTAAAGCTTATGCTGATGCAGATTGGGCATCAAACAATATAGACCGTAGGTCATATACGGGATTTGTGTTCTTTCTAGGGAAGTCTGTTGTCTCTTGGGAGTGTAAAAAGCAACGTACTGTTGCATTATCTAGTACGGAGGCTGAGTACATGGCATTGTCTGACACATGTAAAGAAGCTTTGTGTATAAGAAAACTTTTACTTGAGATCCTTGGTAGCACTTCTAAAGTTATTATATTTAATGATAATCAATCTGCTATAAAACTTTGTAAAAACTCTATGTTCCATTCTAGGACGAAACATATTGATATTCGTCATCATTTCATAAAAGAAATAGTTAATAGTGGTATAGTCGAAGTAAAATACTTATCAACAAATGTTATGTTGGCTGATGTATTAACTAAATCTCTCTGCAAAGAAAAACATTGTGAATTTACAAATTTAATGTTAGCTGTGTAATTATGTAAAGCTACTATGTTTTGTGAATGTAAAGCTACTATGTGTTTAATAGCAAAAATTTTGTTTTAGTTTGCGTTTAAGGGCCAGTGTTGGATTTGATGTTGTAATCTAATTACTAAACGCAACCTATAACGACAACGAGTGACGTATGTCATCTGTCACTCGAGTTTGACGTAACTGACACTTCCTGTTATATTGCCACCCATTCAATGTCGACTGTGCATTGTGTTCATCTTTTGTTTCCACATTTCTTGTACTTTGTCGTCACAATTAAAATCATATGTAATCTCACGAAATAGTTGTTTTTCTGCCGAAATATCCAACAAGCCTATGTTCATATCCGACGATATGCTTGCGATTTTAGGCAATAACTTTTTCTTTTATATTGAAATGTAGGATTATGATCTAGATCAATTACCTAGAGTCTGATCTGTTGATATTGCTGTATACTTCTTAGATACTTGTTACTTTTAATTTCAAGCAAAAGGACGGAAGTCCTCATAAAACTACATAAACCAGACAACGTATACACAGGAAAAAAAAAACAAATTTTCAAATTAAATCAAAGTCTTTACTTCTAATAAACATTTATTTTTTATCATAATAAAAGTATTAAACATAACAAAAAAATGAGCTTATAAGTGACAAGCTTGGTAACTTAGTTTAAAAATAATTAAAAAATAAAATGAATCTAATCAGTCTCAGGAAAATCAGGCTCATTTTCGTTATGTTTCAGATTTCTATAAAAACCGTAAAATTCTACCGGCACCCATTCCAAAAGTGTAATCAAATCTTAAGCCATATATTTTGACTAAGGTGTAGTTTGCGAATTTACGCCTTGTAGAGTTAGGGCGTGTAGAGTTAGAAGCTTGGCTCTACATGAGATCTGATTACTTTTCGACGTGACACCAGTCGTATGTGTCTGCTGAGGTGATAGATTTCCATAAGATCCCGATGGATTTCCATAAGATCCCGATGGACTTCCATAAGATCCCACATGTGTATGTGAATTACAGTCTGACTCCCGTGATGGAGTTCTGTGGTAAGGGGATACACTTCTCGAATATGAAGTACGCCTAGTGATTGGCTCTTTTAAAATTTGTTCAATTTTCGCCAACGCCAAATTTCAATTTTCGTTTCTGGTCTTGAGTTTTCACATCTGGCAACATGCTGCGGAAAAAGGCCATGTAGGCGTCTGAATCGTCCATATTTTTTACTTTGGTTCCTTCGTCCATATTTTCTTGTCGTGTATTTATTTGTTTATTTCTTAGGGTGAAGTATTCGTACGCTGTCTTATTAACGTCGCTTAAATTAATCTCTTTATTTTTTGGTGACGGCGGTGTATGTTGTTTCGTAATAAAATCAGTCGCTCGCAGTTCACCTGCAGATGAACCAGCAGACATGGATGTCACATCGTCTTCATCTTCGATTCGGTCTGCATCGTTCCCCAAATTGCCTTTAGAGGGTCGGGATTTTAAAAAATGTCTAGGAAATGTAAGCTAATTGCAAGGTAGTAGGTACTCTTTAGGTCTTTTCGCAGCAGAGCCAGATGGAGCATTCATGTTTCTCTTATTCTTTGAGTAACTACATCTGATGTTCTTCCAGCTCTCTTTGCAATCTTTAGCTGAAACAAAAACCAACATTTTACAAAATTTTACGATGATTTTTTATGCTTACTATAAAAACGTAGAAATAAGTAGTATATAATAATAAAAATATTTAACTGTTATGTATCGCAGTTAAAAGGCGACCAAAAATTACAACCTGTACAACACTATTCTTTTTTTATCAATACGTGCCAATACTGTGATAATTAATAACCTTAGACCATTTTAAACTGTAACGTAATACCTACAAAGCTTACTTTCGAAGAGCAATGACGCCCGGCCGTCATACAGTGCAAACTTGTGCTATTACGGAGGGTAGTCACTTGACAAAACTGACTTTGTTTACAGATTTACCTACATCTATAGGGAATTGTGTCGGTCGGTCGGTACTACTACCTACTAAGGTGGTATTGCTTTGTTACCTAATTAATGTGTACTTACCTACATGTCGTTTTTCTTTCTCTTTTTATTAACCTTATTATTACTAACGCAAAATTGAGGAGTGTTATAAGTTTAGATGAAAACGGTCATATTAGTCCCTTCGCACGCGACGTCGTATCGTACCCATATAGCTTTACGCGCGTAGGACGAGAGCAATACGAGCACATACATGTCAAACAAGTCAAGTTATTTCAGAATTATTCGTAAGTTTTGCAACTGTAGAGCGGACTTGTATAAACATGTACCTATGTGCTGGTATTACTCTCGTCCTACCCGCGCATAAACACGCTTTCGATACAACGTCGTGTGTTGGGGCTTAGTTTTTCGTGTAAGTACATATTATAACTAGGTATATATTTTTTTACAGATACTGTGCAGATGGATGTTCATTTAAATCGCTTTCTACATAATTCAAAGAGGCGGCACTACCGTTCCAAAAATCGTACATGAAACTTCACTTGTACTGTGGGAATATTTACAGTCGGAATATATGCCAATACCCACAACACAAAAATGGCTTGAAGTTGCTCATCGTTTTTACACTCTATGGAATTTACCAAATTGCGTAGAAAGTGTAGACGAAAAGCATATAAGAATTAAAGCACCTAAACATTCTGACTCAGCATATATAAACTATAAAGGATATTTCTCTATCGTATTGCGGGGAGTAGTAGATGCAGATGGCCTGTTTGTAACCATAGATGTCGGTGAATACGGCCGGAACAGTGATGGACGTGCATTCCAAGTTAGTTACTTTGGGCAAGCTATGCGACGAGGAAACATCAATTTACCACACCCTACTCCATTGTCTGGAGAAACGAATATGGTGCCCTATTATTTTGTTGCTGGCGAAGCTTTTCCTCTGAAAAAAACTTAATAAAACCGTATGGCCGAAATCAGTTAACAAATGAGAGAAGAGCATTTAATAACAGATTGTCAAGGGCACGAAAATCAGTGGAATGTGCCTTTGGTATGATAAGGTCAAAATTTAGCGCCCTTAGCACATGTGCTAAGGGCGCTTACTGTTTGCTGCGACCCAGAAAATGTCGATAACATCATAAAAGCTATGTGATACTGTTTGCTGCGACCCAGAAAATGTCGATAACATCATAAAAGCTATGTGTGTTTTGCGGATAATATTATTTCCGCAAATGTGATGGGAAAGTCGCGGTTCCACGTTTTAATAACTGTTTAATAGGACCTAACATTAACGTGCAACAAACAACGGAAGATCCTAAAATCATCAGAGAATATCTTACAACATACATGACAAATCGATCTCCGAATCCATTTCAAAATAAAGTACTTACCTGTTGCACCGACTTTTAATCCTATTTCTCTCCATATTTTGTCCTGTACATTTTTATTACTATACTCCGGCTTAGTATAGTCGTATAGAGATGGATATTGTTCTATTAATTCACAGAACTCAACATTAAATTGACTATCGTCACGCATTTTTATGCACCTCCTGTATAAACAAAACGTCGTGCTGCTTGCGCGTCTGTCCAGTCGCGTCTGCTAGCGACGCGGAATAGGCGACGAAACGACGTGCCTGCGCCACGCCGCTTCAGTATAATTCAAAACGTGCCGCCTACCTACATTTTCTATTGAAACGTTTTGAAGCGGCAAGATGCCTGCGCCTGCGCCGGGCTTTCACCGTACGGCTTTTCTGTGTAATTCGCGCCTAACAGACGATTTTTTGGTTGTACTATAATCTTAAGTAGCGGTAGTATTTAAATTTGTTGTAAGTTCTGTATTAGAGCGAGCATCACAGTCTTCCTTCGCCTAACCAATAGCGTACAGTCCATTCCTTTATACCCAAAGTAGCTAGAAACGTTTTCAAGCAAACTCTCTCTTTCCTCCCATTGACTTGTAAATAGTAAAATTTAGTATTAGAACGTCTAGAGTTAGTCCTTTCTTCCCTCTTTGAACAGGTACTTTGTCAATAATTGAAATCACGAATATTTTCTTTTCTTGCCACGACCTACTCCAAAAATCTTCAAAAATAGGTTTTTGTAAATCTTCCGTTAATTGTGAGAAAAAAATTACTTTGATTTTATTACAAAACGCTGAATTACATTTAGTACCTATTGCTCTTTCAGGTATTTTTTGTTTCTGAATAAGGTTGTCAATTTTGTTTAAGCCTATGCCTAACATTCTATTTTTCTTATTAATTGATACTGCCCACGAACTTCAATCAGCCTTTCTTTTTCTTGTACGTGACTCTTTGGCAACTTCAGGCTCAATTTCTCTCTCCTCATACCATTCAACGTTTTCATTAGAACTAAACTCAGATGGAGTAGCAATATTAGGCTGTAAATTTGTTATTTCGGATAATGGAACATAATCGGGATCATTTGATATTTCGTCGGATGATGTAGATACATCATCCGAAGAAAAGTCTAAAGCTTCTGGAATATTTGAAATCATCATAGATGATGCACTAGGGCCAGGAGAAGGCTCAAAAACTGTTGTCAGAGTTTCACAGTATGCAATGCTATCATGAACATTTTCGGATGTAGAGGCATTTGGGAAACATGGCAGTTGCGTCGCTGGAGACGGTTCAATTAATGTTTGAGGGATGTGTAAGTTAGTATTATTCAGTTTATCCAAGATGAGCTGCTTTTTACGCACCAGTTCGGCGCGACGTTTTGCTAGAACTCTTAAAGTGACAACAGACAAATCCGCACATTCATTTTCTTGCTCCATGACGTAAACTAAAAAAAAACAAAGGTAGGGTCATTACCAAAACTATAATTAAGTAGTAATTGAATTCTCAAAGATAGGTTCAAAAGATCCAGAGATAACTTTCTACAAACAGAAAAACTTTACCTTCTACCTACTATTATTACCTACTAGTAGGTATTAGTACAGACACATCCAGTCGCAGTGTACTTTTATATGATAATAAATACAACAAATTAACCTGAGTTACGAGTAGGTACAAAAATTTTGCAACCGCGTATGTAACAGAAAACGAAAAACGTTATGAGTTTTAAAACCGCGTATCTAACATCGAAATAGTTAAAGACGTTTTCTTAGGGTAAATATTAATAATTCAAATAACAAACTATCCTAAAAAGTAACTTAACCAATGTAATATGGAGTTATTGTGTTCACTTACCAGTTATTGCAGCATTTATAATTAAAACCACACTATTTCACGCACGCTTCGTTAAACAAACACACCTTTCATGTTATGATGCGCAGATTCGCGGTTTGGGCACAATAAACAATCACCTGACGTTATGTGGTTTAAAAGACATTCGATTTCACGGCTTCCTATAGGATAATCGGCCCGGCCAACATCACAGAACGCAGCCAATCGCTACAACGAAGCTAAGCTAAGAGAAATCTCGATTTTGTTACTATTGTAAATACGCGGTTTTAAACACTGTTAGTTCCGCAGTTTCAGAATATCACCGACGATTAATGTGTTTTTTTCTGAAATAAGAATTAATTATTATTATTAGTTATGAGATTTATACTTATTTTCACTGCCATAAAATTGTAAACATGATTCACACAGCAACAAATTAGCTTTATGACACGTTACTTGACGTCTTACTAATCGTACCAAATTTTTAATAAGACAGTAATGACTCACTCCTTTTCTTTCTAAATATAACAAATTAACATGTACAGATTTTCTGTTATTTGTTACAGAGATCCAGTCACGGTTTTGCTCTCATTATCTACTCTATATAATAATATAACATAACAGTAACATATATATATAATATAACAGTTTCGTCGCGGCACTCGTGCGAGCGGGTCGCATACAGTTGTGGTCGTCGACTGAGCAGAGCGCACACTCATTGTTTAGTACATACGAACTTAGAAAGGCGCGGCACGTGGCCGGTCGGCCGGCTGCCTGCCGCCTGCCGCAGATATACGACTGAAATGAGCGATAGTTGTGAATGGATGAGATTTCTACTGTAAACGAAGAGTTAGTTATTGAAGACAGTGCGAGTAAAAACAATAAAAGAATGTTAGACGGCAGCGATGAAGAATGGACAGAAGTTAAGCGGAAAGATAAAAAATTGAAGGACACAGAAAAGGTAGAAATATATATGTCTAGTAAAGAAAAACTACCTAAACAATTTAGTCTTGCTAATTTATTTAGAGATCAGAATATTAAAGATATTATCAGGGTGAAATTTATCAATCCGTATCGAGTTCGGATAGAATTGATTAACGAACTCAGCGCTGAGAATTTGGAGAAATGTCAATTCTTTATCGATAAGGGATGGCATTTTCAGAGAGCGATGGAAAGGAATTTGTCCTACGGTGTAATACGAGATGTTGACTTAGAAATGTCAGAGGAAAACATTTTGGAGGACATATTTTGCTCAGAACCAGCCAAGCTATTATCCGTACATCGCTTGAATCGTAAGAACTTTGAGGCAGATGGGTGGTCACCCAGTGAAGCGGTTCGTCTTTGTTTTAAAGGGTCGTACTTACCACCTTATGTTTATACTCATGGTTTGAGGATAAAGGTAGAACCATATGTATTTCCAGTGTCGCAATGTTCACGCTGCTGGAAATTCGGACATATACTTAAAAGATGTCCTAGTGCTAAAGTGGTGTGTCCCAAATGCGGAAAAAACCATGACAATTGCGAAACCACTAACATGATATGCGTTAACTGCAAGGGAAGACATATATCCTTGTCAAAATCGTGCCCAATTTTTTTAAAGGAAAAAAGATTGCGGGAACTCATGTCTGAATATAATTGCACCTACAGAAGGGCCCTAACTATCTATGTCCCTAATGACGAACCAACGCACAAGGAAGTGAACATAAAGGATACTAGTATAAAATTTTCATCCCTTCCAGACGTGGACACAGCTCCTATTCAAACCACTAGTAGTATGGCTTATGATGAAGTGTCACCTAGGGATATACATAAACAAAAACAAAAGTCAACCTCTAAACAGAAAAACAAGAAACAGGAAAACTCGTCAAATCTGGAGTTTATGGAGTGGAGTAAAACAGAAACAGAAGAATATAATGAAGATGACACAAATAGTTCAAGTGAAACCGGAGATAAACAGAGAGACAGAGATATCAATTTCAAGGAATTATTAAAGAGATTACAAGAGATAATATTCATGAAAGGAAGCACTATACAAATGATTTGTAAAGGAGTACTTAAAACTTGCATTGAGTGGGTAATTTTAGTAGTAGTTGACAATATAGCGGATTGGCCTATTCTTAAATTAATCCTTGAATATTTCTCAAATGCCAGATAACTATAAGAATAATGTTAAATTAAATATTATCCAACGGAACGCACAAAGAATTAAGCTGAAATTAAGTGAGTTTAGAGGAATTTGTTACATTATGTTTAACGATGGCTAGTAGTGCTAGAGTAAGTACGATTAATATACTACAATGGAACTCACAGAGTCTCAAGCCTAAACGTTTGGAATTTGAGAGTTTATTACTTCAAGAGAAGATCCACTTAGCTATTATCAGTGAAACATGGCTGGATATGGATACAGAACTTCGCATCTAGGGAGAAAAACGTTATTTTGGTGGGATTACCAGAGTGTAAAGAGTCGACCGATGACCAAGGCCAGTCATATGATACTAATGAGGTAATTACTATTTTAAACAATTTAACTCCAGATTGTCCAAAACCCTCAAAAATTTTTCGGCTCGGCAAATATAATCCAGTTAAAGACCGTAATATTAAGGTTTGCTTCGAAACTTCGCATACAGCTAAGCTACTGCTTCGAAATAGGAATAAACTTCAAAGCAATATAAAAATGTATTCCGATCAGACACCTGCACAACAGAATTACATGAAGGAGCTGAGGAACTTGCTCGCGCAGCGAATAGCAAATGGTGAAAATGGGATCTCAATAAAATATGTAAAAGGAATGCCAAAAATCGTCACAAGCAGTGATACAAAAAACTAAAAACTTCAAGTATTGCTACTATAGAAAATAGCGTAAACAAACAGAATAGCGACACTTATCAGGTACTTAATAATTACCAAAACATAACTACCACCAAATCAAGCCTTAACTTTTTCTACGCTAATGTCAGAAGCATATGTAGCCCAGGCAAGCTGGATGAACTAAACTGTATAATCCGCTCTTTTAGAAAGTGCATACACATTGTACTATTAGCTGAAACATGGATACGATCGGATGAACAGGCCAAACAGTTTCATATGGAGAATTATACTCATTACTACAACATCCGACCTAACGTTGTTGGTGGCGGTGTATCAATCTATGTACATAACAACCTGAAACATGAACTATTAATGTCAACTTATAGCTGTGGAAACAATTACTTATACATACATTTACCTAAGTAAGCATTGAACATTGGGGTTGTTTACAGGCCTGGACATTCAAATTTTAACGACTTTTTATCCACCTATGAGAACCAACTTCTACAAAAGAAGAGGACTATCGTTTTCGGTGACACAAATGTCGACCTGCTGAGCTCCGACAGTACTACTAGACGATACAGTGCCGTGATAGCTGATTCTGGCTATAAACTAATCAACAAACTAGTGTGGGTACGACTTAGTCCTGCATACGTTCATCTTAGGGCCGGTAGTTTCAAACGGTTGGTTAACGTAACGTACGTACGTAAAATAATGACGACGTAAGATGACCACACTCCATAAAAAGCATTGAATGTCATTATTTTGTACATTAATACAACTTTTAGACTTCTTACTTTTCGTAGGTTTAGGTATTGTGTACTTGGTTAGGTACATTGAGTTGCGAGGTTAACAGGACGGTGAAAGAATAATACGTGTTACTGTAATTTGCGTTTATTTGCGACTAACTCATGTTGCGTGTACGGCGCGGCGGTCGCAGCTGCCTCTACACACATACAGCCAGAGTAGAATACGGAATGTCGACGCACAAAATATCGATAAATGCTAATACGATGCTACAAAACTGCGATACACGTTACGGCGAAAGACCGTCTCTGCGAAGCCACTACACTTCGATGCACGTTACCGCGATAGATTTTCACTGCGATACTACTTAACTTCGATGCACGTTACCGCGAAAGATTTTCACTGCGATCCTACTTAACTTCGATGCACGTTACCGCGAAAAACTACTGAGCTACTTGGCTTAGATAATCTATTGCGAAACATCGTTACTGAGAAACTATTACACTTCGACATCCCTGCTCGTCTTTCGTTAAGATTGTCATATTAACTATCTACATTTATTTTAGTTATTTGTTATATATCAGAACGAAAATGTGTTTTGAATGGGCCTAAAAAATTATAAACCAAGACGCATAGTGAACAAAATAATATGTATTCCATAAGGGTTTGTACAGTAGATAATAAACAATCATAATATAATTATGTATCATTAATCACATTATAAGTATGTTTAATCAATTTGACATAAATACAGAGTTAGAAGATATTACAAAATATAAACAAAGTTTTAATAATCATGTTATTGATTGGTACAAAAATATAAATGAATCAAAGAATTCGTAGGGGAAAAATTTGTTTTATTTCTTTATGTAGCATATATATGCAAGACCATCTAAATATGTTAACATATCCATATCAGCTTTCTTATTAATATGCTCTTGGAGTTTTTTGTAGTATTGCGTTTTTGTTTTTCCTTTTTTTCCATCAGACCAGCTAACCTCTCTATTTCATACTCAGTATTCTTCTGCTCTTTTACAAGTTCTCTCATTGTTTTGTATATATTTATTTTCCTTCTGTTAAGTAGACTATTCCAACGGTTATTCCAGCTTTCAACTGCATTTTGCGTGATGGGTATACCCGCGACAAAGCAGTCCCAAACAGACCATAAATTAGGTGGGAAAAGGGGTGGTCTCTTCTTTAAAGTAAATTTTGGTTTATTTGGAGAAGACGATGATCTCTTACTGATATATGTTCCATTTACGTAGTACTTACTAAACCAGTCTGCCACTGGTTTCGACTCATTCGGTATCACTTCTCGCCGAATAAGTTCAAAGGCCGCTGGAATCCCAAGTAGCACAGATCTGCATTATAAGATATCACATAGGGTCCACATCGGTAACTTCAGCATTAATGAAGAGTTATTAGAGTTCACTCGAACTGCAAAAGCTGCAAATTACGCATTCGCCTGTTTATTGACTGTATTAACAACGACGGCAATGACATTGTAATGTTGCGAGCGTTATTATAGGTGTACAGATCAGTGTTAATCAGCATTTAGCAATCAATAGTACTGTAAGCTGCAATGTAGCATTTTTGTGGACCTAAAAGTAGCTATATTCTGAATTGAAGGCCACAAACGTACCCATAAAATGCTTGCATTTTAAGACAGAACATGTGAACTACTATAATGCAATCAGCTATTCTGTGACCTCAATTATCAATGATATAATGCGTCTTGTTGAACATAATTGAACTTTTACAATGTTAATTAGCTTGTTATACGCAATCTTATAATAGCACTTATCTAGCCCATGGGTGAATCCATATAATGCTAAATTACAGCAAACTGCTGTAACTAAGATCACATGTAATCTTTGATCCTGGTTGGAGCTGAATACTTGTACTAGCATGGGCAATTAATCTACTACCTATGTGCTGTTAAATAAGCTGTCATAGTGCACCGTAGGTATTATCACTATACTTCATTCCATTAATGCGTACTGTTTAAGAAATAAAAAACAGAGTTACTGATGATTTTGTACTTTTATTTATTATTCATGTCCATTATAATTAGAAAAAAAAGTTTCATCTAAAACAAATACGAGCGGTTTAAAAGTAATATAGCAGAATTTTGTTGTCGAAGTGTAACTATCGTTGCGTTGGTGGCCGGTTGTGATTTACCCTGTAAAATAAAGTGATTACATGATTACAATTAGCACATATTTTAATTTGTAATGCAGGTACCTAAAGTGAGGATTTAAGCTATTTCCACAGATCCCTAAAATCTAAGTCTTACAGAAAGTTTAGCGGTTCATTGGGTACAATATTTGCGTAAATGTTACCCACTATTAAGCTTTACATGGATCAGTGGCTGACTTTTTTGACAGAAGAACTACTCCTGTCAGCTTGTTGCGGATTCACGTACCACGAGTGAACTACTATTCAGCTCATAACATCTACAATCAAATGTTATTCAGCTCATAACATTTAATTGTGGTTAGTGCGGTGCACATTGGTTTTCCGCCATTTTTCAGGTTCTAACCTTTATATTATAATAATAGTAACAATTTCTATTTGTTTAATCAACGAAAATAACTACTATATTTCAAAAAGGATACCAATTATTTATAAGTAAACAGCTTATTGTCAAATTACATGTCATTCAAAAAGAGATTTCTAGCTTTTTTTTTCCAGCATCAACCTATTTTATTCTATAAATTCCAAGTAAACAGTCATATTTTGAGAGCGCGTGAAAATTTTCGTCTATATTCATACGGTATTTGACAACAGACTTGCTTTGCCAACCAAATTTTACGCATGTATAAGAAAAAGTCAAGGTTTTACTTACCACAAACACTTGTCACAAAATGGTTCGCGCACACAACACCAAAATAATAAATAAAATATATTCACAACTGTGCCACTTATAAATTTTCAACAACTGCATGATCTCGAAACCTTAAAAAGATCCCCGTGTGTAGTTTGAGCTGAAAAATAGGTAACCCACGCCTAATACATCAGCCATGTGCTGCATACCAGGTAACACCCACTCTAATAATCAGCCAATGTTCAGCTCTTGGGGTGACTGTTACCCTTTTTAACCGACTTCCAAAAGGAGGAGGTTCTCAATTCGTCGGAACCTTTTTTTTTTTTTTTATTTTTTTTTTATGTATGTTCCCCGATTACTCGAAAATGGCTAGACCGATTTGGATTTTCCTTTTTTTGTTCGAAAGGGTATACGTCCCAAGTGGTCCCATGATCATCAAGTCAGGATCTGATGATGGGATCCCATGGAAATCGAGGGAAACCCTCAAATTTTATGGGCACACCTATATCGATTTCGTTATTTTTTATAGTAACTCGTGCATTTGCTCTCGGAAAGTACCATTCGGTGAACTGGAACTGATGATGAAGACCACAGAGGGCCATCGGAAATACTCAATTATATCTAAGTATATAACAGGTTAGGTTGCGATTCGATTACTTTAATATGGTTTATGCTCGTCAAAATAATGGTAATGGTGACTTCACCATGAGCTCCATTTCTCCTGGTTCTTACTAGGAGAACTCCTCAACAATTAACGTCCCTGCATCGGGAAAAGCAACATTTTGTAAAACGTGATGAGCAGTTGACATTGGGCTATTGTAACTTAGATAAATTACAAACTGAACCACTAAAAAGTGAAAAATAAAAACTTTTTTACAAAAACAAAAACCGACTTCCAAAAAAAACACTACAAAGTGAAAAATAACTTTAATTTCGGAAGTCGGTGGCGAAAAACTAAAATACAGATCCAAAGACACCGACTTCCGAAATTAAAGTTATTTTTCACTTTGTAGTGTTTTTTTTGGAAGTCGGTTTTTGTTTTTGTAAAAAAGTTTTTTAATGCTTAAATAATGCTAATATAACGCAATTAGTTACAGTTATTCAGCTAACAGCTGTTTAATTTGTGCCCAAATCAGAGTTATATCAGCTGAAACAGCGCTGCTAAAGCTCTTATTCAGCAGGCTTGTACAGCTTAGGATTCTATGGTAGACAGTTATTCAGCTGATATACAGCACTTTTGTGCTACTTGGGATATCTTCAGGTTTCAAATATGCCAATGCTAAAATATGTATGTCGCATTTTGTGAGCGAATTCGCTGTCATTGGTGTACAGCCGGCTTTCTGTATGTGCTTCCATATATTTTGTGATAAATGGAAAAAGCAACACTTGTGACTGCTGTTCGGAAATACCCTCAGACTGGAATTTATAATAGCGAGTTCGAAATCAGAAATTATTATTTTGGGATTCAGATCTATGTTCAATACATTTTTACAATAAACTGTTATTATTTCAAAAAATACAAAATACGAGTTTACTGATTTGTTTGACAGCAACCCATACGCAAGTGGTACAATTTTTTGAGCACCATAGTTAGACCCGACCATCCCGTGCAGTGTAAAAATTTGATAGAACAGGTTAGGGCAGCATTTGAAAGTGCCATCAACGATCCAAAACTTTGAATTGTTTAGTAAACATAAATTACGTCCAGTGCTAAAAACAAGAAAAGAAAATGAATCATTTTCTTTATCATTGCTTATATAATGACCAATCAAAAATTGTTCAGGACCAACTACAGTATACTGATGAGGAACGGTAAATGAGTTTAACGATCTTGGTAATGCTGGCTCAGTTCTGACTCTTTCGCGGTGTATTATCATTCGCATCGCCTTTTTAGTGGGCATATACGGGGCAACTTTTTTAGGTACTTCTTGGATTACTTTTTGAATAATTTGTCCCGGAGAATCGAAACTGTCGGCTGCTTTTTTCTTTAATGATTTCCTTAATACGGAAGATCGTGCTGTGTCATGGACGGGTTCGTGCCTATGCTCTATGCAATTTTTATGTTGTACATAGTGATGCTCACCAATCTTTTTGGTTTTGACTGCTGCAGCACACTTCGAAGATCCTTTTCTTACACAACTCCAATAAAAATTGTCTTCAGACCTTTTATTCAAACTATACAGAAAATTATCCAAAAACAACTGGTCTTTGCCTTTTCTTGATTTAATAAACAAGCAAGGAGTATCCATGATTACAATGTTAACCTCGAACTGATTTAGTATAAAATGTCAACACAGAATCAAACAAAATCTCCAATTACCCTCATTATTAAACTCGTATCAAAATAGGAAATGATTAAGTAATAAAATAAATTAATAACAAAAAATTGCATACTGTATGATAGCTTATCAATATTATAAGTATTATTACAAACAAATAATGCATTGCATCCTAGAGATTAATAATAAATGTACATGGATGGTACAGACTAACAGTTAGGAAAAGATAAACACAGATCAACAAATTTCAATTACACACGGAAACACTTTGCTCACAAAAAATCTGTAGGCGTTATAAATTGCTGTTACATTTTACTAACATTGAATGTAATATAATGTAAGATAAATTTTATTTATTGCACACAAAACAAATTAATACAGACGAATCAAACTACAAAACCACATGAACATAAAAGATGGCATGGATATTTTAACGTATTTAGATGGCCTTGCATAATTAAGTTATAAAAAAGATAAAGTAAAACTAATTTTGTAGGGGACAGTAGGGAAATTTGAAATAAACGCCGTGGTCCATTGAAAGGCACATGCCACTATATTTTCTTTAACACATACACAACTTTTAACACTTGTAAAAAATAAAAATATACTGCGCGCTTAGCAACGGACTCGTTACGTTTTTCTTTCTTCAGTAAATGATACTATTTCGAGCTCTTGGCTCCAGGAGAGAGATTCTCGGCTAGGCTGCCGTGAGAAGTTAGGAGTGCCAGTGCTTGATCGTTCGTGTCCGAAGTTCTTTTCACCACTGAGTGTATGTGAGTGGGCGGTCCCCCTATTTATAGACGAGCGCGCTCCGAACAATCAGCGTCTAATTTTTTACATGCGCGCGCATCGCATTCTGACACGCAGAGCGCGGCTGCCTCAAGCTGTCCTATCATTGGTTGAAATATATAGCCCTTTAGTGGCTATTTTTTATAACGTTTATCTCCACCAATAGCATAGCTCACTTTTAATAAAAAAAAAATTCCAAATCTGAGAAACTATGTACTTTCTTATGTATCTCTCAAGCTTCTGCCAAGACTATACAAGGATCTTATGTATCTGACCCGTATATAGTAGGAAAGATAACTAATAGTTGATAATATCGATGGACAAGACTATATCTCTTCCCGTTATAAATAGACGACGTATGTTTTCAATGTACATAACGAAGTTACAGACATACTCGCTATTTCTTTACGTACGCGGCAAGCAGCATCGATTTAACTTTAATAAAACCTTAAATTACGCATTGTCCGTAACAATTTTTTTCATACAATAATTTCGTGGTAATGTGCATCGAAGTTAAGTAGGATCGCAGTGAAAATCTTTCGCGGTAACGTGCATCGAAGTTAAGTAGTATCGCAGTGAAGATCTATCGCGGTAACGTGCATCGAAGTGTAGTGGCTTCGCAGAGACGGTCTTTCGCCGTAACGTGTATCGCAATTTTGTAGCATCGTATTAGCATTTATCGATATTTTGTGCGACGAGATTCCGTATTCTACTCATACAGCCATGTACCTAGTAACCTTATAAATATTCTATGTTACAAAATCCGACAACTATAACTAAAGTATACAGGTAAATGCTATAATAATATTATGATTAACAACATAAAGTAATTGAGTAAGTAATTTATATACCTATCTACTAAAAATAACTGCTTACATAATCTATGGGGCAATGCTTGAACTCTTTATGAGTTTCTTTTAAAAACTCGATGTGCTCATATATCTTTAATTCTATAAAAAATCTACCATTTTTCCCTTCCGCTGGCTACTCTACGGGTATAATAGGAATGTATTGTCAGAATTTTTTTACTTTTTTTTTTTGTAAATGGGAAATCATCAATGATTTTTCCCGCTCTGGGCGGAGCGGGAGAGCGTGTCAGACTTTTACTGACTAAATAAAACCCACCGTGTCCCTTCAGTTGCCTGTGCCAGGGCCACGGTATCTCTTTCGAGCAACCCGCGACCGGACCTATCAGACCCCATCACTGCTGACATCGCTTTGAGGCGCGCGTGGAACACAACGCTCCGTCGACCTGGGCCTGGTCCTTACCGGACGGCGAGCTACCCATTGCTCGCCGTCCGAACGCCCGCACATACGATGGCCTGGAATCGGCTATCGATTCCCGCCGCCCAGGGCGTCTCCTGCGGCGACTCGGGACGTGAGGGCCCTAATGTTGCCTCTCCCTCACGCGTTCCGCCTGATCCTTCGCGAGCATTACTGCTTCGCAGGAGCTGACGGCCTCCCATGCACTCTCGCTCCGTACCATGGCCTGGACCAGGTTCGACCTAGCTTTGTGGGGCTCATGCTGGCGCTGATAGGATTGATCGTAGTTTTTTTCTTTTTATTCTTATTAATCTCGGTATTCAATGATTCCCTCTCCGCTGACCGCTTAGCAATCGGCGACGAAGATGTCGCATACCTGCGTTTTTTTCAGCTCCTGCTGATATTTAGAGATGGGTAGTAGGTTAATACCCATTCTTCCCATGTAGGTTATAATCGGGTGATTTGGGTTTCAACCGGGTTTTAACCCATTTTCACCAGATTTTATGGCTGAAAACTGTTTGCATAAACGAATTCTCCTCTTCGGGAGTAAACAATGTTGGATGTTCAGCTTTATTTTGCGTGCAATTTAAATTTCTATATTTCCTACATAGTGTGCTCTTAGGTATGTCATAAGTAGCGGCAGCATCAGTTAACTTAAGTTTTCCAGACTTAACAGCCTCTATGGCGTTTTCCAAATTTTCTTTTGAATAACTCTGATACGGTGCAAAAGTTTTACCATTTCTGGAATTAGTGTACTTTCTTTGGTAAATACGCACCATATTTCCGGAACTGTAATATAAAATAAAAAAGATATGAGAAGCTTCCCCTTAAAATTATACAAAATACGCATTTGGGGCTATTTGAGACGATGATCTTAAACTAAGTAAAATTAAAACACACAAACCAGGGGTTATTTGGAACAGGATTCCAAATAGCCTCAAATTCGTGCCAAAAAGCCCCATTTCCAAAAACCCAAAAAATATGGCGTCTAGAACAAGCTACAATACAATTGAAAACACCAATGAAATCCCAAGAAAACATATGTCAACATAAATAATCTCATTTTCTACTTACCTTTAAAATTTCGGTGTATCAACTGGAAGTAAAACACGTACAAATTCACTCGATTAAACAAGATTTAAAAAAATAAATAAATAACCGCTTGTTTACACTTTCTTAACCTCCAAATATCTACTGTTACTAGAAGAAAAAATATATTCAATAAAATCTTTTATTACAAAAATTCTGAATAGCCCCTGGAGTCTCAAAAAGCCCCAATTTACGTACATCAAAATTGTAATATAAAAAAAAACGTATAAGGACGACGCAAATGCACGCAGCGGTCCAGTGGCTCTCCAGTGAAAGTGAGGGGGGCGGAAGCGGATGCAGCAGACGACATGTTGGCTCGCACGTCGATGATGTGGAGCGCGTGAGATTTAAGATGTGGAGCCTTGCTTTCCGTCACGCTGCATAGATAGCGTCAGCAGTAGCTTCTTAACATGCCGGCCGCCTTGGAAGAACCATTCCAACACGAAGAAGACGATCATTGTGTAGGTAGCGGGCAGATCTTTGAGAAGGCCCGCCGGATGGTACCAGTAGCTGTACGGATGTCAGCGACACGTGATATTCCGTCCTTCCCAGGGAATATTTGTGTGACTCGTCCCAGTTTTCATTTGAAGGGCGGAAGTCTTTCCTCTTTAATCAGGACGAGGCTGTCTTGAGCGATGTCTTCACTGTCGACCTTCCATTTCGTACGTTGCTGGAGTTCGGATACGTACTCCTTGGACCAGCGTTGCCAGAAGTGTTGCCTCAGCAGCTCCACTCGATCGTAGCGCCCCAGTCGTGTAGGCGTGATGGTCGTCAGGTCTTCGCAGGCAGGCGCGGTCAGCGGTCGGCCGATCAGAAAGTGAGCTGGAGTCAGAGGGAGATAATCGGACGGGTCGGAGGAGAGAGGGGACAAAGGACGGGAGTTGAGGACGGATTCAATTTGCATTAATACAGTTTCAAATTCCTCACGTGTCAGCCGAGCGTCACCCAGTACACGCCGCAGGTGGTACTTGCAGGACTTGACTCCTGCCTCCCACAACCCGCCAAAATGAGGACTATAAGGAGGTATGAACGTAAGACGAATTTGATTTTGATTAATAAAATTAGAGATATCATTCGAATTTTCAAAAATGACTGATAATTCTTTTTCAGCGCCTACAAAATTCTTTCCGTTGTCTGAAAAGATTTGATAAGGCTTACCGCGACGTGATATAAAGCGTTTAAGCTAAGATATAATCTTGTGTGGATAAACTACCAACTAACTCTAAATGTATGGCTCGAGTGGTAAAACAAATGAACAAACAAATATATGCTTTTATTAACCTGGCACCTCTACCTTTGCGGTCCAATATGAGCAACGGCCCTGCGTAGTCGACGCCACATTGCATGAAAGGAAAGTTTGGCTCTAATCTTTCCGATGGTAAATTACCCATAATCGGGGTCAAAGTTCAATACCTACTCGATCAAAATGTATGAAACAGCTGATATTTTTTTTGCGATTTCAAAGTTGGTCCCATAGTGAAAGTTGTTCATATTCATGGGTAGAACACCCTGTGAAAATTTGGCTGGTCATTAAAAAATCACCCTGTATATAAATCGCAACATATATGCGCAAGCCCGTTGTAAACGAATGAACGATGAGAAACGGTCAATGTTGATCACTTGAATGAACTGATTACAACTTAAACTTATCGCTTGCGACTTAGTTTCCGGTAATTCGGTAGGTGTCAATTCTTCATTATTATTTGAGGAAATAATTGTGCTAGGTTCACGTAGGAAAGCTGGACCGGTCCACCATATGTGCTTGTTATTATATTTTAACGACTCTAAGGTAGCTCCTCTTGTTATGAGGTCAGCAGGGTTCTCGGTACCCTTAACATGCCGCCAAATGATATCGTCAGTTAGATCGTTGATTTGTACTACACGATTTTGTACAAAAGTTTTGAGTGAGTGCGGAGACATACGTAGCCATCCTTGTACTATGGTTGAATCTGTCCAAAAATAAACCTTATCGAAAGTTAAACGTAGGGAACTTTTAATTTTACTGTATAACTTTGCACTTACTAATGCGCCGCATAATTCGAGCCTAGGTATGCTTACGGTTTTTATTGGTGCTAGTTTGCTTTTTGCACATAATAAATGCACAGATATAGGTATAGAATGCTCACAGTTATCATACAAAATCTGATATACGCACATGCACCGTACGCATGTTGAGATGCGTCTGTAAATATGTGTAGTTCTTTATATCGCGAATCTGTTGTTGTTATGTAACGAGGTATTTTAATATTACGTAAATATTGCAGACTAGAAACGAAATTATGCCACGCATTTGCAATTTTAACGGGAACTTCTTCATCCCAATCTAGTTTTTGAAACCATAAGTTTTGTAACAACGACTTTGCTGTGATAACTGCGGGGGCTAGCAGACCTAACGGATCATACACCTGTGAAATGATTGATAACATTATACGCTTGGTAACTATTGAATCACTGAGTGAATTCAGTAGTAAAATGCAATTCATCACTTTCTGTGGACCAGCCTAATCCTAATGTTTTAGATAAATCGACGGCCCCCACGTATACTATCGAAATTGCAAAAAAGCCATTTTCGTTTTATTGCACTAATAGCAAGTAGAGATAAAGATGTACAATTCTATATAAAAATTATGTACCAATTTTTATACCCTCAACTATTTTTCAATCGAACAAAATCGAAAATACATAAAATGAACATACTAAAACATCGACCTTAAAATCGCTCTCCTGTAAAGTAGAGGTTTTGCAGTTTCAATACTTTACGTGGGGGGCGTCGAAATGGTTGTTACCTATGTTTAGATCTTTAGTACTTCCAGGACAGACTTTGTGACTAAATGTCCATTTATGTAACGGAAAACAACCTTTACGCAAAACTAAAGCCGTTTTATTACATAAATTTATTTATTTATTTATAACACCTTAAACCTATCATTACAGGTTGCCCTAATACGATAGTTAAGTCTACATATTTAAAATAAAATACTACCTATTATATAAATTTACAATTAACTAACAAACACCTTAATTTAACTAACTATAATATAACACCCTAAAGGGTGCCAAAGTAAAGTCGTTCAGAGAACAAGAAAACAAGTCAATTTTATCCGCTACCCTGTTGAGCGTGCACAGCGCGCGCGTCAGCGGTGCACGCTGAAGCAGATTGGTGCGCGCGGGCGGCACCACCAGCAGCGGCGGCCGCCGCCGCCTGCTCACATACTTATCTGGTACGCACAGCCGGATTGACTGTAGTATAGCAAAATTTGAAATTTTACCCCTCATTACATGGAACAAGTATGTGGCTACTACTAGTTCCCGTTTAATATCTAATTTATAATATCCAACCATTCCCAAAATAAATAAGGTTGGATATAATAATGGGTATCCCGGATATACTCCATGTAACCTCAAATACATAAACCTAATGTATTTGTTTTGTATCCGCTCTAGCATCGTACTGTATTTGGCTTCACTAGGACTCCAAATAGCCGCGTTGTATTCTAAGTGGCTCTTTACAAGTGCTTCGTACAAAGCTCTTAAAGCACTCATGTTAGTGAATTTATTTGCCTGTCTCAAAACAAACCCTAAATTGCGGTATGCCTTTTTGCATACCTCTATGACATGTTTGCGGAAGTGCAAATCCGTGGTGAAATGAATGCCCAGATCTTTGACTTCCATGACACGCTGCAGCGGTTTACCTTCTATGTGGTACTCGTGGTGACGCGGGGCGCGGGCGCGGGTTGAATGAAAGGATAGAGCATTTGGCTACGTTGAAATAAAGTTTGTTTTCCTGACTCCACTCGGTGACTCTATCTAAATCCTGCTGTAGTATGTCATGATCGCCATTTTCCTTAACCACATGAATCAGCTTTAGGTCATCAGCAAAGAGTAGACAAGTTGACTCATTGACTACTTTCGGTAAGTCGTCCACCACGAGGATAAAAAGGAACGGTCCAAGATTACTACCTTGGCTGACGCCCGATCTCGTGTAATAAATCTCAGAAAAGCGTCCGCCACAGTCAACGTATTGACGTCTGCCGCGCAGGTAATCGGCGAAGAATTTAATAGTGTGGGGTGTGAAACCCATGTTGGCTAATTTCAACAGCAACACGTCATTATCGACTGTGTCGAACGCCTTCCGAAAATCTAGGTAGGCTACATCCACCTGTAGTCCAGCGTCAACAGCTGGCACCAGCTGCGTCATTAGGTGAAGTAAATTTCCTGTTGTACCCTTCCCAGGACGGAACCCGTGTTGCGCATCAGACAAATGTACGTTCACCTGCGTGTACAAACAACTGTGAATGGCTGCCTCGAACACTTTAGCAGGAGCGCATAAAACCGCCACAGGCCTGTAGTCACTTGCTTCCGCACCTCCGCAACCTTTCGGCACCGGCACCATTCTGCTAAGCTTCCAACGATCAGGATATGTTGCTGTAGCAATGCAAACATTGAACAAGTGTAGTAAGGGTTCAATTAACACCATGTAGCTATCCCTAAGGATAAAAGGTGGTATGCCATCAGGTCCGACTGAGCGTTTTGGCGGCAAGCGGACGAGCGCGCGGCGCACCACAGACGCCTCAAGATGACCGAGGTGAACCCACGCGCCACTCTGCGCCGCTGTTGCGCTCGCGGTCTCTGCGTCTAAAGTAGGAGGCTCGGTGTTATATACTGAGTGAAAGAAACGTGCAAACTCCTGTGCGCATTCTATGTCCGACAGGATTTGTCCGTCTTTGTTTAATTTATATTGGCTCAAATTACCTTTTTTTGATCTGACGTAACTCCAGAAAGCTTTCGGGTCCGTCGCAAGATGGCACTGTACGCGATCACGATACCGCTCGTGAGCAAGTGCAGTCTCAGCTTTAACTCTCGCCCGGCACCGAGCAAACGCCTCATAATCACTAGGGGATTTACTCACCTTGTACTTCGTATTTTAATTGAATGTCCCTGATGATATCTGAAGTATACCACACTGGGTATGTATATCTATTATTCTTAGATTTATTGTTTTTGAGAGGTACACAGGCATCGAAAACTGCAAAGATTTTGTTATAAAAAAAAATTAAAGCTAAATCCGGATCATTTAAACTGTAAATATCACTCCACTCTATTAAGGTTAAAAGATAATATAATTGATTAAAGTTAGCTTTACTGAAGTTCCATTGCCTAGATAATATCAGATTATGAGATTCCGACTGTGCGTCTATCGTAGCGGGAAGCGGCAGTGGGGGCGTGACGGCGTCCACGGTAACTGCGATCGGCGGGTGGTACGCGTCCACGGGTTGCAGCCCCTCCTCCCCCGCACACACCGAAACGCCGCTGCGCCCGCTCAACACGAGATCCAACTGTCTGCCATTGCAATTAGGAATCTTATTATACTGAACGACTTCACAGAAGGCAACAAAATATTCAAAATAGTCACATACATAACTTTTACATGAAAACAGATTAAAATCTCCTAATATTACTACCTTATTTTTATATTTAATACATATTTTTTCTAAAATGTTAAACATCACCGAATACTCATTTTCATCAGTCTGTGATGGAATAAATAATACACAGCAGGTAAATAAAAATCGGTTTTGCAAATGAACTGTAGCACAAATCAACTCAAATTTATGAATGTCAATATTTATGCCATCGGGAATCGTTACTTGCCGCAACTCGAAACGCGGTGTGGCCACTAAAAGTACGCCGCCTTGCTTACGTCCATCCGCTCGATCACATCGCAATATCGAGTAACCAGGTAATGTTATTTCTGCGTTATGAATTGACTCGTTGCAGCCGGTTTCCGTAATTGCGAATAAATCCGAACCCGATGATTCCAATAATGACAAAAATTTCGACGTTTTTGTTCTCAGACCTCTAACATTTTGATACAAAATGGTGACGCTTCTACTGAACTTGTGGTTGGAGTTAGGTTGGTGTGGTTGGGCGACGAAACCAAATCCATTCACTAACTTCTATATTCATAGGCCATACATCCGGAACACAAAGTTTCTCAAAATTACCTTCTGTTACTCCAATTTTAAACGAGGCATAATCTCTTTCAGTTTTAGGTCGTATTTTTTCAATAATTAACTCCGAGTCATCTCCCAAAATATTTTTAATATACTCCTTTAAACTTTCTTCTGTCGTAGTTTTATCTAGTCTCCAGACATGAAGGTATTTTTTACGTTCGACTGCTTTGAGAGATACGACCGATGTGTTTCCGCCTCTTATTATAGGGTCATTTTTTTTCCTACTTTTTACTTCTATCCAATTATTACCCTTATCAACAGATTCACCGGGAGAGACCGCTGAATTACTAGCCACATTTGCGTAGCTAAGATTTGGCTGCGGCAGCGGTTTAGTGTTGCCATTGTAAATAACCCCAGATGACTCCTCTGTTACGGGTGGAGGTGGAACTACAGCTTTTTGAAAATGAGAATTAGTAACAAAACTAGTGCTCTTCTTCTTCTCTTCATTATTATGCCTAGTCTTTTCCTCCGCAACTTTCAGAACATTAATTTCTACTTCGTAACTTATGCATTTTTTATTAGCTACACTCAACTCTTGCCTCAATTTGCTATTTTCTAGAGCTAAAGCCGTTACCGTACTCTTAATTTCTTCAATAAGATTTTTTTCCATAGTATTAATCCTTTCAGTTATAACTCCTTTCACCATTTCCATAATACTCGGCATGATATCCATGTTATCTGATGCGGCTGTAGTCATACCAACCTCCTTGCAAGGTCCCTTCTCGTCCGACCCACCCACTAGTGCGTGGAAGCCGCGTACAGGCGTATCGTCATTTACTCGGACCCGCTGAGTGATGTTTGAGCAGGAGTCGCACTTAAAAGAACTTTTCATATGTACTCGCCTCTCTGTGAATGCTGCTGAAGTGATATTCAAACTGTATAATGATATCCTGTTTTGCAACCAATACATCTAAGAAGCTCCCCAAGATCTATATTCGTATTGCACGCAAAGCAAATCATAATAATTACGTTTTATTATTTCAATCTTGCGCGAGCGAGACGGAGCTATAAGAGTGAAAGAGTTAGATGCGCGGCCGGGACTTGCGCCGCGATAATACACAATTTGTTATCACTGCTTGTTTACAAAGAATAATAATGTCTTAATTGTTTCGGGAAACCACCAAATTATTGTGTTAACTTTCACTTTCTATGTAGTTTATGTATAAAATAAAGTTATTAGTTCCCTTTTGCAAAATTACGTAATTATGTAAACAAACCAAGAGGCGGAGCGGCAACGTCGCGCAGCCGCGGATTCGCGCGCGAACACTATCACTGTCTGTTTACAAACCAATTCTTTTTGTTAATTTTTCCGGAAAACCACTAATTTAGTACTGTACTCCACTTCCTATGTGTGTATTAAAGTTAATAGTTTACATAAGACACATTTTTAGATCTTTAAAGTCACAATTTACGAAATTAAGAAATAAAAACCGGGAGCCCTCACGGCAACGTCGCGCGCGCCACGACTATCTTCTTATCTTAAATCCACTAATGAATCAAGATCATCATCACCAGTGATCAAATCATCAACGTAGAAGTCGTCATGGATTGTTCTAGCGACTAAATCATTATCACATTCCTGTGCTAATTGTTGTAAACAACGCATGCTAAGAAAAGGCGCTGACGCAGTGCCATACGTTACAGTTAACAAAGTATATAATTTTAATGGTAAATCAGGATTTTCTCCATAAAATTAACTGTAAGTTATGCTGATCTGAATCAATTAAAATCTGCCTGTACATTTTTTCAACGTTAGCACAAGCAACGTATTTGTACTGCCTAAACCTAAGTAAAATTGAAAAAATGTAATTTTGTAATGGCGGACCTATGTATTGTATATCATTTAACGATTTATTAGTCGACGTTTTCGAACTCGCGTCAAACACAACGCGTAATTTTGTCGTGAGACTATGTTCACGATAAACACCGTGATGCGGTAAAATGTAATGTGGTTTATACATCGTTATCATTAGACACCGGGGACATTTGACCAAGTGCCTCATATTCCCGCATAAACTCACAATATAATAGTTTATATTGAGATGAACGATTTAATTTTCTTTCAAGAGACAAAAAACGATTCTTTGCCGCGGTGTATGAGTCACCTACCTAACGTATCGACCGATTCCTTCAAAGGAATGCGCACCCTGAACCTACCGTGTGTATCACGTTGTGTGGTTTCTGTAAACAATGTTTCACAATAACGATCATCTTTTGATAACGCAAAAGGTAAATCGACTATTTCTTCTAATTCCCAAAACTTACGTAACTGGGAATCAATGTGAACAAGATTACATTGTACTCGGTCTATTTTAAACGAATGTTTACTACGAATAGGGCCAGAAATGATCCACCCTATTTTCGAGTCATATAACGTAGGACCCGAAGCGAGCTTTAATTTCTTATTATTTAATACTAGCTTTTGCCCGCGGCTTCGCCCGCGTGGATGTCGGAAAATATACCACGGGAACGTACTACCGGGATTAAAAGTACCCTAAGGCCGACATTCGCACGGACGTAAAAATATCGCGGTGGGATTTTATCGCGCTCTGGATTTTCAAGTCTCAGTTTTGAGCCGATCTTCGAGAATCCAACCTAACAACAACAGAGCGCATCCCAGCGTGACGAAAACACTGTTGGATTGTTGGATTTTTTAAGACAAAAAGTAGGTTATGTCATTCCCCAGGATGCCATCTTAGTCTTGCCAAATTTTATCGATATCCGTGCAGTTTTGTGAATTTTAAAATCATCCCCTATTTTACGCCCTTAGGGGATGATTTTTCAAAAACGCTGGACCACATATTTCTTTATTTCCTACCAAAAGCATAAATTTGAATTTTCATAGTCCTAACTTAAGAATTGCTGGGTTTCCCTTATAAACTTTCATCCCCCATATCACCCCCTGTAGGATAATATGTTGAAGATAAAAAATAGGCTGTGTCCTTCCCCAGGATGCCATCTGCAGCCTTGCCAAATTGTATCGATATCCGTGCAGTTTTGTAGATTTTAAAATAACCCCTATTTAACACCCTTAGGGGATGATTTTCCAAAAACGCTGGACCACAAATTTCTTTATTTCCTACGAAAAGCATAAATTTGAATTTTCATATCCCTAACTTAAGAAATGCTGGGTTTCCCATACAAACTTTCACCCCCTGTACGGTTATTTTTGAGACAAAAAGTAGCATAAGTCCCTAGTATACCACCCTAAAGCCTTGCCAAATTTTATCAAAATCTGTTCGGTGGTTTAGGCGTGAAAAGGTAGACACAGACAGGTGGTACAGACAGACAGACAGACAGAGTTACTTTCGAAGTTATAATATTAGTATGGATAATTGTTATTTTCCTCGCTGAGAGCTCCTATAAACGCGTGCGATCTCTGCTAATCATAAAGTGCTATAGGGCGAAGCGCGGCCTTCGACACGCTATTTATGTACCGCCGCCCGCTATGTCCCTGCATTTTTAACCGACTTCTAAAAAAGGAGGAGGTTCTCAATTCGGTTGTATTTTTTTGTATGTTTTTTACCTCATTTCTCCGTCATTTATGAACCGATTCGGAAAATTCTTTTTTTACTTGAAAGGGTATACTTTCAGATTGGTCCCATTTTTATCAAAATTCAATTCTGATGATGGGATCCATGAGGAATCAAGGGAACTCCTCAAATATTATAGGTATAGGTACTATACTTAGAGCGAGGAGCTCGTGGCTAAGTAATAACAGCCGCACGGGTCGATCTGTCAGGTTAAGCTACGCTTGCCGGGGTTGGTCAGTGGATGGGTGACCATCTATACATACCGAGATTCCTCCATGCCTCGGAAAGCACGTTAAGCCGTTGGTCCCGTTGGTTGTTGGTTGGTTATTCGAGGATCTTTGACAGTCGTTACGGGTCGTCAGAAGCCTGAAAGTCTTACAACCAGTCTTACCAAGGGGTATCGTTTTACCCAGTAACTGGGTTGTGGAGGTCAGATAGGCAGTCGCTCCATGTAAAATACTGGTATTGATCTGCATCCGGTTAGACTGGAAGCCGACCCCAGCATAGTTGGGAAAAGGCTAGGCAGATGATGAGCGATTTTGGTATTTTCATCAACAAATCAAGCGTTTGCATTCAGAAAGTATCATCTAGTGAAGTGGAACTGATGAAGAAGACCACAGAAGGCCACGGGAACTCCTCAACGACGATAAGTACCTATTTCACGGGTGGCGATAAGATATCTCGATTAAAATAGTTAAGCGACTATGACGAAATGGTTCTGATGAAAATGGTACCATCGAACCGATCTGATGAAGAAGCCGGAAGGTAGGCATCGGAACTCAGTAATAAAACAAGGTATCCTAGCCGTACTCTATCGCGACGTATTTGCCTGTTTGCAAAGTTTTTATTTGAAATGGTATACTCCTGAGACTGTCTCATAAAAATATCTTCAAGTTCTGATGAGTGGCTTTTGAGTTAGATTTAATAATTTAATACGTATTTTTCCCATTATTTTAGTCTATGTGGATGATGCTCTAATTTATTTTGCAGAGTGGTATTCAGATTTGTGTGGTATAGGTACCACTAAAAAGTGAAAAATAAAAACTTTTTACAAAAAAAAACAACCGACTTCCAAAAAAACACTACAAAGTGAAAGATTACTTTAATTTCGGAAGTCGGTGGCAAAAAAAACGAAAATAAATAAAAAACCAAAGACACCGACTTCAGAAATTAAAGTTATTTTTCACTTTGTAGTGTTTTTTTGGAAGTCGGTTGTTTTTTTTTTTGTAAAAAGTTTTTAAATCTGTAATATCTTCGAAAATATTCATTTAAATTACATGCTGTAAAGGGCCATATTGATCTATAGTAAATGCACAATGTATTTAAAGTACTTAATTGGATAAGGATTAATGCTGTATTGCTTAAAATCGCTTCGTAAATAAGCCATTATTTCTCGTAAAAAGTAAAGGATAAAAAATGATTATTGTGGGTTATCCCTGAGAGATAGACATATACCATCGCGGACTTTTTTGCAGACCTTTTTAAGGTGTACAATACTGTAGTACATTATTTTGATCTATCTCGTAGGGTTCAGCCAGCGTTTGCAATGTAAGCGCAAAAAAATGTGTTTATTTACGACATCACATTAGAATCCTCCAAAATTATCATTGTTTCTCTACTATATTATGCATGTATTATACATATAAACCTTCCTGTTGCATCACTCTATCTATTAAAAAAAACCGCATCAAAATCCGTTGCGTGGTTTTAAAGATTTAAGCATACATAGGGACAGACAGACAGCGGAGCGACTTTGTTTTATAATATGTAGTGAAGTCCCAAAATATATCCGCGCCTAAAAGTATATCTATATCAGACGGGACACTAAACGTGGGATCTGCGAGCGACATATGTTTAGGTATACGTATGTACTCGCAATTAACGTTCAACGAAGGTAACTTTGATGTTATTCGAGGTAGAACTAAACATTGGATTTCTGTATTGAAATTACCAACTTTAGATTTTATATTTATTTTACAGGTGTGAGAACTTTTAGAAACGCTTTGTCCTACACCCGAGATATGAACAGTGGACTGTATAATCGGCAACTTTAAACGATTGCATAACGATTCTGTAATAAAACAATTCTAACTTCCATTGTCAAGAAGCGCCTTTACAGTATGATATTGGCCGTTAGCATCAGGAACATCGATTAGAGCCGTCGATAACAATACCGGTTGTACTGCGGCACTGCACGTCAGTGCATTACGTTCCGAGTGAACCTGCGCATCAGCTGTTGACACGGGGGGCGAACTTAACGTGGACGCGCTCATCCCATGTAATAACGTGTTATGTTTCCCTTGACACAATTTGCAAGGGCCATAAGAACAGTCATTCAATGAATGACTGGAACGAATGCAATTTTGACATAATTTTTTATTGTTAACAATTGTAAACCTATCGTGCACCGACATATTAAGGAATGTGCACACGAATACAGATGATGATTATTACCGCATAATTCGCAAACGCGCTTCCGTTTATTGTTATCCGTGTTTTGTTTACTTTTGGCGACGTAAGAATGCGAGTGATGAGGTTGACTTGATGGTTTATCTTTTTTATGAGAACCTTTTGATTCGACATTATTCTTCTTATAGTTAACCATTGCTAGCTAATTGTTTTTTTGAGAAACCGTGCAGATATGCACGGTTTCTCAAAAAATCAATTAAATGATGAAGTTTTATTTTTTCACCACTCAATTGAGACACTAATGAACCCGTATGCGTTTCCCACTCGCGTTCGGTGCTACAGCTAAATAAATGATAACAGTATCCCAATTATCAGTTGGTTCGTCTAAAGAATTTAGTGCACGTAAATTTCGTAAAGTCGAATCAATAAGTTTTCTTATTTGTTCACTCGATTCATTTTGAAGAGGTTTGAATTTAAACTCTCATATAATCATCTACTTCTAAAGTTCGTTCCTGAGGTTGTATAGCTGCATTAGGCTGCACTGCTTCATCGGGATGTACTTCTTCAATTCTTGGAACATCATTTGTTAATCGTTGCCAGCATCTATGACACGTTGAATAGACGTTATTGAATTCAACCTGAAAAATAAAAACACAAATAATTATCGTGATGTAGGTACTTCAAGGTAAAATCACAAATGCAACGGAGATAAAACGATATAATGTCGGTATAGTACTTATAATAATAAATATAATTAGTCGTTTGCTTTGTATTTTGCGATATTTTGTTGAATGAGCCATAACAATACTTTTCACAGAACAAAAGTAACTAAAGATCATTACGTTTTACACGCAATTATGCTGCTTATTGCTAAAACTTTATACAATTGAATGGCATTAGTAAACATTTTGTCTATGGGTCATCTTAGCACTGGATTCGTCATCGGGGCAGGTAGCAGGTAGGTAAAGAGTTCGAATTGTGTATTGAGGTGTATGTAAATATGATGATTATATCATAGGTAATGTGTAATACTTACATGTATCACGGCATGTTCTCGTATATATGCTGCCATTTGTGGGTCGCGCTGAGGAATATCTTCATGCAAAACATGACGTCTTTGTCGGTAAACAGAGCGTCGACACATAACACATTGTCTTTCTTCCATTGCACTTAACAAAAACAGCAGAATACAAGTTGCGAAAAGTTCAGTTATATAACAACAGTCCAATCAGAAAGCGATAACAGGTCAAGAAAGCGATGGCAGGGGTCAGAAGTCGTATAAATAAACCGAAGATAGCAAAACGTGAGCAAATAACAAAATATGAATGACGACTGACGCGCATTGCCCGGCCTGCCCGCACGCTTGTTTTTTGGTCGGCGCCTGAGTAAGAGAGAAGTTAGAAAGGGATGGAATGTAGTAATTCCGTTAGGTTACCAACCAATAGATTGGTTTCTTTGGCCTAGCTCTGCACAACATCGTGTCGTGTTATCTCCGTTGTATTAGCGATTGTTTTGGATTCTATAACAAATACGTTTGAACATCACTGAATATCTCTGCTCACCGGTTGTTTGGGTGATTGCCGTCATAGTATAAAATTAAGTAATGGTCATTAGCTTTCACATAAAATATATTTTAAAGCTGTTGGTTTTACGCCCATTTTGACCGTGACTCTTTATAGTATAATATGTATGTTTACAATTTAAATGTCATTAATAGAATAATAGCAGCCTTCCAGTAGGTAACGCTTCAGTTTACTTTTGAAGTCCCTTTTGTAAAGTGACAATTTTATATCAACGGGAAGTTTATTGAAGATTTTCACTGACATGTGGTAGGTACCGTGTGCGACTATATTAAGTTTAGGAATATAAGTGGTTTTAAAATCTTTTCTTCTCGTACTCTCTCTAAGCTTTCTTACCTCTTCAGTCTCAAATTGCTGCACATATTTAGAAAAATGTGTCAGGAGCACCAATACATATAGGGAAGGTACAGTGAGAATATTCAAATTTACGAAGTGCCTCTTACAAGATTCCTGCTGACGAATGCAAACCATGGTGCGAATGGCCCTTTTTTGTAACACAAATGCTCTCTGTATATTATAATCGTAGCTGCCTCCCCAGCATAAGATGCTGTATCGTAACCTTGACTCGATTAACGCATAATAGACTTTTTTTAACTGTTTAATGTCAATATCATTTCGTAGGCTTCTCAGTACATAACATGCTGAGCTGATGGAGTTTTTTAAACTTTCAAGTTCTGGTTTCCAATTTAAATAACAATCGACATATACTCCTAAAAACTTTACTGCCTCTACCATACTGACTTGAAATCCATCCAAAGCACAATTTAGATGACTTTTATTTTTGGAAGTGGTACGAAATAAGATTAAGTTGGTTTTACTAGCGTTCACTTTGAGTCCGTTGATAGTAAACCACTTGTGAAATACCTCTAAAGCTTTATTTACGCGCAAATTAAGAGATTGAATGTTATCTGCTGAAATGATAGCATTAGTATCGTCTGCAAATACCACTAATTTTGCATGTTCCCCTAATATATTTTCAAAATAATCTATTAAATCGTTAATAAATATAATAAAGAGAATAGGACCCAATATAGATCCCTGAGGAACTCCTACAGTAGTGTTTTTTAATTTAGACCTAATAGCTTGATGATTAAATACATTGTCAGAAACATTCCTCTCATTTTTATTTTCAACGCGAACCAGTTGTTTTACTTCCACGAACATTTTTCTATTTTTTAAGTAGGATGTCAGAAGTTGTATAGCTTTGCCTCTCACACCATAATGCTCAAGCTTAACTAACAACAGGTCGTGGTTTATTAAGTCAAAAGCAGAACTTAGATCTAAAAAGAGACCGGCAACCATTTGCTTTGAATTTAGTTTACTTCTGACCTCCATAAGTAGCGTATCAATAGCATCTTGCGTTCCTACGCCAGATTTGTAACCAAACTGAATTTAACTGACCGAATTTGACTGAACGGAATTTAAGACTTTGTTTCTGTTTAAATGTGAAAATAGTCTTGTTTTTATTAACTTTTCAAAAATCTTTGATAAGGTTGGCAAGAGAGATATAGGTCTATACATTTTAGGATCCTGAGTAGAGCCTTTTTTGTGGACTGGGATCACCTTGGCAATTTTTTGTTGATCAGGAAAAATACTATCCCTGAAGCAATTGTTATAAAAATCTTTTAGAGGTTCTGCTAAAATATCTATGTTATCTTTAAATATCATTATAGGTAATTCATCAAACCCACACGATGACTTACATTCCATTTTATTTATTAATTTAACAATCTCACTAGTTGTGACGGGTTCCCAAGTAATTTCTTTATCTACTCTTTTTGTACTTTGCTGTAATAATTCTAATGCCGAATTGCTTTCTATGCTTCTAGTGATGTTTATATTTGTGTTATCTGCAAATTGTTTTGCAAAGATATTAGCAACTTCATTAGGCTCTGTCACGAGATTATTGTCTACTCTTAACATTATACTTTTATGTTCTTTTTTTGTTTTGTTCCTATGTTTATTTATAATTTTCCATATATCCCTAGAAATATTTTTAGAACGTGATATTCGAGACTGCACAGCTATTTCTTTTGCTTTTTTAATTATTTTCTTGTATAAACTTATATATATTTTTACGTAATTTGTAACGCTTCCATGAACGTTACAATTTTTGCTTGTAACTAGAAATCGCTTCATTTTACTAGACATCTTAATGCCCTGCGTAACCCATGCTAAGGAACTCCGTTCTGAATTTATGTCTGGTTTTACTTTTAAAAGCTGTCTTAAATGTGTTGTTAAGCTTTCTAACAAACTCGTTGATGCCTAAAATGCTCCAGTCCTGTTTTAACAGTAACTGTCTAAATAAGTTTTAATTTTTTACACTGAATAATCTTTTTCTTACATATATTGCTGGTTTTTTATGTTTGTTTTTTTGATTACTTGGCATAGTTATACAGCACTGTAAACCCGCGTGCCCATCAGCTAAACCGTTATGGTCAACATTACAGGATATTATATGGTCACTAAAAATGTTGGTAAATATATTATCGATGCACGAATCAGAATTATTCCTTATAAAGGTTATGGTATTTATAAGAGCTCTAAAATTAAAACAAGTCATAAGATTAATAAAATCATTTTTCTTATTATTCTCGGCTAGTAGATTTATATTAAAGTCACCACAAACACAACAGTCATATTTAAATAGATGTTCAAGCAATTGTTCCAGACTGTTCATAAAAATTGGCAAGTTTTTATCATAAGGGCTACGGTAAATGCAACATATACACACACCAGTGGCTTTATCCTTTACAGCACAAACCTCGAAAGATTCCATTTTGTATAATTTTTTTGCTATCTTTAATTCCTCGAAATCCCTATCTTTTCTTGCGAGTATGACTGTACCTCCTCTTTGCTTCTTTATTCGTGTATTGTAAGATGCTACTCTGTAATCGTTGAGATTTAACAAGTTAATTAAATTATCATTAAGAAAATGCTCGCTAATACATAAGTAATGGAATCTATTTTGTAGACTTTCTAAGTATAACTCAAACTCATCTATATCTGTCAGGCTACTATTATTTACACTATTTAATCTAGTATGACTATCAGCACTAATTTTATTACAATTCAATTGCCTACAGGATGTCTTCTTTGTCAAGAAAAAACTCGTTTAACGACAAACTAGTAGAAGCTAAGTTATTATTATAATTTTGTAATTGTTCCATATGATTTAATAAGTCAAGAAATATTGATTGCATACCATGGTTGTTTATTTTACCCGAGTGGCTATCAAACATGCTGTTATCGTACTTCAAATTTCGGTTGCTGTCTAATAGATACACATGATTATGGTGTAGGACATCCAAGTTCAATAGATTAATGAAAGTTTCCACACGCCAATTAAATAAGTTGAAGTTACTATTACATTTGTATGTCGGGAAACAAACAATAACATTCGTGTGCTTCAAGCTCTGTAAGGTTTTTCGTATATTGAAGATAGTGTTCATGTAATTATTTGTCCTTATAAAATCTTCTTCACCCAACAGTATGACGCAATAATCCCTCATGGTGTAGTCAGCTATTTTAGTGTTTATGCCTTTTAGTAGTAGTTCTGCATTAGCGCCTGTTGTTATGTAATGGCAATATTCGTATTCACTAAAAGTGTTTTCTGTTATTGACAGGATGTTGTTATTACTATTTGCGCTTACTATACATAGTCCGTGTTTTGTCTTCGGCTGGTTGCTCAAGATGGCTTCAGTGGATACTGGATGGTCCTGGTTTTGTGAGCATTGAGTGACAGGAGCTATGATATCGGCTTCAGGAGGACTATTATTTTGGTGACAAGTTTTGTGCTCAGACAACTCAAATGTAGATGTAGGACTGGTCTGGGCGCATTGAATGAAATCTTGGTACTGTGGTGTGATTTTGAAGGAATCCGTTAGTCGACGTCTGGCACTGGATTTTCGTGTCGAGCGCTGTACTTTACGAAGTGAAGATAAGGGACTCTTGCATATTTGTTTTAACATTTCTATTTCTTGAGAGCATTGAGCTAATTTTGACTTCAAGTCTATGTTCTCTAATATAACATTTTCTAACTCTTGTTGTGTGCTTTCTAAGTTCGACTTAAGAATATTTACTTCCTTATTCCTTTCCTCACGCCACAATGCAAGAACGTTGGTTGATACGTCCAAACTTTTGCCTAATAATTCCTCTGAGTCTGAGGAATTCAGGGAGATGCTCATGTCTATTGTTTCTAAGGATTTAGATCTCACTACCGGCCTTCTAAACGTTATATTGTTTATTTCTGCCATCTGAGACAATCTCGCTCCAATGCTCAAAATGAGATCTCAAATATCAGCTGTTTTATTAATTTATGACAGTTCTTGGTGCTTTACTATTTTTTTCCTCCAAAGAGTTCTAAAATTATTTATTTTCTACCAAATACTAAAAAAAAATTTAAGTGGTATCCCTAATCGTTTGTTTTGCGCTCCCTGTCGTCAAGTAGCTGTACTATATTGGTTCGTCTATTCAGCGCGCGCACATGCATTTCTGACGACATACTAGTGATCCGCGGTGACGTGCTGGCGCTAGTTGTCGAACATTCAACAAAGTCCAAAGGTCAACTTTTGAAATATTTCTCGTAACGTTGTTGACTATTGTAGTCTATTGTGATTATTGCACTATTTTTAATATAAAACTGCACTCATCTTCAATAATTGATAGAAACTATGATGATGTTGTAATAATTTGTTGTTATAACACTGTAGTGTTGTTTATGAAGTGTTTTGAACGTCACATATTATTGTTGATTTATTTTATCTTACACTTGTTTTTAACAGCCACCAATAATAACACTTGTAAATTATAGTTATTGCACCGAGTTCCACGCCTTTTTAGTCAATTAAGAATGTACTTTATATTAAATTACAAATTTTAAATACGCGAGAGTAGTAGGGATTCCCATATTCTGGCGCATGAGAAGTGGGGGTGCCCATGACTGGCCAATCCAAAAAAAAAAAAAAAAAAAAAAAAGGGGTTTGGGGTGCGCTGATTCCATTTCTGCGGTCCTTTTTCACGTCGCATGCTCCGTTGCAAAGATACACAAATCAATTAGGGTTCTAGCTCTGTTCAATTGGTTAATGAGGTACCCCTCGTTAGCGCTATTGTCACCTCACCTCCCACGGCTCATTATAAGTAATACCTCATCTTTACAATGATAATGGTAATGAGGCATGCTACTTGCTAATGAGGCAAAATGGTTTATGTCTCATCCACAATAAAACTGCATACTTCTTTCCTTGGTACTTTTATTACATTTCAGTCTTACTTCCTAAAATATCTATGAAACATTACATCTATTAACATATCATTGTAAATACTGTCGCTTGTAAATGATTTTAGAAAATTCAACATTGTATATCCATAAAACTTATGTAATAAATACATCAAACAATACTCGCCGCAAACTGATGTAAAATCGTTTTGGATTCTCTCCGTATTCCAGTCCCACCTTTTACAATTCCTTTTTAAAAATATTTGATAATATCCTTTAGGTGCTCGTCCATAAGAATCGAAATATTGACCAACACCAGTCTCATCAACATATATGGCTACCCAATGCGACCCCGGCTTATCATCGGTATCCAAATTGCTTATCAAATACGTTGGTACTTGAGTATGTACTGGTAATCTGTTTGCAGCATATACATTTCTTTCAAGACTTGGATGAATTTGTTTTAAGTGTTTCTGTATTTCTATTGTATTCATGTTATATCATTGGTATGAACCATTTACAGTACCGATCTATCCAGTGAATCATACAGGAATGTTGTTATGATTAAGCAACAACTAATGATGTTGTATCAATTAGAAGCACATTAAATAACATTAACAATAATTTTGGTAAAGATGTTAACCTATCATTTAAAAACACTTAGTACATGGTATAAATAACCTCCTGCAATAGCTAAAACCATACAGTTGAGTCGGCGGAAGAAGACAGTTTGGATTACTTACAGTGAGTGTAACTCTCAACATACAGCAATAGCAATGGAGGTAAGCGATTCATTTACTTTTATATTTGTAGTTAAAATGTGTAAATAATTGTTGACCTGATGTGTACTATACTTACTAGTATTAAACGATCATCGTGTTGTTACAGAATTCATTCAACTTCGGTGATGATAATACTTACAAACAATATTACTATCCACTCTCCCCTCGCGATGAAGAAGACAGTGGAGAAATGGTGATTAAAACGAATAGTGATACAAGGAAAAGGAAGTCTTCAGTGAGCAATTTAGAAGAATTTTTCGAAGTACAACCGAAAAACAAGAAGAAAAAAGCACTATCTTCAACAGTGTCTCGAGCTGTAGCAGGAGGAGTGTCTTATATAACAACCAATACAGATGATGGGAACCAGTCAACGCACCTAATCAAAGTAGAAGTTTACGACATGAAAAAACTGGCGAAAATTCCAATAACGGAGCATTGGAAACATGCCAATTTACGGATAAAGTACTATGTCAAAGAAAACGACAGCAAAATATTCGACAACACCAACAAAGTAATATATAACATTACGAAAGAAATTGCCGAGAGTGATAATGTGAAAAAGTATTTTTTTAGTAATGACAAATAGGGTAACAATTCACCTAATTGCTTAATGGATAACTATTGTGTCTATTGGTAACTTAATGAACTATTTAGTGATCTTAATAAAACTTTCGTAAAGTCCAGGTAATCATTAACTTATTTAATGCATTGTAAGTAATCCTAACTATCTTTTTCCACCGACTCAATTGTATGGTTTTATATTATGATGATAAAATAAATGATGTAAAGTACCTGCATATGTTTTTCATTTGTATATTTTACAAGGTGAATCAGAGGGTAAATGAAAAATTAAGTATTTTTTTATATAATATTAATATTTCAAAACATTTTGATAATACAATTTTCTCCTTATATCTAGATACACTTTCTCTTAGTCTAACTACTATAGTCAACAGTAACATTTCTGCTTTTATCTATTTCAATAATGTTATCAAACTCTGCATAAACAATACAGTTAATAGTTTCTGTAAGTGATGACTCAAAACGAACTTCTAATCTTATACTTCCATGTTTTATAAGGTTCCAATGAGCCGATGAGTTAGCTGATAAATCAGGTGTTAAATCAAACGCGAACAAACAATAGCCGTTAGCATATTGCTCACGAGAGATTGCATTACCTTCATTTAGAAAATGTATACCAGTTCCTGAGAATAAGGTATGATAGGCTGAAGTAAAAATTGTAGTACTAAAAGATGGCTGTAAAGCTTTTGATGGTATTTGTTGACCATCAATGTACAAACTAAATGTATTGATGCCATAATTTTCAAAGTTGAATGGATTTTTAATGAGGCTACCATTAAATGCAGCATTACTTACAAACCCAACTATACATCTTTTGGGTACTTGTCCTAGAAAAATATTATCAAGAGTTTTTCCCTGAATACCAGATGGTATTGTCAAAACTTTGACTTCAGCTCGAGTAATAGGATATTTAGCTGTCGTTGAAGCTAAAACTTTTTGATGTGCAATACTGTAGGATTAATTCGAGCCCTACGAACAATAAGAGTAGCATCGGTGATGCATGCTTTAAATTTTACATCAGTTGATGAAGCCATTAAATTAAAACTCTCTCTCGAGCGAACCAACTTTACACTCATTTCAACACCGTTTATCAAAAATTTTTCTTGATTAAATAAATCACCATGAACATGTCCAATCATTTCTATTTCTTTGCTTTCACTTGCAAGTTCTTGTCTTTTAATAAACCCGTTATTTTTTTCATCTGTGGAATTCATTTTCCCTGCTGTATCTTCATACCAGAGACCACAAGTTAGATGAGATTGTTTAGCTGCAGGAGCATAGTTTAAAAGAGTCTCTATGTAAGCTCGATAGGCATACGTATTGCTCGGTGGAGACACAAGTTTTTGATTTAAATAGACATCGAGTTGGCTGAAGAGTGAATGCAACCAATTATTTACTGGTGCTACAACTGCAGATGATAT
This sequence comes from Cosmia trapezina, assembly GCA_905163495.3. NCBI lineage: Eukaryota > Metazoa > Arthropoda > Insecta > Lepidoptera > Noctuidae > Cosmia > Cosmia trapezina. The sequence goes on along the minus strand of LR991040.1, from coordinate 14,891,317 downwards.
CATATTTGTTGAATCCTGATTTAATATCTTCGCTTTTAGGTGGAGTAAAGTGTGAGACAAATCTATGTAGTCATCTCCTGTACCAGGAATTTGGAATTCAATAGGTCCATCATCAGCAAGTGATGAAATTGGTTTATAATGAATCCACAATCCATTTTCAATACTTGTTTGTGTCGATGGTAAAGCAAATAAATCTAATTCTGACTTAACACACTCACAAGAATGTTGGTGAAGAAACGACATGATTAATTTGAAAAAATATCTTTGATATTATTTGGTTTTGCACAAGATTTTTTTCTAATAGCTTTCACTTTAGCAGTTGATGGTGGAATGAATGAAGACAAACGTTTTCTTTTGGTTATATACCCTGATCCAGACATGTTGAGTCTATCAATTTTATCATCAGCTTTTCTTTTTAAATTTGAACCAACTTCCTTAAGGCGGGCTTTTATTGATTCTTCCATAGGACGTGCTTGTACCATATCCGTCAAAAGCCCAACTCCAGCGTTTAATGCTTCTTTACCAATAACCCGAGCACCACTTGAAAGTAAAGGTAAAACTGATCTAAACAATCCACCTAAGAAGCTTCCGATACCATGACCACGCTGGTATGCTGAACCTTTATAAATTATTCCTATACCTGACCCAGCTTGATGCGAATAATAATTTTCATAAGGGCATTTAGTGTGATCACGATGAGAATACATTATAATTTTCTAAAATGAACTTTAATACACACCGTTCCAAATTGGAATGGTATTTTTTGACCTGTGTTTGATCTTATATCTATTTCTAATGTATCGAATTCCCTTCGCATAACAGGTAAATAGTGAGGTGGTGAGAAAACATGCATTTTATTTGCACCATAAATATATTTTGACGGGTCTAGAGGTATGATTCTCAACAAAGGAGTCATGACATCGCCAACCACCTGCGGTTCAATTATATCACAGTATACAAATAATTGTGATGGCAACCCCAAGTGTAAATTAGCCGGACAATTTCCAAGATTTCTTTCAATAAAATTTTTACTTGGTTCAAATCTAAGTTGCAAACACAATTTGGGAGATAACGTTAACGAGATTATTGATTTATCCGTAATGGTAACAGACACAAACTTCGTTATCTCATCATAACGAAATGTTATTTTCTCTTTAATGTTATTTAAAGCTGTTAATATATGACCAATATTATCATAATTCGTAGCTGGAATATGTTTTTTATAGTATACTGTCGATGGCTTTTCCTCATTCGGCATTAACATCTTTTTTGTGATGTAAACAAAATTTTCATGATCTTGAACGGTAAATATGGTGCATGGAAACTGAAACTCAACAATCCCAACGGACCATTCACCTTCCAATTTTATAGACTTCGGTAATTTCGTTGAAAAACTTGTGGTCTTGTTATCAGGGAAGTATTCTATTGAGCTATTACTGAGCAGGGTTAAATAAAAACTTTCTTTATTCATATTTCTTTTAAATTGCTAGCTAAAATCCAACTATTAAATTTATCGGGATAACCTTTCCACTTCACTAACAATTCTTTTCTGTTACCTGAGTATCGAGAACGAATTATTTTATCTATTTTATAATTTGAAGTGGGGTTATAAGTTACCCTTTGTAATTCTCTTTCATAAAAAGTTCCGACTATTACTTCGTTTTGTAAGTCTGTTAACGTATAAACAACACACGGAGATCTATCGATTATTGAAGATATAATAAATATTTCATCACTCCAGTTTGATTCGTAACCTTTTTGGAAAATATGTTTATATTTTGTTATTCGAACATAATCACCAACATTAAATTTTGGTTTTGGATTATCTAAAGAGAGTTTATTTACTCCTCTATCATAGAGATTATTCCATACTGTCATAATATTGTTAGAGTTTACATCACATGGACACATCTTAATACTCGAATGAATGCTGTGATTATAAGAATATATTAAATCTTGTAAAACATCTATATATCGATGTGTATTTTTATGTGTAAAATAACGCCACATTTTCATTTTTAATGTCCTTTGAAATCGTTCTACTATGCTGGCCTTGATATCAGGATTATTTGTGGTATAGTAATTAATCTGCTTAGATTTGAAGTACCGTCGTACATCTTTTGAAACAAATTCAGTACCTTTGTCAGATTGGATGTGTGTAGGAGTTGTATTAGCTTCAATAAATATACTTTCAAAGCATTCTTTAGTTGTTTTGGAATTTTTCTTTATCATTGGTCTAGCAAAAGCATATTTACTAAAGACATCAATAACACACAAGATATAGTTAAAACCATTATTATATTGAGAGTAAGTTCTCATATCACTTAAATCAGCTTGCCATAGTTCATTGACATTTGATAAAATATATTTATTTCGTGGGAATTTCCTGTGAACAGGTTTGTGTAGCGTATATGTTTCTTGTGATTGTAACCATTTCTTAACATGTTCTTTATTTAGTTTACCCTTCATCGCTCTTGTTAGTTTGTCTATACTACTAAAGCCAGCAGGATTTGATGGATCATAATAAATTCTATTAATTTCTTCTAATACGGAGTCCATTTTTCCCAATCAATCTTCTTTCTTACTTTGGTAATCAACTTCTTATCACCACTACTCGGAGTTGAAAAATGCTCACCACCAACTTCTGGTATGAAGCTTAGGTCCCTTGCTTGAAGCTGGTTTATATACTCACTTCTTTTTGGATTTCCAATGTAAGTTAGTGGTACTTTAATATCTTTTAATACTTTAGCAAATCTTTCCCATCCTATCGGATCACTTTTTTTTTAATGGTCTCAGTGAGTCATTTACTAAGTCAACAATATTACTTCCAGGAATTTTTTCGTTATCAATTACTACTGTGCCTTCATCATCCCAGTGTATTTTGTTTTTACTGGACCCAACTAAATTTAGTAACAACTCACCTTTTTTAGTATAGGATTTTGGTATTAAACTTAGAATTTCAGATGTTGAATACAGTGGATTTGTTTGAATAATGTCATCTTCTTGTGTAACTTCTTTATTCAAAGCTTCAGTAGCAACTGCATTTTTGACGTCTATGTCTTTATTTTTATAACAAATCTTATATTCATTTTTATCATCCATGGAGGTATCAGTATAAATTGGTAATTTGTAAGGTAGGCGTTCCTCCTCAGTGAAGTGAAGATATCTTTGTAAAGTTTGTAAATATAGCATCCATTTTTTTCGATCTTCTACATTGCTACTCAAAATTTTTTGCATTTCCGTGTCTAATCGTGATAAATTACTGTTTACAGTATTTTCTTGTTTCAATTTTTCTATTAATCCAGGATCAATGAGTAACATTTTCTTTGCGTTTTCCATGTTAACTTCCTATAAGAGAACTAACTAATCCACTCAGAATTGAACCTAATATTATTGGTAAGAAAGCTCCTCCTTTTTGTATGATAATATTTTTTCTCAGTTTAGTCTTACACTTACGTACCAATTTTCGAAGTATATTTTTATGTTTATTTATTTTTTTCTTATCTTGTTCTTTGACAGGTACTTTTCCTTGTAGAACGTTATGAATACATTCACAAATACAATTTATTTCTTCTTCATTACATGATTTTAATAATGCTTTTTGATATTTTGGTTTAAGTTTATGCAAAGCTTCTAACAAATTCTTATGCGTTATTAGTCTACGATGCATTGTTAGCAAATGATTTCAACTGTTTGATTCTTTGGGTATTTAAACGTTTGTGTGGGAACATATACTGTACAATAGCCGTTAAATGGAAATATTTTGGTTTTGATACGACACAAGTCATTAGTATTCTGTTTTAAATCTACCATTAAATATCCATGAGCTTCTGTAGTGGCGTCTTTGTATGCATCTTCAATAAATTTTGTATTGTCCGGACATACTTGTCGTGCTAAATATCGTATCTGTGTCTTATCACGAGGATTTTTAAAATAAATAATGTAACTTGAATTCAAAGAAATGTCTCTTTGACCTTTGCCTTGATGAAATAAATTTTGTGTAATATAAAATACACTAAGGTTTCTATGATGACTACCTTTGGTAAATATATCAACAATTCTACCATCGGATTCTCTCATTAGATCATCAATAATAACAAGATGTGGCTTTTCTCCATCAAACATATTGATGTTAGGAATTCCTTGATGGTAGTTGACGTTTTGTAAATTATATAAAGGTTGCATTTCATCAAAGCACCATGTGATTTGTGTGAAATTACAATTACTTATTTCCTTGAAAGATTTAATAAAATTTGTCACAAAAATAGATTTTCCACATCCACTCGGTCCAGCTACAATTGCAGTAAATGGATGAATAAATTGAAACATTGTGCACATGTTTGGAAGGATGAAATGAAAGTAATGGATTTAGTGTAAAAATATTATATTTATTAGGAATTTTAAAAAAGAGACAACAGTAGGATATTATTGGGCACGCTACTCCACATTCGCTTCGCTCGTGGAGTTGCGTGCTCCAATAATATAAATGAAAGGGACTGAGCATGAAATCCTACATAATGCAGTAAAATACTGGTTCGGCGCGTATTCCACACGATGAAACAGAAATATTTTTCAGTGTGGTTTGGGCGCTACTCCGCATTTTGAATCTTGTATAAATGAAATCTTACATAGTACAGTAAAATACTGGTTTAGCGTCTATTCCACCGATCGGAAGGTGAAATATGAATTCCTACATCGTAAGGAAGTATAATACTGGAACGGCGCCTACTCCATTTCGGCGCCTACTCCATTTCGGCGCCTATTCCTCGCGATGATACAGAAATATTTTTCAGTGTGGTTTGCATGTAATACATTAATTGACTCATTATTATTAGCAGGGAAGGTGTTATAAATAATTGATCGCAGTAATTTAACGCTACATTCGATCTTTACTACTGTAGTGAGAAGGTTGAATTATCACGAAACTAAATACACCTGTCATAACTAAGTTAACTACAATGCATGACTCAGTGAAATCTGATTTAGAAGATATTTGTAATAAACTTATTATCAAGAATTCTAGTGGCGAGGTTATATTTATTCAAGATTTGCAAATTGGTCAGAAAAATACAGATAACTGTTCTTCAAAACACCAGAACAGCTATACAGCCCAAACAGAAGATTTGTTCCACCGACAGATACAAGATTCGGTTAAATCTAATTTAGAAAACACTCACTATCTTATATTGAAGGACAACCGTGGTAAGGTTGTTCGTACATTTGCTCGAGTTAGCGACAATGAGTTATAAATGTCAACGTAATACAATAATTAACTCATTATTAATATAACCGTTCAAGCAGTCGTCATGAAATTTGTAAAACAACCACAATCGTTACACGTAAATAAGCTTTGTGTTCATTCTCAGGAGACTGGTTTACGTCATGGAGAATTATTACCTAAATCGGTACGATGCATCATTTGTGGACCGTCAAATTGTGGAAAAACTAATTTATTAATTGGTCTTATTATACACGAGAATGGCTTAAGATTTCAAAATGTTTATGTTTATTCGAAAACCTTGCAACAACCCAAGTACGTTTTTTTAGAAAAAGTCTTGCAACGAGTACCAGGCATTTCATTTCATAAATATCATGAAAATGAGCAAGTACTGAGTGTTCAGACCGCAAAACCGAATTCAGTAATTGTATTTGATGATGTTGCTTGTGAAAATCAAAGTAGTATGCGTGATTATTTTGCTATGGGGAGACACAAGTTCATCGATTGTTTTTATCTAAATCAGACGTATAGTAAAATCCCTAAGCAGTTAATAAGAGACAACGCAAATCTAATCGTACTGTTTAAGCAAGATGAAAGAAATATGAGACATGTTTATGAAGAACACGTCAACACTGACATGACATGGATTGAATTTCGTGAAATGTGTTCTAAAATATGGAGTATACCTTTCAATTATGTTGTAATTAATAAAGATTGTTCCAAAAACAAAGGATGTTACAGAAGTAAATTTGATACGTTTGTAGTCTTTGACTAAGAACACGAATACATATAAAAGGCTGTTACCTGCTTGACATTATTATTCAACTTACGACACTACATCAATAACACACAACCACAATCATTACAACCTATTTTACCAATATGGAAAAATCCTTGAAACGACAAATTGTTGATGCGGCAAAAGCTGTAAAGATAAAAGTACGAAAAATGAGAGATGCTGAGATTAACAATAAACAAGCACTGGAGTCTGTTTTCAAACCTGTAACAGAACCTCTAAATCTAATTGCTAATGCTAGTAAGCAAACTCCTCTACTGCATGCTAGTGATGATTTTGCTGATGTTCCGTTTATTAACGAAACTGTGCAGAAAGAAGGAACCGGTAGCGCAGAAAGTAACGATAATAATGGTGATGAAGACAAATATGAATCCGATATCAGCAGTGCCTCTTCTTATGAATCAGTAGTTGACAGGAATCAAGATTGTGATACGTCATCCTGGTCATTATCTTCAGAAGCGTTGGTAGATATTCCATTTGGGGTTAGAGCAGAGCGCGGGAAACTGATGTTAGGTTCTGCTTTCATAACGATCAACGATCAATACATCACCGTGGCTGGATGTAAATACCGAAATACACCTGGTTTAAAACAGTTATTGCTTAAGAAAGATGTAGACTTAAGTTTGGTTACAGATAGTGATATGCAAAATTATAAGTCGATGCTAATTGATACAAATGCACATCGTCGAGACTATGAGCCAAGTAAGCCAATAAAAAGTAATAAAGGTCAAAAATATTTGCAAGTTATTAAACCTCTTTTTCAATTGAAGAATGCAGTTCAGGGAAAGGGTCTACCGTTACTAAAAAAGTGGAGAAAAAACGTTGATTTAGTGTACTGGGATGATCCTAATGAATTAGTGGAAAGGTTGAAATTATTAATTGCATCTAGAGATGCTGGCAACACAGGATTAGATAATGAAATTATATCTATCATTGAAGAATTGCGTGAAAGTAAAGTTATAAATAAATAAAAAAATAAAAAATGTGTTTATTTTACTATCAGCCTCTCGATACAATACACCTTAAACATGAACGTAGACAAATTCGGACACTACATTCACAAAAGACTGCGTTTATCAGAGATATTTGAGTTTAATGAGAATGCATTGTTAAAATCCGAAAATGGAGATTTTGATTTAAAAACATCAAGACTGAGAGGAATTAGATCTCCAGTAGAAGCAGACGATGCTGTGAACAAGGATTATGTAGATCGAATGATTGCTAACACGTTAAAAGAATTAAATAATCAGGTTGTGAACAAGGATTATGTAGATCTATTGAATGCTAACACGTTAAAAGAATTTAATAATCTGGCTGTGAGCAAGGATTATGTAGATCGATTGAATGCTAATACGATTAAAGAACGTAATAATCTGATTGGTGCATTGCGTTCTCAAATCATAAAAGATGCAAAGACGACAGTTCAAGCTACTTTAAAAGATAAGATACCTGAGGTTTTAACTCATTTGCAAGATAAGTTTTATACTAAAGCAGAGTTACATAAATTACCTCAAAAAACCCCGTAATGGTAAAACAGCAAATTGTAAATGAAATACACAAAGCTGCACGAAGAAATTTCTTTCGACGTTCTGTTATTCTGAAAGGAATCCACGACTTATGGCAAGCAGATTTGATGGATATGCAAAACCTGAAAAAGTATAACAAAGGTTACAGTTTCATCTTAGTTGTGATTGACTGCTTCTCAAAATATGCCTGGGCTGAACCGTTAAAATCGAAAAATAAATTTGATGTTACTCGTGCATTCAAACATATACTGCTTAGTAGTCGTAATAATCCTGTTAACTTACAAACTGATATGGGGACAGAATTTTATAACATCACTTTTCAAACACTTATGAAAAAGCACAACATTAACCATTACTCGACGTTTTCTACTAAAAAAGCATCAATTGTAGAGATACTTATTAGAACGGTAAAAAATAAATTATATAAACATTTTAGTCTCATTGGAAACTATAAGTGGTTAGGTCTACCATTGAAAGATACATTGAAGAGATATAACAACACAAAACATCGTACTATTCAATTTAAACCGGTTGATGTGAATAAATGTAATGAACAAGTAATCAAAGAAAATATAAAAAAAATAAAAAAACATGATTTAGTACAGTGGAAGCCTAAATTCAAAGTTGGTGATTGTGTTCGTATAAGTAAATACAAACATAGTTTTGAGAAAGGTTACACTCCTAATTGGTCAACTGAATTATTTATTATAAAAAAAGTAAATAAAACTATACCAGTAACATATCACATAGAAGATCAACGAAAACAAATCATATTAGGAGCTTTTTACGAACAAGAACTGCAAAGATCTAACTATCCTGATGTTTATTTGATAGAAAAGGTTTTGAAAAAGAAAGGAAATAAATTGTATGTCAAATGGTTAGGTCTAAGCAGTGCAGAAAACAGTTGGATTGAAAAACTGCAATAATGGACTAAGATATTATATAACCATTTTTCATTTGAAATGCTATCATTATAATTTGAATTATGCAAGGAGGTGGACTAGTTAACAGCATAATTAATAATCTACCATTCGAAGTTCATTTGCCAGGATACAATTATTGCGGACCGGGAACCAAACTTCACAAACGCTTAGCGCGAGGTGATCCAGGTGTAAATAAGCTAGACGAAGCTTGCAAGCAACACGACATTGCGTATACAAACCATACAGACTTAGCAAATCGTCACAAAGCCGATTTACAACTACTTAACATGGCTAAACAAAGACTTAAATCAAAAGATGCCGGGAAAGGTGAAAAACTAAGCTCTTGGCTAGTGAACAAAGTTATGAAAGCGAAACTAAAGTCTGGATTAGGCATCAAAACATTTAAAACCTTAGTTTCAAAAATAAAATCAAAAATTAAGAAACTCAAACGCAAAGATAATAAGACTTTAATAAAAGCAGCTTATTTAACCGCAAAAAAGTTATTTTCAAACACTCATCATCGAATCCGAGTACCCCGAGTAATACCCCTACCAAAGACTGGAGGAATTCTACCTTTAATTCCAATTTTCGCTGGTTTATCGGCTTTAGGAACTTTAGCTGGTGGTGCAGCTGGCATTGCAAAAACCGTCAATGATTACAAAGCAAGCAAACAAAATTTGCAAGAAACAGAACGACATAATAAAGCTATGGAGGCTTTAGTGTTGGGCAAGGGTTTATGCATTAAGCCATATAAAAGTGGTAAAGGATTGTTTATAACATCTTCAAAAAACTGAATAATATGCTACCCAATCGCCCTCTAACTAATATAGACATCCGAAAGTATTCAAGAGACATCCCATATTTTCGTGGGGTCTACATGAAGGATCAACTACCTCGGAAGCCGAAATGTATTGAATGTGGTATCGTTAACTTAGACGATTCTAAGAACGAAGGAACGCATTGGGTAGCTTATGCTAAAGTTTACAATCACTGTGAATACTTTGATAGCTATGGAAATTTAAAACCTCCAATGGAATTGATGCAATATTTCAAAAATTGTAATGTGTTTTATAACTACACAAGATATCAAAAATTTAACGCAATCAATTGTGGTCATTTATGTTTAAATTATTTGTCAACTTTTTGGAATAAAAATGTATTATAAAATATATGATTTTCTTTAATTTCAATCATTTGCAAGATGTCGCTCACTTTGTCTATAACTGGAGACTCGTCAGTGTTAACTACATACTATCCTAATACGTTGCAACTAGATGGAGAGTATGAGTGTGCTTTATTGCACTTTTCAACTTTTAATTCTATTCCAAACATTGATAAAAGTAATAATAAGTTCTATTATGGTTTTAATGAAGTTATTGAAATACCGGAAGGCACTTATGAATTGCAAGATATCAGCGATTATTTAAAATCCGAAATAAAAGATGCAGCGATCAAACTACGGTGCAATAATAATACTTTAAAAACTACAATATTCTGTACAAAAGACATTAATTTTATCAAAGAAGACTCTTTTAGAAGACTATTAGGATTTAACAAACAAATCTTGAAAGCAAATAAATGGCATGTGTCACAGTCTCCAGTCAACATTCTACCTACGACCGTAGTCAGGATTGAATGTGATATTGTAAGCGGTTCATATGTAAACGGTGAACCAAGTCATATTATTCACGAATTTGCACTTAATGTACCACCTGGATACAGGATCATAGAAATTCCGAAGAACGCAATATACTTTCCAATCAATCAAAAAAACATAAGCTGCATACACATCAGGCTGATAGATATAAACAACAGATTAATTAATTTACGTGGTGAAGAAGTGCAGGTATATCTGCATCTCAGAAGAAAAAAATGATTGATTTCAATAAAAATGTGTCTCAACAAGTAAAGAATATCAGTTCTGTTCGAGCTACTTATCAAATAAGACCTGCCTCTAAGAAGAAAATAAAATTAACTAAAGACAATAAAGCATTCCTTAGAGCGATCGGATTGTTAAAATGAATATCTTAGACGTTTTATCCGCTCCGAATTACGATAATACTATAGAAGGAATCGAATTTCATTCCTACAAGCCCTATATAACGAGTTTCAACAGGAACGATGAAATCCGCATACCTATCAATCAACAGGACTTGTACATATTACCATCAGCTAGCAACCTATATCTGGAAGGAACTGTTATCGTTAGCAAAAAAGATTCGAAGGACCCAGCTACTAGTGTCAATTTCACGAACAATGCTCTACTCTACTTGTTCCAAGACATTAGGTATGAGCTAAATGGAGTGGAGATTGATAAAATAAAAAATGCAGGTATAACAACAACCATGAAATCACTAATTTCAATGACCGAAAGTGAATCAAAAATGTCTAATGCCTGGGGTTGGAATATTGATGGCATAAAAAATATCCATGGAGGAAGATTTTCTGTCTCTATACCACTTCGTAACCTCCTCGGTTTTGCAGAAGATTTTAAAAAAGTTGTGATAAATAGTAGACATGAACTGATATTATTACGAAGTAACACTAATTTGAACGCTGTAAAACTTAATACTGGCGAAGTAGTGGATGATGTTCAGATCAACAAAATCATATGGCGCGTACCGCATGTTAAAGTATCAGACAAAGAAAAAATTGGTTTGTTAAAAGTATTAGAGAAAGATCGCCCACTTCAAATGATATACAGAAATTGGGATCTGTACGAATATCCAGCCTTGCCTAAAACTACAAAACATACCTGGTCTATCAAAACTTCATCTCAAATAGAAAAACCAAGATACATTATTATTGGTCTACAGACAAATAGAAAAAACAATGCAAGTTCTGACATGTCTCAATTCGATCACTGTTATATTCGAGACGTTAGAGTGTATCTCAATTCAACCTATTTTCCTTATGAAAACTTAAATGTGAGTTTTGCTAATAACAGAATCGCTTTATTATACGAGCAATACACCAGATTTCAACAGTCGTATTACGGACGTCGCTCGGAGCCCATACTAAGCGAGAAACAATTTAGGGATTTAGCACCGCTGTTTGTAGTCGATTGCTCTAGACAAGCTGATAATCTAAAGACTGGACCTGTTGTGGATGTGAGGGTAGAAATTGAGAGTGATTCAGAGATACCAGATCAAACTTCAGCATACTGTCTCATTCTGAACGATTGCATTGTTGAATACAAACCATTAAGTAACATTGTGAAGAAGATATCATGAACGCGGACCTCATCATTGTCGAACTCCAAGGATTCAAAGATTTAGACAATAATTTTATCGTCAAGGAAGTGGCCATAGTAAGTAATGAGCACACACAGACGTTCTTGGTTAAACCACCGCATTCGTTTTATTATTTAACTCAAGAAGAAAAGAAGCAAGTGCGATGGTTGGAAAGAAATCGTGGAATTTTCTGGAGTGAGGGCTATATAGACTACAGAGAGTTCCAACACGTCATCGTACCGTATTTAAAAAATAAAAAAATTATTACAAAGGGTTTGGAAAAAATAAAGTGGATTAAAGACATGTGTGCAAACTGTGAAGTGATCGACATAGGTGAGAAGGGATGTCCTAATTTTGCAACATTAAAGAAAAAGTTCTGTAGAAATAAAAGTGATTTTAACTGTGTGAACCATAAAATGAATTGTGCATTAAATAATGCGGTGTGTATTAGAAAATGGTATGTTGATAATAATATGTCTGTATTTAATCTATTTTAATTTATTTTGTCATACCTATGCAGTTAATAAAAATGATTAATTAATTTACTTATGGTTGTTTTATTTAAATGTTTTCAGGGTAACTTAATCATCAAACTTTAAATTAGCTGCAGCAAAATGATATTACTTACAAAATTTTAAATACCTACATCATGATTTAAAACGATTTCTTGTAATAAAAAAACTGTTAGCAAATAAACACTATATTATATATCATTAGACTAGAGCTAATTTAGAGTTCGAGTATAAATAAGTACCTAATACAAAATAAAACATAATTTAAATTATAAAAGAATATAATTTTATTTACTTTTTCATATTATTTACAATTATTAGAAACTAATTATAACTACCTACCCATTAATAATAACAACTGCCACTACATAGTTTATTTAATGTTCGCTTTGTGTATACCTACCTACATTCTTAACTTACAAACTTGTGATGTATGAACATTATTCCGACTGTAGGTATAAAAGAAATTAATAGTATCTACATACAAAAGTTAATTACGATATTTGATATTTTAATAATTTATACATTTAAAACCTAAGATGAATAAACACTAAAGAATAAGAAAGCAAATAAATGTCAAAACTTTTGATGTACCAACTAGATTATACAAAGCAATTAATTATTATTATCTACATTTTTTTTTTTTTTTTTTTTTAAACTTACCTACTTACCTACCTACTAAGTTAACTACAGTAAACCTTACATATTTGATATTTTAATAATTTATACATTCAAAACTTACTCAACATAAAAACCTAATATGTATAAACACTAAAGAATAAGAAAGCAAATAAATGTTACATACCTAATAATATTACTACAAATCTTACACATTATCTTATGAAGTAGGTACTTACAAAATAATGACACATGTTAATAATAACAACTGTCCCCACAAAGTTTTCTCGATATTTTGTTAATTAACGATTGCGTTTCCTCCATTACATGGTCCACCAATTCAGTCACTACATACTGCGCACTTAACATTACCACACCCTGATTGTCACTTGCAGGTTCTTGCTGTTCACTGATATCCAACACTTGTACCTGGATCAGTCGTAAACCTTTTTTCTTCTCATTGTTTATAACGTATGATTCACATGTAGGCAGAGATAACTTCTGTTTTAGACCCTCCCTTCTGGCTCTAGGTCTCTTGTTGGCGGGTCCGTAGTCTCGTCTTCTAGGTTCCATATTAGCAGGTGTTTGTTGTTCTGGCAAATCTGGGATATGCCAGCTTAAACTCGGAGTCGGAAAACCTTGAGCGTATTGTGAGAAGTCGATAATATCTGGAGAATCACACATTATCAATGATCTGAAACAAATGAAATAATAATTAATTATAATTACATAATCAACATGATGCAATAATGTTATAAATACATGGGTACTTGTACAATACTTACAATTCGTTTCGTTTTTATTCAACGTGATATGACTGGTCCGGCTAACTGCCTTGTGATGTATGATCAAGTAGTTATATTAATAAGAAATGCAAACTCCTAACATTGCACTGTAATCAATTTCATGTTTTATCACGTTCAACCTGATGGGCAACATGAAGCGACAAGTGTGCGAACGGTATTGTATTACACAAACCAGTCATCGCAATGCGCTTTGTCAGCGGGAGTGGAAATGAAACAGATTTATGAACTAAAATATTATATTTATTTAAGTACATGTTTAGTAGGTACATACATTTTTTACAGTTCGTTCAAGCGATTTTGACTTGTATTGCGTTGGTTGCGTGAAAAATTACAGCTGCAGTGAACGGTAACCACGTTTTTTGCTTTTAATACCATCCTCATGCCTACTGAATAGAAGTCAAAATCGGTTGAACAGACTGTAAAAAGTTTAAATTAATTTATGTCTAATCATATTCCAAATAGAATATACACTTAAAATTATGGTAATGCATTACATAAATATATTTGCATTACCCCAAGCTAAAGTAGATACTTTATCAAATGATAGCAACCGTTTGTCATCATTGCTTGAAAGTGCAATTTTATTTACGTCCTGAGTGAATATTTCATGTTTTATTGACCTAAACAATACATTTTTTTTGCGAATAACATTGCAATTATTGTACAAAACATTTTTATAATCTAACATATTAAAATTTTTGGTTATACATTTTTTTGTACCTTTTGCCTTTTTAATAGTTTTGTTTAACGTTTTAATACAATAAAGCTTTGAGCGCAGTCCTACGAATTCTTTGATAATGTTACCACCCATTTCATCCTTAAACAGTCCTGGAACCTTCTTATTAATAATTGGTAAGTTATAGTCATTGTTACAGTCATAATTACTGGTATCAAAATATTTTAGAAAATGGAGCTTGAAGTCTTTATAAACGTCATTGCTCTGTACATCATATACTAGACTATCTGTGTCAGTATAGCACAATTCAATTCGGTTACCATAAAAAGGTTTTATGATAGAGTAGTGAAAGTCATACATGTGAGTCTTAGATAATTCTAATACTGCAAACCCTATGTATATTGGTTTATTAAGTATAATACGCACAGGTTTCATTTGGATTGCCACTAGATCATCAGAAAATACAGAGGCGCTATGAAAATATGGGCTGGCTATCAATTTTTCAGCACAAGTAGTCTTTTTTGTTTTATTGGTCGAGTCACACCACTTGTTTACTAACTTAACGTCTATTCGATGTTCATTATTTTCCAGCGTCTTTCCAAAAATACTATTGTTCAATAATTTGAAAAAGTCTTGTTCAAACGTTGACTCTGCTTTTTGCCGTAACTGAGTGTTAATATCAATATATTGCTTTAAAAAACAACTTTGCTTAAATGTAATAGCGCGATGAATCCTTCTCAATACTAAACCGTGCTGTAAACATTTTTTTAAATGTATGTAATGAATAACATAGTGATATTTATCGTACAAATTTGGTATTAACTTTTTATTCTTACCACCAGGTGGCAAGCATTTTTCTGGACAAAAGGGAAAGTCATTGTGTTCCATGTGTAAATTCTCCGGATATATTAAATCAACTTCAAGAATGTATCCGTTTTCTGCAGTATCACTGATATCTGCTAAGTTCAATTGTAAAAAATCAATTTCTTGTCTATTCATAAATCTAAAATCGGAATAAGGTAGGGATTGACACATGCTATAACCATATAAATTGTTACAATCTAAATAAATGATAAATGAATTTGGACGAGTTGGATCGTAAGTATCTAAATATTTATGATTGGCTTTGACATGTCTTTTGGAACACATACAAACTCCTCCTCGAATACCTTTTTGTATCATTCTAAAAATTTCAACATCACTAATCAATTCTAATTGAACTCCTGTTTTTAAAAGCATTGCATCAAAAGATAGACTTGGTGCTGTAAGATAGAACGCGGGATCGAGATTGTAATGCAGTTTACAAGTTTTTCGAAAATTTTCAAATACATCTGTTAGCAACAGAACATCTGTTTTGAGATATAAATCTGTGTACATACCCATGTTTTGAATATTAAACACTGACCAAACAGACCGAGCGTGCTCATAGTCTTCGTCGGTAATTGTCTCATTAGTTAAGGAGTTGAAAAAATATTTTTTAGAGGGTAAACACGTATCTTCATAACGTTCCCATTGAGACATATAGTCATATGGATACACTCCTTTACGAGTGAGTAGGTTAAATTGTTTTTTATTAGGAAAATGAGATTTCAATTGCTTAAAGTCTTGGTTTTTCATTGTACTAGCCAACTTTTCTAAGCTAGTTCCTAAAAACTTGAAAGAGTCTACAAACCGAACCTGAATGCTTTCCCCAGTAGAAATCGGAATAAACTTAGTGAATGAAATATAGTTTTCTTTTGTTTTAGGTATCACTTTAATAGATCCAGGAGCTTCACCTAATTCTTTTATGAAAAGGTGGCAATCGTAACCGGACAAATTATGAAAAAATACTGGCAAAAATGTTGGTATTTTGTATTGTAAGTTACAGTAACTATGAGCTGCGCCACGATATTTACCAGTCAAGTGACAATGATCGCGAACCCTGTCGCCGAACAAGAAGTGTTCACAAATATGACATGTTATCGCGTTTTCAAAGTCACGAGCATTATCATTTGAATAAATCATAGGAACACTATTTTGTAAAACATCGTAAATTTTTTGTGCATCTTTATAGATAGACTTTACAAAATTTGATACACAATCCGAACCGCGATAAGAAAAGTAACGATTGTGACATTCATCTAGCGTACACGTTATATGATAAGCGTAAGCTACAGGCACATGTCGCTGTCGTGTTACAGTACTCGCCTTAGTGGGGTCAGGGTTACAAGATTCATACCGTTCTAGCATTGTTTCAAAATCTGCGTATATAACAAATGGTACGAATTGCTTTCTATTATAATTTTTAAACTGTATGAAAGAACCCTTTGGAGGTAGTTCAGTGGCGACACCTCCACAACTATGTGAATTAAGATTATCACATAAATTAAAAAACATTAAACAAACGTCACAAAAGTACAGTTTACTGTGGTGTTTTGTTATTTGATTCTTAACAAGTCGCGACAGGTCTTTAATGAGACAGTAATGTGACAAATCATTTCTTTCTAAATAAAGTAAATGAATCACCTTTCCGTTCAAAGCTTTTGGTTTGTAAAGCGGTCCTATGATAGTATTGTTTTTTAAACCATAAATGTAAATGCAAATTTCGGGGTTATTCACTTCGAACCGCGCAATATCTGAGAAATTCACTGGAAATGACATGCCCTTTACATTTAACACGTTACGAAAATCAGGGTAAGAAGATACTCTTTCAGAATGAGTCTTAGCTGGATATAAAGCAGCTACAACAGACCATAAAAAACAATAGTCATCATTATTGCGGATATTAACACATGCTTTTTTAGATTTTATTGCAGAAGGCAATTCGATAAAGCCTGAACCACGCAAAGGTTGATATTTGTTAACATTGACTTCCAAATGAGAACTGCTCAAGAACGTCCATCCACTGTCTCGATCCTGAAATTCTTCTATCTTTTTTTTTAAAGTATTTTTGACTTGAGACAATAGTGAATCAAATTCATAATTCTGATGTAGAGTTACGTTTTTTGTGGCAAATGATTTCATCTCCTGAGAATCATTTTTAAACATTAAAAACAAAGCAAAATATTCGAAATTAACTTTTATACAAGTATGTTCTTTAAGAGACATGTCAATTAAAGTTTTAATTCTGTCCAAATTATTATTAAGAAATGGTTCCAGAGAACAATTCTCAGACGGATCGGTAATTCTATAAGAAGCTATACGATTACGAAATGCAGAATGTATTATTTCAACACCTTCACAAAAATGCGAAATGTTTTTGTTTTTATGATTAGTACTACGTAAATGACCTATCCAGTGACTGCGCTCAACTGATGTGTTACAAACGGTACAGAAAGGCATTTTAGATTATAATTACGTCAACTAATTTTGTACGCTTAATTAGGATTAGATTAACAATACTAGTAGATTCTGCAATAATCAATACAATTAATTTGGTGTCCCCATCAATTTAAAGCCAACTTATTTTAAATTCACACTATCCCTATAAAAGACAGGCTCGGAATTGTCAAATAATTCGTGAGTTCGTCTCATAAACCTTTGCAGCCCGTCCCACTGGGGAGTGTTGCGATCTAGTTGTACTTTTAACGCGACCTGGGCTTTCTTCCATCGTTCTTCCATGGGGGTAGAGACAACTTCGTCTTTCGAAAATACCTTGATTTCCACGTAGAACTCTCCTGTAAGGTCTGCCGCTCGCCGTACTTTGCCGTTGGCAACACGGGTGATGAGCGATGAACCGAAGTCCCCGCTTGAGGTCTTCGTCTTTTGATCGTCCTCCAAACCAAAGAGGTCCGTGCTCAAGATGCCTCTTTTACTGTAAACAATTACACATTTTATTTATAATAATTTGCATTTATTTCTTAAATAACGAAATTAAGGAGTATTATACACCTCTGTTGAATTCTATGGGGAATTAATAGCGTAATACATATTGGGATATAATAATTTCATGTAACTGTCATCATTCCTGCATTGAATATGATCGGAAATTGATTTACAGTTCTAAATTCACTAACCATCATGTACCAGTGCGTATATCATTTTAAATTACCACAAACACCTAAACATAGAAGCAGCAATATAAATTACCTTGACTTAGAGTCTGATGAGTAGTCTGCGCTTTCAGGTGCTTGGCGCTTCACCACATTTTTCTTAGGTTGTTTTTTCGTCACCTTGGCTACTGCAGCAGTAGGCCTTTGTGATTGGTATTCTGATTCCGTGTCAGACCTTAAATAGAACACACTAAGATTATTTTTTTAACTGTAACCAACCTCAATAATTATGGAGAGGAGAATGTTAATGGAATATAGATTACTAGAAGATGGCATGGATGGTATGATGGGGATAGTTACATCAGCCAGCAGGCAAGAACCAGGTCCGTAGCTGACTAGCGATTAATCACATTATCAAATTAATTTGATGATAGTTAGACCAGCCGGCAGGCAAGAACCAGGTCCGTAGCTGACTAGCGATTAATCACATTATCAAATTAATTTGATGATAGTTAGACCAGCCGGCAGGCAAGAACCAGGTCCGTAGCTGACAACTATGTTGAACTTAGTAGGTAGTACTTACTCACATTTTATAGTTGTAGGATGATGTAGATCACTGGAAGATACTGGAGCGAATGTAATTTTATGATTAAAATTCGTTGGTTTTATACATAAAAAATACCATTTCAGCAATATTTACCTCATAACAAAATTAAACCTTAACTACAATATTCACGGTTGTATGAGTAATTTATGATACTTACGTCTAATTAATCCGTAGTGATTGAAAACCTTTCTGTCAAATTGCAATTTTCGTGAGAAATGAAATACAAAACTAGCTTCTTACCTCGCCGACAAAGGTGAAGCCGATACCATGCTGTTACAATAGGTATTATTATAAAGTATGTATGTTTGTTTAATTAACCTTGATATAAAATTTTGAATGACATCACACTCATGAAAATAATAAAATGGCATTTTTGAGAGCCAGAAATCAGGATATACATAAGTATGTAAAATCCTTACAAAATTTGTTGTATGCAGAACAATCAACGTGAGCAAACTCGCGTTAAAAACTTAGTTAATTTTATGTTGCAGTTAAACTCAAAGCGAGTGTAAAATCGTCATACTACTAAAAGACTAAAACTAACAAACTTTAATAAATCCTTTCATGCAAAGGATGTCGGTTTCTAAATTCAGCAATGGGAATGGGATGGGCTTTTCAAAGATTTCCTAGACCAGCTAATTACAAAAAAAAAAAAAAAAAAAAAAAATTAAAAAAAAAATTATAATAAGGAAAGAATCACTCATTTATAATAAGCTAGCGGAATTGGTAATATTCTTATTTAAGAAACACCCCCAGTTTGACGAAAATCATTAGGTATAGGAAGTTCGCGCAAACTCGAATTTTAATTACGGACTACAACATGTACAGCGATCGTCTTACAATACAATAAAGTTCGACTAAGCAAATTAATGCATGATGCAATGTTGCTGACTTCGACATTGTAAATGATAATGTATACACACACAACGGCTGCCTGATACGTTTATCGTCAGGCGGTTCACGAATGAGTACAGTGCAGCGGCGAACCGTTGAACGGCGCAACACCGTTTTGACATTGGCTATACGGCAGTTTAGACGGGAAACGGCAAGTGTATAAGTATGCGAAGCCAGCAGTATGCTCCGACAGCAGAATGTGAGAGAACTACTCAATACATTATTTGTATGTACGGGTAAGGTTGTATCGTCTGTTAGAATTTAATTTTAAATTAAAATTTGGATGTCCTCGAGCCAATCTGGTCACTAAAATAGAATGTGCGTGCGTGGATGCCTGTGCGCTATTTCTTACTTTCGTGGAGAGACGTGAGACAAACTGTCCCAAATTTTAGTTTAATGTTTATGGTATCCTAAAGTTCAGATATCCTTGGTACCCCAATCTGGGGTCATAGAAATAGAATGTGTGTATGCCTGTAGGTGTATGCTAATTCTTGCTTTATGAAGAGACATGAGGCAATCTGTCATGAATTTTAGCTTACTATTTTCATATAGTTCGATTAGTAAACAAACTGTGTGTGAAACTTCTTGTTATAAAACTTGACAACCAAAGTAGTGGCTTAGTGCTCAATCCGAGAATCTGCTGTAGTTGATCGAGTTAAACCATCGGTATTCATTAGTCACTATAAACAAATAGTTCACTTTATTAAACTTTCAGACTTACACGTATCAACAGCTAAAAGAGTTTAACTTTTAGTTACATAACGGTAAACGGTAGATTCGCAGGGATCGACCTAATGCAACCAAATAAGATTTTAAAAGTGGAATAGGGTTTAAACCGCAAACTTTGTAGATCCATCATTTATGTTATTAGCTATTTCTAAACCACTTTCGTTCCATTCGCAACCAAAAGTGATTCAAAAAGTGGAGTAGCGCCCAAACCACACTGAAAAATGTTTCTGTTTTATCGCGAGGAATAGACCGAAGTGGAGTAGGCGCCGTTCCATTATTTTACCTCCATATGATGCAGGATTTCATATTTCACCTTCCGATCGGTGGAATAGGCGCTAACCACATTAGGATTTCATTTATATTATTGGTCATTCAATCCCACCGAGAGTGACGAGGCGAACAGAGTGAGCCGATGGAACGGAAGGTGGGATTTGAATGCCCAATAATATCCTACTGACAACAATATAAAATACACGGTAACTTAATATTACTTAATATTTACAAATAATGCCAAATATATTTTAATTTAAGAATCTTACATTACATAGACAAAAAAATCACAATCAGTTAAAGTATATACAATACTTAACAATATTAAATAAAAACTAGCATACAACAGTAAAATACATTGTTTGGTAGACAAAAGACTAAAGATACACTTATAGCTATTACCTATTACTAATTACCGCAATTTATAATGACCCCAAGCCAATGTATCAATATTGTTATCCATAATACATCGTTTAGTATCATTATACGACAAACATGCTTTATTGATTTTTTGGGTAAAAATTGTATGTTTTAATGATTTGAATCGAAGCATACTACAATATTGGATATTTTTATTAAAGAGGCATGATTTATAATTTTCCATATTCATTTTTTTGGTGACACTTTTGTTAACACCTTTTGCCTTAGCTATAAATTTGTCTTCCACTTCAAAGGCATACATTTTTGATCGTAACCCTACAAATTCTTTTAATATTTTACCATTATTCTCGTCTTTAAAAAAACCTAACTTTTTTTTATTTATATTTGGGTAACCTAAAATATTATTTACTGGATAATCTGATGTATCAAAATAGTTAAGTAAATCTGGTTTTATATCTTCATAAAAATTGTCTGTAAAAATTTGGTATATCAAACTATCAGTATCGGTATACAATAACTTGATTTTATTATTAAATTTTTTAATCATATAGTTATAATGAAATTCATACATAAGGGTTTTAGACATATCTAAAATACAAAATCCTAAATAAATTGGTTTATCATAGATTAATTTTGTTTTTCGTAATTGAATCGCGACTAAATTTTCCGAAAATATTGATAAACTATGGAATTCTGGTTTTGCTATCAAATCCTGTGCACCTAAAACTTTGCCACGATTATCCCAGTGAGTTAGTAGTTTTACATTTACTCTTTACTCAATATTTTCCATTGTCTTGCCGAAGACAGAGTTGTTCATTAACTTATAAAAGTCTTTTTCGAAGTCTGATGTAGCTAACGTTCTCAAATTAGTATTTAAGTCTATGTATTTTTTTAACCAAGAACTCTCTGAAATTTTAATATTCTATGAACTTTAATCAATGTCATACCCATTTCAATACATTGTTTCAGATTCCTGTAGTGAATGATATATTTACTTTTATTATTTAAATTGGGAACTAATTTAGTTTCTTTAGTATTACCTACACAGATATTTTCAGGACATAACGGAAAGTCGGAATGCAAATTATGAAGTTCATCTGGATACTCCAAATCAACTTCCAATACATAACCAAAATCAGATGTATCCGACACATTATAATTGGTATCAGAATTTACCCATTCGAAACTACCAACAGGAAGGGATTGGGACATTGCCCAACCATATAAATTATTTGCATCAAAATATGTGAGATATGAATTGGGTTTTTCATTATCATAATCCAACATGAATTTATTATTGGCCCTAGCATAACGATTGCTACACTGAGATACACCCCCTCTAATACCAGCCCTGAAAAAAGCAATTTTATCATAGTCCGTTAACAATTCTAATTCTATTTTTGTAAATTTCAACATAGCATCCCAGCTTAAACCGGGTGCTGTATAGTAATGGGCAGGATCTAAGTCATAAGTTTTAATACAAAGCTTTCTAAAGTTTTCAAATACATCAGTCAAAACTAAAACATCAGTTTTTAAATACAAATCCGAATAATCGGACATACTACTACAGTTAAAATGTTGCCAAACATCTTTAGCATGATTATAATCATCATTTGAAATACTGGAATCTGTGAGGGAACTATAAAATTGGTGTTGATTAGGAAGTGATTTATGTTTCAAACAATCATAATCTGTCATAAATTCATAAGGATAAATACCTTTCCGCCTTAAACGTGTAAAATCTTCATTATTAGGATAGTTTCTTTTTAACTCTGTAAACTGTTCATCATTAAGAATTTTAGCTAATTGATCTAAACTACACGATAAAAATTTTAAGGAATCTACGAATCTTAAACTTACTTGTTGATTATTAATTTTAATCTTTTTAGAAAATGAGATGTATCTTTCTTTATTCTGAGGAATAATTTCAACTTCACCATCATTGAAATTTAATGCGTGAACAATAAAATGGGCATCATAGTGACTGAGGTTATGTAAAAATATTGGAACACGACGAGGGGCTCTGAACTTAGAACTACACACTTGATGTGCAACACCCCTAAAACTACCAGTGTGCCAATCGAAATCGAAAAAAGGATCCTCATTTAAATCTGTTTCACAAATATGACATATGTTTGAATTAGAAATTTTAATTTTATCTTCATTCGATAATGGATCGGGACATTTTTGGAAACTATTTTTTTTTATTATTGTTTTCATATCTTTACACAGACGTTCCATAAACACTTGTGCACAATTTGGTCCACTATACGTCTCATATTTTGATAATCTATCATCATATGAACAATCAATCTGCCTAGCCTTTTTCCCAACTATGTTGGGGTCGGCTTCCATTCTAACCGGATGCAGCTGAATACCAGTATTTTACATGGAGCGACTGCCTATCTGACCCCCATAACCCAGATACTGGGTAATACGATACCCCTTGGTAAGACTGGTTGTCAGACTTTCGGGCTTCTGACGACCCGTAACGACTGTCAAAGATCCACGAATGACAGCCGGGACCAACGGCTTAACGTGCTTTCCGAGGCACGGAGGAATCTCGGTATGTAAAGATGGTCACCCATCCACTGAACAACCCCGGCAAGCGTAGCTTAACCTGACGGATCGACTCGTGCGGCTGTTATTACTTAGCCACGAGCTCCTCCTATCTATCTAATATCTATCATCTATCTATCATCATATGAACATTTAATATAATAACCGAAACTATACACTTCATGTTTTTGCGTATTATGTGTACTAGGTTTGGATGGATCGTTACTACATGATTCTATCGGATTTAAAAATGCCTCAAAATCTGCATACACTACAAAAGGAATTTCTAATTTTTTCTGAAATTTATCAAACTTTAGTTTATTATTTGATGTTGCTTTACCAAACCAATCCTTCTTAGAATCCTCACTGTTTGGAAATTCTGTACAAATGTGAGTGCAATCATACTGTTGATGGTTATTAAGTCTTTCCTGTGATGGAAAATGAAGTAAACATGAATCACATATATAAACCGCATTACGTTGTCTTGAAATTTGTGAACTAACCAAACGCGATAAGTTTTTTATATAACAGTAATGATGGTTAGTGCCATTTGATATGTATAATAGGTTAATATGACTAGACGTACGACATTTTATTAAATATAAAGGACCTACAATGGAATGACACTTTTTCTCTTTATTGTACTCTAACCCAAAAACATTTACACTAACATTATTTAATTTCTCTACTTTAGCTATATCTTTAATTTTAACTGGAAAAGAAATACCAGTGAATTTTAGTTTATTTCCATGAATGGCGTAAGATGATACCCGATCCACACTTTTATTTACAGGATATAAACCAGAAAGTAATGCCCATTTAAAACATAAATTATCCGTATTTTTAACATTTATTACTGCTTTTTTTGTTTTTATATCATGAGGAAGATCAATGTATGAGCTACCGCGTAGGGGGTTGAATTTATTAACATTCATATCTATGTATTTAATTTCTTAAGACTCCAACCACTATCTTTTTTTTCAAATTTGCAAATTTTACTGACTATGGTATCAATCAAAGATGAATAAAAAATATTTAAGTCATCACCCTGATCAATTATGTAATTAAACGTTTGAAAATCAAATGTACTTTTAATATCTTTAGATTGTTGTACGAAATCAGCATGTAATATGAAGTTTACTTTAAAAATATTATGTTGTTGTTGTACTCATTTATCAAAAATAAAATATCAGTTTTTAATGTACTTAAAAACGACTCTGGTGTTTCAAAATCTAATGTTTTCGATTCAGTTATTTTACTTTGAATTCTATACGTTAAAATTCTGTTACCAAAAGCTGATTCAACTACTGTAACATTTGTCATTGAATGATGTGATTTTAATAGATTATTTTTATGAGCATTGCTATTTAAATGATTTGTTAGATACCTTTTATTAATAAATATATGACATATGTCACATTTCACCTTATTGTTATCCACACAGTTGGTTCCAGCTGATGTAGACGCTCCTTCATCCAATCTTGCTTTCTTAGAAATTATATTTTCATCAGTACCGATACCTCGTTTCATGCCTCGTCCAACTTGTTGCGGTTGACTGTTAAAAATAAAAACATGAAAATTATTAGATAACTTATAAAAACATCATAAAAATTATATTTCTTATTATGTTTTGTACTTCTTATACTTACATCAACTTAGATTCAATTATTGCACATTGATCATATAACTCATCATCACATGATGAATCAAATAATTGCCAATTTTCAATTTGTTCACAAGCTTCAAACAATTCTTGATCCATGTCATCGTTAAAAAGTTCATCATCATATGATGAATCAAATAATTTCCAATGTTCAATTTGTTCACAAGCTTCAAACAATTATTGATCCATGTCATCGTTAAAAAGTTCGACTCTCTCATGGGATGAGGAGGTGAAAAAGAAAGCACTGACACAAACTTAACTAGCATTTTCCATTTTTGAACAAAGAAGAAATCGATAGTTTAGTAAGTAACAGCAAAGGGTTGGTAGACCAACTGATGCTTAAGCAATATTTACATTTGCTATTTATAGTAATGGAAAGGATGTACTGTACAGGTAAATACTATGAAGCTAATTATACACACAATAGTCCCACTAATTACAAATTATAATGATTACCTGGACTTTACGAAAGTTTTATTAAGATCACTAAATAGTTCATTAAGTTACCAATAGACACAATAGTTATCCATTAAGCAATTAGGTGAATTGTTACCCTATTTGTCATTACTAAAAAAATACTTTTTCACATTATCACTCTCGGCAATTTCTTTCGTAATGTTATATATTACTTTGTTGGTGTTGTCGAATATTTTGCTGTCGTTTTCTTTGACATAGTACTTTATCCGTAAATTGGCATGTTTCCAATGCTCCGTTATTGGAATTTTCGCCAGTTTTTTCATGTCGTAAACTTCTACTTTGATTAGGTGCGTTGACTGGTTCCCATCATCTGTATTGGTTGTTATATAAGACACTCCTCCTGCTACAGCTCGAGACACTGTTGAAGATAGTGCTTTTTTCTTCTTGTTTTTCGGTTGTACTTCGAAAAATTCTTCTAAATTGCTCACTGAAGACTTCCTTTTCCTTGTATCACTATTCGTTTTAATCACCATTTCTCCACTGTCTTCTTCATCGCGAGGGGAGAGTGGATAGTAATATTGTTTGTAAGTATTATCATCACCGAAGTTGAATGAATTCTGTAACAACACGATGATCGTTTAATACTAGTAAGTATAGTACACATCAGGTCAACAATTATTTACACATTTTAACTACAAATATAAAAGTAAATGAATCGCTTACCTCCATTGCTATTGCTGTATGTTGAGAGTTACACTCACTGTAAGTAATCCAAACTGTCTTCTTCCGCCGACTCAACTGTATGGTTTTAGCTATTGCAGGAGGTTATTTATACCATGTACTAAGTGTTTTTAAATGATAGGTTAACATCTTTACCAAAATTATTGTTAATGTTATTTAATGTGCTTCTAATTGATACAACATCATTAGTTGTTGCTTAATCATAACAACATTCCTGTATGATTCACTGGATAGATCGGTACTGTAAATGGTTCATACCAATGATATAACATGAATACAATAGAAATACAGAAACACTTAAAACAAATTCATCCAAGTCTTGAAAGAAATGTATATGCTGCAAACAGATTACCAGTACATACTCAAGTACCAACGTATTTGATAAGCAATTTGGATACCGATGATAAGCCGGGGTCGCATTGGGTAGCCATATATGTTGATGAGACTGGTGTTGGTCAATATTTCGATTCTTATGGACGAGCACCTAAAGGATATTATCAAATATTTTTAAAAAGGAATTGTAAAAGGTGGGACTGGAATACGGAGAGAATCCAAAACGATTTTACATCAGTTTGCGCCGAGTACTGTTTGATGTATTTATTACATAAGTTTTATGGATATACAATGTTGAATTTTCTAAAATCATTTACAAGCGACAGTATTTACAATGATATGTTAATAGATGTAATGTTTCATAGATATTTTAGGAAGTAAGACTGAAATGTAATAAAAGTACCAAGGAAAGAAGTATGCAGTTTTATTGTGGATGAGACATAAACCATTTTGCCTCATTAGCAAGTAGCATGCCTCATTACCATTATCATTGTAAAGATGAGGTATTACTTATAATGAGCCGTGGGAGGTGAGGTGACAATAGCGCTAACGAGGGGTACCTCATTAACCAATTGAACAGAGCTAGAACCCTAATTGATTTGTGTATCTTTGCAACGGAGCATGCGACGTGAAAAAGGACCGCAGAAATGGAATCAGCGCACCCCAAAACCCTTTTTTTTTTTTTTTTTGATTGGCCAGTCATGGTCACCCCCACTTCTCATGCGCCAGAATATGGGAATCCCTACTACTCGCGAGTCTAATAAACATTGCAGTGTTGCCAGTTTTTTTTTGACCTACCTACCTTTGTAGGTATTTTCTGTTCCTTTATGTTAGTCTGTTTATTTGTGTGTACATAAATTGTTAAATAAATAAATAAATAAACGTTTGAAAATTATAAGACATTACATTAAAGTGAAATAACTCTAGATAGACTACTCTTATATACAATAAAAGTTTAAAAAGTTACCATATACCCCACCGCCACCACCACCACCTAACCATATGGTATGGTGTATGGTGCTATGGTACCATATTTTATTTTTCTTTGCGGACAGCCCTAGTACTCGGCTAAGCGTAGGGCTGCCACCTCTCCTGGTCTGACCCGGAGTCTACGGGTTTGCATGGTGCATGTCCGGGCTACGGGTTTAACATCGATATCTCTGGATCAGATGGAACGGGAAGCGACAGCCGGTCATCACGCACCGGGCGCACGATGCGGAGTGCGTGCGGGCGCGGGGCGCAGGCAGTCGGTCGCCGAGTGTGCGGGAAAGTGGGAGTAGCAGGCAGGGAGCGGGGGCGGGGGTACATGCGTACGCACAACAAACATTACATTCAAAGCTCATTTCAATTACTGCTTCGTAATAATTGCACACAAACACGAGTATTTTATGTTTTGTTCATAAATATTTCTATCACAGATTGTTTTTGGTACTTTCACGTATTAAAAGTACCTAGTGTTGTAGCTGTTGTCATAATGGAAGAAGGAGAATCACAATCGAAGAAAAAAAAGAAGTACGAATCTAATTTTCAACAATTGTGGCTAGAAAATGAGAAGTACAGAAAATGGGTGAGAAAAGTCGATGAAAAAAACGCGAAATGTGTATTTTTTAACGTGAAATTTACAGTGAAATGGGATGGTGAAAAAGCTTTATCGACTCATCTTAACAGTTAAACGCACAAGAAAAAGGTGAGAAACATTGACTCAAATTCCTTGATGACCGCTTTTCTGCCCAAGAAAAATTCTTCTGAAGAGCTAAAAGTAGCGACAATCGAAATTGCGTCGATTTATCATGCAATTAGCCACCAACACAGTTATTTGAGCACTGATTGTGGTGGTATTAAATTAAATGCCTCTCTTTATTCCGATTCACCAGTATCACATAAAGTTCACTGCGGCAGAACGAAAGCAGAAGCCATTGTTTTGAATGTCCTAGCACCGAATTCAATCGAGTCAACAATACAAGACCTAAAAAGGTCTCAATCTGGAGACGGGGTTCACTTTTCGATTGCTATCGACGCCTCAAATAAAGGATCCCAGAAAATGTATCCAATAGTCATCAGATACTTTGACCAAGAAAAATGTGTTCAGAATAAATTAATGGATTTTTATGAAGATTCGAACGAAACATCTCAAATTGTTTTTGAGAATATTGACAATTTTATGCTTCAACATGACTTAGACACAACTTTATTGTCTGCTTTCTCTGCATATAATGCATCGGTTAATTATGGTATTCACAATTCCGTGTACCAAAAAATTAATGATAAATATTCCGATACCAAAGTCGTTAAAGCAAATTGTAACTGTCACGTTCTTCATAATGCCGCCAGAAACGCTATGAAAGCTTTAACATACGACGTGGAAAACTTGATTATGAAAGTTTATGCGGAATTTTCGAACAGCGCAAAACGCACGAGAGAATTGCAAACATTTTTTGAGGAGTTTGAAATTGAATTCAGAAAAGTTTTACGACATGGGCCAACTAGATGGTTAAGTTTGGGAAGAGCTGTTGACAGATTGATATTGTCATGGCCTGCTATATCCGCGTATTTGAAAAGTCTTGGTGAAGCAGCATGCCATAAGATAATATGGGAATTCATAAAACAGTGCGGCGATGACGCTGGAGGTTTATCTGCAAAGCTCACACTACAGGAATTTTATTTATATTTCATTCATCATTACATGAACATGATGACAGAAGCCATACTATTACTAGAAAAAAACACAGTGACAGCTGCTGAGTTGCACCCAATTATGAGAAATATAAAAGACAAGAGGTTTACAGAAGAACTCTTGAATACATACAGAAATATTATAATTTTGAGCATTCTGTATTCAAAATCTTTTCCAAATTCGATCTAACAAGTGCAGTAAGTTACGAAGATGCTGTGGAAGCTTGCGAATCACTTGGTCTGAAAAATGTTGACGAAGATAAACTTTATGACGAGACCCGAAAATTAAACCAAGTATTTCCTCAGTTCGAACAATCTATTGATTCAACATTATCTGTTGATTTACGATGGGTTCAGCTATTCAAAGTCACCTCAACCTTCACCGAACTGCCAAAAATAATTGGTAAAATCTTTTCAATCCCTATAAGCAATGGTTTCGTAGAACGCGTCTTTTCTTTAATGGGAAATTTGTGGACAGACGAGCGAAACTGCTTATCAGTGGACATGGTGAAGGCCGAGTTAATTGTAAAGATTAATTACAATATGAATTGCCAAGAATTTTTGAAGTTTTTGAAGAAACCTGAGCAAGAAGAAATGCTTAAACAATCCCTGCAGAATAAAAAATATAGTTTTAAGTGTCAAGCTAGTTCAAGTCAGCCTAGCACTAGCTAGGTAATTTATATTAAAAAAAAACATTACCAATACTCATTTATCATTACTTTGTTCCTACCTTAATTAATTAAATACTTAAAACTTGAAAAAATGTTTTATTTAAAAAAAAACTGTATTTCTAAAATCTCCGGGTCTACTGTTTTTGAAAGGTGGCAGCCCTAGCTAAGCGGCGTAGGTATGTTACGGACGAGTAACGACACAAAGTATTAACAACTCTCAAGCGCGGCGATTAAGAGCTATTTAGCTTGCGCATGGGGAGGAAAAGATTTTGTAGGCTATTAAAAGCGGCTTTCTTCAAGATCAAAGGAGTGCAACTTCTGTACGTTAGTACTATTATTTATTCTGTGACAGTAGGCACGGGTGAGAACAATACGACGTTCCCGCCGCGAGCGCTTGTGGTTGAGTGCTAGCAGTGTGCGTTCCTCCAGAGATTTTTTTCATATTAACGTATCAAAATGATCAAATGTGCAGTTCGATCTTGCAAAAACGATTCTAGGATATAAACAAAACTGAAATCCAGTATCACATTTCATCGGTAAGTCAATTTTTATACTTATTTTTAAGAAAACAAATCACGCATCGCGGGGTGTGAATGAGACGTGAGAGGCGGGCACGCACACCTCCGACCGCGCACCGCGCTCCCCACGCGAGACTGTAGTCGATATTTAAAATGTTTGATAAGAGAACTACTTATTATATTTATGTAACTTGAATGCTCAAAATCTTGTAATCATTTATTATAAATAATTTTGATGTGTGTTTGTACGTTATACTTTCAAACATTTTTAATGCGAGAGCATTATAGCGTAAACGTAAAGTATGGAATGTTACGATAACACATCTAAACAACTTAAGAGGGATCCGCAGTAGTAGCTGCGAAATTCAAATTTTCTTAAAGGTTTTTTGCAATTTTTAGGTCAGTTTCAGGTTGTATATTGATAAAATATGATACGTGGCTATAACAAATATGTATTTACATATGTAACGGGTGATTCATTTAGAGGTACTTTTTTCATAATTAAAAGAAAAGTGAAAACACAAATTTTATCTGATTATCTTTATTATCATACAAAAGAACCATTCATGACATGTATTTTTTAAAGATTATTTCTTTAAAATGTTGGCGATAACTGCGGCTAACATGGTCCGTTCTGAAGTTCAACTTAGACAGAGGGTTCTGGGTATAACTTAGACAGATGTATTGATGATTCTTATGGTTATATTTATGTAAATACATATTTGTTATAGCCACGTATCATATTTTTATCAACATACAACCTGATACTGACTTGCTAATTGCAAAAAACAGAAGAAAATTTGAATTTCGCGGAATACTGCTGAATCACCATAATTGCATTTGAAGAATTTTGGTAGGTATAGAACGGAGAAAATTAAATAAAAAATTTAAATTAAACAAAAATTGTGTAAGTATGACACATAACACATAAGTATAGTTACATGTATAAGTATGAGTACCTACATGATATATATTTTTTTCAGCTTTCCAAAAGACCGAAACTTGATGAACAAGTGGATTATAGCTTTAAAACAAACAAATATGGAACCAAACATATGGAATAAAGTTTGGTCAGTACACTTTCTGGATTCCAATTTATATGAAACAAAAAAAGGGCTGCGCAAATTAATAAGTACCGCTGTTCCATCGCTTTTTCTTGGTCCATCAACACCTCCTGATTCCAATTGGACGGAAGGAGGGTCATTTAATTCAGGCAAAGTAACCTTACCTTTCGCACAACACGAACTATCTACTTCAGACGATATGCATATAGATTCAGAAGTGTCTCCAGACGTATGTCCACTTCTCCCAAATATAGGCGATACCCCAAGAAAACGGAAATTGAAAAAATAAATTATTAGATTGAAAGACATTGCTAAACGTCGCCGATTGCGATGCAATGCGCTCTACGCAACACGTCGGCGTTTGAAAAAGAAAATTGAAAATTTGACACAAGTGCTCAACGAGTTGAAAGAAAAGAGATAAATTACTCAAGAGCAAGTTGACCTTCTAGAATCGTGCGGAGTTTCTGCAGCACCTCTCATTAAGAGAATGATCAGTAAAGGCAAGGAATATTCACCAGAGCTCCGGACATTTGCGTTAACACTCCATTTTTATTCTCCGAAGGCCTACTCTTACGTAAGAAGTACAATTAACACATGTCTGCCACACACGAGTACAATCCGGAAATGGTACCAATGCTTCAATGCAAGTTCAGGTTTCACTGCCGAAGCATTCAACGCTCTTCGCGAAAAGGTAAAGGCGACCGAAAATAAAATTTTATGTAACTTAGTTACTGATGAAATGTCCATAAGTAAACTCAAAGAGTTTGATGGCAACAAAGTGCAAGGTTATGTGGATTTTGGAGCAGGAATCGACGTGCCTGGAGGTACAGCCGTATTGTGTACCCAAGCCCTGGTATTTCTTTTAGTTGCGGTAAACGGACAATGGAAAATGCCCGTGGGTTATTTTTTGGTGGATGGCGTTACAGGAGAGCAAAGGGCAAATTTAGTTCGAATGTGCCTTTCGAATTGCCACGAGGTCGGCATAGAAGTTGTATCAATGACATTCGACGGTTGTCCGGCAAACATGGCTATGGCTCGCGAACGCGGCTGTTCATCCGATCTAGGACAGTTGAAAACATATTTCCCGCAACCTGAGACAGAACATCCTATCTATGTGTTTTCAGATCCATGCCATATGGTCAAACTTGTCAGAAATACATTAGAAAGTAAAAAGGTTTTTCAAGATAACAATGGAGGGAGGCCTTATTAAATGGCAATATTTTGTTGAACCTTAACACCTTGCGGGAAAATGAAAAATGTCACCTCGCTAATAAATTAACAACAAGACATATTGATTTTAAGAATCAAGTCATGAAGGTAAAACTAGCAGTGCAATTATTAAGCGGTAGTGTGGCAAAAGCGATTGAATTTTGTGATCAAAAGCTGCATTTGTTAAATTTTGCCAACTCCGCCGCAACGATTATGATTTATGTTTTAAATTCATTAGCTTATTAATTTATGACAATTTATTAAATTATATTATTATTATTAGGTTGCATGCTAGTTTTAGCGAATTGTATCAGAAACTTTTAAAAACCCGACCATCTATAATGTACTACAATTCTTGCAATTAAAATTTCATTTCATTTCAACGGTAAATTTTACTCATGTGGTAAACAACCTGTTTGATATTTTCAATTCACGGAAGTTTCCCGGAATTGATTTCAAAGCTCACATTAATTAATAGAGTAATTTTTTCCAGGGACGCACAGTTTCCGGTAAAGTTTTCTTTAAGTTCCATATGCACCAAAAGCTTCTTGTAGATAGCTTTGAACTGAGAAGCCGATGGACTATTATTAAAGCCACCGTGGGATCGTATCACTGAAAAAAGGATCTCCAGGTGATCTTGACTTATTTTCTACATAGCCAAGAAATTCATTTTTTTTTCTTGCTTTACCAGCCTGTTGTACAACTCTTTCATGCTCTCAATGCACACACAAAGTCCAAGAAATCCAATTTTGTTTCGTGAATGTACAATCTGTTGATTGTCATAATTTGGAAACACAAAGATATGTTTTGGCATTTTCCAGAAACGTTTGTCATTTTGTCTCATTTTTCTTTTTTTTCACCTTATAGCTTTTATGTAGAGGGCAAAATAGTATTTGGTTCTATCTGAAGACATTCATTTGTAATGTATATACAGTAGCAGCCAGAAGTCAAAACAATGGCATAGCAATATTAGTTAACTTATGACCTTCTTCGGCGCCGCACCCCGTATAAGCGACGCAGCCCGTATAGCGCAGGCGATAATGGTCATTGCGGTGTAAGTAGATTTCTGGCCGTTGACTGTACGTTGTTTATCAGCCTGTTCAACCTCTATCTGATGTGTGTGACTTTCTGACATATTTGGAATCTCAACTTCTTCTCGAAACAATGTCTCACTTTCTGTTTGCTGTATAATTATTTGTTCATTTTGGGAATTATTGGAATTCGGATTCTCTTCTATTGGATTCTACTCTTTTCTTCTATTTCAATTGTATTAGCTGTTGGTTCGTTTACGCTTTTTGTTTTCTCGGAAAGAATATGCTCTGTCTCTTGTTGAATTTCAGGATAGTTAAATTGTATAATTGGGTTATCCACAGTCTTATCTATAATAATATCTGTGTAAAGTTGTAAGTCCTCAGGTTTAAAAAGGTGTTTAGGAAATTTGGATGGGTCAACTGGATACAAGCCAGTTGTACTAAAACCAGACTTAATATTTTCCGTTTTCATAGCCAATTTATATACTTCCGCCAGTAATTCAGTAAACTGAGACCGCGATAACCTTCCTGTCCCCAAACCCATTTGTTTGATCCCATTTTCAACTAATTTTTAGGGTTCCGTACCTCAAAAGGAAAAACGGAACCCTTATAGGATCACTTGTTTGTCCGTCTGTCTGTCTGTCTGTCAGTCTGTCAAGACCGCTTTTCTCAGGAACGCGTGAAGGTATCCAGCTGAAATTAATATCAAATACGTTGGTCTAATGGTCCCTTGGAGTTCTAAAAAGATCAAACTTCTAAGTAAACGCAATAAAAAATACGGCCATTTATGCGACATTTTTTGGTACTCGCAAGTAAATCAAAACCTATAGGGTACTTCCCGTCGTCCTAGAATCATGAAATTTGGCAAGCAGCAAGGTCTCACAACATAAATATAGGAAAAAGTCCGAAAACTGTTAATTTGTAATTCTATCACATAAAAAATATTTTAAAAGATGTCAGTGTGTCAAGGCCTTTTTTCTGAGTAACGCATAGAGGTATCAAGTTAAAATTAATATGAAATACGTAGGTCTATAATTTCTTGAAGTCCTAAAAAAGTCAAGCTTCTAAGTCAACGCAATAAATAAATACGGCCATTTTGCGACACATTTTGATACTCGCAACTGTCGCAAGTAAGTAAATCAAAACCTATAGGGTACTTCCCGTCGTTCTAGAATCATGAAATTTGGCAAGAAGCAAGGCCTCACAACACAAATATAGGAAAAAGTCCGAAAATTGTTAATTTATAAAAACTTTTTAACAAAAAAAAACCGACTTTCAAAAATCACTACAAAGTGAAAAATAACTTTGATTTCGGAAGTCGGTGTCTTTCGTTTTTTATTTACTTTCTTTTTTTTTGCCACCGACTTCCGAAATCAAAGTTATTTTTCACTTTGTAGTGATTTTTGAAAGTCGGTTTTTTTTTTTGCTAAAAAGTTTTTATTTCTCGCTTTTTAGTGGGTCTGTTTATATTTGTATAAGTTACAATAGTCTAATGTCAAGTGCTCATCACATGTTACAAAATATTGCTTTTCCCGATGCTGGGACGTTAATTGTTGAGGAGTTCTGCTGGTAAGACCCAGGAGAACTCCTCAACAACCACTCACCACACGCATTGTGTGACGAGCGGAAATTGCTTAGCAACCATATTAAAGTAATCGAATCGCAACCGAAAACGCGAAAAAATCTGAGCTTTACAAAATTACAGACAACAAATTTATGATCATCACTAGTACTTATCTAACGATAATATTAATCAATATCAGAGACTCATTTTTTTATTCTTCATCAATGTCGTTGGCCTTATCTTCTTCTGCTAATTGATATGCTTGTTGTATTATATCTTGTGACAATATTGTTATTTGCTTTTTTTTAGGAACACTAGACTGATTGGTAGGCGGGGGAATAAATGTGTAGGAATTAGATGTAGAAGCTCCATAATTATATAAAACGTAGTTATTTGACACATCATTATTTGGCACTTGATTATATGGGGAAGTGGTTTGAATTTGATCATTGTATGTGCTAGAACTGGCATTACTGGGTATTTCTCATTTTCCAAAAAAATACTGTGATCCTAAATTATCTAACTGGTTGGAACTAAATGATAATGTTGTGCTTTGTGATATTAAAGTATATTTATGATACAATATTTTAGAGACAAAAAATGTTTTTTTTTTTTTTTTTTTAAACAAAATTGTCCCTTCCGTGGATGTGATCATACAGGTTTTATGAAGAAAAAAAAATGCTGTGTTTTATCTGTTTCTGTGAATGTGAAAAAAGGTAAGCTAATAATATCTTAAATGTATTTACACGGTAAATGTAATAACATATTTTAAGAAGCTACTAGAAGATACATAAAATTTTCTCATAAATATTGTGATAATTTTTTTTGTCACTTCCATGGATCAATGTCACACCGGCCATGCCAGAAAAACAACTCGAGCGTTTCCGAACGTAACTGGCCATAAACAAGGCCTGAAACGCCATCTTTTTATTTCAGTTGTCAGTTTCTACCGGCGGCGTAACATCAGTGTGAAAATAAAAAATTAAAGTTCATTCTTAAAATTCGTCGAGCATAAGAAGTCACATCTGTGTAGGTCGTCAAAGGTATGTACTTTACAACTATGTTATTAGGTTGTGTGATTTTAATGCGTTTTGGTGTAAAAAAAACACGCGGCTAAACATGCACGTTCATTCCCGATTTGGAGGTTATGTAATCAGAGATTGAACAGACAAAGTCACATCGGTGGAGGTCACATCCCTGGTTCCATGGATAAAAATTTGCCCATGGAAGTGACTTTGTATGGAGAGATCTTGTGCAGGTTTTACGGTGCGAACAGACTATGTAACATTGTTATATAACTTGTGTTTTATAACAATGTTACATGGTCTGTACGCACCGTTAGGGTGGTGGTTTTGACGTTATTATTTGGCTTCATGAAAAATATTGCTATTTTCCATTTTAGATGGGGAAACCTAAAACTAAAAATCGCCCAAAAACTGCGGAAGAGACACGTCAGCAAAAGCGAGAGTGTGAGCGAAGGCGAAGAGCTCGCATAAAAGAAAACGCTGCCTTATACGAAGCTTCTAAAGAAAAAGATAGAGAACGAAAGAAGAATAAAGTGAAGCTTGTAGTTGATATGACACCTAGAGAACATCGGATGCAGCAAAAACAGTGGAGAGAACGCAAATTAAGGAGTCGATTGAAACAAAAACGTGCTAAAATCTTATTAAATCATTTAAGAGAGAACACTCCAGAAACTACTGATGATGAGGCAGTTTTACCCATCCGACCAGAATCAGCATCTATCTTAGAAAGCGTTCCTGAGATAGTGGCCCGTCGACCGTCTAATTGTGACAGTGATGTTACCACATGCTCGGAATTAATTAGATCGACACCGCCAATGCTGTCAGACCTTAGACCAAGCTCTTCACAATGTGGGACAGTGAGCCGACAAAAGAAAAAAGGTGTACAAGCATCAAGAGTAAGACGTGAGTTATCAAATTTGATAATAAAAAAACAAAAAGAGACAATACAGGCTATGAAGGAAAAAGTACATACCTTACAAGTGGAGAGTTATTGAGAGCAACTCAATCTGCCTAGCCTTTTCCCAACTATGTTGGGGTCGGCTTCCAGTCTAACCGGATGCAGCTGAATACCAGTATTTTACATGGAGCGACTGCCTGTCTGACCTCCACAACCCAGTAACTGGGTAATACGATACCCCTTGGTAAGACTGGTTGTCAGACTTTCGGGCTTCTGACGACCCGTAACGACTGTCAAAGATCCACGAATGACAGCCGGGACCAACGGCTTAACGTGCTTTCCGAGGCACGGAGGAGTCTCGGTATGTAAAGATGGTCACCCATCCACTGACCAACCCCGGCAAGCGTAGCTTAACCCGATGGATCGACCCGTGCGGCTGTAATTACTTAGCCACGAGCTCCTCTGAGAGCAACTGAGCGAAAGAAATACATGGTTAGTGTTACGAAGAAGAGAAGCCCTCTCAAGGTAAAAACAGAAGTATCAAAGCCAAAGAAACTTCGGACAGCCGTTACTAAATTCCTTCAAAGAGACGACAATAGCAAAATGTGCCCTGGAAAAAAAGATTGTGTCACCAAAAATAAAGTAAAAAAGCAAAAAAGATACCTCTGTGACACTATGCTAAATCTACACAAGAAATTCCTGACAGAAAATACTCTTAAAATTAGCTTTGCTTCTTTTTGCCGACTAAGAACTTTTTGGATTACAGTACGAAAAATATCTGAAAGAGACACATGTCTTTGCGTGGTTCATGAAAACATGCAACTAATGTTTGACAAATTAAAGTACCTCAACATAATTTCTTATCTGAATTTAAGGGAGCTCTGTAAAAATATAGTATGTGACATCAATTCAGAGATATGCATATTACGCAAATGCACGACGTGTAAGAACAAAGTCCCAAATATTAATGTTTTTGATGACTCGACTGAAACTACTTACAAATCATGGACAGTGATTAAGGAAAACCGGATGATAAAAGGCAAGGAAAAAGAAATACGCAGAACAGTGAAGAAAGAAATAAAAATAACGAAAAAGACATTGCTGTTGAAGTTCATTGAAGCTTTGGACAAATTTTTGCAACACCAGTACACTATAACGCATCAGTACTTAGCTACAACTCAACTTAAGGCTAACCTTTCTGTGGGAGAGATTTTCATGCACGTCGACTTCGCAGAAAATTATTGTTGCAAGTATTCCGATGAAATTCAAGCAGTACACTTCGGTGCTTCAAGGCTGCAAATAAGTTTACATACCGGCGTGTATTATTACAGATGCCCTGACAGTAGTGAGGTGAAGAGTAAATTTTTTTGCACGCTTTCGGAATGCTTGCGGCATGACGCTGGTACAGTTTTTGCTCACATGCAAAAAATTCTGGATATGATATGTTTGTCACATCCTATAAAAACTTTGCATGTGTTAAGCGATGGGCCTACAGCACAATATAGGAGTAGGAAGGCATTTTTTCTATTTTCTCAATATATGACGCAGCGCTACGGGATACAAATTGCTTCATGGAACTTTTGCGAAGCCGGTCATGGCAAGGGTCCGATGGACGGAGTTGGAGCCGTTATAAAAAGGACAGCAGATCGGTTAGTAGCTCAAGGCGAAGATATCCCTGATTTTACCGCTTTCATTAGAGCCGTAGAGTCAAACATAACTAACATTGCGATTTCTGTCGTGACTGAAGGGAACATGGAAGACATAGACAGAGTTTTGACCGACCAAGGAAAAAGCATAAGCGGAACCTTAAAAATTCACCAGGTCACTTGGGTTGTTACCAATCCTAAAAGGATTTATTTGAGATAACTCACATGTATTTCTTGTGAACCTGGTAGCGTTTGCTCTCACTATTCACTGTCAAAAGGTTTTATTGATTTTGTCAGCAGCCCAACTGTAACCGATTTTATGCAATCGCAAGAGATATTGAGTTCCAATAATAAAAAAGTTGTTTCGCGGCCTGAAATAAATGAAGACGTTCATACAAGTCCAAAAACAGGTAAAGAAAACATGCCAGTGAAGGAAGTACACGAGAACATGCCACCTAATTCAAAGTTTATAGAACTAAAGGCTGGGATGTGGGTTATTGCCAAGTTTTTGTTAAAAAAAAACGGAAAAGCATTTCATCGGTCAAGTAATTGGATTTGATGGCGATGAGCCCAGGATAAAATTCGCGAAAAAGAAACAAATTACAAAGGATCATGCTGTTTTCGTTTGGATAGACCCTGAGGACATATTTCCTGTTCCTCGCGATGATGTAATGTGTGTTTTGAAAGAGCCTACATCCGGTCGGCGGGGACGATTGTTGTTTATACCGAACTTAAAAATTACAGAAATATTGAGTAAATGGCCACAAACAGAATAAGTATTTAGATGGTCATTTATGCACAAATGATAAATATATTATTTAAAATATTTTCTAAATGTTAGAATTGATTAAAAAATATGAGACTGATTACTGAGACTGCATAATAAATAATTGACATGAAAGGTTTGTTTTTAAGTTGAAGTTTATAAGAAAGACCCTGTGTTACATATTCATAAGATACCTAAATAAAAAATAAATAAATGATACAATATGTAGTAGAACCTTTTATTTTCAAAATATTATTTATTTGGTTTTTCCATGGACAATATTTATTTAGATATTGTCTCTTCCGTGGATCTGATGGGGTCAGTTCCATGAAGCGCGTTTCTTCAAACTTTTTTATATACTCATTAAGATAAATAATAGATTTTTAAATGATAAAATAGTAGTATGTACGGATTGTCACTTCCGTGGATCTGGGGTCACTTCCATGGAGGGCAATTTTATTTCAACCCTTTTAATTGAATATATAAAAGACTGCGAGCTCGGAAAGTATTTTTTATATGACAACCAAGACCAAATCTGTTATAATGCATCATCAATTACATTTGAATACCATTTTCAGTAGATTACATTTTATTCTATTAAAAAATGAGAAACACCCTACTAAGTCCAGTCGAAGGACGAGGGGAATAGTTATAGATAGTCTGGTATGTTAGAGCATGAATATCATACATCAATTTGTCTCGTTCCGTATCGTTCATTCTTTTTAATTTCTTTGCTAACATCTATGGAGGATGAGTGAACTTTACACCCTGTTCCTCATGCCTCTAAACCCTTTTGTATTTCTCGGTGATAACGCATTTCCTCTAAGTAGAAGGTTATTGAAACCATTTCCTGGTAATCCACCACATGGTAGCAAAACCAGAGTGTTTAATAAGAGATTATCTGGTACACGAGTTGTAGTTGAAAACGCATTTGGAATTATGGCATCAGTTTTCAGAGTTTTTAGAGTACCAATGCTTTAACAGGTCGATCAAGGAAAAGTCATTACTCTGACTTGTATATATTTAGACATTTTTTTAAAAAGGAGTAGGACTTCTAGTTCTATATATTGTCCAGAAGGAACTTGTAATAATACAGAACAAGCTGATGCATTCAGTCCACTTTCGAGAGTTCCTGTCACACCACCGATAGCGGCTATAAATGTTAGAAACGAATTTGCAGACTTTTTTTACCAACAGTAAAAAAAACCTTAAGTTTATTGCATTGTATTGATTGCGGCTGTAAATGTGTATGTTACAGTTAAAACCTGTTCTTAGTTAGAACGCGTTTTTCCTAGTTAGAACTAGTTCTAGTAACCAATGACTTTACATACTTAATATCATATTGACTTTAACGCATTTGTTGACTTTTTCTACCAGCAGTAATTAAATACCTAAGTTGCGTAATTGTAATGTACAATGTAATGTGTACGAGTACCTATATTGGCAATAAAATGTTAATAACAAATTTTAATTGTACATAATTAAAATACGTAATATTAAAATAATGCGTGATTTATTAAACTTACCTCCGTCTTTATAGTTGATTTGCAGTCATAGTTATTCTTCAAAAAGGAATGCATAACTTGGTATGCAAACCAATTTGTTTCGTAAATTTCATGTGCACCAGCACCTGACTTTATAGAATTTTTCATTTTTTTTAAATGATATCTATACGTTGTCATCAACGATTCCTTTTTATTTTTTAAGTCGGCGACAGTAATACCTTCTATGCACATCCCTCTTCGAATCCTATCCCACGAATCTGCTAATACATTTTTATTTTTGTGGTATTTGTTCACTGGATTCCACAGTGCTTCTTCTTGTCGATACAATTCCAGAAACTCGAATACTAGCTCATTCGAACAGTCGGCATTCGGAGAGTCCATGTCATACGTCCGATTCGCACTCGGCATAGCGCGCACTGATACAAACAATGTGGGGACCGGGGAGCGACGTTGGATCCAAGTTGCCCGCCCGCCTACCCCCTTCACTCCCCTCGCCTTTGTTGGTGTATGAAAAACCGACATATCACGGGTCGACATTGGCTATTGGACGCAATGTTACGTGTATGGCCAGTATCGGGCCAAGACCGATCCACACATTGGTGTATTGGATCCAAGACTATAACTTGGAGCCAATATATCCAATGTGTGGCGCCGGCATAATTTACCTGGATAAGATTTTTCTGATGTCCAACGAGCTTGAACTGCTGCTCCTTTAAATACAATTTAAAGGAGGTAAAACATGACCTTCAGCTGAAACACAAGCAAGAACTGTTGTAGATTCTCGTCCGGAGCCCCCAGACACCCGAGACAGAGGTTTCCCTTTCTCACATATCCCTCTAACTCTGCTTGGATCGCTCTGGAAACCACTTTCGTCACAGTTATATGGGTAAAACCGCGAAAAATTGTACATTAGTAATTTTTTGCTTGTCTCCATTTTATCTATCTTATAACATCAACGTTATTTGATAAATGAGATTTGTTGTTTATTGTAATGAATGGTATGCTTGTATTGTTATAGATAATACCATAAAATTTAATCCATCTCTTACAAATTGTTTTTTTTTGTAAATTTTGCATCAGTACTACTTTCACATTCATACAAAAAATATTTGTCCAACTACCATCCTTTTAACAAAAACTGCCATCGCTTACGAAATGTAATGGCTATCCCGTATTTTGAAGTTATGTTGAAGTTTTGTGATACTTAACCAGCGTTTTTATAAAAAGCTTTCACTAAATAACGTAACAAATATTTTCTTATTAATTTTAAAAAATGTGTCCAAAATCTTACTGAGTGTGTAACGTCATGAAACTAACATCTATTACTGCCACACTTTAAGAATAACCCGGCCACTTCTAGTATTTTCTTGCGTGGCAACAC
The DNA here is from genome assembly GCA_905163495.3 of Cosmia trapezina. Taxonomy (NCBI): domain Eukaryota; kingdom Metazoa; phylum Arthropoda; class Insecta; order Lepidoptera; family Noctuidae; genus Cosmia; species Cosmia trapezina. The sequence continues at coordinate 14,848,493 of LR991040.1, read as the reverse complement.
CATTGAACATGATGCCAACATTTAAAAAATGAAAGGTGTCATTATTTTTCGAGTCAAATGGTATTCTGTGTTGGCAACGGATTTGTGACCAAAAAAAGTTGTATTTAAAGTGTTTGATGACAAGGTAAGTATCTATATTCTGTCTCAATATTAAACGTGTTTATGTAGGTTTGCTATTACACAAACGAATAAAACTACTTCGCAGTCCTTGGCTTTCCGCAATTTCGTTAAATTTTAGTTTAAGGTTATGTCCCACGCGTTTTTTGTCATGACTATAACAATGTGTAACAAAATGTGTAACGTTACAGTCATGATCGATTGTTAAGCTGAGAATACACTAGTGATGAGTAGTGCATTTTAAAAAATAAAATTTGAATACTACGCAGTCAAGTTTTATGTTTTAATTTATCATTGTTTCTCATGGTAGACGCTATTTATTACTAATAAAATAAATATATGTGTGTGTGTGTGTATGTGTGTGTTCTTAATGAAAAAATCATATAATTTAGAAAATGATTTATTTAACAGGTCAGGTGATTGATATGTTTCGAATGGTACCGGTTATGTTTTAAATAAGAAGATAACTGTAAATTGCTATCATTCATTTCATTAATGGCAAAAAATATAAAAATAGTGCAATAACGCATAATCAAACTGCCTACTAGGTACCTATATCAATATGCATTTCCAAAAGAAATTGTTTGAAAAAAATAAGTCAGTTAATTTGTTAGAATACCTAATACTAACTAATACAAGAATAATTTGTTAACTATCTACACTCCATTTGAAATAAGATTTAGGCATTTAAATAAACCCTTTTTACAGTCCATTCAAGCGATTTTCTTCTACACTTTTTACTTTTAATGCCATCCTTATGCCTACGGAATAGAAGTTAAAATCGGTTGAACGGACTGTAAAAAAACTTTATTTAAATAACAAAACAGTCGGTTTATTGAGTTAGGTATCCAAAATTTCACAGATGGCGTTGACGAATGCCGAAAGGCAAAAAAAATTTCGTGACCGCATGCAAGAACAAAATCCCGCAAAATACGAAGAACTCAAAAGGAAAAATGCAGAGAGGAATAAAAAACGGAAGAAAATTAAAGAATGTTCCGAAGAAATAAAAAAAATAAAAAGACAACAGTGGCGAGCTAGTCAGAACCGTCACAGAACGAAGGCAAAAGATACTGTATCAAACCATGAAAACAATATTACCACTGATAATGGTGCTGAAATTGATGCTAATAGATTCAAGGAAAGAAAAAAAATTGCAGAAAGAAAAAGATTACAAAGAAGATTGTCTATTCAAAAAAAAAACTATGACGAAACGATAAAAAGAATGGCGTTGGAAATTCAAAGTTTGAAAAAGAAATGTAAGCGTTATATGCAGAAGAATAAACAAGCGATTGGGGTTATAGATGAACTGAAAGCAAAAACGTCTGAACCACATGTCGTCATTCCAGATGAAAACGAAATGACACCGTTATCTAAGTCTAACAGTTTCATAGAACAAAATCTGCCTAACATTTCTGAAGAAGAAAAAGAAAAGGTGAAGAGACAACTTTTAACTCACAATGTTTTAGTGAATGCCATTCAAGACACATACATGGATACCAAGAAAAACGATGAACGAAATATTCTAAAAAGAATAATTAAACATGATATTATAAAGAAATATGGCAAAAAGAGTGAAATAACGAAATCTGTGTTTGGATTAAAAGGACAGGCTCGTCAAGGTAGAAACATAATTAGAAAGAATAATATAATTATAAATGAAATAATAAAGTTCTACAATAGAGACGATGTAAGCCGAGCAACAGCTGGAAAAAAAGAATTTAAAACTAAAGGTAAAATTAAAAAACAAAAGCGATATCTACTAGGTACTTTGAAGGAGCTTTATAAAAAGTACAGAATGATCGGAGGTAGAGCAAAAAAGTCATCGTTTCAAAAGTACAGGCCTTTCTATGTAATGTCACCGAAGCTTTCTGATAGAGAAACATGTGGGTGCGTAAAGCATGAAAACTTCTTCATGAAAGCTAAAAAGTTACATTCTTTAGGAATGATTGAGAATATAGATTTAAATAAAATCTTATTAGAAGTGGTATGTGACTTGGATTCTAAAGAATGTGCCTATGGAGAATGTTCTACGTGCAACAATGAATGCATAAAGTTTAACGGGGATACTTGCCATATGGATGAAATTGTTACTTGGAATGAATTTGCTATGCAAACACACGAATATATTAATAAAAATGATGGCCAAAAGGTGAGCACAAAAAAGATGGCGAAAATAGAACTTCAGGGCACATTGAAATCACTGACAGAATTGTTTGATAAAGAACTCAAAATGATGAGAAAACATGTATTCAACATAAAACATCAATACTCACAGTATTTATCATGTATTAAAAATTTAAAGTCTACTGAAGTGGCCATTCACATCGACTTTAGTGAAAATTACGTGTGCAAACTGTCAACTGAAGTGCAGTCCATGCACTTCGGTGCATCTAAATCACAAGTAACGATCCATACTGGCGTTCTGTACGTCAAAGAAAAAAAGCCACAATCATTCGCTTCAATATCGCCCTCCAATGAACATGGCCCTGAGGCAATTTGGGCACATTTAAAACCTATATTAGACTACGTGAGGAAAGTATTTCCGCTCGTTAATGCAGTGCATTACTTTTCCGATGGGCCAGCAACCCAATATAAACAAAAAAAAAACTTCTTTTTGTTTACGAAGTACGTGAAGGATCTGGGATTCCCCCATTCAACCTGGAATTTTAGTGAATCTGCTCATGGAAAGGGAGCTGCTGACGGAGTTGGAGGGGGTCTCAAACGCAGACTCGATGACTATGTTAAGCACGGCATTGATATACCAGACGCTTACACGGCCTATACACTTCTTAAAAACTCTGACACATCTGTAATGACTTTCTACATCCAAGAGGATGACATTGCCGAATACTCTGTAGAAGAAGATTTGACGCCCGTTCCTCAGACAATGAATTTACATCAAATAACTAACACTGAAATAAATAACGTCATACGATTTCGATGTTTAAGCTGCTTTTGTGGCAATTCGCATAGAGGTTATTGTGAATGCTTTGACGTGAAGAATCACCAACTTGTAAAAGTCACAAACCAAAATGACAAAAACAAACCAAATAAATCTAATCTAAAAAGAACAAACAGTGGAGATGATGAGATAAATCAAGTAGAGAAAGGCAAAAAAAAAGCAAAAGTGACCGTCTTATCGGAAATTCGATACACCGCAGAGAACATGGCATATGGCAATTTACAAAATTGTGGACTCATAAATCTTCAGAAAATGCAGAAAATAGACAAAAACTTAAACCTATTCGGTACAAACTCACAAAATCACAAACAAAACATAAATTACGATCAGGAAAACATAAATTACGATAATCCTGTACCATCTACTTCAGGAACAGGGAATAAACAAAGTAAACGAAGTAATGCGAAAGAAAAGCGACCAGTTCTATTGTCTGCAACTAATCCTGATGACAGCAGTACTGACGATGACGACCAGTATTCATTGCATGACGATTCTTTGGAAGATTTTTATGAAGAGTCATTATCTGATACTGAAGAAGGTATTTCAAAACTTTCGTAACGTAGTACTTACTTACCTACATAGTGCCAATGAGTTTGGTAATATTATTCACTATTGTTATTACAATAAAATTATTTAAAATTTTACAGAAATGAAAGAGAAGACTGAAAATTCTACTGATTATAAGACTGCGACAGAAAATGAAGAAAATACCGAAATAAAAATAAATAATGAAACCGAAGAAAAACCATATTATAATCGTAGTGATAGTGTAATTGTGAGATATTACCTTAGAAATAAGTGGAAATATTATGTAGGTTTCGTCGAAGAAGTAACTCATAAGGAGAATGACACATTTTATGCCATAAGGTTTTTAAAAACTATTAACAAACCAACACTTAAATTCATTGCCACTAGAAAAGTAGATCGTGATATTGTACCTGAGATTTCGTTAGTTAAAAAAGTTGAATTAGCGTTTGATTCAAAAGAGTACATTATAAAAGATGATGATTGTGCGAACCAAATTTATTTTTAAGCGTTTTTGTTTTATGTTTTTGCTAATTTACCTTATTTCTGCAAGGTTGTTTTAATTATTACACTTTTTTTTTTCTTTAACCCCTCAAGTGTATGGCCCGGACCGCCCCCTGCGCCCCGCGTGATGCGCAAGTTTAGAAAACTTTTTGATTTTTGAGTAGGCCTTCAGAAAAACTGAGAAATCAGCAACTTATAGCCATTATCATGGTATATATTATACCTTCCTAGCTTCGTTATGAGTTTACCTAACTATTTATACTATTCAATAAACAAATAAAACTGACCTCATCTCGCAGTGATGAAATATGTTTTCACTTTTATAATTTTCACTCACATAACCATAAAACTTTATCACAATACATCGAATTCACACACATATTCACCAAAAAATCTTCATTACGATAACACAATAATGTGTAGGCAATGTTTACACATCTATTCCACTTAGAAACAATGTTCAACAATCCAAAAACGAATAAAAACTTTTTGTTTACGCAATGAAAATAAAAATGGCGCGTCACTTTGAAAATCACAGATGAATTTGTAAAAATTACGTTTCGTTAAATTTTAGTAGTGTTCCATTAAAATGTTATTAAAACTGGTCAAGTATGAATCGATTAATCGAATGATACAGCCAAATTGTGTTGAAAGTGAAAAGAAACGTAAAAAATACCATCGCCAATGAGAGCTGTGACGATGACGTAGTTATGCACACATGGGGTGCACGCGACATTTCGAGCACTTTCTCTTATGCACACATGGGGTGCAGTTGACACTTGAGGGGTTAATTAAACCGCGACGCAAAAAGGGGTGTTTTTGCAATTCTTGTGTCCTTGCGATTATTTCTATTCTGTCCAATTGTGTCTTTACAATTCTTCTAATGCTGATTTGTCATGACGACAATTCAATAGTTTTCTTTTGTAACTAAGTTTAAAAATGTTAAAATAGAAAATAAATTTTAAATTTAAAAAAACCCCAACGCAAAAAAGAAAAACGAACATTTAAAAAGTCAAAAATAATATCTATCGTTGAGCCATCAAATTCGATTCAGTAATTTCTGTTATTAAAATATATTTAGGCATTACTCCATCGAATTTGATGGTTCAGCAATAGGTATTACTTTTGACTTTTTAAATGTGCACTTTTGTTTTTTGCGTTAGCGGTTTTTTAAATTTGAAATTTATTTTTTTCTAATTCGTGTTTCATTCTTATGTCTGTTGTGTTTTTATAACTTTTCAATACAATTTTGATTCATAAACATTGACTTTTATTTCTATACTGTAAAGATGTGACATAAGCTTTATAATGCTCATGTACGTAACATTCAGTCATGTACGTAACGTGCGTTATAATGTCATGAATGTAACTGTACAATTTTTCGCGGTCTTACCCATATATAAATCTTGGTTTATCTTCCAATTGGTTTTCAATCACAACTCCCTGAAGAGTGTTGTAAAAGATGATACACAATATATGGTTTCCGAGCATATTTTCTTGCCTTCTGCAGGTGTTCAGGCTTTTTCAAACTAAGCTCCGGATGTCGTTTCATTAAACTTATGTACCAATCATCCTCTGGCTTGTTATCTTTGAATGTTAATATATAAATAATGTTAATTCCTTGCTTTCAACATACTCTTTTATTAGTAACTTCAGCTCTTCCTTTAAACATGGGTGGCCCATTTGGGCTCTCGTCTTTAGACACGATACAATGTATTCTTCCACATTTTCTGGCAACGCTTTTTTAACACCAGCACCCATTCGCTCTATATTTATTCTTCTTCCCTTTATTCTATCAAATATTACTTTAGTGGGTATGTTGTACGTTTGTGCTGCCTGTCTATACGTTTTTCTCTTTTCTTCAACATCTTTAAGGGCATTATAAAGATCCTCTAAAGTGTATTTCGTGTCGCGTTTACGGACATAAACACGTGGCATTTTTATATAAACTGAAACATAAAATGTTTACTTTTACCCACCTTCCCCTTCCTTGCATATACAACGTGTAACGCGAAATGCGCAAAACCTCTTAAGGGGTCATTGTACTCATCAATTCGTCAAAATGTACTGAACAGATGATTTTTTTTCCGCGATTTCAGGTTTGGTCCCATAGTAAAAGTTGTTCATAATGATGAGTACAATGACTTCTTAAGAGGTTTTGCGCATTTAACGTTACACGTTGTATATTAACCGTTATCAATTACCCCATCCGTTTACAATTAACCCAGATGCTGTTTACAATTGACCCAATATCATTTATTGATGGGTAATTATTGTAAACATGAATTTGTAGCGTGGCGGTTGAATTTAAGCGTTCAAAAGCATAAAAAAGCAAATATAAACCCATTATTAATTGTTCAATACAACAGCGGTTTACTTACTTTTATTTTTTTTTAACAAAATGGAGTCGTTCTGTTGTTTATCCAATCTAAAAATCACTTTTTAGTCCCGCGTTTTTGCAATCACACACAGTTGCTTTTCTGTTGACGCCATTTTGAATTTCGACAGCTGCGTCCATAGACTATAGCATATACTTGCGTTTCATTACACGCAACTTAATATTTTGCATGAATAAACATGAAATACGACGAGTGTTACCAATCACCCCTGTTTACAAATACCCTGGTTGACCCTACATCAAGATGTAGATTTTATTATAGACACGGGTGCAGATACTAATGTTCTATAAGTGCAAACATTTGAAAAACTACACATTCCTACAAACGTCATACAGAAAAGTAGTCATACGCTATCTTCATTCAGTGGTGATCTCATACCAACTATTGGTCAATGCAACTTGCTTGTCAAATATAACAACAGTTGCTATACTGTCAATTTCCACATAGTTGACTTACAATGTCAAAATATCATAGGCAGGGAGGGGACACGTGCAAAACACTGAACCTAATCAAAAGAGTTACAAAGTTGATTTTGTACCACAGCTTCCTCAGGATTTGAGAAATGGTATTGGGTGTATCACGAATTTAGAAGTTGAGCTCAAAATTAAACCAGATGCCACTCCAACCGTCGCAGCATGTAGACGAATTCCATTTCAATTAAGGGAACCTCTCAAAAAAGAGCTACAGAAGTTGGAAAGACAAAACATCATACAAAGAGTTGAAGAGCCAACGGAATGGGTAAGTCCTATTGTTCTAACCACTAAGAAAGATGGTAAAATCAGACTATGTATAGATCCAAACAAACTCAATGAAGCCATCATGAGACCCCATTATCCTTTGCCAACTTTAGATGAAATAAAATCAGAACTTTCCGGGTCAAAGTATTTCACAACTTTAGACGACAACAGGGGATTTATCGGAGGAGTCTTCTAGGCTGTGCACATTTATTACTCTATTTGGACGTTATAGGTTCACACGCTTACCTTTCGGTATTAGTTCAGCTCCAGAAATCTTTCACAGTGAAATGGTCAAAAGATTCAATGATATTGAGGGTGTCAGATGGATGATTTCTTAATACATAGCAAAGACATTAATGAGCTGCCATATTGCAAAAAGTCCTAGATCGAGCACGTACCATAAACTTAAAATTCAATAATGAAAAGTCAAAAATATGTTTCAGTCAAGATGGAGTTACGAGTCGATCCTTCCAAAGTCGAAGCGATCACAAACATAGAGTCCAACCAATATCACAGAACTTCATTTCTAGGTATGGTTAATTATTTAGGTCCTTTCATAAAGAAGTGAAGTTTCTTGTGATCAAAAACTTCACATTTTAGACAATTGTTAGGAAATAAAAATGAATGTATCTGGACACAAAAGCATGATTCAGAATTTAATAAAGTCAAGAATCTAATAAGTTCATCACCAGTTCTCACATATTATGATTCTAAGAAAGAATTAATTTTGTCTGTAGACGCATCCAAAAATGCTTTAGGAGCTGTAAGCTTATAGATCAGCATCACTAAGTACTTGTCAGTAAAACTATTCTCAAATCGAAAAGGAACTTCTAGCAGTTTTATATGGCTGTACTAAATTTCACCAATATATATATGCTAGAAAAGTAACCGTAGAAACAGACCATAAACCACTGATTACTTTGTTTAAAAAACCACTTTACGACATTCCTGCAAGACTACAGAGAATTATGATGAGGTTACAACCTTATGATCTACATGTGATGTACAAACCTGGTAAATACCTCTTCATTGCAGCCACACTTTCAAGATCAGCCCTTCCTGCAAGTACACTCACAGATTTAGAAGAAGATCTTGATCTTCATGTCAATCTTTTGTTCTCAAATCTAACAGTAAGTCCAGAAAAGCTACTTGAAATTCAAAATAATACTAAAAGTGATACAACACTAAGTCAAATTATTTCCCATTGTCAAAATGGTTGGCCAGAACATAAAAGGTCAGTCAAGTCAGTTGGTCAAACCATATTTTTCTATAAAGGATCAATTACATGTTGTAAACAATATTCTATTTAAAGGTAACAACATTTTGATTCCAGAGAACATGAGAGAATATATATTAAAACTAGTTCATGAAGGCCACCAAGGCATCAATAGTTGCATTCGCCTAGCTAAAACAACAGTTTATTGGCCACAAATTAACAATGATATTGAGAAATACATAAACCAATGTCATGCATGTCTTACTTATCGAAGAAATAATTCAAAAGAACCAATAATTCATCATGAATACAAAATGCTACCTTTCAGTAAATTAGGTATAGATATTTTTGAATTTGATGGTAACAAATACTTAATTTTAATAGATTACTATTCTAAGTACATAGAACTTGCACTATTAACTTCAGATTCAACTTCAAAGACAGTCACAACTCACTTGAAATCAATATTAGCTCGTTACGGGATCCCTGAAGTTATGAATTCAGACAATGGGCCTCCCTTTAACGGTAAGGAAATCAAAGATTTTACTACAGCATGGGGAATAGTACACACAACTTCCAGTCCATATTTGAGCAGATCAAATGGAATGATTGAAAGGGCAATATGTACTATTAAAAGCCTACTAAAGAAATGCAAAGTAGTTATTACAGATCCTTATTTAGCGCTACTAATGTACAGGAATACACCAAAACAGACTGGTTATTCTCCTTCACAGCTATGTATGTCAAGACATTTGCGTACAAAATTACCAACACCAGAACAATTACTTACACCACACACTGTTGATATGAAAAACTTAAAGAAAAACATTGAAAAACAACAATTCAAAACATCACTTTATTACAATAAAGAGACAAAGCCGCTATCAACACTTCAACCAGGTGACAAAGTTTACTTCAAACACAGACCACAAGGCACTTGGGTTCCTGGTGTAGTATCACAAAAAGATGTCCATCCACGTTATTAACTACCGAAATGAATAATACGCTGGTTCGTGGTAGTACTAGATGAAAATCAAATTTTAATATGTCAAAAGTAATAAAAAAGACAATAGAAACAAGTAAAAAAACAAAGACAATTATAAAAGAGGTGCGTTCTGCACATTTCTCCCCCTTTCAACACTGAAGACGAATTAGCCTTTTAAGTGGTCGCCTAAGTACTCCGGTCGCCGTGGTCACATCAGCCACTCTTGTTATGCGATCTCTACCCGGGAACAAAGCAGTGATCCGACCTCTAGGCCACGATCCTCTTGGTAGGTTCCCGTCGGCCACAAGCACCAAGTCTCCAGCGACGATGTCGGGTATCACTCCCTGGCCACGTCTCGGCACGAGTGTTGGCAGGTATTCTATAACCCAGCGCTGCCAGAAGTGGTCTGACAATCTGACGGCCCTCCGCCAACTGCTTCTGCTCACCAAGTCAGCTTCACTTAAGTTTGCTGGAATTGGACGACCTGAAGAAGCGCTAATCAAAAAGTGCATGGGGGTTAAAGCTTCTTCGCTGCCTGGTTCAAGCGATACATGGGTAAGTGGGCGAGCGTTCACCAGTGCCTCAGCTTCAGCCAGCAGTGTACACAGCACTTCATCAGACGGAGTACGCTCCTTGAGTGTCGCTTTTAATGCGATCTTTACGCTCTTAACGAGTCGTTCCCAAGCCCCGCCCATAAAAGGAGCCGATGGGGGAATAAATCTCCAGTTCATCTTCTCGTTTGCTGCAAAATTGGAAATTGCAGCGGAATATAAGGTTCGTAGTTCTCTGTTAGCGCCCACAAATGACGTTCCATTATCTGACCACAGTTCTGTTGGCGTGCCCCTTCGTGCTATAAATCTACGGAGGCTCATTATAGCTGCATCAGTGGAAAGGTTATTCACGACCTCCAGATGTACGGCACGAACGACTAAGCACGTGTAGAGGGCGATCCATCTCTTCTCCCGCCTCCTACCAATGGACACTTGAATTGGCCCAAAATAATCCAGCCCAACAAAGGAAAACGGGCGTTGGTGGTGCGCCAAGCGAGCTTCAGGTAAATCTCCGATAGGCGGATTAAACACCACAGCTTTGCGAAGACGGCATACTTGACAATTGAATGCTACTGACCGCACAGTACTTCTGAGACTTAATATGAAAAACTGCTGTCGAAGCTCATTCACTATTATTTCTGTATTCGCATGGGCAGCTTTCTGATGATGTCGGTCCACGAGTAAGCGTACAGATGGATGTCTGCCGTCGAGTATGATGGGGTGCTTAGCTTCCTCACGAACTCCTAAAGCTGCGGAGATGCGACTGGACAGGCGAAGCATTCCATCGTTACCGATGATGGCGGATATGTTTAATAAGCGACTGGTGCGTGGCAAAGGTTGACCACCCATAAGATGCGTTACTTCATCCGGGAACGAGTCCAGTTGGGATTGGTGCAATACATGCTCTTCTGCTAAGCGCATGTCATCAGCAATGATTACTCTGGATCGTGACATTGATGGACACGGTATGGAGAACGTATTTACAGGTTGAAACATATAAGTACAAAGACCCCCTTCAAGTCTAACTAGATTAGCAACATCTAAGCCCCGTTGATGGAGACTACGTATGCGCAACAAAGTGATATACTTATGGGCGATTGCTGTAGCACGCACCAACCTTAGCCAAGAGCTAAAACGCTTCGGATCTGCCGAAATTGGTGCCTGCTTCTCGACTTCACTAATGTGATTTACTGCGATATATGATGATGGCTTTAATTCCTCCTGTCCTAAATTAATTTTGTCATACGGTTCACAAGGCCAATCAGAGGACAGTAAAAAATCAGGACCCAAGATCCAACGGGATTTTGGAGAGACATCAGAGCGTTTGTTGCGAGTTGCATCGTCGGCTACGTTTAAATTACTTGGCGCTCAGTGCCATTCATTCACGCTGGATAACTCCAATATCTCGCCTAATCTATGCGATACAAAAGGCTTGAATGAGCGTGCATCGCTGCGAAGCCAACCGAGGACAGTCATCGAATCACACCAAAAAACACGTCTGCTAACTTTAAATCGGTGGGCTTCGCAGATTGACGAAGCAAGGCGAGCTGCAATAAGAGCGCCTTGGAGCTCTAAACGTGGTATGGAGACTGGTTTAAGGGGTGACACGCGAGCTTTGCTACAGATAAGAGAGAGTCTAACTTCACCGCTATCGTACAGAAACCGCCAATAAGCGACAGCGGCAAAGGCAGACTCACTGGCGTCCGAAAACACATGAAGTTCGCAGCCTGCCAGCTCTAAATTACTTAAATTATAGCGACGTGGAATTCGTAAAGTAGAAGCCAAGGATAAATCCTGAAACCACGACTTCCACGCAGCACTGTCACCTTGATGCTCTTCATCCCATTCCAAACCCTTACGCCAAGCGTCTTGAAACATGATGCGGCCACGAACTACGATCGGCGCAAGGATTCCAAGGGGATCATAGACTCGCATCACGTGGGCTAACACCTCTCGCTTGGTGAGCTTCTGTGGCAACTCACCCTTATGGACTCCCGTGTTAAAACCAATCACGTCACAGGGGGGTTTCCAGATAAGGCCAAGCGTGCGGACATCTGTAGCCAGGTGACCTAAATCTACTTCTTTAACAACTTCTAGCAAGGATTCTTTGGGTAGCAACGAGAGTGCCATGAGATCGTTTGACATCCATCCTCGCATCTCAAAGCCAGCATGAGAGTGTACGTTGTAAATGTCCACAGCCAGTTTGGCCGCTTCATGAACGTTGTCTAAACTAGTGATGCAATCATCCATGTAGTGATCGTGTATAATTACTCGAGCTGCATCGGGGTATGTATCCTGCCACTGTAGTGCATTTTTGTTTTTGATATGGATAGCAGTAAAGGGGCTGGACGCAGCGCCAAAAATCATGGATGACATGCGGTATGTACGTATAGGCTCATTCAGATTGTCGCGCCACAGAAATCTTTGGGCATCCCTATCATTTTCAATTACTTTAATTTGAGGGAACATTTCACGAATGTCAGCTGTCAGAGCAACCTTACCCTCACGGAAGTGCATCAGAATACCTAGCAGGGGTTGCAAAAGGTCTGGACCAGTTAATAACATCGAATTTAATGACACGCCGTGGGACTTGGCGGCTGCGTCGTGTACCGTTCTCAATTTGTTAGGCTTATTTGCGTTAATTACGCCAAAGTGAGGAAGGTACCACAACGGGGACCCCAAGTTAGGAGGAGCTGAACACGGTTCAGCATATCCCTTTGACAGCATATCATGGATATTCCGACGGTAGCGTTCAGCATAGTCCGGATCTTTCACCATTTTTTTTTCTAAACTAAGGAACCTAGACACAGCTAACTTGTAACTATCGGGAATATCCAGTTTATCAGCCTTCCACAACAAGCCTACTTCAAAACGTCCACCGGGAAGACGGTGTGCTGTGCGCTCGAGAACTTGCACAGCGCGTTCGTCGTCGGCACTACGAGCTTCCTGTTTAGAGATGCCGACCGAATCAATTCTGAACTGCTCCCTAATAAGACCTTCCAGAATCAACTGGTCGTTCAATATATCAGGTTCGCTAACCGTGGCGTGGTTGATAACGTCTACAAGTTTAGTTTTACTGCAACCGAAACCATACAAAACCCAGCCTTTTTTTTTTTTTTTTTTTTTTTTTTTTTGAGGTTGGGAAATCATCAAATAACTTCTCCCGCTCTGGGTGGAGCGGGAGGGCGTGTCAGACTTTTACTGACTAAAACCCACCCGTGTTCCTTCAGTTGCCTATGCCAGGGCCGCGGTAACCCTTTCAGACAACCCGCGACCCCAGCGGCGTCGGCCCTATCGGGCCCCGTCACTTGCTGACATCTCTTTGAGGCGCGCGTGGAACACGACGCGCCGTCGACTCGGGCCTGGTCCTTACCGGACGGCGAGCTACCCGCTGCTCACCGTCCGCAGGCCCGCGCCTACGGTGGCCGGAAATCGCCCCGCGATTCCCGCCGCCCAGGGCGTCTCCTGCGGCGACTGAGGGCGTGAGGCTGCCTCTCCCTCACGCGTTCCGCCTCCTCCTTCGCGAGCATCACTGCTTCGCAGAAGGAGGTGACGGCCTCCCATGCACTCTCGCTCCGCACCATGGCCTGGACCAGGCTCGGACGCGAGAGATCGCCGCCGCCGATCGCCTCCGTGAGAACACGGCGGTGCTCTGCCCAAGCCGGGCAGACCTCCACTGTATGCTCCACCGTGTCCTCCGGGCGATCTACACAATGGAAACACCCGGGCGTTTCCTCCCGCCTTATGCGAAACAGGAACCTCCCGAAACAACCGTGTCCGGTGAGGACCTGCGTCAGGCGGAAGGTGAGGACGCCGTGGCGCCTCTCTAACCACTCCTCAAAGAGGGGACTTATCGCCGCTATTGTGGCGTGCCCAGCGCTGGGTTGCGACAGTCGCGCTCTCCATGCCGCCATGAGATCCCGCCGGAGCTCTGTCCGCTGTACCGTGATTTCTCGCGGCAGCGGAGTTACGCCCCGGCGCTTCGCCTCCTCGCGCCACTCCCACACGTGCGCGAGGACCTTTGCCTCCAGATCCCACGGCGGCAATCCGGCAAGGAGGCTCGCCGCCTCCCGGGAGACCGTGCGGTATCCCCGGACTAGCCGGATGGCCATGACCCTCTGGGACGCGTTCAACCTGCCGGCTGGTCCCAGCCTTAGGGAACGCGCCCACACCGGTGCTCCGTAAAGGGCCATGGACCGCACGACCCCCGCGTAGAGCCTCCAGCAGGAGGCGTTTGGACCCCCCAGATTGGGCAGGAGCCGCCTCAAGGCAGCCCCAGCCCGTGCCAGTCTGGGAGCCAAACGTCGGAAGTGCTCCACGAAGTTCCACCGGCTGTCGAGGACGAGTCCCAGGTACTTCATCGTCGACCCGACTCCGATGTGAACCCCTCCCACCGTTATTTCGGAACCCGACGGTGGCGCATTCCGAGGACCATGAAAACACATGGCCTCGGACTTGTGCAAGGCCACCTCGAGTCCCAACTGCCGGATCCTCTCCACGACTATCGCAACCCCGCGTGTCGCTAGTTCAGCCGCCGCCTGGTGCGACCTCCCCTGCGCCAGGACCAGCGTGTCGTCAGCGTAACATACTACGCTGACGCCGCTAGGGAGGTCGGCGCGCAGCACCCAACAAAAAAACCCAGCCTAAAGCAGTTAAAATAGCTACAGGTTGTGTCTTGGTTCCTTTGCGCGTAGCTTTAGCGAAAGATAAGTGCCAGTTGTCGATGCCTATAATCAGCATTGGCCTAACGTCTTCATAGCAAAATTCATTAGCAATGTCTGCCAGGTATGGATACTTACGCACGCTCTCAAGATGCGCAGACTGTCGCGCAGCACCCAAGCCGCTCATCGACCTGGCTCGCTTAACGGAGTGAATTTTGTTTGAATGACGACCTTTTATATTGAAATCAACGTACTGAATATTTACGTCCATTCCTAGACCACCTACACAGTCTAAATGGATACGTTTCTCTTGGCCCTTGCAACCAATTTGAGCCGCCAGCCTAGAATCTATAAAGGTACCTATGGAACCGTCGTCTAGCAAAGCGTACGTATCAACGCTACTAAAAGGCCCCGAAACGGTCACGCCAACTATTTTCAATAACGGCCGAACAGAAGGTTCCGCAGCTGACAAGGAGGATGCATGAGCCAAGACTTCGTGGTCCGAGTCGTCAGACGATGGCGCGCCGGCCTCGCAGCCCACGGGTGCGTCACAAGGCAGCTGAGCACTGCACGTAGGGGGCGCGGCCGCGCTGGGGCCGGCATCGTCTTCCACACCGACGTGCGCGGTGACTGCACGCTCAAATTTCGACCCGTGCAACAAAGCATGGTGACGCATGTCACAACCTTCTACTGTACACACTCTTTTAATACAAGAAGTTTTATTCTTGTGCCAACCTTTCTTTAAACATCTATGACATATTTTATTTTTCTTAATAAATTGCCAACGATCATTTATTGACATTTTGACAAACCTATCACAAAACTTCAATTCATGTTTTTGTTGACACAACGGACAAATATTATTTTCTGAAATGCTACAATTTTCATTATTTTCAGCCACAACGTTCACCCTATCCCTGAAGCCTCTGCCATCCGTGTTAGGACGTGCTGCAGTAGGTAACGAGCATTCAATAGCACCGCCAAACCTACACTGCAAGTTAGCTTCACGGGAGAGGAAATCGGCAAACATTTCGATTTTACACAAGCTGCCATCGCACAAATGAGCGTAATCCAACCACCGTGGTCGCAATAGCGGTGGCAGCTTGTTCCACAGTGCCTGAAACAACTCGGGCGAGCGTAAGTAATCCGGCTGATTTAACAGGCGGATTACTTCCACACAATTCTGTACTCGGCTGGCAAAAATTACGAGGTCTTTACCATCGTAGCTTACCTTAGGCAGCGCACGTATCACAGACACTTCATGCATCACGACGAGCTCGGGGCGGCCGTAGCGCGCGTCAAGCGCAGCCAGCACCACCCCGGGGGCGCGCGCCGCCGCCAGCAGCCCCGCCACTGCGTCGCGTGCCGCTCCGCGCAGGGCGCACGACAGCCTCGCTAGATTATCAGTTGCCGAAACACCTTGAGCTGTATTTTCGTACGCACGTTTTAAAGCTAGCCAATCTAAATAGGACTTGCCATCGAACGTAGGCAAGTCTGTCTTCGTAGCAGTTTGCTTGTTAACTTTCTTAATTAATATTTCGAGCGAATTGATTAAGCGCGTCACTCCTCCATCTTCAATACGATCTTGGTTGAGAGCGTGTGTCTCCACAGCGTCTTCGCCGTGTGACGCTCTCATGCCCAGTGTCCCACACTGAGCTGTATCGCCGTACCTGAAATGTGGGTTGGCACTTAAAAAATGACGCTCATCGGGATTAGGCAATACATTTTTTACCCAATCTTGGACACTAGCACAGCTACGCATGCAGTGGCTGCCGCGCTGGCTGGCGTCCGCCTCTATGGCGGCGAGCACAGCTTGTAATTGGAGCTCCGCGACCTGTCGCTCTCGCTCTAGTTGGAGCTCAGCGACCTGTCGCTCTCGCTCTAGTTGGAGCTCAGCGACCTGTCGCTCTCGCTCTAGAGCTTTTTGCTCCAAATCAGCCAGGTGGCGCGCGTGTTGCGCCTGTGCCGCCAGCTGACGCGCCACGATGGTGGCGGAAGAGCGCGAGGTGGCGGCGCTGGCCGGGCGGGAAGGCGCCGGAGCCGCGGCGTGAGGGGGCAGGTCCGCGCTCTGCTGCGCGGGTGGGGCAGTCTCCCTCGCCGCAACTTGGGTGCCGTCTCCTGCACACAGCGCGTCCTCTTTTGCACGCTTAGAACGTGCTGAACGTGTATGCATTTTTCCGTTGAAGGACCAAATATTAACTACCGAAATGAATAATACGCTGGTTCGTGGTAGTACTAGATGAAAATCAAATTTTAATATGTCAAAAGTAATAAAAAAGACAATAGAAACAAGTAAAAAAACAAAGACAATTATAAAAGAGGTGCGTTCTGCACACACGTAGTTACATTATCAAGTCACCACAAGGCGTTTTCCGTAGAAACCGTGAACACATTTTATTGCCTGCCACAACTGCTATGGATACAGCCGATTCCATGACTGATGTTGAACCTGAAAATGTAATACAAAATAGCTCAGAGGACAATGTTTCTAAACCAAGTATACAATCAAGCCACCAAGCAACCAAGTTTACAACCCGATCTGGACGTGTTATTACAAAACCAAAGCGTTATTGTGAACAATTCAAGTAGTGAAAACTAAAAATAACAGTGTCTTAGTATACCTACGTATTATGTATACTTACAAAATATCTATCACTGGCGCTGCAATAGAAGAAGTTGTAGATCCTAAGGGGTGGTTATTATTATTATTGCAGAGCAAACCCTATTACAGCTACCATTACCATTAACTATTCCTATTGTATTGTCTATTTATGTGCCAGGCGTGCTGTGGCACGCCTGGCACATAAATAGACCATACCGATCTTAGGTTAAGTAAATAAATTGTTTCAAAGTCAATATGACAACTTTGAAAGCTGTCACTGTCAACTGTCATAGTGACAGTCATGAACGAATACTTTGCATGGACCTATTATACAAACTGG
Source organism: Cosmia trapezina (assembly GCA_905163495.3). Taxonomy (NCBI): domain Eukaryota; kingdom Metazoa; phylum Arthropoda; class Insecta; order Lepidoptera; family Noctuidae; genus Cosmia; species Cosmia trapezina. The sequence continues at coordinate 14,830,894 of LR991040.1, read as the reverse complement.
ACTGAGCTCTCATACCAAAAACACGAGCAGAGAGAGATACGTCACATGAGGCAGTTATCTCCTTCTAATAGGGTGACCAAACATTTTTATGACAAACAGGAAAATTCGTTTATACAGAGATAATTTGCGTCCGGTTGACCATAAGTGATTTCAAATTATTGTTTGTATTACAAACATATTGTAATTAAATAATATAAAGAAATAGACCTTTTTCGAAAGCTCCTTTATGAAACTGAACATTATTGTGTTCTGTGTCGGTGTTGAATCGTGTACCTACCCATGTTTTGAGGCAAGGACTACAATATTGGTGAGATTCGTCTTGTGGCGAATCATCAAATTTGATCACGTAGGTATACGTGGCTTATGATGAAGTAGGCATGTAGAATCTCGTTCTGGGACCATGGTACTTTCTTGCTCTTTTTTCGTTTACTCTACAGAGCTGGTTTGGGTAAGTATGTAATTGAAGCAAAGGGAACTAAAATGATTCTGGAATTACATCCAACCATATTTGTTGAATTTCTTCTTTGGATGGAAAGCTGTAAACTACTTAAAAATAATGCTATTTCAATCATGCGATACATAAGTACAAATTGTATTTATTATACGCCTAATATTAATAGTTTTAATCAGAAATACACTACTTATAGCTTTTGTAGACAGAAGACGCTAAGTCTTCTGTCTACAAAACGTCTAGAGCATGGTTACACTACTTATACTCAAAATTGTTATTATTTAGTACCTAACAATTTTAAGTCTTTTATCGAGATTTATTTAAATCTTTGTTATTCCTTACAAGTTCCTTACCTGTGAAATTAAATGCCACAACCAGCATAACATTCACTTTTACATTTCTTGATGCAACACTTTCTCACCATTTTCGCTACATAAATTGAAAAAAACCGCCATGAAACCATTGATGTCAGATTTCAGTGTTACCAGAGTAATTATATGATAGCTACCAAACATTAATCAAAATTATATTATTTTGATTATTTTACTCATGGAGCTTACTTATAAAATTATTGACTATGATATACAGATTGTAAACCTATAAATAAAATTATTTAAAACTAATCTAAATGCTAAAAAAAAATATACGTAACTTATTTTACCTACTTGTAGTTGGTAAAATTTTCTACCATCTTTATCATTTTTATCTGTTGGCAATTGAGCAAAAGGGACACACTCCACAACTCGGGGCCTCTCTCTCGGCTCGTTTTGCCTCAGCTAAGATATCCTATCAAAAGTAAACCTAAACTGCAGTCATTAAGGTTAATTTTTGTATGATACGATTTTTGGAGAGCTCAGTCCTGTTTATATAGTATATTAGGTCCATGATACTTTGTTGCCCATAGACATTTGCAACGAAAGAGAAAAATATTAATATTAGATTCATCAAACATTGTAAAAGTTTTCACGGCATTAAAACTTAATTGTTTTGTTACAATTATAAAGATGCAAACTCTTTAACTCGAATTTAATAGCCATGGAATCTTAACTTGAAAAATGATATGTCAGTATCACTGTCTTTAAAAAAGGGAAGATGTTAGTGTAATGTTCTTAGCCGCAAGTGCGAGAAATAAAACACCGACACGTCCGTTCATTGGCTTTGTATTCAAAAACTGACATGTACAATATTAGCGCCTACCTACATACATCACACTCCTCCACAACAAGCTTTTACATAATATTGATAGCTTAAAAATACCCAACACCTCTTACAACTATTACTAACTAGACCTTATAATTATGTTTATTTTTAATTCGACATTGCCTAACAAGGCGCTCTCGAGGCTGGGGCGATACTACATTCGGCAAGGCATCCTGAAATTCCGGGGAGAGTGGCGCTGCCGGGGACACAACCTCGGCGACCTCACCCTGTTCCGGTGCCGGAGGCGGAGACCTCAACCCTAACTCATCTGTGGACTGCGCAGACTGACCCCCCTCACGCAACACAGACGGCTCATTACCACAGTCCAAACCCGGATTAGCGACCACTTGTTGATCAATCACTGGAACGGATATTAACGATTGTCTGACTGATCTTCTTTTTATTTGATCGATGTGCCTGTGAACTATCTCTCCCCCGCTACCCCTCACTTTGTAGTTACTAGGCCCGACACACTGTACTACCCGCCCCGGTACCCATTTCTCCCCCTTCAAAAATTGTCTGTACCATACTTCCTCATCCGGGCCTACTTCCGTATGCCCCCCTTTTGCTGCCTCTTTTTGCCGTTTCTGTGATTTAGCGACTGTAGTTTCCCTATCCGGTTTTAATACATCTAACTTAGTTCGTAGTCGTCTGCCTAACAATAACATAGCTGGGCTTTCCCCTGTTGTTGAATGTGCTGTGTTCCTATAATGTAACAAGTAAGTCCATAATGCCCTATCTATGTTTTGTTTACCCAGTGCGGCTTTCTTTATGACCCGTTTTAAAGTTTTCACTGCGTTTTCCGCTAGGCCATTTGACGCCGGGTGATATGGGGCTGTAAATATATGTTCTATTCCATGATTGTTTGCGAAGTTATGGAATTCAGTGCTGGTAAAAGGTGGTCCATTGTCTGACACAATTTGTTTGGGAAGCCCGAATTTACTGAAGAGTTCGCACAGTTTATCTACATATGACCGCCCCGGCCGTGGTACTTGTCATGTTAAAAACTTCTACCCATTTAGACGTGGCATCAACTGTAACTAAGTAAGTTTTACCAAATATGGGTCCCATGAAGTCTAAATGTAACCTAGACCACGCACGATTCGGCCAAGGCCACATGCACGGTGCCTGCCGCGGCGGCGCGTCGGCCTGCGCTGCGCACAGTTCGCACGCACGGCACATGCGCTCCACTGCTTCGTCTAAGCCAGCCCACCACACATAGCTACGCGCCATAGCCTTTGACTTGACTATCCCCATATGCGGCTCATGGAGCATGTGCAAAACCTTCTCTTTACAATTCTCCGGTACCACTAACCTATGGCCCCACAAAACGCAGCCCAATTCCTCATAAATTTCCTTTTTTCTGTTAAAAAATGGCTGTAGTGACGTTATATCGCACTCAGTTGGCCAACCATCTCGTATGTAACTCAAAATTTTAGATAGCAGTGGGTCCTTTCCAGTTTGACGTCTGATTTCCTCGTAATCTAACAATAAAGCTTGTTGAATGAAATGCAAATACGTTTGTTCGGGCACCGCGTGACTCATTTGTTTACGTTCGCTAATGACGACCGGTAACCGCGACAGTCCGTCGGCTCCGTTCTCATTAGTTTTCACGTATTCTATATCGTAAGTATAAGCTGAAAGAATTATAGCCCATCTTTGCATGCGACTTGCTACCATAGTCGGTATGTCCGTATGCGGTCCGAAAATGGATACTAGCGGTTTGTGGTCCGTTCTCAACACAAAACGGCGGCCATACAAGTATTGATGGAACTTATTGACACAAAATATTATAGCCAACGCTTCGCGATGAATTTGTGAATAGTTTTTTTCCGCGTCACTCAGAGTACGCGATATATAAGCTATCGGCCGCTCGCCGCGGCCGTCCCGGGCCGGCTGTGTGAGGACCCCCCCTATCCCGCGTGCACTCGCATCGCAAGTCAAGATAAGAGGGCGGTCTGGGTCGTAATGAGCTAATACTTCTGAACTAACTAACACATTCTTAATGTTATTAAACGCTCGCTCACAGTCGCGCGACCAATACCAAACCTTTCCCTTCTTGAGTAACTCATACAGAGGCACTAACCTAGCACTCATATTCCGTATAAACTTGGCGTAAAAATTTATCAATCCTATAAATGATCGTAACTGGGTGACGTTGGTAGGCCTAGGTGTTTTAGTTATGGCCTCCAGTTTCCTAGGGTCGGTCTTTATACCATCCTTTCCTAAAATATACCCCAAGTACTGCACTTCTTTTACCAGAAAAACGCATTTATTAGTTTTTAACTTTAGTCCCTTTTGATGCAATCTACTAAAAACCGTTTCTAAAGCCCTCATGTGTTCCTCTTTACTTTTCCCTCCGATTATTACGTCATCCAAAAATACCTCCACATTAGGAATATTACTCAACAGATTGCACATTGTACGCTGAAAAATACCGGGGCTAGACGCGAGGCCGTAAACCAACCTATTGTACCGGTATAAACCCCTATGTGTATTTATCACCGTATATTTTTTTGTATCGTCTAACTCAATTTGGTTATAGGCTTGTGAGAGGTCTATTTTTGAAAAATATTGCGCCCCACTCAACCTTACTATGACATCATCAATTTTAGGTAAAGGGTAACGATCTACAAGCAAAACAGGGTTTACGGTGGCCTTGTAATCTGCACAAATCCTTAATGAGCCGTCCGCCTTATTTACCGGTACCAATGGAGAAGCCCAGTCTGAACAGTCGACAGGTTCGATGACGCCATCGCGCAGCATGCGTTCCAACTCTGCGTCGACTCGGTCGCGCAGCGCATACGGCAGCGGCCGCGCGCGATGGAATACCGGCACCGCTCCGTCTCGTACACGTAATGTTGCCTTGCCTCCTGTGTATCGCCCCAAACCTCCATCAAATAACTCCTTATACCTGTTTAGTAACAATTGTATTTCTTTATTGAATGGTACACTATCCACTTTATTACAACTACTAAAAATAGGTAATTTTATATTTAATTCCGACAACCATTGTCTTCCTAACAGTGATGTTGTTCCACCTTCAATAACAAACAAATCTAAGTTTTTCTCTACCCCCGCATATTTTACTTTTGTCTTTATAATTCCTAACGGCTTTAAAACAGACCCATCATAAAACTTAAACCTAACACTTGTTTTTTCTAAATTTAAATGCCTAAAAAACCTCTTATACGTGTCACTGTTGATACAGGACACCGCCGTGCCTGTATCCACTTCCATATTTATCGTATTATTCTCGATATAAATTGGCAAACTAACCGCTCGGTAATCGTTGAGGCATAAGTGATGGAAGTCCTCTTCCTCCTGCCAGGTCATCTGCCCCTCTCCCGGTTCCTCCGTATTCGCATAATGCATAGTGCGTTCTTTCTTGTCCGCTAAACCCGCGGCCCCCTGCTCCGGGCACACTCGCCGCAAGTGACCCTTCCGACGGCACCGGCTGCACTCGTATTCCCGAAACCGACAGGTCTCGTAACGATGACTGGTCGCTCCGCAGCCCGCACAAGCCCTCATGCTCCCGTTAAGCATTCGCTTTCCCTGCATGTCCCCGCCTGTTGATGCCGCACTAAGCGCTGCACCGCGCGCTCCGCGCTGCGCTCGCGCGCCTCCTTTGCCGCGCCAGCTGCCTCCGCTCGCGTCCGAGCGCCGCCCGCTGCCCGCTACGGCCATGGCGTGCATGTCTCCGAACTGCGCCGCGCTGTCCCTTCTGATGCTAGCCGTCCCCGCTGCATCTACCACCGCCGCGTTCCGCTCCGCAGCTTCTAACGAAGTCGCCAGTTTAACTGCGTTATTATACGTCAGAACGTCATCCTCCGCAAATAATCTTTGACGTATCGTGTCACTTCTAAGCCCGCAGACGAACTGATCTCGAAGGTTTTCGCTTAGGTTGGAACCGAACTTGCAAAACCGCGCCAACCTTTTCAATTCTGCGACATAACATGCTATAGTTTCTTCCGCCCCCTGCCGCCTTTGTCTATATTTGTACCGTTCCGCTAACGCTGACGGTGCCGGCTGCAAATGTTGTGCCAGTAAATCGACGGCTTCTTCGTACTTCAACTCTGACGGCTTACTAGGACTTGCTAGATTTACTAGTAATTCATATGCTTCGTCCCCCATAACCGCGATCAACGTAGGTAGTTTACGCTCACTTTTTACGTCGTTCGCCGTAAAGTACATGTCCAGTCGTTCTATATACGACGACCACACTCCCGTCTTTACGTCAAATTCGCTCACTTTGCCGATAGACATTATCCAACACAATGTATAACCGTACAATACACGCAATCCATCAACTCGTCGCCACTGTAATGTTCTTAGCCGCAAGTGCGAGAAATAAAACACCGACACGTCCGTTCATTGGCTTTGTATTCAAAAACTGACATGTACAATATTAGCGCCTACCTACATACATCACAGTTAGGTAGCACAACACTACCACATTATCATAAGGTAGCAACACTACTGTCACTTCCTGTCAAGCTAACTTAAGAGAACCATGTAATCCCGTATCTAATAATTAAAGTACAATACTTATTACTTGTTGGTGAGTAGGTATAATCATTTCATACAAGATTCTCCGAAGACGTCCATAGTCGCTCCTTAGAATTCCATCTCAACGTAACACTAATGAATGACTGGCCGGCTCCGGGCCACGCAGTGGGAGCGCGGTGTGGGGGCGGGGTCTAGCAATAATATTAAAGTAAATGCGTAAACAAGTCACGACGTGTCGCTCTCGAGAAAGCGCTTGAAATTGAACCGAAGTTTGGCAGAAAGTGAATTCCGCTCAATATCAGATTGAGCGGAATTCACTTTCTGACGCTAGCATCTTCTTTAGGCTTTCTGTGGCCTCAGGGTGTTGTTCCGCTACTTTTTTAGGTCTTCCTGAAGTTTCAGCCGTTGTGCCAAAAGTCCATGAGTTATGGTACCAAACGCGGAGTCACATTTCCCCAGCAGATCCTTGAGCTGATTGAGGTGGGAGTGCTGGTACATTGTTGCGTTTTAAATACGAAGACAATGGAAAACTGGTGAGGCTTGGAAGTTTTTCTGGGAATCAGCGTAGCGAATCTTATTCCATGTTGGTTCCCCATGCCTTTGACATTTAAGACCTTGTTGCTCCAGAACTGGATTTGCTCTGGGTACGGCAGGCTCACTTTCTTTTGTGGACGGTGAGAATATGTCCCAATTATTATTGGTCTCACTGGGGTCTTCATCGGGTAAATCCAGTATCGGACTGGGAACTCGCCAGCTCGAGTTATCGATTCTATTTTCATTCTTGTTTGTGCTCATCATTTCATATAAGTTTTGTATCATGCCCTCTAGTCTAGTCTGGAGTCGCTACCGACTCCAGACTAGACTGTTTCTCAGACTAGACATTTCTTTTTGCATCTGCGTTTGGGGGTTTCTCTCCGGTGATGTTGAGTAAAAGCGATCCCTTACTGATTGAACAGAGTTTTCTTCCAATGAAGACGATGGAAGTCTGGGTCGCTTTCGGCTCACGTGTTTGATAGGGTTATTTGGACTTTCAGAATTAGAACTAGAGTAGACTTTAACTCTATTTTTATGTGACTCTACGTCTGTTGTCAATGCGTCTGAGATCTATTCTCTGGAATAAACAGACGCTCTTATTGTTTCTACTGCCCTTTTGAATATTTCTGCTTGCTCCACTGATGGGATGGCGAAACGTATTTTATTTACGATCTTGTGGTCCATCTTCCTGCCGAGGAGTCCCTCCTTGGACCAATCGATGATTTCCAGTCTCTCCAACCAACGGGGAGACTCTCTTCGATATTGGATTTAACTTTATGATGAAGAAGAGGAGGAACCTTTAGTTCCTCCTCTTCTTCATCATAATTTCGCGTGAACAGTTCAGTGTTGGCATTAATCAATAAATTTTTTAATCAATTAATTAATTTGATTAATTTTAATCAGATAAAAAAAAAATCGTAATCATGATTATTGACGTTAATCATTAATCACTAATCATTAATTGATTAACTTGATTATAAAGTAATACATCCATCAATGTTATTAATTCTATATAAAAGAAATGATGGAAAATAATGACACACATTTCTTAAAATATTTTTATTAATTATTCAAAGAACAAAAAAATAATTTCTAACGTTCAAATACACTGAATTCTAATTTTGAAGAATATTTTCAATCAACTAACCTCCGAGCTTTACATTTCTGATTTCTTGATGTTTAACTATACTTAAATTTAATGATTTTATTATCGGTCAGAATTTTTCAGAAAACTTTTAGTGATCCATGTTAGTATGTATTGTGTTTAAGTAAGTAGTTAATCTTCCTTGTGTTCTTTCATAATGAGTTCCCGATATTGTGTTTCGCTGTTTTAAGCGCCATTGAAATGTAGAGTAAGTACAGTAAGATTCACGAAAGATGACCACTGCGCAGAAGGCATATTTTAGGTCCCTTTGGAGGTGCGAGGTGAGGCGCGGGCGGAATGCGTCAAGACCGGAGCGACGCCATTGGTCCGCGCGCATCTCGTGATAGGCTGCTCAGTCGCTATTCGTCTATCGCGGCGTCGACGCGCTCACACTGCTCTCGAGTACAGTCGAAAAGAAGTGTTTCTTTGTTTTAAATTGTTTTTTATTTGTTAAGTTTTCGTTGTTTGTTAAGTTTTTTGTTGAGATTTGTTATTGTATTGAACTTATTTGCTATTTTAAGCCATCACAATGCCGCGAGGAAAAGGCAATACTTTGAATAGACAGTCGAGAAGTTTGGTGTACAACGTGTTTCAATATTTTTCACAAGATTTTAAAATACTCGAAGCTTACAAAAAAACGGCCGCGGCAACAAAGACGTCTGTATCGACAGTACAAAGAATTATAAAAGAAAGTAAATCTTCACCGTTTTTAGTGATTTTTAGAACCCCTGGTAAAAAGAGACCGCGCCGTAACCCTGCCTCCGACGTTGACGACTTTGACAAAGGGGTAATTAAGAGATGTATCCATAACTTTCATTTAACTGAAAAAGAATTGCCAACTTTAGAGAAGTTACGAGCAAAATTACATCAAGATATTAACTTTAAAGTATCCAAAACAAGTTTGGGTCGATTAATAAAAAGAATTGGATTTAAGTGGAAAAAAACAGAAAATAACCGAAATATTTTAATAGAAACATCAGCTATTCGGTTGTTACGAATCAATTACCTAAAAAAACTCCAAGAATATCGAAGACAAAATAGACCAATCATTTATACTGACGAATCGTACGTCCATGCTACACATGCAAAACCCATGGGCTGGGCTGACGGTTCTACATCAGGTCTGAAAAAGCCCATCTCAAAAGGCCAACGTGTCGTAATCGTTCATGCCCCTGATTTGTGCCCAATGCATTATTAACTTTCAAGTCGGGCACAAAATCAGGAGATTATCATGACGACATGAATTTTGAAAATTACCAGAAATGGATTCGAACTCAATTGGTACCCAATCTCCCACCGAACTCCGTTGTTGTGGTAGACAACGCCCCATACCACAATAAAGAATATGATATGGCTCCCACATCTAATTCCCGAAAATCCGACATGCAAGAGTGGCTTACCAAAAATGGAATCAGCTTTGATTCCAATATGTTGAAACCTCAATTGTACGATATAATAAAAAATAACAAACCTGGTTTTAAGAAATACTCCGTTGACAAAATTTTGATGGAAAATGGTCACGATGTTCTCCGTCTCCCACCGTACCATCCGGATTTAAATCCCATAGAAATGGCTTGGGCCTCTATAAAGGGTTACGTGAGTAGTAAAAACGTAAAGTGGAATATTGGCTGCGTTATAGATTTAATTAAAGAAAAAGTGAATCTGATGGGACCAGAGGAATGGAAAAAACTATGTGACAAAGTAAAATCTATAGAAGAAAGCTATATAAAAAGTGACCACATCGTGGATGTGCTTACGGAGGAATTAATTATACGTGTGGGAGAATCTGACGAGAGTGAAGATTTGACAGATGTGGATTTTCCTGAATCATCGGAAGATGAAGACTTTAATATGGAACCCGGCCCCAGTTCCTCAAGTTCCACGATTCCCTCAAGTTCCATGATAGAGGGAATCATGGAACTTGAGAATAGCGATAGCGACTAAATGTGTTTTACATATTTATAATATTTTTGGTTCAATTTATTTTAATAAACATTTAAAATTACTTACGTTTGATTTATTTGCATAACCAGCGTTTACAACATTACACAAATTATTTAACCAACATTAAAATATTATTTTGTCTTAAGTATTTTCTTCATGAGTGTACGTGCGCAGACGGCCGCCATTTGTGGTCATCTTTCGTGAATCGTACTGTAACCGGCCGATTGTTTCCCGCCGCGATTTTTTCGTGCACTGGATTTTGAATGCACTGCTCAGCGCCGGGAGTTGAAAATCCAATAGATTAATTTTATTACCACGCTATCGCATTGGGTGTAATCCTGTCATGGCAGTGATGTTTGTGTGGAAATAAATAATTTAATACTTACATATTAATAACTTATCGATGATTGTAGGGAAGTATTAATACTTATATCAGAAAGGTTTAAGTAGTGAAATAAAGGTAAACAATCTTGACTTGACTGTTTACACAAACACATACTTACCTATTAAACAAATACACTGCTTAAACTAATGGTTCAATTGTAATCATTATTTGTTTTGTGGTAGTAATAATTATTGTTGTATTTACAATGGTTTTTAGTTGCATATTATTTTTAAACTGAGGTTTTAAAATAAAAAATGATAAAAGACACATCAAGTTTAACCTTTAATTCACCACCTAAACCTTTCTGTTAAACATCTTTGTCTATATTAATTGAGTAATAATGTGCAATAAACTAAGTATTAAAGCTATCTGTTTCGTTCCAGAAAAAAACTGTTTACTTTTGGCTTCGGCGGTGGGAAGAAAGCGGAACGATTGAAGCCCACCACCGCCAACTCTACACGAGAGCCACAACGGCGCGGCGGCAGAAGATGCAGCTATGGTCGCTGCACACTCTGCCGATCCGTTTCTTAGCACTCGAACCACCTCATCTTCGTACAGCGTGAGTCCATGTGTAACTTGTTATCACACTTACCACCCTAACTTATTCATCATTTACATACTTAGAACATGGTTTTCTATGTGAATGACAAAATTGATTAAAATATACCGGAAGGACTTTTTAAGTTGTTTCCTATTTTATGTTGTTATAAGCTGTTATACCTACAATAGATAAGGGCGCTCGGCAGGCGCTCACTCAAACCAGTTATGCGCCCGTCGCGCGGCCTTCTAACGATGGGCAATAATTACGCCAGCTGAACGTATAACTACTTATTAGATCATTTTTCAGTTCTTTACAACCTACCTCAACAAAGGTGGAAGTTCTCAATTCGACTGATTGTTTATTTGTGCGTCCATACTCATTTAGTTAAGTTGGCCCGTAAAATTTGTCAAGAGTGTGTAAGTATTGAAATTAACAACATTTTCTTTGTTTTAGATTTCGATGGATACTGTGAGGAGGCGCCTGAAGGCCGCCGGAAAAAAATGCTGCCGCCCTGCCAAGAAAATTCAGATGAATCAGGCTCATAAGGAGGCAAGAGTAAGTTTTTGCCTAGAATATTACAATTTTGACTGTGCAAACAATATTGTAATTTTTGTAGATGAGAAAAGCTTCCGGTCGGACATGGACGGAACAAAAATATTATGGCGCAACAGCAATGAGCGCTATGTGGAGGTGAATACTTTACCAAATCGGGCAAGTGCACGAATATCCCTAAATTTTTGGGGATGGATGAGCTCAATGGGACCGGGTGAACTCGAGGTTAGCGGGCGCATGACTGGGGATCAGTACGTCGAAATTTTACGCGACGTGATGATCCCCACCGTGCGCCTGCACTACCCAGAGGGCATTATTTACTTGTGCCAGGAACTGCCGCGTGCACACCTGCAGAGTGGCGCAGGAGTGGTTCGCGGCACAGGATGACGTCATCTGCCTGCCATGGACTGCAAAGAGCCCTGACTTAAACCCAATCGAGAATCTGTGGGGTCTCATGGTTCTCGATTAGGATGCCTCAGAAATTCGCAACAATGAAAACTTGCGGCGAGAAGCCCATACTACATGGGAGCATTTCAGAGGCACGGACACCTGCTGGAACATGGTGGCGGGCATGAAGGACAGGCTGGACGCTGTATTAGATGCGCAAGGTGGTCCGACGAAATATTAAAGACCCTATTTTATATATTCAAAATTATTTATCTACATATTTTTAAGTATCTAGTTTTTTTAATAGTAGTAGTTGAGATACTTAAAAATTATTACCTAATTTTGCTTCTACGAGGGGTGTTCAATAAATAGTGAGAATGCGATACATTCTCCTTGGAATGAAAAAAAATAAATACTGGCAGGCATAGCCCAGACATTAGTTAAGATGATAATAAAAAAAGCAATTCATTCTCTTTTGTTTTTTAAAAGTAGAAGTCTATTGTTTGCGTCGTTTCGGAACGTGTTCTTAAAAATGGATAAAATTGAAGTTCGCGCGGTAATAAAATATCTCTGCTTGAAAAATTTTACTACGGAGCAGGTAAATCAAGACTTTAGAGCAACAAGTCCATGACTTGGAAGCGACCGTCATCTCCAACTCCAAAGAAATTTAAGGCGATTCCATCCGCCGGAAAGATCATGGGCTCTCTTTTCTGGGACAGCCAAGGGGTGGTAATGATCGAATATCTTAATCATGGAGCCACTATTACGGGGACTATGTACGCAGGACAAGTAACAAAGTTGCGTGAGGAAATACGCAAGAAACGGCGTGGCAAACTCGCTAAAGTTGTTTTGTTTCACCAAGATAACGCTCCTGCGCAGACGTCCAGAGTTGCGATGGCTGCCATTCAAGAAGCTGGCTTCGAATTGATGGAACATCCTCCATATTCACCGGACCTTGCTCCTAGTGATTTCTACCTATTTCCGCGCTTAAAGGAACATCTCAGGGGCCAGAAATTCGAAGATGATGACGGAGTAGTCGCCGCCGTAAATGATTTTTTAAGGGATCAGGAAGAAGATTTTTTTAGAAAGGGAATTTTAGGATTAGAGAAAAGATATACAATGTGTATAAACCTGAAAGGCAACTACGTCGAAAAATAAAATAACATATAATAAAAGATAATTGCGTCTTACTCATTCTCACTATTTATTGAACACCCCTCGTATTACAGTTTAACTATCTTAGATTTTAATTTATTTAAGGAGGATGCGCTAAGGTAGCCCGCCAAGTTCAAATTTTCTTACGTTTTTTGCAATTTGCAGGTCAGTGGCAGGTTGTATGTTGATTAAAATATGATTCGCGGCCGTAACTAATAGGGCATTACAGAATTACACTCATTAGAATCAGCAATACAACTCCATAAGTTAGAATTGATCTCAAATCTAGGGATTTCATGAAATCATGAGGTTTGAGGTCAATTCTAACTTATGGAGTTGTATTGGTGATTATAATGATATAATTCTATAAAGCCATGTTAGTTACGGCCACGAATCATATTTTAATCATCATACAACCAGACACTGCATATTGTAAAAAACATAAGAAAATTTGAATTTCGCGGGCTACCTTAGCACAGGGGCGTATATGGAATCTGTACCTTCACACAACGCTCATGACGTCAGAGACCGTGTTGCCGTCGGGTATGTTTTGAAATCCAGAAATCGAGAATTAATTCGTTAAAGTGTACCTTTACCTAACATTTGTGACGTCACTGGCCGAGTTGACATTGGGTATACTTTCAGATTTAGGATTTCGCGCGTAGTATTTTAAAACATACCCGACCGCAACGAAGCAATCGTTCGGTATTCTTTTGTCACGTTACTATTTCAATCGTTCTTTCCTTTTCGCCCGCTGGCTAACGCAACATTTTGTTTGTTTACATTATTGTGTCACCACGTGCGAGTCACTACGGTTTAAGTTATGTGATTTCAAATGTTTTTAATTTAAAAAACAGGAAGTAAAGTGCATAGTAGGGTGTAAAGTACATTATAAAGTGATAATTATATAGTTTGTGTTCCTATTAGTGTAAAAAATGTGTAAAATGATAGATAAAGCCAGTTTAGAGGGTTTCATAACTGAACATTGTGGACTTATCGAGAATCTGGATTTTGAATCGGGGGAAAAGTACTCCATGCAGTTTAGACTGAAAGCTGATCAAAATGAAAAACAAGAACGATACGTTAATTTTATCGACGAGTTTGTTCAAAAAATTTCTATTTTTACGAAAACTAACTGGATAGTTCGAAAGTCATATCCTACGTTAAAGCGCTTCTTGTTTCAAAAAACCTATATACAGGGTGGCCGGAACATTGACGTCCAAAAATAAAATTTCGGTCCCTCGTATCGTGGGGTATTCGAATCACCCCCATGTATGTTCCGCGACTTTTCATAGTTTTCGAGTTATGAATTTTTTTCTGAATGTTTGAAAATTTTCGACCTGACCAACCTAAAAAAATTCTAAAAAAAAAAGTAGAGGGTTTTATCGAGTTTCTTTTTTTGCAACTGAATTTTCATAAGTAGTACTTTTATGCATAAAATAATCAGCTTCGTAACTGTGATGAAAGTTATGAAAATGTTGATCTAAAGTGAAAAATTTACGTTCGGTAAATTATGACTCAAATTTTCAACTTTAAATTAAAAATCTTTACAGGTGACTTCATAATTCCTAAGTAGGCTTCAAGAATGCGCCAGACTCTCAGCTTTCATAATCATAAAAAAATGAAGTACTTAATAGGGCTACTTTGTTTAAAATCGGCCTTCAAAGACAGCGAGGTGGAAAAATTCTTAAAATTACCCATCTGAGTAATTATTTTTTTTTGGCTATTTTCTCGTTCCTAAGGTTAATTAATGATAAGAATACTGAAAACTAACCAACAAATAGTTTCAGAGTTGGGTAAGAAAAGTTTTACGTAAAAAGTGGTTTTGAATAAAACACAGATGATAATGTGAAAAAAGTACTTAATTTATTTTTAACATTTACAAAAGGTTTTCAAAGTGGCCACCACCAGCAGCAATACACATTCTACACCTACGTAAGAAATTGTCTGGCAATCGTCTAAAAGCGTCTCTGTTCTCTCTCACAACACGTTCAGCTTCTGCAATCAACTGCCTCAGCTCTTGTTCACTTGAACAGTCTCGGGCGTATGCTATTTCCTTGTAATAGCCCCAAATAAAGAAATCGATGGGGTTGAGATCAGGTGAGCGTGGAGGCCACCTAATTGGTCCGCTGCGTCCGATCCATCTGTTGGAGTATGTTTCATCTAAGTAATTTCGGACCTGGGTTGCATAGTGACACGGGGCGCCGTCATTTTGCAACACCATGGTTCGTCTGAGTTCGAGATTCACATCTGCCAGCAACAATGGAAGTTCATTTTCCAAAAAGTTTTTGTATGTTTCTCCATCAAGTCTGGACGGCAGTTCAAACGGACCAATTAGTTCGCCATTGAGGATACCAGACCACAAGTTAACGCTGAAGCGATGTTGAAATGTCGAAGCTCTCACTTCGAGTGGATTTTCATTCGCCCACGTGTGGTAATTATGAATATTGAATATAATGTGGTTAGTTTTCAGTATTCTTATCATTAATTAACCTTAGGAACGAGAAAATAGCCAAAAAAAAATAATTACTCAGATGGGTAATTTTAAGAATTTTTCCACCTCGCTGTCTTTGAAGGCCGATTTTAAACAAAGTAGCCCTATTAAGTACTTCATTTTTTTATGATTATGAAAGCTGAGAGTCTGGCGCATTCTTGAAGTCTACTTAGGAATTATGAAGTCACCTGTTAAGATTTTTAATTTAAAGTTGAAAATTTGAGTCATAATTTACCGAACGTAAATTTTTCACTTTAGATCAACATTTTCATAACTTTCATCACAGTTACGAAGCTGATTATTTTATGCATAAAAGTACTACTTATGAAAATTCAGTTGCAAAAAAAGAAACTCGATAAAACCCTCTACTTTTTTTTTTAGAATTTTTTTAGGTTGGTCAGGTCGAAAATTTTCAAACATTCAGAAAAAAATTCATAACTCGAAAACTATGAAAAGTCGCGGAACATATATGGGGGTGATTCGAATACCCCACGATACGAGGGACCGAAATTTTATTTTTGGACGTCAATGTTCCGGCCACCCTGTATGTCAACATTCGTCGTTCAATAAAAAATCTGTTAAGTCGCCTCGTGGACAAAACTGTAAGGCTAAAATAGACTTTGTAATCAAGAAAGTCAACAAGGACACTATTCGAAACGACAAACTGTTGTCGAAGGGGTATAATGTGTTAGTGACCATAGTTTTTGAACACTCTCATCGCGTTTACGTTGCCGAAGCTTTCAATTTACTAAAATGCAGCCAGGAAACCGAAGAAACTTTTAAGAAATATTTCGATAGTGGAATGACGCCTTGCGCAGCAATAAATTACAATGAATTGAACATACTGGACTCGTTTGAAGATACTGCTGTAAATGGAATAGAGATGCTATCAAATTCTCAAATAAATCCCTCCGAAAATCATGTGTACTACATGTACAATAAATGGCGTTCTGAAAAGTATGGTGACCGTAATGAATTCAATCTCCCCGAAATCATAGAAGGGAGAATTGAGAGTTTAAATAACAAAGGCTACTCGATACTGCTGAAACAGAATCCCAGGATTATCGTCATAGTTACTCCTATAATGAAACGGGTCTTTCTATCTACTGCATATGAGAATATGATATTTGTAGACACAACATCATCGTGTGACCAGACCAGTTCTGCGATTACTCTAGTTTTCACATCTCATAAAATTGGAGGTCTTCCATTAGCTTGTGCTATACATACTGAGCAAAATGAGTCCAATTACACGCTGGTTTTTGCCGCTATTAAAGAAGCTGTAGATAAGAACGAGGTGGGTAAAAAATTTGAGCCTGATATTGTTATGACGGACGATTCTACTGCAGAACGAAATGCTTTGAGAACAATTTTTCCAAATGCTCGATTACTATTATGCGCATTCCATGTTTGCCAAGCCTTTTGGCGTTGGCTTTGCGTTGCAGATCACAAGGTTGACCTAATGCAAAGACAGTCAATCATGATACGCTTTCGTAATATTCTTTTTGTAACTGATCCAGAAGAAGCAGTAACATTGTATAATGGACTAACAGGTGACGAGTATGTTAAGACGATGCCAGCTCTGTTAAATCATCTGAGTAAATTATGGAAACGGCGGCTTCAATGGTGTGTCTCTGGTAGGTTGGATTTACTTACGCGAGGAAACACCACGAACAACATAACAGAAGCATCTATACGCATTCTTAAAGACGTGATACTCCAGCGCTGTAAAGCGTTTAATGCTTGCGCATTGGTAGATTTCATCACGTCCATTTTTGAAAATTATTTTCAGCGGCGCATCATTTCTTACGCAAACACGCGAAAAACCAAAGACTCCATTTATGCAATATTCATGAAGACTGCTCGGAATATTAAAAATATTTCTAAAGTCAACGATAATGAGTACAGTGTGGAATCGGAGACAAGTCCAAATATTTTTTACACTGTCAGAGCCGATTTAGCCGTTTGCGACTGTGATACTGGAAAATGTGGAAGATTCTGCAAGCACCTATGTAGCATTGAGCAAAAGTTTGGGGTTATATTTCCCAATTCTCCTCGGCTGTCTATTCATGATAGAATGTCACTAGCAAGAATTGCGACGGGGGATGAGACAAATGAAAATTTTTATATGAATATGCTGAACTTGGATCAAACACCGAACTGTGACTCGGACCCGATAGTTCCTCAGTGCTCTTCCTCCAATACACAAGAGATACAGGATGCGGCCAATTCTTCCTCTTCCTCGCAAGAGGTTGCTGTAGAATTTCCGCACCAATATAAAAATGCACTTGCAGAGTTTAAGACTGAAGTACAACGCTTCACACAGTTATTTGAAACGAACCCCACGGTCCACAATCTAAGAGCACTAGCAAAATTCACAAATATGATTAAAAAAATAAATACATCCGAGCAAGGACAAAAAACAAAACTTCATTTTACATCAGATAATAACAAGGCGTGTACCAAGGAAAATTAAAGTTCAAAGCACTGCCCTGAGCAGACGTAAAGACAGGGGAATAGGAAAGACTAAGTCTAGGATTCAAGCTGGGCGGTCGTCTACCAAAGAACGCACAATTAAACGAAAGCATGACTTAGGACAGAATATTAAAATGAATGTCCATAACGCGCGCTAAATTCTTATTTTTAATTTTACTAATTCATGCCAATTGTATTTTTATAGTAAGAACATTTCTTTGTAATAAACGTTTTTTTTATCCTCTTTTCTTGTATAATTTATTTCAATCCTAACGTATAAAATTAAACGTCTCTTTGTCTGTCTCTGTATTCTTTAGCGCAATTAAAAGTGAAGAGACAGTGAAACGGGTATACATTACAGTATAGTAAAATGGAGTGTCCTACATGAAAGTATACCCCAGAAAAATGTTGCGGGCGGGTATATTTTGAAATCCCTAACACGGCTGTATATATTTTTATTGTATACCTGAACTCAACACTATAGAGCGTTGGCTGAAGGTATGAATTCCATATACGCAGCACAGGGGGCTGTGCTAAGGTAGCCCGCGTTAAGTAACTTTTTATTTATCATTTAATAATATATTGTTTTGGCAACGCATTACGCTCCCATGTAGTTATATTTCTTATCAACAGAAAGGCCGATCTTGTTGCTTATTTCTGAGGTCAAGTTTAGGCTCTTTTAGGTCAGTGCATAGTCTTTATCACTGATTAGACCTGAGCGAACTTAGTCTTAAAGTGGATGCGCTAAGGTAGCCCGCAAAATTCAAATTTTCTCACATTTTTTGCAATTTTTTGCATTTTTTGGCAGTGTCAGGTTGTATTGATCAAAATATGATTCGCGACTGTAACAAATAATTCTTTACAGAATTATAATCATCAAAATCATCAACACAACCCGCTAAGTTCATTTTAATCCCTTTGAATGACTTTTCATGAAATAGTTAAGTATTCAAATGGATTAAAATGAACTTAGAGAGTTATGTTGATGATTATTTTAATTTTATATTTTTCTTTTTGTGCCATTTTTTTGAGTATCCTGTATGTACCTACATTATTTTTACACACAATATACACACACACAAACAAACACACAGACACACACACACACCCCTACACACACATTACACATTATTATTTTAAACACAATACATAAAGTAGTTTAGTTAAAAAAAAAAAAATGTATTTGTAACCCTAGCGATGATTATTATTTTCACTGTTTGTATTCCTGTAGTTAATCTGTGAACAGCGTTGTGGGCTGCAATATTGTCTATAAGTTTTGTGTATTTCCTTTTCTATGTTTTATATTGTAGCTGTTAGTTGTTCCTTAAATAAAATAAAATAAAATAATAATTCTGTAAAGAATTATTTGTTACGATCGCGAATCATATTTTGTTCAACATACAGCCTGACACTGACCGGCAAATTGCAACGTAAGAAAATTTGAATTTCGCGGGCTACCCTTGCTCTTCTACAACACTATAGGCCGTATCCGTAGAGTTTATGAGTGTTCACAGAAACAGGGCCTCAAGTCTGCTATTACAATAGTGTCAGAATGGTCTATCATTGATTTCATAATTGTTGATTTTGACAAGTCTGGTAATCTACTAATATAATGGCGTCATTATGACTTTCCAATGGTCAACCACTGACACTCCATTGTAAGAAATTATGAATTTAGCAGATTACGAACTTTTAGCAAAATGACAATGCAGTGACAATGGGATCATGTTGGAATGACGAATTTCTAAAAAATAGCAGACTTGGGGCCCAGACACTCTGTTTCGGACACTGAGTGAAAGGTGTATATTGTCGTAGCTAAGTTAGCTTTAGATGACGAACTCCGATTCTACATCAGTAAATAATGCACTTCACCCGACAAATATTCATCCATCCACTTTCACAAACTTAAATATTAAAATAGTAGTTAGCACAGTTTTACAATCCGTATGGTGTATTTTAATAAGTAGGTATTGTTATTATTTTATTTAAGTGTCAAAATAGGTAACTGTTTAGGTATTTCCAACCACTGTTTCTCTTATTCTTCCATTGTTCGATTTGGGAAAGACGCCAGACACTTCGTTCGTTGATGTTGTGTCGTAATAAACTGACTTCCTCCATGTCCTTCTCCAGGCTTTAAACTAATTGCATAATTTTCATCACAGTTTGGCCGTGAAAGCGTAACAGACAGATAGTTACTTTCGCATACTATTAGCATGGATAATTCTTCAAATAACGTGATATAGAATATTATAATTAATACTGTAAATAGAAATACCTATAGTTCCTTTCGCACCATTGTCCATCCATCGCAAGAATATATTCTTGAGGATTTTTCGTTAGTGATAGTGATCATTTAAGTTAAGGCCGTCGCCCACTGACAGCATGGCACGACAAGGGATTTAGTAAGCGAAGCGATCTTATTTTATCATGTTTAGGGCGCTTTCAGTTTAGACGTTTCGTGTCGCACCGCTGCCGCTGCGGTGCTGAAGCAGTGCATTTGTCGTATTGCGTACGGACGGTCGTTTGTTTTCATACAAAGCGCGCGGTGCGGCAACAGTGCGGCGTCGATATCGCGAACGCTCGACATCAGGACGGCAACGTTGGAAACTCCACGTGTATGAAAACAAACGACCGTCCATGCGCAATATGACAAGCGCACCGCTTCGACACCGCAGCAGTCCGACACGAAACGTCTAAACTGAAAGTGGCCTGAGGGCGCCTTAAGGGGGATGCGTAGTGGTAGCCCGCGAAATTCAATATTTTTTGGGTTTTTTGCAATTTGCAGGTCCGTCCGTATAATAATCATAATTTTGACCATATAAATCATCAATAAAGGTATATATAATTAGATTTGCCGTGGTTTGATCTGATTTCTGAAATCACTCCAAACCAAATAAATTTTGTATTAATTTAAATTATTTATTATGGTTTTATTGTCGCGTATCATATTTTGATCAAGATAAAACCTGACATGGACCTATAAATTGCATAAAACGCAAGAAAATTTGAATTTCGCGGGCTACCACTGCGCATCCTCCTTAAGGTGGAACTAGTCGATATTTTTTCCATACAAATTTCGGGAGGGTATAACTCCACTGTTTGACATTGTGCATCCAAAGTTAAACATAATATCGTTTTGTCTTATTATTATTGTTGTCTGTGCGGAAACAGAAAAGTAAAATAAAAAGCCACTAAAAACTTATGAGCCAACAAAGGTTCGTTTTTCTTGTTAATTTAACGCAACTTTGGGCGTAAATAGTAACAAAAGAAGTGTAAAATCTCTAAAACAAAATCGGTACCGACAAAGCTCAATTATCGAAAAGTTCAATAAACTTTATTTGTAATTGATTTATACAGAGGTTTTTTCATAAACCTCGATCTTCCAAAGTACTTTTCGTAAATTTTTACGCGCTCGTTTCACTATTACTTACTAGTTTTACTTTACTACTACTATTTATTACTTTACTAGCGTTTAACTGCTCATCAATGATACTATCTCTGTCGGAAACGATACCAGGTGAGATAGCGTGCTTTTTGGCCAACTCAACCAGTGAGCGAGCCCGCGACTAGTTCAACCTTAAACAGCCCAGTCAAATTATACTAATCTAGGTAAAAGCTTACTCTCGTTTGGCGGCAGCATTTAATTTAGTTTGGCAGCCATACAATAATTAATCTGCTCTAGCAATAAAAATAAAAGCTTGTAAGAAAATAAATATATAATTTCTGTTGGCTATTTTAATTTAGAGTAAGTATTTAATTTTAAGTTTTTATTTAGTTATGTAAGGTATATTAATGTTTAAAAATAAAAAGAATATGATTGTTATTCCGCATTTTATTTTGATATTTATCCCGTGGTTGATTCACATGCGTTGTAGGAACCTCCTATGTTCTTTTCTGAACCCCTGACGTGTAATATGCAAATTTTCATGATTATCAGTTGTGTTGATAAGACTAAATTTACATGGAAATGGCAGCGGCCGGCAGCGACGTGGTGAGCAGTTTACTTATAGCCCGTGCGCGTCAACATGGCACCTGGCTCGAATGAATTACGTATAAAGAACTAAGTGCAAAAAATTTTCGAGTTTTATTTTTGTTTTTTGAATATCAACATTTAATTTGCGCTGAGTAGTTTCTCATAACATACTTACTACTTTACGATGCTTTAAACGTGACAAAACATAGTGCTTAGACACAATTTTGTTTTCGAGCCAGGTGCCATGTTTACGCGCACGAGATAAACATTATAAACTTTATATGCAATATTTAGGTAAAACAAGCCGCCCGGCCCGTGGCAATGAGTCGGCTCGCTCCGCCGCCGCCGCCCGCGAGGCGCCGCTCGGCGTTTTCAATTATAAGTATCTAGCGTATCTATATTTTTTTGATATTGCACCTATAGGAAAAGCCAAACACAGCAGCAGCCGCCTTATACTATGCGTGCCAAATAAGAAAAGTACCAGTCAACAAGACGCCATTTCGTTCCGCAATACTCGCGAACTTAAATTTAATTTGAAAATTCATAACCTTTGAAATCGTATCTTATTTCTAGCGTAGTAAGGTTGAACTTCGCATTGTTAATTCACGTTACTAAGTTCAACCTTATTATTTCAGTGATAGGAGGAGCTCGTGGCTAAGTAATAACAGCTGCACGGGTCGTTTCATCAGGTTAAGCTACGCTTGCCGGGGTTGGTCCGTGGTGACCATCTTTACATAGGTACCCGAGAAAAGCACATTAAGCTGTTGGTCCCGGCTGTCATTCGTGGATCTTTGACAGTCGTTACGGGTCGTCAGAAGCCTGAAAGTCTGACAACCAGTCTTACCAAGGGGTATCGTATTACCCAGTTACTGGGTTGTGGAAGTCAGATAGGCAGTCGCTCCATGTAAAATACTGGTACCTATTCAGCTGCATCCGGTTAGACTGGAAGCCGACCCCAACATTGTTGGGAAAAGGCCGAAACAATCTCAAACACGGCGGACTGAAAATATGCTTTTGTTGGTAGAATTAATTGCCTAAACTCCAAACACGTTCGTGCTGAGGTATCGATACTGTTTTCAAAATTTCAAGCATAAATGCCGCTGCCGCAAGTAAACAACTGCTGCGATATTATGGCTTTTTGCATTAAACGTAAAAATACTTAGGATAAAAAAGCAAGGAACGCTCGAAAACAGCTGACCGCCAGATCAGCCCGCCAGTATGTAGTAGGTAAGTATCAAAACCCGGAAAAGGTAATTGAAATCTGAAAAAAAAATTCTCACATCAGATATGATTATATACCTACCTGCCTCATGAATAGGTAGGTATTCATCACGAGCGCAAAGTTTCGTTAGTTAATTGTTTAACCTGTTTATATAATAATGCCTTAGTATCTAATACTTACCTACATACACTAAGGCTCGTATTTATAATCAAAGTAATTACTTGCTACTAAGTAATTTTATATATATAATAATATATTAAGAATTCTAACCTCAAGAATTCTTAAGTAAAGAAAATGGTGACTATTACTTGGCTAGAATTCTAAGCTTTGACAGTTCTAACTTCAAGCAATTACTAAACTATAGAAAAGAAAATCATTGCTTGAGCAATTACTTTGACTTAAGTAATTACTTTTACTTGACTATAAATACGAGTGTAAGTATGTAATTTTCCAACAAATATTTAAAAATGAAGCAATAATGGAATAATGTAAAAATATTACTAAGTAAGCTTTCATACGCATTTTAGTTACTGCGCGGGCCGCCTGTTTTTATTACCATGCCATTATTTCGATTCAAGTAGTCAACTGCTACGCTATTTCTTATCGCATAGTATCTTATTCTACACTACGACGCGCATACGCACACACACTCACGTCGCACTGCAGCACGAAACATTACGAGCAAGAACCGATAAAAAGCTATTTATCTCTTTCGTACGATTCTCGCTGTTGTTGCTCATAACGCTCTCAAGGTCAAAGTGCGGTAACTTGATGTGCTGGCGACTGTACCTCGGCTTGGCGAAATGAGTGTTGACGGATCGCTTATTGATGAAGAATCGCCACCTCTTAGCATCACGTTCTGGAAGGGTCACACATCCGAATTCCGGCAAGAATTTAAACTATTTCAAGACAGTATGCAGACCATGCTGGAGAAGTGGCTCACAAAGCAAGACACCAAGTTCTGTAAATTATTGGACGAGTTTGCAGGAGTGCAAAAATCTATTGAGTACATAAGCAATAAATATGATGACCTCGAAAAAATTACGCAGGAAGTCAATGCTCGCGTTCAAGTGGTCGAAAAAAACATCCAATCACACCCACGCCTCAATGACTTGGAAGCGAAAATTGAGTATATGGAACAAAGAGCACGTAGTTGTAATCTTGAAATAAGCAACCTGCCTGAGAGACGTGGGGAGAACCTAATGTCAATTGTTACCAAAATGCAATGTAATAATTGTTACCAAAATGCAATGTAATAATGCGTTGCAATGGACGCGAAATTGCACTTCAATCTTCATATCGATAACATCGTTAATAGGGCGTATCGCATGTTTGGTTTTGTCATGCGTTCTTCAAATGACTTTAAAAGACCGTCTACTTATTTACTTCTATACAAAGCTTTGGTTCGTTCTCAATTGGAATTCGCAGCACCTATTTGGAGTCCCATTTTTGATCTTTATATAAAAAGAATTGAAATGGTTAAAAAATTTTTTTACGTGCTATGCACTACAGATGCACTAAGTCCAAATTACCATACACTCAATTATTACTGTGTTATAAACTATAAAACTACAGAGCTTGGAGTTAAGACGCAGCCTACTGATGGCTATGATGCTTCATGTCTGTGTAATAACAGGTTCGATTGTCCAGATATTACCAACAACCTATGTTACATTGTACCTAGAACTGTGATGCGTTGGGAGGCGCGCGTGCCCCGGCTGTTCCACACTGCAGAACTCACGCTGGTGCACGGGTGCCTCTCCGACGTATTGTAGATACGTATAACACCCACTTCATCGATTTGGATATCTTCGCGCTTTCACACTTTCAAGTTCAAAAAGATGGCTATTGAATCTTTAAAATAGCCATCTTATACCTATTATTCCAAAAATGTGTATGACTACTTCTTACTTTTTCTGTAGAATCAACGCACGCTTTAAACTATGTGTTTATTTACTATTATTTCGCGGACATTATTGTGGGTTACACGTTTACCTAGTTTTTAATTAATTCTGGCACACTTAAATTGTAATGTGTAACTGTTTTATGTCCCATTAAAGTAAAATAAAATAAAAAATTATAGATAGAAAAACACCCAGACTCGGAACAAATACTTGTAGGTCGTACAAATATTTGCTCCGTGCGGGAATCGAACCCGCGACATGCTGCGCAGCAGTCAATCGCTCAACCACTGCGCCAACCGTGTCGTCAAATTGACGCTGCAGGTGGAGATCCAACATTTATGTTGCTTACCTCTGTATCTGTAGGTGAAGCATCGTGAGTCTGTCTTGTTAGCATTGAAGCTGCAGGCAAAAGCGGCTCTACATCGGGCATTGGTTCTTCGACGGCACTTGTTTCTATGGCACAAACTTGTGATGATGACACAGACAATGGGTCTATCGGATTTTGTACTTGCAACAACATTCCAAAAGAATCTTCTTCGTTTCCCTGTTCGTTTTCTTGTTCAACTGCTTCAATAAATTCGTAGTCAGCAAATACATCTTTATTGAGAGGATGAATGCCTGTTTTCAGAAACCCATTCGCAGCCGTGCCTACAGAAGCAGCTCGAAAATAAGCCTTTCCGAAGAGCATAGAAACCTGGAAAATAGTCACCGTTCTTCCAAGATTTAGGCGCAGCCATTTTTCTGTTTCGTCTATATAGTAAAGGCTCAACGGCTTGAAGAATGACACATCAAGGCGTTGCAGCCGGTGCGTAGTGTGTGCTGGAAACGAAAACATAACTACGCCATGTCTTCTTGCATAATTTATAGCCCCTAGGTTTTTAGTATGGCTTGCGTGGCCATCCATCAGGAGCAAAACCTTTTTTTCTGGTGTTGGTTTGACAACGTCAACAAAGTGTTGCAACCACACATTAAATATCTCTTTGTTTATGTATCCACTGTCTGGATTAAAAGCAAATATGGTGCCAGATGGTGCCCCATCCCTCAGTTAATCTTTGGCCCGCTTGCGCTTGAAAATTATGAGCGGTGGCACAAAATTTCCAGCAGCATTAGCGCAACATACGGCTGTTGTTGTTACAGCACGTTCTCCACTAGTGATGGCTCCAACTTGGCGCTTGCCTTTTAACGCCAGCACTTTTCTTGTCTTCCTCTGCACGGTTGACAAGCCCGTCTCATCCATATTGTATATCCGCTGGGCATCTTTTATGTCATGCTTGTCCATGACTGCCTCTAACTTATTGAAAAAATCATCAACAGCTGGCTTATTAAAGTAGCCCTGCTCATGGAAGTAGCTCTGGGTTGTCGCAAAATTAAATTAGGATGCCGCTTTATAAACGCATCGTACCATTTTTTGCCCGCAGATTGTTTATCTTTATTAAAACGATGTTTCATATTATTTTTCTCAGCTAACTCAAATACGAGTACCAGTCGTCTAATGTCTGTACGAATAATGCCGTACAAGCAACCTTCCATCTCAAGAATGTGTTTACACAGCTCATTTTCTAATTCTGGAGGGAGGTCACTTTCGGAACCCCGTATTTGGACGTGTTCTTTGGCTTTTTGGTTTACTCCATCTAACCTTCGTTTAAGTGTTGCTTTCGGGACTCCATATATTCTGCTTGCTTCATTTAAACCAACTCTTTGTTTCCTTACTGATTCTATAGCAAGGCTCATACTTGTTTCATTCCATGCAAAGTACTTTCTTTTTGCCAGCGACATTCTGGAATTTTAAATTTATAATGATTTTTCTGTAGTTTTTTCAATAATTAGTGTAATACTCCGGACCTACTCACATAATTATGTCCAAAAAAATACAATAAAAAGTTGCTATGATTGGACCGGTCCAACGGTGGAACTCTCTTGAGGTCCATTGATGGCAACAAGGTACTCGTTAAGAAAAAAAAAAAACTAAAATATATATGGACATGATTAAACAAAATTGAATAACACACATGGAATCACAATTAAATTGTCTAATATTTCATAACAGTGCACGTAGACAAATATGAATACAAAGATACTTACGTCAAATTGTCCCGAGTCGAAAAATTAGATTTTGACTGCCGCAAATACAACCACACGCGTCTCTCCTCGCCACATGCCGCAGCGTCACTGAGGTAAGAGGGGGTCAGTGTTGCCAGTGGCAGATAGTCAAATATAACATGAGACAGCTCAAAAAGTAACATTTTCCCTAGAAAAGTTACATCTTTGAAGTGGGTACGTACAGGTGATGAATGAAAGCCCGTATGGTGTTCACTAGCTGGTTATAATGTCCAATCCAAAGTTTACACACGTACACACATAAGTTTGAAGAACAGAAGGTGAGAGTTTACACACAAAGAGAAGCACAATAAAATTACGGAAGCACAGGTAGATAGAAGGCAGATAGGCAGAGTACAAATAATATTAGCGTTGGGTAACAAGCGCGCGAGATGCATAGGTGGCTTAGCGAAAGCAGAACGTGTTGGCAGCCCAGCGGCATCCAACGGACTGGCGAGCCGGTGAGGCGCGAGGAAGCGGTAGGGGTCTCGCTCGCTCGCTGCGCGCCCGCCGGCTGCCCGCGGTCGATGACTCACGCGCTTGTTATTCATTTATTTTATATATAGATGTGAATAATTATATATTTACAGCGTTCACAACTAACAGTGACGCTACACCACCCCCCTCTTGAGACCGTCAAGGGCGATAGTAGTCAGGGAAACGCACCCTACGGCCTGACCGTGTTCTTTTGATATTGTCATCTTCGGTCGTCGGCGTTGGATTGATGACTGGTGTATCTTGTGTAGTTTGTCTCTGTCCGTGTTCGTTGTGGTAAGTGTTGCTGTGTGTTGTTGTGGTGTGTGAGTCTTGAAGTATGTAGGCCGGTTTCAGTCGGTCTACCGATACTGGGACTGTTTTACCTTTAAGGAGGAGTTTGAATACTTTGTCACCCCTCTCTAGTATTTTATGTGGCCCTGTATACGCTGGTTGAAATGACCCAGATGACGCGTTCTCTCTTAAGAAGACGTGCGTTGTAGTGGCAAGGTCTTTAAATACGAATATGGCCCGACTATTAGAATGCCGCGATGCTGGTGACGGTTGAATATTCCTAGCAAACATGCGTAATCTTGACACGTAGTCGGTCATATCCGTGTTGCTGACTGTTTCTGGATCAAAGAAATCTCCAGACAGGCGCAATGTTTCACCGTATACCAGCTCAGCGGTTGTTGCCTGTACATCATCCTTAAATGCGCTTCGGATACCTAAAAGAACTAGTGGTAGTGATTCTACCCAGTTTTGAGTCCCGTGGCAGGTAATGGCTGTTTTTAGCTGTCTGTGCAACCGCTCAACCATACCATTACAGGCAGGGTGGTAAGCAGTTGTCCTTCTGTGATCGAATCCAGCTATCTCCGACAGGTGCTTGAAGAGAGCCGACTCAAATTGTCTGCCACGATCCGTTGCTATTTTTGTGGGACAGCCGAAGCGTGCGATCCAGCCGTACAAAAGGGCATTAGCCACGGTTTCAGCTGTGATATCCTTGATTGGTATTGCCTCAGGCCATCGCGTGAAGCGATCTACAGCGGTGAGACAATACCGAAACCCATGAGAGATTGGCAATTATAACTTTATTAAGGCACTTTATTACACAAAACCTAAAATAAGTTGTCTGTCCTGTCCCATTTGTTCAACTTCGAAAAAATCGTAATAATTGTTTATCGAATAATCGATTGGCGATGCTGAAAAAGGAAAAACATACAATCAATGATGTGTGTCTAATGTCTTAGTGATATAGGTACCAACCAATTTAGTAATATCTTTCAATATTGCAACTAACTTTGTTATCAATGAATATGAAAAATACGTCATTATACTAGAGACTGGATATTTAATTTGAACTGGTAGAACCTGGAAAAAAAGCTATTATATTAGAATCGTAGTTATGAAAAATAGTTACGTACTCAAAACGTTTTGAGATCTAAATAATATTGTGCAATTAGTACCTTCACCACTCTTGCTATATGTTATTTTTGCATGCATCATTGTTTTCGAAGGCTCAAATTTTGTGGCGTTTTTAATGTTGGCTTTAGTAGCCATCAAAGAAGAAATGGTTGCAGTGTTTAGCCTGTTCCTGTTATCGCATTTAATTAATTTAAGTTGACTAAAAATTCGTTCCACGCAGGCATTAGAAAAAGGCAACGCAAGCAAAAGCCCGATAACCTTTTTTAAATTTGGAAATATTGGAGTACCAGTCAAATCCATCAGCTTCAAAATTTTTCTCCAATATTCTTCAACATTTTGAGACAAATCTAAGTCAAGGTCAAGGAATGAATGCTTTTTCCATTCTTTTTGTAGCTCCACATCATTAACATCGTCTTTAATGTTTGGGAATCTGATCACCACGCTAGACAAATCTTTAATTTCAAATTTTTGTGCTACGCTTGGTTCAATTATTTCTATAATGCCGTATATTGGGTCAGAAAAATCATATCGTTGCGTTATTTGTTTTATTGATTCTATGTAAAACATTAGACAAGTTCTTTTGAAGTCTGTGATTTCGGTTTTCGGTTCAGGGATTTCTTTTGACAGTTCTTCAATTGATGATTGTGCAGCTACTCCTAAATATATTTTCTCAAGGGGCACAAAAATCTTGGGTTTGCATATTCTATTCGGTAGGCATCGGTAGTCTTACAGTAATTGAATTGCATATAGTTGCTGGCTATTGTTTTTATTAATTTTTGTGTTTCAGGTTTTAATTGGTGGAGTAATGGTTTTTCAGACTGAAACAGGCGGTTGAAATCGTTGAATAGATCTAGGACGTAAGACATAAATTCTAGGTAAACTTTTGTGAGTTTGTTATCAAGGACGCCAATTATTTCCTCTGTGTTACTAGGATCTTCTAAAATTTCGAGTCTAAAGTACTCAGAGAGTACATCGTATTGTTCTAATACTCTGTTGACGCAAGCCTGTAGAGATAACCATCTTGTAATCGAAGGACTCAAAATTTTATGGACATCAACATTAAAAAATATTTGTAATTATTTAAGCTTCTCTTGTCTGAGTGAACTGCGGCTAAAATGTGATTCACCATTTCTTAAAAAATCTTCCACAAATCTCGGAAGCTTGAGACAAGCTTTAGAAGCCACCAGATGTATCATGTGGCAGCTACACTTTACACATACAATGTGTGGTACCTTTTCAAGTGGCTGAAAACGGAATTATGTTGCCCAACCATACTGTTCGTGGTATCAGAAGCAAAGCCAACAAAGTTTTTTAAAGGGATCTGTTTATTTGTAAGCCAATTCAATAATGCATCTGTGAGGTCTTTGGCTTTTCCGGAAGTAACCTCATACATCTCAAGGAATTGAGTACGAACCAAGAATTCATCCTCGTCAAAAAATATCACAGCCAGTGCACATTGCTTTTTAACGCTTATATCTGTAGTCTCATCCATGATTACACTAAATGTCGTTTTTTTTAATTTTGATACAAGTTCTTCTGTCAGTATTAGACCAAGCACAGTTTTTACGATATTCGTTGCTTTTGTTCTTCCTAAATTAACAGATTTGATTATTGCTGAATCAGGAAATGTATTAGCCAAAAAAGGAATTAAGTCGTCTAACAACAAAAGTGGCAAATTATGTTCAGCAAGAAAAGCACATAGTTTAAGTTCAGCTCTTTTCTTTAGCTCTTCTTCTTTTTTCGGTTTTGAGTTAAATGCTTCGTCTATGGATGTTGGTTTACTAATAGCGTTAACGTTTTGTTTATGTTTTGCTGTATTTTGATGCTTTATAAGAGCAGGCCTATGGTTGAGTACGTTACAATTACAAATTGTACAAAAGGCCGTGATTGAGCCGGTTTGTTGCTCCCTTTTTGAGAGCCAATTTTTAAATGCAATGTCTACGAGCCATGTTTCGTTAAAATTATAAATTTGCTTTTTCCTTTTTTCAGGAGGTACCTCATTGAATGAGCTATCTACATTTTCTCGATCGTCGTTTTTTTCTTTTGAAGTCGAGGCTTTAGCGGTCAAAAACCTCTTCATTATCTTCAGATACATGTTTATTTTGTTATCATAGCAAAACATGCAATGCATACATCATTCACCACCACACCATAGGTACATGAAAAAAAGAGCAATATGCAAGCATTAAAAACAAGACAAAAACCATGCATCCGTGAAAAATCGTATGAATCGATCGATACTGTGAGACTGACGTGAAAATACATTTTTTCGAAACAGACATAAAAACATGAATAAGCTAATAAAAAATATTGAAATCGTCTCATTTCGGACAAATGTGCAACAACTTTTGGAATGGCAACACTGGCACACACACTGGAATGGAAACTAAGTCGCGCGCGTAGGTTCGAAAGGCTAAACGAGTGATAGAGTCCGCACAAGCACTGATTAGTGTAACTGAGGCTATTAATGGGAAAATGCTAAGGAAGTATGTCAAGTTCCCAATGACACAGGAAGAGCGGCGTGTAGCAAAGGAGAAATTTAGAAATGCTGCACACCCATTTCTTAACACGATTGGAGCCATTGACGCAGCCACATAAACATTTTAGCTCCGAGTGTTTACGAGGAATAGTATGTGAGTGGTCACCACGAGGGCCATTCACTGAATGTGCAAGCTGTAAGTTTACCTTTAATAGTTATTGTTTCACCAATTTATAAACAAAAATGTGTACCTACCTACCTATATAATTATATTTTTTATTGTTTAGGTGTGTGACCCAGACCATTTAATATTAAACATATATTCTCGATGGCCAGGAGCTAGACACGATGCTCACATATGGGCAAATTCGCCTGTACGCACGGCCATGGAGCGACGTTTTGACAGTGGAAACCGCCGTACATGGTTGCTTGGTGGGTAATTGTCTAAGGTTGTCCGCAAGTGGTTGCAAATAAGACCGCCAAATATACTTTCAATGTTAATTTTTTTAGGTGATGATGGATATCCATTGGAGCCATGGCTGATGACACCACTGAAAAATCGCCTCCTTGGCACACCGGAGCGTCGCTATACAGATGCTCACTGCTCTGCAAGGAACATCATAGAGCGATGCTTTGGTGTGCTGAAGTCTGTTGTGAATGCATGTGCAGTTCTCCACAACTTGAGAATAAAACACCGGTTCACGGAAGAACTACAGACCACCACATCAACCAAGGATGATGGATTTAATTATGTCAGCCTTGAAGATAGAGGTGTGGTTTAAATAAATTTAATATTCTTGACATTTATAACATTCAGTTGCCTCATTTCTGTTGTAGTAATATTATGTATAAATTCATACTAAGTTTGCACTATAAGGGGTCATGGACTTTACCGAGTTCTATTTAAACTTTTATTGCTGTTGTCATTCTTTACGGTGCTTCACTTTCGATATGCGTGGCGCGGAGTCCATCTTTTTTTATAAGTCTATGGCTGTTGTTTAACATTTTATTTCTAGTCTATGTGCAGCTTCTGTCTAATTTCTTTTCTCTTTGAATATTATGTACACTTATACTAAGACTTTACATATTTATTGTGGGTGTGCCAATGTTGAATGCATATTAAATGCCGTTGGTGTTCTTAATGAAGAAATAAATAACACAGACTTAACCATAACACAATAACATTATTTATACCATTCCCCCTCTAAAAAGCTTATTTTATTCACTGAAAACAGTGAATAAAAAGCACTTTTACTCACTGTTTTGATGTTTGAATTTGGAACACACCAATGTATTCGACCACGGATTTAGAGTACCTAGGCTAGATACGGCATGTTATTAGATAGTATGAAAACCGAGCGTGTCATCTTTTTTATACGTACGATAACTTCACCCCAGCCATTTAGTGATGTGCTCAACGTAATCAGAATCGTTTCAATCGCTAAGCGTCACTGAGCTAACAGACTTTTTTTAGTACAAACATGCAGGCACGCTTGGTCGGATGGCTTGCGTATCTTGCGTACTATAGATCTGTGTATTCGACCTATAATGGTGTGTTCTAAATTCAAATTGATTAGTCGACATTTTCGACAAGGAGTTTAGCATTAAAATAAAAACTGTTTCGTGTTCTTTGCTGTCATTAGTAAATTGGCGCTATTTTGAATATTGTAAGTTGTACGAACACAAAGTTTAGTGTGACTTAATAATAAATCGATTAAACATGCATTCAAGTGATGAAGATGTGTTAACACACGAGTTTATGAAAGAGAGGGCGGCCGATATAGTGGAAAACTTGCTACCCAACAAATCACGGCTGGTTTACATTAAAGCCAATTTAACTTTTTTTTCTACAATAAATGTCTATTTTCGCTTAAATCTTTCTTTTACTCGTAGTCATGGTATAAAGTATAGTATGCAACTCTTGAATAAAACGGATTTATACCGAGGGTCATGAATCACTCGCATCGCTCAGGATTCTAACGCTTGAATCACTCGCTACGCTCGTGATTCAATCATCATGAATCACTCCCTACGGTCGTGATTCAATAGTTAGGCTCCTTCACTAGCTCGTGATTCATTTATGGCCCTCGCTTTAAATCCGTCCTTTATTCACTAATTGCATAATATACTATTATACCATTCCCCTTCTAAAAAGCTTATTTTATTCACTGAAAACGCTGAATAAAAAGCACTTTTACTCACTGTTTTGATGTTTGAATTAAAAAAAAAAAATACAAATACAAAAATGTTTATTTCATTACCATTTTGTTAACATTTTGTTGGTGAATGGCGTCTCCTTTTAAGCAGATAATGCCTGTGTTAGAAGACGCCGCTCTTTCTTAGGTAGGATAAAAGATGATAAAAAAAAAAACAAAAAACTACTTAAGACAACATTTTACAAAAAATTGTAGGTATGTGTGTTCGCTTGTGAAGTAGGAGAGGTGTGGGGTGTAAGTGTGAGAGTGGTGTGATGTGATGTGATGTGATGTGATGGGAGTTAAGTGGTGTGATGTGAAAGTGACTGACCTCCGTGAGTGGTGTGGGGGGGTGTGAGGGTGTGGGGGTGTGTGTGTGTGTGTTAGTTCATGTTTTGTAGAAGTGACTCAGTATATGTGTATGTAAAGGGCTTTATCCAGTCTGTTAGTTTTTTTTTACAGTCATATAGTTGGTTGGGATATATGTATATTTGTTTGTTAACCTTATAATACAGTTGAGCAGATCGATGTTGATATTGCATAGCCACGAATTTCGTTTTAGTCGGTGGTACTTGTGCAATCAGGTCATTCCGCCTTTTCAACATTACTTTTGGATCATATGAAAGAGTTTTATGTTTTTTTAGGACAGTGGATATTATATATAATTTCCTAACTGAAAGTAGATCACTAATTTCGTATAGCTTTTCAGTAGGATATCTCAACCTTTTAAAATACATTGTTTTTATTAACGATCGCTGTCCCCGTTCTAGATTGATAAATTTTGTTTTAGCCGCGCCACCCCATATAGGTATGCAGTAAACTATGACAGATTGAGCAAGTGATATATAGATTTCATTTAGGAGATTCCTAGGAGACCCGGGGTTTCGTTTTGTATTTTTTGGAAGTGTTTTGGATATGTCTTAGAGATTTGAATATCCAACCCAGTTTCCTAACTCTCGCAGCAACATGCTCAATATAGACCGAGAGGTGACAGGATTTTTCGTAACGATCATGGATACGGTTAGATTTACTTCGATGGGTTGTAGAGTAGTCCCCTAATGTGAATGACGTCGGTCTGCCTGCTCTGAGTGGTTGCAACTTCGAGTTATAGCGCTTACAAGAGGCGTCATTGTTGCGAAAAAAAAACGATCAGGGAAATGGTCAGTTTTGGTACACATTCAAAGTATGGCGTCTCCGCAGATGAAAAAAGTTGGTCTGCCGGCTCTCACTGGTTGCATTTCAGAGCTATGATGCGCGCAACATTGTTGCAAAAATAAAACGATAAGAGAAATGGTCAGTTTTAGTACCCATTCGAAGTATGGTGTCTCCACAGGTGAAACGAGTTGGTCTGCCAGCTCTCAGTGGTAGTATTTCAGAGCAATCGTTGTGTATGCAAGACGCTTATTTTAAGAGAAAGCCTAAAAAATACATCAAAAAATGGGACAATAGGCGAATTTTTCAAGTGCACGCCGGCCGGTGTCGTACCCCCACCCTACACCTGCGGCCGCTGCGTGACCGTTCCCCCTGTAAAGGAATAGGGAAAAAGCTAGAGGTGTCAATAAGAGAAATGGTCAGTTTTAGTTCCTATTCAAAGTATGGTGTCTCCACAGGTGAAACGAGTTGGTCTGCCGGCTCTTAGTCGTTGTATTTCAGAGCATTGTTATATGCAAGGCGCTCAGTTATAGAAAAATTCAACTTAACGGTAGTCAGTAAAATAAAGAATGAAATCGAACAAATCCAATTTTTAATAATTCAGCTTATTGCTTTGGGTAAATCACAGATAAATAATTTTGTAGAATATAGCTAAGACTTAGAGTTAAATATTTACTTACTTCTAACAGTCTATATGTTTTGAGTTGTTTCATTAGCTATATTCTACAAAATGATTAATCTGTGATTTACCCAAAGTAACAAGTTGAATAATTAAAAATTGGATTTGTTCGATTTCATTCTTTATTTTATTGATTACCGTTAAGTTGAATTTTTCTATAACTAAGCGCCTTGCGTATAACAAAGCTCTGAAATACAACGACTAAGAGCCGGCAGACCAACTCGTTTCACCTGTGGAGACACCATACTTAGGATAGGTACTAAAACTGACCACTTCTCTTATTGACACCTCTTGACACCTCTAGCTTTTTCCCTATTCCTTTACAGGGGGGACGGTCGCGCAGCGGGTGGTTCTCGGCGCAGGTGTAGGGTGGGAGTACGACACCGGCCGGCGGGCACTTGAAAAATTCGCCTGTTGTCTCGTTTCTCGATGTATTTTATAGGCTTTCTCCACAAATAAGCGTCTTGCATACACAACGATTGCTCTGAAATACAACCAGTGAGAGCCGGCATACGAACTCGTTTCACCTGTGGAGACAGCATACTTCGAATAGGTACTAAAACTGACCATTTCTCTTATGGTTTTTTTTGCAACAATGTTGCGCGCATCATAGCTCTGAAATGCAACCAGTGAGAGCCGGCAGGCCAACTTTTTTCATCTGCGGAGACGCCATATTTTGAATGTGTACCAAAACTGACCATTTCCCTGACCGTTTTTTTTTCGCAACAATGACGCCTCTTGTAAGCGCTATAACTCGAAGTTGCAACCACTCAGAGCAGTCAGACCGACGTCATTCACATTAGGGGACTACTCTACAACCCATCGAAGTAAATCTAACCGTATCCGTGATCGTTATGAAAAATCCTGTGACCTCTTAGTCTAATATGGGAATACCAGGATAATTTTTGATCAATTATGACGCCTAAGTATTTTGTCTGCGAAACTTTGTCAATTATAGGGCACTTGCAATTTTTATCTGAGGTTGTATTGCATGAGTGTACTTTAATGTCAAAGGCTACATCTTGAGAATGATTAGAGATTGAGAAACATATATAGTTCGTTTTTGTTGTGTTTAGTGACAGTAAATTGTCTCCGAGCCAATTGGCAATTTGGACCATACCCATTTCGGCTTTGAGTTTTACATCTGACCAATTGTTTCCGGAAAAAACCACAGCAGTATCATCAGCATACGAAAAAATATTTGCGTTTTTTACATTTAGGT
Source organism: Cosmia trapezina (assembly GCA_905163495.3). Classification (NCBI taxonomy): domain Eukaryota; kingdom Metazoa; phylum Arthropoda; class Insecta; order Lepidoptera; family Noctuidae; genus Cosmia; species Cosmia trapezina. The sequence continues at coordinate 14,794,301 of LR991040.1, read as the reverse complement.
TACAGAGGTCATTGATATAAGTAAGGAATCATATGGAGCCTAACACACTCACCTGTGGTACGCCATATAGTACGTCAGCATCCTCACTAATATGTGCTCCTATCTTAACTCTCTGTTTTCTGTTGGATAAATAATCTTTGAAAAAATTTAGGGGAGTTCCCCTTATTCCAATTCCCTCCAGCTTTGCTACAAGGGCTGGAACAGAAACGGTGTCGAAAGCTTTTTTAAGATCAAGGAATATCGTTAAGCATTTCTTTCCTGCGTCAAGATGTTCAGTTACTAACGAGCTAAGAGCGTCAATTGCATCTTCAGTAGATACTCCATGTCTAAATCCAAATTGCGAAGATGATATAATTTTGAATCTGTTCAAATAGTTAACTAGTCTCGTATTTGTTAATTTTTCTATAATTTTAGATATAGCTGGTAACACTGAAATAGGTCTGTAATTATTGACATCGTCTCTGCTCCCCCCCTTGTGAACCGGAGTAATAATGGATTTTTTCAATAGGATTGGAAAATACCAGAGTTGAAACAAACGTTAGTTAGATGGGTAATGATGGGAACGACTTCCTTATGACAGTATTTTAAAAAGCTGGTTGAGATATTATCCCAACCAGGGGCACTGCTAGATTTCAATCCCATCAGGGTATTTTCTACTTCCTTGAGGTCAGTTTCCAAAAGCACAAAAGAGTTATTTCGCATACTTGAACTGCAGGGTTGTATCGAGGGGGAATTACTATTTTGGATTTGTTGTGCTAATTCCTTTCCAATATTTACAAAGTAGTCGTTAACAAAGTTAACAGATTCACTTGGAGACGGTTTAGTATTTAATAGTTCAGTGCTTTGATTTTTGTATTTATTTGTATAGGTAATTGATTTTATATTTTTCCAGAGTAGCTTTGTGTTTTTGATAGAATTTGAAATAAGGTCCCGTTCATATTTTCTTTTTAATTTTTTAATGAGATTATTGCAAAAGTTTCTGTATCGACAGTATGTTATTTTTAAGACTGTGTTATATGGATCGGCCCTTAAGGATTTTTGCAATTTGTTTCTATTCCTAATACAACGCAAAATACCCCGAGTGATCCACGGCTTAATTACACGTTTACTGTGAATTTGGAACATACAAATGTATTCGACCACAGATTTAGAGTACCTAGGCTTGATACAGCATGCTATTAGATAGTATGAAAACCGAGCGTGTCATCTTTTTTATACATACGATAACTTCACCCCGGCCATTTAGTGATGTGCTCAACGTAAACAGAATTGGGGATTTGTGGAGTATGGCAAATGTTTCTGTACTTAAAGAGATACAAAATAAAATAAAACCTATTGTTTCTACATCAAATATGACTGAGACTGCTTTAATAGTAAGTATTTTAACTACCTATTACATATAACTTGAAAAAAAATTAATGAAGACTTTTATTTTTATGATTGCTTGTACTTAGCAACAAAAACTTTAAAAGGAAACAAGATATTAAAAGAATTTGCGATACACCCGGGATATCATTTATAAATACTTAAAAATAAGATTGTATCACGAAAGCAAATTATTCACTCAATCTTACAAACAAGAGTCTAAAAGGCAATTGTATACAAAACTAATGTTACATATCGGAGTATGATTTCATAAATAAAAAATATTCAAAAAGAAAATGTCATAATTATTTTCATTAGTTACAAACTTCTAAATCCTAAAACACATCCAATAAGAAATACATAATTCAAATGTTTTAACTTAACGTTTAACGTTTTTTTAAACGTTTCTTGTCTTAAAAAGTTCGGTATCGCATGGGTAGGCAACCCCATCCCGCCATTGCATGTTTATTATTGCGGTCTTTGTTTAATCTAAGCGATGTTGCGACTTGTGTAAGTGAGGCAGATATATGTTTACTTTTAAATTTTTAGTGGTTTCTGTTAGAGAGCATTTTGAGAAGATTGAAAGGCCTCTGTAGTTAATTGATTAAGTTATATTTTCTATAGGAACAAACATATGGTAGACACTTTTAGATAGAAGTAGGGGAAAGAGGGGGGAAACCGGACGGGGGGTGAAACCAGATAGTTGCTATTTAATTATTCCGCGTATATCTATCTCGTTGTAACTAGTTGAGAAATACGCGCCAACGCATACTCAGTGCGGTTGCAAATGACTGCGACGGCAGCATTTCAGCACGTGCGTCTATAAACGAAAATTGAAAACAAAGGTAAGTTACCTAATATTTTGATTTTTTTAAAGTATTATCATTAAGTTTACCTATGTGCTTTCGTATACAGTTGTATTTTTTAAGAAGTAATACATATTTAACCTTCTAAAACGGTATTTGTTGTTGTTATGAGTGTAAAAATAACCTGCTAGTTGTTAAAATTTCAAACATGGTGCCCGTGGGGTACAACCGGACGGGGTGATTTCGACTATCCGGTTTGACCCCGATTGATTTATATGTAGGTATTGTGGGCGTTTGTTTTATTCCTCTTTTTAATTACTTTTTACAGAGTGCCATGAACTTAACTGTATAATCGAAAGATATCATGCTGATTCCTTACTTCGAAAAGAATATGCAGCCATCAACGCGTCGAGGAAAAATCGCAATGTTAACAGAATCGCCGTATAAAAATGAGTTGGCTGAAAAGGCTACGCCATCAGTTATTAAAATTACATTTAAAGGTTAAGGTAAAAAGACGAATAAAGAATACAATAAAGAGTATTCGGAGTGTTTGGTTTGTGTCGAAAAGTACAGTCAAACTAATTCCACAGATAAATTTTAACTATGCACTTGTCATAGATAGGCTCACGAAAGTTGCATTGTTTGTTCTGAGCAAGAATTATTATTTTTTATATGTAAAACTGCAAATTTTGTTTTATTGTTAGTATCTGTATTCACAACTTTTTTTAACATAAAATGCCTATCCGGTTTGACCCACAGGTATGAGGTGAATTCGGATTTATAATTTTTCATTAAAATTGTTCTAGTTTATAGTTATTAAGAATGATCTCAAACTTTTTTATGCCAAATTTATGCCTAAGGTATGCTGAAACATTTATGATATAGATTGTCGCAATAAACAACACAGTGATTTATTTATTGTGTCTTTATCTTAACTATCCGGTGTCCCCCCACCTTCCCCTAACTATGTCACAGGGTGTGTCATAATCTCTTCAATATATATAGCTCCGTCTCTCTCTCTCTCTCTCACTGGAAACGTTCAACTTCTGCCCTGCTATAAGAGCTCATAGTAACCCCCCAGGTTGCTGATCTAGAGAATCCATAAGGTCGCACTGAATGCGCCGCGAGCTCAGTGCATATTCGGACAGCAACCGGGATGCATTCGCCTGCATTGTCATTAGCCATCATTTTAGCGTGGCTTTTTAATCGGTATAAAATAAATTGTTTTAGCAAGTTAAACTCAGTGTGTTTCAATAGCCATCCCAATAGTCAAGTACCACTTAGGTCGCGCCCCTACACCGACGATGGGATTATAATTATAACGCCACCGCTGCCCTACCCAGACGAAGTGACATCAACGGCTGCGGGTACTTCGGTACCGACCGCGAGCCAGCGAAACAGAGCGCCGCCGCCACCGATAGTCGCCGCGCGTTGGTGACCTTGAGCACGGGCCGCCCGTTGCCGCGTGATTCAAGTACTTCGGAAGCGTTCCCGCCTTCCAGCCAGGTCGTACTGTCTAATATGAATCCATTAGGGTTCCCACCTACGCCGAAATCATCTACAGTGAGCCACTCAACCGCCGTGTCGTCTGCGCAAAGCGCCGCGAGTGTCGTGCAGCGCATGCGCCAAACGTTGGTTCCGAGAATTCAGCGGTTATGATGTTGCCTGGCGCCGCTGTGGCCGCTGTTGCAACTCCATCTCTGGACGCGTATGTAGATCATACTTTTAATAACACCAGTTTACGCTATGTGGGTCGAAGTGACCCGATACCGGACTTTGACCCAAAGACCTCGCTAATTACTATGGAGATTTGGCTACGTAAGGTCGAGGGAATATCCAGAATGTTTATGGCGAAAACATAAATAAAAATGTTATGTGAAATATTATAGAAATTCACTTTATTTGATACAGTCTATCATAACACAAAAGTTAGTATATTTAGTTTTTATGGTTTTTTACGCCATCTTTTTCGGCGATAATTTCACAATGACAATATCCAGTTGCCAGTAGACAAAAAAATCTTTCAATGTAGCCAGATTAGAACATTTAACTTAAAATCTATGTTCGGATACGAACATACTGGGGGCGCCTCTGGCCATCATAACAAAACAGCTGAACCAAAAAATTACACAAGAGGAAAAGGACATACTTTCATAACACTAGTTCGGATGATCCCTTAGCAGTCTTAACCTCGAAAGCACGAACACATCCATCTTTACCAGGCATTACATGTAAAATTCTTCCTACGGACCAATTAAGTGGATTAATGTTATCATATTTTAAAATTACCATGTCACCTGGTTTCAAGTTAGGTTGGATGCTTTTCCATTTTGGCCTATTTTGTAAAAGAACCAAATAATATTTATGCCATTTTTTCCAAAATAATTGTTGCATTTGTTCACATTGTTTCCAAAAGGATAATCTTCCAACATTTACACTACTTAGATCTAATTCAGGATAGGACGACAATGGTGATCCCGTTAAAAAATGTCCAGGTGTCAAGTAAGACATATCATCTGGGTCTCTAGACGAGAGGCGTCAACGGCCGCGAGTTAAAAATGCCTTCAATCTGCACAATAACAGTATACAATTCCTCATAAGTTAACACTGTATTGCCTATTACTCGTTTCATATGATACTTGACGCTTTTAATGCCCGCCTCCCACAAACCACCAAACACAGGGGAATAACTTGGTATGAAATGAAAGGATATTCTCTCTGTATTGCAGAATTCTATTACAGTGTCTTGGTGTTTTGTAGAAGCTTGCAAATCATACAATTCTTTTAACACATTAGCCGCCCCTTTATAGCAGGCACCATTATCACAATAATTTTTTGTAGGCTTGTTCCTTCTGGATATAAATCTTTTCAAACAACCTAAAAAAGTCTTTGTTGACATATCAGATGCTAACTCTGTGTATGGCCTTAGTTACAAAACAAACAAACAACACTATATAGGCTTTAGTTATTACTGGATTGCGAATACGAGTTTGCTTAACACTAAAAGGGCCACCGTAATCAGTGCCAACTATCTGAAATGGCCTTGTCATATTTACCCTATCCAAAGGTAAAGATCCCATTAATTGGGTAGCATTCTTAGCCTTTCATTTAAAGCAACTAATGCATTTATATAAAACAGCTTTAATTTCACGTGAAGCATTAAGAATCCAGTATTTTTCATTCAAACTACTAAGAACCAAACTTTGACCTGCATGTTTTAATTGAATATGTTGCCTCCATATCTCCCTTAATAACATTGGATTTTTTAGCTAAAATTATAGGATGCATCTCTGCAAAAGGTAACTCAGCATTGTGTAATCGACCACCTACTCTTAATAACTTACAATAATCAAGAAAAGGATTAAGGCTACTCAAACTTGATTTTACACTGTTACCTGCTTGTAAGCATTCAATCTCACTTTCAAAATGTTTACTCTGATCTAATCTAATAATTGTCTGCAGGGCAGAGTCTAACTCTTTCGGACTTAACTTTTTCTCACTTTTACAATGTTGGGCCTTGCAAATATTTATAAATCTTAACACATATGCCATTATTCTAGTTGTCTTTTCTATATCTGAGTATTTTTCTAACATAGCCAATAACGCATTGCTTTTAACACATATATTACTTGATTTTATTACAGATTTTATTTCTTTTACTTCGGGTATATCTTCCATGGGCATTGGAAGTGGATCAGTGCCATGAACAAATTCAGCAGTCCCCATATACTTAGATCCATGCCACTTCCACATGCCACTTGGCTTCCTATTGTAGGCACACATAACCTCTAACAACTAAGCGCACATGGCTCAATAGGCATACATAGCCTCTAGTAATTAAAGCACACTTGGCTTCCTATTGTAGGCACACATAACCTCTAACAACTAAGCGCACATGGCTCAATAGGCATACATAGCCTCTAGTAATTAAAGCACACTTGGCTTCCTATGGTAGGCACACATAACCTCTAACAACTAAGCACACATGGCTCAATAGGCATACATAGCCTCTAGTAATTAAAGCACACTTGGCTTCCTATTGTAGGCACACATAACCTCTAACAACTAAGCACACATGGCTCAATAGGCATACATAGCCTCTAGTAATTAAAGGACACTTGGCTTCCTATTGTAGGCACACATAACCTCTAACAACTAAGCGCACATGGCTCAATAGGCATACATAGCCTCTAGTAATTAAAGCACACTTGGCTTCCTATTGTAGGCACACATAACCTCTAACAACTAAGCGCACATGGCTCAATAGGCATACATAGCCTCTAGTAATTAAAGCACACTTGGCTTCCTATTGTAGGCACACATAACCTCTAACAACTAAGCGCACATGGCTCAATAGGCATACATAGCCTCTAGTAATTAAAGCACACTTGGCTTCCTATTGTAGGCACACATAACCTCTAACAACTAAGCACACATGGCTCAATAGGCATACATAGCCTCTAGTAATTAAAGCACACTTGGCTTCCTATTGTAGGCACACATAACCTCTAACAACTAAGCGCACATGGCTCAATAGGCATACATAGGCTCTAGTAACTAAAGCACACTTGTACGTACCTTAGATAACACTACTTGGCTAATTAGCATTTTTTAAGGCTCCACAAGAAGAATTATTTGAGGTTCACAAAAATACGCACAATCATTACATTAGAGGAAAGAAAATAGGAATTATTTGAGATTTGATTAAATACCTAGATGCCTTTTGCACACATGGCCAAATATTTTAAAATCTGACGTAAGTAGTATATTATTGGGCATTCTATACCACTATCGGCAAGTCGCTCGGCGAGTGCGCCTCGCTGCCGACAGTGGTATAGAATGCCCAATAATTGATAATCGACTCGCCTCTTCACTCGACCGAGACAGTACGTTCGCTCTGAAGGGTGGTACAGAACGCTTAATAATGAACAATCGACTCGATCAATGACCAGTAACGCAAAAGAGGTTGTGGTAACTTTATAAATGTTAACGTACTATATACATTCACTCATTTCCAATCGGTTCATTTCCGACAGTAATCATGAAATTTGTAAAACAACCGCAATCGCTGCATGTTAATACAGTCTGCGATGATATTCGTAAGACTAGTTTTCGTCATGGTGAATTATTACCTGACTCAGTACGATGTATCATTTGCGGTCCGTCTAATTGTGGAAAAACCAATTTATTAATCGGTCTTCTTATACATGAAAATGGATTAAGATTTGAAAATGTTTATGTTTATTCAAAAACTCTGCACCAACCCAAGTACATTTTTTTAGAAAGAGTTTTGCAACGGGTTCCCGGTATTTCCCTCCAGAAATATCAGGGAAATGAGGAAGTACTGAGCGTTCAGGACGCAAAACCCAATTCCGTGATTATTTTTGATGATGTTGCATGTGAAAATCAAAATAACATGCGTGATTATTTTGCAATGGGAAGACACAAATGCATTGATTGTTTTTATCTGAACCAAACATATAGTAAAATTCCTAAGCAGTTAGTAAGAGACAATGCGAATTTAATCATACTTTTTAAACAAGATGAAATTAATTTACGACATATTTATGAAGAACATGTCAACACTGATATGACATGGATTGAATTTCGTGAAATGTGTTCGAAAATATGGAGTGAACCCTTCAATTATGTAGTGATTAATAAGGATTGCTCCAAAAATAAAGGATGTTACAGAAATAAATTTGACACTTTTGTTGTCTTTGATTAAATACTAATATTTAAGAGCGTTATCCCTGCGATATTGTTATTCTTCAGACAACGCTTAATCAATCACGAGCATTTTTGTTATTATGGAAAAATCATTGAAAAGACAAATTGTTGAAGCTGCAGAAGCTGTTAAGAAGAAAGTGCAAAAAATGAGAGATGTTGAGATTAACAATCAGCAAGTACTGGAATCAGTTTTCAAGCCGTTAACAGATCCACTTAATCAAATTGCTAATGTCAGTAAGCAGGCTTCTCTCTTACATAATACAGAAAATGAAGAAACCAAAGTTCCGTTTATCGATGAAACTTTTCAAAAAGATCCCCCAATTAGCAAAGGAAGCAATGATAATAACGACAATGAAGACGAATATGAATCTGATATTGAAAGTGACTCTTCGTACAAATCATTAGTTGAAAACAAGCAAGGTTATGATACGTCATCTTGGTCAGTGTCCTCAGAAGCACTGACAGATATTCCGTTTGGTGTCAGAGTAGAGGCAGGAAAGTTGATGTTAGGTTCTGCTCGTATAACGATCAGCGATGAGTATATCATCGTGGCTGGACGCAAATACCAAAATACCTCTGGTTTAAAACAGTTGCTGTTGAAAAAGAACGTAGATTTAAGTTTGGTTACAGAGAGTGATATGAAACACTATAAGTCGATGCTACTTGATACGAACGCACATCGACGAGACTATGAGCCTGGTAAACCAATAAAAAGTAATAAAGGACAAAAATATATGCAAATTATTAAGCCTCTCTTCCAGCTACGAAGTACAATTCAGGACCACCAATCAAAGGGAAAAGGACTACCCTTAACAAAAATGTGGAAGAAAAACGTTGATTTTGTATATTGGGACGATCCAAATGAACTGGTGGATAGGTTAAAATTATTAATTGCATCTCGAGATGCTGGTAACACAGGATTAGAAAATGAAATTATATCTATCATTGAAGAATTGCGTGAAAGTAAAGTTATAAATAAATAAATATTTTGAAATGTGTTTATTTTATTATCAGCTTCTTGATACAAAACACCTTAAACATGAACGTAGACAAATTCGGACACTACATTCACAAAAGAATGCGTTTATCAGAGTTATTTGAGTTTAATGAGAACGCATTGTTAAAATTAGAAAACGGAGATTTTGATTTAAAAACATCAAGACTGAGAGGAATTCAATCTCCAGTAGAAGCAGATGAAGCTGTGAACAAGGATTATGTAGATCGATTGAATGCTAACATGTTAAAAGAATTAAATCATCTGACCGTGAACAAGGATTACGTAGATCGATTGAATGCTAATATGTTAAAAGAATTTAATAATATGATTGGTTCATTGCGCTCTCAAATCATAAAAGACGCGAAGGGTACAGTTCAAGCTACTTTAAAAGCAAAGATGCTTGAAGTTTCAACTCAGTTGCAGGATAAGTTTTATACTAAAGCAGAGGTAGATAAATTACTACAAAAAACTCCGTAATGACAAAACAGCAAATTGTTAATGAAATACACAAAGCAGCACGAAGAAATTTTGTTAGACGTCCTGTTATTCTAAAGGGGATCGATGACTTGTGGCAAGCTGATCTGATGGACATGCAAAACCTAAGAAAATATAATAAAGGTCATAATTACATTTTAGTGGTGATTGACTGCTTCTCAAAGTACGCTTGGGCAGAGCCATTAAAATCAAAAAATAAACTTGGTGTTACTCATGCATTTAAACGAATACTGATTAACAGCAATCGTAAACCGGTTAATTTGCAAACTGATATGGGAACAGAATTTTATAACCACTCATTTCAAACGCTTATGAAGACAAACAATATTAACCATTACTCTACATTTTCTACCAAAAAAGCGATCGTAGAGCGACTGATTAAAACTCTTAAAAATAAATTATATAAATATTTCAGTCTGAATGGAAACTATACGTGGTTAGGTATACCTTTAGAAGTTACATTAAAGATATATAACAACACAAAACATCGTACCACAAAATTTAAACCAATTGAAGTAAATAAATGTAGTGAGTCAGTTATAAAAGAAAATATTAAAAAAGCTTTAAATCATGTAACCGTCCGTAGAAAACCTAAGTTCAAAGTAGGTGACTTTGTTCGTATCAGTAAATACAAACACAATTTTGAGAAAGGTTATACACCGAATTGGTCAACTGAAATATTTACTATAAAAAAAATTAATCGTACTATACCAGTAACATATCATATTCAAGATCAGCGAAAGCAATCCATAATGGGAACCTTTTACGAGCAAGAACTTCAGAAATGTAACTATCCAGGTATTTATTTGATAGAAAGGGTTTTAAAAAGAAAAGGAACAAAACTGTTTGTGAAATGGTTGGGTCTAAACGAAGAAGAAAATAGTTGGATCGACAAAACTGCAATAGTGAATTAATATAATTATATAACTATTACTCTTGCATTATTTCTTTCATTACACTTTAGACAATGCAAGGAGGTGAACTTGTTAATACTTTAATTAATAATCTACCGTTCGAACTTCATTTACCCGGCTACAATTATTGCGGTCCCGGAACAAAACTCCAGAAACGTTTATTACGAGGTGACAGAGGCGTAAATAAGCTAGACGAAGCTTGTATGCATCACGACATTGCATATGCAAACCATACAGATTTACCCAATCGTCACAAAGCTGATTTGCAACTACTAAATATGGCTAAACAAAGACTTAAATCTAGCGATGCTGGGAGAGGTGAAAAACTTAGTTCATGGTTAGTGAGCAAAGTTATGAAAGCCAAACTGAAATCTGGTTCCGGCATTAAAACGTTTAAAAGTTTCGTGTCAAAAATAAAAGCAAAAATAAAGAAACTGAATCCAAAGGACAGTAAAACTTTAATTAACGTTGCTTACTCAGCAGCAAAAAAAATATTTCCAAAGATTCAGAAAATTCGAGTACCGCGAGTACCCTTACCAAAGACTGGAGGTATTCTACCTTTAATCCCAATTTTTGCGGGCTTATCAGCTTTAGGAACTTTAGCTGGTGGTGCGGCTGGAATTGCAAAAACTGTTAACGATTACAAAGCAGGGCAGCAAAATTTGCGAGAAACACAACGACATAATAAGGCTATGGAGTCTTTAAAGTTAGGTCAGGGTTTATACATCAAGCCACATAAAGATGGTAAAGGTTTATTCGTACAATCTTCAAAAAACTGAAAAATAAGCTACCTAATCGTCCTCTCACTAATATAGACATTCAAAGGTTTGCACGCAACATCCCTCACTTTCGAGGAGTATACATGAAGGATCAGTTACCAAGGACGCCAAAACGAGTTGAATGTGGTATCGTTAACTTGGATGATTCTAAGAACGAAGGCTCGCATTGGGTAGCTTATGTAAAAATATGCAATTATTGTGAATATTTTGATAGCTTTGGAGATTTGAAACCTCCAATGGAATTAATGCGATATTTTAAGAATTGTAATGTTTTTTATAATTATACAAGATATCAGAAATTCAACACTGTAAATTGTGGACACCTATGTTTAGAATATCTGTGGACTTTTTGGGAATAAACGTATAAAACTTATGCTTTTCTTTTATTTAAATCATTTGCAAGATGTCACTCACATTATCGATAACTGGAAACTCGTCAACTTTATCTACTTACTATCCTAACACGTTGCAACTATATGAACAGTATGAGTGTGCCTTATTGCATTTCGCAACATTTAATTCTATTCCAAATATTGACAAAACGAATAATAAGCTCTATTATGGTTCTAACGAAGTTATTGAAATACCAGACGGCACCTATGAATTGCAAGATATTAATGATTATTTAAAATCTGAAATGAAAGATGCATCAATCAAACTACAGTGCAATAACAATACTTTAAAAGCTGCTGTATATTGTACAAAAGACATAAATTTTAATAAAGAAGGTACTTTTAGAAATTTATTAGGGTTTAATAAGCAGATCTTGAAAGCAAATAAATGGCACGAGTCACAGTTTCCAGTCAACATTTTACCTACAACAGTGATCAGGATCGAATGTGATATTGTAAGCGGCTCGTACACAAACGGAGAACCGAGTCACATTATCCACGAATTTGCACTCAACGTGCCTCCCGGATATAGGATTATAGAAATCCCGAAAAACGCGATATATTTTCCAATTAACCAAAACAACATTAGTTGCATACATATCAGGCTGTTAGATATAAATAACCGCTTAATCAATTTGCGTGGTGAAGAAGTGCAGCTGTATTTGCATCTCCGAAGAAAAAAATGATTGACTACAATAAATATGTGCATCCACAAATCAAAAATATCAGTTCCGCTCAAGCTTCCAACCAAATAAGAGCTCGCCCTAAGAAGAAAATAAAATTAACTAAAGACAACAAGGCATTCCTCAAGGCGATCGGTTTGCTAAAATGAATATCTTAGACGTTTTATCCGCTCCGACTTATGACAACACTGTAGAAGGAATCGAATTTCATTCTTACAAGCCCTACGTAACTAGTTTCAATAGAAACGATGAAATCCGCATACCTATTAACCAACAGGACTTGTATATACTTCCGTCAGCTAGTACCTTGTATTTGGAAGGAACTGTTGTCGTAAGTAAAAAGGATATGAAAGAGAAAGCCACTAGTGTTAATTTTACGAATAATGCTCTACTTTACCTATTCCAAGATATAAGATATGAGCTGAATGGAGTGGAAATTGATAGAATAAAAAATGCTGGCATAACTACCACCATGAAATCGTTAATATCAATGAGTGAAAGTGAATCAAAGATAGCCAACGCATGGGGCTGGAATATCGATGGAATTAAAAATATTAATGGGGGTAGCTTTTCCGCTTCTATACCACTCTGTAACATCATCGGTTTCGCAGAAGATTTCAAGAAAGTTGTGATAAATAGTAGGCATGAACTGATATTGCTACGAAGTAATACTAATCTGAATGCTGTCAAACTTAACACCGGTGAAATTGTAGACGACGTTCAGATAAATAAAATCATCTGGCGCGTACCGCATGTTAAAGTGTCTGACAAAGAGAAAATAAGTTTGCTAAAACTGTTAGAAAAAGATCGACCACTCCAGATGATATTTAGAAATTGGGATTTGTACGAATATCCAGCTTTACCTAAATCTACAAAACATACCTGGTCTATCAAAACTTCCTCACAAATAGAGAAACCAAGATACATAATTATGGGCCTACAAACAAATAGAAAAAACAATTCAAGTTCTGATATGTCCCAGTTCGATCACTGTCATGTTCGTGATGTTAGAGTATACCTAAATTCAACATACTTCCCGTATGAAAACCTAAATGTCAGCTTCGCGAATAACAGAATTGCTTTATTATACGAGCAATACATCAGATTTCAACAGTCTTATTACGGACGTCGCTCGGAACCCTTATTATGTGAGAAACAATTCAAAGATTTGGCGCCGCTATTTGTCATAGATTGCTCTAGACAAGCTGATAATGTAAAGACCGGTCCTATTGTGGATGTAAGGGTGGAAATTGAGAGTGATTCGGATATACCAGATCAAACTTCTGCATACTGCCTTATATTGAACGACTGTATCATTGAGTATAAGCCGTTGAGTAATACTGTGAGAAAAATATCATGAATCCGAATACTATCATATTAGATGTTCAAGGGTTTAAAGACCTCAACAATAATTTTATAATAAAAGAATTAGCTTTTGCTAGTCGTGATTATACGCAAACATTTTTAATAAAACCACCATACTTGTTTAAATACTTAACAAGTGACGAAAAGAGACAAGTTAAATGGTTGGAAAGAAATAGAGGTATTTATTGGAATGAAGGATATATTGACTATAGAGAATTTCAACGCATAATCGTTCCATATCTAGAAAATAAGGAAATCATTGTAAATGGTTTGGAGAAGGTGAATTGGGTAAAGGATCTGTGTGTGAATTGTAAAGTATCAGACCTTGGTACAGAACAATGTCTTAGTTTCTCTGCTTTGCATAAAAAATACTGTGAAGGAAGATCAAATTTTAATTGTAGTAAACATTTAAAGCATTGTGCACTTAAAAACGTGCTTTGTTTAAGGAAGTATTTAGAATGGGCATAAAATGTATGTAATAATGAGTGTAATGTACTTAGATTACTAGTTTTAAGGTTTTTAAATAAAAATCATAATAAAGTAAATTTACCTTTATTTTTACAAATACCCCACACGTCTTCAAATAACACAATCTAATACGAAATTAAAAACATTTACTATTTTACACACCCGGTTATTAAAAGTCAGTATCTATTAAAGATTTTGATATTTTCTTAACTAAAGACTCAGTTTCGTCCATAACACTGTCGATAGCATCTTGAACTATATATTGAGCGTTTATAATAACGTTCTCACTGTCACTATCACTGTCCATGGTTTGAGAATTGTTGTTACACAGATCTACGACTGAAATTTTTATTAATTTAATCCCTCTTCGCTGTAGTCGACTCATAACGAAGGATTTTGTTGGCTTTTGCTTTTTCGACTTTTCCCTGCATCGTTGTTTTGGTTTTTTATCTTTCGTGACTTGTTTGCTGTGCTCGGGCTCGCTGCGAAACATCTCAGAGAATCCCTCGTAGGGATCCTGAGCATACTGGCTGAACACAATCTCGGATTCAGAAATCTGAAACAAAAATATAAACACAATTTATACCACTATCCCGTAGTAAAGCGCTTGAACGCTTTATAATTAGGTTTTCCATCGAGGAATTTCTCAAAAGCAGCCTGAAGTTTAGATTTGGTTTAGATTTGTGACAATAGGCTCTGGAAAAATGTAAGTCTATATACACCTCTGCCAAACCAATCGTCAGTTACGAAACATCATAAAAAATCGAATTAAAAATATTTTACTCACCGACATGATGACTTTTGATAGAAGTTATAAAAAAATATTTAACAGGTGTTCGCGCTGAATAATTTTTCGTAAATGATGCCAAAACAATTAAATACTGTTGTACATAATTACATGTCATACTAATATTGTCAACTAAGCGTTTGTGTCTCCAGGCTAAGGCCAATGAACTGCAACGTAGGTAATACTTATACAATGACTAATACTGCCGCGCTAAAGATAAGAGCAGTAAGTATGTTTTGCATAGTTTTAGGTAATTGGCGCGCAAAGCTTTTGTTACAATTTTGTTATTCCGGACTTCTGTTTTTAAGTTAATGGTTGAAAATCTACACGTTTCAACCAACTAATATAACTTAAAAACAGAAGTCCGGAATAACAAAATTGTAACAAAAAAATCTTTGCGCGCCAATTACTCAAAACTATGCAAAACATACTTACTGCTCTTATCGTTAGCACGGCAGAATAGCGCCTTGTAAGCATGTTACTTAATCGTAAAACGTTAGTTATTCGAAAATCAACCTTATGATGCATGGTACTCTAGGTGCATAGTGAAATAACTGCAATCAGTATTTACTTTATTTACCGATTTAAAAACAGAGTGTAATGATATTTTAAAATAAATAGGATTTCATAAATGAAACAAATCGATAGTTATAATAATTCACATTTTATTTCATTATCGTATAACTTTAACATTTATTATTTCCTAAAACTAAACCAATACAGAAGTAGCTGAAGGTAACACTTAACTTAAATTATTATCAAAGTAATTCATTCTTAAAAATAAATGCATGACCCCAGGCTCGGGTCGATATTTGATCCACAGATATCGATCGTTTGTCATCATTTCTAGATAAAGCAACTTTGTTGACAGTCCGAGTAAATATTTCGTGTTTTATAGATTTAAACATATTATTTTTTCTCCGAATTACTCCACCATTAAATAAAATGGTTTCATAGTCTGATAAGTTTAAATCCCTGACCACGCATGATTTTACTCCTTTTGCTTTTTTAATAATATTATTAGGGGTTTTTATAGAGTAAAGTTTCGATCTCAAACCAACAAAATCAGATATATATTTTCCTCCCATTTCATCTTTAAAGAGACCGGGAACCTTTTTATTTTTTAGCGGTATTTGAAAATCATTTGTGACTTCATAGTTACTGCTGTCAAAATATTGCAAAAAATTATATTTCAAATCATGGTAAAAATCGTTAGTGTATATTTTATAGACAAAGGAATCGGTATCTGTGTAACATAGCTGCACTCGGTCTTTATAAAAAGGCTTTACAATATTGTAATGAAAGTAATACATGTGTGCTTTTGAAAGTTCTAACACAGTGAAACCTATGTATATAGGCTTGTCTAAAATAATTTGATCAGGTTTCATTTGTATTGCAACTAAATTTTCTGATAAAACAGATGCACTGTGGAAATAGGGGTTGGCTATAAGTTTCTCAGCGGATATGAATTTCTTAGTTCGATTGGACTGATCGGACCATTGATTAACTAAATGAACGGTTACTCTATTTTCCGTATTTTCTAATGTTTTTCCAAAAACACTGTTGTTTAGTAACTTAAAAAAGTCTTGTTCGAAGGAACTTTTTGCTTTTTGTCTTAATTGAGTATTTAACTCTATGTACTGTTTTAAATATGGACTCTGTCTAAAAGTAATAGCTCTATGAATTTTACGTAATATTAAACCATGTTCCAAACATTTTTTTAAATGAACGTAATGAATCACGTAATTGTACTTATTATACAAATTTGCTATTAATTTCTTTGTTTTACCTCCCGGGGGTATACATTTTTCAGGACAAAATGGTAAGTCATTATGCTGATTATGTAAATGCTCGGGATACAATAGATCGACTTCTAATATGAAGCCCCAGTTTGCGTTATCCTCTATAGTGGTAACATTAAAATTAGCTAATTCGTTATCACTTAAAAATCTGAAACTAGAGTATGGTAAATACTGACACATGCTAAAACCGTAAAGATTATTACAATCTAAATATACTATGAAACTCTCAGGTTGTGAGGGATTATATTCAGGCATGTATTTGTGATTGGCTCTAGCGTGCCGATGGGAACACATGCACAAACCACCGCGTATACCGCTTTGTATCATTCTGATGATAGCTAAGTCCGACACGAGTTCTAACTGAACGCCCGTTTTTAGCAACATTGCATCGAAAGATAAACTTGGTGCAGTAATGTAAAACGCTGGGTCAAGACTGTAATACTGTTTACAAGTTTTCCGGAAATTTTGAAATATGTCTGTCAACAAAAGCACATCCGTTTTTAAGTATAGATCCGTATACTCGCCGAGGTTATTAATATTGAATTCAGCCCAAACAGTCTGTGCGTGATTATAATCTTCATCACTAATGTCTTCGTTAGTCAAAGAATTATAAAAATTACCCTTAGACGGCAAAGATTTTTGTTCGTAACATTTCCAATTGGTCATGTAATCATATGGATATATACCTTTTCTTTTCAATAAATTAAACTGTCTGTCTTTAGAAAAATGAAATCGAAGGTTAACAAAATCTGCCACTTGCAAAGTTTTAGCGAGCTTGTCTAAACTTGTCCCTAAAAAGTTGAATGAGTCTAAAAATCTTATACAAATAAACTCGTTATCAGCAATAGGAATAAATTTGGTAAATGCTACATATTTTTCTTTAGTCTTGGGGATTATTTTAATTGGGCCTGGAATTTCGCCTAACTTTTTTATAAATAAATGACAATCGTACCCGGATAAATTGTGAAAAAATATTGGAATAAATTTTGGTACTTTGTGTTGCAAATTACAGTGTCGATGTGCTGCACCTCGATAGAGGCCTGTAATATGGCAATGATCTCTTACTTTGTCGGCCAACAGTAAATTGTCGCAAATATGACACCTAATGGCGCGTTTGAACTCAAGAGAATTTTCCTCAGTGAATATCATAGGTTCACTTTTGGATATAATTCTATGTATTTGTTTTACATCCTCAGTAAGAAAATGTATAAATTTCGAAACACAATCATTACCGCGATAACTTCTATAGCCTTCAACGGTATCATTTTTATTTGATGACACGACATTGTAAGCGAACGCCGCCGGCACGTGGCGTTTTGAGTATGACGTATTAGCGGTGTTGAAATCATCGCCGGAAATGGGTTCTAGTAACGTTTCGAAATCGGCGTATATGACGAACGGAATATTTTGTTTCCTATCATAATTTTTAAATTTTAAAAATGACCCTGGCTCTGGTAAAACAGTGACGATCCCCCCACACAAGTGGGATTCAATTTGACTAAGCGTTGGAAAAAACAATAAACAAGTTTCACAGAAATATAGTTTACCATGATGCCTGGTCATCTGATTTCTAACTAAACGAGATAAATCTTTGATAAGACAGTAATGAGAGTTATTATTGTTTTCTATAAACAGTAGATGGATACTTTTATTAGACTTATTATTCAACGTTGTATACAATGGCCCAATAATTGTCTTTTCATTTTTTAAACCATATACAAATATATTGACAGAAGGATTATTTTTCTCAAAGATGGCTATGTCTGAGAATGTGATTGGAAATGTCAAATCATTAACATTCAAAACATCCTGAAAGCGGGGATAAGACGAAATCCTATCAGGATGTCTATTTGTGGGGTACAGTGCCGCCACAACACACCACAAAAAGCAATACTCATCATTGTTCCGAATATTCAAACAAGCTCTTTTACTTTTTATGAATTTCGGCAAAGTTAAAAATTTAGATCCGCTGAGTGGTTGATATTTATTAATATTTAATTCTAAATGTGAATTGCATAAAAAAGTCCAACCACTATCTCTTTCTTCAAATTCTTCAATTTTTTTTAGTAGTAAATCAACAGTTAATTTATAAATAGATTCAAAATCGTAATTAAAATGTGTAATAAAATTGTTGGTACGGAATGATTTTATTTCTTGTTGATCATTTTTATACATAAGAAAAGAAGCAAACAGTTCAAAGTTTATTTTGACAGAGGTGTGTTTCTTTAATGAAGTATCTATTAGATGTTTGACTTGTGTACTAATACTTTTGAGAAACATCTCGGGAAAACTATGTATTTGTTCACCTGTCGCTGTGATTTTGTAACTTTGGATTCGTTTTTTAAAAGAAGAATTAATAATTGCAACATTATCATACATAGGGATAGAACTATTGTTTTTATGTACATTGCTACGTAAATGGCCAGACCATCGACGATTATCTACAAATACTTTGCAATCAGAGCAGTGAGGCATTATGTTATTGTTGAAGTCAAAGAACACCTTCAACTAATTATTTCAATAAAATTAGATTAGTATACTTACAACTAATATTCACGGTCTTAGGTATACCAGACAAAATATTTTATTATAATTACTATAATAACTTGATCAGGACTATTTTACGTTCGTTCCAAAATCCTTGTATAACTCTTCACAGACAAGTCGGTAATTATTTTAGGCAAGATGAACCTGAAATAATGATAAAAAATGAATGCATTAGGTACATAATCTACTTAGGTAAGATAATGGTATATTCTGAAAACAAAATTATATTTAATAATTTACCTGCAAAATGTTAAATGATTTAGGTATACATGAGATTGTGTATCTGCGTGGTCCAAATATGTAGGTATACTTCAGGTAATTTAATAATTCTTCACAGGCAAGTCAGTAATTAATATTATGTTCAGGCAGAATGTATCTGAAATTTTGAAAAAATTGTTGTATTAGGCACCGATAAATAATTATGCATATAGTTGCAAATTCTAGGTTGAAAAATAACAATAATT
Source organism: Cosmia trapezina (assembly GCA_905163495.3). Classification (NCBI taxonomy): domain Eukaryota; kingdom Metazoa; phylum Arthropoda; class Insecta; order Lepidoptera; family Noctuidae; genus Cosmia; species Cosmia trapezina. The sequence goes on along the minus strand of LR991040.1, from coordinate 14,774,707 downwards.
ATTATTGTTTTCTGGTATTTGATAATTACCTGCACAATATGAAATGATTTATACATATGAATATGTATCTGCGTGATCCAACTATGTTATTTTCAGCTCCCAACGATATATCGAACACAGTTGCTCCAGGAGATGAAATTTTTCGTATGTACTTTCTGGGGGTCTAAAATGGCTGCTTTAGCATAATCATAATATGAATGACGTTAAACATTTAAAATGGTTAAAATGGACTTTATTGTCATAACGATAAAGTCCATTTTAACAATTTTAAATGTTTAACGTCATTCATATTATGATTCTACTAAAGCGACCATTTTAGGCCCACTGGTGTGTGATCAATAAAATATTTATTTTTATTTATAATATTTGACTTGATTGTACTGTAACAGTTTAGAAAGGTGCTCACTCCGAGAGACTTTTGAAATGATAAATAATATTTTAGGGTATTTCTTTTTTGTCTACAAAGCAGAAAAAATATTTCATCATAAAAGTTGTTATTGTCTAAATGTTACACGTGTGCTGAACATAATTATTTATTTCACAATCACAATAATCAGCTTTTTTAGTTAGGGTTGGTTATAACTTGGTAGGCATTTCAATATACAAATTTTACACAATGCACTAATACGATTAAAATATATCATAGTATTTCGATGGATATTAACTTTCATGGTTTCCTCATGGCTTTTAGCATAGTTATAGGAATTATATTATCTTTTTATTTTAGGAAGTCTAGAAAAATACGCGGTAGACGACAGTAAGTTCACTTTTTCTACACGAGACCTAAATGTAGATGACGAAATGATTACCTTAGAAACATTTATTTACTTCTTTAAAATAATAAAATCCATGTGGTGCGACGTTTCCGCACACGCTATCGTTTGGTCAGCCCTATCTCATTTCGCTGCATCGACATTCGATACAGTATAGGGGAGATGTAGGTAATGGGAGTCACTTAAGCGAGAATTGAAATAAAAGCAAATCTATAAATCAACTATTTATTGCTTTAGCTGTATAACAAACTTTGCTTATCTGACTATCAATTGAGATCACCTTTAATCACTTTGGCTTACTATTTTAGGAACTATAATCATTAGAAAAAAAAAAAAAAAAAAAAACAGGTTTGATCACCATTGTCAACATCGGTTGGCAATGGTGATCAGCGTGTGGACAATGGTAGTCAACATATATTGCATATATAATTGCGGGCTCTCGCCCGAATTCACCACATACAAGACACTGCATGGTTACCAGTCTTCTGCATCATCGTCTTCATCGTCCTGGCACAACTCATGTGTATTCATCTTTCTGTATCTGATTTGCGGTGCACCCGTAGAAAACGTTGGATTTTTTTTATTGTGTTCGCGAATATAAATTGGGTGACCACCATTGCCAACTGACTCCAATTGCCTACATCTCCCCTAACATTTTCCTTAGTCTTCATTTTATCAACGTGTATAATACGACTATAGAAAAAGTTACTTTAACACAGCAACACCAGATTGATTGTAGGGGATTTAAACATGTGTTACTTATAATTCGATTTTAACTTATAAGCTACAAGTATTCCCGTTCGGTACAAAGTATTCGCAGTCTGCAAGTACAACGAAGTGCTCTGCTATCTTCAGCATACAATCACTCCCTGTCGCCTACAAATCAGTGACGGCATTGTGGATAGCCAACCGCTGCTGTCATCGCCAACCAAGTGAACTTCTGATTGAAAAAAATGTAAGTCTGATAAAATATTCTGTTCGTTTCATGGATCACACTTGTCATTTATAACTACATAAGTTTGTTTGTGAGCACGTTACTTCACAGATCACCTGATCTGTACATAGTATGTCGAGCTCAGTCTCAGTGCTATCCCATTTAAATATTAGCGAAGCAGTGTTTGCCCGAACACTTGTGTTCTATAGTATGCCCAGCGCAATGGAGATTACTCCATTGAGAAAGTTAATAATATTTGTGTGACTAAATTTCCCCTATCTTTATTTCAGGTCAGACTCTGAGTGTGATTACTCGCAAGCATCGATCACTGGACACAAAGTGAAGTCATGCCGCAAACCGTCTGCAGACCGCAATGGGAAACGCAAGATGCAGTCACAAACAACAACCGCAGCTCGTAGCAGGTGAATAATATTTTGAATTAATTATCTCCTAGCTTTGATTAAATTAAAACAGTAAAGTAGTACGTTTCTACTAATTGAACTATAATAGTCCAATTTACATAAGTATTCCATTCGTTTATTAGGTAGTCACTTGTAATATTTTCTATAGAAATATCCGAGTTGTCGTTCATAATAATATATTATGCGATTGTGTGCGTTGCTTACACACAGTGGTGTGGTATATATATATATATTTTTTTTTAAACATTAAGTAATAACAGTTTTCGTAATTGTTTCAGTAAAAAAACCAATACTGGCATCGACATATTCGGCATCAGTCAAAACCGCGACATCCCACACAAAGAACATTCATCGGATCACCTAACTTCATTCTTTGTGAACCGCGTAGCCAGCGGCTGTGAGCGCCGAGCAACGAGCACCGACGGAGAGTACTACATCGACTGCAAGGTGTACAAGGCTGACGACGCTCGCCTGACCGACTCCGCCGAGCTGTGGAAGAAAGCGCTCGTCCGAATCAAGTTCCAGACCGACGCGGACTCACCTCAGTGGCGAAAATTACAAGAGCTCGTACGTGCGGCTGATGTCTTGTTTCCAGACAAACCAACATTTTATGATAATTAAACTAAGTATCTAAGTTACAGTTGTATATTATTTACAGTAACAACCCGTTAACGCTTCAGTCACAAGCTTTGGTTTGTTACAATCATCAGCCACCATCACTCTCGCTCGACATTCTGTTAACAGCGAATGCAAACTCGAGTAATCGGTCGAGTGCAGTAAGTAAACGGAGAGTCGAGTTGATGGTTGATAGTACATCGTTCTGCGAAACGCGGCATACTGGTCAGACGTATGGAAGACAGTGGTCAGGAGTAAGTTACTAGTCATTGGTCGAGTTAAGCTCATCCAGTACGCGACACAATGAACTGTCTCGTTCGAGTGTATCAGTCGAGTTGAGAGTCGAGTCGAGTATCGATTTGATCGAGTTAATCGTTCCTAATCAAGTACTCAGTACAATGTACTGTCTCGGTCGAGTGCAGAGGCGAGTAGATTATCTATTATTGGGCGTTCTATACCACTGTCGGCAGCGAGGCGCACTCGCCGAGCGACTTGCCGATAGTGGTATAGAATGCCCAATAATATACTACTGACGTACTTAGTCAATAGTAAATCGATGAATCTAGGTCATAGTTAATCGATAAATTCATGCTTTACTTACGTGCTCCAGGATAGCTTTGTTCGTATCGGGCACACTTGGCCCAAGTCTTTGTTAGCTCACTTGGCCAAACAAAAACTTTAAAGCACACTTGGCTTTATCTTTAGCACACTTGGCTAACGTTTAGCACACTTGGCTAACCTTTAGCACACCTGGCTAACCTTTAGCACACATAACCTAATATTTCTTAAGTCACTATTATTCTAGGTTTTTTTTTTTTTTTTTTTTGTAGGCATATCCCACTTCTGAGATGTTACGAAATCATACACCTCAATTGCAGTATTGAATATAATTGATTAACTTAATTCCAAAACACATGGTTATTAACAATCACTTATCACAGTTATCACTTATCATCATGAATTTAATAAAAGTAGCACGGATCCGTCAGATATGCTTACAGGTCAAAGCCTAGAAAAAGACTGACTCTGTCCTAGCAAATCAGTTGCCAACTGAAGGATCCCCACTTTAAACGGAAGTGAACACTCAGCCGGCTAACGACCAATCAGAGCAAAGTAAACAGTACACACAATCACTTGACTGACTTAAATAATTTCATGACTTATGATTAGCCTTATGATTATTATAAATAAACTTTTAAAACTTAAACAATAATTATTTACTAACTGTATTAAAGAAATATACTTTAATAATAGTATTCTACAAATGAATACCTAAACGGATGTATAAAGTTCGTGCAATCACTAGCGCCATCTGTCGCTTGTGGAAAAAAGTCTTATTCGTAATTATTATTTTAAAAATCATTACAGTTGATACATACTTACAATAAGTTTTCAACGTTTAAGTATTTTAAACATTTTTCTAAAGGTACGATAATTTTAACATATTAGGGTAAATCATATATTCTTATTTCGGCAACAGAAGTTTTATTATTGTAACGTAAATTATAGCCTAACGTTATAATTTGGTAAAACAGTTGCAAGCGACTGTACATCTTGATACCAAATAGACCAAGAGCAAGGTTTAATGTTTTCAAAGAAATTGAAGCCACTCCAACCTAGTAATTTATAAATCATAAAAACATATATGTAATTGAGAATTTGTCTCTCTCTGACATTTCTAAGGAGTTTAGACCAATATAACTAGAATTATATTACACATTATTAATAGAAATATTATTTCTTAGCAATTTTTCGTAAATTCTTCGATCTAGCTCTTGGACTATACCTTAAAAATTTAACTCATTATATCTTCTAAACTAAGACCCGACAAAATCTGTGACTTGGCGACAAATTGCGACTAATTAGCGAGTAAATTTGGGAGAAAACAGATCTTCGCTAGGTGTCCTAGTTTTTGTGATATAAATGGGGAGATTCTCTCCAGATCGGCTACCTGGAAACGCTTAGAACTTTTGAACCAGTGACCGACGGATTCTGATATTTGGCGACTAATTTCGACTAATTAGCGACTAAATTTGGGAGAAAACAGATCTTCGCTAGGTGCCCTAGTTTTTGAGATATAAAGGTGGCCAAGCTGGGGAGACTCTCTCCAGATCGGCCACCAATGACCCCTTATAACTTTTGAACCAGTGACCGACAAATTCTGATATTTGGCGACAAATTTCGACTAATTAACGACTAAATCTTTGTGTTATCAAAAGTAAAATCCCTGATGGTGGCCAAGCCAGTGTCAGGCACACAGTTTTGTATTTAATTTCTCACGGTAAAATTGCTAGCTAGACACGGTAAGGCAGTGTCTAGGCTGACTGATCCTTTCAACTTGGTAACTTGAGGTAAAAGGTAACACGGTAATAAGGTATCAAGGTAAAATAATGTAACAAGGTAACACGGTAACAAGGTATCAAGCTAGCAAAGTTACAAGCTAATATAGAATTTTATAACTAAAATAGTAGAATAGGTGCCGAACCAGTATTTTACTTTACTTTTATCTGCATGAACCTACTAAATATGTACTTAAATAAATAATGTTATATGTTCATATTTCTATTCATTTCCATTGCTGATTACAAAACACACAGAGCTCGGAGTTCGCACGCGTGGTACATTCCAGTCCATCCAAAACTCTATGCCATAAAACATTATCTACAGTACCTACATTAATTCAATTACATTAGTTAGAGCAGTGGTGGCCCACTGGAAACGATTGTAACTTATAAGTTGTAGGTCGTGGGTTCGAACCCAAGTAGGGACTTTACGTTGTGTAATTTATTTCATCACCACTGATCTCAAAACGGTGAAGGAAAACATCGTGTGGAAACGGGCATGTCCTAAAACCAAAAATTCGAAGACATGTGACATCCAGCAATCCGCACTGGGCTTGCGTAGTGGACGACACACTCTCTCTAAAAGAGAGGTGGCCTGTGTCTCTTCAAAAGAGCATCTATCTAAATTCTAATTAATCTTTTTTTCTGCCCACGTGCATGGAAATGGTACTGAGGATTTTTTTATTGTGAAAATAGTGTAAACGATAAAGTCTTGTATTTTTCTTGTAACAGTTCACTTTATTAAACTTACAGACTTACACGTATCAACAGCTATTTAAAATGAATCCAAAAAATTACAGTCCTCGATATGAAATTTATAACAAACATCAAATTCGTCTATTTTCGTTCAAACATTATTGGGCGACCGCTCATTCACAAAAAAGATTGGTGATGGAAATGGTTGATGCAGGATTTTTTTATTGCGGAAATAGTGTAAACGATAAAGTCATGTGTTTTTCTTGTGGAGGTAGTATCGAAGATTGGGAGATTCACAATGATCCTTGACTACAACATGCTGTAAACTTTCCTAAATGCTATTATTTAAATGCTGTGAAAGGAAGAAAATATGTTGAAAAGTCAATGTCTCATAAAGAGTGATTGTCAGAAAGAACAAATTGAGTTTAAAAATACATCGTAGAATAAGAGCAAACCGGACAATCAATTTATGTTAATAGCAACCAAACGATATTCAAAACGTGGATTAAATGCCGTGAAAGGAAGAAAATACGTTAAGTCAATGTTTCATATGGAGTGATTGTCAGAAAGAATAAATTGAGTTTACAATCCATTTTAAATGTTAATTGCAACCAAACGATAATCAAAAAGTGGAGTAGCGCCCAAACTACATACTGAAAAATATTTAGATCTGGAATAGGCGCTGAACCAGTATTTCCACTTTCCGTTCCATTCGCAACCAAATGAGACTCAAAAAGTGAAATAGGGATAAAACAACAAAGTTTGTAGATCCATTTATGTTATTGTGAGCCGATGGAACGGAAGGTTACCTAACAGTAAACGGTAGATTCGCAGGGATCGACCTAATGCAACCAAACAAGATTTTAAAAGTGGAATAGGGTTTAAACCGCAAACTTTGTAGATCCATCATTTATGTTATTAGCTATTTCTTAACCACTTTCGTTCCATTCGCAACCAAAAGTGATTCAAAAAGTGGAGTAGCGCCCAAACCACACTGAAAAATATTTCTGTTTCATCGCGAGGAATAGGCGCCGTTCCATTATTTTACTTCCATATGATGTAGGATTTCATATTTCACCTTCCGATCGGTGGAATACGCGCCGAACCAGTATTTTACTGCATTATGTAGGATTTCATGCTCAGTCCCTTTCATTTATATTATTGGAGCACGCAACTCCACGAGCGGAGCGAATGTGGAGTAGCGTGCCCAATAATATCCTACTTATGGGCATATTTAGCATCTCTCTAGGACCTTTACGTGCCGAGCTAAAATAAAAAAAGGCGGAAATAACGCTACGCGAAAACAAAGTAATAACTCGGGCAGGCAATGCTATGCGACGAGGTGGTTCGGGGGAGCAAGAAATTTCACGCAGACGAAGTCGCGGGCAGCAGCTAGTATAAAATATGACAATAAAATATCTAAATGGAATGACATTGTGGATGTATATAAAACAGACTGCAGTCACGCACAAATGCGATTGTTACATAAATTAAATGATGAACATGTGATTCCAGAAAAAATTAAGAAGATGAATGTAATTATTATTTTGTTTGTGAAGATATGGATGCCTACGGATGCCTAGTCTGTTCGGTTTAATCACAATAATCACGCATAAGCCGAGTACTTTATTAGTCTATTTTATTGCAGGTTAAGAATTGTGTGAGAGTGTTCAGCAAAACAGTGGCAGCTACTTTGTCGTACACGTTCGTCTTCACTTCGTCGTGCTCAGTTTTGTAAGTATTTTGCCTGCAATGTAGTTTTCTCAACAACTGCAAGCTGTGTCACATAAAAATAGTATACTAAAGCTTGTTAATTTTTTGTTGCAGCTCAATATGCCGATGGCAAACCTGTAAGCCCAACTTTAACAAACACGGCAGAAATGGTATAATTTTTTGATGATTTGTTTGATTCGGTCAATGGAGCCTGTCTCTCAGGCAAGAAAAATAAAGGTAAACCTTTGCGGAATGCAGTGACAGCATCATCTCAGCACCACAGATTTTGGAGCGAGGCAATAAAAAAACTACAAAGCATAAAATTCATAGAAAATAAAAATAATACAGAGACATCAGTGCCCTCATTAAAAAAAACTGGATAGTTACGCTGAAAAGCTATCAAATGCTATCCCGTATTAGCATAAATAAATAAATAATAAATAAATCAAAGGTTGTGGCAATTCTTTGCGACGCGATCTCAACAGATAACTAAGGCGGCATAAATAGTTGAGGTGATGCTGTTATTCTCCATAACGTGTTCATGGCGGATAACCATACAGTCTCGTGTACTTTACAGTACTTTTGTGCGCGCACACATGCATGCAGTGGACTCGTGTCGACGCGTACGCGCTTGTTGTTCGCGAACTCAGTCTTGCTTCCGCTACTGGAGCGAAAACATTTATTTGTACGCGCACACGTCACATTGTTTAATTAAGTTAAATATGGATTGGACGAATGATAAAATTATAAAATTTATTCAAGCAATTGAAACTTATCCTTTAGTATGGGATTCCAGTCACAATGATTATAAAAATAGAAACAAAAAACACGACGCCACTCTAGAGTTGGCTCAAAGTTTCAATTGTGACTCGACGGAGATAATGAGAAAATGGAAAATTATTTTAGCTCAGTATCGAAGAGAAAAGAAGAAAATCGCGGAATCAAAATCTTCAGGTTCTGGTATATCAGACATATACAAACCAAAATGGTTTGGTTATGCTTATTTGAATTTCTTTCATGGAAGGGACGAACCGAACGCCAGTGTGAACTCACAGGACGAAATAAATGAACAGGTACGTTTAATTTTTTTTATTTTCAAACCACTTTTTTTATTTTTAGTTATGCTTTTACGCTAGTGCTTCTTGCCATGGCACCATTCCGATGTCAGTTTGGAAATAATGTGCAAATTCTTCTCGTATGTCTTTGGCATCACCAGGTGGTCTTCTTCCGACATGTCTTAAAGGTAGTAAGTTTGCCATGGGTGCATCGCGCCGCCAACTTCCATCGATAGTGCTATGAGTAATTTGGTTTTCAGTATCAAAACTGCCAAAAGAAGTATAAAGTTGTGCAGACGACTTTTGTGTCATCAAAAAATTATGCAAGTAACAACATGTCAGTGTTATTAATTGTGCCTTTTCTGGAGCTAACAGAATATGTTTTCTGAGTACGCGAAATACAGCGGACAAAATACCAAATACATTTTCCACAACACGTCTCGCTCTGCTCAACCGATAGTTAAATATTCTTTCTTTTGATCTTTTGTCATGTTGACCGGGATATGGTTTCATTAAATTTATATCTAATGCAAAAGCATCATCTGCCACAATGACATGTGGAATTGGTTTGTTCCTTCCGGGTAGCGCATAAGGTTGAGGCAAATTTAATTTTCCTTGCTGAAGATTAGCATAGAAACCAGTATTTTTGAAGACACCACCATCCGATATTCTTCCTTTACAACCGACATCTACGTACGTAAATTTATAATTTGATCAACCAGTGCTAAAAGTACAATGCTGAAATCACCTTTGTAATTAAAAAAGTCACTTCCAGTATTCTTTGGAGCTTGAACAATAACATGTTTGCCATCCATAGCCCCAATGCAATGAGGGAAATTCCATAGATGGTCAAATTGTCGTTCTATCATCATCCATTCTTCTGAAGTGTTAGGCATCTGAAAAAAGAAATCTTATTATTATTTCAGGTAATACAAGATACTCAGGAACACACAGTTAATGAAGATCAAGAATCTCCTCATGAAAGGCCAGTCGAAAAGTTTAAGGCTCCGAAGAACTCGCAGAAACGTCGTGCTGTCGATGAAGACCCGAGAATCGCTCATGCTTTGTCCATTATGGATAACGTAAACAAGCAGATGGAAGCAAGAAAGCATGATGATGATGACATTTTTGCTGCAGCTGTCGCAACGAAGCTAAGGAAAATTAAGGATGAGCGAACGAAGATTTTAGTGCAAAGAGATATTGATAATCTATTGTATGATGCTATTATTGGTACTGGAAAATATACTACGACCCCAATGCCTTCACCGTATTCAGATTCGTCGAATTCTCAGATCCGAGTTTCAAGTTTTCAGATCCGCGATAATGATGACTCAGATCTTTTACGCCAGAATGACAGCGAAATATTAACTTGGCACGATATTTAATGCAATAAAAGTAATTAAAATTAAATGTAATTTTATTTTCTTACCTTAATATTTTCATTCAACACGCTTATTAACGCCTTACAGGTCTCAGGTACAATCCGAGCAATAAGTTCTTTTGAAACTTTAAATAAATACATTAAACTTGCAAAAGAATCTCCAGTAGCAAGATATCTTAAGGTAATTGCAAGTCTTATTGGAACAGGGACACATTTTCTGTAGTTTGTATCTTGCTTCTAAATAAGAGGATTAACTGCATTGGCCAGCCACTCAAAATCTTTGCACGATATACGAGTGAAATTTTTAAATCCACTCAATGGATCTATTTTTATTTCTTCTACAAATCTATTCGTTTCTTCATTTCGTCGCTTTAGGAAAGGCCTCACCCAACAACGCGGTTTCTTTCTCCGTTTCTTTTTAAGCAGACTACATAATAAAACGCAAGCTGCAGCACAAAGCACTACGTTTTCCCGCCCGTCCATATTAACAACTGAAGACAGAAAACTCTTCTCAGTGAACATGTCCGTGCACAAGTGTGCCATACTGTGCGTTTACAAAAGTTACGCACAACCTTGCCGGTGGAGACAGCAGCTAGACGCGAAACCAGTTTAGTACGTGCACTGCTGGAGTTTTGCACAAAATGTTTGTAAGCAAATGTGCTGCACACTATTTTGGTGGAATCGTACCTTAAGATACACAACTGCAAATGCAGTATACGATTGTTTCATGCGATTTAAAAAGAAACGTCCGCGTTGTTCTTTGCAGACTACGACCCCTGGCCATTATCAGGCGACGTACACCACATTGTCACCAGGTACCTCACCGCCGTATGAACAAGCTCGGGTGGACCTCTCGGAATCGGACAGTTCGGATGTGCCAACACAACTTATCAGGTCCGCGGTAGCTACTGGCTTTTCGTTTGAAAATGCGAACAGGGCCGCCATATTGAGCATGAAACATAAATCAGTGTCCCAACGCCGTTCTCAGAACAAGGTTCCAGCACTAGTATAGATACCGTTATTAATACCACTACCGAGGAATCCCTAACCCAGGAGATATTAGAAGCGCTCGGAGAATTGAAGGGAAAAGACGAAGTCTTTGGACCACCGATTCCTGACGAGATTGCTAAAGGTTGGGGGTGTATCCTAGTCAATAGCCTGACGAGAGAACAGAAGATAGATAGATAGAATACTCTTTATTATAGATGCAGGAAGGTTTGGAAAAGTCACTAGTACCAGAAAACTTCTAGCTTGCCAAAGCGCCTCTGTTAAATCTCTTAATCATTAAAGAATCAGCTTTGATTAGATTCATAATGGAGTCAAAATAAAACCAAGTTCCTTTGAGATAATGAAATCGAAAATAAGTCGGTATGATAGAAGAGCGATGCGGCCAGACTTTTTAGTTACTTTATAAATAAAACAACAGTTGTCCCAAATAGGCGAACACATAGCTACTTGTCTTCGAAAGAAAACCGTCAACGGCATTCCTATTATTGTAAACAACCTTCTCAATGATGTTTACTTACAGAACCTCATTCAACATGACGATGGATATAGAATTCTTAGTGGTGTGAGAAATTCTCCAGCACACTGGGAAGAATAAAAAATTGCTAGCAATGATTCGGCAGTTCAGCGTCCATTTAGAATTTATTCAATATGTATTTCTTGCATTATTGTAAAGAACTTTAGACGAACACATTCTTCAAAATAATAATAATTTCTTAATTGAAAATAGTTTCGCCTAACTAGTAATAAGTGGGTAGTTGAAAGAGAATATGCGTATTCAATAGATACTGCCATTCAAATGTTACTAAGGATGTGGGTAGGAAAATGAAAATGAACCGTGACAATATTGAAACGAGGAAACTGTTTTTTTTTGTCGCGAACACGTTCACTGCATTATGAGGTCGAACAAGCCACATACGTGAGTTCTCGCAGGTGCGTCAGTCAAAATCGCTTTGTTTCACTCAGTGCGGCGGATGCCTATATTAACATTTCTAAGTGTATAACAGAGACAAATATATAAAATTGATTCTCTTGCGAAGCTTATGCTAACGGCGCAGTAAATACGATATGAGGTTGAATAGATCTCATACGCACTGAATAGAAATTAATTCCGTCTAGTGCGGGGGGAGGTCTTATCTGCCTTAACAATTACAGGCCTCATACCCGCATGTAGTGAGGCGCTGGCGATGGCGGCGCGGGCGCCAAGCATTAGTGTTGTGGCAAGAATCGATACGGAAGGACGTTGTCGTCCGGCGCACACGCATTTTTACGATTTATAAGTGTACCGAAAAAATTGGTTTTCGTATTATGGATCGATCAAGCCGTAAACATTGCAAGAAGAGACTTATATTAGTCGATTCAGATTCGTCAAGTGGATCTGATGAAGTGAAACAGTTTAAATGTAGAAAAGTGTTACAGAGGATTACACCAACCAGAAGTTCTCCTGTGAAAAAGGTAAACATTTTGGATAATGTTCAAATTTGCCCCCGTCTACTGCAAAGTCGCAAAATGAGATCGACACTGATTCTGAATCCGATATTTTGAGCTCCAATGAAAAATACAGGAAAATCTGTCACCAGTCCAAACAAGACAACAAATTGTTCGTTAGTCCAAGTAGTGGTAAAAAATATGGTGTTCTCAAAAATTAAAATCCCCTAGATTTTTTTTACTGGGGATGTTTAAAAGACAGGGTCTACAAGAAACCAATAACGTCGGAAGAAGAATTACGACAGCGCATCCAATCTGCTGCATCAGAAATAAACCAAAGCAGTTTTGACCGCCGGATAAGAGCTTCCTTTATTAGGAGATGCAGACTTTGCATTCTTGTAGGGGGAAGGCAATTCGAACATTTATTGTAAAAACCAAATAAAACGATTTATTTGAACTAACTGTTTTTTTTAGTACGGCCTCCTAATTCTTTTCATACGCCTCAATAATTCAATGAACATTGCCTCTGAAATACTACAGTTACACATTTTAAAGAAAAAAGTTTAAATGTACACACTTTTTTATTTTTTTTATTAACTTTGATTTGGAGCACCTCTCAGATGTTGGAATACAACAAAATATATCCGACCTACTTAAGTAGTTTGAGAGTCTTTCTCTTTCGTTCATATTTACACTGTGCATAACTTTGATATAGTTTAGACGCTAGTGTTCCGTCTGGACCAAGCGAGGGCGCACACACACCTCTCCTACCAAATAAATATAATAAATAAATCAGTGGAAATTATAACTGAGTCTTTCATTGGTTCTCAAAACCCAACAGGTTATGGGCCCAGTGATTTAGACTTAATAACATTATAAGTGACTTTTAGTGATTCTTTTAGTGATTTAATAAAATGGATAAACTTAAAATGAAAAGAAACATTAAACCGTTTGACGGGGACAAATATAGTGTGTGGAAACTTAGAATACGTAATTTATTAAATGAACTTGAAGTGCTTAATATAATCGACGAAGAAACTCCTAAAGAACCGGATAGTGAGTGGCACAAAAGGCAGAGAATCGCTAAGAATACTGTAATAGAGTATTTATCGGATTCATTGCTGGGACTTACAAGTGAAGAAAATAATGCGAAGGAAATTTTCATGAAGCTGGATTCCATTTATGAAAGGAAAAGCATAGCGACTCAACTAGCTTTGAGGAAAAGGTTGTTGAATTTTAAATTACAAGCAGAAAACCCCTTGACAAAACACTTCCAAGAATTCGACGACTTGTTAATCGAATTAATCGCTGCTGGTGCAAAATTAGAAGAAGTAGATAAGGTAACGCATCTATTTATGACTCTACCTAACAGCTACGATGGTGTCGTCACAGCAATTGAAACACTGGCAGAGGACAACCTGACCTTAACCTTTGTCAAAACTAGACTTCTTGATCACGAAATAAAACTAATCAATGAAAGACGAGATACAAGCATGAAAGTTCTCCAGGCGGAAACTACAACAAAACCTAAAACTCAAGACCGACACAATTATAGAAATCCAAACATACGACGGAACTCGAATCGAGGACAGTTTAATAAAACTTCATTCAAGCTGAAAAATGATAGACTGAAGCATATAAAATGCCATTGTTGCGGAAGAAATGGCCATGTACAAAAGAACTGTTATTATAACAAGCAGGCGAAACAACGTTCCGAAAACAACAGAACAGTTCAAACTGTAAATATTATGGATACTGAAAATCCTAATATCTCAGGATTTGCTTTTATGGTTGGAGGCTGTGGAAATGAACGTGAAGATCAAAACGAGATTACATTTATTTTGGACTCGGGTGCCTCAGATCATTTAATTAATAGAGCAGATCTGGCACGAAACTTCATGGAACTGAAAAATCCAATAAACATTTCAGTTGCTAAGAATGGAACATACATACGAGCAACGAAGAAAGGCAATATTGCAGTAACCAGCCACTTGGGCATAAAAGGAATGCTACAGGATGTCCTTTTCTGTTCCGAAATTCCTTACAACTTGCTATCAGTAATGAAAATGCAACAAGCTGGAATGACCATTGTTTTTGGCAATAACGGCGGTGTGCAAATATACAACGAGGGTAAGATGGTAACAAAGGGTAAGTCTTTGAACAATTTAATTGGTATTAATTTCATACTTGAAAAATGTGCTTTAAATGCTAGAAGCTCATTAAATAGTGTCGTAAACAATAATAATTATGAATTATGGCATCAAAGGCTTGGTCACATTGGCAAGTCTAAGTTTGTGCAAATAAATGGCAAACAATTTTATTCTGATAATGAACAAATAAGCCATGTTACACAAATGATAAATTGTGTGAAGCTTGTATAAAAGGAAAACAAGCATATTTGCCATTTAATAAATCAAAGTCAAAAAAATATAAAACGACCTCTATTTAATGTGCATACTGATGTGTGTGGTCCCATCACTCCTTCAACACTTGACGACAAAAACTATTTTGTCATTTTTATCGACGAAAACACACACTATTGTGCGACATACTTAATAGCTCATAAATCAGACGTTTTTGCTACGTTTCGAGATTATGTTGCAAAGTGTGAAGTTCATTTTGATTCGAGAATTGTCAATTTGTATTGTGATAATGGTGGTGAATATTTATCAAATGAAATGAAAGAGTACTGTGTGCAAAAAGGTATTAGTTACCACTTAACAGTGCCGCATACCCCTGCTTTGAATGGTATTGCCGAAAGAATGATAAGAACTATTACAGAGCGAAGTCGAGCCATGTTATCTGGTGCTAAATTAGACAAAACGTTCTGGGGTGAGGCTGTGTTAACAGCTACATATTTGATAAATATAAGCCCTACAAAAGCACTGAAAACAGCTAACTCACCATTTGAATTGTGGCATAATAAAAAACCACAACTTAAATATTTAAAGGTTTTCGGTTCAACTGTTTATTTTGTAAATAAAACTAGGAAAACCAAATTCGATGACAAATCCTTAAAAGGGATATTAATTGGTTATGAACCGAATGGTTATAAGGTGTGGGATGTGGTTGAAGAAAAGTTTGTAAAAGTCAGAGATGTTATAGTTGATGAGATTCATTTCTTGTTGAATAGACCATTGAAGTCTGACAGAGTTTTGCCTGAAAATTGTATTAACTCTGATAACTTTGACAAGCACAACGTAGAGAAAATGTGTAAACAAACAGACAAAATACCAGTATCATTAGGTCCACCACCTAATAAATCTGTAAGTGAAACAGATATGCATCAAAACAGTTCTTCATTTAAAGATAGGTTGACTTTGTCTCGAAATAAACTGACTTCATATGGTCAAAGAAAAAGTGAGAGAATTAAAAACTTGCCTACTGTATCTTATAACGAAAATGAAGATGATATTTCTATGAACTATTTACTATACGCTAAATCTTTAATATGCAAAATACCTACATCTTATAAAGAAATTGCATCCAGGAATGATAAAGTATTATGGGAAAATGCTATTAATGAGGAAATTAAATCGCTCACTGATAATGAAACCTGGACACTTGTACCAAGACCCGAAAATAGAAATATCATCGATTGTAAGTGGGTGTTTACAATAAAAAATGATGAGTTTGGAAAACCACTGAGATATAAAGCTCGTTTAGTAGCTCGCGGTTTTAGTCAAGAATATTTAATTGACTATAATGAAACTTTTGCACCGGTTGCAAGAATCTCAAGTTTTAGATTCTTATTAGCTTTTGCAAATCAGTTTAATATATTAGTCCACCACATGGACGTAAAAACTGCATTTTTAAATGGGAAATTAAAAGAAGAGATATTTATGAAAACTCCTGAAGGAATCCCAAATGCAAATAATTTAGTATGCAAACTAAACAAATCGTTGTATGGATTAAAACAGTCTGCACGATGTTGGTTCCAAATGTTCGAACAAGCTCTAATAGAGAAAGGTTTTCGATACTCATCAGCTGATCGTTGTATTTACATTCTAGATGCGGGTGACATTCTTGAAAATATTTATGTTGTACTTTATGTCGATGATCTTGTAATTTCAACGGCTAATATAAATACCATGAATAGTTTTAAAAACTATTTAATGACCAAGTTTAAAATGGTAGACTTAAAAGATATCTGTTGTTTCTTAGGAATCAGAGTCGAAAGATATAACAACAAAGTTACATTAGACCAGAAAATGTACATAGAGACAGTTTTAGAAAAGTTCAACATGAGTGACTGTAAAACTGTCAATACTCCTTTGGAAACTAAAGTAGATTATACCGCATTGAATTCAAATGAAACAACAAAGGCCCCTTGTAAAAACCTTATCGGGTGCTTGATGTATATAATGGTATGCACTCGTCCCGATTTGAGCTTTAGTGTAAACATCCTAAGTAGATTTGCTAACAAAAACAACAGTACACTTTGGTTATATTTAAAAAGGGTTTTACGTTACTTGAAAGGGTCAATGGATCTTAAGTTAACTTACGAGCGGAGTACCAATAATATTAATATATTGACTGGCTTTGTTGATTCTGATTGGGCAAGTGATGAAATAAGCCGTAAAGGTACAACAGGTTATTTGTTTAAATTATTTGAACAATGCACAATATGCTGGAACACAAAGAAGCAACTCACAGTGGCGGCTTCATCCACTGAAGCAGAGTATATGGCTTTATTTGAAGCTGTTAGAGAGGCCCTGTGGTTAAAATCCTTAGTGACCAGTATTAACATAGAATTACCCAATGCAATTCCTATTTATGAGGATAATAATGGGTGTATAAGCATTGCTAATAATCTTACGAGTCACAAGAGATCAAAACATATAGACATAAAGTATCACTTTTCAAGAGAACAGGTGGAGAAAAATGTTATTAAAATTATTTATGTTTCCACAGGTAATCAGTTAGCTGACATCCTAACGAAGTCATTACCGACAGTGCGTTTTTCAGACATGAAAACGAAACTCGGTATAATGTAAATATGTACCTAAATAAGATCTACTTGTAAACTATAAGAATTGAATTATAGATAAGAATGACTTGGTCTGATTAGGTTTTCCTGGGTTTTCCCTAATCCTGTGCATCGAATGATGGACCATAAATATAAAAATTGTACTCCCAGACAGATAAGGAAGGTGTGTAATATTATTATTGTAAATATTATTTGATCATTTATTTTAAAAAAGAGGATTTATTTTGAGGGGGCGTGTTGGAATACAACAAAATATATCCGACCTACTTAAGTAGTTTGAGAGTCTTTCTCTTTCGTTCATATTTACACTGTGCATAACTTTGATATAGTTTAGACGCTAGTGTTCCGTCTGGACCAAGCGAGGGCGCACACACACCTCTCCTACCAAATAAATATAATAAATAAATCAGTGGAAATTATAACTGAGTCTTTCATTGGTTCTCAAAACCCAACATCAGATTCATAGCAATTATCTTTGTAACGACAAGGACTAGAATGTACAACTTCATACCAATTTAACAAAAATACAAAAGCGGCGCTATCTATCCACTTCACACTGACTGAGGTGCAACTCCGCCACAGGTAGCGGTCCCAAATTCCGGACAGATGACGTCATCGGGTCGGAATTATGCTAGCCGCTTAACTACCTGCTTCGATTACAAGCATTAAAGCATAAGCCATTACGAAAAGGAAAAAATGGAATAGTACCAATTTAATTTATTTTCTGTCTTCATCACATTCATAGCAATATCTTTGTAACGATAAGGACTAGACGTAAGTTTTATACCAATTTGCAAACCTTATTAAATGTACAAGTTTTTAAAATAATGGTGGTTTTCGGTGTCATACATTTTTTTCACAGGAGAATTTTTTCATTTTTGGTCCTAACATCGTAAAGAAAAAACTTTTCAACTCAAGATTTTTTTTCTAAGGCAAATAAAACGGTATTCAAAAAAATGGTAAGTTAAATTTTTCGGACGGGCAACAACACATCGGGAGTAGGGACAACTGGCAAATCATGTTGTCATTCATACTTCGTTCGGGACCCGAACCAATCATCCATCCGTAGGTGATACGGAGTAAGAAACGCCCGTAATGAAGGCCGAAACTACGGGCTTCGTGCTTAGGGAGTAGGCCCCCTGGTACCACTTAGGTCGCGCTCCTACAAGCGGGTTTTAAAAAGTTTGTAATAAGAATTTAGTTTTTGTGGCAGTTTATTAAAACAAACGAACTAATATCTTGCACTTCATTCGCTACCAAAATAGGTAAGAATTTGTATAAACTAAGAGAGATTAAAGATTTAATATTATATTTATCTGTTTGTAATAAGAATATTTAGTTTTGGTGGCAGTTTATTGAAACAAACGAACTTATATTTTGCACTACAGACTAGACTCAAGTATGCAGGGCAGAAGCTTACTCTAGGGCTAAATTCACCGACCAAATAAAACGCGATTAAGTGAAAATAAACGGCGTTTTAGTTATAATCTAAGTTTAAGGTTTAGTTTTGCATTTCACCAACAATATTTAAAGTAGTTTAGGGCTAAACGCAGTTACTGTACTAAACGCCCAATTTTGACCGTTTAGCGATCCTAAACACGATTATGTGCTTGACGTGACTGACTGATGACAAAGACATAGGTACCTACTTACCGTACCGCGTACTTCTGCCATAATGTGTTGAAGTGACTCTGTTGTGATATTACCTGTTTTGAATCGCATAATTACGAATATTTTGAGAATGAGAAGAGTTTACTCATTGGCCTTTTGAAGAAGATGAGGATGACTTTGAGGTGCGACGACCAAGGTGGATTCGCGAAAGAGAGGAACACTTTGATACACCATAAAATATTTGTAGATATGAATTAACGGATGCTCATTGACCAATTAACGGAATTGCAAGTCGTGGCAGTAAGCACATTAGATGAAAAACATCCATATTAAAATTTATTAAGTATGATTTCATTTCAAGATTACGTCCAGACATGAACAATGATGAATGCTGACTGCGAATGCCGCGCCGCGCGCGGCCCTTGTGCAATCAGAGCGCAACTAGCCGCGCGTGGCAACCGCGCTCAAGTGTCGCTCTGTATTTGGACACACCTTTATATAGTGTATTATCTATGCCTCACTCGTTTCGTATCGTTTAGCGCGTGAGCGTTTTGAGTGTTTCCCATAGTTTTATTGAGATTTTCCTCGACACATGCTTTCTTTCGACTTCTGATTGTGCTTCTTGTATGACCCTTGCTACCATACCGGACACGGTACGGAGAAGCCCGCATAAACCTTGGACTTGTTATTTTGGGTTCTACGACCGGCCTACCGATTGCATATTGGTTTGGGACCAAGGATCGTTGTGTAAATTGTGGCAAAGCGAATAGAGGCCGTACGTAGTTCACTTGGTCGTCTAGCTTCAAACTTCAAAAATCTGCTGTTTAAATTGTTACTTAACCTCATTTTTACTAAATCTCTTTTAACTCGGCTCTCAGATCGCCAAAATCCGCAAAATGTTCAGTGATGGTTTGACAATATAGTAGCTATCAATTGACACCAATTTCATCTTTTTACAACACAGGCACGACCCTGGCCCAAGATTCTATGGCAAGGTTTCCGTCTCCTTTAAGTAACTTTTAGTATTGTTTACAGAAATTCAAAATTGAGGTTATGTTTTGTAGTTTGACAAATCTCGTATACGCTAACTTCCATGATTGATACTTGAAGATAATGAACATGAAAGTAATAATAAAATACTGTTTTTTTTGGATTTTGATTTAGGTAAATCTGTCAACACAGTAAGAAAAATTTTTGAGGGAGGTGAAAATATCGGTCACCCGAAGAAAGATTTAGATGATTTCGATTTCTGTGCAATTAGACAAAGAACACTCTTCGTCTCCTTGGGTCTCCAATCTATGAAAATTCCTTTCCTGTTTTTATTGAAGAAAAAATTCAAAATTTCAATGACGTTTCGGAAAGATTGTTCCAAATTAACATGCATTCGGCCATAACATTAATCCGTTACTGCTGTTTCGGCCCTAAATTAATATATTTCCTTCGCGCTTCCCATTTATGGAAGCACACTTACCTTTTAGACAATATGGACAAAATTATCCGGCATACTTTGTCTTCGATCTTAAATGTGGCCATGGACGACCGTGCTTGGGCACAAGCTACTCTTCCCATCCGTATGGGAGGCCTCGGCGTCCGCAAAATTTCTAGTATTAGTTTACCGGCATTCATATCCTCGGTCCACGGCACAGAGAAGTTAACCAGGAAAATCCTAGCCTCCACACTGGTTAATTTTGATGTGCCTTGTTTCACCGAGGCTATGGATGCCTGGAGACTCGCTTGCCCGAATTCAGATCCACCCGACAATCCATCTTCCCAGAGACGGTGGGATGAGCCGCTCTGCAGAGTAGTACAGAACAATTTACTTGACACGTCTGCTACTACTGCGGAGCGTGCGCGCCTGCTGGCTTATTTTATTTATTGTCATTTTTATAATTGAATTTATTGTATGTACTTAATTGTAAATTTAATTAGTCGAAATTTGTATTTTAATGATTTTAAATAATATGAGTATTTTTAATAGTAATGTTGCATATGTTTATTTTATTTTTTCTGGTAAGTGTATGTTAAATTTACTGACATCTCTATCTTTTTAATTGTAATTATAATTTATTTTATTTATTACATTTTTGATTGAAGTTATTGTAATTTTAAATTTAATTTATTGAAATTGGTAATTGAACGTTTTTTTTTTTTAATAATATGAGTATTTTTAATAGTACTTAATGTTGCTTATGTAAATTAAAATAATTTTGCATGCCGTAAGGCAAAATGTATCGGGACTCTCAACAAAACAACCATCATATCTGTACACCTACATTATTGGCAAATAAATGATTTCTGATTTCTGGCTGTGGGTAAGTGGGAGTCGGGTCTGTGGCTTCATGCACTACCTTCGTCGAACATAGGCACTTTGTTCGACGACACTACTTTTTGCCTCGCTGCTTCACTGCGACTAGGAGCTCCTTCTTGTTCTCCTTATCGCTGTCACTGTGGTGAAGTTGTCAACAGCCTCGGACACCGCGGCCTGTCTTGCAGCCGAAGTGCGGGTCGCTTAGCGCGGCACGCGAACATCAATGACATCATCCGACGAGCCCTTGTCACCGTCGGCGTTCCAGCTGTATTAGAACCCAATGGCTTGGCACGCGACGATGGCAAGAGACCGGACGAGATGTCTTTATTTCCATGGAAGTTGGGAAGGCCTTTAGTGTGGGACGCAACGTGTGTCGATACTCTTGCGCCATCCCATCTTCCTGGCTCGGCGTGCTGTGCTGGCACTGCTGCTGCGGCTGCGGAAAACCTCAAGCGGCGGAAATATAATAATCTTATCGGTAATTATATTTTCGAGCCGTTTGGGGTTGAAACCCTTGGGCCGTGGGGTCCAAGTGCTCTTGATTTATTTAACGTAATCTCCAAACGGCTGGTTGACACTTCCCGTGACCCGAGGGCTGGCTTTTACTTTGGCCAGAGGCTTAGCATTGCCATACAACGTGGCAATGCCGCCAGTCTCTTGGGTACTTTACCAGTCGACAGCGATGCGGAGGAATTTTTCGACGCCATATTTTAGTTTTTTAATAGTTTTAGTTAGCATATAATTTTGTTATTTATAAGTTATGTTTATATTACATTGAAATAAATATTAGTTCTTCTTTTAAAAAATGTGCAACATTCGATTAGACAAAAGGTTAATTTCTTTTATACTGTGAAAAAGCTGGTACTTTTTATTCTTACAATACTCCCGATTTCATGAATTTATTTTTTTTAAATTTAATTAAAACAAAATACCATGTTTCAGATGCCTACACTGAGAAATTTACTGCCGGTAGTTAGAGAGTACTTGGGTTATGATAGAAGCCGTGAACATCTCAGAAAGATATTAAAAAAAAATAAAAATAAAATATATTTTATTGACATAAAAATGGAGTTACATTTACAATTGAAGCCCTGACTCCTGAGCTAGGTGGTACCTGTGTTACAGGAGTCAGAAATATTACACTCTCTGTCTTTTTCATATAAGAAATGTAAAACACACAGATCGTCTCTAATAGACAAACCTAACATAGCAGCAAAGCGGGAGCAATATATGAAAATTATTATGCATAACAGAAACCAGCCTCCAGAACTACAAAAATAAATAATATATTTGGATGAAAGTTATATTCACTCATCGTAGCTGAAAAAATGTTGGCAATCAGTTGATGTCAGCGGAGTTAAACACAACATATCAAAAGACAAGAGTGTATGTATAAATGTACATGCTGGGAGCGAGAAAGGATTTGTCCCAAATGCCCTTTTGATTTTCAGTGGCACAAACAAAAATAAAGAGTATCACTCGGAAATGAATAAAATAACTTCACAAAATGGGTTACTGAAAAACTAATCCCCTAAGAGAACCTTCCATTATTGTAATGGATAATGCTCCTTACCATTCGGTGGTCTTGACACCTCGCACGTGCGCCAAACGCATATAAAACTTCAAAAAATTTCGCAAAATTTATAATCACTAACCTACGAAAACCTTAAGCGACCAGCAAAACAACAAATCTTTATAACTTTGCACCCAGGCGACGCTTTTTGAAGCTTCTCTTCAGTCATTTTGATCTTGAGTAGGCTCCCTCCTAATTTATGACTAGTTAAAATAGACAAAACCGCGAAAAAAATTCTCTCAACTTTTTTTACAAGTAGGTATTTTCAATAAACTTTTATCTCAAAATTTTTACTTTCAACCAACATTGACTATTATGTAGTTTCAATAGATACTTACCGGCCTTACCTGTATTCTGTTTGTTCACGCATCATATGCGTGTACCAGCAGCGGCAGGGGACGCGCGGGCGTAGGGGCCACAGAGCTGATCGAGCCCGCACCGCGCCCCACTATTCGCCTACAGACTCGGTCGTCATCAATTTTTTTATTAAATATTCTTGTAACCCGATACTCTGTCTGGATTAAATTAAAGTCGCGTCTAGCGATTTCCATTCCGCTGTACCCAGTGCTTGGCTTGTGGTTGGCGAGCCCGTCGAGCGACTGAGTGGCGACTGCGGGAGGGCGGTTGGATCAAAGTGCGACGGAACCGTTGTAACTGGTTTGATCATTTCATTCTCTTGCCTAGTTCATAGTTGTTGTTTGTTTCATTGATCGTAATAATTAGTTATGGAAGGAAGAGAGGATTTGAAGGATCTTGTTAAAAGACGAAGCATAATAAAAGGGAGATTAACAAAGTTTAAAGACTATGTGAATGTCCTAACACAAGTTAGGAAGAAAGAGGAAAATTACTGGGGTTTAGGTCAAAGAATAATCTTTATGAATTGATAAATTTCAAGAATTTTTATCAGCTTTCAACGTGATGCAATCGGACATAGAATTACTCTCTTCAAATGAAGAAGAGCAGTTAACTGAGTGGGATTTAATTAAATGACAATTATTTTCTCTTGTTTCCACGACTAAAGAAAAAATGATTTGATGATTTATTTTTTTTGATGATTTTGATTTGGTTTATTTTTTTTGATTCTCAAAAATGGCTTTGTCTCGAATAACAAAAAGAGCTAAGGCGGCTAAAGAAAAAAAGAAAACTGAATCCCCTCGATCACGTAAAATACGTCTTAATAAAATTAAAGAAATAATGGCCCTAATTTACAGTCAGCTTTTCGAAGACACGAAATAACAATTGTCCCAAGAAATAAGTGCTCGTAATTCAGTCAGGTTAGCAAAGGAAACTAGAGTTGAAAGAAAACGAAGGTTGACATACCTAGCCAATCACGTTTCCTCTAGGAAGGAGAATGAGTCACCCTCATCTAGATCAGCTAGACTACAATATATGAGTCAATATTCTTCAACCCGTAGGGAAAACGAGTCATCTCCTCTAGATCAACCCGACTAGAATCTATGACTAAATATTCTTCTTCCCGTAGGGACAATGAATCAGCCTCATCTGGATCAGCTAGACTAGAATAGAGTCAATATTCTTCAACCCGTAGGGAAAACGAGTCACCTCCATCTAGATCAGCCCGACTAGAATCTATGACTAAATACTCTTCAGCCCGTAGAGAAAACGAGTCACCGTCATCTCGAGCAGAAAGGCTTCTGAAACACACAGCTGTCTCCTAATTTTCGTGAAGAGAGACTGACCATCATGAGGGATAGGAGTCGTGCCCGAAGATGCTTATTTAGTGGATTTGAAGAAGCAATTCCACGAATGGCTGAAACATCATGCTATGTTTGCACAAAACTAAGTATTTTATCCAAAAGTAATGTTGTATTAGCAGTAACATTAAAGTTGCGCCACTGAACTTTAATGTTACTGCTAATACAACATTACTACCTGCTAAACACCGGAAAGGATAACTTGTTGCTACAGATGTACAAATAAGCTGTTAATTCCTCGAGGCATTTTTGTGAGGCACACAGGCGAGAAACCCTATCGTAATATATGTGACGACAGTTATATTTATATGAAAAAATCGTCTTCATAAATATAGAAACTTGGTGAACCCAATGATGTTTGTGACAACAGATGGACACATAATAGATGTGTATGGGCCGTATGCTGCAACAGGGACTGATGTTGACATTATGAACAGTACATTTATAAATGAGGCATCGGAGTTAAGGCAATATTTCCAGCGTAATGAACATATCAAATCAAACAAGCTCGGTCATTCTATGGGGAACATATCCGAGCAACTCCGAGTAACTCAAAGCTGATTTTGCAATACATGTGATTAAGGAAACTGATTGTGATGTTAAAATGATTATAATAATAATAATAAATAATAAAATTTATTCAAAAATAAAATTAAAGACTTATAGAAGTTATATTTTTATCATGATATTAAACTCTACTGATTTTAATCGAATTTTTAATTTAACGTCCCACAAATATTAAACGTCCCAACACTAGTACGGTACGTAGGTGTGGAATAAAATTTTAAATAATAAACTATTCCATTAATGGCACTTGCGAAAAATATTGGTAGGTACCGTATGTGGAATACCTCAGGTGCCGTTAAAGCGGGTGCCAAATGCGGCATACGTCCATTTCACGTGTTCAATCCAGGGCGCGATAAAATCCGGCCGCGATTTTATTACGCTCATGGGAACGCCGACTAAGACCCTTTTACATTTTTACTAGCTTTTGCCCGCGGCTTCGCCCCCGTTTATTATACATATAAACCTTCCTCTTGAATCACTCTATTTATTAAAAAAAACCGCATCAAAATCCGTTGCGTAGTTTTAAAGATCTAAGCATACATAGGGACAGACAGACAGCGGGGGGTTTTGTTTTATACTATGTAGTGATTTTAAAACACATTTTCTTGTTTGATCGCCAGGTTGTAGAGACATCTGTCGTCGAAGAGTTGCATTATAACCACTGCTCATCAACTCCGTGTTTTCATCATTATACTAGCGGACCCTACAGACGTTGTCCTGTCTGAACGATCCTAGAACCCGACTGCAGCGTCACCTACCGGGTCTAATTGTGTTTTCAAAGCATCCAGGAACCCATTCAAATATACACACAAAATTTCATTTAAATCGGTCCAGCCGTTGTTATACCAGCACCAATTTTCAGCCAAATCGATTCAGCCGTTCTTGAGTTATAAATAGTGTAACTAACACGACTTTCTTTTATATATACAGGGTGTTTCTTTTAAGGTGTCAAGCCAGTGCGAGCTGATAGCAGAGTAATACCTATCGATTTAACCCAAAAAAAAAAATACAAATCGAAAACTACAAAAAATCGTAGAACATACATGGGTTCTACGATTTTTTGTAGTTTTCGAGTTATAATTTTTTTTACGATATTTTTCCTGATTCAACGAAATGATTATATTTGAGGTTTAGAAAAAAATTAAATGAATGGAATTCAATGGTCAGTGGGTCGACAAATTTTCTTCAAGTAAGTAATAGTGCACTTACTTATTATGGTATGCTTTAGTTACAAGTTCCCTTCAAAATGGTTGAGCTAATTATTGGTGCTGATCCATGCGTCCTGTTCGTGAACAGGCGCCGTCAGTTGGGACTGGTCGTCTCTTAGCTGCCACGGCTTATTTTTAATTTAGTTGTTT
This sequence comes from Cosmia trapezina, assembly GCA_905163495.3. NCBI lineage: Eukaryota > Metazoa > Arthropoda > Insecta > Lepidoptera > Noctuidae > Cosmia > Cosmia trapezina. The sequence continues at coordinate 14,748,221 of LR991040.1, read as the reverse complement.
TTTTTTTTTCATTACGGACGCTTTTAACGTGCTCGTCTTTCCACATTGTTCTCACATCTATATTTTCAATATGAACGATGTAACCAATATTATGTAAAATATTTGATTTAAAAGAGTGTCCGTGGAGTTTCTTGCCCATTCTTCTCCAGGATCTACGCTTTGGAATGGGCAACTAGCTTCATTTTTTTGACTGACCGACCCAAGACCGACCCCTTGACAATTCAAAAGTGCCTGTAATTGGTTTATTTGAAATAAATGCTTTGAGTTTGAGTTTACACAATAGTAGTATTTATATTACACTTAGACTTTAGTTAGACCCAGTAGCAGTGTCAAACTAACCTACTACAAAATAAAATCAAAACTAGTATCTTCAAGTCATCTGCAGTTGTAATGTAACTCTGATTTATATTTTCTTGCATTGTTATAGGAGGTTCCCAATGATGGTGACGTTGTACCAAAAAACATTTTCAACTGAAAAGTAGGTTCTTTCATTGAAGATTTCATAAAGTGTAGGCATTTCTGCAAATTTAAATATTATGAACCCTGTACGATATAATACCTAATACCTATAATCCTAGCTAATATTTAAAAAAAATATATATATCCTTGGACATTTCACACAACGATATCCCAAGCTAAGCAACCTAATGCTTGTGTTATGGTAACAAGATGGCTGACAAACTACTTACATACATTTTTTTTGGACATACATACATATTATAGATAGAAAAACACCCAGTCTCGGAACAAATACTTGTAGGTCGTACAAATATTTGTTCAGTGCGGGAATCGAACCCGCGACATGCTGCGCAGCAGTCAATCGCTCACCACTGCGTAAACCGTGTCGTCAAAAATAAAATATTATAAATGCGAAAGTGAGTTTGTTTGTTTGTTTGTAACACTTTCACGCTAAAACGGCTGAACGGATTTGGATGAAATTTGACACACGGACCATGACCAGATAAAGAACATAGGTTACTTTTTATCGACATACCACGCGGGCGGAAGCTAGTTATTCATATTTAAATTTAGTATCTTTTAAATTATTATTTTTCGCCGCTCAAAGATTTACTCAAGAAATCCTTAGAGGGAAGGGGACTTATCAGCCTTCACTCAGGCTCTGGATTATTTTCAAACCCGGGGCGAAGAATGATTTGCAACATAATTATTAAAAACTTGTTAGGACAAGATCCAGACAAAAGAATTCCAAGTTCTACACTTCTGGAATATGCCCAAGAAATAAAAACCATATTTAAGACGGATAAAATTTCAAAATACTTTGTACCCTACCTAAACAATTCAAAATTGAAGATAAAACGATGTGCAAAAGGTAAACTCTATGATTGTCTTCAGAACCGAAAGAGAGAGTATAGAGTCTGGTCAAACTAAATTTAAAAAAAATAACGAAGATGACAGTATCATTGCTAACACTTGTGCAAGATCGAGGTTGGTTAATTATTTGTAATCATAATGTATTATGTACGATTATTATCATATATCAGTAATCCTTTGGTCGAACCGAGGGGGGCAGCCGCAGCCTGCTAAAAGAGTAAGAATGTGTTATTACTGCAACTTACACCAATTTACTATTATGCTTATTTTTCGATATCGCTGACGATGTTATGTGGTTGAATTCGTGCGACCCCTGGTCATCACTTGAGGAGAAATGGAAAAAGACTGCAGAATATCGTCGCAGAGAATTAAATAATTCTCATCTTACGATTCAAAAGTATATGGACACGTAACCTGCACTAAAGAAGCCTACTTGATTTAATCTGCTGATGTCTGATTTTAAATCACAATACCCTGACAGTGACAACAAACTGATTGAAAACTTTCCTTTTCATAAAAACAAGATTCTCGATGTGACTGTAGAAAAATACAGTTGCCACCCTGATCACAACTTAAAATCATTCGCTGGAAGAATATGTGAATTTCAGTAAGTCCTACATTTACCTATATTATTATTGTAAATGATTAAACACTTGCTACCTGCAATTGTTACCTTTCCACGCGTAGAGCACTGAACGGGTTTCCATAAAATTTGGCAAGGCTATAGATGATATCCTGGGGAAGTACATGGGCTACTTATTGTCTCAAAATTAATCCTAAAGGGGTGATATAGGGCATGAAAGTTTGTATGGGAATCCCAGCAGTTCTTAAGTTTGGGATATGAAATTTCTTTATGCTTTTGGTAGGAAATAAGACAATATGTGGTACAGTGCGTTTGCCACATTATACCCTAAAGGGTTAAAATAATTTTAAAATCAACCCTGATTTTAAAATTCATAAATAATATTAAATATTTTGTGTACCTCTTTTTAAGAGATTGAATTCGGATTGAAAATGTAGTTACAGTATCGTACCTTGAGGTAACATTTAAATTAAATAAATTAGGGTACTTTAATCCCGGTAGTGCGTACCTGTGGAATATTTTAAGACTTAAAAGCTTGTATTAAAATAAAGTTACTTGTCTATATAATAATGTTACACAGACATTGTAAAAACAGACTCATGGCAACATTTCAGATCCAAATTAGTTATTTTTAATTAATTATGCGCCTGTGGGGGAGAGCCTTAAAATTATAACATATATGACATGTTTACTTATTTCTGTGTGGATTTTCAGAAAAAGAAGACCAAGCTACTGCATTGACACAAGAAACAACATCCATACGAGGGCTGCTATTTATGTATCCGGAACTGGCCAGTTACAGAACAATGTTAAAAATGTAATTATAACATTTAAAAATAGAACTCTTTGGATGAAGAATACAATTTGTTTCATGTAGCTGTCATTTGTTTTTACTTTGTGGCGTCATTTTGAAAATTGCGTGTCTATAGCACCATGTATTTAACTCGTGAAAATTTTCGTGATATGATTTATTACGATTTTCGCCGAGGGCTAACTCAAAAAAAGTGCATCGATCAACTCACTTCGACTTTTGGGGACGAAGCACCATCGAAAACTACTGTGTATCACTGGTTTAGGGAGTTTAATTGTGGGCGGTCTGTGCTCACGGACGAATTTAAAGGAGGTCGCCCTAAATCGGTTTTTGTACCTCAAAATATTGATGCTGTGCGGAAACTAGTAATGCAAGATCGTCATGTTACATATCGCGAGATAGAGGCACCTCTGGGCATAAGTATGACGAGTATATATAAAATATTACACGAACATAGTTGTAAAAAAATGTTGCAAAAGTACAATCAGGGTGCGTCAAATGCTGTCTAGTTCAGGAAATACCTCAATCTGAATGGAAAAAGTGCTACGAAAATCGGTTCCAACGTATGCAAAAGTGCATCGATCATCATGGCGAATATTTTGAAAAACATTAAAACTATAATTAATGATAAATATTTGTTTCACTTTGTTATTCCGGATACATAAATAGCAGCCCTCGTATATGCGTTCATGTTTTTGCCGCTTCTTCTCGGCAACCCTGTGGTCAAAAATAAGAAAAAGTCTTGGCATCCATCAAAACAGGAGTCACGAGAGGCATTCATCACTCATTTAAAAGCGGCAACGGAATTGCAAGAAAGTATATAAAGACGCAAAGAGAAATACGTCACACACGGTTTGACATTTCAACCTACAATTTTTATAGTCGGTCCGACAATATCTACCTACTTTCTACTTTAAAATGTCCGATCCTGATAACACGCCTACGTATACAATTGTTCAAAGACCTGGAAAAATGTATGCACCTAAAGGAATTAAGCAAGTTGGAAAAATCACCAGCGGAGAAGGTGGACAAATCGTCACAGTTGTCTGTGGCATGAATGCGTCGGGAACTTCATTCATCCCACCCATGTTTATATATCCACGCCAAAGAATGAAGCCAAGTCTCAAGATTGGAGGTCCCATTGGAGCAGAATATGAGTGTTCAAAATCGGGGTGTATCACCGAAGAACTTTTTGAGAAATGGCAACGTCACTTTGCCAAACGTATTAGTGCAACAACTGAAAACCCCGCTCTACTAATTCTCGACAACCATGCTAGTCACTTGTCACTAAAAGCTTATCAATTTTGGCGGGAAAATGGGATCCATATGCTATCTATACAAAATATATAAACTCCTTTGCAAAAAAAACGGGCACCTTACAGTCATTGGCTTTTCTATGGATAATATTAATATTTTTAGTATGTCATTAGCATAAATGATTAGAAATTTCTTATTATCATTGAGAATATAGTTTTTAATCCTTAAATCCTGGAATCGATGTTTTAGTCAATGTAAACAGAGAGTCGTGTTAAAATGGATTTTTTTAGGGTATAATTAAATGAAGACTACGAGTATTTTTATGGTATTTTAATAAAAAAAAGACATTAAAAAATAAAAATTAATAACGAGTATGACCTCCTCTTGCATCGATTAAGGCATGTAATCGTCTTGGCATGCTTTCCACCAGGCTTTTGATGGTGTCCTGTGGAATGTGTTCCCACTCAGCCGAAATCACACGTTTAAGCTCCCTGATGTTTTGTGGAAGGGGTTGGACAGATTGTACTCGCCTTTTTAGGAGGTTCCAGACGTGCTCAATGGGGTTAAGGTCGGGGCTCCACGCTAGCCAATCCAGACGACGAATACCGACCTCTTGCATATAAGCATCTACGTCGCCAGAACGGTGGTCCCGCGCATTAACGTCCCTGTAAATGGCATCTTCACCAATTACAGTCAGTGCGGGCTGTGCATGTTGACAAATTATTCCTGTTATGTACCTTTGCGCATTTAGTGAGCCATTTTCAATGAACACTATCTCGGTACGATAGCTGGAAGTTACGCCCGCTCAAAACATAACGGACCTTCCACCATAAGGGGTGATTTCTTCAAAACACACGTCGGCATAGCGTTCCCCTGGTCTTCGTAACACTCGCCGACGTCGGTCCTCACCATTCAGACAAATTCGAGCCTCATCGGAGAAGAGTACGCTACTCGAGCTACCTAGTGTCCAAGATAGACAATTTCTAGTGAACCTCAGTCGAGCAATCCGGTGCTCACGGAGTAACTTGGGGGCCCGCGCTGGTCGTCGACTGCGTATATCAACCGCTAAAAGCCTCCTCCTCACTGTCCATAGGCTAACTTGTGCTCCTCGTACCTCTTCAAGGTTTCTTTTGAGGTCTTTGTAACTTTTTTTTTTTTTTTTTTTTTTTTATTAGTGTTCAAGAAAGTGTATCGCAGAGTTCCAAATTTTAGTTTAAAAAAAACCACAGAAGCCTTTGATGGCTTATATGTGGCTAGTGAGTTCGGAAATGTATGTTTATGTATCTAATTTATGAGATAACTTTAGACTGTAAATAGGTATATAACTTTAACATTCGATTAATATTTTAAGTCTTAATTTCTTATATAATACAAGAATAGCATAACTAAAGGTGGTAAGTGTATCAAACTAATAATATGACAATTAAAGAGGTAGTAAATATTGTATCAAATTAAAGTACATATTCATAGTTTGTAATTTGCAGAAAATGCTTTTTTAATATACATTTAGCTTTTTTAGGGTTACAGAGGTATTTACTTTGTATGTCCGCAGGTAGGTCGTTTACTATCTTTGGTAGTATGTAGGTGTGTGTTCTCATACCATATGTATTGTTGCATCTAGGTAAGGTAAAGGTTTTTAAGTTAGCTAAAGTTCTTAGTTTATGATGACGTGTTCTCCTAATTAATTTATTAATATTGTTAGCATCCTCTTTTAGTATTGAAAGTCTGATCATGTTTTGTATTGGCAATATGTTGCAGTAATGAAATAGTTCAGAGTAATCATTTTGGTATTTAGTTTTAATTTTAAGTGGTACAATATTTTTGAGGATTCGTTGTTGTAGTTTGTAAATTTTATCTAAATTAGTTTTATATGTTCTCCCATAGCTACTGAGACCATAACCAATTATGGAGTCAGCTAGTGCTAGGTATAGTAGCCTTAATGTTTTGTATGGCATTTTATGTTTAAGTACGACTATTCGACCCAGGATAGATCTTAGTCTATTACATAGATAGTTAATGTGTGGTACCCAGTTAAATTTGTAGTCGATTATCAGCCCAATGTATTTGTGTTCCTTGACAAACTGTAGTGTTTCACAGCTACAACTATCGGTACATGCTGCGTGTAGGCAGGCATGGTTATGCGCCTTGATGGATGGAGTGTAAGTGGCTTTATTATGTGAAGAGTGTATGTGCATGGCTTTGGTTTTGTCAGCATTTATGACGAGACCAACATCATGCGACCACTTACATAGTAAGTCAAAGTTAGTTTGAAGAATACGCTCGGCCTCTTCAGTATTTTTATCAGCTACCACGATGCAGGTATCATCGGCAAACTGGTATACAGAGCCTACCTCTAAAGTATTGCACATGTCGTTGACATACAGTAGATATTCAGTAGGCCCAATTATTGACCCCTGTGCCGTGCCTTTTGTTGTTAATTTCATGTCGCTATACGAGTTTCCTAGCTTGACAGTCGTGTATCTGTTGCTATGGTAGCTCATAAACCACTGAAGGAGAGGACCTCTTACACCACTGCATTCTAATTTCTGGGAAAGTGTATTATAATTAAGTGTGTCGAAAGCTTTGCTAAAATCAATAAAAATTATTAAAATATGTTTTTTATCATTAAGGTACGTATTAATTTCATTGCTAAATTGACACAATAGCTGAGCGGCGCTCCGGTCTTTCTGAAAGCCAAATTGCTTTTTGTTAATAATATTGTTCTCACAAAGAAAGTGGTTTAATTTATCACCAATACAACGCTCAACTATTTTGTCAATGCTTGATAAGATTGTGATAGGCCTATAATTATTGTAGTCCTTTAAGGATCCTTTTTTGTGGATGGGGCGAATAGTACCTATTTTTAGTTTATCAGGGTAGGTGCATGTTTTTAGGCTAGTGTTAATAAGATGTGTTATAACTGGAGCAATTTTTTGAGATGCATATTTTAAGTCGGAGACTCGTATTTCGTCATAGCCAGGACTTTTATTTATATTTAAATTATTAATAATTTTAAAAATTTTATCGTGTGGTATTTTGTTAATTCGCAGGGACATGCCGCAGTCACTAGAGTACGTCAGTGGGTCTAATATGGTGGTGTCGCAAGGTTTTGTTATATTGTCGACATTTTTTTGGAATTCATTTGCGAATGTATCGGCTAAATCTTTTTCCTTACGATTAAATGCTTTAAAAACTACTTCTTCTACTGACTTTGTAATGTTCCCACATAATGAATTAATGATGCTCCAAATTTTTTTCGAATTCCGGAAGTTTTTACTAATTTCAGTCTTATAGTATTTATTTTTAACATAATTTATATATTTATTAGTTTTATTACGATATTTATTGTAAAGAATTCTATTTGATAAGTTAGTGGGTTCACGTTTCCAAATTTTATAAAGTTTATTTCTTTTTTTGCACATAAATTTTACTTTATTGTTAACCCATTCACATTTTTTAAGTTTATACATGTTGTTTTTGCTTATACTTATTCTACATTCCTTGTAAATCTGCTTAAATTTATCCAAAATAAAATCTAATATGTGTTCAGGGCATTGATAATCGAGTGCAGGTGACCAGTCAACACTCACAAGCCTCTCACTCACACGCTTATTATCTAAACGAGTGATAGTGCCTGGTGTGACGGTCAACGCATGAGCTGGTATCACACATGCGCAGCCTATTATGTAATGGTCAGCTGGCGCCGTGTTTATAACAGCAGTGTGCGCGTCGCTTCCGCACACTCGCCGCAAGAAGATGTGATCAATGCATGACTGAGTAATTATCACATGTTTATTTTTGTTTTTTGTTTTTTCAACCCTAGTAAACTGATTAATCCCACAGTGTAACCCTAGTTCACACATTTTATTTAGATATTCAGAGCAAATGTTATTATTTTTTGTACTTAGGTTTATATTTACATCACCTATCATTAGCAAATCGCAAGACAAACTACTCAAATTCAATAACCGGTATAATTCATTGACAAATAACAGTTTGTTAGAGGCAGGTGGTCTGTAGACAGCACAAATATCTATATTATAGTTATGGTTAGTTTTAAGTGTACCCTTAATTGATTCGAAAAAGTTTGTATTTAAAACTTGTTTTTCAAAATAGTGGTTGTTGTGGACATACAAAATAACTCCTCCGCCCCTTTTGTTTGATCTTAGCGAAGAATACATTGAATAGTTTGGTATACTAAATAGTTGTAAACAGTTGCTTTTAATATTTACTTCAGTTAGGACAATTAAATCAATATGACGCTTACTACTATTAATAATAAGTTCTAGTTGAGCAAAGTTTAACATCAAAGAACGAATATTGACATGTAACACAGTCAAATAAAGTTGTTGTGATGCAAGCGAGTCTATGTACTCATTCCATGTTGTGAAGTTACCTTCATTAATATAACTGAAGTCCATAAAAAATTAATGAATAGTTTAACTTTATATTGACACTTGACATGGTTATAAGTAAATAGAGGAGAGAATGTTGCTAAGAGATCAGACATACCTGGTTCAGGTGTTAACCTGTTTCCATTTTTCGATATCCCTCTCAGATCTAACTGTTTGGGTTTTTGACTTTTCATCTTTTTTTATGAGCACAGTGCCCCGCTTGCACCACACGAATTTATACAGATCGTCTTTTTTAAGTTCACTTTTAGCCTTCCACAGCAAGAACGCTGTTGCTGGAGTCAGAGCCTCGCGTATGTAGATCCTTGAACCGTCCTGCTTGCCCAGATCTTGCGGCGTGATGGTACTAGGCTTGGCAGCGTCCATCCAGCTGTCCCGACGTCCTGCCTTCAAGGTCACCACGATACTCGACGATGTCCGCTGTTGAGCAGCTGGTGCTCGACGCTCCTTTCGATACGCGTTCAAGATGTCATCCGGATTTTGATGAATCATAGTGGCAACTTTTTGCGTTATTTCTGTGATATTTTCATGTTCTTCCTTGTTTATGCCACATATTTCAATCATGTCCGCCATTTGACTCTGTTCCATAGAATTCATTTTTTGTTCTAGCGCTTCGTATTTCAATTGTAGGTTAGAATACTTATTTTGGAGGTCCTTTTGTTGATTTTCAATACGCTTAAATTTGTCCTCATAGTTAGCGAAGCTTCTCTGTACATTATCATACTGTTCAGAATAGAAGGTTAATGTTTGTTGAACTTCTTCTTTGATTGCTTGACGGATGTCGCTTCGCAATTCTCGTAAGAATTCATCACTAAAGTTTTCCTTCATGATGATAACCTGTTCTGAATCGGTATTATCGTCATCATCGACTTCTGGTAGAATGGCAGATAGGCGTTTCGACTTATACTGGCTTGAGCAGGTCTTGCATTTCCAATCGACAGCGTCAGTGGAGCAAAGTATACTTAGTTGCTCTTTCGATATCTGTACACACGACGAATGGTACCACTTAGAGCACTTCCCGCACTGTATGCCAGGGATTTTTTTTGATACAATTTTACTACACGTAGCACACTTTGCCATTTTTCCACATAAAATAGTACGCTAGTGGGTATTTCAAGAAAACACGCAGACCGTGCGCGCAGTGACACTATAATACGCCCGATCGCTGCGCTTGCGTCAGCCGAACTGCATTTACGGTTCCTCAGCGCCTGAGTCACTAAAAAGCGGTCGTCTCGTGGTTGTGTGCAACGTTTTCTCCCAGAACCTTGCCTTCTTTGAACGGAACCTGTCTCTTGGTATCGAGTCCAGGTTCTTTGGACGGTGGAACGGCTCATGTTTAACCGCTGTGAGCCGTAACATTGGCCACACCCCACTTCCAGCAGCGCTATAATTTTACTGGCTCTTATTGCTTTTTCTGCCATCACAATCGACACAAAGATATCTGTTTTAAGTCACAATAAGGCAGGATTATGCGACAAACATAAATTATTCTAATAAAATTAACGAGAAGTTAGTTTTAGTTGCCTGATAATCTTTTAACCGCAAACCCGTGAATAGTAAGTAAAAAGTCATAAACTGAAAAAGGGATTATTACTTTTAAAAACAACTGTATTGAATTTGAAATTAACTTTTTTTTCATACCCAGACTCTTTATTAAGTGCCAGTAACATAGTTTGGCTATTAAACCTCTTTAGAACTAAATGATTACAAATAATGTAGAAAAATCCAAACTGCCCGTTTTTTTTTGCAAAGGAGTGTAATAAGTTGCCAAAAAGTATCACAGACCTACACAAAATGGGCAAATTCATATTATTTTTTAACCGACTTCAAAAAGGAGGAGGTTCTCAATTCGTCGGAACCTTTTTTTTTTTTATTTTTTTTTTATGTATGTTCCCCGATTAATCGAAAATGGCTGGACCGATTTGGATTTTTCTTTTTTTGTTCGAAAGGGTATACTTTCCAAGTGGTCCCATGATCATCAAGTCAGGGTCTGATGATGGGATCCCATAGAAATCGAGAGAAACCCTCAAATTTTATGGGCACACTTATATCGATTTCGGTATTTTTTATAGTAACTCGTGCATTTGCTCTCGGAAATTACCATTTGGTGAACTGGAACTGATGATGAAGACCACAGATGGCCATCGGAAATGCTCAATTATATTTAAGTATACCTATCACAGGTTGCGATTCGATTACTTTAATATGGTTTATGCTCGTCAAAATGCATAATGGTGATGGTGACTTCACCATGAGCTCCAGTTCTCCTGGTTCTTACTAGGAGAACTCCTCAACAATTAACGTCCCTGCATCGGGAAAAGCAATATTTTGTAAAACGTGATAAGCAGTTGACAATGGGTTATTGTAACTTGGATAAATTACAAACTGACCCACTAAAAAGTGAAAAATGGGCGTATTTTTATTTTTTTGTACCATGCCTTTTTTCACCTGTAACCTCACTTGTGCTATTTTTGTTTTGGTGATCATTATCATTATTCATGATGTAAATAAAAAATAAAGATTAGTGTTTATTTTTGTTTATAAATATGATTTTTATTTTGAGGTTTTCTTTAAATTGTATTTTTTATGATTTTCTGAAAGTACTCGTATGTATGAAAAAGTGATGTAACTCACTAAGTACAGTGGTTTAATCTTTACATAACATCACTGTTTGCCGCCAAAACTTTGAATTTTAACTGACTACAAAGGCAGTTGTATATTTCTGAACGTTCAAAATGCCTTACACGGAAATAACAACCGTAATTAATGCATTATAAGAGTTTATTTCTCGTAACTCAAAATGGATCTAAGTGGAAAATTCCTACTGAGTTACGTTAATTTAAACCATATTTTTTATTTTTTACCGGTTGTAAATATATTTTTCAATTTGGCAACAAGAACTCAAAGCGTCGTAATCTGTCAGCCATTTTAGGCAAACTGTAACGAGACGCTGCTAAGTGTGGATGTTAGTTTGGTGCAGTTGAAATTTTCCACTGAAAAACGGGAATATTTAAGGCTAAATCAAGGTAAGAATAATTACTTAAGTGTTTTTGTGTTATATTTTAGAAAGCTCAAGGTTTAAACTCTAAATATATCATAAAGTTTATGCAAAGGCACAAATCATAACCTGTGAAATCATTTTTGTAATAACACTCGCATAGATTGAGTTACGTCGGCTGAGAAACATTTCACTCATTGGTGTGAATTTGTAACTCAGTGGAAGGTAAAGGCGTGTTCAAATTGTAAATTGACTAGCGACCCACCCCGGCTTCGCACGGGAGCAATTCGGAGTCTGTTGTAATTTATATTGAAACAAAAAATTTATATGTTAGTTACATCTAAGACGTAGTGTAAGGCTGTAAGCCCACATAGCGGACATTCCACGTTTTTCTTATTTTAAGCATTTTATACCCGTCGTAACTTCTTAACGAAAGGTCCGATTTGAATAATTTAAAACAAAATGTACATATATGTACTTACATGATCATCCTTGACTGTGATTTTATGTAAGTATAACCAATAGTTTTTGCAGCGCACGTCAAACAATTAGCCTACGCTACTCGCTAAAAATTTGTCTTTTTAAATATGTAAGAATTAATTAAATTGGTTTACATAATTAAAACAAACAAATAAATAATCAGATCTTAGACTAGTAGCATAGCATATTAGTTCAGATTTTAGACTAACATTCATAAATACTAGGTACTTGGTAGTTTTTTATTTTTCACATCTGTTTAGTTTTCAAGTAACAAATATAACAAATTTTTATTGCTTCGGGAGGTAGTTAGGTAGGTTATTTTTATTATTTTACTAGCTTTTGCCCGCGGCTTCGCACGCGTGAAATTATACATAAAAACCTTTCTCTTGAATTACTCTATCTATTAAAAAAAACCGCATCAAAATCCGTTGCGTAGTTTTAAAAATCTAAGCATACATACATAGGGACTGACGCGGGAAGCGACTTTGCTTTATACTATGTAGTGATACCTCAATATTAAAATACTATTTTGTTTTAGGATACTTAAAGTACAATAAAAAAAAATGCCTTTGACACCTGCGGAACGTATGAGGAAATATAGGGAAAAATTAAAAAATGATCCTGAAAAATATGAGGCTATGAAAAAAAAACATGCAGAATATGTTAAGTCCAAAAATAAGAAAGTAACTGAATTATCTGATGAAGAGAAAGAAAAAAAAACGTAAGTATGGAGAGAACAAAAACGCCATCAAAAACAAACAAAAAAGGATTTTCGTGCAGAAGAGACTGTAAATGAAGAAGTAACAACACGCAGTAAAGAAGAAACTTCGACAAAGAAACGCTGTAATAACGCTGTAGTTAAGAAGTACAATGCGGCGTTGAAACGGATACGTGCATTGACAAAGATAGTGAACAGATATAAACAAAAACTGTACAGGCAAAAGAAAGAGACCGACGAAAAGATTTATAAATTAGAAAATAGTTTAGAAATAGTCAAAGCAAGAAACGAATTCATGGAAAGTACCATAAAGACCACTTACGCCAAATGTCAGTCACAAAAGGAGAAGAAAATTTTCAAAGAGATGGTAGTAAGCTATGAAGTACAAGCAGCTAGAAAGAAAACTTACGTAGCTAATATATTGGGACTTCGGGGGAAAATAAGATTATCTCAGAGGAAGCAGAAAGATGACAGTATTAAAAAAGAAATTGAGAGATTTTATGTCAGAGATGATATAACTCGAATAACAGCAGGGAAAAGAGAATGTCGGACACTTGGCAAAACTACAAAACAAATACGCTATCTAACTGATACCCTACTGAATTTATATAAAATATACAGAGAAGAAGGAGGAAAACGGAGTTTTTCTACATTTTTCAAATATAAACCCTTTTATGTTGTGACCCCAAATATTCAAAACAGAGAAACCTGTTTATGCATAAAGCATAACAACACTGAAATGATGTTGCATGCATTAAAGAAAAACAAAGTCTTTTTTTATCCAAGTATGAACGTCTTGAAAGAATTGTGCTGTGATTTAAAATCAGAAAAATGTATGATGGGTAATTGTCCAAAGTGTAATGGATGTAAATTGAACTACAGTTTAGAGCCAGGTAAAGCAGAGTCACAAACAGAGTGGTATCAATGGCAGAGAGTGAACCACGAATACCAGAAAACTGAAAAAGGTATTAAAAAAACTTTTGTAACCAAAAAGACTGTAAAATTGAGAAAGAGCGCTACCGTAGCTGAACTTATAGAAATGTTCGAGAAAAATATTCCTGTTTTTAAGAAACATTATTTCATTTGGTTACATCAACATAGACAATATCAAATCTGCATACAGAACTTAACACCGAACGAAATATTAATTGTTTGCGATTTTTCTGAAAATTATCTTTGTAAGCTCTCCGAAGAAATTCAGGCAACACATTTTGGAGCGTCGAAGAATCAAATAACCCTTCACACTGGAATGGTTTACATGGGGAACAAAGAAGCAAAGTCTTTTTGTACTATTTCCGATAGTAACTCTCATGAGCCTCCGGCAATTTGGGCTCATTTAATACCGGTGCTGAGATATATAAAAGAAATGATGTCTGAGACGAAGGTAGTCCATGTATATTCCGATGGACCCACGTCTCATACAGACAAAAAAAGAACTTTTTTCTTTTGAATTTACTTACTAAACGGATGGGATTTGAATATTCTACCTGGTCTTTCACTGAAGCGGGCCACGGAAAAGGGGTGGCAGACGGAATTGGTGGATTAAAAACTTTTTTACAAAAAACATAACCGACTTCCAAAAAAACACTACAAAGTGAAAAATAACTTTAATTTCGGAAGTCGGGGGCAAAAACCTAAAATACAGATCCAAAGACACCGACTTCCGAAATTAAAGTTATTTTTCACTTTGTAGTGTTTTTTTGGAAGTCGGTTTTGTTTTTTGTAAAAAAGTTTTACACAAATTCCTAGTTGCAAAATGCTACTATTCAATTAATGATTATTTAAATGAAAGATGACTGATTTCATCTGAAATGGCACCACAAATATAATGTTTATTGTAATTTTGATTGACTTGTTATAATTTGACATTTCTATTTTTTATGTAAAATTATTTAAAATTTATTCAGTATAATTGTTTAATGTTGCTTAGTACTGTTAACAAGTACCAAATAGATGCTCGACGGTTATGACGTAGTAGTTGCTTAATTGTTCCTAAATTACTTTCAAATATTCTCATTAATGTCTAAATAATATTTTTATATTTCTTTTCCCATAATAAGTCATTTATTTGATTTTTAAAATAATAATTTAGTATTTCCTATCATATTGAGTAATTAACTGACAGTTGATTTGAATATGGCGGTTAGGTGTATAAAAAGGGCGGCAAATCATTTTTAAGAGGCATTATATTGTGAACTAGTGATAAGGACGTTTCTCTGCGCAATTACAGACTGAGTGTGAATTATAGTTCGTGTTTAATTGTGTAAAACCTGCTACTGAATATCATCTCAGAAGTGGGATATTGATAAAATGTCAGGACCATATTTTCGCGGCTTGGGGAAACGCAAACGAAAGTGCAGTGAGTCAACCAGTTCGGAAGATGAAAATAGTGAAAAATTTTTGTCTGAAGACCTTCATAAGACCAAGTCGCACAAAAAACGACATGTTGCTCCCAGTGATGCCGAAGTTATTCCTAAATTTCGACCCGAAGACAACAGCAGCAACGTTATAGGTTGGCTCCACAAAATAGACCAACTTGGCGATGTCTATGGCTGGGACAACACCGATCGAACATTTGTCATGCAACTGCGGTTGCGTGGCGCTGCTCGAGAATGGTATGACGACCTTGATAACTATAATTTGACATGGGATGGCTGGAAGGAAATGCTTCAGGTCGCTTTTCCTCGATCGACTGACTACGTGGATAAATTGGAACGTATGATGGCAAGGACAAAGGAAGATAAAGAGACGATGACGAAGTATTATCACGAAAAATTATCCCTACTAAAGAAATGCAACATAAACGGTGGAGATGCTATTTCCTGCATAATACGTGGACTACCTTCTGAATTGAGAGCTAATGCCAAAGCATATAGTTGTGAAACTCCTGAACAACTATACTATGGCTACCTATCTTCATTGTAAAATTTCAAACGAGTGATGGAGACACATACTGCGCGGAAATCGACGGGTACGTGGAGAAGAGGAGCGAGCAGTACCATGCCAAGCTCGACATCGGGTCATCAGCTCCAGCCGAAGATATGCTACACGTGTCGGCGGCCGGGCCACGAGGCGCGGGACTGCAGACAGCGGCAGCGCTGCGAGACGTGCCGGCGCAGCGGGCACACGACGGCGGATTGCTGGTTTGGCGCCGGGGGTTCGCGACAGCAACCGCAAAAGGTTAGTCAAGTGCTGCATATTACCTATGATATTTATGTTGATATTTACAAAAGAACTGTGATGGTAAATGGACAGCAGCTCAGAGCTTACATAGATACTGGCAGTAAAATCAACATGCTTTGTCTCACACAAGCTGAAAACTTGCACATTAAAATGGCGCCTAGTGCAACTGTCATGACAGGTTTTGGAGGAGCATGTGGAAACTCACTCGGTTCATGTTGCCTAAGTGTTTTGATAGATAATGTAAAATTAGATGGAATAGTCGAAATAGTTAATTATATTACATCAGATATTGAGCTATTAATTGGACAAACAATGATTAATAGTAAGAATGTTAGTCTAGTCACTTCTGCTTCTTCTGTACGTTTTGTTCCAAGTGAAATTATACAGGATATATTTACGGATATAAAATTACATGCAACAGATTTTATTGAAAAATTTCCAGTTTATATAAAGGATAATATTATAATACCTGAGTAAAATCAATTATATATAGAAGTTTATGTTGACTGCAGACAAAACATTGGAAAAGATCTCACATTTTTAACGCACACAGTATGGATGCAATTAGGTAATTTAACGTATTTAATACCTTCAGCTATTATTGATTCAAACCGTTCTTATTTAAAAGTTTTAAACCTAGGACATGTTGATGTCGTTTGGGAGTCTCATAGGTTGATAGCCAGAGCGGAGTTGGTAACAATACCAGCATTTAGTAGTGAGTCTAGAGTACTAGCCATAGATAGTACAGACACGGATAATATACAAATTACCTTAACAGATATTGATAAGGGCCACCGTAGTGATAATGAAAACAAACAATTATTAGAGCTTTTAAATAAGTATGCTCACTCGTTTGCCAGAAGTACTAAAGATTTAGGCTGTACTGATCTTATAAAAATGCACATTCGTACAATGAATAACCAGCCTGTTTATTGCAAACCCTATAGATTGTCGCATAAAGAAAGTGAAATTGTTAATGGAAAAGTTAAAGATTTATTACAAGCAGGTATCATTAGAGAGTCAATGTCTGATTACGCTAGCCCGGTGGTACTGGTTAAGAAGAAGGGTGGGGATTACAGGCTTTGTGTTGATTATAGGGCATTAAATGCTAATACTGTGAAAGATAGGTATCCTTTACCGCATATCGAAGACCAGGTTAGTAAGTTATCGGGCAAGTTCTATTTCACCACCCTTGACCTTGCCCAAGGTTACTATCAAGCTATGTGTACAAGTTCATGATAAGGACCGCTTTGTGATCAATAGGGACGGCTTTGTGATCAAGTCCATAACAGGGGCAGCTTTGTGATCAAGTCCATTATAAGGACGGCTTTGTGACTTTTAGCTGTGTGACCAAGGCTTCATTTGTAAAGATAGCTGTGCAATACTTCTAAATGCGAGATCTGACCTATATTCTAAAGGAAGTAAGATATTATTTGGACACATATAAACAAATCTTAAGGCTGTGTGATGAGAAGTGGAAAATAAAAGAACATAAACCAAGATCATCAACCAAACACTACAAAGTGAAAAATAACTTTAATTTCGGAAGTCGGTGTCTTTGGATCTGTATTTTAGGTTTTTGCCCCCGACTTCCGAAATTAAAGTTATTTTTCACTTTGTAGTGTTTTTTTGGAAGTCGGTTTTGTTTTTTGTAAAAAAGTTTTTAATCCACCAATTCCGTCTGCCACCCCTTTTCCGTGGCCCGCTTCAGTGAAAGACCAGGTAGAATATTCAAATCCCATCCGTTTAGTAAGTAAATTCAAAAGAAAAAAGTTCTTTTTTTGTCTGTATGAGACGTGGGTCCATCGGAATATACATGGACTACCTTCGTCTCAGACATCATTTCTTTTATATATCTCAGCACCGGTATTAAATGAGCCCAAATTGCCGGAGGCTCATGAGAGTTACTATCGGAAATAGTACAAAAAGACTTTGCTTCTTTGTTCCCCATGTAAACCATTCCAGTGTGAAGGGTTATTTGATTCTTCGACGCTCCAAAATGTGTTGCCTGAATTTCTTCGGAGAGCTTACAAAGATAATTTTCAGAAAAATCGCAAACAATTAATATTTCGTTCGGTTATTTGCGTAATACATGTTAAAAAGGTGTTACAGGTAATTACGCAAATAAATTATTTGATTTGATTTATATTGCAGGTGTCAGGCTCAACTACATTATTCAGGATTAGCAAGCAGTACATAAATAATCCATGATGATTTCTATAGGAATACATTTGAATGCCAATTTCCACCAATGCATACTTACATTATAAATATTTGTTCCAATTTCTTTTTGTCTATGTCTTGTCAGTTGAAATGCTCTTGTCAGTGGTTGTAATTGTAATGATAATAAATAAAACAGTTTTTTTTTGTTTACCATATTTTATTTCTACCTATTTATCTATTACCTAATGAAAGTAATGAATGACAGTTAATTTAGCTAAACACTAGAATAATCACTTCTTTATTTTAAAAAAACCTAGTAAGTACTAGGTACGCACGGCTACAGATCAAGCTATACCTACATTTCCAGTATAAGCTGATCACGCATGGTATAGGATTTCCTTACAATGAGAAGTCAGTGTATACTGGAAATGTATAGCTTGATGTGTAGCAGTGGCGTGCACTCCATACATGCAAATAAGCTCTGCATACCCTGTAGTCCCATACATACAGACCCTTTAAATGATAAATAAATAACTATAACTCAAAAAAAAACATGGTAATTATTTTATAAATCTAACCATCTTACCGTTTAAAACGCGATTTCGTGCCATCTATTACTTCTTATTGGAACTAACTTTCTGGAACGAGCGGCGAACACCGCGCAGGCAGCGCTCCCGTGACCAAAAGCAGTAACTAGCAGTGCTTATTTTTCATACAACGCATCTCGTGTAGTACACAGCAAAAGTGTCACTGTGTGCGTGAAAATGTGTGCGCGTGTTGAGTTCTGGAAGCAGAGCTTACATTGCAACCCGTCCAAATTGAGAAGCCGTAAAAGCACCGCTTAGTTGTTGATTACAGAGGTTCGACTTTTTTTGGTCGGATTGACCAAAATTCGTTCGTTTTAGTTTGTAATTGTACAGTTTTTACAAGCTTTCATTCAACTTGCAATGTTTGAATGTTTGTTTTTTCGCCATATTGTTTTGATTGTTTTTCTTGTCAATCACTTGATTGGCTGTCCAAGTAATAACATTAATAAGTACCTACTTATTGTAAAAAAATTAAAGTAAGTAATGTGTGGATAAACCCTGTGATCCTGTGCCGTGCCACCGAAGTGTGTTTATACAGAGTTGATACGACAGAGGGGCTTTCCTTTAAACTGCCTATACTAGGCACTATTTTCAAGCTCTGTACCAAAAATCAATTAAATAGGAGCAGTAGTTTAGTCGCAAATGATTTTTTAAGTTTTTGCCCCGTTTGAACACGATGTATCTTTCCTAACAGCTGATTATGTCTATACGTCGGTCATCCACCTTAAAACGATAAATCTGAGTATAACCTACGATGCGTTGTTGCCGCTCTGACGCAAGTCACAAGTACAACCAAATATTTCGCTAAAAAGATGGCAATGCATCAAGGAAGCAATAAATACGCACACACTTTCACTTTCATTACGAGAGTGACAATCATAACAAAACATCCCGCGCGTAAAAGAAATAGAAATAGGTCAGTGTGTTGCTATTGCATCCTCCTAGATCCTTGGGATCGGTAAGCGGGGCAGGCCTCTAAAAAACTTGTTTTTTCAGTGCGCCGACGCTACCCTTTCGGAACGCACGGAAGCTTCGCTTTTGTTTTGTCCCCTACAGCGGCGAAATTTTTAGAATTGTTAAGTGGTGCTGTGGCCGAGTACAGTAACGAACTGCCTTTATGCGTTCATCGCAAGATGTGGTACCAGCTGGACGGAGTGCCTCCACATTCTGTGATGGCTTCCAGGGAGCGGCTCACAGAAATGTTTGGGCAGCAATGAATCGGTCGATTCGGACCTGTTCAGTGGCCACCGCGATCTCCAGACCTCACTCCCATGGATTTCTTTGTGTAGGGGTACATTAAGGGTGAAGTGTATGCCTCAGAGGTAAATACAATAATAATTGATGAACTAAAAAATAGGATTATTTTAGCATTTCACAAATTAAAGTGCTTAGCGACGGACGGATTTAATTGGAGAAATAAATAACAATATTCCCCGTCGGTATAATTTGTGCATTAATGTGACACATCGAGAATTTAAAAATTTAGTGTTTCTGTTTTGAGTGCGTACTTCAAAACCTTTCCTAACATAAAAGCGCGATGCGCTGGCCGCCCGGCTTGACAAGAGTGGCGCGGGCGCACGCGACGCGCGACGTTGCCGCTTTGTTACCTACTAAGGTCAGTTTTTATTTACAAAGGGTGGTTACGTTTTACTCTGATTTGTAAGCTATTTAGTTTGTTTGAAGAAAAAAAATTCTCAATTATGGTGCTTTTTATTTTTATACCGTATCGAATTAATACTAAACACGTATAGTATACGTAGTGTAATTTAACGCCCCTATGTCATATCAACTCTGTATACTTAAATCAAAATCTTGCACTTTTTCGACGTTATCTTTTGAGGATAAATTGATTGTAAATGGAAGGTGTGTACCCGGGTTTGATTTAGCTCAAAAAAAAGGTAAGTAGGTAATGCTTCTTGTTACTTTCATAAAAAAGTTTTATGATAATTATTACTGGCTAACATGTTGTGTACCCACATACAAACACATTGTATTGTATCCCTTGCTTTTTTTTGTTTACAATTTTGGACCTTTGTCGGATATTCTGATTAAAATAATTTAGATAAGTATTCGTGTTGGTCGCAAACAAAAATCATGCGAAGCCAATGGCGCCACCCGTGCGGTAAGAGTCAGGGTAAGAGTAAGGTAGGGTAGGGTAAAACAAATGGTCGGGGAAAAAAAACTTATTAGTTTGTTAAAAGAAAACTTAATAAGTAGTTTGTTTTTTTTTTTCATTTTAGCCGTGCATACCCTGTCTGAAATCTCTGTGCACGCCACTGATGTGTAGCCGTGTAACATGTACTCAATTCTTAAATACTGTCCACGTGCGGACTCAGGTTCCGCTTGAGACGAAGGCGGGGTGCGGGAGGCGCGCGGGCCGACGACGCGGCGCGAGCCAATCAGCGAGGGCCACGCGAGTCTGCGGCGGCTGCGCGGCCGCGTCGTCCGGCGCGCGCCCCTGAGCCTGACCTTCTGTGCACTTCAAAATTCCATCTAACGCTGTCCGTCATTCGTCTGCCGATTATTATATAGTTCTGTTTTTCTTTACATTTACCATTATACACTTGTTTAACAGTCCACTAGTTTTATTGAAGAGTCAAGAACACACACCATCAAATACTTCATAAAATATCAAGTTATTTTTATTTGTACCTTTATAGTTCATAATGAAACACTTTATAATTAAAGTTTACACTTCTCAATTAACACAATATCATAATTATGTTTATATCGCTGTTCTGCAAGACAACAGTTTTCTAAAATAATGACAATGTTTTATGACAAATCTTCAGTATCTACTTTTGTACTTGGAAACTGAAGTAAGTGCAGTGATGTCAAGTAAACAGCACCAATGGGCGACATCATTTATGCTGGCTTGAAACATACCCCAACAGATGGATCGGACGCAGCGGACCCATTCAGGTCAGGTGGCCTCCGCGGTCACCTGACCTCAACCCCATCGATTTCTTCATTTGGGGCTATTACAAGGAAATGGCATACGCCAGAGACTGTCCAAGTGAACAAGAGCTGAGGCAGTTGATTGCAGAAGCTGAAGGTGTTGTGAGAGAGAACAGAGGAGCTTTTAGACGATTGCCAGACAATTTCTTACGTAGATGTAGAATGTGTATTGCTGCTGAAAACCTTTTGTAATGTTAAAAATAAATTACTTTTTTTCACATTATCATTTGTGTTTTATTAACAAAACCACTTCTTACTTAAAACTTTTCTTACCCAACCTCAGAAACTATTTGTTGGTTAGTTTTCAGTATTCTTATCATGAATTAACCTTAGGAACGAGAAAATGGGCAAAAAAAAAATATTAATTAGATGGCTTAATAAACTAAAGTAATGGGAAAAAGACATTTCCAAGACCAATCCGCTCCAATCACAGTAGTTCTACTCTGATGTAATATCTTTAATTCTAAATTTTTGTACTACTTATTTACCATATTTACTTATATTTTCATTGTGCAAGATATCGCTAATACAAAACGTTATTGAAATATATATTATGGCTATAATCAAGCCATACCTGTCCACTCAAGTTCCTTAATAAACAATTATCTCATAAACAAACGTATAGGTGTCTTGAAAGTTCGTGCTGACTTGTGTTCACTTCACACGATGTGCGCTCGGAGTCCGAGCGCACAAACTAGCAAAAGAATTGCAAAACCGCTTGCCCAGCAATTATGTGGCACTTCAAAAAATGACACAGTTATCAGTAAGAAATACTTTAAGGCAAATAAAGGACACTTCGATTGTTGAACTTGCTATCGAACTTGGCTTTAATGAGGACAAAATTGAAAAAATATTACAGCAATGGACTAATATTAATTTTGTCAAATGGGACGTAATTCCATATGACGATACAATAAAATTCTGGGCGCAAGTAAGCAAATACAAAAATGCTGCAGGTATTAACGCATACCAAGATTTAGCAGATTTAGCCATTGCAGTTTTGTCGCTGCCACACTCGAACGCAGAAGTAGAGCGGACGTTCAGTATAAGGGTCGTTTTCAAAATTAATGTACATTTTACTGCAAATTTGTGTCCATCAAACTTATTGGTAACTCAAGTAAAATACAGCTCCAAATTTAACCAGATAAACCACCATTCAAATTAATTGATAACAATAGAGTAAATAAAAAAATAGTTATGTGCAGTAATTCAATTTACTGTGTTAAAAAACTAAATTTGATTACTGCCGTAATTTTTTCCCCATACAAAAGTGCTGAGTCCACAGTCGCACACATTTCAAAGAATAGCGTTCTTAACCTTTGCACCGCCAAGCACTTCTATAGAAGTTCGGGATTTTCGTGCCACCAGCGCCACAACTTCTATAGAAGTTGTTCATTTTAACTATCTTATTAAAATAAATTTACTGTGATTAAAAGCTTTGTTTCATTTTATTATTTAAGATAGCACTGTCTACTACCCTGTTTTTTATTTTTCTACACAAAATAAGCCCTAGTTTGTCCTAAAATCGGCAAAAACAGAAACTCCGAATTTTGTTACTTTCCTCAGAACGCCAATCACTTCATATCAAGTTGGCCAGTGATGTGCCGTGAAAGGTTGATTTCACCATTGAAATATTTATAAATACAGAAAGTTACGAATATCGAAAACATTTTGAGGTCAATAAAATATGAACTTAGTTATCTACTTCATTACAAAGGATAGTAGATGAATTTCGACCTTCAGGTGGATGCCGATACGTAATTATAAAGTTGTTACTAATTCTTGTCGATAGTTATTTTCCCATCTCTACAAAACAATTAGTCGTCTATGCCCCTGTGCGCCACCGAGTGCCACGAACTACTATAGAAGTTGGTCAGTGACGTCATAGGCGTGCGGCTGTCAAGGTCACTTTGGCATAGTGCAGCACAAAATCGGATTCGCGCCCACGCATCTTTCTTTCTTTCACTTGCAAATAGAAAAATGAGTGAAGAACTTGATTCGGACGAACTTCTGAAAATTTTGCAAGGTGTGTTATTGAAAACCGCATCAAAATCGGATCATTAGTTTAGAAGATAGGTGGGAACATTACTTTGCACAAACACACACACAAACACATAAACATCTCTCAACCTAAACGCATATACCTGCTCCGTTCCGTCGTGGGTAAATAGAGAAACGCAATCTGTGCGCGGGGTCCCCCGCGCGCAGATGGGTAAACGCTACCGATACATGAATTAAGAAAAGAACAGAAACAACACTTAAAAACAATGCTTTGATAAGTACACGGCTACAAGCGTGATAGAATTTAAATATATACTTACTTTCCATTTCAAAAAACACTTTAAAAACAATTCAAAATTCTGCCACTTAGATACCTACGGTAAAAAACGTAGACTAAAGTTATTAAAAAAACACAGGAATAAACAAAAATAGAAGAAAGAAAGACCATAGACCCCATCCCTGATCAGAATCGAATTCAACGTGCCCTCAGTGCCAATAACTTGATATGAAGTTAAAGAATGAGATCATGAAACAAATAGAGATGTACCCCATTCCTTATAGTTCTAATTGAGTTATGTATTAGTTTCTTTGATACTCATAAATTATACTGTTTTTTCTTATTAAGGATACTGTGAAATAAAACAAATCTGGAAATATTTAATCAGTTTTTATTTATATTCGTAAAATCAACTTTAAATCTTAACTTTACGCGTACAAATCTTATTCATCGATATGACGATATCCCCATTACTACTGTTTACTGTATATTTAGTTATACATTTATAGCTTGGCGCTCGGCGAGGCATTGCGTTTTGTGTACGTTGGCGGCGAAAAATAGTTCACGCATTTCGGAACCCGATTAAACAATATTTTGTCCAGTCGAAGAGTAAGACTTAAGCAATATGTAATAAACAATGTAATTATAATTAACTTTTTATTTATTTACTCATAAACATGTGTCTCATATTTCATTACTTTGTGTTACTCTTTCTTGTTACGTTAACATTCCATCCTAATAGAAGTAAATTCATAATTTAGTATGGCAACTCCATGCGTCGAGATAGTTACACCGTGAGGGCGCTAGTTGGCTCAGGGCGCCATTTTGTGTCTTGTGACTGATGGATTCACTTCGTGCGCGTCGTAAAAAGGACAATTAAAAACCAGTTTAAAAATGTTAAATAGCGTTAATTCGGTAAGCACTTTACTTTACATTGCATCCCGTTATTGTAGATAATAATAAATCATAGTTAAATGCATGTTTCATAAGTCAATTGAGGGTAACTTTACAACAGTATTGTTATTTTTAAGTTAAAGACACGTGCGTTTTATTCATTTGTGTGACCATTGTGTTACTGTTTTAGTGTTACGTAACACAATGGAATGGGTTAGGGCTTGTTTACATATGCATAAGAATATAGAATAATAGAATCTTCGTGGTTATAGTTTGGTTTAAATTGGTCAATAATTGGTTTAAATAATATACCCAGTAAATATAAAACAATATATTGATTAGGGCCAGATTGACTTGGTGCAAAAATATTCGTTTTTTTCATCAAGTTTTTAATATTTCAGGAAAAACGATAAAAAATAATACATACATAATATCCTTTATGAAATTGACACGCGGGAGCTTTATTTAAATTATATTCTCTAATGAATAAAAAGCGCATTCCCACTTTTGAAATCGCATGACATACTGCGCGACGTTATAAGTACTTACGTAAAAAAAAAGTGAATTAATTATATTTTCGGTTGTAGGAAAGATGCCGCTAACGCCTGCTGAAAAGCAAAGACGTTACCGAGAACGCTTAAAATTAAATGATCCGCAAAAATGGAGAGAAATGCAAGAAAAAAATTTAGTGAGAACTAAAAATAATTACATACGGATTCATCAACTTTCTGAATCTGAAAAAAAAGTTAGGCGAAAGAAATGGCGAAGGTCTAAGCAACAAAAAAATGAAGAAAAAACAGAGAAAACTATAATTTGTCGAAAAGCATATAAAAAAGACATAATAAAATAACACAAGAAAACAAAAAACTGAGAGAAAAATTTACTTCATTAATTTAAAAAAATAAAGCATTGAAGAAAACAATATACAGGTATAAAATTCGACAAGCAGCGCATTCACAAGATAGTGATCACGATAAAGAGAATAATATTTCAAATGTAAGAGACCTAACGCCAAACTCTAAAACTGAATCCTTTGTCAATTCCTTAAATATTTCGCCTTTAGAAAAAGAAAAGGTGAAAAAAGAACTCTTTCATAAAAATATATTGTGTGAATCGATTAAATATCAATATGAATTGGCGTCAAGTAATGAGCAAAAGCACATATTAAAAAAAAATTGTTGATAATTGTTTGGTTAAAAAGTATAGGACGAAAACTAAACTGGAAGCTATAATTGGACTAAAGGGTAGAATTCGAGTTCCGAAGAAAACGATCCCAGGGAAGCATGTAGAACTCGCACAAAAGATTCATGACTTTTTCTTACGAGATGACGTTAGCCGCGCTACAGCTGGCAAGAAGGAAACGAAGACAATGAAAAAAAATAAGATGCAAAGACGATACCTCTTAGAATCTATGACAAAATTACGGTATAAATTTATCCAAGAAACAAACATCCCAGTGTCCTATACCACTTTTACTAGATGCAAGCCATTCTTTGTATTAAGTCCCAATCTCTCTAATCGTGAAACATGCGCCTGTAAAAAACATGGCAATATAGAGTTCAAATATGCTGCACTTAAAACTCTTTCAATATTGAAATCTAAAGATTTGGACGAGTTCATGAAAAGTATCGTTTGTGACACACAAAAAAAGGAATGTATGTACTCAGAATGCAACAAATGTGATAGTAAACCGACCACTGTTTATAATTTATCAGAATGCAATTTAGATGATAAAGTATCTTGGCTGGAATGGACAGTTCAACAAATTGAATATCAAAAGGAGAACCAAAACAAAACTGCAAAAAGAATGGTAAAAATAATAAAATCAGGTACGATAAGACATTTAATCATGGAGTTTAAAAAAGCACTAGTAGAATACAAAGTTCACTGTTACAATATATGCCACCAATATAAATGTTACAAACACTTAAAAGAAAATTTAAGCGAGAATGAAATCTTAATTCATTGCGATTTCTCTGAAAATTATGCTTGTAAGTCGCACAAAGAAATTCAAGCTTTACATTTTGGTGCATCCCAAATTCAACTTAGTCTCCATACCGGTGTTGTGTACGGGTCTAATTCTTTCGAGTCCTTTTGCACATTTTCTGACTCAAAAAAGCACACTCCAGAGGCAATTTGGGCTCATCTTTTGCCCATACTACAGAACATAAGAAAAAAGAAACCTGAAGTGAACATAGTTCATTTTTATTCTGATGGACCCACGAGCCAATATAGGCAAAAAAAGAACTTTTTCTTATTTCTTAGTGTACTGGATTTTCTTTTGCTACCTGGAACTTTTTTGAAGCCTCTCATGGCAAAGGTGCTGCCGATGGTATAGGAGGTGCCATCAAAAGAACTTTGGACAAGAAAGTAGCATATTATATGGACATAAAAGACTCGCAAACAGCCCTTGATGCTTTGAAAGATGAAACTACAGTAAAGCTGTACCTAATAAAAGAGGAAGATATTAATGACATGGAAAGACGTATAAGCTCATATGACTTAGTTGCTGTCCCGGAAACAATGCTAATTCACCAAATAACAAGTTCCTTTGGTATATTTGAATTGTTTGTAAAGCAACAACCGTATGTAATAGGTTATAGAAAATTGAGCTGCTTTTGCCATAGTGAAGGGTCTTCGACAATAAAGGGGTTTTGTCATTGCTTTTCTTTAAAAGAACATAACCTACTGAAGAAAAAGACGCTACCATGCGTAACGAAAAAAAGAAAATTAGTTTTTTGCTCTGATTCCGAGAACAGTGATACTGATAATGATGATGAAATGATTGTCAAAACTGATTATAATTCCGGAGATTTTCAATCGGGTTGTTTTTATTCTGATACAAACAAACCAAGCAAGTTCAAAGTCCCATGTGTAACTACTAGAAGAAAATTATTTCTTAGCTCTGATACCGAGAACAGTGATAGTAATAATGATGAAATAATCGTCAAAACTGATCATAACACAAACGATCTTCAATCCGGACGGTTTAATTCTGACACTAACAAACCATGCACGTCCAAAGTCACTATTCTTTCAAATGTAAAAGTGAACTATAAATTGGACGTAGTTATGCTACAACGTTCCAATCCACACGCAGGTCGAACTGAGTAAATCGCGTTTTTGTAATTTTGTGGTACGCTTTTTTTTGGTAGCGAGTACAACTAAGTAGTATGTATCACTTCAACTAAATAAATAAACATTATTTTATTATATACTTGTCATTAAAATTTATTAATATTTCTCATACAAATTTTGAAAAAAATGCACTTGGAACGTTTTTGAAAAAAGGCTTTTTGTATGGAAATAGCTTTTAACATAATTTGCAAAAACGATCCAATATCTGAAAATTGGTATATTTTGGTAGTTAACATATATTTTTTCTAAAACATAAGTATAACAATGAAACAACATTATTAAAAAAAAAATATTAAGAAATAGTTGTATCAAAGCATGGAAAATCATCACAATTTATTCATCATCCAGATCGAAATCCAGCTCCCTTCCAAATCCATCGACATCGTCAATGGCGTCATTAGACGCTTTCAATGTTTTATAAAAACTAAGGCAATCTGCTGGAATAAACTTGTAAACAGATCGTAAATCAGCCAATTTAGCTGGAGCAATGGGTTTCCCGTTAGGCCATAACTGTTTCAGATCAGATCTATGTATAGTCGAAATCTCTCCTTTTGTCGTTTTTTTAATGTTAAGTTCGTTATAATCCTCATCAAGGGACGTTTTCATAAAAATAGAATATAATTTAGCTTTTACAATCTTTATCTCCTTTGCCAGCAGCCAGTTTAGTTTAGTTTTATCTGTGAATTTCTTACGATTTACTATGTTTTTCTCAATATCTTCAGTGCTGTAAAAGTCATTTTTGTCCATTCTATATACTTGAAATGGTTTTTTTTTTCTAGCATTTTTCATAATTTCTATATATTCGTCAGCTGTATAAACACGTTGTTGCTTTTTAAGCGCAGTTTCAACTTTAGAAAAATCGGTATCGTTAGGTAAGAAACTATGCCCTGACTCAAGATACCGAAAAGTTATCGTTTTTAATGTAGAATGGGAGTCTAAGATAACCTTCAACATTAAAACAATTTTTATGTTTCGGTTCTGTCCACCGCAACAATCACTCCATAGTATAAGATGTTCTTTAGTAGGAGGTAGTTTGTTTTCAATATATTTGGCAAGGCATGATCCCACTTCCTGAGCGCCTCTTCCGGCTTCACCTTCCACCCAAACATAACAGTGCCCTACATCATCTGATGCTGAATGTATACCGCTATTATATAGCCAAAGCTGACGTTTATAAAAAATTACGTTTGTCGGTATACGAGGCAGGGGCAAAGTTTTTTCGAGATCAAATGATAAGCATTCTATGTTTGGGGTATTTTGTGCAGTTTCAAAGTCGCATTTCATCTGTTCCCTCATTTTTTGTGCCTTCTCTAAGTGTAACGATTTCTCAGCCTCTACTTTTGTTTTTTCTGATCCACTAGTGTTTTGTAATTGCACCGCAAACAAATCACACTTATTGCACGTGTCTTTTTTTAATGGTTTACACCTCAAATTAAAATTAGTCAAGAAAATTTTCTTTACAGTTTCAAGAGAGGCACATTTCAACTCGGTGCCAAATTTTTCAACAAAAAGTTTCTTGTAAATATCATAAAGTTTCGATATTGTCATGCCAGACTCTAAATATTGGATCTCATTGTTATTCTCCCTACGATAATGCGATTCATATTTAGGTAATTTTGAAATAACTTCCCTAATAAAGTTTAAGTTCTGTTCAGTCAATTTATTCCAGCTTTTGTCTTTCATGCCTCGAAAGTCATTTATTTCATTATTACGAATCTTGTATAATGCTATGGTAACTTTTTGTGTTGTAATTTGTAGAGTGTGCAGGAACATATCGCGACAGACTTTGACATCGTTAAATTTATAGGTGCGATGAAATTGTTTAGGCTTTTTTTTGGTAACAGGGACAGAAGTCATGGTGTAGCTCCGTTTTTTCGGTTCCTCTGTGACACATGACTTAATGTACATTAACTGAGCATTGTAAGATCCAAGAGTTACATAAGTCTCAAATATTTGTTTTCGATCTTCCAACGAAATTGCACTGGCACATATTTTAAGACATTTGCATTGATAATCCTGAAATACTTTTGGTTCAATTTTTTTCTGTGATCGTACAGTAGTATATGATAAATTATTATACTTTTTAAACTTCCTTTCCGAATTGGATTCAGGATGCTTACGTTTGCGGCCTTTTTTCGGTCTTCCAGCCTGGGAACTAGATGTTATTATTACTTGGTCATTGCTTTCATTAATGTTTTCTTCATTTGAGCTATCAAGTTCCTTTTCAGGTGAAATGTTTCCTATTTTCTGAACTTCAATGACAGGACTTAAAACTTCACCATGCTTATCTAAGATAGTTTTTTGAGGAGTAGGTAAATTAGTTTCATCTTCATCTTGTGTTATAGTGTCATGTCTTGTATCATTTTCTACATTCATAGTTGTTGAATTCAATACCCTTTTCTGGCTGCATTCTTCACTAATTTTTACGAAGCTCTCAATGTGTTCATCTCTAGTGTTGTTATTGGTTTTAGTGTTATTGTCGTCGCCACTAACATTTGATTCACAGTCTGTTTCAGAGTCCGTTAAATTACGAATCTCAAAGTTTGGATCAGCAACACTATCATCACTATTTTCAATATAATCGGGTGAATCATTTTCAAGACACATTTCTTGTTCATTAAGGACATTAAAAAGCTTCTGAGTTTCAGGAGACATACACGGAAGAGGCGATGCATCCTGTTCTACATCATTGAGAGCTGTTGTAATTTCTGGAGTCATATATGGGATAAACGATGAATTAGGTTCTAAAGTAATCGTAGTTAATTCTGTACTATTCACAGAAGTTCCATCAGCAAGAGTGAGTGGCAGTGGTGTATCTGGAGTGCATCTATCTGAAACTATATAATTTCAAATTAATAGGTACTTAAACTACTGCTTTATAGTAAAACACCGACCAAGTGCGAGTCAGACTCGCGCACGCAGGGTTCCATACCATAATGCCAAGCCCTTACGAATATCGACCAAATAACAAGATAAAAATCATGTTTGTTGTTTGAGAGCCCCCCTCAAATATGTATTTTATTATGTCTGTTAGCGGCAATAGAAATACATCATCTGACTCAAATTGTCAACTGTCTACCTATCACGGTTCATGATATACGGGCTGCTGCTGTCACCAGGCTGACAGCGAAGTCTTAGTAATAGGGTCCCATCTTTCTCCTTTGGGTACGGAAACCTAAATACCTAATTTGTCCACGTAAATTAAGTTTAAGCATTAAAAAATATACATATGTACGTACTCAGCTGATTTTTTGTTGGCGAAGTAGTTGAACACACGTCAGTCAATGGACTGTCAGTATAAGATACATCTGAAAACAACAAGATGAATTTAGAACCATCTACACAGAAATTTTGTGATTGCATAAAACTATACTGAATGCCACATAACTAACCTACCAATTTTCATAAAACTACTTACGTTCTTTGTTTTCTTGGTTACTTTTTACGTACATTCGAGGAGTAAGTGGTGAAAATGGTGGTGGAGTAATTGAAATCTCCGTAGTTGATGATAATGGAGTGTTAGGCTTATCCGATGCGATATCATCATTTCCTGGATAGTAAAAAAAAAATATGTTGATAGAAATGATTGAGAGAAAGAAATAATTTAATGTAAAGTAAGAAGATAGATATATTCTTTATTGCACACTGAAGAAGCAATTGATAACAAGTTACAAGTTAAAAATAGTTAATTAGGTTAATGTTTTTTTTTTAAATGTTTTTAACAATCCTACAAGTCCCACAGTAAAGATCTTACTGTGCCTCTTTACATTCTAATTAAGCTACTTTTGCAACGTTGGGATAACTTGGGCCGATCCCCGAATCAAATCGGACACCTCTGAGCAATCGGGCCAGCATTACGACTACTCAACATTGCTTAAATTGGTTAACTAATATCTCATTTTCTATAATATGTTTTAAGTTACTTAGTACCTAAGTACTTACCGTCGTCATCTTTTTGGCCACGACATTTTATCGTATCTCGCAAGCTTAATAATTTTCGTCTTTTTGACAACAAGATCATTAAATCCTTGTTATTCTCATTGTTCTTGTCATACTGCGAAAAATTAACGACTAAACTTAAACCACATTTTAAGTAAATCAAAACAGCACCAATAATTAACAAAAAACCGTCTGATCAATACACAAATTAGTTACTTACTTCTTCCTCGTTCATCGCGAACACAAACTACACTTTGTATTATTATCTAAAACACGCTTTTATTAAAATATCAATTGAGAGCAATTAGCCGCACGCACTTGTTTACATTAATATAGGTCAAGAGCAACTGTCACTGTGTCACAAGGTCACAACAAATAACAATAATATTATCGTAGTGCGCAATCTTTCCGCGCATCTCACCAGTGTATGGAAGCGGAGAGAGAAAACATACGACACACCAAGGCGTGGGAGTAGGATGGTAAATGTAGGTAAGCGCCGTGGTCGTTACGTGAGTTAAAATTTTATAACAAAATCAAAATTTGTTTCCTATAGTCGTAAGTTACATTCATGTAGTTTGAAACATTGTTAATTTTCATATTTTATTTACAAATCAGGAAGATAAGGGGTCCTGAGTCACACTGTAAGCCGTGTAATCATTATTCATAAAACGTTTCAAATGACAATGGAACGTTTTATTGTTTAGCTTTATTATTTTAGTGATAACGTTCCAGACTCCATAACAGATAATTTTTTTTTTCAAGTTGCCACAATATTTCGTTACCTAGTTGTATAATTATTATTTTAGACAAGGCCTTATTATAAAAAATACAATAGTGATGGATCGTTTAATGATTAGATAACTGTATGTTCCCACCAGTATACACGTTATAAATCGTTTACTTTTATTTACGCGAACACGATACATTTAAATGAAACTACTTTTACGGATTATTTCGCGATTTATTAACATTTTATTTAACCTGACGTTTCGAACACTTTACAGCGTTCGTGGTCACAGGTAGACTGAAGTTTACTTTTACCATTATGAATTATCGTACACATTTAAAGTACATGGAATGTTTTGAAGAAATAGATAATAAAAAGAAATAAAAAATAATAATATAACAAGATGAATGGATCATTATTTTTATGTTATTCAGTCCAAAACGAATTAAAACAGTACGATCCAAATGAATTGTCACTTTTTAAGATTTAAAATTGTTATTTTTAAAACGTTCCAAGTTGATTGGATCATTACTTTTATTTTATTCAGTCCAAAACAAAATAAAATAGTACGATCCAAATGGAATGTCACTTTTTAAGATTTAAAATTGTTATTTTTAAAACGTTCCAAGGTGATTGGATCATTATTTTTATTTTATTCAGTCCAAAACGAAATAAAATAGTACGATCCAAATGGAATGTCACTTTTTAAGATTTAAAATTAGTTATTGTTAAAACGTTTCAAGATGATTGGATCCTTATTTTTATTGCATTCAGTCCAAAACGAATTAAGACAGTACGATCCAAATGTAATGTCACTTTATAAAATTATAATTAGATCTTTTGGTTCGTTTTATCATTTAGACCGCTTAATTATTTCAATAGTTATTGTCGTCAGAGAGTCAGTGTCTTCAGCACTAGATAGGACGATCCAAAATACCTAGCTTGGGCTCAAAAACTCAATTTTGACCACCTTGTGGATTGGAACGTTGTAGCATAACTACGTCCAATTATCAGATTTAGCAAAAATGACAAAATCAGCAAAATCATACAATGTTTCGTCACTTGATATAAGAAAAGATTTTAGTGAAATGTTCTCTGATAGTGATGATGAAGCGATTTTTTAATACCTATATGAAGGGGATCTGTAGTGGTAGCCCGTAAAATTCAATTATTTTTGTATTTTTTACAATTAACAGGTCAAAATCACAGAGAGTAGTGTCAGATCTTAACTTGATCAACATATGATTCGCCAGAATAACGAGTATGTTCCTATTTACTTTATTGATTATTCTTAAGGAAACTTAAATTTGATGCATATTAAATAGATTTCGGATATCAGACCAATATGTCTCAGATCTAAATCGATGATTGATTAAAGTTATGTTTATAGTTATGGAAATACATACTTGTTATAGTAGTTTAACATATTTTAATCAAATTACGACCTAACACTGACCTGCAAATTGCAAAAAACCCAAAAAAAAAACTAATTTCGCGGGCTACCACTATTCAATCACCTTAACATTGAATATTAATTTACTTTCTATTTCCTTTCTTTCTATTTTCTTTGTAAAGAAAGTTGAAATTAAGATAATCTGTATCTTAAACTGCCACAATTTTACTTGCAAGTTGTGTCAGTTTAAAATACAGATTATCTGCATGATATCTATCGAATTGAATCCAAAACAAATAGACAATTTCACTTCTTAGGACTGAAATTTAAGCCAAATATTAAATTAAAAAATCGTAGCAGTCAACAGTCATAGACATATAATAACACAGGCAAATACTAGTATTTGGCTTCTGCCTATGACTGTCAATCGTGTTAATGATTTTTACTTTAAGCCTAAGCTTCTAGTAACATAGGTTTAACTGAAAAATCATTTATTTATAATGTAACTATTAAGGCCAGCCGTACACGGACTGCTTCAAGCAGTTATGACCGACTGCTTAAAGCCGCGACCGCGCGGTGAACTATAGCTATTCATTCGCTGCCGTACACACGACTGCTCGAGCAGTCGCGACCGCTTCAAGCCGTCAACTACATGATGAAATTCCATCGTGCTGTCGACCGCTCGCGAGCAGTCGCGAGGCATACACTGACTGCTCGAGCCGTCGGCGGCTCTAGAGCAGTCGACAGCTCTACGACCTCCCCCTCCCTTCTCTTCTGGCCTCGCGGCGTCTAGTGTCTCTCTGTCTCGTCTCATTTGTCGACTGATCTTTGAAAATGGAGGATGTGTGCGATAGTGATGCGCTTATAAGTGCAATTAAAACACCTGAAATTATTTGGAACTAAAAGCTTAAGGAGCACAAAGACAAAATAAAGAAGAACAATGCATGGGCAATTATTTGCGCCCAAGTTATTGAGAACTTTGATGAAAAAACAAATCAAGAAAAAAATAAAATCGGTAAGTAAAAAAGTCAGTCATTTTATTACACACACATTTATTAAGTTTATGTCATATTATAAAGTCACACACATATTTATTGATTTATATCATATTCCATTGCCAATCTAGTTTGTATGTACTATAGAGTGAGGAAGACCCTCAAACGTATCCTCAAATTTATTTCCATGTCGTTGTTTTACGTAGTTGTGAAGAACACATGATGCTTTTACTATATCCACTGCGAAATCAACACTGACGACTGTCTATGGAAGATCCGCCATTTATTAGCTAAAATGCCAAACGTGCATTCAATATATCGCCTAGCACGTGATAACCGATAGTTAAATTTTTTTTTTTCGCTGTTAAATTCTTGCCACCATATGGACGTATTAAATTTTCCTGCAAGCTGAATGCTTCATCCCCAATAAACACATTCGGTAATACAGGTCCATTATGCGATATTGCAGAAGGTGGAGGTATATTTAACTTTTTTTCTTGTAACATTTTATATAGACAACTCTCTTCGAAAATAGTCGAGTCAGCGTGCCTTCCATACGAGCCTATATCCACGAAAGTGAACATATAATTACTATCACATACTGCTAGAAGTATTATCGAAAAATATTTTTTATAGTTATAATATGACGATCCACTTTGCGCGGGTTGTATTATTCTAATATGTTTGCCATCAACGGCGCCAAGGCAGTTCGGAAACTTAGAAGTTTTTTTGAAACCATTTATTATGTCTTTCCATTTATCTTCAGTTAGTTGTTCCATACACATATCCTTCATATGTATCCATATATTTCTGCAAACATCCCTCACTATCTTACCAATTGTTGTTGATGCTATTCTAAAACTATATTGCAAATCCATAAATGTACATCCAGTTGCCAAATACCTGTAAAAACATATTTTTTAATCAATAAATTGTACCAATAAATATTTTTTTTGTTGTTACAGCCATATTAATACAGAAAAAATGGAAGACACTAAGAGATGGGTACACCAGATATGCTAAAAAAATAAAACCAAAGAGTGGTTCAGCATCCCTAAACATTCGGCCATATGCATATTATCAGCAGATGTCTTTTTTACAGGTAATAATAGAAGATAGACCCGATAAAACAAACAGTTTAGAAGAAAGTGAGCACGCTGAAATTACGTCTGAAGAAAGTGAAAATCGTCAAAATAAAATAAACAAAGAAAGAAACAAAAGAAAATTAAATACTACAATCACAGATGAGAACGTCTTAATTGAAAAATTAGCTAAACGCTTGGATGAAAAATCACAGAATTCGCGCATTATTGAAGATGAAGATAAATTGTTTTTTCTGTCATTAGTTGGCGAGTTTAACAAAATTAATGAGCAGTATAAATTAGATGCTAAGACAGAAATACGTAACGTAATTAAATACTTTAAAGGGATGACAAATCACATATATCCTGCGAGCAGGGGATATTCATCACAGAATTCACCTTATGATTACCGTGGACAATATGGTTATAATACTGGCCCCTCTACCTCTGCATCAGCGACTGGCCCCTCTAAATCAGCGACTGGCCCCTCTACATCAGCGGCTGATGACCAAAACTCTCAATTTGAAGACCTTTCATCATCTTCAGTAATGTCTGATGAATTATTTTCCAATATTTTTAATGAATAAAAATTTAAATAATTGTTATTTATTTTTCGAACCTCAATGTTACTGCTAGTCTTTCTTCTGCTTGGATACTTCTCCTCATGATTGTGTCTTCACGTTTAATTTTAGACCTTAGTATATTATTCATTTCATCAAACGAAGACACTGACATCCTAAAATAGTTGAAAAATTTTTCTTCATCACTTCTAAGTTCCATAAACAAATGATGGAATTGTCCATGTTGTTCTCTTAATTCCAAAATTGGATGAACCCAACATTTTCTCTTTTGACGTCGCCGCCGTCGTCTCCGCTTGAGCAGAAGTAGCAAAAGCAGTGCTTCCTCGTCAGAATCCATGACTAGACTGCGCTAGAAATTCAACTGCTCGAGCGGTTGGTAGCGACAGCTCGAGCAGTCAACAAGCGACCGCTCGAGCAGTCGACGCCGACCGCTCGAGCGGTCCGTGTACGTCACTCAGCCGCTAACTGCTCGAGCAGTCCGTGTACGGCCGCCCTAAGATGTTAAATACTATAAAAATGTTAAGCGTACAATGGAAATCGTTATTGATAAAATATATTTTATTAAAATATATCGTATAAAAATACTGATGTATATGACTGCTAAATTATTTATAAATGTGATTTATTAAATTAAGTTAGAAAACATTGTATTAAGTGATTTTGACTACAACATTCTAGTTATGTTGAATTGTTTTTCTAAAGGCAAATGTACCAGGATAACGTTAAGAAAATTCAAACTATCTTAAGTATTTTTTGCAATTTCCAGGGCAGTATTGGGTTCTAAGTTGATCAAAATATATTTCGTGGCGGTAGTAAATACGTACAAATAAAATTTTAATCATGAAAATCATTTATAGGTTCTACAGTTGATGAATGGTATGAATATTTAATTATATATATATATATATATATATATATATATATATATATATACAGGGTGTTCGGCGCATGGACCGACACAATTTTTTGGGGGATTGGGGGGGTCATTTGCTAGGTTTCACCTAAAGACCTCCATGTCCTAAGTGTGACGGTAATTGAGATATGTTTTTTTTTGTTCTTTCTTTGAATTACCCAAAATCTCGCCTTTGAATCGATATATATTTTTTGTTTATGGTTGTAAAAGAACAAAATAATTTTTATTACAGTCTACAATGTATTCTTATTCGAAATAAAATAAAAAAATATAATTACCGTAATAAATCTTTTCTTAACACTCCATAACTGACTCTCTAACTAGTATTTTGACTACATTTTAATTGTTTTTCATAGCGTGTAGCATACCCTTAGAAAGGGAACAAGCTAAAGAACTTTTTGAGATAAAAATAAAGTCAAAATGGCTTTATTTAAAAAAAAAAAGAATTTAAGAGTAGTAATTTTTCATACATTTAAACATTTTTAAGACTTTGGAAGCACATAAGTCATTTTCTACTGATCAATTACATCAAATAATATTTTATTTAGAATAAAAATACATTGCAGACTATTATAAAGTTTATTTTGTTCTATTGCAACCATAAACAAAAAAAATATATCGATTCAAAGGCGAGATTTTGGGTAATTCAAAGAAAGAACAAAAAAAAACATATCTCAATGGGGCCGGCAACTGTCAAAGTGTCGCTAGTAGCGCTCAGACCAATAACAAAGCAGTTTTTGTACGGAATTTGTAGTGAATTCATAATTAGACACAGTTATTGAGGAAATGCCAAGATATTGTGTACCAAATTGTAAAGAAACTAGAGGCCCCCAGTTATCTCGAGATGAGAAACTTAGAAAATTGTGGCTCAAAGCAATAAGGCGATTAAAGTTTGAGCATAAAAGCGGGGCGAGAGTGTGTCATAAACATTTCAAGGAAAGTGACTATGAAAAGAATGGTAACAAGATTAAGTTAATGAAAATTAAGTAAATGATACAATGTTATCATACACTAGGTGTATCATAAGTAAACGTTCAATATGCCATGAAACAAACATGCGGACCATAAAATTGTAAAAATATAAATTAATCT
The DNA here is from genome assembly GCA_905163495.3 of Cosmia trapezina. Taxonomy (NCBI): domain Eukaryota; kingdom Metazoa; phylum Arthropoda; class Insecta; order Lepidoptera; family Noctuidae; genus Cosmia; species Cosmia trapezina. Next base: position 14,709,707 of record LR991040.1, on the reverse strand, counting down.
ATGAACAACAAATTCCATTCAATTAGGTCTGCTTTCTTTCCACATAAAGAGGCGCTTCTTTTTCTTCTTTTAACTCACATAATTATTTTCCAAGTGGAATACATACTGTTCTTTATCGGAAAATGTCAAGAAATCAAGGCAAATAAGAAATCCAAAGCGCATAATTATGTTTATGTCACTTAAGGATGATGCGCAGTGGTAGCCCACGAAATTAATTTTTTTTTGGGTTTTTTGCAGGTCCGTGTCTGGTTGTATCTTGATACGCGGAAATAAAACATATGTATTTATATAATTTTAACCATAAAAATCATCAATACATCTCTCTAAGTTAGATTTCGTGCAGATTCGTTAGATTTCGTTCGTTTGACGACTGCTCGAAATCTAACTTGGAGAGATGTATTGATGATTTTTATGGTTAAAATTATGTAAATACATATGTTTTATTTCCGCGTATCATACTTTGATCAAGATACAACCAGACACAGACCTGCAAATTGCAAAAAACCCAAAAAAAAAAATGAATTTCGCGGGCTACACAGGGTTCGTATAGAGGTGGCGCCATCTGATATCAGCTTTCACTTGCCAACCCCATTACCGTCACACTTAGGACATGGAGGTCTTTAGGTGAAACCTAGCAAATGACCCACCCAAACCCCCAAAAAATTGTGTCGGTCCATGCGCCGAACACCCTGTATATACAACGTGTAACGTTAAATGCGCAAAACCTCAGACACCCCAACTGATTTTTAATTAAATTGACCTATTTCAGAGAAAAAAAAAATCATTAAAATAAAAGTAAAGGTTTTATGTGCTGTTTTAGTTTTACTGGCAATTCTGATAGTTTCTTGCGTCTGCGACGACGCTCTATCGAGGGAGAAGTCGTCACCGGGCCGCTGCGCGCCGCCGCGCCGCGCTTACATTATTAGCATAAAAACTTAGGTTATCTTTGAACGGTGATTTAAATGTTTCCATCACACTTTTCCAGGCTTTGGACTGGCAACATTAGATAACCCACATTTTCAGACTAAATAGCTTTTTACCTACGGTAATATGCTGATTAGGTAGATACCTAAGTAGGTACTACGTAAGTAATGTTGGCGTGTTTAAAAAGTTTAAATCACTGTATTTACAAATAATTGGCACGTAATCAACTTATTTACATTTAATTAAGTAGATAATTAGGTTATCTCTACTTACGAAACGAAGCCTCTGTGTACAAAGCGTTTCAACTAAGAATAGGAAAGTCAATGACCTCTGTCAACTGAAGCTAGAAATCTAAGGCTTGCAAAGTTTTGTAGTGTTATCCTTATCCATTTTAGTTCTGTTTTTGGAATTTGTTTTTGTTAAAATATGTCACTGACTTTACAAATGTGTAAACGAGATGCTATTTTGCTAAATCTTCACAATATGGCGCAAGGTCATTCCTATTCTTAGTTGAAACGCATTGTAGCTGCTTGCATTGTTCTGTTAGATACAGATACTCCAAACTCTTCTCGAAACCGTCGCACTGCCAAGTTAACGTTGTCATTACAACGCGCCAACATTCTCACCATTTCACAATATTGAATGTTTGTGTACAAAAACGCCATAGTCGCGAAATTTGCGCGCACGCGCCGCCTCGCCGGGGTAACGGGATGAAACAATTACACCTGTGACGCATGTGCCGGCGCCGCTCAGACTGAAGTAAACATGGCCACTGACTGTCACGTATTTCGCACGCCCCGCCCCCGTGCCCCCGTTCAGACGTAATTTCTCTTTCTAACCCTTAGGTTACGTATAAGTTAAAAAAGATAGGTAGCATTAGGGCGAGCGCGCATTGCGGTGCGATTTTCTACCGCATAATCTGTGAAGTATGGAATGTCTTCGAAGTGCGCGCACTGCGGTCATGCGTTTTGTTACTGTAGGCCCCGCCCAGTGCGGCAGAACTAACGGAAACGCACCGCAGTGCGCGCTCGCTCTTATTGTTTACTTCAACTTATTCGTGGTACTTACTGTATGGAAAATTCGTATTTGCATTGAAATAAGAGCTATTATTATCCCGCGTATGAGAAACAATTTGTGTAAGAGGGAGCGCGCACTGCGGTGCGTTTCCGGTAGTTCTGCCGCACTGGGCGGGGCCTACGGTAACAAAACGCATGACCGCAGTGCGCGCACTTCAAAGACATTCCATACTTCACAGATTTTGCGGTAGAAAAACGCACCGCAATGCGCGCTCGCCCTTAGTTTACATATTTTGACGGGTTTGCGCCTCTGATGGCTTGACCTACTAATAAATAGACACGGCAACGTTTTTAATGAAGATTTTTTGAAAAATGTGACCTATATTAAAAAGTGGTTCAAATGATTCTGCTCGTTATTCTGATCAAACTATTTTCAGGTTTTGCGCATTTAACGTTACACGTTGTATAATACACCCTGACACTGACCTGCAAAGTGCAAAAAATAAAGACAATTTTAACTACACGAGCTATTCTGGCACTGCCCCTTCAAATTCTTTAAATGTGATTTTTGCAAATCAAAAAAAATGTGCAAAAACATAAAAAAAATGTGATTGTCAAATTTATTTAAAAAAAAAAGGTTTTTTTTGGTTTAAAAATAATACATGTTGGCTATCTATGAATAAAACGTTAAGAGTTAGTTGAATGCGACACTGAACCTAAATTAGAAAAAATGATGATTAAATTGATTTACTACTGCAAATTGGTTTTTATATTATTCTTTGTGACTTAGCCCTTACTTTTCCTTTGTGTTACTATAACACAAAGTAAACATAATTGAAATGTACATTAATTTTGAAAATTACCCATAATGAACATTGTTAAATAGAAACTACGAAATCGATACTGTTGATACGGAATCAGTTTAAAAGAAACCTGCAAAAGTTATGTTTTACCGAGTGAAGTCTTGTCCCAAATGACGAAAACCGTTAAAAACATAAATAAGAGTACTGTGCCATCTACTTCCATATCCGCAAGCTTCGACTTCCTCGGCAACTTCAGAGCAACCGTCCACTTCCACCATGTCGGACGAAGACGAAGTGATAATAGATGAAGATTAAATGCAACTAATTAATTTTTAAACGCAGTGTTTTTAGAATTCTTGTTGGAATTATTGTTCGTTGATTTTTCATATTTTTTAAAATTACTTTTAATCAGTCAATCAATCAGAGGAGCTCGTGGCTATGTAATAACTGCCGCACGGGTCGATCCATCAGGTTAAGCTACGCTTGCCGGGGTTGTCAGTGGATGGGTGACCATCTTTACACACCGAGACTCCTCCGTGCCTCGGAAAGCACGTTAAGCCGTTGGTCCCGGCTGTCATTCGTGGATCTTTGACAGTCGTTACGGGTCGTCAGAAGCCCGAAAGTCTGACAACCAGTCTTACCAAGGGGTATCGTATTACCCAGTTACTGGGTTGTGGAGGTCAGACAGGCAGTCGCTCCATGTAAAATACTGGTATTCAGCTGCATCCGGTTAGACTGGAAGCCGACCCCAACATAGTTGGGAAAAGGCTAGGCAGATTGACTTTTAATCAGTAAATTTGTTTACGAAGATTGATTAAATAATTTAGTGACTTCTAGTGACTTTTTGAGTTTAATTTTTCACCCAATTTAGTGACATTTTAGTAAAAGTTTGGTGACTTTATTTTTTCCTAAGCGGCAACACTGGCTCGGTCGCTTCAACGAGTTGTAACTATTACATTTATTTGTTCATTCCAAATTGCACGATCTGCCCAGACATTGAGTGTTTTGATTTGCCTGGTTATCTAAGTATTTATTCAAATAGTTTATGATGCATTTGTATCGCATAAAGTTTATACCTATTGCACGCATAGATTACCAAAAAGGTCCTACGTGCGCCGTGGAGGCGTGCGCCTTCTTTAGATACGTAAGTGTGTAACACTACGAATTACAATATGTCGACTTGACCAAAGGATGTCAATGATATTTATTGTATTTTTTTATTGTAGTGAACCCCGGTTTGGTCCGTCGGGGTTGTACACTACTGCCCCGAGTGAACCTCTGCCTGGTCCGTCACAACAAACACACACACACACAACTGTTAAGGGAATTATTTTAACATGACATTATTGTTTTAGATACCCCTGGACGCTGCCACTAGTCGACACTCCGCATCCACTACCATCGCCGGCATCCAGCTATTCTCGTAAGTGACAACATTTAGTGTGTAACTCATTTAGTAAATATGTACTAATTATAATTTATAATTATAACATTTTAGATCTGCAGATTGAAGCCGCCGCCGCCGCCGCCGCCAGTGTTCAGTCCTGTTCCGTCTCCTGAGGGGCAATTCTCGTATTTTTAACAACGTTCGCAATATCATCTCAAGACTCAATCTGTCAAAAATTGTATAGCGTTTACCTTCATTTTTGACATTTGATTGACGCTGGCATGAGATTGTGAACGTTTTTAGGTACAAGAATTGCCCCTCTGGTAAGTTACCTATTGAGTGATCTTTAAGATAGTTGAAATAATCTGATCCACAATTTGGAGGTGCTTTTATTGTGACATGCTTACCGTCAATAGCTCCAAGCTCCAACGCAATGAGGGAAGTCACATGAAGTTTCTTCTAAATATAAAAGCGCTAAGCAATCCCATAATAGCATCGGCAACTTCCTCGAATATCCTTGCTACAGAGGTTTTTGCTACTCTGTAACTGTAAGCTATGGTGTGGTATGAATCTCCTGTTGACATATATCTGTAACATACAATTATTATGTTTTTTTTTTGTTATAGGAAAGGAAGCGAAAGCTCATTGGAAGAAATTAAGAGATAGTACCTAATAGAGAAACTCTTCGGATACGTAAGAATACTACAGGACAGGCAGTACAAAATATGAAACCGTGGAAATATGAGAATTTAATGGAATTTTTACTGCTTTAAATAGAAAATAACGAGACTTTTTCAAATTTATCGAATCCTATACAAGAACACGACACTGAAAACACTTCGGATACAATAATTACGGATACTGATGTTGTTGAATCACCTCCCCCACCGCACAAACTGGTATTTGGTCCTAAAAGTTGGCCAAAATCGTTTTTTTTTTAATATTAGTTCTACTCCCTCTAAGCCATTGTTTCCATGTATTTTATTTGACACTTACTTTTAACAACTATTTCTTCACTTATATGCTTGAGAAGTAAGCACCAAGAAACTGCTATAAAAAAACACATTTTGGAAGAACAAAGGGAGTTTTAATATATTTCTCATCATTTCTAAGCCAAAATTGTAATGGTTAGTTTTAGAGTAGACCTTTTAGAATGTAATTAAGCTCGAAACAGCCACCCCAATGTACCCCTCTACTTTTGGTGATTTTTTTCCGTAGGCACATTCGATACTCAGTAAATGAAGTTTTAGTTAAATTTTGTGTATTTTGGCTCTTCTAAAATGAGAGTTATGACTCGAAATGATTTGTTTAATATAATGGAACGCTCAAACACCTCAACTTTTAATGAAAAGTTGCAATTTATGGAGCAGGAACTGCTCAATCAATATTCAGAAAATGACCAAAATATTGCTGATGTAAAGCAAAAACTGTCGATCATCAGACATCAATTTAAACAAAAATGGTTAGCTGCTCGCAACACAAAGGCCAGATTCCTAGAGAACAATGCCGAGTGGCTTAAAGGATACATATCGCTACCGAAAGCAGGTAGGTGATACCCAAATTCCATTACCTCTATTGTTTTGTTATACTTTGAAACATTTTGTTTACCCGCTCAATATGTAGTTTATAGCTGAAATTCTAATTTTAGATGTAGTAATGGGTTAAATGTAAATTATTTCTTTGAGTACAAATATTGTCTTTTTGCTGTAGGAGAAAGTCCCGGTCGACCTCAAAAGTCGTTCTTAGACTTGAGTGAAAGAAGCAAAAGACGTAAAACTAAAGAACTTAGATCAGCTATACTCTAGGTGTGTTCCGCGGAACCCTAGGGTTGCGCGATACCTCTGTAGGGGTTCCTCAAGACCTCTCTCTGGTCGAACGTTGTGACTCCGCGGCCGCGCGTAGGTATATTTATTTATTTATTTGTATTTGTATAAACATGTGTTACAATACCTGGTACAATATCTCATAAGTTTGGTATCAACATGTATACTTGTGTGCGCGCAGTCCCTTTGATAAAAGCCGCCTCTGAATTAGACGGTAAGTATAGACGATGTACGCCTTAAAGAGAGAATACGAAGAGGGGCTCGTCTCGGATGGGGATTTACTTTCAAATTTCTTGATCTCGCGATACCGAAGATGTGACTATATCAATGAAGATCCAATTCTTCCATGTGATAACGAAGTGGTGCTTTTTTCGATCAATTGCAACTCCCCGGAACGTGTACTTTCCTATATCGAAGCCTTGAAGCATAGGAAAGTTCACTTCATTATTAGTTTCTTCACAGGAGAAGCCCTGGGGAATGACGAACACGTGTTCCCTGAGGGTGAAGTTCTGAAGAGGATGAACTGTACCTTCTTCGACACACGCCTGCTCGTACAGGCGAAATTGTCACATCTCTATTTCGTCGCGGATGAGATGGTGTTAGATCTATACAAAGACGAACTACTTACTTCTGAAACGTATATGATTAAGAAAACGGAATTTCAACTGCACTCTCACGGATTGATTGGGCAGTATGACATCGAACGTCAGATTGGCGCGGAAGATAAGGGTTATGTGTTTGCCAAATTCCCCATACCTTTTTCCGTTGGCCAAAAGATTATATCACCGTCAGGTCATGCTGCTAGAATGACGGTAGAAGCTAATTTCGGCAGCGTTTCATACGGAATCTTTCTGCAAAAGGTATTGCATAACTTCTCTCGAATGAATGCTAGCTTTATTTCTAAGAAAAGACTGTGCGCTAGGGTGCCTCCGAATAAGTCCTGGCTTCTTGGATTCCTATAAAAGACTTTGGTAGAAAGTAGAAGTCTAGAACGCTCAACTCCGAACTTATGGCATAGCGTTGAGGAGTGGAGCATTGGAACACTAGCTGGCGAACGGGTGTTCGCTAGGTTAACTGGGCGCACTGTAAGCTCAAGGTCAGAGACCGTTCACGCCATTCTTTCCGACTGTGTTACTCGAGAGCATGTTGGAGAGGAGATAAAGATTTTCCTAGAGTCGAACTATGGAACTTTATCTCCTCTGAAGAGATTGCCGACACGCGCTTCGAGACGTGATAAGATCGAATTCCCCATGAATCTCAGCCCACTCGAGATTGCCGCAAGAATATATGAGAAGGAGCGCAGCAGGGTTAATGGCATGGATTGGTGCCGCTTCTTCCTACAAAACAACATTAACAATGATACATAGCGCGCCGGTGTCGCAGTGTTACGTGCCGATTCGATTGCACGAGATACCATAGTGCAACCGGAATTCGTCAACGCAGTCGACCCTGGATTTCCACGCCACGATGCTAGCAAAAGTACTCTACTCGAGATACTCCTTGCTTCTCTTAGGTCTTTCGCCCCTCCGAGCGAGGTTGGGCCTTACTCCACACTACACTATTGGAGGAATAAACATCACCCCGAATATACTCTTATTCACAAAGCATATGTAAGATTAGAAACTGAGGGCTTAGACTTAACCGAAATACTTACCTTACTACGTGAGGCGCATAGTGATATGCTACTGATTGACGAACTTGATCCGGAAGATGATCAAACTGACTATAGAGAAATGGCCGTCGACTTGGCTGCACGGCGGTGGCAAAAGGATTCATGGTCCCATCGAAGTGTGACTTGGGAAATGATTACTAACACAGCGCCTTACGCTTTCATGAAACCTTACGTGAATTTTGATAAGTTTACTGTTGCTAACAAGGAGCTTGCTGGACGTTCCGGTTCGCTGCATCGTAACAACGTAGTGTCAGCAGTAAAAGCTAAATATCCCTACGCATATCCATAGGATTCATTATACAGGGTGGCCGGAACATTGACGTCCAAAAATAAAATTTCGGTCCCTCGTATCGTGGGGTATTCGAATCACCCCCATGTATGTTCCGCGACTTTTCATAGTTTTCGAGTTATGAATTTTTTTCTGAATGTTTGAAAATTTTCGACCTGACCAACCTAAAAAAATTCAAAAAAAAAAAGTAGAGGGTTTTATCGAGTTTCTTTTTTTGCAACTGAATTTTCATAAGTAGTACTTTTATGCATAAAATAATCAGCTTCGTAACTGTGATGAAAGTTATGAAAATGTTGATCTAAAGTGAAAAATTTACGTTCGGTAAATTATGACTCAAATTTTCAACTTTAAATTAAAATCTTAACAGGTGACTTCATAATTCCTAAGTAGGCTTCAAGAATGCGCCAGACTCTCAGCTTTCATAATCATAAAAAAATGAAGTACTTAATAGGGCTACTTTGTTTAAAATCGGCCTTCAAAGACAGCGACGTGGAAAAATTCTCAAAATTACCCATCTGAGTAATTATTTTTTTTTGGCTATTTTCTCGTTCCTAAGGTTAATTAATGATAAGAATACTGAAAACTAACCACATTATATTCAATATTCATAATTACCACACGTGGGCGAATGAAAATCCACTCGAAGTGAGAGCTTCGACATTTCAACATCGCTTCAGCGTTAACTTGTGGTCTGGTATCCTCAATGGCGAACTAATTGGTCCGTTTGAACTGCCGTCCAGACTTGATGGAGAAACATACAAAAACTTTTTGGAAAATGAACTTCCATTGTTGCTGGCAGATGTGAATCTCGAACTCAGACGAACCATGGTGTTGCAAAATGACGGCGCCCGTGTCACTATGCAACCCAGGTCCGAAATTACTTAGATGAAACATACCCCAACAGATGGATCGGACGCAGCGGACCAATTAGGTGGCCTCCACGCTCACCTGATCTCAACCCCATCGATTTCTTTATTTGGGGCTATTACAAGGAAATAGCATACGCCCGAGACTGTTCAATCACTTGAACAGTCTCGGGCTGAACAAGAGCTGAGGCAGTTGATTGCAGAAGCTGAACGTGTTGTGAGAGAGAACAGAGACGCTTTTAGACGATTGCCAGACAATTTCTTACGTAGGTGTAGAATGTGTATTGCTGCTGGTGGTGGCCACTTTGAAAACCTTTTGTAAATGTTAAAAATAAATTAAATACTTTTTCACATTATCATCTGTGTTTTATTCAAAACCACTTTTTACGTAAAACTTTTCTTACCCAACTCTGAAACTATTTGTTGGTTAGTTTTCAGTATTCTTATCATTAATTAACCTTAGGAACGAGAAAATAGCCAAAAAAAAATAATTACTCAGATGGGTAATTTTAAGAATTTTTCCACCTCGCTGTCTTTGAAGGCCGATTTTAAACAAAGTAGCCCTATTAAGTACTTCATTTTTTTATGATTATGAAAGCTGAGAGTCTGGCGCATTCTTGAAGCCTACTTAGGAATTATGAAGTCACCTGTTAAGATTTTTAATTTAAAGTTGAAAATTTGAGTCATAATTTACCGAACGTAAATTTTTCACTTTAGATCAACATTTTCATAACTTTCATCACAGTTACGAAGCTGATTATTTTATGCATAAAAGTACTACTTATGAAAATTCAGTTGCAAAAAAAGAAACTCGATAAAACCCTCTACTTTTTTTTTTAGAATTTTTTTAGGTTGGTCAGGTCGAAAATTTTCAAACATTCAGAAAAAAATTCATAACTCGAAAACTATGAAAAGTCGCGGAACATACATGGGGGTGATTCGAATACCCCACGATACGAAGGACCGAAATTTTATTTTTGGACGTCAATGTTCCGGCCACCCTGTACATACCTAATCATATAGCGATGTGACGTGCTTCTTTGCTTGACGTCCAACGTGTTCAAGAAGAAATAGTTGTCAACAAGCGACTTTCGACTCTAACTTCAAAAAATAAAGTCGAGATTGTTTACTGCAATTTTTATATTTCTCTTTTTATTTTTGCTTTTTGTTTATCAAAGGCGCGCCGGACTCGAGTATTTTCGAGAATATTCGAGATCGAGTCTAAGGCTAAGTAAGTATAAAAGCGGCGATCGCGCGTCGCGCCTCGCTTCGTGAGGAACGACGTGCTCCACCGCGACCTCGGGATTGAGAGCCTGGACAAGTTTGTGGGCCGCCTGGCGAAGGGGATGTTCGCGCGTGCCGACGCGTCTGCCTGGCCACATGTCAAGCAGATCGCGCCCTGGCATACGCGCCCCCCGACGCTAGGCCCCTGCCTCGCGACCTGTTGCGGACGATGACCCCATCGCCAGTACCGGACTGACCTTACGAGTGAGCCGCTCCCGGCTACACGCAGCTCACTTGTGACAGCAACACTTTCACCACAAATACATACGCTGTCACGTGGTGCGTGCTAGGATAATTTAGGCGTATCACGTGGCAAACCCCAGACATGCATCACTAGGAATAAACTAAATATTAGTGATTTTTAGTCTAGTTTAGAGGCATTTGTGACAAGAGAATCGGCACTAATGTCTGGTTGTATGTTGATTAAAATATGATTCGCGGTCGTAACTAACATGGCTTTACAGAATTATAATCATTAGAATCAGAATTCTTGATTACCATTTAAATTAGAAATTAGGACAATAGAGGAAACCTCTTGCTTAATAAATGAAGAAAATTTAAATACTGATTTAAATCATCTAAATGTTACAAAAAGTATTTCTCTAATAGCACACCCATTAAATTATAGTACCTTAAATAAATGTGATAATAATTCTCTAAAAATATTCATCAAAATATACAGGGTGTGATAGGTAAGGAATTAGAATTGGAGCTGTTCATGAACTGTAGTTATATTGATATCCTTTGCGTAACTGAATATTGGTTAAAAGACCACCAGTTCATGTTCAGCTTTAACAACCACCAGGTTGCCAGCTCATTCAGCAGGGTTAATATGATACGTGGTGGATCTGTAATAATTGTTCGTAACAATATGAATTCCGAAATCAGACCAATCTGGAGAAAATCTAACTTAGAGAAATAAGTATTCATGATTTTTATGGTAAAATTATGTAAATAATATATTCGTCACTGTCTTATCGTCGCGGATCATATTTTGATTAAGATACGTTACACTGACCTGCAAATTGCCAAAACGCAAGAAAATTCGAATTTCGCGGACTACTACAGCGCACCACATGCACATGGCAAAGGACATGCCACGAAGTAAGTATAAGTTTATAAGTAGACTTGCTACTTTTTTAGGGTTCTTCCGGTGCAAGCCCCGGATAATGGAGACGGCCAACCTTTGTGTGTATGATAAAATTCAAAATTTGTATCTGTATGATAGGGTTGTTATTAAGTACTACTCTTTTCCTCTAGTTGGAGCGAAGAACTGAGGTTGGTGCGGAACGCGCGGGTGGCGGACAGGAAAAACGAGCGAGAGATGTCCGCGGCCAAAAAGGCAGAGTTGGAGGCAATTAGGGAGCATGGCCAAATATCACGGTTCTTGCTACCTAATGCGCCGGAACGAAAGCAGAAAAGGTTTTTTTTTTATTTTAAAGTAACTTGTGACAAATTGACTTGTTTCACTTACTTTTAAATATTTACAGAAAACTGTCGCCACCCCGCATTCCCTGCATATTGGCAGCGGGGACATTTGCTGAGCCACCAGCAAGGAAAAGGATGCGTTGGGAGGTGGACCCCAACGCATCCTCTTCTTTGCCGTCAACGAGCGCAGGTTTGTTGTTTTTACTCAGATTTATTGTGGCCACCAAATCACCCCATTCCATTTATGTAGCTTCTAATTTATTATTTGTTTTTGACAGCTGATGTGGTGCCGCCGGACCCGTGGCGCGCTGGCAGCCCTACATCAGAAGGTGGTTTGTTTTAAAATTAGCTCTTAATGATGACCACATTCATTTATCTAGCTTCTAATTTATTATTTGTTTTCAACAGCTGATGTGGTGGTGCTCTGCTACGTGGAGGAGACTCCGCCCACGTGCAGCAGCATCGCATCGGGAGGTGCGTTTTTTTTTAAATTACCTCTTAATGATGACCACATTCATTTATCTAGCTTCTAATTTATTATTTGTTTTCAACAGCTGATGTGGTGCCCTGCTACGTGGCGGTGACTCCGTCCGCGGGCAACAGCATCACATCGGAAGGTGGTTTGTTTTAAAATTACCTCTTAATGATGACCACATTCATTTATCTAGCTTCTAATTAATTATTTGTTTTCAACAGCTGATGTAGGGGTGGCCTGCGGGGAGGAGGCGCTGCCCACGGGCAGCAGCATCTCATCGGGAGGTGCGTTTTTTTTTTAAATTACCTCTTTCCACAATGATGACCACATTTATTTATCTAGATTCTAATTTACTATTTGTTTCGCAGCAGTCGCAAAAGTGGCGACTGTGAAAAGGGGAAAGGGGAAGGGGCAGGGCAAGACCAAAGGACATGCCACGAAGTAAGTATAAGTTTATAAGTAGACTTGCTACTTTTTTAGGGTTCTTCCGGTGCAAGCCCCGGATAATGGAGACGGCCAACCTTTGTGTGTATGATAAAATTCAAAATTTGTATCTGTATGATAGGGTTGTTATTAAGTACTACTCTTTTCCTCTAGTTGGAGCGAAGAACTGAGGTTGGTGCGGAACGCGCGGGTGGCGGACAGGAAAAACGAGCGAGAGATGTCCGCGGCCAAAAAGGCAGAGTTGGAGGCAATTAGGGAGCATGGCCAAATATCACGGTTCTTGCTACCTAATGCGCCGGAACGAAAGCAGAAAAGGTTTTTTTTTTATTTTAAAGTAACTTGTGACAAATTGACTTGTTTCACTTACTTTTAAATATTTACAGAAAACTGTCGCCACCCCGCATTCCCTGCATATTGGCAGCGGGGACATTTGCTGAGCCACCAGCAAGGAAAAGGATGCGTTGGGAGGTGGACCCCAACGCATCCTCTTCTTTGCCGTCAACGAGCGCAGGTTTGTTGTTTTTACTCAGATTTATTGTGGCCACCAAATCACCCCATTCCATTTATGTAGCTTCTAATTTATTATTTGTTTTTGACAGCTGATGTGGTGCCGCCGGACCCGTGGCGCGCTGGCAGCCCTACATCAGAAGGTGGTTTGTTTTAAAATTAGCTCTTAATGATGACCACATTCATTTATCTAGCTTCTAATTTATTATTTGTTTTCAACAGCTGATGTGGTGGTGCTCTGCTACGTGGAGGAGACTCCGCCCACGTGCAGCAGCATCGCATCGGGAGGTGCGTTTTTTTTTAAATTACCTCTTAATGATGACCACATTCATTTATCTAGCTTCTAATTTATTATTTGTTTTCAACAGCTGATGTGGTGCCCTGCTACGTGGCGGTGACTCCGTCCGCGGGCAACAGCATCACATCGGAAGGTGGTTTGTTTTAAAATTACCTCTTAATGATGACCACATTCATTTATCTAGCTTCTAATTTATTATTTGTTTTCAACAGCTGATGTGGTGGTGCTCTGCTACGTGGAGGAGACTCCGCCCACGTGCAGCAGCATCGCATCGGGAGGTGCGTTTTTTTTTAAATTACCTCTTAATGATGACCACATTCATTTATCTAGCTTCTAATTTATTATTTGTTTTCAACAGCTGATGTGGTGCCCTGCTACGTGGCGGTGACTCCGTCCGCGGGCAACAGCATCACATCGGAAGGTGGTTTGTTTTAAAATTACCTCTTAATGATGACCACATTCATTTATCTAGCTTCTAATTAATTATTTGTTTTCAACAGCTGATGTAGGGGTGGCCTGCGGGGAGGAGGCGCTGCCCACGGGCAGCAGCATCTCATCGGGAGGTGCGTTTTTTTTTTAAATTACCTCTTTCCACAATGATGACCACATTTATTTATCTAGATTCTAATTTACTATTTGTTTCGCAGCAGTCGCAAAAGTGGCGACTGTGAAAAGGGGAAAGGGGAAGGGGCAGGGCAAGACCAAAGGACATGCCACGAAGTAAATAAGTTTATAAGTAGACTTGCTACTTTTTTAGGGTTCTTCCGGTGCAAGCCCCGGATAATGGAGACGGCCAACCTTTGTGTGTATGATAAAATTCAAAATTTGTATCTGTATGATAGGGTTGTTATTAAGTACTACTCTTTTCCTCTAGTTGGAGCGAAGAACTGAGGTTGGTGCGGAACGCGCGGGTGGCGGACAGGAAAAACGAGCGAGAGATGTCCGCGGCCAAAAAGGCAGAGTTGGAGGCAATTAGGGAGCATGGCCAAATATCACGGTTCTTGCTACCTAATGCGCCGGAACGAAAGCAGAAAAGGTTTTTTTTTTATTTTAAAGTAACTTGTGACAAATTGACTTGTTTCACTTACTTTTAAATATTTACAGAAAACTGTCGCCACCCCGCATTCCCTGCATATTGGCAGCGGGGACATTTGCTGAGCCACCAGCAAGGAAAAGGATGCGTTGGGAGGTGGACCCCAACGCATCCTCTTCTTTGCCGTCAACGAGCGCAGGTTTGTTGTTTTTACTCAGATTTATTGTGGCCACCAAATCACCCCATTCCATTTATGTAGCTTCTAATTTATTATTTGTTTTTGACAGCTGATGTGGTGCCGCCGGACCCGTGGCGCGCTGGCAGCCCTACATCAGAAGGTGGTTTGTTTTAAAATTAGCTCTTAATGATGACCACATTCATGTATCTAGCTTCTAATTTATTATTTGTTTTCAACAGCTGATGTGGTGGTGCTCTGCTACGTGGAGGAGACTCCGCCCACGTGCAGCAGCATCGCATCGGGAGGTGCGTTTTTTTTTAAATTACCTCTTAATGATGACCACATTCATTTATCTAGCTTCTAATTTATTATTTGTTTTCAACAGCTGATGTGGTGCCCTGCTACGTGGCGGTGACTCCGTCCGCGGGCAACAGCATCACATCGGAAGGTGGTTTGTTTTAAAATTACCTCTTAATGATGACCACATTCATTTATCTAGCTTCTAATTTATTATTTGTTTTCAACAGCTGATGTGGTGGTGCTCTGCTACGTGGAGGAGACTCCGCCCACGTGCAGCAGCATCGCATCGGGAGGTGCGTTTTTTTTTAAATTACCTCTTAATGATGACCACATTCATTTATCTAGCTTCTAATTTATTATTTGTTTTCAACAGCTGATGTGGTGCCCTGCTACGTGGCGGTGACTCCGTCCGCGGGCAACAGCATCACATCGGAAGGTGGTTTGTTTTAAAATTACCTCTTAATGATGACCACATTCATTTATCTAGCTTCTAATTAATTATTTGTTTTCAACAGCTGATGTAGGGGTGGCCTGCGGGGAGGAGGCGCTGCCCACGGGCAGCAGCATCTCATCGGGAGGTGCGTTTTTTTTTTAAATTACCTCTTTCCACAATGATGACCACATTTATTTATCTAGATTCTAATTTACTATTTGTTTCGCAGCAGTCGCAAAAGTGGCGACTGTGAAAAGGGGAAAGGGGAAGGGGCAGGGCAAGACCAAAGGACATGCCACGAAGTAAATAAGTTTATAAGTAGACTTGCTACTTTTTTAGGGTTCTTCCGGTGCAAGCCCCGGATAATGGAGACGGCCAACCTTTGTGTGTATGATAAAATTCAAAATTTGTATCTGTATGATAGGGTTGTTATTAAGTACTACTCTTTTCCTCTAGTTGGAGCGAAGAACTGAGGTTGGTGCGGAACGCGCGGGTGGCGGACAGGAAAAACGAGCGAGAGATGTCCGCGGCCAAAAAGGCAGAGTTGGAGGCAATTAGGGAGCATGGCCAAATATCACGGTTCTTGCTACCTAATGCGCCGGAACGAAAGCAGAAAAGGTTTTTTTTTTATTTTAAAGTAACTTGTGACAAATTGACTTGTTTCACTTACTTTTAAATATTTACAGAAAACTGTCGCCACCCCGCATTCCCTGCATATTGGCAGCGGGGACATTTGCTGAGCCACCAGCAAGGAAAAGGATGCGTTGGGAGGTGGACCCCAACGCATCCTCTTCTTTGCCGTCAACGAGCGCAGGTTTGTTGTTTTTACTCAGATTTATTGTGGCCACCAAATCACCCCATTCCATTTATGTAGCTTCTAATTTATTATTTGTTTTTGACAGCTGATGTGGTGCCGCCGGACCCGTGGCGCGCTGGCAGCCCTACATCAGAAGGTGGTTTGTTTTAAAATTAGCTCTTAATGATGACCACATTCATGTATCTAGCTTCTAATTTATTATTTGTTTTCAACAGCTGATGTGGTGGTGCTCTGCTACGTGGAGGAGACTCCGCCCACGTGCAGCAGCATCGCATCGGGAGGTGCGTTTTTTTTTAAATTACCTCTTAATGATGACCACATTCATTTATCTAGCTTCTAATTTATTATTTGTTTTCAACAGCTGATGTGGTGCCCTGCTACGTGGCGGTGACTCCGTCCGCGGGCAACAGCATCACATCGGAAGGTGGTTTGTTTTAAAATTACCTCTTAATGATGACCACATTCATTTATCTAGCTTCTAATTAATTATTTGTTTTCAACAGCTGATGTAGGGGTGGCCTGCGGGGAGGAGGCGCTGCCCACGGGCAGCAGCATCTCATCGGGAGGTGCGTTTTTTTTTTAAATTACCTCTTTCCACAATGATGACCACATTTATTTATCTAGATTCTAATTTACTATTTGTTTCGCAGCAGTCGCAAAAGTGGCGACTGTGAAAAGGGGAAAGGGGAAGGGGCAGGGCAAGACCAAAGGACATGCCACGAAGTAAGTATAAGTTTATAAGTAGACTTGCTACTTTTTTAGGGTTCTTCCGGTGCAAGCCCCGGATAATGGAGACGGCCAACCTTTGTGTGTATGATAAAATTCAAAATTTGTATCTGTATGATAGGGTTGTTATTAAGTACTACTCTTTTCCTCTAGTTGGAGCGAAGAACTGAGGTTGGTGCGGAACGCGCGGGTGGCGGACAGGAAAAACGAGCGAGAGATGTCCGCGGCCAAAAAGGCAGAGTTGGAGGCAATTAGGGAGCATGGCCAAATATCACGGTTCTTGCTACCTAATGCGCCGGAACGAAAGCAGAAAAGGTTTTTTTTTTATTTTAAAGTAACTTGTGACAAATTGACTTGTTTCACTTACTTTTAAATATTTACAGAAAACTGTCGCCACCCCGCATTCCCTGCATATTGGCAGCGGGGACATTTGCTGAGCCACCAGCAAGGAAAAGGATGCGTTGGGAGGTGGACCCCAACGCATCCTCTTCTTTGCCGTCAACGAGCGCAGGTTTGTTGTTTTTACTCAGATTTATTGTGGCCACCAAATCACCCCATTCCATTTATGTAGCTTCTAATTTATTATTTGTTTTTGACAGCTGATGTGGTGCCGCCGGGCCCGTGGCGCGCTGGCAGCCCTACATCAGAAGGTGGTTTGTTTTAAAATTAGCTGTTAATGATGACCACATTCATTTATCTAGCTTCTAATTTATTATTTGTTTTCAACAGCTGATGTGGTGGTGCTCTGCTACGTGGAGGAGACTCCGCCCACGTGCAGCAGCATCGCATCGGGAGGTGCGTTTTTTTTTAAATTACCTCTTAATGATGACCACATTCATTTATCTAGCTTCTAATTTATTATTTGTTTTCAACAGCTGATGTGGTGCCCTGCTACGTGGCGGTGACTCCGTCCGCGGGCAACAGCATCACATCGGAAGGTGGTTTGTTTTAAAATTACCTCTTAATGATGACCACATTCATTTATCTAGCTTCTAATTAATTATTTGTTTTCAACAGCTGATGTAGGGGTGGCCTGCGGGGAGGAGGCGCTGCCCACGGGCAGCAGCATCTCATCGGGAGGTGCGTTTTTTTTTTAAATTACCTCTTTCCACAATGATGACCACATTTATTTATCTAGATTCTAATTTACTATTTGTTTCGCAGCAGTCGCAAAAGTGGCGACTGTGAAAAGGGGAAAGGGGAAGGGGCAGGGCAAGACCAAAGGACATGCCACGAAGTAAGTATAAGTTTATAAGTAGACTTGCTACTTTTTTAGGGTTCTTCCGGTGCAAGCCCCGGATAATGGAGACGGCCAACCTTTGTGTGTATGATAAAATTCAAAATTTGTATCTGTATGATAGGGTTGTTATTAAGTACTACTCTTTTCCTCTAGTTGGAGCGAAGAACTGAGGTTGGTGCGGAACGCGCGGGTGGCGGACAGGAAAAACGAGCGAGAGATGTCCGCGGCCAAAAAGGCAGAGTTGGAGGCAATTAGGGAGCATGGCCAAATATCACGGTTCTTGCTACCTAATGCGCCGGAACGAAAGCAGAAAAGGTTTTTTTTTTATTTTAAAGTAACTTGTGACAAATTGACTTGTTTCACTTACTTTTAAATATTTACAGAAAACTGTCGCCACCCCGCATTCCCTGCATATTGGCAGCGGGGACATTTGCTGAGCCACCAGCAAGGAAAAGGATGCGTTGGGAGGTGGACCCCAACGCATCCTCTTCTTTGCCGTCAACGAGCGCAGGTTTGTTGTTTTTACTCAGATTTATTGTGGCCACCAAATCACCCCATTCCATTTATGTAGCTTCTAATTTATTATTTGTTTTTGACAGCTGATGTGGTGCCGCCGGGCCCGTGGCGCGCTGGCAGCCCTACATCAGAAGGTGGTTTGTTTTAAAATTAGCTGTTAATGATGACCACATTCATTTATCTAGCTTCTAATTTATTATTTGTTTTCAACAGCTGATGTGGTGGTGCCCTGCTACGTGGAGGAGACTCCGCCCACGTGCAGCAGCATCACATCGGGAGGTGCGTTTTTTTTTAAATTACCTCTTAATGATGACCACATTCATTTATCTAGCTTCTAATTTATTATTTGTTTTCAACAGCTGATGTGGTGCCCTGCTACGTGGCGGAGACTCCGTCCGCGGGCAACAGCATCACATCGGAAGGTGGTTTGTTTTAAAATTACCTCTTAATGATGACCACATTCATTTATCTAGCTTCTAATTAATTATTTGTTTTCAACAGCTGATGTAGGGGTGGCCTGCGGGGAGGAGGCGCTGCCCACGGGCAGCAGCATCTCATCGGGAGGTGCGTTTTTTTTTTAAATTACCTCTTTCCACAATGATGACCACATTTATTTATCTAGATTCTAATTTACTATTTGTTTCGCAGCAGTCGCAAAAGTGGCGACTGTGAAAAGGGGAAAGGGGAAGGGGCAGGGCAAGACCAAAGGACATGCCACGAAGTAAATAAGTTTATAAGTAGACTTGCTACTTTTTTAGGGTTCTTCCGGTGCAAGCCCCGGATAATGGAGACGGCCAACCTTTGTGTGTATGATAAAATTCAAAATTTGTATCTGTATGATAGGGTTGTTATTAAGTACTACTCTTTTCCTCTAGTTGGAGCGAAGAACTGAGGTTGGTGCGGAACGCGCGGGTGGCGGACAGGAAAAACGAGCGAGAGATGTCCGCGGCCAAAAAGGCAGAGTTGGAGGCAATTAGGGAGCATGGCCAAATATCACGGTTCTTGCTACCTAATGCGCCGGAACGAAAGCAGAAAAGGTTTTTTTTTTATTTTAAAGTAACTTGTGACAAATTGACTTGTTTCACTTACTTTTAAATATTTACAGAAAACTGTCGCCACCCCGCATTCCCTGCATATTGGCAGCGGGGACATTTGCTGAGCCACCAGCAAGGAAAAGGATGCGTTGGGAGGTGGACCCCAACGCATCCTCTTCTTTGCCGTCAACGAGCGCAGGTTTGTTGTTTTTACTCAGATTTATTGTGGCCACCAAATCACCCCATTCCATTTATGTAGCTTCTAATTTATTATTTGTTTTTGACAGCTGATGTGGTGCCGCCGGACCCGTGGCGCGCTGGCAGCCCTACGTCAGAAGGTGGTTTGTTTTAAAATTAGCTCTTAATGATGACCACATTCATGTATCTAGCTTCTAATTTATTATTTGTTTTCAACAGCTGATGTGGTGGTGCTCTGCTACGTGGAGGAGACTCCGCCCACGTGCAGCAGCATCGCATCGGGAGGTGCGTTTTTTTTTAAATTACCTCTTAATGATGACCACATTCATTTATCTAGCTTCTAATTTATTATTTGTTTTCAACAGCTGATGTGGTGCCCTGCTACGTGGCGGTGACTCCGTCCGCGGGCAACAGCATCACATCGGAAGGTGGTTTGTTTTAAAATTACCTCTTAATGATGACCACATTCATTTATCTAGCTTCTAATTAATTATTTGTTTTCAACAGCTGATGTAGGGGTGGCCTGCGGGGAGGAGGCGCTGCCCACGGGCAGCAGCATCTCATCGGGAGGTGCGTTTTTTTTTTAAATTACCTCTTTCCACAATGATGACCACATTTATTTATCTAGATTCTAATTTACTATTTGTTTCGCAGCAGTCGCAAAAGTGGCGACTGTGAAAAGGGGAAAGGGGAAGGGGCAGGGCAAGACCAAAGGACATGCCACGAAGTAAGTATAAGTTTATAAGTAGACTTGCTACTTTTTTAGGGTTCTTCCGGTGCAAGCCCCGGATAATGGAGACGGCCAACCTTTGTGTGTATGATAAAATTCAAAATTTGTATCTGTATGATAGGGTTGTTATTAAGTACTACTCTTTTCCTCTAGTTGGAGCGAAGAACTGAGGTTGGTGCGGAACGCGCGGGTGGCGGACAGGAAAAACGAGCGAGAGATGTCCGCGGCCAAAAAGGCAGAGTTGGAGGCAATTAGGGAGCATGGCCAAATATCACGGTTCTTGCTACCTAATGCGCCGGAACGAAAGCAGAAAAGGTTTTTTTTTTATTTTAAAGTAACTTGTGACAAATTGACTTGTTTCACTTACTTTTAAATATTTACAGAAAACTGTCGCCACCCCGCATTCCCTGCATATTGGCAGCGGGGACATTTGCTGAGCCACCAGCAAGGAAAAGGATGCGTTGGGAGGTGGACCCCAACGCATCCTCTTCTTTGCCGTCAACGAGCGCAGGTTTGTTGTTTTTACTCAGATTTATTGTGGCCACCAAATCACCCCATTCCATTTATGTAGCTTCTAATTTATTATTTGTTTTTGACAGCTGATGTGGTGCCGCCGGGCCCGTGGCGCGCTGGCAGCCCTACATCAGAAGGTGGTTTGTTTTAAAATTAGCTGTTAATGATGACCACATTCATTTATCTAGCTTCTAATTTATTATTTGTTTTCAACAGCTGATGTGGTGGTGCTCTGCTACGTGGAGGAGACTCCGCCCACGTGCAGCAGCATCGCATCGGGAGGTGCGTTTTTTTTTAAATTACCTCTTAATGATGACCACATTCATTTATCTAGCTTCTAATTTATTATTTGTTTTCAACAGCTGATGTGGTGCCCTGCTACGTGGCGGTGACTCCGTCCGCGGGCAACAGCATCACATCGGAAGGTGGTTTGTTTTAAAATTACCTCTTAATGATGACCACATTCATTTATCTAGCTTCTAATTAATTATTTGTTTTCAACAGCTGATGTAGGGGTGGCCTGCGGGGAGGAGGCGCTGCCCACGGGCAGCAGCATCTCATCGGGAGGTGCGTTTTTTTTTTAAATTACCTCTTTCCACAATGATGACCACATTTATTTATCTAGATTCTAATTTACTATTTGTTTCGCAGCAGTCGCAAAAGTGGCGACTGTGAAAAGGGGAAAGGGGAAGGGGCAGGGCAAGACCAAAGGACATGCCACGAAGTAAGTATAAGTTTATAAGTAGACTTGCTACTTTTTTAGGGTTCTTCCGGTGCAAGCCCCGGATAATGGAGACGGCCAACCTTTGTGTGTATGATAAAATTCAAAATTTGTATCTGTATGATAGGGTTGTTATTAAGTACTACTCTTTTCCTCTAGTTGGAGCGAAGAACTGAGGTTGGTGCGGAACGCGCGGGTGGCGGACAGGAAAAACGAGCGAGAGATGTCCGCGGCCAAAAAGGCAGAGTTGGAGGCAATTAGGGAGCATGGCCAAATATCACGGTTCTTGCTACCTAATGCGCCGGAACGAAAGCAGAAAAGGTTTTTTTTTTATTTTAAAGTAACTTGTGACAAATTGACTTGTTTCACTTACTTTTAAATATTTACAGAAAACTGTCGCCACCCCGCATTCCCTGCATATTGGCAGCGGGGACATTTGCTGAGCCACCAGCAAGGAAAAGGATGCGTTGGGAGGTGGACCCCAACGCATCCTCTTCTTTGCCGTCAACGAGCGCAGGTTTGTTGTTTTTACTCAGATTTATTGTGGCCACCAAATCACCCCATTCCATTTATGTAGCTTCTAATTTATTATTTGTTTTTGACAGCTGATGTGGTGCCGCCGGGCCCGTGGCGCGCTGGCAGCCCTACATCAGAAGGTGGTTTGTTTTAAAATTAGCTGTTAATGATGACCACATTCATTTATCTAGCTTCTAATTTATTATTTGTTTTCAACAGCTGATGTGGTGGTGCCCTGCTACGTGGAGGAGACTCCGCCCACGTGCAGCAGCATCACATCGGGAGGTGCGTTTTTTTTTAAATTACCTCTTAATGATGACCACATTCATTTATCTAGCTTCTAATTTATTATTTGTTTTCAACAGCTGATGTGGTGCCCTGCTACGTGGCGGAGACTCCGTCCGCGGGCAACAGCATCACATCGGAAGGTGGTTTGTTTTAAAATTACCTCTTAATGATGACCACATTCATTTATCTAGCTTCTAATTAATTATTTGTTTTCAACAGCTGATGTAGGGGTGGCCTGCGGGGAGGAGGCGCTGCCCACGGGCAGCAGCATCTCATCGGGAGGTGCGTTTTTTTTTTAAATTACCTCTTTCCACAATGATGACCACATTTATTTATCTAGATTCTAATTTACTATTTGTTTCGCAGCAGTCGCAAAAGTGGCGACTGTGAAAAGGGGAAAGGGGAAGGGGCAGGGCAAGACCAAAGGACATGCCACGAAGTAAATAAGTTTATAAGTAGACTTGCTACTTTTTTAGGGTTCTTCCGGTGCAAGCCCCGGATAATGGAGACGGCCAACCTTTGTGTGTATGATAAAATTCAAAATTTGTATCTGTATGATAGGGTTGTTATTAAGTACTACTCTTTTCCTCTAGTTGGAGCGAAGAACTGAGGTTGGTGCGGAACGCGCGGGTGGCGGACAGGAAAAACGAGCGAGAGATGTCCGCGGCCAAAAAGGCAGAGTTGGAGGCAATTAGGGAGCATGGCCAAATATCACGGTTCTTGCTACCTAATGCGCCGGAACGAAAGCAGAAAAGGTTTTTTTTTTATTTTAAAGTAACTTGTGACAAATTGACTTGTTTCACTTACTTTTAAATATTTACAGAAAACTGTCGCCACCCCGCATTCCCTGCATATTGGCAGCGGGGACATTTGCTGAGCCACCAGCAAGGAAAAGGATGCGTTGGGAGGTGGACCCCAACGCATCCTCTTCTTTGCCGTCAACGAGCGCAGGTTTGTTGTTTTTACTCAGATTTATTGTGGCCACCAAATCACCCCATTCCATTTATGTAGCTTCTAATTTATTATTTGTTTTTGACAGCTGATGTGGTGCCGCCGGACCCGTGGCGCGCTGGCAGCCCTACATCAGAAGGTGGTTTGTTTTAAAATTAGCTCTTAATGATGACCACATTCATGTATCTAGCTTCTAATTTATTATTTGTTTTCAACAGCTGATGTGGTGGTGCTCTGCTACGTGGAGGAGACTCCGCCCACGTGCAGCAGCATCGCATCGGGAGGTGCGTTTTTTTTTAAATTACCTCTTAATGATGACCACATTCATTTATCTAGCTTCTAATTTATTATTTGTTTTCAACAGCTGATGTGGTGCCCTGCTACGTGGCGGTGACTCCGTCCGCGGGCAACAGCATCACATCGGAAGGTGGTTTGTTTTAAAATTACCTCTTAATGATGACCACATTCATTTATCTAGCTTCTAATTAATTATTTGTTTTCAACAGCTGATGTAGGGGTGGCCTGCGGGGAGGAGGCGCTGCCCACGGGCAGCAGCATCTCATCGGGAGGTGCGTTTTTTTTTTAAATTACCTCTTTCCACAATGATGACCACATTTATTTATCTAGATTCTAATTTACTATTTGTTTCGCAGCAGTCGCAAAAGTGGCGACTGTGAAAAGGGGAAAGGGGAAGGGGCAGGGCAAGACCAAAGGACATGCCACGAAGTAAGTATAAGTTTATAAGTAGACTTGCTACTTTTTTAGGGTTCTTCCGGTGCAAGCCCCGGATAATGGAGACGGCCAACCTTTGTGTGTATGATAAAATTCAAAATTTGTATCTGTATGATAGGGTTGTTATTAAGTACTACTCTTTTCCTCTAGTTGGAGCGAAGAACTGAGGTTGGTGCGGAACGCGCGGGTGGCGGACAGGAAAAACGAGCGAGAGATGTCCGCGGCCAAAAAGGCAGAGTTGGAGGCAATTAGGGAGCATGGCCAAATATCACGGTTCTTGCTACCTAATGCGCCGGAACGAAAGCAGAAAAGGTTTTTTTTTTATTTTAAAGTAACTTGTGACAAATTGACTTGTTTCACTTACTTTTAAATATTTACAGAAAACTGTCGCCACCCCGCATTCCCTGCATATTGGCAGCGGGGACATTTGCTGAGCCACCAGCAAGGAAAAGGATGCGTTGGGAGGTGGACCCCAACGCATCCTCTTCTTTGCCGTCAACGAGCGCAGGTTTGTTGTTTTTACTCAGATTTATTGTGGCCACCAAATCACCCCATTCCATTTATGTAGCTTCTAATTTATTATTTGTTTTTGACAGCTGATGTGGTGCCGCCGGGCCCGTGGCGCGCTGGCAGCCCTACATCAGAAGGTGGTTTGTTTTAAAATTAGCTGTTAATGATGACCACATTCATTTATCTAGCTTCTAATTTATTATTTGTTTTCAACAGCTGATGTGGTGGTGCCCTGCTACGTGGAGGAGACTCCGCCCACGTGCAGCAGCATCACATCGGGAGGTGCGTTTTTTTTTAAATTACCTCTTAATGATGACCACATTCATTTATCTAGCTTCTAATTTATTATTTGTTTTCAACAGCTGATGTGGTGCCCTGCTACGTGGCGGAGACTCCGTCCGCGGGCAACAGCATCACATCGGAAGGTGGTTTGTTTTAAAATTACCTCTTAATGATGACCACATTCATTTATCTAGCTTCTAATTAATTATTTGTTTTCAACAGCTGATGTAGGGGTGGCCTGCGGGGAGGAGGCGCTGCCCACGGGCAGCAGCATCTCATCGGGAGGTGCGTTTTTTTTTTAAATTACCTCTTTCCACAATGATGACCACATTTATTTATCTAGATTCTAATTTACTATTTGTTTCGCAGCAGTCGCAAAAGTGGCGACTGTGAAAAGGGGAAAGGGGAAGGGGCAGGGCAAGACCAAAGGACATGCCACGAAGTAAATAAGTTTATAAGTAGACTTGCTACTTTTTTAGGGTTCTTCCGGTGCAAGCCCCGGATAATGGAGACGGCCAACCTTTGTGTGTATGATAAAATTCAAAATTTGTATCTGTATGATAGGGTTGTTATTAAGTACTACTCTTTTCCTCTAGTTGGAGCGAAGAACTGAGGTTGGTGCGGAACGCGCGGGTGGCGGACAGGAAAAACGAGCGAGAGATGTCCGCGGCCAAAAAGGCAGAGTTGGAGGCAATTAGGGAGCATGGCCAAATATCACGGTTCTTGCTACCTAATGCGCCGGAACGAAAGCAGAAAAGGTTTTTTTTTTATTTTAAAGTAACTTGTGACAAATTGACTTGTTTCACTTACTTTTAAATATTTACAGAAAACTGTCGCCACCCCGCATTCCCTGCATATTGGCAGCGGGGACATTTGCTGAGCCACCAGCAAGGAAAAGGATGCGTTGGGAGGTGGACCCCAACGCATCCTCTTCTTTGCCGTCAACGAGCGCAGGTTTGTTGTTTTTACTCAGATTTATTGTGGCCACCAAATCACCCCATTCCATTTATGTAGCTTCTAATTTATTATTTGTTTTTGACAGCTGATGTGGTGCCGCCGGACCCGTGGCGCGCTGGCAGCCCTACATCAGAAGGTGGTTTGTTTTAAAATTAGCTCTTAATGATGACCACATTCATGTATCTAGCTTCTAATTTATTATTTGTTTTCAACAGCTGATGTGGTGGTGCTCTGCTACGTGGAGGAGACTCCGCCCACGTGCAGCAGCATCGCATCGGGAGGTGCGTTTTTTTTTAAATTACCTCTTAATGATGACCACATTCATTTATCTAGCTTCTAATTTATTATTTGTTTTCAACAGCTGATGTGGTGCCCTGCTACGTGGCGGTGACTCCGTCCGCGGGCAACAGCATCACATCGGAAGGTGGTTTGTTTTAAAATTACCTCTTAATGATGACCACATTCATTTATCTAGCTTCTAATTAATTATTTGTTTTCAACAGCTGATGTAGGGGTGGCCTGCGGGGAGGAGGCGCTGCCCACGGGCAGCAGCATCTCATCGGGAGGTGCGTTTTTTTTTTAAATTACCTCTTTCCACAATGATGACCACATTTATTTATCTAGATTCTAATTTACTATTTGTTTCGCAGCAGTCGCAAAAGTGGCGACTGTGAAAAGGGGAAAGGGGAAGGGGCAGGGCAAGACCAAAGGACATGCCACGAAGTAAGTATAAGTTTATAAGTAGACTTGCTACTTTTTTAGGGTTCTTCCGGTGCAAGCCCCGGATAATGGAGACGGCCAACCTTTGTGTGTATGATAAAATTCAAAATTTGTATCTGTATGATAGGGTTGTTATTAAGTACTACTCTTTTCCTCTAGTTGGAGCGAAGAACTGAGGTTGGTGCGGAACGCGCGGGTGGCGGACAGGAAAAACGAGCGAGAGATGTCCGCGGCCAAAAAGGCAGAGTTGGAGGCAATTAGGGAGCATGGCCAAATATCACGGTTCTTGCTACCTAATGCGCCGGAACGAAAGCAGAAAAGGTTTTTTTTTTATTTTAAAGTAACTTGTGACAAATTGACTTGTTTCACTTACTTTTAAATATTTACAGAAAACTGTCGCCACCCCGCATTCCCTGCATATTGGCAGCGGGGACATTTGCTGAGCCACCAGCAAGGAAAAGGATGCGTTGGGAGGTGGACCCCAACGCATCCTCTTCTTTGCCGTCAACGAGCGCAGGTTTGTTGTTTTTACTCAGATTTATTGTGGCCACCAAATCACCCCATTCCATTTATGTAGCTTCTAATTTATTATTTGTTTTTGACAGCTGATGTGGTGCCGCCGGGCCCGTGGCGCGCTGGCAGCCCTACATCAGAAGGTGGTTTGTTTTAAAATTAGCTGTTAATGATGACCACATTCATTTATCTAGCTTCTAATTTATTATTTGTTTTCAACAGCTGATGTGGTGGTGCCCTGCTACGTGGAGGAGACTCCGCCCACGTGCAGCAGCATCACATCGGGAGGTGCGTTTTTTTTTAAATTACCTCTTAATGATGACCACATTCATTTATCTAGCTTCTAATTTATTATTTGTTTTCAACAGCTGATGTGGTGCCCTGCTACGTGGCGGAGACTCCGTCCGCGGGCAACAGCATCACATCGGAAGGTGGTTTGTTTTAAAATTACCTCTTAATGATGACCACATTCATTTATCTAGCTTCTAATTAATTATTTGTTTTCAACAGCTGATGTAGGGGTGGCCTGCGGGGAGGAGGCGCTGCCCAC
This sequence comes from Cosmia trapezina, assembly GCA_905163495.3. Lineage (NCBI taxonomy): Eukaryota > Metazoa > Arthropoda > Insecta > Lepidoptera > Noctuidae > Cosmia > Cosmia trapezina. Next base: position 14,682,033 of record LR991040.1, on the reverse strand, counting down.
GGGCAGCAGCATCTCATCGGGAGGTGCGTTTTTTTTTTAAATTACCTCTTTCCACAATGATGACCACATTTATTTATCTAGATTCTAATTTACTATTTGTTTCGCAGCAGTCGCAAAAGTGGCGACTGTGAAAAGGGGAAAGGGGAAGGGGCAGGGCAAGACCAAAGGACATGCCACGAAGTAAGTATAAGTTTATAAGTAGACTTGCTACTTTTTTAGGGTTCTTCCGGTGCAAGCCCCGGATAATGGAGACGGCCAACCTTTGTGTGTATGATAAAATTCAAAATTTGTATCTGTATGATAGGGTTGTTATTAAGTACTACTCTTTTCCTCTAGTTGGAGCGAAGAACTGAGGTTGGTGCGGAACGCGCGGGTGGCGGACAGGAAAAACGAGCGAGAGATGTCCGCGGCCAAAAAGGCAGAGTTGGAGGCAATTAGGGAGCATGGCCAAATATCACGGTTCTTGCTACCTAATGCGCCGGAACGAAAGCAGAAAAGGTTTTTTTTTTTATTTTAAAGTAACTTGTGACAAATTGACTTGTTTCACTTACTTTTAAATATTTACAGAAAACTGTCGCCACCCCGCATTCCCTGCATATTGGCAGCGGGGACATTTGCTGAGCCACCAGCAAGGAAAAGGATGCGTTGGGAGGTGGACCCCAACGCATCCTCTTCTTTGCCGTCAACGAGCGCAGGTTTGTTGTTTTTACTCAGATTTATTGTGGCCACCAAATCACCCCATTCCATTTATGTAGCTTCTAATTTATTATTTGTTTTTGACAGCTGATGTGGTGCCGCCGGGCCCGTGGCGCGCTGGCAGCCCTACATCAGAAGGTGGTTTGTTTTAAAATTAGCTGTTAATGATGACCACATTCATTTATCTAGCTTCTAATTTATTATTTGTTTTCAACAGCTGATGTGGTGGTGCCCTGCTACGTGGAGGAGACTCCGCCCACGTGCAGCAGCATCACATCGGGAGGTGCGTTTTTTTTTTAAATTACCTCTTAATGATGACCACATTCATTTATCTAGCTTCTAATTTATTATTTGTTTTCAACAGCTGATGTGGTGCCCTGCTACGTGGCGGAGACTCCGTCCGCGGGCAACAGCATCACATCGGAAGGTGGTTTGTTTTAAAATTACCTCTTAATGATGACCACATTCATTTATCTAGCTTCTAATTAATTATTTGTTTTCAACAGCTGATGTAGGGGTGGCCTGCGGGGAGGAGGCGCTGCCCACGGGCAGCAGCATCTCATCGGGAGGTGCGTTTTTTTTTTAAATTACCTCTTTCCACAATGATGACCACATTTATTTATCTAGATTCTAATTTACTATTTGTTTCGCAGCAGTCGCAAAAGTGGCGACGCCGAAGAGCGGGTGGGGAAAGGGAAAGGGGAAGGGAAAAGCGCATGCCACGAAGTAAGTATAAGTTTATAAGTAGACTTGGATAAATGATTAGTCGATGTTGATATTTATGACAATGTTATTTTTACAGACTCTTATTTTCGCCTTCCACGGGCGTGCAAACGGCGGAGGACGTCGATACCATCGCATCGATTGCGGATGCCGACATACCTATAGTGGTCGACGCCGAAATCGATGTGATGGGATTCACACCACGAAATGATTACATTTTTATTCTGAATTTAACCAATAACTTCTTCATTTGTAGCGTCCAGTCCAGCACGCCCCCGGGTGTTTTCGACGATCGAGCATCCCGTAGCGTCAACGTCCACAACCTCCGTCACGAATGGTGAGTGTTCTTCTACCTCTTTTTGCTAACGTACATAATCAGCCTTGTTTCCACTGCTGGGACACATGCCTCACCGTTTTGAGAGCGGTGTAAATTATTATGTTGTTTTATTTCAGAACCATCTATATTCGATGACGTGTAGGCGGACATAGCTGCGTGGGAGCGAACGATCGTCCAAGATCCCGGATCAGACGTGGAGTTGGATCTGGCGGATATGGACGTGGCGGTCGACTTTGGTTTGTCCCGCCACGTTTCAGAGTATCCGGCAGAATCCTGCGACCTCGCGTCTGATGTGGCAGAGCAAATGCGTGTCCTCGATGCTTGCGACGATTCCGCGTTGCGGGATTTTGTTAGCAACGAGGACATGCTCAGGTTTTCGTGGACAAGCGATCCCGACGTCTTCACTGGCGAGCGGGAGGTGTTTAAGGGTCCGAGCGGGCCAACTTTTGACACTGAGGGGTTGAGCCCTCTGGATCTTTTCCAGAAGATTTGGGATGAAGATATTATAAACCTTATTGTGACTGAGACGAATCGTTATGCCCACTATCTGATATCACGATCGACTCAGTCACAACATGCTCGCATTAAGAGATGGAAGGACATAGATGCCCAGGATCTATGGTCCTTCCTAGGAATTTTGATGGTGCAGAGCTTCATCCCAAATCCGGTGGAAAGGGATTATTGGGCGCCGCGTTACCCGTACTTGCGGACTGGGAGCCTTGCCGACATCATGCCCTTCGACAAATTTCTGCTGATAAAGAGGTGTTTACACTTTGTAGACAACACAGTTCTTCCGGCATGTACTAAACTTGCCAAAATAATCCCGGTTCTGGAGCATTTGAACCGCAAGTTCAGTAGCTTATACCTACCCGAGCAAAACATTGCGATAGACGAGTCTCTCCTTTTATGGAAGGGGAGACTCGGCTTCGCACAGCTTATTGCCAACAAAGCTGCTCGGGTGGGTATCAAGAGCTACGAGCTTTGGGAGTCCAGGACCGGGTATTTATGGAAGTTTGTGGTATATGCCGGAAAAGATCAGAACCAATTTGTCGAAGGTACTGATGTCGAGAGGGGCCCCAATGAGCCAGAGGGGGCAACATCTCTAATTGTCTACAAGTTGGTCCGTGATCTCCTGAATAAAGGCCATACACTGGTTATGGACAACTTCTACAACTCACCAGCATTGTCGCGAACATTAAAAGCGCAGGAGACAGATACCCTTGGGACGCTGAGGCTAAATCGGGAGTTTGTACCCGATTGTCTGCGCAATAAAACTAAGACAAACATGCGACCAGGGGAGGTAGCCTTTAGTTATACAAAGGATCTGTCTGTATTTGTATGGAGAGACTCCAATTTGGTCTCACTGATTTCCACTTACCATAAAGTGGAAATCGGTGGGGTCGAAAAATATGGAGTCTACAAATACAAGCCGAGAGCGGTCTTAGACTACAATCTTGCCATGGGGGGTGTCGACAAGAAGGACCAGCTTCTTCAGGCATTCTCCGTGGAAAGGTTGCGGAACATGGTGTGGTACAAGAAAGTGTTTCGTAGGTTGTTCAATGTTCCATCCTCAATACTTACATCCTCTTCTGCCACCTCAACAAAATTCCCCAACGGGAATTTCGTATGAGGCTGGCAGATGAGATTCTCAGAAAATTTAGCCCGCCTATAGTCGATCGGGCTCTGGTTCCTCGGGGCGGGAGGGGGCATTACCCCATCAAATCGACGCCGCGTGCGCGATGCAAGCAGTGCGCCAAGACAAAGTTGGACACTCGCACGACCTGGGCGTGCGATGGTTGTGGCGCACGGCTCTGCATCCCATGCTTCAGAGCATTCCATGAGCCTTGAGTGTGCCTATAGCCAATAAAAAAAATTGTCACAATCCGATTAACATTTTTAACGATTAACAATTTATTCATAACCTCCTTTTTTTTAAGTCGGTTAAAACTGTAAGAATTTATAGAATCGGTGGCCATCGCCACCTTTCTAATAGTCACCCTTGTTAAAATCAGGTCAGTAGTTTAAGGGACATAGAAACGAATATGTATACTCCTTTTTCTTTCGCCGTAGTCGGGTAAAAATAAAAATATTATATTCTATTAGTGTGGAATAAGCTATCTTTACAAATAAATCAATAAAAATAAATTAACGGATTTCAGTCCGGATCCGGATTTTTTTGTCACTATGTATACCCAGCCTTATTGTACGGCATTTTGGGGACTTTTTCATATTGCCTACTTGAAATGTTCATAACTTTTTCCGATTATGTCGTAATATAAAGTGTTATACCTCTTTGGAAAGGGGATTTAATGAAGTATCATGCAATTAATAATAAATTATCTTTTGAGCAAACTTGTAGAACATTTTTGGAAAACAAATGCAAGTAATATTTTTTGTTAAAACTTGGATTTGTCTTCAGAACCATATTTTACTGCAGTGGTCAGTTCTACTGCCACGATTTTTATGTATATGTATAAGCATTAAATAAGCTTACTAGAAGTACCAATATTTTTAATCTAAGTATCAGATGTATGTCGAAAATAAATATTTAGTCTAGGCACAAAACTGTCAAACTGTCAACAATTTTCTCTCAACTTTGGATGCTTGGAAATAAAAGATATTGTTCTGTGCAATGTGGTTTTATTTTATCTGTGTTCTAAACACTTCACGGAAGCCTGTTTCTTAAAACATCAGTCACGGACTACGTTGAAAAAATGCAGTATCCCCACAATATTTCTTGGTAAGTGTACATACATTCTTAATATGTAAATACTTTGTCGGTATCTAAGAAATATTATTGATTATCTAAATAAAATAACATTTATGTTTTTCACAGAAACTAATTCGTCCTTGTTACAAACTGAGATGTCTAAAGATGCTGACCAACCAACAGGATACCAATGCCGGAAAGATATTGAAATGAACTTGGATAAATTTAATTCACCTTTAGTGCCTGTGCAAGTCGGGTCACCAAATTATGATTGAAAATATATTGAAGTTAATTCAAAAGAAATGTTGCCATGTGAAGCCCCTTGCAGGTAAGTTATTTAAAAAAAAATTCAAAATTTAAAAAATACTGAACATGGCTTACTGAAGTACTAAGTTGGCGACTAACAGTGGGTAAATACTAATACTAAACTATGTTTAATTTTGTACCCTTGTGTAATTTCCTTTTTTTAAATATACGTGTTCATACCTTTGCGTATCGGAAGACGTACCGTTGGAAGGCCTCCCACAAGGTGGACCAATGACCTGGTGAGAGTCGCGAGAATCCGATGTGGCGACGCTTGGGGGAGGCCTATGTCCAACAGTGGACGTCTTTCGGCTGAAATGATGATGACATACCTTTCTCATTATTTTCAATGCTATGTTCACTATGTAATCATCCTTCTTTGAATAATATAAGTAATGAAATATAATTTCTTCTTACAGTTCCAACACAAGCTACTGTAGTACACCAAAGACATCTAGAACTTTAGCGGAAATCCTTTCTAGTGTTAAATTAGATCACCGCTACGAGAACACTCCCAAAAAAAAAATTGCATAGGGTCAAAAGAGCCTTGAAAAAGTCACAAGCCCGAATTAAAGTATTGTCTCAAAATGTGAAACGTATGAAAATTAACGTGTCTACTTTAAGATCTGTAATTGCTGATTTAAAAAAAAGGAAACTGGTATATGATGATTGTGTATATATTATGTTAAATCAGTACGACGATTTTAAACCACAACTTTTAACCAAAAATATAAAAGTGCTAAGTATGCGCCAGAATTGAGATTTTTTGCCATTACTCTACATTTTTATTCGCCAAAAGCATATGCATATGTGCGTTATAAATTTAATTTGGCTTTTCCGCATCCTCGTGTGATACGCTCATGGTATAGTTCCATTGATGCCAATCCAGGTTTCTCTGTCGAAAGTTTCAATGCTTTGCGACTTTTAAAAGTGAATTAGCAAAACAAAAAGGGGAAAAACTTATATGTGCATTAATAATTGACAAAATGAGCTTAAAAAAAAGTTGCACTCGCAATCGTGACGGAGTGACTCGTGGCCACATCGATTTGGGTATAGATTCTGAAAGTAACGATTTTCCTGAATGTAAAGATGCGTTGATATTTACGGTCGTGCCTTTAAATAGTTATTGGAAATTGCCCATAGCCTACTTTTTTATTAATAGTTTGACTTCAGAAACCAAAAGTGCTCTAATTAAACAGGCCTTAATTCGGTTGCATGACGTATCTGTGGAGATATGCTCCTTAACTTTAGATGGGCCACCTGAACAGTTTTCTGCAGTAGCTAAATTAGGGGCAGAGCTTCAAATAGGAACAGCAGCAAAACCATATTTCTGTCATCCCATAAATAAAGAACACAAAGTGCATGTTATTTTTGACCCAAGTCATATGTTAAAAAACATAAGAAATTGTTTGGGTGATGTAAAAGTTTTAAAAGATGACGGAGGTGATTTAATTAAATGGGTATATGTCGAGAATTTGGCAAAATTGCAAGAAACTGAAGACCTAAAGATTAGGAAACAAATTGAAAAACTTGCATATAAATTATAAAAAAATGATTATGAAAGTTTACCTTGCGGCTCAAACTCTCAGTAGCAGTGTAGCAGACGCGATTGAGTTTTGTGATAAAAAGTCCTTTACGAGTAAATAATGAAAACAGGTGGAGGACAAAAGTTCTTGACGAAATTAGGTAGCTGAAATCAAACTGATGGATAATACTTTGGCAGTTAAATCCCGTCGTAAGGCGGGTTTTTTAGGATTCTACAACGCAGTAATTTCTGTTATGAATATATTTGATATTTATGTGAAGTCAGACAAACCTGAATTATAGTATCTTCTAACATATAAGATGAGCCAGGATCATCTAGAATTGTTTTTTTGTGCCATTCGTAGCCGTGGGGGTTGGTGCCCAAACCCAACAGTTGCACAATTTGTCAATGCATATAAACAGTTGTTAATCCATCACCAAGAAACAAAAAAATATTCTTTATCTGGAGAGAAGGTTAGACATTTTTTGACTCGGCAAATAATATGGGCTCGTCAGTAATTTTTAATTTAATCAAGTATGTGATTTGAGAATGCTTTTTTATTTCCCTGTCCCCCTCCCCTGCGGTAATTAAGTTGTTACAAGTTAATTACAGTAATTACAGACCTACTAGAAAGTTATTGTGTCTCCTATCACATGGCAACATGTGGTATCTGACTAGTAATAATATCTTATTGTGCACTCTTTATAGGAAGGGATTATCTTATTAATTACTATATCTATCTTAGTAATTTACTATTTTACAGAATTTTATTATTTATTGATCCTATAGTGAACTATTATCCGATTAAGGAGAACAAGGAAGGAAGGGGTCAACCGGACATGTGATACTTATTATTACAATCAATAAACAGTACTAGATACTGCTATTTCAAGTTATGTTTTCTACGTAAAATATCTGCTTATTGCGACTATCTATAGTTCATTAGTTTATTTAGGTACTCAACTAGTGCAGACAAGTCTTTTTATCTGTGTTTTAGTAACATTTAATAAAATATATGCCTATATTACTTGTTTTAAATCAATTATCTACAATTTTAGTAAATCTTAACATATGTTATAAAACGTATTTCACGTTTTTTAAAACATATTACGTATAAAAGACAACACGAATGTTACATGCTAAAAAAATATATACTTTAAAAATAATACTAATATATACTTTATAAATTTATATTCATAAGAGTTAGATCTAACAAAACTTTACAGATAGAAAATACTAAAACTAAACTTATAAATTACTTATCATAAATCTATGAAACCGCTACCAGTTGGCAACGTACCCAAAATGCTGGCAGCATTGCCACGCTGGATGGCAATGCTTAATCTTTGTGCAAAATACAGGCCAGCATTTTGGTCACGTGTAGCTTCGACCAAACGTGCCGAAAGATCTTTGAAAATTTTATGTGCTCCTGTGATCTCTCTCTGTGATGTAAGCATTTTTGGGAACTCGGTGTTTGGGCAGGGTAACAACCATGCATTCCTGGCTTCGTTAAAATAAGTTATTTCAAAACTGTCCAAAGATGCCGCAAGAACTTTTTTTGATAAATTTTGAGTGCTATGTATGGAGGACAGGAATGCAGGGAGGGCTACACCAGAAATGGACGGGACGCCTAGACCCAATATCACAGGGAGTGAAGCCTGTAACCACGCCCGCTCTTCTAAATTTATATTCAAAATAGATGCCAAAGTAGTTTTTATGATGTTGTCTAAAGAAGAATCTATGTGTTTCCAAAGTTGACAACAACGTATGATATATGTAAATTTTGGAACAAAAACACAAAACCGAACGCCATGTGAGTATTAATTTTAAATAAACGGTCCGAATATTGTAAAAAAATTCGAATTTTTTCTTCAAAAAAGAGGGGGAACGATTCATCAAGAATAGGAGAGCCCAGTAAACGAAGGGAACACTTATGACTGTGATATTGGGGGCCAAATTGTTAAAATTTTGAATAACCAAATCTTTTGCGGCATGTGTCTGAAACGTATAGTTCACACTTGGATAAATTTATAGATCGAGGCCGATGGAATGAAACTCGTCTATATATACGGTATTAGCATCGCCACCAAAAGTCCCGTCATCCAAATACCAAACGTTAAGCTTGGACTGTAGACGTTGGATGATGGGATGAATGGCGAGACTAAATATTGCTGGGCCGAGAGGATCGCCTTGTTGACAATCAGCCGCTGATAAAATTTCATTACCGTGATAGGTTAATTTTGTGGGAGAACCATAACATGTCCAAAGAAATCTGTATACATTTGAATTTTGTCCTTAACTTGTGTTAAAAGGGCTCCTTTATCTACAGAATTAAATGCGTTGAAAGATGATGTGTTTTCAAAACCAACCTCAAATGAGATCTACCGCGTCGTTGTGAACTTATTATAGCGCGTCAAATTTTCGAATGCACAGTCAAGACATGAACCTCACTCCACTGTTTCCATAGACAGTGACAGTAGCGACGACATTCCTTCATTGAGTTTAAGTATGCCCACTTATGTTGAATTGCCGATTGAAAAGCAACTAGAAGCAGAAATACAAGCTAAAACACAAAAGAAGACGGCTAAACGGCAAGATTCTTTTAGCACTGATATTGATATTGATTCTATTGTACGCGTTGAAATGGGTGTTTATGATAGTACTGGAGGTAGCCGAGAAATGTATCTTGATATGGCTTATAATTATTTGTTATGCATTCCGCCAACAAGTGTAGAAGCGGAAAGAGCGTTTTCCTCGGTCACATATTTATGCAATCGATTAAGAAGTTCGCTCTCTGATAAAAGCCTAGATGCTTTTTCTTTCCTTAGAACGCAATTTCAGGAAGAAAGAGCCGCAGCCCAATGATATCGTGCTTGATGTGAAAGTAAAATTGTGATTTAAGCTTTTTTTAATCATTAGATTTTTTTATTATGTTTATTTTTTTGTAAATGTTAACCAAAGTAAATAGGTATAAAAATTATTTTATTAAGATATCTATTACTGATCGTAACTAAGAGAATTAAACGCGCTGGTAAGTAGCCACAGTTTATTATTTTACAGCCAAATGCAAAAAAAACCTGAATCAAACCATCAAAAGAAAAATCACCCTAGTCAAAAGACTGACAGTAAAAACAGCAGAATTTAGAAAAAGATAATTGTACCTACATGTAAATAATATATGATTTGACATTAAAACTTTGTTTATTAATTTTACCTTCTAAATACGTATTTCCAAAACATAATAAAATTAAAAGTCTGAAAAAAATAAGGTTTTTTTTTTTCAATACCGGTATCCCGGAATCCCGGTATTTAGAAAAAAACATTCGGTAATATATCGGTATTAAAACAATCCGGTATTCGAAAGCCCTAATAAAAATGTAACAAAAAAAAGCATTCAAATCGTAGATTTCAGAAAACAGTTATTTATTTTATTTTTATTTTATTTATTGGAGCATGTATGTCAGAAACTACAAGAACCTGAAGTCCAAGTAAGACCGAGAAGAATAAAACATGTTTTATCAAAAAGAGATGGTATGGTAAGAGCAGCTAGAAGAACTTGTCGTCAGTGCCATAAAGAGATAGCTTCAACCATGGGTAGCAAGATTGCTAAAAATGAGTCACAAAAAGTGATCACTTATTGCGAACAATGTCCCTCCAAACCATCACTTTGCTTGCCCTGTTTCAATAAACTTCACTAATTATGTCAATTTTTTTCTATTTTATTCTATTTTAATCTTTTCTAGGTCATTTAATTGTTAGCCATTTTTATACATAAATAAACACAGAAAAACTATAAATTTTTTATTCTGTTTTAATTCCCTAACATCTCCTAAGAAATTCGCTGTAATTTTTAATCTTTTCTAAATATTAAAAAACCAAGCTGTTTTGGTCGTTGCACAGGGCCACGCGGGTCACATCTTTACCGTTTTCATTCAATATTAATGCCACGTGGCTTGTAATCAACGTTTGATGTGAACACCTCGCTCCGGTCACGGGTGTCCCCCGTGGCCCGAACAGTTCAATGACAGGGTGGCCATGGCCCACCGGTGTCCCCCGTGGCCAAAATGACTAACTGCCATTTTTTGCTCGGCGTTTAACGTGTTATGAAGTATATTATCAAAAATCGATTTATTTGATTATTTAACACTGAAGCAACACTAAATACATAAACTTTAAAAACAAGAATAATCATTAAAAAATGTAAGCGAATAAGAAAGAAAAATATTACAAAACGACAAAATAATAATATTACGTACAGTTAAAAAAAAATTATGGTAACATTATTTTCTATTGTCATTCATTCACTCCTTCTAAATGGGGAAGAAATCGCAAAGCTATGAACAGGTGGCGCTGCTAACGCTCTACTCATAACATCGCACTGTCATTTTTATGTCTCAATGTTAAAAAATAAAAAAGATAATTTTATCATTATGATGAGCTCTTGGGGTCGAGCATTACGGCGCGTCATTTGTTGTGGGCCTGGTGCTGATGCAGAAACATCCCACACCAATGAGTAAGTATCGACATAATATGAAGGAATATTTTCATGTAAGCAAATAGTGTATTGAATACGTAAATCTTTTATTATTATTTTTTTAAATCTCAGAACCATTTATGAAACTGTGGATGGTGAGCAGCACCAGGTCCGCGACGCGGCGAGCACGCTGCAATATGGAGTGGAGGCGGTGGACGAGGTATTTTATATACCGTTATTCATTGTATACTTATAGACACTTTTGTCAAAAATTTGCTAATCTTTCAGAGGCTCTTCTGGTGATTTCGCGAATTATCAAGCTAAACTAAGATCTTCAACTGTCACTTTGAATGTAATGAGACTCAACAGAATTTCTATTGACGAAGACGACGCTTGCGTCGTCGTATTCGTCAGTCGAAACCAAAAGAAATATGATTTCATTTCACATTATTTCATTTATTTTATTTCGACAGATGCGGCGGGTGTTGCTCCCAATTGCCGACGTGTCGGAGCGGATACACAGGTTGGAGCAACACTTGCACCCGCTGCTGTTATTCAGGCCGGAAGACGGCACGTACATGGACATGTTGTAAGTACTTGCTTGCTCAACTGCACATACATGATCTACCAACCTATCAAATCATCATCTGCCCCAACCCAGTTACCGGGTACACAATAACTATTGGTAAGACTGGTTGTCAGGCTTTAGGCTTCTCAAGACCCGTAACAACTGTCAAAGATCTACAAATGACAGCCGGGACCAACGGCTTTCTGAGGCACAGAGGGGGGCTTGTCCGTGAATGCCTCCACGGACAGCCACCTACCAAGCTACCTACCAAGTGTAGGTTCATATTCGGAAGTTTTGTTTTTTTTAGTTACAAATCATAATTTTTGTTTTTTGCAGGAACGGAACCCGGCCTGCACCAGCAGCACGTCCGCCGGCTCCACCGGAACGCAGCGTGTGGTTCATATAGTAAAACTAACGTTGCCTGATATTGAATGGCCATAAACTAAAAAAATAGTACTCGTAAGTAAGTACGTATGTTGTCATTTTGCATTTGCGTCATTAGTGAAAACTTTTGTGACAATGGAAGAATTTCTGTAAGTATTCATAATTTTTATAACTGCAATTACCATGGTTTAGTTATTATATATGTATTTGAGTAGTTTTCTTTGAAGTTATTATTGCCATTGATTATTATCGAACCAATAGGTCATATTACATCTTTTTAACTTTGTTGTTAGACAAGACGAAGATACAAATCCTAGCGCCTGCGTCCCGTCGGAGTCACTGCCTCCAATTGCCGCTGATTACGGCGGCGGCTGGACCGGGTGAAGCGGCACCGGGGGCAGCGACGGCGCCGGGACCAGCGGCGGCACCAGGACCAGCGGCGGTGCCGCGGACAGCGGTAGTGCGGGTCAGGTCACAAGAATGACGGATTTGCTGCAGGCAGCGAAAAGGACCGTTGTGATTGTTGACCGGCCCGCAAAGCAGCCGCGCCTCCGGCCAGTTATGTTACACACGCCAAAAGGGAAAGGCGTGGGTAAAAAATCCAAATGAATAAATAGATTTAAAATTTTGCTTATTTTTTTATTGAACGCTCACAAATAAATATATACACTCCTTTGCAAAAAAAACGGGCAGTTTGGATTTTTCTACATTATTGGTAATCATTTAGTTCTAATGAGGTTTTAATAGGCAAACTATGTTTCTGGCACATAATAAAGAGTCTGGGTATGAAAAAAAGTTAATTTCAAATTCAGAACTGTTGTTTTTAGAAAAAAATAATCCCTTTTTCAGTTTATAACTTTTTACTTACTATTCGCGGGTTTGCGGTTAAAAGGTTATCAGGCAACTAAAACTAACTTCTCGTTATTTTTATTAGAATAATTGATGTTTGTCGCATAATCCTGCCTCTTTGTGACTTAAAACAGATATCTTTGTGTCGATTATAATGGCAGAAAAAGCAATAAGAGCTAGTAAAATTATGGCGCTGCTGGAAGTGGGGTGTAGCCAATGTTACGGCTCACAGCCGTTAAACGTGAGTCGTTCAACTGTCCAAAGAACCTGGACTCGATACCAAGAGACAGGTTCCGTTCAAAGAAGGCAAGGTTGTGGGAGAAAACGTTGCACACAACCACGAGACGACCGCTTTTTAGTGACTCAGGCGCTGAGGAATCGCAAATTCAGTTACATAGACCTCAAAAGAAACCTTGAAGAGGTACGAGGAGCACAAGTTAGCCTATGGACAGTGAGGAGGAGGCTTTTAGCCGTTGATATACGCAGTCGACGACCAGCGCGGGCCGCCAAGTTACTCCGTGAGCACCGGATTGCTCGACTGAGGTTAACTAGAAATTGTCTATCTTGGACCTAGGTAACTGGAGTAGCGTACTCTTCTCCGATGAGGCTCGAATTTGTCTGAATGGTGAGGACCGACGTCGGCGAGTGTTACGAAGACCAGGGGAACTGTATGCCGACGTGTGTTTCGAAGAAATCACCCCTTATGGTGGAAGGTCCGTTATGTTTTGCGCGGCCGTAACTTCCAGCTATCGTACCGAGATAATGTTCATTGAAAATGGCTCACTAAATGCGCAAAGGTACATAACAGGAATCATTTGTCAACATGCACAGCCCGCACTGACTGTAATTGGCGAAAATGCCATTTACATGGACTATAATGCTCGGGACCACCGTTCTGGCGACGTAGATGTTTATATGCAAGAGGTCGGTATTCGTCGTCTGGATTGGCTAGCGCGGAGCCCCGACCTTAACCCCACTGAGCACGTCTGGGACATCCTAAAAAGGCGAGTACGATCTGTCCAACCCCTTCCACAAAACATCAGGGAGCTTAAACGTGTGATTTCGGCTGAGTGGGAACACATTCCACAGGACACCATGAAAAGCCTGGTGGAAAGCATGCCAAGACGATTATATGCCGTAATCGCTGCAAGGGGAGGTCATACTCGTTTTTAATTTTTATTTTTTAATGCCTTTTTTTTATTAAAATACCATAAAAATACTCATAGTCTTAATTTAATTATACCCTAAAAATTTTCATTTTAACACGACTCTCTGTTTACATTGACTAAAACACCGATTCCAGCTTAGGATTCCAGGATTTAATGGTTAAAAACTATATTCTCAATGATAATAATAAATTTCTAGTCATTTATGCTAATGACATACTAAAAATATTAACATTGTGCGGAAATTAGCGAGATTTTAAAATAAAAAGGCAACAGGCACATGTAACGTATATGAGTTTTAATTTTGATGTGTAGAATGACACTTAACATGACTGTATGTAAGGCACATAACAAAAACATAATAGTTTACGTAGGACAGAACACTTAAAGCTAAGACTAATTACGTAGGCGCTTCAACATGCCCCCGGGCGTTGAAAGTCATGCTTTCAACAAGACTTCGTTTCTGAAGATACAGGTAATGGGCATATCCTGTTGAAGGCCCTCCGGATGACTCCATTAGAGGTCTTGATATCTGCCACGCGGATAATTCCATCAGTACCTGGATGTACGGCGATAACTCTTCCTAGTCTCCACTTCAGAGGTGGAAGATTCTCCTCTTTGATGACCACCAAGGAATCTATCTTCAAGCCATCCTTGCAAGAACGCCACTTTGTCCGTTGCTGCAACTCTGCAACATACTCTTTACTCCATCTAGTCCAAAAGTGTTGGCGGAGTTGCTCAATACGTTGGTAACGACTAAGATGGGTTGCAGATTGGTCTTCACAATTCTTCTGTGGCAATGAAGTGAGTGGCCGGCCGACGAGAAAATGACCTGGCGTCAGTGGTGTGCAATCGGCAGGATCTGATGACAGCGGCGTTAGTGGTCGTGAATTTAATATTGCCTCAATTTGTGCTAATGCGGTATTAAGTTCCTCAAAAGTCAAATTACATTGTCCCAACACTCGCTGTAAGTGATATTTTACCGATTTTACACCCGCCTCCCAGAGACCGCCAAAATGTGGAGTATACGCGGGAATGAAATGGAATTTGATTCCATCATTAGCTATGCTTTCACTCAAAGCATCAGAATTCATTTTCAGAAATTTAGATAGCTCGTTACACGCACCAACAAATGAAGTACCGTTATCGGAGTATATATGAACTGGCTTACCCCTTCGTGAGATGAACCGATACAAGGCTAATAAATAATTATGGCTCGTCAAGTCACTCACAAGCTCCAGATGCACAGCTTTTGTGGTAAAACAGATAAAAATTGCTATGTACACCTTGACGAGTCTACATCCACGACCTTGACGACTAGCGCTCATAATAGGCCCCGCGTAATCAACACCGGTGCTTTCAAACGGATACCCACCTGGAAGAAGGCGCTGCCGCGGTAGGTTACCCATCAATGGAGTAACAACCTTACCCTGCATGCGTTGGCACAGAACGCATCTATGGTAACAGGCTTTAGCTAAATTTCGCCCTCCTATAGGCCAATAGGATTCTCTTATCGATGCTAACAATAGTTGTGGGCCTGCGTGCATTAACCTTTTGTGTTCAAAATCAAATAATAATTTAGTAAAAGTATGAGTGGACTGTAAAATTATAGGGTGCCGTTTATTATATGTAAAATCTGAATTATCGAGACGTCCTCCGACACGCATTAGATTGTTGTCATCTAAATACACATTAAATTTTAATAGGACGCTCTTTTTTGGCAAACTGTGCTTATTTAAAAGTAATTTATGTTCGGGAAATGATTCTTGTTGACTCTGATAGATTAAAATGTTTAATGATTTCTTTAATTCGTCATCAGATAAAAATTTACTGTGAGGCAATTGATGTTTACACACCTTAATGAATCGCAACACGTATGCCATGGACCGTAAAAGTCTTAAATAATTAGAAAAACGATTAAAATCTATAATATATGCCTTATCGTTGGTGTCAAGGACAACATTTAAAGTTACATCAGTTCGAGTTTCGGGAAGTGACCCTAATTCTAAGCATTTAAATTGCGAAGGCCAACTACTTGAGTCTTGTTGGAGAAAGTCAGGACCAGACCACCACATATCTAAACCCTGCAGATGACTACTATCCACACCACGAGATAGTAGGTCTGCTGGGTTTTCATTGGTTGGGACGTGCCGCCAGGTGCATTGACCCGCCTGATCTAAAATTTCAGCGACGCGATTACGTACGAATGGCTGAAGTTTCGAAGGCAATATCTGTAGCCACCCCAACACGATGGTCGAGTCAGTCCAACAAAAGACTCGCGAGAACTTAAGACGAAGTGAGTTTAACACCTTCTCATACAGGCGAGCTCCCACCACAGCGCCACACAACTCCAACCTTGGGATTGTAGTGGGTTTAATGGGCGCCACTCGACTTTTGGCGATCAGTAACCGAACTATGCACTCACCTGCATCATTAATACTGCGAACATAAGCGCACGCACCATATGCGCGCTCAGATGCATCAGTAAATATATGTAGTTCCAACTCCTTGTAGGAATGACACACAACAATTCGATGAATACGAACTTCATTTAAAAGAGGCAGAGTTTTAATACTGGTCTGCCATTTCAATTTAATTTCAGGGGTCAATGGATCATCCCATGATAATTTATCCAGCCAAATTCTCTGTAGTAACATTTTCATAGTGATTACAAATGGTGACAACAGTCCCAAAGGATCGAAGATCTTTGCAATCACAGAAAGTAAATCACGTTTAGTGTTACTATTGCAGGATATAGTTGAGCCTATGGAAAATACTAATTCATCTGAACTTGCATACCAACCTAGCCCGAGCAACTTGTCGGGTTCGCTAGAACCTATATTTAAGGCTAGCGAAGATTGAGCAACTTCAGACAATAATTGAGGTTCATTTGATTTCCACTTACGCAATGGCATGCCAGCCGATGCAAGTACATTTGTGATTTCCTGACGAATAAATCTAACCTCATCTAAATCATCACCGCCAGTTAAAAGATCATCAGCATAAAAGTCGTGCTTTATGACCTCAGCAACCTTCTGATTCTTACAATCAAGCCCTAATTGATGAAGGCACCGAAAAGCTAAAAATGGCGCACTAGCCGTACCATAGGTGACGGTGTTTAATTTATAAAATTGAACGGGGTCAGATGCCTTACCTCGCCACAGTACCTGCTGCAGATATCTGTCAGACGGATGGACGACTATTTGTCTGTACATCTTCTCAACGTCTGCTGACAAGACATACTTGTGCTGTCTGAAACGGAGAAGAATCGACAACAGATCGTCCTGAATGGTAGGGCCAACCATCTGTAAATCGTTAAATGAAACGCCAGTTGAAGAAGGACAACTTGCGTTGAATACCACTCGAAGTTTCGTAGTGGTACTACTTTCACGTAATACGCCGTGATGCGGAATAAAATAGCCAGAAAGGCTTAAATCGGATTCTTTGCATTCAGTCATATGACCTTGTAACTCATACTCAGACATGAATTCGTGATACATTTTACTAAAATCAGATTTCGTTTTTAACCTGCGTTCTAATGACTGTAAGCAATGGGTAGCTTTATTAATTGAATCTCCCAAAATAGAAGGATCTTGTTTGAGAGGAATACGAACACAAAAACGACCATCAGGTAATCTGCTCATATTATCGAGAAAATGCCTTTCACATAACTTCTCTTCAGGCGAATAATGAGAAGACTTCGTATTTACTTCTTCTAACTGCCAGAAGCGAGTTAAATCACTTCGAATTTTATCGAAATCGTCGTCACTTGAAGAATTGATTTTAGTAAAGTTACACCTAATGTTACTAGAAAGCAATGCAACATAATTACGACTAACAGGACCGGAGACAATCCAGCCTAACCTGGTTTCACATAAAATTGGCTTACCAGTACCTAACTTGATTCTTTGTGACCCTAGCAAGTCCCAGAAGACATCAGCACCAATCAGAATATCCACATGAGCGGGCTTGTAAAAAGTAGGGTCTGCTAAACAGATATGAGACGGAATGTTCAGAGTAGACATATTTACTTCACGACATGGCACATCACTAGTTATTGATGGTAAAACGAAACAATAAAGTTCAGTACTGAAACTATTGTGTAATGACGTCATGCTAATGCGACACGTTTTACCTACGTGAGAGGTCACGTTATTAATGCCGAATATCGACCTGTCTATCTGCCTAGTCTCTAAATTTAACTGTCGACATAGTCTTTCCGTCACAAAGCATGATGTACTACCGCTGTCAAGAACTGCACGAACAACATGTTCCCGACCATTACGATCATGTAATTTAATTAATGCGGTTGACAATAACACATCATGACTCACACTACTGTGCGAAGATGTGACATTGGCCGACAGCGCGACGTTGCTCGTCTCAGTCACAGATGTGGTCACAGAAGACGTCGAAGGCGATTGCGGCGACAAGTTATCACACGACTTATTGTTTGTATTATTATGACTATTTGCACTAGGTTTAAAATCAGCGACATGGATAAGAGTATTATGTCTACGCTTACACAGCTTGCAACCTGGCCTTTTACAATGATTCGCGAAATGACCCGAACGAAAGCAGTTATAACACACTTTAAAATTTGGCAACAATTTAATACGTGCTTCGTTACTTAGTGCGAGAAACTGTGCACAATCACTCAAGTTATGGTCACCCTTGCATTTGGGACAGACCTTTGAACCTGACTCTGAACCAGAATTACCACCACTTTGGACGGTAACCATAGACTTCAGCTTAGTCCCTGATTTATTAACAGATTGAGGCTGGTTATTACGCGACAATTCTAAAGTTTCTATTAACTCAGCGCGCTCACGTATGAATACAAGAAATACATCGAAGGTAATCTTACTATCCTTGTCAATGCGACCTTTGGACTCCTCCCACTCACGGAACGTTTTGCTATCCAACTTGCGAGTAAAAATATAAATTAAAAGGGTATCCCAATAATTAACAGGCTCACCTAATGTGACTAATGCTCGTAAGTGTTTATTTATTTGGTCAATTAAATTCTTTAAAGTGACAGAGGATTCTTTTGTAATTGTCTCCATGTTAAAAATAGCCGAAACATGATTGTGAATTAATAATCTCTTATTGTCATATCGCTCGCATAACACTTTCCATGCCACAGAGTAATTAGTAGCCGAAAACTCGATCGACTGGATCACTACGGCAGCGGATCCTTCCAGAGACGTTCGAAGGTAGTGGAATTTGTTAATTTCGTCTATAGCATCATTGGAATGAATAAGACTCGTAAAGGTGTCATGAAACTCCAACCAGTTATTGTAAGATCCACTAAACTTTGGCAATTGTATTGTGGGCAACTTAACTGGCTTATAACTACTACCACAATTACTTTTATTGCTGCAGACAGATTCACTATCTTTATTATAGTTTTTTACAAATTCGTGAGCCTTAGACAGGGATTTATAATACAGGGACTCAAAATCCGAACGCTCAGAAAACTGTGCCTTGACATCATCAGCAATACATTCCATACGTAACTGTACCTCATCATATTGTTGGTATAACAACTCCATCTTGCCTATACGTAGCTGTAGTTCCGTTATATTGGAACTAGATAACGTTTGATCACCCAGTGCGTCCAGATAATTGACAAAAGCAGTTAATCGGCCTTTGAAGCTACCTCGTTTCTTTATTAACTCCCTTTCCTCGGTCATTCTGGGAATCGAGCGTAAATCTGGAATTTATACAATAAAAAGTTTAAACAATGTTTTAAGTCCGTCTGTCTTATGACTCAATCTACAGGTGAGAGAAATATAGGTACTGATGTAGGTAACTGATATCTATAATGACACGGGCACTAATTAGTGAATACCTACCTAAATAATACAACTCGTTTCTACTCATAAACAAAACTCAATAAACTAACAATGATTTTTATAAAGTACAACAACACGATAACTAAAATAATACGGTAATTACACTAACAGTAAACACTAATTAACAATATCTAACACTCTTAAATTATGTTGCTCCTAAGCACCTACCTACTACATGCAAAAAATACTTAACGTGATCAGTAATTACTTTGGCAAAGATAATTAAATTGAAACAATATAATGTAATAAATCAATATTACTACACTTCAGTAAGTGTGATTTCTAATTTAATTGCCGCGAACACACAATAATATCAATAAAACTATCACAATGCAAATGGTAGGGTAAACAACGGAACAAACTAATTACGCAAAATACAATAGGTAATTAATAAGACTAACCTTATAAATCCTTAATTTTCGTTATATACTACCTGATTGAGTGTTGGGTGACGCTATTATTAATAAATTAGACTTAACACCGCTTTATTTCATGTACTTGATTCACTTAACACACTGCCGGTCATGCTCGTTGCACGAATAAATTATTATTCGCTAATTCCACTATTAACTTCTTGATCTTCATATAATATTAGCAGTCCCTTGCTAATTAATCAATCCAGTTCGTAGGACCATTATGTGCGGAAATTAGCGAGATTTTAAAATAAAAAGGCAACAGGCACATGTAACGTATATGAGTTTTAATTTTGATGTGTAGAATGACACTTAACATGACTGTATGTAAGGCACATAACAAAAACATAATAGTTTACGTAGGACAGAACACTTAAAGCTAAGACTAATTACGTAGGCGCTTCAACAAACATTATCCATAGAAAAGACAATGACTGTAAGGTGTCCGTTTTTTTTGCAAAGGAGTTTATATACCGACCGCAGCTATTATTGACTTTATGTCAATAATAGCTGCAGGTATAGACGGAAAGCGAGTTGTGGTGGGTAAACCACCAACGAATAGTATTCCACCCTGATACTCATAACATCGGTATCGGTCTCGTATTCGGTTATGAATAACGTAAGTATACAGGGTGTTTGGAAGGGAGCTGTACATACGCCTAGGGTAGAAACTAGGGATAGTCTGCTACCTACCCCCGCCCATTATATTGACCTTGGCCTCAAGGTTTTTTTTTAATTTATTTTTATTTTTTATTTGACTTTTTTGTGATTTTTTGACTAAAACTACCTGTAGCTCAAAATCTATCCATGGGACCGGTCGGCTAATGGTCTTGTTTTAATCGTTAGAGTCTTAGGGTCCTGCAAAAAATTATTTTACACCAGAAAATTGTGGAGAAGAAAAGTTATGGGGCCTGAAGTACCATAGTAAGGTAAAGAAATAATTTTAAGGGCAACTTTCTATGGGGTTTAAAAAAAACTAACAGGGTTGGAGTTCTTCTGATTTTTTTAAAACATCCTCAGTCCATGCCCTTTCTAACGATATGCTAAAAGTGTATTTATCACTTTTAGTTTTAAAGTTATTAATTAATTTCCGCAACTAGGGCACTTTTACCACCACGAGTCGACATTTGTAAGACAAATGTAATTTCCAGAATTTAAACCAGTTTGGCCTACAGTTGGCAAATTTGTTGTCTCACTCTTACACGAGAGCAACATGTATTTCTGTCTCTTTCGCTCTTGGGTCGACGGGGCCGGGCAGGTAACTCGTTGGGGTCTTTGTTAGTCAGTCGAGATTTACCCATCTTAGCTAACTTACGTACTTGCCGTTACGACGCTCCACTGTTTTCGTTAATTTTGTTGAGTTTGTTATTACTTCGTTTTTGTTAAGTTTTGTTATTTGTTACCTTGTTGTTGGCAAAATGGCTGGATTTACCAGTGAAGAGTACACCGACATGCTGGTGGTGTATGGAATGGCTGATTGCAATGGGCGCGCGAGGCACGGAGGATTTATCAAGAACGGTATCCTAACCGGCGAGTGCCTAACCACCAAACGTTTGGCTCAACTTATCGGCGTCTGCGAGAAACCGGAAATTTAAATTTCCGGGAACCAGCCGTGAACAGATTTCAACCAAATTTGGCTGCGGAAGAACGCATATTGGCTGAATTTGAGGAAGATCCGACCAGAAGCGTAAGAACCGTAGCCCGGACGCTTGGTTTAAGCGTGTGGAAAGTCTGGTCGGTTCTTCGCGAAAATGGACGTCATCCTTTCCACTACACCCCTGTTCAAGGTAATTTTTTACATAAAGTTTTTGTTTTTAGCTCTTATGTAATGAACTAGCATGTGAATTTCATAGGCAATTTTTAAATTAACATGAGCATGTGTGTGAGAGAGAGAGAAATGGAAAGACAGAGATAGCAATCAATGTTACATAGCTACTAATTCATAAGGAATACGCTAACGTTGATATTTTTATTGTTTTAGGCTTAGAGGATAACGACTATGCAAGAAGGGTGGAGTTTTGCCGCCACTTGCTCCATACGGACGTGGAAGATATTAATTTTTTACGGAGTATTCTCTGGACTGACGAGTCCAAGTTTGACAAGGAAGGAATTGTAAATTACCACAATCTCCATCACTGGGCACCCAGAGATCAAAACCCGAGAGTCAAGAGGCACAGAGGTTTTCAACGAAGGTTCTCCGTGAACGTATGGGCAGGCGTCATCGGTAATCGGTTGATAGGGCCGCACTTTTTGCCAGACAACCTAAACGGGCAAAACTACTTAGATTTCCTCGAAAACGATTTGCCTGATTTAGTGGAAGAAGTGTTTGACGAAGATCGGCCCATAGTCTTCCAGCACGACGGCTGTCCTGCTCATTGGAGCCTAGCAGTGAGGGAGCTTCTGAACAACTGCTTTCCTAATTCTTGGATTGGTCGGGGTGGGCCAATTCCCTGGCCCCCAAGGTCGCCTGACCTTACCCCACTCGACTTCTACGTCTGGGGAAGGGCGAAAGAGTTGGTGTACGCAGAAGAAGTACCAACAAGGGAGGTTCTAATTAACAGGATCCACGCCGCATTCGATACAATGCGCGAGGAACTGCTGCTTAGAACGGTGACCGTGGAGATGAGGAAGAGGTGCCGAGCATGTTTACAGGTCAATGGTCATCAATTTGAACAAAATTTGTAATTAATTAAAATTAGTAATTAATTAAAATTTGTAATTTAATGACATTAGTCATTACCAAATTTTTTGTTTCATTTGCCATCCTTTTACGATCGAACACATTTAATTTTTATTAGTTGAAATTTTTGCTTGAAGTGCCCTAGTTGCGGAAATTAATTAATAACTTTAAAACTAAAAGTGATAATTACACTTTTAGCATATCGTTAGAAAGGGCATGGACTGAGGATGTTTTAAAAAAATCAGAAGAACTCCAACCCTGTTAGTTTTTTTTTAAACCCCATAGAAAGTTGCCCTTAAAATTATTTCTTTACCTTACTACGGTACTTCAGGCCCCATAACTTTTCTTCTCCACAATTTTCTGGTGTAAAATAATTTTTTGCAGGAACCTAAGACTCTAACGATTAAAACAAGACCATTAGCCGACCGGTCCCATGGATAGATTTTGAGCTACAGGTAGTTTTAGTCAAAAAATCATAAAAAAGTCAAATAAAAAAAAATAATAAATTAAAAAAAAACCTTGAGGCCAAGGTCAATATAATGGGCGGGGGTAGGTAGCAGACTATCCCTAGTTTCTACCCTAGGCGTATGTACAGCTCCCTTCCAAACACCCTGTATAACAGTCGAAATACCTTGTGTGTAAACAACCTTACGGACCCTTGTTTTTCGATGTTACAATTATAACAACAAGTTAATAGAAGATAGACACAGAGTGGAGACATTTGAGAAATAATTTGGCTCTTCATCCAGAAGAAGCTAACGAAGATATGGAAAGATATTATACACAATTATTCATGCAACTAAACCAAGCGACGATACGGCTTTATACCCGACATTGTCAAGACTTGTATCTACCCTCCTGTGCCTACCTCATTCCAGTGCAGCTGTGGAGAGGATATTTTCTTCCATCAACCTGATCAAAACTGAACAAATAAATCGTTTAGAAACAAACACGATAGAGGGGTTGCTGCATACTAAGCAATTACTCAACAATAAGCCTTGCTATAGATATTGATCATGACTATTATCTAAAATGAATAAAGACATTTATAAATATTCATAACTTTTATTTATTCAGCTCTAAATGTAACAATTAAATCATCTAGGTAGTAAACTACAGATAAAATTATACAGAATACCAATGCCAAATACACATTTTTTACAGATTTTCTTAAATTTAATTAATCGAGATTTCATACAGATTTTAAAAATCTTCGGTACAGATACTGCTTTCAAAAATCTGGCAACACTGCGCCGCACTCGAAGGAAGTTACCTAAATTGTATGGACGCGCATACGCGGTGCCCGCACATGGTATATGTACGAAAAACGCGCAGGCGCGTTGGCCGCACTGAATGCGGCACATAGTTTGTTTCAATCAAGCAACCAAGATTACAGTCCACAGAAACAATACACGAAGGAAACACATTATGCCTAATGTTTTACGAATATCCTTTTTGTTTTTAGATTTTGGAAGATGATTAAGTCTACGGGGCATGCAGAGATCTTGCAATGGTTGCAGTTAATAATAACTCGCATAAAGAAGTTTCTGGCAGTGAAGAAGCTGGACCAAGTGCAAGTGGGCATAACAAATGTGTGCCTTTTTTACAAATGTGGGTGTACTATTAGTGCACCTCTGCTTAACTAACCCTTCGGGGAATATAGGCGTTATGTTATATTATTCAAAAAAATATGATGTTTCCAGAAACCTGACAGAAGCTACAGCTTCTCAAGAGCGACATAAAAGACAGTCACCATGTGGATAAGTGCAAAAGTAATCTACGCTTTGAAGGTCTAACCTTTGTTTCAAGTACATACTATCATATTTTATACAGAATGTATCAGTATTCGTGGTCATATTTAACAGTCCTTCGGGGACTATAGGCGTTATGTTATATTATTCAAAAAATATTATGTTTCCAGAAACCTGACAGAAGCTACAGCTTCTCAAGAGCGACATAAAAGACAGTCACTATGTGGATAAGTCCAAAAGTAATCTACGCTTTGAAGGTCTAACCTTTGTTTCAAGTACATACTATCATATGCTATACAGAATGTATCAGTATGCGTGGTCATATTTAACAGTCCTTCGGTGAATATAGGCGTTATGTTATATTATTCAAAAAATATTATGTTTCCAGAAACCTGACAGAAGCTACAGCTTCTCAAGAGTGGTATAAAAGACAGTCACCATGTGGATAAGTGCAAAATGTAATCTACGCTTTGAAGGTCTAACCTGTGTTTCAACTAGATACTATCATATGGTATACAGAATGTATCAGTATGCGTGGTCATATTTAACAGTCCTTCGGTGAATATAGGCGTTATGTTATATTATTCAAAAAATATTATGTTTCCAGAAACCTGACAGAAGCTACAGCTTCTCAAGAGCGGTATAAAAGACAGTCACCATGTGGATAAGTGCAAAAGTAATCTACGCTTTGAAAGTCTAACCTGTGTTTGAAGTACATACTATCATATGCTATACAGAATGTATCAGTATGCGTGGTCATATTTAAAAGTCCACACCTTTATAGACCATCAAACTGATCAACTTTCTCCATGGGGCCACCACACACATTTCTGATACATTCTGAATAATAAACAGGAAAATTTGAGATGTGGCATGGAGCCTCAGGGCAACTATGATAACCGTTGCAGCGACAGGAAAACCCTCTCACGATGTAGGAGCCAATGGTTGTAGGCACCGTACACTATCACTTTGTTGATGTTGATTTAGTTATGGAGTACACAGAAAGAACCACAAGTTAAGTTTGAAGTTATAATATGATGTTTATGGTTAACAAGGTAAAGTTGTAGGGATTCTTTCTCTTGACCGGTGGTTTGTCTCACAGTTATTGTCTGACTCAATCTTTATTTATTAAAACGGTCTAATTATAGTGTAATATTAGTGACGCACGACATCCAAGTAGGTTGCTGCGTTTGCAAAGTAAATGTACGGTTGATGAGACCGTACATGTTGGCAACCCCACAAAGATGGAAAGGAAAGTAATGAAAGATTGTCAAGAGAAGAATCCCTATTACAAAGAAACAAATAATGTTTGATTTTTTACCAAATCAAGTAGTTAGATAGTTTTCGTTATTTTGGACAGCTTGTATGTCGTTGTGGTATTTATCTGCGAACCGTTGATCTAGAATACCGAAGAGGCTGTTAGCGACGTATCCCACTCCATCAATCAGTCCTCGTTTTTTACGATTACTCAAGTGCTTATGAGGAGCTAGAAGTATAGTGTTGTAGTAGCTCAGTATTTCCATTTCGTGGTTAAGCTGTTCCAAAGTTGTCTTGCAGTATCTTGGGTCGGTTTTTTGGCACAGTTCGTTCAATCCCTTGAGGTAAGCTTCAATTTGATGTACTCCGTCCCAGTAAGTTGTTAAGTTATAGTAAGTACATAAGTAGTGTCCATTCGTCATGAATCACTTGTACGTTTCCTATTGTGTCGTAATGAATCGGCCGCTCAAGTTCGAAGTTAGTAATTTGAACGCCAGACGTCACGATTTCGCCATATGACCCAGTTATTAACGTAAGTACAATTAATAACATTGTAAGAAGCGTGGAAAAACATTTATTTCCGCCCGTCTTTGGCATGATTGGAGTTTTCTTGTCTGAGTGATCTTGGACGCTGCTCTCGATAGGGAGTGGTGACAGTTTCACGACGGGACGTTTGATGATACCAGATTGAGTTTTAACCGTGGTCACTCGAACATAGCCGTCGGAGCCCGGATGCAGTTCAAGTACGCGTCCCATGGCCCACTTTCCCGGTGGCAAGTTGTTGTCCTTGATCAAGACTATATCGCCTTCCTGGATGTTCCTTTTTGGTTTGTTCCATTTTCCCCTGATCTGGAGTTGTGTTAAGTATTCACTCGACCAGCTCTTCCAAAATTGGGTCAGCATGTGCTCTGTTAGTTGCCACCGTTGACGCAAATTAACGTTATTTGCGTCACAGCATGTTGATATTGGTAGTGACATCGTTGGGCTTCCAGTGAGGAAATGACCAGGTGTTAGATAGTTTTGAAATTCATCGGGATCTTCAGTGAGCGGACAGAGGGGTCTTGAGTTCATACAGGCTTCTATTTTTGCCAGTAGCGTAGTAAACTCCTCGAATGTTAGTTTCTGATCTCCTAGTATGCGGTGAAGATGATGTTTCATCGATTTTACGGCCGCTTCCCACAAACCACCAGCACTTGGCCACGCGGGAGCGTTGAAGTGCCATTCCACCTCCATTTTTCCGATCTCGTTGAAGAAGTCCGGCGAAAGCTCTTGTTTAAAATATTCAAATTCATTCCGCAACTTCTTCGAAGCTCCAATGAAATTAGTGCCGCAGTCTGAGTACACATGTTTAGGTGTACCACGTCTGGCGCACATGCGCTGAAAAGCGGCAATGAATGTTTCGGTGCTTAAATCAGACACCAGTTCAATGTGTACAGCTTTAGTAGCCATGCACACGAAAATAGCGATGTACCCCTTCGAAGTCTTTACTCCTCTTCCTTTATTTAGTTTGACTTGCACATGTCCAGTGAAGTCTACACCAGTGTGTGTAAAAGGTCGGGATGGGGTAGCTCTCTGTTGAGGTAGGTCCGCCATAAGTTGGTAGTTGTCTGTTGGTTTATAGCGGTGACAGCGCACGCAACGTCGCAGTTGAGTTTTTACAGCTCTGTTGCTTCCGACAATCCAGTATCGCTGTCGGATTTGAGCCAATGTCAGACGCGCACCTCCATGAAGTGTTGTAAGGTGTGCTTGTTCAATTACGAGCTGAGTTAGCCGTCCCGTTCGAGGAAGAATTATAGGATTTTTCATCTCGAAGGGCAAGTAGGAATTTCTCAGTCTCCCACCGACTCTTATAATCCCTTTTTCATCCATATAAGGATTCAATTTGTATATAATGCTCTTGTTGTTTATAGTTCCGTTTGATTTCAGTTGTTTGTATTCATTTTCAAACTCCGTACTCTGCACATATGTAATTACTCGGTCAGCTGATAGCTTGAGTTCGCTCACACTTAGGTATTTGGTTTCAAATTTCATCTTGGAGCGTGCCGTCGCGATAAAGCGCAGTACCTGAGCCGTTACTCGAATTACTTGCGTCAATGAACTATATTTATGTAATAAGTTATTTATAAAATGTTCATTGTTTCTTGTCATCGTTTTGGTTGCCACTGTTAAGTTGACACTTTCCTGGTTGGTTGTAAACAAACATGTGGAGTTTTTCATGAGGTCTGAGTCTTCTGCCCTTTTCAGGAATTCCGGACCTTGCCACCAGAGATCGAAGTTTATTAGTTTGCTCGGCAACATTCCTCTAGATGCACAGTCAGCAGGGTTCTGTGCCGATTTTACGTAGCGCCACTTGTTGGAAGGAATAATTTGTTTTATTTTGTCAACTCTGTTGGACACGTATTTATCCCACCTTGATGCATCTCCTTCCAGCCACGCTAAGACTACTTGAGAGTCACACCATGCTTGTATTGACAAATTGTATCCAGCTAAAGCTTCCGTAGTTTTTTCCATGAGTTTAGCCAACAGTAGTGCGCCACATAGTTCCAATCTCGGCAACGTAGTTTTTTGTGATATCGGCGCAACTCTGGTTTTAGCGACGAGTAAAGTTACAGTAGGTATATCTTGTTCGTTCCTTACTCGGCTGTATATGACACACGCATACGCTTTTTCACTCGCATCGCAAAATCCCAGCAATTCTATTGATTGTTGGGCACCAATCCATCGGTTGAGTTTTATTTTACTGACATTTGGAAGTTCAGTTTTCAACTTGACCCAATCATTTAGTATGTCAGTCGGTAGTTCTTCATCCCAGGCAAGTTTGCTGTTCCATACTCTTTGAAATAATAGTTTTGCCGACACGGTTATGGGAGCCAGCCAACCCAAAGGATCGTATAGTTTCGAAATTTCGGAAAGTAAGTGCCTTTTCGTTGTCCGACCCTTCGACTTTTCTTCCAGACTCCAGTTAAACATGAACGTGTCAATGTTTGGGTTCCAGCCGAGTCCGAGCGTTTTTGTCGAGTCTTCAGTTTTGAAGTCAAATATGCTTTTAGTTGATATTTGATCGTCAGTTAAACTCTCTAGTAGCGCAGGGTGGTTGGCTGACCACTTTCGTAAGTTCATGCCGCCGCCCTTCAGTAGCTTTATAAGGGTACTTTGTAGGTCTCTAGCTTTATCCAGAGAGTAGTGACCGCTGATTACGTCATCAACGTAGAACTCGCTGAGTAATGTATTGGCGGCCTCTGGATATTTATGACCGTCATCCAGGGCTAACTGCTTCATAGTTCTCATAGCTAACCATGGAGCGCACTTGGTCCCGTATGTCACGGTGCAAAGTTGAAATTCTTGTAACCTTTCAGCAGGAGAGTCGCGCCATATTATCTTCTGAAGTAATTGTTGATCTTCAGCTAACCCGATGCATCGGTACATCTTCTCTATGTCGGCGGTAAAAGCATACTTGTAGGACCTCCACTTTAGTATAAGGGCTTGTATGTCCTTCTGTAGGTTTGGACCCTTTTCCATTAAGCTATTCAAGCTGTACCCAGTTGTTGTTTTTTGCGAGGCGTTGAAAACCACCCTTAGTTTGGTAGTAGTGGATTGTTCTCGCAAAACCCCATGGTGCGGAAGGTAGCATTCAGACATAGTAGTTGCTATTGGAGACGCCGGTTTCATGTGCTGTAGTTGTGTATATTCTTTGATGAAGTCCCGGTACATTGTTGCAAGTTTGTTGTTCTTTCCCAGGCGTTTTTCTAATTGGAGAAATTGCGAGATAGCCATTGACCTTGATTTGCCTAATTTGTTTTGCAACTCTGAGCTCATAGGCATCTTAACGATGTATTTGTTATCTGCGTCTCGTTGTACTGTCTTGGTGTAGTATTCTTCACACTGATTATCCTTGGGCATGTCATGGTTGCTGCTAGTTATGTCTTCGTTCTCCCAGAATTTAGTTAATTCGCTTAGGTCGACCAGTGTTACGTGACAGTTATAAGTTTTCAGTTTGCCACATAAGATCCATCCTAAGTGCGTCTGTTGTGCTACAGGAGACTGTTGACTGCCTCTCAAGACTCCGTCCAGGATGATGTCAGAATATACGTCTGCCCCAAGTAGTAGATCTATAGGACCTGTTACGTTGAATTCCGGATCTGCTAGTTTTAAGTTTTCCAGGTGTGGCCAGTGAGCCTTTTCGAACGATGAGTTGGGTAAGTTATTTGTTAGTTTGCTTAAGATGAGTGCCTGAGTTTCGAATGCGTAGTCAGAGTGAATCGATTTACAGGTGAGCTGAAGCCGTCCTTTGCAGTTTCCAGGTGCAGCTCCCACTCCAGTTATGGTTGCGTTCAGCCGTTTCCTTGGTAGTCGTAGCATCTGTGCGGCGTTCTCGGTGATCAAGTTTACTTGCGAACCTTGGTCTAGTAGAGCTCGAAGCGTAATGTATTCCCCATTTCCAGACTTTATCTTAAGCTGCACAGTAGTTAACAAAACCTCCATCTCGTTAGTTGATATATGGTTGGAGCTTTGTTTGTGTGTAGATGTGGTTGGTCGTTGACCTACATTGTCGTTTTTTCTTTCCGTATTCGTTGAGTTGACAGCATTTTCCTTGTCTGCGTTATGCAGTAAAGTGTGATGCTTCATATTGCATTCTTTGCACGTTTTTTCTGACCCACATTCTGTGTTGCCATGACTGTATAAGCAGTTTTTACACAGCTGTAATTTTGCGACTGTGTTATTCCGTTGGAATGTGTCCATTTTGATGAACTTTGGACATTTCATCATTACATGATTTCCTTCACAGTGTGGGCAGTGTCCATATGCTGTATGATAAGTTTTCTTGAAAGATTTTTGTCGCTCGTAGTCATGCAGTTTTGCAGAATTATGTTTGTTAAACGACTTGGACGAGACTTGCTTCTGCTGGTTAGGGACTTCTTTTTTAGCGTTCTTCATAGTTTCATACGCCATGAACCTGTTTTCCAGGAAGTATAACAGCTCGTTCAAGTTTGGTACGTCTCTAGGATCTCGCAGTTCCTTTATGTACTCGCTGTAGGTCGTCGTGTCGAGTTTCTGCGACATCAAGTGTACGATTATTGGGTCCCAGGTTGCGATGTCTAAACCAATGTTTATTAGTCCGTTCGTACATTCTGTTATGACGTCATGCATATTCTTGAGGTTGAAGCTGTCGGGTTGTTGAATGACAGGCAGGTTGAGCATGGTGTTCAGGAATGACGTTAATTGCAGCCTTCGATTGTCGAAACGCTGAGTCAGTATTTCCCAACAGGATGTGTAGTTTTCTGCGCCAATACTGAGATGTTGCACTAATCTTTCAGCTTCGCCTCTCAACCTCGTTTTCAGATGCTGCATCTTTTGCGCTTTGTTAATCATCGGGTTGTTGTGAATGGTTTCCACGAAGAGATCCTTGAAGGAAATCCATTGAGTGTAGCTACCCGAAAACTCAGGGACCTCAATTTTTGGCGTCGATTTTTCGTAGTGCACTGTCGACCAAATCTTACTGTTCAAGTTTCTCCTTATCTCGTCGTACTTGTCCTCCATATCGACGAACATGTTGTAGTAGTTTCCGTTGGAGCCTTTGAGTACCGCTTCCAGCTCCCAGTGTAGTTTGTCGATGACATTCCATTTCGACCTTAAAATGGAGAGATGGTCTTCTAGCTCCCATTTCTCCGTGACAGCTTTTATGTCAATTTTCGACATGGCGCGGTCGAGGGCTTTAAAGTTGCACTCTTGCCTACTCAGCAATGTTTTGGTGGTATCGTCAGTATCTTGATCCAGCATTCCAGTTAAGTCGAACTTCACTAACTTTTTTCCCCGTAGGTGGTCCAGTAAGTTAAGCATGTCTCCTTTTGTAGATTCGTATTGAGCTTGAGTTTTGCTGTACACGTTATCCACGAAGTAATTGATGTTCTTGTCTTCTAAGGTTTGCTCCAGAATAGCATGTCGTTCCTCGAAGTCCTTCCACTGTGCTTCGAGAGATTCCAGACGTTTGATTAAGTACTCTTCAGTTTTTCTTGAGGCGCTATCCTTTTTATAGTTAGAGCACAGAGCTTTGATGTTTTCAAAGCAAGATTGTTGGAGTTGTAGCTTCTCCATAGTGAGTTCTCTTCTCTAGTTGTCGAAAAGAGGTAAGTTTAGTTTGATGTATGTAGCTCAGTAGTCCAGCACGTAGTTGACGGTGATAGACGTATAGCTTGGCGTTAGCTCACGACACGAAGACCGCAGTTTGCAGGGTTCTTCTTTCAAACCTCCACGGATCCGTCCTCGTAGTTGTAGTAGAGTTGCGTAATCCTTAGCTTCTTGAAATTGTCGTTTGTTTCTATTTATTGCGTTCGCACTCTATGTACAATATTATGCGCCTTCTCAATCCAACTGGGGCGACCCGCTTGTGGGAGACCAGCTGCACCGATTCGCTATCGTAAATAGAGACACTCCACACAATAAATGTAAGGCTCGAAGGACCATTTAATGTAGGAGCCAATGGTTGTAGGCACCGTACACTATCACT
This sequence comes from Cosmia trapezina, assembly GCA_905163495.3. Classification (NCBI taxonomy): domain Eukaryota; kingdom Metazoa; phylum Arthropoda; class Insecta; order Lepidoptera; family Noctuidae; genus Cosmia; species Cosmia trapezina. The sequence continues at coordinate 14,649,834 of LR991040.1, read as the reverse complement.
TTGTTGATGTTGATTTAGTTATGGAGTACACAGAAAGAACCACAAGTTAAGTTTGAAGTTATAATATGATGTTTATGGTTAACAAGGTAAAGTTGTAGGGATTCTTTCTCTTGACCGGTGGTTTGTCTCACAGTTATTGTCTGACTCAATCTTTATTTATTAAAACGGTCTAATTATAGTGTAATATTAGTGACGCACGACATCCAAGTAGGTTGCTGCGTTTGCAAAGTAAATGTACGGTTGATGAGACCGTACACACGACTTAATACCCATAAATTTTGGAGTGATTGGTATCCGCTTTCACAGATTTTGAAACAAAAAAACAAAATAAAACTATCATGATTTATTTTTGTGACTGATGCAGTATTTTAATCCTTATACAAATAAGGATTAAAATACTTCTTCTTCTTCGGACGCCCGCGCGGTTTAATACAAAAGTGCTCCATTGCGGGGAAGGAAACCGTCGTCGCGGGAAACGAGCGGGCGCCAGCGGTAACACGCACGGGCACAGAATACATAATAGGCTGGGAGAAAATCAAAGAAAATGTCTTTCGAAACAGAAAGAGTAATTATTATTGTGGAAGTGCAGTGTCGCCCTGCCTTATAGCACCTGGCGGATAAACTCTATAAAGACTGAGATGCACGAACAGTGGCATGGCAGAAAGTAAAAAATTATTAGAAAATTTTGAAAACTTCAGTGAGGCGGAAAAAAAACAACAAGTAAACATTTTTACTGTTATATTTAAGGTAAGTAGGTATCTACTTATATACTATAATTTTTGTGTTGTCAATATGTAATTGTTATCAATCTACGGTATTGATACTTATTATACGATAATTATGTTCATTTGATTATTTCATTTATTTACGCCTTTATACGGAGTGGTGGGGTTAATACGACAGTAATTGAAACCACATACAGCGCTATACCCAGGTATCGCGTTAGTAGTACGTATACCAAAAATTATCAAATTATTGTGGGGTGATGTCACGTACGCACAGCTGTCAGCACTTTACGTATAGTACCTAGTTTGAGTTAAGATAGATAAGATGTGTCAATACTTTATAAGAATAGTATCACGTACGCAGTAAGTATATATACGTTAACAATAATAAAGTGATGTGACTCTTCGGTGAAATTTGAAAACGAAAGCGGACTCGGGGAAGAACTCGAGAAGGCGTCAGAAAGGTTTTCATTGAAAACGGCGGTCAGCCTACTCCCGAAAATGACTGTGGATGAGCAGGTGACCCAAGATTTAATTGATGCCGTGGATTTGTATAGTTCTATGTTGGAGGAGGCCGCTAGTAGTCTTATGATTAAGTTCGTGCTAACCACGCGACTTACCCCAAGGGCTAGGATGCGGTTGTCCTCTAGTTACGCGACGGTTGACGGTCTAGTAGCGGACATGAAGAAACATTTGCTGACGCTGAAATCAGACGCTATACAAGCCAAACTTGTTCGTGCTAAGCAAAATGAAAAGTCGGTCGCGGATTTTGGAGCCGAAATAGAGAAGTTAATGGTAGATTTAACAATTTCTCAAGCCGGGGGTAGTTCTGAAACATATAAAATTTTGCGTCCTTTGAGCGAGAAATATGTGGCTAAAAGTTTACTGACTGGTGTTCAACGTTTTGCTACGATTATTACAGCTCGGAACTTAAGTTGCTTAAAAGATGCAATTAGTGTAGCAGAAACTAAGAATAAAATTCCAAAAGACCGTAGTCTGTCGTCCGATTGTGAAGTCAATACAAGTTGCAAAGATTTTCATCTATCTATAACAGATGGCGCTACTGGTAACATTTACGGAAACCGTACCCAAAAACATACCAGTATCTAATAATATGGAAACCTCTCATACAAATAAGGATATTCGCACGAATTACAGGGAATACTGTCATCATACTTGTAAAGAACAAAGAAACTACACTGAAAAACACAAACTATGTATCTTAAGTGGTAATAATAATAACAAAATACTGACAATCGCAGAAGATAAGTTTCCAAATTATCAAATTTGCCATTACTTCACACCGAATTGTGGAATGAAGAAGCTTATTGAAAATATTGACCAAAAATTAAAAAAACTATACAATGAACGACTACTGCCTGATTTTCATCGGTGAAGAGGACTTTCGACGAACTACCAACTATGTTGACATAACAATTACCGTACGGGAAACGGTTTCAAAAATTCAAAGCAACGCCAGAACGTGTGACACAGGTGCGACAAGAAATCAGCAGAAATCCAAGAAAATCGGTGAGAAAGATTGCGGCCTCTACAAGCATTAAGAAGTCAACCGTGCATGTGATTTTGAAATGAAAGCTTCATCCCTATAAAATGCAAATCGTCCGAAAACGAAATGACAGCGATTATGTTTTAAGAGAAACGTACGCCCGAACGATGTTGGAACGTTTTCAGACCGCCAGAACACTTGGAAACATATTGTTTAGCGATGAAGCTCATTTCCACATCGGGGGCTATGTGAATAAACAAAATATGCGTTACTGGAACTCCAACAATCAACGAGAACGGCATCAAAAGAGTTTGCATTGCCCTAAAACGACAGTATGGTGCGCGATTTCTGCTCATGGAATAATCGGCCCATATTTTTTTAACGAGAGAGAAACTGTCACTTCTTTAGTATACGCCGTATGACGTATACGTATTGATGAGTTTTTGGCACCTCAATTGCAAGTGTTTCACGGACGCAACAATAGAACTCATTTTCAACAAGATCAAGGAAAATTTTCCCTAAAAAAACAACCGACTTCCAAAAAAAACTGCAAAGTGAAAAATAACTTTAATTTCGGAAGTTGCTGGCAAAAGACTAAAATACAGATCCAAAGACCGACTTCCGAAATTAAAGTCATTTTTCACTTAGCAGTTTTTTTTTTTTGGAAGTCGGTTGTTTTTTTTAAGAGTATTTTTATCTTTAATTTATGTTTAGTAATTTAGAAAACTTATTTCTATTCCAGATAATGTCAACCAATAATTACAAAAAGAGAAAATTGTATAACGTGGATGACTTGAAGGCAGCTGTGATTACAGTGCGTGAAACAAAGATGGCGTCCAAAAGTTTCTATGTCCCGAGGTCAACTTTATTTCGAAATCTATCGACATATTAAAAACAAAATTTCTCTCTGACACCAATTTGAAAATGAGCTGGTTGAGTATGCTTTGAAAATGGAATCGACCTTATTTGGATTGAATAAGACTGATATGCGTAGAATAACATTTCAACTCGCGAAAAAAAATAATATGCCACACCCTTTCAAAAATGATATGGCTGGCCGGTATTGGCTTAATGGTTTCGTGAAGAGAAACAAAGATTTTTTGTTCAAAAGTTGTTTTTATTGTTGTTTTAAATTTAGTTTTTGTTACGTTGATTACAATGCCAGGACCAAATAGCGTGGGGTGATGAAAACACAGGAAACCTCCATGAGTGCCCGTGGGTTTCAGTTCCCTTACGGATACGTCCGGGGGGAAGGTCAGTCTCCGGGCCGGTGCCCCCTGGGGTGCGGGCAATGGGTGCCCGTATGCCAATATCCTGTCGGAGGTACGCTCCAACTTGTGTCCCTCTGCTCTAAGCAGAGACGCACAGCGGCGGAGTAAGAGCGGGCTCGGTGTGCACTAACCCTGCCAGGCAGGAGGAAGTCATTTCCTTCTGCCACCTTTAGTCTCGTAGCCCCGAAGATTGTCAAGGTCATGTCTCAGACTTTTGACGGGGGTCGAGAGTCTTGGCTTGGCCGCCCCGACCCCGAGGAAGAAAACCTCTTTATACAATCACCCCAAACCTCCAAACGGCGCCGCACCATGAGGGAGGTTGTTAGCTTGACTAATGGGTAGCTTATTTAGTCGCTAGTGCGAACCACGTTATTTTTGAGCAAGTACACAAAGGAGGCGGAACGCGTGAGGGAGAGTCAACCTCACGCCCTCAGTCGCCGCAGGAGACGCCCTGGGCGGCGTGAATTGATAGCCGATTCCCGGCCACCGTAGGCGCGGGCTTGCGGAATGCGAGTAGTGGGTAGCTCGCCGTCCGGTAACGACCAGGGGGTCTACTCCCTAAGCACGAAGTCCGTAGTTTCGGCCTTAGTTACGGGCGTTTCCTACTCCGAATCACCTACGGACGTATGATTGGTTCGGGGCCCGACGAAGTATGAATGGCAACACGATACGACAGTTGTCCCTACTCCCGATGCGTTTTAGCCCGTCCGACAAATTCAACTATTACAATTGTTTTGATGGATCGTTAAGTCAGACGGACGGATAAACGGATGGACGGATGAACGGACGAACTTAAGGAGTAGGCCCCCAGGCCCGGGTCAACGGCGCGTTGTATTCCACGCGCGCCTCAAAAAGATGTCAGCAATGATGGGGTCCGATAGGGCCGATGCCGCCGGGGTCGTGGGTTGTTCGAAAGAGATACCGTGGCCCTGGCATAGGCAACTGAAGGAACACGGGTGGGTTTTAGTCGGTAAAAGTCTGACACGCCCTTCCGCTCCACCCAGAGCGGGAGAAGTCATTTGATGATTTCACAAAAAAAAAAAAGTACCAAATACCGTTTTACGTTGACGTGCTAGAAAAATTGTGTACATGTGTATTGTTTCATGGAGAAGGAAGCTCAAACTGAAAAAGAGACGGTAAAACGGACTGCAGAAGCTACTAAAACGTCAGAAATTCCGAATTCTTCACTGTCTTTAGGACCCCGGGGAAAAAGAGGAATAAAACAAAGCCGATCAGAGAGATCAACACTTTTGACCAGTCCGTGCTACTGGTACCTGAAGAACCAGTATCCACAATTACCACATTACAAATAAAGAGCTGCCCACAGCAGAAAAACTAAGAAAAAAACAAAAGATGACAACAATTTTTAACCGACTTCCAAAAGGAGGAGGTTCTCAATTCGTCGGAACCTTTTTTTTTTTTATTTTTTTTTTATGTATGTTCCCCGATTACTCGAAAATGGCTAGACCGATTTGGATTTTTCTATTTTTGTTCGAAAGGGTATACGTCCCAAGTGGTCCCATGATCATCAAGTCAGGATCTGATGATGGGATCCCATGGAAATCGAGGGAAACCCTCAAATTTTATGGGCACACCTATATCGATTTCGGTATTTTTTATAGTAACTCGTGCATTTGCTCTCGGAAAGTACCATTTGGTGAGCTGTAACTGATGATGAAGACCACAGATGGCCATCGGAAATACTCAATTATATCTAAGTATATAACAGGTTGCGATTCGATTACTTTAATATGGTTTATGCTCGTCAAAATAATGGTAATGGTGACTTCACCATGAGTTCCATTTCTCCTGGTTCTTACTAGGAGAACTCCTCAACAATTAACGGCCCTGCATCGGGAAAAGCAACATTTTGTAAAACGTGATGAGCAGTTGACATTGGGTTATTGTAACTTAGATAAATTACAAACCGAACCACTAAAAAGTGAAAAATAAAAACTTTTTTACAAAAACAAAAACCGACTTCCAAAAAAAACACTACAAAGTGAAAAATAACTTTAATTTCGGAAGTCGGTGGCAAAAAACTTAACTAAAGATCCAAAGACACCGGCTTCCGAAATTGAAGTTATTTTTCACTTTGTAGTGTTTTTTTTGGAAGTCGGTTTTTGTTTTTGTAAAAAAGTTTTTTAATGGGTCGGAGCGCAGTCTGCGCAGGATTTTGAATAACATAAGCTTTCGGTGGAAAAAAGCCGAAAACAATAGAAAAATTTTAATTGAAAAATCTAACATTAGATTACTAAGGATAGAGTTCCTTAAAATTCTTACTAAATATAGGGCAGAAGGAAGACCGATTATTTTACACAGATGAGTCGTATATTGATTCATGTCATTCAGGTATGTAACAATTATCACACTTTGTTCTCGCATATTTGTGTCCTGTGAAATTGTCTGGACGTTAAGAGAGATATACTTATATGAAAAATAATTATTACAGGTTCTAAAGCGTGGTCAAATGGATCATTAAAGGGGGCTTAACCCTTTCAGACCTGGCGTCCACAATTGAGGACATAAAATATAATCTTAGTTAAAAGTATTACTTTCGCTCATTCGTAGTGAAAAACGGTTGTATTCATTTGTGCACATAATAAGTCAACAAAAACACTACAAGTAGCGGCATCTAGTATCATTTTTTAACATTTTTTCGTCAAGTTTCATCCAGTGATCGTACGTGTTTCGAACAGCGCAGGTAAGCTGCTATTTTTATTCCTAAATACATCGATTTTGCGAAAAATTTGCATATACATAAATATGTATCAATAAGTTATATCACTAAGATTATGTATTATTTATTTTCTGAGTCATATATTGTTTCTTTATATAAAAATTATAAACTTTTCGATTTGTGCTCAATTGTGCCCATCAGGTGTCAATTGCCTTTTCAGCGTAATATTCAAATAGTGTAACAATCTTTGAAAAGAAATATGATTTTGTAAATGTATCTACTGTAATTTATGTAATTTACGTTGTTTTTGCAACATATTGTTAGTACGAATACATTATCTAACATTTCTTTAGAAATATTTTCAGAATAAGTCTTCTACGAAAAATGTTTACGCGAAATGCATTGAGTCTTCTTCAACGTGCCGAAAATCTCTCAGACTTGTGAGTTATCTTCAGATGACGACGTGGGAATGGAAGTAGTTTTGCTCGAGAATCGCGATCTGTTCGATTCGGTGCAGATGCAGTTAACCAAAATCAAAGGGAGATCTTCCCCCCAGACTCTGATGATGATGAAACGGATGATATTTTTCTCGACAACATGGTCGTCCCACCTGATAGAAAGAAAGAAAGAAAGAAAGAAATAAAGAAAGAAAGTTCCTGACAATTCTGATGGAGTATTTGAGAGCGAACCAGGAGCAGCTTATTCAAATGAAGATATTTTTAGGAATCTGACACCAAAGTCGAGGAGAAGCGATTTGTTGAAGTTGAAAGGCCAGAAATCGTGAAGAAGTAGGTACAATCATGCAATGGGAGGAGTTGACTTGCTGGATCAACTCAGGAGCTATTACAGGACATTCATAGAATCGACAAAATTACCTCTGCGCATGATATTCCACGCATCAGATTTTGCAGTTGTTCAGGCTTTTCGGGATACCAGATTGATAACGAATTACTCGGAGTCCCGATAAACAAACGACTCACTTTGCTTCACTTTCGTCGCAGATTAGCAGAAAGCTTTGTTGTGCTAAATAAACAGGTTGGTGTCGCTAAGAGAGGCTGTCCAAGTGGCAGAAGCCCGACGTCACCCGTAATTATTCCCCGAAGACCAGAAGTTCGCCCTGAGAGTGAAATAGTTCATGACGGGGTTGGACCCCTTCCTGCACATGATGACGGGGCTGGAGCACGCTCAAAATGGTAGGATGCAAGGGAAAATCCCGTGTAAAGTACATCAAGTGTAAAGTACATTTATGCCTATCAAAACAAGAATAAAAATTACTTTTTAGCATTCCACACGAGGCTTTTATATTTCTAGTATTTTTTCTAACTAAATGCTAAACTTAGATTTATATAATAATATCGGTACCAACGGAAGATACGATTTAATTTTTATTTACTTTATTGCTTTTTTATCATAAAAAAATAGTATAATAACAGTATTTATTAATTTAGTAAAATGCCCTAATCATGAATCGTAATTATAATTAAAACCGGATGGTCACATTTGTGCACATAAAGAAAAACCGGTTTTTCTCAAAAACTTGACTCGCAGGATTTTTTTTATTATTTTTTTTCTAGTTCTTAATGCCTATTATAACACTGAAAATTTACTTAAATCCGTACGAGAAAATAAAAAAAGTCAGGTCTGAAAGGGTTAAAAAACCCATTTCGAAAGTGCAACGTACTGCAATAGTGCATGCTGGATCCGAAGCTGGATTTGTTCCCAATGCGCTGCTCTTATTTAAAGCTGGAACAAAGTCGGGGGACTTTCATGACAACGTGAATCAGAATAATTACACCAAGTGGCTTCGCAGCCAACTAATACCGTACCTGCAGCCAAATGCAGTGTTAGTAATAGACAACGCATCATACCATAACAAGCAGTAGCATCCTGCACCTACCTCGAATGCCAAGAAAGCGGACATGCAGATGTCGTTGGCGAAAAAAGGGTATAGCATACGAGGAAAGTATGCTCAAACCTCAGTTAAACAAATTGATTAAATTGTAAGTACAAAAAACAAAAAAAAATACAAAATACAAAAAAAGATTGTAAAAAATTGTAAAAATACAGTGTTGACCAAATACTTGCAGAACACAACCATAGCGACACAGTCACTGAACCTTTTATCATTTACGCCGGTGAAGACAGCGACTCCTCCAACAACGAGAGTGAAGATAGTTTTGTCGAAGATGAGGAGCCAACTCCTTCCACCAGCTCAGGTGGTACTTTTAATTTGATGCCAGGGGTAGCAGTTTTAATAACTGATAGTGACGACGAGACCACATAATTTTCAATAATTTTTTTTTTTTATTTAACAATTTATATACACACAAATAAACAGACAAACATAAAGGAACAGAAAATACGTACAAAGGTGATGCTTATTTCAAAAGAAATCTCTTCCAGCATACCTGCGATAGGACAGAGGATAAAAAGAGATGTAGACAAAGTGTGTAAGAGTAGAAGAGAAAATAAGATACATAAAATCCAAAATAAAACATATAATATATACTTAAATACATACATACTTCTAAAATAACTAATAACTATGACGAAGTGGAAAGATAGTGTTCTTTCACTCTTCTTTTAAAAACTGCAATAGTTTGGCAGTCCCTAATGTCAGGCGGAAGTGAATTCCACAACCGAACCGCGTGGACAGTGAAGGAGTAGGAGTAGAAGTCGGTGGAATGGGGAGGAGATTTAAGGAGGTTTCTAAGATGCGACCTGCAAGGCACATCAAAAGGACGGGCGTAGGAAAAGCGTTCCCGCAGATAGGAAGGTGTTTTAGGGTTGTGAAGGATGTTAAATAGCAGACATAATATCCGAGAGTTCCTGCGAAGTCGAATAGGGAGCCACTTGAGTATCTTGCGAAAGTTAGAAACGTGGTCATACTTTTTGAGGTTAAAAACAAAACGAATACAAATATTTTGCAAACGCTCAAGTTTATTCAAAAGCTCCTCAGTGGCATCCAAATAACAGGCATCAGCGTAGTCAATAATGGGCTGAATGAGAGTTTGAGCAAGGGAGATTTTGGTATTCAAGGGCAAGAAGCTCTGGAGGCATTTCAAGGAATGGAACGTGTAGTGCACTTTACGACTGACTTGAGCAACATGGGCAGTCCACGATAAGTAGGAGTCCATGATCACCCCCAGGTTTTTAACGGTATTTGCGTATTCAATCTGAACTCCATTCAGACAGAGTGGAGACAGCGACGCAACATCGAGCCTATTCCGCATGTACCTGCCGCCAATAATTATAGCCTGGGATTTCCTAGGGTTGATTTGCAGTCCAAAGGACCGTGACCACTCACTAATCAAATCCAGGTCTCTATTCATGGCACACACGGCAGCTTCCGCATCTTCCCTCAAGAAATGGTTGTAAAGCTGCAGATCGTCGGCATAGAGATGGAAGTAGGAAGAGATCACCCTGGTGACACAGTTAATGAAAATGGAAAAGAGAAGAGGAGAGAGAACGCCACCCTGAGGCACCCCCTCAGTAAGAAAGCACCAGTCAGAAGAAGACTCGTCGAGACGAACCCGCTGCGACCGGCCTTTGAGATAGGAGTCGAACCAACTGATAGTACTAGAAGAGAAATAGAGAGATAATAATATATTTTTAATATTTTTTTTTTGCAAAATGCATCTATTTTATTTATAACACATTTATCCCTACGTGGAGCCGAGGAAAAAAAAGTCATCACAAATAGTTTCAAATTCTTCAATTTAAAACAGGAGGAGGGTGAGCAAGTAGATCTTATGGTTCACCATTAGCTTTGTGATGAATCTGTCTATGAATCTGTCTTTGAATAGCTGGAAAGCTATTCAAAGATCAAGAAGACAGTCTTGTGAGAGACATGATCGTCATTGGAATTAGAGATAAGGTAGTGCTCTATAAATGTCAATGCAAATAAAGCAGGAAGTAGACGTAATCAAGAAAATAGAGAGAGGACAAGGAGTAAGGTCCAAGATGCTTGCCTGTACTTATTGTGGCAAAAGCTACACAGCTAGAAGTTGTCCAGCATATTGCACCTTCGGTAAGACAAGGCCATAAATGTCAAAATTTCAAAAATTCGGCTAAATATGCCAAAGTGTTTAAAAATGCCCTTTTATCTAGAGGGACAAAGACTCCTATTTAATTGTCATGGAAAGATCAATAACTTCAAGATGGTATGAACAGAATAATACGGTACCTAATAAATGTGGCTCTCCTATAAAATCACAAAAAGTTCAGTTGTGCCCTTATCTTACCGAAGGTGCGATATGAAAAGAAGTGTGCGAGTTGTAACAATTACAACCAATTTGCTGCTGTGTCGTAGGGTAAACATACCGGTTTACCGGCCACTACCCCTTTTCGGCCACTTCGCACGTTATTTTAAATAATAGACAGTGTTATAGACCGTTCCTTTCTAATTTCTCACCTTTCGATCCGGACAAACTTCACGGTTCATAATCCAACGACATGACCTCGAAATTTGCGAACTGAGCCCTCAGTCGCCATTTCAAAATTTTGTGTGTGGATGCGTGTCAAATTTAGGAAAAAAAATAGCACGTGGATTGATTTTCAAAGGTAAGTTTTTAAGTGTTACTGTTGGTTTATTGGTGTTTGATTCGGTTTGTGTGTATTTAGCATGTTTAATTTCATTATTCAAGTGCCCAAACGGGTCGGTATCAGAATGACTGGATCGCAAATTGACCACGTCGCTAATAGTCCAAATCTCAAAATGTCTACATCTCAAAATACCTAACTCGCAAAATGACTACATCGCAAAAAGTCCGAACAGTTGTGTACGCACCTATACATTAATCTCTTTGGTTCTTAATGTTGAATGATTTCATGCCTGGCCACTTGGAAATATCCATGATAAGAAATAAAACAATTGAAGCAGGAATGTCACTGCTAGTATGATCACAATAATAACGTAGTTTTTATAAAATCTTTGATCACAATGTCTAGCAATGAAATTATATTTATTAAAAATAGACCGGCTATTTTATGCAACGGTTACCGCTATAATTGGGTAAAAGATAATGTGTGGGTTACCGAGAATGCTAAGAAAACTGAAATAATCCGTGAAAGCATTCATAGTTGTGTGGCAAATCCTGGAAAACAGAAAAGGGACATCGTTATCAACGCCGCAAAAGAAAAAGTATGCTGAAGCATGGCCTCTGTGAAGAAACTTTACGAAAAAACTGTGCTTAAATTCGTTAAAGAAGAAGATAATGAGAAGATGTCTTCTTTTGAATCTGTGAGAGATACGTTACATAGAACACGGAAAATGTTTTTGGAAGTAAACACTACCGAAGTTTCTAAATCTATTCATGTAGAAATTCCAAACATTATCAAGCATAATTTTTTGGTCAGCGAATATGAGTTGGATTCTCATAACAAGATATTTTTATTTGCCTCTAAAATATGCAAAACCTATGCACAGAAACAGAGCTCTCTTAATAAAACTTTTTTCGGCGATGGAACATTTAAGCCCGTGCCTGCTCAATTCTACCAGCTTTTTTCCGTTCATGTGGATGGGGCGAGTGATGAGCAAACTACGAATGTTCTCCCAATGCTATATGCTTTGCTACCGAATAAAACGCAAGCAACATATTGTGCTCTATTCACATTGATACGTGATGTATTGAGGATTGTATTAAATATAAATGTGATTTTGAATTGGCACAAATGAACGCATTAAAAGAAGTTTTCCCTCATGGTAGAATAACAGGATGCTATTTCCACTTTTCGAAAGCTATCTGGAAAAAAGCCGATGAACTGCAGCTGGCAACTGCAGACAAAGGAAAAGAAATTGTAGGACTGGTAAGTAATTTACCACTGTTACCATCGTCACTTATAAATATTGGCTGGGACTCGATAATTAACTACGCGGCAAACTGTGAAGGAATGAGTGCATTCATAAGCTATTTTGAAAAACAGTGGCTCATAAGAAAGGAACTGATATCATGTTGTTATGAGAGACACCGAACAAATAATGCAATGGAAGCTTGGCACCGTCGTCTTGGGGTTCGAATAAAAAAAACCACATTGATCCACTTTCTGTACAAACTTAAAAAAATAAAAACTTTTTACAAAAAAAAAAAAACAACCGACTTCCAAAAAAACACTACAAAGTAAAAAATAACTTTAATTTCGGAAGTCGGTGTCTGGCTTTTTATTTACTTTCATTTTTTTTTGCCACCGACTTCCGAAATTAAAGTTATTTTTTACTTTGTAGTGTTTTTTTGGAAGTCGGTTGTTTTTTTTTTGTAAAAAGTTTTTATTTTTCACTTTTTAGTGGTGCCTACCCCACACAAATGTGAATACCACTCTGCAATATAAATTAGAGGAGCATCATCCACATAGACCAAAACAACTCAAGTAACTAGCGCAATTTGAAGCGCCATATAGTAAGCATTAAATCGTTTATAGCCAGAGTGCACCTCATGACAATTCCAATAAGCCCAAACACGGCTAGGATACATTGTTTTATTACTGAGTTCCGATGCCTACCTTCCGGCTCCTTCATCAGATCGGTTCGATGGTACCATTTTCATCAGAACCATTTATTTAAAGCTTCGCCATAGTCGCTTAACAATTAATCGAGATATCTTATCGCCACCCGTGAAATACTTATCATCGTTGAGGAGTTCCCGTGGCTTTCTGTGGTCTTCTTCCTCAGTTCCACTTCACCAGATGATACTTTCTCAATGCAAACGCGTGATTTGTTGATGAAAATACCAAAAAAGGTATATGTATGCCTATAATATTTGAGGAGTTCCCTCGATTCCTCATGGATCCCATCATCAGAACTGGATTTTGATAAAAATGGGACCAATCTGGAAGTATAACCCTTTCAAATAAAAAAAGAATTTTTCGAATCGGTTCATAAATGACGGAGTACTGAGGTAACAAACATACAAAAAAAAAAACATACAACCGAATTGAGAACCTCCTCCTTTTTTTGAAGTCGGTTAAAAAAGAGTCCAGATACCAGGATATGATAGTGAGAGGATTTTTTTTCAAAACAGAAAACAGGAAAAGGAAAGCAATACTTTTTGACAGAAACTACCGACAGGAGCTTACTAAACTCCGAATGGAAGATATTACACCGCTAAACTTCCTTATAAATATTTATCACCTAAAATACAAGTTAAATTACAAATAATTAATGTTAGTCCATATAAATAAGAAGAATACTTAAGTAATTACACTCAGCGGCACGGAATCTTGGCCAAGCGCTTATCTCGCAAATAGTTGCGATAACAAAAGCTTTAAGTGTTTCTAACGGTTGTTTCTTATGAAGGTAGGTCAAAAAATGTTTACCCTTAGTTGAAGAGGGTAATTCATTATGTTTGAGTGCACTGCAGCGTAAATTCTAATGTTTAGTTGAATCCCGTGTCTTGAGCGACTAAGTTGCAAGTTTAAATTAGTGTGTCGTGAATGTCTACGGTTAAGTTAATCAATAATTGTGTTTTCGTGCTTTTAATTCAAACACTAAAGGTGCTTTATAAACAATAAAAATGCGATTAACACCTGCACAGGTTGTACAGGCTGTAGCCTTAATCGACCAAGGATTGACACAGCGCGAAGTTGCTGCGGTGCTTAACGTACCACGTTCGTCAATGCAGTATGACCTGAAACGGTACCAGGAGACAGGCCACTACTCTCGCAGACCATGCAGCGGAGGTGGCAGATGCACATCGGCCTGGGACGACCGGTTTATTGTCCTGGAAATTTTAAGAAACCGCTACCTTACCGCTGTTGACACACGCCAGCGGCTCCAAACCGCAAGAGGTGTGAATGTTAGTGAGCGTACGGTGAGAAGACGAACGGGGGAAGTAAAATTAAAAGCCCGTAGACGAGCACGTAGTCCCGAACTTCTCAGACATCATCGAGTAGCTCGACTTCAATTCGCACGTGAACACGCCAGCTGGACCCATGAGCAATGGGCTAGGGTAATGTTCACAGACGAGTGTCGAATCGCTTTGCGTGCTCCAGATGGTCGGGAGCGAGTGTGGAGAGGAAGAGAAGAGAGGTTTCTACCCATTACCACCACACAAACTGAGTTTTCATGGAGGCTCTATAATGGTTTGGGGAGGAATAAGTTCCAATGCTCGTACGGTGTTAGTTATTGTTAACAACCGCTTAAATGCAACCCGATACATCAAGGAGGTCCTTCAAGAACATTTTTTGCCACATTCGGGGTTCATTGGGTACGACCAATTCCTTCTAATGCACGATAATGTTAACCCACACGTTGCACGTTGCGTTAAAGCATACCTTCAAGATGTTGGCATTACAAAATTGCAGTGGCCAGCACGTAGTGCGGACTTAAACCCTATAGAACACATCTGGGACATGCTCAAAAGAAAGATTAAGTCCACCTCAGACCCACCAGAAACTCTAAATCAAGTTAGAAATGCGGCACTGGACGCTTGGGAAGACATACTGCAAGTTGATATCAGAAACATCATTCAAAGCATGCCAGATCGTATGCAGGCTGTTATTAGGGCCAGAGGGGGAAACACCCGATATTAAAACGTAGAGACAATTAAGAAATTTGGTACTTTTTTCGTTTTTTACTGTTTTTAAATTGATAGTGCAAAATCCTTTTTTTCCGCGAAAGTGCTTAATTTCGAAAACATGCCTAATGGTGTCCTCATTTTGTGATTACTAAGTTCTAAAAGCATAAGAAACACTTATAGAGTGTACCTACCCTTAATTCAGTGTCAAAAATATGTGTAAATACGAATTATCGATAAATTCACATGTGGCCAAGTTTCCGTGCCGGTGAGTGTATTTTATTGTAAGGGAATTCATTTTTATTTTTTTCTCTCGGTATTATAATTAAAATAAAATAAATGTTTAATGCCGTACACGTTTTACTTTCCCTAGACTATGTGCTTCCCCAAGATTCACTCTTTACACCAAACTTGAACCAAATCGGTCCATTTTGATGCTGAACAAACAGACAAACCTACAAACAGACAAAAATGATAAAATTACCTATTTTGGGTACCTAATATTTTATTTTTTTAAAGTAGGTATAATACTACCTATACATAGAGTAGTATTATACGTACTGTAGGCAACTTATTGTATTCATTAATTTATTTATCTTTATATATTAAAACCCATCATAAATACATATTATTAAATTTATATATTACTTATTTATGTATTGTTTAACACACATACATACATTACTCATACAAATCGCACTTACATTCATCCACATCACAAAACCATATAAAAATTATAATTAAAATAATTCAAAAGCATCGCCGGATGACACTCGGTAGTATGCGGCAAGCCGGCTAGTTTTGTATAACATACGCATAGCTATGGACCGGCGCACGCGCACGCTGACCGCTCGCGGAGACGCCACACCTACCTGCAGTCGTAATTAATACACGGCCGCGAAGCCCGCGTTGTTTTGTATGCAAATTCTTTACTGTGTACCTTCTACTTACTATTGTTTTTCTAAATCTATTTTTCTACTACTGTGCTGTGTTGCTTCTATCTAGCTGCAAAATAAACTATATCAATGACTATTGTAGTGGGTGTTTATCTTATTAACCATTAAATACCTACAACTGGTGACCCCGACGCGAAGAAGAAAAGAAGATTGATGTCTAGCAGCAGCGAGGACTCCAGGAAATCTCAGGTGACTGAGCGTACACGAGAGCGACGTTTCAAAATGGCGATGCCTAGTCCGGGATCGGCGACCATATCCACTACGCCTGCGCCGATACATATGAAGATACCACCTTTCTGGCCCGAAAAACCGGCGATATGGTTTGCGCAAGTAGAAGGGCAGTTTGCTGTTATGAATGTTACGGATGAGACGGCAAAATTTTACCATATTTTGGCCACGCTGGACAGACAATACGCCGCGGAAGTGGAGGATGTACTTACCGGCCCACCCGACTACAACAGGTTGAAGAACGAGCTTATAAAACGCTTATCAGTGTCGCGAGAGAATAAAGTCAAGCAATTATTGATGCACGAGCAGCTTGGTACCCGCAAACCTTCACAATTTCTACGGCATCTTCAGCACCTTGCGGGCCCTGAGATACCCGAAGATTTTTTAAGGACAATCTGGAGCAGTCGTCTACCTACAGGTATGCAGCCGATCGTCGCGTCGCAATCGACGTTGTCACTGGATGACCTAGCCGAACTCGCAGACCGTATAAACGACATCGCGACGCCAACGCAACAAGTTGCAGCAGCTTCATCATCACCGGTGGACGAGTTGACGCGGCAAGTAGCGGAGCTGACTCGACAAGTGAGCGCACTCACGGCTCAGGTGAATCGGCAGTCAAGACCTCGCGAACGAGATTCACGGCCCCGACAACAGCAGCGGAGTAGGACACCACACAGGTCGCAATCCAGTTATCGACGGTTCCCGATATGCTGGTACCATAACAAACATGGCACCAAGGCAAAGAAATGCATCAAGCCCTGTGACTACAAGGCGGAAAACACTCCGGGCAGTCAGTGATGGCGACGGACGACTGCCTTAGTTCTACGGGTCGCCTCTTTGTTACGGATCGCAAGTCAAATATACAGTTTTTAATAGACACGGGCAGTGACATTTGTGTATACCCTGTAACCGCGCTTCGTGATCGCCGCTATTGTAAAACGTCATATCAACTAAGTGCAGCCAATGGTTCTACTATCGATACGTATGGTTACATTCAATTAAACCTAGACTTAGGATTACGTCGTAGCTATCCGTGGCGTTTCGTCATTGCTGACGTCACGAAAGCCATAATAGGGGTAGATTTTCTTTCTAATTATCAACTGATTGTCGATGTCAGCAAACAAAAACTTATTGATACTTTAACCACTGTCAGCACTGTAGCCACTATATATAAATTAAATTGTAATGTCCAAAGTGTAAAAGTTTCGACTGTTGGTGATAGCGAATTTCACAGAATTTTGTCCGAATATCCGGAAATAACACGCCCTGCTGGTATTCCGGGTGTCGTCAAGCACAACACTGTACACTATATTCGCACTACACCAGGCCCCCCAGTGTCATGCTCACCTCGTCGTCTCGCGCCCGATAAACTTAAGATAGCTAAACAGGAATTTGAGGCCATGTTAGCTAATGGCACTGCACGTCCGTCTGACAGTCCATGGGCATCACCTCTCCATCTAGTTTCCAAAAAGGATAACGGTTGGCGTCCGTGTGGTGACTATAGGTTACTTAACGCTAGAACCATACCCGATCAATACCCTATTCGTCACATACAAGATTTTTCAAACAGTCTGTCCGGTTGTAAATTTTTTTCAGTGATTGATTTAGTGAAAGCCTACCACCACGTACCTGTATTTAAGGATGATATTCCAAAAACTGCAATCACTACACCTTTCGGTTTATGGGAATTTCCTTTTATGACGTTTGGACTACGAAATGCAGGCCAAACTTTTCAAAGATTTGTCGATGAAATGACAAGGGGGTTAGATTTTTGTTACCCTTATTTAGATGATTTTTTAATATTTTCTAGAACGAGCCAGGAGCACAAAGACCACCTGAGACAAATTTTCACCCGAATGAGAAACTACGGTGTACTTATTAACACCAGTAAGTGTGTCTTCGGCGTCTCACAAATAACATTTCTGGGATATCACATCTCAGAAGAGGGCACTAAACCCCTCGATAGTAAGGTGCAAGCTATTGCCGACTTCCCCGTCCCCAAAACCGTTAGGGAGCTCAGACGTTTTCTGGGGATGGTCAATTTTTACCGGCGATTTTTGCCAAACGCTGCACAGATACAAGCCCCCTTGAACGCATTGTTGACTGGATCAGTTAAAGCTTCCCACCCTGTCGACATTACAGGA
This sequence comes from Cosmia trapezina, assembly GCA_905163495.3. NCBI lineage: Eukaryota > Metazoa > Arthropoda > Insecta > Lepidoptera > Noctuidae > Cosmia > Cosmia trapezina. Next base: position 14,631,813 of record LR991040.1, on the reverse strand, counting down.
GTTTCCCTGCAAGCTTTTGAGGACTGCAAAAAGAGCCTCTGTAACGCAGCTCTTTTAGCTCACCCCGACACGAACGCCAAGTTAGGACTCGTCACTGACGCCTCTGATACGGCGATAGGTGGAGTACTACAGCAGCGTAAAGACGGAGTTTGGCAGCCTCTAGCATTTTTCTCGCGTAAGCTGAGTCCAGCACAGATCAAATACTCACCATACGATCGCGAACTTCTGGCAATCTACGAGAGTATTCGATATTTTCGCCATATGCTGGAGGCCACTCTTTTCACCATCTACACAGACCATAAGCCGCTGTGTTATGCTTTTCATGAGAGAAAGAAAAACTGCTCTCCACGTCAATTCAGGCAACTAGATTTCATCTCGCAGTTCACAACTAATATTTGCCACATCTCGGGTAAAGACAATATCGTCGCTGATACGCTTTCCCGCGTTAATGAGCTGCAGATTCCAGTAGATTTGGAAATCATGGCCAAACTCCAGGCAACAGACCCTGACCTTGCAGTGCACCTCCAAGGCGAAACGTCTCTTCGCCTAAACAAGATGAAGGTCCCTGGTAGTCGAACTGAGTTGTACTGCGACGTAAGTACAACGACTCCAAGGCCTTTCGTCCCCGAGCAACTGCGTCAGCAGGTATTTAACAGCTTGCATTCCCTTAGCCATCCAGGTGCTAACGCCTCAGCAAAACTGGTTGCGCAGCGCTTTGTCTGGCCTCTTATGCGCAAAGATTGTCGTGAATGGTCAAAGGCATGTTTAGCATGCCAGCGCACGAAGGTGAATAAGCATGTCGCGTCACCTTTAGGGACGCTCGATTTACCATCAGCGCGTTTTAAACATGTCCATTTAGACCTGATCGGCCCATTACCGCCAGATGGTGATTATCGGTATTGCCTTACACTCGTCGATCGCTTCACGCGATGGCCGGAAGCTGTACCAATTACCGATATCACCGCCGAAACGGTAGCCAAAGCGTTCATATCCTGTTGGGTGTCCCGATACGGCTGTCCTTCACAAGTTGTTACTGACCGCGGAAGGCAGTTTGAATCGGCGCTGTTTCAACAACTGTCCAAATTGATCGGTTTCAATCACCGCAGGACAACAGCATACCACCCACAATGTAACGGTTTGGTTGAGCGATTTCACCGGCAGTTGAAGGCAGCTATCACCTGCCATACTGACGCAAACTGGACTGAGACGTTACCATTCGTACTACTCGGCATAAGGAGTGTCTTCAAAGAAGACCTGCAATCTTCATCAGCAGAGCTGGTTTACGGTGAGCCACTGCGCCTCCCTGGCGAATTTTTCGGCCACGATTCAACAACATATACCACCGATATAACCGATTTCTCGGCACGACTGAAGTCCTATGCCGAGAAAGTACGACCGGTCCCGGCCCAGCACCATTCTACTCGCAGAATCTTCGTTTACAAAGACCTTGCCACATGTAGCCATGTATTTCTGAGGGAAGACATGCTACGTGGTTCACTTCAGCCTGCTTACACAGGGCCACACGAAGTACTGAAGAGGGCTGCCAAATATTTTGTAATTCGCGTCAAGGGTAAAGACTCGACAGTAAGCATAGACCGCTTGAAACCAGCCTATATATTGTCAGATGACCTAAGACCACCACAAAGCGTTACACCTCCTTCTCAAACACCACAACCAACTCAGCCTCAGTCACTAGACTGTCCAGCCACACGGACGACACGATCAGGAAGGCGCGTACATTTCCCAAATTATTATCGTCCGTAGACACGGCCTCTGGAGGGGAGTGATGTAGGCAACTTATTGTATTCATTAATTTATTTATCTTTATATATTAAAACCCATCATAAATACATATTATTAAATTTATATATTACTTATTTATGTATTGTTTAACACACATACATACATTACTCATACAAATCGCACTTACATTCATCCACATCACAAAACCATATAAAAATTATAATTAAAATAATTCAAAAGCATCGCCGGATGACACTCGGTAGTATGCGGCAAGCCGGCTAGTTTTGTATAACATACGCATAGCTATGGACCGGCGCACGCGCACGCTGACCGCTCGCGGAGACGCCACACCTACCTGCAGTCGTAATTAATACACGGCCGCGAAGCCCGCGTTGTTTTGTATGCAAATTCTTTACTGTGTACCTTCTACTTACTATTGTTTTTCTAAATCTATTTTTCTACTACTGTGCTGTGTTGCTTCTATCTAGCTGCAAAATAAACTATATCAATGACTATTGTAGTGGGTGTTTATCTTATTAACCATTAAATACCTACACGTACTTTTAAAAAAAAATAATTAAAGGGCTTGTGGCTAATTAACAGCCGGTCAATCGATCAGGTTAAGCTACGCTTGCCGCGGTTGGTCCGTGGATGGGTGACCATCTTTACATACCAACACCCCTCCGTTCCTCGGAAAGCATATTAAGCCGGGCTTATTCCACTTTTCCCCGTTGGATGATCCCCATTGATGGGGATTAGTGAACTTTTTGTTCACTATTCCCCGTTGACCCAAAATTTTTATTTAATGGGGATAAGTGAACTAAAAAGTTCAATAATCCCCATTAGGTAGGTACGTTAAAAAAATAAAATATATGAATCATGTTACATTTATTAATTAAAAATATAACTTTCTTATACCTAATAAAATCACAGATTGTACAATTATTAATTTAAAATAAAAAATATAACTTTCTTATACCTAGTAAAATCACAGATTGTACAATTATTAATTTAAAATAAAAAATATAACTTTCTTATACCTAATAAAGTCACAGATTGTTACAATCATTAATTTAAAATTGTAGCATGAAAATATTTCTTTCTTATACCTTGTAAAATCACAGATTACAATCACTTAAGTTTTTCTAATTAGGTACGTTAAATAAAAACAATATAAAAATAAAATATATGAGTCATGTACTTTTATTTTTATAAGGTAAGAACAAAATTTTAAATTACCTACATACCTACTTTACGATTTTATTAGAACGAAAAACAGATTGTTGCCCCAACGAAATTGTTCTAACGATGTTTGGGAATAAGACCTTATATCTATCTATCTAATAAGATACACAATACTGTAAAAGATGCTCATTTTCTAGAGGCGCGCGCGCAAGGCGGTGGCGGAGCGGGGTGCGAGTTAGCTCGTATGTGATTGGTCGACCCATCTTTTGTTTTTGTTTCGTAGTCGTTAAGGGTTAGTAGTGTGTAGTGTAGTTCAAGCGTGCAGTTCTTATCAGTTCGCAGTTATTAGTTTAATATAGGAATAAATAAAGGAAATGGCTGGTAGTTCAACTGACGTTTGTTTAGAGTACGTTAAAAAAGGTAAAGCTACCATACTTCTCCGGGCCGGACATCAATACAGTAAAAAATGCAAATATAAAAATGGTGGAGTTTTGTGGGAGTGTACCACAAGAAAACAAAGTAAATGTGCCGGATCCATCACTGTCATGGTAAGTTACTTATTATATTTTGTGATTAATAATGACAATAATAACTCAGGTTATGTGTGTTATCAATATCACGTTTATCAATATCAAAATTTAAAAATCAACGTTAAAGTTTAAACACTGTTTCTGTCATGGCGGCACGTGTGACGTCATTCTTTTGTCAAACAAGTCTATTACACCTAGTGTAAAAGAGTGTAGCTGAAGTGAATTGTATATATTTAATTATTATTACATATTTTAGTTAAGCATAAAGTGAAATATGTTTTGTTGAACTATTCTGATAGGATAACAACAATTTGTTATAAGTTTTAAAGGTTGTTAAATAGCCTATTTAATTTTGTATTCTATGTAAGTGCAATATTGTTTACTTAAAAAATAATGTAAAGTAATTAATTATTATTACTTAATTTTACAGGACAATCAAGTTGTAGCTGAGAAACGACACAATGTTTGTGAACCTGATTTTGCGCGGAATGAAGTTACCTTGAGGTTATTCAAACTAAAAACTACACTTGCGGATCCAGAAGCACCTGCTATTCCCACTGCTTACAACGCGGCTGTGAGCTCACTAAAAGATACCGGAATTGACAAAATAAAAGAATTCCCTGCCCTGAAGTCTATCAAAACAACATTATATAAACACAGAAATGCAGCATTTGAAGTAAGTAAAATTGAGTTCAAAAATGTTGAAGAAGTTAAAGTACCTCCAGCTCATCAGGAATTTATTTTAGCAGACTACAATGACAGTGGTATCCGTGTAATAGCTTTTTGCTCTGAATTTGCCCGACATCAAATGAAAAATTTGAAGATGTTCTTGGGTGATGGAACGTTTTGGATCTGTCCATCTCCCTTTTACCAACTCTACACCATTCATGGGGATTTGGGCAGTACAGAAAAACACATAAACATTGTGCCACTTGTTTATGCCCTCATGAGCCATAAAAATCAACAAACATATGAAATTTTATTTAGTATGCTAAAATCTGCATTACCTGATTGGAATCCAGAAATATTTAAATGTGACTATGAAGTGGCTCCGATGAACGCAATGCGAAATGTTTTTGTAAATATATCTATTAGCGGCTGTTATTTCCATTTCACCCAGGCAATATGGAAGAAAGGAAAACAACTCAAACTAACAAAAGATAAATTAACCAGAAGACAAGTTGCACTTAGCACTGCTTTGGCTTTGTTACCATCAGATAAAATCATTGCGGGTTGGTTGTATGTTGCCTCTCAAAGCCCTGATGATGATAATAGCAAGGAGTTTAGAAATTACATGCTCAGACAATGGCTACAAGATGATTTTATTAAAACGTGGTGTGTATTTGGACAGACTCATCGCACTACGAATTTAGTCGAAGCATGGAATAATAAAATAAAAAAGCGTGTGAAAATAAAGAAACCCAACATTATGAAGCTCCTCACAGCGTTGGCTGAAGATGCATCGTATTACGAAGTTCTTGCATTGGGGGTTTCTGAAAATAAAGGTATAGCGGAAAAAACAAAAAAAAGCATCAATCGCGATAATTATATACAGGAGGTCCAAATGGAACTCATTAATAATGAAATTACGATTGGGCACTGTTTAGAAAAACTTAAGTGAGTGTAATCTTTGATTTTACAAGGTATAAGAAAGAAATATTTTCATGCTACAATTTTAAATTAATGATTGTAACAATCTGTGACTTTATTAGGTATAAGAAAGTTATATTTTTTATTTTAAATTAATAATTGTACAATCTGTGATTTTACTAGGTATAAGAAAGTTATATTTTTTATTTTAAATTAATAATTGTACAATCTGTGATTTTACTAGGTATAAGAAAGTTAAATTTTTTATTTTAAATTAATAATTGTACAATCTGTGACTTTATTAGGTATAAGAAAGTTATATTTTTTATTTTAAATTAATAATTGTACAATCTGTGATTTTACTAGGTATAAGAAAGTTATATTTTTTATTTTAAATTAATAATTGTACAATCTGTGATTTTACTAGGTATAAGAAAGTTAAATTTTTTATTTTAAATTAATAATTGTACAATCTGTGATTTTACAAGGTATAAGAAAGAAATATTTTCATGCTACAATTTTAAATTAATGATTGTAACAATCTGTGACTTTATTAGGTATAAGAAAGTTATATTTTTTATTTTAAATTAATAATTGTACAATCTGTGATTTTACTAGGTATAAGAAAGTTATATTGTTTATTTTAAATTAATAATTGTACAATCTGTGATTTTATTACGTATAAGAAAGTTATATTTTTAATTAATAAATGTAACATGATTCATATATTTTATTTTTTTAACGTACCTACCTAATGGGGATTATTGAACTTTTTAGTTCACTTATCCCCATTAAATAAAAATTTTGGGTCAACGGGGAATAGTGAACAAAAAGTTCACTAATCCCCATCAATGGGGATCATCCAACGGGGAAAAGTGGAATAAGCCTTAAGCCGTTGGTCCCGGCTTATTCCCATCCGATCCCACTACGCGGATAAAATGAATCCCTGCTTGAATCGATAAATGAAAACAAAAAGTAACATAATATCGAGATACAGTTATGGTCATATATATTAAAATTAAAATAAATATCACTTCAACAATATTCCCAGAGTGAGGCCACTAGCGTTGCCGGTGCACTGTTACCGACTTACTATTTATCTCGATATTATGTACATACTTACTTTTTGTTTTCATTTATCGATTCAAGCATTTTATCCATATTCCAAAGGAATCCCAAATGGGCATCGGATTGGAACAAAATATTCATTGTATCCGCGTAGTGGAATGCGATTGTGGGATCTGATGGGAATAAGCCGTTGGTCCCGGCTGTCATTCGTGGATCTTTGACAGTCGTTAAGCCCGTAAGTCTGACAACCAGTCTTACCAAGGGGTAGGTTATCCATTAACTGGGTCAGATAGGCAGTCGCTCCAGTAGACTACTGGTATTCAGCTGCATCCGGTTAGACTGGAAGCCGATCCCAACATACCTGGGAAAAGGCTAGGCAGATGATTATGATGAATGATGATGTATCCAGTCATTCTGATATCAACCCCATTTGGACTAAGAGCGACGTGGTAAATTTGCGATCCAGTCATTCTGATACCAACCCCCAGATATTAGTGTATAGTCTATGATCAACCCTGTATAGGTGCGTACACAACTGTTCGGACTTTTTGCGATGTAGTCATTTTGCGAGTTAGGTATTTTGAGATGTAGACATTTTGCGATTTGGACTATGAGCGACGTGGTCAATTTGCGATGCAGTCATTCTGATACCGACCCGCCCAAACTCATCAAACTTTACTTATAAGTCAACGATAAATTTCAAAATCTACTTTCCGACCGGGTGGTCGCAAAACCGGTTTATTCTCGTCATTTCTCGTTTGCCTTTATTGCGGAAACCGTAAATGTACCAACATAGATTTCATAATATTTGTGAACTGCTAGAATTTGTTAAATTTAAAGCTAGATTTCGGCCGCCAGTATACCTCATATTTCAAAGATATGACATTCAAAAATATCTAAAGTTTAGCGGCCGATAACCAGTAAAAACAAAACCTGTTTCCGGCCGTTTGACGGCCGATAACCAATAAAAACAAAACCTATCCCCGGCCGTTTGAAATAAAGGAAGGCCGAAAATTAGCAAAAATTAGACCTGTTTCCGGCCGTTTGAAATAAAGGTGGCCGATAAGTGGTAAAAATTTAACCTATTTCTGGCCGTTATATTTGTTTGTGACTTTGTTTGTTACCCCTTTATGCTGCAAAGGCTAGATGGGTTAAAAATAAATTTGGCATAGAGATAGCCTTACTCTGAATTAATACGGCTACTTTTTAACCGCGGGGTCGTAGCTAGTTCACTAATAATTACCACTTATTCAAGAATATTTACCGGTTTTTGTGATAATAGCTACATTTTGCTTGGTGTGCTTGGTGTTGGAATTGTGCTTTTATTTGCAGATGTCACCTCTCAGTAATGGAAACAAAAAGAAAAAAATGAAGAGCCTTTCCGAAGGTTTGCTTATAGTGAAGAAGCACTGACAAGCGCTCTTTCAGATATACGCGGCAACATTCGCGGCATAAGAGAAGCATGCCGGCAGTACGGAGTTCCAAGATCCACTATACAGGACAGGCTTTCCGGTCGTGTTGCTGATCAAAGGCGAAAAGTTGGCCCAGACCCTATATTTGGTTTTGATGGAGAAAAGAAAATCGTTGATTGGATAATTGAGTTGGCGAAAGCTGGAATTCCAATAAACAAATACGACCTTCTGGATACGGTGGCTGAGCTTGCAGTAGAACTGGGCATAGACCATCGCTTTCCAGGAGGTAAACCTGGAATACGATGGTATCTCAGCTTTCTCAGACGCCATCCAAACATAAGCATCCGAGAGCCAGAAGCTATTAATAAGGCGCGAGAAGCCATTAAAGAAAGTTCAATTCGAAAATGGTTTGCGGACTTACACACTTTCTTGGTTGAACGAAATGCATTAGATATTTTAGATGATCCGAGTCGTATTCTAAACGCTGATGAAACTGGTATTTCATTGTCTCCTAAATCAGGGATGGTTCTAACTCCTAAAGGCTATAAAAACGTATTTTCACACCACCTGCTCGAAAATGTCAAATTATATGTCAAGCAACCTTAACATAAAGTGAGTCATTAGTGGCCGGGGGCCCAGCCGGTCAATAATGTTGTACTGGATTTCATTATGACCCGCTGGTCAATAATGTGATTTGAATTTGGAATCTCACATGCTCAGCTAATTGGCAGTATAGTACTAACAAACACCTTTTGGTGCTGAAAGAGGAGAGCTATTAAAAAAAAAAGAAAGAAAACTTGTTTATTCTGCACAAATAAAACGCACATAGACAAAGAATAATAATAAAACAAGAAGACAGCACACTCAAAAAGCAATCTGAGCAAAAGCCTCATATTTAAGTTCGCAAATATTTTTTTTTTATTGGTTGGTATGAGACCAAAGACAATTTACACGTCTACATTGCCTCTGCTCTGAGTGGTGCTGTGTACTTGTGACACTAGTAAATCAAAACAAACAATCAAACAAAAGTGGAAAAATCATACTTTTTTAACAAGAATAACACAAACATATTGATCCGTGCGTCGTATCTGCGCAAGAAAAGGTCGTTGCTCAGCTAAATGCCATGACGTCGGACGAGCCTATCGTCAACGGCGCTGATTTTCAGCAACTACCTATCGAAAGACGTAAAGACGTCCCCCCTGTGTGACCTAATAACTCAGGTAAGTTTTATTCACAGAAATACATACGTGCGAGTCTAGCTGAACTTATTATATTAATATAAATAAAAAGAAATAAACAAAAACAAGAACAAGAATACACTTATTGTCTGTGTAAAAGCTTAACTTTTCCAAATAAAAAATGAAATACATAGAATGAAGACCATATTAGTAAAAAAATATAAACAAAAAATATACTAATTAATTCCTTACATATACATATTAGTGTGGTGTGCCTCTATGCTATTTTAGTTAGTAAATTACAATAATTACGAAACCATACGAATACTTTTAGAGTGAAATAATATGACTTCAGATTGATCCAAAAATGTCATCATGTCATGGGATATTTGCGATGGCATGGCAGCCATTTGCAAAAGGGAAAGCATGGCGTTATCAAGTCAGCCAGTCAACCGAATGAGCACTTTTTTATTCTGTAAATTACCAACATGCTCTGTGCTTTTACTTTTCAATTTTTGAACCGACAACCACGCCTTTCAGATTAGAGCGGTTCAGGTACAAATAATATAATGTCAATATGGAATTATTATTTCAGTGAGCCGAATGGGTCATGAATCTCGCGATTTACGAAGTAGCTAGATCCACTGACATGTACAAAGTACACAACCTTCCCGCTTACCGCCTATCAAGCCTCCTGATCATAATGGTAAGTATCACATGAAATTGTATTACTTATGTTAGGTTCCAAACAATATTGAAATAGGTTTTAACTCATCCATTCATTACATAAAGGTACTTACTAAAATAATTGATAATCCCTCTAACAATTTCTAATAAAACCCATTGTTCCCAACCAGATAATGCAACTTCTGAGACAGCAAGCATGCCCCAGATAACTTAGGATCACCTATTCCTCCTGTGACACTGACGCAACCTCCACAAAATTGAGCAATCAGACAGAGACCACTCACACTGCTGGAAAACCCCATCCATTGCCTGTAGGCCATGACCCTTGAGGTGAGTTAAAAAAAAAAACATCTATTGTTAGGTACTAGTTCTAGATTCATGTCGATTTCTGAATCTGCATGAAATATCTCTTTAAGATACCTAAAAAATGCTTTTTTGTTTTCAGGACTCTTACTGGTGGAGGAATGTTATTCCAACAGTGTGTGGCGGCGTATCGGAAGCTCCCCCTGAATGCTGCGGTCCTATGTGCTGATGTACAAAGAGGTTGGGTAGAAAAACGTGGTTTGTATTTACTCTCTCTCCAACTTAATTTGTCAAACAGATAGTGTGGTTTTTGTGTAGTGACTACCCCAAAAAGTAAACTAGCCATATGCAACTTTCTTCTAGCGGCCATTTTCAAAATATTGTTTTGATTTATGTAAGGAGTAACATGACTTCTACGAGGTATCCTTACACAGAACCGAGTACATGCATTTTGTATACGTTGTATCAGCTTCTCTGTTCTTGCTAATAGGCATGGGCCATACACGGTATCGCAATAGTTAAGCCTAGATAAAATTAGGCTGTCCACTAATTGTTTACGAAGATCGACACTCGGGTAGTCTCTAATAGAATATAGTAGTTTTAATCTATAGAAACAATTCCTCATGGTGTTACTGATGTGCTTCTCAAATCGTAGTTGCGGATCCATGGTTAACCCAAGGTTGCATGCTATCTCTACCATATCTATTTTTTCCCCCCTGATGACAACTTCTGGCTTAGCCGACAGTATCGCGCTGATCATTTTTCTACTTCCTAAAACCATGAATTTGGATTTCAGTGGGTTTAATACTAATGAATTATTATCAGACCATTGCATCACTCTTTCTAGATCGTCATTGATTTTCTCTACTGCCTCTACTGTATCAGCTGATTTAAAAGTTATATATAATTGGATATCATCCGCGTACATATGAAACCTGCAATGCTGGAATGACTTAATAATGTCAGCGCTGTAAAGGATATACAAAAGGGGCCCCAAAATTGATCCCTGAGGCACACCACGTAGTACCTGACGAAGGGGGGACGACACCTTTGTTCCATCCTCCTTCTGGATTTCAACGAGCTGTGACCTATTTTGCAAGTAACTAGCGAACCACTGAATTGTTTCCATTGTGAAACCGTAATAGGCCAACTTTGAAAGCAATAGAGTGGTGTTTATTGCATCGAAGGCCCGTGAAAAATCAAGAAGTACAAGGATTGCTCCCTCCCCCCTGTCCCGTGCCTCTAGGATATTCCCCACTACGTCAGAAAGGGCTGTGGCTGTCCCACGACCCTTCCTGAAACCAGACTGAAGGTCGGGGAGCATATTATTTGCTTCTAAATATTCTAACATTTGGTTATAAACCACTCTCTCTAATATTTTCGATAAACAAGGCAAAATGCTAACAGGTCGTAGATCTTTATATGTATTTGGGTTACCGATTTTGGGTAAAGGACGCACAATAGCACACTTCCATAAGTCAGGGAAAGTGTGGGTATCTATCGACTTATTTATTATAGTGGTGATGGCCTGTAGGCTGGTTGGTAACGTGAGCATTATCATGTCCAGACTCACTCCATCAATCCCTTTCGCATTAGACCCCAAACTGCTAATGATTTTTGTAATTTCATCCTCATTAACATTTCGTAGCTCAAATTGAGTGTTACCGAATCTATTCTCGAAACCCTTACTACGCGTGGATGATATTCTCGATTTCCTACAAAATCATAACGACTGCTTCTTCATATCGTTGTCATGTTTTCGAAGACATAATATTGTAAGAATAATTAGCTACGAACCATTTTTCATTTTTTTTTTCTTTAATTCCACATCAACATCCGTAAACGTACCAAATAAAAACTTAACTTTATCTTTGCACAACTGGACTAATGTCTGAAATGATATGTAAGTACATATAACTAACTAGTTCTAAATATGTTATTCTTACTGTTTGTTTATTTAATAAATACTTTGTTTTTCGTACTATGGCTATTATTTTCTCACAGTAGGTGTAAAAAGTAGAGTATCCTCCTCTGGGCTAAAGGTGTCTTTGCCTTGGGCTAGCTTGAATCCCTCGCTGCATTCAGGATTCTTGTATTAACTCCCTCGCTTCGCTCGTGAGTTAAATCCCGAATCCTTCATTGCGCTCGAGATTCAATATGACGCCCGTGACATAAGACACAACTTTATCCCCTCGTTGCATAATCTACTATTGTTGTCAAGAAAGGCAATGATAAAGAGAATATAACAGTGTTCGTGATAATAACAGCATCTGGGGAAATATGTCCGCCATTAGTGGTGTTCCCATATAAAAGACCACCTAAAGCAGTCGTCGACAGCATGCCGCCTGATTGGATTTTGGGGAAATCGGAGACTCGATGGATGCGTTCGGATATATTTTTCGAGTACATGTCTAACGGGTTCAACGATTGGCTCACGAAACAAAACGTAAAAAAGCCTGTACTTTTTTTCGTAGATGGACATAAGTCACCCATGTCCATGCCACTGAGTAAGTTCTGCGAGGATAATGATATCATTCTCTACGCTTTACCGCCTAATGCCACTCACATTCTACAACCAGCAGATGTAAGTGTCTTCAAGCCACTGAAACAAGAATGGAGGCGCACCGTAAAAAATTGGCAGAGTCGGTCTGAAAACCTAAACAAATGCGTGACAAAAACAAACTTCTGCCAAGTTTTTAAAGAGACACTAGACATGGATATGACTCAGACGATCAAAAATGGATTCCGTAAATGCGGCCTATATCCATTTGACGTAGAACAAAGTAGACTTTTCAAAATGCGTAAAAGACGCTCAGATACGAAATACTATTGCTGCTCAAACAAGTTCACAAAGACCTCTGAACGAGAGGCATTTTGAAATAGCCAGAAAAGTGTTTTACCTGATGGAAGAGAATATAGGTAAGCTGGGTATAAATCCAAGCATAATCTTACGTGAACTTGATCGCACAAAGGAGTCATATTTACAAAAACGGCGATCTAAATCGAAGACACCACGAACTTCACAATCCAGTTCCACTGCTAGACGCTCGAAATCATTAGAAGTTAACAAATCTTCAAACACACCGGAAACTTCACGATCCAGTTCAATCCCCCGACATTCTAAATCATTTGAAGTTAACCAATCCTCTGACAAGACCACGAAGACACCCCGACCTTCACAATCCGGTTAAATCCTGGAAAATTCAAAATCGTTTGAGGTTAAGGGGCCGACACCCCGAGGTTTAATCCATCCATCCACTTCAACACCCAGACATTCAGAATCTTTTGAATATAAAAATCGTGACAAGCCTTCGAAAAGCGCCAGGCCAAAAACTTCAGATTTTTTTTCTTTTCAGCATACCTATTCAGAACGATACGATACGGTTTCGTACCGTATCGAACGCCATTGATATCGACGAAGTCCGCTAAACGCTATTCACAAATCCGTAACCGTACAATTTTGACAGTTCGTATACGGTATGAAAACATCAATTCTTCCGACAGGTATTTGCTGTCGGAAGTGATATCGAATAATAAATATTGTTTATAAACATAGTTATATAAGCATTTTATGAAGTATTTAACTACATAATGTAGTTATGTAAAGTTTTATTATTGTTTTGACCGCTGCTTAGATCCAAGTATATTTATATGTATAATATTAGGATCAGACTAAATAAAAAATCAAGACATAGCACTATCAACAGTAAAGTGAAGCCGCACGTTTCGGGTTTCGAAAACATGTGTAGTGCACTTAATGAGGTGTAGTTTAATGTAGTTTGGTGTAAATGTGTGCGTGTGAGCGTGTTTGTAGGTACAGAACGAGGTGTAGTTTTGCGCAGCATGCTTCACTCTATTGTTCGCAGCGCTATGTCTGGGTTTTTTTATTTAGTCGAGATTTTAGGCGGTTACTGCATAACTCTATTCTAACCCTATTACTCTACCCTTTGGTACCTACTACGTTAACCTTCAATCATAATTATTAACAATAGCAGCAACACTAATATCGTCTATAAATGTGGATACATTATAAAGTTATAATGAGCTTATAATCATGTAGCATGAAATAGAGAACTAACTTGAAATAGAGAACAAAATATTTTCCCGGTTTGGTACAGAAAGTTGAAGTTTACAAAGCAAGTTTAATAGAAATCTGGTTAATTTATTAATTAATAAAATCATTGTTTACTGTTTTTTTTTCTTGTTAATAGTCACTTGATGTAATTTTACAGTTGCACTTAATGAAATACGCAATAAATAACGTCTATGTACTACTTTACATTTTCTACCACAATTATCTATTTACTACCATTTCGTAGCGTTCCCCTTAAACACACCTACAATCCGTTCAAAAAATAACCCATCCGTACGGATTTGTGAATAGCGTTTTGACAGTCCTACGGTTCAGAAATCAGGTTATCGTACATGCAGTGTTGCCACTTTAGTAATTTTGTCACTAGATTTAGTGAATTTTAGGACTTTGACAGTGATAATCTGAAAAAAAAATAACTGAAAAATTATTTGATGACTTTTAGTGATATTTATCGAATGTTGTGGTTTGGATCCAGGATACACTTTGCCGAGCAAAAATTTCCTGTTTCAGAACGTAGCTTTAGACGTCTTTGTTTGGTTATGCTTGGGGATTCCCCAACCTATAAATCAAACCTAACACGTATGTAAAGTTTGTATGAGTGAGTGCTGCATACTATTGCTTGTATTTAGTTAGTTGCTAGTTTTCGTTCGCGAAATTAGGAGACAATACTTATCGAAATCATTCAATTGGCGGTGTCACATGCGTCAGAACAAACGTTACCGCGAAATATAGAGTTTCTCATTAGAGAAACCTATAATTGGTTCTCACATTCACTCAAACGCCGTGATGAGTATGAGACAATAAATTGTGGCGATCAGCCTTTAAAAATATTGCGGTCTTGTGATACTCGTTGGCTGTCCATTGAAGAAACTGTGACCAGAATATTGTCTCAATGGGAAGAACTCAAATTGCATTTCTCTTTGAACAAAGATAATTGCTACACAGCAGAATTGCTTCATTCGATGTATGCCGATGAGAGGAATCGCCTTTATATGTGCTTTTTAAGGAGCATCTTGAATGATGTCCAAATTGGAGTTAAGAGTTTTGAAAGTGAAGACTCAAATCCAGTTGCTCTACTGAACACGTTAATGACATTGCTTCGCTCTATTTGCAATAGAGTACTGATGCCGACGGCTGCAACGACTGACAAAGATTATTTGTCTATTCAAATAGAAGCCCACTTGAATCCGGTACCGTATTTAGGATATCTTTTTGAATCACAAGTACAAAAGACCACTTTATCCAATGATGTCATTAATGCAGTCAGGAAACGTTGTATTGAGTTTACAGTCAAATTAGGAAAACAGATTCAGCAAAGACTTCCTTCTAACTACATTATTTTGGAGAAAATGTGTCAACTGAGTGTGGAAAATACTCTTCGCCAGGGCAAAGACAACAAAATAGCAGACCTTGCTGCGGAACTCGGATTTGATGACGAAGCAATAGACAAACTGTTACAGGAGTGGCATGGTATAAATTATGTTAAATGGAATGCCATACATAATATCATTGATTTCTGGGCTGAAGTGCGAAAATATACGAATGCTGCTGGAACAAATACCTTTCAAGAGCTATCTGATCTCGCTATATCCGCATTGTCACTTCCTCACTCAAATGCTGAAGTGGAAAGGGCATTTAGTGCTATGAATATCGTGAAAAATAAATTAAGAAACAAAATGGCTGTAAACACTCTAAATAGCATTCTTTTTATAAGAAATCAGTTAAAGATAATGAAGAAGAACTGTTACAGTTACGAGCTCCCGGCTGATGTAATTACTGCTATTGGAAGCAATTCTAAATACTCTTTTAAATCAAAAAAATCTGACAAAACTGATGATCCATCTCAGCCGTCTACATCTACAATAATAATCGATCAAGATGAAGAAGAATTACCAACAGAAGTACTTGAAGTTGATTTTTAGTTTTGACATGTTTATTTTTATTCTTTGTATCCACAGTTAAAATATTATTTTTTGACTTACCTTGTGATTTAATTTTAAATTATTTAGTGAATTCTGGGGATTTTTTTAGTAAAAAATATCGCTAAAGGGTCGATCTCCAAAGGCATTTTTTTTCGTGTCGGGCTGGATAAACCCATTTTAAAATCGAAAAACGTTTTCAAAATATTTTTTTATATACAGTTCGGTGTCTAATCTACGTGATACAAGGCTAATATTATGAATAATTTTATTTTAAATATTTAAAAAAAAATCTTAAACCTTAAAATCCTGATCGCTCTGGGTTGACCCAACTCCCGATTGAATGAAAAAAATATTCTTTAACTTTTTAATGAGAAGGTTCATATGAAACAACTTATTTAGATTACATAACAAATAGTTAATCTTCACAGTAATAAAATATTTTTAGTTATATTAACAATACTTTTGCCACAATTTGAATTTAAAATCGTGACCGGGCATTTTATCTCATCGCTCTGCGCTGAGGTAAAACATCGCGCTCATCCCTAGTTACGCGTTATAGACACTCTATTCCGATACCGCGGGGCAACGCTAGCAGTGGTCTAACCGGCCCTGTGTGCCACGTTCCCGCTCTCCAACATTACGAAGGTAAGTTTATGATTGCTCTGGATTTGGTTCTCGAATTTTATGATTGCTATGGCACGTTATTTAAATTAAATAGTAAGCTTGTGAATGTGTTTGTTATGTGAATTAAGTGATCGTTATGATGTTTTTTATGAGACGTAATCACAACTTTCTACTGCTTTTAAATTCGGCTATATTTATGATTTTGTGACTTTTTCTGATCGCTATGGCTGTGATTGCTCTGTCCAAAAAGACCAGAGCCATGATATTTTGCATTAATTGTACGTTATAAATCTATTTTAAGTAGTAGTACCGGACTGTAACAATGACAAACAATGAACTATGCATATAACCTTTAATTTATAACCTTTCCTGGGTTTTTTGGGTAACCTAAACCCATAAACAGATTTTGACGCATTTAGCTAACCACAACTGTAACCCTTTCTTCTCTAAAATTTAATGGCAACTATTTTTGCAGATTGAAATCATGCCTCGAAATAAATTATCTATTGAAGAAAAACGTCTTAGGAAGAAATTGGCTGAGCGTCGTAGAATGGCCAAGTTAAAAAATAATCCAGATCTATACGCACAATGCAGGCTTGTCAAGTCAAGAGAGAGTTACCTATGGAAAAAAGCTCTGGGCATAGTACTACTACCAATGAGTGATTTGACTCCAAGCCAGCAAAAGGTTCGTAGGAAGAAAAGTAGGCAGAGTTCTCGACGATATTATTTAAAGAAAAAAGTGGATAAGTTACCAGCAACTGATGAGCTCCCAATAAATGAAGAACCTATCTATATATCTGAGAACCGTGATCCTCTTTCAAATCTTCCTCAATCATCTCCAACCTTAAGCACCAATAATGTAACAAAACATAGAGAGATACTGCAAACTGTAATAATACAAGATGTTTAAAATGAGTTTAACATTATTAATCGTGTAAAAGATCATTCTCAGACAAGTTCCTGTCTTCCAGAGACCTTTAAAGAATACGAAAATTTGTCTTATTTTGATTCACCCGCGTCACCGGTTTAAGAAGAATAACTAGATAGCAGCGGCTATCGCAAGATACTGAACGAACGAACGAACTAACATGCACTGGCAGTGCTTCTTCCAGCATCTGTCCCGGTAGTCCACAAAGCTCAAATAGCTCCAAAGAACCTGGACTCGATACCAAGAGAGTTCCGTTCAAAGAAGGCAAGGTTCTGGGAGGAAACGTTACACACAACCACGAGACGACCGCTTTTTAGTGACTCAGGCGCTGAGGAACCGCAAATTCAGTTACATACACCTCAAAAAAAAACTTGAAGAGGTACGAGGAGCACAATTTAGGCTATGGACAGTGAGGAGGAGGTTTTTAGCGCTTGATATACGCAGTCGACAACCACCACAGGCCCCCAAGTTACTCCGTGAGCACCGGATTGCTCGACTGAGGTTCACAAGAAATTGTCTATCTTGGACACTAGGTAACTGGTGTAGCGTAACTCTTCTCCGATGAGGCTCGAATTTGTCTGAATGGTGAAGACCGACGTCGGCGAGTATTACGAAGACCAGGGGAACGCTATGACGTGTGTTTTGAAGAAATCACCCCTTATGGTGGAAGGTCCGTTATGTTTTGGGCGGGCATAACTTCTAGCTATCGTACAGAAATAGCATTCATTGAAAATTTACCTGTGTGTGACCTTTTTCTAAAATAATACATTTCTCTTACATATAATCTTGTTACAAGTACACTGAATATGACTGAAAACGGCTAAATAAATAATATTTTATCAATTTTTTTTTTTGTTTCACTGATTTCACCATTTATGATCGCTCTGTCACCAATTATGATTGCTCTGGTCGCGAAATTTTTTGAACTTAAATATTTCCATAACTGTTTGTGTAAATTGT
Source organism: Cosmia trapezina (assembly GCA_905163495.3). NCBI lineage: Eukaryota > Metazoa > Arthropoda > Insecta > Lepidoptera > Noctuidae > Cosmia > Cosmia trapezina. The sequence continues at coordinate 14,613,590 of LR991040.1, read as the reverse complement.
AGGCCAATAGTAAAAATGTACTATTTGAACATCATTCTTTTTGATGAGATACATAATTACCATTAAATATCAATATCTGAAAAGCACCAGAGCGATCACACGAATACGCCCGTTTTGGAGATCGACCCTAAATCTGGTGAAATTTCAGACCAAAACTAGTGAAAAGTTTTCTGCAAGGTGGCAACACTGCGTACATGTGTCAATTTCGATACGGTATCGAATCGTAACGTTGTGAATAGCTATGCAGGACATGGACCACAGCTCTATTCAGATTCCAGAGATTGGTTCTTATGTATCTCTCAACGACATCTCAGTAGCACCATTTAGTGACATACATTTATCAAAAATTTGTCAAGCTAGTAACGATATCGTTTTTCCTTTTGATGACAGCCCCACGATAGATGTTATCCAAATTGAAACAGTCGCTGACCTACACAAAGAACCCTCCCACACGGAAATGCATATAAATCTAGAAGATAAAGAATCTGAAAAGTACCAGGATCAAAGAGGAAACATCAGAATGGATATTTTCATTTGGAGATATAGATCACGATCACGTCCTCTTAAACAAGTCTTTGGATGTTTCACCAGATAAACAACAAACATGTACTAAAAAGTTTGACACAAAAAAGATCCCTCCTATTATTATAAGTTATGGTAATACAGAGGCTAGGACAATTTCAGACATGAATCTGGCTTCTGCGTTGAATATCGATGATGTTAATGCAATTGAACAACCTGATAATGATTTTATTACGTTAGCAGAAACACAATCAATACTTTCTACAGAATTTTTTAACAATAAATCGGGAAATGCCAGTAAAATAAAAATCATAGAAAACATATTAATAGCATCAGCTCCGGAAACACCAGCAACTCTTATAAAAACAGGACAAAGAAAACCAAATTAAGAAAAGAAAGCTTGAAAGAGAGCTAAAGAGAAAAGAACTACCAGCAAAAAAGAATAAGATGAAGAAAAAGAAATTAGAAGAAACTCAATCCTGTATTAAATGTGGTTCTTGTGATCTTGACCTTATAAGTGACACTGAAGAAGAGGGCGAAATGAATATTGGCTGTGATCAATTCATTCGTTGGTATCACCTAAAATGCACGAAACTAAAGAGTTTATCATACAATCAAGCAGCTACTAAACCATATGAATGTTGTGTGAAACTGCTAAAAATGCAAGAGAAGTTTTGAAGACTTTCAATAACAATACTGACTGACTGATTGATAGACTGATTAAGTGATTTACCTAATTAAACTTTTTGTTGTTTATTTTTAAATGTTTACTTTTTATAAGAATGTAGGTACCTATTTTAGGTTTTACAGGGCATAGAATTTTATGTCATGTTTTAATTTAAGGCTAAGCTTTCCATTGCCGGCCGTCGAGTTGGGGGTTGATATTTTTTTTATAGAAAGGTTAAATTATTATAAGAACACACGTAAAGTCTCAACATGCGGAGACGCGTACTTTTTGAGAAAAAAAATTGTATGTCCAGGCAAAATTGTACAAATTGATGAATCAAAATTTGAAAAAAGAAAGTACAATAGAGGGAGACATATTGAAGGCCACTGGGTGCTGGGCATGATAGAAAATGGGAAAGATGATTTAAGATTAGAAGTGTGTCCCGATAATGATAGATCTGCGGAAATGTTGGTGCCATTAATACAAAAGCATGTGGAGGTAGGCACTGAAATCCATACCGATTTTTGGAGAGCCTATGATTGCCTACCTCAATATGGATACATTCATAAGAAGGTAAATCACAGCGACCCTATAAATAAATTTGTGGCACCAGACGGGACACACACACAAAGAATAGAAAGCCACTGGCGAGATTTAAAAGTGATGTTTGGTAGGGATAGCTACAAATTTCAGTATAGTATAATGTACTCTGTGGCTACAAAGGAAACTTTACGGACTGGCTTATCGAGTATTCTTGGCGAAGAGAAATAAAAATAGCACAAAGATGTTTTCGAAGAATTAATTAAAGCAATACAATATGTGTATAAAATTGATTAATAAATTATTTGTTTTATTTTAACAGTACCTTTAGGGCAGATAACAAATAAATAGGTTAGGTTCAATTTATGTCAAAGAGCCTAATTGATTGACAACGACTCCACCTGGTACGAGTCTGTCCTACCCCTAGAGTGTTTTTATAGAGCTGGAGGTGCTTAGGGAGAGCAGTCTCCGCCTGCTGTAACAAATCGTAGGCATCGGACGAGCCGCAGCGGCTGAGGCTGGTCGCCCAAGGCGACCAACAAGCCGCAGCTGCAGCTTATTATTACTTTATAGGAGAAACTGATTGCAATCTGGACTTTAGGGCACCCCGACTCGGATAGGTTAGGTTAGAAGGGGGTGGCGGGGTCGTGTGAGCGAGCGAATAGACCCCGCCATCCCCTTCGTGGTTATTTTTTTATAAACCACCCAGAAGTAGGAGCTCCGTCGACCAAGCCCACCCTCGACCATGCATAAAATATTTAAAGGGTTTGGCTAGTAATAATAATTAGTGCACGATGCGCAAACTTATGCACCCCCACTACGCCAAAACCTTGCCAAGTTATGTGCCGGGGACTGTACCTAGTGTCTATAGTTAACACAACCCAAACAACCCTCTGGTTTCAGAAAACCCACCAACCACAACTTGAGATTTACTGGTTTGAGACTAGCAACCAAATAACAAGCAATATTTTTTGGAATTACCAATATTTATTTAGGTAGATAATCACAATAATAAAACACCATCACAGACTCATCCAAGGCAAAGTTATGATTCACAAGTCTACACAAAATTACATAAAATAAAATGACCTGTCAGCAAAATATCACAAATGCAAAATATATATAGGGTAAACTCACCTAATTGTGTGACTCACTTAATTCGGAGATACAACGTTTGGACTCTTTCACAGCGTTGTAGGAGTAAAATCCAATACATTAAAATGAACCCTATGGTATGGTAATAAAGCTTCTTTTCGTGTACAAATTTTTGTTAAGATCGTGCGAGTGAGATAGTAACAATCACGGGATTTGTCATTGCGCCCGCCATGTTTGACGTTTCACCGGTAGCGTGCGACTGTGCTGTCATTATTTAATTCATTTTAAATAGAAAAGGTGAGTGTAAGTTCATGATACTTTGACAATTAGTTGTTAAAAACATATACTTGTTGATACCGATAAAGGTTTTAGTAATTTTTCATTTGTTTTTGCATAATACCTTATTTCCTGGGTTCAAAAGTTAACGATTCTCAAGATTGAAACTCAAAACAGTGTCACCGAATTAACCAAGCAAACTTTTATTATTTTCAATTCGTGTTACAATAATTGTTTTCAGTACGTGTACGTTAGTAGTTTAAGTCAGAAAATATTTATTTTTACTAAGGTAAAAAAGTAGGATCGCTTTCAAGCATTTAAAAAAAGTCCGTTATTTTTTTTATCACATAATTAAGTGAGTTATTTTTTTAATTTTAGACGGCATGGAGGAAGGCAAAAGTAAAAACAGAAAATATAATGAAACAACCCTGACATCCGCAATTGAAAGTGTTCTGCAGTCAAAAATGAGTCTGTACAGGGCATCAAAAGAATATAAAGTGCCGTGGAGTACTTTAAAGGTCAATGTTGAAAGGGTAAAAGAAGAACGCAAGCAGGGCATTACACAAATTAAAATGCTCAAGGTTGGTAGACCATTTTCTTTGTTAGCAAATTTAGAACAAAGTTTATTGTCATACATTATACAAATGCAAGAACTTGGATTTGGTCTTACTGTCAACCAAATCCGGCAAATCGCTTTTTCGCTCGCCGAGACAGCCAAATTCAAGCATAACTTCAACACAAACAAAAAATATGCAGGATGGAATTGGTGGGTAGGCTTCAAAGAGCGTTATGGGTTAAGTTTAAGAACTCCCGAAAACCTTTCATCTGGCCGTGCTATTTGTTCAAATCCTGCAATAATAGCTGACTTTTATGAAAAATTAGAAGCAACATTAGTTGCACATAACTTGATGAATTGTCCAGAGAGGATCTGGAATTGTGATGAAACAGGTCTTATGTATGTCAACAAAGCTTCTAAGATTGTAACTAAAATAGGCAAAAAATACGTTTACAATAGAACGTATGCTGAAAAAGGCACTACAACCACCGTGCTAGCTTGTGTTAATGCAGCTGGGAATTTTATTCCCCCTTTAGTTATTTTCAAAGGAGTAAGAAATATTCCGGAACTATCGAATGGTTCTCTGCCAAACAGTTTAACCCGACTGTCACCAAAGGGCTGGATAAATGCAGATTTATTCTTTGAATGGCTTAAGTTTTTCGATCAAAATATTCCTCCTGCAAGACCCGTATTTTTAATTATGGATTCACATGCAAGTCATATAAGTCCAAAAGTGCTTGAGTATGCTAAATCCCACCAGATAATATTGTTTACAATGCCTGCTCACACCAGCCATATTTTACAACCACTGGATGTGGGAGTGTTTCGGCCACTTAAAGCGGCATGGAGAGCAGAGTTACAAAATTATAAAATAAAACATCCCAGCTTAGTACCTACAAGATATGATTTCCACAAATTTCTAACACCGGTCTATGAAAAATGTTTCACACCAACCAATATTCGAGCAGGATTTAGTAAAGCTGGAATCTATCCATTAAATAAAAATGCTGTATGCCCAGACGCTATTGCACCTTCCAAGTTATCCGATCAACCTGTAATTACTGGACAAGAGTCAATGGAAGAAATAACTATCGGTATTGACTACGATGATGAAATTCCTCACTCTGGAATACATAATGACCCTCTGTGTGACGGAGAAGTCAAAGAAAATGACGACCCTTCGATCTCAAGTACTAGTCTTCTTGAAAAATCTCAAACACAGAATGATGAGTATCCTGTTTTACAAATGGAATGCGAATTAGAACCAATTACCAATACTGAAAAAAACATTTTAACCACCGACGACGTATCAAGACCTCAAAACAAAAATAAAATAATTATACATGATATATTAACATTACCAAAGTGGAAACCAAATACCAAAACACAAAAAAAGAGAACCGTTCCCAAAGCTCAGTGTTTAACACCGGTTGCCACAACATCATCTGCAACCGTATCTTTAAGACATGTCAAAAAAGAAGATATACGGCGGCAGTTATCCCTTCAGCAGATTAATAAACCAAAATCACGAAGACAAACTAACGAAAATGTCATACAATCTTCTCAATCATCAAAGGGATCAAAATACTCCATCTCGAATGATGATTGGATTTGTAGAACGTGCAATGGGCTATACTCACATGATGTTAAGTTACAAAATGGAGCCGATTGGATAACATGCTCGTTCTGTACTAATCCTTATCATACCCATTGCCAAAGTCAAATTATAAATGACAACCAAGAAATTTTTATGTGTGATGGTTGTAGTATTGACGAGTCCAGTGGTGAAGAGTAAAAAACAATTATAAAGTCCAATATTGTTTTTTATTTTTCCCCACTTTTGATAGTTTCTCGTTGATTAATAAATACATAATTAATACTTTCAATATGTTTATATTTTTTATTAATTTAATTTTTTGTTACTTTTGTGTTAAAAAATAATAAATACTCACTTAATTCGGTTATAACAGAATTAGAGAAGTACTATCACCGAATTATGGTGTTTGTCGCCGAATTAGACAAGTCATTGCGCTTTGATTAAGCTCATTTTACGCTGAGTTTATTAATATGTGTTAAGATTACACTTGCTCATATGATAAACAGAAGACTGATTAATGTTCCTATTAAAAATAAAAATAAAATTTATAAAGTTTAACCTGTTTTTTTTTTCCACATTCTGTTTTGTCACAGAATTAGATGAGTTGACCCTACAACGTGTAATGTTAAATGCGCAAAACCTCTTAAGGGGTCATTTTACTCATCATTATGAACTACTTTTACTATGGGACCAAACCTGAAATCGCGAAAAAAAAATCTGCTGTTCAGTACATTTTGACGAATTATGCGAACATTAGATGTACTGAACAGCTGATTTTTTTTTGGCGATTTCAGGTTTGGTCCCATAGTAAAAGTGGTTCATAATGATGAGTACAATGCCCCCTTAAGAGGTTTTGCGCGTTTAGCGTTACACGTTGTTATTACAGGTACTATTAAAACATTAAAAACTTGACAAAGTTTCTATTACCAGACCTCTTTCAATTATCACAATGTTAAATTACCTTTTTTAATACTTACGTTATTGGATAGAAACACTAAAATCTCTGTTTCAAAATTTTCAAAAACGACAGAAGAATTGCGAAAACAACTTACAATACAAGTGACTGTGCAACCAAAATTTTTCAACTTATTTCCTAAGACAGAACCAGAACAGAACACCAAACTTAAAATGAAAATGCAATGAAATCGATACCATAACATATTTTATGTAACCTCACAGCGACCAGGCGGCCTGCATGATTTAGTTTTGTATTAGATTGTAATTTTCTATTCTGTATTACATGTTGAATTAGCCACGGAATCACTCTATTTCTGTAATGGCCTGAGCTGGTATATTAATCTATGCTGAGCTGTAATGGCCAGCCAAGGCAATCACAGATAAGTATAAATATTAAATAAGTCAGAAGTATAATAGTAGTCTATGGTCAGATGCCGCGGCAGTGTTGCCAGTTGCCAGATGCATTGAACCTTTTATCTGTAGTGGAAACTGCTAAAATCTGTATAAATCTGTTTGCCTTTCTATCATGAAATCTCTTTAAAATCTGAGAAAATCAAAGGATTAAATTAGGTAGGATTAAATAAAAATTGACACAAATTAATAAAATTGTCATATGTACACCATAGACTTAAAAAAAAAGAAAAAATTAACTAATTGACACAAATTAATAAAATTGTCATATGTACACCATAGACTTAAAAAAAAAGAAAAAATTAACTACAAATAAATTAACCATTTAAATACAGCAGACAACATTTAATATTATTATAATTACGTACGTCATTTGAGTTTGTTATTTATTTTGTAATGTGACGTTTTAAGCAGATTACGGAAATTTAATCAATAAAATATGAAAATTCTGTATAAATATCTGTATCCGATGCTAATCTGTATCGCACATCGAAAATCTGTATATAAATACGGAGAAATCTGTATATATGGCAACACTGCCGCGGATCGCGGCCACTTGGCGTAATGTTATCCTATTATGATTCTGCCAAAGTGCCCGTTTTAGCCCCCCAGGTTGTAGATAGATTGTGTAGGAAAGACTACTATAGTATTCTGGATATTGTGTAGACAACTTGTTGAGTTGTTGATGTAGACATTGATTGACACCTTAGAGCATTTAACTATGGAGATGGCAAGCAGCGAATCACCGAACAACATTTTCTGCCACTTTATGCGGGGGGCGAGGAAAACACATACAGCACACTACGAAAATTTGACAGTGCTAGTGATGTGACACAAACAATGAGTGATATTTCATTACATGAATGAATGAATAAATGTTCATTCATTTTAATTTCTTGTATGTATACGCACGGCTACAGATCACGCTATACAGGGTTATTGGTAAAACACCAGCAACCTCTTTAGGGGTCATTGTACTCATCATTATGAACAACTTTTAATGAAGGACCAAACCTGAAATCGCGAAAAAAAAATCAGCTGCTCCCTACATTTTGACGAGTTTGATGTAGATAAAAATGTACTGAACAGCTGATTTTTTTTTCGCGATTTCGTGTTTGGGCCCATAGTAAAAGTTGTTCATAATGATGAGTACAATGACCCTTTAAGATGTTGCTGGTGTTTTACCAATAACCCTGTATATTTCCAGTATAAGCTGATCTCGCATTGTATAGGATTTCCTTATAATTAGAGATCAGTGTAAACTGGAAATGTATATAGCTTGATGTGTAGTCGTGTGTACCTACACAAAAATACGCAATATGATTAATGCCTGCGAAACTACGTAGGTAGCCAGTAATGACCAAAAAATGTATAGTGCTTTAGAAAAAGAACGATTGTATTTATTTAGAGTCAAATATTTTTTCAAATAACATATTGCTGGACCAGCCGGTCGATTCAGTAAAAATCTCACCGTGAAAACTTAAGTGAAGTAAGTTTGTTTTTGCTAGGAATTGACACTATTGACAGCTCACTCGACGCTCACTTCACCTAAGTTTTCACGGTGAGATGGTTACAGAATCGCACTGCAGTGCCTTTCCCTATCATTCTGCATTTAGGGTCGGCAATTCGGGATACATACTGAGCCCCGTTTTATAATGCGGGCTTATTGTAGGTATACGTGTCAAAAAAGTAGGAAGTGTAGAATATAAATAATAAAACAACACAGCCAATTTTATTATTTCGTTAAAAATAACACTTTTATTTTTACTTATTTATTATTTATTAAAACTTTATGCACAAGTAAAAAAATACTATACAAAGGCGAACTTAATGCCTTAGGCATTTTCTACCAGTCAACCTTAGGGTGATGCAGAGACAAAACATGGTAGGTGCAACACAAGGGATAGATAACTGGCAAAAGAATAAATACTAATAAATACACGTCTTTTACCCGTTCGGTTTCTTTTTTTTACAACTATTTGAGTTCGATGTTTACTAGCTAACTAATTAAATAAACTAAATGAGGTGTTTGATATTTTAGTAGGAAAACATGCGAGTGTTTCATAGCCATAGTCTAGTTCAATGACATTAAACATCTAGACGTTGCCATGATTACCGTGTGAAGCGTGGAAGTGAGACACATATATACGAAATTTTATTATTATCTCCTCACCGCTGTCACTGTGGCGAAGTTGTCAACAGCCTCGGACACCACGGCCTGTCTTGCAGCCGAATTGCGGGTCGCTTAGCGCGGCACGCTAACATCAATGACATCATCCGACGAGCCCTTGTCACCGTCGGCGTTCCAGCTGTATTAGAACCCAATGGCTTGGCACGCGACGATGGCAAGAGACCGGACGGCATGTCATTATTTCCATGGAAGGTGGGTAGGCCTTTAGTGTGGGACGCAACGTGTGTCGATACTCTTGCGCCATCCCACCTTCATGGCTCAGCGTGCTGTGCTGACACTGCTGCTGCGGCTGCGGAAAACCTCAAGCGGCGGAAGTATAATAACCTTATCGGTAATTATATTTTTGAGCGGTTTGGGGTTTGAAAGCGGTGGAATAATTATTAAATTATTCCACCGCGGATAATTTTGTTTTTTTTAAATTGCATGAGCTGCAAAAACTCACATTCGAAACGAACTAACTGTTATTTTTTAATAGCCTAAGCCTACAAAAGAAAAGAATTTAAATCGACTCACAAAGAACTGAAATTAATATTTTATAAATAATATTTTTTTTAATTTCAACCTGACTTATCCAGATACATTCACAAAAAAAAACTGAACTATGTTTACTGAACATACTGACTGAAAAAATCATTTATTGTATCAATCATTCATTCACGTTGTCCCTGCACTATGCAAATTCCTTTAACCCCTCAAGTGTCAACTGCACCCCATGTGTGCATAAGAGAAAGTGCTCGAAATGTCGCGTGCACCCCATGTGTGCATAACTACGTCATCGTCACAGCTCTCATTGGCGATGGTATTTTTTACGTTTCTTTTCACTTTCAACACAATTTGGCTGTATCATTCGATTAATCGATTCATACTTGACCAGTTTTAATAACATTTTAATGGAACACTACTAAAATTTAACGAAACGTAATTTTTACAAATTCATCTGTGATTTTCAAAGTGACGCGCCATTTTTATTTTCATTGCGTAAACAAAAAGTTTTTATTCGTTTTTGGAGTGTTGAACATTGTTTCTAAGTGGAATAGATGTGTAAACATTGCCTACACATTATTGTGTTATCGTAATGAAGATTTTTTGGTGAATATGTGTGTGAATTCGATGTATTGTGATAAAGTTTTATGGTTATGTGAGTGAAAATTATAAAAGTGAAAACATATTTCATCACTGCGAGATGAGGTCAGTTTTATTTGTTTATTGAATAGTATAAATAGTTAGGTAAACTCATAACGAAGCTAGGAAGGTATAATATATACCATGATAATGGCTATAAGTTGCCGATTTCTCAGTTTTTCTGAAGGCCTACTCAAAAATCAAAAAGTTTTCTAAACTTGCGCATCACGCGGGGCGCAGGGGGCGGTCCGGGCCATACACTTGAGGGGTTAATTCCTTCCTGTACTACGTTTTCGCTACCAACGTACCACTGTATTTTTCTATCGTAATGTCAACAACGATTATTTCGACATTGTACTTAAATAAAAGTATTTGAATGTATTATTTATACTAACATGTGGTAAGAAACACCCTGGTTTCGCAAATTTGAAGTGGCAGATCGCTTATCGCACGAGGAAACTGCATAATTCAGCATTTTTTGGGAGCACTTTCTTGCGACACAATACGATACACAATGACAGCTGTCGCCAAATGAATTAGTTTTATATAACGTGCATGGCCATATGGCCAGTCGACTTTGGCAGAGGGGTTCGCTCAGCTATGCCATCTCCATAGGTTAAATGCTCTAAGATTGACACACATGAGTTGAGAATGATGAGGGAGAGCACAGACGAAAAGTAGTATTAATTAGTGAGGGTGAGACAGGAAACCTTTGAGCATTTAGTTAAATGCTCTAAGCAGGAAACGGACTGACTGACTGAACTGACAGTCTGATACTTGACAGCTATGGAAGTACATGTGCAATACTACTTAGCTCAGTCTGTGGTCCGTTATGGTCCGTTCATGGAAGTACTATTGTAATAGTACTTCCATGGGTCCGTTAGGTAATTAGTGGTCTGTGGTCTGTGCTGTCATGCTGGCCTGTGACAGTCTGTGCTGTGAGTGAATTCATAATTCATCCAAATTCATCGTTGGTTGACGTCTTGGACACTCGGTGGCCGTTGAAAATTGTTCTTGTTAGTCACATTTTCTCCTATCCCATCTATAACATTTTATAATAAAGATTTCATTTCGTAAAAGTGAATTACAAATATGGAGGTTACGGATGAAAACTTGGCTACATTAGCGAATTACCTTCAACAGACGCTAAACCCAGACACCAACATAAGGCGACCGGGTATGCAATATTTTCTTTGTTTTTATCGAAACAGTAACGGTTACATGTAACTGATTTACTCGTGAATATATTCTATTAACATTTATTGGTCAACCTGACAGTAATCGATTTCCCATTTAATTGGTGCCAAGTATCATGATAACCTTAAAGCATAGCCATAATATTACTGACGATTTATATTAATGATTATATTGTAATCCGAAGAATTATAGGTATGCACCTACTTACACTATTATAGTTGATGAGTACTAAAAAATGAGTTATTTCTTAGTTGAATAACTTTAATTTGTATTATGGACATAATATTTACTTGCAAGTGGTAACTACACTTACTTGCTGCTTAGTCGCATCAAAATAAGAAAGTAATATCAAAAAATGAAATCCACTTTAAAAAGAAATAAACTCAAAATTATGAAATAACTTTAATTTTGGAAGTTGGTGTCTTAGAATCTGTATTTTAGTTTTTTTGCCACCAACTGCCTAAATGAAAGTTATTTCATAATTTTGAGTTAATTTCTTAGTTGATTTATTTTTTTTAAATTACTTTATAATTCGTAATTTTGAGTTATAACTGGAATATGTGTTTGCAATAAGTAGATCTTGAAAACTACTGAGCCGATTCTGATGAAACTTGCACTGTTCCCTAAGTTGAAGTAAATGTAAGCCAATAAAAAAAGAATGGCCACAGTCCAATTATTAATTTCAGAGAAATGTGTGGACAAACACATACATACACCTATAAAATTTTGTATTTGTTTGGAAGCACAGCAGCTATACCTTCACCTACTAATGTATTTCAAAATTATATGAAAAAATGATAAGGCGCTGACTGACTACGATTTTAAACGTCACACAACCGCATAATCTATTGTCACCATTAGCTGCCTTGAAATAAGGTTGAAAATAATATTTGTGTTGCTGAGATGTGACTAAGCTGCGAATGTGCATTTATTTTCCCAGTTTTCTTTAGATTATTTAGAATATACACAATAAATTAAATAATTGTCCGGTTAAAGTTTAAAAAAAATGCTAATTCTATGAAATTCTTAAAAAGAAAAATGTTGTTATTGCTGAAAATATAGAGATGTTTGACGTCAAAGTGTATTTTTGCGGAGCAACTTCCAAATTTTTTGCTGGGAATATTAAACTATTTTTTACTATTCTATTTGGTTAAAGTTTTTCTTTAAACCCTTTTGTGACCACTGTATTTTTTGCGTCGGATAGTTTCATTGCGTTACGTCATACTCGACAATCCAAGAAACCAATATTTGTGAATGTTGAGCTAACACTGTGCTTGAAGCAGTGTCGCTAACACAATCAAAACAAACGTATTGCGGTAAGAGACATTCTTGACACGAGCATGTGGCATGTTTTTTTGTATGCATTCATGTTTCGAGACCTTTTTTTACAAGTGGTATGGTCAGTGGGTCGTCTTAGGGGCGGAGTTAGTGGGATTAATGACTTTTATTGCACTGTTGTCTGGTGGAAGCTGTTGTGACTTTTTCCTTGTTTCCCCAATTAGATACAATGTGCATTTGTGTGAGGGCAAAAATTAACAAATCAAATCAAAAACAAACATGCATCCTATTGGTCAAAATGCATGCATTGTTTAATCTTAACGGATTATAAACTTAAACCTTTCGGAACGAATTTTCTAAGTAATGGTTAATCATTAATGAAAACCGCATCAAATTCGGTAGCGTAGTTTAGAAGAACAACGCGGTCATACAGTGACACAAAAAGCGACTTTATTATTATGTTGATAATACAAGGTCAGATTAAATATTAACTTGCGATACTCCACGGTTGATGGTCCAGATTTTTTTTTTTTTTATCATTTAAGTGGTGATACCCTTCACACCTGTGGAGTTTCGCTAGTTTGCGATCGAGTCGTGATCCGTGCTATGCCAATGATATTATGAGTACAAAAAAAAAGAAGTAGATAGGTTACCTACCGAACATTCGAAGTTCAAAAATAGCACTATGCTATATTGAACTAAAGGGTGTCTCGGTAAGAATTTGAATTTAAAAATAGTAAATTTATAGATTATTTAAAATTGTTTTATTTACATTTTTTTTCTTAATATGTACAGATGTACTAATGACATTTACATATGAAACAAAATATTGGTTACTTACGTACTTAACTGTTACATTGTTGGCAGCAAGGCACTCTTTTAACGAAATTTTGCAGTAAATGGTGCTGGATTTTGACGAATTTGGAGTACAATTTCTTCTTTGAGACTTCTTATATTTTTAAAATTCAAGTTCTTAGTGAGACACAAGTGAAAGTAGGACGGCATGTCGTAATTATCGGGAGCAAAAAAGAGAAGACGCCGAAAATGTGGCTAATTAGCCAGATTTTGAAGTACCACTTGCGGAGCGTGTATAACCTACCTACCTCTGCTATGCGATTATCACCATAAAGGTGAGCATGCAGAAGTTTGGCCGATAGTAAATAGGAAGTCCACAACAATAAAAATCACTTTTTGCTAATCAATGGTATCAATTTTCTTTGCAGCTGAAAAGTTTTTGGAGAGTGTAGAAGTAAATCAGAACTATGCTATCTTGCTGTTGCACCTCATAGACAAGGAGACGGTGGACCTCACTATCAGGGTAGCTGCGGCAATTGCCTTCAAAAACCTGATCAAAAGAAACTGGCCTGTTGTAAGTATAAGCCACGATGACATTTAATTTTATTTATTTATTTAAATCAGACTTAATTATCCATATTTTTGTTAGTAGGTATACTTAAGAATTATGTTAGTAACCATAGATTCACATTCACCCACAGTCATACTATATTATAACTAAAATTAAAATTATAAAATTTATAAACATTCAGAATCTAATTGAAAACTCATCTCAGCAACAATTTAAAAAACTTGTCAAAAATGTTGGTAATAAGGTATTTTTGACAGAAAGAGACAGAGATTAGAATGCAATCATTCTTATAAGGGAATTGCCCCCTCTGATAATTATACTCTACAGCAGTCATGTCAAACATATGGCCCGCAAATCCTTATCAAGTAGCCCGTGGCCTGCAACAAGATCTAAAGATTTTTACTAACTTATGCCTGAAATTAATAATGTACACAGATACATATTTTATCTCAATCCTAATTTTGATTCCGAAATGGTCTGCTGCTCAGATTATAGAATAAAGGCAGATATACCGCAGCAAACAATAAAGTGAGGCATGTTTATAGACTTGTGTGAGTGACAGCACTATAAGAACACGTGCCTCTGCGTGTACAGTTGCCTGGATAATGAAAAAATTACCGATAATAATTAATTAAGTATATTAAATAAATCATTTACTGTCCCAGAAAAATGCAGAGAAGAGTTATTATGAATTATACAGACATTGTTATTACACATAAAGCCAATCTCTACCGTTGAGATTGTATAGATTTAATGCAGGTACAAGTCAGCGTCAAAAATATTGGGACAAACAGACTGTTCAAAATGATCTCAACAACAGCCTCTTAAGTAAATTTTGTAACCGTATTGAAAAAAAATGATGTGATGTGGTCTTAACAGGAAGAAGACGGAGTGGACCGCATCCATGCTTCAGACAGAGCCACCATCAAGACCCTGATTGTGTCGCTGATGCTGAAGTCTCCTGAAGCCATTCAGAGGCAGTTCAGTGATGCTGTATCCATCATTGGCAAGTGCGACTTCCCTGAGAAGTGGCCAAGCCTCATACCAGAGATGGTTGAGAAGTTTGGTACTGGTAAGTATCTTTTTTAGAGGTGGCAATGACCTGGCGTCTTCGCCAAACGCTAAAAGCGCTGCGCGGTTTTCACTGACAATCAAATGTAAACTTTGTGTAAGTTGAAATTAAGTAAACCAAAATAAATAAGTTTATATTTTTACAGTACTTGTCCGCATTGAAGCTTCAACGCGGACAAGTACTGTCAAGTACAAGTTAGTATCCCTTTTTAATTTTTATTATGTAGCATAATTTTAATTTACATGATAATATTTACATAAGTTAAAAGGTAACAGTCTTAAATCATCATTTCGCGTTCAGGATGATGTTGGCGCTCCCCCGCTATTGCAGCGCATCGACTATGTTTGCGGAAGCGCGTGTGGATTGCTTCCACGCCATTATGCGCAAGAGAGGCACGTCGCTGGTGCGGCGAGTGCGGGGGAGCGCCAACAGCATGCTGGCCGCGCTCGCGGAAAGGCTTGATTGTGCCATCATCTCCCACTGCTGTAAGCGGCATGTGGCAGGCTGATGCGACTAGCAAACCTCATTAATGTTAATTAATTAATTGTTATTATTTCTCACTATAATTTTTATTTATTTTTATTTTTTTTTTTTTTTTTTATTTTTTTGTATTATGAATTTATGATGTTATTAATGAATTGGATTATCTTAATTAATTTTGTAATGTGACTGTATGAGTGTTTTTGGTACTATGAGTCAGTGATACTCGAAATAAAATGATTTTATTTTATTTTATTTATTTATTATAGTATGTACAAGTAGGTATATAAAAAAGGGAGAAGAAAGAATCATAAGGCATCAAAAAATTCGTCCGCATCACTGTCAACAGGAATTGTGCCCAAAAGGCTGGGAGCATTGCCACACAACGTGGCAATGCTGCCAGCCTTTCTGATTCTTTGGCCAAAAATAGGCCAGCCTTCTGGTCCCATAGAGAGTCGGACATAAGAGCCCTTTGAATATCGCGGGCTACCTTAGCTCAACCCCCTTTAATTTGCTTGTTACAGGTGATTTCCACATCATCAATGGAGTGTTACGAACGGCCCATTCTTTGTTCAAACGGTACCGTTACGAGTTCAAATCGCAGAAGCTTTGGGAAGAAATTAAGCATGTCCTCGAGAACTTTGCTAAACCACTCACGGATTTGTTTGTTGTAAGTACACTTTTACGTACTTAATTGGTTGTGTTAAAGAGTGCCTACTAAGGTACGATTTCCTAGAAGTGCGGTGGCCGTCACAAAACGGCCGCAATGACAGCTGTAAATTGCGGAAACCGTAGCTTAAGTGTCACCCTGCGTGCTAGCCAAAAATTTATTTTTATTTATTTATTTTATCGATGGGGCCGTCACCGAGAACGGTCGCCGAAGTTTTGAGAAGTTCGGCGCGACCGCTAGAACTCGGGCTAGAGATTGTGACGGGCCGATGTGCCGGCACTCCGACAGTACAACACACATTCATCATTCATAAGCCATTGCATTTTTTGAAGAATTAGTTTGTTCAACGAAGATTGTTGAATTTTTGTCACAATTAATTAATAAATTCTTTGTTTACACTTCAAAGTCACAAACATCATATTCATATTTCATATTCATATTCATATTCTTTATTGTGGATCATAGGTAAGTACACAATACATACAATGTTCTTATAGTAAAATAGGATCAGCTATGTCCCGCCGCTTAGGCATACAATAACAGTCATAATAATAATTGAGATTAATGAATTTAAATACGTCAAGATTACACAAATTCGAATAAATGTCACAAAAATAAATGTCAAACTATAGCTATTATACATTGAAATATTATTATTATAAAGATACTAGTAGATAAATATTCAATTATTGTATCTTGCGACAGTTACCGTACGCATCATGTTTGAGGACAACTATAATGTGCAAGCGATTTGTCACTTAGGAAATCATTTACAGAATAGTAACATTTATCTACTAACATCTGTGTAGCCCTGACTCTTGTACTAGGAGTCTTTTATCACAAGACTTTTCACTTTACACGGAATATGTTGTAGAAGCGAGATAGACAACAAATTAAATAAATTACAGTAAATGGTATGCATTGACATGTAGGCTTACAAAATATATACAAGAGAACAAAATTTTAAAAAAAGAAGTAATGATAGAAGATTAATGGATTTATGTTTGTGAGTTACGCAGTTAGCCGGCATTCGCACGGACGTAAAAATATCGCGGCGGCATTTTATCGCGCACTGGATTTGCAACTCTCGGTGCTGAGCAGAGCATTGAGAATCCAACCTAACAACAACAGAGTGCATCCCAGCGCGTCGAAAAAACACTGTTGGATTTTCAACTCTCGGCGCTAAGCAGAGTGTTGAAAATCAAGTGCGCGAAAAATAAATCGCCGCGATATTTTAACGTCCGTACGAACGTCGGCTTAGGGGGGTCCTAGTCGCCGCTGGGGTCGCGGGTAGTTTAAAAAAGATACCGTTGCCCTGGCATAGGCAACTGAAGGAACACGGGTGGGTTTTAATCAGTAAAAGTCTGACACGCCCTTCCGCTCCACCCAGAGCGGGAGAAGTTATTTGATGATTTCCCTTCCTCAAAAAAAAAAAGGGGGGTCCTAGTCTGTTCCCCATTTCTCATTCCATACAACTCTGCCTGTTGTAGTCGCAAGCGCTACTGCTGAGTATTCCTGGGTTCGATTCCCAGGTAGTGCAAAATCTTATTGGGGTTTCTTATCAGGACTAGTTCAGTAGCAGCCCGGAGTCTGGATTAGTGCCCGGTTGTTTCAATTTTTGTGAATGGGAGTACCATGGGGCCATTTATTATTGTAGGGAAGTTAGACTTGAAATAGCATGGCAGTTGAGAGTTTGTCATTCTCACTTAAATGTCTCGCTGATGGTGGCGCGTATTTAGTTCCCTACAAAATGGTTCAGCTGGATGGTGCTGATCCACGCGACATGTTTGTGAACGGGCGCCTTCAGTTGAGACTGGTCATCTCTTATCTGCCAGGGCTTATTTTTAATTTTATATTTTAACTTGTTTTTAAGTATTTTTTATTTTTTTACATTGTTCTTACATGTAAGAGCAACAAATATAATGTACCCAGGATGTTGTATTACTTATCTTGATTTAAAAGAGTGTCCATGGAGTTTCTGGCCCGTTCTTCTCCATACAGATCTACGTTTTGGAATGGGCAACTAGCTTCAACTTTCTGACTAACTAACCGACTCTTTGACAATTCAAAAGTGCCTGTAATTGGTTTAATTGAAATA
The DNA here is from genome assembly GCA_905163495.3 of Cosmia trapezina. NCBI lineage: Eukaryota > Metazoa > Arthropoda > Insecta > Lepidoptera > Noctuidae > Cosmia > Cosmia trapezina. Next base: position 14,595,495 of record LR991040.1, on the reverse strand, counting down.
AATGCTTTGAGTTTGAGTTGATGCCAATAGGCTCGCCCCCTATAACATGGGACTTTGTCCAACCCTTCGGGGATTACAGGTTATGTAAGTTATATATTTTATGTTACAGGCTACAATAGATTTGACGACGAAACACGCCGACAACCCACAAGCGTTGCGCGTCATCTATGGATCCCTAGTACTAATATGTAAGGTGTTCTACTCACTCAACTATCAAGACTTGCCGGAATTTTTTGAAGACAACATGCCTATCTGGATGCCGAACCTACTCAATCTATTACAAGTCAAAGTACCTTGCTTGGAGACTGATGTGAGTTCATAATATACATACTAGCTACTGAATGCGACTTCGTCCGCGTGAAATTTCTTGTTTCTCCAACTCACTCCGTCGCATCGCATCTAGCTTGACTGACCGACCCCTTGACAATTCAAGAGTGCCTTTTTATCTATATATATAAACCGCACTATGCAAAAAGGCGACGATTAGATATACCTGTAACTAGAACTTGTGGGAATCTGTTGTCTTTAGAGTTGAGGAAGACTATCCGCTCGTGATACAGTTTAATACTAGTATGAGGGGATAGGGCGAATCAGTCTAAAGACAACCAAACAGTAAGACCACTTCACACTCTCCAACTGTAGATCTGCACAAAAAAACAAAATAGCTATTTCTGTTTATTTTTGTTTATTATTAAGTTACTGTATGGTTGTCTCATTAATGCAATAAAGATTATTATTATTATTTTTATTTTATATGTTTACATATCTCGGGACCCGGGGGTCCCGGACCTTTGGAAGGCATACGAGGGGCCGAAGCCAACTCGCAGAGGCCCCTTAAACAATTTTAAATGACGAGGCGGCACCAGCCGACGATTATCCCTGTATGCACTCTGCAAGTGCACCCAAGGACAACCCCCGGCTGGTGCAGGACTATTGCAGAACATGGAAACAAAACATATTGGGCTATAGGTTTGGGTGGCTGTGGACTGGTTACTTAGAACTATGAAAGGACTATGGCCCCCGCCTGATCAATGTTTTATTATACACGAAAAAAAAAATGGCAGGGGGTGACTTGCACACTCAATAATGGGCCCCCGCAAACGGTCGCTAGCACATAGTGTCGTAGCGGCAAGGGGGCAACATGTCTTGAGGCGCTTGTGAGGAGTGGAGAGGTATCCCACGGCTATCAGGACAATCCCGGAAGTACGGTCAAGATCCCTACCAGCATCTTACTGGGATACTTCCTTCCTCCGAGCACGTTTGCTCTTGCGAATCTCCACTCAAACCGGCCAATAAAGGCAAGAAAGAGGTGGGAGGTCTGTTCCTCGTCAATGTTCACTCCAGCCGGCCAATAAAGGCAAGCGAGAGGTGAGGATCAAGACTTCTCCCGGGAGATAGGGTCCGTGGGGTCGCTACTGCCCAACAGCTCGCCACATGCTGCCCTGCGGGTTTCTGTATCTCTCTTGGTCTGGCTCCTCATCCTAGACCTGTTCCGGCAAAGTAAACTCTACAGGCACAGACCCAGAATTAGGAGCGCGCAAGCCCCACCACGACATCAACGTAGAGATACTGCGGTGGGGGTTATTATTATTATTATTATATAAAAAGTCGTGTTAGTTACACTATTTATAACTCAAGAACGGCTGAACCGATTTGGCTGAAAATTGTTGGGGAGGTAGCTTAGAACCAGGAGACAGACATACTTAAAAAAAAACGTATGACACGTGGTATAAAAACGGCTGGACAGATTTAGATAAAACTTTTGTGTGTATTGAATGGGTTCCTGGATGGTTTGAAAACACAATTGGACCCGGTAGGTGGCGCTGCAGTCGGGTTTTAGGATCGTTAAGATAGTACAACCTCCGGGGCCGCTAGTTTTAAATAAATATTTTAAGTTTTAGTTTAGTGGTGTGAAAAGTAAATTTTCTTTTCAGGATGACGACGAAAAGCCGGGCGTGTTGGAGCAACTTCGAACGGAAGTGTGCGAATGTGCGGCGTTGTATGCTCTGAAGTATGAGGAGGAGTTCGGGCCGCACGCGCCCGCCTTCGTCACCTGCGTGTGGACCGTGCTCCTGGCCACCGGGCCGCAGCCGAAGTACGATGCGGTCAGTACAGCAACCTTGTTCACGTATAAAGAAAACTGCGAAGTGCGTGTCTACAAGAATAGGATTACAACCCATCCAAATAAATTGGCATCAAACCTAATGAAAACGAAGACATTCAGGAGGCTTAAAAGATTAGACCCACAAGACTTGATATGAAGACTAACAAACTAATATACAGATTGTGGATGAGCCATTGGGCGCATACCAAGAATGGCTAAAACCAATAATAATACCAAATGATACTGAATGTCAATAAATGGACGGATTGCATCAGAAAAAAAATGCGTGTCAGATCGGACCACGCACAATGAAGGGTTCTGTAGTTAGAATGAATTTATCCCAAAAACAAACATAACATTTTAATTGAAAAACATGTTCCCATACATTGATATACGTCATGGCTAATTCTCCAACTTGAAATCGCGAAAAAAAAAATGGTGATTTCTGCGTCGGTCCCATAGTAAAAGCTTTGTTCATAATGATGAGTACAATGACCCCTTAAGAGGTTGTGCGTTATTTAAATTACACCTTGTATAAAAAATACGAAGCGCGTTACGGTCAACAACAGAAATCACGCGATATTAAGTGTTCCATCGTTTGTGGAACAGCACCACATTTACTCCTGGGCAGAGTTAACTGTGAATCTCCACCTGAGCAGGATTTCCTTGCTTCGGCCAACTTGGGTCCGTGTTCAAAGACTTCCAGCACGTAGGTTACGTAGGTTTTGTCGATGGAAGAATAGACAAAATGACACGAGACGTTAGACGTTAGAAATCTTTCTACAATCTGTCATTTTGTATGTTCTTCAAAACGGGTTTTGTCGATGGAAGAATAGACAAAATGACACAAGACGTTAGACTTTAGAAATCTTTCTACAATCTGTCATTTTGTCTATTCTTGAAAACGGGTTTTGTCGATGGGAGAATAGACAAAATGACACGAGATGTTAGACGTTAGCAATCTTTCTACAATCTGTCATTTTGTCTATTCTTCCGTCGACAAAACCCGTTTCTATGGTGGTCATGCTACGTGTGCAGGTTAGCCAAGCCAACTCATGTGTGTCGAAGTGGGAGATTTCGGGTTGGGTAGGGACACATTTCTCGCCACAGGTTTAGTCTGTAAGAAGTTATGTAATGCTCTTTTATATTAATGAAATGAATGATATTTTTATGAATGTATGGAAAGGTATTTTTATGAATGAATGGAATGATATTTTATGATTTATTTGCTTCAATTGTATTTTTCTTGTATATGGGTACTCTTTCTTGCCTGCAATAAAACACTATTTATTTATTTATTTTTATTATTATATTTTTCAGTTAGTATCGAATGCGCTGACTTTCTTAGCGAAAATAGCTGAGAAGAATAACTACAAGAGTTTGTTCGAGGACCCCGCAACACTTAGCAGCATATGCGAAAAAGTTGTCATACCCAACATGGAGTTTAGAGGTAATTTATTGTTTAATAGCGACCCGCCCTTGCTACGCACAGTTTGTACGATTTGCATCCTCGTCAGATTTCATGGTGTGATACAGAACATCAAACCGAACAACTTTCTGCATGAGACCAACATCGTAATTTCGAAAAAAATTCCAACTGTCCCATAGAAAACTTCAATACCTACTCGACGCAAAAGTCTGTGACGGCTGATTATTTTTTCGTGATTACGATGTTGGTGCCATGGAAAAGGTTATTCGGTTTGATGGTCTATACTATAACCCTTAAATTTGACGAGGATGCAAAAGGACACATTGTATGTAAGTTTTTGACATATCTCGGGACCCTGGGGTTCCGAAACATTGTGACATTCACCAATTATAAGTCATTATGGCACACCGCATGCAAGCTACTTGCATACTTTTGTGCAAGTTACAGGCAAGTGTTTTCTCGCTCTTTGACCAATTACCGTATTTAAGGGGGATGCGCTGAAAAACAAAAAAAGAACAGATTTCTCAATTCATACTTCAAAGTACAATGCACTACCAGCGGTTGTTAAACCCAAATAAATTCATCAAATCATTTTTATTTTGTCGAGTTTCACGCCTTCAAAAAAATTTTTTTTATTGTTAATACACAATAGTAACTGACTACCAAAACATAAACCCCATTTTAATGTAAGCTCTATTCCAATGTTTTAGAATCGGACATGGAGTTATTTGAGGACAACCCGGAGGAGTATGTGCGTCGTGACATCGAAGGTTCGGACGTGGACACGCGCCGCCGCGCCGCCTGCGACCTGGTGCGGACACTCGCGGTGCACTACGAGGACAAGATGATGAACATCTTCGGGCAGTACGTGCAGGTACGAGATACGTCTGTTTCTTTCACACTTCTTCCTAAGTATCCTATGTCTTTCTCCTGGTTCTAAGCTACCTCCCCACCAATTTTCAGCCGTTCTTGAGTTATAAATACTGTAACTAACACACTTTCTTTTATATATACAACATGAGTTTTTGTTTATACTGAACCCGAAAAGGGGTCATTGTACTCATAATTTTGAACAATTTTCTCTATGGGACCAAACCTTGAAATCGCGAAAAAAAATCAGCTGTTCAGTATATTTTGACGAGTTTGATGTAGATAAATGTACAGCTGATTTTTTTTTCGCGATTTTAGGTTTGGTCCCATAGTAAAAGTTGTTCAAAATGATGAGTACAATGACCCCTTTTCGGGTTTAGTATAAACAAAAACTAATGTATAGATGTGTGTCCTTCACAATGTTACTAGCTCAGAATCTTACTGACTCTTGTTTTCAGCTGATGCTAGCAAAGTACGGAGAGATCGGTGCAACGGCGTGGCGAGGCAAGGACGCGGCGATGTACCTCGTGACGTCACTGGCGTCGCGCGGCAGCACGCAGGCCGCCGGGGTCACGCGCGCCTCGCCGCTCGTGGACCTCGCGCAGTTCGCTATGGCGCATGTACTGCCCGAGCTGCAGAGACCAGACGGTAGGTTTGACACTTCTTCAAAGTACGGAGAGATCGGTGCAACGGCGTGGCGAGGCAAGGACGCGGCGATGTACCTCGTGACGTCACTGGCGTCGCGCGGCAGCACGCAGGCCGCCGGGGTCACGCGCGCCTCGCCGCTCGTGGACCTCGCGCAGTTCGCTATGGCGCATGTACTGCCCGAGCTGCAGAGACCAGACGGTAGGTTTGACACTTCTTCAAAGTACGGAGAGATCGGTGCAACGGCGTGGCGAGGCAAGGACGCGGCGATGTACCTCGTGACGTCACTGGCGTCGCGCGGCAGCACGCAGGCCGCCGGGGTCACGCGCGCCTCGCCGCTCGTGGACCTCGCGCAGTTCGCTATGGCGCATGTACTGCCCGAGCTGCAGAGACCAGACGGTAGGTTTGACACTTCTTCAAAGTACGGAGAGATCGGTGCAACGGCGTGGCGAGGCAAGGACGCGGCGATGTACCTCGTGACGTCACTGGCGTCGCGCGGCAGCACGCAGGCCGCCGGGGTCACGCGCGCCTCGCCGCTCGTGGACCTCGCGCAGTTCGCTATGGCGCATGTACTGCCCGAGCTGCAGAGACCAGACGGTAGGTTTGACACTTCTTCAAAGTACGGAGAGATCGGTGCAACGGCGTGGCGAGGCAAGGACGCGGCGATGTACCTCGTGACGTCACTGGCGTCGCGCGGCAGCACGCAGGCCGCCGGGGTCACGCGCGCCTCGCCGCTCGTGGACCTCGCGCAGTTCGCTATGGCGCATGTACTGCCCGAGCTGCAGAGACCAGACGGTAGGTTTGACACTTCTTCAAAGTACGGAGAGATCGGTGCAACGGCGTGGCGAGGCAAGGACGCGGCGATGTACCTCGTGACGTCACTGGCGTCGCGCGGCAGCACGCAGGCCGCCGGGGTCACGCGCGCCTCGCCGCTCGTGGACCTCGCGCAGTTCGCTATGGCGCATGTACTGCCCGAGCTGCAGAGACCAGACGGTAGGTTTGACACTTCTTCAAAGTACGGAGGGATCGGTGCAACGGCGTGGCGAGGCAAGGACGCGGCGATGTACCTCGTGACGTCACTGGCGTCGCGCGGCAGCACGCAGGCCGCCGGGGTCACGCGCGCCTCGCCGCTCGTGGACCTCGCGCAGTTCGCTATGGCGCATGTACTGCCCGAGCTGCAGAGACCAGACGGTAGGTTTGACACTTCTTCAAAGTACGGAGAGATCGGTGCAACGGCGTGGCGAGGCAAGGACGCGGCGATGTACCTCGTGACGTCACTGGCGTCGCGCGGCAGCACGCAGGCCGCCGGGGTCACGCGCGCCTCGCCGCTCGTGGACCTCGCGCAGTTCGCTATGGCGCATGTACTGCCCGAGCTGCAGAGACCAGACGGTAGGTTTGACACTTCTTCAAAGTACGGAGAGATCGGTGCAACGGCGTGGCGAGGCAAGGACGCGGCGATGTACCTCGTGACGTCACTGGCGTCGCGCGGCAGCACGCAGGCCGCCGGGGTCACGCGCGCCTCGCCGCTCGTGGACCTCGCGCAGTTCGCTATGGCGCATGTACTGCCCGAGCTGCAGAGACCAGACGGTAGGTTTGACACTTCTTCAAAGTACGGAGAGATCGGTGCAACGGCGTGGCGAGGCAAGGACGCGGCGATGTACCTCGTGACGTCACTGGCGTCGCGCGGCAGCACGCAGGCCGCCGGGGTCACGCGCGCCTCGCCGCTCGTGGACCTCGCGCAGTTCGCTATGGCGCATGTACTGCCCGAGCTGCAGAGACCAGACGGTAGGTTTGACACTTCTTCAAAGTACGGAGAGATCGGTGCAACGGCGTGGCGAGGCAAGGACGCGGCGATGTACCTCGTGACGTCACTGGCGTCGCGCGGCAGCACGCAGGCCGCCGGGGTCACGCGCGCCTCGCCGCTCGTGGACCTCGCGCAGTTCGCTATGGCGCATGTACTGCCCGAGCTGCAGAGACCAGACGGTAGGTTTGACACTTCTTCAAAGTACGGAGAGATCGGTGCAACGGCGTGGCGAGGCAAGGACGCGGCGATGTACCTCGTGACGTCACTGGCGTCGCGCGGCAGCACGCAGGCCGCCGGGGTCACGCGCGCCTCGCCGCTCGTGGACCTCGCGCAGTTCGCTATGGCGCATGTACTGCCCGAGCTGCAGAGACCAGACGGTAGGTTTGACACTTCTTCAAAGTACGGAGAGATCGGTGCAACGGCGTGGCGAGGCAAGGACGCGGCGATGTACCTCGTGACGTCACTGGCGTCGCGCGGCAGCACGCAGGCCGCCGGGGTCACGCGCGCCTCGCCGCTCGTGGACCTCGCGCAGTTCGCTATGGCGCATGTACTGCCCGAGCTGCAGAGACCAGACGGTAGGTTTGACACTTCTTCAAAGTACGGAGAGATCGGTGCAACGGCGTGGCGAGGCAAGGACGCGGCGATGTACCTCGTGACGTCACTGGCGTCGCGCGGCAGCACGCAGGCCGCCGGGGTCACGCGCGCCTCGCCGCTCGTGGACCTCGCGCAGTTCGCTATGGCGCATGTACTGCCCGAGCTGCAGAGACCAGACGGTAGGTTTGACACTTCTTCAAAGTACGGAGAGATCGGTGCAACGGCGTGGCGAGGCAAGGACGCGGCGATGTACCTCGTGACGTCACTGGCGTCGCGCGGCAGCACGCAGGCCGCCGGGGTCACGCGCGCCTCGCCGCTCGTGGACCTCGCGCAGTTCGCTATGGCGCATGTACTGCCCGAGCTGCAGAGACCAGACGGTAGGTTTGACACTTCTTCAAAGTACGGAGAGATCGGTGCAACGGCGTGGCGAGGCAAGGACGCGGCGATGTACCTCGTGACGTCACTGGCGTCGCGCGGCAGCACGCAGGCCGCCGGGGTCACGCGCGCCTCGCCGCTCGTGGACCTCGCGCAGTTCGCTATGGCGCATGTACTGCCCGAGCTGCAGAGACCAGACGGTAGGTTTGACACTTCTTCAAAGTACGGAGAGATCGGTGCAACGGCGTGGCGAGGCAAGGACGCGGCGATGTACCTCGTGACGTCACTGGCGTCGCGCGGCAGCACGCAGGCCGCCGGGGTCACGCGCGCCTCGCCGCTCGTGGACCTCGCGCAGTTCGCTATGGCGCATGTACTGCCCGAGCTGCAGAGACCAGACGGTAGGTTTGACACTTCTTCAAAGTACGGAGAGATCGGTGCAACGGCGTGGCGAGGCAAGGACGCGGCGATGTACCTCGTGACGTCACTGGCGTCGCGCGGCAGCACGCAGGCCGCCGGGGTCACGCGCGCCTCGCCGCTCGTGGACCTCGCGCAGTTCGCTATGGCGCATGTACTGCCCGAGCTGCAGAGACCAGACGGTAGGTTTGACACTTCTTCAAAGTACGGAGAGATCGGTGCAACGGCGTGGCGAGGCAAGGACGCGGCGATGTACCTCGTGACGTCACTGGCGTCGCGCGGCAGCACGCAGGCCGCCGGGGTCACGCGCGCCTCGCCGCTCGTGGACCTCGCGCAGTTCGCTATGGCGCATGTACTGCCCGAGCTGCAGAGACCAGACGGTAGGTTTGACACTTCTTCAAAGTACGGAGAGATCGGTGCAACGGCGTGGCGAGGCAAGGACGCGGCGATGTACCTCGTGACGTCACTGGCGTCGCGCGGCAGCACGCAGGCCGCCGGGGTCACGCGCGCCTCGCCGCTCGTGGACCTCGCGCAGTTCGCTATGGCGCATGTACTGCCCGAGCTGCAGAGACCAGACGGTAGGTTTGACACTTCTTCAAAGTACGGAGAGATCGGTGCAACGGCGTGGCGAGGCAAGGACGCGGCGATGTACCTCGTGACGTCACTGGCGTCGCGCGGCAGCACGCAGGCCGCCGGGGTCACGCGCGCCTCGCCGCTCGTGGACCTCGCGCAGTTCGCTATGGCGCATGTACTGCCCGAGCTGCAGAGACCAGACGGTAGGTTTGACACTTCTTCAAAGTACGGAGAGATCGGTGCAACGGCGTGGCGAGGCAAGGACGCGGCGATGTACCTCGTGACGTCACTGGCGTCGCGCGGCAGCACGCAGGCCGCCGGGGTCACGCGCGCCTCGCCGCTCGTGGACCTCGCGCAGTTCGCTATGGCGCATGTACTGCCCGAGCTGCAGAGACCAGACGGTAGGTTTGACACTTCTTCAAAGTACGGAGGGATCGGTGCAACGGCGTGGCGAGGCAAGGACGCGGCGATGTACCTCGTGACGTCACTGGCGTCGCGCGGCAGCACGCAGGCCGCCGGGGTCACGCGCGCCTCGCCGCTCGTGGACCTCGCGCAGTTCGCTATGGCGCATGTACTGCCCGAGCTGCAGAGACCAGACGGTAGGTTTGACACTTCTTCAAAGTACGGAGAGATCGGTGCAACGGCGTGGCGAGGCAAGGACGCGGCGATGTACCTCGTGACGTCACTGGCGTCGCGCGGCAGCACGCAGGCCGCCGGGGTCACGCGCGCCTCGCCGCTCGTGGACCTCGCGCAGTTCGCTATGGCGCATGTACTGCCCGAGCTGCAGAGACCAGACGGTAGGTTTGACACTTCTTCAAAGTACGGAGAGATCGGTGCAACGGCGTGGCGAGGCAAGGACGCGGCGATGTACCTCGTGACGTCACTGGCGTCGCGCGGCAGCACGCAGGCCGCCGGGGTCACGCGCGCCTCGCCGCTCGTGGACCTCGCGCAGTTCGCTATGGCGCATGTACTGCCCGAGCTGCAGAGACCAGACGGTAGGTTTGACACTTCTTCAAAGTACGGAGAGATCGGTGCAACGGCGTGGCGAGGCAAGGACGCGGCGATGTACCTCGTGACGTCACTGGCGTCGCGCGGCAGCACGCAGGCCGCCGGGGTCACGCGCGCCTCGCCGCTCGTGGACCTCGCGCAGTTCGCTATGGCGCATGTACTGCCCGAGCTGCAGAGACCAGACGGTAGGTTTGACACTTCTTCAAAGTACGGAGAGATCGGTGCAACGGCGTGGCGAGGCAAGGACGCGGCGATGTACCTCGTGACGTCACTGGCGTCGCGCGGCAGCACGCAGGCCGCCGGGGTCACGCGCGCCTCGCCGCTCGTGGACCTCGCGCAGTTCGCTATGGCGCATGTACTGCCCGAGCTGCAGAGACCAGACGGTAGGTTTGACACTTCTTCAAAGTACGGAGAGATCGGTGCAACGGCGTGGCGAGGCAAGGACGCGGCGATGTACCTCGTGACGTCACTGGCGTCGCGCGGCAGCACGCAGGCCGCCGGGGTCACGCGCGCCTCGCCGCTCGTGGACCTCGCGCAGTTCGCTATGGCGCATGTACTGCCCGAGCTGCAGAGACCAGACGGTAGGTTTGACACTTCTTCACAGCTAAAGCACTAGAAAGTGGTGAAGGGCGAGCGTTTTGGAGGACTGTCTTATGTAATGTTGACATTCAAATAGTACTGACTTTCAGCCGAATTTGAACAAATGACTTGATACTCAAACTTCAAACTCAACTCAAAGTGTATACTTTAATCAAACTAATTAATTACAGGCACTTTCAGACAGTACCTAGTCAGAAAGATGCCCATTCCAAAACTTAGATCTCTATGGACAAGAACGGGCAAGTCTCTCCTCGGAAGATATTTCAAAATCCTGGGTACATTAGTCTTATTGCTTCTACAACATGTCTCAGATTATATGGCACAACTGCTTAAGCTTAACTGCTTGCATTATGGACAACTTTTACTATGGGACCAAACCCGCAATCGCGAAAAAAAAATCGGCTGCTCCCTACATTTTGACGAGTTTGATCTAGCTAGATAAATGTACTAAACAGCACGCGTAGCATGACGACGTATTGTCAACGGAAGAATAGACAAAATTACACATTGCCATGCTTAGACGCGTAGAATGCTTAGAAATATTTCTACAATCTGTCATTTTGTCTATTCTTCCGTCGACAAAACTCGTTTCTATGGTGGTAATACTGCAAAATCAAAATTTTATTAATTTGGACAGCAATGATCCATAACTACTCGTGCAGCTGATTTTTTTTCCGCGATTTCATGTTTGGTCCCGTAGGCTGTTCTGCCATCAATTCTGGGACATGTTGTTTAATGTAAAAAATAAAAAAACCAAAATATTTAAAAAAAAAAGCCTTGGCAGCCAAGACATGATCAGTCTCAACTGACGGCGCCCGTTCACGAACATGACGCGTGGATCAGCACCATCCAGCTCGGCAATTTTGTAGGGAACCAAATGATCCAACACACGCGCCACCGTCAGCGAGATTGATATAGTTAGGGTTAGTTATTGCAATTTAAACCTTATGATTAACAACATAAAGGCTTCAAGACACGCCTTCGTGACATAAATTCTACTGTGATGTACTTGTGACGTCACTGGCGTCGCGGCAGCACGCAGGCGGAGCATACCATACTATTGTCACAGTCTATCTACTTGGGACCTCGAGCCCCAAAGACCAATTACTAGTCGCACATTTTAAATTAAATTATATAAGTACAACTTATTTATTGTCAACGTAAAAATTGTTTCTATGTTAATTTATGTAATTGTTGTTGTACCGTTTTAATTCATCTTCCTGCCCTTATCCCATCTTCCATTCTCCCCTGTCAACCGTCACGCTATCATTCACTCCCTTCTCTTTCATATCATTCCTCACACTATCCATCCATCTTTTCTTTGGCCTTCCGCTGCCTCTCCATCCATCAACATGTACCGTTTTAACCCCTCAAGTGTCTGAGTAGGGCTAATTTTAGACACAAAACCCCCGCGAGTGGGGAGGGTTGGGGGTTAGCTGCGAACCCCATAGGTTCACAACTACTGATGATGATATGTTATGTTTTCCATCGGATGATGTTTTTTTACGTTTATATATATGTGATATAAGCTTATATACCCAAGTGTGCAAAAGGACAAAACTTTACATAATGTAAAGTTTTGTCCTTTTGCACACTTGGGGTGCATTTGACACGGGAGGGGGAGGGGGGGTTAGCTGCGAACTCCATAGGTTCACAACTAATGATGATGATTGGTTTTCCATCGGATGATGTTTTTTTTACGTTTATATATATGTGATTTATGCTTATATACCTATTATATAAAGGGTTTCCCTTATGCACACATGGGGTGCATTCGACATTTGAGGGGTGAACTATAATAAATAAATGTCTTGTATAACTGTTTATAATATTAAGGTGTACCTGTTGTTTCAGTTAACGAGTTGCCTGTACTGAAGGCAGACGCCATCAAGTACGTGATGACATTCCGGTCGCTGCTACCCAAGGATCTTATCACCGCCGCCGTACCTCTGCTGGTGAGTACTTTTTAAACGACTTCAAACAAAGGAGGTTAAGCATTCGGCTGTTTTTTGTTTTTCATGTAAGTATGTACAGTACGACAACGTTAAAAAAATCCATCGTTTATCTTCGGAAAAACCGAAATGGAGCGAATCAAATGTGACTATCGACCAATACAAATTGATTTAATATATTCCCACCTAAATTATTATACAAAGACATTGAACCTCTAGACGTTGCCATGATTACAGTGTGAAGTGTGGAAGTGAGACACATACGAAATTAATAGGAAAATTTAGACAAAGCATCGTATCTTCTGTCTGTCTGTCTATACGGCGTGCCGTATTTTTGCATGGCGAACTTTTGAATGTTAGCCAAACAAAGTGCTTTCACTGGTACAAAATTTATCTTGCGTCGATTAATTTAACTTTTTTTTACAGTTTTTGCATTGTGCGTATGTATTGACATGGGTTTCAGACCAAAATATGGAAGATTTCTTACGTTACACTTCATTTCTCATACCACATAACCTAGAAAAAGTATTATATTGCTGTCTCATGACCGTCCACGCGGTGGCTCCATCTAGATGTATATTATCTAAGTTATTATAGATTGACGCACTAATCACTCACTCCCTCACTCTCTTTTAAGAAAAAAGAGATTGTTTTTATTCTGTGGCTAACAATTTTCGTAACAACCTAGTATGTTTACTATGTGTTTCCCGCACAGATAGCGCACATCGGCGGGCGCGGCGTAGTGCGCACGTACGGCGCGTGCGCCATAGAAAAGCTGGTCGCCGGCGGTATGTTGGACCGCGCCGCGTTACAGCCGCACGCGGCCGCGCTACTCTCCGCGCTGTTCAACGCGCTCGGCGAGCAGAACTCGCCGCTGGACCACAACGAGTATGTCATGAAAGGTATGTGTAAACATGGCGGAACTGTAAAAAGAATAGATAGAGAGAGAGAAAAAAACAAAAAAAAAACAAAACAAAAAAATACAGCTATAAATGTTGAAAATACGAAAATGAATGAATGATGATGATGTTGAATGTTGGTTGGTTGATGGTGTTGATATATATTATTGGTTGTGACCACGATCGCTGCAAGGCGGTCGAAACGTCGGGAAACAAGTAGGTACCTGTTTACCTCTTAAAAAAAGGGATATCGCGATAACGCCCGTTCTCGATATTGTTTTATAATGAATATAGATATGACAGAGAAGGCATGTCTCTCTCGTTATCAGCCATATTCTAACCACTGTGGGCGTACCAGTGTTGGTTATTGCGCAATAGAAGAACCGTTTGCAGTTCAAATCAAATTATAATTTTATGATCAAATATAATCACAATAGCAATTCACACATATACACGGAGATACAGAGAATTTATTAACTGTGTTAAAGTAAATATGTATACCAACTCACCTACAATAAGTACCTATTAAGAGTGTGGTCGCCTATTTTCGCGCTCGGATTTTAAACATCTGACGCTCGACGCCGCGTAGCGAGTGCGCGTGTGTGCGTTTTTCCTCATGTACAGCACACAGTTACGATGCTGCGACGACTAAACGATCTTGATCTGTAGCTATGGCGTACCTATATTTTTTTGAAATAAAAGCTAGAGGTTTACGGAGAAAATAAAAAGACTGTCCACAATACATGATTAGTGTATTTTAATTAAATTTATACAAATATGGATGAAGAAAATAATATTATGTAGGTACTTATAAAAACTAAACTCATTTTACTTATTTGCTTAAGTATTTGTATACTTATAAGTAATTGAAGTTTTATAAAAGTATTTGTATTTGACGACACGGTTGGCGCAGTGGCTGAGCAATTGACTGCTGCGCAGCATGTCGTGGGTTCGATTCCCGCACGGAACAAATATTTGTACGACCTTTTTTTTTTTTTTTTTAATTTATTTCAACAAAAGTTACACAAGAGTATTTTACAGATCTTCTGCCAAACTGCAGGACAGTTTGTCGGCAGACCTACAAGTATTTGTTTCCGAGTCTGGGTGTTTTTCTATCTATATGTATGTATTTACAAAAAAAAATGTATATAAGAAGTTTATCAGCCATCTCGTTACCATAACACAAGCATTAGGTTGCTTAGCTTGGGACTAGATGGCGTTGTGTGAAATGTCCAAGGATATTTATTTATATATAGGATATTTATTTTATTTATTTGTCTAAGGGGATTGATCGACTTTTCCTTGGATCTATAATTTCTGGGAGAACACAATCAGAATAAAATTTTGTTAACAGCGGAGAAATCTTTTGTCCAAAATCATCGTTTTTTTGTGTAAAACAGTTCAATTTAAGCCCTATTTCAATGTAGATAAAGATGCCACGCGCTAGCTATAATTATTTATTTTTCTTGCGGCATTATAGGTTTAGCAACCGCATCAAGTTCATAAAACAGTTGAATTTGAACCAACAATAATACATAAATACATAAAGCCGCCTCATACGCAAATGATTGGTTTACTGTTTTCAAATTTCAAATAGGTAGGTCACCCCGCTGCCACAGAATAAATAATAGTACTGCTGCGTTCGTGTGGGGTTGGTTTTATAATGTTTATTAGCCTAGGCAGGTATTGTACGTGCCCAGTCGACCTAATGACTATACAGTCGACCACACGTCGCACGTCAGTGGTAAGTGATAAGGATTTGTATAGGTATCGTTTTCATAGTTTTCGATTTCGACTATAGCCAATAGTGAAGTCAAAATTAAAATCCAAGATGGCGGCTGCGAAGATTTTAAAATTTTTCGTCATGGATGTCGTTTTCATAGTTCTCGAGGATGAAGCCGATAGTGAATCAATCATCGTAGAAGGGATGATTGACTGCACTATGCGGCCCATGAGAGCAATGCAATGGTGGCCCAATGGTAACGATCCCGACATACGAGTAGGTCATGGTTTCGAACTCAGGCAGGCACTTTGTGTAAATAATTTCATCACCACTACTCTCAAAACAGTGAAGGAAAATATCGTGAGGAAACCGCCTAGAACCAAAAATTCGAAGACATGTGACATCTACCAACCCGCACTGGGTCCTCGTGGTGTATTACGGCCCACTCCCTCTCACCGAGAGGAGCCCTGTGTCCCAGCAGTGGGAACATTATAGGCTGATTATGATTGAGACCCATTATGTTGTGAGCGAGCACGTTTCAGTGCCAGAGGTCATCATTGATGTGAGACGAGAAGATATATTACGCTCAACACCGCCGCGCGCGGCCCTTGTCCGATCAGAGCGCGGCTAGCTGCGCGTGGCAGCCGCGCTCAAATGCCGCCCTATATTTGGACACACCTTTATATAGTGCCTTTATCTATGCCTCACTCGTTTCGTATCGTTTAGTGCGGTCGCGATTTGAGTGTATTTCCCATAGTTTTATTGATGTTTTCCTCGACCCCTGTTTTCTTTCTGCGGACTTCTGATCCTGCTTCTTGTACGAACCTTGCTACCACACCGGACACGGTACGGAGAACCCCGCATAAACGTTGGACTTGAACTTGTTATTTTGTATATTACGACCAGCCTACCGATTTCATATTGGCACCATGGATCGTTGTGTAAATTGTGGCAAAGTGACAAGAGGCTGTAGTTTACGTGGTCGTCGAGCCGAAGAACTTCAAAAATCAGCTGTTAAGTACCTATATGTAGATCATTATGTAACCTCACTTTTATTACATCTCTTTTAACTCGGAACTCAGACCGCAAAAATCCGCAAAATGTTCAGTGATGGTTTGATAATATAGTAGCTATAAATTGACACCAATTTCATCTTTTTACAACCCAGGCCCAGGCCCAAGTTTATATGACATGGTTTCCGTCTCCTTCGTCACGGATCCACAATAGAGATTGTGGCAGTAGAGATTTCAAATAAAAATCTGATATAAATTTTTTCTGCATATTCATCCTCCAAAATTCTTGTAGCCATCTTGGATTTACATTTTGACTACACTATCGACGTTAGCACCCACAAGAACCATGAAAACGATACCCATGATGAAAAATTTGAAAATGTTCGCAGCCGCCATCTTGGATTTACATTTTAACGTCACTATCGGCTTTAGCATCCTCGAGAACAATGGGAACGATCCCCATGACGAAAAATTTAAAAATTTTCGCAGCCACCATCTTGGATTTACATTTTGACCAAATTATATTGTATTATTGATATTGTAATTACAATATCAATATTGTAATTACAATATCAATATTACAAGTAATACAACATAATTCAAGAATTGTAACATAATTCTCCTAAAGTAAGTGTGCCTACCACTTTAGCTTCTTAAAATATTACTTAAATGAAAGGATTAAAAATATTTAGTCGCACTACAATTTACTATATATCACGCGAGGCGCATGCGCGGCGGCGGGAGGTCAACCGACATAGGTCCTGCGTCGACGAGCGCCAGAGCGCGACTGACTTAGGCCGTTCGATGCACCCGATTTTATACTCACTTTAAAAAAATATTTTCGTAAATGATTGAAGACAGATATGTTTTATTTTTTACACATATATAGTACAATCTTTCTTCTTACGTATAAAATGATTTGTGTTGCCAAATAACTTTTAGATTCTGAGAAATGACGTGTTTTTTTGTAGTCGATTTCTCGATTTTTGATTATCTTAGACGTGATTAAAATACAAGTTAATGAATTAAAAATCAAACTTTTCTCAATGCATTTTAAATTTCAGGATATGCCTCTTCGAATGAATACCACTTTACCTTCTTAATTAGTAGTAATAATTGGTGTAAGATTACTTCAAAGTTGAGCCTTCGCGCGTCATCTGGAAATCGCGCCTTCGAAATCGACTGTTTTCGTAGTCAATAATTCAATTTGAACAAGTTTTTTTTAATAGACTTTAAATAAAAGTATATGATAATTACGATGATTGAAGTCAAAAGAAGCTAAAAAAATAAATTATGTGACCAAAATCACTTCAAAATCTCCCAAGTTCTCGATTTACGTATGAAAAATGCAACAACGCTCTTAATCAAAGAGCTATTTTATTTTTATTTTAGTATAGGTATACGCTAAGGATTAAAACGTTTAGAAACTAAGAGTTGAGCTACTCGACATAATTATAATTCTTTTGCCTATTGTTAACTGTTAGATTATTCATTAATTTTTTATGACTATTTAGCACTTTTCGTCGGAAATACAGGACTGCCTAGATCAGGCACGTTCTTAGGAATATAATTTACATTTAAGCAAAACTACAAATTTTTATGACTTGTAATTTTTTGAATAAAAATTTGATTTGACACACTTCATTCACCACTCAAGACTCAAGATTCACTTTATTTATCGATATTTTATAATCAATCCATGTCAGACCGTCAAATTGAGAACGAACTGCACTTAGCGACAAGGTTCACAATCTGTCCGATTTTATCACTCGTAAAATTGTGAGCCGCCCCTGATTGGTCGAATTGGTCGCATTAACTAACCGTACATTTTTCCGGGATAAAAAGTAGCATCTATCTCTGTGCCAAATTTCATCCTGATCCGTTCAGCCGTTCTTGCGTGATTGAGTAACAAACATCCATCCACACTTGCGCATTTATGATAGTAATAAGATTATTGTTCTTGTGGCAGCGGTGCTCCGCACGCTGTCGTGCCTGCAAGACGGCTCGCTGGCGTACCTGGGCGACGCGCTGCCGAAGCTGGCTCACATGCTGGCCGTGGTCGCCAAGAACCCCTGCAAGCCGCACTTCAACCACTACCTGTTCGAGACGCTGTCGCTGGCTGTGTCGTGAGTCACTTATCAATTATTATGTCCCGACTGCTGCACTGGGAGCAGTGGTGGCCCAGTGGTAATGGCTGCGACTTACGAGTTGTACGTCGTAGGTTCGAACCCAGACAAGCGCTTTATTTTGTGTAAATTATTTAACCCCTCAAGAGATTTGACACTTGAGGGGTTAAATAATTTACACAAAATACGCACCCCATGTGTGCGTAAGGACAAACCTTTACATAACAGGTACTAAAGCTTGTATCACATATACAGGGTTAATGGCCACTTAGGGTTAGTGGACACTGTGTGGCGTGGCCGCCACACAGTGTCCACAATTGACCGGCGAAGGACGGTCACATATACGTTATTTCTGATAGTAAGTTGGTATTTTCTTAGCAGACGTTCGCACGGACGTAAACATATCGCGGCGGGATTTTACCGTGCACTGGATTTTCAACTCTCGTTGTTGAGCCGAGCATTGAGAATCCAACTTAACAACAACAGAGTGTATTCTAGCGCGTCGAAAAAACACACTGTTGGATTTTCAACTCTTGGCGTTAAGCAGAGCGTTGAAGATCCAGTGCGCGTAATAAAGTCGTCGCGATTTTTTTACGTCCTTGCCGTAGGGGTAGGCAGAAATTAATACTATTTTTTTTTATTTGCATATTTAGGCTTCCCTTTTTATGTATGCATATATTTTCGCAGGTTGGTGACGAAATCCAATCCGAATGCCATATCAGCTTTCGAAGACGCCCTCTTCCCGATATTCCAAGAGATTTTACAGAACGATGTTCAAGGTACGAATTTGATTTTATGTCATGTAATTACTAGGGGGCCAGTCCTGCTTCGCACAAACACAAACAGACACAAACTTTCGCCTTTATAATATTAGACATAAACATCATTGCATTTAATTTCAGCAATTTGACATGTCATCTTTTTGGTTTTTGCCGCAGAATTCATGCCGTACGTGTTTCAAATGCTGTCACTGTTGCTGGAGCTCCGCGGCCCCAGCACTGGGGGCGGTGGCGACCCGTACGGGCCCCTGCTGCCGTGCGTGGTGGCGCCCGCGCTGTGGGAGCGCGCGGCCAACGTTCGGCCCCTGGTCCGTCTGTTGTGCGCCTTCGTCGCACATCGCGACCAGCTGGTGCTACAATCCGGACGACTTGTAAGTGTTCAAAACTCAAAGCATTTATTTCAAATAAACCAATTACAGGCATTTTTGAATTGTCAAGGGGTCGGTCAGTCAGAAAGATGAAGCTAGTTGCCCATTCTAAAGAGTAGTAGGTCCCTATGGAGAAGAACGGGCAAGAAACTCCGCGGACACTCTTTTAAATCAAAATATTTTTACAAAATATTGGTTACATCGTTCATATTGAAAATATACATGTGAGAACAACATTTGAGCGGAATTCGTATTCTATATCATTCTTAATTCGTTGCCAGTCCCCACTGACGGCGCCCGTTCCCGAACATGACGTATGGATCATGTTGCCTAACCTACTACGATTGGAATGGGCAAGTAGCTTCATCTGAGCGAGATCTCTCTTTGATAGCTCTTGTCGATGCAACAAACGAGAACCCTCGGCGGCAAATGTATTAATATTTGATACATTTGATCGCAAATGTATTAATATTTGATACATTTGATCGCAAATGTATTAATATTTGATACATTTGATCGCAAATGTATTAATATTTGATACATTTGATCGCTGAATGTTGAGTATCTGTGCGTTCTTTGAGCGAGAAAGTATTCGCTTCCTCGTCGTCGGCGGTGGTACAGGTGTATTTTGTTAAACCCATTACAAATTACTGCTTTCTCACCTCTAGTAAACCTTTAGAGAGCATGTCTACTCTGAACTGACGCGCCCCACTACTTAAATTTGTATACGTACGCGGTAAATGCGGTAGTGCGGCAATAGAGATAGTCAGAGTAGACAAACTCTACCTAAGAACCTGTTTCAGACAATAACGTAACTTCAAGAGTCTACTGTTGCTCAGTTGTTTTACCAATGTAATAACAAAACTAGTATGACTTATTACTTATTCGTAGGTATGCCTACATAAATGGCATTCGCTTCGGAGCGATTCTATTTCTACAATAGCTATCGACGCCTCTATATGGAAGTTATCGTTGGCGTTGACCTATGATCACGTGACATTTCGATACCTTATGTCAACCACTAAACCTCATACATTTTTATGGCTTTACCACAGATTAATACAGATCGGACACTCCGCAGTTTAGGTATAAAGCTACAAGTAGCGCGCCGAATGTATAAGAGTTACGTGATAGAAAGAGAGGCAATGTGTAGGTGAATATAACTGTAGGTAACTTGCGTTCTGCGAACTGAATTGCACTTTGTTGTGTCGTAGCAAGAGTCGCTTTTTATTTAAATGATTTTGCGGAGTGTCCCATCTGTATTAATCTGTGCTTTGGCGTTGACATATGATCACGTGACATTTCGATACCTTATGTCAACCACTCAACCCCATACATTTTTATGGCTTTTCTACTAGCGTCTTACGTTACTTTGTCTAGGCCCGCTGAAAAGATTGTAATACCCATACAATAAATTATTCTAAAAATTGACTAAATTGGTTTTCAGAATGCAATGTTGGGAGTATTCCAGAAATTGATTGCGTCGAAAACTAACGATCATGAAGGGTTTTACCTCATCCAGACTATGCTGTTCAAGTTCGGAGGGTAAGTCATTATGTGCATTTATATTTATACTGTACTTAGCTTAAACCCGCGACTTCGTCCGCGTGAAATTTCTTTTTAGGGTTCCGTACCAAAATGGTAAAAAGGAACCCTTATGGTGCGACTCAGTCTGTCTGTCCGTCTGTCACTGCTGGATATCTCAAGAAGTACTAATGCTATCAACTTGAAATTTGGAACAGTTTTAGATGACGTTTGCCCAACTATTTTGCAAATAAGAAAGAATATTTTTTTTTGCAACTGGACCTATAAAATTAAAAATAAAAATTTAAAGTGGGGCTACTAGGGCATGTGGGGTATCATATGAAAGAGCGCTGTTTGTACATTCTCAAACATTTTTTTGATTTCTTTAGGTTGCATGAAAAATGTTTAAAAAAAAAATACCGTAAGATGTGACCTCCGATGTGATAGAAGTTTATGTAAACATTACATGAAAATTAAAACGATGTCTCTAAATAGCACACTTTTTTAGAAATCGGAACGGAATCCTCGGTGCGTGAGGGTTCCGTTCCGATTACTAAAAAAGTGTGCTATTTAGAGACTCGCTCTTAGGCGCAGCACTTGTTTTCTGTGTGTTATTAGCTTACTTGCTCCTTGCTCAATACTTGATCGGATGGTAAACGAGACTCAGGTTGCATTCTTTTCATTTCGTTGTCTGTCACTTGTATTTTGCGTTTGTAATTACAATCACTCTCTTCATTAGTTTATTTCACCTTCAATACCGTTAATAATTACCACGTAACACTAATTTTTTATTGTATATTCTACTTCAACACATTAATTATTGTTTACACTACACAGCCATCATGTTTTACATTTATTTATTTTGTGTTGTTATGCGTCGTGAGCGCACTGGCACTCGCGTTCCTTTGCTTGTCATTACTGTGCCCACAGATTATAACTAGTATTGGTAATGCCACAGATACTTTGTGGGTAGACAAGTAATGTGGTAACGCGGGGCGCTCACACGCGGACTGAATTAAGTTTTTTTTTTTTTAATATTTATTATTTGTGTTTGTAACGTTTTACATTTTATCTATTTGTATCTATTTATAATTATTTATGTATTTTAGTATATCTGCCCGTGACATCACAGCGGGCCCTATCAGAATACCAGCGCTGCGACACTCATGTTAAGTGCCGCAGCATCATGCTGAGATAGGGACCTTTTGGCCTCGTACAGGACTTTTTTTGTTTTTTTTTTGTTTTTATTTACTTATTTTAATTTTTTTTATATATATATTTTGTTTGTTTTCAACTTTTATTTTGTGTTTTAGTTTTAGTTCTGTGCGAGTCCCAATAAATACTTTTTCTTTCTTTCTTTTCTTTCTTTGACCGGTTTTTGTAACACAACTTCATTAAAATTCGCAGCGAAGTGATGTCCCAGTACACGAAGCAGATAATAACGCTGCTGTTCCAGCGGTTGTCCTCGTCGAAGACCACGAAGTACGTGCGGGGCCTGATCGCCTTCCTCGGCTTCTACGCCGCGCACTTCGGGGCCGACCCGCTCATCGACCTCGTCGACTCCGTGCAGGCTGGGTGAGGACATTGATTTTATTATTTATAGCTTTTGCCCGCGCCTTCGACCGCTTGTAGGTCGGAAATTATTCCACGGGAACATACTACCGTTATAAAAAAGTATAGGGTTAGGACGTAGTCTACCCATGTGCCAAATTTCATCCAAATCCGTTGAGCCGTTTCAGCGTGAAAGCGTAACGAACAAACTCACTCTCGCATTTATGTGGGAACTAGTTTTTGCCCGCGGCTTCATCCACGTGGATCGGAAAATATTCCACGGGAACGACCTACCGGAAAATCCTTAAGTTTAATTTAAGCTTTCTAGGTTCAAGGGTTTGGGCTGGCCGTTGATGAACAGTCAGTTAGTCAGGACTTTAATTTTTATTTGTATAGATGATTTTATTTAGTAAGAAATTAAATGATGTTTTTTTTTTGTACTGAGTGTACCAATAAAAATAATAATAAAATACATAACATCAAATGTAAGTACTAATATTATAAATGCGAAAGTTTGTGAGGATGAATGGATGGATGTTTTTTACTCTTTCAAGCAAAAACTACTAAACGGATTTTGATGAAATTTGACACACAGATAGATTAACCTGGATTAACACAGGATACTTTTTATACCGACATTTCTACGAGACTTACGCGGGTAAAACCGTGGAGCTCTGCTAGTAAGTACATACATAATTTTAAAATTATGCATTGTAAACAATGTTACATAAAAATGTTACCGTTTATCCGCAGAATGTTCGGCATGTACGTAGAACGCGTCCTGATCGCAGACCTGCAAAAAGTATCGGGGACGCTAGAACGCAAGGCGGCGGCCGTGGGCTGCGTGAAGCTGTTGACCGACAGCCAGCACTTCCTGCACGGATCGCTCGCGCCGCTGTGGCCACGACTACTGCAGGTACACATACAATCTAAGGAAAATGCGTTTATAAGCTTTAGAACTTTTATCGGCCTAGCCTTTTCCCATGTTGGGGGCGGCTAAAAAAAAGAAATACTGGTAAACTAGTACTGGTAATACTGGTGGTATGTAAAATACCAGATACCAATATTTTACATGGAGTGAATGCCTATCTGACCTCCACGACACAGTTATTGGGTAAATACGATACTCCTTGTTACTCCAGTTACTGGTTTTCAGCCTTTCGGGCTTCTGACGGCCCGTAACGACTGTCAAAGATCCACGAATGACGGCCGGGACCAACGTATCGGTCTTTGGCAAGTCAGACATAGTGTACCCAGCCAACAACTGGCCACAAACACTTGACAAATGAGCAATGGCCACTCGTTCGCCTGATCTAAATATCCCTAGAGCATAATTATGCAAGAATTCCAGTTATGTTTGTTGTCATTCTTGCTTGTTGGTATCCTTTTGGTTTTGACGACACGGTTGGCGCAGTGGTTGAGCGATTGACTGCTGCGCAGCATGTCGCGGGTTCGATTCCCGCACAGAACAAATATTTGTACGACCTACAAGTATTTGTTCCGAGTCAGGGTGTTTTTCTATCTGTAATATGTATGTATTTACAAAAAAAAAATGTATATAAGTAGTTTATCAGCCATCTCGTTACCATAACACAAGCATTAGGTTGCTTAGCTTGGGACTAGATGGCGTTGTGTGAAATGTACAAGGATATTTATTTATTTATTTGGTGTAAATGATGACAACAAATAATCGTTTACACCAAAAAAGCAATAAACAACAACACTCTGTCTGGCTCTGTGCTCTTGTTCTAGCTCTACATTTGTTTGGTCTAAAACCAACTTCATAATGGTTAGTCATGAAAATCAGAAACCTATTTAATTATTGGAGAGTACATTACTTTGTAAATTTAATAACATAATAAAACGAGTTACTAACAACAAAATTTGCCCTACAGGCCCTCATCTCTCTATTCGAGCTACCTACCGACGACACCGCGCTACCAGACGACCATTTCATCGAAGTAGATGACACTCCCGGCTACCAGGCGCAGTACGCTCAGCTCACCTGCGCCAAGGGAGCCGCTGGCGACCCGCTAGCTGGTACGTAACACATCATAAAATTCATTATGTAACGTCTAAAATAATAATGTAAAATATTCAATACTACTTACGAGGGCTGCCTTTTAAGTTGTGTCGTTTGAAATAAGTATAGACAATCTAATAGATTATTACCATTTATTGCTTTTCAAAGAATTCTCCGCGATATTTAATACACTTTTGCATGCGTTCGAACCAGTTTTTGAAACATTTATTCCACTCCAAAGTGAGGGTAGTCAAAATGGCCGATTTGTATGCGTCAACAGCTTCTTCGGGTGAGCTGAAACGTTGATCACAAAGACTTTGCTTAATTTTGGGGAACGTAAAAAAATCGTTAGGGCTCAAGTCAGGACTGTAATGCGGGTGATCTAAAATTTCGACATTGTGGGTGCTCAAAAACATCTTTGTATCGCGGGCGGTGTGCGAACTTGCACTTGGTTTGCAAACGACACAACTTAAAAGGCAGCCCTCGTATCGCATCATCACCTGCCTAGCATTTTCTAGCCTAGTTGGGGTCGGCTTCCAGTCTAAATACCAGTATTTTACATGGAGCGACTGCCTATCTCCACAACCCGGTTACTGGGTAATACGAGACCTCTTGGCAAGATTGGTTGTCAGACGTTCGGGCTTCTGACGACCTGTAACGACTGTCAAATATCCACGAATGACAGCCGGTACCAACGGCTTAACGTGCTTTCCGATGCTCGGAGGGGTCTCGGTATGTAAAGATTTCCGCAGACTAGCGGAAAGCGTTATTTAACCTGATCGATCGACCCGTGCGGCTGTTATTACTTAGCCACGACTTATCTGTCTGTCCAAAAAGTATCTCGTGTTAAAAAACAAACCAAACTGAATTCCTCATCTGCCTAGCCTTTTGGCAACTATGTTGGGGCTTCCAGTCTAACCGGATGCAACTAAATACCAGTATTAACATAATTACAATCACTAAAGTCATCAATACAACTCAAGTACATGTTTGATATGGTCGCGAATCAAATATTGATCAACATGTATGATATGACCTGCAAATTGCAGAAAAAAATCGTAAGAAAACTTGCAATTTCGCCGGCTTCTTTAAGCCGACGTTCGCACGGACGTAAAGATATCGCAGCGGAATTTTATCGTGCACCGGATTTTCAACTCTCGGTGTTGAGCCCAGCATTGACAATACAACTTAACAACAGAGTGCATTCTAGCGCGTCGAAAAAACACATTAGATTTTCAACCCTTGGCGCTAAGTAGAGCGTTGAAAATCCAGTGCACGAAACAAAATCGCCGCGATACTTTTACGTCCTTGCCAACGCCGACTAACGAATCGCTTTCCCTTTAAAGTTAGAATATTGATTAATTAAAAAACTCACCGTCTGTCTCTAATCCCAGGTATCGAGTCACCAGTCAACTACCTAGCCGTATCCCTGGGTACGCTCTCATCTCGCTCGCCCGGCGTACTCCCGCCGCGCCTCGCCGCACTCGACGAGCCTCATCGTCAAGCCTTGCAGCATTACCTGAACACATACAGCGTACAACTCTGCTGATCCCACGTGCGAAGGAGAAGGGACATGAGGATGAACACCCATCTGTACCGGAATCAATGAAACACTGAACTTTGGAACGACTCTAAAAATGAAACACATCAACTGGAAAATGAAAGATGAAGTAAATTCTGAGATGAAGGCTAATAGAGATGTATGGTAGATATGGACCTGCTTCGCTGAAGATCTGTGCTGTCAGTAAAGACGGAAGAGGCAAAACCTGCCAAAGTCTAGTGTTATACACATGGAAATTAAAACATTTTTATTGAATACTCGTCAGTCTTCAGCCCTGTTATTGGCAATAGGCTCATCCCTGTTACTGGCATTACAAGGTACTTATATTAGCAAAACGTGGATGTACTCTAACAACTCTGCCTATTATGCTATGTTACTCCGGCAAATAGTGAAGTGGTTATAATTCCGATGTGGACAGATTGTGAAGTGAACTTTGAATTTTAAAAATGTGAAAGTGAATAAATCAAGAAAGAATATGAACAATTTATTGAACTTAAAGACTGGTGATTAAGTATGTAAGTAAGGAATTATTGTCTGCCAACCAAGATAGTCAGACAACTGTTGGTAATGATGAAATCGGGTATTTAAACGGTACAATACGGCCGATATATCATGGCCGGTGCGAACTTTGAACAGAAGTCTGTGCTATAACATTTTTAGGAACCAAATAGTGCCATGAGGCGACTGTGAGCGAAAGTTCGAAGAGCCTATGTTCAGACCGGCCATGATCACGAAACGAAAGTGGGCGCAAAGTGGGTGCATAAGTAAAATCAGACAATAATGTTCCTATTGCGGCCTAGGCCTCTGTGAGAGGGAGTGGACTGTAATTCCCTTACAAGCCCACTTGTTTGAATTCCAACCAGTTGTCTGATTACTTTGTCTAACTAATATGTGTTATGAGCTGTATTCATATTGAATAAGAATACTAGCGTGCGTGAGTGCAACAGTGATATTAATATTGGTGACTGAATCACCGAATAATTGTGCAAATGGTGAAGAATAAATGATGAAATAAATATGAATGTAATTGAGCTGGTTTCTTGTAGTTACATTAACATAAAATTCCATACAATGTCAAATAAATGTACCTACATATTTGTATACTAATAAAAAAACTAATTATAATAATTTATAATCATCAAACAAATGACATATTTAACGTTTTAGAACCTCAAAAACCTTTGGCTTTGCATGTCAAAATTATTAGGGCCTTATTTGCTATTTACAAGCCCATATAAAAATATATGTCTGTTTCTGTAATTGCAATGTTATTGTAAAATGCAGTGTCCCTCGTTTTTACTGAGTCTGAATGTATAGATGTATGATTGTTATAACTTAATGTTAGTAGAAACCGGCGCTAAGCGTCGGCATTTTGAATGTTTCTCAATGCAGTGATATCTTAGGCCCGCTTGCACCACCCGTCACTACTACTACGTACTAAATGCGTTTCAGCTTTGGTTCCTATGAAAGCAGTCCCGTCATATTATAACGGCCGTCATGAAAATCCGTCATTTTTACCAGTGTCAAACGCCACTGACCAAATATTGAAATCACTTTTGGCCCTCACCATACTTACGCAAGAAAAAGTGTCTAAGGTCCGTATTACAGAAGGAAACTCAAGCACTGATCTTTGTTTAAATCTAGTTTTCAACCAATCAAATGGCTTGAATCTAGTTTTAAGTAATGCTTGAGTATTGAGTGACGTTCTGTAATACGGACCTTAGTGTGTAAATGAGTGAGCTCATGCATTAAATAGCGTTTCCATGAAAATCAAGTGAAGTCACTGCGTCATTGTGTGTCAGAGGTGTCAAAATGAAACGGAAATGAGACGAGACTATCTTTTTGACGCGTTAGGGTGAATCTAACGATTTAAATCTTTGCCACTGCCATCATTTGCATGACAGCCGTCACTGCGGCTGTTAGTGGCGGCCACCGCTCTTCTAGACCTTTAGCGCTAAACGTAAATAAAACATCATTCTGTCTCTGTCAACTTCAAACGATTGACAGCAGTGGAAACATTTTAAATAAGTTGCATATACGCCTTTATTAATAAACGTTGCTAGAGAGACATCTAAATGTCAAACATTTTATGGTTTACCAGTCGTTTACTTAACTTTAAGCAACATTTATAACTAACCCTTAATGATTTGTGGCTCAAGCGGACCTCCTAATGTATATTTTGTACTGGATAAGTAACTCTTTAATGTTTGTATAATAAATGCTTCTTGTCAATATTTGTTTTTTTTATTTTAAAGGTACCTGTAGTTAGGTGGCTCATATCTTTGATCTCGACCCAACCACAGATTAATACAGATCGGACACTTCGCAGTTTAGGTATGAAGCTACAAGTACACGGCGGGCCCCGTCCACGGGCGCTAATTCAGTAGAAATGCCGCGCGCGGAAGGTATAAGAGTTACGCGATAGAAAGAGACACACGGTTATCATGGTGAGATTTATAAAGAAAACGCTGAACCTTTTTAACAGACTTCAAAAAAGGAGGTTCAGTATAATTCCACTCCTATTGTATGTTTGTCTGCGGTTTTTTCAAAAACTAATGAACCAATTTTGATGATTCTTTCACTAACGTGATCTACATACTTTCAGGAAGGGAATTATTCTTATGTACGAATGTACTCGTTTGTCTTGGGCTTACTTATGTAATTGTATATTCATCTAAAAATGGAAAATAAATTTACTTTAAAAAAAAGTAAAAACCGACTTCAAAAACCAAAAACGAATAAAATAACTTTCATAAAAAACTTAACAGCTTCTGAAGCATACTTTTTTAAAGTATTTTTATCATAATTATCGTCTGTCCAATCATTTGTTACAGGTTTGGAGGTTTCAATTAAAAACAATTTAAAATTGATAAGTTTAATTCATATCTAATAATAACAAAATAATATACACTCCCAAGGGCCAAGGGTGATGCGCTTTGTGAGGCGGGCGTTCTCGGGAACTATAGTCCTCGAGAATATGTTTCCTGTGTCACAGAGCCCATCGATGCATCATAATTAATAATGATAATAATTAATGATGATGATGTATATATCTTTATGTTTAAGACCATAATATTAGTGTAGAAGTAAATTTTAAATAATAAGTTTAAAAACTATGTCACTGTTTTACGTAACTTATGTTAAATATTGTTAAGAAATTAGTAGTCCAAATAGTAATTGTAAGAACTCATGCCGCCTGTGATACAGGTTTATCCTAGTACAGGCATCATACTTTGTAATACCTACATGATTTCTAAGATTTATACTGTATTTTACCAATTTTTATTTTTGAATAAATTTTATTATTATTATTATTATTTATACCGTATCCGTCGGTATAGACGAGTGGATCGGTACACTCAGAACCGCATTTTCCAGAGCTATGAAAGGTGTAAGTCTTAAATAAATTTTATCTAACTTATTTCCTACTTGATTTTTAATTAGTACTAAATCTCCACTATACGTGTCGTTTTGCATCCTCGTCAAATTTAAGGGTGTGACCATGAAACCGAACAACTTTTTCCATGGCACCAACATCGTAATCGCGAAAAAATAATCAGACGTCCCATAGATTTGCGTCGTTTGAGGTATTGAAGTTTTTTAGAGGACATGAAATTTTTTGCGCGAATACGATGTTGGTCCCATTAAAAAGTTAATAGGACCAACCCGTTGGAGAAAGTTATTCGGTTTGATATTCTGTACCACACCCTGAAATACGAGGATGCAAAACGACACGTAACTATAATCCATTTACATTTTTATCATAAAATTTGTTTAAAAACTTTAAACCCGACTACGGAAAAATAAAAGTGAAGTAAAAGCAAAACAGTGGTGCTTTTTAAAATTTTTAAATGAATTATTAATTTTGTATACTTAAATAAGTCATAAGATGTTCCGAGTATGCATTGAAACAAGATGGATCGTTAGTTGTGTGGCTGACACTGGCTTGGCCACCATCAGGGATTTTACTTTTGATAACACAAAGATTTAGTCGTTAATTAGTCGAAATTTGTCGCCAAATATCAGAATTTGTCGGTCACTGGTTCAAAAGTTATAAGGGGTCATTGGTGGCCGATCTGGAGAGAGTCTCCCCAGCTTGGCCACCTTTATATCTCAAAAACTAGGCTACCTAGCGAAGATCTGTTTTCTCCCAAATTTAGTCGCTAATTAGTCGCAAGTTTTCGCCAAGTCACAGATTTAGTCGGGTCTTAGTTTAGAAGATATAATGAGTTCAATTTTTAAGTATAGTTCAAGAGCTAGATTGAAGAGTTTACGATAAAATCTTTGATCTAGCTCTTGGTCTATACTTAAAAATTGAACTCATTATATCTTCTAAACTAAGACCCGACTAAATCTGTGACTTGACGAAAACTTGCGACTAATTAGCGACTAAATTTGGGAGAAAACAGATATTCGCTAGGTGGCCTAGTTTTTGAGATATAAAGGTGGCCAAGCTGGGGAGACTCTCTCTAGATCGGCCACCAATGACCCCTTATAACTTTTGAACCAGTGACCGACAAATTCTGATATTTGGCGACAAATTTCGACTAATTAATGACTAAATCTTTGTGTTATCAAAAGTAAAATCCCTGATGGTGGCCAAGCCAGTGTCAGCCACACTCGTTAGTTCGGATTTTTGCTACGCGCCAATAATCCTTGTACAGTTTATCATCTCGAATGTACGAACAAGGCGCGCTCAGGGGGCGACAGCGAGAGCATAGACTATACAGGGCGAGAGCGCGGGGCTGGCACGAGGCTCGGCGACGTCAGCCGTGCGCGCCGCCGCGAACTGAGACGCGCTCAGGGGACGCAGCCCCTTTAGTACGCATCTGTAATGTAAAATAATCTTTATTAGTTATTCTATTTTCAGTTGTTACACAGTCGGTTACATCCGAAATATGTTCGTTACCTTTTTTTTTCAATCATCAAATCATCATTGACTTCTCCCGCTCTGGGTGGAGCGGAAGGGCGTGTCAGACTTTTCCACCCGTGTTCCTTCAGTTGCCTGTGCCGGGGCCTCAGTATCTCTTTCGAACAACCTGCGACCCTGGCAGGCCCTATCGGACCCCATCACTGCTGACATCGTCGACCCGGGCCTGGTCCTTACCGGACGGCGAGCTACCCATTGCTCGCCGTCCACAAGCCCGCGCCTACGTTGGCCGGGAATCGGCTATCAATTCCCGACGCCCTGGGCGTCTCCTGCGGCGACTGAGGGCGTGAGGTTGCCTTTCCCTCACGCGTTCTTTCTCCTTCGTGAGCATCTGCTTCGCAAAAGGAGGTGACGGCTTCTTACGCACTCTCGCTCCGTACCATGGCCTGGACCAGGTTCGGACGCGAGAGATCGCCTCCGCGAGGACACGTGGTGCTCCGCCCAAGCTGGGCTGACGTCCACTGTGTCCTCCGGGCGATCCACATAATGGTGACACCCGGACGTTTCCTCCCGCCTTATCCGGAACAGGAACCTCCCGAAACTACCGTGTTCGGTGAGGACCTGCGTCAGGCGGAAGGTGAGGACGCCGTGTCGCCTCTCCAACCACTCTCAAAGAGGGGACTTATCGCCGCAATTGTGGAGTGCCCAATATGTTCGTCACCTCTTGTTTGTCAATTAAAAAATCTGCTTCACTGACTCAGCATTTTATATTTCGTCGTAATGTCAATACAATCGTAACTAAAATCACGGCTGTGTTGCCTGAAGGGTTGGGCAGAGGCCAATGATGTATTAGGCCGTGTATCCTACAGTTCCCAACCTATGTTTAAGTCCCTAGTAGTAGGGACGAGCCTTTTGTCATAAACCAGGCAAAAAAACCAGACTGGGATGCTACTGGAAAAATACTTAAGTATTTAAAGTAATACTCACGCAACATTGGCATCAACGACCGGGCGGACCGTTGGCGCCGGGAAGCCGTTAAATCGCGACGCGACCGGCAGCGTGTAGGCGCCCATGTCGCGGAACACCAGCCAGTCGCCGACTGCCAGGTTGGGCAGGCGCGTGCTTGGTAGCACGCAGTCCACACCGTCGCACGTGGGGCCCCACACTGAGCACTCCGAGAGAGTGGAGCCGTTGTCCTGGGTAATGAAAAATATATAGATTAGAAGTGACTGCCATTCGAAGATCTTTGATAGTCGTTAGTCAGAGCCTGAAAGTCTGACAACCACTCTTACTAGTGTTACCTAATAACTAATTGGTTGTGGTGGGCAGATATGCTTAGGGTAAGTCCAGGATAGGAGCCATAACTTATTAATTAAAAATATATTGGCAATACGTCTTTTGCATAATTATGGTTGTACGAGCCAAGAATGCTCATACAGCAAAAGTACGTTTAGTTGATTAAGCGTACCTAATTTATACCTACTTATTATAATAACTTTAGTCGTCACTGAATCTCCGTCACGCGCCAATGTGCGGGTCGATCATTACCTAATAATAACACAACATCAAGTGCGGCTCAGATAACTAAACTAAACTGTTTCCACAAATAAACTATCCAACATAACAGTGGTTTGGTGTGAACTAACTAACTACCTACAACAACTACCGGGGTATCCGTTAACGACGAGATAACCCCAACATCTTTTGGTCCTTCGAGCTTGCTTAGCGTGGTATATCCCAGTTACGTTAGCAAATCGGTGTTGCTGGCTTCCCACAAGCGGGTCTAACCAGTAGCATTGAGACGTTGTACATGACGTAAAGGAGGGTGAGCTGCGTTGAGCGCCTGCAACTAACGAACCAGCAGAGATCACGTCTACTGCTACAAATTACAATCAAGAAACAATCACCGAGGATAACGTCCAAGGCGGTTACTACAGCGGAGATAACGTCTACTGCTGCAAACAAGAAATAATCAGCGGGGATAACGTCCACTGCGGTTACTTCAGCTCCGAAAACTTCGTGAGTACCTACACGCCAACCACTAACAGCCACAAGGCATAAACAATGTCGTCAGAAGACTATCCTGAATTTGTGGAACTTATAACTAAGCAGCAAAGCAGCTACGAGAAAATCAAAACTCTTAAAACTAACTACAAAAAGGATGCTGTGAGTAGAAAAACCACAGACTACCTAAACAAGCGAATTGAAGCTTTACAATCCCTTTGGGATGAATTTCAATCAAATCATGAAATCTTGAAGAAGTATGAGTATATACAACAAGAACATGACTACTTCAAGAAAGACATTTTCATCATAACAAGAAGCATGGTTGACGAAACAATGCAATCTATGAATCAACTACGAAACCAGTTGATTAACGAACCTGGATCTTCGGGTATGTCAAAACCGAAAATACTAGAAACTCCCGGAACACCGCAATTTGATACAACTGGAGTACACCAACAAATCGGGGATGAAACGGACAAGCACCTATCAACGCTGTTACGTAATCAAATGTGTAACTTCAACGCCTTCAAGCGAGCGGTCTCCAAAACTAATCTGGATAGCATGAAAGAGAAGTGGCAACTCCAAGATCAAGTCAACATACTACGATCTAAATGGGAATCCATCGACAAGATTCACTGGGAACTAAGCTACTTACTGCACGGGAACGACAAGGACTATGAAGCAAAATTCGACCATTGGGAGCAAGTCTACGACAACCTAAAGGAAGAGCTAAATAGGAAAATCTTTGAAACATCCCACTACGAAAAAACAACACCGCGTATGGAATTACCGGAGTTCGACGGAACTTTCAACAATTGGATCTCTTTTAGGGATTTATTCTTTGAAATGATTCATAACAATCCAACGCTGAACAAAACGCAGAAAATGAAGTTCCTGAAATCTAAATTGAAAGGGGAAGCGGAAAAATTAATCAAGCACCTTCCTGTGAGTGCTGATAATTATGAATCGTGCCTAGACATTATTCAACACCGCTACGACAACAAGCGATTACTTTTCACCTCGTACATAGACACACTTCTCAATCAATCATCTATCGAAAAACCAAACTCAAATAACATGAAGAAGCTGTATGACACAACGAAAGAGTGTTTAAATGGCCTAGAAAACATTGACATCAACATTCCAGTATGGGGTCCACTTATCGTGTACTTACTGTCCTCAAAACTGGATGACGTCACGTACGGTGACTACATCAAGACGATGAAACATTCAAGAGAACTCCCAGACTTAGAGGAGTTTATGGAGTTCCTAGAACTGCAATTCATAACGCAGGAAACATCCCGTACCAAAAGGAACGGCGGGAAACAAAATTATTCAACGAATAATCAACATAAAAATTATAATAACAACAAGTCAACGAACTTTAAAGCAACAGAAAAGTGGACAAAAACCTTCCATGCAACGCTGAGGAAATGTCCACTCTGCAAAAACGAACACACGCTAAGGCAGTGTTCTACATTTTTGAACATGGATGTCGCAACGCGAAACCAAACAACAAGCAACCTGAATTTGTGCAAAAATTGTTTGTTTAGTCACGGCGGAAATAAATGTAATTCAACGAAAACATGCCGCACGTGTAACTTCAAACATCACTCCCTTCTCCATGATGATAATCTGAAAGGGCAACAATCAAAGCCAACCACATCAACGGTGGCTGAGCGAACATCTAACCACATCAACGGTGAACAAGAGATACTCTTAACGACGCTTCAACTAAGAGTCAAGAACAAGGAGGGAGATTACGTCGTCCTCCGGGCGTTACTGGATCAAGGCTCTCAAGTAACCTTGGTCACAGAAAATGCTGCTCAACGGTTGAACTTACCCCGAAACAGAATGAATGCTGCGGTCACTGGCGTTGGCACTATAATGGGCAAGAGTAAAGGGATGATAAAATTGGAGTGCAAGTCTATCCACTCTGATTATACATTCCAAACCGAAGCGTTAGTGATGAGTAAGCTCATTAACAATCTGCCTAACTCAACGATCAACACAAGCAACTGGACGCACCTTCATGATATCAAGTTGGCTGATCCAGACTACAACATCTCTGGGCCCATCGATCTACTGCTTGGAGCAGATGTTTACTCCGATGTGATCTTAGGAGGAATAATCAAGCAGAACAACAACTCGCCAGTAGCGCAACAGACAAAGTTGGGCTGGATACTGTGCGGTGCTACAAAGCAATTCAACTGTCTAGTTACTCTAACAGAGCTAGACACCCTAACTAAATTTTGGGAGATAGAAGACATCCCTTCGGAACCCGAAATTACAGCGGAAAACGAATTCTGTGAAAAATATTACACAGAAACAACAGAGCGATTGCGCAACGGGCGTTATGTGGTGAAAATGCCGATGAACCCTAACTACGAACAAAACCTTGGTAACTCGAAACCGCAAGCGACAGCACAATTTCTTCATTTAGAAAAGAAAATGGCGAGACAAGAACATTTCGCTAAACTTTATAAAGAATTCATCCAAGAATACATCGAATTAGGTCACATGAAACCAGTGACAGAATCCGATAGTAATAGAGTACAAGCCTACCTACCACACCACGGCGTAGTAAGGGAGTGCTCAACAACAACGAAACTACGAGCTGTTTTTAACGCATCAATGAAAACAGACTCCGGGCACAGCCTAAACGATTTGATGAAAAAAGGGCCTAATCTCCAAAAGGACATTCTAGCCCTGATCATAAAATGGCGGAGCTATAAATATGTTCTAACGGCGGACATTGAAAAAATGTACCGGCAAATCCTTATTCATCAAGACCAACAATGTCTTCAAAAAATAATTTGGAGAAATTCCAAGAGAGAACCACTGAGAGATATGCAGCTGTGTACCCTAACATACGGGACCAAAGTCGCACCATTCATAGCGATGCGGACTCTCCAACAGCTGGCCAAAGATGAAGGCAACGCGTTCCCATTGGCCCAAAAGGCGCTCCTTAACGAATTTTATATGGATGACGCAATCACGGGCCACCATACCATAGAATCGACAAAGCAACTGCAAAAGGAGCTAAGCGAACTACTGAAGAAAGGTGGATTTGTTTTACGGAAATGGTCCACGAACGAACCAACTATTCTCAAAGAACTACAGTCGAAAGAGAAAAGTAACAATAACGAATTTAGCTTCAAGCAACAAGAGTTCAGCAAAACACTTGGACTCGCATGGAATGACGCAAGCGACACATTCCATTTTATTAGCGAAGCGCCTAGCAACAACAAAAATGCACCATACACTAAACGCAGGCTATTGTCAGAAATAAGCAAGATTTACGATCCACTCGGTTGGTTGGCTCCAATTACCCTACAAGCAAAACTGCTTTTTCAAAAACTATGGAGTGATACCTATCAAAACATTGGATGGGACGAAAATGTTCCAGACTCCATAGAAAACGAATGGTTGCAAATTAAATCTGATTTGCCAAACATAAAATACATAAGTCTACCAAGATGGATAAAAAACGAAAACAGGGCGATCGAATTGCAAGCCTTCTGTGACGCGAGCGAGAAAGCCTACGCATGCGTTATCTACAGTCGAACTACGTCACCCACCGGCGCGTACGAAACTACACTACTCGCGGCAAAAACAAAGGTGGCACCAATCAAAAAGAAAAGTACGATTCCGAGGTTGGAATTATGCGCCGCAGTTTTGCTAGCGAAACTCCTACAAAGGATAACTAAGATCCTGAAAGATTACGATCTAAGGATTACCTGCTGGACTGATTCTAAAGTCGTCCTAGCATGGCTTCAAGGAAGTCAAACTAAATACGAAAAGTATGTAACCAATAGAACCGAACAAATATTAAACATCGTGCCTTCGATAAACTGGGGTTACGTGAAGACAAATGAAAACCCTGCCGACTGTGCAACAAGAGGACTCCCACCGACAAAACTGGTCAACTTTACCCTATGGTGGGAAGGCCCAAAATGGCTTAAGGAGCTAGAAAAACAAGACCTTATCTACAAAGAAACTTATACCACAAACGAGGGTTCCTTAACAAACTGTTACACGACTAATAGTACGGAACCCACGTCGATTAAAAATGAATTAATCGATTCATTACTTGAGCGACATGGCGACATAGATCGTATTACAAGAATACTCGCCTTAGTGATACGTTTTGCTGATGCATTACGAAACAAAAGAAGGTCAACTGAGTGCCATGAACTGAACATAAATGAAATAAACAACGCACTGTTTATAATTATCAAATCAGTGCAACGGGATTATTTTGAAAAGGAAATAAATTCTCTCAAGAAAGGTGGAAAACTTCTCAACAGAAGCACCATTTTGAAACTTAATCCATTTTTGGACTCTTACGGAGTTTTACGAGTTGGAGGACGTCTAAACCACTCAAACTTGCCAGTGGAAATGAAACACCCAATCCTCGTACCAGGAGAGGGAAGACTAACTCAATTAATTATTGAAAAGGCACATCAACGAACCTTACACGGTGGAGCAAGATTAACGCTAGCTGACACAAGAAACAATTACTGGATTATCAGCGGCAATCGAACCGTCAAGAAAATACTGCGACAATGCATTCGATGCCGTCGATACGCAACAACCCAAACTGAACAGTTGATGGGCAACCTTCCTAAAGAAAGGATCACTCCATCGAGGCCGTTTTCACACACCGGCATCGACTTTACAGGCCATGTGGATGTAAAGATAAACAAAGGCCGCGGGATAAAGACCTGCAAAGGCTACATAGCCATATTCATATGTATGTGCACCAAAGCAGTACATATCGAACTTGTTTCGGACCTATCAACGCAAACCTTCATCGCAGCACTAAAAAGAATGTGCGCCAGAAGGGGCACCCCAAAACATATCTATTCCGATAACGGAACCAACTTCGTCGGAGCCGCAAGAGTTTTGAAAGAAGAGTTCCAACTATTTAAAACAATGCTATCTTCTGAGTTCTTTAAAGAGATCAACGACCTTCAAATCGAGTGGCACTTCAACGCTCCATCCTGGCCATCAGCAGGAGGCTTATGGGAAGCTGCTGTTCGCTCCATGAAAGCACACCTGAAACGGGTAATCGGACAACAGAAGCTTACCTACGAACAATTTGCAACGCTCCTTACACAAATCGAAGCGTGCATGAACAGCAGACCGCTGTGTCCATTAACAGAAGATGTGGAAGATCTGGAATACCTCACCCCGGGTCACTTTCTCTCGGGGAGTCCAACACTAACACTAGCACTCAATGAACCTGAAGAAATGAAAGCGATAGACATCAGAAACAACTGGAAACTCATCGAGCTCATGCGTCGACACTATTGGGATCGCTGGTCGAAAGAATACCTTCATTCATTACAAAACCGAAACAAATGGCAACAAACTAAAGAAAACTTACAGAAGGGACAACTAGTTCTCGTCAGAGAAAGTAATCTACCCCCAAGCAGATGGGCTATGGGACGCGTAGTGGAACTGCATCCAGGCAGCGACAACTTAGTACGAGTAGTCACGCTCAAGACACAAAATGGGCTACTAAAAAGACCCATAACTAAACTAGCCCCGCTACCTATAAACGAGGTATGCGGAAGCACTGATTCACAAGAAGAGAGTCCAGAAGTCGAACACGGGAAGCAAAAGAAAGGGACTAATTAAACCCTAACGTCTCCTCGCTAACGCCTCTACAACTATCAGCAACATGCATGGAGCCACGGCATCTTGCGAAGCTAAAATACTAAGCCAAAATGTACATAACATTACATGTAATTGGGTACCACAACAATGCACTGACGAATGGATAAAATTACAGAGACCAAACATATGGCTGTATAATTGCATAACTGAATGTACGACTCGCATTGTATGCGAAAATCGAATCACAACAACAATTATAACAAAGGCAGGGCTCCTTGCCCTAGGTCAGGATTGCATACTTCAGCACAAAGATGCTACAATTTACTCACACAACGTTTTTAGTAGCAGTACTAATATTGGAATTACCTTGGAGGTACCTACTATTGACTCACCAAGTGACATGTGGAATACGTTCAAAAACACAAAGATCGTGCTACCAAAACTAAACTTAGGTATCTAATGAACACAGATTATTAGATGACCAGATAATCGCACAAAAGGGACGAGAGAGCCTACCTAACGACCTCAGTGTCCACGACATCGGCAACTACGCTATAAGCACTTTGCTGGTGGGAGGAATCGCCGCCGCTATAATAGTTTGGCTAGTAAGAAGATATCTTCAAGCTCGTAAGAAGAGCAATACCAATACCAACACGAACAAGACTCGAGAGAGGACAGAAGATATAGAACTAAAAGAAATTCCTGCCTACGCTAAAATACGAAGTGGACATTCAGCAATTGGAACAAGATTCAAACTATGATTAATTATTTAAGAAATATTTCTTACTTATTGTTTTGATTGCTTTTATTATTTTTATAACATTTTTATACTTACCTATTTAACTTGTAACGCAAGTCTGGTGATCTGAGTACGTATACCTACCTTTCCCTCGGGAGCATGTACGAGCCAAGAATGCTCATACAGCAAAAGTACGTTTAGTTGATTAAGCGTACCTAATTTATACCTACTTATTATAATAACTTTAGTCGTCACTGAATCTCCGTCACGCGCCAATGTGCGGGTCGATCATTACCTAATAATAACACAACATCAAGTGCGGCTCAGATAACTAAACTAAACTGTTTCCACAAATAAACTATCCAACATAACAGTGGTTTGGTGTGAACTAACTAACTACCTACAACAACTACCGGGGTATCCGTTAACGACGAGATAACCCCAACAATGGTAATTTTGATCTTATCTATGATGGTACTCCTTTTGCCCCTAAGGCCATCTATCGCGGAAAGCAGATGGGGCAACTATACTTTTAGCACCGGATAGATGCCTTTTTTAATTAAAATAATTTTTAAATTAATTATTTCGTGTATGTACTTTAAACTGTAATATCAGCAAGTAAATTTTTAAAAGGATGGTATTTAAAAGTACTTCAATTTATTCCCATTTCATTTACCTAATTTTGCCTGTATTCCACCAAATATACTGAATGTGCACCAAAATATGTTCATTAAAATATGTCATAACGAGCATCTATTGGATATGGCGCTCGGCGGCCGCTACCGCGGCACCGCTCGCTTCGCTCGCTCGCCGTCGCGCGTTAAGGGTCACTGTTCTAACCTAACCTAACCAAACCCAAATGATTCACCAATGTGAAGTTTCGGACGCGCGGGTGTTTTGTGTAACATTCAGGAATATTTGGTGCACGATCAGTATTTTGGTGTACGGATAATATTTTTGGTGAACACAAAAATATTATCCTTTTTAAAATACAGAATTTATAACAGAGTGAAAGATATTCGATAGTAAGGGCGAGCGCGTATTGCGGTGCGTTTCCGTTAGTTCTGCCGCACTGAGTGGTGCCTTTTTTTTGTGGATGGGAAATCATCAAATGACTTCTCCCGCTCTGGGTGGAGCGGAAGGGCGTGTCAGACTTTTACTGACTAAAACCTACCCGTGTTCCTTCAGTTGCCTATGCCAGGGCCACGGTATCTTTTCCAAATAACCCGCGACCCCAGCGGACTGGGCCCCACCCAGTCCGCTGGGGTCGCGGTCGGGCTTACAGTAACAAAACGCTTGACTGCAGTGCGCACACTTCAAAGACATTCCATACTTCACAGATTATGCGTTAGAAAAACGCACCGCAGTGCGCGCTCGCCCAAAGTTCTTACGATTTTAATTTCAACGCTTGTAAATCTTGTAATGATCTCGCCGCGGCGAGAACATTACAAGATTTACAAGCGTTGAAATTAAAATCCGCCGCGGAAGGTTTTTACACTCACGGGCGCAAAACGTTTGCGCTCTCGCGTGCGCTCGGCGTGGCATTGGGGTCTGCGAGGGGAACGCTTCCTATTACGTTGTACGATTTTAGCCTTTTTTTTTTTTTTTTTGAGGGTGGGAAATCATCAAATAACTTCTCCCGCTCTGGGTGGAGCGGAAGGGCGTGTCAGACTTTTACTGACTAAAACCCACCCGTGTTCCTTCAGTTGCCTATGCCAGGGCCGCGGTAACCCCTTCGGTTTTAGCCTAAGACATTTCTAACGTAGAGTATTCAAAGCCGCGGCACCTATCCCATTGGTGCACCTATCCTGGAATTACCCTGCCTATTTGACCATTTCGTTCCATGTTAGAATACTGGTATACAGATGCATCCTGATAGACTGGAAGCCGATCCCAACTCAGTTAGAACAAGGCTAGGAAGAAAATTATGTTAAAGTTAGGGTTGCCAATGTTTTCTAAAGAAAATTGAATGCCATAAGATACCTTTTTTGTTCTTTTCTAGGAACTAATAAATAGGTCGGTAGGTATCGTTGTTTTAAAATAAATGTAAGTATGACTCTCGACATTCTAGCTACTAAGTTCAATCATTCAATATGAGGAAATCATTATTTCAATTTCAATGCAGCCGTATAATTCTTCCCGCCACTTCGCATTCATGAAAGAAAACGGTGACGTCTTCTACCTGTTGAAGGTTCTGAGCACTTTAGTATAATTATAGCCACTAGGATGTTGAGCGAGCGAAGCGATCTCGAAATTTCTAACACATCACCTACGAAAAAGGTTAGATTTTCTTTTGACCATTCATACCAGCTAGAGAATTGGGTATCTTTGAGAGTGTAGGATGCAGAATATGGCGAAGTGGGCTCGAAAATTTTAGCACCCCGCCTGTTAGCAGTAGGATTAAAAAAAAAAACCAAAGCCCCGTCGGGTATTTATGGTGTAAAGGCTTATTGTAACAGTAAAGGTAATCAAAAGTTGCACAACATAGTTGCAGTAACAACAACTGTGTTGCGGGTCAAATTACATACCTACATTGAGTTTGTGTGTGTGGAGTTTGATTCTGCCGTCAAGTGACATGGCTGACTACCGGTTTAGAAAGGACTAGAATGATTCAGGCACATGAACATTTTCATTTGTATAATCTGTGATTAAAAAACAACTCATATTTGTCTTGTGATCTTATACCTACCTATCTACCATTTAAATTGAACCACCATACCTTGACAGGAATGAAGGTGACGATGACTACTAAACATCAGACTAGGTACGCCTAGGACTTCTTTGCCACACATATTGACGCCAAGAAGAATAAAATAGAAAAAAAAAATAAGAATATCGGAACTAAACCACCTTGTTTTTAAATATAATTTCACGATTCAATTTCACTAATTGACCAACAATCATCAACAATGTCACCCTATCAATATCATTCAAGCGCCAAAACATCCTCGTACAATTGTTTTATCTCACGAAAGCGGGTGAGCCATACTTGTACATGCACTTGTCTTTGCCGCTTTTGTGAGATAAAACAGCTATAGCAATGTATACTCACGTTGAGCGGCTCAGCGGGAAAGTGCAAGTGGTACGACATCGTGCTATTGAACGAGCCGTACACTCCGTCGTTGATGAAGTACATCGTGTGCGTCTCTGCCTTCTCGTCGCACTCCTTAGACGCCACCTGATGAATAAACGTTAAAATAAAGTTCAAATAAAAAAACAACCGAC
Organism: Cosmia trapezina; assembly: GCA_905163495.3. Taxonomy (NCBI): domain Eukaryota; kingdom Metazoa; phylum Arthropoda; class Insecta; order Lepidoptera; family Noctuidae; genus Cosmia; species Cosmia trapezina. The sequence goes on along the minus strand of LR991040.1, from coordinate 14,553,094 downwards.
TCCCAAAAAAAACTTTTTTACAAAAACAAAAACCGACTTCCAAAAAAAACACTACAAAGTGAAAAATAACTTTAATTTCGGAAGTCGGTGTCTTTGGATCTGTATTTTAGTTTTTTGCCACCGACTTCCGAAATTAAAGTTATTTTTCACTTTGTAGTGTTTTTTTTGGAAGTCGGTTTTTGTTTTTGTAAAAAAGTTTTTATTTTTCACTTTTTAGTGGTTCAGTTTGTAATTTATCTAAGTTACAATAACCCAATGTCAGCTGCTCATCACGTTTTACAAAATGTTGTTTTTCCCGATGCAGGGCCGTTAATTGTTGAGGAGTTCTCCTAGTAAGAACCAGGAGAAATGGAGCTCATGGTGAAGTCACCATTACCATTATTTTGACGAGCATAAACCATATTAAAGTAATCGAATCGCAACCTGTTATACAACGTGTAATGCTAAATGCGCAAAACCTCTTAAGGGGTCATTGTACTCATCATTATGAACAACTTTTACTATGGAACCAAACCTGAAATCGCGAAAAAAAAATCAGCTGTTCAGTACATTTTGACGAATTATGCGAACATAAATGTATTGAACAGCTGATTTTTTTTTCGCGATTTCAGGTTTGGTCCCATAGTAAAAGTTGTTCATAATGATGAGTACAATGATCCCTTAAGAGGTTTTGCGCATTTAACGTTAGGTACACGTTGTATACTAAGATATAATTGAGTATTTCCGATGGCCCTCTGTGGTCTTCATCATCAGTTCCAGCTCACCGAATGGTACTTTCCGAGAGCAAATGCACGAGTTACTATAAAAAATACCGAAATCGATATAGGTGTGCCCATAAAATTTGAGGGTTTCCCTCGATTTCCATGGGATCCCATCATCAGATCCTGACTTGATGATCATGGGACCACTTGGGACGTATACCCTTTCGAACAAAAAAAGAAAAATCCAAATCGGTTTAGCCATTTTCGAGTAATCGGGGAACATACAAAAAAAAAAAAAAAAAAAAAAAAAGTTCCGACGAATTGAGAACCTCCTCCTTTTGGAAGTCGGTTAAAAAACAGTGCAAATTGAAAAATAACTTTAATTTCGGAAGTCGTTGTCTTTGGTTTTCTTATTTCGTTTTTTGCCACCGACTTCCGAAATTAGTTATTTTTCACTTTGCAGTGTTTTTTTGGAAGTCGGATGTTTTTTTTTTTTGTAAAACGTTTTTATTTTTCACTTTTTGGTGGTGCTTATAGCACACAAATTTGAATACCACTCTGTAAATTAGAGCATCATTCACATAGACTATGTGGGAAAAATACCTATTAAACGGCTTTAACTCTGTCAACAGCGACACTTTGTTGGCTGAAGTCAAAAAGGAACTACCCGAATTTATGGTTTTATGTGGCAATGTTACAGGTAGGTACCCTTCTAAATTATTATACAAGGACTTAGTTTTGGAATCTGCAGTAGGATGCCAATAAGGTGACCCTCTCGGGCCAGACATTTTCAGCCTGGCTATTCATCCAATTATTCAGAAACTAAATTCAAAATTTAACGTGTGGTATTGAGATGATGGAACGCTAGGAGGCAGGCCCGAAAGGTTCTGGAGTGGTGGCCACGTACCGGAAGACGTAACGTTGAAAGACCTCCCACAAGGTGAACCGATGATCTTGTAAAGGCCGCAGGAATCGAGGTGGAGGTCGAAGTGGCAATGGCGGTGCTTTGGGGAGGCCTATGATGTCCAGCAGTGGACGTCTTTCGGCTGAAACAATCATCGTTTCAGCCGAAAGACGTCCACGATGATGATGAATCATTTTAGTCGTTGCAAACACCCGCATTATCTATCTCAGTTTAGAAGTTGTAATAATTTTAACTAGACAAGAATCATTAGCATACAGCTTCCTGCATTAAATATGTGACATAATTGAAAATCGTTGGGTTTCCTACTTTCATCGAATTCTCTACATTATTCGTATTCCTCTACTTTACGATGTCTTAACATTGATCGATATCTTTGCATTCGTCGACTTTCCTATAATCAACAAGTTTTCGACATTCATCGAATTGTTTAGAGTTCTTCGAGTTTTTGGAGTTCCTCCGGTTTCTTTTTTTATCGAGATATTTACAAAGCTCAGTTCTTTCGCGTCTCCTACATTCCTTAAGTTTTCTACAATCTCCCATGCTTCTTACATCCATCGATTTTAGTTTCATCTTGTTTTCTGTTATCGAGTTTCCTGCATTCTTCGCGTTTTTTGAGGTCTTCAAACTTTTTACTTTCATTGCGTATTTTGTGATCTAGAATAGTACCTAATTCTTATTTAACTGTTTATAAATATTCAAAAGCTCTAAGTAACCTAATGGAAACAGAGTGCGAAAATTTCTATCTAGCCTTAGATCTAGCATTGCTTGTTCTTCTTGGTCTCCGACAGGCTTAGTCCGCCACTGATTATGAATAGCTGATAAAATGAAGATGTTTTTTGGGTAAATAAATAATAGTACATGTTGATACAAGATAATGTTTGTTATTGCATTCCAGGCGGTTTCATAATCTAAGACCCAAGCCGTAGGCGAGGTTGTTTTTGAGCCGAGAACTGCAATAACAAATGTCCACGTGTATCTTGCAACGTTTTTCAATACACTTTTGAAGAAATAAAATAAAATAACGAAAAATATTTTTGTAATGAAATATTAAGAAACTATGATTTAAATTTTCTTTTTTTCCGCGCTTTTCTTTCGCCAGGTTGAAGGAGAAGCAAAGGAAAGGTACATAAAACCGATAAACAGCCTAATATGAAAATTACAAAATTCAAATATTTTTGAATAAATGTTAATTTAAACGTTTTTTTTATTGTAATAATCATGGTTTTTGATGATATTCTATTTATAAAAATTATTTAAATATTCAAAAAATATTAACGTCGTAAACAGGTGACAGGTGAATAGAGTTCACCTGTCACCTGTTTACGACGTTAATATTTTTTGAACCAATTTGGACTAAGTATAGGTATAAGTTATCTGTGGCAATTTTTATTCCGGCACACGTGTTGGAAAATAAAAAATCCTACGCATTGCATTGTGAACCTAATCGTAGTGCGATATGAACCAGTTTTCGAGGAACTGTATTGAAAATAAATTTATTAATTGATTGAGATATTGATTGATATACTTATCTAACTAAAAAAATATTCAGATATAGGTAGGTCTTAATGATTTGGAAGCACGCGACTATTCGCGCCAGTGTGAACACCTCCATACAGGGCCTCAAGTCTCCTATTACAATAGTGTCAGAATGGTCTCTTATTGATTTCATAATTGTTGATTTTGACAAGTTTGGTAATCTACTAATATAATGGCGTCATAATGACGTCATTATGACTTTCCAATGGTCAACCACTGACACTCCATTGTATGAAATTATGAATTTAGCAGATTACGAACTTTTAGCAAAATGACAATGCAGTGACAATGGGATCGTGTTGGAATGTAAAAAATAACAGACTTGGGGCCCAGCACCCTAATTGCGTAACACGTTAACGATCGGAGTTTTAATCAATAAACCATTACTTCATAAATTCGAAAGATTTGTCTGCTCGACAACGTAAATAACGCAATGAATGTTGTTGAACTGTCAAAATGAAACCAACTCCGATTGATAATGTGTTACGCAATTAGGGTGCAGGTTGGTTGAAAGTATAAATTGATCAGTAGAAATGAGTAGATACATGCCTCTCGCTTGGCATGCACCATGGTGGCGAGTGTCAAGGCGGCGGCGGCGAAGTAAGTCCCCGGCTCCGCGATCACGCGCACCGAACGCTCCGGGAAGTGCTCCTCCAGCGACGAGTTGATCACCTTGGCCACCTGATGAATCAACAAATAATTTAATTTAAGTATTTAACGGTCGGTTTCTACAGAAGGAAAACATCGTACCAACCAACCCGCACTGGGCCCGCGTGGTTTTACGCCCACTCCCTCTCATCGAGAGGAGGCCTGTCTGTGTCAAATAACTCTCACCTCGCAGATAGAAGAGTGCGATCATCCCGGGAAGCCTCCGCCTACGTCCAACAGACGCATGTTATTGTGTCGCACGTTGTGCGCGACGTGGAACAACGCGAATGTTAACAAATAACTCTCACCTCGCAGATAGAAGAGTGCGATCCTACCGGGAAGCCTCCGCCTACGTCCAACAGACGCATGTTATTGTGTCCCACGTTGTGCGCGACGTGGAACAACGCGAATGTTAACAAATAACTCTCACCTCGCAGATAGAAGAGTGCGATCCTCCCGGGAAGCCTCCGCCTACGTCCAACAGACGCATGTTATTGTGTCCCACGTTGTGCGCGACGTGGAACAACGCGAATGTTAACAAATAACTCTCACCTCGCAGATAGAAGAGTGCGATCCTCCCGGGAAGCCTCCGCCTACGTCCAACAGACGCATGTTATTGTGTCCCACGTTGTGCGCGACGTGGAACAACGCGAATGTTAACAAATAACTCTCACCTCGCAGATAGAAGAGTGCGATCCTCCCGGGAAGCCTCCGCCTACGTCCAACAGACGCATGTTATTGTGTCCCACGTTGTGCGCGACGTGGAACAACGCGAATGTTAACAAATAACTCTCACCTCGCAGATAGAAGAGTGCGATCCTCCCGGGAAGCCTCCGCCTACGTCCAACAGACGCATGTTATTGTGTCCCACGTTGTGCGCGACGTGGAACAACGCGAATGTTAACAAATAAGTCTCACCTCGCAGATAGAAGAGTGCGATCCTCCCGGGAAGCCTCCCCTACGTCCAACAGACGAATGTTATTGTGTCCCACGTTGTGCGCGACGTGGAACAACGCGAATGTTAACAAATAACTCTCACCTCGCAGATAGAAGAGTGCGATCCTCCCGGGAAGCCTCCGCCTACGTCCAACAGACGCATGTTATTGTGTCCCACGTTGTGCGCGACGTGGAACAACGCGAATGTTAACAAATAAGTCTCACCTCGCAGATAGAAGAGTGTGATCCTCCCGGGAAGCCTCCGCCTACGTCCAACAGACGCATGTTATTGTGTCCCACGTTGTGCGCGACGTGGAACAACGCGAATCTTAACAAATAACTCTCACCTCGCAGATAGAAGAGTGCGATCCTCCCGGGAAGCCTCCGCCTACGTCCAACAGACGCATGTTATTGTGTCCCACGTTGTGCGCGACGTGGAACAACGCGAATGTTAACAAATAAGTCTCACCTCGCAGATAGAAGAGTGCGATCCTCCCGGGAAGCCTCCGCCTACGTCCAACAGACGCATGTTATTGTGTCCCACGTTGTGCGCGACGTGGAACAACGCGAATGTTAACAAATAACTCTCACCTCGCAGATAGAAGAGTGCGATCATCCCGGGAAGCCTCCGCCTACGTCCAACAGACGCATGTTATTGTGTCCCACGTTGTGCGCGACGTGGAACAACGCGAATGTTAACAAATAACTCTCACCTCGCAGATAGAAGAGTGCGATCCTCCCGGGAAGCCTCCGCCTACGTCCAACAGACGCATGTTATTGTGTCCCACGTTGTGCGCGACGTGGAACAACGCGAATGTTAACAAATAACTCTCACCTCCCAGATAGAAGAGTGCAATCCTCCCGGGAAGCCTCCGCCTACGTCCAACAGACGCATGTTATTGTGTCCCACGTTGTGCGCGACGTGGAACAACGCGAATGTTAACAAATAAGTCTCACCTCGCAGATAGAAGAGTGCGATCCTCCCGGGAAGCCTCCCCCTATGTCCAACAGACGCATGTTCTTGTGTCCCACGTTGTGCGTGCGCGACGTGGAACAACGCGAATGTTAACAAATAAGTCTCACCTCGCAGATAGAAGAGTGCGATCCTCCCGGGAAGCCTCCGCCTACGTCCAACAGACGCATGTTCTTGTGTCCCACGTTGTGCGTGCGCGACGTGGAACAACGCGAATGTTAACAAATAAGTCTCACCTCGCAGATAGAAGAGTGCGATCCTCCCGGGAAGCCTCCGCCTACGTCCAACAGACACTTGTTATTGTGTCCCACGTTGTGCGCGACGTGGAACAACGCGAATGTTAACAAATAAGTCTCACCTCGCAGATAGAAGAGTGCGATCATCCCGGGAAGCCACCCCTACGTCCAACAGACGCATGTTCTTGTGTACCACGTTGTGCGCGACGTGGAACAACGCGAATGTTAACAAATAAGTCTCACCTCGCAGATAGAAGAGTGCGATCCTCCCGGGCAGCCTCCCCTACGTCCAACAGACGCATGTTCTTGTGTCTCACGTTGTGCGCGACGTGGAACAACGCGAATGTTAACAAATAAGTCTCACCTCGCAGATAGAAGAGTGCGATCCTCCCGGGAAGCCTCCCCCTATGTCCAACAGACGCATGTTCTTGTGTCCCACTTTGTGCGCGACGTGGAACAACGCTCGGGACAGCGCGATGGCGCACGCGTACACTTCCGTCTCGAAAGTGCCAGTACCGACGTGGAATGATACTCCTACCAGCTGAGGATGTTCAACATACCTACTTATTATAATTTTTGATAGGGGTTTTTAATTTCATTGATACATAATATATTCTGCTTATTATAGCCAAGCAAGGCCCGTTTTATGCAAGGAAATGTGTGAATGAAACATACAAAGCAAAGAAGGTGAACATAAACAAAGCAAGAGGATTATGTAGGGGTCGTAGCTGGCGGCGTTCGGCCTAAACTCATAGGAACATAAATGTGTATGTATGAATTGTGCAGAAATAAACAATGAGTTTTTTAACTCGTAGGTGCCACAGGGCCAACTGTGTTAGGAATCATTAACTATTTTTTCAAGAGAACAATTAATAGCAGATGAGCTGAGAAATTATTCGTGTCTGGGTGGGCCTCAGTTCGAACCCCAGGCTGAATGAACTATTTTTTTTAGTTAATTCACTAAGAATTTCTCAGTAGGGATTTGGAAGTACCCGGTTAAATGGCTATTACATGGGTAGCGAAAAATACGTGTAATATCAACACCCCTTCGGGGAATACAGCCGTGATGTTTTGTTGCTTACGTCCAGACCGAGCACGGCAGCCAGCTTGATGAGCCGCGGCGCCTCGGTGACGGGGTCGCAGCCGAACTTGATGCCCAGCGGACACTGCGCCGAGGCCGCGTCACAACGGATGCGGATCACCAGCCTGTACAAACACAAATTATAAGATGCAAAAGTAACGTACGTAAGAATGTACGTTCAACCGAATGCGAATGTTCGGCCGAATATTCGGTCCAAAATGTAAAGAACCGAAAATTCGGCGGAATCATTTCATAGAAATTTAATTTAGTTTAATTTATGATTTGTAAAAAAAGCAGAAGTTTATTTGATTAATTTTTTTTTTAAATTGAGTGTTAAAGTTAATCTTTTTAGGCTTCCGTACCAAAATGGTAAAAAAGGAACCCTTATGGTGTGACTCAGTCTGTCTGTCTGTCTGTCTGTCTGTCACAGCTGGATATCTCAAGAACTACTAATGCTAAACTTGAAATTTGGAACAGTTTTAGATAACGTTTACCCAACTATTTTGCAAATAAGAAAGAAATAAAAATATTTATATTTTTTTTGCAACAGGGTGTCTCAAAAATTCAAAGTAGGGGTACTAGGGTATGTGGGGTAACTGGGGTATCATATGAAAGAGCGCTGCTTGCACATTCACAAACACTTTTTTCCTTTTTTTTAGGTCTCATAGTTTTAGACTTTTGATGAAGAATACCGTTTCCCCCCCCCCCCTTTTCTCCGAAGTTGGCAAGCGAAAAATTTTAAATTATTCTATATGATAGAAGTTTATGTTAAGTTTACAGGAAAAATAAAACGATGTCTCTAAATGCACACTTTTTCAGAAATCGGAACGGAACCCTCGGTGCGCGAGTCTGACTCGCTCTTGACCGGATTTTTTTATTTTGTCAATAAATAATTGGTACAAAAACTAGTGTTTCTTTCATTTACAAAAACTATGTATGTACAACTTTCGGAATAAACCACACTTATTTAGTAGGTACCTAATTAGTTAACGTTTGTTTAATAAAATGTTCTTTTTTAAATATTAACAATAATTTAAATCTTCGGTAATTATTCGGCAAATTAACCGAATATTCGGCCGAATAAAAACATAAAAAAATATGCCGAATGTACCGAATATTCGGCCGTACATTCGGCGCATCTCTATTTGTCTGTTACCTTTTGACCTGGGTTAGGATATAGGATACATTTTATTTCGGTAGTTCGTTCTAGTAGGATAATTTCCAACCTCCACGCGAGCAAAGCCGCGGGAAGAAGCTAGTTTTAAATTAAATTAAATAAATATCATCGATCACACATCTAAATCTTTCGTCAGCTTCCAGTATAACAAGATGCTGCTGAATTCCAGTATTTCACTGCCTAAATAATCTAATTTAGCTCCACAACACCTTACACGAACACGATACCCCTTGCTACTAAATCTTTTTAAGTAAGTAATTGTTTCAAAATTGCTCTAAATACCTGTTTCATTTTCCAGGGCTATAGTGAAATAATAATTAACTTACTGTGCGTGAGGAGTGAGTTGTTTGATCTTCGTCAGTTCATTCTCGGAGTCGAACGTCATGACGTCGACGCCAACGGCCGACGCGTAGCGGATGTGCGACGCCATCTTAGCTGGGTTCGCGAAAATTATGCGCCTGTAACAAATATTAGTTATTAGTTAGCATTGCCTAGCATTGATAGCCCAGGGCATGTCACCTCTTTGTGACTTTACCAAGAGAATGCAAGTGCGAGCGAAGCGAGCTAGAAAATTGGAGCATCTGACTCGGATAGGATATAACTTTGTCATTTCACTAAAAGAATGCAAAAGCGAGCTCCATTTGAGAATCCTGACTCGGATAGGTTTAGTACATTTTGATACAAGTGGAGAATGTTTATTATTGCATTCGAGGTGGAATTAACACCCGAGCCGTAGGCGAGGTTGTTTTTGCGCCGAGAACTGCGATAACAAATGTCCACTTGTATCTTGCAAACGACGTTTTTCAATACACTTTTGAAGAAATAAAATAAAATAACGAAAAATATTTTTGTCATGAATTATTAGGAAATTATGATTTAAATTTTCTTTATTTTTCCGCGCTTTGCTTTCGCCAGGTTGAAGGAGAAGCAAAGGTATATAAAGCCGATAAACAGCCTAATACACACACCAACACAGTCTAGGGATATTTTTAAAAAAGCGAATTACTGTCAATGTGTTAATTATTTATATGACATGTATATATTTAAAAGATACGTTATTTAATATTCTACCATTTTTTAACAATGGTTAAGGTACTTAGATTAAAATTTCAGGATTTTATGGAAAAAAAATGAAGCATAGACGGAAACCGTATGTAGCAGATCAGGCGCAGGGTTGATGGGCGATCCGTGAAATAATACGAAGATGAAAATCAGGAAACAAATATATTCTTCACTAAAACACGTAGTCACAATAAATCACAATAATCAAACTAGAGCAGAGCTCTTTACATTACGAAGGGCAACCGGAGACTGATAGTTACAGCACGAGGATCAAGCGAAGACTGACTCATTTGCATCGTTTGGAAGTCGCGACACCCCTCAAGGGGTGTGTGACTGGCGGTGCCGGGGCGTAGCCCCCTGACCGCGGAGGCAACACGGTGACCCGTCAATACGGGCCCCTCTTCTTGGCGGCCTAGCACGGCCTACAGATGCTGGGGCGCGGCTAATCGCGCCCCTGTGTATAATTGCTATAATTGTGTCTGCAGGCACGCCACGACGCTGCTAGTCAGCGCCGCTTTCTTCACCGTACCCCGGCGGTCAACCCCTACCAGGTGGAACCCCCATCTACATGGGTGAAGCCCAGCAGGAGGCGACCAGCGACAGAGGTACGGACTCGACGTTCCTGCAGAAGGGTGAGTGGCCCCCGCCCAACACACTTTCAGAGCGAGCCGAGCCTGCGTGGGTTAGGGGGACCGTGTTGTGGGTGTGTGGGTGGCATTGTGTTGTGTGGCGCCACCCGGTGTCTATGCGAGAAACGCGCACGCCCGCGCTGCGTCTTCGCATGTGTGTTTAGTGCCTGTGTAGAGGTGAATGTCTGATGTTTACTACGTGACACGCCTAAATTATCCTAGCACGCGCCACGCAGCAGGTGTATGTAGTGTTGTGGAGTCTATTTGTCACAAGTGAGCCGCGTGTAGACTGAGGGCGACTCACTCGGAAGTCCAGTCCGGTGTGTAGTCACTCGTCCGCGACCAGGTCGCGGGGCAAAGGTCGTCTCGCGTCAGGGGGGCGCGCATGCCAGGGCGCGATCTGCTTGACGTGGGGCCAATCAGACGCGTCGGCACGCGCGAACATTCCCTTCGCGAGGCGCCGCACAAAGTCGTCCAGGCTCTCAATCCCGAGGTCCCTCTGGATGACGTCGTTCCTCACGAAGCGAGGGGCGTCCACGATGGTGCGCAGCGCTTGGCTCTGCTGCGCACGTAGAATCTTGCGATTGGTCTCGCTCGTGAGGGCGAACCATGCAGGGGCGGCGTACGTCAAGATCGGGCGCACGTACATCTTGTACACGCCCAGCTTGACGCGCGCCGGAATGCGGGACGAGAGCACCGGACGCAGGAGGTTGCGGGCGACCCTACCTTTTGCGGCGACCGCGCGGACGTGCGACTCCATTGAGAGCCGACGGTCGATAGTGACCCCCAGGTATTTGACCCGGGGCGACCATTCGACGTCGGCTCCTTGCAGCTTCAAGGGTGGCGGGAGCGGCGCGGCACCAGTGACCATCGCCTGCGTCTTACCCACGTTGACCGACAGCCGCCACTTCGACAGCCATTCGGGAAGAAGGTCCAGGGCGCGCTGCATCTTCACCGCCGCGTACTTTGCGTTAAGCGAGGTGGTGATGTACGCGGCGTCGTCTGCATACAGCGCGAGCATGGCGTCGGCAGTGGTGGGGATGTCGTCGGTGTAACGCGAGTAACACGCCGGCGATACGCAGCTGCCCTGCGGCACACCGGCACGCACCGGGCGAGCGCTGGAGAGCGCTCCGTCGACCACCACCCTGAAGGTCCTGTGAGACAGAAAAGCAGAGACCACTTTAACGACGCGACGGGGCGCGTCTGACGTGGCTAACTTGAAAATAAGGCCGTCGTGCCACACACGGTCGAAGGCCTTCTCCATGTCGAGGAATACTGCCACCGAATATTCCTTTTTGTTTAGCGCGGCTGCGAGGTGGTGCAGTACCCTCGACAGCTGAAGCGTCGTGCTGTGCTCCGGCCGGAACCCGAACTGTTCTGATGTTGTAGGCGCGATGGAAGGTGAACCGGGCGCCCTTTCAGAGAGCACCCCTGAATTGGCTTGCAGTACTCGACGCTTATTCATTTCTGCTTCTATCTTCCGTAGCTTGCTCCTTGTTGTAACGGTGCTTCGTTCACTCATCTTCGACGTATTTAGCAGATCCAGGCACGAAGGACCAAAATGTAGCAGATCAGGCGCAGGGTTGATGGGCGATCCGTGAAATAATACGAAGATGAAAATCAGGAAACAAATATATTCTTCACTAAAACACGTAGTCACAATAAATCACAATAATCAAACTAGAGCAGAGCTCTTTACATTACGAAGGGCAACCGGAGACTGATAGTTACAGCACGAGGATCAAGCGAAGACTGACTCATTTGAGCAAATGGCGGCCATATTTATGTGCGCGCACGTAGGCTGGAGGGCGCGGTGGGAGCGCGTATATTGCTTTCTCGCTTCCTCCAACCTAAGTTCAATGTTTACAATTTAAACTAGGTAGTTAGTGAGAGATATGTAACTAATAATTTTCTATGGGCTTTACTTTCAATATTAATTCTCTACCAAGTCTCCGTAATTCAATTTATCTAAATTGACTTATATCTAAATAGATTGCTGTGCTCCTTAACAATCCCACCCCCAGTAAGAGGGTTCAACCGACTATACTCCCGTCTGTAGGGAGCACAACAACCTTTACAACGGGTCGACGCAGGACCCCATGGTTGGTTCTTATATCTACCACTCTTATTATAGAGTCCGAACCTGGATACACATTTTTAATGACCCCTTTGGTCCACTGGTTACGTGGTTTATTTTGGTCTGTTATCACTACCACATCACCCACTTTAAGGTTTGGCACATCTTTCGTCCACTTGTTGCGTCGCTGGAGCGTTGGGAGGTACTCGCGCAGCCATCGTTTCCAGAAGAGGTCGGCCAGCGCGTTCACCTTTTTCCACATGCGGCGGGAGTCGACGTCAGTGGCGTGTCCACGCGTACACGGAGCATCTCCCGCGGCGGTACCCAGCAGGAGATGGTTGGGGGTCAGCACCACCGGGTGCTCGATGTCACTGGTCACGTAGGTGAGAGGCCGGCTGTTTATAATAAGCTCGGCCTCAGCAAGGAGGGTGTAAAGGACCTCCTCGCGAGGGGCGCGCTCTCGCAGCGTCGCTTTGAGTGCGTTTTTTACTGAGCGCACTAGTCGCTCCCAGCACCCACCCATGTGCGGAGATGCCGGAGGGTTGAAATGCCACGCGATCCCGCGGCCTGAAGCTTCACTTCTCAGCTTGTTGTGATCCATGTCGCGCAGAGCCGCACGTAGTTCACCGTGCGCTCCGACGAAATTGGTGCCACGATCGGAGTACATGTCCGCGGGTCGCCCGCGGCGCGCAATTAGGCACCGCAGGGCCAGGATAGCTGAGTCAGCGCTCAGCGATGATGCCAGCTCTAAGTGGACGGCGCGGGTGGTGAGGCAAGTAAACAAGACGCCCCACCTCTTCTCCCTGCGCCGACCGATGGTAACTTCCATGGGGCCAAAATAATCGACCCCACAGTGCACGAAGGCTCGCCGAGTCACCTCCAGCCTTGCAGCCGGGAGGTCACCCATTTTAGGTGTTACAGGTTTGGCCTTCTCCAGACGGCACCGTTGACAGCTCGCGGTGACAGCTTTGACTGTTGACCGCAGGTTGGTCACCCAGTATCTCTCGCGGACTCTGTTGACTACGGTTTCTTGGTTAGCGTGTAGAGCCGCTGTGTGATATCCATGTATCAGACGGCGAGTGAGCGCATGCTTCCCATCTAAAATAATGGGGTGGCGCTCTCCGAAGCTGAGCTCGCTGCAGGCGCCTATCCTGCCGCGTACTCTCACCAGCTCATCTTCGAACAGCATTGGGTTTAGGTGTCGTAGTTTGCTGTCATTAGGCAGCGGGCGAGCCTCCCGCAGTGCCGTGATGTCCGCTCCGTAGCTGTCTGCTTGCGCCAGCCGCAATAGGCGCAGCTCGGCCTCATGCAGGTCCTCTGTGGTCACGGTGGATGACTGGCGCCGTTTGCGGCAGCGATCTGCAAAAATTAGCAGACGCGCCACAACGTACAAGGCGCGCGTCCATGTGGGTATCCGCTCGTATCGTAGCAGTGATTCAGCCTGCACTGCCACAGCGTGTACCCGTTGCACTCGTTCCAGTTGTGATTCTGCCACCGTGTCGAGATCGGTGTCCTCCGGCCACTGTTCCTGAGGGCAAAGAAGAAAAGAGGGACCCGACAGCCACTCGTTACTGTTATTGGGCCAGTCCATTCGGGTGGCTTTGTCAGCGGGATTCATCGCCGAAGGAACCCAGCGCCAGTTGGCTCTCTTTGACCTTTTATCAATCTCAGCTAATCGATGTGACACAAACCTTTGAAATTCTAAAGCGTCTGAATTTATCCATTTTAATACTGTTTTACTGTCTGTCCATAGATATTTACAAGTAATAGGTATGCCTAACTCTTTCTCTACAGTGTCGGCCAATCTACAGGCTAACACGGCCGCCTGTAATTCCAGACGTGGAATAGAAACTATCTTTTGTGGCGCTACTCTAGCCTTACCTATTACCATAGCTACGTTCCTATATCCTTCTGAATTAACGCCTGTTAAATAAGCTACTGCGGCATAAGCGGATTCGCTTGCGTCACCGAACACATGAAGTTCCAATCCTTCTAGCCTTAGGCCGTACCACCGAGGTATGGACAAATTAGTGAGGTGATGTAGATTATGTAGCCATTCAAACCATATTTTGGCCTCTGCATCTTGCAGTTTCTCATCCCACTGGATCCCCGTGTGCCATATCCGTTTCATCAGAATGCGCGACTGAATGACACACGGGTACAAGAAACCCAGTGGGTCAAAAATAGACATAATAAATCGGAGGAACTCTCGTTTAGTTGGTATAATTTGTCCCTCTACTATGGCCTTAGGTAGCCGCTTAAATGACAAGTCGAAAGCTAATTTGTCCGTACCTGGTGACCAAATCATACCTAGGGTGCGTTCCGTCGCACCTTCTGCTTTATCTAACGAAACCCGGTTAGGCATTTCTATTTGTAGCTTGTCACGTAGCTCCTGACAATTGGTGACCCACCCCCGTATAACAAATCCGCCTGTGGCGTGGATGTGGGTCACCTCCTCAATTAAACTACTGGCTTGCGCAACAGACCACGCACTATCAAGGTAGTCGTCCATGTACGGTTTTCACCGTACGCCTTTGACTGATTTTAGGATATCGAATGAAACGATGTAATTTCACTTTAAACTTGTATTGAGTTCACGACCTTAAACTATTGATGAATGACGTGTTGCTATGACGCGGTCCGAATGTGAACTGAAGTAATATGAAATGTGTGGCGTAAACTAATGAAATTGCTGATTGTGCGGTTGCACCGTACATGCTCCCGAGCATGAAATGAATGATGAATATGAGATGAACATGAAAAGATGAGTAACAAGGTGATGCCAATTGGTCCTTATACTAGATGATTGACAAGGTGATTCCATTTGGCCCTTATTCTATGTTTAGAGTCTCTACTTGAACTCCGTTTTACGAGACATAGGCACTGTACACTTGTCTAACTTATGCACTTTTGGAATTTCACTGCAATCGGATACACACGGAATCTCACACTGATTACGCGCACTAACACTGTATTGAACCGTGGACGATGAGATAGAGGCCCCAGCCTCTGCCCGTGCAGGTGTCACATGTTGCGCGGTCTGTAGACTAGCCAATGCGGCCCTTGCCACCGCGAGAGATGCGGTTCGCCTGTTACGCAGCCGTCGTACCA
Organism: Cosmia trapezina; assembly: GCA_905163495.3. Classification (NCBI taxonomy): domain Eukaryota; kingdom Metazoa; phylum Arthropoda; class Insecta; order Lepidoptera; family Noctuidae; genus Cosmia; species Cosmia trapezina. The sequence goes on along the minus strand of LR991040.1, from coordinate 14,538,002 downwards.
TGAAGACTGCTCCAACCACCAACACTACTCCGATCACCACATAAATTGCTGTGTAGTGATGGATATCGTGATAAGAAACTTGATGTGGCAAATTCTCACTTGCTTTGAGAATGCGGAGTTGTTCCTTGATTTCGTCAAGCTCATTGTTGCTCGAGAGGAGAGTATAGTTTTGTATCAGTGGGGTTGGGATGCCTACGTCTATGATATGATTGATTGGTTCTATCTCAGGCAGCTTGAAAGATGGTTTTATGTTTAAAGTGGTAAAACCTTCATTGCGTGTGTAAACCGTGAAACTTTCGGTTTTAATTAGACAATCGTGTTCGACTCCCAATATGCCTGCTTTTACTAACTGCCCCGGCGACACATTATCGTCGCATAGTACTCTTATTGGACACTGACTACAGCAGAAAAATGCATAATTGTTTATTTTGTTAAGAGCTGTCCATCAGTTGTTCTGGTGACAATAAATGAAAATTGAGTCTCCCGTGATAAACCAAATAAAACGAAACATTTTTTCAATATCTGCCGTAAAAGCTACGCGATATTTTCTCCACCGTAATAGTAAAGATTGGAGATCTTGCTGTAGATTTGGACCTTTTAGCATGACGTCATTCAAGCTAATTCCAGTTGATGTTTTTGTAGAAGCGTTGAAAACTACGCGAAGTGCTGTCGTAGTGGAATCATTTCGCAATACACAATGGTGCGGTAAATAATAATCCGGTTGCATGTTACCGGACGCTGGTATCATATGTCCTAATGTTTTATATTCTTGAATAAATAATTTATATTGTTTTGCTACTTCTTCATTATTGTGAAATTTCCTTTCCAACTGTTGAAATTGCGCTATAGCTTTATTTTTAGACAATCCCAACTGTTTCTCAAAGTTTTCTTGAAAGGGCAATCTAACTTCATACATGCCATTTTCATGTCTTGTTGTGGTTTTCTTGTAATACTCCATGCATTGTAGATCTTCTGCGGATAAATTGGATGATTCTGTGATGTCTTCGATCTCCCAAAATCTTTGTACTTCGTCCACTTGATTCAGGACTACGTTACAATGAAAAGTCTTGAAATTGCCGCATAAGATCCATCCCAGTCGTGTCTGTTGCGCGACCGGTAATGATAGATCAGCCCTGATAATGCCTTCTAAAATGATATGGGTATACACATCGGCTCCCAACAAGATGTCGATAGGACGGCTGACATTGTATTCTGGGTCGGCTAGTTGCTTGCCGGCCAGGTGTGCCCATGTTGGCTTGGTAAATGTACATCTAGGTAATTGATTAATCAGCGTGTCCATAATTACCACATCTGTTTTAAATGTAAAATCATCAAAATGCGAACAACATGTAATGTTCGTAACGCCCTTGCTACTGCTCGCCTTGTCTCCTATCCCGCAGATGACGGCCCTGCAATACTTTCTTGATAAAGCTAGCTGTTGTGCCGCTCTGGCTGAGATAAGGGAGGCTTGAGAGCCTTGATCTATTAGCGCACGCATTTTGTGGTATGATCCGTCACTTGCTTGAACTTTGATCATTGCAGTGGCTAATAATGTTTCGATCACGTTGTTGCCTTGTTGCGAAACGTGATTTTGTTGCGATTCTTGATTTTGCGTTCTAGTTGCAAGGACTGCTGGTGTGTCATTCTCCGTAATAGGGTTACATGATGGCTTATTGTTGAACGCTTCATGTAAAAGTGTATTATGTTTGCCACGACATTCGCGGCAGCGTCTTTCTGACGTACATTCGTTATCCCCATGTGAATAAAGACAATTTTTGCACAAATGCAATCGTGTTATAGCTTGTCGCTTTGCACTTGGTGTCATATTTAAAAACTTACTGCAATAGTATATTCCGTGTGGCTCTTTACACAACGGACAAGATAATTTGATATTATTTACCGAAGTCTTACTTGCTGAATATTTATTCTTGAAATTTGACGATGGTGTTTTATTTTGCTTGCTTGTTGATGGTTTGGAAATTTCGTTTTTCTTGCGCGAAGATTCCAATGCGGTGAATCTGCTCTCTAAGAAGCTTAGAAACTCCGACAATTTTGGCAGTTCTCTGGGTTGCTTCAGTGATTCCAAATAATGATTATGCGTGTCTGCATCTAATTTTAGCAATAAAATACGCACGATAAATGGATCCCAGCTGTCTATATTAACGCCTAGGTTCTTTATTGAGTTTAAACACTCTAGTGTAGTATCGTGAATTTTCTTGATCTCAGGGACGTTTGCTTGTTGAACTACTGGAAGATTTAGTACGAGATCTATGTGTGTTGTGAAAATCAACCATGTGTTGTTGTACCTGTTGTTCAATATCTCCCAGCAAACAGTGTAGTTGTCCGAACTGATTTGTAAATGGTGTATCAAACGTTCAGCTTCTCCCTGGACCTTGCTTTTAAGAAACTGCATCTTGTGGGCGTTTGATAAGGAGACGTTACTGTGGATAGCTTCAACAAACAAGTCCTTAAAAGACACCCAATTTTTATAATTGCCATTGAAGAATGGGATGTCAATTTTTGGTGTCCAATTCTCCTTGTGAACTACGGACCCTAGTTTTCTGTTGATTGCATTTTTTATTTCATTGTAAATTGATTCTTGCTTCGTATAAGACACCTCATATTCTTGATTCGTACCCTCCAATTCGCTGTCTAATTCCCAATGTAAGGTATCTATGATAGACCATCGAGACTGTAGTGTACGTAAGGCATCTTTCAACTCCCACTTTTCGGACATAAAATCCAAATTTATGCCTGCCACAGTGCGCTGCAGCGCCCTGAAATTGCTTGCTTGCTTCTTCAACTGTTCATCAAGCTTACTAGATGAACCTCTGGAGCATACCTCGACAGGCGGTGACTGACGTTCCACCGGATCTTCTTGCTCAGACCGTGAAGGGCCTTGTACCTCCTGAGTAGAACCTCCCTGTTGAGCTTCCTTCATCTTCATCAACAAAACTTGATATTGTTGATTGATGAATGCCTTGGTCGAGTTGTATAGCTCTTCAGTTCGTTCGTATGCATGGCCACTAAAATACGGATGAGACTTGCTTTCTCCCGTAAGAAGACGGTCGTGATTGTACTGGTAATCGAACCAATACTGATTTAAGTTTTCTAAACGTCGCTTGAAATAGTCAGCAGTCTTACGATCCGCTGAGTCCTTTTTGATATTTGTAGCTAACTTTTGGATGGCTGTGTAAAGTTCGTCCTGATTTGCATGTATGTCCTCCATGACGAGGACTTATCGAAGTAAGAAATAAATGGAAAGATCTTACTTGAATGTTCTGGATGATTGCTTACGGATCCTTGGTGATCCCCTGAGACACCTGCTAGCCTCAGCTCTTGATGATGAAATGCTCCCTGAGACACCTGCTAGCCTCAGCGCCGGACGACACAACACTCCCTGAGACACTTGTTAGTCTGTAGTCTGTAATCACTGCACTCAGCACTTGATAGTTTATGGATTGTTATTGATCCTGAGACACTTGTTAGTCTGTATAGTCACTGGTAGCAATGCTCGAAGGACCATTAAAGATGTACGGTTTTCACCGTACGCCTTTGACTGATTTTAGGATATCGAATGAAACGATGTAATTTCACTTTAAACTTGTATTGAGTTCACGACCTTAAACTATTGATGAATGACGTGTTGCTATGACGCGGTCCGAATGTGAACTGAAGTAATATGAAATGTGTGGCGTAAACTAATGAAATTGCTGATTGTGCGGTTGCACCGTACAGTCCATGTAGTGTTTTTTGTGTATGGCTGCTACCGCCTCGGGATATTTTTCTTTAAATTGCGCCGCGTTTTTATTTAGAATGTAAATGGCCGATGTTGGAGATGACACTGCCCCGAATATCATTGAGTTCATTACATAAATATCAGGTTCTTTGCTACCGGTCGTGTTCCAAAGAAATAATTGCGCCCCCCGGTCTTGTTCTCTAACTTTAATTCGGAGGAACATGTCAGCTATATCCCCGGTAAATGCGATAGGCCCTATTCTAAATTTAAATAACACGCCTAACAGAGAATTTAAGAGGTCAGGCCCTGAAAGCAAATTGTTATTTAATGCAGTACCGTTATGACACTCCGCGGCGTCAAATACTAGTCTGAGTTTTTCAGGTTTGTTAGGATTCTTTACCCCGAAATGAGGTAAGTACCAAATTGGGTCAAACTCGACTCCGCCTTCTATTTTACTGGCGTATCCCTCTTCTAATAACCTATTGATTTGTGCAGTATAGGCCTTAGCATACGCAGTGTCTTTTGACAGACGACGTTCAATTCCCGCCAAACGTTGGCGTGCGTACCTATAATTGTCGGACAACTGCGGGTTGTCCCGACGCCATAGCAGTCCTATTTCCCACGCACCGCTCTCTGTCTGACGGCTAGTGGCATCTAAAATAGCGTTAGCTCTATCGACATCTTTGTGCGTTCGAAGCACCTCTGAAATTCCAATAGCTTCTAACTCGAATTGTTTCTTGACTAAGTTATGTAAGTCAATGTTTGACTCTATGATACAATTTACAGATTCCTCTCTAGTGTTATCTATTTTCCCTACGGGTCCGTGCACTACCCACCCTAAACTGGTCAAAGAGGCAACAGGCTTACCAGATTTCCCTCGGCGTGTCTCCCGGCTGACAAGCAACTCCCAGTTGTCCTGCCCCAGTAACAGCAGCGGCCTGGCACCTCTCATCTCCTCGCAACCCAAGTGGCGAATGTGGGCGTGCTCCGTCATCACTGCGGCGGGCACTGTTTGCGCGGGTAAGTCCAGTCTTTTTAACGTACGACACTTCACATTATATGTTTGCCCGTTTGGCCCACGCACTGACACACTGATTACACGTGAGTTTTCGTCTACTATTTCCTGACCGCGCGCACTCCGTAGCACTAGTGGAACTTGCTTTCCATTGGCGTTGTTTGCCAACGAATCGTCTATTAATGACACTGTGGCACCGTCATCCAGTAGGGCATAACACTGATTGTCTACTCCGTTCACGGTTACACACACTGGTATTATTTTTAACAACGCCTTCCCGGTGTAGTCGCTGACATTTGTGACGCTCTCCGTTTTCTTATCGGCATGTAATAATATGTGGTGCGCGTAATTGCACGACGCGCACCTACTTGCACGACAAAAATTCTTCCCGTGTCTCTTGACAATACATTTAAAACACAATTTATTTTGTTTCACGTGTTGCCATCGCTCGTCGATACTTAATTCAGTGAACTTTTTGCATTTTGATAAATTATGCTGTTCCTCACATAACGTGCATTTATCCTCTTTAGCTTTTGCCTGTTGCTCGTTATCGGAATGTTGTACATGCAGACGTTGTATATTTCTAGGCTGCTTGAAGATTTGTGTATTTGCTCGGGGCTTAGTAGTGCTAGTCGACGCTGTGGGCTGGCTCATTTCCATTTGCAGGTAATATGACGTAGCTCGGGCTAGATGATTCAGGAACTGTGCGAGTAGTTCCAGACTAGGTGAAACTCGCATATCTATGCCCTGGTTCGCTGCTACGCCCATTGCAAAATCACCGTATTGAGCACGTTGTACAGGCGTAAGCTTATTTAATAGTTCACTCACCAGTTGTGGGTTATTTAAGTATCCATTCGCGTTCACACTTTTCAGGAGCGACACACAATTTCTCACTGTCGTTGAGAACTTTCTAAGTTCACGACCACTTTCCGACACTTTAGGTAGGGCGCGCACTTTCTTGAGGGCACATTCTAGCACTAGATTAGGATGACCGAATTCTTCATCCAGAGTCTTTATGATGTCCGCTGGGTTCACTGAAGTACGCAGTAGATCCTCCACAGCTAACTTGGCGTCTCCCTGGAGCGATGTTTTCAAGCGCGCTAGGTTTTCATGCGGCTTGAAATGATACATTGCTGTCGTGTCGTGATACATGTTCTTGTATGACAGCCATTCCGCTGGGTCGCCATTGAAGAACGGCAACTCATAGGCTTGCCTCGGTACTGGCCGCGGACGCGCCAAGTTAGATATAGCGTCTGCTAACTGATCAATTTTTCTGTCCCGAGACCTGCTCCTATCGGTGTCCTCGGCGAACGTGTTTTCCCACTCAGGCACTTCTCTAGTTGGCACTTCAGTAGTCGGCACTCGCGGAGCCCTAGCCGGTGCTACAGGCGTAGCGTACTCTAGGTACGTGGGTTCGCGAAACTGTACGGACGCGGGCGCACACTGTTGTTGGAGCGCAGGTGTATGATTGAGCGGTGGTAATGACACTAACAAATCGCGGGGCGTCGCGGACACGGGCGCACACTGTTGTTGGATCGCAGTTGTATGGTCGAGCGGTGGTACGCGGGGCGTCGCGGACACGGGCGCACCCTGTTGTTGGAGCGCAGTTGTATGGTCGAGCGGTGGTACGCGGGGCGTCGCGGACACGGGCGCACCCTGTTGTTGGAGCGCAGTTGTATAGTCGTGCGGCGGCGGCTCGCGAAACACAGCGGGTGCGGACGTTTCTCTATTGACAACGGGCGTCGTTTCTGTAATCCATTCTTCAATACGACGCGTTGTTCCTTCTTCATCTGAAACGGAGTCTTCCTCTGCAGCAGCGTCTATTTCAGCGAGATCAGCTTCAAGCTTCTTCTTGACTAGGTTTTCCTTCAGGCGCACTAACTCTCGTTCAGCCTCGTACTCTACCCTCCGACGAAGATAGTCGGCACTCCTCTGGCCGCTCTTCGAGGAGACGTGGCTTGTCCCGGATCTTGCTCCCTGTTGTTTCTCCGATCTCACAGGCGTGACAATTCTGTGGTCAATAACACGACCTCCCGCCAGTGGGATCACAGGTGCAGGAACCGACGATGTTGTAGGCGCGATGGAAGGTGAACCGGGCGCCCTTTCAGAGAGCACCCCTGAATTGGCTTGCAGTACTCGACGCTTATTCATTTCTGCTTCTATCTTCCGTAGCTTGCTCCTTGTTGTAACGGTGCTTCGTTCACTCATCTTCGACGTATTTAGCAGATCCAGGCACGAAGGACCAAAATGTAGCAGATCAGGCGCAGGGTTGATGGGCGATCCGTGAAATAATACGAAGATGAAAATCAGGAAACAAATATATTCTTCACTAAAACACGTAGTCACAATAAATCACAATAATCAAACTAGAGCAGAGCTCTTTACATTACGAAGGGCAACCGGAGACTGATAGTTACAGCACGAGGATCAAGCGAAGACTGACTCATTTGAGCAAATGGCGGCCATATTTATGTGCGCGCACGTAGGCTGGAGGGCGCGGTGGGAGCGCGTATATTGCTTTCTCGCTTCCTCCAACCTAAGTTCAATGTTTACAATTTAAACTAGGTAGTTAGTGAGAGATATGTAACTAATAATTTTCTATGGGCTTTACTTTCAATATTAATTCTCTACCAAGTCTCCGTAATTCAATTTATCTAAATTGACTTATATCTAAATAGATTGCTGTGCTCCTTAACACCGTATATGAATTAACTTTTAATTTGTGAGTAAAAACTGAAAAAAATAGAAAAATCATTTAATTTGTGTTTATAAACTTGAAGTTAGTAGTCTGAGAAAGTGCCCGATGTTCGTAACACATCGGCAACGATTCGGCATGCTCAGAACAAGGTTGTCAATGTCTTGCTGCGGAATATTGTCACATGTCCTTCTGAGGTGCGCAAAAAGTTGATCTTCTGTAGCCAGATTTTCAGGAACTTCCTTCAGAGCTCTTCTTTGCAGCATATCCCACACATGCTCAATGGGATTTAGATCTGGCGATTGGGCAGGCCAGTCTAAGGCCCTAACATTGTGTCTATGTAACAAAGCTGCTACCGTTCTCGCCGTGTGTGCCCGGGCATTGTCGTGCATGAGCAGGAAATCTTGCCCCATTTGTGTTCTGTGGGGCAAGATTACGGGCCCCAGCACCTGTTGGACGTATCGTTCTGCCGTCATATTGCCCCGCACCCAAACGAGATCCGTCCGTCCTCCAAGACGAATTCCTGCCCAAACCATAATTGTTCCTCCTTGGTATGGGTGAACTTCCTGAGGGTTCTGAAGACGGCTCCATCGTCCAGGAACTCGCCAAACACGCGTCCTTCGTGAATCTGGATGGAAGCCGAACCTGGGTTCATCCGTGAACAGCACATTGGACCATTGCTCACGGCCCCAGTCCACGTGGTTCCGAACCCATTCTAATCGTCGTCCACGATTGCCTCTCCGTAAAGGTGGGACCCGGAGTGGTCTACGAGAGCGTAGATTGCTTTCATGCAGTCGCCTTCTTACAGTTTGGTCACTCACAAGTAGGGCTTCCATTACGTAATTACGTAATTACGCAATTACGTAATTACGGACCAATTTTAAGGTATTCTCAAATCCGTAACTGAAGATGTCAATTCCGTACTTACGTAATTATTGTCATCGTCAATCAATCAAAATAGTCAACTCATAAGAATGTATTTTGCACATGTTATAATGTGGCAACACTATACAATATAACTTGCATCAATACTGTACAAACAGGGTGTTCCCTGTGGTTTTTTTTTTCTTTGATATATCTTGCAAAAAGTAGTTTTATGACGTACAGAATAGAGTTCAATTTCAATTATCAACTGAGCGAGTCGCCGGGAAACCCTGTGGGAAAGTCCCTACAGGGAACTAGTAAATAAAAAAATAAGAGATCTAATAAAATCTTTTAAAAACTCCCGAAAAACGAAGAACTTATTGCAAAAATACATTTTAGAAGAGCATGGTAAAAAATTTACATAATACTGTATTGTAAAACGCGATGGAGCAGCTTAATATAGTACGCCCATTTCTCAAATTAAAATCATGCGTTTCTAATGTGGTACAAGATTTGAAATCAAATGAAAAAATTACAGACGAAGAGATCCAAGACCTTCGTGAAATTCATTACAGCTTGGATGTCATGTAATAAAAACTACAGAGATGTCATTATGTTGCCATGATTCAACTTATTGACACCAGACGCTGCGCTTCGATTTATGCTAGAGAAACTCCAGTTCTCAGATATTAATGCTAAAGATCTTCAGTCAATCGATCTCAGTGGACAGCTACACTACAGACGAAGGAGATCCAAGACCTTCATGAAATTCATTACAGCTTGGATGTCATGTAAACTACAGTGATGTCATTATGTTGCCATGATTCAAACTTATTGACAACAGACGCTGCGCTTCGATTTATGCTAGAGAAACTCCAGATCTCAGATATTCATGCTAAAGATCTTCAGTCAAACGATCTCAGTGGAAAACTATACTACAGACGAAGAGATCCAAGACCTTCATGAAATTCATTACAGCTTGGATGTCATGTAATAAAAACCACAGTGATGTCATTATGTTGTCATGATTAAAACTTATTGACAACAGACGTTGCGCTTCGATTTATGCTAGAGAAACTCCAGATATAAGATATTTATGCTAAAGATCTTCAGTCAAACGATCTCAGTGGAAAACTACACTACAGACGAAGAGATCCAAGACCTTCATGAAATTCATTACAGCTTGGATTTCATGTAATAAAAACTACAGTGATGTCATTATGTTTTCATGATTCAAACTTATTGACAACAGACGCTGCGCTTCGATATACCTATGCTAGAGAAACTCCAGATCTCAGATATGTATGCTAAAGCTCTTCAGTCAAACGATCTCAGTGGAAAACTAGGCACATCTCTTAGACAGAGAATAAAGGAAAGGCGTACAAAATGTATTCGGTGTTTTGCAATATTTTTATCGTCAGACTCAGATGATTTACGAATATACATAGTGGAATTGTTGGAATGGTTAAAATATATTCTCAAATCCGTAACTGAAGATGTCAATTCCGTACTTACGTAATTATTGTCATCGTCAATCAATCAAAATAGTCAACTCATAAGAATGTATTTTGCACATGTTATAATGTGGCAACACTATACAATATAACTTGCATCAATACTGTACAAACAGGGTGTTCCCTGTGGTTTTTTTTTTCTTTGATATATCTTGCAAAAAGTAGTTTTATGACGTACAGAATAGAGTTCAATTTCAATTATCAACTGAGCGAGTCGCCGGGAAACCCTGTGGGAAAGTCCCTACAGGGAACTAGTAAATAAAAAATAAGAGATCTAATAAAATCTTTTAAAAACTCCCGAAAAACGAAGAACTTATTGCAAAAATACATTTTAGAAGAGCATGGTAAAAAATTTACATAATACTGTATTGCAAAACGCGATGGAGCAGCTTAATATAGTACGCCCATTTCTCAAATTAAAATCATGCGTTTCTAATGTGGTACAAGATTTGAAATCAAATGAAAAAATTACAGACGAAGAGATCCAAGACCTTCGTGAAATTCATTACAGCTTGGATGTCATGTAATAAAAACTACAGAGATGTCATTATGTTGCCATGATTCAACTTATTGACACCAGACGCTGCGCTTCGATTTATGCTAGAGAAACTCCAGTTCTCAGATATTAATGCTAAAGATCTTCAGTCAATCGATCTCAGTGGACAGCTACACTACAGACGAAGGAGATCCAAGACCTTCATGAAATTCATTACAGCTTGGATGTCATGTAAACTACAGTGATGTCATTATGTTGCCATGATTCAAACTTATTGACAACAGACGCTGCGCTTCGATTTATGCTAGAGAAACTCCAGATCTCAGATATTCATGCTAAAGATCTTCAGTCAAACGATCTCAGTGGAAAACTATACTACAGACGAAGAGATCCAAGACCTTCATGAAATTCATTACAGCTTGGATGTCATGTAATAAAAACCACAGTGATGTCATTATGTTGTCATGATTAAAACTTATTGACAACAGACGTTGCGCTTCGATTTATGCTAGAGAAACTCCAGATATAAGATATTTATGCTAAAGATCTTCAGTCAAACGATCTCAGTGGAAAACTACACTACAGACGAAGAGATCCAAGACCTTCATGAAATTCATTACAGCTTGGATTTCATGTAATAAAAACTACAGTGATGTCATTATGTTTTCATGATTCAAACTTATTGACAACAGACGCTGCGCTTCGATATACCTATGCTAGAGAAACTCCAGATCTCAGATATGTATGCTAAAGCTCTTCAGTCAAACGATCTCAGTGGAAAACTAGGCACATCTCTTAGACAGAGAATAAAGGAAAGGCGTACAAAATGTATTCGGTGTTTTGCAATATTTTTATCGTCAGACTCAGATGATTTACGAATATACATAGTGGAATTGTTGGAATGGTTAAAATATATATAGTGAAATGAAATGAAATGAAATGAAATGAAATGAAATGAAATTGTTTATTCTGTAAATAGGATATCGAAATCACTTTTACACGTCATATTTTTTTTAATAAGCTAGATGAAGTCGACATTTCCTATCTGACTACCCTGAGAAGAAATGGCGAAACAAACTCAGGGGTCAAAGTCTCTTTTAAAGTCCAGACATAATCTTGGTCAGATCATGTGAGGACCATGTAGATCAATGTCTGAAATGGTCTTTTGAGGAAAGAACCATAAAAATTTGAGTGGACCTGTCCAGTCAGTGCAAGCATTTGTCAACAATCGTGTAGCTCAACTCAAGGATTTAAGGAGCTCAATAACTCGACGAACAATACCAAAGAAAGGACATTTGGGGAGGTCGCATAAAGTACTTACTCAAAAAATGTCAGACCATCAATAAAACTAAAAAAGAAAAAAAAAAAAGATCCACATAGTGCTCACATTTACAATAATTAAAGAAAAAAATATATTTTAATTTTAAACAAAGGTTTGTCATTTTGCATAATATAATGATTTTGGTATTACATATAGGTAATACAAGGTTGAGCGAATAGCTCAAACCCAAGCTTTTTTGTCTTCTAAATAATCGGAAATTTTATAGTAGCCCTTTTTACAAAGTTTGGTTTTAATACAGCTTTTAAATCGTTTAATGGGCAAGTTTCGAATTTCAACGGGAAGTTTGTTGTAAAAGCATATACATTGACCCATGAACGAGTTGCCTACTCTGTGGAGACGAGTGCGATGGACAGCAAGATTGTGTTTATTCCTAGTATTTAAACTATGAATATCGGACATCTTCTTAAAATTGGATATATTTTTGTGTACATACAATAGATTATCAAATATATATTGAGAGGCTACAGTCAGAATATTTATTTCCTTGAACTTCTCTCGAAGAAAATCCCTTGGACCTAGATTGTAAATGGCTCGAACAGCCCTTTTCTGTAAAACAAAGATAGTATTAATGCCCGCACAGGTTCCCCAGAGAAGAATCCCATAAGACATAAGGCTATGAAAATAACTAAAATAAACAATTCTGGCTGTATCCACATCAGTTATCTGTCGAATTTTTTTGACAGCGTAGGCGGCCGAACTAAGCCTTCCTGACAATTTTTCTATGTGTGGGCCCCATTGCAATTTACCGTCAATGGTTATTCCAAGGAAAACTGTCGACTCAACAGGGTCCAACTCCATTCCATTAAGTTGAACATTGGCAGTTAGCTGCCTGACATTTGGCGTTGAGAATTTAATGAGTTTAGTCTTTTTTTCATTCAGGAGAAGATTATTTACATTAAACCAATGGACAACTCTAGAGAGTGCATCGTTAACTTGTTCAAAGTTGACTAACTGACGTTTGATTTTAAAAATGAGGGATGTGTCATCTGCGAATAATACAATCTTGTGATTGTCCCTTATGTGATAAGGTAAGTCATTTATATAAATAAGAAACAAGAAAGGACCCAGAATTGAACCCTGTGGAACGCCCATAGTGACCGCAGATCCTGCAGATCTCTTGCCATTAACATCTACCCTTTGAATTCTGTTGTTCAGATAAGAAGTCAGAAGGTCGAGAGCCCTGTCCCTTATACCATAGTGGTACAGCTTCCTGATGAGTGTATCATGATTTACGCAATCGAACGCCTTAGACAAGTCACAGAAAATGCCAAGAGCATCCTGCGACTCCTCCCAGGCCTCGAATATGCTCTTCAGTAATTCCACGCCCGCGTCTGTAGTTGAACGACCCTTTGTAAAACCAAACTGTTTCAGATGAAGTAAATTATGTGTATTGAAATGGCCTAACATTTGTTTTAAAATTAGTTTTTCAAAGATTTTGCTCAATGTTGGTAATATCGAAATAGGTCGAAAATTAGTGGGATCAGTCGTGCTGCCAGATTTGAACAGTGGAATCACTTTGCTAAGTTTCATTAAATCAGGAAATACACCAGATGCAATACAAGAGTTAAAAACAATTGATAAAAAGGGTGCAATAATATCAATTATTGAAGACATGGTATGTACTGATAATCCCCAAAGGTCAGCAGTTTTTTTTACCTCGAGATCTTTAAAACAATCTATAACGTCTTTAGCGGTAACAATTGCGAATTTAAAGTGTTTATCACATTCTGGTACACATTCTTTTAGTATTGAGTAAGCAGAAGTGGAGGACGACGATGACAGAGTTTTGGTTGTTAAAATGGGAATATTAGTGAAGAAATTTTCAAACTCAGTAGCCACCTCCACGTCTGCCTTAATATCTACATCATTGACTTTTAGATGGAAGTCACGATTCCGAACTGTCGTCCTTCCCGTTTCTGAATTAATAATATTCCAAGTTGTTTTAATTTTATTTCCAGAATATTTTATTTTATTTTTAATGTGTATGGCTTTTGCTGACGAACAGGCTCTTTTAAAAGTTTTAGAGTAATTTTTAACAACAGTCCAAATCCACAACACATAACAGAGTAAATCGGACGCAATTATCACCAGTGACGATGATGACGAAGAGTTGACAATCGCTCAATAATTAGACATACATATACAAATAAACAAAGTGACAGTAAATACAAACAAATTTCAAAGTTCTCCGGGTGATAAAACCTTAAATGCCGTCATTTCTGAGATCACATTTTCAAGAAGAAAAATCATATTCGGGACGAAAAGAAATGGTTTGACTTAGTTCTTGAATAATATTTGTTTTTTTAAATATATTGTATGTATTTATTTTGATAATTCCTTAGAGTATCTACAATTATAATAAAATATGATCGATTAAAAAAAATATGGAAAAAAATACGTAATTACGGAATTACGGAATTGGAGAAAGAAATTGCGTAACTAGTTACGTAACTGACAGTTCCGTAATTTTGGAAGCCCTACTCACAAGCACTTGATGTTCCACTAGCAGCCTTTGGACCAATTGAGTCGCCGTTGCATTTGGTTGAGCTCGCGCAGTAATTTGCAAAAATCGGTCTTGTCTGAGGGTAGTGATGCGACTTGGCCCCCGGTGCCTCTCCGCTACTTCACCTGTGGCATTGCATGGCTACAATACCTCAATTTTACTTTATCTTTCGTTTAAAAATTAAAAAAAACTGTAACTAAACGTAATTCGTATTGTTTTCTAAATTTCGCACAAATGAAAATACCCTCTCCTACACATCAAGACATTTTTATGCCACCGAAACAAAAGAATTTTCAAAAATTTGAATTTGGAATTAGTCTGAGATAAATTACAAACAAATCGGTGTATAAAAGATTCCAATGCGGCCAGTACTTTTCGAGTTATTTAATTGAGTATGAAATATCCCTAGACCGTGTTGATGTGTGTATGAAAAAATAAAAAAATCTAATATTTTTGAGTTTAGAACACATGTTAATTTGTTCTTTAACGTTTCTTTATTGTAATAATCATGGTTTTTGAAGATATTCTATTTATAAACATTATTTAACTATTCAAAAAACATGAACGCCGTAAAGACGCATATATCTCTTTGCCGAGATTAAAAAAAAACATTCAACTACGAACAGAGAGGACCGTCTCGCGCCAGTTTCATTTTGGCACTTGCCGATGCCAAGTGCCAAAATGAAACTGGCGCGAGATGGTTGTGAATAGAGGCATTGAACCAATTTGGACTAACACCCATATTCTAAGACGTTTTATCGAAACTTCCTCGACCTCGACTCAACTGAGGTTACCTTAAGGATCACCTCAACTAATCCTCGAAATCGGTGTTATTAGTTAAAACTCGGCCTTGTCGTGAGGTAATCTTGAGGATCCTCGAGTGAGGTTGAGTCGAGGTAAAAGGTAATTGAATAAATAAAAATAAATAAATAAATATCCTTGGACATTTCACACAACGCCATCTAGTCCCAAGCTAAGCAACCTAAATACATCAATACATCATTGAATCATAGATTCAGCATACATTTTGATTTTTTTTTGTCTGTGGTCACTCAATAGTTGTCAGATTGCTGTTAAATTGATCTAAAGCTGAATTAAATTAAAGGCGGCATGGGTCCTCTGTTACTGGACATAGCTCTGTTATTGAACACAAGTGGTAGCAACATATTCAACACAGTTTCTTTCCTAAAACGATAGCGTCTTTGGAATTTTATTCTACACTGTCATCAAATTCTATGGGGTTTTCGGCATCTCGTAAATAACGTCGTTCGGGGTAATCGTACGGATTGTCATATAGAGAATTGAGAAACCATTGGAAATCCATTGAAAACACTGTTGGAAAAGTTATTCCAATAAAATAATCAGCTCTGTTAAACAAACATGGGTGAAAGAGTCGAGTAAAAGACGCGAATACTGGCGTAGGTAAATCTTCCTTGAGTGTTCCTTAAGGTACATCCCGACGTACCTTGAGTTCGACAGTTGTTTCCTCACCTCGAGTGAGGGAAAATGTCGAGTGACGCAAAGTGAAGGAGATTTTTTGCAATTGTGAATACCGATTTCCTTGAATGAGGTTGAGTGGAGGCGAGAAAGTTTCGAGGAAACGTCTTAGAATATGGGTGTAAGTATAGATATAAGTTATCTATGGCAATTTTTATTCCCGCACACGTGTTAGAAAATGTTTTCGAGGAAGTGTATTGAAAAAGACTTTTCAATACACTTCCTCGAAAACTGGTTCATATCGCACTACGATTAGGTTTACAATGCAATGTTATTTCACACGCGTGCGATTTTTTATTTTCCCGCACGTGTGCGGGAATAAAAATTGCCACAGATAACTTATACCTATACTTAGTCCAAATTGGTTCAATGCCTATAATCACAACTCTCTATTCGGAGGTGAATGTTTTTTTTTATCTCGGCAAAGAGATATATGCGTCTTTACGGCGCGCGGCGTTAATGTTTTTTTAATATTTAAATAATGTTAAATATAAAGAATATCGTCAAAAACTATTATTATTACAATTAAAAAAAACGTTTATGAACAAATTAACATTTATTTTTGTTCTAAACTCAAAAATATTTGAATTTTCTATTTTTCATATTAGGCTGTTTATCGGCTTTATACCTTTGCTTCTCCTTCAACCTGGCGAAAGTATTATTTATTTATACATATACTTTATTGTACACCACAAAAATACATAACAAAAGAAAACATATACACTACAAAACATACAATGGGCGCAAAAAAAAGAAAATTTAAATCATAGTTTCCTAATAATTGATGACAAAAATATTTTCCGTTATTTTATTTTATTTCTTCAAAAGCGTATTGAAAAACGTCGTTTGGTACACGTGGACATTTGTTATTGCAGTTCTCGGCTCAAAAACAACCTCGCCTACGGCTCGGGTGTTAAGTCCGCCTCGAATGCAATAACAAACGTTCTCCACTTGTATCAAAATGTACTTTCTGTAAATGTGCCTGTTGTAAACCAATAAAAAATTACGTTAATTTACATAGTTCATTGCTGCCATTCAATAGGAGCTTCTTATAAGTAGAATTTGGGGTGTTGGATTTTACGAATTTTGGCTTACAGTTACACCACTAAATAAACGAGGCAGCCAATTAGAATTATTTACGATTACATGGCGTTAATGAGGGGTCTACTTACTCGGGAGCTACTCCGATGGAGGTGACGAGTTCGATCTCGACCTTGGAGGCGCAGTCGAAGCCGGTGCCCAGCGCCGCCAGCGTGCTGACCAGGAGCTTGTGGTCGTTGCATTTCACCGCTAAGAAAGATAATGCATGTTAGTTTAGTAGGTACTAGCTGCTGCTTCGCTCGCGTGGACCATAATTATTTTTTTCTAATATAAAAGTAGTATTAGTTACTTTTTGCACATTCTCAAACATTTTTTTTATTTTTATTTAGGCCGCATAGTTTTCGACTTGATGAAAAATGTAAAAAAAATACACCGTTTTATATACCGTACCTTATCTCCGAACTTTGCATAGAAAAAATCTGAAATTATTATATGTGATAGAAGTTTATCTCTAAATAGCACATTTTTTCAGAAATCGGAACGGAACCCTCGGTGCGCGAATCCGACTAGCTCTTGACTGGTTTTTAGGGTTCCGTACCTCGGAAGGAAAAAACGGAACCCTTATAGGATCACTTCGTTGTCCGTCTGTCTGTCTTTCAAAACCCTTTTTCTCAGGTAGAGGTATCAAGTTAAAATTTATAACAAATAGGTCTATGGTCCCTTGGAGTTCTAAAAAAATTAAGCTTCTAAGTCAACGCAATAAAAAAATACTGTTATTTATGCGACATATTTTGATACTCGCAAGTAAATCAAAACCTATAGGGTACTTCCCGTTGGCCTACATCTAGAATCATATTTGGCAAGAAGCAAGGTCTCACAGGATTATTACAAGAAAAAGTCCGAAAATTGTCAATTTATAATAAGTATGTTTTTGAGATATATTCTTTTCAACTACGGAACCCTTCATTGTGCGTGGTCCGACACGCACTTAAACGGTTTTTGGAACGAAGTTCCTTATCGCGCGTTGTGAAAGGGGGCTAGACGGAAAAAAGTCTCACGAAAAGTTGTCACGACACTTTTTGCTATAGGTAGCTATTGTAAGCCGTGCGGCGTGCGCATGTTTCTCTGTCTGTCTCTCTCTCTCTCTCTCTTATAGAAAGCAAGCCAGATATTTTCATTTCTATTTCGCATTGAACAGTGTGGTGTCGCGATGATGATGATGATGATGATGATGATGATGATGATGATGATGATGATAGTGATGATGATGATGATGATGATGATGATGATGATGATGGTGATGGTGATGATGGTGATGATGATGGTGATGATGATGATGGTGATGATGATGATGATGATGATGATGATGGTGGTGATGATGATGATGATGATGGTGATGATGATGATGATGGTGATGATGATGATGATGATGATGATGATGATGATGATGATGATGATGGTGGTGATGATGGTGATGATGATGATGATGATGATGATGATGATGATAAGTATAAAAATAAAATTTTATTACAATTCCTTCACTAATTAATCGAAAGGAACTTCGTTCCATCCGGGTGTCCCTTGACACCTCTCAAGTTTTTTTTTAAATATTTCTATGGTTACATCTAAGTAACAACATCTAGCGTTAATATTATGCTACAAATACGAAGACATGTGGACACAATTTCTGCAACCAGAGTAGTTACTATGTTCCAAGAAGGAAATTCGCAGGGGTCTGTGGGTTTGGGGTTTTTCTCGAAGATATATCCAAAATGCTTAGAATCGCTTCGTTGTAAGCAGACCAGTAGAGGTCGCATCACAACTGCATCCGGCTAAATGCCCGCTGAGAACGCACAGTGACGGCTCGTTACGTTAGT
Source organism: Cosmia trapezina (assembly GCA_905163495.3). Lineage (NCBI taxonomy): Eukaryota > Metazoa > Arthropoda > Insecta > Lepidoptera > Noctuidae > Cosmia > Cosmia trapezina. Next base: position 14,519,419 of record LR991040.1, on the reverse strand, counting down.
TACAAAATCGCCTACGGTTGACAACGGGTACTCGTGTCAGTGAACAAATTATCCGGAATCGCTTGTACGAAGACCAGCAAACTTCAAAATGACGAGTTGTTCGAATTCCTTTGTCCAGGGCTCAACGTGCTCTGCCGTCAATACTTGAACTGGGGCACCGCATAAATCAGTGGGGCATGGACCATGGTGCTTTCCACCGATGAGTGCAAAGACGGTTTATTAGGGTGTGGAGACGACGCGGAGAGCGATTTTTGGAAGAAGACGATGCGATTGCAATTTATGAAGTTGTCCGTTTCGGTGGTCCCAACGTACCTAACCTTCACGATTTCACGAAGTCCTATTAATTATTGCTATTTAAAACCAGGCTTCAAGACAGGACTTCGTGCAATAGTTTAACTATACTATACCATACCTACTTATTTAAGTTTAAAGTAAAAAAAGTTTGTTTTTTAAAGTAATTGCAGGCTGACGGCCTGGTAGGTATACCAAAGTATACTGGCACTAGGTACTGTTAATTATTAAGCAATGTTGTGATTTTGCTGAGAAGTCAATTCTTTTACGACACTCCATTTATGCCACTAGCTTAAAAGATATCCTACACACACAATAAAAATGAATTATATTAGCACAGGCACTTGCACATCCGTCACCCATTATAGCTATGATCCTTTCCTCTCCTTTTTTATATACCATGTGCATATTATTATTTTAAATCTGTTAGTTTATATATTAAGCACAGTAGAAAGATATATTTTTTTGCCTTGTAGGTACAGTCGACTGTATAAAAGCATATCTCACCATAGAACGGCTCCACACGCGGCATTAGCTCCTTCCAGCGATGGTACCTGGCGACCACCTCGCCGAGATCCATCACGTAGAACGGGTCCTCTTGGGTACCCGACTCCACGATCTCGCGGATCAGGCCAGTGGGCGACCATGGCCCATCCATCACAGTTATAAGCTGTTCTTCTTCTATGACCTTCATTTTGTCTGGAATTTTGAGCCTTATGCGGTTACGTTAAGGTTGACTTTGGAACCGACTTAGCCCCGGCAGTGCCGGAGCGTGGGGTCGGCTATGCTGCGCTTGCCTGTCCGGGCCGGGAGGGTCGGTGTCAGGTGTTCGAGCCGGGTTGTGGTGGCCCACGAGCGTTAGTCCACAAGTGTCAGCTGGAACAATTAGACCTTTATTAATAGCAACGTGGGACGACTTGCAGAATGAAAATATTATTTATTTTGATTTTCGTCAAGTCGTCCCAAATGGGCCGTAGGCATGTGGGACGAGTTGATGAATTACTCTTTTTTTTATAAATGTAATATAAACTTAAACTAAAAATAATAAAATTATATCCTAACATAACTAAAACTATTCACAAACTAAAAAAAGGCGTCGAAAAATTCATCCGCATCGCTGTCGACTGGTGATGTACACAAGAGCCTGGCGGCAGTGCCACGTTGTATGGCAATGCTTAGTCTCTAACCAAGGTAAATGGGAAGCGCACGGGAAGTGTAATTCAAAAAATAAAGACGCATATCTCTTTGCCGAGATTAAAAAAAAACATTCACCTCCGGCAAGTGCCAAAATGAAACTGGCGCGAGGCGGTTGTGAATAGAGACATTGAACCAATTTGGACTAAGTATAGGTATAAGTTATCTGTGGAAATTTTCATTCCCGCACACGTGTTTTTTTAATTTTATGTATTTTAATGTTGCTTAAATTAAGTAAGTATGTGAATATCGTGTATTCCTATAACTTTTATCAATTAAATGTGAAATGTCTAAAACTACTGTTGGCGTACATACCTATTTTAAATAAATAAAATAAAATTTAGTAGACCTCGTTTGATTTATCACTTAGGTACTAGCTTTTGCCCGCGGCTTCGCCCGCGTGGATCTCGGAAAATATCCCACGGGAACGTACTACCGAGATTAAAAGTACCCTATATGTTAATCCAGGTAAAAAATGATTTTTCAAAATCGCTGGACCACACATTTCTTAATTTCCTACCAAAAGCAGAAATTAGTATTTTCATATTCCTAACTTAAGAAATGCTGGGTTGCCCATAGAAACTTTCATTCCCTATATCACGCCCTGTAAGATATTTTTTTAAGACAAAAAGTAGGCTATGTCCTTCCCCAGGATGCCATCTATAGTCTTGCCAAATTTTTTCTATATACGTGCAGTTTTATGAATTTTAAAACCATCCCTATTTTACCCCCTTAGGGGATGATTTTTCAAAATCGCTGGACCACACATTTCTTTATTTCCTACCAAAAGCATAAATTAGTATTTTCATATTCCTAACTTAAGAAATGCAGGGTTGCCCATACACACTTTCATCCCCTATGTCACCCCCTGTAGGGTTATTTTTGAGACAAAAAGTAGCCTATGTCCTTCCCTAGGATACCACCTACAGCCTTGCCAAATTTTATCAAAATCCGTTCAGTGGTTTAGGCGTGAAAAGGTAACAGACAGACAGACAGAGTTACTTTCGAATTTATAATATTAGTATGGATTTATCACACCAATTTCCATTAAAATTTAATTTAAACTTCAATATGGTTGAAATTAACTAACTGTCACATGGAAAAATAGCTGTAGTTACTTATCTTTTTTGAATATGCAAGAGATACTCAACCATAGGGTAATAAACCAATTAGGTACGAGGTCGATCTTTATTATAAATTCGAAATCTTTATTAAAAAATCCATACTAATATTATAAATTCGAAAGTAACTCTGTCTGTCTGTTACCTTTTCACGCCTAAACCACTGAACGGATTTCGATAAAATTTGGTAAGGCTATAGATGGAACAATTTCGCTAATTCTTTTTTGTTGTGTTTATTATTGTCAGGAGAAGGTTCTTATGAAAGAAAAAATTAAGAAAATTTCGCAGAAAATTGGAAAATTTCAGAAAACTTAACGACTATTTTAACTTCGCGCGTTTACATTAAAATATGCACAGTCAAGACAGGACAACGTCTGTCGGGTCAGCTAGTATTTTATAAGTACCTACTTCTTTTATTGACATCATAGGTACTTACGTTTGGATGATTATCTAAACAACAAAACATTAATCCATAGCAAAATTAATTATTTTATGATCACAATAAAGATAAGATTTGGCCTATAATTTAGCAGTTGGTAATCTAATTTCGGAGATAATATAAAATTACTGAAACGCAAAATAACTTTCATTCATAAAGAATGAGGAAAGAAGAGAAGAAGGAAGAATGAGGAAGACTCAGTTCAGCCGCCTACGCCGTCAGGAAAGTAAGACAATACACTGACGTTGATACAGCTCGTTTAGTCTATTTTAGTTATTTCCATAGCGTTATGTCCTACGGTATTCTGCTATGGGGCAAAGCGGCTGATATTCAAAATATTTTTGTTCTTCAAAAACGAGCTGTTCGAGCAATTTACCAGCTAGGTGCTAGAGTTTCTCTGAGGGAATTTTTTTTAAGGATATTGGTATTCTCACAGTGGCATCACAGTTCATCTTCGCCAACATCTTATACATTAGGCAAAATATACATTTGTACAGTAAAAACAGTGATATTCACAATATTAACACCAGAAATAAGGACAAATTACGTGCTCCATTTCATCGGCTTCATAAGGTTCATAACTCATTTGTTGGTCTTGGTATAACTTTTTATAACAAGCTACCTTCTTCTTTGCTAGATTTGCCTTTTAATGCGTTTAAAATTAAAGTTAAATCCAATCTTTGTTCAAAGGCATACTATTCTATCAACGATTACTTAAACGATAAGAATAGTTGGTCGCTGTGATTAATTCAAGACAATGTTTATGTTATGTTCTTTCTCCAGGATCAGCTTACATAATGACAGGTTACATGAGTTAAGTACTAAAATTGTTTATTTTATTTTATTTGACAAAAATATAATTTAATGTATTGTGTTGCGTAAATTATTTTGCATAGGTACTATTGTATAGAATCTAGTTCTTCCAACTGAACAGACAGCTGTGCTGCTGGGGAGTTTGTTCCGCTACTTCTTCTTCCCAGCTAAAGCACTAGGAAGTGGTGAAGGGCGGGCGTTTTGTGGGGACTGTCTTACTGTAATTTTGACGTTCAAAAAGTGCTGATTCTCAGCCTAATTTGAATAAAGGACTTTTGATTTTGATTTTTTTGATTCATACCGCACGGGCATAGAACATGTTTAGTGCGGATGTTTTATCCATTTATTTATTTTGTGCAAATACCATTGATATAAAAAGTAAAGATACGGGCGTCCGTACATTTGCCTGACGCGTTCGCCCACAGCGTTCGCCACACAGAAACACTAACGCCATGGTACCTACTAGTGGGGATATTTTTTTTTTGTATTTTTTTAAGAACGGCCATCATGTCTGTAATATGCTATTCCAAGGTTATCCATTCTTTACCGGACACCCTGTATATATTTTGTTAAATAACAAAAAAAAAAGATACAGAGTACAGTAACCATCTTAGCAAACTTAATAATTATCTAGTGTCAATTTCTTGGTACAAAGTTATGTGGTTAAAAATAAGATCCAGTATGACCATACCGCAATAAGTAATTAATTTTTTAATTAATTTTGTACCAAGAAATTGACATAATTATTATTTTTGTTAAAATAATTGGCACTTGAAGCTATGACTTACAGATTAAAAAAAAAAAAAAATATATGTTTACAAAAGAGTGTACATACAGGGTGTAAGGGACAGCCCTCCGCAAACTAACAGGGTGCATTCAGCTCCTCATTTTGAATCATATTCTACCGGAAATTTTCTCAGGAAAATTTTCATTTTTTCAATTTTTTTTTCAGTTACATTTTCTTTATTTCAATGTAAAATTGCATTGTGTGTTCGCAGCATTCCATTTATGTAAAAAAAACAGCAAAAAAAAAACCAGCAAAAAAAAACCAGCAATGGATGTTGAAATACTCTAACCAACGACGCGACTAATCAGCTGTTCACTTTCTGTCTAGCAGCAGAGTTCATCGAACTCACCGCATATCTATTACCTACCCCTCCCAACCAGTAATAGACGTTCCGATTTGTGCACAAAAACACAAACAAATCAGGTTTATTGGATTCCCTTAACGTTCCTGAAAAAATTTCATGTACCAGTCATCTTAGTAAGACATACTGAATTCACCCTATCAGTTTGCGGAGGGCTGTCCCTTACACCCTGTATATGTCCCTATAACAATACATATTTGATTAAAAAATATACGATTTTGCCGAGATATCCCTTTATTTATTATTAGAAGACATCTGGCCCGTTCTACTAAACAGGGGGCCTACTCCCTAAGTCCGTCCGCCTTTCCGTCCGTCCGTTCATCCGTCCGTCTGACATTACGATCCATCAAAACAAGTGTAAAAGTAAAATTTTTCGGACGGACAAAAACAGATCGGGAGTAGAGACAACTGGCAAATCATGTTGTTATTCATACTTCGTTCGAGCCCCGAACCAATCATCCATCCGTAGGTGATACGGAGTAGGAAACGCCCGTAACGAAGGCCGAAACTACGGGCTTCGTGCTTAGGGAGTAGGCCCCCTGGTCCGGGCGAATCTACCCATACACATTTTAAAAAGGGGACACGAACTCACGATACTATTCGCGAAAGTTTGAACACGGCCCCATAGACTTATAAAAAAAGATGGACTCCGCGCCACGCATATCGAAAGTGAAGCACCCTACCGATCTATGTGTGCGTGATTTGAGTACCTGCAAAGAGGCCGTCGCTCGTGTCACGTAATGGCGGCCGGTCGGCATACTATGATGTAAATGTGTGCGCGAGGCGTGTTTGTACAAACGGTCCCGGCATACTTACTGTGCTTCACTTTCGATATGCGCAGCGCGGACTCCATCTTTTTTTATAAGTCTATGCACGGCCCATACAAGTTATACCCAAATCGCTTTAGTGTGGCAATTAGCGGTCATTGCCCTTTCCCTAATATCTCTCCGTAGGAACCCAAACAATAAACTACGTATACATATATGTATGGTTTTTCGTTATTGGAACATGTTGAAGATCACGATAGATACCTATTGATATTCAGGAAGTTAACGGACTTTATAACAGTTTTTGAAATAAAGAATACTACAAAATGTAGGTGGATCAATGACCGCAATTGCCATGCTAAAGCGATTTGGGTATAGTTCACAAAATCGGCGTAAGCGAATTTTGTGCCGTACCCCTCACGTGATCGCCTCAATCGCCTCAGTCAGACCAGTCAGCTTAGGTAAGCAGCTACATTAAAGCTCTAATTACTTAACTAAACTTTAAAATTTATTTAAGTACGCACGGCTACAGATCAAGCTATACATTTTCAGTATAAGCTGATCTCGCGTTGTATAAGATTTCCTTACAATGAGAGGTCAGTGCAAACTGGAAATGTATAGCTTGATGTGTAGCCGTGTGTACACAGAATAAAATAACGCAAAAACTCGCCTTAGTTGTAAATAGCGTACTTGCAATAACTACTTATTAATACTTACTCGTCGTGTAATTAGGTAATTCAAAGATTTTTTTCCACTTTATGAGCGAACACTTTGCAAGATCAAAACCGTTGACGAAACTTTGATTTCCGAACGAAAATAGATAAGTACGAACGAACTGTCATAAATGCACGATGGCGGCAAACTGATAAAAAGTTACCGACACTTCTGTATTATGCGGTGCTTTTGAGGATTCGTGGGATGGTCCAGTTATCTGGAGCGATAGTAGAATACTAAAAATATACCTACAACTAATATACCTATTAATAATGTAGCCTGATGTAGTAATTGTAAAACCTCGCCTACATTGCTGCAAAGTGAAAACCGCTTTGGTGACGTTGATTACACGAGCGCTAGTTGTGCCACAATGGATTTTTAATTGTTTCCGTAATAACGGTAAACAAAAGATTAGGGACCCATCACATTAAGGCGATTTTTTTAATGATTATTTGTAAGTCACGCGACTATTTGGTCGCAGCGGGCCCGGGCTCGCAGCGGCGGGTCTACGTTGAGCACTATGGTTTTTTTTGTGATTAACTTCATTACGACGTAGTATTTACCGGGACACGGGTGACCCTGCATTATGCCATCATGCCATGAATGGCTGAGTGCTGCGCGCCATCCGCGCTTTATTTCAAAAATGGTTAAGCGTATAAAAAATTGTTTAGAACAAAATTTGTAGAAAATTTTATGCTCTACAATTTTATACTTGATGTAGCCATCATTGAAACCATAGGTAGCGAGATATTTGCAAGCTTGAATATCTCAAGACGCGGACACGAGATTTTATGAGATTTCTGAGACAACTTTTAGAATGCCAAAATTAAAGTTTGTAATTAAGTTTACAGCCATTCCGAGATGAAACCCATAATGTGGCTGGACTATTATCGTGACATCTTTCGAGCCATTACAAATACTTAACACAAAAATCAATGCTATATTCCTTCGTATTATGACTTGAATCACAACTTGAATGCACACTATATTGATATGAGGCCTCGATTAGAGCGTCAACTTTGATTTTTAAGGCGTCATAGTGTGATGTGACCATTGATATAAAAGTCAATGGATGTGACGGTATATTAATTACCTACGACCGTCGTTGTCAACGCATAATGTGATAACGTAAATGCAGCTATTAACCCGTCGCACGCCAATTAGCAGACGCAATAGATTTTTTATTGTTATCTGCACACCTGGGTGTCAATCGACGTTTAAAGAGTTAACGACCCATCGAAAATCCGCAGTTACCGTTATCCATTCCAATAATTTGCAATTTTTACGCTACTGGAATGATTTATGTTAAAGACACTTGACGAAACACGCTTGTTTGTTCATTGAGCATCGCAAAGACGTTGATAGACTTAGTAGGTATGCGTGGCATCTCGGAAAAGAGACAAAATTAGTTAGTTTCTGTGATGACAGCGAGCTCGCCGGCCGTGTAGACAAATCCTTGTTCCTATAGTAGGTACATACGTCTATCTTGAGTTGTTATCGAAAAATTACTCACTAGCCTTAATATCGCTAGCGTAGGTACCTAATAAATATCGTGGATCAAATATATTTCGATAATGTTTTACTATGGGTTTTGCGAAGTCTTACGCAGGCGATAAGGGTAAGCTCCATAGATCGTGTCGTCTAAACCAGCACAGGGCACGCCTAAGCCGACGTTCGCACAGAGGACGTAAAAAAATCGCGGCGGGATTTTATCGCGCACTGGATTTTCAACTCTCGGTGTTGAGCCGAGCTTCGAGAATCCAACCTAACAAAAACAGAGTACATCCCAGCGCGACGAAAAACACACTGTTGGATTTTCAACTCCCGGCGCTAAGCAGAGCGTTGAAAATGCAGTGCGCAAAAAAAAAATGACCGCGATTTTTTTACGCCCGTGCGAATGTCGGCTTACTGATAACTAGCCTTAGACTTGTAAACCGAAATATTTCTTTCTGCTCAATCGCAATCCGAACCACAAGATACAAGCCTTAGTTTGCGGGTCAACGGTCAAACCAATTTAGTGTCCGACCGAAAGTTCGGTTTCGGTTTCGGTTTTGGTCGAGTTTCGGCAAAAAAACGGGTTTCGGTTTAGTTTCGGTTTCTGCAGCAAACCTGCCGAAACTACGACCGAAACCGAAACTGCATTCGGGAATTCTCGCGCTGTGCTCGGTCATATTCGGTGCGGTAAATTGCATCCAAGCGACGAAGACATTTTGCCGCGTCCACGTGCCTAATCATTGACTGGCTTGTGTTTGCAGTTCGTTTTATTGTTGTGAGTTTTCGTGTGATTTATTTTGAATTCGGTAAGTTTTATCACGCGATTTAGCATAAGAGTAGATAGTAAACATCAAAAAATAATTGAATATAACAAACTAATACATAGATTATACATAGTAGAATCATGTGTAACATAACTAACTAAATATTTTTTGGTTAATTTAACTCACTCGCGAATGCTATACCTACCTAAACAAACATTAGTTAGGTGCTTGGTACTTACTAAAAGTGATGATAAGGATTCAGAGTTTCAAAGTTCATTTTAATATTATTAAAAAACCATGAATAATATTCAAAAGAAGAATCTACCTAGTAGTTATATTCTTCTTTTAGGTAGTACACACGGCTACACATTTCTGTTTACACTGACCTCTCATTGTAAGGAAATCCTATACAATGCGAGATCAGCTTATACTGGAAATGTATAGCTTAATCTGTTATATAGCTGTGCGTACCTACTCAAATAAACACCTCACCTATTTTCAAATTCTTATTAATTTATTTGCTAGAATGTAGGTATAAATCAAGAACTTAAGACTATCGTGGCCCAATTACATTCTACCATTACATGGGTAGTTCTTCGAGGTCCCTCAAAACGCGGTCACACGGTCTTAATTCCTAACCTATGAAATATTCAGTCTTAGGATCAAATACAGATTACTCTTTGTTTATTTATGTGTACAATTTCAACAATAAACATCTAAAATTATTTATAATATTTATTTTAAAAAATATCTAGTGTCCAAAACGGGAGCAAAATCGGTGTTCTTCGCGCGTCACACTCTGTTCGCGCTCACGGAAAACTTTGATAACTTTTGTATTCTATTCATAAGCATATAATGTAATACATCAAATTAATCGTATTTAATGAGGCATCATAATGATCAAAGAATATTAATTGTATCTCTTAATGTACAATAGTTAGTAGGGATTATGTCTCTGTCACAGGATTTTCCTACTTTCGCGAGGGCGCAACAAAACTGCACCTATCTTCCAAGAGGGGCAACTTGTCGCTACACTATTAGTTGCGCGGATGCTCAGTAGTGTCCCGGCATCAGTGGGGGAGACAAATACATTAATTGCTTATAAACAAAAAAAAAATTAGATAAGTTAACCTTTGAATATTTTCAAGTAGCCTTGGTCAAGAAACTTTCATGCGCAAATTTTGAAGGATAATGTTTACAATTTTCCAACTCATTTTGCATGAAGGAATAAGATAGATCTTCGAGATTATTCCCAAGCACTTTGTTCGTTAATTTAGTTGTAACTTTAATAGTAATTCTCAAAAATTTGAAATTTTCGTAACTATCGTGGCACAACTTTCGTGATTATTTGTCCACGAAAGTCAGCTAGCGCATCATGAAAGTTTTATATCTCCATTAAATAATGACTTCAGATGTTTTGTGACGCCGCTGATGCATTTACTCGATTGTCGCGAATCTCAAAATAAAGTTGTTATGTATTTGTATAAGTATTTATGCGTGTACGAGTATGTGCTTCAATTTTTTTCTTGTACCGACTCGTAGTATGTGTTTCTGTTTGTATGTTTTCTCGTAGCCAAATTAACAGCTTACTTCACCTCAACCTGTGCTGTTCAGCCAATGGGCTAATTGACAGTAAGAAAATACCTTATGAATTTTATTATGTAGAGTGCTTGTCAGACAAAAGTATAAAAAAACCCGTTCTTAAGGCCCTCCAGAAGCTGTTTGATTCCGTCATACTCGAGGGCAAAACGCCGCAGGCATGGTACAGAGCTGTGGTGGTATTATTCTTTAAGAAGGCCGATAATGTTCTTCTTAAGAATTACAGACCCGTCTCACTTCTGAGCCATGTCTACAAGCTGCTTTCAAGAGTCATCACGATCTGTTTCGCACGCAGGTTTGATGACTTCCAGCCTCCCGAACAAGCCGGATTCCGTAAAGGCTATAGCACCATAGACTACATACGTATACGCTGCGACATGTTATACAGAAGACTGAAGCCTCCGATTCGATTAAAGCATGCGCTGTACTGCAGTCTTGACTATCGGTATATTGAGGTGCTGAAGTGCCTGTACGAAAACGCCACTATTTCAGTCCGACTCCAGGAACGGACCTCGAAACCTATCCTTCTGGAGGGGGGGAGACAGAGAGAGGTTATCTCTCCGAAATTGTTCACCGCTGCACTGGAGGATGTCTTCAAGGTTCTGGACTGGAAAGGGCTAGGTATCAATGGCTCACCTTCGGTTTGCAGACGATATAGTAGTCATGGCTGAGACTATGGAGGGGCTCAGTACACTGCTCGATGACCTCAGTAGAGCTTCCGAAAGAGTCGGTCTTAAAATGAAAATGGATAAGACAAATGGCATCTCAAATGCCCATGTAGCACCCACTCTCATGAAGATCGGAGACACTACACTGTAGGTTGTGGACGAGTATCTAGGACAAACTGTCCAGTTAGGTAGGTCCAACTTGAAGAAAGAGGTCAATCGTTGAATCCGACTCGGCTGGGCAGCGTTCAGGAAGCTTCACAATATCTTCTCGTCTCACATACCATAGTATCTCAAGATGAAAGTCTTCGACCCGTACGTGTTGCCAGTAACGACCTACGGCACTGAAACGTAGTCGCTCACAGTGGGCCTTATGAGAAGGCTGAAACTCACCCAAAGGGCAATGGCGAGGGCTATGCTTGGAATTTTCCTATGTGATCAAATCAGAAATGAAGAGAGCCGCAGTAGAACGAAGGTAACTGACATAGCCCGAAGAATTGCTTAACTTAAGTGGCAGTAGGCAGGGCACATTGCTCGAAGAACAGATGGCCGATGGGCCCAAAATGTTCTGGAGTGGCGGCCGCGTACTGGAAGACGTAACGTTGGAAGGCCTCCCACAAGTTGGACAGATGACCTTGTAAAGGCCGCAGAAATCTGCTGGATTCGGGAAGCACAGAACCGGTCGAAATGGCGGTGCTTAGGGGAGGCCTATGTCCAGCAGTGGACGTCTTTCAGCTGTAATGATGATGATGATAATGATGTAAATTTTACAGTTTAATTACTGGACCAAAGCTAAATTAGCAACCCAAGTTACAAATAAGTAATAATAAGCTGATCTCAAAACACTATGTTGATCTCAAATACAAGTTGATTCATAAATAATAAGTATTTCATTTTTAAACTTCAATCCACAGGAAATTTATGAAAAAATAAGGATTTAAAACTGTATTTTGCTTACAGAAAATACGTTTGTAACTTTTGTGGCGTCTTTCGTAACTTTCGTGGGAACCGAAATTTCAAAATAGAATATCTCTGTACTTTATGCACCGATTTACATATACTTAATCAAAATTGCACTTATTATTTTTAGAGCATCCCACGTGTGTGTCCATTTATTTGAAGATTACTCTAAAAAAAAAATTCGCCACGAAAGCTACGCGGAGAATACTTTTTGAAGAACTACTCACATATGGTGTGCAAATGTGTCCTAATAACTAGGCTAACAAAACATACAATTTCAATTAAATTAAGTAGGTATCAAGTTAACAATTAAGAACATAAAAAAAATTAAATGTCAAAATCGAGAAAAATAAAAAAAATATAAATTTTGACATTAAGAACATAATACATTAATTAATGTCAAAATAGAAAAGAAAGCAAGGGAAAAAAAAATAAAATGTCAAAATACGAATTTAACGCAAAGTCCTTAAGTACTCCATAAAAATTTCACGATTTAATAATATTAAACATTGAAATAATTATTATATTCTGCACGATATGTCATAAATTCGTTTAAATCATAAAAACAATTTTCTTGGTAACTTTTTTTTGAACATAGTCAAAGGTAAATCTTTGAAGGCGTCTGGTAATTTATTATACACCTTTATAGCCGTTATATAAGAGTTCCTTTTGTACAATCCGAGCTTAAATTGTGGTAGGCAGAGCATATGTTTATGCTTAAATGCTTATCTTTATTCCTAGGAGCTACGTTTCTTTTAATAACATGTTTACGGAAAAATCTGAAATTATTCTATGTGATAGAAGGTTGTATTAGATTACAGGAAAAATAAAACATGTCACTAAATAGCACACTTTTTCAGAAATTGGAACGGAACCCTCGGTGTGCGAGTCCGACTCGCTCTTGACCGGTTTTTTTTTAATAGATGGTCTATTTGAATACAGGACAGTAAGTTAGTATTTAATATTAGATTACTCAGATTACATAGATCTATAGATGAAATTGTATTTATTGAATAGATTAAGTACCTATCTAATCAAATAAGTAGACTATTGATTTAATCAAATAATAATATGTTAATATTTTATTTATTGAACAGTTCTTCTCGAGTTGAAATGATGGAGGGTGGAAAAGTGATGAAGATTTAATAATTCATCAGCTATACCTACCTAAGTAAATTAAAATTACATAGCTATGTAAATTGATGTAAACCCCAATTTGCTAATAGATAAAAAATATACAGGGTGTTCGGCGCATGGACCGACACAATTTTTTGGGGTATTGGGGGGATCATTTGCTAGTTTTCACCTAAAGACCTTCATGTCCTAAGTGTGACGGTAATTGAGATATGTTTTTTTTGGTCTTTCTTTGAATTACCCAAAATCTCGCCTTTGAATCGATATATTTTTTTTGTTTATGGTTGTAAAAGAACAAAATAATTTTTATTATAGTCTACAGCATAGTCTACAGTGTATTCTTATTCGAAATAAAATAAAAAAATATAATTACCGTAATAAGTCTTTTCGTAAAACACTCCATAACTGACTCTCTAACTAGTATTTTGACTAGGTACATTTGAATTGTTTTTCATAGCCTGTAGCATACCCTTAGAAAGGGTACAAGCTAAAGAACTTTTTGAGATAAAAATAAGGTCAAAATGGCTTTATTAAAAAGAAAAAAAGAATTTAAGAGTAGTAATTTTTCATACATTTAAACATTTTTAAGACTGGAAGCACATAAGTCATTTTGTACTGATCAATTACATCAAATAAAAATTTATTTAGAATAAAAATACATTGCAGACTATTATAAAGTTTATTTTGTTCTATTGCAACCATAAACAAAAAAAATATATCGATTCAAAGGCGAGATTTTGGGTAATTCAAAGAAAGAACAAAAAAAAACATATCTCAATTACCGTCACACTTAGGACATGGAGGTCTTTAGGTGAAACCTAGCAAATGACCCCCCCAATCCCCCAAAAAATTGTGTCGGTCCATGCGCCGAACACCCTGTATATTCAAATAGGTAGGTAGACGAAATCCTCAATCATGTTTTGCGAGGGCTCCGTTTAACTCGCAAGAGTAAACTGCATTAAGACTATTTGTTGTTGGAAATACAAGCATGCAGTTTACTCTTGCGAGTTAAACCTCGTGGTGTCGTGGTGGAAACCGGGCTTTAGAGGTGTCACAGGTCTTTTAATAAATAAAACTAAAAAACATGCTGCCTTATCATTTATACTATCTAGTAATAATGATAACAGACATTGGTACAAGCGCGTTAGCTTAGTGGCATTATAAATCAAATAAAATACACCACGTGGTTTGATTTGCGCAGTAGACGATTTGTAGGTCTCTTTAGCGGTATGAGGTAAAAAATAAATAATAATAACAAAAAAAACCCCTAAAATTGTCATTGCAGTCGGGGAAAAAGTGTTCCACAGAATGGTCATTGACTGCAATGACAATTTTATTCTGTTCAGTCAGGGAATACAACTTGCTTATTACTTTTTAGTTCGTTTTTTGACAGGGCAGTCGTGTTTTTTTTATTTAATTTTTTTTTATTATTTATTTATTACCTCATCCCGCTAAAGAGACCTACTATACTACTATAAATCGTCTACTGCGTCGTACTGAGTAAAAAGCAAGTTGTACCTATTCCCTGACTGAACGGGGGACTGAGTCGGGGACACTTTTTCCCCGACTGCAATGTCAATTTTATTTAAATCTGTTTATCAGGGAATACAACTTGTTTTATACATTTTAGTTCGTTTTTTTGGCAGAGCAGAGGTGTTTTAGGGTTCCGTACCAAAATGGTAAAAAGGAACCCTTATGGTGCGACTCAGTATGTCTGTCTGTCACAGCTGGATATCTCAAGAACTACTAATGTTGTACAAACGGTCAGGTACTGTGCTTCACTTTCGACATGCGTGGCGCGGAGTCGTCCTTTTTTTATAAGGCTATGATATTGCTGCACTTTTCTACGAAATCCAGCTGTCCATCTTTTAATATTTTTCAATACACTTCCTCGAAAACTGGTTCATATCGCACTACGATTAGATTCATAGTGCAATGTATTTCACACGCGTGCGATTTTTCATTTTCCCGCACATATGCGGGAATAAAAATTGCCACAGATAACCTATACTTAGTCCAAATTGGTTCAATGCCTCTATTCACAACTCTCTATTCGGAGGTGAATGTTTTTTAATCTCGACAAAGAGGTCTATGCGTCTTTACGGCGTTAATATTTTTTGAATATTTAAATAATGTTTATAAATAGAATATCATCAAAAACTATGATTATTACAATAAAAAAAAAACGTTTATGAACAAATTAACAATTATTTTTGTTCTAAACTCGAAAATATTTGAATTTTCTATTTTTCATATTAGGCTGTTTATCGGCTTTATACCTTTGCTTCTCCTTCAACCTGGCGAAAGCAAAGCGCGAAAAAAAAGAAAATTTAAATCATAGTTTCTTAATAATTCATGACAAAAATATTTTACGTTATTTTATTTTATTTCTTCAAAAGTGTATTGATTAACGTCGTTCGATACTCGCGGACATTTGTTATTGCAGTTCTCGGCTCAAAAACAACCTCGCCTACGGCTCGGGTGTTAATTCCGCCTCGAATGCAATAACAAACGTTCTCCACTTGTATCAAAATGTACTATTTTTATTTTACTTTGTCCATTTTGCATAACATTTTTCAATTAATAAGTAGTATGAAAACTCTAGAAATGGTATTTTTTATTGTAATAAAAACCCTCTAAAGATGCACTTAGTGTGTATCAATAGATAAATACAACCTCTCTTTGAACTTCAGATAACCTTACCCTATAGTAATAAATAGTAAGGCCTATCGTAACCTGCTCAATTCATAAGCTGGAGGAGTAATATCTTGCAAAAATCGAGCTTATCACTTAAACCATATTATCCACATAATATGAGAACTGCACCCAATTCTTATTTTACTTATGACGCATGTACAATGAGCGATTGCTTCTCGTCCTGATAATTATTTATCTATATGGCACCTACATAATATTGTCTGGCCCTGACATGCCGGAAATGAGGTGTGGCTGACACTAGCATGGCCACCATCAGGGATTTTAATTTTGATTGCCGCCAAATATCAAAATTTGTCGGTCACTAATTCAAAAGTTATAAAGGTTCATTGGTCGCCGATCTGGAGAGCGTCCCCCAGCTTGACCACATTTATAACTCAAAAACTAGGCCACCTAGCAAAGATCTGTTTTCTCCCAGATTTAGTCGCTAATTAGTCGCAAGTTTTCGCCAAGTCACAGATTTAGTCGGGTCTTAGTTTAGAAGATATAATGAGTTAAATTTTTAAGTATAGTCCAAGAGCTAGATCGAAATACATTATTGTTTGTGCGGTATTTTTTCAAATATTATGACTTTAATTATTATTTTTTTTCGTTAATTACCTACTGAACCCATTACCTACTTATTCGATACGTACTTGACTGAAAAGATTTAAATTTTAATGACTTTACAGTGCCTTAAAAAGTATAAAAAATAATGTCTACCTATAAAAAATAATGTCAATTGAATGATTCAAAATACTTAACACGTTGACTGCCATAACGGACACCATGTGTCCGACAGCATACTTTCGCCAGGGGCCGCACCGATAAATCGAGAATCGTTCAAAAACCGCCGAGGTGTTTTTTTGCAAATATTGTCAGGAATTAACTCAAAAATGATGGGCGACTCACAGAAACAGCGTTTTACTCATTATTTTCCGAGATGTCAAATGGCAGACACCAGTGACCGTCGCGGCCTGCGAGAACGTCAAACCGTCTTTCCCTACGCGAGAGCCGCGCGGGTCACGCTGTCGGCTCCCCCCGCGCTGCGCAGCCCGCACCCTCGAGCCTATATACTGATATATATATATATATATATATATATATAAACACCCTTTCCCACACTTAGTTGATCCAGCAGTGAGCCAATGCATTGTTGACTCCACCTTTAATGCGGAATAACTTGACTCCGGTTTAATATTTTTCGAGCGGAGTGGCAACGTCGCCTTCCGCTTGGCGATGTTGCCAAATATATTTTCAGAAATATATTTATACTCAACATTTTTTTTACTCTAGCATCTAAACAAAAGTGGATCCGTAACGGTCAATTTTTTTGTACTCAACAATACTTGTTGGCTCCGAATTTTATCTGAAGACCAATACTTATTGGCTCCATATACAGTGATATTCAGATACTTCTAACATTCATTTTTTTGATTTACACACTCCTTGCATAAAAATGATAATAATTTTCTACCTACATAAGTTGATCCACTCGATATTCTAGATTTTATGTTCTCATTGCTTCATACGTTATTAGATCCACCTCGAATATGAGGTTATAAGTACTATGTGGTTCCGTTTTATACTATCCTTGCAGAAATGCATACAAACGTTGATCCACTCAATTTTATATTCTCATTGCTTCATACATTGTTAGATCCACCTCGAACATGAGGTTATAAGTACTATGTGGTTCCATTTTCAACTCTCCTCGCAGAAATGCATACATACGTTGATCCACTCGATTAATTATATTCGCATTGCTTCATACATCGTCAGATCCACCTCGATTGGTTATAAGTACTATGTGGTTCCGTATTATACTCTCCTTGAAGAAATGCATACGTACGTTGATCTAGTACATTTTATATTCGTAATGCTTCGTACATTGTAAGATCCACCTCGAGTATGGTGGCGGATCCAACAATGTATGAAGTAATGCGAATATAAAATCGAGTGGATCAACCTAATTACTGCAAGGAGTTTTTTCAGTTCTCTACGTTTAGCGGTCTAGGCGGCCGAAATGTCTGTACGAAAACGCTACTACGTCAGTCCGACTCCAGGACCGGACCTCCAAACCTATCCTTCTGCAGCGAGGGGGACAGGGAGACGTTATCTCTCCGAAACTGTTCGCCGCTGCACTGGAGGATGCCTTCAAGGTTCTGGACTGGAAAGGGCTAGACATCAACATCAATGGCGAGTACGTCAGTCAACTTCGGTTTACCGACGATATAGTAGGCATGGCTGAGACTACGGAGGACTTTAGTACAATGCTCGATAACCTAAGTAGAGCTTTCGAAAGAGTGGGTCTTAAAATGAACATGGATAAGACATGGATGGATGGTCACGTCAAATGCCCATGTAGCACCCACTCTCATGAAGATCGGAGACACTACACTCGAAGTTGTGGACGAGTATGTTGCTTAGGACAAACTGTCCAGTTAGGTAGGTCCAATTTCGAGAAAGCGGTCAATCGTCGAATACGACTCGGCTGGGCAGCGTTCGGGAAGACATAGTCCAAAGAATTGCCGAACTTAAGTGGCAGTGGGCAGGGCATATTGTTTGCAGAACAGATGGCCAATGGGGCGAAAGGTTCTGGAGAGGCGGCCGCGTACGTAAGGCCTCCCACAAGGTGGACCGATGACCTTGTAAAGATCGCAAGAAGGAATCCGCTGGATGCGGGAACCACAGTACCGGTCGAAGTGGCGGTGCTTGGGAGAGGCCTATGTCCAGCAGTTGATGTCTTTCAACTGAAATGATGATGATGAGGTATAGAAGATAATAGAGAAGCTTTTGTGCGCTTTTGTGACCTGATGTTACATGTGACAACACCATTAACAGTGAAGCATTCTGACAGTGACAGGCCACAATGGCGTATTTGGTTAAAATACCACCTATCATGCCGCAGATCGTGGGTTCGATTCCATACCATCACATCCCATCCAGGACAAGCATTTGTGTGCAAGCACATGTCTGTATGTCCTCAGTCTGGGTGTAGTTATCTATAAAAGTATGCATTTACAAAAAAAAGTGTGTGTGTTAGCTCCGACGCACGACTGGAGTTAACTTCTGTTTTTTGTGCCGTTTCGTCTTTCTATTTTTCATCATGTCACTTCTGTCATGCAGGGTTTCTTCAATGAATCAGTGCTATACAAAAATCAACTTTAACGTGTAAAGGCGCTCGTCTCTCTCACCCCACCTCTAACCCGTTCCCTATGTCCCCTCTCTGCCCACCAACCCCCTCCCCTCCCTATCTCACCCCTCCCTCTACCCTCTCACACCCCCCACATCTCCCTCTCACTCTCACCCCCTCACGCATCCCCTTTCCCCGAACCTCCCCCTACGCCTTTCACCACTGCCTCCCCTCCCTTTCCTCCTCACTTTTCCCTCTGCATCTGCCCCCCACTACTGCCTCCCGTCCCTTTTCCTTCAAAACATCCCTCATCCACATCCTCCCCTTCATTACTCTATCCCTCCTACCACTCCTCACCCCTCCCCTCTCACAATCCCCTCTCCTCCTCACCCCCACCTTGCTCACCACCATCTCCAGTTCCTCCGTCCTCTTCCCTCTCACCAGTACTCACCACACCCTCCCCTTCTCCCCCTCCCTGTATGCTCCTCCCCTCTCGCCCCCTTCCCTTCCTTATCTCTCCTTTAATACCCCTTCCCCTGACGCATCCCCTTTCCCCAACCTCCCCCTCTGCCTTTCACGGTGGTGCCTCCTATCCCTCTCCCCCTCAACATGCCCCTCGATCTCTCCTTTTACTACTGCCTTCCCTCCCTCTCCCCCTCAACATCCTCCCCCTCATTACTCTATCCCTCTCACAACTCCTCCCCCTATCCCCCTTACCACCCCCTCCACTCCTCACCCCCCCTTCCTCACCACCCTCTCCCGTTCCCCCCTCACCAGTACTCACCAAACCCTCCGAAAACGAAAACGCGGAACCATGTTCGCGTCTGAAGTTAATGTCGCGATAGCGGCGGCACGCTGTATAATGCAAGAATTGATTTGTTTGAATACCATCCATGTTCTATCTATCTGTAGTAGCCAATGACAAAGCCCGTGAAAAATGGTGTGCTCTGATTGGCCCATTTGAATCGGATCAACTAGTGCTCAAATGCAAAAAAGGTGGATTTGTATAAAAATGTGGTAATTATTATTATTACTCGCGGTAACACTTGTGGCTCCAAACAGAGCCACTTACGTATGGTTTGACTGGCAATGGATCAACAAATACCACCCGGATCAACAAGTGAAAACGGATCAACAAATTACTACCTATATGGCACGATGGAGCCACAAAGTGCCCATGGGTATATCTATATATATATATGAAGATTTATAGGTTTTATTGACTGATTTCTGAAGATTTTTAAGTAAAAAAAACCGGTCAAGAGCGAGTCGGACTCGCGCACCGAGGAGGGTTCCGTACCAACATTTATATGTAATATTTTCTTGATGATTTCTGAAAAACTGTGCTATTTAGAGACATCGTTTTATTTTTCCTGTAATCTATACATAAACTTCTATCACATAGAATAATTTCAGATCTTTTTCTATGCAAACTTCGGAGATAAGGGGGGAACGATATTTTTTTTTACATTATTCATAAAAAGTCGAAAACTATGCGGCCTAAAATAAAAGAAAAAAATGATTGAGAATGTTCAACTAGCGCTCTTTCATATGATACCCCACATTCCCTAGTAACCCCACTTCGAATTTTTAAGATCCCCTTTCAGTCCCTGTTGCTGTTTCTTTTTTATTTGCAAAATACTTGGGTAAACGTCATCTAAAAGTGTTCCAAATTTCAAGTTGATAGCATTAGTAGTTCTTGCGATATACAGCTGTGACAGACAGACAGACAGGCAGAGTCACACCATAAGGGTTCCTTTTTTACCATTTTGGTACGGAACCCTAAAAATATTAAGATTTTTTGGTTGTAATGCCAAGCATTTTATGATAAGTAAGACATTTTGTTGATCTCTTTATATTTTTGTTTTGATATCAGTTGTGAACTATAGTCACCAATGGACAGCCTGTACTGTTCTCATGACTGAATCTAAAATAAAGTAGCCTATGTCCGTCCCCAGGATACCATCCTGGGCACGGACATAGGCTACTTTTTTTTTCAAAAATAATCCTACAGGGGTTGATATAGGGGATGAAAGTTTGTAAGGGAAACCCAGTATTTCTTAAGTTAGGGGTAACAAATTTATGCTATTGGTAGGAAATGAAGAAATATGCGGTTCAGCGTTTTTGAAAAATCATCCCCTAAGGGGGTAAAATAGGGGTTGATTTTAAAATTTACAAAACTGCACGGATGTCGATAAAATTTGGCAAGGCTTTACATAGCATCCTGGGGAAGGACATAGGCTACTTTTTGTCTTAAAAAATAATCCTACGCGGCGTGATATAGGGGATGAAAGTTTGTATGGGAAACTCAGTACCTATTTCTTAAGTTAGGGATGTGAAAATTAAAATCTATGCTTTTGATAGGAAATAAAGAATATGCGGTTCAGCATTTTTGAAAAATCATCCCCTAAGAGGGTAAAATAGGGGTTGATTTTAAAATTTACAAAACTGCACGGATTTCGATAAAATTTGGCAAGGCTATAGATAGCATCCTGGGAAAGGACATGGGCTACTTTTTGTCTTAAAACATAATCCTACAAGGGGTGATATAAGGGATGAAAGATTGTATGGGAAACCCAGCATTTCTTAAGTTAGGGATATGAAAATTCAAATTTATGCTTTTGGTAGGAAATAAAGAAATATATGGTACAGCGTTTTTGAGGGGCTACAATAGGGGTTGACAAATGTTTGTGTACTTACCTACCTCTTTTTAAGAGATTTAAGGGATTGGAAATGTAGTCATAGTTCGAATCTCGAGGTAACATATAGTCTTTATTTCATTCGACGTTTTTACGAGGAAATTATTTGAACGAGTGGACACTCGGACAAAAGTTATTTGTTATTAGAGCGTGACTGGCATAATAAATTTTAAGTAATTAACAAAGTCCCCCCGCCGCGTAAGTCTGTCTGTTTGAATGCGATAATGTCAAAAAGTACCGAACGGATTTTCATACGGTTTTCTCCAATGAACGGAGTACCTAATTCAGTGTAATTCATTATGGTTTTGTGTAAATTGGCTGAAATATGACGACGACTGTTGTAGATGTCGGATAAAATCATGCCGGCTGGTAGCTTTATGCCTACTATACACGTTAACGATATATATCGTAGCGATTTGAGTTTGCACAGTTATATCGGACGGCCCTATGTTTTCCACATCCACGCGGGCGAAGCCGCGGGCAAAAGCTAGTATAAAATAAACTTCTTCATTTATATAAATGCAACAAAATGTCCTAGTCACAACCATCAATATTATTGGTAGGTACGTAAATCGACGGACAAATTATTCTCAGGCAGTGCTTGCCAAAACAAGAGTTTTGAAGGCATGAGAGGTTCCAGTTTCATAATTATATCGGATTTTCTTTGCTCACTAATAATAGGTAGGTACCTACCTCGTGCTGTAGTTTTTGGAATAGGCTCAGCAGGCATTCCGTTACTTTCCCGTTTCGTTTTCAAAAAATAAATTGTGATAAATAATGATTTTCTCTGAATGATTTCTTTAAATATAATTTTAAAAACCCTCACCTAACTTGAACCCCTTTAACGATTTCACGCAAGTAAATTCTGGTCGGTGCGTAGAATGAACCCAGTCCTGGTAATCATAAAAATCTCCAACGACCATTACTTTTACGTCAACTTTTCCAGATCATGCAGACTGCACAGTATTGTGAAAACATCAGTCGTAAATTTTTGCTTTGCTTACTCCACTTGATGATGAAAGCTATCGGCTGACATGAAGCTGTGTGCAGGCTCACACGCAAAAGGTTAGCTTAAAAGCCAGTAAATCAATAGTTACTGTTGTTAAGCTAAGTATTTTTGAAATAAATATAAAAACTGCAGGCATCTTAAGCCCAGTAACTAAGATACTGTGATTAATTTAAGTATAACAAATGATAAATTTCACGGAAATTTTACATAAAACCACATTATTTGAAAAAGCCGTGTTATAGCCAAGTAAAACATATTTATAAAAATTCATGAACACATATTACAGCACAGTAAATAGTAATTTACTGTGTTCAAACCTAAAAATTCTAACGCACTGTGTATTTCATTAAAAATGTCTTGATTTTTAGCAAAATACTGTGTTTTTAACTGTAGTATCTCCTTAACGGTGGCAGATACAGACAAACCGTAAATTTTCCCAGATAGCGCACGGTCTCGTTATTACAATGACCAATTGAAGTTACTGTGTTTTTGAAGTGTATGGAGCTAAGTAAAACAACCTTGTTAGCTGCGAGCTGGTTTATTACTGCCAATGACAAGGAAAGAGCGCGCGTCGCAGCGCGCGTCAAGTAGATAGCTACTTTTACATACATATATATCAGTTTTCATTTACGAGGGCAGTATCGTAATAATTGAAGAAGTTTTTTTTTCATATTGCCGCCATATTTAATTTTAAAAAAATATATACAGGGTGCAATTGAACACATGCGACAAAATTTAAGGGGGTGTTCTACGCATCAATATGAACAACTTTTACTATGGGACCAAACCTGAAATCGCGAAAAAAAAAATCAGCTGTTCAGTACATTTAATGTTCGCATAATTCGTCGAAATGTACTGAACAGCTGATTTTTTTTTCGCGATTTCAGGTTTGGTCCCCTAGTAAAAGTTGTTCATATTGATGCGTAGAACACCCCCTTAAATTTTGTCGCATGTGTTCAATTGCACCCTGTATATGTTTCTTTATTCCACCATAACTTTTAAATGCCAGGGGGCTTACTATGAACTCTTATAGCAGGGCAGAAGTTGAACGTTTCCAGTGAGAGAGAGTGACGGTGCTATAGGACCTTCTGCCCTGCTATAAGAGCTCATAGTAAGCCCTCTGAACAGATTTGGATGTATCGTTAGAATACCTACATCATCTCGAATGACACTGGCTATATATTTTTTTGAATCAATATGGCGGCAGTATTCCATCCATTTTTGAACATGAAAAAAAATTTTTTTCACGATATTTTCTAAATAAAATGAGAAATAATAAAAACACCGTATCACATTCCACAAATGTTTATTAAAAAGCAAGATTGCCACAAATATTTTTGCGAAACCATCCTATGAGATGAAACATTAACTTTGAAAAATTCATTAAACCACATTACACATGTCGCTAACAGACACATCGAAATACATTTATATTGAATACATTACGTCTATAAAAATATGCGAACGAAACACCGTGAATTTATATACATTTAGGCAGTTTTGCGCAAATGAAATCAATGTTATTAAGCGAAAAACAATATGGATAGCTTGGTTGCCTTCATAATGGTTTCTTAAAACCCAAAATGCACATAACTCAATTTTGGACAAAATGTTAGTTGGATCTCTAGGCTTCTAAGCTATCCTATATAATGAGGATTAAAAAATTCGCGTAAAGAGCGTAAATACATTAATTTTAGAATTACATAAATATTTATTTGTTAACGATCACCTCGCTACACAAAACGTCTAAACACCGTAATAATTTATACAAAATTAAATTTTATACTAAAAATGACCCACGATTTTGAATTTGATGAGAGATTAAAATAGTTACTGAAATGCAAAGTTTTCCTACGTTTACTATAACTCCTGCAAGAGATAAAACGCTAACACACACATAGAGCGAAGTTTTATAAATATAGGTACAGTGCGATACAAGCCAGAGGTTCCGTCGATACCTGAGCGGTATACCATACTAAAGAAGAATAAACCGTATCATAAAGACATAGGATTGACATTTGATTACTATTAGTAAGTACATTCGCATAGTTATATTTTACTCGACTGGGACTAGTCGGTAGAGCCTCTGACTCGAATTGTACTGTAATATTGTAATGAGGCCGTGTATGAGCTTCACAAATAATGTTAAAAAAATCCTTTATCGACATACCACGAAAGTAAAGCTCCGATGTTTCTGCTTATGATGTTTAACACTTTGCGGGACACTAAACGCCCCCAGACGTAGTAACAATAAAACTACTATTGTATCGTTTAGTGTCCTTTAACCGATAAATGAATAAATAAAAATAATTTCGGCAGATGTGTGACTAGTTCTCAACATTATTTGCTAGCTGACGTGGGTGGGTGTGTGTGTGTGCGAGCTCTCAGTGTGCGTGTGGGTGCGGCGTGCGTGTCACTTGAGCGCGCACTCCACGAACACGGCGTGCGAGGCAGGCGGCGAGGGCGGCGCCGGCGCCGGCGCCAGCGGCAGCGCGGGCGTTGTCGTGCGCCCCGCCGCGAACTGAGACGCGGTCAGGGGGCGCAGCTCCTTGAGTACACATCTGTAATGTAAAATAAATTATTATGTTTTAAGGCTTCATTTCTATACACGCCGTAGAAATTTTTCATCGGCTATCAAAAAAAAAAAAAAAAACAGCTGTTTCTTCAGTGCAATACGTACACGGTCAAAATGTATGAAACAGCAATTTTTTTTAAATAACCGACGATAAATTTCAACGTACGGGGGTCCAGAATCATGTACTGAATCCATAGTAACAGGTTGCTCGTCATGTCCTCGCCACCCTGTATAAAATGTATTCGTAAGCACAGATTAATACTGATGAGACACTCCGCAGTTTAGGTATGAAGCTACAAGTACGCGGACGGGGCCCGCCGCCTCGTCCGCGGGGCTAATTCAGAAGGTCAGAAGGTATAAGAGTTACGCGATAGAAAGAGAGGCAACTGGTAGTTGAATATAACTGTAGGTAATAAACATTGTGCGACCTGAATTGCACTTTATTGTGTCGTAGCAAGATTCGCTTTTTATTTAAATGATTTTGCGGAGTGTCTCATCTGTATCTGTGTCGTAAGTAAGTAAAGTCCAAAGTGAATTAGGACTTTACTTACTTAAAAATGTTGCTGCAACACACTGTACTGCTTTTGTTAACTGTTAACAAAATCACACTTGTTGAGGCACATGTTTCACACATGTGCCTCATTGGCTTAATGGTCGCAAGCGCTACTGCTAAGCGTGAGGTCCTGGGCTCAATTCCCGGGTCGGACTAAGTGATATTGTTTATCTCTCTGGAATTTCTCAGTAGCAGCCCGGAGTCTGGATTTTTGCCCGGTTGATGGTAAAACGCTCGTCCCCTATTACATGGTATTTAGGCGAAAAGTGGTACACACATACAATTCCAGTTTACACTGACCTCTCATTGTAAGGAAATCCTACAGAATGCGAGATCAGCTTATACTGGAAATGTATAGCTTGATCTGTACCCGTGCGTACACCAGAAAAATTAATGAAAATTACATGTACGGTCAGCAACAGAAGTCGGTTAACACTGCTACTTTTTCAAATCATCTAAATTAACACAAACTGCTTTTTTTTTTATTTTAACTGTTAAGAGTTAATAAATATTCTTAAAATTTTAAGAGGAAATGCGGGCGGTCAGACTTTGGAAAATTAGGTATTTTAAGAAGTACTGCTGTCGCTCTGCGAGCGCTCCGCCCTCGAATTCGTGCGATAAGGACAACTGCAGATCCGACTAAATAGCCTATGTAAAAAGTCACATTTCGAGGTTTGGCTCTCGCCTATTTCCTCCTCCAATATTGGACCAATTTAAAAGATATTTCATAAACTGAATAAGAAGGATATATACTACGCCCTTATGTTTTTCTTTTTTCGTTAATAGTTGTCAAATTGGTACACTAGGCGTCAGTTGACAGCGGTCTGAATAGGCAATTTTGAGCATTTTTTGAGGGTTCTAGTTCTTATAAAAATAATATATCATCAAAAAGGAAAACATAGGGGCATACAAGTAGCTGATATTTATATTTCTGTAAAAAATCATTGCTTTATGATCATTAACCAGAAAGAAAACAGGCGAGAGCGTTTGTATCTGTTTGTATGGAGAAAAGAGCACCCACATTTCCTCTTAAGTACGATACAATTTTAATTTTAGTTCCGATTTTAATTTCGCTTAATAATTTAGATTAAAAAACTGCAAGTGTTAATCGAATTTTGTTGCCGACTGTACACCTCTGCCTAACCCTTCGGAGAGCAGAGGCGTATTATGTTATGCAATACTCACGCAAGTCTGGCATCAACGACAGGGCGCACCGTGGGCACCGGGAAGCCGTTGAACGGCGAGGCCACGGGCAGCGTGTAGGCGCCCATGTCGCGGAACACCAGCCAGTCGCCCACCGCCAGCGCGGGCAGGCGCGCGCGCGGCAGCACGCAGTCCAGCCCGTCGCACGTGGGGCCCCACACCGAGCACGCGGACGGCGGCGACCCGTTGTCCTGCGGATCAACGGGAATATTTATAAATAACTAGCTGACCCGACAGACGTTGTCCTGTCTTGACTGTACATATTTTAATGTAAACGCGCGAAGTTAAAATAGTCGTTAAGTTTTCTGAAATTTTCCAATTTTCTGCGGAATTTTCTTAATTTTTTCTTTCATAAGAACCTTCTCCTGACAATAATAAACACAAAAAAAAAAGAATTAGCGAAATTGTTCCATCCGTTCACGCGTGATGCGATGACCAAGGGTAATAGGGATTCATTTTTTTTTTCGTATACCGGGCTAAAAAGTAGCCTATGTGTTAATCCAGGGTATAAGCTATCTACATACCAAATTTCATCAAAATGGGTCCAGCCGTTTGAGCACGAAGAAGTAACAAACATACACACACACAAAACTTTCGCCTTTTTAATATTAGTGTGATGTGATACCACATGTTTCTGTTACAACCTGTATATTAGTAGGCACTTACGTTGAGCGGCTCGGCGACGACATGCTGGTGGTCGTACAGCACGCAGTTGAACGAGCCGTACACTCCGTCGTTCATGAAGTACATCGTGTGCGTCTGTTACAACCTGTATATTAGTAGGCACTTACGTTGAGCGGCTCGGCGACGACATGCTGGTGGTCGTACAGCACGCAGTTGAAGGAGCC
Source organism: Cosmia trapezina (assembly GCA_905163495.3). Lineage (NCBI taxonomy): Eukaryota > Metazoa > Arthropoda > Insecta > Lepidoptera > Noctuidae > Cosmia > Cosmia trapezina. The sequence goes on along the minus strand of LR991040.1, from coordinate 14,491,599 downwards.
GTACACTCCGTCGTTCATGAAGTACATCGTGTGCGTCTGTTACAACCTGTATATTAGTAGGCACTTACGTTGAGCGGCTCGGCGACGACATGCTGGTGGTCGTACAGCACGCAGTTGAACGAGCCGTACACTCCGTCGTTCATGAAGTACATCGTGTGCGTCTCTGTGTTCTCGTCGCACTCCTTAGACGCCACCTGATGAGAGACAAAAATACGTTACAAACTAAAGAGGAAATGTGGGTGCTCTTTTCTCCATACAAAAAGATACAAACGCTCTCGCCTGTTTTCTTTCGGGTTAATGACCATAAAGCAATGATTTTTTACAGAAATATAAATATCAGTTACTTGTATGCCCCTATGTTTTCCTTTTTGATGATATATTATTTTTATAGGAACTAGAACCCTCCAAAAATGCTCAAAATTGCCTATTCAGACCGCTGTCAACAGACGCCTAGTGTACCAATTTGACAACTATTAACGAAAAAAGAAAAACATAATAGGGGCATATTATATATCCTTCTTATTCAGTTAATGAAATATCTTTTAAATTGGTCCAATATTGGAGGAGGAAATAGGCGAGAGCCAAACCTCGAAATGTGACTTTTTACATAGGCTATTTAGTCGGATCTGCAGTTGTCCTTATCGCACGAATTCGAGGGCGGAGCGCTCGCAGAGCGACAGCAATACCTTCTTAAAATACCTAATTTTCAAAAGTCTGGCCACCCGCCTTTCCTCTTAATGCTGAGATTTAAGCTTTCTCTCACAGAAAGGTGAGGGCCCGGATGATTCGGAAAATCCAGGCGGCGAAATCGGATAATTTTATGTAGATATAAATATACATACATACATACCCATGTAGAGTGGTACTAACCTAACCTAACTAATAAGGCGCGTCGTGAATCTTCGTTCGCACAGAAAAGAAAGTATGCCCCTGAAGATGGTTAAGTTTTAAGCATTATCGTTGTAATGCTTAAAACTTACAATCAACCTCAGGTCACTACTATAAGGTTCATAATACATTGCAGCTGTTAGTTCCGTCTCACTCGCAAATATGGTGGCTGACTAATATCATGGCGGCAACTGCCGACCAATAGCGGTACAGGAAAAAGAAGCGCGGTGCGTGGAGCGTGCCGATTGGTCAGGTCAGGTCAGGTACCTCGGTAAGCCATATCAGTTCGGTACTACTTGTACTCATGCCTCATGCCACGATAGAATAAAAAAAAGTAATTAAAAAACTAAAAAACCCGACTGCGGTAAAAGTTAAGTTAAAAAAACTGAAAAGCTAAAAACAAGCCCATTTTAAATTACATTAAATTTGGAAACAGGCGGGACCTGTTTGTGTTTGAAAATATAAAAAAATGGAATGGGTCCCGCCTGCTTCCAAATTTAATTTAATTTAAAATGGGCTTGTTTTTAGCTTTTCAGTTTTTTCTAACTTAACTTTTACCGCAGTCGGGTTTTTTAGTTTTTTAATTAAGTACTTTTTTATTTCTAGCTTTTTAGTTTACAAATGTGAAAAATTTCGCAGACGATTTAGTTCTTGCAAGGAGTTTTCAGGGTTATTTTGATTTCGATTTTCTTTTCGTGTTTTTTACGATTTATCACTTCGAATTGCTTTTAACCATATAAGTTGTATATATTTTTGTAATCACCTTTTATAACCCTTCAATTTGATATCCCACTCGATGGTATTAGAAGAAAAAAAAAATTGTAACTTCACAATATGGCACCCCAAATCCGCCATTTTACTTTGTTTTTTATTTTAATGTAGCCAGTGACACTCGCGCTACCAAGACAAACCTAAAGACGTATAATTCATCCAAATCCATTCATTCGTTTAGGAGTTACGAGGGAACAAAGAAACGGACATACATACAGGTCAAATACATAACCCTCCTTTTGGGCTTCGCCGCAGTCTGGTAAAAACAAAACAGATTTGATGTTTTTTTTTGGGGGGTCAACGACCACTCGTATTGGTGTTACTTGATTACATGTGAGTAATCTATAATTTAATAACCACGCTAACACAAAATAGAAAAGAAGTACATATATGGTTGTAACAGCTCTATATTAGATCTCATCATCGCGCGTTCGTATTTCCGAAGATAGACGACGACTCCCGAAGCGCATACTTTTCTTGGTATTAGAGTACTGTACATAGACATACCTCTCGCTTGGCATGCACCATGGTGGCGAGCGTGTAGGCGGCGGCGGCGAAGTACCTGCCCGGCTCCGCGATCACGCGCACCGAGCGCTCCGGGAAGTGCTCCTCCAGCGACGAGTTGATCACATCGGCCACCTGATGGGAGAAACATTCATTTAATAAAAAATATTCATGTAAGTTGCAGATTATTTAAAAGTGCAACTAGATTGGTCATAAGTCTTCTAAATAAATAAAAAGAGAAGTCCTGACTGGCGTACTGATTGACTGACTCATCAACGCCCAGCCCAAACCCTTGGACCTAGAAAGCTGAAATTTTGCACAGAGGTTCCCTTTATTGTGTTGACAAGGAATAAGGAAGGAAATCCCGGTAGTACATTCCGGTAGGATATATTCCGGCATAAACGCGGGCGAAGCCGCTGGCAAAAGGTCACTAGACCAATAATTATTGATCTCATCTCATAATCTCTCATGGTATATCGATGAACGAAATCCGTCTGCTTTGCGTATTCATATCTTTATTTGCGTTCCATAATGTTACAATGGCATAAAGATACAATGAGGGATACACAGATTCACACACGCAAACCAAAAAAAAAATGGTCTTAAAAAATGGAGCTATCTGAATGGTGGATTTCAACGATCAACTTCGATCCACCGCGATTTAGTTGCACCTTTATGAGTCAGATAGGCGTAAAAAATAAAAATAAAAATTGTACAAATTTCAATCAAGACCAGCTTTGAAACCTAATCTTTTTTGGTACATTGTATGTATTATATTATTCACCTCGCAGATAGATGAGTGCGATCCTCCCGGGAAGCCTCCCCTACGTCCAACAGACGCATGTTCTTGTGTCCCACGTTGTGCGCGACGTGGAACAACGCGAATGTTAACAAATAAGTCTCACCTCGCAGATAGAAGAGTGCGATCCTCCCGGGAAGCCTCCGCCTACGTCCAACAGACGCATGTTCTTGTGTCCCACATTGTGCGCGACGTGGAACAACGCCCGGGACAGCGCGATGGCGCGCGCGTACACTTCCGTCTCAGAAGCGCCGCTACCGACGTGGAACGATACGCCGACCATCTGCAGAACATTTCACACATAAATATACGCAAGTAGGACAATATCTGTAGGTCAATTTGAGTATGTAACTACTTTTGTGTCATTGCTTAATTTGTACTTATTGTAGTATATCAATTTTATTCCAGGTACCTACATTGTCTTTTAAAATCATAACTATAGAGTTACAGGCCGCGAGGCCAAAGATGAGCTTTGCATTTGTGTGAGTGGTCACCAAAATGGTACGAGAGCCCATGACCAAAATTTTTGTCTTATCGTTTTACATAAGAAAAAATCTTCAATCGTCTTATCATTTTACGTTTTACAACGATGCGACATGGTTTTGGTCATGGCCTCTCGTGCTAAAAGAACAAAAGCCGATTGCCAAAAAGAAGTATAAACCGGTTTTAAACCAAACAAAGAACGCGTCGCTCTCTAGGCCGGACGTCACACCTACACTATCTATGTGCACACACACAAATGCAAAGATCATCTTAGACCTCGCGGACTGTACTTGGCCCTTCTCCATACGAGACTACCTTTTGGAAGGGGCACCTGGAATCTTGAAACTTGCAATCAACCTTAGATCACTACTATAAGGTTCATAATACACTGCAGCTGTTAGTTCCGTCTCACTCGCAAGTATGGCGGCTGACTAACATGCCACGTAGCGCGCGATAACATGGCGGCAGCTGCCGACCTTGGAGCGTGCCGATTGGCCAATAGCATTTCCCGCGCTTTGAAAATTCAACTTCTGCGCAGGTACATTCGTAAGCCATTTCAGTTGGGTACTACTGTAACGGCCGCGACATACGGTCGTAGGTTTCGAACCCCGACAGGCGCTTTACTTTATGTAAATTATTTCATCACCACTGCTCTCAAAACATTAAATGAAAAGATCGTGAGTCGTGTCCAAGAACCAAAATTCGAAGACATGTGACATCTACCAACCCGCACTGGGCCCGCGTGGTGGATTACAGCCCACTTCTGTATCCCAGCAGTGGGAACATTATATGTTGACTGACCAGCGAAATTTTCACAAGGTGTTCTACCCATGAATATAAACCACTTTCAGTATGGGACCAACTTTGAAATCACGAAAAAAAAACCAGCGGTTTCCTACAAAAGTTCAATACCTACTCGATCAAAATGTATGAAAGAGCTGATATTTTTTTTTGCGATTTCAAAGTTGGTCCCATAGTGAAAGTTGTTCATATTCATGGGTAGAACACCCTGTGAAAATTTCGCTGGTCATTGAAAAATAACCCTGTATATCGTAAGTACTTACGTCCAGACCGAGCACGGCGGCCAGCTTGATGAGCCGCGGCGCCTCGGTAACGGGGTCGCAGCCGAACTTGATGCCCAGCGGACACTGCGCCGAGGCCGCGTCGCAACGGATGCGGATCACCAGCCTGCACACACGGGGGTAAAGCTCAATTAGTATAAAGGAATATCTACTTAAGGCGAATGCGCCAGGGTAGCCCGCGAAATTCAAAATTTCTTACGTTTTTTGCAATTTGTAGGTCAGTGTGAGCTTGTATGTTGATTAAAATGTGATTCGCGGCCGTGGCTTTACAGAATTATAATCATTAGAATCAGCAATACAACTCCATAAGTTAGCATTTACCTCAAATCTAGCGATTTCATGAAATCATGAGGTTTGAGATAAATGCTAACTTATGGAGTTGTATTGCTGATTCTAATGATTATAATTCTGTAAAGCCACGGCCGCGAATCACATTTTAATCAACATACAAGCTCACACTGACCTACAAATTGCAAAAAACGTAAGAAATTTTGAATTTCGCGGGCTACCCTGGCGCATCAACCTTAATAAAAATCTGAAATTTATTCATTTACTGACAGACAACGCACAGGCAAAGCCGCTGGGTCTAGATAAGGCCAATTCTCGTACCTAAAAACGTTAGCGGCAGTCAAATCAAATCAATCACACCACACACACACGTCATGATTGTAATTTGTAATAATTTTTTTTTTTTGTTAATCTATTCAAAAACTGTGCCTTTTTGTTCGTTTATTTTTTATCAACCAACGTCATACCTAATGACTTTTTCATGGAGGAACACTGATTCCCAAATCACAGGCTGGACCTAGTTTTGGAGCCAGGGGACCTATGTTTAAGACTTCTGTATACTCAAATTATTGATGTCATGTCTGTAACAAAGCTGTCACTTTTTGAAATAAAGAATATATTTATTTTTATTTATTATTTAAATTAAATGTCAAAAATGTAGGTAAACTCTATACAATTTTTGATCGAGATGAGATTGCGAAATACAAGACCCCTCAGGAATCACCTATTACTTTCATTGGGGGTCCGTTTTATAAAAATAATATGACTGTCGCGGTCCGTTTGGTAGATGATTAGTTGATTACTCAAACATTGTACAGTTTCAAAGCTAAGTTTCTTAGTTCTGAATAATTATTACCACACACAAAATTCTTGGCAAGGAACTTCTGTATTTTTGTGATTTAAAACAGTATTTTCTTGGAAATCGATTATTCCCATAATTATGTAAAGTAGCTTTGTTAAATAAATTAAATTACTGAACATTTATATTTTAATATTTTTAGATTTAAGTAGTTATAAATTTTACTGTTTATGTACTAAAGGTCCGCACAAAATAGCCTGACTCCTGGTCTAGAAGCATGAAATTTTGCACAATAATTCCTTTTATAAGGAAAGTGAGCAATAAGGAAGGATTTTTAAAAATTCATCCCCTTTTTCTCATGGGGGTAGGCAGATCTGCAGAAGGCTACGTGCTACGACCCTTACACACTCCTTTTGCTTCATTTACGTTCATATCATACACGCTAGCCTACATTGAAGGATGATTCCACCCCTTGAGTGTCGCATGATACCGCATAGGTTCATGTCAATGTGTGCTCGAATGTCAACCGAACCTCATAGGTTCGCAGCTACTGTAAGCCCGCGCGAGCCATTGAACGGTGGTATTTTACGATTAGGTTAGGTTAGGTTAGGTATACCTAATCGTAAAATACCACCGTCTGGCGGGTCAGCTAGAATATATACTAGCTGACCCGCCAGATGTTGTCTTGTCTTTCAATAAATCGGACGGCAGAAAAACAAATGAATAACCGATTATAAAATTAATTTTCTGTTTTTTTTTTATTTTTTTTTTTTGGAATCTGGAATTCTAAATAGAATGAAAGATTCCCGATGACAGAAGTTGCCCTGTCTAAACATGTATGACAAAATGAATTTCCTTCATATTTTTTTTTTGTGATTTTTTTTTTTTTTAAACAAGTACAACAAATCAAAAACCATGAAAATCGGTCCAGCCGTTCTCGAGTTATAAGTGTTCGAACAAACCCGACTTTGTTTTATATATTAAGACCTTCATATTTTTTTTTGTGTTTTTTTTTTTTTAAACAAGTACAACAAATCAAAAACCATGAAAATCGGTCCAGCCGTTCTCGAGTTATAAGTGTTCGAACAAACCCGACTTTGTTTTATATATTAAGATAGGTAATATATATTATGATTTCTATACTATACACCACTATTTTTAAATTAGTACAAAAAATAATGGGGCTCTATCCGTACCCGTTACTGATCATATTTGTGTAGTCAAAAGTAAAAAAAACGAAATACCAAAATTGTCCACGAAAATTTGTCATAATTGGTAAATTCATGATTATGATACGATAATAGCTGTTGGAGGCGGGGCAAGTTCGAGCGAGAGCACGCGAATGCGAGAGCGAGAAAATAAATACAACTATGAATAGCCTGTACAATATTTCCATACATTGAGTGACATTTTGGGATATCAACGAACGCCAATAACTTTGCTGTTTATGAATATTATTTATTGAGACCTTACATATATAATAACAAGACCTTCTCTAATAAGCCCTTTAAGTATTTGTACTAATTAAAAAATAGTGGTGTATATATCTCTGGACTCCGAACGATTTTTCTTGCAAACGTATGTGGTATCAGGCGATACTCAAGGGGTTTGGTAGGTAGTACTCACTGTGCATGTGGCATGAATTGTTTGATCTTCATGAGCTCGGTCTCGGAGTCGAACGTCATGACGTTGACACCGACGGCCGACGCGTAGCGGATGTGCGACGCCATCTTAGCTGGGTTCGCGAAAATTATGCGCCTGTAAACAAATATCATCAGTTAGTAGTGCCTATATTTAAAAACGCTTTTAAAATACCTGATTAGATCACATTAAATGGGATCAAGACGAAGATGGAGGGACGAACTTGACTCCTACCGAAAGGACTGACCCGCAATGGGATCAAGACGAAGATGGAGGGACGAACTTGACTCCTACCGAAAGGACAGACCCGCAATGGGATCAAGACGAAGATGGAGGGACGAACTTGACTCCTACCGAAAGGACTGACCCGCAATGGGATCAAGACGAAGATGGAGGGACGAACTTGACTCCTACCGAAAGGACAGACCCGCAATGGGATCAAGACGAAGATGGAGGGACGAACTTGACTCCTACCGAAAGGACAGACCCGCAATGGGATCAAGACGAAGATGGAGGGACGAACTTGACTCCTACCGAAAGGACTGACCCGCAATGCCAGACTCTGTGGGGAAAAGGGAAAGGGAACCGTTGACCCAGCAGTGAACTAAATACAGGGTGTAACTGGCAATCTTGTAAGGGGTCATTGTACTCATCATTATGAACAACTTACTATGGGACCAAACCAGAACTCGCGTGTTCCCTACAATTTGACGAATAATGTACTGAACAGCTGATTTTTTTTTGGATGTTAATAGTAAAAAATATTCAAAGACAAAAAGGCAATTGAAAGTACTTTAAAAAAACCGGCCAAGTGCGTGTTGGACCACGCACAATGAAGGGTTCCGTAGTTGAAAAGAATTTATCCCAAAAACAAACTTAACATTGGATATCAAAAAAAAAAAAACCAATTATGTCATTAAATTACAAATTCTCAATTTTCGGACTTTTTCCTTTACTTGTGCTGGGAGACCTTGCTTCTTGCCAAATTTCATTATTCTACGTCAACGGGAAGTACCGTAAAGGTTTTGATTTACTTGCGATAATTGCGAGTATCAAAATGTGTCGCAAAATGGCCGTATTTTTTTATTGCGTTGACGTAGAAACTTGAGTTTTTTAGGACTTCAAGAAACTATAGACTTAAGTATTTGATATTAATTTCAACTTGATACCTTTACGCGTTCCTGAGAAAAAGGGTCTTGACAGACTTTGAAAATATTTTTGTATGTGATAGAATTACAAATTAACCATTTTTGGAATTTTTCCTTTACTTGTGTTGTAAGAACTTGCTTCTTGCACAAATTTCATGATTCTAGGACGACGGGAAGTGCCCTATAGGTTTTGATTTACTTGCGAGTATCAAAATATGTCGCATAAATGGCCTTTTTTTTATTGCGTTGACTTAGAAGTTTGATCTTTTTAGAACTCCAAGGGACCATAGACCTACGTATTTGATATTAATTGCAGCTTGATACCTTCACGTGTTCTTGAGCAAAACGGTCTTGACAGACTGACAGACAGACAGACAGACGGACAAACTAGTGATCCTATAAGGGTTCCGTTTTTTCCTTTTGAGGTACGGAACCCTAAAAAAGTTAAAATAGCCAACCCACAAAACACTAAACACTCTAAACGCCCTCCGCCCTCCGTTTGGCGCGCTTGGTGTGACGTCATAGTCCATCTATGACAACAAACAAACAAGAAATCGCAAACACTTAACTTTCGACATTTATTGTTCTCATAGACTTTTACATCACATTCGCTCTGAACAATACATTGTCGTCTTTTTTCAAATATTTGAATTTTCCAGTTTTTTTGCACTTTTTAAAAGTTTATTCTTGCTCAAAAAGAAATTATAATCAAAACAAATCATGAACACATAATTCTGAAGTACTTAGTACATTTTATTAAAAAATATTTGACGCTTTTTGAATCACATGCTTAGGTCCCTATTGCCAGAAGTCATTTCATTTCATTTTCTCTGAACGAAGCAACGCTTCTGCGATACCTGGTATTGCTGTTGCCCGTCAAATAAACAAGTTCCTAAGTGAAAATGGGCGTATCATACGCACCAAGGCTGTACCGTACGGTATCAGCAGAATTTTGAACGCGTTTGGAGCGCAGATGCTTGTAGGTACTGGTTAAAAGTGTACCTTTTGCCCCGAAACTCGGTTAAGTTTGGGATGCTAACAGCGCGGTGGGGGACAAAATGACAGCACCGGTGTTTGACGCGGTCTCAAAAAACTCTGGTAAATCACACCAACTTATTTTCAGAAGTTACGTTTTTGTGAAGTCTTTCGATTGGCACCAGTCTAATAGGAAGGAGCTTTATAGGGGAAATAGAGCGATTTGAACGCGTTTCGAGCGGGCGTTCCTTTTTTAAAAAGTATTATTTATTTTTCTATACTCAAAGCTACAGGCTGTAAATGGGTACTTATAAATAATAATAATAAATGGTACTAACTCGGGAGCTACTCCGATGGAGGTGACGAGTTCGATCTCGACCTTGGAGGCGCAGTCGAAGCCGGTGCCCAGCGCCGCCAGCGTGCTGACCAGGAGCTTGTCGTCGTTGCATTTCACCGCTGACGAACAAATATAAATGTTACATGGCCTGTTCCAAATGTATCTGATTAAAATATAAACAAATGGATTAAGAAAGTGTACCTGTGGGTGCTAATTTGTATCTGATTAAAATATAAACAAATGGATTAAGAAAGTGTACCTGTGGGTGCTAATTTGTATCTGATTAAAATATAAACAAATGGATTAAGAAAGTGTACCTGTGGGTGCTAATTTGTATCTGATTAAAATATAAACAAATGGATTAAGAAAGTATACCTGTGGGAGTGCCACTTACAAATTGAATGCTTTGAGTTGATTATTTGAATATTTTAAGGCGAAATTCTAAATTTTAATTACCTTAAGGCGAAAGATCCAGGTAGCCCGCGGTATTCAAATTTTCTTACGATTTTTTGCAATTTGCAGGTCATATCAGGTTGTATGTTGATCTGAATATGATTTGCGACCGTAATAAATCTGTATTTATAGAATTACTAGCTTTTGCCCGCGGCTTGCCTGCGTTTATTATACATACAAACCTTCCTCTTGAATCACTCTATCTATTAAAAAAAACCGCATCAAAATCCGTTTCGTAGTTTTAAAGATCTAAGCATACATAGGGACAGACAGACAGCGGGAAGCGACTTTGTTTTATACTATGTAGTGATAATACTTAATTAACAATACAAATCCTGATGAAATCTTGACATTTAGGACTATACTAACACAAGGAGTTGTATTACTGATTCTAATGATTATAATTTTGTAAATACTTACATGATACGGTCGCGAATCATACTTTAATCAACATACAACCTAATACTGACTTGCAAATTCCAAAAAAACGTAAGAAATCTTGATTTTTGCGGGCTACCTGGAGCTCCCAAGCCCTCGTAATGACTGTTCAAGAAAGCTAAATAAAATAGTATTTAGTTACATTAAATTTTGTTGAAAAATAATTTGTTTACCGGGTATCAAATACTGTATTTTTATCCTAATTTAAAATTTATTGCTGCTGATAAGGATAAAATTCTACTAGTTGTGTGTTGAAACCATTTCCCGATATTCGTAGTGAGCATCTGAAGAATAATATTACCAGCCTATTCGAAGGCATTCATCACCATTCACTATGCTTGCTTAAGGCGGATTGGCCTACATATTAGTTAAGGTTTCCTCAACTGAAAACTTGCCATAAAAATACAAAAGCATATCTCACCATAGAACGGCTCCACGCGCGGCATTAGCTCCTTCCAGCGATGGTACCTGGCGACCACCTCGCCGAGATCCATCACGTAGAACGGGTCCTCTTGGGTACCCGACTCCACGATCTCGCGGATCAGGTCAGTGGGCGACCATGGCCCATCCATCACAGTTATAAGCTGTTCTTCTTCTACGACCTTCATTTTGGCTGGAATTTTGAGCCTTATGCGGTTACGTTAAGGTTGACTTTGGAGCCGACTTAGCCCCGGCAGTGCCGGAGCGTGGGGTCGGCTATGCTGCGCTTGCCTGTCCGGGCCGGGAGGGTCGGTGTCAGGTGTTCGAGCCGGGTTGTGGTGGCCCACGAGCGCTAGTCCACAAGTGTCAGCTGGAACAATTGGACGTATGTTAGTTTTATGTAAATTAGGTATAGCTATTTTTGGAGTGGCTCCAGCTACAACCACCGATTCATAGATTTATATGAAGATAAACAATTTAGTTTTTTTGAATGTTAATAATTTTATGGTCTTTGACAATTCATCGTAAGTTCACGCTCGGAGTTTGCCAGAGAGATATGGAGCGGAGTATTCTGAGTATCAAACTTGCGAACCGGGTTAAGAATACAACAATCCGTTCCATCACCAAAATAACTGACGTCATTCTGAAAGCTGCCACGCTTAAATGGAATTGCGCTGGACACATCTGCCGCATATCAGACGATCAATGGGCCAAACTTACGACCCAGTGGGTCCCGCTTAGTGGCAAACGACATCGCGGCAGGCCCAGACGGATGGCGGGATGAGCTGGACTCCTTTAATAAAGATTGGTCCTTGGCAGCTATGGACAGAGAGAGGTGGAAAGAGAGTAGGGAGGCCTTTGCCCAGTAGTGGGAATTATTGCTAGTAAAAAAAAAAAAATACCCCGGCCGTAAATATGGCAGATCGGAAGTTTAGCAAGCCCTACCAGGGGCTAGACTTTTCAACAGCACTGGGATCAGTGTACCAGGCGGTCATAGAACATGAAGAGACTCACGGAATGTCTCGCTGGCGTCAGCGGGCCCGGGCTCGCAGCCAGGGCGGGTCTACGTTGAGCGCGCGGCGCCAACAAAGCGGCGCGAGGCGCGGGCGCGAGGCCTGCTGCGGCCTGCTCAGCCGCACACGCCCGGCACTTGTAGACGCGCCGGACTCGCCCGGTGCTCCCTGTAACAAATAGAAAGAACGTCAGAATTAAGGAGAAACACTGTAAGCTTTTAATTAGTTAAGAATCAGACATAATCTGGAGCTTTCTAAGAAAATCGGTGAGATTCTCGTGAAAACGTTTGCACTTTGTTTTTCTGCTGTCCCCTAATGGTTGATTTTATAAGTTAAAAACCGGGGTTGTCATTTTCATGACAACCGTCATTGCGGCCGTTTTGTGGTGGCCAAATCTGTCTAGGAAACCCAAGTATTAAATTCAGGATATCCAATGACACTGTCTGGAAGCCTTGGCGCCGGCGCAAACCTGGCGAACGGCTGCGCAGAACAGGTTTTATTGCCAAGCAAATATCGACATTGTACGTCTTAAAATTTATAGTAAAAAATAAATAACCTGAGACGCGCTCCTCTGTCAGTTTTCATGCGCTCTCGGACTAAATTAAGTTTACTATTTTCAACTTTATTTGAACAGGAACATGGTCGATATTTCAATCACACGAGGTGTGATTGTTCTAAAAAAATGCTATATCATAATTCTGACAGCAAATTTACTGATCAGACTTGATCAGGTAGCTTTCAATATAGCCAGATATCGGTCTGAAGGCAGTTCTAGTATTAAATACCATAAGATCGAGACTATTCTAGATTTAAAATAATGCGCAATTCGTTATAGCATCCATGTCATTTGGAGGAGTCGTTTGACAATTCTGGCGGATTTAAGACCTAAGTAATTATGTGAAACATTAATTGGTTACCTATTCAAATATGAACAAAAAACCTGTACTATAATAGTAGGTACTTTACAAATGGCGCAGATCGATAACCAAAAGATGTTATCATAGCTATTCTACAACCATCTATAATCTTGGCGGCAATACGAAGATAAACACACAGAAATCTATTTTATTACCTTACACAAAGCGTTCCGATCACCGCTTACGTAAACTAGGCGATAAAACATTTACAATCAGCGCTAAATATGAAAATTAACACTTAAAAAAAAACACTTCTTTTTATCACGCACTGTTGTATCGGAGATGAGCCTTGAACTAAGTCACTCGATAACTTTTTGAATACTGATATGATAAGGGGCGGCTGACGACAGTTATCGACTGAGTTAAATTGCGTGCGATGACATAATCAGAGTGGAAATAAATAGAAAATGAATATAATGTTATCTATGGTATGTTCCAAAAGTGGCTGATGGAAATGTAAACAAACCCTGTTCAGGCAAATTCTTACGCAATTGCACTCACTAAATAAATAAATTAGTAACACATTCATCTATAGTTAGAAGAATGCAACTTTATATCTCACCACTTTTTTCAAAAAAAAGTGAAAACAACAGGTTTGAATAACATTATTAAAAAATAATTGACCAAAATAGTTGGCATCATCTGCATGTTTTCTGATCCATTTGTTTATAGTTTTATCAGATACTTTTGGAATAGACTATATCTATGTGTAGGCTGTATGGGATGTGGTGTTTGCGGAAACATAACTAAATAATTAGGTACCATATACGTATATTTCTATGTTAGGTAGAGTCATCAAATTCGGCAGAACCAAAACTCCCAAAGGGTTTAAAAGACTGTGGGTTATGTAATGTATGCGGAAAATAGGTTTTGATTCGCCAAATAACGAGCTATTAATTAATTATGTGAGGTGATTTTAGAGATTTTTCGAATCTTCCTCCCCCTTTGGTGAGATTTGGCTCCACCCGCCCACGGCTCCCCTCTCCCCCAATTTCACGTGATTTTTTAGAATGTGTATTTTTAGTGTAAATACGTTAATCAAGCACAGAGCTTGATTGCGTTGAATTTACTGAAATAAACATAATTTGCTTAAGTAATTATTTTTTATAATAATTAAGTACCCAGTTTTCTTGCAATTTGACACTGATCCATGCGAAAAAAAAATTACGTGATATTTTCTGAAACTCCCCCTCTCCCCCACGTGAGATTAGGTGAGATTCGGCGCAGCTGATTAGTGAACGTCACCTTAACTGACACCGAAACCACTAAAACACTTTGGGGGCTCAGAATATGCTTGTCAGGTTAACAACTCTGAATGGTTCCTTAGTTAATTGTTTAGTAAAAAAAAACCGGTCAAGTGCGAGTCGGACTCGCGCACGAAGGGTTCCGTACCATATTATATGTTTAACAATCGCAAAGATAACTTTTTACTTATTTTATAATGATACTGTGATTTACAAGGTTATTTTTGCAGTTGCAGAAAATCACCCCTGTTTAAACAAAATAGGTACCTTATGAATCGCCGTTTTCGGTATTGTTGCTTAAATACAGTATTTATGGTACCAACATGGTATAAAGAAGTTTCAAATTCCTAATTTGTTTAATTGTTGCGCTAGAGCTCGTACAAAAATGGTCTAAAATTTACAACTTTTGCGGCCCCCTATTTCTTAATTTTAGAAGATAAATAAAAATATGTTTGTACTCTACTCAATGAGTTCTAGACGATGACACCCCACATGCTGGATTATTTTATTTTTTTCAAAATGAAAAGTTTATTGTATGGGGACCGACCCCTTAAATTTTTAACTTTGCTTTATTTTTATTATTTGTTGTTATAGCCGTAATAGACAGCGGAGGCTTAGTAAGTTTGTACTGGACTGTTCGTGGTGGTCTGATTTCGTGGATTTTAATTTTCTTGCACGGAACCCTAATTTTTTTTTCTAAAATAAAAATAGCCTTAGTTACTCCTTAAAACATCAGCTATATGCCGTCAAAATTGGTGAAAATTCGTTTGGCAAGTTTCCTAACTTGACTCAAAGTACCATTTTTTTAATCGGACTGCGCTTTAAAATTCTTCTATACAAACTTTAACATCCCTAAACCTCATTATTACTTACTTATGCAAGTATTTGTGCTAAGTTTCAAGTTCATTAACCAAATTAATAAGATTTTTCATATAAACTGTATCTCTGTTTTCACGAACACAGATACCTAAAGAATTTCAAAAATCGTCTGTTATGTTTCCATAACTTGACTCAAACATTATTTACACCAATTTTAGAGTTAATCAAGCCCCCATAAAATCCTCCGCTATAAAATTAACTTTTCAGCCCTTAGGGGTAGATTTTTGGAAAACCCTGATACGCGTTCGTTTTCATTTTTGGTCTCAAGTATAAAAACTGAGTTTTGAGTTAATCGGACCGCGTGTTAAAATTCCTCCATACAAACTTTGACACCCCCAATCCCTCTTTAGGGGGTAGTTTAGGAAAACTCAAAATGATAAACTTTATAATTTACTTAGATGAATATTCGTGCTAAGTTTCAAGTCTATTAACTCAAGGGATAGGATTTTTCATACAAACCTTCATCCCCTATTTTGCCCCCTTAGGGATGGAATTTCCAAAAATCCTTCCTTAGTGGATGTTTACACTATATAAGGTATCTATGTGCAAAATATCAAGTCTCTAGGTCCATTGGTTTGGGCTCTACGTTGATATATTAGTCAGTGACTTAGTCAGGACTTTGATTTTTTTATATATATAGATTTACCATGTTATTTTAAGACCACTGACTTCTTATAGGTTTTCCTGTAATCTACAGTTATAGAACTATTTTCTATATTTTTTTCAAAATTTTAGGCTCAGTAGTTTCGGAGATAAGGGGGGGGGAATGGTAAATTTTCGTCTATTTTCTTAAATAACTTTAAAACCATATATTTTAAAATTATAAAAAAAATATATTTGAGACCCTCATAGTAAGCCCTTTCATTTGATATATCACACGATACAGTTTACAAAACTTTTTTTTTTTAATTTTCTTATTTTCCCCCTAAAAGTGACTCTCATATTCAAAATTCATATATTTATTTTAGCTGTACGTGTTTGGGTCACAGAAATCCATGTGTGTACCAAATTTTAACTTAATCGGTCCATTAGATTCGGAGCAAATTGGCTGTGACAGACGGACAGACAGACACACGAGTGATCCTATAAGGGTTCCGTTTTTTCCTTTTGAGGTACGGAACCCTAAAAAGCAATATTTAGATAAATCTCGACCCACAAAACTTCACTAAAACTCGGCCCACAAAACTCCTTATAACTCGGCCCACAGATCTCTAAGAAATCGTCGTTCATACATTAACTTACCCCCTTTTTATAATAAATAGTTCAAAAATAACATAGCTCATTTTGAAAAACCAATAAAAATAGAAGTCACGGTAGCACGTAATCAAAAGAGAAGTAAAAATAAAAATAAAGTTTAGGAAAAACGTTTTCTATAAACTTATACTGTTTCTTATGCTTTCATTGTCAAAGGTAAGTTTTCACACTGTATAAATACGTATAAAATAGTACGTAACATGTTATTAAGGAGGAGCTACTGTACTTAGGGTTGTCAACCACCACTTTTATATTGAACAATTTTTTTTTTCGAAACTCAAGGAAAACTTCTTTTTTTGATTGCTTTTTTGACAACAAAAAATTGTTTTTGTAACGAAAACAAATGACAACTAAATTATTACCATGAATAAAGAAAGTTGCATACTATTTATCATCAACCTAAGGGCTCGAAACGGTCAACCGCAATTGATGAATTGCCATCAATTTCTATTATAATAATATTGTCAATCACTTCAATCGCACTGGGTAGACGATCAAGTTGCGCATCGATATGTGTATTAATCACGTAAAAAATTGACAATAGTTGCAATTGATCGTTTCAGTTAAAGTGACAGTACTTTTCAGGAAGGTATTTGACGATCTCCACTCATCTCCAGCTGAAAAAGCTTCACCCATTCAGAAGGCCTTTTCCTAATGATAGGCAAGAGTATTAGCGACAGTGAATAAGCCGATCAATTCATAATTAAGCTGTCAATTATGTCAATCCCTCAGCATCACGTGGAATGACGCTTAAGTCTGACAACCAGTGTTACCAAGAGTATCGTGTTACCCAGGAACTGGGCTGTGGAGGTCAGATAGGCAGTCGTACTGACCACTATTCAGCCGCATCCGATTAGACTGGAAGGCGACCCCAGCATAGTTGAGAAAAGGCAAATAATATGAATCTGAACGTTTTATTGATCAGATAATGTTCCAATATCGAAACAGTTGGCAACCTTATCTACTGAATCATCTTTAATGCACAAACATGTAATTTCATCAAGATTACAGTGTGTGACACAATAATGTGCAACATTACGTAGATTCAACGGAAACTTTATGTGTAATTGATTGGATAGGATATGAGTGTCCATGCATGCAGTTTCTTGCCCGTTCTTCTCCTTAGGCTACTACGCTTGCCGCCGGGGTCGCGGGTTCTTCGAAAGAGATACCGTGGCCCAGGCATAGGCAACTGAAGGAACACGGGTGGGTTTTAGTCAGTAAAAGTCTGACACGCCCTTCCGCTCCACACAGAGTGGGAGAAGTCATTTGATGATTTCCCATACACAAAAAAAAAAGGCTACTACGCTTTGGAACGGGCAACTCAGCTTCGTCTGTCTGACTGACCGACCCTTTGACAATTCAAAAATGCTTGTAAGTAATAATTTAATTTAATAATTTAAATATTCACTTCTATTTTTTTTTTTTTTTCCCCTTTCGTATCTACAATCGGCTGTTTAGCCATAATTAGATGTGGTCTGGGGTGGATTTTAGTTTGGTTGCCATTCCAGTGAACAGCACCAATTACATGTCATGACACTTCAGTTCCTTTGGTCGAGTTCCAGTATGTGCCATCTTTTAAGGCGTTTTATGTGGTCTTTATCTTGAAGTAGTTCTCTAGCTAATGTGTTGCTGTGGCTGTTTAGTCGTTCTTTGTACTTTTTGCTGTATTTGTTTACTTCTTCTCTTATGGTTGGCATTTCTAAGTATTCATGTATTTCAGAGTTCCGTACAAACCAGTGTGCGCTGGAGACCGTTCTTAATGCAACATTTTGGAATCGCTGAAGTATCTCTAGGTTGGAATTGGTAGCAGATTCCCAGAGTTCTACCCCATAGGTCCAAATTGGTTTAATGATGGCCTTGTAGACCAGCAATTTATTGCTGATAGAAAGTTGTGATTTTCAGCCTAATAGCCATAAGAAGTTCTTAAATTGCAAATTTGCTTCTGTTCTCTTGGCTTTAATGTGGTTTCCTCATGTCAATCATCTATCCAGATGCAGGCCTAGGTATTTCACCGTGCTGCTGGTTGGCAGGGTTCCTCGTTCCATGCAAACAGGTGCGCAATCCCCCTTCCTGAGTGAGAATGTGACATGCGTGGACTTTGTTACGCTGGGCTTGATTCTCCATTTTTGAAGCCACTTGTCGATCTTATCTAACTGTGCCTGCAGTTTGGTGGATGCCTTTACGGGGTCGGTGTCGCTTGCGAGACACGCTGTGTCATCTGCATAGGTCGCTGTAACTACATCAGCAGTCTCAGGCAGGTCTGCCGTATATATGGAGTAAAGTACAGGGCCTAGCACTGATCCTTGTGGTACTGAGGCTTTAATTTGATGCAGCTTTGAGAATTCTTCTCCATATTTCACTTGAAACCATCTTTGTTCCAGGTATGATTTTAGAATCATGTAAAATGAGTTTGGAAGCAGAGTTTTAAGTTTATATAGAAGTCCCTTATGCCAGACTTTGTCAAATGCTTGCTGGATGTCTATGAATACAGCAGAGCAGTACTCTTTTTTCTCGAGGGATTGTCTGATTTTATGAACTACTCTGTGCACTTGCTCGACTGTAGCATGTTTCTCCCGGAATCCAAACTGATGATCTGGGATTATCTTGTTCTCGTCCAAAACTGGTTTAAGTCTGAACAATAATATTTTTTCAAATAGCTTTGATAAAACTGTACGAGCTGGGTTCAGTTGGCGGTTTTCCCGGTTTAGTCATCATGCATATTGTTGAGATCTTCCATAATTTTGGATAGTGGTGCACTCTGAGTATCGCGTTGAATAACATTGTTAAAAATAATATCGGTTTTTTGGGCAGTTGCTTAAGAACTTCTCCCGTGATCAGATCAAAGCCAGGTGCTTTTTTGTTTTCTAGGTTGCAGATCATTCTCCTTAGTTCCCTGGGAGTTACCAGTGTCAAAGGTAGCGATAGTTGTTGATCACTCAGGAGTATCTCATATACTTCATCTTCGAATTCCGTCATTGATGACTCATTTTGAGTAAACACTTCCCTTAGGTGCTCAGCAAACAATTCCGCTTTTTCTTTTTCGCTTTTGGCCCACGGTTTCTCGGTGTTTTTTCTTATAGGTGGAATGTGGTTTTGTGGTCTTTTGAAGCCTTTTGTTATTTTCCATAGGGAGTAATTATCTTTTTTATGGGTAGAGAGAGATTGCAGCTTCTGTTGAAAGGTTTCATCTTCCTCTATGAGTTCTTTTAGCTCTCTGGAGGCTTTGTTGTATTTTGTTCTATCTGTTTGAGCTCGGCTTGTTTGCCATTGCCTACGTAGCTTCCGCTTCTCCGCCAACTTGTGCCTTATGATGACTTGTGCTTTATGATGTGCCTTGTGCGGGATGTTATTTTCTTCACTTCTATTTGAGGCATATTTTTTTCATTTCATATTTTAACATTTGCACCTGTCAAATTATTCTCCGAGACTAAAATACAGACTTTAGTAGGTTTCAAATTTTCGATGACTTTCAAACCTGCCATAAAAGATGTGTCAAAAAAAGTGTCATAAGTTCATATCAGGCTACTGTGAAGTAGGATTCCTACGATTGAGAAAAGTTTAATAAGAGATGTTTTTCAAAATAATGATTCCATTTCAGAGTTGTGTAACACCTAAGCCTTTTAACCTAATTGTAATGCCTAGGCAAGTAAATGTGTGCCTAACCCATCGGGGAACCGACGTGATCCTATGGTAAGTAGGTATGTGACGCCAATTCATATCGATGACAATAATTAGGCACTCCTCCTTACAATCGTGATCTAACGCGTATTAAAATTACTATTATCACGGAATTCAATAATTAATTAATTATAATTACCTAATCGTAAAATTATCAGTCAATTATTAGGTAATCTTATCATCGGCTTAGCAACAGACTTTCAAAATGATTTAGTGCTCGAGTTCTATTTCCGACATCATTTTTAATATAATAATGATTAAGATTGTGTTAAACCCAGACGGCCGGCGGCATGATGAAGTAAAATATATTAATATTTTATACAAATCAATGGTAGTTAATAATGATTAATATGATTAAGTACCTATTAAATAAGCAGGTGTGCGATAGTAATTATTGAGTAATATATGAGCTGAACAGATTTTAATGTACCCTGAGAGAAATATAGCTTGAACCTACTGGTATACAACGTGTAACGTTAAATGCGCAAAACCTCTTAAGGGGTCATTGTACTCATCATTATGAACAACTTTTACTATGGGACCAAACCTGAAATCGCGAAAAAAAAATCAGCTGTTCAGTACATTTATGTTCGCATAATTCGTCAAAATGTACTGAACAGCTAATTTTTTTTTCGCGATTTCAGGTTTGGTCCCATAGTAAAAGTTGTTCATAATGATGAGTACAATGACCCCTTAAGAGGTTTTGCGCATTTAGCATTACACGTTGTATACAGAGCTGTTGGTAATTATGTCGACAATCCAGCCTGTAAGGGAAGTGCAAGTTTTGCAACCATATTACCCCATATGACCCCTATGCAAATGTCAACCATTTTAGAGTAATTTAACAATTTACATTCTTTTGAAGATATTATCTGCGCTAAGTAAGAACAGCTTTGAAAATTTATAAAAAAAAAAAACAAATGCATGAATTTTTTTTCTGTATTTTTATCAGCTTGCTAACACTTCAATACATAATAATCATTCAACAATACATTAAAAAACATTCTTAATAGTTTTTAAATCAGAGCTACAAATGGTTGCAATTTTCATATTTTGAGCGGGTTTTTTGACTAAAATGGTTGATTTCTGCAAAAAAATGGTTGACATTTGCATATGTCAATGGGTCATTTAATTGCAAATGACCTCTTCTACATTCGGATTATTGGATTGCCGACATATTACCAAAAAACCCTGTAAAAAAATCCTAAGAGGAAGAAGGACACCCCGATTGAAACGAAGTTCCTTTCGCTGTAAGTACCTATATTATGTATTAAATAACAGGCGCAATGAAATAAATTAACAACGTTTGAGAGTAACACGAGGAAAAAGAAAAAAAACTAGATACTTAGTATACTTTCAGAACTATTCAATTAAGCCCCAATTCCTCTTTACATTGTTTTCGTTCCAACACTGATTGAACATCAAAGTCCATTGATAAATAACGTTCTAATTTCCTGGACCCCTTGCATGTGTTTGTTGCGTGCGTGCCCATTCTGTATCGTACGGTCAGAAACAAAAGCCAAATATGGAGATATCCAGTTTTTATATATTTTAATTATAATTTTATCATAGTTCAGTTATAAGAGGATAAATAACTATACTTCTGGACTCCTAAATATAGCCACTGTGCATTTCCATGTAGGTATTTTTAGGCCAATCAATCAAAATAATAATGAGTCAAACACAAAGTTATAATGCAGTTTTGAAGTGAACATACAGACCATCATCCATCATTTTGGTGTCATGACATGATTATACCAAATTTGAATTCGCGATCAATTAAAAAAGGGATAGACCATTGTATACAAAACTATGTAGTGGCCAGTAGTGGCTCTATTTACGAGTTGGGTAGTGTATTTACATAATTATATTTTGAAGATAGCTCTGAAGTTTTTTTTTATTGAATAACATTAACTTTTCAAACATATAATCTAGTTTGCTCGTGTTGTCATTTACAGCAAAAAATATTCTTAGTATTCTATAAAAAATCACTTATAGAACAGCCGATCTACCAGCTGTCATTTCACCTGATGCTAGAGATTGGAACTATTGACACCTCACTTCACACCTGAGTTTTCACGGTGAAATTTTTACAGAATGACAGTTTGTGGGGTGGGTGGTTATTGCAAGGCTTCCGTTGTGGGTTAAACTTTTATATTTCAGCAATACGTTTTACAACACAACATATATCATGGAGCTTCTTGGCAAGCTTCTGTGTTAGACCTCTTGACAGCCCGCCACAGAGGTATGTAAGGCCGGAGGAGTTCGTACACCGCTATAATTTATGTACAATTAACACTTTTCTGCTAACAGTACTTTTGATTGTTTTGCACTAGTGCTAACTGCTAACGATACAAATACTCGTGCCTAAATTGAATTTACATCCAAAATCATACATGGTAACAATAATAAGTGGTTTCAATTGAATCTGTTTGGTGATAAACTAGAATCAATTAATTTCTGTATGAGCGTACGCTTGTACACTGCCAGCTAAGGAGAAATACAACAAGTATAAGAAAAGTGTGGTCATATTTAAGGACGGTAGTACAGATCATCAAACAACTTTCTCCATCGGACCAACATCGTCGACAACACTACCCACTACCCACTACCCATTAGGCACACACTTCGCCCTCGCCAACGTCCTCTATTCTCAATACCTCAATCCAGTACCTTTCCCTTAAGACCAGTCCATTGTACCTAGCCCTAACCCATATTAACAACATTTTGCTATATGATGTATCCTCTGATGTCTTCGCGAATGCTGAACTGAGATTCCTGAACACTGCTATTCGATACTTTGAGTCCATTGCTACTCCCAGTACAATCTCCTTGGAGTAAATGATTTTAGATTGTATCATATTAATAATATATTTTTTTTTTATTCCAAGTTTATCCTAATTATACCATATTTACTAATTTTATGTAATTGTCTACTTTTGTCTAATTGTATCTAATTGTATCAATTTTTTTTACAAGTTTTAATCTAATTTTGTTCAATTTTATTTTTATTTCATAAAATTTTGGCTAGTTTTATGTTTGTAATGTTTTATAATGTTAATGTTTTATGACTTAATCTAATTTTATGATTGTATGTGTATTAACACCAATAACTTGTATGTGTGGTGAAAGCTGTTAGTATAAGTTGGTTATTATTAAATGAATAAATAAAATAAAATAAATAAATCGTGATCGCGAAAAAATAATCCGCTGTCCCATAGGTACATTTGAGTCGAGTTGGTATTGAAGTGTTGTAATAGGACAGTTGATAATTATTTCGCGATTCGTGGAAACGTCAAGCGCGTAGTACTTATCGGTGAACAAATAGTCATCGAACGGACTTTTCACGAGAATCACTCCGTAACAGACACATCAGTCGCGTCGTGACGTCACGCGGCGCCATGTTGAATTATGTGTTGAATCAGCGCGTGCGCAAGGTCAATGTTATGTGGTAAAAGATAATAATTCCATTACGCTTGTAAGTGTGGTGAATAAATTTTCCCCGACATTTTGGACTGTGGTGACAATTTTGGTTTAGGAATTTTTGGCCATTTGTGATCAGTGTGATCACTTATAATACTTAAGTAATAGAGAAGTATGGTACAAGCTGGACAATTTTGGACCGTTTATTCTGTATTAAATGAGTTATAATAGTTCTTTTAGAAGATTACGTGTTTTCATACTTAGATCTGTTTTTACTCCTGAGTCTATCTTGAGTTTTATACTTACAAGTTATGATTGCTATGAAGCATGTCTCTAATCAACTCTTATAAATAGGTAGTGCTTATTTCTTCTTTAAAAATCAATGCGTGAATATTTTTCTAGAATACGCGACATAAATCTTGCGGTTTGACTTAAAAAGTCAGACTGTAAAGTAGGATAGGTAGTGCGCCAGACCGTTATGTAACATAAACAGATGGAGAGAGATCATGAGGCAAGCTACGACACCTGTGATTGGACACAATCCATCGTGACCACAGGCCGTGACCACGACGCTCTGTCACGAGCGCGAAGAAGAAGAAAAGTAGGAAATAATAAATATAATTTTATGATTAACAAAACAGCTAATCATAAAATACAATGCTTTTTTAAAATGAAATAATGCTTACCAGAAAAAATCGCCATACTTACTGCTAAAAATTTAATTAAGAAATAGCTGCTGAAATCACCTATTTCGATTAGCAAATGCTTTTTCGATTCTAAAATATTAATTCAGTTACTTTAGCTTAAAACTCTTCCAAACGCGTATATTTTGGATGAAATTTAGTAAAGACACTGCCTGCCTGCCTAGCCTTTTCCCAACTATGTTGGGGTCGGCTTCCAGTCTAACCGGATGCAGCTGAATACCAGTATTTTACATGAAGCGACTGCCTACTTAAATTCAGTAAGGACACTAACATTACAATTTTCAATAAGTAGAAAATCGCTGAGCATTTCAGTCAGGAAAATATACTTATTAGTAAAATAAAATTGTATTGTATTAAAAACAAAATAACGCCAAAACTCACCTTTAATAGCGTAATTCTCAAAGCTTTCTTTCCACTTTAAAGCAACAACCTGAGGTTGTTGCTAAAACAACGAAACAACAAAACGCAAAAACCAAACACGTTGCAAGAGCAACTATTGACGAAACTTTAATTTCCGAACGAAAATGCGAACTGTCACAGATGCGCGATGGCGGCAAACTGATAAAAAATGGCCGACGCTCCCGTATTTATGCGGTGCGTTATCAGGATTCGTGGGATGGCCCAGTTATCACGAGCGATAGTATTATAGCCTGATGTAATTGTAAAACCTCGTCTACACTGCTGTAAACCGCTTTGGTGACGTCGATTACACGAGCGCAAGTTGTGCCGTGTGCGCTTCCTACCGGTACGTCTTAGTAAACTGTTTATTTTGGGCATCACGACGCATTAAGTTGATTAAACGTAAAGGAAAACATGTTAATGTCGTGATAATTGTAAAAAGTGTTATAAAACGAGTTCAATGCTTTTTATCACGAATTTATTGCGTTGCGAGACGTGGCCTTCAATTATCTTAGAACCCGGTGGCGCCCTTTAGACTCAGAAAGGGCTTTTCTCAAAGAATAAAGAAATCTAAACAAAACATTTTGTTTTATTAAATGAGTTCATAAAAACGCTCTATCAGAGCGTTTCCGATTGCCCTTGAACCTAACATACCAGCAATTTATTCCAACCGCTCTTTTGACCTATCATCTCTGGAGCCATTGGTAAACAAATGTCATTATATAGTTACAATAATCATTAACTATGAATGTCCATAGTAGACATTGAGGTACTTATGTACTATTGTTAGGAGGCCTCAATGAGGGCGTCAACTATGGATTATGTATTTATGTTGTCAATACCGGTCGATTACGACTATTGTCAACGCAAAATGTGATAAATAATTAAATAATGATCGGTTTTACGGCAAAATGGAAATACCTTTTATGAACGTAATTTGTATGTACGAGGGTACGTTTTTTAAATTCGCGAATTGCGTAGTTAGTGGTTATACTTACCTGAGTCGTTACGAATTTATTAGGTACCTAACTCATAAATACCAAGTTTTATCATTATTAGGTCATTAGTCTTTGAACTATCGTCGACAACGACCAAACAAGTCAGTCGGGAATAAAATGTATAATATGGAGCAAATCGAGTACCGCTCTGTTATAAAGTTCCTTACCAAGCAAGGAAAATCAGACTTCAAACCATACCGGAAGAGATGTCATCCGTTTACGGGGCCCCAGCCCGGTTGTAAACTATGGTTTACAAGTGGCATACCCTCTTTAAGCAAGGCGGGGACTCTCAGGGACTTTTCGAAGGTATTTATAAGTTACGTAACTGAAACATCAGAAAAATGTATTAGGGTAGCAGGTGAATATGTATATTGAAAAGGTATTTTTAGTTCCACTCTTTACCTCCCATTCAGCGAACTTAAAAACGCCCCCTCGTAACCAATTAAAATTTAATTGGGAGAAAAGCTGTTTGTTCTCAATATAAACCTTAAAGATTCGCACGAATGTTTACCAACAACGAATGACACCCCCCCCCCCGCTCTCCCCTCCCGAATTCAGGAGCCAACAGATCCTAGTAGCACACGAAGATCCCGGGAGGTGTGGATGTGAAGAGGGGGTAGCAATGCAATGTTAGTATGACCTTAACCTCGCCGATCGATCTGCGCGGTACCCTACTAGCGAGAAGTCCTTCAATACGGCGAGATTTATAACCATCCGAGTGAATATGCTCTATCATTTTGCGGGATGCCTGTTGCTAGCCACTTTTTCACACTGAAACATGCAATAACTGACATTTTGACAGTCCCTTTTGGATTGTCAAGTATGTTAACTGCGTCGTTGCTTTTAATAAACTGTTTTCCCGGAAAGTGGTAAAACGTTCCGAATATTGTTCTTGTCGAAATAAAATCTATTGCAATGTGTGTATAATATAAAGCCATCAGGATGCTGCACTTATGTTAGTCAGAAATTGCGTTACAGCATTCGAATTTCAGCTTTCTGTGGAAATTCTAACAAATAGATCGTTGCAAACAAAGTCTAAATTGCAATTCCTGACTCGATAGCCTTTGACCTTATAATCTGCGATTGTATGAAGGGGGGTGCGGTCGCACGTGACCAATAGAAAATGATACAGCATGAGCTATTCCGACATCTATTTACTTTAAGAGGACTATATTTACAAACATTTTGCAGTAACTGTGATGCTGTTGCTTTAGATTTTCGGACACGATTTCGAGTTTGTTAAAGGCCGTAACTATTTTTCAGCATTTTGGAGTTTTTGAGTTAGGATTTAATTATTAATTCCTAACATTATTGTTCTAAAGTACATCAAGGTGGCTTTGATGGAAGCATTTTTTTGGTAAATTAACGGCTAAAATCTTGTAAGTCTCCAAGAGTAATAGAAAAATGGAAGAACTTAGGTTTTTGTTGTTTCAGGACCTCTGGAAAAATCATAATCCTAGTCTTGCACTTTCAAATGAAGCTGACGAAAACATTCTCTAATATCCTTATTTTATAATTGTTTTAGTAGTACCTACTGTCTACATAACATGTCCATAAATGTGTATGCTATATTACAATTTCAGTAAATACGCAGTTTCTTAAGAAGTCAATTTAATGATAACCACGTGGCACGTGACAATTGTTACGGATGTTTTTATCAGCGATTTTCCTTGAGCTTTTGTTTTGTTTCTCACTTTGATAAGATTTTCAATGAACACGCACTTGTTTACCGATCTGCCAATAACCGTAACAAAAAAAAAAGTACTAGGTACTTAATTACTTTTTGCGTCGCGTCGCTACTAGCATAATAATACAGTCACAGTTACCATTTATTGCGATTTTTTTTTGCCAGTTTGGCGCCACTTATTTGAATCTACTATTTAGACACAAGTATGTGGCGCCCAACAAAATTCGATATAAGTATGTATTGACTTCAATATTCACAAACCACACTGGTAAGTAAAATAAGCGTTTCATACGAATATGAACCTTATTCTCATGAATCGTATGTACTCTATGTAAGCGAAAATGAGGAAGCGTTTCACACGAATATGAACAATTGGAATATGCCAATAAAATTCGTATTCGTATGAGACGCGTACTTAGCAATGTAAAAATGCGGTCAATGAATGTTGCTCTAACTATGCTTGAAAAATATTGATTGTTAGATAGAATACTCTTTATTATACATAGCCCGAAGACGGTTTGATTGGAGTTTTAAGAAGAGACCTTAGTAATTACTTTCTGATAGCAACGTCGAGAACTCGAGACCTCCAATACATATATCGACATATTTAAAACCACTGTTTTAAACTATTTGAAAAGGTAATGAA
Source organism: Cosmia trapezina (assembly GCA_905163495.3). NCBI lineage: Eukaryota > Metazoa > Arthropoda > Insecta > Lepidoptera > Noctuidae > Cosmia > Cosmia trapezina. The sequence goes on along the minus strand of LR991040.1, from coordinate 14,463,728 downwards.
AGCATCGTGCCCATCTTCAATTGCAGTTCAATGCTAAAAGGCAATAAGATGTCACGGTTGACCCCCACAATCAAAAATCATGTTTACACTAACTAACCTTCCGCGACCTTGACCGACTCATTTGTGGAGCGCTTCTCACTCAATCTAGGTTAAACGAATTTCAGGAGCCCCGTGTCAACTTTCAGAAACTTCAAATGATATTCCTTACCGACAATTTGATTTTCTCGCGGTCTATTTACCTTCAAAGAGTGTAGTATTATATAAATGACAAACTAAATTCCTATGGGGTCGGACGAAGTCACTGACCAAGTCATCCATAGCTTTCCATCAGGTGTGATTGGGATAAAAAGCAAGCCCAGTAAGCTAATGTAATTTAAAAAAAAAAACGATAAATCCAGGACTTCTGCGCAAAAATGTTCAAGGGTTTGGGCTGGGTGTTGACGAGTCAGTCAGTGAGTGGGTCAGGACTTTTATATGTATTGATCACCACTCCTCGAGGCTATTTTAAGGCACCCTAATCATAATCATTATCCTACACCAGTCATCGTTAAATAGTGCACAGTCCTCTATTAGCTTTCGATTCATACGGTAGTCGTGTTAGTTGACATATTGCCAGATAGGTAAGCAGTCACTCTAATGATGCCAAGACGGGTATGAAAGTGCCAGATGTCTGGAGAAACGATGCCAAGGTTTCCAGGAAGTTTTTGAACAAATTGGAGTTAACCAGAAAGTCTCACATTCTATTCAATATGCGACCCGTACCTGCTTCGTACTTGACAAATCATCGAGAATTCTTTTTTTAAAGTTTAATTTTCTCGAAATGATGGTGTAAACAAAAATCTGTTGCGTAGTTTAGAAGACCAACGGTAACACAAACAAACTCTAAAACCGACTTTAATTTTTATAAGAAGTACAGTATATAGAAATCGAAGTAAAGGCATACATTATAATAAACTTTGTGCTCATAATGGTGACAAAAGTTTATTTTGTGGCTTTAGTACGTTAGTACTATTATTTATTCTGTGGCTTTAGGCACAGCCACAGAAATCTAAAATTCTAAATAGTAGGTAAGGAGCGCAGAAATCGTTTAAATTGATATAATGTTTTTTATTAAGTAGGTACGCGTATCATCTCATCAAAAGTTGGAGAGGTCACTGGTTTATAAAAACGGATATATTATTTCTTCACTTGATAGCATTATTACTATTTTATAATAAAAATTCAGTTATTAATCACGTGAAAGATAATAACAGAAGAAGATTGGCATTATTGTAAACAGTCCACCAATTGCGTAAGTACAAACTGTATCCTACATTTAGTAAAAAAAAGGCCAAGTGCGAGTCGGACTCGCACATGAAGGGCTCCCTGGTACGGACGGAGCCCTTATTAAGATTTTCCATTATTAAGATCGAGCAAAAAACGGCAAAAAACGCGTTTCTTAAAAAAAAATATGAAAAAGCGTTTATTTGTGGTGACATCCTATCACAAAAAGTATGGGAACCTCCTCAAATTTTTAACATTATTTTACTTTTATTGTTTGTTTTTAGCGGTCTTAATGCCATGTCAATTTCAAGTGCCCACCTACTACGACCAACTTACCTACCTACTCACCTACCACGGCGACCTATTACGGTTGAAAAGACAGCCCTGTGTCAGACGGAAGAACAACGGAGCCTTAATAGGGTCCCGTTGGCACCCTTTAGGTAAGGAACACTAAATTCTTAAAAATATCACTATGAAAACATAGGTGAAGTGAGCTGTCAATAGTGTCAATCCCTTCCCTAGCATTAAGTGGAATGACAGCTCACTTCACTTCAGTTTTCACGGTGAGATTTTTACAGAGTAGTACTGCAGAAATCGATCCTGAAGCACGAAAAATCGAACTAATTTCAAACATCGAACATTTTACATCAGTAGGTAGTTCGAAATAGTTTGGCAACTGATTGAATAAAATATGCAATAGTTTTGTTGTAAATATTGCACATTATGTATGTACCTATGTATCTATAACGTTCCCAAAAGTTTATACTTTTAAATTGTCTCGCTCGTTTCTTGGACGCGTGAGAGCCTACAGATTAGTTTTACTCAGTGATGAATATTCCAGAACTTGTAAAAGTCACGTTGGAAAACAAGACTGTATGCTTTGAGCAAATAGTAATTTAAATCATTTTATGGACATATAATATAACTAATGCTTTGTCTCAGATTGTGACTGTATCATCTTGGTAGATATCAAATCACGTTCCTTATAATTATTATGTAAAGCGATATGGGTGTATAATTATTAAATTATATGTGAACTGCTCAGTAATAAAAGATTATATTCTTATCTTAATATACAAAACTGTGTTCGTTATCTGCTGTAATTTGACCAGACATTATCATGTCTTATGTAATATATAAGTACCTATGTATATTATCTGAATTTTTCTTATCCTTCGTATTGTCCCAATCACAAAACTGCTATTGAAGTTGAAAAAATAATAATAACCTCATAATAAATCACAATTTTAAAAGGGTCTTCCTGCATGGTTCGCGGCATCGTGGTAGTCCCAGACGAATATGGCAGGACGAGCTGGTCGCTGGAGTCCTTAATAAAGGCTGGACCTTAGTATTCCTAGGTAAAGATACGTGAAAAAGGAGTAGGGAGGTCTTTAGCGGCCCTGCAGTGCGACAATACTAGTAAAAATAGTAATGCAGTCATCACTTACTCAAACTCAAAGCATTTATTTCAGGTAAACCATTTCTAAGCACTTTTGAAATGACAAGGTGTCGGTCAGTTAGTCAATATTGAAGCTAGTAGTTGCCCATTCCAAAATCTCTATGGAGACGAACGGGCAAGACACTCTGATCAAGATATAACAAAAAACTTATAAGACATTTTACACAGTAAGGTACACTACCTTATACAATCTGATGCGAGGTTGATCTAATTTGTTCCTATTTATATTATCCTTCCCTTACAAGTCTAGCTTATGACTAAGATAATGTCAAGAAGAAGACGAAGTTACAAGGCAAAGCTAAATTCTGCTGATGCCGTACCGCTGGTTCCCAACAGAACGGAAGCCAAACTGTCAGTTTGTACGGAAGGCGTGTTTACGTCAACGTCAACAGCCGCCGACTCACGGAAACCAAGTGTAAGCAGACGAGACTAGACACTTCGATAGTTTATTGATGCAATGATGAACGCATTACTCTTCACTGACGATGGACCGTATGGATATGAGGATGGAGTTGTTTGTTTGATATATGATTGCGTTTGCGAGGAACGGGGGGGGGGGGGCGCTTGATGTCTGCGTCGAATTTTATACTTTAAGTCAATATTGAAACAGTTATTTATTCAGTGAAATTTAAAAAGTGCTCGAGCATCCGCGAGGTTTTTTCGGTTTGGTGGAAACTAAACTAAGCCACTTTAAGGAACCAACTCAGGTTTCTTTAGGTTCATAGTCATACACTGTTTGTCCATCGCACCGGCAACGGGACGTCGTCGACGAGAAAACAGATGACAGCGCCATAGTAAATTTACTGTCACTACTCCGGCGCCGTAATCTGTTTTCCCGTTGACGTCCCGATCCCGGTGCGGTGGGCAATCATGGATTGACTTTTTGATTTTCGGTGATGGCTTTTCCCCCAACTTTTTCTTTGCGTCATGTACCTACTCATGTCTTACCGCAAATAAACGTAATTTCTTTATTTTTTTTCTTTTTTGGGTTGATCTGAAATGGGGCAACCTGAATAACTCCTTTCGCGTCCACGATTTCTCTGTGAAAACAATAGTGGCACATACTAGTTTCGTTTATTTATTCGATTCCATGTAAACTCATTAGAAAATCATGTTTACCAGCCCTCTATCTAAAACCAATGTTTATTTCACGAGAACACGTGCCAAGCTCATGTATGTATAAGTACAATTGTATATCATAAAGCACAATCCCAGTTTGATAAGGCCGAGTTTCTGAGCAATGACATAATGTAATGATTTCTTAAGTAAATACAGAAATAATTAAACTTTGTTTCTTATAAGCCCCTTATCTATTTTCTTAGACTTTGTGGCATCTGCAGTGCAGTTTCATGAAGCTATATACCTTCTCATTATGTCATATAAACGTAATGATACTTGGATTAATATTGGCGGCAAGCCAACCTGTGTAAACCGAGAATTTTGCGAGTGCATATTTCTGTTAAATATGAGTCATTGTGTATTTTATCAAAAGAATCAGAAAAAACACCAGCTTTGTATATTACTTAGACATAGGACCTCCAGAAAGCTAATTCCAGATCTACACACCGCGAGGGTAGTTTGGAAAAATAGTACTGTCTAAAGATGCAAAGATGACCGCTTTATGAGACGGATAACCTAAGATAAATCTAGATGAGCCACTTACTTCGTAGAACTTTCATGTGAGGTCTAATTTGAGTATCGCCTTTAAAAATATCGTATGTCGCAGTTTGACACGCGTGGGGCGCGGAACTCGTGCGTGACCTTCGGGCGACCCGTTTTTCTGTCGCCAGGTTTATTTATAAAACATATGGTTTATCAATGAGGTGAATCCCATTTTACTAGTTTACTACAGGGCTATTTTTTATTAAGAAACTCAAAAGGTTGAGCATTTCACCAAAAAGGGGGGTGGGGTTTCGTGCAACAGTATCGTCTTTTGTTTCTGGTGATGAATACATTTCCCACGGGGTAGGCATCCTCCTTTACGGTAGCTAATGAAGACCACTGATTATTACGAAACGTTCCTCGTTATATTTAAGAAACGCCATTCTGGAATATTTTGTTTTATTTGGAAGAAAACTACGCGCAAATTACTGAATTCTTAGTATTAAGGCAATTTGGACCTCACTGTATCTGGCTGTGCTTGCTGTGGTCTTACTTTTAAGAAATAAAGACCCGTTGATAGGACAGAATTCCAATCATACAACAATTATAAATAGAAAAAAAAAACCGGTCAAGAGCGAGTCGGACTCGCGCACCGAGGGTTCCGTTCCGATTTCTGAAAAAGTGTGCTATTTAGATACATGGTTTTTCCTGTAATCTTTACATAAACTTCTATCACATAGAATGATTTCAGATTTTTCTCTTTGCAAACTTCGGAGATAAGGGGGGGGAATAGTATTTTTTTTACATTTTTCATCAAAACTCGAAGCTATGCGGCCTAAAAAAAAATGTTTGAGAATGTGCAAACAGCACTCTTTCATATGATACCCCACATGCCCTAGTAGCCCCACTTTGAATTTTTAAGACCCCCTTTCATCCCTGTTGCAAAAAAATATAAATATTTTTATTACTTTCTTATTTCCAAAATAGTTGGGTAAACGTCATCTAAAACTGTTCCAAATTTCAAGTTGATAGCATTAGTAGTTCTTGAGATATCCAGCTGTGACAGACAGACAGACAGACAGAGTCACACCATAAGTGTTTCTTTTTTTACCATTTTGGTACGAAACCCTAAAAAGTAGTAAGTACCTACTTAGATTTAAAGTCTTATTTCCTTTTAGAAATCAACAGACTTGAAATCTTGTTTCTGAGAATTCTAGAATTTTATAGAATGTTCTTTCAGGATCTTCAAAGATATCAGTGATAAAACTATTCCAACTAGAGTGTTACGTATTGTTTTTCTCGAATAGATGTATGAATCAGCAAATTGAATTGCAAACTCACTTACACGCAATTCTTCAAGCGTAAAATCAACATTTATTTAGATCAACGACTTATAACTATCACCATCATCTGCCTAGCCTTTTCCCAACTATGTTGGGGTTGGCTTCCAGGCTAACCGGTTGTAGTTAAATCCATACTAATATTATAAATTCGAAAGTAACTCTGTCTGTCTGTCTGTCTGTCTGTTACCTTTTCACGCCTAAACCACTGAACGGATTTCGATAAAATTTGGCAAGGCTATAGATGGTATCCTGGGGACGGACATAGGCTACTTTTTTTTTCAAAAATAATCCTACAGGGGGTGATATAGGGGATGAAAGTTTGTATGGGAAACTCAGTATTTCTTAAGTTAGGGATGTGAAAATTAAAATTTATGTTTTTGATAGGAAATAAAGAAATATGCGGTTTAGCGTTTTTGAAAAATCATCCCCTAAGGGGGTAAAATATAGTAAAATAGGGGTTGATTTTAAAATTTACAAAACAGCACGGATTTCGATAAAATTTGGCAAGGCTATTAGATAGCGTCCTGGGAAACGACATGAGCTACTTTTTGTCTTAAAACATAATCGTACAAGGGGTGATATAAGGGATGAAAGTTTGTATGGGAAACCCAACATTTCTTAAGTTAGGGATATGAAAATTCAAATTTATGCTTTTGGTAGGAAATAAAGAAATATATGGTACAGCGTTTTTGAGGGGGTACAATAGGGGTTGACAAATGTCTGTGTACCTGCCTCTTTTTAAGAGATTTAAAGGATTGAAAATGTAGTCATAGTTCGAATCTTGAGGTAACATTTAGTCTTTATTTCATTAGACGTTTTTACGAGGAAATTATTTGAACGAGTGGACACTCGGACAAAAGTTATTTGTTATTAGAGCGTGACTGGCATAATAAATTTTAAGTAATTAACAAAGTCCCCCCGCCGCGTAAGTCTGTTTGTTTGAATGCGATAATGTCAAAAAGTACCGAACGGATTTTCATACGGTTTTCTCCAATGAACGGAGTGATTCAGTGTAATTCATTATGGTTTTGTGTAAATTGGCTGAAATATGACGACGACTGTTGAAGATGTCGGAAAAAATCATGCCGACTGGTAGCTTTATGCCTACTATACACGGTAACGATATATCGTAGCGATTTGAGTTTGCACAGTTATATCGGACGGCCCTATGTTTTCCACATGAACATTCCCATGGGATATTTTCCGACATCCACGCGGGCGAAGCCGCGGGCAAAAGCTAGTACCAGTATATTACATGGAGCGATTGCATATCTGACCTCCACAACCCAGTTATTGGGTAATACAATACCCCTTGGTACGACGCTGTCACACTTTAGGGCTTCTGGGGACTCGGTAAAGACTGTCAAAGATCCACGAACGAATGACAGCCGGTACCAACGGCTTAACGTGGTCTCCGGGGCACGGAGGAGTCTTGGTATGTAAAATTAGGTAGTCACCCATCCACGAACCAACCACGCCAAGCGTAGCTTAGCCTGAACGATCGTCCCGTGCGGCTGTTATTACTTAGCGAAAAGCCCCCACCAATTGGTCTTACATAATAATATGCAAGGCGAAATGTTAGATGCAGTGCGCAAACGCTCCCTCTAACCCAGCCTCCATCCAGAGTACGGAGTACCTAGGTATTTCAGAGTTCGCTTACCCAACTAGATATGGCTGCATTTATCTGTATCCCACTCGGAGCAATCATCTGACCTTAACCTGTTCGACCAGATATTATGTATTATATCAAAAGCATCAGAAAAAATACCAACTTTGTATATTTAGTTCAAACTGAAATCACGAAAGACAGTAGTGATCATTTTAACCCGAATTTTATCAAAAGGTCAATGTTTATACCGTATAAACATTATCTAGTTATCTGTAGTCTAAATGTCAACTGCCAAATTGCTAATTGGCGTCAATATTTAATTATTATCTTTGGATGGCGCCATTTTTTTTGTCTCGACTTTCGAATTTATCGTTTGCGATAATAGGGTCGTCTTTAAAGTCAGGTGTATGGCCTGTTATCAAATAGGTGTTTTAATTCATACATGCGACAGTTGAATGGCAAAAGTAAATAATGATATTATATAGGTACGTACACAATAAATAAGTATTGCATTTTGTTCAAACAATCAGAAAAACAAACGGCTCTAATCATTAGTCTAATGGCGTTGCAAAATGGCGTTTTATCCAGTTTACCTATCTGAATTCTGAACGAGGCCATCAGTTTTGATACACAAGCAATCCGTACTATCAGTAGGAAACTACAAATCCCTACAATTTAGATGATTATTTGTATTTGTTTATCTTATTTGAAGGTCTACATATTTATTAAAGACGCAACATCTAGTCTAGACCACTGATTCTCAACCTTGTACTTTGCGGGCCGCAGTTTCTTGACAAGGATAGATGTAGCATCATCTATATTTATCAAGTGCAACTCTCACGAACCCTAGTCCGTAAATCAAAATAATAGTTTGCATGATGAGACAGACTCTGGATAACTTTGTTGGGCGCCAATACTGCAAAATTACTACTTTTTAATTGAGGAAACGGCAATACTTGGTTACGATATTAGGACCGATTTATTTGGGTCCTTGAATTTTGACCTAAATATATAATCACAGCTGATGATGGAACAGTGGTATTCATAGGACTGCCAGGCCAGTTGAGCATCGCTTTCTTACTGGTATCTTTTAAATCTTTGTACACAGTAACGACTTATCAAATAAGTAAGTACCTACAAAGTTTGCAGATAAGTAAAGTTTATTGCGAAGAAAAAAGTGTGAAACATTCCACGTCAATCTGAAAATTCAAGCGACGGTATAACATCAAGCCTGTATTCGCCTGTTGTTATAATAGTGTACAACTATATATCGATTCCACGAAAGGATAGGCAGAGGTGTAGGTAATAATCTCGTCAGTTTTGTTTAAGTCCATATTAAGAGGAGGCGAGCCATAAACCAGTCATAAATGAAGGCTCGGGGAGTCGGGGCTGCTTCAGAGCAGCTTAATATCTTCTTAAGAGAGAGAACACCTGTGAAATTCGGTTAATAGGACTTTTATTATCCCTTACAAATCCTAAAAGTTGCGAGGTGCTCGTGGCTACGTAATAACAGCCTCACGGGTCGATCCATCAGTTTAAGCTACGCTTGCCGAGATTGATCAGCGGATGGGTGACCATCTTTATTTAGCGAGACTCCTCCGTGCACCGGAAAGCACGTTAAACCGTTAGTCCCGGCTGTCATTCGTGGATCTTTGACAGTCGTTACGGGTCGTCCGAAGCCCTCAGAAGTCTGACAACCAGTCTTACCAAAGGGTATCGTATTACCCAGTTATTGGGTTGTGGACGTCAGATAGGCAGTCGCTCCTTGTAAAATACTGTTATTCAGCTGCATCCGGTTAGACTGGAAGCCGACCCCAACATAGTTGGGAAAGGGCTAGGCAGATTGATTGAAACCATAAAAGTAATTGCAAAACCGCTTTAAAGTTGACCCTCATTCAGTTCTTTGAAAGCCTTTACTTTACCCTTGGGTGAAGGATAGTAGCAGATCGAGCCTTCAGCTCAGGGAGAGGTCAAGGCTGACTGTACAGATTCCTACTAGCAACCAGAACGGAAATGAGGCAGGGTTCACGGACGAAAACTATCCAACGAGTCCCTGAATCCGACACTGGAAGGACAGTCCTTCCAGTTTAGTTTGAAACTTATAATTGGTTTGGATTTGGGCGGCGTTCTCACATAAATGTACCTATATCTTAATACACGGACACGAACCAATATTTTAATATAAAAGAGTGTCCATGGAGTTTCTTACCCGTTCTCTTCGCTTCGCCTATAAACACTTTGGAATGATAGCAGTCGAAGTCAGAAAGATGAAGGTAGTTAGTTAGCTTCATCTTTCTGACTGACCGACTTCTTGACAGTTCAAGTGCCTGTAAATGGTTTAATGGAAATAAATGCTTTCTAATTTAAGTGGACTGCCTCCAGAAAACGCCAGGAATTAAAAAGTGAAGTGATCGTGAGTGTAGGGTAGGGAGCGCTCAGGCTAGGTGGAGCACCGTTATTGGCAGGAAGACGGTAGCAGCTGGATGACAGTACCCGAAGATAGAGTTAAAAGGCGTGGAAGAAGCCTACCTTAGTAACGACATAGCGGTGATGACGATAAACTAAAAATCCCTTTAGCTCAAGAGTCGTATAAATTACTAAATAAATAAAGCTAGTACTCACAGAAATCACAATTTTATTTAGTTCAAAAATAAACCAAAACAGCAGTTCTGAATTATAACAAACAGGCCTTGATTGAGACACAACAAACTAGAGAAACGCACGATATAAACTAAAGAGTTCACGGCTTCGGAAACAAGTACATCACTCATATCCGATGAGCTAATTAAAAAAGAACAAAAGGACATATTACCAGAGTAAATTACCATTGTAATAGTAAAATCCAACTTTACTTCGTAAATCGGTTATGTTCACGTGTTCATATTTTCAAAGAGAATGGCCATGTTAAAATAACGAACGAAGTAAGAGGTGGAGACAACTATTAGAATTTGCGAAGTTAACTAAAAAATGAGTTGCTAATTGCTCGAGACATAAGACAAAATTATTTAATTTTTGAATGAGCAGCATTGTATGAATTCATATTGATTTACAAGTTGATATTATTATACCGTCAAGTTAGAGAACTTAACATTATAAAAGTAAATCCAAAAATAAGTAAAATTTTATTAAAAATGTATCATCATCATCAGATGATGGATATACTAGAAATGTATAAAGCTAGCAAAATATTATCCACTTGGACTAGAGCAAGTCTTAAAAAAAATTAAACCTATTTATTACTCTGGATTTTTTCTAAAAGGAGTTCCAGTCTCCCTGTCATTACTGGCTGGCCCTTCTTCGTCTTCTTACTCAATTTCTTGAACCGTTCATTCTTCTTCTTCTTATATTCGTCCAGCTTTTGTTGCTTCTGCTCTCTAATTCTTTGTATCTCCTGCTGCTTCTCCAATTTCTCCTGTTTCACTTTATTAAAGTGCTCTTTCGCTTTGCGATACGGGTCTCTTTTGCCCGTTGTAGAAGATACAGCGTTTTCTTTTTCTAAAAGGGTTTCTTTCTCTAATAAGTCGGGATGTCGGACATATTTACCAGCTTCTTGAGTTCCATCAGTAGCGTCTTCGTCGAAAGTCTTAGCTTTATAAGTGCCTACAGTAGGATCGTTTTTAATATCTTTATGGTATTCGCGCAACAATCTCTTTTTACGTTGTTCCTCCCACTGTTCTAGCTTGTACTTCTTACTGTATTTCTTTAGACGATATGCCTTCTTGTCAAACGGCTTTTTCTCTTTGTTTTGAGTATCTAAGTCCAGACCTTCGCGGTTCTTATTGAACTCCTTTTGTCTTTTATTCTTGGGCTCCCCTTCTTCTTTATGATTCTTCTTGAACGGTTTGTCATTGTCCCTTTTCTTTTTCATGAAAAAAGAGTCTCGTTTCTTTTCCATATTTATTCAGACCTATAAAGAAATGAAAGAGCGTGTTTGTCAAAGGGAAATAAAACAAAAAATAGACTGCCTTACTGACTGCCTTTAAATATAGAGGATTGCAACCATAACACAAATTTTAAACGGAGAATGAATGAAATCAATGAGAGATACATTATAGTTGTTAAGTGTTAGCCCAAATTGGCTAAATTTTCTATACCTATTTGGAAATACCAAGAACAATTTATAAAATGAACATTCTATCTCAAACAAATTAAGTTATCTTAGGATAAATTGTTTGCACCGCATACAAATCCCACTACCAGAAGGCAATTTTTTTTAAACTGCATAATTATTATAAATAAAATAAGGATAATTAAATTGACGATATAAATATGGCAGTCATTGAGGCAATAATGTCATGCAATAAAATATAATAAAATAAAATATAAAACACGCCTTTTCATTTCTGCTAACTAAAGATTTTTTTTAAAGTAGTCATGTACTTATTAAATTAGTAGTCAATTGAAACTTTTACATTAATATGGAAATAATAATAGAAATATAACATTTTGATATTGTATACTTTTTAAATTACACTTGATAATAAATCAATATGCTGTTACATAATGTATTGCTGTAAATTACATTAGTAATCTTTACTCTATACAAATAAATAAAATTAAAGTGTCTGTTTGTAATGTCAAAATAAAAAACTTTTTACTAAATGCATATGAAAGTAGACCGTGTATAATTATGGTAATTAATTAAAATAAAATAAAAATAAAAATTGTCTGTCTATCTGTTTGTTCCGGCTAGACTCCGAAACGTCTGGACCGATTTCGACGGGACTTTCACTGGTAGTTATAGCTGATGTTATAAGGAGTAACATAGGCTAAATACTTTCAATTAAAATATATATATTAGGGTTCCGCGCAAAAAACCCATTAAATTGTGAATAAAATTCGATTCAAATAGGGAAGTACTGACATCCACACGGGCGAAGCCGCGGGCAACAGCCAGTAAAAAATAAAGAACTATCTTGAGTACTCCACTTCAGTATTATTTACTAGTGAGTATGGATAATCAAATACAGCTGTTTAACAACATAAATAATTGTTAATAGCTTCAGTATTATTTACTAGTGAGTATGGATAATCAAATACAGCTGTTTAACAACATAAATAATTGTTAATAGCTTCAGTATTATTTACTAGTGAGTATGGATAATCAAATACAGCTGTTTAACAACATAAATAATTGTTAATAGCTTCAGTATTATTTACTAGTGAGTATGGATAATCAAATACAGCTGTTTAACAACATAAATAATTGTTAATAGCTTCAGTATTATTTACTAGTGAGTATGGATAATCAAATACAGCTGTTTAACAACATAAATAATTGTTAATAGCTTCAGTATTATTTACTAGTGAGTATGGATAATCAAATACAGCTGTTTAACAACATAAATAATTGTTAATAGCTTCAGTATTATTTACTAGTGAGTATGGATAATCAAATACAGCTGTTTAACAACATAAATAATTGTTAATAGCTTCAGTATTATTTACTAGTGAGTATGGATAATCAAATACAGCTGTTTAACAACATAAATAATTGTTAATAGCTTCAGTATTATTTACTAGTGAGTATGGATAATCAAATACAGCTGTTTAACAACATAAATAATTGTTAATACCTTCAGTATTATTTACTAGTGAGTATGGATAATCAAATACAGCTGTTTAACAACATAAATAATTGTTAATAGCTAGAATAGCAACATTTAGTAAACTTAGACAATACACATAACCATTCAAGATCTTATGTAGTGCTAATTGTCTCTCAAATGCAATAAATTAAAGTAGTAGACAGACTAAAATTACTATTTTTTGTAAGTACAAAAAAAATGTGTATAAATTTTTTGTACAGACCAAAAATGTATACAGATTTTTTACTGGTAAGTTTGTAATTGTATGATGCATGCATACAATAGGCAATTTAATTTGTCGAAGTAGTCTAAAGGGGTACGAATTTCCATCAAATAATTTTGGCCAGCACCTTTGAATATTTTTTTCCTGACTGCCCCAAAAGAAGGATGTTTGACAGATAGTCAGTTGATTTGACTGTCAGTTGATTATTATTACAAGTGAGGGTACCCCACAGTATTGTTTGAAGCAACCTACAACTACCTGAACAAGACATTATGGAATGCCAAGTAAGTACTTATTAAAGGGCAATAAGAGGATACCTTAGGAGGAGGTAAGGGTAATTAGAGGGTCGAGGGGGGTAGGGGGGGGATTTTCTTTTGCAATTTCTCTTAAATAATCAAAGTTAGCCTAAACACCATCTTCTAAACTGATTCGGTCTATTACAAAAGGTTTAAACACAATCGCACCTTCGGTAAGACAAAGGCACAACTGCACTTTTTTACAGGAGAGCCAAATTAAGATTTTTTTTTTATTGAATACCGTATTATTCTGCTCTTACCACGTTGAAGTGATTGATCTTTGCATGGAATAAGCCCTATACTTTTGTGATTTGGTGCATGTACTTTACAGGAGTTAATTATATTTTTTATTTATTATTTATGATTTTTTTTTTTGTTATGAAAGTGGTAAAAGTGCAGAAGGTTTGACATGTTTCAACGTGTGTCTTACGTCACTCAATACATAAAATATGTGTTTAAATATAAACATCGGCTCAGTTGCCAAAAAGAAAAAAAAAGTGTTTAAATAATTTGTAATAAGACTGCTTATGTTTATCAGGTTATCCCATTAGTTTGCTAATCAGTTAATCTCTTTGCTGGCATTTTAATTAGGTATTAATTAGTTTATGTCTTCATAAATCAACCCAAGCATGTTGAATGCACTGTGGTCTATATGTTGATTGGTATGAGGAATTTAAATTGATCTCAATTGCAATAGGCTTGTCCTATAATGCGAGCTATGACGTTGCTGTACAAATGGTATATTGTGGGCTTTCGTCATTTCGCTAGCAATTTCCTGATTGGCAAATATTTTTGTGTAATATTTAATATTTTTGCTGCATGAGCTATTCTGTTAAAGTTTTAAACAATTTTTATACAACTGTCATAGACAGGGTTCTATGACAATAACAGAAAAAAAATAGTTATTTATTTACTTAACACTACACTTCTATCATTACAGGAATATCCCAAAGCGATAGGGTGGTACATCAGTTAGCTTTATACTTATTTTACAAATTGTAACATAAATGGTATGCAGTTATTCTTGCGAATTCATTCAATGAACAGGAAATAATGTAAATAATAATAATATTAATAAAAGGGGACGGGCGGGGACGGGGGGGGAAGACTACATAAAAATATTAATAATAATATTTATTTATTTTTCATATATTTAAGTCACATGTAATAGAGGGTGAGCCTATTGCCACCAAGCGGGCACAAATCCAGACTCCGGGCTGCTACTGAGAAATTCCTGATGGAAAAACCCAATAACATTTCACCTGACCCTGGAATCGCCTGGGACCTCATGCTCAGCAATAGTGCTTCCAACTACTAGATCAATAAGGCAGTCAAAGGTCATAATGTTGTATAAGGTACTTTTATATTTTTCAGTAAATATAGTTTTCAAGTGGGCGTGGATGGCCAAATACGAAACATTTTATATTATTATGGAAAAATATTGAGGCAACCACTACTACTACATTTATCTTTCTATGAGACTTTATTAGTGTGCTATATAATAATAATGATAATTAGGTGTAAATAAATAACACTAAACATTGTCTAGTTATCTAGTTGATAGAGACTTTAATATCAGTTAACAATGTCATTGCAACAGAGTAAGTTGTCTCGCTTGGATTTGTCAATTTGCGGTGATGAAACATAGTAGAATTGTTTAAAAGAATGTGTTGCAATTTAAATTGCCACATTTACCTAATTTTGCTGACGTTAATTATATTCAAGCAATGTATAGTATTTTTCTAGAAAAGCAAAATAAATAGCAAAATACTTAATTTGGTTTGAATGGACGCACCATAACTAAATTAACTCTTTCAAGGACACTGAACAAGACAATAGAAGTTTTATTGTTATGACGTCTATGGCCGTTTAGTGTCCTTGAAAGCGTTAAGGAGAGAATGGAAGAAAGTAGATTGATTTCAATTTCATTTAATTATATCCTCACCAATATCATACTATTGCACTAGATGGTAAGTAAAAAAAACTAGGTCCATTTTTTTTTAAATTCAAGTTATTTATCCCTTGTGAACTTATGGGCACTTATGAGGTTATGAGCCATCAGGAATTGGACGTAAACTGCAATATTTCAGTAATCTACATACAGCTTCAACAGTTACATTAAATTAATAATTTAAAATAATGTCTAGACATGTTTTGTTAGTTTGTTTAATGTAATCTGTTTACTTTTGATTTTTTTTATCATGCCTATAATGAGAACGCTCTAATTATACCATAAATAAAATTATAAGCCTTATAATAATAATAATAAACCTGAACGGATTATCTATACTAATACTATAAAGAAGTAAAGTTGCAAGTTCGGATGTAATGGTAATCTCTGGACTTACTGATCCGATTTCGAATATTCTTTCACTGGGAGAAAGCTACGCAACTACCGAGTACCATAAGGTAAGTTTTATAGGAAATAGTTGAATACATGGCGGGCGAAGACGCAGGCAGAGAGAAGCTAGTGTTTTTTTTAATGACATGAATGAAAGGACCTTTTGTTCTGAATAAGATTTTTGATTAGCCTATAAACATGTAGGTGTTATAAGGTGTCATGCCATCCCTGGCCTATGATATAAAGAGCTGTTCTTTGTACTTAATTAAGTGTACTTGTCAATATTGAGCAACCACCATAAAGGGGACCCGCTGACACAATGTTTGTTTTTATTTTTGAAGTAATAAGAGCATTTCCAATTGGATTTTTTTTTAAACATTTAATAGATGGTGACACACTGTATTTTTTTCTATTACTTAATGTAGGCTAATGGATATAACTATCTTTGGTAAACCCTCAATTTTCAGGAGTAAGTGTTTGTAACAATTTGTGCTGATGATTTCATTTGTGTAGCTGTGTAACTAAGTACAGTTGAAATGGTCAAAAACCTGCGTTATCAATGTACTAGAACAATACAGTGTGACGCAAATTTCGTCACGGTATATCGCAGGTGAATCACACATTCGTATTCCTAAATACTATTGGCTGATACAGCACCTATCTGACCGAGATTTCAAGGCAAAACGACGCGTTATAGCGCTTTATCAGAAGCCAAATACGGTCAATAAGAGAACTATGAACTTTTCATTTGACCAACACCTAGCAACGATTTTAGCAAACGTATGGCTACGCCACGCAAAACTATCATAAATAAACATAGAAACAGATCAATAATCTTATAAAATATGATAAAAAAAGCGGTGAACTTACCAAAATAAGCCACCCACTGGGTAGGCTTTGAATTATCGGCGGAATCTTGATTGTTTAATTGCACTTGGCACAAAAAAACTTAACCACGGTTATATATTTTATATCACGGTGTTTCGTGTGAAAAACTTTACCGAGCATGCCCTAATGTGATTTTTTAGATGAATTTTCAATAGGAAACGAGATCGACGTTTCGCAAAAATGTCACGGAAGGAGCGAGACAGGAGAGGAAACGTGCTGCTACGCCATCTACTTCTGCTGTCACATTGCATTCGTATCGATTGGACTACGTAAAACGGAGCATGCGCGCTGGTTTCAAAAGAAGTGCATGATGCGATGATGCGTTATCTTGTCTTTATTTATTTATCTACAATTCTGTCCGTATGCTTTTAAATAATTTGAAAATCACTTTAGGAGTGTATAAAATAATTCTAAAAAAAATACACAGGCAGGTTGCTGTGATTTGATAGCGCAACTTATATTATGTATTTTGGAACGTAAAAACGGATATAGCGACATCTATGGCGAATCACACAACTACATAGGAACAAAGTTGTCATTTCCTTTCATTCTATCCTTGATTCCGATTACAAGTGTGTCCACTAGATGGCATTGCAATCCTGATAGCAAGGTTTAAAAATAAATCAATTCCCTGGATTTCCCAATAATCGAAAGTTCCGCACTTCCGAATTAGGCAGTCACTTTGTTGTTCATAATGATAAGTCCTTCCCATAGACTTATAAAAATTAAAAGTCTATGGTCCTTCCTTAGTCGAGATGCCCGGGTAAAGGCAATAGCCTGTATTCTCCTGCCGCCTGTATACCTGTATTCAAGGGGTAGTCAGAGATATTGAGATGTCTCTGCTGTCTCTGCATGGCATGACCACAGAGCATGTATTATTCATGAACTCATGACTACCTTTTCCAAAATACAGGCGGTAACAGGCGTGATCTTTGAATTTATGTTTGGCATTTAGAATATTGACCATAATGTATTAAATAAAAACTAAATAATTACCTATAAGCCTTACCTAATCAAATTGAGGTAGTAACGATAGAATAATATTACTTAGGTAGGTACTTATAATTTATTTAGGCACATATCACTGCTGTAATGATTATACCTAGAATTTTGATTGATCTGGACTAATTTCGAGGATAGTAAGATTTTTTTATTGAGAGCAGCTATAGAAAGTGAAGGAAAATAAATAGAATGTGTTAGTGCGGCTAGCATGTCAACGTTCGCAGACCGCGTTAGCTACGCGTATTGAATTACGGCAGTGCCCGTTTACGAGGTACAAGCGAGCACAGAAGCATTAACAAAGGATTATTTTTGTTTTGATCGTAGGTAATTATTTAATTTTTGATTATTACTGATGGCTCTCGTGGCTAAGTAATAACAGCCGCACGGGTCGATCCGTCAGGTTAAGCTACGCTTGCCGGGGTTGGTCAGTGGATGGGTGACCATCTTTACATATCGAGCTTCCTCCGTGCCTCGGAAAGCACGTTAAGCCGTTGGTCCCGGCTGTTATTCGTGGATCTTTGACAGTCGTTACGGGTCGTCAGAAGCCCGAAAGTCTGACAACCAGTCTTACCAAGGGGTATCGTATTACCCAGTTACTGGGTTGTGGAGGTCAGATAGGCAGTCGCTCCATGTAAAATACTGGTATTCAGCTGCATCCGGTTAGACTGGAAGCCGACCCCAACATAGTTGGGAAAAGGCTAGGCAGATTGACTGATGGAATGGCACTAATTAAAAAAAAAATTAAAAAAATTTGGATAAGGGCAGGAGAATGATGAAGACCTTATTTCGTCGCTAATTTAACTAACTGACGTATCTGACTTTTGGACTAAGCCGATAGCCGACTGCAACGTGTAACGTTAAATGCGCAAAACCTCTTAAGGGGTCATTGTACCCATCATTATGAACAACTTTTACTATGGGACCAAACCTGAAATCGCGGAAAAAAAATCTGCTGTTCAGTACATTTATGTTCGCATAACTCGTCAAAATAAAAAAGTAAAATAAGTCATTTCCATAGACTTATAAAAAAAGATGGATTCCGCGCCACGCATAACGAAAGTGAAGCACCGTACCGATCTATGTGTGCGTCATTTGAGTACCTGCAAGGACGCCGTCGCTCGTGTCACGTAATGGCGGCCGGTCGGCATAATATGATGTAAATGTGTGCCTGAGGCGTGTTTGTACAAACGGTCCCGGCATACTTACTATGCTTCACTTTCGATATGCGTGGCGCGGAGTCCATCTTTTTTTATAACTCTATGGTAATTTCATACACTTTCCAAGTCGAATCGATCTGTTTTATCGGCGTATCTGTACCTATGCCTTACGGTCCCCATGATAATGCAAAAATCGAGACCGATGTATCTACAGTTTACAGAAAAAAAAACTTGCCCTGTAAAATATGCTTCGAATCAGTTAGGTACGTCACTTAGTTAGATTAGCGACGATTTAATACATCAATGATGAAGACTGTTATACAGGGCTATTTTTAAATGACTAGCTAAATTTTCACAAGGTGTTCTACCCATGAATATGAACAACTTTCACTATGGGACCAACTTTGAAATCGCAAAAAAAATATCAGCTGTTTCATACATTTTGATCGAGTAGGTATTGAACTTTTGTAGGAAACCGCTGGTTTTTTTTTCGTGATTTCAAAGTCGGTCCCTTAGTGAAAGTTGTTCATATTCATGGGTAGAACACCCTGTGAAAATTTAACTAGTCAAAACCCAAAAAAAATTGAATTTCGCTGGCTACACAGCGCAATCACCTTAAATTTAACTGGTGAAATGTGGGTGAACTATAGGTAGTTAGGTACCTAAACCTCTGCCTAACCCTTCGAGTAATACACGCGTGATGTTGTTATGTTATGTAATATGTAGGTACATAATGTATATCATGATAAAGGAAATGAGGACATCGCTGCTGAGAGCTTGGCATTCTAAAAGCTGGGGATAAATAACCTTCTCTAACAATAAAGGTTATTTTTAATTATACCGTTTCTATGATTTGAATAATTAATAATGCAGATTTTTTTTATGCATACTGCATCATTTACATATCAATGCATTTTAATATCGCCCCTGTCAGCTTCCTGATTCATTGGATCCACGACGCTCGACTTGACTAGATACAATGTCTTTGATGAGGGTTTTTTTTTTCTTCACTTCATCAACACAACAAACAAAAATACTTTAGGCTTCACTCAGACATCTGATCTCTACAATCCAGTTACTGTTGGGTAACACGATACCCCTCGGTAACACTGGTCGTCAGACTTTTCCGCTTCTCACTACCCCTAACGACTGTCAAAGACTTAAATGACAGCCGGGACCAATCCAACCGGGACCAACCAAAGGGCTTAGCATGCTTTCCAAGGCACGAAGGGGATTCGGTATGTAATGTATGCAAAAATAGATTAACCTTTGATCAACCCGTGCGGCTGTTATTATTTAGCCACCAATCTGTTGCGCTGTGCGGTAAAAAATGCAGATTGACTGGTGAAAACAAAAATGATGCCAGTAATTGTATTTAAGCTCGCGCAGTGACTTTTTGAATGTCATCCGGATTTTGACGCAAAGTGATTAGAATTTGAAACTAGGTTTCATTTATCAGAAACCCACCTTATTGAGTGCTTGTGCTATGAAGAAACGAATTAAGTAGGTACTTAATTGTTTTATATATCTTAGATAGGTACCTACATCAAAAATTTTGTAACGTGAACAAAAAGTGCGGTCGTAAGGGGAACATAAAATAAAGTGCATCCTAAGGTTTTGTAAACATCTTGTTGTGTTGTGTTGTGGACTCTTTTGTTGTTTGTGGCCTATTAGCTTTTCAGTTTTGTGGTGTGTACCTAGGTAGAATTCAACTAATAAATTCTTAACAGTAGGTAAGTACAAAAAAGTTTAACATTTACCCCCTTATTCATAAAAAAATAAAACGCTCTACAAACCTATTTAACTTAAAATAGTTTTTTACTGTCTTCTTCTTTCAAACTCAAATCATAATTCGAATGAAATTGACAAAACACAATTTTAACTAAACTCTTGTTTGTAGAGCGTTTTAATTTTTTATGAATACGGGGGTTATTGCAAACAAAATACTGTTGTATTAAAGGGAAAAGTGTTTTGTTCCCGACAGTCCTACGCCTGTACTAGCCCAATTGAACCGGCCAGTATTATTGACTTTCCGCAGTGGACACTGACCATCCAGTGTTCGAAATATGAATTTAGAAAACAATGTTGATAATAAAAACAAATGAGTTAGCGTTAAAATCGTATTAAGTGAAACTAAATTAGTAGGTAATCAATTTATTAAGCTGTGTGGAAAGAACCCGTAAAAGTGTTCCGTAATGGTGTTTTGAATAAAAAGTAATTGTACTTTTTAGTGATTTTGGTTATTACACATTGAAATTATTTATAAGGCTGAATGTGTTCATTGCTGTGCCTGGCTGCTGCAAAGATTTATTAGGTACGTAGACGTAGGTAATATGAAAACAGAAGTGTTACAGCTGTAAGTAGATGTTTCTCACAGAATACAGGATTTTAATTTAATGTAGGAAATTTATAATTTAGGAACGTTTGTGAAAATTCATTATATAGAACCATTGATATATAAGTCAATGTATAGAACATGAGCATGAGGGATTTTGTCGGATGTGACGACATCTACAGTGTGATTACTGCAAAAAAAAAAACTGGTCAAGAGCGAGTAAAAAGAGCGAGTTGGACTCGCGCACCGAGGATTCCGTTCCGATTTCTGAAAAAGTGTGCTATTTAGAGACATCGTTTTATTTTTCCTGTAATCTTTACATAAACTTCTAGCACATAGAATAATTTCAGATTTTTTTCTATGCAAACTTCGGAGATAGGGGGTGGGGGGGGGGGGGTATTTTGTTACATTTTTCATCAAAAGTAGAAAATTATGCGGCCTAAAATTTAATTTAAAAAAAAATGTTTGAGAACGTGTAAGCAGCGCTCTTTCATATGATAGGTACCCCACATGACCTAGTAACCCTACTTCGAAATTTTAAGACCCCCCGGTCTTAAAATTTCGAAGTAGGGTTACTAGGTCGGGTGGGGTATATGAAAGAGCGCTGCTTCAGTCCCTGTTGCAAAAAAAAATTCTAAGTAGGTATTTATTTTTTTCTTATTTGCAAAATAGTTGGGCAAACGTCCTATAAAACTATTCGAAATTTCAAGTTGATAGCACTTAGTACCTGCCTAGTTCTTGAGATGGCTCCACTGTACTATCACACCCGCGCGTCCGAAACTTCACATTGGTGAATCATTTGGTTAGGTTAGAATAGTGACCATTACCTCTATTACTGGTGAATCATTTGGGTTAGGTTAGGTTAGGTTAGAACAGTGACCCTTAAGGCTGCCTGTCCACCGGAGCGGAGCGAGGCTGCGGAGCGGAGAAACGGAGAAATATTTTAAGGCCCAGATTTCCTGAAAACGATCAAAAAGGTGGTTTTTTAAAGCAGTGTATCTCATAAACCGTAAATAATTTTGACATGTAAAAAAAATATGATATTTTCAAGTCTTTTTCGCATACAGTGATGGAAGCCAAAACATAATTATACATATTTTAATGCACCAAAAAAATCTTTAAACATACCTCCTAATAATCTTTAAAAGCAGTTTATCCCTTCATTAACAATTATAATTATAATTAAAAATATACCATGAAATGTCAAATTCCAAACTGCATCCAGTGATGGATTACTTTTTATTAAATAGTTAATTTCTAATTTTATACGATTTTATTTGCATTTTTACGACATAATTCCGGTGCGCGTGAGAATCTTCTATCTCGTGCGTCAAACTAGACAGCCATAACGCTATTTCACTTACACACCGAGCTAAACCAATCTTGGAACCTGGGCCTTAACCAATAGGAGCGCGAACGGACGGCGGAGTGGAGCGGAATTAAGATTCTATTGGTTAATATTTCTCAGTTTCTCCGCTCCGCAGCCTCACTCCGCTCCGGTGGTCAGGCAGCCTAACGCGCGACGGCGAGCGAGCGAAGCGAGCGGTGCCGCGGCAGCGGCCGCCGAGCGCCATATCCCCTCTATTTTTGGTGAATCATTTGAGTTAGATGAGGCGGTGAATGTCTCGTATATTAGACGATGAAAGCCTCGGGGTCATTGACCTTGATTTCAAGGGCAATGGTACCTACTCGTACTGTAATTTAAAAAAAAAAATTGCTAGTACATAAAACGCCGGGTGCGATTGTAAAGTGGTTCCCCATAAGGGTTCCTTTTCACCATTTTGGAATGGAACCCTAAAAACCATGTTACGTTCTACGAATAAGCATAATCATAATCATAATCATTTATTTATTTGTCAGAACATGGTACATTAAATGGTCTTAAGGTTAGTCACAGGTATCGTCACATTCTGCCAAGTGTGGCGTGCAAATATTAGGTAGGTACATACATTTATTGCAGGACATAATATTATATTATTTATTTGATTACGAACGTTTGAAGGTTACGTTACTACCTATAGTTACGTTGTTGTAGGTATACCTACCTTGTTGTTTTGTCTATGCTTTATCAAACAGCACACCACTCGGTTTATTTTTATTATTTGTACCGAAGGCTTAGTAGGTACAGTTAGCGTCAATAATATCGGGACGAACAGACTGTTCAAAATTACATTGTATTTAAACAACTTTGAAAATGAAATAGGTATTAACTAAATGACACAAGGAATGTTTCAGAATGAAGACAGTACACGACAACAGGGCTCCAAGTCTGCTATTTTTTACATTCCAACACGATCCCATTGTCACTGCATTGTCATTTCGCTAAAAGTTCGTAATATGCTAAATTCATAATTTCATACACAATGGAGTGTCAGTGGACCATTGGAATGTCATAATGACGCCATTATATTAGTAGATTACCAAACTTGTCAAAATCGATAATTATGAAATCAATGATAGACCATTCTGACACTATTGTAATAGCAGACTTGAGGCCCTGTTGTCGTGTGTCATTCTGACAAGAACTTTATCCAATTGAGATAAAGATTAATTTTCTTAGTTATTGAGATCATTTTGAACAGTCTGTTCGTTCCGATATTATTGACGCTGACTGTACCTACTAATAATACTACATAATACTCGTATGACACAACAGAGTTGATCAAGGTTGCTACCTAAGATTGGAGGTCAGTTCATAAAAGGAGTTATAGGTAGGTATTCAGAAATCACTCTGCAAACTTACAAAGAATCTACAGAATTCTGTACAGTGGTACCCAACTGATAAGGCGCGTCGTGAATCTTCGTTCGCACAGAAAAGAAAGACCGAAGATTAACGAGAATGCTTAAAACTTACAATCAACCTTAGACCACTACTATAAGCTTCATAATACACTGCAGCTGTTAGTTCCGTCTCACTCACAAGTATGGCGGCTGACTAACATGCCATACGCGGCGCGTGCCGACATGGCGGCAGCTGCCGACCAATAGCGGTACAGGAAAAAGAAACGCGGTGCGTGGAGCGTGCCGATTGGTCAATAGCATTTCCCGCGCTTTGAAAATTCATCTTCTGCGCAGGTACATCGATAAGCCATATACCGGATGACTTTTTTTTACCGTCTCGAAAAAAATGGGGTATATTAGGTGAACAGAGTAGAAGCCTGTGGTATACCTAGTTTTTTTTTTTAATCTCTTAGACAGAAAAAATTATCTAAGTACCAATCATAGACTTATAAAAAAAGATTCTCTTTTCTTATAAGTTTTATAAATCTTTTTTTATAAGTCTATGGTAACAATAAATACTACAAATTCGATGTAAACTTTTCATTTTTGTACCATAAAAACAGAAATTTTGAAAAAAAAAATTATAAATCGTTTAAAAATATCGAAATTCAAATCATATGCAGGCTGCATATGATTTGAATTTTAGATTTTTTTAATTTAAAAAAAAAAAGTTACGTTAGCCATAGGCTTCTACTCCGTTCACCTAATATACCCAATTTTTTTCGAGACGGTAAAAAAAGTCATCCAGTATAAGTTGGGTACTACTGCACACTAATATAGATTTTCAAGTTGTTAATTTGAATTTAATTTATGTACCTAGGTACTAAAAACTTCATGTAAGAAATTAAAACACTATTAAATTACGAGTATTTAATTAACACAAACGAGATATTTACCATGTATAATGATAAATTCGAGTTCCCTATATTTCGTCACTGTTGCAAGCACCATGATCACGGATAAACCATGCCAGTTAGTGACCATGACAGTTTAAAAACTTAAATTAAAACACGTTGTCCAGAAAGTACTTACTTATCGTAATATTATTTCTATAATACCCGGGTTTGCACGAGGCTAGCTTTTAAGGTTCCGTACCCGAAGGGTGCTAAAGGGAATCCTATTAGTAAGCCTACGCTGTCCGTCCGTCCGTATGTCTGTTAGCGGGCTGTATCTCATGAACGGTATAGGTAAATCAATCAATCTGCCTAGCCTTTTCCCAACTATATTGGGGTCGGCTTCCAGTCTAACCAGATGCAGTTGAATACCAGTATTTTACATGGAGCGACTGCCTATCTGACCTCCACAACCCAGTAACTGGGTAATACTATACCCCTTGGTAAGACTGGTTGTCAGACTTTCGGGCTTCTGACGACCCGTAACGACTGTCAAAGATCCACGAATGACAGCCGGTACCAACGGCTTAACGTGCTTTCCGAGGCACGGAGGGGTCTCGGTATGCAAAGATGGTCACCCATCCACTGACCAACCCCGGCAAGCGTAGCTTAACCTGATGGATCGACAAGTGCGGCTTTTATTACTTAGCCACGAGCTCCTGAACCTTATAGGTAGTCAGTTGAAATCACACATTGTCTTAATTAACAAATAATAAAAATAAAATAAAGTTAAAAATTAGTTAAAAAGTCCCCATACTTATAAGAAAGAAAGAAGTATTTTTTTCAAATATATGTACGGTGGTATGGAACCCTTCGTTTGCGAGTGCGACTCGCACTTGGTCGGTTTTTGAAGCTACAAGATAGTGCTAAGAAGCTAGCAGGCTAGTCACTCCAGCCTCGTATACAGACGCCAGCACATCAAGCTACTACAATCTGTCAAATTTCTTTATTAGATTTTCATCTAGGTATAGCGCTAAAGCATTAGGTTCAAGTTTGATTGCGAAAATTTGACAGTTACGGGTGGCTTGATGTGCTGGGTCTGTACTGTACATAGAACTATGCTCGTTTTTAGGGTAGTAAGCTAGTGAGAAAGATGGTAAGCTAGTGAGGAGTCTCAAAATACTATTGGAGTTTTCTGTGATTTCTCCAAAGCCTTTGATTGCGTGCACCATGACACGCTTTTGATTGCGTGCACCATGACACGCTTTTGATTGCGTGCACCATGACACGCTTTTGATTGCGTGCACCATGACACGCTTTTGCGTAAACTACGTCATTACGGTGTCCAAAACAAAGCTCTCAAAGTAATAAATTCTTATAATTTACATTACCCGAAGCAATTAAAGATGAACAAAAATTGAATCTATTTATAAATAAAGTAAAACAATACCTAATCCATAAATGTTACTATAATGTTAATGAATATTTTAATGATAAATTAAATTAATACTTAATTAAAAATGAATAAGTACCAAAACTAATGATAAAATAAAAGTGGAAGTGAGTACTTATTAGAAAAACTTTTATATTTTACGTTTTCAAATAATAATACAATGCCCTCTTCCTACAACCTACTTTGCTGTGCCCGACAGGGTCCACAATGATCTATGTAAACTGATGTATATTTTATAATGTACGTACCACCTACGCTAACATTGTGGAATGCAAATAAATATATTGAGTATTGAGTATTGAGTATAATAAGTTCTAATGTTTAATGTTAATGGTGTGAAATCTTCCGGGCTACCAATTCAGTTAGGTGTACCTCAAGGCTTAATACTGGGTCCATTCTTGTTCTTAGAGTGTAGGGTATCTGTTACGTTGTACTGTTTGCAGATGATACCTCTCTTATTTTTAAAGTAGTCAGGAATAGAAAAGATTTTGACGACTTGAACAGTCTCAATGGTTTCGGATTTGTTTACGAAAATAAATTAGTTCTCAATGCCCAGAAAACGGAATGTATAAAGTTCGCCTTACCGAATGTTTTAAATGTAAGACCCAACATTGTCACATAGCGCTGGCGAGTACTAGTTTGTCGGAGCGACAAGAGCTATCAAAGAGTGTCGCTCAACGACGCTCGCCTGGCGGGCAGAATACTCTCTGAGAGAATCACGCTTGGTACGTATTGCTGCTCGTTGCTCGCCCACTCGTTTTTAGTTGCTAGCTCTACTCGCTTCTCGTTAGTCGGTGGGACAGTTGCCTTATGTAGGCTAGATTGCAGATGACTCACTATTTGTTTGTCCTAGGCGTGTCAGGCTGTTTATTTTGCACGAAGCAACGATTCGATCACTTTAGCCTAGGCCAAACTAAAACTAGATTTTCCTAGGCTAAACTAGTATATCCTGACACGCGTAGGTTAAACCGGTTTGGCCTGAAATCGGGTTTGGCCGGTAACATACACAATAGGTATACAACATCCTAACATTAACAGTCGGGCAGTCGGGCAGGATCCTCCCTTTCATAAGGTGGATGTCTGAACTATACACCCTGATCCTCATACTTCTGTAAAACAAAGAATACTGAGAAGTGGTGGCCCAGCGGTAATAGCCCTGACTTAGATAGGACATGTTGGGAAACGGGACTCGACCCACGTACGTGGGTTTGAGTCCCGTTTCAACATCACAACTCTGAATAATGCAGTTCTAATGGAAACCCCACTATAACTGCAGATTATGGATTTGTGCCCGGTTAGTGGCAATCGGCTAGCCACTAGCCCCGTATAGAAATCGGGACAACATAGCAGACATTTCCAGGATGTGGGTGGTGTATCAAAAACCTTTGCCTCCTCTTTAAGTTCGGTTTCCACCGCGAGAAGAGGGGACCCATTAAGGACCCCGTTTAACTCGCACTATACTTGTTGACAGATCTACATTTTCCTCCCATACCTACTATCAGTGTTTAACGAATTTAAAAGCCAATTATTAGGGTTCCGTACCAAAATGGTAAAAAAGGAACCCTTATGGTGTGACTCAGTCTGTCTGTCTGTCACAGCTGGATATCTCAAGAACTACTAATGCTATCAACTTGAAATTTGGAATAGTTTTAGATGACGTTTACCCAACTATTTTTCAAATAAGAAAGAAGTAAAAATATTTATATATTTTTTGTAACAGGGACTGACTGAGGACTTTGAATTTTTAAGACCCCCTGTCTTAAAAATTCAAAGTGGGGCTACTAGGGCATGTGGGGTATCATATGAAAGAGCGCTGTTTGCACATTCTCAAACATTTTTTTTTTTTTTTTTAGGCCGCATAGTTTTCAACTTTTGATGAAGAATGTAAAAAAAAAATACCGTCCCCCCCCCCCCCCCCCTTTATCTCCGAAGCTTGCAAAGAGAAAAATCTGAAATTATTCTATGTGATAGAAGTTTATGTAAAGATTACAGGAAAAATAAAACTATGTCTCTAAATGGCACACTTTTTCAGAAATCGGAACGGAACCCTCGATGCGCGAGTCCGACACGCACTTGTCCGGTTTTTTTTTAAAAGAGTAACCATGGAGTTTCTTCGGAAACGACCAATTGGAACCGTGCACTGACGTTTCATGTATAGTGCCCGGGTAGGTTTATTCGAAATAAAATATTATGTTTGTATTTGAATTTAGGGGAATACTAGATGTGATGTTAGGTGGGTAGAGGTACGGACTACGGTGTACCGGTTTTGACCGAACCTCAAAAATCTCTCATTTTCCAGGACTCCATCATGAAGCTCCCACGTTTCTTCGAGCACGTGTCCGGGTTCAGCTACAGCAAGCCAACGACGGTGGTCTCCCAACATGAAGACTACACGGTCGGTCAGACGACCGGCGGCCTCAGTGTGCTGTTCACTATACTGTGCATCGTCGACCTTTTTGGAGTATTCCCGGTTATTACTCTGCCGAAGAGTGTGATTTCTTGTGGTGAGTGCGTAAGTAGGTAACTAATCTCTTATTGAACTCAGAGCTAGGTAGAATAAGCTGGAGACTAAACCGACGTTCGCACGGACGTAAAAATATGGCGGCGATTTTTTTTCGCGCACGGCATTTTCAACGCTCTGCTTAGCGCCGAGAGTTGAAAATCCAACAGTGTGTTTTGTCGACGCGCTGGGGTGCACTCTGTTGTTGTTAAGTTGGATTCTCGAAGCTCGGCTCAACACCGAGAGTTGAAAATCCAATGCGCGATAAAATCCCGCCGCTGTATTTTGCGTCTGTGTGAACGTCAGCTAAGACGCCTTGTGAATTGGCGATCGCGACTAAAGGCGCGACACGCGATATAATCGCGTTCGACGCAAAAGCACCGCGTGTCGCGCGACGATCGGTGCCTTTGTAGCTGAAGAAAAAAAAAATCCGATTTGTCCCTTGGTAGCTCCATTGCTTGAGCATGGCAGTGAGGCCATCGATTAAGCCGGGGCCCACCGGGCTGGTCTCCGTTCCCCAGCCGGACTGGTAAGTATAATAAATTGTTTACCTCAATATTTTATAATAATATTTTCTGCTCAGGTGTCTACGGGTTACCATTAGTCCTGGCTGTATTCGGCCTGCAGCTGTACACAGCAGTATTATTGGGAAGAAG
The DNA here is from genome assembly GCA_905163495.3 of Cosmia trapezina. NCBI lineage: Eukaryota > Metazoa > Arthropoda > Insecta > Lepidoptera > Noctuidae > Cosmia > Cosmia trapezina. The sequence goes on along the minus strand of LR991040.1, from coordinate 14,434,399 downwards.
TTGGCTACTAGCGCAGAAGATTACTCCCGACATCAAAGAGAAGAACCGGTGAGTTTGATTTCCAGAAAGCAAAACCACCTACCAATCTTGCTGACTTGGTCATAATATTTTGAGACCACGGCAATCTATAGTTAGAGAATTAGCTAATTATCACAAAGAAAATGTCTGCTTCTTCTTCAGAGGAGCTTAAGGCCCACATAGAACGTATATAAACGTATGGGTTGTTTGATATCATCTCTTTGCCGACATCGACGACTTCTTCGAGAAGAAATAGGTAGGTCTGTACTTATAACTAATTTCTATTAAATTAGCTTAATGTGCTAGGTACCTCTATATTAGTTTTATTTGTTCTATTCCCAGGTTTCCCTACGCGGCGGTAGCTGAACTAGCGTTTGGTCCGCCAATGAAGAGGCTGGTGACATTCCTTATTGATGCAGCGGTCTTCGGCTCAGGAGTACCGAACTTTATAATTGGCGAGTTTTTTCTTTTAATAAATAGAGATTAGTGCCACAACATACAAAATGTTTACCCTAAATTCACCAAAATATTTGCATATATCCGTAGGTATATACATAAATATTTTATAAGAAACCAACACCAAATCCAGTTTTTTGGTGTCCAGGTGTTGGTTTCTTGTAAAATATTTACTATACTGAACAGCTGATTTTTTTTTCGCGATTCCAAGGATTGATCACTGGATTTCTGTTGACTAAAATCGCGATGTAATGGACACTAATCCAGACTCCAGGCTACTACTGAGAAATTCCAAATGTAAAACCTAGTCTTTGCTCGGCCTGGGTATCCAACCAAGGACTCCAATAGGCTGTCAGCGGTCGCTTGCAACCACTGATCCAACAAGGAAGTTTAATGACATTACTCTTGCCCCTCAACTTCCTACATTTCTATTCCATAGCCTCGCAGACGCTCCAGATATTCTGGTGGAAAATTTCCGGCGGAGAGATCGGTATCACGTACTGCGTGTGGATGGTCATCCTGGCGCTGCTGCTGTGTCCTGTCATGTGGCTCGGATCGCCTAAGGATATGAAGTAAGTGCGAATTGTAGGGACGGAAATGGGCGTTAAAATTTCTTAAAAGAAAGGAAATATTTCAATGTCAACAATATGGACTCGTACTAAAGCAGTTAATATCTAAAACGGTGAAGGAAAACACTATCATTTCCTGGATCCAAAAAGTTTAAGACATGTGACATCCTCCAACTCGCACTGGGCCCGCATGATGGACTACGGCCATTTATCTCTCAGTCCGGCCAGTGAAAATTTTGGCTGAATGGGTCATACACAAAAAGTGAACATTACAAAATATAAATAATAAAACTCCACGTATTGTTATGAAACGTTATATTTATTAAAAGTTACCTAATAATATTCTTACAATAATATCACTTGAGATCAGTCTTGGATATTTTAGGAATAAATCACGTTTTTGTTTTTTTACGTCTACAGAAGAGATCGTATTGTCTACAGAATAGAACAAAACTGGGCCTTATATAATCACATCAATAAGATCAAGAATAGAAACAATAAATAAAAACTTTTTTACAAAAAAAACAACCGACTTCCAAAAAACACACTACAAAGTGAAAAAATAACTTTAATTTTGGAAGTCGTTGTCTTTGGATCTGTGTTTTAGTTTTTTGCCACCGACTTCCAAAATTAAAGTTATTTTTCACTTTGTAGTGTGTTTTTTGGAAGTCGGTTGTTTTTTTTGTAAAAAAGTTTTTATTTCTCGCTTTTTAGTGGGTCTGTTTATAATTTGTATAAGTTACAATAGTCTAATGTCAATTGCTCTTCACATGTTACAATATATTGCTTTTCCCGATGCTGGGACGTTAATTGTTGAGGAGTTCTGCTGGTAAGAACCAGGAGAACTCCTCAACAACCACTCACCACACGCATTGTGTGACGAGCGGAAATTGCTTAGCAACCATATTAAAGTAATCGAATCGCAACCCGTGAACTATTTATCATTGAGTAGGTCCGGTAGCCATCTGTGGTCTTCATCATCAGTTCCACTTCACCAAGTGGTGCTTTCCGAGAGCAAATGCACGAGCTACTATAAAAAATACCCAAATCGCTATAGGTGTGCCTATAATATTTGAAGAGTTCCTTCGATTTCTCCAGGATCCCATCATCAGAACTGGATTTTGACAAAAATGGGACCATTTGGGAAGTATACCCTTTCCAACAAAAAAAGAATTTTTCAAATCGGTTGGCAAGCGACGGAGTTATGCGCGAACAAACATAAAAAAAAAAATACAAACATCCGAATTGAGAACGGAAGTTCTCAATTCGGATGTTTGTATTTTTTTAGAAGTCGGTTAAAAAGAAAATAAAATGGAGTTCTCCTTAACCCCTAAACCAGTTATAATCAAATTTTTTTACCAATTCAGTACAAAAAAATAATCAAAATTTGTCCACAGAACAGACTTCTTGCTCTGTGGGCATATAAAGGAAGAGAATATTAAAATACATTAAACTCGTCTCTCATGAAATTCACTAGCCGTTTTTTTGTGATGAATCTTCAGAAGCTTCAGAGTCGTCTAAATCTGAAAGAAAGAAAGAAAGAAAAGAAAGAAAGATAGATTCTTTTCTTCTGGGGTGGGGTGCCTTTGGTTAAAGATTTCGATAGAAAGATCTGGTGTCAGTCTATCTGAGAGCCCTGGTGAAATTGGCTCAGTCGGAGCCTCAGGAATAGCTGGCAAATACTCAGATGAGGAGTCTGGCGATGCTGATCTTTCAGGGCAATCAGGTGACAAATTGTACAAGGATGAATTAGGAGTGGCATATGATTCTAGAAGTGCTAGGTATTACCGAATCACTTATTTGGTTTATTGGGATTTGACCCTTTTCGTAATGTGGACATATCTGGTGAGGAGCACACACCAAACACGTAAACGTCTCGCGTGGATAAGTCTTGGCTCTTTGACACTCCATGATAACTGATGAATTCCAAGCGTACCTTTGAAAGGTTGTGTAATGCTATTGTCCATTAATTCTTGAATTTCAAGAACTAGTGATTAATTGATCCTATAAACTTCAATTCCTTTACAATAGTTCCCCAAGCATGTCATCATCTCATCCAAACTAGCCACATCATGGCCTCTTGCAACGTGGTTGTCGCAAATTCCGTTTGATGCAACCACCGACTCCATCAGGTGCACCTTTGCCATGTCCGCGTTAGATATAATGCCAAAAGATAGAATCAACACTAAACTCTTGGCATAAGTAAGATGCTATCAATTTGGTTAAAACATAATTAAAAACAAATACATTCTAATTGAGAAACACCCTTTTTGAAATAGATTAAAAAGCGAGTAATACCACTGTTTTTTTTTTTCAAATACAGTGAACTTTCACTACTAATTCACTTCTGTTGACATAAATCCCTTCTGTAGACACTAAGTCTACAGTAAAGATGTCTACACGAGAGACAAATTTTGATAAATCATAGATGGCATCCTACATTATGAGATTAAAATCTAAGCAATGTGATATTTGCATACCGCGCCCATACGCCCATACAATCTTGATATTTTTATTTATTTGAAAAGGCTACTTACTCAGATATACTTGGCACAGGAAAAAAACCCTGATCTCGACCATAAACTTGTGTAATTGAACAAAATTGAGATTTTTTGCGTCACACGCACTTTACGTAAAATTCACAACCGAGCAAATGACAGAGAATACAGTGCTACCAACACAAAAAGCAAAATAATAACGATGCGTTCATCTTTGGCAAATTTTTGGCTTATTTTATGTGTCTACAGAAGTAGACCCAAAATCTGTGAACAACATGTTTATACGTTTTATCTCTAAATTTTGAATTATATATTTTTTAATACGTTCTGTTATGTATATTTGCCAATAGAACTAATGTAATAAAACGAAATAAAAGTATAAATAAATAAAAGTATTTTTAAATATCTCTTAAACTCAACTACTTGGCATCCGAACAGTCTACAGAAGGAGATTTTTTCAGATTCAAAAGGAAGAAAAATAATGTAAATTTCAGTAAAGCGCTAATGTTTTATGAAATATTTTAAGTTTTCAAGACGACATAACTATTAAAATGTATTTATTGTTGTATAATATTAAAATAACGGTTTTAGGTTGCATGAACAATTTTTTTTCGTTATTTGTGTATGACCCGAATATACATTTGGTCATGCCTCGGAAAGCACGGAAAGCCGTTGGTCCCGGTTGTCATTCGTAGATCTCTGACAGTCGTTACAGGTAGTCGGAAGCCTGAAAGTCTGATAATCAGTCTTGCGAAGTGGTAGGTGTAAACCTAGTAACTGGGTTATGAAGGTCAGATATGCAGTCACTCCATGTAAAATACTGTTACTCTAGTAAGTTTGACTCGAAAGAGCATGGCAGTTGAGAGTTTGTCATGCTCACTGATGATGTCTCGCTGATGGTGGCGCGTGTGTTGGATCATTCGGTTCCCTACAAAATTGTTGAGCTGGATGGTGCTGATCCACGCGTCATGTTCGTGAACGGGCGCCGTCAGTTGAGACTGGTCATCTTTTATATGCCAGGGGCTTACTTTTAATGTTATATTTTGAATTGTTTTTTATTTTTTTTTACATTGTTCTCACTTAGAAGCAACAAGAATATAATGTGCCCCGGATGTTGCTTTCTGACTAACTGACCGACTCTTTGACAATTTAAAGGTGTGACTCTTTGACAATTTTAAAGAAATAAATGCTTTGAGTTTGAGTTTGCAGTGGGACAATAATAGGGCGGTATTTAAAAAAAAAATTAAATACCTCTTCTGTAGTTTACAAGGGCTAACGGAGCCCTTGTAAAGAAACTACAGATACAAAAATAGTCACTAGTTCTTTTACAGTGTTTACTGAGACTACTGAGAACAAACGACAATTCATCCTCTTTCAGGCCTCTAGCGATAACATCAGTGATAATAGTGACCACAGTGGCCATCACCACATGGACATGCATCTTACGTGACGATACATCGCCGACGCCTGTCGGTAACCTGGCGAAGCTGCAACCGCAGTTGCAGGACTTCCTTATTGCTTATGGGATACTGGCTTTTCAGGTAATTTGCGAGATTTTTAATTAATTCTAGCAAAATTATCAAAAAATAAAAGTTTGCCTGGTTGCTCAATGTTTGTCTTTCTGTCAATTAAATGCGAGTTTCAACAATGAAACTGAACGAAACCGCGTGAAAGAGCTGTCAGTGTCATCATTTCAACGTAATATTGACACTGACAGGGCAACAGCTCTTAAAAGGGGGATTCACTTCTTGATGTCACCCAAAAGAGACCCCCCAAAAAAATCATTTATGTATTTAACACGTCCGTATTTGGGCCACAGAAATTGAATGTGTTCCTTTCAACTTAATCGGATCGCTTCATTAGATTCGAAGTCAATTGGCAATGACAGACGGACAGACAGTCCACACAGACACACGAATGAACCTATAAGGGTTCTGTTTTTTCATTCGGACTTAGGTACGGAACCCGAGCCCGGACTTTTTTTGCAAATGTCTATCTTTTCGACAGGACTTTTCAAATTTCGAAATGGTTAACCCTAATCCAGGGTCCTCATTCTGAAATCTGAATGCCATATTTAACTCAAATTTTCTAGTACCTACTTGTGGATGGACTGTGTGAAATATGACAATAATGGCTAGAAAGGGGGTGACTACCGAGATGGCGACTAATAGAGAAGTATTGAAGAAAAAGACATGTTGAGCTGACCCCAAATAAATTCGGATAAAGGCAAAAGGATGATGATGATGATGATGATGATGATGATGATGATGACTTGTATTAAATCTATTAATTCCAGTTTGACATCCACCCAATGTTGCTTACCCTCCAAGTGGACATGAAGGACAGTAAGAAGATCAACGCGGCCGTGCTCGGGGGCTTCGGGATCACGGGGTTCATGTTCGCGGTCACCACCGTGCTGGCTGCCGTCAGATATGGCACTGATCTTGATAATAATATACTGCAGAGTGAGTTCTTGATTCTTTTGTCGCAAAATACTTGAGGCGAAAGCGCCATTGTCGCCAGGTACCTGAGGGCTTAGACAAAGTAACATTCGATTCGATTAGCGGGGCACGGACCACGGGTCTCGATATGTAATGAATGCATCGACCCTTGCTGCTGTTCTGTTATTATAAATTAGCCTCGAGCGGATGTTAATATTAGCCAAAATTATATATACTCCTCATATCCTAAATTATAGATTTTTGAAGTGAATACTTCTTTATGCGCGTTAAGCGATTTTTGGTAGGGGCTGTGGTAGGGGGAAATCTTATGCCCTTAACAATCGGCGATCATAGACGATTACCTGAAAAACTAAGCTTAACCACTGAACGGATTTCGATAAAAGGCATGGAGATAGATGGCATCCTAGGACTTCCTAGGACTTTGGACTTCAAAAAATTGAAACCTGTAAACCGTTTTTCCAGGAGTACAAAATTCTAACTCTCCCTAGCCTATATATTTATGAGGTCTCAATGTTTGTTATGGTCAATCAAAACTTATTTAGATTGGCCTCAGAAGTCAGTAATAGGCAACAACGTGACGCATTTCGCCTCTATGTGCGCCGAACCTGTACAAAAGTGTGTTTCACATGGCTCCTGTAATTTTTAATAAGTTACCTAAAGAAATAAGGGCAATGAATACTGCCTTATTTAAGAAAAATCTAAAGAGCCTTTTAGTTAATAAATGTTACTATAACTTGAACGACTACTTAAATGATAATTTTTCCAAACTCAAGATCTCACAGTGACATCAAGAACTCTCTGACTCGTAGAATAATATTATGCATCTGTTTCTAAATAATTAATCTGTTAATGTATTGTAATAATAGGAATGACATTGAAGTATTTTAATTATTATTATTAAATAAATAATTAAATTGTATTAATATAACTTTATTTAGGACATTCCATTAATTTAAACAATTTTTTTTTATTTTCTATATCTAATTTTATATATATATTTTTTTTTTTAATGTCAACCTTTTGATTAACCATGACTGTATACATTTTGCATGCCTTACGTACGGTAGAATCACTTGAAACATACATTTAATAACACCATTGTAACAGTGTTTTCTGCAAAAATAAATAATTTGATTTGATTTGATTTAGGGAAGGACATAGTCTACTCTTTGTCTCAAAAATAATCCTAAAGGATAAAGGGGATGAACGCTTAATGATCGCCGATTGTGGAGAGGCGCCGTTACGGCTTCGCGTCACCGCGTCACCGTGACACCACGACATGCATAGTTAACATAATAGTTATTTATGCAACTGACGTATAATAAGGGGTATTAAAACACGAACGAGTATCACATTAGTGTTTTAATACCTAATTATGTACAGTTGCATACAAGACTTTATCTACATCCATGTTATCAATCCTCTATAAAAGGTTCTGAAACAGTTTTTTGCAATACTAATACTCGTATCGAACATGGCGGCCGGCGTCAATTATGCCGGCGTATACGACGTGAATTCGAATAAGTTCTTTTTTTAATTACGGCGCTCTTGTAGTGAAACGCGCGTGCATTACAATGTTCTTTTTACATTGTGACTCAGTCTGTCTGTCTGTCACAGCTGGATATCTCAAGAACTACTAATGCTATCAACTTGAAATTTGGAATAGTTTTAGAAGACGTTTACTCAACTATTTTGGAAATAAGAAAGTAATAAAAATATTTATATTTTATTTGCAACAGGGACTGAAAGGGGGGGGGGGGGTCTTAAAAAGCAAAGTAGAGCTACTAGGGCATGTGGGGTATCATATGAAAGAACTCTGTTTGCACATTCTCTAACATATTTTTTCTTTTTTTTAACCGACTTCTAAAAAAGGAGGAGGTTCTCAATTCGGATGTTTGTATTTTTTTAAGCCGCATATTTTTCGAGTTTTGATGGAAAATGTAAAAAAAATACCGTTCCCCCCATCTCCGAAGTTTGGAAAGAGAAAAATCTGAATTTATTCTATGTAACAGAAGCTTTTTCAGAAATCGGAACGGAACCCTCGGTGCGCGAGTCCGACTCGCTCTTGACCGGTTTTTATTTATAGTAACTTGTGCATTTGCACTCGAGCACCATTTGGTGAAGTGGAACTAATGGTGAGGACCACATATGGCGATCGGAACTACTCAATACTTAATAAGTATTTCACGGGTTGCGGTTCGATTGTCCAATTTATGCTCGTCTGTCACAATGCACTATGGTAAAGTGGAGCTGGTGATTTCACCTTCAGCTCCAGTTCTCCTGGTTCTTACTAGAACTCCTCAATAATAAACGTCCCTGAATCGGGAAAAGCAATATTTTGTAAAAGATGATGAGCAGTTGCTATTGTCACTTAGAGAAATTACAAAGTGACCCACTAAAAACTGAAAAATAAAAAACTTTTTTACAAAAAAAAAAAAAAACAACCGACTTCCAAAAGAAAACTTCAAAATGAAAAATAACTTTAATTTCGTTGGCAAAAAACTAAAATACAGATCTAAAGACACCGACTTCCGAAATTAAACTTATTTTTCACTTTGAAGTTTTTTTTTTTGGAAGTCGGTTGTTTTTTTTTTGTAAAAAAGTTTTTTTTGTCTACTTTAAGTTGTTGGTTGAAATCGAAATCCTGAAATCGTGAAAGAATTAGCTGTCTGTTTCCCTCCATTTTGGTTGGGTTATCCGAACAGAAATGTATGGAGCAGCTGATTTTTTTTCGCGATTTCAGGTTTTAAAAAAAAGAAAAAATAATTGCGCGCATTAGTTACTCCGAAAATATATCGATTTGAATGATTCCAGTAAAATTATGCCAAACACCAATACTATCTCTTTTTAATTTCTCTACATTTGTTCAGGTATACCGTCTTCCATACCGCTGTACCTGATGTCGTTGTTGGTGACACTTCAGCTGTGCTTGTCCAGTGCCGTCAGTCACTCGGCGCTGTTCCAACATATTGAAGATATACTCAAGATTCCTAGAAGTAAGTACAAGTAAAATTTGGTTTAGACCACAGTCGGTCACAGGCAGTGTCTAGATAGAGACTGCGAACTCTACCGTGCTGCCGTACCTACTTATAAAAAACTTTTTTACAAAAACAAAAACCGACTTCCAAAAAAACACTACAAAGTGAAAAATAACTTTAATTTCGGAAGTCGGTGTCTTTGGATCTGTATTTTAGTTTTTTGCCACCGACTTCCGAAATTAAAGTTATTTTTCACTTTGTAGTGTTTTTTTGGAAGTCGGTTTTTGTTTTTGTAAAAAAGTTTTTATTTTTCACTTTTTAGTGGTTCAGTTTGTAATTTATCTAAGTTACAATAACCCAATGTCAACTGCTCATCACGTTTTACAAAATGTTGGTTTTCCCGATGCAGGGACGTTAATTGTTGAGGAGTTCTCCTAGTAAGAACCAGGAGAAATGGAGCTCATGGTGAAGTCACCATTACCATTATTTTGACGAGCATAAACCATATTAAAGTAATCGAATCGCAACCTAACCTGTTATATACTTAGATATAATTGAGTATTTCCGATGGCCCTCTGTGGTCTTCATCATCAGTTCCAGTTCACCGAATGGTACTTTCCGAGAGCAAATGCACGAGTTACTATAAAAAATACCGAAATCGATATAGGTGTGCCCATAAAATTTGAGGGTTTCCCTCGATTTCCATGGGATCCCATCATCAGATCCTGACTTGATGATCATGGGACCACTTGGGACGTATACCCTTTCGAACAAAAAAAGAAAAATCCAAATCGGTCTAGCCATTTTCGAGTAATCGGGGAACATACATAAAAAAAAAAAAAAAAAAAAAAAAAAAAAAAAAAAAAAAAAAAAAAAAAAAGGTTCCGACGAATTGAGAACCTCCTCCTTTTGGAAGTCGGTTAAAAATTCGTCGCTCCGAAAGTGCGTTGAGCGCACAACTTCTGGCACGGACCGCCTACAAATTCAAATCTTTAATTTGGAAATCATCCATAATGTATTAGTTAGCAATGAGGATCACACCATCACCACCATCACCACCATCACCATCTAATAATAACAATCATCATATCATCTGATAATATTAACATCATTGTTACTTAGTATGAGAACTTACAAACTATGCTGTATTCCAAAGTCAAAGTTAAAAATAAACTTAAAATCAATATTAATATAAAAATCACAATCAAAATTAAATTTAAATCAAATCAATAAGCATTAAATTAAAATCACAATCTGTGCCGGACGGGCGTGATCGATGGACACGGTGAGGTGAAAGGAGTGTGTAAGCCTATCCAGGTTTATACCTATGTATGTGATTAGGCCTCCTAGTCCATACGGCGCTGACGTCCTGCACCTATAGGCTCGGCTATCTGCAACCGATGACCAGCAGCTATGTTCTTGTGAGGGTTCTGAAACTTCTGAAGGATTATTTTCAACAGCATCTTGATAAGTCTTCAGCGGATTTCAGGAGACGACTGGCGCACTCTTTAGGAACAGATTGGTACCATGCCGATGGCTACGAATCTACGATTTGCTATTTTGGCTTGCGCGCTTAGGTACCTCGAAACTTTACCTTACTGAGGACCGCAAATCGTCTCCTGTTTTCAACTTTATTTTCATCTAAGTTTTATTTAATTTTTTTTACAAAATCGCTTATAACTAGCTTAAATATTTCATGAAATACAACATGTGACACATTGTCAGAACCGTCATTAGACCGCGCAACTATTGAGATACCTGAAATTCCTGTAAGGTTATTTACTGAAAAGATATTACTGTGTAAACACTAAAAATTCGATTATTTTAATTTTAAAATATTTTGCAAGCTAAATTACTCGAAAACTACTGAAGCTATTTCAATGGTCTTTACAGGTATCTCAAGCTGGTCTAATGACCTAGAACAATACGATAATTTAAATATCGGCACTATATATTTCAGGGCGTGACGCGCCCTGAAAACCCAAAACGTTAAAACATATTAACAAAAATACAGTTTCAACGTCTATAAACCCAATTAAGTGGGTTTTGTAGATAAACTACAGGTCTAACATTACGCCCAGGTCTAGGTCTTGATCTAGGGTACCTGGGCGCACCAACAAAACTATGAAAACGGCTATATAGCCAGTGGCGTAACTATACCGTTCGAGGCCCATGGCAAATTCATCGGATTTTTACTAAATGTGTAATATTAAATTTTGGGAGTTGGGATTCTCCTCTGACCGGGGGCCCCTTCCGGCTGGAGGGGCCCGTGGCATTTTGCCGACTTGCCACCCTGTAGTTACGCCACTGTATATTAAAAAAAAAAAAACTAAAAAAAAACAAAAAAAAAAAAAAAAAAAAAAAAAAAAAAAAACAAAACAAAAAAAAAAAAACTATATTAACAAAATCTCTTTGATTTCCTAACTTATTAGTCCCGTCTGATTCGCGATCGCACTGACGTGAACTACGACGGTCTCCCGCTACTTGCGCCTATGTGCACAGAGAGGGTCTCGTCGCCGACTATGATTCTACGTTAAGTTGAGAATAAATAAAAAAACTATATCACTATTATTGGTGACGCTTCGTCGCGAACACAATCAAAATTAAATTTCAATCAAATCAAAATTAAATTTAAATCATATCAGTTAAATCAAAGTCTAGTCCTTATGTAGCTGTCAGGTGAAATATATTGTCCCTCGACCCACCCCGTCGTCGCGTCGCATAGCGTTGCTTGCCCGCGCTATTACTTCGTTTTCGCCATTGACTTTTAAATATTAGGTACTGCGTAATCAATGGTTTTCGCTCAGCGTTCTTTCTGACGTTTTTCTTTTTGCTCGGCACCTAAGGGTCCTAGAGTGCTGTTAAATATGCCTATACAAGCCTTTTGTATGAATTGGGCTATCAAATGCAAAAAGAATTTTTAAATTCCGACTGGTAGTTCCAGAGATTAAGGCGTTCAAACAAACAAACAAGCAAAAAAAAGTGTGTGTGTACAGCTACGACGCACGACTGGAGTTTTGCCGTTCCGACTTTCTATTTTTCGGTCATTTATTCAAAAATTTCAATCCATAAAACATACCAAACGAACAAGAATGGTCAACATTATTTCTTTCTTGCGAACCAGTGCAGGAAAGAAATAATGTTGAGCATTCTTGTTTTCGTCTGTTATGTTTCTTTTGATTGCAATTTTTTCTTTTTTTTTTTTTGCAAATTCACTCAAATTTTTCAGCTTAATAGTTTGATCAACGCAATGTAGGTACAGTTGTTTTATCTCACGGAAGCGGGTGAGCCATACTTGTAGATGTAATGCGTATAGACACGCGCTCGACACGCGCTCTTGTGTGCGTACCTGCAGGCAGTGCGCTCTCGAGTTTACGCACACAAAGACAATGTGCATGTAACATTTACACATACAAGTATGGCTCGCCCGCTTTTGTGAGATAAAACAACTTATAGGTTGTTGCTTAAGTATTATGCAATAGTAGTAGTTAATAATGATTGCAAGTGTGTTGCACAATAAATAAATGCTAATTAGGTATTTCTGGTTTTTAATTAGGTACCAAAATAGCTAATTAACGACTGCGAGCAAGCGAGTTTTAGGTACCTTAGACCAGTCGGATTGGAAAAAATATTTTTGCATTTGATAGATCCCAATTCTTGAGGAAGGTTATATATATAGCCGAGCAAAAAGAAAAAAAGTCTGAAAGAACGCGAAACGAAAATGAAGTAGGTAGGTAATAGCGCGGGCCAGCGATGCGACGGGGTGGGTCGGGGGACAAGAAAAAAAAATCACTGAGTGTTTTTTTTTTGGAAGTAGGTAGGTATAGGTACTTATGTGTTTTAGTTGTGTCTTACGACTTTCACGCGAACGAAGTCGCGAGCAGAAGCAAGTAAGAGTATGAACGGCAGAGAGATTTCGACAGTGATGCAAAATCATTTATCATTGTTTTGCGAAAAACTACAATTTGTAATAAGTAACTACATATTTGTAACTTTTTGTTTCAGATTTCTGCTTCCAACGCTGCCTATTAAGATCAAGCATCGTAGCCTTAGGAGTAGTTCTAGCTGAGTCAGTCCCTCGATTCGACTTAGTCATGGGTCTGGTAGGCTCCACCCTCACAGGACCTTTAATGTTCATATGTCCACCTGTATTCTTCCTAAAACTATGCTATATGAAATCCAAAATAGGTTCCAAACATTCCTTCTCCATACAGGCAGAGAAACGAAACGGAACTCAAAATGGCGGGGTTCAAAATGGCGCTTCCCAAAATGGCGATCTGTCAAACAGACCGCTAATAAATGGCGACTTACAAACTAATTATAGAACGTTTACAGAATATGCAATAGACATGAGGGCAGAAGATGAATATGCTATAAAATGGTATGATGTTGTTTTAGCATTGATTGTAATGACTATAGGTATAGTAGCAACTGTGGTTGCAACCTACTCGAGTTGGTCGAATTCTATAGCGTATGCAACGTTCAGTCCGCCATGTTTGATGAACGCTACTGAGGCGGCTAGAAGTTTTCTGCAACTGCCTATGTCGATTTAGAAATAAAGATCTATAGAGATTAAATAAAATAAGTAATATCGACGGAAGAATAGACGAAATGACAGATTGCAGAAAGATTTCTAACGTTTAAGCATGGCGATGTGTCATTTTGTCTATTCTTGTGTCGACAAAACCCATCTCTATGGTGGTCATGGTAGGTACGCGTGCTGGCTTTACTAGTAAGATTTTCCTGTCATAGATCACTCAATAGCAAATCCTTTTGCTGAGTCCGGCCGTCGATAGAAAGCGTTCTTGACACTTGTCAGTTTAATACCTGTGCCTCGGCTTTTATAACTGTGCGCTTGGAGTTGTCAAAATCGTTAGATGATTGAATTCGGCACCTGTTTATCTCCTCAGCCCCCGTCGATGCTTCTCTGCGGTCCTGTCGCCTGCACAGTTCTATAATATTATTCGTTAAGTTGTAATTGTTATTTTAAATACATACACTGTAATATTTTGACGTTGACTGACGCACAGTTAGAAAAATCGGGTTATAGCGAATACTTAAGTGTTTTGCGAATTTGATCCTCATCAGTAACTAGAAATTGTCCAACTGACAGGTGTCCGAAACGCATTTTCTCGACGGCCAGACTGTAACTGTATTTAATAAATCATTCTAAGCTATTTGTTACGCCATGAGTCCATGACATTTTATTTTACAGTGAATAATGTTTATACAACGTGTAACGTTAAATGCGCAAAACCTCTTAGGGGTCATTGTACTCATCATTATGAACAACATTTACTATGGGACCAAACCTGAAATCACGAAAAAAAAACAGCTGTTCAGTACATTTCTGTTCGCATACCTACTTAATTCGTCAAAATGTACTGTAAAAGTGGGTTTACTATCCAAAATTGGTCGAAAGTTATTCTTTTTTTACGATTTGTACCTGTTTGATTTGATAGGCGAATATAATTACCTATTAAATTATATGTTAGCACGGTCTGTAAAAAAAGGGTTAGGATTTGTTAATACCTAGTTATATAAGCAACTGACGTATAATAAGGGGTATTAATAGTATCACATGAGTGTTTTAATACCTAATTATGTACAGTTGCATACAAGACTTTATCTACATCCATGTTATGAATCCTCTATAAAAGGTTCTGAAACAGTTTTTTGCAATACTAATACTCGTATCGAACATGGCGGCCGGCGTCATACGACGTGAATTCGAATAAGTTCTTTTTTTAAATTACGGCGCTGTTGTAGTGAAACGCGCGTGCATTACAATGTTCTTTTTTTTAAAACGAGTTGCATTATGAAATTCAGTACAACATTAAAACACCCGTTTGGATGCTATTATGGTTACCATGGTTACTATGACACTGGCTGTTTTAATGTTGGCAATAAGCTAACTATTTCAGAAACTTTTATAGAGGGTTTATAGCATGGGTGTAGATAAAATACTTAAATAAATTAATAATAAGTACTGAACTTTGGCCTTGTACTGGCTCCTAATGAATTTGAAATTAGAATAATTTAAGTTGAATATTGTTAGTTGTTGCATTTCAACACGCGTCAACCGCTGCATTATAAACCTTATTTCAATGATATAAAAGTCAAAGTAACATGACATAAATTTACTAATGACAGTTTATTTTTGTTAATATTTTTTTTATAGCTTAGATCGCTAAGTAAGATTCTTGTAATACAGGTTTACGTATTTTTTTTACAGTTTTTGTTGGTTTATTTAATTACTTAATAAGAATAGTCTCCCGTTTTCCTCTTGCTTGCGGAGCCTGTGTGTGTGAACGAGAGGCAAAAAACGAGAGAAAGATAAGTAGTCAAACCGCCGTTTTTTATAGTAATTTAACGGACGTAGGTAAGTACATTCATCTCTATAAGTTCAAAATGTCATTAGAACAAATCTAACTTAGAGATCAATGATGATGATTCATATGGTTACAATTATGTAAATACATGTTTGTTATGGTTGCGAATCATACTTTGATCAACATTATAACTTGACACTGAACCGCAAATTGTAAAAATCGTAAGAAAATTTGAATATCGCGAGCATAGACTTATAAAAAAAGATGGACTCCGCGCCACGAATATCGAAAGTGAAGCACCGTACCGATCTATGTGTGCATGATTTGAGTACCTGCAAAGACGGCGTCGCTCGTGTCACGTAATGGCGGCCGGTCGGCATACTATGATGTAAATGTGTGCGCGAGGCGTGTTTGTACAAACGGTCCGGCATACTTACTGTGCTTCACTTTCGATATGCGTGGCGCGGAGTCCATCTTTTTTTATAAGTCTATGATCGCGAGCTGCCTTTGCGTATTCACCTTAGCATGATGCAAATGACAATCATGAACAAAATACTTAGAACTTTAATGACTATGAAATTAAACTGATAAATATTATTAGATTTGCCTTTTATTCAACGTTACAACAATTACAACATCAGTCATAGAAATTAGCCCGATACATTATATAGGAACAACAAATTATGATTAAAACTTTATTTCTTATTTCCTTTTTAAATGTTTACAGATCTGCTTGATTTGAATGACAATTCACAAACACGCTGTCTCATGTACAGACGCCAGCAGGTCAAGCCACCCCCGAAACTGTCGAATTTTCCCAATGAACCTTGAACTTATTGCTTTAGCGATAAAGATGAAAATCTATTAAAGAAATTTGACAGATTGTAGTAGCTTGATGTGCTGGCGTCGGTACCTATACCTAGTCAAACTTGTAGGTACCTACTTACTCTTTCCAACCATTTTACTTTTGACATAAGCACGTCTATGAAGTTCCTTATTTATTGACAGTCAACCATAGACGAAAAAATGCAATACTTCATGGACGCTGTATTTTCTTTAAAATAATACATCAATGTGTTAAATCGTCGTGAATATTCTTCATAAATAAGTCGATAAGAAATCGAATCGGTAACGCGTTAGGACATCACTAATTGATTAGTACTCGAACTGTCAAAAGTAAAATAAATGGTTGGAAAGATTATAGAGAAGAGAGAAGTTTTAATTTACTGAAAATTGTTGTCAAAATTGATAAAGGGATTACGAGAAGACTACATACGGATAGGCATTACTTACTACCAGTAAAAAAAATGGAACAGAATCTGTATGAAATTATCTGCCAGATCCGTTAATGTACATATCAGGTACATATTTAGTTTTAATTAATCGTAAAAAAAAACAAATCTGCAAGCATTTTTTATTTATTATACAATGTGGAGACAACAACACAACAATAAATGAAAACACTCACATTACAAATGCATAGGAGTATTTTAAAACTATCAAATAAATCCTAACATCGAAAATAAAAAAGTTACTTAAGTACTTATATTTTTCAAACAAACTAAATAGTAGTGATGGGCTGATTGTGGATTTTGTCGATCTTTGACTATAGAGTCTATGCGGAAAGAGAATAGTCATAAGATTTGAGGACGCAGTTGTGCTTAGTTACCGTATTTGTGATGTTGTCAACACTGTTACGTCATTATAGTGCAACCTAGTGCAACTGTAATATCTTGATTATTTTGAGGCTGTGTTAGAATATTATAATTAATAATATATTTTTTTTTTTATGTTTAATGTTTTCAGATTCTCTCTTATTAATATTGTTTTGATGAAATTTCTAATAATCAAAATGTTAGTTCCATTTTACACCACGCCAATATTCTCTTTCCGCACAGACTCGGCTATATTGACTAAACTATTGGATAATAATATATTCGGTTGAATTTTTGTATGCTGACAGGCATCCTTGGATATACATAGCTTAATTTATTAATTTACTGTCGCATTTTCATCCCCACCTTGTATTCAGTTAGAAAATAATTTCAAATATTCTCTTTTCCATATTCTCAGGTCCATTTTTTTCCTTTTTCTTACAATATACGTATTGACTGGCTTATAACTAGAGATCGGATAATCGGATGCATATTAACCTAAAGTTAATATTTCGCTAACAAAGTATGGAAGCGGCTTCTTAGCATTTTTTTTCTTACTATAAATCCCGGGATTCAAGAAAATGTGGGAATGCACAACTAATCGGATACATGGTATGGAAACGACTTCATAAATAACGTGATTTATTTATTTGGAAATACCGGGAAATCGGGATCACATAAATATTCCGTTTGTTACACGTGATCCCCGCGAGAAATACAAAGCTGCCGAATTAAAATGGTTGTCCCTGGAAAGTACCGTCACTATATCGGTGGGGTTGTTTTCATGGGTTTCGAGAATGTTAAAGCCGATAGTAACGTGAAAATGCAAATCCAAGATGGCGGCTGCGAACATTTTCAAATTTTTCGTCATGGGTATCGTTTTCATGCTTTTCGAGGATGTTAAAGCCGATAGTGATGTTAAAATGTAAATCCAAGATGGCGGCTGCCAACATTTTAAAATTTTTTGTCATGGGTGACGTTTTCATGGTTTTCGAGGGTTGTAAAACCGACAGTGGCGTTAAAATGTAAATCCAAGATGGCAGCTGCTAAATTTTCTAACTTTTCGTCATGGGTGTCGTTTTCATAGTTTTTGAGAGTTTTAAAGCCGATAGTGGCGTTAAAATGTAAATCCAAGATGGCGGCTGCGAAAATTTTCTAATTTTTCGTCATGGGTGTCGTTTTATTGGTTTTCGATGGTGTTAAAGCCGATAGTGACACTAAAATGTAAATCCAAGATGGCGGATGCGAATATTTTTTTAATTTTTCGTCATGGGTGTCGTTTTCATGGTTTTTGAGAGTTTTAAAGCCGATAATGGCGTTGAAATATAAATCCAAGATGGCGGCTGCGAAAAATTTCTAATTTTTCATCATGGGTGTCGTTTTATTGGTTTTCGAGGGTGTTAAAGCCGATAGTGACACTAAAATGTAAATCCAAGATGGCGGCAGCGAATATTTTTTAATTTTTCGTCATGGGTGTCGTTTTCATGGTTTTTGAGAGTTCTAAAGCCGATAGTGACACTAAAGTGTATATCCAAGATGGTGGATGCAAATATTTTTTAATTTTTCGTCATGGGTGTCGTTTTCATGGTTTTCGGGGGTGTTAAAGCTAATAGTGACATTAAAATGTAAATCCAAGATGGCGACTGCAAAAAAATTCAAACTTTTTGTCATGGGTGCCGTTTTCATGGTTTCCGAGGGCTTAAAGCCGATAGTGACACTAAAATGTAAATTCAAGATGGCGGATGCGAATATTTTTTGATTTTTCGTCATGGGTGTCGTTTTCATGGTTTTTGAGAGTTTTAAAGCCGATAATGGCGTTAAAATGTAAATCCAAGATGGCGGCTGCGAAAATTTTCTAATTTTTCGTCATGGGTGTCGTTTTATTGGTTTTCGAGGGTGTTAAAGCCAATAGTGACACTAAAATGTAAATCCAAGATGGCGGAAGCGAATATTTTTTAATTTTTCGTCATGGGTGTCGTTTTCATGGTTTTTGAGAGTTTTAAAGCCGATAGTGACACTAAAGTGTAAATCCAAGATGGTGGATGCAAATATTTTTTAATTTTTCATCATGGGTGTCGTTTTCATGGTTTTCGGGGGTGTTAAAGATAATAGTGACATTAAAATGTAAATCCAAGATGGCGACTGCAAAAAATTTAAAATTTTTCGTCATGGGTGTCGTTTTCATGGTTTTTGAGAGTTTTAAAGCCGATAGTGACACTAAAGTGTAAATCCAAGATGGTGGATGCAAATATTTTTTAATTTTTCATCATGGGTGTCGTTTTAATGGTTTCCAAGGGCTTAAAGCCGATAGTGGCGTTAAAATGTAAATCCATGATGGCGGCTGTGAACATTTCGGTCGGTTTTACAACACTTGAAAACCATGAAAACGACACCCATGACGAAAAATTAGAAAATGTTCGCAGCCGCCATCTTGGATTTACATTTTAAAGTCACTATCAGCTTTAATTCCCCAGAAAACCATGAAAACGACACCCATGACGAAAAATAAAAAAATATTTGCATCCGCCATCTTGGATTTATAATTTAGTGTCACTATCGGCTTTAACACTCTCGAAAACCAATAAAACGACACCCATGACGAAACTTAGAAAATGTTCGCAGCCGCCATCTTAGATTTACATTTTAATGTCACAATCAGCTTTAACACCCTCGAAAACCAATAAAACGACATCCATGACGAAAAATTAGAAAATGTTCGCAGCCGCCATCTTGGATTAACATTTTAATGTCACTATCGGCTTTGACACCCTCGAAAACCAATAAAACGACACCCATGACGAAAAATTTGAAAATTTTCGCAGCCGCCATCTTGGATTTACATTTTAATGTCACTATCAGCTGTAACAGCCACGAAAACCATGAATAGTACCCATGACGAAAAATTTGAAAATATTTGAAGCCGCCATCTTGGATTTACATTTTCAGCAGCTTTCACCATGGGACCAACTCTGAAATCACAAAAAAAATTACGATGTTTGAAACAAAAGTTCAATATCTACTCGACCAAAATGTATGAAACAGCTGACTTATGTTTCGTGATTTACGGGTTGATCCCATAGTGAAAGTTGCTCATGAGTAGAACAAGCTATGAAAATTTAGTGATAAAAAAGTTACCCTTTAAAAAAATACTTAATTTATCAATTCCGGAATCGCGACATTTTGACGATCGACACAAAAGTGCATTCCTTAATAGCCAAAACCTAAACGTAAGTACACATACGAATGTATACGTAACTATACATTCGATTATATAATCAGAACTATTAATTTGTGAATCCCGGGATTCGGGGATACAAAAGTACAATACATATTAGCCAACACCTGAACGCAAGTACCTAACTAAAACATTCGATTCCAAAATCAGAACTTAAAAATTTTCGTTCCGGAATCCCGGGTTCTTTTTTTTTTTAAGTGCAATCCATATTAACTAACATCTGAACTTAAGTAAATAATACATTCGATTCTATAATCAGAAGTCAAAATTGGCCGATACCGGAATTCTGGGATTTTTTAATCCAAAAGCCCACTCCATACTTAGCCAACACCTCAACTTTAGGTTAATATGCATCCGATTATCCGATCTCTACTTATAACCCACGCCTAGTACAAAAATAACCTTTCTTTCAATCGAATCTTACATACCTATCTTATACAGCGTTTAGCATTTTAAACATGATTATTATAATTATAATAGGTAATAGTTATAGTGAATTTGTGACATTTTTTATTATGGCTCTTCACTTCTACGAACTTAGCAGTAGACCTCGTCTAAGCTGAACTGACGCGACCCACTACTATAGGTACTTAGTTCGATTCAAACTAATTGCGGCTCGGCTGAACGTCAATCAGCCGTAATAGAAAACAGCTCCAGCTCCATATTTTGGCTAGACGTTTTGTATTACGCCGTATTATACAACCCAGCGGCGACATACACACCGATATTGGGTGTCCGAGCACGGTCCGTCCACGTCCCGGGCACGGCCCTGGGGGCCTACTCCCTAAGTCCGTCCGTCCGTCCGTTCGTCCATCCGTTTGACATAACAATCCATCAAAACAAGCGTAAAAGTTAATTTTTTCGGACGGGTAAAACACATCGGGAGTATAGACAACTGTCAAATCGTGTTGTCATTCATATTTCGTTCGGGCCCCGAACCAATCATCTGTCCGTAGGTGATACGGAGTAGGGAACGCCCGTAACGAAGGCCGAAACTGCAGACTTCGTGCTTATGGAGTAGACCCCCTGATATGTGTAGATATACCTTCTTCTCTCTTGCTTCTTACTATCTACATCCTCTCGAAAAATTAATATTTGACAACACTGCCTGTAACACCCTTGCATTGCCAACCTGAGAGACAAAGATCACCCATCGAATGTCCTAAGACCTAACGTCAGTCCATAAGCATACGCACCATTTCCGAATGTTTTTTTTAAATTTCAATACTTAATATCATATTTTTACACCTATGGTCTCGTATAGTACCCACTAATATTGACCGTTAGTCCAATCTGTCATTCGTAAATCTTTGACAGACGTTACGGGTAGTCAGAATCAGAAGCCCGTAAGTCTGACAACCAGTCTTACAAAGGGGTTCCGTGTTACCCAGTAACAGAGTTGTGGAGGTCAGAAAGAGCCAGTAGCTCCTTGGAAGCCGACCCTAACACATTTAGGAAATGGCTAGGCAGATTGACTAGTACCAATATTATAACGTAAATTTTTGATCCATTCCAAAGCATCCAATCAAAACATAAACAAGAACAACGGCCGTTCGATAGTTATGCCTCTAATCAATTTGCCTCATATTAGGTATTTTTCATTTCACTGGCACTACGAGAACATTAAAATTATACAATATTATGGCCATTTATATTAAAAACTTTAACATTAAACAATATTATGGCCATCTACAATAAACAAATAAATT
Organism: Cosmia trapezina; assembly: GCA_905163495.3. Classification (NCBI taxonomy): domain Eukaryota; kingdom Metazoa; phylum Arthropoda; class Insecta; order Lepidoptera; family Noctuidae; genus Cosmia; species Cosmia trapezina. The sequence goes on along the minus strand of LR991040.1, from coordinate 14,412,487 downwards.
ATGTTAATAATGTTAGTCTAAACTAATATTATAAAGAGGAACAATTTATGACTTTGTATATATGGACTTTATTTGTATAAAGATCTAAATTTGTGACTTTGTATATAGGGGGTAATCTTAGGAACTACTGATCCAACTCCGAAAATAGTTTCGTTAATGGGAAGCTACAGAATTGCCGAGTATCATAGGAGATATGTTCAAACAACACATTTCACACGGTCAAAGTCGCGGGCAGAAGCTAGTAATTAATATCACACTAATATGAATAACAATAAATGAATTTGAATTTGATATTATAAAGGCGAAAGTTTGTGTGTTTGTTATTTCTTCACGCTCAAACGGCTGGACCGATGAGGATGAACTTTGGTATGTAAATAGCTTGTACCCTGGATTAACACATAGGCTACTTTTTTCCCGGCCTACGCGGGTGAAACCGCGGGGCGCAGCTTGTAATTACTAAATGCAATACAGGTAGAGTTTATTGGGGAAATGTGGTTGTTTCCACGAGAGAGCGCTGAGTCTTTGTCAGTTGTCAAAGTCATCTTGAAGACAAAGCGACCAATCGCCAACAAGAAAAAATACTTAGTACCATCTCGCGGCAAAGAGGAACTTCATTGGCAGCTGAATGAAAGTAACAAACACTTAGCGCCATCTACGCGGAACTAATTTGTCAGTATTCTTCTCCATTACGACAGTGAGGTAATTCTGATTGATGATAATTTCTAACAATCGCAGCGGCATTTTATATAGCGACAGCGAAAGACGGCGGCCGATAAAATGGCGTCTAATCATTTCAATATGTTGCCAATGTAATGTAAAACGCCGCTGCGTTTAGTAGAAATTATCATCAATCGAAATTACCCCAATAAACCTTATCTAAAAAACACACCGAAATAAAACAAGATATTATTATGAACCGACATAAATGCAAGAATATCAAATTAATAAGTCTATACCATCAACCATAAATCAGCAAAAGCAGTCGGGAGAATAGCGGTTGTCATTTGATTTAAACTGACAAAATTTTCGACTTTTGGATTTCTGAACAGCGTTTTGAGAACTCCATCTATAACATTGATTGATGATCATTGATTTATTCGGTACGGAAGCGTATCTAATGGTTGTGAACCCAGATTTGACACAATGACATGCTACAAGCGTAAATGAGCTGGGGTGTAACATACATAGAAAGTAAGTATTTGAGTATTGATTCCTAAAAATCGCTAAATATTTATGTTGTTTCTGTAATGCCATATCAATCATTATAATATTATTATGGTTTTACTATAGGATAGGTGAAGAATTGCCAAACTTAAGTGGCAGTGGGCGAAGCACATTGCTCGAGTATGAATGTGGATCTATAAGAGTAGGGGAAGACCATTAAAACGTTGCATGGACTGTGCGAAAGATTATATGGCTAGAAAGGGGGTGACTACCGACATGACGACTAATAGAGAAGTACGAGTATGGAAGAAAAAGACATGTTGTGCCGACCCCAAATTAATTGGGACAAGGGCTGGAGAATGATGATGATATAGTTTTTTATTTATAGTTTTATAAGTAAACGATATATATATTTAAATGTATATTATATTATTATAGTATAGGTTTATTTACTATTGCCATTTGGTAAACAAATATGGCGTACTAAGGTTTAGATTTTGTGACAATTAAGGTGTTTAAATAGTTAATTAGAAGCAGTTTCCGCTGTTATTCATAGTGTATGTATATCTTACACAGATGAATACCTTCATATCTTGTTTAATTGATGCAAAAACTTTTGATTTTTGTAGTGTTTTGTTTGCTGTACTTCTAACACATTTGAGATACACACTGTAGATATGTCGCAGTCAACTGTTCAAATTAGCCGTTTGGTCAACAGCCTAGAATTTCACTAAACTCCGCCATTCAATCAATCAATCAAATGGCGGCGGTTAGTGAATGGCTAGGCGGTTGACCAAACGGTTAATAAAACCAGTTGGCTGCAACAGATACACATCTATACTATTATTATAAAGAAGTTACATTTGTGAGTTTGTATATAGGGGTAATCTGCGGAACTATTGATTCGATTCCAAAAATTCTTTCACTAATGGGTAGTTTCACGCTAAGTCTCGGGCAGAAGCTAGTTTTTTATATACAAAGACAAACGGCTTTAAACATAATCGGCCTTATTACAAAACAAGTTTTTTTTTGGCAATAGTTCGCGCCGCGTATGTTTGCCGCTCTGAAACCAGGCTTTCCAATGCGCATGGCATGGCGCGCTGCTGTTTTAGTATAGATATTGACTACTGCGCAGTCATTTGTAGCTTACTTTATAGCGGCAAACTTAAAATGACGCGAACTGTACTTTATACAATCGATACAGTTTTTGTAAAAAGAACCTAACAATGATCGAAGTACAGTTTATTATACAAAACTGACAACTTAGTCCGGTACTGTGTTTAGTTTTGTATTACCTAATTGTATGCGCTAAGATAGCCCGCGAAATTCAAATTTTCTTACGTTTTTTTTTGCAATTTGCAAGTCGTGTCAAGTTCTATGTTGATCAAAATATGGTTTTCGACCGTAACATAAGTTTATATATATTTGCAGAATTAAAATCATTAATATTAGAAAATTTGAATTTCGCGGGCTACCGAAATACAAAAACTTTAAGGCTTGGTAATAAAGTTCAAGCTCGGGGCTCAGTCAAGTTCAACAAAAGACATTTTACGATACATTTACAACTCCAAAACGAAATTACTTCATCTTAGGCAACTCAAGTTGTTTTCCAAACATCTTACGAATTTCTTTCTTATCTAATTTCCCCATCGCATTCCTAGGCATTAGGTCTGTCACCACCATGGTTTTGGGAAGCTGGTACGGCGCTAGTTTCTTCCCAGCTGAATCTTTTAAGTCTTTAAGCGTTAACTTAGCATTATCTTTAAGAACTACGACAGCTGCAACAATTTCTCCATAACTGTCATCTTCTATACCCAATATGGCGACGTCGGCTATGCTTGGGTGATCTAAGATGGCGGATTCGACTTGCAAAGCGCTTACTTTGTAGCCTCCAGTTTTGATGATGTCGACGGAGGTTCGTCCGAGGATCCTGAACTTACCGTCCTCGAATGAAGCCGTGTCACCGGTACGGAACCAGCCATCGTCGGTGAAGTGTGAGGAATCCAGTTTCGGAGCTCTGTTCCAGTACCTAAAAAAAACTTTATTGTTTAAGAATTAAGCATTCAATATTCTCATTGTATTCGCAAACTGGTTCACTATGGTAACATTATTTTGCTGCGAACGCACATACCTAAGACGCGGTACAGCGGTATCGGTCAAACTATAGTAGTAGTAGGTCCCTTCGACCAGCAACTCTTCATTCTATTCGCAAATTGGTTCACTATGGTAACATTATTTTGCTGCGAACGCACATACCTAAGGCGCAGTATAACGGTATCGGTCAAACTTTAGTAGTAGTAGGTCCGTTTGACCAGCAACTCTTCATTCTATTCGCAAATTGGTTCACTATGGTAACATTATTTTGCTGCGAACGCACATACCTAAGGCGCGGTACAGCGGGATCGGTCAAACTATAGTAGTAGTAGGTCCCTTCGACCAGCAACTCTTCATTCTATTCGCAAATTGGTTCACTATGGTAACATTATTTTGCTGCGAACGCACATACCTAAGGCGCGGTATAACGGTATCGGTCAAGTAGTAGTAGGTCCCTTTGACCAGCAATTAACTCTTCATTCTATTCGCAAATTGGTTCACTATGGTAACATTATTTTGCTGCGAACGCACATACCTAAGACGCGGTACAGCGGTTTCGGTCAAACTATAGTAGTAGTAGGTCCCTTCAACCAGCAACTCTTCGTTCTATTCGCAAATTGGTTCACTATGGTAACATTATTTTGCTGCTGTTACTGAATACGATTAAAAGTCAAATTATAGATCCACAGGTCTTACCTGGTGAACACAGCAGGTCCCTTGATAAGCAGCTCTCCCTGGACCGCGTTGTCGGCGACCTCCTTGTGTTTTGTCTCCTTGGAGGGCTGCCAGTCGTACCCTTTCGATTCCACGAAGTAGTCCTTTGACGACAGACCGAGACGTTCCAGGCATATCTATTATGGAAATTACAAGATATTTATAATGGATAGGACATATTAGTGACCTTATTGGTGATGTCCTTCAGAAAGGTCAGGTGCGTAGTACTCGCTACCGGCGTGCGTGTATGACCAGGTGTATGAACGTAAACGAGGCGAAAGGAGTATGTAAGGATCGTAGCAGGTGGCGTGCTGTAGTTTCTGCCTACCCCATGGGAAGAAGGCGTGAGTTGATTTAGGTACTAGCTTCTACCTGCGACTTCGTCCGCATGAAATTTCTTTTACCCCCGACCTACCGCGTCGCATCGTATCACACAATACACTAATACACTACAATTATGCATATAACATAAGATAAGATATACATAAGAATAATTAAGTACATAATATACTAAAACCTTTCTGAAAGTATTTAGATCACGTTAGTGAAAGATTTATCAAAATTGGTTCATTCGTTTTTGAGGAAATCGCGGATAAACAAACACAGATACATTTTTGAAGTCAGTTAAAAATAGGAGAGCATTGATCATGAAAAAGAAAGTTTCCAAACCTGTGTCTCAGGCACCGGCGTCTCCACAGTGACCAAGGGTTCCATCTCCCCCGTATCCTCCCTCACGGACACGATCCTAGCCCCCACTCCGGGTAGAGGCAGCCCCACGCAGCCCACACTCCTGGCCTCCACAGGACGGTAGGGGTTGCTCAACGCCATCCCCACTTCTGACATCCCGAAACGTTCTAGAAGACGCATGCCGGATATCTGGGGAAGAATGGAGAAATTATTACTTACTAGCTGTAGCCCGCGGCTTCGCCCGCGTGGATGTCGGAAATTATCCCACGGGAACATACCACCCGGGATAAAAAGTATCCTATGTCCTAATCCAGGTCATGGTCTATGCATGTGCCAAACTTCATCCCAATCCATTCAGTCGTTTTAGCGTGAAATACGAATAAACAAACAATCTCAATTTCGCATAAACAATATTAGCTATGAATGAATGAATGAATGAATGAAATGCACCGATCACAGCCATCCCAAGATTCACACTAGTCCCTGTTTGCCTCATGTTACATGGTGCAACAGAGACCATTGTATATCAAGGATTAGACCGGGGTCACGGTAATGGTCGGGAAAATGCGCCCTTAGGATATGGATAAGGATTATAGAATAAATATCCTAATCCTAACTAATATTATAAATGCGAAAGTGAGTTTGTTTGTTTGTAACACTTTCACGCTAAAACGGCTGAACGGATTTGGTCGGGGTTTCCTAGCTTAGCTGCGACCAACTTTCGAGGAAAAAACCAAAAAATTAAAAAGAATTTATTTGAAAAAAGCGATTATCTTATCAGATAAGATCAATAAGTACCGTAGTACTACTGCAGTAACATTAAAATGTTTAGGGTTCCATGAGATACTTTTTATACTATAAAAAAATACACGATTTATGTGGAAAGTTCCATGCGGAGCGCGACTATACTCCATTTGAAATGAGATTAGACATACAGTCCGTTTAACTGATTTTGACTTCAATTCCGTAGGCATAAGGTGTAAAGCAAAAAAGTGGTTACAATACCAACTGTTTTCTTCAGCTGTCATTTGTCATGCCACCAACGCAATAGAAGTCAAAATCGGTTGAACGGACTGTAAAAAAGGTTTATTTAAATGGCTAATCTTATTTCAATCTAGGTTCTGCCCACGACTTCGTCCGCGTGAAATTTCTTGCTCCCCCAACTCACCCCGTAGCATCACATCGCCTGTCCGCGCTATTACTTCATTTTCGCTTAGCGTTTTTATTCTTTTTGCTCATCTCCTAAGAGTCCTAGCGTGATGATAAATATTTTTCATATCCGACTGGTAGTTCCAGACATTAGCACGTTCAAACATACAAACTAACTCTTCAGCTTTATCGTTAGTTTAGATGGAGTATACATACAACGTGTCGTTTTGCATCCTCGTCAGACAGGGCTTGATATAGAACATCACACCGAACAACTTTCTCCATGGGACCAACATCGTAATCGCGGACATCCTCGTCAGACAGGGCTTGATATAGAACATCACACCGAACAACTTTCTCCATGGGACCAACATCGTAATCGCGAACATCCTCGTCAGACAGGGCTTGATATAGAACATCACACCGAACAACTTTCTCCATGGGACCAACATCGTAATCGCGAACATCCTCGTCAGACAGGGCTTGATATAGAACATCACACCGAACAACTTTCTCCATGGGACCAACATCGTAATCGCGAACATCCTCGTCAGACAGGGCTTGATATAGAACATCACACCGAACAACTTTCTCCATGGGACCAACATCGTAATCGCGAACATCCTCGTCAGACAGGGCTTGATATAGAACATCACACCGAAAAACTTTCTCCATGGGACCAACATCGTAATCGCGAACATCCTCGTCAGACAGGGCTTGATATAGAACATCACACCGAACAACTTTCTCCATGGGACCAACATCGTAATCGCGAACATCCTCGTCAGACAGGGCTTGATATAGAACATCACACCGAACAACTTTCTCCATGGGACCAACATCGTAATCGCGAACATCCTCGTCAGACAGGGCTTGATATAGAACATCACACCGAACAACTTTCTCCATGGGACCAACATCGTAATCGCGAAAAAATTTTCAACTGTCCCATAGAAAACTTCAATACCTACTCGACGCAAATGTATGGGACGGCTGATTATTTTTTCGCGATTACGATGTTGGTGGAATGGAGAAAGTTGTTCGGTTTGATGGTCTATACCCTTACATTTGACGAGGATGCAATACGACACGTTGTAGTATGGCAAAAGTAATAAAACTCACCTCCTCCCACTTCGTGAACAGCTGAGCCGGCAATGGCGCGGATCCCGCGAGCATCAGCCGCATCCTGCTGCCTAAGGTAGTTCTGACGTACTCCGCGGTCTTCGGGTCCGAGAACATGCGCTCGTGGTCGGCTACCAGGCGCGCATACATCGCGGGCACTCCGTGGAAGACGGTCACTTTGGTCTCGTCTCGCTCGCCCATGCCAAGGAGCCGGGACCATACGTTGTGGGAGACGAAGGATGGTAGCATTCGGAGTCTGGTGGAGAAATAATGTCCAATGGTTATGTGTAAAACATAAATCACTAGCGTGGATTTTGGAAAATATCCCACGGGAACTAACGGTGCTACCGGGAATTCCTTCCTTATTCCTTGTCTACATTATACAAAGTTACTTTTGTGGTCGATAAAACCAATAAATATTTATTCCAACTACGGAACCCTTCACTGGGGTGGTCCGACACGCACTTGGACGGTTTTTAGGGTTCCGTACCAAAATGGTAAAAAGGAACCCTTATGATGCGACTCAGTCTGTCTGTCTGTCTTAGATGACTTTTTTTTAGTTTTAGATGACGTTTAGTTATTTTGCACATTCTCAAACGAAAAATGTACAAAAAATACCGTTCCCCCCCCCCCCCCTTATGTCCGAACTTTGCAAAGAGAAAAATCTGAAATTATTCTATGTGATAGAAGTTTATGAACTAAAAAATAACAGGAAAAATAAAACGATGTTTCTAAATAGCACACTTTTTCAGAAATCGGAACGGAACCCTCGGTGCGCGAGTCCGACTCGCTCTTGACCGTTTTTTTTTTATCGACACCGTACCTTGCACCCGCAGCAAGCGACTCTACCATAGAGTTGAGCTGCCCGTGTATGTGATGCAGCGGCAATGTATGCAGAACTACGTCATGCGCAGAGTACTGCCACGCGGAGTGCACCGACGATATCTAAATAATTATGTTTTGACGTCATACCTTGCACCCGCAGCAAGCGACGCTAGCATAGAGTTGAGCTGCCCGTGTATGTGATGCAGCGGCAATGTATGCAGAACTACGTCGTTTGCAGAGTACTGCCACGCGGAGTGCAGGCACGATATCTGAGTCTGTAGCATTCTGTGGGTCCATATTACGCCTTTTGGTTTGCTTGTTGTACCTACAAATAAGAGGGTAGTATTTTAGTTCTTTACCAGAGTCTGCTGAGACTATTTTGACGTTGTGTAGCATTCTTTCTTCGATTCTAATGACGTATTGAAATCTCCAGCCCGTTTTCAAAATGGCGACTAAAAACTAAAACTAATATTTGTGATCAATTTTGAAGTCTCATTACAAAACGAGTTCTAACTTTAATCCAAGCCCAAACCTTGGAGCCAGTTATTGTATTTTGAACTTAATTCCGATAAACGTAAAGTTCTTAATACAAAATTAACAATCTAACTCGTGTCTAACGTCAGTTTTTATAAGTCGAACTTGAACAATGTCGAACTAAAAAAATCAAAAAAACTAATCTAGTTCGAAATTCAAAAATGGTTAGATACTTTCAACGTCTACAAGATAAACCTTGTTTTGTAATAAGGCCGTTTGGGTCTAAACTCAACAGTGGACGGGTAACGGCTTTCTTTTTACAGATAACATTTTGAATACTTGTTTTAAAGAAAACCCATAAACCTGATGACACCCAGGTGATATCAGGTATTCTGAGAGAAAAACCAACAACTATCTTGGCTTCTATGTAATAAAATAGCAAAATGCCGCCGTTTATAAACACATAATGATGAACAATTGTGATGTCGCGCCACAACACGAATTTCAAATCGTTTGTGGTGCGAGTTCCGACTCAATATATTGAGACCGTACTCAAGGAAGAGTTTTGGCCGAAGGGTGTCATGTATCGGCGATTCCGCGGAAGGTTACGCGACACCACGCAGCGCAATACGACGCCGTCACTTCGTATGCAATAAGTAGTTTATTTTTGTGTTTTTTATAAATATGTCTGTAAGGAATTTATGTTATGGGTCTTAGTTACCCGAAATAAATGATATATTATTATTATATAATCCGCGGTCCCACCACGGCCCAATAACTGACAGGCGGCGCCAGGCGCGACATCATAAACAGTTTTCGGGAGCCCACTATTGAGTGTGCAAGTCACCCCCTGCCATTTTACCCGTGTATATGGTACCGGCCAAACCCGACTTCAGGCCAAACCGTTTTATGAAGCCGGGGCACCCCGACCAAATGGGTTAGGTTAGGTTAGACCTGTTATCAACCACGCGCTACCCAAGCGGCGGGCGCGTGCTACTTCCAAAGGCTAGGCTGTTAACTAAACGGCTAACTAAGCTAGTTGGCTGAGACATATCACACGTAGGATAAACCGGTTTGGCCTGAAATCATGTTTGGCCAGTAACATACATATAAAACATTGGCCAAACAGGGGCCGTAGTCCTTCCATATTTCTAGGCAACAAGTCCATTTTAGCCACCCAAACTCATAGTCTAAAATCTTTGTTTCCATGTCTTGCAATAGTCCTACACCAACTGGGGGTTGTACTTGGTTGCAATTGCACTAAAGGGATAATCGTCAGTTGGTGACTGATCTTAGCTTCAGCCCCTCGTGCGCCTTCCATAGGTCCGGGACCTACGGGTCCTGAGAAATATCAAAGGTTAAAAAACTCACCACTAGTATAAATAATAAGCGCCTCGTTTTCCCCGTACCAAGCGTTGCTCCTTCCAACATCAGCCAAATTATCCTCAGCTTTAGGCTTCAAGAACGCAGTATTCGGCTGGTACAGCTGAGCCGTTATAACGTTATCCTTGCCAGTTATCAGTAGCGGTTTGGCCATCTCTAACGTGATTGGTCGAATAACTTTCTCGTACTCTTGGGTACAAACTACCAGGCTGGCAGAACTGTCTGAGAGGAAGTATTGGAGCATCTCTGGTGGATGGAGAGGGGTTAAGGGGACCGCTGTAAGAGAAAATTGAAGTTTTCATATGAAGTTATTTATTTAATAAAGAACACTCGAACTATTTTATTTATTTTATTTTATTTTATTTATTTTATTTATTATTTTATTTATTTTATTAAATAAATATAAATAAATAAATAAATATCCTTGGACATTTCACACAACCCCATCTAGTCCCAAGCTAAGCAACCTAATGCTTGTGTTATGGTAACGAGATGGCTGATAAACTACTTATATACAATTTTTTTTTTTGTAAATACATACATATTATAGATAGAAAAACACCCAGACTCGGAACAAATACTTGTAGGTCATACAAATATTTGTTCCGTGCGGGAATCGAACCCGCGACATGCTGCGCAGCAGTCAATCGCTCAACCACTCCGCCAACCAACCAACCAACCACTGTTGAATGTATACATTGGGTAAAAAAAAAAAAAAATAGTCCGTCAGTCAGATAATAAAAAAATATTAGACACGTATTTTTTTGCTTTGTCGTATTAATAAAAATTACTTAGATAAAACGCATTAAAGTTGGGGAGTGGGGGCTCGTTACGGCAGGGTTGCTACACAAATAAGCGGGCCATTATCGGTTCGGGCTAGCGAAAGCCGAGCGGCATTTTCCCCGAACATTCATCTACATAATTATATTCGATTTTACCGGCCGGCTGTGCCGATTAATGTGCCCGCTTGTGTGTAGCAAACCCTCACAACTATAAAATCTAACAAGGCGTGACGTCATTCCACATTTTAACTCAATCGCCGTAATCTTTTGATTACGTAAAAAAAGAAAAAATAATAAATTATAATATTTTTTAATAATCTACATGACGGACAAAAAATTTTAGTCATCGTCCCTATTGCTTTATTTTTGGCATTAATAGTAGATGTTTATTAATTTATAGATGTTTATTAATTTTTAGATGTTTATTATATTTATAACATGTTAGAAGTCATGTATATGTCGCAGCCAACTGGTTTAATTAGCCGATTGGTCAACCGCCTAGCTTTTTCACTAAACGGCTCCGTTCAACTTGCGGCCCGAATGATATTCAGCCGATACGCCATTTATACATTAGGGCCACCTGCTTCTGCAACGTCTCCGACGCTGCCGGAAGCGCATACCCCTTCGCTCTTACGTAACAAAGGATAGGCACCCGTGCGAGCCGTAGCGGCAGAGGCTGGTGGCTGGAGGCGACCAGCAAGCTGAAGCTGCGGAGGTGAGTGGTTGCTTTGCTCTTACAGCGGGCGGGAGCTGCGCCACAGAACATTATATGCCCTACGCTCCCTTCGCCCCTCCGGAAAAAAAACAGTCGCAAAAAAAAACAGTCGTCCCTTACAAAATTTCAATGCCTACTTGGCCAAATGTATGGGACGACTGTTTTTTTTACGATTACGATGTTGGTCCCCGGAAAAAAGTTGTTCATTTTGATGGTCTGCACCACATCCTTAAGTTTGTGCACATTATGAAGACTAACACTGTATACACTCTAGGAGCAGCAGCCAAAAGACTACGTGGAGTCCGGTTGCCCTGATTAGGTTTTGCGTAAACGCATTTAAACTGTGAGAAACACCAGAAATATTGTAGCTTGTCAACGCCATGTTGACAGTGTGAATTTCAGCGCCAGGTGCCAGATAATCGAACTAAATTTAAATGTCCACTGTATAAACTTTAGGAGCAGCAGCCAAAAGACTACGTGGAGTCTGGGTGCCCCGATTCGGTTTTGCGTAAACGCATTTAAACTGTGAGAAACACCAAAAATATTGTAGCTTGTCAACGCCATGTTGACAGTGTGAATTTCAGCGCCAGGTGGCAGATAATCAAACTAAATTTAAATGTCTGCCTAGCTGTTAATGGCTGAATATCATTCAAGCCACTAGTTGAAGGGAGCCGTTTAGTGAAAAAGCTAGGCGGGTGACCAAACGGCTAATTAAATCGATTGGCTGCGACATATGCATGACTTCTAACATGTCCAGTGAAAATAAACATATTGTCGATAATTTGTAGTGCACGTAAATGGTTTTAACACTTTATTGTTAAGAGATTTTCCATCACATTTTGACACGAATTTAACAAGCCTCAAAGACTATGATAACAATAAAATCACACAAATGTATTGTAAAAATAAAGGAATGCATTTAAACTTTTTAATTAGACCTTAGTAGCCCTTTCTAATTAATGCAAAGATGAGCTAATTTGATGCAGCTGACGCTAAATACTTTTTAATCAATATACATGTTTCGCAAAAAATACAAAACACGTTTGTAAGTACTTGTATTAACCTCCTTCACCGTTTTGAGAGCAGCGGTCATGAAATAAATTACACAAAGTAATGCACCTGCCTGGGTTCGAACACACGACCTACAACTCGTAAGTCGGGGGCCGTTACCACTGGGCCACCACTGCTCCCAAGCCAAAAGAACCAGCTGTTCCCTACATTTATGTTCGCATAACTCGTCAAAATGTAAGAAACAGCTGATTTACTTTCGCAATTTCAGGTTTGGTCCCAGAGTAAAAGTTGTTCACAATGATGAGTAGGTACAATGACCCCTTAAGAAGTTGTGCGCTATTTCCGAGATATGTTGTATACAAAAGTATTGGAACTATGTACTTATTGACTTACCAATATTGCCCGTCATCCATATTGCCCACTGTACTATAATATGTGACGCGTCATTACTGCACATGTAGGCTATCGTCTTCTCCGACTCGCCGACTGAAATGTACAGTAATTGATGATTAGTATATTATGGTAAACAACACCATTACACCTTGATTAGATGGCGTATAAACGGTCATTTTACGCGCGTTCTATCTACACACAAGGCGTCCTGAGCAGGGGGTCTACTCCTTAAGTCCATCCGTCTGATATAACGATCCATCAAAACAAAAATGTAAAAGTTAAATTTTTCGGACGGGCAAAAACACATTGGGAGTAGGGACAGCTGTCAAATCGTGTTGTCATTCATCTTCGTTCGGGCCCCGAACCGATCATAACGAAACCCGTAACGAAGGCCGAAAATACGGACTTCGTGCTTAGGGAGTAGACCCCCAGGTATTGAATTTGTGCATGACACGAGAGTAAAATGGGCGAAATTTATTGCATCTGCGGGTCCAGAGTGGGGGCCAACGGCCACCACGCGTTAAGTTGCTGTCGTTGCTCAGGGAGGTTTCCGCGGCACCATGCTCTCAACGACATTGTCCGGAGGGCGCTGGTTGACCCCAATATCCCTTGTGGCCTGGAGCCGGAGCTGGTCCGGGTCTCTGTCGCTTGGATGGCAAAAGACCGGATGGCCTGACGTTAGTACCCTGGCAAAAGGGTAAGTGCCTACTTTGGGACGCAACGTGTGTTAGTACGTTCGCCGCCAGCCATCTCCCTCGCACTGTCGGGTCACCCGGTGCCGCGGCTGAATCAGCCGCTCTCAAAAAGCGAGCCAAATATGCGGCCTTAGAGCCAAAGTACTATTTTGTCCCACTGGCAGTGGAAACCACTGGTTGCTGGGGGTCCGACGCGATCTTTGTGGCGGAGATCGGCTGTCGACTTAGAGAGAGGGGCGGTGACCCACGCTCCGGTTCTTTCCTGGTGCAGAGGCTAGCCCTGGCAATTCAGCGCGGAAACGCTGCAAGTGTCATGGGCTCCTTTGCGCCGGGAACGTCTAGGGACTGTGGACTTCTGATGACGTAAAGTTTTTTGTAAACTGGTTTTATGTATTTGACATGTTTTAATATTAAAAAAAAAAATAAAAAAATTATTGACTTCTAATTTATCGGCTTCGAGCATAAAACAAGTGTTTTATCGATTTTGCCAATTTTTTCGTCTTACTGAGCAAAGTTTGAGTTATCGAGATTCCAGAACGATTTTTCATTAGTGACAATTTCTACCAGTCATCTACTACCTCAAGCCACGTTAGAGAACTTCGTCAAAAAAATAATAATAATTGGTTGTTTCCATACCCAGCTGTGCAGATATCTCCTTTGAGAGCACGGAGGCTGCTTGGTACAGCCCAGCGTATGTGTAGATGCCGAACTCATCTTGTAATGCCACCCGTGTCGGGAACAACAGAGCTCTGCGGAATACTGGTACCGCCCCACCTGAGAAGGCAACATTGCAAAGTTTATTTATTGTATTCTTCATATACTTACACAAATCTTTAATACAATATTAATCTAACACTAAAATATAAATATTATGCACAAGTGTATACACTTGTACTGTAGAGGGAGAGCGCATTGGATTGGACATAAAAAATGAGTGTATGTCATTAAAATAAAAAAAAAATTAAAAAAGTGCGACAGGTCGTTTGTTCGACAGGTCGTTGTGCGACAGTCTTTAGTTCGACAAGCAATGTACGTTTCACAAATATGACTTATACATAGTGTTTTTTTTATTTCCCTTAACTCTAGGGTATTAATGAGACCATCATTATGAACAACTTTTACTATGGGACCGAACCCAAAGTCGCGAAAAAAAGAAACAGTTGCTCCCTACATTTTGACGAGTTATGCGAACATAAATGTAGGGGGCAGCTGATTTTTTTTCGCGATTTTGGGTTCGGTTCCATAGTAAAAGTTGTTCATAATGATGGTCTCATTAATACCCTAGAGTTAAGGGAAATAAAAAAAAACACTATGTATAAGTCATATTTGTTTGTGGGGCCACGTGAAGAGTCGACCAACCGCTTGGCGTTGTCCCGAAATACTCGACGATATTATTCTTATTATGTCATAAACAAGCTGTTTATGACATAATAAGACCAAGTTTTCTTTACCCGACTATGGCGAAGCCAAAAGGAAGGGTTATTTATTAGTATGCTGGCCAGAAATCCTGAAAACCCAAACCAAAGATAGATAACACAGACAATATTAAAAAGATATGAAAGTCAATGATCCTACAGAAGTTGTTAAATATCTGATAGTGAATGTTATCTATGAAATTTTTTTATCATATTTTGCGTCAATCTAGTCATTTGTTTCAGATATTATTACAAAAACATTTTTTTTTTAAGTAGGTACCTATGATATGAATTAATAGATAACAATTTTAATTTTTACATAATACATACATAACATAGAAAACTGGTAAATAAAACGTTAAAATAATTATTAAATAGAAAATACAAATATTTTACAAAATTACCAATTTTCAAAAAACCCGCCCCTAACTGTTCCTGGCGCAAAGGTGCCCATAACGCTTGCAGCATTGCCACGTTGGATGGCAATAGCCAACCTTTGCACCAAGAACGAGCCGGAGCGGGAGTCACCCGTTTTTTCACGGAGTTTGTGCCCTATCTCACCAATGAGCTTCTTGGCCTCAGTTCCCCAACAACCCATGGTCTCAACTGCTATCGGCACAAAATGATAACGGGTAAATTGGTCAATATTGTTTAGATACATTAATTTTAAAAAAATTAAAAAAGGAAAAAAATCAGACCTTATCCTGAAGAGTTTAATATGATGTAGAATTGTAGACGAAGACAAAGGACTTTGTAAGGATCAAAGCATGAGGCGTTCTACTTAGACCTCATGGGAAAAAGGCTTATCAATATTCCATGAAAGAAGATAGGTACCTATAGTAACTTAGTCTTACCCCCTTATTCATAATAAAACCGGCCAAGTGCGTGTCAGACCACGCACAATGAAGGGTTCCGCAGTTGAAAAGAATTTATCCCAAAAAAAAAATGTTTATGTGATAAAATTACAATTTAACAATTTTCGGACTTTTTCCGTTACTTGTGCTGTGTGAGACCTTGCTTCTTGCCAAATTTCATAACTCTAGGACTAGGACAACGGGAAGTACTCTATCTTAGGTTTTGATTTACTTGCGAGTATTAAAATATGTCGCATAAATGGCCGTATTTTTTTATTGCGTTGACTTAGAAGATTGATTTTTTTTTAGAAATCCAAGGGACCATAGACCTACGTATTTGATATTAATTTCAACTTGATTCCTCCACGCGTTCCTGTGAAAAAGGGTCTTGACAAACAGACAGACAGACTGACAACGAAGTGATCCTATGAGGCGTATAACGTTTCCGTTTTTTTTCTTTTGAGGTACCTACGGAACCCTAAAAAGCTAAAACGCTCTACAAACCTAGTGTTTTATCAATTTCTTTCGAATTATGATTTGAGTTTGAATAAAGAAGACGAAAGCATATTTTAACTAAAATAGATTTGTAGAGCATTTTCCTTTTTTACGAATAAGTTAGACTACTACTTGAGTGAAAGGGCAGCAGATGTCCATCTGATATAACATTGCAGCATTCTTATCAAAATGAAGCAGTGATAAACTATCATATTACATCATTATGACATCGCAAAAATCATACTATTCCATTGTAGGGTGGTGTCATTTATAGAAAATACAGCCAAAGTAAAGCAAGGTGTAAATTTTTCAAAAAATAATAAAAAAATATTTTATTTTAAGATCTATGGAAAAAAAACCGGCCAAGTGCGAGTCGGACTCGCGCACGAAGGGTTCCGTGGTTGGGATGAAATTATCCCCAGAACAAACTTAACATTATAGTTGAAAAACGTGTGCTCCCATACATTCCAACAGTAAAAATGTAAAATTGTACTCACAATATTGCGAGATTTACCATGTTATTTTAAGACCACAAACTTCTTATAGGTTTTCCGGTAATCTACAGGTATTGAACTAATTTCTGTATTTTTTTCAGCATTTTAAACTCAGTAGTTTCGGAGATAAGGGGGGGGGAATGGTAAATTTTCGTCTATTTTCTTAAATAACTTAAAAACGATTTATTTTAAAATTATAAAAAAATATATTTGAGACCCTCATAGAAAGTTCTTTCATTTGATATGTCATACGGTATAGTTTGCAAAACTTTTTTTTTAAATTTTTTTATTTGCCCCCTAAAAGTGACCCTCATATTCAAAATTCATGTATTTACTTTAGCCGTACGTGTTTGGGTCACAGAAATCCATATGTGAACCAAATTTCAACTCAATCGGTCCATTAGATTCGGAGCAAATTGGCTGTGACAGACAGACAGACAGACAGAGAGACAGATAGTGGTTCCTTTTTTCCTTTTGGTGTACGGAACCCTAAAAATGGTCCAAACCAAAGACTAGTGGTATGTGATATCTGAATATACCATTGGATCACTATTTACGCCGCATGCTGTATATATGAAAAGATATAAATATCGCAACCAAAAAAAAATTTATGATCAATTGGAAAAATGGTGTGATTAAAAAAAGCGGCCAATTGCAAATCGAACTCTCTCACAAAGGGTTCCTACCACTGTGAAATATTTCACACTACATATTTTTTTTAAATACTTTGGAAAAAACCATGTTTCTTTTAAGATAAAACAATGTTAAATTTTGAAGGTTTGAATTTTTAACTTATTTTATTTTAATTATTTGTTGTTATAGTGTCCATAGTACACTGTGAAAATTTCAAGTGTTCAATAGATACAGCCACGTGATAGACGGTCGGACGAACAGCGGAATCTTAGCAATAGGGTCCAGTTGGCACCCTTTGGATACAGCACACTATAAAAAATCATAAGAGAAAAAGTTTCTTCCACATCCATTTAATCATCATCTGCCTAGCCTTTTCAGAGTTACCAGCCCGCCAGTCTTACCAGATATTGCTGATACCAGTATGTTACACGGAGCAGATGCCTGTCTGACCTCCACAATCCAGTTACTGTATAACACCATACGCCTTGGTAATACACGTACATTTTGTTCAGTCCTATTACATTTAAATGGAGTACAATTTATTGTATTCATTTTCTGGTTTATCCTAACTAATATTATAAATGCGACAGTGAGTTTGTTTGTTTGTTACACTTTCACGCTAAAATGGCTGAGCAGATTTGGATGATACTTAGCACATGGGTAGACCTGAATTAGGGCATAGGATATGTTTTATCCTGATAGTATGTACCGTGAGATAATTTCTGACCTCCATGCGGGGAAGCCGAGGCAAAAGCTAGTGTTACATAAAGTGAAATGGGCATAACTGACAAGCTCTGCCTGGTTGATTAACTAGAGGACCTATACATATCTAAACAGGGTGTTAAAGTTAAAATTACTTTAACACCCTGTATAAAGTATTTACCTT
This sequence comes from Cosmia trapezina, assembly GCA_905163495.3. NCBI lineage: Eukaryota > Metazoa > Arthropoda > Insecta > Lepidoptera > Noctuidae > Cosmia > Cosmia trapezina. The sequence goes on along the minus strand of LR991040.1, from coordinate 14,394,502 downwards.
TATATAAATAATTGTATGGGGTGATTACTATGTCCGACGATGCCGTGTAAGTGGCAAAGTTCTGGTCTAATAAATACAATGTCGTGCTATGGACACGACGAAGAAGGCTATGACTGCCTTAGAGACCTCAAAAGCCCATTGACGGTACTCTTTTTCGTGAAAAAACTCACACAAACTAATTTGACGGCCGATATTATGGCTAATGTAATTTGCCTTTATTATGTCGAAATGACTTACCATTTATTATATCTTGATTAAATCCGTTCAGCATTTCCGTGTTAACTTCTTCTTTAACTGCACAGCCCGTAACATTCCTATAAGATGTGATTCCAAACGGTTTTCTCAAAAGCCGGTTAAAAATTCTTACGGTGCGGAGACCGAATTCCATGGTGATATAACTATCGATTATTCTATTTCAAAATGTTCAGTGGTCTTTTACGCGTCCACCATAGAAATAATAGTAGGCTATGAGCTAAATTATAAGATATTTTCGTTAAAAGATAAGATCAAATCAAGAGACGAAGATAAGGTTATTTTTGTAATGACAAACAGCTGACTGAGCTGACAATGACAAACATGACAATTACTTTTATATATATGAAATGTCAGTGTCTCAGCATGGTTCCATGGACTTACCACAGTGTATTACGTGCTTACGTCCGTCCGTAGACAGACACAGATGTCTCTGTCCACGATTACGTCCACACGGCTTCAAAATATCCAGTTTACACTGACCTCTCATTGTAAGGAAATCCTACACAATGCGAGATCAATTTATCTGAAATGTATAGCTTGATCTGTAGCCGTGCGTCTACGTCCATGCGTTGGTCCATGCATGGTTCCCATTTCCATTCGATCACAGTGTAAACATAAAAAAAGCAGACCACACCTTTCTGGTACGCACGGGTACAGATCAAGCTATACATTTCCAATATAAGCTGATCTCGCATTGCATAGGATTTATTTACAACGACGCATCATTCATCAAAATCGGTCACGCCGCGCCGTTTAGTTTACAAGAGGCCACAATGTAATACATACAGGTCAAAAACATAAACCTCCTTCTTTGGCTTCACCTCAGTAGGGTAACAAGGCATTCACGAAAACTCTGTGACCAACATTAAGGCCAGGGTTGTCAGCGTTTTTTAGTTTTTTTTCTTGGTTATCTATTAAGTATAGCTTTCTTTGGTCAGACTCTAGTCGGAAGGTTTAGCTGTTATTGTGAATGAGAATACGAGAGCGAGCGAAAGACCTTGCCATGTACAGCTGCATAAGTTTCGCTTCCGACGGGGCCCAACATCTCTTTCAAAAGTCCACACTAATAAATGTGGACTTTTGAAAGAATACAAAGCAAAAAGCCAACGTTCGCACGGACGTAAAAATATCGCGCTGGGATTTTATCTCGCACTGGATTTTCAACACTCGGTGTTGAGCCGAGCGTTGAGAATCCAACTTAACAACAACAGAGTGCATTCTAGCGCGTCGAAATAACACACAGTTGGATTTTCAACTCTTGGCGCTAAGCAGAGTGTTGAAAATCCAGTGCGCGAAATAAAATCGCCGCGATATTTTTACGTCCGAGCGAACGTCGACTAAGAGTAAGCTAAGTAATAACAGCCGCACGTGTGGATCGAAGATTATGCTACGCTTGCCGCGGTCGGTTTGTGGATGGGTGACCATCCATTACATATCGGGACCCTCATCTTTTACATAACGAGACCCCTCCGTGCCTCGGAAAGCACGAAAGTCTGAAAACCAACCAGTTTTACCAAAGAGTATCGTGTTATTCAGTAACTGGGTAATTGTGGAAGCCAGTCTCTCCATGCAAAATATTGGTATTCAGCTGCATCCGGTTGGACTGGAAGCCAACCCCAACATAGTTGGGAAAAGGCTAGGCTGATAGATTCATTTACTATGAATAGCGCGCTTTAGCTAATGCTCCAAATGAATCGAGAGTAAATGGAACGAGCGATGGAAATCAAACAAAAATATACATAGTCTGTGCAAGTGTCAAAAGTGTGTTAGTAGTGTGCAGCAAAACGTCATTTGGGTTTTGTGTTTTGGTTTTATTACCTATAAATTATGTACTAATAATAAGAAAATAAATATGGTAGTAAATGCTCCTGACTCGCCTGTACAGGCTGAAGTCATATTTGTAATAGAGGCGACGGCTGCTAACGGCGCGTATATAGGAGAATTGAAATCAAATTACATAGTCCCAACTTTAGAGCAAGTATATTCGTTTATTTACCCATTATGTGTCCCTGAGGCCCTTTACTGTATAGGTCACGACTAGTTGAGCTGTTCAAGATGATTAAGGAATGATCTATCCTAAAACTAAGCCGAGATATACTCGAAATAATAGAAGTTCTGAGCGCTGGCAATGTAAAGTTATAGCTCAGGTATAAAATGATAACACACAGATAGTCTAAGCACAGAATCCAGAAACTATGGATGTAGTATTTCAGTTTGTAGAACATTTATTTGCATATATTGTTAGTCATAATCCCTCATGCTTCATTCCCCTCACTTTCATATGTGATATGTCAAACATTATCTATTTAGCTGCCTTATAATGAGTTCTGAGTTATACTATACGATTACTGAAAAATGCGTGCACTGACTACACCAACAGGTCCACCTTTGATATGTGTGGTTCTTTCCTCAAAAGACCACCTCGGACACTAATCTGCATGGTCCTCATACAATCGTACCAGAGTTTGTTTTGGTGTTTCTTCTTAGGGTAGTTGGATTGGAAACACCATCCTCACCTACTTAGTTTTAATTTTTATTAAAAATTTAATTGTATATAAAAAATTAAATTCATTTAACAAAATAATAATATTTTTTTTTCTTTTTTTTTTTACTTCATTTTAATTGTAACCAATTTACAGAAATAAATATCATTTGTACATTGTCTATCCCAAAGTAATTTGTATGGTGTACAACCGTAATAAAGAGTATTCTATGTATCTATCTATCCATGATAATTTTTCTGTTTCCAGATACTTCCATGGAGGACCATTAGAAGAAGGAGGTGGTAGTGGCTCGGTGTACAGCATAGTTACGTACAAAGCAGCTGACTGCCATCCTGGTATTCCTGTTGCTACCTTCGGGCCCTACACATGCCCTCAGACGGTTGTGGAGACCGTTGATAAAATACAGTAAGTGGAGTTGTTTCTTTGGTGGGCAAAATATTGCTCATGACATAGCAGTTAAGTTGCATAATGGAAAAGTAAAATATGCAGGATTCCTTTGTAGATCTGTTATACAGGGTGTTTTGGAAGCTGGGTGCAAAGTTTTAAGGGGGTGATAGTTGACACCATTTAGAGCATTTTGAGCCATAAATGTCTTAGACGAAATAGGTTTTTTATTTTTAACTGCTATCTTTAGTTTTTTTTTTATTGTGTTATTTCTGACAGTTATTTACCAACAATGCCCCAGTTAAAGCGGGTATGCTAAATCAGGACACTTGGGGTTGCAGAAAATTTTTAAAACTTGTTAAGGCTGCAGTCTTGCAAAATTCACTCGCGGCGAATTATTTGCGCAACTTTGTATTTTTTTTTAAACAAAAGTAATGAAATAACATGAAATATTATTATAGCACGTGAATAACCATAATATAAGTAATATATAGTAGTTTTTTTTAAGTTCATCTGGGTGGATTATGTTAGGTAAATCAACCGTTAAATACAGCTCTTTCGCGCCAACAACGATTCGAGTTATGTTTGTGCACTTGCATTGGGGAATACAAATTTTATTTAGAAAATCTGTTCAGCGCATAATTGTTTCCATATTCTTGTCTTCAAAATGCGCTGATTACTTTTTTTTAATTATCTTTCATTTTCTTAATTCAGATGTCACAATGTCATCGAAATTCTCTGTTTTTATCTCTTAATAAACGGTTTGTTTCATAATAACAAAGCATCGTATGCATGTAAAAGTTGGTTAATTTAATGCCAAGAGTTCAATAAAGCAAACACTAAAAAAAATTGCACCTAAATCATCTTACTCTAACAATAATAATAATCTCAAAAGACCTCCAAAACAGAGTTTATGAACAAGAATTGCGAGGGAAATTTCTTAGTGGGTCGGAGCGTTTTGGAGGTCTTTTGAGATTATTATTATTGTTAAACTAAGGTGATTTAGATGCTATTTTTTTTAGTATTTGCTTTATTGAACTCTTGGCATTAAACCAACCAAATCTTACATGCATACGATGCTTTGTTATTATGAAACAAACCGTTTATTAAGAGATAAAAACAGAGAATTTCGATGACATTGTGACACCTGAATTAAGAAAATGAAAGATAATCAAAAAAAAGTAATCAGCGCATTTTGAAGACAAGAATATGGAAACAATTATGCGCTGAACAGATTTTCTAAATAAAATTTGTATTGCCCAATGCAAGTGCACAAACATAACTCGAATCGTTGTTGGCGCGAAAGAGCTGTATTTAACGCTTGATTTACCAAACATAATCCACCCAGATGAACTTAAAAAAAACTACCATCTTTTACTTATATTATGGTTATTCACGTACTATAATAATATTTCATGTTATTTCATTACTTTTGTTTAAAAAAAAACACAAAGTTGCGCAAATAATTCGCCGCGAGTGAATTTTGCAAGACTGCAGCCTTAAAGCTTGAAAGTTATTTAAAAAAAAACTAAAAGTTTGCAGTTTGAAAAAACATACTTTGTCTAAGAGACTAACACCCCCTTAAGGCGGTGAGAGCCGTAAAAACGTCGTTTTGTTTAGTGTTTTATTCGTAGATAACACGGATTTAAATTTTGAAAAAAATATATTACTTAGTTCAGACTTCCATCTACAAATTTCGGCCGTCCGATACACGATTACTTGCACTTTACTGCATCCAATTAAATCGCAAAGACAAGTCTAAATTATGATCTATATCTTATTTCATTTGATTTATATTAGGCTTTGAACAATAAAACTTATGCCATAATAAAGGTCGTAAAAAATGTAATTTATAACGGCTATCATAATTTGAAATATCAAAATATTTATATCACTAATTCCAATGTCAAGTGTTTTGCGCTCGCTCCGGGTCGTTTAGTCCCGAGCGGAACGTGATGGAGGTCGGACGTGTGCCAATTTTTCGAACCCGCCACCCCGCTAACTTCTGTCACCGGCTGCGACCGGCACAAATTAACATGTGTTGAAAACAGTTGAATTTGAACGCTATGCCTATGTAAATAAAGACGTCACGCGCGCAAAAGCTTTATTGGTATTTATTTTTATCACGGCCTATGTTTACCAATCGCATCAAGTGTGTAAAACAGTTGAATTTGAACCCTACACTGGAGCTTATAAAGCCGCCTGACGCGCAAATTTTTGGTTCACTATTTTCAAATCTCAAATAGGTAGGTGCCACAGAATAAAGTTAGTACGGGTGGTTTGTGGTTTTATAATGAATATCGGATAGGAAATGAGATTTCTTCATAACATCACGCCTGAATTCTTTCAAAGGGTTGGGCAGGGATGTTCAGAAAATAAGTAGGCCCTCAAATGTATTTTTCTGTATACCTACCTACATAAATAAGATTTTTTTTTTTAAATTAAGTTTTTTTTCTAATTAGGTATCTTCTTATTTTTTTTTGTATTTCAAGGTCAAAATGAAAATCCAAGATGGCGGCTGCAAAAATTTCCAATTTTTCGTCATGGGTGTCGTTTTCGTGATATTTTAGGTCGCTGAAAACGATAGTGGGGTCAAAATGAAAATCCAAGATGGCGGCTGCGAAAATTTCCAAATTTTTCGTCATGGGTGTTATTTTCGTGATATTTTAGGTCGCTGAAAACGATAGTGGGGTCAAAATGAAAATCCAAGATGGCGGCTGCGAAAATTTCCTAATTTTTCGTCATGGGTGTCATTTTCGTGATATTTTAAGTCGCTGAAAACGATAGTGGGGTCAAAATGAAAATCCAAGATGGCGGCTGCGAAAATTTTCAAATTTTTCGACATGGGTGTCATTTTCGTGATATTTGAGGTCGCTGAAACCGATAGTGGGGTCAAAATGAAAATCCAAGATGGCGGCTGCGAAAATTTCCTAATTTTTCGTCATGGGTGTCATTTTCGTGACATTTTAGGTCGCTGAAAACGATAGCGGGGTCAAAATGAAAATCCAAGATGGCGGCTGTGAAAATTTCCAAATTTTTCGTCATGGGTGTCATTTTCGTGATATTTAAGGTCGCTGAAAACGATAGCGGGGTCAAAATGAAAATCCAAGATGGCGGCTGCGAAAATTTCCTAACTTTTCGTCATGGGTGTCATTTTCGTGTTATTTTAGGTCGCTGAAAACGATAGTGGGGTCAAAATGAAAATCCAAGATGGCGGCTGCGAAAATTATCAAATTTTTCGACACAGGTGTCATTTTCGTGATATTTGAGGTCGCTGAAACCGATAGTGGGGTCAAAATGAAAATCCAAGATGGCGGCTGCGAAAATTTCCTAATTTTTCGTCATGGGTGTCATTTTCGTGATATTTTAGGTCGCTGAAAACGATAGCGGGGTCAAAATGAAAATCCAAGATGGCGGCTGTGAAAATTTCCAAATTTTTCGTCATGGGTGTCATTTTCGTGATATTTAAGGTCGCTGAAAACGATAGCGGGGTCAAAATGAAAATCCAAGATGGCGGCTGCGAAAATTTACTAACTTTTCGTCATGGGTGTCATTTTCGTGTTATTTTAGGTCGCTGAAAACGATAGTGGGGTCAAAATGAAAATCCAAGATGGCGGCTGCAAAAATTTCCTAATTTTTCGTCATGGGTGTCGTTTTCGTGATATTTTAGGTCGCTGAAAACGATAGTGGGGTCAAAATGAAAATCCAAGATGGCGGCTGCGAAAATTTCCTAATTTTTCGTCATGGGTGTCATTTTCGTGATATTTTAGGTCGCTGAAAACGATAGTGGGGTCAAAATGAAAATCCAAGATGGCGGCTGCGAAAATTTCCTAATTTTTCGTCATGGGTGTCATTTTCGTGATATTTTAGGTCGCTGAAAACGATAGTGGGGTCAAAATGAAAATCCAAGATGGCGGCTGCGAAAATTATCAAATTTTTCGTCATGGGTGTCGTTTTCGTGATATTTTAGGTCGCTGAAAACGATAGTGGGGTCAAAATGAAAATCCAAGATGGCGGCTGCGAAAATTTCCTAATTTTTCGTCATGGGTGTCATTTTCGTGATATTTTAGGTCGCTGAAAACGATAGTGGGGTCAAAATGAAAATCCAAGATGGCGGCTGTGAAAATTTCCAAATTTTTCGTCATGGGTGTCATTTTCGTGATATTTAAGGTCGCTGAAAACGATAGCGGGGTCAAAATGAAAATCCAAGATGGCGGCTGCGAAAATTTCCTAACTTTTCGTCATGGGTGTCATTTTCGTGTTATTTTAGGTCGCTGAAAACGATAGTGGGGTCAAAATGAAAATCCAAGATGGCGGCTGCCAAAATTTCCTAATTTTTCGTCATGGGTGTCGTTTTCGTGATATTTTAGGTCGCTGAAAACGATAGTGGGGTCAAAATGAAAATCCAAGATGGCGGCTGCGAAAATTTCCTAATTTTCGGTCATGGATGTCATTTTCGTGATATTTTAGGTCGCTGAAAACGATAATGAGGTCAAAATGAAAATCCAAGATGGCGGCTGCGAATATCCAAATTTTTCGTCATGGGTGTCATTTTCGTGATATTTTAGGTCGCTGAAAACGATAGTGGGGTCAAAATGAAAATCCAAGATGGCGGCTGCGAAAATTATCAAATTTTTCGACACATGTGTCATTTTCGTGATATTTGAGGTCGCTGAAACCGATAGTGGGGTCAAAATGAAAATCCAAGATGGCGGCTGCGAAAATTTCCTAATTTTTCGTCATGGGTGTCATTTTCGTGATATTTTAGGTCGCTGAAAACGATAGCGGGGTCAAAATGAAAATCCAAGATGGCGGCTGTGAAAATTTCCAAATTTTTCGTCATGGGTGTCATTTTCGTGATATTTTAGGTCGCAGAAAACGATTGTGGGGTCAAAATGAAAATCCAAGATGGCGGCTGCGAAAATTTCCTAATTTTTCGTCATGGGTGTCAATGGTGCCGATTCTGTTGTACACCGAACTAAACTAACTAAACTATCACTAAAATTCCTTACTTTTTCCTATGAGAATCTTAGAGCTATTCTGCAAAAAAAAAAACCTCTAAATTTAGAAAAAAATTTGACACAACTAAAATTGAGTTTGACAATCGTGACTCCGCGTGGTATAGTGCTCGTAGTATATTTGACCCGGTGGCTTTAATTGGAACTTGCGAAATCACTATGAAAAGTGAGAAGGCTTGTCATATTTTGTTTACAGACAATCCGACATCGCCGCCGTTACCGTGTCAGATATTTTTAGGGTTCCGTACCTCAAAAGGAAAAAACGGAACCCTTATAGGATCACTCGTGTGTCTGTCTGTCTGTCTGTCTGTCTGTCTGTCCGTCTGTCCGTCTGTCACAGCCAATTTGCTCCGAATCTAATGAACCGATTAAGTTAAAATTTGGTACACATATGGATGTCTGTGACCCAAACACGTACAGCTAAAGTAAATATATGAATTTTGAATATGAGAGTCACTTTTAAGGGGAAAATAAGAAAATTAAAAAAAAAAGTTTTGTAAACTGTACCGTGTGACATATCAAATGAAAGGGCTTACTATGAGGGTCTCAAATATATTTTTTTTATAATTTTAAAATATATTGTTTTAAAGTTATTTAAGAAAATTTACGAAAATTGACCATTCCCCCCCCCCTTATCTCCGAAACTACTGAGCCTAAAATTTTGAAAAAAATATAGAAAATAGTTATATGCCTGTAGATTACAGGAAAACCTATAAGAAGTCTGTGGTCTTAAAATAACATGGTAAATCTATATATATAAAAAAATCAAAGTCCTGACTGAGTCACTGACTAATATATCAACGCACAGCCCAAACCAATGGACCTAGAGACTTAAAATTTTGCACATAGATACCTTATATAGTGTAAACATACACTAAGGAAGGATTTTTGAAAATTCCATCTCTAAGGGGGTAAAATAGGGGATGAAAGTTTGTGTGAAAAATCCTATCCCTTGAGTAAATAGACTTGAAACTTAGCACGAATATTCATCTAAGTAAATTATGAAGTTTATCATTTTTAGTTTTCCTAAACTACCCCCTAAGGAGGGATTGGGGGTGTCAAAGTTTGTATGGAAGAACTTTAACACGCGGTCCGATTAACTCAAAACTCAGTTTTTATACTTGAGACCAAAAATTATGACTAACGTGTATCAGGGTTTTCCAGAAATCTACCCCTAAGGGGTGAAAAGTTGATTTTATAGCGGAGGATTTTATTGAGGGCTTGATTAACTCTAAAATTGGTGTAAATAATGTGGAATTATGGAAACATACCAGACGATTTTTGAAATTCTTTATTTGTGTTCGCGAAAACAGAGATACCTACAGTTTATATGAAAAATCTTATTAATTTGGTTAATGAACTTGAAACTTAGCACAAATACTTGCATAGGTAATTAATAATGTTTGTCATTATTAGTTTTTCAAAACTACGCCTCAAATGAGGTTTAGGGATGTTAAAGTTGGTATAGAAGAATTTTAAAGCGCAGTCCGATTAAAAAAATGGTACTTTGAGTCAAGTTAGGAAACTTGCCAAACGAATTTTCACCGATTTTGACGGCATATAGCTGATGTTTTAAGGAGTAACTTAGGCTATTTTATTTTAGAAAAATAATTAGGGTTCCGCGCAAGAAAATTAAAATCCATGAAATCAGACAACCACGTACAGTCCAGTACAAACTTACTAAGCCTCCGCTGTCTATTACGGCTATAACAACAAATAATAAAAATAAAGCAAAGTTAAAAATGTAAGGGGTCGATCCCCATACAATAAACTTTTCATTTTGAAAAAAAAATAAAAAATTTTATCTAGCATGTATGTCATCGTCTAGAACTCATTGGGTAGAGTACAAATATATATTTTTTTAATCTTTTAAAATTAAGCCGCAAAAGTTGTAAATTTTAGACCATTTTTGTACGAGCTCTAGCGCAACAATTCAACAAATTAGGAATTTGAAACTTCTTTATACCATGTAGGTACCACGAATACTGTATTTAATCAACAATACTGAAAACGGCGATTCATAAGGTATTTTGTTTAAACAACTACTCTTATTCCACACCTTTTTAATCGCGATTAAAAATAGTCTAATTTAGTTTGACAATCAAAATTTTAGGTGAAAAAACGTCAAATTCAGAATAGCAAAATTGCCATTTTCACTAAATTATAATCTCAGTACAATCTTAGTGCTGTCAAACTAAAATTTAGTTAAGTTGTGTCACTTTAATCAATTTCAGAATGGGAAATCGTTGTTTGACAGGAATAAACTAAATTTTAGTGATTTTTAGTCTAGTTTAGAGGCATTTGTGACAAGAGAATCGGCACCATTTTCGTGATATTTTAGGTCGCTGAAAACGATAGTGGGGTCAAAATGAAAATCCAAGATGGCGGCTGCGAAAATTTCCTAACTGTTCGTCATGGGTGTCATTTTCGTGATATTTTAGGTCGCTGAAAACGATAGCGGGGTCAAAATGAAAATCCAAGATAGCGGCTACGAAAATTTCCTAACTTTTCATCATGGGTGTCATTTTCGTGATATTTTAGATCGCTGAAAACGATAGTCATTCATTTTGACCCCACTATCGTTTGCAGCGACCTCAAATATCACGAAAATGACACCCATGTCGAAAAATTTGAAAATTTTCGCAGCCGCCATCTTGGATTTTCATTTTGACCCCACTATCGTTTTCAGCGACCTCAAATATCACGAAAATGACACCCATGACGAAAAATTACGAAATTTTCGCAGCCGCCATCTTGGATTTTCATTTTGACCCCACTATCGCTTTCAGTGACCTAAAATATCACGAAAATGACACCCATGACGAAAAATTAGGAAATTTTCGCAGCCGCCATCTTGGATTCTCATTTTGACCCCACTATCGTTTTCAGCGACCTCAAATATCACGAAAATGATACCCATGACCGAAAATTAGGAAATTTTCGCAGCCGCCATCTTGGATTTTCATATTGGTCCCACTATCGTTTTCAGCGACCTCAAATATCACGAAAATGACACCCATGTTGAAAAATTTAAAAATTTTCGCAGCCGCCATCTTGGATTTTCATTTTGACCCCACTATCGTTTTCAGCGACCTCAAATATCACGAAAATGACACCCATGACGAAAAATTAGAAAATTTTCGGAGCCGCCATCTTGGATTTTCATTTTGACCCCATTATCGTTTTCAGCGACCTCAAATATCACGAAATTGACACCCATGTCGAAAAATTCGAAAATTTTTGCAGCCGCCATCTTGGATTTTCATTTTGACCGTAATCACATCCTCTCAAGAAAAAAAAAACTAGAGCGTAAGAAGTTATGCCCCTCCGTTTTTTTTTTTGTGTTGACATAACGAATAAAATAAAAAAAGAACTTTCCAAATCGGCTTCTAAATGACGGAGTACTGCAGTAACAAACATAAAAAAAAAAAATACAACTGAATTGATATTCTCCTCCGTTTTTGAAGTCGTTTAAAAATAACACATCATTGTTAGGTTTAAAAATTAGCTGGACATCACTCACAATGCAGTCATTGGTGTCGTGGGGAATACTAGTTTCTGTCATTCCCGACGACACCACCAGTGGTGTCGTGGGGAATGAACGGTCATTTCGTGGTATTTAAGTTCGCTGAAAACGATAAAGGTCTAAAGCTAATTTCGACCTTATTGACATTTTGCAAACCCTTTGTTTTTTTGGTCCAGAATACTCGGTAAATGATCTGGAAGCTGAATTTAACAAAAAAAACATGAATGTCAATAAGGTCTAAATTCGCTTGACACCTCAGAAAGTGTCTAGATTATTATGCACATCATTTTTAGAGTGTCAAGCTAATTTCGACCTTATTGATATTTTACAAACCCTTTGTTTTTTTGGCCCAAGATACTTGGTAAATGATCTGGAAGCTGAATTTAACAAAAAAACATGAATGTCAATAAGGTCTAAATTCGCTTGACACCTCAGAAAGTGTCTAGATTATTATGCACATCATTTCTAGGGTGTCAAGCTAATTTCGACCTTATAGACATTTTACAAACCATTTGTTTTTTTGGTCCAAGATACTTGGTAAATGGTCTGGAAGCTAAATTTAACAAAAAAACATGAATGTCAATAAGGTCTAAATTGCTATGTAACACATCATTGTTATGTAGCTGGACATCACTAACAGCACAATACAGTCGGTGGTGTCGCATGGCGTGGGGAATAGTAGTTTCTGTCATTCCCCACGACAGCGACACCACTGAAAACGATACCACTGGTGTGGTATCGTGGGGAATGACAGAAACTACTATTCCCCACGCCATGCGACACCTTCGTAAAGTAAAATGGTGCGCGGCGCGTAGTTTTGAATCGTACGGGTAAAGGTCTTCGTGTCAGTCAGATTTTAAATCCACCTTATTCACGAAAATAAATATGTATAAGTAGTTATTTTTATTTATTTTAACTGTTCAAGTTTACAATGCATACCTAATCTGTCTAAAACTTTAAAAAATACTTACTAGAAAAATAAAACAAAATAAACTTGTATACTAATCAGTTCGAGTTTATCTACTGCATTGCTCTATTCTGTGACGCAACATAGTACCTACTCGAGTTCATGAACTCATGAGCGGTGCGCTTGGCGCGCGTTTCCCGCGCATCGTAATTTATTACGTATCGCTACTCCTTGCGGGGGCTGCGGTAAGCATTTAATACCTACGGCGCTTGCTTTCACCCCGCCTTAACACCAGCTTTGCTCCCAGCTACCAAACACCCTGGATCTACAAAGGAATTACCTGCTACTATTCCCAAAGTTGAATTAAAACTATCACTGAAATAACTAACTAACAAACTAATAAATAACTATAACTAACTAATAAATAACTACTAATAAATAACTGTTTTAAATTTAATTTAATTTTTTTTAACATTAAGTATAGATATAAAAAAAAAGTGGATTTTAAAAATTCACAAAATCACTTAGTTGAGGAGACATTAAACCTGCAGCGTATTAGAATAATACACTTGCCAGCATTATGTATTTTTCAAAGATATGAAGCAATGAAAGAAAGAAAATAATTAGTTTATTTAACACATATCATAAGTCCACACATTAGCGTGTTCAAACAAACAAAAAAACAAACCCTTCAGCTTAATTATTAGTATAGATATAGATTTACATAATAGCATCATCATTGTGAAGGCGAGTATAGTTGCCAACAGCGCCACCATTGAGGAAAAAAAATAATAAGTCTGGAGATATAGAACATTTTGAAATTTACTATGCTCACATTTTTAGTCAGATGATGGACAATTTTTTGTATTAAAAAAATCAACACTAAACCTCCTAGGTTCGAAGTCATTGCATTAACGCCAAAAACGGCCGTTTTAGGTAATTTCAAAATGTTCTATATCTCCAGACTTATTAATTAGGGTCCCATACCAAAATAGTAAAAAGGAACCTTTATGGTGAGACTCAGTCTGTCTGTCTGTCACAGCTGGATATCTTAAGAACTACTAATGCTATCTTAAAATTTGGGACAGTTTTAGATGACGTTTGCCCAACTATTTTGCAAATAAGAAAGAAATAAAAATATATATGGTTTTTTTGCAACAGGGACTGAAACGGGGTCTTAAATATTCGAAGTGGGGCTACTACAGCATGATATGAAAGAGCGCTGTTTGTACATTCTCAAACATTTTTTTTCTTTTTTAGGCCGCCCGTCGGTTTTCGACTTTTGATGAAAAATGTAAAAAAAAATACCGTTCCTTATCTCCGAAGTTTGCACAGAGAAAAATCAGAAATTAGATTGCTGGAAAAATAAAACGATGTCTCTAAATAGCACACTTTTTCAGAAATCGGGACGGAACCCTCGGTGCGCGAGTCCGACTCGCTCTTGACCGCTTTTTTTACACGTTGCGTGACACTACGCCCCCAGACGTATCTCGTTCATGTCCTTCGACCGATTAATAATCTAGTCCAAACATTACAGATACATTGGTGGCCACGCAGAAAGCCGAGCATGTGTCACGGAAGCCCTCACAGCGGCGCTCGCTTGTTTCGACGAACTCGGCCGAACCGACATACCGATACACGTTCTACTATTATGCTGCTCTCCTCCTTACTCTGCGTATGCTGGAGGACTTGTCCCGGCTGGTATGTGCTTTTTATTACCTGTTTAAATACGATTTTTTAGGGATTTACACCAAAGCTCTATGCTTTGATGTAAATCCCTACTTGGGCAAATGATGAACTAATGGCGGGCCACCAGCACAAATTAAAAACATAAAAATAGCCAAAAATTTAATTAAAAAAATAATATACTAGTTTGAAGCGTGGCACTGCATTGTGCTGACAATCTTTTTAACATTTGGCTCTTTACTTGTACACGTAAAATTGCTTCCAAACTTTCATTTGCAAGGCGGTTTCGATTTTTTGTTTTATTATTATTTAATACCGAAAAAGTTTGTTCACATACATAAATAGAACCAAATAAGCTGGCGCATTTCAGGGGATTTGTGCGCAACTCTTTGTACATAAGTATGTAGTTTTATCAATGCAGCGGTAAAAGTTCAGCAAATCACCTTCATTGAATTGCAATTCAAATTATTTGTAAACCTCACCAATATTTTTCTTCAAATGTACGAGGGAACATTTTTGCTGGCGGGCCACTGGCATATTGCCGGGGGGCCGAATGCGGCCCGCGGGCCGCGGTCTGTGCATCGCTGACATAGAGGATAGATGTCTTGAAAAACAATTACACGAATATTATGAAGGCGAAAGTTTGTGAGTGTGTGTGTATGTTTGTTACTTCTTCACGCTCAAACGGCTGGACCGATTTGGATGAAATTTGGTATGTAGATAGCTTAGATGGATTATCATATAGGCTACTTTTTATCCCGGTCTACGCGGGTAAAACCGCGGGGCGCAGCTAGTATATAAATGATTACTATTTTTCCTTGATTTAAGTTCAATATTATCTATCAAAGGAGCTCAAAGGAGCTGTAGAGCAGTGGTGGTCCAGTGGTAACGGCCGCGACTTACCGAGTCATAGGTCGTAGGTTCGAACTCCGGTAGGCGCTTTACTTTGTGTAAATTATTTCATCACCACTGCTCTCAAAATGGTGAAGGAAAACATCTTGAGGAAACCGGCATGTCCTAGAACCAAAAATTCGAAGATATGTGAAATCTACCAACCCGCACTGGGCCCGCGTGCTGGATTACTGCCCGCTCCTTCTCACCAAGAGGAGCCTGTGTCCCAGCAGTGGACCGCACGGGTCGATCCATCAGGTTAAGCTACGCTGGCCGGGGTTGGTCCGTAGACCATCTTTACATATCGAGACTCCTCCGTGCCTCGGAAAGCACGTTAGGCCGTTGGTCCCGGCTGTCATTCGTGGATCTTTGACAGTCGTTACGGGTCGTCAGAAGTCTGAAAGTCTGACAACCAGTCTTACTAAGGGGCCGTAATACCCGTTACTGGTTTGTGGAGGTCAGATTGGCAGTCGCTCCATGTAAAATATTGGTATTCAGCTGCATTTTGTTAGACTGGAAGCCAACCCCAACATAGTTGGGAAATGGCTATGCAGATTTTTTTATTGACTACCAAAGGAAGAATTTATTCCGATAGAGGTTAAGATTTCAGTTCAATTACCCTATTTTCAAGAATATAAATGTGAATTAACTTCTTGGCGCTTTTTGCCTAAGAGTCGCCGACTATATGGCCGTTTAGAGGCATGAGGAACAGGGTGTAAAGTTCACTCATCCTCTATTGAAAAGGGAGGATCCTCCGACCAGACGGGTGTTGTGTCTGGTGGGTCACTGCCCGACGGTTGATGTCGGGACGTTGTATATATGCTAGTCGCGTGGTAAACTCTAATTGCGCGATGCAGGATTGTGTGACGTCATGTCATTGATGCGTAGTTCGTATGTGGCGATGTAGATGGCGCCACAGCCGCAAAGTCGGCTTTCCCGGATAATCGGTACATCTCTAATTGATACCCATCAGATCTGTGAAGTTTCGCAACTTCATTTAGTTTGACCTTGTATTGATGTAGGTGCCCCAGCGACCGTAGAACAAGCAGCCCGCCTGCTAGCTGACCGCGGCGTGCAAGTGTCGGTCGCGTCAGCTCGCCGCGTGCCCGCCTTGCACGCGCTGTACGAGCACGCGGGCGGGGAGCTGCACCAGGCCCAGCAGAGGAACTTTGCTAAGGTAACAACTGTCTGTAGAACAGCCCGCCTGCGAACAAGTGTCGGTCGCGTCAGCTAACTTCAATTGTTACGGGTTTAATTCAAATTCAAAGCACTCAATTTGTAAGTCGACGTTCGCACGGACGGATTTCGCGCACTGGATTTTCAACGCTCGCTTTTTAGCACCGAGAGCTGAAAATCCAATAGTGTGTTTTTTCGACGCGCTAGAATGAACTCTGTTGTTGTGTTAGCTCAATATTCACAAAAATTGGTTTCTTGGATTGTCGAGTATGACGTAACGCAATGAAACTATATCCGACGCAAAAAATATAGTGGACAGAGAAGGGTTTAAAGAAAAATTTTAACCGAATAGAATAGTAAAAAATAGTTTGATAGTATTTTAAAAAAATTGGAAGTTGCTCCACAAAAATAAACTTTGCCGTCGAACATCTCTGTTTTTTCAGCGCTAGCGACATTCTTTATTTTAAGAATTCAATAGAATTACCATTTTTTAAAACTTTAAGCGGACAATTATTTAATTTATTATGTATATTCTGAATAATGTAAAGAAAATCCGGAAAATAAATGCACATTCGCAGCATAGTCACATCTCGGCAACACAAATATTATTTTAAATTTTCAACCTTATTTCAAGCCAGGTAATGGTGACAATAGATAACGTTGTTGTGTGCCGTTAAAAATCGTAGTCAGTCCGCGCTTTAAGTTGGATTCTCAACGCTCGGCTCAACAACTGGAGTTGAATATCCAGTGCGCAATAAAATCCCGTCGCGATATTTTTACGTTCGTGCGAACGTCGGCTAAGTGGCACGGTACGTTTTCTGATTCATTGGTTTACATTTTATATTCGTCTGATACTTTTTCAACAGATGATACAATTACTTCTTTCCGATCCGAGTAAGGGCTCTTTCATGTAACTGTCAGAGTTTTTCGTAAATAACAGCTCTTCCCAGGATCCCCGACACCTGGTGTTGCTCCGCGGCTACAGTTTAAAGGAGCGACCGCCGAGCCCGGCGCCTCCCCCGGTGCCCGACATACAAACCGACGTCTATGGGTGAGTCCTGAACTACATACATACCTAAATAAATTCTCGCTTTCTTCCGATGGGGGTAGGAAGAAGAAACTATAGAACGCCACCTGAGATGTGCTATGCCTCTATGCTGCGATGATGTGAAAGCTAAGCTACGAAACTATGTGACCGTTTCCACTAATGCTAAGCTGTGTACAGTAAGATGTGCTATGAAGATGCGCAGCTCGAGCTATGCGGTGCATCGACAGTAGGGAAGGCACGGGGAGCGGCAGCTACACCACTCGCGCATTCATAGCTCCCATCCATAGCACGCATCCTTCCATATAAGAAACATAGCTTAGTTGAACCCGTTTCCATCAGTGCTATGCTATGTGGACCAATGCATATGATTGGTGGATATCAAACGCATCCATAGCAACAAGCATACATATCTGGTGGAAAAGCACTCTTATGCTTCGTTTACGTTCATACATCTCACGCCGGTTGCGAGTACTGCTCACCTGGGGGCTTACTATCAGCTCTTATAGCAGGGCAGAAGTTGAACGTTTCCAGTGAGAGAGAGAGACGGAGCTATATACGACCTATAGCACTGTCACTCGCTCTCACTGGAAACGTTCAACTTCTGCTCTGCTATAAGAGTTCATAGTAAGCCCCCTGACCTTTCTGTGTTCGCATTTTACACACAAACAATGATTGATGATACCCTATTGGAAACAAAGATTTTAATGTGGGTTAGACAATTTACTCAAGTGTTTGGTCAGAGATTTTCGAATAAAATCATTATTATCATTTGAAATGCGAAAGAGTTTGTACAGGGTGTCCCATAATTAATGGATAACCTTGAAATAGCATATAGTAGACCTTATGACCATTCTAAAAAAAGATATATATCCAAAGTTACCTAAGATACGATTTTTTAGAAAAAAATACTGTGCAGTTCCTAGTCACATTATTTACTGCCTCTCTGCATATTCAACGTACAATATTATAACAAACAACCGATGGAATTAATTAATTTGTGCTTGTGGTTACGAAGAATGTAAAGAAAGGTTAATATTTTTTTCTAAAAAAATCTTAGGTATTACTGGGGTTGGAATATTTTTTTTTTGTAATATTTTTACATCGGACCATAAAGTCCATGCTATGCTATTTCAAGGTTATCCATTAATTACGGGATGTTTAATCCTAAATCTCAATCCCTTTTTCTCGCAGCCAAGGCCGCGGCACTACGGGCCCTGCACGGCCGGGGGTCCAGAACTTCCCTCGTCCGGGCGTCGCGGCTACTGCAGGAGTGGGGCCTGTGGGTACCGTGCCTGGTGTGCCCGGGGTAGCAGGCGTAGGTAAGTGCGATCACAATAGTTGTATATGCTTGCTTGATAAAACGGGCAACAGACTGGCTTTGACGGAATATTTTTTATCTACCCTCATATCGTAAAATTCGAATTATAAACTTCAAAACGAGTTTAAGTTTATATCGACGAAATTTAAAAATAGAATTATAAATTACAACGCTTTTTTTGCAACAAAATAATGTTATAGAACTTTTTTTTTTACCAATTCGATACAGGGCAAATCCAAGAAGTTAATATCACCAAGGAGTTAATACGCCTCATTAGGCAACAGTTTCATAAACTACTATTTCACACCACCTGCTTAATAATGTCATGCAATCCTAACCTAAAGTAAATTATAATAGCCCTAGGGTCTAGCGGGGCAATAACATTGTGCTGAATTTAATTATAACCCGATGGTCAATAATGTGATTTGAATTTGGAACCTCAACAAAAAATTATAAAATATCGCCGCACCGGAGCCGCATGTACAGTGGCCTGCATCAATTGGGTACCCCAGTTGTATTAGAATTTTAATACAACTGGGGTACGTACCCAATTGACGCAGCCCACTGTACACCACATTGATAGCGAGTTATATAGTAAATCAATGAGAATGCGGTCCGGCGCCGCTGTGACTCCGACATCGTATGCATGAAGCCTCAGTCTTGGCCGAGCTTAAATCCTTCGGTGCACTCAGAATTCTAGTCTTAACTCCGTCGCTGCCCTCGAGAGCCCTAGAATCCTCCGTTACGTTCGGGATTCAATATAGCGCCTGTGTCATAAGTCTGCTTTATCGACTGGGTGAATAATGGACTATTTTTCATTAGTATTTATTATATTTTTTTTAAGGAAATGCGTCATGTGGCCGCGGGGCTGGAAATTGGCTGCCACCACCCCGCGCACCCCTTTACGCTAACAATTCGGCGCTCCTCACACAGCTTGCGCAGCCTTCCTACCCGCCCCCGCCGCCGGCGCCTGCGCATGCCGCACAGGTCAGATATTATCCTCTCAACTGTCGACAACTCAATAATAATTTAACTGTCTCATAAGTATTCATAACACAACTGACATTTGAAAGTTTAAATACGAAAGATGAAAATATACTTATTTGGCAAAAGAAATTGAAAATGTGACTGACAGCCAATTACAAATCTTCACACTAAAATTATCAGAATAATAAAAAAATAAGACAAAACATAATTATACAAAACATAGCGCACCTGTTTATGTAAACACCTATGCATGTAAATACCTACCTATTTATGTAAACACCTATGCATGTAAATACCTACCTATTTATGTAAACACCTATGCATGTAAATACCTACCTATGTTTCACAAATAACCTGATTGATTGATTGATTGATAAGAAATATGTGAACAACGCAGTACTGCAAACAAAAACAATAAACCGGCAAAGCTAAAATTATACATAGTAATATTATATACATAAAACAATACAGTCAATCAATCTGCAATCTGCCTAGCCTTTTCCCAACTATGTTGGGGTCGGCTTCCAGTCTAACCGGATGCAGCTGAATACCAGTATTTTACATGGAGCGACTGCCTATCTGACCTCCACAACCCAGTTACTGGGTAATACGATACCCCTTGGTAAGACTGGTTGTCAGACTTTTGGGCTTCTGACGACCCGTAACGACTGTCAAAGATCCACGAATAACAGCCGGGACCAACGGCTTAACGTGCTTTCCGAGGCACGAGGAATCTCGGTATCTAAAGATGGTCACCCATCCACTGACCAACCCCGGCAAGCGTAGCTTAACCTGACGGATCGACCCGTGCGGCTGTTATTACTTAGCCACGAGCTCCACATAAAACAATACAGTATAGATGGTAAAACTAAGCTACTCAGGCCAACATAATTTGGGAAATATCAAGCATCAGGTGAAAACTTTCTGGCCGCGGACACACCTGGGGACTTCCTATGAGCTCTTATAGCAGGGCAGAAGTTGACCGGTTCCAGTGTGAGAGAGAGACGGAGCTATACAACGTGTAATGTTGAATGCGCAAAACCTCTTAAGGGGTCATTGTACTCATTATTATGAACAACTTTTACTGTGGGACCAAACCTGAAATCGCGAAAAAAAAATCAGCTGTTCATTCATCATCATCATTCATCATTTTTGTTTGTGTTCATTTTGACGAATTATGCGAACAGAAATGTACTGACCAGCTGATTTTTTTTTAGCGATTTCATTTTCGCTGTACCTTAAGAGGAAATGTAAGTGCTCTTTTCTCCATACAAAAAGATACAAACGCTCTCGCCTGTTTTCTTTCTGGTTAATGACCATAAAGCAATGATTTTTTACAGAAATATAAATATCAGTTACTTGTATGCCCCTATGTTTTCCTTTTTGATGATATATTATTTTTATAAGAACTAGAACCCTCCAAAAATGCTCAAAATTGCCTATTCAGACCGCTGTCAACAGACGCCTAGTGTACCAATTTGACAACTATTAACGAAAAAAGAAAAACATAGGGCATAGTATATATCCTTCTTATTCAGTTTATGAAATATCTTTTAAATTGGTCCAATATTGGAGGAGGAAATAGGCGAGAGCCAAACCTCGAAATTTGACTTTTTACATAGCTATTTAGTCGGATCTGCAGTTGTCCTTATCGCACGAATTCGAGCGCGGAGCGGTCGCAGAGCGACAGCAATACCTTCTTAAAATACCTAATTTTCAAAAGTCTGGCCACCCGCCTTTCCTCCTAAGAGGTTTTGCGCATTTAACGTTACACGTTGTATACGACCATCCTTTTTTCTCAACGGATCCATGATCTTTTTTCGCTTCATAGTACGGCCCCTGTTGTTAAAGGATCAAAGTCATGCTGTTCACACACCTTATTAAAGTTTCTGCTTGCACGCACAAGGAATGAGTTCTGCCTGTAGTTAGTCGAGGCAAATGGCATACGAAGCGAGGGATTGGAGCGCTTCGATCTTCCGGAGACGTTGAAGTAAAGTTTGGGTAGAATATCGAAGCTATTAATATTATTATCTTTAGTAATCTTCATTTTTAGGGTTCCGTACCAAAATGGTAAAAAGGAACCCTTATGGTGTGACTCAGTCTGTCTGTCTGTCACAGCTGGATATCTCAAGAACTACTAATGCTATCAACTTGAAATTTGGAAGAATTTTAGATGACATTTACCCAACTATTTTGCAAATAAGAAAGAAATAAAAATATTTATATTTTTTTTTGCAACAGGGACTGAAAGGGGGTCTTAAAAATTCAAACTGAAGCTACTAGGGCATGTGGGGTATCATATGAAAGAACGCAGTTTGCAGATTCTCAAACATTTTTTTATTTTTTTTAAGCCGCATAGTTCTCAACTTTTGATGAAAAATGTAAAAAAAAATACCCCCCCTTGTCTCTGAAGTTTGCAAAGAGAAATATCTGAAATTATTCTATGTGATAGAAGTTTATGTAAAGATTACAGGAAAAATTAAACGATGTCTCTAAATAGCACAACTTTTTCAGAAATCGGAACGGAACTCTCCGTGCGCGAGTCCGACTCGCTCTTGACCGGTTTTTTTTATTTTTCTCTCTTCACAAAGTTTCACATAGTTTTATACATAGAGACAAAAATTATAACGTTTTTACAAAAATCCATAAAATATTATACTTTGTGAGAGACTCGCGTCCATACTATGCTCAGACTTCTCATTAGCTTCAGTAAAATGACATTTCTTAACTGTCATTTCATTAAAAAATGTACCAATTTGATAGCGAAATGACAGTAGAAGTGTCATTTTAACTGCAGCTAATTAAAAGTCCGACCACAGGATACCCTGTGTGACAGATCACCAAACTCACACCGATTATTAAAGGTATTTAGTAACAAAACACAATGAGGAGCTCGTGGCTAAGTAATAACAGCCGTACGGGTCGAACCATCAGGTTAAGCTACGCTTGCGGGGGTTGGTCCGTGGATGGGTGACCATCTTTACATACCGAGACTCCTCCGTGCCTCGGAAAGCACGTTAAGCCCTTGGTCCCCGCTGTCATTCGTGGATCTTTGGCAGTCGTTACAAGTCGTCAGAAGCCCGAAAGTCTGACAACCAGTCTTACCAAGGGGTATCGTACTACCCAGTTACTGGGTTGTGGAGGTCAGATAGGCAGTCGCTCCATGTAAAATACTGGTATTCAGCTGCATCCGGTTCGAATGGAAGCCGACCCCAACATAGTTGGGAAAAGGCTAGGCAGATTGATTTTTAGTAACAAAACACAGTCGGAGTTCTCATGACCGTTAATTAGGGTAAGATACGCATATAATAATAAGTCTATAAACTGGAGATGCCCCGATACTGGCCAACACTCACCCACACAATCACATTACATTTGTTTGAAATTCAAGGTTTCCAAGTTTCATTGTCACTGTCATAACTTCTGGACGTGATTCAACAGTACAGTTTATAAAAAATATTGACTAACTACTAAGTTATTATCAATTTATTTAGTGTTTCCCTGTATTGACCTTGGGAATAAAAAAAATTGATAGTGAAGTTAGCACTAGTTTATTTAAATGTATAAAAACAGTTAGTGACTGATAACAAGTGCTGTGCTCCATGTGTAAGATCGAGCCGACCCCAGCATCGTTGGGAAAAGGCTAGGCAGATGATGATAACCAAGTGCTGTGAACTACTGCATAACCAATAGTTGTATCTCACGAGGATGCTTCTTTACTAAATGTACCTTGTGGGGACGCCAGTGACGTCACGGACCCTGAGCGACTTCGGGTATAGATAGGAGATGGTATTTTGGAGTGAGCACCGCTAAATGTACCTTACCAAGACACGGCTACTCGTGTACATTTAGTAGCAACAGTTTAAAATAAATAATTACTAATTACAGTGTGAGTCTTCATAATGTGCACATATCGAAATTAGGGAACAGTGCTTAATTTTATCGACCGAAAGAATGTTTAAAAAAAAAAAGTGTCTACTTTGTGAAGTGTTGTACGTAGCAGTGTGCAAGGCCTTTCTTTAACAGTTGATAGGAAATGCTGTGATTGAGTTACAAACGTGATATTTTTACTTTTAGAAAGCTAATACGATGTAAAATAATTTAAAGTAATAAAAAGGTAGGTAATCCGGGGTTTTATTGAGAAATTTTACAATTATTGTAAAAATTGGTGAAATAATACCAGATTTTTGTTAAAAAAAAACACCTTAATTTTTAATTGAGGGCGGTTTTTTTCTTTAATTTTTATTTTATGAGGACGCCCTGTTATTTCCAACCATTACTGAGTTTGGTTCATCGTGATAGATCGTTTAGTTTAAAAGTTAAAGACGCACAATGTATGTACCCTATTTCGACACTAAACGCTCGAGCGAAGCGAGTTCGGGACTTTGGGTACCCCGACTCGGACAGTTTAGGTTCGAAGCGAACAACCCCGCCGTCCCCTTCGTGGTTATTTTTTCGACCTCAACTACGCCTAACTAGACTACGAATTACTACTTAAGAGGTACCTTATCTTCAGAATTCATTACAGACGCTTTCGCTGGCCGGATATAATTTAGTAGTATGTAGTCACGCAATACTAGCTCCTAAATATACCCGATTATGATACTCGAACTCGAGTATATCTAGTAGTTAGGATCCGAATGGTGAAAGCCTCATTCTTACTATATAGATAGTGCAATCCACGAAGACGGGACCCACTACTCTTCCTAACCGTTTATAGTATATGTGTGCAACGGTTAGGAGGAGTAGTGGGGCGCGTCTCCGTGGATTGCACTATCTATATAGTAACCCGAATAAAACCCTATGCGGAGTATCCACAAGGTACATTTTGTAAAGACGCCACGAGGATTACGTCGTGCGGCGCGGTTCAATACGGACGTGTTTTAAGTGATTATTTTATCCCCGGGTACACATCGAACTGTGTGCTAATTTGTGATTGGTTATTTCGCTCGATTCCTCTTTACTCCTTGGACTTTTTACTGACCGAAGTGAGACAAATAGATAACGGAGCATCACACTATCTTAGTGTTAATTTGGGTTTGAACTGGCAATGCCTTTTGCAGCAGACCTCTAGCTAACGAGATTAGTTATCGTGCTACGCGCGCGCCTACGTTACTCGCCGACCACATAGTAGACAGTATCTCTAAATACGTATCTAACATACTATTATCGCGCAATATATTGTGGACTACATAAACATAATAATACGAACTAAAAATGCGTCGGACTCTGCCAAAATCTCCAAATGTATTCGCCAAACAGGAAAACTTTGAAACTGGACCTGCTTCGTCTAATAAGAGTGAGGAACCTGAAAACACAGTCAGAAACAAACGCCAACGCCTGGGTGATTCCCTAAAAAGTTCGATGAGCCCGGTCAAACAACGCCTTGATGGCTCCCCAAATCGCTCTATGAGCCCGGTCAAAGAATGCCTTGATGGCTCCCCAAATCGCTCTATGAGCCCGGTCAAAGAATGCCTTGATGGCTCCCCAAATCGCTCGAAAAGCCCGGTCATAGAAAGCCTTGATGGCTCCCCAAATCGCTCGATGAGTCCGGTTATAGAACACCTTGATGGCTCCCCAAATCGCTCGAAAATCCCGGTCAAAGAACGCCTTGATGGCTCTCCAAAAAGCTCGATTAGCCAGGTCCAGCAAAGTGTTGATAACTCCCCAAAAAACCCCATGACTACGATCAAGCAACGCCTTGAGGACTCCCTAAAAAGCTCGATGAACACGTTCAAGGAATATTTGTGCGTATATGAGGAGTCCAATTCCCAGTTCCAACAGATAATTTCGTCATGGAAGGCAGACCAAGACGCAAGATTCTCTGCTTGGACAGCATTACTAGACCAACACGATGATAATCAAAAAGATGTTTTGGTTTCCACGGTGACCGACATCGGAAAGTCAGTGAATTTGGACACAGGCGAGTCGAAACTATGTGTAAGTATATCGTAATCCGAGAAAACTTAGTCAGATGATGAAATGAAATGAATTAAAATTGTTTATTCTGTAAATAGGATTATCGGAATCACTTTTACACGTCATATAAAAAATAGGTCGACATTTTCTATCTGACCCTGCCCCTGAGAAGAAATGGTGAAATAAACTCAAAGGTCTCTTTTAAAGTCCAAACATAATCTTGGTCAGATCATGTACCGTTGGTTCTTTTCACAAAATCGGATCGACATGGTCCCTATGTCGATCCCTGGTCTGAAATGGTTTTTTTTTTGTGAAAAGAACCAAAATATAGTGGGCAAATGTGGTCCAAGTGTCGCCAAGGATGACCATCCTTGAAGTACAGTAGTACCTAACTAATATGGCTTATCGATGTACCTGCGCAGAAGATGAATTTTCAAAGCGCGGTAAATGTTATTGACCAATCGGCACGCTCCACGCTTTTTCCTGTACCGCTATTGGTCGGTAGCTGCCGCCATGTTAGCGCGCGCCGCTTGACAGCCGCCATACTTGTGAGTGAGACGGAACTAACAGCTGCAGTGTATTATGAACCTTATAGTAGTGATCTAAGGTTGATTGTAAGTTTTAAGCATTCTCGTTAATCTTCGGGGCCATACTTTCTTTTCTGTGCGAACGAAGATTCACGACGCGCCTTATCAGTTGGGTACTACTGTAGGTGAGGTAGATGATTCATCCTTGGCGACGCTTGGACCGACTCCCATACATGTTTGCCCACTATCTTTTCAGTGGATCTGTCCAGTCAATGCACGCATTTGTCAGTAGTCGCGTAGCTCAACTCAGGACTTAGGGAGCTCAACTCGATCGATCTCAGTTTCCTTTAGAAATTATTTACTATTTATTAGGAGCTTCATCAAAAACGTTCAATAAGTAATAGGTAAGCTTAACTCACAGCAAATAATTGGATTAGCTACCGAAAAGCTTTTATAGGCTGTGAATTTTGAAGTGTGCGTGGACGGCGAAATCCGAAACTATAAAGCCTTATTTATAATCTTATGTGAATCTGCCTTTGGCATACTACAGGGTGTTTGGAAGCTGGGTGCCAAAGCCTTAAAGGGATCACCCCTTTAAGGCTTTGGCACCCAGCTTCGGCAAGTTGACACCTTTTAGAGCGTTTTCAGCTGAACCTGTCTTAGACGAAGAAGATTTTTTTTAACTGATATTTTTAATTTTTTTAATAATCCAAATCTGACATTTAATTGCCAACAGTGACCCAGTTAAAGTTGGTATGTTATTTTTTTTCCTTTTTGTGGTTTGTCTGATGTGTGCACCTAATGTAATAAACCAAGTTCCAAATATCTGTGTTATTGAAAAAAAAAATCTAGAATAAAACTAAAAGTTTGCAGTTAAAAATAGAAAGACATACTTTGTCTGAGACTCTAAGATATGTATGACTCAAATGCTCTAAATGGTCTTAAGGTTTTGCACCCAGCTTCCAAACACCCTGTATAAGTTCAAGCAACAAGCGCCTCTGAACAGTTTAGACGATGCAAGTCATTGGTTGCTTCAATTTTATAGTATGCCACAGGGTTTGTGAAAACAATTTTTCGATTTAGGGATCCGTTTCTGAAATATTAAGTGCTAATTTTTGTTAGAGTTAAGTGTACCCCTTCCCCCCGTTCTGCCAGCTAAACAGTTAGTTAAAGATGGGTGAAAAAATTCGCGGTAGTAGCATATTTATATACGGTAGTATCATTAAAAGGAAAACTATCATAGCTATAGAAGTAGGCTTTTCAATTATTGTTCTTTCTCCAGGATCAGCTTACATAAAGACAGGTTACATGAGTTAAGTACTAAAATTGTTTATTTTATTTGACAAAAATATAATTTAATGTATTGTGTTGCGTAAATTATTTTGCATAGGTACTATTGTATAGAATCTAGTTCTTCTAACTGAACAGACAGCTGTGCTGCTGGGGAGTTTGTTCCGCTACTTCTTCTTCCCAGCTAAAGCACTAGGAAGTGGTGAAGGGCGGGCGTTTTGTGGGGACTGTCTTACTGTAATTTTGACGTTCAAAAAGTGCTGATTCTCAGCCTAATTTGAATAAAGGACTTTTGATTTTGATTTTGATTTTGATTTTGATTGTGCAACTACGGAACCCTACACGCACTTGGCCGGTTTTATTTATTTTTAGAAATTGCACTTGTGTTCAACTGGCATTTAAAAATGTAGCATTTAGGTCTAATTTTTCTCTTATCTGAAGAATAAATATTTCAATTTAACAGCTTTTGTATAGAAAACATGGCAAACTGTCATATTAATTCTTCAGGTAAGAGTTATCTGTCTTTTGATAAATCAGCCCTTATAAATACATTTTTGTTTACAGGGTGTTCACCCACGCATGCCCACAATGGTGACGCCTGGCCCATCGGGGGCGCAACTCCAGCGCTCCTACATCTGGAGCGGCGTCATCGAGTGGATGGAGAAGGGCAAAGCACCTGGGGACCAACAGAAAACTACCAAGCATCTACCTTGCCAGGTGATTGTGAACTCTATTGCTATTTCGATTAAGTTCAGAGTTATTTCAAATTGTTACTTTTGTTTTTACACATTATTGTGATGGCTTTATATTGCCAGTAAATGTTGAGATTTTTAAAAATTCAGTTTTGTAATCTCGGAGACTTGCAAACAGTAACAATTTACTTTTTTCCAATGTAATCTGTTACAAAAGGCAATATTTCAGAAAAAACAAGATTATTTAATATCCGGTCTCGGCCCCTATCAATTTTGTTTTCCACAAACAGTCAAAAAAATCTGTATTTGATTATTTTTTCCTGTTGTCCAATGAAGAATACTACAGCTGTCTGTCTAATTATCACCAACTTTATTCGGCATCGTTAAAAATATTTACCGGCTCTCGTTCCAATGATTATAAAAAAATTGCCCAAGTGCGAGTCGGACACGAAGGGTTCCGTACCACCGTACAATATTGAAAAAAAAAAACACGTTTCTTGTATCCTCTTATTATTTTGTTGTTATAACAGCAATACCAAGTGGTATTACCCAGTTACTGGGTTGTGGAGGTCAGATAGGCAGTCGCTCCATGTAAAATACTAGTATTCAGCTGCATCCGGTTAGACTGGAAGCCGACCCCGACTGCTTGGCAGATTTGTGGGGACTGTCTTACTGTAACTGCGTCCAGCGTTTTCGCGCGAAATTTGAAAATGTAAAATTTAAATGCATTTTTATGGCACTTATCGATTGAATAAAAGCATTGTGTTTTTATAATGGCTTATTAGCACTATAGAAACTAAGTGAGACACAAAAATGGGTGTAATACCCTATTTTTCGAAAATGGGTGTAATACCCTATTAACACGCTGTATATTATACTTTTTGACGACACGGTTGGCGCGGGTTCGATTCCCGCACGGAACAAATATTTGTACGACCTACAAGTATTTGTTCCCGAGTCTGGGTGTTTTTCTATCTATAATATATGTATGTATTTACAAAAAAAAATGTATATAAGTAGTTTATCAGCCATCTCGTTACCACACACGAGCATTAGGTTGCTTAGCTTGGAACTAGATGGCGTTGTGTGAAATGGTCAAGGATATTTATTTTTTTTTCTCCAGGTATCAGCCAGCACAAAAGACATAGAGCCTGAACTGAAGGTGGACACATGGCCCAACAAGCTGTTAATGCAGCTGATGCCCAAACAGCTGATCTCTAACATCGGGGGACAGTACCTTAAGGACAGCAAGTCCGTGCTGTTTCATTTGCAGCCCAGTGAAGCGCTTGATG
Source organism: Cosmia trapezina (assembly GCA_905163495.3). Taxonomy (NCBI): domain Eukaryota; kingdom Metazoa; phylum Arthropoda; class Insecta; order Lepidoptera; family Noctuidae; genus Cosmia; species Cosmia trapezina. The sequence goes on along the minus strand of LR991040.1, from coordinate 14,365,082 downwards.
CGCTGACTAAGGTCATGGTTAATGGGTTTGTGAGTATTTTTTTCATTTATTCATTAACAATAATTTTTATTTGAATTTACAAAAAAAAATATTTATTTATTATTTATTATTTATTTATTTCCCACCATACAATTATCTTTACAGGTTTAACACCTAATGCGATAATGTAGACAACTATTATTTTTAAACTACGGCTACATGGTTGGTTACAAACTAATATATTTCTAGGTACTTCTTGCTACTACAATCTACATACACACTAATTATCTATGTTACAATAGGACCATAACTTATTTCATAGAGAGCTCTTACTATGAACCCACCCAGAGTACAACAAAATAAGTCTAAGTCTTCCGCTATACGGTTGAGGATACGGAGTGCGCGAGTAAACGGTGCCTCATTCACCAGCTTAGTGCGGCCGCGCGGCACTACCAGCAGCCACGGCCGCCGCCTCCGCCACACGTACCTGTCCGGAACACACATGCATAGTTGCTGCAACACGCCTGGATTGTGAATCTTTCCCCTCAGTACCTTAAAGATATATGAGACTAGTGCTAAATTCCTTCTAACTTTTAACTCATTGTACCCTACCATACCTAAAGTGAATAGGGTAGGATACTTATTTGGGAAAAATGGGTATACTCCGTAAATCTTTTTATATAAATATCTAATAAATTTATTCTGCACTCTCTCCAACATGATACTATATTTAGCTTCATGTGGAGACCAGATGACTGCGTTAAACTCTAATTGGCTCCTCACTAAAGAGTTATACAATGCCATAATTGCGTCAATATTAGTAAAGCCCCTAGCTACCCGAAGCACGAATCCCAAATTTCTGTAGGCTTTTTTACAGATTTTGGTTACATATTCTCGAAATTCTAGTTTAGAGGAGAAGTTGACCCCTAGATCTCTGACTTCTGACACTTTCACTATTGGTACCCCATCAATTTGGTATTGGTACGTCACTGGAGAGCGTGCCCGGCTGAAAGTCATAGTCATGCACTTCGAGATGTTAAATTGTAAACTATTATGTTTACTCCAAGCTACCACCCTATCTATATCTTGTTGTAACTTTTGGCAATCTTCTCTGTTCCTAACCGCAAGATACAATTTCAGATCATCTGCAAATAGAGTGCAATGAGCATCCTTGACAACCTTGGGAAGGTCATTTATCATTAATATGAATCCCAACGGACCGAGGTTGCTGCCCTGACTTACTCCCGACCTGGTAAAATAATTTTCTGACCTACTCCCCGCATATTCTACATACTGCTGCCTGTCACGCATGTAACTGGCAAAAAAGGTTAGTAATTGGGGAGTAAACCCTACACCTGCCATTTTTGTGAGCAGTATGTCATTATCCACCAGGTCGAAAGCTTTTTTGTAGTCAAAGAAAGCTACATCTGCCTGTCCTCCAGCATCCACTTCAGGTACAATGTAACTCATGTAGTTAATTAGGTTACTGGTGGTGCTTCTGGCGGGTCTAAAACCGTGTTGCTCATCTGAAAGCTGTACATTAACCTGCGAGAGAATGCTCCTGTGTACTGCAGCCTCTAGTACCTTAGCTGGTGTCGAAAGCACAGCCACCGGCCTGAATTGGTCCACGTTCGATGCGGACTTTCCTTTAGGCACCGGAACCACCTTAGTTGTTTTCCATCTTTCTGGAAATACGACCTCCGCCAGGCACTGATTAAAGATGTAGAGAAGAGGCCTACAAAGTACTAGGCGGCAGTCTTTAAAAATGTAGGGGGGTATGCCATCGGGACCCGTTGACTTTTTTGGCTTGAGCTTTTGCAGAGCGTAAAGTACTTCATCGAGCTTTAGTTGTACTAAGTGAACCCTAGCCGCTCCATTCTCACCACCAGCCTGTTCCACTGCCGCCTCCACGTCCAGCTTGGGTATCTCAGGGCTAAAAACGGAACAAAAATACTGCGCAAACTCAGTTGCACACTCCTCCCTCGTTAGTACCTTATTACCCTTTAAAATCTTGCGTGGACTTCTGCTGCATTTTTGTGAGTTGGCGTAAGTCCAAAAGGCCTTTGGATTTTCTTGGAACTCCCTCTGCATCCGGTCTTTATAATTTTTATATGCAGAGTTTATCAAAAATTTTACTCTCGCCCTACATTTAGCAAACGCCTCATAATCGGGCCCTGATTTGCTACCTTTATACTGCCTATGAAGCCTAGCCTTTAATTGTATGTTGCGAATAATGTCTATCGTGTACCACTCGGGGTAACTGTACTCCGAGTTTACACGTCTTCGCGTTTTTCTTGGAACGCAGTCATCCATAAGCTTATTCAAAACCTCATAAAAATAATCTAAACTACTATTTACGTCTAACCTATACATTGGCGTCCAGTCTATAGCCGTTATTAAAGAGTACATTAACGGAAAGTTAGCTTTGTAAAAGTTCCATCCAGTGTGCGTCTGGGTGCACTCCTCAGACTCAGCTAGCGGCGGCGGCGGCGGTGGTGCTGGCGCGGGCTGCTCGCCGCGGCGCGCTCGCCCCCGCTGTAGCACTACCGTAGCGAGCGGCGGATGGTGTGGGTCGGGCGGCACGATCGGCTCAGCCGCGCTCACCTCCAACCCGTCTCCCCCCGAACGCGTACTCAAAACAAGATCTAATTGGCGTTCATTACAATTCCCTATTTTGTTGTACTGGGTGAATTCACAATATGTGCTAAAGTACTCAAAATAATTTCGAACATTTGTTGAGCTAGAGTATAAATTAAAATCGCCTATCACTATTAAGTTATTGTAGTCATCACGATAATTTTCTATTGTGCTAAACAACCACATATATTCAGTATCACTACAACTCGGTGGAATGTACACTACACACAACACAAACATGAACTTATTATGTAAATAAACCGCCGCGCTAACCAGTTCAAATGCACGATCTTCAATACGTACATCGCTCGGTGTATTTAGTTGCCGTAGCTCGTACCGCGGTGTGGCCACTAAACACGCGCCACCTTGCTTCCGTCCATCTGCACGATCACATCGGAGTATCTTGTATCCAGGTGGGATTAGTTCTGCATCGTAGATAGAATCGTTGCATCCTGTTTCCGTTATTGCAAAAAGATCATAACTATGGGAAGAAATTCCCACATAAAAATCATGTAACTTTGTTCTCAATCCTCTCACGTTCTGATAGTATATCTCTACAGAATTTAGTGTTTTCTTATTGCTTGTTGGGTGGTTTACGAAACCACACCCATTCACAAAATTCAATGTTGACTGCCCAACTTTCTGGTTTACATAATATCTCGTATAAACTCTCTGAAACTCCTATTATAAATGAGGCATAGTCCCTTTCCGTTTTATGTTTAATTTTTTCCACTGTTATTTCCGTCTCTTTTCCATATAATATGTCCTTTACATATATTTCTAAATTTTCTACTGTGGTATCCTTTTTTAGACGCCAAACATGTAAAAACTTTTTTCTTTCAGTACCTAGAATATTTACTGCACTAGTATTTCTTTATATATAATAAAAATAAAATAAAATCTACATTTAGTCCACCCAACAAATGGGTTGTAGAGTGCGTGAGCTGGGACGTAAGAAATTTCTTCAGAAAGTTGTTCAGGGTGCTTAGGGAGTAAACATACTAAAAGTCCCCGCGTCTAGGGGGTGCGCCTTTGGGCGATAGAAGTTCCCACTTTTGAGTTTTTCACTAATATCTTTAAAACGGTGCGTCGTAGAGAAAAAATATCTTGTATGTAATGAAGGCATATAAATTTTTTTACAAGTTTTATCTTACATACTTTTTCAAATTCCTACCCATTTTCGAACTACACGTTCCGGAAAAGTGAAAATTGTCGAAAAAACGACTTTTATCAAACACTAGCTATTGTTTTCTTCGTTCGCGTTATTTTGGGATAAAAAGTAGCATATAATTGTTAATCCAGGTCCTAATCTATCTACCCACCTAATTTTATTGAAATCCATTCAGCCGTTGAGTTATCGTAACTTTTATCTATGTAATATATCGCCCGCGTGGATGTCGAATATTATCCCACGGGAACCTAATACAGGGATAAAAAGTTTCCTATGTGTTAATCCAGGTTATAAACTATCTGTGTACGAAATTTCATCCAAATCAGTGCAGCCATTTTTGCGTGATTGAATAACTAAACATCTTCACAAACTTTCACAATTTAATATTAGTAGCATTATACCATTTAAGTCTTCATCCGTTTTGGTCGTGAAGGTCCTGAAAAGGGTTCTTTTCCAAGGCACTATCATCCTCAGTGGAGATTTCATGCTGAAGGGGTTGGTTTTCAGACTTTTTCACGGCCTAAACGGATGAAGACTTAAATGGTATAGTCCTACTTTAGAGGCATGAGGAACAGGGTGTAATATTATAAATGTGAAAGTTTGTGAAGATGTTTGGATGTTTGTTATTCAATCACGCAAAAACGGCTGAACGGATTTAAATTAAATTTGGGACACAGATGGTTTATAACCTGGATTAACACATAGGAAACTTTTTATCCCGGTAGTAGGTTCTCGTGGGATAATATTCGACATCCACGCGGGCGATATATTGCATAGATAAAAGTTTCGATAACTCAACGGCTGAATGGATTTCAATAAAATTAGGTAGGTAGATAGATTAGGACTTGGATCAACAATTATATGGTACTTTTTATCCCGAAATAACGACAACGAAGAACAGGCAACGGCTAGTGTTTGATAATAGTATATTATGCAATTAGTGATTAAAGGATGGATTTTAAGCGAGGGCCATAGATGAATCACGAGCTAGTGAAGGATCCTAACGATTGAATCACGACCGTAGGGAGTGATTCGTGAAGTGTTAGAATCCTGAGCGACGCGAGTGATTCATGGCCCTCGATATAAATCCGTTTTATTGAAGAGTTGCATACTATACTTTATACCATGACTACGAGAAAAAGAAAGATTTAAGTGAAAATAGACATATAATGAAGAAAAAGGAAAGTTAAATTGGCTTTGATGTAAACCAGCCGTGATTTTTTGGTTAGCAAGTTTTCCACTATATCGGCCGCCCTCTCTTTCATAAACTCAGGTGTTAACACATCTTCATCACTAGAATGCATTTTTAATAGATTAGAACAACACTAAACAAACACAAAATTAAAGATTAAAGTAACACTAAACTTTGTGTTCGTACAACTTACAGTATTCAAAATAGCGCCAATTTACTAAGGACAGCAAAGAACACAAAACAGTTAGTATTCTAATGCTAAACTCCTTGTCGAAAATGTCGACCAATCAAATTGAAATTAGAACACATCAATATAGGTCGAATACATAGATTACACTTACTCTAGATACGGCAAGCCATCCGACCAAGCGTGCCCTGCATGTTCGACTGTTCGTACTATTTTTTAGTCCGGCGCACCCCCTAGATGCGGGGACTTTTAGTATGTTTACTCCCTAAGCACCCTGAACAACTTTCTGAAGAAATTTCTTACGTCCCAGCTCACGCACTCTACACCCCCTTTTTGGTCATTTGTTAAGTGGACTAATTAAAAAAAATAAATTACCTACACACAAAACAAAACATATAAGTACTTATGTTTAGTTTAGTTTTGTATGTCTTGTCCTGTGTCTCGGAAACGGCACGTTAAGCTATTGGCCCTGCGCTTGATCTCTCTCCGGTCGTGTCGGATTGCCGTCCCATCGGACTATGCGAGTGAGGGAAGAGAGAGTGCACCTGTGTCTGCGCACACCATAGAAATATAAAAACAGGAGAAGTGGCAAGCGGGCGAAAATGTGTCCGCGCGACATGCTCAGTATGAGCCGTTCATAGTACAAATTCCGTCTTCGAGAACTAGTGCGCTTTCGACTGTGACCGTGGCAATTTATAAGAATGCCGTGTTGTTCAGTGGTTTCTTGTAAAAACCGAAGCCATGTCACAGATTAATACAGATGGGACACTCCACAAAATCATTTAAATAAAAAGCCGACTCTTGCCACGACACAATAAAGTGCAATTCAGGTCGCACAACCCTTATTACCTACAGTTATATTGAACTACAAGTTGCCTCTCTTTCTATCGCGTAACTCTTATACCTTCTGACCTACTGAATTAGCCCCACGGACGGGCCCCGCCGCGTACTTGTAGCTTCATACCTAAACTGCGGAGTGTCCCATCTGTATTAATCTGTGGCCATGTAAATCATGGGATCACTATCCATATGTAAGTACAAGTATGTTACCGTATTTATCTTTAAAATCATGAAAGTGACAAAGGAACCAAGTGGAGACACAGGGCTCAGATACATTTTAACATACTGGGCACACCTCCTTCTTTCTTATATCTATGGCGCACACACTTGCGCACGCGCACACACGCGCCGAAGGCTGGTCTCCACTGAAATTGGCCGCCATGGCCGAAATTCGGCCTGGATGACTATTATTATGTCTTATAACAACACGCATATTTTCCCCGAAAGGGTGTACTGAGGTCAACTGACCTTTAATATACAAACACGATGGACTAATTATACTGTAAGAAATGACAGTTGATTTTTTTAATGAATTTAAATCAAATTAGAATTTTTTTTCTGCCATGCACTAGGTATTTATAAGTATGTATGCTATTTTTTTACAGTTATTTTTGTATTTACTCACAAAAATCGACGTTATAGACAATAATGTCAATTTGTATGACTATTGCGCAAGCAAAAATACTCCTTACGGTGTATAGATGTTCGTTTCTCCGATATTAAACACAGCAGGAGGTCAAGTTACTACAAACTGTCAAATTTTCTATTTCGATTTTGAACTTAACCGTCAACATTTTAAGGTTTAAAATCAATTGGAGATATTTGACAGTTTGGTATAACCTGCTGTGCTGTTGTCTGTACAAGCGGGCCTTAGAGCTATTTTACCTCAACATCTTCCTATAATAATATTATTTGAACCTATCTGTTCTAAGGCGGGCTGCGTGCACTTCTCCCCAATGCCGACGCCGCCGCAGTGCGACATCAAAGTCCTCATACTGCTGTACACGCCCGACAAGAAGGCGTACTTAGGGTTCATACCCAACAACCAGGCTACTTTCGTTGATCGACTTAGGAAGGTGAGTGGTTTTTTTTTTAAATTAGAAATCTTTTTATTTATATACAATATACAAATTAACACTATGTACACTAGGTACTAAAGTAAATGACTAACTAACTATACTAAAACAAAAGGACACTTAGGCGTCGAAGTACTCGTCCGCATCGATGTCATTCGGAAACGTGCCTAGGAGACTGGCAGCATTGCCTCGTTGAATGGCAATTCTAATTCTTGCCAGCGCAACGAGCCAGCCCTCTGGTCAAGTGAAGTCTCGACCAGTCGTCGAGATTTTTTTTTTTTAAAGTAGCTGCTCACTCGGGCCCCATGACCTGAGCGTTTCGACCGCAAACGGCTCAAAACTGTAGTTACCTATAAGGTTACAGTATTTGCGCCGCTTGAGGGTCTCAGTAGCCGCAGCAGCGGCGCCAGCACAGCCCGCCGTGCTTGAAACATGAGATGGCGCAAGGGTGTCGACACAAGTTGCGTACCACACCAGAGGCCTACCCATCTTCCAAGGCAACAGCGTCATGCTATCTGGTCTCTTCCCATCGTCACGTACCAAGCCGTTTGGTTCTAATACCGCTGGTACGAAGTTTGAGTGGAATTAATTACCTAACCTAAAAAAATATATTTTTGGTTGAGACCTGTGTCCCAGAGTGGGAAAATTAAAGGTTGATTTTATGTTATATCTATGTATATTTTGTTTCGATTTGCAGGTAATTCAACAACAGAAGATAAGTCAGATAATCAGCAAGCAACAGCTACCAGCTGTCAGCAACGCGGGCGGCATGCAGCAGAATATGCCCAACTCTACAATGGCAGGTAATATCAACTTTTAGCGCAAATCAGTCTGTTCGTCCCGATATTATTAACGCTGACTATCAGCGTCAATAATATCGGGACGAACAGACTGTTCAAAATGATCAAAACAACTATGAAAATGAAATATTAGCAAGGAATGTTTCAGAATGAAGACGGTACACGACAACTGTCATTCTGATAAGAACTTTATCCAATTGAGATAAAGTTTAATTTTTTTAGTTGTTGAACAGTCTGTTCGTCCCGATATTTTTGACGCTGACTGTACAATGTGTAATTGATATTAATGAAAACCTGAAAAAAAATCCTGTTCCGTACAATTATGTCCGCTTAACTTGACAAAATTTAGGGAACAGTTGTTTTTTTTTCGCGTTTTTAGGATTGCCTTATAGTAAAAGTGGTTCGTAATGACGAGTTTTCAGTTATTAAACCTTGTATATAAGCGCTGTCGTGCTTTACGGGTACATCAAAGAGACCCAGTTCAACAAAAATGTAGTACTATTACAGACACTGTTTCATTGACATTTTCCTTCCATTATTCCCTTTGTGTTCAAGGTTCAGGAGCGATGCCCGTTAGCGCGGGCATGTCATCGGGTGGCATGGGCCCGGGCATGGCGGGCAGCATGCAGGCCGGCCCAGGCAGCGTGCCGGGCAACGTGGGCAACATGCCCGGGCCCGCGGGTGGCCAGGGCATGGTGCAGTCGCAGATGCAGCAGCATCAACAGGTAATTGGACTGCTGTGTCCGAGTTGAAATAATATGTAAAAATATATTTCAATAAATCGGCGTTTAACGAAAATTAAAAACGATCGGTTTTATTTCATTATTCCAATAGAATCGCCCATTTATCATATCACTAAGTCCCCCACATCCGGCTCGAAGGACCAAAAACAAATGTAGGGGACATTTGTTTTTGGTCCTTCGAGCCGGATGTTGATTTTTCTAAATGAGTCGTTGATGAGATTTTCTTATTCAACTCACGTTTGATAGTTTTTTTCGTTTGTGTTTTTGTTTTGTTTTGTCGCAAATTATGCGAACTTGGCAGAATGAATTTAAGAACTTTATTAAGTAGAAATAATTTTTATTTCCAGGGCATGATGATAGGTGGCCAAATCGGTCAGCAAGTCCAACAAGTGGGCGGCAAGGGCCCGCGCCCCGTCACTCAACTCGACGGCTTAGAAGCAGCTCGGCAACACAACCTGGAGAAGATCCAGCATCTACAGCAGACCTTGGAAGCTGCTCATCAGCAGGAGGCGCAGTTCAAGTCGCAGATGGACATCATGTCGCATTTGCATGCTGCGCAACAGCAGGAGCAGCATTATAAACAGCTTGAGGTAAGATTAAGGTCACAACTGGTAATCATTTAGGTGTAGTTTCGTTGTGTTCCACGCGCGCCTCAAAGAGATGTCATCAGAAATAGGGTCCGATAGAGCCGATGCCGCTGGGGTCGCGGATTGTTCGAAAGAGATACCGTGGCCCTGGCACAGGCAACTGAAGGAACAGGAGTGGGTTTTAGTCAGTAAAATCTGACATGCCCTCCTGCTCCGACCAGAGCGGGAGAAGTCATTTGATGATATCCCATCCACAAAAAAAAGGTGTAGTTTAGTTACCATAATTGATTGTGTAGTACGTTCTGATTTATGAAGTGTGGGTGTGTGCGCGACTGCGTATCTATTGCTTTTATTGGACTGTATTTATGTAGTAGTTGGGCAGTGGAAGGGACAAAGTAGAGACACAGTGTTCCGATACATTTTAAACTACTGGACATATCTCGTTCTTTCTTATATGTATGGTATAGACGATAAAACAAAAAAAAAAAACATATTTTGTCAACTCAAACTTTAAGTAACTACACTACTAGCGGTCGTTAAATTGACAACAGAAAAAATCATCAAATCTTTTTTTTTTTCTTTTATCGTGTTTAGATATCGATATCCATCACGTCTCCGCAGACGTGATATCTAAACACGTCGGGTCAAATTAAAACACTCGTATTTATATTCAAGTAAAATTAATTACTTCAGTAAAAGTAATTGCTCAAGTAATGATTTTCATTCTATAGTTTAGTAATTGCTTGAAGTTAGAACTGTCAAAGCTTAGAATTCTTAGCCAAGTAATAGTCACCATTTTCTTTACTTAAGAATTCTACCCTCAAGTAAGAAATTACTTAGTAGAAAGTAATTACTCAAGTAATTACTTGATTATAAATACGAGCCTTAAACTACGCAGTTTCGCTAACTAATTTAATTTGACCCTGTATAGTAAACAACAAGAACAACTTAGTCAACCGCTCGAGGTATGCTAAAGGGGCTAAAGTTAAAAAAATCCAAGAAGTCCGATTTGACGTGAGGGTGTCCCTCTTTGTCCCGCTATGTTTGTCTCTATTTGGCATATGAAACGATATGGGCTGTCAAAATGAACCTATTATTTTGTAACAACTTTATTTATAAACGTTTAAAGTTAAGTTATGATGAGCGACTGATTAACCATAATTTTTTGCCGTTGAAACGTTTTCAGGAGCAACAGCGCAAGCACCAGCTGCAGCAACAGTTGCAGCAGCAGCTGCGCGGCGCGGGCGGCGTGGCGCACCCGCCGCGCGTCATGCGCCCGCTGCTGCCCTCCAACCCGGGGCTGCGCCATCTGCTGCAGCAGGTACGTGCTACTGCGCCACCACCACCTAAGCAATACTGCGAACACCACCCGTGAGTTATCAGGGTATCGCACGATCTCCTACGAGGTGGCTGGTGCACTAGCTGGATCCCCGCCCTGGGACCTAGAGGCGAGAGCCCTCGCTTCACTGTACCGATGGCGCGAGGAGGTACAGTCAGCAACAAAAGTCGATTAACACTTGAGTTCTCTAAATCTCAATTATTGAGAAAAATACTTCATTAAAATCGGAGCAGGGGGCCTACTCCCTAAGTCCGTCCGTCTTTCCGTCCGTCCGCTCATCCGTCCGTCTGACATTACGATCCATCAAAACAAGTGTAAAAGTTAAATTTTTCGGACGGGCAAAAACACATCGGGAGTAGGGACATCTGGCAAATCATGTTGTCATTCATACTTCGTTCGGGCCCCGAACCAATCATCCATCCGTAGGTGATACGGAGTAGGAAACGCCCGTAACGGAGGCCGAAACTACAGGCTTCGTGCTTAGGGAGTAGGCCCCCAGATGTGAATTTTAAAGAAAAATAACTCTTATCTAATAAATGAAATACTAAAAAGCAGGTTATCGTATCATTTTGTGTTAATTTATATGATGTCAAAAAGTAGTAGTGTTAACCGACTTCTGTTGCTGACCGTACGAACGCAGAGCGGTGGACCGATGCAGCGAGAGATCGAGCTTCGTCGATCACAGCTCCGTGAGGTCCTGGTAAGGCTGTGGTCTCCTATTTTACGCTATATGCAACGTCTGACTTCAGCTTCAACGTTCTGATTGACATCTGATTGCAACGCGCAGCGTCGCCGATCGCTGCCATTCTGTAGTGACTCTTGACGCTTGATAGTCTTGATCTGACGCTGCAATGGTTCGAAATAACTAGAGACTTGAATACTTTGAATGCGCGTACGACGACAAGACGCCGATATCAACGTGTGAAAGAGACCACGACAGTACCTTTCTATAGTAATAAGCATCGTGACGCGGCGTACGCGTGACGCTGTACGCGGCCGACGGCGTTTATAGGAGACCATAGCCTCAGGGAATGGCGGGACAGTTCCAGTCGACCAGTGCTCGACGAATGGCTCGGGAGAAGGCACTGCTCCCAGTCGTTTTAAACGACGCAGGTACTCTCGGGGCATGGCTGCTTCGGGTAGTACCTGTGTCGCATAAACATCGGACGCTCGGTGTCATCACAGCGTCCACTGTCGGGAGGATACGGCGCGGCATACACTGGCAGAGTGTTCCGCATGGGAGGAGCCGCGCCGTGCCCTCGTAGCAGAAGACGGAGCCGACCTATCGCTGCCGGCCGCGACGTTCGATGGTTGGAAGCGCCGAGTCGTGGGATGCAGTGATCTCCTCCTGTGAACTCGTCGTTTCGCAGAAGGAGGCTTCGGAAAGGAAGAGGAAGATTGAGACCACTCTCCCGACCCACCGGGGGCCGGGCGTCGGCGGAGGGTGGACAGCACTCTCTTCCAGCCCCCGTCCAGCAGGACTCACTCCCCCTGCAGGCCTGAGGTGCCCGCAAAGGCGGGCTGGCACTACTCGGGGATAGTGGAAGGCGCACAAGTTCCCATGATCCACGGTCCAAGCGTGAGAAGGGAACACCGGGGTGGTTTTTAGTCAGTAAGAGTCTGCGGACATCCATGAAATTTTCCACCCCGGAACAAAAAAAAAGGTACGTGCTATTAGTGTAGGCTAGGAAGTACAGGTTGCAGAGATAAATAAATTTCAACTGTATGTTGTTTGAAATAATAACGTCGAAAATATTTTTAAAAAATCACCAGTCTTCAGAGCAGTAAAACTCTTTCTGGAGAAGGAGGGATAAGGGTAAGAGAATGATGATGATAAAAGCAGTGGTGACCCGCCGGGGTCGCGGGTTGTTCGAAAGAGATCCCTACCGTGGCCCTGGCATAGGCAACTGAAGGAACACGGGTGGGTTTTAGTCAGTAAAAGTCTGACACGCCCTCCCGCTCCGCCCAGAGTGGGAGAAGTTAGAAGATTTCCCATCTACAAAAAAAAAAGTGTTGACCCAGAGGTAACGGCCGCGACTTACGAGTTGTAGGTCGTAGGTTCGAACCCTGACAAGCGTTATTTCAACACCACTGCACTCTGCTCTCAAAACAGTGAGAAAGCGTCGTGAGGAAACCGACATGTCGTAGAACCAAGAACTCGAAGTCATGTGACATCTACCAACCCGCACTGGGCCCGCGTGGTGGATTACAGCCCACTCCCTCTCACCGAGAGGAGGCCTGTCCCAGCAGTGGGAACATTATAGGCTGATTATGCAACTAGTTAGACCAACAGAATATAATCCCCGAATAGGACTAACAAGTGAAATTAAATAAAAGCTTGTTGATGTTCTTAAAGGGCAAAATCTAAATTCTTTGATGACATTCGAATTTTTTTTTCGTCACCACAGAATATCGTAATTCTCAAAGACACCCAAAATCAAGAAGCTCTCTGTAGATTTTTCCATTGAAATGTTTATTTTTGGAATGTCTTAAAACAAGGTATTTATAATCCTTTATGGCGTAGAGCTGGCGAAGCGCAGATTTCACTGGCTCACTAATATCAACCTTGCACGCTTGAAATTAAGTTGAAAATAACTAAACTTCCATAAGTCCGAGTGAGCATTTAAGGTTAAGGCACAGATTAATACAGATAGGACACTCCGCAGTTTAGGTATGAAGCTACAAGTACACGGCGGGCCCCGTCCACGGGTCCAATTCAGTAGAAATGCCGCGCGCCGAAGGTATAAGAGTTACGCGATAGAAAGAGTGGCAACGTTTAGGTAAATATAACTGTAGGTAATGAGCGTTCTGCGAACTGAATTGCACTTTATTGTGTCTTAGCAAGAGTGGCTTTTTATTTAAATGATTTTGCAGAGTGTCTCATCTGTATTAATCTGTGGTTAAGGTTATTTAATTTCGTCTTTATTTTAAAAAGTACAGCGTTGCTATTTGTTTGGTTGGAAAAACCACACTGCACTGCGCTTTGCCAGGTCTGTGTTGGACCTTATATGGACTATCTTATCAGATGATTAAATTTAGGCATTTAATGTTATGTATTGAACTCGAAAACGGATTCGTGATATCGGTATGTTATTCAGGCACAAAATGAATCATTTTTGACCATCATAATTTTTTGTTCATATCAAAATATTGGTTTGTATGTAGCCATTAGCGTATTTGCCAAAATATTCGCGTTATTTAGCCAATATAAAACAGACCCTATTTGAATGTCATAAAGTTCATTTTATGTTAGGAAATGACGCGAATATTTGAGTGCTGTAATCATTTTATTATGTAGTAAAGGTATGAATTATTACATTTTCACCATCACTCATGATCATGATTCTTTATTTCTTGTAGAAAATAATAATAGTTTTAGAGAAACTTCACTAAAACCAGTGGTGTAAATAGTTTGTAAACTAACTTCAAGTCCGCGGCTTGCAGGTCATAATCAATTGCTTTTTATTACCATAGATAGACCAAAGATTTAAATATCTAGATTTGTCTTCACCTTACTTAGTACGTGAAAAAGTGACCGTACTGAGAAGAGTGAGCTCACACATTATTAAATAGCATTTCCATAACAATCAAGTCAAGTCACTGCATCATTGTGTGTCAGAGGTGTCAAAACGAAAAAGAAACGCGACTATCTTCTGACGCAGTAGGGCGAATCTAATGATTTAAATCTTTGCCATAGACTAGAAGGGTGAGCTGCCAAAATGATCGAAAATGGAAAGAAACCAATTGAAAATGACTTACAGTTCAACGTTCATGCCTTTTATTTTTGTATTGCACTCGACTTTTAGTTTTAGAGATGGGCTGAATGGAAATACTTTGAACTTTTATATTTTATTTGTTGACTTTTGTAAGTCACTAGCTATTTCAGGAGTTTATACCTATTCCCCATTAGCATGGTATCGTATCGCTATAAGCCCGTTCCAGTGAACTCGAAACTATGAAGAATTGCCATACTTAAGTGGGCAGGGCACTTTGCTCGCAGAACAGATGTCCGATAGGGCCGAAAGGATCTGGACTGGCGACCGGGTACCGGAAGACGTAACGTTGGAAGGCCTCCCACAAAGTGGACCGATGACCTTGTGAAGGCCACAGGAATCCGCTGGATGCGGGAAGCACAGAACCTGTCGAAATGGCGGTGCTTGGGGGAGGCCTATGTCCAGCAGTGAACGTGTTTTGGCTGAAATAGTGACGATGATGATGATCCCCATTTACCTTCATTTTTGCTACGGTGTTGACCAATTACAGAGTTTTTAATTCAGCCCATCTCTATGTCTTTCATAATATAGTACGTATAATCATTCATAGTGCTCTTTCAGATTTCGTCGAGCACAAGTAACTAACGCTTTCTCATCATTACAGCTTGTTTTAACATGTCGTGCTCAACTTCTTAGTGCGATTGAGCGAGGTTGAGCGTGACATTGATCGACATTTTTTGTTGGCTAGTTGCTACTGAGATTTACATATTTTTGTTGAGCAAAACATGGGGGATTTTACGTTCATTCCCGATGTCCACCACCTGTTTGGCCACCACGGGGGGACAGCGAAACAACTTTAAAAAAATATTCTCGATGTCCACCACTGGAGGACAGCGGCACAACTTTGTAAATTATCATTCACCACCACTGGTGGTCAGTGACACGGATTTTTAAACATTCCCTATGGACACCGCTGGGGGACAATGGCACAACTTTTGATCCAATTCCCACTATGGTGTACAATAAACAGTATTCTATCTATCTATATATTCAACATTTTTTTTTTCATTTATTATCTAAAGTGCTAAAGTTCATGTACTCAAACGACATACAAAATGTCAGACTCAACTCCTACAATAATCATAATAACCACCATGTTCTGCTCAACACACACGTCACGCTCAACCGCCACGTGACGCTCAACTCGACTCAACCTCGCTGAGCACCGAATGTTTCTAGCAACAGCAGCAGCCGCGCGGCGCTCGGCCGCACATGTGAGGCCCCCGCCCGCTCACTCCGCCTCACCCCCCGCACGCACTTAACGCACGCGTAACGCACAAGTAATGCTTCACACCTATTACTAATTTGTGTGAACTATGACATGTACTGACGGTGAAATAGTTATGAAGGCAGTACAACTCTCCAAGTTAGAATAGAACCTAAAATATCATGAAACTAGCTTTTGCCCGCGGCTTCGCTAGCGTTAATTTAGAATTTGACAGTCAATCTGCTTGTAATAATATAATTCAATCACGATTCGAAAGACACGTGGCGCTATCTATTATCGTTAACGTTCTTATATCATAAGAACGTTATTGTTGTTTTCCTCAGGTACAGTATCTTTTTTCGGGACGAAAGGTACGCTATGTCCGTTTCTGTACACCTGACAACGTATATGCAAAATTTTAGGATGACCGGTTCAGTGGTTTAGGCGTAAAAAGGTAACAAACAAACTTACTTTCGCATTTATAATATTAGTTAGGATAGTCATTCAATAGAGTAATTTGAACTTGAGAGTTGTATTGTTGACTTTAATGATTATAATTTTGTAAATTATACGGTCGCGAATCATATTTTGAACAACATACAGGGTCAAAGTAAATTAGCTAGCGGAACTCCAGAGACGTGATAGGAATCGATATCTTAACATGATAAAACAAAAAAGACTTTAATTTCACGATGACTTTTTTTTGGGGTCATCAACCACTAGTGCGTGCCGGTAGTGTAGTCACTTAAAATATCAGTTTTTTTTTTTGTGTATACTTAAATAAATCGTTTATTAACCAAATAATGATTTTACATTTCCTTAAAAGTAATACAAAAATAAACTACTCCTTAAATTATAGACAATTCAGGAAACATAATTTTAATAAATTAACTAGTGGACTCCACACTAGGTCGAGCCTATATGGTGAAGTCCTAGAGAGTTTTGAACTATTTGAAGTTTCAGGGTCAATACTTTATTTTAATTTTAATTTGATTTATTAGGTTATTTACATATTCATTTGAAAATTTTATGTAACACAAAATCAATAACTTGAAAAAATTAAATAAAATCGTGACAACAACTTTGTTTGAAATCAGACATTGAAAACAGACATGATGGGTAAAACAGATTTTATCAACTCACACTTCAAGTAACAACAACACCAGCGGTCATCGACCCCAAAAAAAATCAACAATCCTTTTTTATTTTGTCGCGTTTAGATATCGCTATTATTAGCGATAGAGTTTCGCTAGCTAATTAAATTTGACCGGGTATAATCAGACAATGGCCTGCAAATTGCAAAAACGTAAGCAAATTTTAATTTCGCGGACTACTCTATTGCTTTTGCCTTAAAAGTCTGCCCAGACGCAAAAATTTAAGGAGCATCTTTCGTGTTCTTATTTTGAAATATTTTGGGCTATTTTTACTGAAGACATGTCATTAGTTCACTTTTTTATGTTGCATGCTTTTCTATGTTTTCTTACTTGATTAATATTAATACTTTCATAGAACTAACATTTTCATTTAATTTAATTAATGCTGCTTTAAAATTAGTACCATCATTAAATCTCATTCCTTATCAGTATGTAAATATTTTTCTATTCATGTAATTTTAAGGTTTATATTAATTTTGTAGGAAAAAATAGGAAGTCTACCATTTACGGAAGAAAACTGGAAAGTTGTTACTGTGTACGTCATAATTTAAGGTTGTTGATTTTAATGAATGTTGTAAGTAAATAAAATAGATAAGTATACAGGCAAAACAATTATCTTCGAAACAGAATCGACATGTATAATTTCAAATCCGTGGTATAAGAGGAAGTGCGTTTAATTTAGCTTGCAAGATTTGACACATACTTACTTTTTATAAAAATTGTTATCAAGGCAATTTAAATATAAGCTTGTAAAAACACTTTTAGACATCCAAAAGAAATAATAATACTTATTTTAAAACTATACTAGAAAGGTTTAGGTAGTTAAATAAAGGTAAACAATCTTGATGTGGCTTTTTACACAAACACATACTAAACAAATAAACTACTGCTTAAACGAATGGTTCAATTGACTTAGTAATCATTATTGTTGTAATTACACTGGTTTTTAGTTGCATTTTATTTTTAAACTGAGGTTTTAAACTCAAACTCAAACTCAAAGCATTTATTTCAATTAAACCAATTACTGGCACTTTTGAATTGTCAAAGAGTCGGTCAGTTAGTCAGAAAGTTGAAGCCAGTTCCCCATTCCAAACCGTAGATCTATGGAGAAGAAGAAAATATTTAAAATAAAAAAGATAAAAGACACATCAATATTGTTTCCCTTTATTTAACTACCTAAATGTTTCCAGTATAGATGACTAGACTATTCTGAGAAGAAACACCGAAACAAGTTCAGCGGTCACAGTCTCTTTTAAAGTCCAGACGGTCAGAAAGGTCAGATCATGCGACGACCAAGCAATTTTCAGATATTATTTTAAAACTAGTGCAAACCCTAGCCGACTCATTAAAAAACGACATCTAATTATGGTCCAAGCCTAAATCTTCGAGCCAGTTTCCGTATTTCGAACCTTATTCCAACTCAGGTAAAGTACTTAATACAAAACTGACAATTTGGATTTGGATTTAAAATCAGTTTTTGTATTTAAAACTTTAATACTATCGCATTAAAGTTCGAAATTAAAAAATGGCTAGATGGTTTTAACCATAGACATAGAGAATGAATTAAGCGTTTCCGTATTCAGTTGTGCAGTGAACACAGACCTAAAAGTGCGAGAGAGACAAAGCGAATTTGCGGACAGTACTTGTCTCTTTATAGAGCTGTGGTTCCTAACCAGTGGTCCTGGTCCGCAGGAGCCAAAATATGATCCTCGAACGGACATGTCCGAAAATGGTTTTTTATCATTCAATCATTCCAACATGGATAAGTTAAATATATTTGGATAGAGATCCCAAAAACTAGTTGTTCTAACTATATCATACATTTTTAAAGGTCTCCAATTTTGAGAAAAATCGTTTTTATTTTAGTGTGAATTTACTCCTAAAGCGAACAAACCTTCTTATCATCTAGGATAATACACAGCACAAAAAAACTGTCAGTCAATAATTGATTTGTGATGATGATAACAATGATATTATAAGTAAAAAGGTGTAGATAGGTTACATATACAACATTCGATATTCAGAATCGGCACACTAATGCACACATAAATAACTTAATATTGCAATAGCACACTAAATTACGTTTATACGTCAAATTTGGATGGCACGATTCAGTTATCGCGGGCGAAAAAGAGACAAATATAATTTGCGACAGTGCGTCGTCTCGTGTACTAGAAACTATATAGAATAATAATCAGATATGACATTTTACCGCAAAACCGTGATTTTTGCCTAAAAATTTGATTCACTCATGAGTTCATGTAGTAAAAGTAATAAAGTAGGAAAATTGCATTGAAAGTAGGTAGTAAACAATTAATGTTTTGATTTGAATATAATAGTGTTAAATACACTATATGTATGTATTTAATTTATCCTACCTCGTCATAACAAAAATAAAAATTACATTTAAGTCTAAACAATGTGCCACCATTTATACCTACCTACTGTCAGGCTGACATGTCTGTTCTTAGGCATAATTTTACTCTATGATCAGTAATGACGTCTATCTCTATTAGACGTCTATTCTTTTCTGACGCCATATTTTACGAATATAATGTTTGATTTTTTGAAAATATTAAGATAAATAGTATACTAACGAATGATATGTGATTCCTTGAGTTTTAGAAATTTTTCTTGTATAATTTGTGCAATATCTCATAACATACGACGGCATTTTCGGTGTTTTTGGGTCACTTTCAATGCACTCGGTACGTGAAGTGCATCCGTTGACGTCGGCGACGCGACACTGAGGTCCAGTTTGGTCACTTGTCTACATTTTAACGTGCCGCTTGCTGAGCCCTTATGGCCTATCTACACCTTTTTACTTATAATATCATTGGATGATAAATAAAATGAGGCCTCATCAGGCCTGTCGCCTGTCAGTCAACACTGTCATATTTGACAGATGAATAGAATCAATCATCTGTTAATTATGACATTGTCAGTGTGTGAGAGGTTTTGTTTGGGTTGTCATCAGCAAATAAAATATTTAAATAGTTTATAATTTTTCTCTTAAATTTCCATTCTCTATGTCTATGGTTTTAACCGATAGTTGTTTTGTAATAAGTTCGTAGACCGTAATGCCTGTATACTGATCTATTTTACCACCCACTCATATCTCCATAATATTAAAATCGGTTTCTGCCCCCAGCAGCCGCAGTACAGGCCCGGGGGTGGCGCTCCCCGGCCTGCGTCGCAGCCGCAACAGTTTGATGACGTCAACAACTACTCGGACTTCATCTAGGCCTTACCTCCACATGTGTGGGCTCAGTGGGACGATGATGATTAAATGAATTGTGATACCGTGCGTCCTAACCGAAAGCAACTGTCATGCGAATGCGCGATTATGCGATCGTTTACCTGAATAATAACGTATCATCGACAAACTAAACAATCTATACTACTATCTTTCCAATTTTGAAACAATTTTGCTTACAAATGTTTTATGCTGTACCGACTTTCTATTGTTGGATTAGAACAAAGGACCATAGGGGCAGGGTTTCTTCAATGTATCAGTGTACTTAAAGAAAAAGCAACTTTAAGGTGTAAAGGCGTCCGTTTTGTCGATAATACCTATGCGACTTGATTGACCGCGCAACTCTGTCATCACTAACACTACATCCTATATACATAAAAGAAAGTCGTGTTAGTTACACTATTTATAACTCAAGAACGGCTGAACCGATTTGGCTGAAAATTGGTGGGGAGGTAGCTTAGAACCAGGAGACGGACATAGGATACCTACTTTAATGGGATAAAACGTAGTATAACGACGGCTGAACCGATTTAGATGAAATTTTGTGTGTATATTTGAATGGGTTCCTCGATGGTTTGAAAACACAATTGGACCCGGCAGGTGGCGCTGCAGTCGGTTTCTAGAAGCGTTCAGATAGGACAACGTCTGTCGGGTCCGCTAGTTTATTATAAAACTAAGTCCTCCCGTTGGGTCTGTCTGTCTGTTTGGACGCGATAAATTAACTAATGGTCGGAGTGATTGAGGAAGGTTTAGGTGTATAGTTCACTAAGGTTTTATGTACGATGTTATAATAAGCGCTAAAAACCGTGCGAAGCAGGGTTGTGTCGCTAGTATTTATATTGTAGCGGCATCTAACAACGCCACATGCGAACTACGCTCAAAGACCTGACATCACACAAATCGTGCATCGCGCAAGCAGAGTTTACCAACAACCCGACATCAACCGTCGTGACAGCCTCCACTGTGGGTGAGCGCCAACCAAAACCGACGGCCTCGTTGCTGATCGGCTCTTGCCGGGTATATAGAAATGCTACTTCAGTACGTCCCCTCAGGCGGAGACGATAGAGTCATTTCCAGGCGTTAAACACACGTAAATGCTAATAATGCTAATTCCGCGTAAATGCTACTGAATACTAGCATTTACGTGTGTTTAACGCCTGGAAATGGGATAACTCTAGGTATTCGTCTCCGCCTGAGGGGACGTACTGAATTAGCATTTCTATATACGCTGCCAGGCCTTACCTAGATACAGTCGAGTTCATTAATATATTGGCCCTTTCAGGCTTCAAAAATATATATCGACGGTGAAGTATCAATATCTCTTAACTGAAATTTTTCGAGAAATTCTCTTTTTTTTTCATTTTGAATTTAAAGGCGTCATTCGCTTGTTTTAGTGAAATCTCCTAGTGTATTTTCAGTTGCAACAGCTGCAGCATTAAGTTAAAATGTGGAAATAGGTACATACCTGCCAACTAAACCAACGGGTCTATTTCAAGTGTCTATTTTTCAGTTTGTGTAAATTTTTGACTTTGTCAGTTAGGTGGTAAGTAGTTAGGTGTTATTGGCACTTCTTCGTCGATATGATGATTTAGATTCATTAATATGTGACTGCTTTTGCTGTTGCTTTTTCGACTTTTCCTTTGGCTTTAAACATGTTACTGAGAAAAAGCAGTCACATATTAATGAATCTAAATCTTGACCACAATTTAATGATGCTTATAGTTGTCACAATATTATGAACTTTTTTGACGTTCATATATTTTTGTAGCCTGAAAGGGCCAATATATTAATGAACTCGACTGTACCTAGAGATATCATCAAGCAAGTGCCCGGTCGCACGGGCGCTGTGAAGAACATCAGGCGCTCCCACTGTCACACCCCAGTAACACACTTCAGAACCGCCGAGAGGAGATAAACCCCTGAGCAACTAGGGGTCCATTATAGCACTCCCACGGGAGACGGAGGAAACCCCAAAGACCGGTCTCCAATTTTAGGGACCGAGAGACACATTCGTCGGGCAAGGGGCTATAAAATCCCAACACTGATTCCCGGGCAGTAGCCCATCAGACACAACACCCGCCTGCTCTAAGGATCCTCCCTTTTCTATAGAGGATGAGTGAACTTTACACCATGTTCCTCTTACCTCTATAAAACGTATAACAAGCGCGACGGTCGCTTACTCGCGCGACGATCGCTTTCGGTTAGGACGCGCCCTTATGCAGGCACTTGGCTTGGCCCAAATATTCGCGTTAATTTGGCTATCCAGAATAAACCACATATCTATTACAATAAGGTTTATTTTGTGATAGCGAAATAAGAACACGCCAAGTGAGGAATAGATGTTTGAAAGGCGTTGTATGCTAGTATACTACCTCGACCGACAATAATGGCTCATTTACACGTTGAGCTACTCGATCCTCTATATTATGAGTATGGCCAGGCGATTATCGCACTCGCGTGTTTACAAGCAAGCCAGAAATAAACTAGCCTATGATGGATTAAGGTAAATGAGACTCGCCAGACGATTTTCTCAAACTGTGATTCAATTCGTACTACTGTTTTTCCTCGCGAGTAATTCCTCGTGTAAACGAGCCTTTACATGGTGAAGTGAAGTAGAGATTATGATGGTACCCACACATGTAAAGACTTGAGAACATTTTAATATGAAATGCATAGATCTTCTATAATCGTACAAACCGCGAGGTATAAGCTGAGCTTTGCTTTTGTGTGAGTGCACATAGATAGTGTAGGTGTGACGTCCGGCCTAGAGCGCGATTCGTTCTTTGCTTGGTTTAAAACCGGTTTATACTGCTTTTTGGCAATCGGCTTTTGTTCTTGTAGTACGAGAGGTCAGACGATTAAAGATTTGGTCTTACGTAAATCGATAAGACAAAAATTTTGGTCTTACGTAAATCGATAAGACAAAAATTTTGGTCATGTGCTCTCGTACCATTTTGGTGATCACTCACACAAATGCTAAGTTCAGCTTAGGCTCGCGGACTCTAACTTCTTCCCTTTACTGTAATACCAATGTAGGTATAATCTTATTTTATGTGACGTAATGTAAGTCATTGTTAGTAAAGTGTGTTTTTCTTTACTTGATATTATGGTAAACAAATATGACAGATTCGTTTTTTTTTAACCCCTCAAGTGTCGAATGCACCCCATGTGTGCATAAGAAAAACACTTTTTTTGTTAGGTATATAAGCTTATATCACATATATATAAATGTAAAAAAACATCATCCGATGGAAAACCAATCATCATCATTAGTTGTGAACCTATGGAGTTCGTAGCTTACACCCCCCCCCCCCCACCCCCCCCCGCGCGTGAAATGCACCCAAAGTGTGCAAAAGGACAAAACTTTACATAATAGGTATATAAGCTTAGATCACATATATATAAATGTAAAAAAACATTATCCGATGGAAAACATATCATCATCAGTAGTTGTGAACCTATGGGGTTCGCAACTAACCCCCAACCCTCCCCACGTGCTGGGGTTTTGGGCCTAAAATTAGCCAAACTCAGACACTTGAGGGGTTAATTTATTTATGCAAGCATGACGTCCTGGGTTCGATTCCCGGGTTGGGCAAAGTTTTCCATCAGGAATTTCTCAGCAGCAAGCAATCCGTAATTAGGTCGATGGCAATAGGCGGCGACCCTACTCACCCGCTAACCCCTATTACATGGGACTTAAACATAAATGGGACTTAAACATAACTGGCGAAACGAGGGTGTTACTATAGGTACACCTCTGCTAACCCTTCGGGGATTACAGGCGTGATGTTACAAAATTATGTATTTTGAAAAAAGTTATAGTTTGCGAAATCGTCTTTTTCGTACCGTGTTTGTTTACCAAATATAACATGTAAATGTACGATGACGGCCGGACTTGTCGTCGAGAGAATGCGGCGTACTAACGAATATGTGTTTTGCGAATTTGATCCGTATTACAACTATGCGTGCATAATTAGAATAGTACTGGTAAGACGCCATTTTGTTCCGCAATAATACTCGCGAACTTCATTACAAATGTGTACTAATTTGACAGCGATGGTGTGAAGTTGGCAGCAAGCGCGATCCTTTTCTTATTTGGCACGCATAGTAGTAGAAATTTTCCCACTGAGAGGTGTCAGGAACGCATTCTCTCAACGGCCGGACTGTAAGGAAACATACACTGTTAAACATGAGGATCTTTTGGCACGTGCCCAAAATCGGAGCTAACGCCACACGCCGCCATCTTGTTTTACAATTTCACAAAATTAATGTTCTCAAACAACGCCCCCCTGTCAATGTCATTCAGGCGCCAAAAGATCCTAGTATACTAAAAAAGCCAACGAGACGAGATAAATTTCATGCTTTGGGATTAAAAACTTTTACTTAATTGCGTATGGTTCAATTTCCATTGAAGCTAAAATTATTTTATGACGTTTAACGATAGTTTTTTCATTCAAAAATCAACTTAGATTACTTCGGTCTTATTACAAAACGAGGTTCATCTTCAAACCCAGGTTTAAATCATGGACCCTTTTTTGAATTTCGAACTTTATTCCGACACAATTAAGTTGTCAGTTTTGTAAAACTGACAACTTAGTACCGGACTAAGTTGTCAGTTTTGTATAAAGAACTGTATTTCTATCACAGCGAAGTTCTTATTCCAAAAACTGGCTCGATGGTTTAAACCATGATAGAAGAAAAACCTCGTTTTGTAATAAGACTGCTTGAGTTTAAAGTTGATATCTGTTTATGTTGCAATTTTATGTATTTATCTCATATCGTTGGCCTGAGTTTAGTTAATTCTATGTGTTATTCTGATCACGTTTCTTTCGCCCCATCCTTCCATACACATAGATTGTCGACTGATATCATAATTCGTTTTAGACAAAGTACTGTTGGTGTGCGTGTAGACAAATTTTGTATGATATTATAGTATAGTAATTGAACCTCCGATTTTTGAAAGCCTCGTGCAGTTAATGGACTGAAAAAATTATTAATAAACTGTTCCACCGAACCGCACTTATCAAAATTTTGTGTCAGTGCGTTTAGAGATTGGGTGCCATTCGGTCAAGTGCTGTTGAAATCAGTGCTTTGAGTGGAATACCTGTTTTAAATTAGACGATCTCTACACATGTTGGAAGTTTTGTTGGTGAACATGTTACATATGGGGACGCAGCGCAGCTTAAGACATGTGACATCTACCAACACGCACTGGGCCCGCGTGGTGACCCTCTCTCTCTCACAGGCGAGGAGGCTCGAGTCCCAGCAGCGGGAACATTATAGGCTGATTGTGTTATATAAAGTTGAGATTTAAAAATAGTCTATAAACGGAAGGCTTTCAGAAAACTAGGGGTTTGGTCAACATAAGCCAAGCCTTTTCCCAACTTTGTTGTGGTGGACTCCATATGAATAAGTAATAAATGGCATTTTTTTACACAAAAGTTTTTGATTTCAGTTCCTATAACGATAAGTTTTTTTCAGGTTGTTCTCAGTCATTGTTTTAATGCGAAAAAGAGATGGAGCTATATAAAACGTATAGCGCCATCACTTTTTCGCGGATTATTCCACTTTGCCCCACCAGTCAACCAGTGGGACAAAGTGGAAAGTTCACAATATTGACGTCCACGTATTAAATCCAGCAGTTCCCACCCTAGTGGAAAAAGTGAACTCGTTGGACTGACACTGGCATGACCACCATCAGGGATTTTAATTTTGATAAACCAAAAAATTAGTCGAAAAACAGATCTTTGCTAGGTGGCATAGTTTTTGAGATATAAATGTGGTCAAGCTGGGGAGATGCTCTCCAGATCGGTCACCTATGAAACCTATGAACCCTTATAACTTTTACTTTGACTAATTAGCGACAATTTTTTTGTATTATCAAAATTAAAATCCCTGATGGTGGCCATGCCAGTGTCAGTCTTTGCCACACCAGAATCATAGTGTGACAAAGAAGACGTCAGAATTGTGAACTTTCCTCTTTGTCCCACTGGTCGGCAAAGTGGAATAATCCTTTGTCGCACTGGAACAATGGTGAATTAAACACTTCTGTTTAAGGCCTCCGAGCCACCTCTGGTAAATAAAAGACATAATATCTTGTAAAATATCTTCTTATATTTAAGTATTTGTTTTCAAATTAAGTATACAAGAATACAAACACGCTAGCAGTCTAGTTAGGTTTAACGTTTGGTATAAACTCTGGCACTAATAGATAAGAGCTATTCATTCATAGTTACAAGAAAAGGATATATTTTTTTGTACCATTTAAAATGACATTATTCTAACATTGAATTCTATGCGGTCAAAATTTTGTTCAAAACAGCGTATTTACAATCCGGCCGTCGAGAGAATGCGATCTTTTATGTGTTTTGCGAAATTGAGCCTTATTACTACTAGAAATTGTCCAAGTGACAGGAACGCATGCTCTTGACGGCCGGACTGTAGTATAGTCAAACTCGTAATTGCTGTGCACTTTTGACAATAATGAGGGTTTTCTGGAAATCACGTTCACTAGGTGGCACCTGTCAAAAGTGTCAAATAACCTATATTTTCTTTAGTCATTATATAATATTTATTCATTTTTTTTAAATATTTTATTCATTGTCGAAATAGAAGACCTCTTGTCAAAGTAGCGCCAACTGGCGGCGTGAATTTTCATGAAAACCCTCAATCCAAGTAAAAGGTTGAAACTATCTAACTGTCACACAGACAAATGTACAGACAACAGCACATCAGGTTATTACCAAACTGTAAAACTTCTCCAAATGATTTTAAACCTTGAAATGTACACAGTTAAGTTCAAAATCGAATAAGAAAATTTGAGTTTGTAGTAACTTTACCTGCTGCTGTGTGTACCTTGTCGTTTTATGAGCTGCAAGTGACATGAAACTTCGGGTGATAAATCAATTACGAGGTAACCTATACATGAGAGAGAGCAGTGGTAACGGCCGCGACTTACGAGTTGTAGTTCGTAGGTTCGAACCCTTACAGGCGCTTAACTTTGTGTAAATTTCTCGTTACTACTGCTCTCAAAATGGTGAAAGAAAACATCGTGACTTCGCGAGGAAACCGACATGTCCTAAAACCAAAAAATCCCTGAGGAGGAGAGACCGAGAGGAGGCCTGTGTCCCAGCAGTGGGAACGTTATAGGCTGATTATGTCATGCTTTATATGAAGAATATTTTTGAGAATTAGAGCAAAAGTGGCCCAAACAGATTTTTGTGACAAATAATTTGGAATGTAGTTCAAGTAAAGGAAAAGTGGTCAAAAATTTATTTAATAATGGATATAGGCCCGAATGTAGCACAAAATTTTACACTGAATTTTGGTTGAGCCGGGGTTTTACTTTGTCAATAATATAAATGAAGTGATTTTAAATAATTTTTAATGTAGTGTTTAAAAGAGGGAGCAGATTCTCAATATTCCCACGGGTATAAAAATATATCGCGGTGGGATTTTATCGTGTACTGTATTTTATACTCTCGGTGTTGACCCGAACATTGAGAATCCAACAGAGTGCATCCCAGCGCTTCAAAAAAACACTGTTGGATTTTCAACTCTAGGCGCTAAGCAGTTCGTTGATAATCGCCCGTGAGAATCTGGGCTAAGGCAAGGTGGCGAAAAAAGCCTGGTACAATCGAAGATAAGAGTTCAATATAACTACATACACAAGTATGAGGTCTACACACAAAAGCCATAACGAATTTGAACTTTATTGTAAATAGTTAAGTTTGAATTTTGTTTAAAATCTCATTATTATTCTATCAAAACATGTGAAGCCAGACTCAGGGGAGATAGGGGAAGCACATTCCACCCATTTAACTGTCTTGGTCAACTCAAACATACACTCAGTGTACATGTCGTCATTCAATTAACAGACTAGCCTTTTAACTAAACCGTACAACTAGCGGCCTGAATTATATTCAATATTTATAGGTTAAGTCAATGATATTATATAAAGAGGTAGATATGGCACTAGCGCGCGCAAATTCTTGCAGCCAAATGCAGACAATTGTAGTCATTTCATTCAGTCGGCTAATAGCAGCGAGCGAAACAAAGCGTGTCCGTGGCGTGACAGTTTATCTAAAATGCCAAGCTATCTCTTTCTGTATCATACGTTCTATAGTATCTCGCAGTCGTAGTTGAAAACTACTATACACCTAGAACATGTAAGTACATCTGTAATAACAACTCAACAATATCCGAACGCCGCTCAGT
The DNA here is from genome assembly GCA_905163495.3 of Cosmia trapezina. NCBI lineage: Eukaryota > Metazoa > Arthropoda > Insecta > Lepidoptera > Noctuidae > Cosmia > Cosmia trapezina. The sequence goes on along the minus strand of LR991040.1, from coordinate 14,336,924 downwards.
ATGAACGTAGCACATCTTTCCTTTATAATATCATTGGGTTAAGTTGTAATTTGGTCACAGTAACTAAGCCGGGGCATCCCGACCAAATGGGTTAGGTTAAAAGTGTGCCCCGCTGCCGGAGAGCGCCACTTCCAAAGGCTAGCCTTTTAACTAAACGGCTAATTAAAATAGTTGGCTACGAGATATACAGAATTTGAAAATCCCACATCAAATGCAGATAATAGGTACATAATATAATTATTATACATACTTATTAATTTATTCTACGTTCCACGATAATGAATTAAGGAGTGATAATGGGCGGTAATAGAAACATCTTGCATTGGTTGAACTGGCTAATGACGAGTGATCCAAAGCTTGTGCAAATATTTTTCAACACTTTGAATAATTTCGAGGCATCGATTCAGCTAAACTTAAATATTGCTAATACACACATCAGTACATCATATCAGAAACAGATGAAAGATTGAAGTAGGCAATACCTTACCACAGGATGCATGAAATCCATTGAATTTTAATGTAAGTTAGTTGGACAGTTTTTACTATCGTGGTTATGGAAGAAATTACTTTCAAAGTTAAGATACGATATAATTATTATCAACTATTCGCCTATACATATTTCTATAGATGAAAATTTGAATCTTATTCGAGTAACAATACAGCTATATAGCCATTGCCTTAGATGCACATTTATATCAAATTTATTATTTATAATAATATTATTACCCGGTCGTAAATACAAGTTCAAATTAAATTAGATATACAGGCAGTAATTTTAAGGGGTCATTGTACTCATCATTATGAATAACTTTTACTATGTCTGACTAAATCTAAAATCGCGAAAAAAAAATCGGCAGTTCCCTACATTTTGACGAGTTATGCGAAAATTAATGTAGGGAACAGCAGATTTTTTTGCGATATCAGGTTTGGTTCCATAGTAAAAGTTGTTCATAATGATGAGTACAATGACCCTATAAGAGGATAACAGTGATAAAAAAAATTTTTTGGAGTCAACTACTTTGAGTGTAATTTTATTATAATGACTTGAAGTACGAATTGATTTTTTTTAATTTTAATTTTTTTCGAATAAATATCGATAGTCGATATCCTTGATGTCCACGGAGTTTAGGTACATAATTAATTTAATTCAACCTTGTGTAACACAACTATGAGCCGTATTTACGACTGGGTACTATAATTCGTAATAATAGCCAAAGTAACCGATGACACTTTTTCAGACTTCATTCATTCGAAAATATCACTAAATTACACTAAAGGTGAATTCGACCAAACCTTTATGCCCATCTTCCCCTTCGAACAAATTTTGAATTTTTGACAGTTTCTCCGTACAAAAACTGTCAGTCGTCAATTTTATTCCACAGATAAAAGAGTGGCAATTCCCGTATTTTTAACAACGTTCGCAATCTAATCTCAGTCTCAATCTGTCGAAAATTGTATAGCGTTTTACCTACATTTTTGACATTTGATTGTCGCTGGCATGAGATTACGACTTGAATTTGAACGTTTTTAGGTACGGCCTTAAGATATCCGACTTTGGTCAAATTAGCCCTAAGATGGACAGTACACTAGACAATCAGACTCCTGACAGCTTCGTAATCAGTTTTCCTTTTCCCAAAACTATGTCGGGGTCGGCTTGCATTCTAACCGCTCGCAGTTAAATACCAGTATTGAGAAGTGTGTGTTTATGTGTATGTGTTGGGTACCCCAGTTGTATTAAAATTTTAACTGGGGTACCCAATTGATGCAGCCCACTGTACATGGAGCGAAAACCTATCTGACTTCCACAACCCAGTTACTAGGTAAGACGTTGTCCGACTCTTTGGGCTTCCGACTGCCCGTAACGACTGTCAAAGATTACGAATGACAGCCGGGACCAACGGCTTAACGTGCTTTTCCAGGCAAGGGTCTCGACATGTAATAGATGGTCACCTATCCACAAACCTACCTTGGAAAGCGTAGCTTAACCTTTGATATTGCTGTTATTATTTAGCCACGAGCACATCTCATGTGTTTGTACTAACAGATTTAAATCGCTACGATTCGTCCTACCGCATCGAAAGATGGCCATGTTTCCGTTTCGCTTTGACACCTCTGAAACACACTATTGACTTGACTGCCCTGGACACGGCTTATACGGGATTTGTGGGCTCACTCTTCTTTGTATTTACATGTTTCGTGCGACAAAAGTACGGTTCAGGTTAAATCTAACGATTTAAATCTTTCTGCCTAAAATTATTATCTGTCTGTTAGCCTGATTGTCTAGTCCGCCATCTTTATTTTCCTCCCGACCGCTTTGTGACTATAAACTATTAAATACATCATACATATTTTGTAACTGTATGCTAAAAATGCTTATTTTGTATCTCAGTTTTACAAGTTCGAGTTACACAATTTTTGTTAATCATTTCTATTAAAAATACATTATTTATATTTACCTCTCTTTCTATCACTACAATGACAAAAAGAGACAGAGCAAAGAATTCTTTTGACAATTTTAAACTATCAAAGAATTTGGGAACCCATTTTCTTATTTATCACATTCAAGTAAATATTATATGATATGTCGAAAGCATTACAAATTCGCGAAATTTAAATTCGATAAAACGCTAAAACGTATAAAAGCTAAATAAAGGGAATGCATTCATAATTTCTGTATGATTGGACACAAATAAAACTTTTACAAATAAATTTTTCATAGAAAATATTATTTTATTCTAAATTAAAATGTAGGGTACTTTCATATTATTATGTAGTGTCGAGAAAATAATTATAGTTTTCATAACTTCCTTTTCGAAAGCAGTACGCGTAACTTAATTCTAATCCTGTAGACAGTGGCTTATGATGATGGGCGAACTTTTTAGAACTTTTTCTATACAGGGTCAAATTGAATTAGCTAGTGAAACTTCGCAGACGTGATGAGTATCGATATACAGAGTGTAAGTATAAACTGTGGCAATATTTTGAGGGATCATTGTACTCATATATATGAACAACTTTTACTATTGGACCAAACCTGAAATCACGAAAAAAAAATCAGCTGTTCAGTACATTTACGTTCGCATAATTCGTCAAAATGAAGTGAACAGCTGTTTTTTTTTTCGCGATTTCAGGTTTGGTCCCATAGTAAAGTTGTTCGTAATGATGAGTACAATGACCCCTTAAAAGATTGCCACTGTTTACACTTACACTCTGTATAAACATAATAATACAAAAAAAAAATGATGATTTTTTGGGGTCATCGACCGCAGTTATTGTAGTCACTTGAAATATCAGTTTAAAAAAACAGTTTTTCTTGTGTAAACTCCACAGACGAGACGGGTATCGATATCTAAGCATACTTCAAGTAACAACACTACCAACGGTCGTTGACCTCCAAAAAACAAACATCAAGTCTTTTTATTGTATCGTGTCTATACTAGTGATGTACCGACGAGTCGCCGACAAGTCGGCCATATTTGTAGTCGACAACTAGTCTGCCATTTTACAGCCGACTAGTCGGCTAGTCGGCCCATCTCTAATCAATACCCATCACGTCTGCAAAGTTTCGCTAGCTAATTTAATTTGACCCTGTATAGGTACGTACTATCAACGATTTTTGTCCGTCACCCCCATAAGGGCTCTTTTCGAATACACGGGCCAGTGGCTAGTGGCCTGCATTGTTTTCGTCCACCAATAGCGCTTCGGCGCACATTATAAAAAAAAAGGTTAGAACCTTTAAAAAAAAAGGTTAGAACCTTTTTTTTACGAAACGTTTAAGAAAAGGGACATTGTTTATTTTAGGGTCATTCTTCTTAGGCGATATTCTTCGTTCATTGGTCAAACAAAAACAATTAACTTAAAAAAAAGGCTCATCCTTCATTCATTGGTCAAACTAAAAAAGGGCGTTGCAAACTACTATTTCAACGTTCAACCGAAATAGTTTTGAAAAGGGTGTGCCGCAACGCCAGCCCATAGTACATATCCCGGTAGTACCAAATAAAGCCGACATGAAGATGTGTGTAACACACACCGAAATAAGGAAAAAACATACCAACAACCTTATCGCGCTAGTAATAAGGTTGAAAAGTGGTTCACCGCAAAGTTTCCTAAGCCACTGTGTACAAGCAGGTTAACATAACATTGAGTATTAGCACCCAGCTACTCATATAGTAAAGTGCATTCCACTATACTTGTCTTATTTTGTAAACGAATATGGTATACTTACATGTTGATTTTATGAAAATTTAGGAGTTCTTCGCAGGAGTTTTCAAAGATCTTTTCCATAGACTTATGTATAAATAGCTTCAGCCCGCAACTTCTTCCGCATGAAGTTTGTGAAATGAAAACTTCTTTAAGCGCGTTGAGTGGTTTTGTGGTAGGGGAAAGTCTTATGAGTTCGCGTCACGCATCACGCGTCAAGTGACATTCTAATGTGACGTGTTGCGATGTCAAGTTTTCGCTTCTGACGGCAGTCCCCATGACTGTTTGTTTTACTATAAGAGCGTTGATCGCGCGCGGTCTGGCAACGTCGTATTTCTAGAGGTTTTTCTTAATTATTTCATTAAATTTGAATCAAAGGACAATTTCCTCTGACAAATTCTTAGATCGTTGGTATTTAAAAGTATGTATGCTATTTTTTTACAGTTATTTTGGTAATTACTCTTAGAAAATATAAAATAATTGATAATATGTAATTTTTTAAGACTCAATTCCAAAATAACTGTGAATGTGAAAACTGGAAATATTGATACCTATCATGTTTGTTTACCAAATGTGACAAGTAAGGAAGAATACACTATAGATGTTTTTTTGTTAATTAATATTAATGCAGGGCTTGACTAACGAACACTATACACTTAAAAATGGCGGCTTAACTATAATTAAAGTTATTGGAGCGACATAAGAAGTTTGTTATACCCGACTGCGAAGAAAGGGGTAATTTTAAATGCATATTTGCATATGGCGCTGAACTCATTTGTATGAAAGCATATTTACTAAAAAATTGCTCAATAAATGTCCAATTAATTAAATAAATCTGTCCGACTTCTTAATGTATTAATCATTATTATAATGTAAGGAATAAACGTGTACTAACTGAAACTAATGCAACGCTAATAGGAGAATTCTATTAAATGTTCGCAAAAAATAAACTTTTTTATTTCATACAATAATTCTTTGCCTATATTTTGTCTTATTTTCAGTAGTAGTTAATTTAATCTATACAAGTGAGTTAAGTCCCAAAAATATTTATACATCTGGATTTATTCTTTTATCAGACCTAACACACTAAAATGGCCGAAAAATTAAAAAAACATATCAATTAGAAAATTCTAAACAGCCAAATCTCTCTATTAACACCTTCCGAACGCCACTTAATAATAATAATTATTAAAATTACAAAATCAGTCACTCTAATATCACTTTTTTGTGTTTACGAAACTTTCGATTTGTCACTTATTGCACTTTTGTCACTATTTTCACTGACGTCTGCGTTCAAAGTGCCATTTTGGCACTTTCCGTTGGTGACGGGAGGTATGTTTTTACTCCTCTTCGGAATCTCGTGGACTCTCTCCAGCAAAGCTTGCAGGATGCTGCCTGGGATACTCTGATGTTCTTCTACTAATTCTTCTATTGCACTTGCGACCTGAAATTAGTAAAAAGATGTTTTTGAATCTGATGAAAACTTAATTTTTTATAAGTGGTTGTTATTTTGCTAATATTTATAACTTATAGTTGACCAGCAGCGGGCGGGACGAATGAGCGTTGACGAATGAGCGGCCTGCACCTAAGGCGCGGTACAGCGGTATCGGTCAAACTTTTTTTTATTTTTTTTTTTATAATCAATAATATTTTAAGATCGAGGTAGACAAAGGTAATATTTGTCCGTTCTCATTCACTCGGAAATAGAACATCAAATAAAAATTCGAGCAGAAGCAAAACTGTGCGTATTATACAAAGTTGTTCTAATTCATACGTTGTATATACAACATTCACACCAATATTTGTATTTTTTCATACTCATTAGAAGTCAAAACAATTCGTAAATATGTATGTGATATTCTAAACGTCTTACAACAAAAATTCACAAAACAGTTGCCGGTTTAGGTCGATTTATCAAAATTATATACTTAATAAAAATAAAAAAGTAGATCATAATTGAAATGTGTTGGCAACACCGAGTGAAGCTACTTCGAGGGATGGCAGTGGCAACACCGAGTGAAGCTACTCGGGGGAATGGCCGTGAAGTTTTGGAACAAAGGGACTTGTCATTTTGACGCACTGTTGTTTCTGTAGCCACGTAACGCGTTTGATTTTTGTGTAGTGTGATTTCCGAAGTAATATATGTTCATTTAAATAACTAGTGCGTGTTTTAACACCCTCCTTATAGAAATAGTTAACAAATGATATTTTATATTGTGCATTAAAACTTATAGAAATACAGTATTCTATCTGTAAAATCACGTAAATCAGCGTAATCGACAAAATTTCGTGTACGGCCTCTTATGTTTGTTTTTGGGATAATTCTTTTCAACTACGGAACCCTTCATAGAGCGTGGTACGACACGCACTTGGCCGATTTTTAAATATTTCAATTCGACTATTGACAGCATTATCGACTGTTTCATCTCGACACCTCTAAATATTTGTACCTCGTTAGATAGCTGATAAAATATTTGTTTAACTTTTGTACCTCGTTAGATAGCCGATAAAATGAAGATGTTTTCCCTGTTTTTAATTTGTACGCATAATGTCATTGTTAAATTTGAGATAACTGGTGTCAAAGTTCATGTATGTAGATGATTTAAAATAAAGAACCGGTCAAGAGCGAGACGGACTCGCGCACCGAGGGTTCCGTTCCGATTTCTGAAAAAGTGTGCTATTTAGAGACATCGTTTTATTTTTCCTGTAATCTTTACATCAACTTCTATCACATAGAATAATTTCAGATTTTTATCTTTGCAAACTTCGGAGATAAAGGGGGGGGGAACGGTATTTTTTTTACATTTTCCATCAAGTCGAAAACTATGTGGCCTAAAAAAAAAAGAAAAAAAATGTTTGATAATGTGCAAACAGTGCTCTTTTATATGATACATCCCCTAGTAGCCCGACTTCGAACTTCGAATTTTTAAGACCCCCTATCAGTACCTGTTGCAAAAAAAACATATATTTAGGTGTATTTTAATTTCTTTCTTATTTGCAAAATAGTTGGGCAAACGTCATCTAAAACTGTTCCACATATCAACTTGATAGCATTAGTACTTCTTGAGATATCCAGCTGTGACAGACAGACAGACAGACTGGGTCGCACCATAAGGGTTCCTTTTTACCATTTTGGTACGAAACCCTAAAAAGGAATACATCAAATTACAAGTCACCCTGTATAAGTTCCTACCTTCTGCTGTAACTGCTCCGGCGTCAACTCCGGGTCATACGGTATCGGCTTGCCCAGGTGAGTGACGAGCTTGACGGGGAACCCGCCGTACACGGGTGCTAGCGGCATGCGGAAGGTCGCATATATCTTGAGCCAGACGCCGCGCAGCCAACCCACTGTGCGGAAGGCCTCGCGCACGTTTTGTGTAAACATCGGGACTATTGGCTGTGGAGGAATTTGTTTATGGTATAAGGCATAATATGGTACAGAATTTGCGACTATGTGATGACGCAAGCACCCTTAAATTATAGTAAGGCTGTCATACACCTAACTGCATATCGTTACGATTAGATTTAACAATACTATAGCTTTTTCTCGCGGCTTCGCCCGCGTGGCGGTGGAGATTACCCCACGGGAACGTACTACCGAGATAAAAAAAGTATCCTATGTCCTAACCCGGGTATCGGTCTACCGGTGTGCCAAATTTCATCCAAAGCCGTTCAGATGTTTTAGCGTGAAAGCGTAACAAACAAACAAACTCACATTCAGATTTATAATATTATATTAGTTATTTAGAGGCATGAGGAACAGGGTGTAAAGTTTAATCATCCTCCCTTTTCTATGGAGGATGAGTGAACTTTACACCCTGTCCCTCATGCCTCTAAACTGGTGACGCTGACGTGATACTGATGACGTTCCGCTGAAGGAGTTGCACGAAGGCTGCGCTGACGTTCATGCTCGGGGTCACCAGTTTAGAGGCATGAGGACCAGGGTGTAAAGTCCACTCATCCTCCATAGAAAAGGGAGGTTGAGGACCAGACGGGCAGTTTTCCACCAGAGACAGGATGCAGTCTGGTGTGTGGTCGCCTTTAAGGGAATAAATAAATTGACTTTTGCCAGTAAAATATTCACTTACCACTTTCGCCTCCTGTGCAACCTTAGCGAACCCGATCCTGTTCCTCCAATTAAGCCTGTAGTAGTGGTCTCCGAACTGCGCCTCGTACACGCCACCTGGTGAGATGGCCAGCGAGTTGCCACTGCGCAGCACTGACGCACACGTCTGCACTGTGCCCGGGATCACGCATAGGCCTTCTAGAAGAGTTGCCCAGCCTGCAGGTAATGGACAGAATATTAGAGGAACATACAACACAGGGTGTGAGTGTAAACAGTGGCAACCTTTTGAGGGGTCATTGTACTCATCATTATGAACAACTTTTACTATCGGACTAAACCTGAAATCGCGAAAAAAAAACAGCTGTTCAGTACCTATAGGTTCGCATAATCCGTCAAAATCTTGGGAACAGCTGATTTTTTTTTCACGATTTCAGGTTTGGTCCCATAGTAAAAGTTGTTCACAATGATGAGTACAATGACCCCTTAAAAGGTTGCTACTTACACCCTGTATACAGAGGTTTATTCCTAATATTTAATGATTCCAGTCTTCGCGCGGTCGGGTAAAAACGGCTGATCGTGCCCAGATTGCGTGCGCGCAAGTGACAGTCACCGCCTAAGGTATGTGAGCGGTGAGACGGGGGAGGTAGACAAACGTCAAGCTATGTCAAGCATGTGCGTCTTGTCAATCACGCCCTATCCCGTCCCACCGCTCACATACCTCAAGCAGTGACTAGCACTTGCGCGCTCACTATAGCTAATAACTTTGGTAAGCAAAAAGTGTAAATGAGTATAGTACTGACCAGGAATCTTAAACATGAACCGGTCAGCCACGGTGTGTATATGCCGCCTCTTGAACAGTAGCATCCTGGCGATGAAGTAGTACATATCGATGGGCAGCGCACCGTGGTAGTAGATCACCAGGAACGGCCCGTCTGGGATGTTCTCCAGACCTTGGATGTCGTAGCCTGGGAAACGAAATATGAGTTTTTCAAGTCTTGATAATGCATACTGGAACATGATAAGTGGATAGGACCTTCACAGATAAAAAAAAAAGTCGAGAGATGTCGTGGGGCACCCGTTTGGAACGAAGTTATAAAACAAAGTCGCTTCCCGCTGTCTGTCCCTATGTATGCTTAGATCTTTAAAACTACGCAACGGATTGATTGATTTTGATGCGGTTTTTTTAGTAGATAGAGTGATTCAAGAGGAAGGTTTATATGTATAATACGTGCGCGGTTGAAGCCGAGGGCAAAAGCTAGTGTATAAATACAGAGCCATCTAGTATAAGCTTTTAGAAGTTCAAAACTTATACTAGATGGCTCTGTATTAAGAAACAAAAAAAACTTTTGCCACTTGAAATTGACTTTTTCCGCCATAAAGCTTTTTCGTTACGTGACGATTTCTACCAGTTTACTCCTACCGCCACCCGCGTTAAAGAACTTACCTACAGCTTATTAAGTTAGGACAAACCTAGGTGTACAGTCCACGAGACCTAAGATGAGCTTTGCATTTGTGTGAGTGATTACCAAAATGGTACGAGAGCCCAAGACCAAAATGTTTGTATTATCGTTTTACTTAAGACAAAATCTTCAATCGTCTTATCGTTTTACGTTTTACAACGACGCGACATGGTTTTGGTCATGGCCTCTCGTACTAAAAGAACAAAAACCGATTGCCAAAAAGTTTAAACCAAGCAAAGTTCGCGTCGCGCTCTATGCCGGACGTCACACCTACACTATCTATTTGCACTCACGCAAATGCAAAACTGACTGCAGGCCCATGCTTCAAATAACAAGCCTATGAGTAACACCGTCAAGCATCACCTATAAAGGTGCTATTCGGTATATCGTGCACAATGCACTTACCATGCCACAGCCAACCGTGCGCGTCCCACAGCGCGCAGACCGCGAGCCGGGCCGCGTGCTTCCAATCTGGCTGCACGCCATCCACCACCTTCATCCTGCAAGCAGGAACATTACATGAATGTACGAATAAGCTTCTAGTTAAAAAGAAAAAAAGAAATGGCATTAATTGGGACTGCCGATTAAGCCCTCAAGTGTCAAATGCAGACCCGTCAGTGCATAAGAAAAAACCTTTATATAATAGGTATATAAGCTTATATCACATAATATTTATTTATTTTACTTATTTATTTATTAGAACTTTATGCACAAGTAAAAAAATACTGTACAAAGGCGGACTTAATGCCTGAGGCATTTTCTACCAGTCAACCTTAGGGTGATGCAGAGACAAATCATGGTAGGTACAAGGTATGGGATAGATAACTCGAAAAAGAATAAATACTAATAAATAAATACATACATATAAGCAAAATAAACTTTGTCAGGAGAAATAACGAAAGGTAGAGGAGAAAAAGAATCCAGCAAATCAGCGCTGCGATGATTTTTCCAACTTTTCACGAATACCTATGTTCACGTGCCTTCACTTTGAAAAATAACGGACTGGTTGCCATCCTAATGTTCAGAGGGAGCGCATTCCAAAGAAATACCGCCTGTACAATGAAAGAAGAATGAATAAAACCAGAGCGGTGAGAAGGACATCGCAGAAGAAGATTGTTGGTTGAACGAAGATTTCTACTATGGGCAGAGCATAAGTATTGCACATGGGAAGTCAGATAAGAAGGAGAAGTGGGCTTGTTTAGTATGGAACACAACATAGACAGAGCCCTCAGCTCTCTGCGCTGACGAATGGGTAACCATTTTAAAACCAATCCGTGCGCAGACACATGATCATACTTACGAAGATTGAAGACGAATCGAATGCAGTTATTTAGAAGGCGATCAAGTTTATTGAGGAGATCTGCATTCAGGTCATAATAACACACATCACCATAATAATATATATAAATGTAAAAAAACATCATCCGATGGAAAACAAAAAATCATCAGTAGTTGTGAACCTATGGGGTTCGCAACTAACGCCCCCCACCCCCCCGCGTTTTGGGTTTATAAATTAGTACATTGTTTACGGCCTAAGGGTTGAACGTAAAATTATGCATAGCATGTCGCATGTCGGAGACACGAACCCGTAACATTTAAATTCCGCCTACCAAAAATCGCTCAACGCGCCTAAAGAAGTTTTCATTTCAAAAACAGAAGTTGCGAACCAGTAAGTTTAAAAGAAGATGTAGTGACAAAAAATGAAAACAGTATGTTTAGATGGTTCGATCATGTTGAGAGTAACAATGAAAGGCGACTAGGCATTATTTAACACAAGGCAGATGTGGGTGGAAACGCCGGGAGAGGCCGCCTTAAGAGGACATATAGTGACCTTTCTGGTGATGTTCTTCAGAAAGGTCAGGTGCGTAGTACTCGCTACCGGCGTGCGTGTATGACCAGGTGTATGAACGTAAACGAGGCAAACGGAGTATGTAAGGATCGCAGCAGGTGGCGTTCTTTAGTTTCTGCCTACAAAAATGGGAAGAAACCGTGCGTATAAATAAATGTATGTACCTACCAGCATTTGCCCGCGGCTTCGCCCGCGTGGATGTCAGGAAATATCCCACGGTTACAAAAATCCTTCCTTATTCCTTGTCTACATTATAAAGGGAACCTCTTTGCAAAATTTCAGCTTTATAGGTCCAAGGGCTGGGCGTTGATGAGTCAGTCAGAATTATGTTTAAGTCCCATATACCTAATGGGGAGCAAGTCTATTGCCATCAACCAGCTGAGAAATTTCAGATGTAAAAACCCAATAACATTCGATTCCCGCCGTCCCGGGAATCGAACCCAGTACCGGCAGTATAAGCGCTTTCGACCACTAGTGATTAGACGAAGGAGGCAGTTTTTTTCATGGTGTTATTGCTTTTCGCATCGCGTGCCGGTAATAAAGGCTATCACATTATATCGCATGTGCATTGTTTGCGCAATAGTTTAAGATACTAGTAAACATACATAGCTTGGTAGCTCAATACCAAATTGTTGTGCAAAATTGCTTCGAGTATTTTTTTTTAAATAAACGGTTATTCTGCTGCATCCATCATGCTAAGTAGAAAGACTCATCATCTACCTAGCCTTTTCCCAAGTATGTCGGGGTCGGCTTCCAGTCTAACCGGATGCAGCTGAATACCAATATTTTACATGGAGCGACTGCCTATCTGACCTCCACAACCTAGTAACTGCGGGTAATACGATCATACCCCGTGGTAACACTGGTTGTCAGACTTTCGGGCTTCTGACGACCCGTAACGACTGTCAAAGATCCACGAATGATAGCGGGGACCAATGGCTTAACGTGTTTTCCGAGGCACGGAGGGTTCTTGGTATATAAAGATGGTCACCCATCCACGGACCTACTGCGGCAAGCGTAGTATTATGTTACCCTTCCCGAAAGGAATTTCAAAAAAACCTTTCTCGGGATACATCAAGTAGACAAAAATTATTGAGAGGAACGAGATAACCTTTAAATACTAAGAACCATTTATTGCTAAAACTAGGACAGATCGTCTGCCAAACAAATGAGTGTCAAGGTTTCCATTAAAATCAAATCTTCCGATCACAACCTCAACGCATGACATACGCCCCAGCGATGAGACGGCGTCTGGCCAAAGTTTACTCATAATTATTATTTATTTATCATAAGTCTTTCTCCAGATAAGTAAAAAAAAATAATTGGACATAATTGTTACCATCTAATTAAAACGTCTGGCCATTGTCTACGATATTTCACATTTATCTAGAAAAGTCAGGAGGTCTTTGAGGTGTCCAAGTTATCGAGAAATTATTTTTTTAATTAAGGTGATAGACCAAATTTTGTGTAGAGGAAATTGGTGCTGTATCCATGTTTGGGTGTTGACAACTGGTGATATATATAGTATGTGAACTACATTTTTGGGACCTTTGAACTGACCAATATGACTTTTTCAATTCGTATGTACTTTCTGAGTTTTATACTTATACACTACTGTCATAGATGAAGGAAAATATCGTGAGGAAACCTGGACTTACAGTTAATACTAGAAGGGGGTGACTACCGAGATGACGACTAATAGAGAAATATGTTATACGGAGACCACAAATAAATTGGGATAAGGGCAAGAGAATGATAATGATGATGATGATGATGTTGACGAAATGAATCAAAACAAAAATCGCTTCCATCCAATATGTGGATGTGGAGCTTCTAAAAAGCCTACACCAGCAAATCGTTACGTAAAAAACTTTTTTGTTATGATTGATCCATCTTTCATCTTGTTTCAAATCGCGCACGGGCCTAATTTTTTGCGGTTAGCAATTTACATGTCGTATGCACCTCATCAAAATGTGCATGGGGCAATAACCTGTACAGGGTCAGATTAAATTAGTTATCGAAACTCTTTAGACGTGATGGGTATATCTTGCCTACTTAAAAATTTAAATTGATTTGATATTTTTTTTTTGGGTCAACGACTGTAGCTGTCCAATTAACTTTTAATTAGTTGCAGTAAAATGACACTTCTAATGTCATTTTTACTGTCATTTCACTATCAAATGCGTAGGGAACATTTCTTATGTTTCTTAACGAAATGACACTATAGATAATACACTATTATAAAGTAATAATGACACATAAGAAGTGTCATTTTACTGCAGCGAATTAAAAGTCCGAGCATAGGTATACAAGAAATATCAGTTTAAAAAAACCGTTTTTTTTTTGTAAACTTCATAAACGTAATATCGATATTTAAACACGATAATAGTATATTATGCAATTAGTGAATAAAGGACGGATTTAAAACGAGGGCCATAGATGAATCACGAGCTAGTGAAGGATTCTAACGATTGAATCACGACCGTAGGGAGTGATTCATGGTGATTGAATCACGAGCGTAGCGAGTGATTCAAGTGTTAGAATCCTGAGCGACGCGAGTGATTCATGGCCCTCGATATAAATCCGTTTTATTCAAGAGTTGCATACTATACTTTATACCATGACTACGAGAAAAAGAAAGATTTAAGTGAAAATAGACATATATTATAATGAAGAAAAAGGAAAGTTAAATTGGCTTTGATGTAAACCAGCCGGGATTTTTTGGGTAGCAAGTTTTCCACTATAGGTATCGGCCGCCCTCTCTTTCATAAACTCAGGTGTTAACACTTCTTCATCACTACAATGCATTTTTAATCGATTAGAACAACACTAAACAAACACAAAATTAAAGCTTAAAGTAACACTAAACTTTGTGTTCGTACAACTTACAGTATTCAAAATAGCGCCAATTTACTAACGACAGCAAAGAACACAAAACAGTTTTTATTCTAATGCTAAACTCCTTGTCGAAAATGTCGACCAATGAAATTGAATTTAGAACACATCAATATAGGTCGAATACACAGATTTCACTTACACTAGATACGGCAAGCCACGACCAAGCGTGCCCTGCATGTTCGACTGTTCGTACTAAAAAAAGTCTTTTAGCTCAGTGACGCTTAGCGATTGAAACAATTCTGTTTACTTTGAGCACATCACTAAATGGCTGGGGTGAAGTTATCGTAGGTATAAAAAAGTTGACCCGTTCGGTTTTCATACTATCTAATAACATGCCGTATCTAGCCTAGGTACTCTAAATCTGTGGTCGAATACATTGGTGTGTTCCATTTTCAAACATCAAAACAGTGAGTAAAAGTGCTTTTTATTCACTGTTTTCAGTGAATAAAATAAGCTTTTTAGAGGGGGAATGGTATAAAAAACAATAACAGATTGTCTCAACCGCCCTTGACCAAAAAAAAAATGACATCAGACATTTTTGTTTTACCTTGTACCATCAAGTCTACGGAGTTTCGCTAAATAATTTAATTTGACCCTGCACAACCAGAGGAGCCCTAAATAATAAGTTTGCCCTTGAATTTAATATTACACTGGCTGTTTCATCATTATCTTGGTCGACTTTTTATAGGGCCTGAATTTGAAGCTCCAGAACTGGTTTATACAAAATTGACTAAAAGTGCGTGCGAAGCGATAAAAATAGGGGCCGGCCTTGAAAGCGGTCAAATTGACGTTGTTGTATTAGGTACCAAACCAAAATATTCAACAAAGGTGCAGACAAAATTGTCGCCTGACAACGCCAGCAGGTGTCTGGGAGAAAAAATCTTTAATTTTTATTTAGGTACTTTATGTAGGTATGTAGCCGTTTGCTATGCGATTAAAGAATGAAATTCAAAGCAATGATGAAGCAGCTCTTACTTAACACAATTCTGCGACTGTACATTCAAAATTTCACATTATACATGTGGGAGTGGTAGGGCAAATAAAATTCAGCAGAATACCTTGACAAAACCCCTTAAACCTTGATAAATAAATAAATAATAAGCGCCCCAAATAAGCGCTCTTCCTCCTCTCTCCTACTATGATGTGCCCGACAGGGTCCATAATTGTGACATTATTTTTAAGCTTACCAACTGTTATAACATTATGGAACGCAATAAAGAATTAAGAATTGAAAACTACATCTATATTATTTCTAATATATCAAAATGAAGTTAGAAAAACAAAACTATCTTGGCTGATCTTCGTTCTGCCTAATAAAAATCCTGCTATGCTATATTCCAAAATCAAAAAAAATAAAGCATCCCACTCGCTCGCTACCGTTTGAATACACACCAGATGAAAAGAAAAGTTTCCTACTCATTTCCTACATACATACACACATTTAAACCATGGGGTTAGGCAGAAACTACAGCACGCCACCTGCTATGATCCTTACATACTCCTTTTGCTTCGTACATCCATCTGGTCATAGACGCACGCCCGTTGCGAGTACCACGCACCTGACCTTTCTGAAGAACATCTATCTAAATAAAAAGAGAAGTCCTGACTGATTGACTGACTCATCAACGCCCAGCCCAAACCCTTGGACCTAGAAATCTGAAATTTTGCACAGAGGTTCCCTTTATAATGTAGACAAGGAATAAGGAAGGAATTCCCGGTAGTAAGTTCCCGTGTGATATTTTCTGAAATATCACACGGCAAAAGCTAGTCACCAATAAGGTCACTATGAGTCCTTCTTAATAGGCCCGTCCACCCACATCTGCCTCATGTTAAATACCTTTTGTTAGTCGCCTTTTATTGATCCTCTCAACATGACCAAAAAATTTAAGCATACTCTTTTAAATTCTTGTCAAAACATCTTTTAAACTGCACCGCGTTGCCACACACATTTCACATTATCTATTTAATTATGGTGGGTTTTCGTTATCGTTATTTTTTTAATAACATTATGTGCATGCGGTAATGTTGTAATCAGCACAATTTTTTATATTGTTTCAATGTATCCGTTATTTCTTTGAGACCTCTGCTCCGCGATAACTTTAATGATTTTAATGTTTTTTTAAGTCTAAACTGAGGTAATTAGTGGTGCATGTTACTAACCCACAGGTGACCTTCTATTCTATCTTATAATTATTATATACTTACAATTATTAAATACTGTGTGTTTGGTGTTCGTGACTAAGTAATAACAGCCGCACGGATCGCTCAAAGGTTACTTGCCGGGGTCGGTTCGTGGATGGGTGACCATCCATTACAAAACGAGACCCCTCTGTGCCTCAGAAAGCACGTCAAGCCGTTGGTCCAGCTGTCATTCGTAGATCTTTGACAGTCGTTACGTGAAGCCAGAAGTGCAAAAGTCTACAACCTGTCTTGGGTCTTGGATATATTGTTACCCAGTAACTGGGTTGTGGAGGTCAGATAGGCAGTCGCTCCATGTAAAATACTGGTATTCAGCTGCATCCGTTTAGACTGGAAGCCGACCAAAACATAGTTGGGAAAACGTTAGACAGATTGATTGTTTCTTTGCTTACCTGTAAAGCCTATATAGATGGAAGATGATGGCGCTGATGTATATGAGCACTATGATGACGGCCGGCAGGAGGAAGGTGACGATGACCGGCATCAGGAACCATGTCAGCCACAAACTGTACTCTGTGTCCACGTATTCCACTGGAAGTAAAGAGAATAATAGGTTAATTTGGTGGATACAGTTTTTTTTGTCGCAAAAAGGGATCTGCTCTTGACCTGGATCACGCCTGATGGAAAGCGATGGATGAGGTCTATGATGGAACAAGCGTGTCCAGAAGATGCCTTTTCACACTTGTTTTGAAGACAGACGGCTGACGTATATGTGGAATGGACAGTTTTTGGGCAAAGGTGAAAATGGAACGAAATCGCAGGGGATCGTTTTTCGCTGGGGTCGCGGGTAGTTTGAAGAAGATACCGCGGCCCTGGCATAGGCAACTGAAGGAACACGGGTGGGTTTTAGTCAGTAAAAGTCTGACACGCCCTCCCGCTCGACCCAGAGCGGGAGAAGTTATTTGACGATTTCCCAACCTCAAAAAAAAAAAAAAAAAGGCATCGTTTTTGATATAGCGACGACTGTGCGCTGCAAAATATTCGCTACAATTATACAGGACTAGCTGACCCGGCAGACGTTGTCCTGTCCCAATTTCATTATTCCCATATAAAATCCACTTTCAGTTTTCCAGAATTTTCCAATTTTCCCGGTAACTTTTCCAATTTTTCTCATCGTTTAAACCTTTCCTGGACTACGTCAAACATTTTAAAACCAAAATCAGCTAAATCGGCCCCGCCGTTCTTGAGTTATAAAATTACAACGAAAAGTGGCATTGATTTTTATAGATATAGATAGATTATTGGTAAAACACCAGCAACCTCTTAAGGGGTCATTGTTATCATCATTATGAACAACTTTTACTGTGGGACCAAACCTGAAATCGCGAAAAAAATCAGCTGCTTCTTTTTTCAAAACATTTTGACGAGTTTGGTGTAGATAAATGTACTGAACAGCAGATTTTTTTTTCGCGATTTCAGGTTTGGTCCCATAATAAAAGTTGTTCATAATGATGAGTACAATGACCCCTTAAGAGGTTGCTGGTGTTTTACTAATAACCGACTATACAAGGTGGTACTTGAATAACGCACAACCTCTTAAGGGGTCATTGTACTCATATTTATGAACAACTTTTACTATGGGACCAAATCTGAAATCTCGAAAAAAAAATCAGCTGTTCCCTACATTTGTGTTCGCATAACTCGTCAAATCCATCACACGAATCCGCACATATTACAGCCGACAGGGAAGGATGGCATCGCATCATGAAACAAACCACAGCTGCCCGAAATCACAATGCAACGTGATGACCACGACCGCTCTGTCAAGGAAGCACCGACAAAGAAGAAGAACTCGTCAAAATGTAGGGAACAGGTGATTTTTGTTTAGTTATCGAGATAGTAAAAAAACTTTTTTACAAAAAAATAAAACAACACTATAAAGTGAAAATAACTTTAATAAACCTGCAAAAGAAATTAGAACATCATCTGCATAAAAAGTGGGGACAAAATACGTATTATTGAAGCTAACTCAAAGTGGCTAAACACACTATGCCGAAGTTACGCGACCGAAGTTCGGCATGATTACGCCCGCAATGCTATTTGGCATTGTTCAGTTCAGACCAAACGTATTGTCGGCCGCTGACTGTGAGCGTCTAGTTCAAAATTTATGAAAAAAAAAAAAAAACAACTTCGGTCGCCGATTGACTAGTCTTTATTTTTCATATGATCTTACAGTCAGCGGCCGACAATACGTTTGGTCTGAACAATGCCTTTGAATTACTGATGACACACTATGCCGAAACTACGTTGCGTTCTAGCGTACAGCCGAACTTCGGTCGGGCGTAAGTTCAGCGGCAATTCGGCGGCAACGTTTTCTGTAGAGCACACATTATACGCGACCGAAGTTCGGTTCGATTGCCGAAGAAGATCCGGGGTGGGGAACAGCGGGAGGCAGACATGCCCGCTCCCCGCGTGTCCGCCCCACGGTGCTATAGCTTAAGGCGTGGTATTATCCCAATATTTACAAAAAATGGTTTCTTGGGTTGTCGAGTATGACGTAACCACAAATATCATTTTAAATTTTCAACCTTATTTCAAGCCAGCTAATGGTGTCAATAGATTAAGCGGTTGTTTGCCGTTTAAAATGTAGTCAGTCCGCGCCTTAAGCTGGGCACTGACGGTCAGTTCATTTGGATTAAACAAATGGATAAACCACCAAAATACTTGCATAGGAAATTGATTCGAGTTGCCATGTAAATAAGGAGCATAATCGTATCAGCGAAAAGTTCAAAGTATTTTTAATTGCAAATACGAAAGTGCTCCTTATTTATGTAACGACATGGCTCTATTTCCTGTTCAAGTATTTATGCACGACATCGTTCAAGACCGCCGTTCCGCAACTGAATTTCCGTCGCGTAAGTTCGGCACTTATGGTGTGTCATATCAGCCGAACACGTCGGAACGTAACATCAGCCGCGGAACTTCGGTCGCGTAACTTCGGCATAGTGTGTTTAGGCACAAAAACTACAAGCAATATTAATAAATTTTATATGGGACCAACTTTATGAATAAAACAAAATTTTTTCAACTCGGACTACTTACTCAGTAAAAAGTTATGCGTGGTCATACATACCTAAAATAAAAAAAAATGTAACATACGTGTCGACTTGGGAACCTCTTCCTTTTTTTCGTCGGTTAAAAAGTTGTTAATAATGATGAGTACAATGACCCCATGAGGTTGTGCGTTACACCTTGTAGGTATAGAAGTGGATGGATTCAGTTGTTTCGGTCATGCCGCGAAGTTTTGCCGATTTGAATTAAATAAAGGATTTGACTAATGTCCAAATCAAGTCCCTTTCATTTATCAACGACAATGAACTCAATATCGTTACACGAATAGAATCGATGGCACCAATATACAACAGGATACAATGATACCGAACGCAACACAAAATAAACGACATTTTTTTTTTAAACAATCATGGCGGGACATCCGGGTGTTTTATCAGCGTCTATGGACCGTCTGCTGGTGAGCTGTCAGTTATTCTAAAACCAACTCTATAGTGAAGAGGATAGAGTTGAATATAGATGTGGCGAGGGTGTAGTTGCACTATTGGCACGGTGACCTATGAACACGCACCGCGCATGCGTCTCGCACCGTTTCCAGCCTTAATGGTATGTTTATTTGTTATCTGTGGTTGTTGGCAATTATACTGATTTCCTAATAAAATGATTATTCAACTTGTTTATGTAAATGATTAATCGTTTATTTCAAGGGCGTCGAACTTAGTGAGCATTGCTTTTGAGATAAAGGATTTATTGAACTGCAGTTGCAAATTATACAGGGTAGATAATCTTTTCGTAACACATTTTTGCAAGTGGCAGAGCCATTGAACTTCTTACTTTAAAATAGTAAGTTTAAAAACTAAAACCCGACTACCTACTGAAAAATCACTCTCGAAAAAGTATGAAACAAGAAAATATTCTCATCTGAAATTAGAAAAATCCGGAGTCATTCGTCATGTTAGGGCATAAATTGAACAGATTAGGTACGTGGTACTCCGGATTTTTAATTTGTCTGACTTTCTAATTTAATGATCGGCGGCACATCGTAAATAAACACGCGCTGCATCTGGGGGAGGCGTTAAAATCGTAAGAAATTTTGAATTTCGCGGGCTACCCCGTCGCTTTCGCCTTAAGGATGATGCGCCAGGGTGGCCCGCGAAATTCAAAATTTCTTACGTTTTTTGCAATTTGTAGGTCAGTGTGAGCTTGTATATTGATTAAAATATGATTCGCGGCCGTAGCTAATATGGCTTTACAGAATTATAATCATTAGAATCAGCAATACAACTCCATAAGTTAGCATTTACCTCAAATCTAACGACTTCATGAAATCATGAGGTTTGAGGTAAATGTTAACTTATGGAGTTGTATTGCTGGTTCTAATGATTTTATTTTTGTAAAGCCATATTAGCTACGGCCGCGAATCATATTTTAATCAACATACAAGCTCACACTGACCTACAAATTGCAAAAAACGTAAGAAATTTTGAATTTCGCGGGCTGCGCAGTGGTAGCCCGCGAAATTCAATTTTTTTTTTGGGTTTTTTGTAATTTGCAGGTCCGTATCAGGTTGTATTTTGATCAAAATATGTACGCGACAATAGAACATATGTATTTAGGCATATAATTTTAACCAAGGTCAGATATCAGATGTTACACATCATAATTATGTGACTACTGTAAGGATCGCTCGTTTTTTTAAAGTTTAATTTGAATTATTTAATTAGTGACGTGATCAAGAAAAATGGTTATCGCAAAGCTGCAGTTATAAGTTATTTTTTACGCTTTATCACTTATCCGGTTCTACAAGTCTTCGTATGCAATATTTTGATCATCTTATAAAGAAAATCCATTTAGTCTATAATGGTACTGGATACCGCTGTATATTCTCACATAATATACGGGCTATCGTCAACGTACCTACCTAATTGTGACTACCAAGATGGCGGTTAATTTAATTATAATCTACTTTTTGCGTGGCTCGATCACCATGCATATTATTACCTATATTAGCTTCTTCCCGCGACTTCGTTCGCGTGGAAGATACACAATATGCTAAAATAACAGCCTTAATTTTGTAAAACTCCCTCGCCCGCCCGCGTTATTACTTCGTTTTCGCTTAGCGTCCTTTCTGACTTTATTTCTTTCTGCTCGGCTACTAAGGGTCGTTCGTAGCATGTTGTTAAATAGCCTTGCTCAAGAATTGGGCTATCAAATGCAAAAATATTTTTTTCAAATCCGACTGGTTATACAGGATTTTTTTTTCGCGATTTCAGGTTTGGTCCCATAGTAAAAGTTGTTCATAATGATGAGTATAAACAAATAACCCTGTACATTAGCGTGTTCAAACAAACAAACTCTTCAGCATTATCATTGGCCAGGCCATTACTGACCACACGTGATTTTGTACCAATAAACCTAATTGAAGACATCGGATAACATTATTCAATGAAGATTAAACTTCTGTATCTCTTTAAGAATGTATAAGTAAGTACCTATAACCCTGAAATGCTGTAGGGAAACAAGGTTGTATGCAAAAATGGAGTTGATCAATCTGCCTAGCCTTTTCCCAACCACGTTGGGTTCGGCTTCCAGTTTAACCGGATGCAGCTGAGTACCAGTATTTTACATGGAGCGACTGCCTATCTGACCTCCACAACCCAGTAACTGGGTAATACGATACCTGTTGGTAAGACTGGTTGTCAGACTTTTGGGCTTCTGACGACCCGTAACGACTGTCAAAGATCCACGAATGACAGCCGGGACCAACGGCTTAACGTGCTTTCCGAGGCACGGAGGAATCTCGGTATATAAAGATGGTCACCCTTCCACTGACCAACCCCGGCAAGCGTAGCTTAACCTGATGGATCGATCCGTGCGGCTGTTATTACTTAGAAGAATTTTGAACTTTTATAAAAGACTAGAATATTTTCTAACATGACGATATTAAATTATATAATGAAAAAGTTTTTTTTTCGTCCACGATAACGTTACGTTATAACGTGCACGTATTTCCATACATTTTATGGACGTGAAGGTGGCGTCCACGATAATATTGTGACATTGTGACGTTAGAAATTATATAAAAACCGGTCAAGAGCGAGTGGGACTCGCGCACCGAGGGTTCCGTACCATAATTTCTATGTAATTTTTGTTGATGATTTCTGAAAAGCTGTGCTATTGAAAGACATCGTTTTATTTTTCCTGTAATCTATACATAAACTTCTATCACATATAATCATTTCAGATTTTTCTCTCTGCAATCTTCGGAGATAAGGGGGTGGGAACGGTATTTTTTTTATATTTTCCATCAAAAGTCGAAAACTATGCGGCCTAAAAAAAAGAAAAAATGTTTGAGAATGTGCAAACAGCGTTCTATCATATGATACCCCACATGAACTAGTAGCTTCACTTCGATTTTTTAGGACCCCCTTTCAGTCCGTCTTGCAAAAAAAGTATATATATTTTTATTTCTTTCTTATTTGCAAAATAGTTGGGCAAACGTCATCTAAAAGTGTTCAAAATTTGAAGTTGATAGCAGTTCTTGAGATATTCAGCTGTGACAGACAGACAGACAGACTGAGTCACACCATAAGGGTTCCTTTTTACCATTTTGGTACGGAACCCTAAAAAGCGCACATTATGACCTAAATGTAAGTAAAACAACACATAAGGCCAGCATATTTTGAATGTGACATACTGAGTGTGTGATTTTTATAAGTTGTTTTTAAAAATAAAATCTGTAGCGGCATCTAAATTGCCACATCGCGCAATTAGAGTTTACCACGCGACTAGCATATATACAACGTCCCGACATCAACCGTCGGGCAGTGGCCCACCAGACACAACACCCGTCTGGTCGGAGGATCCTCCCTTTTCTATGGAGGATGAGTGAACTTTACACCCTGTTCCTCATGCCTCTAAACTGGTGACCCCGAGCATGAACGTCAGCGCAGCCTTCGTGCAACTCCTTCAGTGTGACGTCATCAGCATCACTTCCTCAAGATTTCGATCGGCGAGTCACACAGCCAGCCAGCATCCACGGCTTCAACAGGTATCCTGACCACCAGCATGCAGCGGACGCACATTCCTGGTCATCACCTTCAGCCTCAACCCAGCGCTGGACACTCCGACTCACTGGAGCATAACGCAGCGCCACCCCGACTTACTGGGGTATCACCGCAGACAGTTCCGACTCACCGTGAACTATGCGGCACCCGGTTCCGACTCACTGGAACTACAACTGGCACTGGCAAGCATCGCAAGATACACGACTCAGCCCACTATCGACCTCCGGTCTCCGGAGGGGAGTGATGTGGCGGCATCTACATCGCCACATATGAACTACGCATCAATGACATGACGTCACGCAATCCTGCATCGCGCAATTAGAGTTTACCACGCGACTAGCATATATACAACGTCCCGACATCAACCGTCGGGCAGTAGCCCACCAGACACAACACCCGTCTGGTCGGAGGATCCTCCCTTTTCTATAGAGGATGAGTGAACTTTACACCCTGTTCCTCATGCCTCTAAAAATCCATTAAAATTATTAATGATCTCAATTTCTTGAACGATTACTTCTGGAAAATAACTACATAAGACAAGTCTTGTCTTCTTATTGTTACAGGCATAAAACAATATTTATGTTTGTTTACATCGGTTTTAGCCGAATAAACTTATTTTGGTTTAAATTAATTTTGGTGCATTCCTCATTATGAGGTCAAGTACCGGCAGCAAAAAGAATTTATGGCATTTTTTGTTGCCAAATAATTCCAACGACAGACAAAGATTATTTTAGGGTGTGTTATTTTGGCGTCTCATGTGTGGAATGCGTGCACGCAGCGTGTGCGTTATAGCCACACTAACGCACGTGCTCTCTGATTGTAAAGTGCAAAAAAAACCCTTAGTTAAAATTCCTAATAATTTTAAATTTTAATATATAAAGCTATTACAATTTATTAAAAGAGACCGCAATATCGCATTAGATACCTAATGAACCTGTAATGATAGTTCTATGGAAGAGATAAATTAATTAATTTAAAAAACCCGCTATCCGCTAGTGTGATAGAGGCCTCATAATTTAGTTTTAATTTAATTTGAATGTACTGACACAAAGATTTTTAAATCTGTGCAGATCGGGTGGTACTTACATTACATTAAAAATATAAAGCGAAAATGGACTAATCCTAGCTTACGAAAAGTAACGCAATCATAGGAAAAACTTCCCAAAATAAAAACAAAATAATAAATTCCATTCTGTGATGGCATGTAAGCAAAAAAACTTTTTTATAAAAAAAAATACGATATAAATGTGATAGAAGTTTATGTAAAGATTACAGGAAAAATAAAACGATGTCTCTAAATAGCACACTTTTTCAGAAATCGGAACGGAAACCGGAACCCTCGGTGCGCGAGTCCGACTCGCTCTTGCTTGACTGGTTTTTGTTTATAGGAATCGAGCATAAGTCATCATTGTTCCAATGAGAATAATAGATGGCGCTATACATCCTGTATAGCTTCGCGATCTCTTTCTCGCGCTGTCAGTCGCCAGCACTAATCACACTATCACACTAATACAGGGTGTAAGGGACAGCCCTCCACAAACTGATATAGGGTGAATTCAGTATATCATACTAAGATGACCGGTACATGAATTTTTTTCAGGAACTTTAAGGGACTCCAATAAACCTGATTTGTTTGTGTTTTTGTGCATAAATCGGAGCGTCTATTACTGGTTAGGAGGGGTAGGTAATAGGTATGCGGTGAGTTCGATGAACTCTGTAGCTAGACAGAAAGTGAACAGCTGATTTCACGCGTCGTTGGTTAGACCGAGGACCTCATGCCCAGCAGCAGCGCTTGTGACCAATATACCAACGAGGATAGAGATAATGATGTTAACTAAGTAGGTACTATGCGTGCCAAATAAGAATAGGATCGCGCTTGCTTCAACTTCACACGATACTGTCAAATTAGTACGCATGGGTAATGAAGTTCGCTAGTATTGCCTTATTATTGCGGAACAAAATGGCGTCTTGACAGCTGCTGTACTATTCTTATTTGGCGCGCTTATACAGGGTGGCCGGAACATTGACGTCCAAAAATAAAATTTCGGTCCCTCGTATCGTGGGGTATTCGAATCACCCCCATGTATGTTCCGCGACTTTTCATAGTTTTCGAGTTATGAATTTTTTTCTGAATGTTTAAAAATTTTCGACCTGACCAACCTAAAAAAATTCTAAAAAAAAAAGTAGAGGGTTTTATCGAGTTTCTTTTTTTGCAACTGAATTTTCATAAGTATTACTTTTATGCATAAAATAATCAGCTTCGTGACTGTGATGAAAATTATGAAAATGTTGATCTAAAGTGAAAAATTTACGTTCGGTAAATTATGACTTAAATTTTCAACTTCAAATTAAAAATCTAAACAGGTGACTTCATGGTTCTCAAGTAAGCTTCAAGAATGCGCCAGACTCTCAGCTTTCATAATCATTAAAAAACGTAGGACTTAATGGGGCTAACTTTGGCCTTAATCGGCCTTCAAAGACTGCGAGGTGGAAAATTCTTAAAATTAGCTATCTGATTAATATTTTTTTTTTTCCATTTTCTCGCTCCTAAGGTTATTTAGTTTGCTAACCAAAAATGACTGCAGGAAAGCTAAGATTTAAACACGGAGATTTTTTTAAATGTTAGTTTAATGAATTTTGCGCGATCCGTTCTCGTGGACTATGGGTTGTAAACGAGGGTGCAACTCTTTTACCTGCAATAACAATCCACTCGAAGTGAGAGCTTCGACATTTCAACATCGCTTCAGCGTTAACTTGTGGTCTGGTATCCTCAATGGCGAACTAATTGGTCCGTTTGAACTGCCGTCCAGACTTGATGGAGAAACATACAAAAACTTTTTGGAAAATGAACTTCCATTGTTGCTGGCAGATGTGAATCTCGAACTCAGACGAACCATGGTGTTGCAAAATGACGGCGCCCCGTGTCACTATGCAACCCAGGTCCGAAATTACTTAGATGAAACATACCCCAACAGATGGATCGGACGCAGCGGACCAATTAGGTGGCCTCCACGCTCACCTGATCTCAACCCCATCGATTTCTTTATTTGGGGCTATTACAAGGAAATAGCATACGCCCGAGACTGTTCAAGTGAACAAGAGCTGAGGCAGTTGATTGCAGAAGCTGAACGTGTTGTGAGAGAGAACAGAGACGCTTTTAGACGATTGCCAGACAATTTCTTACGTAGGTGTAGAATGTGTATTGCTGCTGGTGGTGGCCACTTTGAAAACCTTTTGTAAATGTTAAAAATAAATTAAGTACTTTTTTCACATTATCATCTGTGTTTTATTCAAAACCACTTTTTACGTAAAACTTTTCTTACCCAACTCTGAAACTATTTGTTGGTTAGTTTTCAGTATTCTTATCATTAATTAACCTTAGGAACGAGACAATAGCCAAAAAAAAATAATTACTCAGATGGGTAATTTTAAGAATTTTTCCACCTCGCTGTCTTTGAAGGCCGATTTTAAACAAAGTAGCCCTATTAAGTACTTCATTTTTTTTATGATTATGAAAGCTGAGAGTCTGGCGCATTCTTGAAGCCTACTTAGGAATTATGAAGTCACCTGTTAAGATTTTTAATTTAAAGTTGAAAATTTGAGTCATAATTTACCGAACGTAAATTTTTCACTTTAGATCAACATTTTCATAACTTTCATCACAGTTACGAAGCTGATTATTTTATGCATAAAAGTACTACTTATGAAAATTCAGTTGCAAAAAAAGAAACTCGATAAAACCCTCTACTTTTTTTTTTAGAATTTTTTTAGGTTGGTCAGGTCGAAAATTTTCAAACATTCAGAAAAAAATTCATAACTCGAAAACTATGAAAAGTCGCGGAACATACATGGGGGTGATTCGAATACCCCACGATACGAGGGACCGAAATTTTATTTTTGGACGTCAATGTTCCGGCCACCCTGTATAGTAATAGACATCTTGATGATATTTTTTTATACTTTTGCATGTAAAATATTTACTTACAAAGCTTATTTATGTGAACGTAAATAATGTATACGTGTGCATTATTGATTGATTTATTTTTATATTATGAACTGATCGACCTTGATACTTCCGGAAATAATTGAATTCAGATTCAAGTCTTGTGCTGTGCAGTTAAATTTTCGCACTTATATTTCCTGCATAAAGACTAGGTATACATACTCGTATAAGACGTAGATAGTCTTTATGTAGGAACCTTTATCAGACATATTTATTATACATCAGACGCAGTGTTTGTGGTACTTACATTCATAAATACCGGAAAAGTTTTTAAGCAGTCCGCAAATTTTCACAGTGTGTTCTTCCCGTTCTACCCATGAATATGAACAACTTTCACTATGGGACCCTCTGAATACACAACCAAAATGTATGAAACAGCAGATTTTTTTTTTCGTGATTTCAGAGTTGGTCCCATAGTGAAAGTTGTTCATATTCATGGGTATAAGAACACCCTGTGAAAATTTGCGCACTGCTTAAAAACTTTTCCTGCGGTCAGACTCTAGAAGGGCTCAGCATCACGCAATAAGAGACATAAGCATAATAAGCCTATAACGTAAGCGAGAGCGGGCCGTAATCCACTATGCGGGACGAGTGCGGGTTGGTGGATTAGAGATAGAATAGAATGTATAATAACCGTCTTGTGAAAGACTAAGCTGTCCGGTAAGAAGTCGTGAGGGCCGACTAACAAAAGGTATTTATGATGCAGATGTTTGTGGAAACGCCGAGATGGTGGATATTGGTGATGTTCTTCAGCAAGCGTAGCATACTCGCAACCGGCGTGCGTGTATAACCAAATGTATCAACGTAAACATCAAAGGAGTATGTAAGGATCGTATTAGCAGGTGGCGTTCTGTAATTTCTGCCTCCATGGGAAGAAAGTGTGAGTTATGGTATGTATGTATATTTCTATGAGCTTCGAAGATCTATCGACGTAAAAAGACGATTTGGCATAGTCATCCTCCTCCCCACATTTGCTCGTATTGGAGTGTCTGTAAACTGACCTGGACCTGAAGCCCTAGTTCCCACGACAATAAAAGTGAATGGCATATATGGACATTGCATAGTTTTCAGAGCGTGCCTCAACATGCGATTTCAGTTCTTGTGAATGGTTTTTGCTGATGAAGGATCTCACGCTCTTCCTCCTGAGGTGCCATTTATTTATTTTTAACATAATACGGCCAAGGCCAGTTAGATTTAGTTAAGACACAAACACATTATGTAAATACAATAACAAAAGTATACAACTACTCGACAGTCATACGCTGTTCTCACAATACTCCAGACATACTGACAATATCTTCTTTCATTCATCCGCGAACAGATCACAGTCAGGCTTAGCGTCCAAGAGAGCGTTGAGCGCAGTGAGTATGCGAGGGACAGGAGATGCCATGGGAACAAGGACAAATTGCGTACTTAACACACTTGTGATCGCAATAGCTTTCCTTTTTGACAGTTCAATTAAAATCAACGAATTTTGTCTAAGCGACTCCTATCTGTCTGATTCACAATTTCCCATAACTCTATCCCTCTCTGCCTCGACAGCCTCGTTGGTCTTGTAGTTGTAAGCCCTACTGCTGAGCATGAGATCTTGAGTTGGATTCCCAGGTCGGGCAGTGTTATTAGATTTTTCCATCTGGAATTTCTCGCAGCTCGGAGTCTAGATTTGCGACCGGTTGGTGGCAATAGGTTCGCCCCCTATTACATGGGATTTAACCATAACTGGCGAAATGTGGGTGCACTATAGGCACCTACACCTCTGCCTAACCCTTCGGGGAATTCAGACGTGATGTTAGTATGTTTTAAAATACATACACACATCACATCACCCAAACAGGTGTCGCAATCAATCAATGAAATATCAATGGCTGCCCGATAATACCGAGATGTGCCCTATATTTGTCGCACAGATATCGGTAGGTCCGGAGCACAAAGTCGCGGTAGAATGGTATCTCTGGTGTTTAATTTATTGTTATGATTGCGATAACCTAAAATTATCGTCTAGGAACTGTCTGGTCGAAAAGTGATCCTGCACCGAATGCAAGTGAATGGAATAAGGTCTACAATTTAGAGTGCATATTGGCGTAGTGTGTGTAGACTAGTCTTGCCAAATGTTCGATTTAGCCAGGACACGTTTGCGGCTATTTAGGGTCTCGTATCTAAGGCTTTTTGGGGTCGCGGGTTGTTCGAAAGAGATACCGTGGCCCTGGCATAAGCAACTGAAAGAACACGGGTGGGTTTTAGTCAGTAAAAGTCTGACACGCCCTTCCGCTCCACCCAGAGCGGGAGAAGTCATTAGATGATTTCCCATCCACAAAAAAAGGCTTTTTAGGGACTAGCACCAGTTTTGTATGGAGATGCGCATACGCATCCGTTCAGCTTTCCGCGTATAAACGGAAGATTCATAACTGGTGTTTTCTATGGACAAAAGCTGAATTAAACTGAATAAGTAGTCCTTAGTTGGAAGTCACAACTCATTTGCCGGCCTAACAACCCGGTTAGCAGGCTTTCCGGGATAAAAAACTTTTGATTTGATTTTTTTTTTTATCTTGAATGGTTACATACAACTTTAGGCACTAGTTTGCAGAGCTTCTCTACTCAGAAGTGACGCGCCCCACTACCGCATTTACCGTAGTGTACTACGTATACAAATTTAAGTAGTGGGGCGCGTCAGTTCAGATTGGAGAAGCTATACCCAGCTTCAATCCTTGAACATATAGAGGCATGAGGAACAGGGTGTAAAGTTCACTCAACCTCTATTGAAAAGAGAGGATCCTCCGACCAGACGGGTGTTGTCTCTGGTGGGCAACTGCCCGACGGTTTATGTCGGGACGTTGTATACAACGTGTAATGCTAAATGCGCAAAACCTCTTAAGGGGTCACTGTACTCATCATTATGAACAACTTTTACTATGGGACCAACCTGAAATCGCGAAAAAAAAATCAGCTGTTCAATACATTTTGACGAATTATTCGAACATAAATGTACTGAACAGCTGATTTTTTTTTCGCGATTTCAGGTTTGGTCCCAAAGTAAAAGTTGTTCATAATGATGAGTACAATGACCCCTTAAGAGGTTTTGCGCATTTAGCATTACACGTTGTATATGCTAGTCGCGTAGTAAACTCTTGCGCGATGCAGGATTGCGTGACGTCATGTCTTAATGATGCGTAGTTCGTATGTGGCGACGTAGATGCCGCCACAAACACATCTTGAACAAGTGTGATAAGGTTCAACCATACCTACTCAAAGGTTTTCTGGATAAATCTATACTTCTACAGGGTGGAAGGGACATCGACGCGCAAAACGGTTACCACGTATTCAGTACATCATTCTGAGCCCCCCTATATAGAAATTTTTCATCGGTTATTGAAAAAAAATCTGCTCTTCCATACATTTTTACCGTGTAGGTATTGCACTATTGTAGGAAACTGCAGATTTTTTTTTCAATAACCGATGAAAAATTTCTATATAGGGGGGCTCAGAATGATGTACTGAATACGTGGTAACCGTTTGCGCGTCAATGTCATTCCACCCTGTATACTAATACAATAAAGCTGAAACCTTTGTTTTTTTGTTTAAACGCGCTAATCTACGGAACTACCTACCAGTCAGACTTGAAACATTATTTTTGCATTTGATAGCTCAATTCTTGAGGAAGGTTAATAGGTTAATAGAGTACTAGAAGCTTAGGAGCCGAGCAAAGAGAAAAAAGTCAGAAAGAAAGAACGCTAAGCGAAAAATAGCGCGGGCGGGCGATGCGATAAGACGCGGTGGGTCGAGGGAACCAGAAATTTCACGTTCATTCCCGAAGTCCACCACCTGTTTGGCCACCACTGGGGACAGCGAAACAACTTTTAAAAATTATTCCCGTTATCCACCACTGGGAGACAGACCTAACTTCAAAACACTTTAAAGTTGCTTCTGCACGGCACCGGCGCTGAGGGAAGTGCAACCCCTTCGCCCTTACGTACAGCAGGCGGGGGTTGCTCTCCCTTCGCGCCTCCGGTTTTATATAAGTACACTCTAGGGGTAGCAGCCAAAAGACTACGTAAAGTCAGGGTGTCCCGATTCGGTTTTGGAACAGATTCGACCTATTTTAACCATGAAGTGGTGTACAGCGGGAATTATTTTTACAAGTTGGTTCGCTGTCCCCCAGTGGTGGACAAACGGGTGGTGGACATCGGGAATATACCGAAATTTCATCACATACAGGAATGATTTCCATATCCCATTGTGTCTTACTGCTCGGCTTTGTCTTCGATTTCTGAACAGATGTTATCTTTACACGTTTTTATCTTTCGGATTGAGCAACTCGGAAGCGGAGCGGTTACAAATCATCTTCGTATCACGTGTATCATACGTGGTACTGTGTCTATAGTGATGATACTATTTATTTATTTAGATGGCTAGTGGAAAGTTTATCACAAAGACTTTTGATATAATTTCCACTAATTAACTAAATAAAATAATGACTCACACTTGGTACAGTCGAGTTCATTAATATATTTACCCTTAAAAGCTTCAATAATATAATAATTATGAACGTTAAAAAACTTCATAATATTGTGACAACTTTAAGCATCACTAAATTGTGGTCAAGATTTAGATTCATTAATACGCGACTGCTTTTGTTTTTGCTTGTCCGACTTTTCCTTTGGCTGTATTCATTTTATGAAGAAAAAGCAGTCACATATTAATGAATCTAAATCTTGACCACAATTTAATGATGCTTAGAGTTAGAGTTGTCACAATATTATGAACTTTTTTGGCGTTCATAAATTTTTGAAGCCTAGAAAGGCCATATTAATGAACTCGACTGTACCAGCCCCCATTTTTAATTTTATCCCGCCAAAACTAATCTGATATGGGATTTTATTTACGGGATACTTAAAAGAGCTAAACTCTTTATAAAAATATAAAAATTAATGTAAGAATTGTATAAGTAATAATTTAGCTACATCAGTACCCCAATCGCAGACACATTCGTTCACAATATATAGGTACGATGGATTTTGAAAGAAATTCCTAATCCATTGCTTGTTTGAAAAATTCGTCTGCTCGACAACGTAAATAATGCAATGAATGTTGTCGAATTAACACAATGAAAGACATTGCAATAGGCATGATGCCTAAGTAAAAAAAAAAGAAAGTCTATTTAGTCCGTCAGTCGGCTAATAAAAAAATATTTGACAAGTATTTTTTGCTTTATCATATTAATAAAAAAATGACTTCGATAACACGCATTTAACTTTGGGTAGTGGGGGCTCGCTACGTCACTTCCACGTGTAAAATCTAGCTAGACGAGACCTCATGGGTATTTGAACTCAATGTATCGCCGTAGTTTTTTGATTACTTACGTATAAAAAGAAAAAATTCGTGTCCGTGGATGGGTGATCATCTTTACATACCGAGACCCACATACAGTGTGTACCTACTACTATTTTTAAAGAAAATTTAAAGTGTCTACCTATTACGGTTCAAAGATACAGCCTGTGTCAGCCGGACGGACGGACAGCAAAGCCTTATTAATGGTGTCCCGTTAGCACTCTTCTTTGGGTATGGCGGTGGCGGACCCGTAAAAAGCATTACCAGAAAGCAATACGTCATTTTCTTTAAAACATCTTTTTGCCCACAAAATCAATTGTCCACAAGTCACAACCAAGGTGATGTGTTACTGACATTACAAGGCCAAAGTGATAAATGATTCAGCCTCTTGTACTCCACATTTCACTGGAGCCGCCAGAAAATAAGAGTTCGACCTTCATACTTAAATGTTTATAAAATTGACAGATAACGTACGCACGTACCTACACATTAATAACAAATATGATTAACGGTTAGCGATTGTTTAGTTATGTAGGTATATGGTTCAATGACGTGAAAGACAGTTAAGAGGGACAATGTTATAAAAAATCTTTTTATTTATTTATTTACTAGCAACCCGCCCGGCAGATGTCAGCCAAGACGAAATCAAGGCGGCTCTTAGACAGCTTAAAAATGGAAAAGCCCCTGGTGAGGATGGGATTACGACCGAGCGCCGAAAGCGGGAGGAAGTCCCGTACTGAGAGAGCTTCAAGAGCTCTTCAACTCTGTGTTCTCTGGGAGAACTACAGAAGCGTGGCGAAGAAGCGTGGTCGATCTTTTCTTTAAAATCCTTTTAAAGAATTATAGGCCCATTTCGTTCCATAAATAGGGTGACTGGTAATTAGTGACCGATACCTAAACACACGATTGTGCTCATGATAACAAACAACTTTTACTATGGTACCAAACCTGAAATCGCGAAAACAAAATCAGCTGACGAATGCGAACTTGAATGTATGGGGCAGCTGATTTTTTTTTTTCGCGATTTCAGGTTTGGTCCCATAGTAAAAGTTGTTTGTTACCATTATAAAAACATTGAATATTTTTTGGTGCACCTGGTTTCCGATGGTAGATAAGTAGGTGGGTATGCTTTATAGAAAAAAGAGGTTGTGTGCTTAAGACTACACGATAGAAGTGAAAACTTATGGCGGTCAATTGCCGAGTATACCCGATTCAGCGCACCGACCGACTGGAGCCGAGTACACCAACCATAGATTTATGAAAGAAGGAGTTGATGTGCCCAGTATGTTAAAATCAATGACATTGAATTTTAACATACTGGGCACATCTCCTTCTCATGGCTCATGATTGAGCCAAAACAGTTCTCAGAACGATACTTATTAAATAAATATTCTAAGGACTAAAGAATACCCTCAGGGGGCGTACTATGACGTGAAAAACATCATGGATCCGTTGAGAAAAAAGGATGGTGCTATAGGTCGTATATAGCTCCGTCTCTCTCTCACACTGGAACCGTTCAACTTCTGGCCTGCTATAAGAGCTCATAGTAAGCCCCCTGATCTCTATACAATCAAAATATTGAGTCATTGAGTCAGTTTACAGTTGAAAGCAAATACATCAGCAGCTGAGAAGCATGTAAACAACGATAGGAATATCTTGAAAGCTATAAAAGTGATAACTCTAATATAAACACCGTATTTCCATGGTGACTTCTATACATAACTAGCGGACCCGACAGACGTTGTCCTGTCTGAAAGATCCTATAACCCGACTGCAGCGCCACCTACCGGGTCCATTTGTGTTTTCAAAACATCCAGGAACCGATTCAAATATACTTACACACAAAATTTCATCTAAATCGGTTCAGATGTCCGTCTCCTGGTTCTAAGCTACCTCCCCACCAATTTTCAGTCAAAGCCGTTCTTGAGTTATAAACAGTGTAACTAACACGGCTTTCTTTTATACCTCTAGAGGTACAGAAGATATAAATTGAACTCGCATTTTGTGTCTGTCTGTGTGACCGCGTTGTTCTTCTGAACTACGCAACGGAATTTGATTTAATTGTGATTACAAAGTGTGTTAAGTACGCAATTAGTCCTTGTTGTTCCCATGGCACCTCAGGAGGAAGAACGTGAGATCCTTCATCAGCCAACACCATTCACAAGAACTTAAAACGCATGTTGAGGCACGCTCTGAAAACTATGCAATGTCCATATAATGCCATCATTCACTTTTATTGTCGTGGGAACTAGGGCTTCAGGTCCAGGTCAGTTTACAGACACTCCAATACGAGCAAATGTGGGGGAGGAGGATGACTATGCCAAATCGTCTTTTTACGTCGATAGATCTCCGAAGCACATACAAATAACATAAATACAGGGTGAAATTGAATTCATGGGCAACATTCTAAGGGGTCATTGTACATTATGAACAACTTTTACTATGGGAACAAACCTGAAATCGCTAAAAAAAATCAGCTGTTCCATACATTATACTCGCATAACTCGTCAAAATGTAGGGAACAGCTGATTTTTTTTCGCGATTTCAGGTTTCTGTGTTTGTTCCCACAGTAAAAGTTGTTCATAATGACGAGTACAATGAAACCTCTAAAAATATTTCCTATGCATTCAATTTCACCCTGTACACATAATACTCACGCTTTCTTCTCGTGGGGGTAAGCAGAAACTACAGAACCCCCACGTGCTACGATCCTTACATACTCCGTTCGCCTCGTTTACGTTCATACGTCTAGTCATACACGCACGCCGGTAGCGAGTACTACGCACCTGACCTTTCTCTAGAACCTAACCAATAAGGTCACTATATGTCCTCCTAGGGTCCCCTCCCGGCGTTTCCACTCACGTCTGCCTTGTACCTTTTGATGGACGCCTTTCATTGATCCTCTCCACGTGACCAAACCATCTGCAACACACCTCCTCCTCCTCCTCCTCCTCCTCCTGCTCCTGGCTCCTGTAACACAGGTGGTGTTACCTAGCGCAGGAGTCAGGGCTTTAATGTAGTTGTGCACCTTTTTAGGGTTCCGTACCTCAAGAGGAAAAAACGGAACCCTTATAGGATCACTCGTGTGTCTGTCTGTCTGTCTGTCCGTCTGTCACAGCCAATTTGCTCCGAATCTAATAGACCGATTAAGTTGAAATTTGGTACACATATGGGTTTCTGTGACCCAAACACATACTGCTAAAGTAAATAAATGAATTTTGAATATGGGGGTCACTTTTAGGGGGCAAATAAGAAAACTTTAAAAAAAAGTTTTGCAGACTGTACCGTGTGACATATCAAATGAAAGGGCTTACTATGAGGGTTTCAAATATTTTTTTTATAATTTTAAAATAAATCGTTTTAAAGTTATTTAAGAAAATGGACGAAAATTGACCATTCCCCCCCCCCCCTCTTATCTCCGAAACTACTCAGTCTTAAATTTTGAAAAAAATACAGAAAATAGTTCTATACCTGTAGATTACAGGAAAACCTATAAGAAGTTTATAGTCTTAAAATAACATGGTAAATCTCTCAATATTGTGAGTACAATATTACATTTACTGTTGGAATGTATGGGAGAACATGTTTTTCAACTGTAATGCTAAGTTTGTTCTTGGGATAATTAACTTAATCCCAACTACGGAGCCCTTCGTTGTGCGTAGTCCGACACGCACTTGGCCTGTTTTTTTTGATGCCAATAAAGAATTTATTTATTTTATTTATCTCAACATACTCTTTTCAATTTTGACATAGAAATAGTTGAAGATTAAACTATTATTAGACTAAAATTCGTCTCGCGTGTCATTGAAACTATCCACATTGTTTTTACGATCAAGTTCAAGAACACAGAGAGTTAAACATGAGAAAGATAACTGTATTAAAACGATATCATAAAGTTTTATTTATTTTTATCTCTTTACCTACTGGTTATCGGCCATTCAGGCTCTAGATTGTTTATGTGACTTTTTTTTTTACAAGATTTCGGATTAAAGCGGGGTATATCTGTAAATTTGTGGTCACGCTAGTGTTTAACCCGCGGCTGCGCTTGCGCATATATGTAAAAGTTATCTGATAAACGCAAAAACACAAAGTAGCTAGAAATGGGTCTTCCCCGCGATGCTTAGGCTCACCAAAGCATCGAGGCTTAGCCTCCGATTATTCCCAGAAATGGACCTTTTCGGCGGATTTATATAATTGATGATGAGAATTATTTCTAAAAGATTATTGAATATTTGATTGGGTATTGGAGAATAAAGGATCTGTGAAAGATTGTAGAAACAACATTATTTTGAATCAAAATTGCACGCTGAATATTTTTATCCCAGTACACATAACGGAACCACTCGTAGAGCTACTATAATAAAAACCATAGTCAAAATACTGAAGGACACACGGTACCTACACTGTCGGACTGCATAGAAAAGAAAGAGAAGCGCGATGACATCACACAACTCTGGTAATTTATTGCAAAATATGAAGCAATTATCTATTTACAAAAATCTATTGATTGGAGAACTGTATATATAAGAACACGTGAAAATTGCAGGAGTAAATGGTAAAAACTAGAAAAAATAGACCTGGATTTAGTTTTTTTTCTTTAGTTTTATACACTAAAATAGATTTCAGGACAATTGAAATCATTTCTTATGTATTGTAGATTACTGTGTATTTTTTCCTATCCAAAAAGATGGTATAGTTACTGTAAAAGATGGACAAAACTCGACATCTATACCTTACTTAAATTGTAACAACTAAATGTACACATGAATGCAATAAAGAATTTGAATTCGAATTTGAATTATTGTATTTAAGAACACGCGAAAATGCTAAAAATAAACTCATAATTAAACTTATTCAAGCGAATTACTCAAAGCCGTGCGAAACGACCTATAACGTTGAATGGCGGTGATTCTCTTTGTTATCAAAATACACAAGAGGTTACTGAACAGCATACATTTTTCGCACACAAGGTTAACAGAATGGAAAACCGAAAAACGGTAGAAGTATTGTAGGTCACTCTGCACCAAGATGCGCAGGAGTTGATGAAAAGACAAATCGCGAAACACTGCACCAAGATGGGTTGACGACATTGGGCAAGATGCGAATGACAAAATCTGGATGCGACTATGGTCTGTTCCAAAAGTGTCTGCTGAAAGTGTAAACATTCCCTGTTCAGGTTATATTTTTGCGCAATCACTTAATAAAGGGAAATAGTAAAACATTCTCACCACTTTTTCCAACAACTATCGTTTGAATAACAATAATTTAAATAATTAAATTGTAATTGAAAAATCGTCGAAGAAAATTGAGGTTATAAAATTAACCCCAATTGTCAAATTAAAAACATCTATAAGTCGATTTAAAATTTAGGTTTAGGTATCCAAATAATCAAATCACAGCTATAAGTGGCGCTATACAAATTGGCATCCATAATCCATAGTTACGTTTTCTGATCCGTTTGTTTATATTTTAATCAGTTACTTTTGGAATAGACTACAATTTAGCATATTATGATCAGTTGATCGGGGGGCCTAAAACGGCCACATTAAGCAATTATTTTCCTTTATAAGCGATTCATTTCCTGAATTCCCAGCAATTTATTATGATTGTGCTATTTGACGTATTTGACATTAAACTTCATTAAAGCAATTCATAATGTGTGGACCATTTTACGAATCTCCATTCAACACTGTCAAACAAATGAATTGTATGCAGATAAATTATGAATTGTCAGTTTGTGACCGTTTTACGATTTCAAATATGATTCACCTATTATCCTATTATGATTCTGCCAAAGTGGCCGTTTTAGCCCCCCAGTTGGCTGCGACATTTATAAATCGAGATATAATAATACCGAGTATTACTGCAGGCTGCAGGTGTAGGGTACGTTAAGGATTTAATTAACCTTCTTTATGGCAGGATACTTATCAGATATAAAAAATAAAAATTACAAAAGTATTTTCTTGCAGTGCGCCATTCGATCATGCATGGCAGATTAGTAAGCTGTCTCGTTGGAGTAAGCATCTACATTATAGTAAGGTCTCCATTATGCAAAATTATGGGTAGACTTTTAGCTGAACATAGGAAAACTCAAGCTGAGCACAAGACAAGACCCGTTTTTAGGTTTCCGTACCCAAAGGGGAAAACGGGAGTACGGGACCCCTATAAGACTCCGCTGTCCGTCTGTTTGTCTATCACCAGGCTGTATCTCATGAACCGTGATAGTTAGACAGTTGAAATTTTCACAGATGATGTACCTATTTCTGTTGCCGCTACAACAACAAATACTAAAAAAATAGAATAAAATAAATATTTAAGGGGGCTCCCATACATCAAACGTGTTTTTTTTTTGCCGTATTTATAGACAATGGTACGGAACACTTCGTGCGCGAGTCCATCTCGCACTTGGCCGGTTTTTTATATTTCAATGGAGGGAACAGATGAACACATACATATAGCCTGTCAAAATCATAACACTCCTTTGGCTTTGCCGTAGTTGGGTAAAAAGAGATATTTTTACCGGTTTTCATTCTTGCACGTCTGATCGCACCTTACAAAACAATTGTATTGTTTAAAATGTATGTGCGCATTCTAAACCTTATAAGTAGTATGCTAAAATTAACGCTGACAGCGTAAACTATTGACACAGTTTCATTAATTTATACATTTATTATGTAACA
The DNA here is from genome assembly GCA_905163495.3 of Cosmia trapezina. Taxonomy (NCBI): domain Eukaryota; kingdom Metazoa; phylum Arthropoda; class Insecta; order Lepidoptera; family Noctuidae; genus Cosmia; species Cosmia trapezina. The sequence continues at coordinate 14,297,168 of LR991040.1, read as the reverse complement.
TTTAAATACAAATAACTTTAGGTAGTTTAATAAGGCAAATTTGTAGTATTTAGGGACAAAAATTGATTTTGCGTGCAGCCGAAATGCGTCAAAATATCTTCTTTGGGTTAGGGACCCATTTCGCCTTAAAGCTTATTTACAACTTGTCTGCCCAAATGCTTCTTGAGCACTGCACAACCCCGTACAAGTTTTGGCATGAAGAAGCATTTGAAAACACGCCTCTTAGATGTACAACTTAGGAGTAATAGTCCTAAGAGTGAGTCCTTGGATAGAATGCTTAAAAAGGGTTAAGTATGAGATTGTGTGATCGAAACATTTTTTTTTAAAGATGTTTATTTGAACGTTTAATAACGATATTTAAACAGGCTGACTGACATAAGTCTGAAACAACATGTTTTGCGTAAAAAAATATGGACGGATAGAAAGACAAAACCTACTTACTTTTATATCGAGACTAGCGACCCATGCTTCGCACGGTTTTAACGACTTGACAAACATGTAGATTTCTTTAATATAAGTTTAGAAGTTTAATATTAATGTATTATACACATAAACCTTCCGGAATAAATTCTCTAAATGATGGTGAAAACCGCAACAAAATCCATGTGTAAAGTATGTTCAAAAAAGTACATGGACATTTGAAATGTCAAATTAGTTTCCGAGATTAAAAAACAGACCATAGTCTAGTAGAAAAACAACGCGGTCACACAGACAGACACGAAAAGCGACTTCAATTAAATAACATGTATAATAAATTATTTATATTTTTTTTTATTCGTTTAGATTGGGTATTACAATGACATATGATCTTAGGCATAAGATAACTTTCATTGAAATAATGAATGATGTAACGGCAGTTATAACAAGTAATTTCTTCTTGTTTCCATACGATATTGTGGAAGAAAATTTAAAAAAAATGTTCTAATGTCAAATCTGTTTGTAAAACTCTATGGAAAATCTAATTTGGCGCGAAATTTCATTGAAAAATATTACATTATTATCGAAAAAAAATCGATTCAGTTTTGTAAGTAGCTGTAAATGAACTTAGTAAACTCCTAATTAAATAGGCGATACATGGGAATAAATTACCCCAGTAATTACAACATACTCTCAAGTCCGTTAACATAAATGTCATAGACAAAAAAATGGCGCGCAAACTCCGTATCACTTAACTCGTTCATGCTCGTGTATCACCGACGACTATGCAGGTCCACGATAAAATTGCACATAATGTGAAAAATGTAGAAAGAAAAAAAAAGCGGCCAAGTGCGAGTCACACACGAAGGGTTCCGTATCACTATTACGTATCACATAAAAAATAATTCTGTGTTAAATATTGTACGGTTGCCGTACAATATTTAACACAGAAAAAACACGCTTCTTGCATGTTTAATTTTTTTGAATTTTTAAATTATTTTGTTTTTGGAACGAAGTTCCTTATCGCACGTTGTGAAAGGAAAAAATTCTCACGAAAAGTTGTAACGACACTTATTGCTATAGTAAGCTTTTAGTAAAATTTTATTACAATTCCTTCACTAATTAATCGAAAGGGACACCCGGATGGAACCGGGTGTCCCTTGACACCTCTCAACTTTATTATTATTATAGGTAGTGTCTAAGTGTCTACCTATTACTTACGGTTCAAAAGATACAGCAGGCTGTGACAGACGGCCGGACAGCGGAGCCTTAGTAATAGAGTCCCGTTGCACCCTTTGGGTACGGAAGTTACGGAACCCTAAAAATGGCGGACAACCGGCAGGCTGTCATTACAACCGGCCTAGCTACACCTGCCAGCGACATCCTTGTATGTAGAATTATAGACCCTAATATTAAGTGAGCTAACGTTAGCTCTGTACAAGTTCACATTAATCTATGTAAACTGTAAATAACGTTGACCGACCAGTTTTTCCCTGGTCCAATTTAAAACTTCGCAGAAAAAGTGGTCACTTGGTAGAGTTTGTTTTCAATGAGCATGAAAAGAAAGGATGATCCGTGCTGTATTTTTTTATAGTTATTTATTTATTAAAATTTTACGCACAAGTAAAAAATGCCGTACAAAGGCTGATTTAATGCCTGACACATTTTTTTTTTTAGTTCGTTGCATGCATGCTTTAAGTAGCTATTTCCTACGAAGTTAATTATTGCAAATATTATGTAATAGTAAGTACCTAACTAAAGTTTAGCATTTCTGATGGCACTCAGGGATAATGTAGTGAAAGAATTTTTATATAAAACTAGCTTTTGCCCGCGGCTTCGCCCGCGTGGATGTCGGAAAATATCCCACGGGAACATGCTACCGGGAAATCCTTCCTTATTCCTTGTCTACATTATAAAGGGAACCTCTGTGCTTAATTTCAGCTTTCTACGTCCAAGGGTTTGGGCTGGGCGTTGATGAGACAGTCAATCAGTCAGTCAGTCAGTCAATGAGTCAGTCAGGACTTCTCTTTTTATTTATATAGATTAAACTAAAAACAAATGTATTATTTAAAAAAAAAAACCAAGCGTTTATTAGTCTGGATATCATCTAGGACCAGAGTCCTTGCCAAGACGAATCAAACAAGCCCAAACTCGATAGGGTTGCGTCGTTTTATTACTGAGTTCCTGTGGTCACCTTAAGGCTCCATCCTCAGATAAGCTTGATGGTACCAAAATATTGCACTGTCACCGATTTTACATATGTATGCCAAATTTCAGCTTAATCGAACATCGGGAAGTGGGTCAAATTTAACTTACAAATTTTGAAAAGGACAACTTACACTTTTATTATTGTTATTTTAATCTGCTGTTATTATTTTGTGTGCCTTTTAGTCTGTGCTAAATAAATGCATTTTCGTTCTTTCTTTCTTTCTTTCTTTACACGAACATTGCAAGTTACTTAAATAAAAGCTTGTAAAAAGCAAGTTGTCAGAGTGAAATATTATAAGTATTGTGGTCGTTGCAAATTTCATAACAAGCACAAGTATGAGGAAATTAACTGGTCTAGTTTGTGGTTTTCTCAAATAACAATATGGGTTCAACTCAGTAGTTACTTATCTAAATTAGTTTTGATACAGGCAAATATTTTTGTTAAATTATTTTAACACGACAGTAAGTATTATTTTTGTAGGAAAATGTCATAAAACTCAGCGTATTTATGGAGCTCCTGGTTAGTGACAGTAATATGAATCCACTATTTATACGCTTTTTGGAGAAATTTATCTTTCATGGCAACATTAAAAAATCTATGCATTTATTAATTCACAATTAAAATTATAATAGTATACAGCACTTAACAACCTATACCAAATTAATTAAGTAATAAAAATAAGTAGATTAAAGAACAACAATCCATTTTTAAAAAAGCCACTTCCAAAAGGTACCTACTAGTAAAAAAACCAGGCCAAAAATCACAAAAAAAAAGAAAAAAAAATACATACAACAAAACACTCCCAGATAGAATCCTGCGATCGCAACAGCTATTTGCACGACGTCGTTCCTCGTGTCATGGTCGAACTTCTTCAGTAAGTCACTCATGATGTAAGCTTTCACTGGTCGCGCATCACACTGAGTCTTCACCATCTTTCCAAAGCCGTTATCTTTTTTTGTAAAACAAATAAACCGAATGCACTGATAGATAACCCGCCGACCGATCGATACTTAAATTGCATACAGAGGTCGCATGTTTAAAAAAAAATAATTAAAAAATAAATTGACGCGTATGATTGACGCGATGTCTCGACTAAGAATGATGTTGGTATGAAAGCATGCTCGGAGTGCTGACCCTAGCACAATTTATTATCTATCTAATAAGTCAGAGATAGACAAGCGGATATACCTAAATGTTTATATATTATGTATATATTTAAATGAATGAATTTTAAGAGCGTCTTCTTAAACTTTTTTTTCCTTTTTTTTGTCAATAAAACCAGTTGCTCCCGGACTCGTTCCCGAGCAGACTGGCTGGAAATGCCAACTTTTTTATTCCTTCTGCGCAAGGGCCGGTGTTCGACGCACTACTTACGACGTAGATGGTTTATTGATTACTTTCATTGACCAGGCAGTGTAGTTATTATTGGACTCTTGAAAAAACTGGCCAAGTGTGAGTCGGACTCGAACACGAAGGGGTCTGTACCGTAGTCCGTAGTACGGTCAAGCAAAAAAACTCCGAAAAAAAGACGTTTATTGTATGGACCCTCTATAATTATTTTTATTTTGTTTTTATTATTTGTTGTTATAGCGGCGGTTGTTGTCACTCTGTGAAAATTTCAAGTGTCTACCTATTACGGTTCAAAAGATACAGACCTGTGACAGAGGACGCACAGCGGAGCCTTAGTAATAGGGTCCCGTTGGCACGCTTTGGGGACAGGACCCTAAAAAATGATGCTGAGCAAAAATAAAGACGCAGACGCCAGCAGCCTTGAGCTGTTAGCTTGCGTGTTCTGTGCTGAGCTCACGCAACGCATCGTACGTCCACCCAGTAATAGGACTCGCCCTTCAAGGAGCGCTGTCCCAAATTAGATGCATTATTAATTTACTAGCACTTCGCGCGCGGCTTCGCCCGCGTGGATGTCGTAAAATATCCCACGGGAACGTACCTGGTAATTCCTTCCTTATTCCTTGTGTACATTATAAAGGGAACCTCTGTGCAAAATTTCAGCTTTCTAGATTCAAAGGTTTGGACTGGGCGTTGATGAGTCAGTCAATCAGTCAGTCTGTCAGTTGGTCTTCTCTTTTTATTTATATAGATTACTAGCTTTTGCCCGCGGCTTCGCCCGCGTTTATTATACATATAAACCTTCCTGTTGAATCACTATAACTATTAAAAAAACCGCATCAAAATCCGTTGCGTAGTTTTAAAGATCTAAGCATACATAGGGACAGACAGCGGGAAGCGACTTTGTTTTATGTAGGTGATAGTGAAGTGATAAGAAAATGCTCTTATTTAACATATATGTTTTCCAAATCTTAAATAAATATCCTTGGACATTTCACACAACGCCATCTAGTCCCTAGCTAAGCAACCTAATGCTTGTGTTATGGTAACGAGATGGCTGATAAACTACTTATATACTTTCATTTTTTTTTTGTAAATACATACGTATTATAGATAGAAAAACACCCAGACTCGGAACAAATACTTGTAGGTCGTACAAATATTTGTTCCGTGCGGGAATCGAACCCGCGACATGCTGCGCAGCAGTCAATCGCTCAACCACTGCGCCAACCGTGTCGTCAAACTATCAAACTATGTGTACGTATGAACACTACTCGTTTAGACGTGATCTTTTCTTTAAAATCATTAAAAATCGTTTATCGTCGCCTTAAATGGATCCTAGAGTCTAGGCACTACGTAAACACGATAAAGTCGTGTATCTAGATCTACAGCAGCGCCGGTAAATAGATTTGGAGTCGTAAATATGCCCCTATAATCAATGAACTCAGCCTATTGCAGTCCACACCACAGCTGGACAAAGGTCTCCCACCTATAAATAAATCGTGGTAGTTTATTTACCGATTTCGTTGGAATTGTTGGCTGTTTATGTTAATTTACCATGACTCATTGGTGTTTCTCGTACAGGGGACGGACTGAAAGTAACCTTTGGATCCGAAGAACTACATGTATAGGTAAAGGAAAATACTAGCTTAGTAACAAGAGCATTGGCATTAACAGTTATTACTTAGCTACGAGCTCCCCGACCCGACGGAGCCTAGACTTTTCCCAACTATGTTAGGGTCGGCTTCCAGTCTAACCAGATGCAGCTGAATACCAGTATTTTACATGGAGCGACTGCCTATCTGACCTCCACAACCCAGTAACTGGGTAATACGATGTACTGGGTAAGACTGGTTGTCAGACTTTCGGGCTTCTGACGACCCGTAACGACTGTCAAAGATCCACGAATGACAGCCGGGACCAACAATGGCTTAACGTGCTTTCCGAGGCACGGAAGAGTCTCGGTTTGTAAAGATGGTGGATCCACCCACTGACCAACCCCTGCAAGCGTAGCTTAACCTGATGGATCGACTCGTGCCGGTGCGGCTGTTTTTACTTAGCCACCAGCTCCTCTCATCGAAATAAACATTGACACTAGAAATTGCGAAGGACAGTCAAAGACAGTTCAAATGTCGTAGATAACCATAAGTTTCTGAACAATAGCCAATAATGTTCCTGTTTAAGGCATACAATGATCGAGATTAAATGCAAGAACCATTTTTTCGGTATAACGACCACTTCTGACGTATCTGTCATTTGCTTGATGACGTAAATGAAGAGACGGTTTAAAATTGCGGAAAAACCTGTTTTTGTAAACTTGACATTAAGAACCAGTTGTCACATTAATTTTGTGTTCACTTTCGTTCGAGAAAATGCCCCTAAGACTACGATGGAGTCATAAATTATTTAAACAAAATAAAAAACGTTAATGTTACTTAAATCAAAGTGAAAAAAAACATAATAAAATTAGTCATAACTTCATAAGTCATAATTAGGTTTTAAAAAATTATACTAATAAGTACATACTTTCTTTCATAATTTCATTGTTAAAACAATTTAGCAGAAACCAAAGAAGAAAGTTCGTAAATAAATGCTATTTAAAAAATACCTTGTTTTGCTCACCCTACCCAAATTATTCGATTTGACAGCTATGACGTCACAACATTGTCGATCCTATTCTTATTTGAAACGCATTGTAGGTAAGTACATACTTCTTCAAAAGGAAAGAAAGAAAGTCTTTGTTTCAGTGAACACGCAGCGTTGGTGTGGAGATTTTTACTGCAACGCGGGAATTGAACCGGCGACCTTCATTGGAGAAGGCGGTCACTGCGTGAAAATGAGAGATAAATATTGTGCATGATGCGTCTCCGTGTAGGTACAGTTTTAGTCGCATTCAACAAGATAATGATCATCAACAATCAACAGAAACGGATAAACTAGATGTAGTTCTTGCCACGCCACGTTAAGACGCGGACCGGGCTGACTACGATTTTAAACGGCTTGAAATAAGGTTGAAAATTGAAAACAATATTTGTGTTGCCGAGGTGTGACTAAGCTGCGAATGTGCATTTGTTTTCCGGGTTTTCTTTAGATTATTTAGAATATACACAATAAATTGAATAATTATCCGGTTAAAGTTTAAAAAAAATGCTAATTCTAGGTATTCAATTCTTAAAAAAATTAATGTCGTTATCCCTGAAAATACAGAGATGTTCAACGCCATAGTTTATTTTTGTGGAGCAACTTCAAAAATTTTTATTGAGAATATCAAACTATTTTTTACTATTCTATTCGGTTAACATTTTTCTTTAAACCTTTCTCTGTCCACTGTATTTTTTGCGTCGGATAGATTCGTTGCGTTACGTCATACTCGACAATCCAATAAACCAATTTTTGTGATTATTGCGCCTAAAGGACCACCATTGAGGGTTAACCATAGGCAAAAGACCTCTTTTTATTCAACTACATAACGGAACGCTTTAAAATTGCAAGTAAATAAAAGAAAAACACAAATTAAATGGAACAACTTGTTTACAATATTACAATGCATTGTGAATTAATTAGAACTCGCAAATAAATTACTGACAGAATTAACACATAATGGAATGGAAAATCAGTCGATGCGTGTTAATATGCGTGAAATGTCATGATATCTTATTTATGAATGAATCACGTACTTACCTACTTATTGCCGTTATAAAATAAAGGGATTTTTTTTTGTGTTAAAAATACAATTGTTATTTTTTTTGATGTGTTAAAAAAAATAAGGGTTTTAGGGTTTTGGGGTTTTTAGGGTTTTTATAAGGTGCTATAAAAATATCTGCCACGGCTGCAATGGGAGTCAATATTTAGTAGGTATAATTATAGATTACAATAGTGTAGATAAATTATTGATCTTATGTCATAGTTTTTTTCATACTAAAAATGTGCGTATAAATTTGAATTGATTTATTTGTATGAAACCGTCCTGTAGTAATTAGTGTTCATTCATAGAACACCACGCGTAGCATGACCACCACAGATGGATGGATGGATGATGGATTTTGTCAAAATTCAAAATTCATTTATTCACATTTAAATAGAGTAGGTACAGTCGGTGGTTTCACATGTTACATTATCTGGTCATTAAATCTATTTAGCCTTAGTTATGGCATGTGAAGTTTTAATAAGTAATAATAATACTTAGTTAAAAAAAATAATCTAATAAAAAAAAATGGGTATTTAGTCATAATCATAAAATTAATACATGTATCTGAGATTCCTATTGATGTCAATTATAAATGTCAATTTTAAAGTAACTGCCGTCTACTACAGTGTTCAGTATCAGTAAAAAAAATGTTTTTTAACTTTAAATAACGTCACATTATACCTGTAACCACTCATCTAATGAGTAAATCATTTTTTAAGCAGTAGCTCTTTAAGCCGTTGTCGTTGTCCGTTGTCGACGGAAGAATAGACAAAAATGATTTTTCCGTGTAGACAGTAAGACGGTAACAAAGTACCTAGAAAGAGTCAACTGCACTTTTTACGAAATTTACTTTTTTACACACTTACATAATTCGACTACAGTTCTTTGCTTTACCATTGGATTTTTTTTTCTGATTGGTTTTCAATTTTTAAGTTACGTAGATACTTACACCATTTTTTCACAAAGAGCCGAAAAAAATATCAAAAAAAAAAATATTGTAATTTTAGTAAGTAAGTTTTGTGGTGTCTTACAGCTTCCACGCCAACGAAGTCGCGGGCAGAAGTTAGAGTACTATTATTTATTCTGTGGATCTACATAAAAGTGGCTCGACTTTAAAATCACACGATATTTTAACTTTGTAGTCTGTAGTGTGCGTCATGAATCATACACGATCAGTTCAGTATGTCAGTGAGAGCATCAACAGAATGCGTCAACTCCACCTACGTGTCGGCCGACATGACGGTCAAGTCTGCGGGTCCAGAGTCCGGATCCTTACGCGGTCACCTCCGAGTCGGCCAACTTGCGGGTCCGAAGTCCAACATGTTACGTGCACGGTGACAGGTTATAAACTGTGCGTTAGGTTACGATATCCTTAGCTATTTGCGTTGGAAAAACAACATTACATCACGACTTGTTTCCCCGAAGAGTTAGACAGAGGTGTCATGGTACACCCACATTTCGCCAGTTCTGTTTAAGGCTTGTCCGCCGTAAAAAGCGCGGTCACTGTCTGACTGCATAGAAAAGAAAGAGAAGCGCTATGACACAACGCTTGCAAAATATGTAGTAATAGCTTTTGCCCGCGGCTTCGCCCGCGTGGATGTCGGAAAATATCCCATGGGAACGTTCATGTGAAAAACATAGGGCATATCCCTAACTTAAGAAATGCTGGATTTCCCATACAAACTTTCAACCCTTTTATCCCCCTTGTAGGATTATGTTTTAAGACAAAAATTAGCCCATGTCCTTTCCCAGAATGCTATCTATAGCCTTGCCAAATTTTATCGAAATCCGTGCAATTTTGTAAATTTTAAAATCAACCCCTATTTTACCCCTTTTTTTTTTTTTTGAGGGTGGGAAATCATCAAATAACTTCTCCCGCTCTGGGTGGAGCGGGAGGGCGTGTCAGACTTTTACTGACTAAAACCCACCCGTGTTCCTTCAGTTGCCTATGCCAGGGCCGCGGTAACCCTTTCAGACAACCCGCGACCCCAGCCCTATTTTACCCCTTAGGGGATGATTTTTCAAAAACGCTGAACCGCATATTTCTTTATTTCCTATCAAAAGCATACATTTTAATTTTCACATCCCTAACTTAAGAAATACTGAGTTTCCCATACAAACTTTCATCCCCTATATCACCCCCTGTAAGATTATTTTTTAAGACCAAAAGTAACCTGTGTCCTTCCCCAGGATGCTATATAAAGCCTTGCCAAATTTTATCGAAATCCGTGCAGTTTTGTAAATTTTAAAATCAACCCCTATTTTACCCCTTAGAGGATGATTTTTCAAAAATGCTGAACCGCATATTTCTTAATTTTCTACCAATAGCATAAATTTGTTATCCCTAACTTAAGAAATACTGGGTTTCCCTTACAAACTTTCATCCCCTATATCACCCCCTGTAGTATTGTTTTTGAAAGTATCCTATGTCCTTTCCCAGGATGCTATATAAAGCCTTGCCAAATTTTGTCGAAATCCGTGCAGTTTTGTAAATTTATAATCAACCCCGATTTTACCCCCTTAGGGGATGATTTTTCAAAAACGCTGAACCGCATATTTCTTTATTTCCTATCAAAAGCATACATTTTAATTTTCACATCCCTAACTTAAGAAATACTGAGTTTCCCATACAAACTTTCATCCCCTATATCACCCCCTGTAGGATTATTTTTTAAGACCAAAAGTAGCCCGTGTCCTTCCCCAGGATGCTATATAAAGCCTTGCCAAATTTTATCGGAATCCGTGCAGTTTTGTAAATTTTAAAATCCTACCAATAGCATAAATTGCGGAAGTGCGTGAGGTGATCAAGGGCATGGTGAGGGGTAAATCCCCGGGTCACGACAGCCTTAGCATCGAGCACCTGCAGCTTGCGGGTGTGCACCTACCCAGAGTGCTTTCTATGTTTTTTACCCTGTGTTTAGGCCACTCCCATCTGCCCGATAATCTGATGCGTACTATAGTTGTACCAATCATCAAAAATAAAACTGGTGATACATCAGATGTAAACAATTATAGACCAATCTCTCTGGCCACAGTGGTCGCCAAAGTACTGGACAGTCTGCTTGGTCAGCACCTAGATAAACACGTCTCGCTAAACGACGCGCAGTTCGGCTTCAGGCCCGGGCTTTCCACCGAAAGTGCTATCCTGTGCCTCAAGCAGACTGTACAGTATTACACGAGTAGAAAAACACCAGTGTTTGCATGCTACCTTGATCTATCGAAAGCGTTCGATCTTGTATCGTACGATATTCTATGGGGTAAATTAAGTGATGAAACTAGTCTACCAAGGGAGATTGTTCTATTATTTAGGCATTGGTATAACAATCAAAAGAATTTTGTAAGATGGGCAGGCGCTCTTTCGGAGGAGTACGGGCTGGAATGCGGGGTGAGGCAGGGGGGGCTGACCTCTCCCACGCTTTTCAACCTGTACGTCAACCGACTGATCGATGAGCTCAGCAGCACCGGCATCGGGTGTCATATAGATGGAGTGCGTGTGAATAACATCAGTTACGCAGACGATATGGTGCTGCTGAGCCCTTCGATTGGTGCCTTACGAAGGCTCCTGAAAATTGGTGAGTCCTACGCGGTGACTCATGGGCTCAAATACAACACGAAAAAAAGTTAAATAATGGTTTTCAGGCCGGACAACAAGAGATACACATTCGTTCCGAATTTCACTTTATGTGGTACTGTTCTAAACAAGGTCGAGCAATTTAAATATTTGGGCCACTGGGTCACTGGGGACCTTAAGGACAGTGCAGATATTGAAAGGGAGCGCAGAGCACTGTCTGTCCGATGCAACATGTTGGCCCGCAGGTTTTCGCGGTGTACGGGGACTGTCAAAGTTGCGCTTTTTAAAGCGTACTGTCAGTCCTTTTACACCTGCAGCCTGTGGGTTAACTATACGCAGCGGACATACAGTGATCTGCGCGTTCAATACAATAACGCGTTCCGGGTGCTGATGGGGCTGCCGCGCCACTGCAGCGCCTCCGCGATGTTCGCGGCGGCTGACACAGACGGCTTTGCGGCCATCATGCGCAAGCGGTGTGCTTCTATCATGCGCCGCACGCGCGACAGTCCCAACAGCATCCTGCGTGCGCTGGTGGACCGGTGGGACTCTCCAATGCTGGCTCGTTGGATACGGCTGCACGCAGTCGTATAGAGATTTGTCACCATCATCGGGGAGTCCACCCGGACCGGTCACTTAGTATTTAATTGAATAGGATGAAATGAATTTGTTATTATTGTTACATATTATTTAATTAAATTACTATAATTATATCAATCAATTGCCAATTAATTATTACTAACACTAGTTTGTAAGCTCGCTATTGTACTAACAAATATGGATGTAATCGTGTAATTTGCGATGAATCCATACTAATATTATAAATTCGAAAGTAACTCTGTCTGTCTGTCTGTCTGTCTGTCTGTCTGTCTGTCTGTCTGTCTGTCTGTTACCTTTTCACGCCTAAACCACTGAACGGATTTCGATAAAATTTGGCAAGGCTATAGATGGTATCCTGGGGACGGACATAGGCTACTTTTTTTTTCAAAAATAATCCTACAGGGGGTGATATAGGGGATGAAAGTTTGTATGGGAAACTCAGTATTTCTTAAGTTAGTGATGTGAAAATTAAAATGTATGCTTTTGATAGGAAATAAAGAAATATGCAATTCAGCGTTTTTGAAAAATCATCCCCTAAGGGGGTAAAATAGGGGTTGATTTTAAAATTTACAAAACTGCATGGATTTCGACAATATTTGGCAAGGCTTTATATAGCATCCTGGGGAAGGCCATAGTATACTATTTTTTTTAAAAATAATACTACAGGGTGTGATATAGGGGATGAAAGTTTGTAAGAGAAACCCAGTATTTCTTAATTTAGGGATAACAAATTTATGCTATTGTTAGGAAATTAAGAAATATGCGGTTCAGCGTTTTTGAAAAATCATCCCCTAAGGTAAAATAGGGGTTGATTTTAAAATTTACAAAACTGCACGGATTTCGATAAAATTTGGCAAGGCTTTATATAGCATCCTGGGGAAGGACACAGGCTACTTTTGGTCTTAAAAATAATCATACAGGGGGTGATATAGGGGATGAAAGTTTGTATGGGAAACTCAGTAAGTATTTCTTAAGTTAGGGATGTGAAAATTAAAATGTATGCTTTTGATAGGAAATAAAGAAATATGCGATTCAGCGTTTTTGAAAAATCATCCCCTAAGGGGGTAAAATAGGGGTTGATTTTAAAATTTACAAAACTGCACGGATTTGGACAAAATTTGGCAAGGTTATAGATAGCATCCTGGGAAAGGATATGGGGTACTTTTTGTCTTAAAACATAATCCTACAAGGGGTGATAAAAGGGATGAAAGTTTGTATGGGAAACCCAGCATTTCTTAAGTTAGGGATATGCCTTATGTTTTCCACATGAACGTTCCCATGGGATATTTTCCCACATCCACGCGGGCGAAGCCGCGGGCAAAAGCTAGTCTGAAATAAATGATTATTTATTTATTTTTATTTTTTTTTATAAATTTGTTATCCCTAACTTAAGAAATACTGGGTTTCCCTTACAAACTTTCATCCCTATATCACCCCCCGTAGTATTATTTTTGAAAAAAATTGTATCCTATGGCCTTCCCCAGGATGCTCTATAAAGCCTTGCCAAATTTTGTCGAAATCCATGCAGTTTTGTAAATTTTAAAATCAACCCCTATTTTACCCCCTTAGGGGATGATTTTTCAAAAACGCTGAACATGCGGTTCCTTTATTTCCTATCAAAAGCATACATTTTAATATTCACATCTCTAACTTAAGAAATACTGAGTTTCCCATACAAACTTTCATCCCCTATATCACCCCATGTAGGATTATTTTTGAAAAAAAAAGTAGCCTATGTCCGTCCCCAGGATACCATCTATAGCCTTGCCAAATTTTATCGAAATCCGTTCAGTGGTTTAGGCGTGAAAAGGTAACAGACAGACAGACAGATAGACAGAGTTACTTTCGAATTTATAATATTAGTATGGATAGTATGGATAGTATGGATAGTATGGATGGATTACCGATTTACAAAAAATCTAGGGATTTGACTAAAAAAGTAATCACATGAAAACATTCCTTATTATTTTGTAAAGAACTTTATAAATTTATGAACACTTTTAATGAAAACTGTAGGAGTAATATGGTAAAAACTCGAAAAAATAGACAGAAATAGACCTGGGTTTAGCCTTTTTTTTCTTTAGTTCTACAAATTAAAATAGATTTCAAGACACATGAAATCACTTCTTATGTATTCTAGATTATTGTGTATTTTTTTCTATCAAAAAGGTGTTAGAGTTACTGTAAAAAATGGAAACAAAGTTACTTATTTTCGCCGTATTTTAGGAAGGACAAGCCTTAAGCCCCATGTAATAGGGGGCGAATCTATTGCCATCGACCGAGCACGAATCCAGACCTTGGCCCGACGATCTTGGAAGCAGCAAACTGAGGAAATGAAGTTGTTACAATGTATGTAGAGTAGATACGGGATTCTGCGTTATATTGTTTTGGAAGGCTTTTGTAAGGAGTGCTGCAGTTCCTAAACTAGGTGGTCTATAATAGTCTTAGCACTATTTAATTGCTGAAACGAGCATGCATTTATAAATGCATCAGCTCACTCTGAGAATTTCAAGGTTAAGCCTCTTGGCTTCTAAAAACAAGTTAATAAATCTACAGCTTTGTTTCTAGCAAACAAAGCAGTAGATTTAGAACGATGAATTCCACGACTGATCTACAAATGCCATCAGTAAAGTCTGAAATCGAGCGGTACAAAAAACAACACAAGGCACGCCTAACCCTGCATCCAAACCAACTAGTTACTGAACTGTTAAACCCGACAGCGGTGGTAAAAAGACTGAAGAGGAACCACCTTCTATAAGTGGGAGAGTGCTCCGCCACCACAGCGTCATTCGACCATGGAACGAATTCGCGCATGGTCCGACGACCGATTGCAAATGGTACTAAAAGGAAGAAAAAAAATCATCTACAGCTTATATTTATTCGAGATGAAGAAATATGTTTGTAGGTACTTAGATGTTTTTTCTGCAGTTGGAGGATATACAAGCGATGGTTATGTAACAAATAGACTTTGTACCGTCTGTAGAAAAGATTCTTAGATTATTCTCGTAATCTGATGCAAATACTGTTGCGTCGACAATGCCAAAGACCATGGTGTTCCTAAGTATGAAGTCCACAAACTCGAAGAAACTTCCTAAACTATTGCTTCATAAGTTTGAAAAATTCGTCTGCTCGACAATGTAAATAACGCAATGAATGTTGTCAAATTGTCACAATGAAAGGCTTTGTAATAGATGTGTTTCGCCTATTAGCCGTCCCCCGACGACGCGACGACGCTTGGATCAAAATATTACCTTCGGCTACAACTTACATTAAACATAAAGGCCAATATATTTTATTTTGTTTGTATCGGGGGTTTTAAAAAAAAATCATTTTAACTTTTATTTCCTGCTTTGTAAACTTTATTTTTTTGTTTGGTTTGAAAGGTGAATTGATCGAAACGAAATGAAGATAAATTAGTCTACTAGTATATTATTTATACTTACCTACCTACTTCAAGTAGACTAATTTACCTTCATTTCGTTTTGCTACTCCATCATCAGACCCTGATTACCAAATGCCTGAGCCCAAACACGATCCCTACCTCTGCTGTAAGTTGGTGGGGGAGTCGGGTATCCTGCAAATTCCAGGTAATGCTGCATCATCAGTTCAAGGTTACTAAGTGTAATATAATTGAAGTAACAGAATACCAAATTTCGACTCGATCAGACCTGTGGAAGATGCTCAGGTCCATTCATAACTAGAAAAGAGCTGATAATCTTCATTCAAACGGCTGAATAAACTTGAATCATAGCTAAGTAAGAACACTCTCGATCAATTCACCTTTCAAACCAAACAAAACAAAATCTAAATCGGTTCAGTCGTTTGGGAGGTAATTATGCCACAGACAGATATACACACGTTAAGCTTATATCACCCCTCTGTTTTCGTCGGGCTCGGGGGTAGTACCACAGAGTAATGAAGCTACAATGGTTTATCTGAGCAGTGACCTTGAATTAATAACCTACGGCTGCTCGGTAGATAAATACGCGTCCGTCCGTGCGTAACTGCCGCGCGCTCGAGCTGTTGCGTAACGTAACTGAGACTGACTGAGATTTCGAAGCGCGTCGTTTCGGCCATTTTCTATGAAGATAAGCTACTGTATATGTATACATATGTGTATTATACTGTGGTAGTACCGTCAGCGGGTCAAGAGTGCAACCAATGTCGGCGTCGCGGCGTCGGACGATGCGTAGGTATACCGTACCGAGTAACAGAATATCCTTGACCTCTTCGTCGGTCAAGGTCGAAATTTGATTGAGTTGTACTTGTACCCTTTTTCATTATTTTGGACACCCAATCAGGTAAGCAATCTTCCATTTGGGGCTTTTAGCGGTAGATCTACCTTGTTTCTTGCAACACTTAAGTATGCCTTGCCTTACGTAATTTTATAATTAACTAGCTTTTGCCCGCGGCTTCGCCCGCGTGTATGTCGGAAAATATCCCACGGGAACATCCTACCGGGAATTCCTTCCTTGTTCCTTGTCTACATTATAAAGGAAACCTCTGTGCAAAATTTCAGCTTTCTAGGTCCAAGAGTTTGGGCTGGGCGTTGATGAGTCAGTCAGTCAGGACTTCTCTTTTTATTTATAGATTTCTGCATGTGAGTTTATTCCACAAATCCCCAATGACAATCCCCATCAATGGGTATTTGTGAACTTCTTGTCCACAAATCCAAATTATGACCTAGATGTCAATGGGATTTGTGGAACAACCCTGCCTGTGATCTGCAAAGACTTAGCGAGAGAGAGAGAAGACGAGTAGAGTAACGAGCGATTACTCGCTGATATGCGTTACGTACCAAGCGTGAGTCTCTCAGCGAGTGTTCTGCCCGCCAGGCGAGCGTCGCACGTCGCTGAGCGAGTACTCTCTTTAATAACTCTTGTCGTTGCGACACACGAGTTCTCGCCGGCGCGGATGACAAACTATCGCAGTTCTTAGCCTGAATATTACATCTTCCAAGAGGAAAGTTTCACCATAAACTTCTATTTACTTGCGTGCTTCCAAACAGAGTACCAATAACGCAATAAATGGAATAATTTTATATCTACTTACTCAGTTAAAGTAAACGGACACTATCAGCCCAAGGAAGCGAAGGAGCCGAAAGTATAGAATTTTCTAATTACCTACTTCTATGAAATTCTATGAAACCTCGCACACTTATCCGCGCCGAATTGGACGAATCGCCGCCGCGCCGGAAGAATTAGGTACTAGGAATTTCGTTTCGTTCGGCGTGGTCGACTCTTTCGGCGCGGACGAGTGTGCGTTTACCTTTAACTGTAACATTATTTTGCTTTAGTATAGCGAAGGAAACAAGGGGACGAATTAATATGGTAAACTTGGCCTTTTGTTGTTTTCTTTAGTTCAATTAAAATAGAATGTCAAAGTCTGCGGGGCAATTGCGTAACACACTATCAATCGGAATCGGTTTCATTTTGACAGTTCAACAACATTCATTGCGTTAGTTACGTGCTGAACAGACAAATTCGAACATAATTATGATATGAAGCAATGGATTAGCAATTTGCTTCAAATGATGCCGATTCCGATTGATGTGTGATAACGCAATTATGGTGCTAGTTCCTGCACCCTATTTGCATAGGTAACACACCACCAATCGGAATCTGAATCATTTTGAAGCAAATTGTTAATCCAGTGCTTCATATTTTTGAAAAATCTGTCTGCTCAACAATGTAAATAACGCAATGAATGTTGTTGAACTGTCAAAATGAAACCGATTCTAAGATTCCAACTGATAGTGTGTTACCTACACAATTAGGGTGCTGTTCTTTAGAATGCTTATTATGAATTAGTAATTAATAAGTAGGTGCTTGTGGCTAAATAATAACATCCGCACGGGTCGATCGAAGTTTAAGCTACACTTACCTCGGTCGGTCCGTGAATGGGTGACCAATGTGACCATCCATCTTTACATACCAAGACCCCTCCGTGCCTCGAAAAGCACGTTAAACCGCTGGTCCCGGCTGTCATTTGTAGATCTTTAACATTCAAGCTCAGTACATCAGCTGGTTGGATGGTACTTTTAATCCAAAAGTAGTAGTGGCAAAAAACGAAAATACAAAGCCAAAGACATCAACTTCCGAAATTAAAGTTATGTTTCACTTGGTAGTGTATTTTTTTTTATGTTGTTTTTTTTTTAAGTAAGTACTTTAATATTTCTTTTCACTTTTATTCACTGTTTGCACTACTTACATATTTAAGTTATTGGTCAATACAAGTACCTACACATAAACAGTGTAGTGTAGGCCTTAGGCATTAAGCCTTAACCATTAGGCATAAACTGTATTATGATAAAACCTACGGAGTTAGAAAAGACAACCCTACACACAGGTATTACACTTAAGTATTGGTAGGAGGCTTATATTCAACAGTGGACTGTAATAGATCAAGTCCATTGGTTAGTTGTGGACCCAGGCTCAAGTCCATAGACTATACATATTTTAGGCAGTACATCCATGATACAGTCATGAGATATGGTATGACCCACTGCCCTTCTCTGTTATTGAAGTACAGTACTGCCTTAAATCAGCCTTGACCAATCTCTGTGCTCATGCTGAAGGTGGAATTCAGTTCTATTTTTAAAGTTACCTAGATTCAAAATAGAGAGATACTTTGATAACATAACAGTAGAAAAACTTATCTATGTATCTTCTATCTATATATATATAAATAAAAAAAGAAGTCCTGATTGACTGACTCATCAACGGGCGGCCCAAACTCTTGGACTTGGAAAGCTGAAAGCATAGAGGTTCCCTTTATTATGTAGACAGGGATTATGGAAGGAATTCCCGGTATTACGTTCCAGTGGGATATTTTCCGACATCCACGGGGGCGAAGCCGCTGGCAAAAGCTAGTATTTATACAAACTACAACAGATGTGCTTATTAAAGTACATACTTTTTACATGATGCAATAATTTGTAAATGAAAATAAATAATGCTAGACTGAACCAATCTATTACTTTATAGAGATTGTGCATAAAAAGTAGGAAAAGTTTAATAATACTTGGATCATAGAACAAAAAGACCTTCGTGTGAACTTTAAATTGAAGGATAATGAACACAAAAACAGGATGGTATAATCGATAAAGTACAAGGTCAATATAAAAAATATCACTTACCGATTATATCGTATAGACTGGCCGTGTAATTATCCATAAAATATGAAATAAACCCCATCTTTAGAAACAGCTGATCACAGACTAGGTAAACACAATACTATCACGTTCACTGAAGTTAAACTTGACATGAAAATAATACTGGTTCAGTTACGAAATACTTTCCACGCCATCAATTATCAAATTACACTTTGTTTTGCTATATTTTTTCATTGAATCGTCAGCGATCAGCGATTCGCAAAATTGTTAAACAATTTGATATGACAGCAGTAGCATTGACACTTGACACTTGACAGTATTGACACCATCAGTGCCGTTCCAAAATTTACTACGCGCGCGTCTGTGATGCGCTGTATTACGCATTTACAACTTCAATAAAATAATATCCATGGTCAAAAAAAGAAAAGGTAAATAAAAAATATTTAAATAATTATGATTTAGTCATGATGATCTTTTAAAACATATTGTATAAATAAATCTAATAAAAATCATTTTTCTAAAGTCGAAAGCGAAAGCGAAACCGAAACACCTTCAACATCATTGGTCCACACCTCACGTCAATGTCAATCTCTCAAAATTCAAATTGTCAATTTGTTTGTCAAAGTCAAACAACGAAAATACTAAGGAAAATACATTGTGATAATGTGATTGCCAGGAAAATCTAAATTTTCGTTAAATACGCAAGAAACTCTGAAATGTTCGAAATAATTGTGTATAATAATAATCATGAATGACAAAATTTACGACAATATGATGCTGCGTCGCCGATTTATTAAAAGAGTACTTTTGGTGGTGACGGCCTTTTTCTTTTCCTTCTATGTGTCGATCCTTCTATTTGGTGACTGGAAGTCCCCTACAGTGATGTTTTTGACTAACCTAAACCGTTGTCCGGCTTGCTACGGAATCTCTATATGTCCAGAACTATATTCAAACCAAGTTATAATGGAATCTTCAACTAGTTGGTCAAGTATGTTCAACGCTAAAAACATTTATTACGGTTACACAAAGTCGAATCGGCGAGTTATTTTAAAGAAATTAGCTCACAATTCAGAGTTGAAAGCCTTTGATGACAATCTGTGTCAGAGTTTCAAGCTTAAACACAATTGTAAGCCAGTACATTTACTGAATATTTCTAGTATTGATGATAAATTAATAAAACTTGTGGAGTATGATTTGATAAAGCCGGATCTGAATCCGCGAAAAGGGCTGATTATGTGTCCGTACGCATATAGCTTGTTTGACTTCATCCTGCCTGTGCTGAACAGTAAAAGGGAACAAGTTGATATAGTAAACATTTGGACGATGCTGAGTCTTAATCCAGAACCTATCATTCTACAGGTAAGTTACTGGTTTTGTTAATAAACAATGTTTACTATTATTTGGAACTATGTAGTATAAGTCTATGAGGAGCTTGTGGTTATATAATAACAGCCGCACAGGTTGATCCATCAGCTTAAGCTACACTTCCAGAGTTAGTCTGTGGATGGGTTACCGTCTTTACATGCCTAGACTCCTCTGTGCCTCGGAAAGCATGTTAAGCCGTTGGTCCGGCTGTCATTTGTGGATCTTTGACAGTTGTTACGGGTCATCAGAAGCCTGAAAGTCTTGTCAACCAGTCTTACCAAGAGATTTGTATTACCCAGTTACTGGGTTGTGGAGGTCAGATAGGCAGTTGCTCCATGTAAAATACTGGTATTCAGCTGCATCAGGTTAGACTGGAAGCCGACCCCAACATACTTGGGAAAAGGCTAGGCAGATTGATTGTAGAAGCCTATGCCAATAAAGTCATGGCAGGCTCATGGTACAGAACTAGCTATGAAATAATAAGAGGGCTATGGATATTTGTATGTTCATTTTGCTTGAACTCAAAACAATACCGCAGATATAATTATGTAGTGTGTAATTTAAAATCTATCTCTAATAAAATATGCTATTTGATGGTAAGCGCATCACTTGAGCTGCTGGACTGATTTGGCAATTTTTAGTTTTAAAATGTTTGTAATAGTTTGAATAAGGTTTTCATGGAAGGAAAAGTTCCCATAAAATTTTCAAATTCAGGAAAAACTTAATATCATTTTGTTTTCTAAGTATTGGATTATAATTAATCAATTAATACAAAATAATTATTAAAATTTGGTCAGAACAACGTCTGTCAGGTTACCTAGTAAGAAATAAAAATTTAACATATACCTACTGTGCTTTAAAGTAATTGTCTGACATGTTTTATTTTCTCAGGTATTACCAAAGACCAGCGGATGGCCAGTGCCCGCATATGCAGGTGTTTGTGGCCGTCTGGAGGTGGTGGCGCATGAGGGTGAACCCCTATCATCTCTGACACAAGTGTCTTGGTATCAAAAACTGAAGTATGCTAAAAAAATGCTTGACGCAGCTATGGATTTTACTTTTAAACATGACAGGTTGGTGTGATAGAAATATTAGTTAGAGCCAACAAATTAAGAATGCTTTATTCATTGGTTAGAGCTTAGTTCTAATACTAGCACTTCGTAAAATCATACACTGTAATCTAAAATCATTTATTTCAATCCATTGATCATAAAATAAGTTCAAATTAATCACAATAAAAAAAAAGAAAATAATTAATTAAATAATATAAATAAAATTAAAATTGTAAAATTAAATCAAAATAAAATCAAATCAAAATCATTAAAGTAATAGGTAATACGGACTGGTAAATCATACACTGTAATAAAATTTTATATGTTTTCAATTACATAAACTTACATCTGGTTTTTAAAACAACTTTTTGGAAGCATAATAATCAGCCTGTAATGTTCCCACTGCTGGGACACAGGCCTCCTCTCAGGTTGGTAGATGTCACATGTTTTCGAATTTTTGGTTCTGGGACATTTGAGTTTTGATTTTACTCACAATGTTTTCCTACAATGTTTTGAGGGTAGTGGTAATGAAATAATTTACACAAAGTAAAGCGCCTATCTGGGTTCGAACCTACGACCTATAATAGCTCGTAAGCCGCGGCCGTTATCACTGGGCCACCTCTGCTCTACTTTTTGTAAAGATGGTTGTAGCATACCTTTAATTAAGTTTCCAGATTTAACTTTAGTTTATATTAATTTCAGATACCGTTTCTACCTCATGGACTGGTCACTAGACAACATAGTTGTCAATGAAAAAGATGATGTCACCTTCATTGATCTTGAGGATGTAGTAATTTTAGACAAACACATACTACCCAAGTTGGATCTACCCAACTGGTTTCAACGATACAGCAGAGAATCCATGGGCCCAGGCTTCTCATTCTCCTTAGACAATATGTGCAAACATCATCTCAGTGACCATAATATATGGGCTGCCTGTTACATTTTAGCTGGAGATGAAGATCCATACTTGTACCCTATACCCAAAGAGGTTAACACATCCAGACCTCATTTACACAAGTTACTAAATGAATGTGTGAATGGTGAAGATAGATTTAAAACTATAACTAAATTGCAACATGCTATCGGAGACATGTTGATGGACAAAGATATGGTTGTTAGATGATGAAATGTTTGGTTTGGTGGGGGTAGTGAGCTCCAACTGTTTTGTAAGAAATAAGTTATAGGGTGTTTGTCCACCGCAGCCGTCACCGGGACGTCACCGAGAAACGAGATTATTCGAACCGAACGTGACATCCCGGTGACAGTGATCGTTAGTCCACCGCGACCTAACTCGGCGGCTCAGTATGTTATGACCGTTATTGACCGAGCGAGCGAAGCGTCTCTGCTTCAAGTCTGGCAAAATTCGCTTTCCTCTGTAAGTTTGTTGGTACTCCTTTACAGGTGGCATTTTACAACCGATCTGACGAAACTTCGTACACGGGTTTTACGACTTTATAGAATTTTTATATCGTTGGAGATGTTTTATGTTTTGGGAGTGCTTCCTCCAAAAAGGGGCTACTAAATATCTCCGCCATAAGAGATCCGATTTCGATGGTTCGTTTTTTATTACATAAGTATTAGAAAGGTAGTTTGGTCTCATAAAAATTTCTCGTGAAGATCTGATGAGGATCTTTGTCGTGATCAGCAGAATAGCTCCTCAAAATGCTGCAGTAAATTGCTCACTTTTCGATCTTAGCCCTATAACGACTAGGTAGGGATTGATGGAGCACCTGGGAACCACCTTCCCTTCACAAAACTAGATAATTCTGAAAACAATTATCAGAATTATCTAAAACGAGACTTGAAAACGAGTTCTAGCAGTCGCGCTGAACTTCGCGAAACTTCAGCGGCCAGAATGTCGGTGCTCGGGTGACATAGACGTGCGGTGGACATGTGGCCATAGTGAATCGCTACTTCGGCACCGTCATCTCGTTCTCGGTGACGTCCTGGTGACGGCTGCGGTGGACAAACGCACCGCAACGCATCGTGTAGCGGAGTGACGTCCTTTGTGTTGTATGGTCCTATAACGGTTAAAGTTTTGTACCTACGTACTTGAAAAAGTTCATTTTGCTGTAGGTATTCATTATTTTTGCTTGCAATAAATTAGAAATTTTTGTAAAGAATTATGGTCACTTTAAAAAATTATTCGTCTCGGCAGTAAAACATTTGTATTTATATAATTTTAACCATAAAAATCATCAATACGTCTCTCTAAGTTAGATTTCGTGCAGATTCGTTATATTTCGTTCGTTTGACGAATCTGTACGAAATCTAACTTAGAGAGATGTATTAATGATTTTCATGGTTAAAATTATGTAAATACATATGTTTTATTGCCGCGTATCATACTTTGATCAAGATACAACCTGTCAAGGACCTGCAAATTGCAAAAAACCCAAAAAAAATTGAATTTCGCGGGCTACACAGCGCAATCACCTTAAAAACAGCTTTTATCCTCTTGCGGGTATCAAACTGACTGCATTGATGCCAGGGATAGGGTACCTACTTCTAACTAACAATTATTTTATTATACCAGTAGCTACCTAATAATAATCTCATGTTTGTAATCTCTTTCAAGTGTATTGTGTTCTGAAATCTGTGATATGCCTCCATTATATTTTGGTTTTATATCATATTATTATTGGTTGTGAAATATATTTCAATTTACGTTTATAGCATTAAGTATGGCATTTTAATTTAACTATTTGTGACATTTCAGCCCAGTAGAAATTGCTGTCGGTCGATCGCTTATAATATATCAAAGTAATCCACTGCCCATCATACCATACCTAGGTACCTACTGTTTGATCGTAGTTTAATTTTGACCCCTACTGCCCGACCCTAACTTATTTATTTGTTTTATATATTTATAGCATTGATGTATAAAATAAGATGATTAGGTAGGTACGCGCACCTCGACGTGGACCGCATAAATTAGGCCCACGGGCCTAATTGACCTTAGTCACAAATTAACAATCGAACTGACATATTTTGTGTAGCACGTTTAGTGAAATTAACGTAATCGTCTAAATAAGTATACCTACCTACAATGACTACCACTGTTTTCAAAGTGTGCTCAGTGCTCTAATACTCGTAGTTCAAGAACCAAAAACAACTTCCATGGGATTTCTTTCACTCGTAAGTACACAAAGCAGCAGGTCAAGTTACCACAAACTGTTAAATTTTCTCATTCGATTTTGAACTTAGCTGACAACATTTTAAGGTTTAAAATAATTTGGATAAAATTTGACAGTTTGGCCTGATGTGCTGTTGTCTGTACATAAAAACTTAATTTTCTTTAAAATTCATATTGATTAATATTCATATTGCTGCGAGATTGCTATTTGCAGAAAGGGATAGAAATATAAAAATAAATGTCTTATTCTATTCTATATGATTCGTACCTAAGTGTGTCTGGGGGATGTTAGGCAGCTACGATTGGTCTGGCTGCTTACAGTTTTGAAATAGTTCCCCCGAGTATCACACTAATATTATAAAGGCGAAAGTTTGTGAGTGTGTGTTTGTTCTTCACGCTCAAACGGCTGGACTGATTTGGATGAAATTTGGTATGTAGATAGCTTATACCCTGGATTAACACTTGGGCTACTTTTTATCCCGGTCTACGCGGGTGAAACCGCGGGGTGCAGCTAGTTATTACTATATAAAAATTAAGGCGCGCGTGGCGTGCGCTTAACGGGCGCGTGTCGTCCGATCCGAATGCGCCCGCTAAGCGCACGCCACGCGCGTCAGCACCCGCGTCTAACTCGCTTTGAAATTTTTTGTATATAATTTGTGTCTTATGAAGCTATGAGACATCAATAGGTCTCAAATTGCATTTATCGAAGTCCAACCGCACCCACCTCGTGCCAAACCCGCGCTCACCCCGCACACGCGTTGCACCCACCCCGATAGCTGCAATTTGAGATCTATTGATGTGTCACATAAGGCTCAAATTGAGTTAGACGCGGGTGCTGACGCGCGTGGCGTGCGCAGCGGGTCCGTGTGGTCCGAACGCGCCCTAAGACTCAAAACTATAAATAAGATGACACAATTTTTTGCAAGCTTTAAAGCGTCTGGCGGACAAAAACGCCGACGGCAAGTGTCGGGCAATATCTCCTACTAATATTATAAAGAGGTAAAATTTGTAACTTTGCATGTAGGGGGTAATCTCCGGAACTGATAATATATGGCTGATAAACTACATATATACATTTTTTTTTGTAAATACATACATAATATAGATAGAAAAACACCCAGACTCGGAACAAATACTTGCAGGTCGTACAAATATTTGTTCCGTGCGGGAATCGAACCCGCGACATGCTGCGCAGCAGTCAAACGCTCAACCACTGCGCCAACCGTGTCGTCAAAAAAAAAAATGATCCAATTCTAAAAATTTTTTCACTGGTAGAAACAACGGTTAGAAAGCTACATTATTCCTGAGTGCTATTCAAATATACAGGGTTATTTGTAAAACACCAGTAACCTCTTAAGGGGTCATTATACCTCATCATTATGAACAACTTTTACTATGGGACCAAACCTGAAATCGCGAAAAAAAAATCAGCAGTTCAATACATTTATCTACATCAAACTCGTCAAAATGTAGGGAACAGCTGATTTTTTTTTCGCGATTTCAGGATTTGTCCCATTGTAAAAAGTTGTTCATAATGATGAGTATAATGACCCCTTAAGAGGTTACTGGTGTTTTACAAATAACCCTGTACGTATATGCTACTCTTTCAAACTCAAACGGCTCGACCAATTTTGATGAAATTTGTTGTGAAAGTGGCTGACACTTTGGATTAACACAAAGACCACATTATATCCCGAAAAAATGTAGTGTTCCCATGGTATGAGCAAGGAATTCAAATATATTTGCTACCCTTTCAAACTCAAACGGCTCGACCGACTTTTATGAAAGGTAAAGGAGTAGCTGATACCCTGGATTGACACATAGGCTACTTTATATCCCGAAAAATATTATAGTGTTCCTGTGGGATGAGCACGGACTTCAAACATATTTGCTACTCTTTCAAACTCAAACGGCTCAACCGATTTTGATCAAATTTGAGAGGGAGATCACAGCTTGATCTGTAGCCGTGCGTACGTGATTGAGCCTTTCTGGGCTCAGAAATATAATCAAAAACTATTTCTTGTGTAATTTTCACTAAATCGTGGGTTTTAAAAATAATCTAGGATTTGGCACATCGATCCCCTAGTTCACAACACAATCATACTAATAACCATAGACTTATAAAAAAAGATGGACTCCGCGCTGCGCATATCGAAAGTGAAGCACCGTACCGATCTATGTGTGCATGATTTGAGTACCTGCAAAGACGCCGTCGCTCGTGTCACGTAAAGGCGGCCGGTCGGCATACTATGATGTAAATGTGTGCGCGAGGCGTGTTTGTACAAACGGTCCGGCATACTTACTGTGCTTCACTTTCGATATGCGTGGCGCGGAGTCCATCTTTTTTTATAAGTCTATGCTAATAACGTACAAAAAGCTGATGTAATGAGGACGATAAAGCACAAGTATACATAGTTAGTTGCAATTCTTTCAGAAAAAAAAATTAATAAAAATTATTGTGAACTATTAGGCTGCCTGTCCACCGGAGCGGAGCGAGGCTACGGAGCGGAGAAATGGAGAAATATTAACCAATAGGAGCGCGAGCGGACGGCGGAGTGGAGCGGACTTAAGATTCTATTGGTTAATATTTCTCCGCTCCGCAGCCTCACTCCGCTCCGGTGGACAGGCAGCCTTAGGGTATCGAATATTGTAGAGGTCAGTAGGGGCGGCAAAATTTGAATAGCCTACTGGCGGCAAATGCGTAAATCCGCCACTGCCTTCAGTGTTATATATTCGAAATGATCTGTATGTAGCTTGCCTCAGGCTGAGTTAGGTACGGAATTCCGAAGGAAGTTATAAAAAAATGTGGGTTCTAAAGACATGTAAAATACGTCAGCAATAAACACTAAGCCCAGCCTCAACTTCACAATCTTCTGTAGCACCCAAACCACAAACCCAGACTGCGATGATGATTCTGACTCCGATTTTATGAAGACTATATACTTTATGGCACTACACACGTTTGTTTTGAGATATTTGTTTAATTGTTTATGAAGGAACTTAAGCGTATAATAATGGCTTTATTATTCCCATAACATGTTTTTCAATAACATTTTGTATTGTTGTAAGTAACTTTACTGCTTATCTAGTAACAATGCCAAATCCTCGTCCATGGTTTGCCTTTGCAACACCTGAAATACGTCATAAACGTTACAACAGCTCGCACGTCACTGTGGGCACCGCAAGCCCCCACCGTCGCGCCCGCCTTAGGATATAGTCATGATGGATATGTCTACATGAGATCTGATAGCTTTTTGTCAGTGCGAGCTATTGTGGTCTCGTCTTGGCAACATTTTACATGAAAATGTTTTTGGTGGGATTTCATTTCTTTTTGTAAGTTGCTTATGATATGTATAGGTTGATAGGTAGGAGATTAATAAACACTTATTGAAGTATAAACAAGTGTATTAATATTATTCGTAAGTATAAGTACTTATTATTTGCGGAAGTCTCATCCATCCCCTAGTTTATGGCGTTGGGGGGTAAAAGTTCCAAGTTTTAGAATGTTTTTGTTGTTTGTGTACTAATACTAGCTTACATACCAAATTTCAGCTTTCTAGGACTTCAGGAAGTACCCTAAGAATTTTTATGATCATCAGTGAGTCAGTGACGAAATCGGGGTATTTTAGATATCAATAAAATCTAACGTATAAGAGCTATGCAATTGAAACTTTATAGGTTTAATAAGTCAACCACTGACATCATTTCCCGAAAATTTTGTTTATCTGGTATAATCCAAACCCAAGATAAGAAGGTTCAAAAATACGACGAAGTGCTTCCAGAAAAGGTAGTAGGTAGTGCCCTTGCGCTTCGCTTGGCTCGTCTTGGCGGGGGCACTACCATGCCCCCAGATGTTAAGTTTGTTCTTGGGATAATTTCATCCCAAATAAGGAACCCTTTCATTGTGCGTAGTCCGACACGCACTTGGCCGGTTTTTTTCTAAATCAGTTGAACCATTAGGCAGTAGTTTGTGTAAAAAAAGTCACATCAAGATTGTTTACCTTTATTTTACTCATTTTACTACATAAACCTTTCTAGTATAGACTCTTGTTCCTTGCTAGTTGCTAGAAGGTAGAACTCTACTAGCTTGTTTTTAGAACTCCGTTTTAGTTAGGACTAGGAGTATATATGTGTTCTGTGCTTTAGAACCAAGTATTATTAATCTGTGGTTACATTGTAGAAATCAACAAGGCTGCATTCCGAGTTACGTTGTAATCGATTTGAGCGCGCTAAAACACGTACCGAAATAGCGTGAGCGCGATAACGATGTCCCGTGAATCGTCATAGATGACGTCATGACATGCGCCATCTTGCGATAACGCCGACCATGCCCTAAATAACCCCGCTTTCCGAATTAGAAAATAATCGCTCACAGCGCTCACATCAATATTTTGCGTTCCGATTTAGATATCACGATTATGACAGCTGAGAGTTGTCAACAATTCGGAACGCTCGTGAACGCGGTTACAGTGCTCGCTCAAGACGTCAAAACATATCACATAACCCCAAAATCAGAAAACTATTACCCAAAGACTACAGCACAGAGTACTTTGAATATATGGACTACAGTATATTATATGCTATTAAGAAATGAATATGAGTACATATTTAATACAGCAAGAAAGCTACTTGGCATGTAAATCACAATGTATATGTGCCAAAAATGAATTGCACAATTGCCTATCACACACCACACACCTACATTATGTACCTAACTATAATTTAAGTTTTAAATAAATACAAAACTTATTGTTAAGTTATGATGTTGAAAGTAAAACTACAAAATAGATTACTTATTAAACAATAATTAAATCCAGATTTATTGAGTGTTAGCAAGTTTAATATTGTACTGTCCTTATTACTAAACTATTGGACAATATTTGTTGCTTGCGCGGGATTCTCTCCCATCAATGCTGTCGTTAAAATGATATGAGAAGGGAACTTTTATTGGGGTAAATAATTTACAACAGTAATAGTAATAGAACATTTTTATTAAAAATCAGTTAGAATCACATATTCAAATCTACTACTTCAACAGGTACTTCTTCTACTGATCAAATCTTAAAATCTTAATTTAAATAAACATTAACAATCAATTTGAATCACAGTTTACTCAGACTGAACATTAGGTGCCGCGGCTCCAGATCACATTCTTCTCCTAATTAATAAACTCTAATATAAGAAAACTATCAAACAGTACACTAATAAGTCTGTACTTGTATATTAACTCAATCACAGACATACAGTACAATTAAACACTAATATAATTCACAGATTTTTCACAGAACAGGCAACATATTTTTTATTCAAATCTACTAAGTACTTGAATTTTAAAATTTGATCAGTAAGTACCCGTTGTACTGATCAAATTTTAAAATATAATTAAGTAAATAAATATTAACTAATGCCACATAGATAATCATTTAGAGGCATGAGGAACAGGGTGTAAACATCATTCATGGTCTATTGAAAAGGGAGGATCCTCCAACCAGGTGGGTGTCGTGTCTGGTGGGCAACTGCCCGACGGTTGATGTTGGGATATTGTATATATGCTACTCGCACGGTGCAGGTTGTGTGACATCATGTCATTGTGATGCGTAGTTCCTATGTGGTGATGTAGATGCTGCCACAATCATACCCTGGAATAAAACGGGATATTTTTAATATACCTACTATAGAAAATGCTTTTTTTTTGTACATTAAGTATTGTAGTAAGAGTGACCACATAAATTATTGTTGTCAACATGATATGTTATGCAAAAACAAGAGGCTCACATCTATTAAGTATCTGCGCATAACCAGATATAAAATAATTACCATCATGTTCTGTTGGCTCATTCAGCAGTGACTCTGTTTCTCGGCTGTCCATGCTTGCATCAAAGTCATGCACCAATTGCTGTACATATTCAGTATCTGTAAACATTAAGTACCACTTTAGTAAACATCTATGCTATAACAGGGACAATACAGTGCTTGTATGCACTGTAAAGACTGTAAGGTAGCTTTTGCAAACATACAGCTAAGCAGTTGTGATGAATAAAACATTTACATCAAAATCGTTTAAGCAGTCGGTAGAACTGCAAGGGGGACTAAAATTCAGAACTTACGTCTCTGAGCCCTCTCGTATTGCTCCGATGTGTGCATGACAGAAAATTGTCACCCGTTAGGCTCGTCGGCTTTATTCACTTGAAAACTCATGGTTCGATTATTTCTTTGTATAAACACCACTTTATTCTTCTTCTTTGTTTAGGTGGCGACTGTAGCCAGAATCGTAATCACAGAACACTTCTTAATACCTGAGCACAATTTATGAGTTAAGATGCGACTCGATCATAACAAAACAGCAGAACTGTCATTTTGACAGCGCTCACGGTGATATTTATTTAGGGCATGGTCGGCGTTATCGCAAGATGGCGCATGTCATGACGTCATCTATGACGATTCACGGGACATCGTTATCGCGCTCACGCTATTTCGGTACGTGTTTTAGCGCGCTCAAATCGATTACAGCGTAACTCGGAATGCAGCCTAAATATCACCGTGAGCGCTGTCAAAATGACAGTTCTGCTGTTTTGTTATGATCGAGTCGCATCTTAACTCATAAATTGTGCTCAGGTATTAAGAAGTGTTCTGTGATTACGATTCTGGCTACAGTCGCCACCTAAACAAAGAAGAAGAATAAAGTGGTGTTTATACAAAGAAATAATCGAACCATGAGTTTTCAAGTGAATAAAGCCGACGAGCCTAACGGGTGACAATTTTCTGTCATGCACACATCGGAGCAATACGAGAGGGCTCAGAGACGTAAGTTCTGAATTTTAGTCCCCCTTGCAGTTCTACCGACTGCTTAAACGATTTTGATGTAAATGTTTTATTCATCACAACTGCTTAGCTGTATGTTTGCAAAAGCTACCTTACAGTCTTTACAGTGCATACAAGCACTGTATTGTCCCTGTTATAGCATAGATGTTTACTAAAGTGGTACTTAATGTTTACAGATACTGAATATGTACAGCAATTGGTGCATGACTTTGATGCAAGCATGGACAGCCGAGAAACAGAGTCACTGCTGAATGAGCCAACATAACATGATGGTAATTATTTTATATCTGGTTATGCGCAGATACTTAATAGATGTGAGCCTCTTGTTTTTGCATAACATATCATGTTGACAACAATAATTTATGTGGTCACTCTTACTACAATACTTAATGTACAAAAAAAAAGCATTTTCTATAGTAGGTATATTAAAAATATCCCGTTTTATTCCAGGGTATGATTGTGGCAGCATCTACATCACCACATAGGAACTACGCATCACAATGACATGATGTCACACAACCTGCACCGTGCGAGTAGCATATATACAATATCCCAACATCAACCGTCGGGCAGTTGCCCACCAGACACGACACCCACCTGGTTGGAGGATCCTCCCTTTTCAATAGACGATGAATGATGTTTACACCCTGTTCCTCATGCCTCTAAATGATTATCTATGTGGCAATAGTTAATATTTATTTACTTAATTATATTTTAAAATTTGATCAGTACAACGGGTACTGATCAAATTTTAAAATTCAAGTAGTAGATTTGAATAAAAAATATGTTGCCTGTTCTGTGAAAAATCTGTGAATTATATTAGTGTTTAATTGTATGGTATGTCTGTGATTGTTAATATACAAGTACAGACTTATTAGTGTACTGTTTGATAGTTTTCTTATATTAGCGTTTATTAATTAGGAGAAGAATGTGATCTGGAGCCGCGGCACCTAATGTTCAGTCTGAGTAAACTGTGATTCAAATTGATTGTTAATATTTATTTAAATTAAGATTTTAAGATTTGATCAGTAGAAGAAGTACCTGTTGAAGTAGTAGATTTGAATATGTGATTCTAACTGATTTTTAATAAAAATGTTCTATTACTATTACTGTTGTAAATTATTTACCCCAATAAAAGTTACCTTCTCATATCATTTTAACGACAGCATTGATGGGAGAGAATCCCGCGCAAGTAACAAATATTGTCCAATAGTTTAGTAATAAGGACAGTACAATATTAAACTTGTTAACACTCAATAAATCTGGATTTAATTATTGTTTAATAAGTAATCTATTTTGTAGTTTTACTTTCAACATCATAACTTAACAATAAGTTTTGTATTTATTTAAAATTTAAATTATAGTTAGGTACATAATGTATGTGTGTGGTGTGTGATAGGCAATTGTGCAATTCATTTTTGGCACATATACATTGTGATTTACATGCCAAGTAGCTTTCTTGCTGTATTAAATATGTACTCATATTCATTTCTTAATAGCATATAATATACTGTAGTCCATATATTCAAAGTACTCTGTGCTGTAGTCTTTGGGTAATAGTTTTCTGATTTTGGGGTTATGTGATATGTTTTGACGTCTTGAGCGAGCACTGTAACCGCGTTCACGAGCGTTCCGAATTGTTGACAACTCTCAGCTGTCATAATCGTGATATCTAAATCGGAACGCAAAATATTGATGTGAGCGCTGTGAGCGATTATTTTCTAATTCGGAAAGCGGGGACACAAGAAATCCATGAAAAACACATTGTCAAATTTGTCACTTGGCACGGTATTTTGTAATATAACGCAAAATTGTTCTCAAATACCATCAAAATAACTTTAAATTAGTTACTTCTTAGCAGGAATGAGTGATTCAGACGACGACAATATAGTACGCTACGGGACACAATTGGAACCATACGAAGAAGGTGAGTTCAGTCTTACTGTTAAAATGGTTTTTGCAAGATTGTTTATATTGTTTGAATTAATCAGCAAACGAATACTTCTCTCATAGTAAGTAAAATTTTCACATAGGTAGTCCTATAATTTATGTAGGTTATGTACTATCGAGTGTTTAGCGGATTTAACTTTTATAAAAAAAAACATTTCTGTTCATACTTATGCAAATAACATTGATACAAACCATTAATAATTTGGGGTCGACATTTTGGCTATCAAATCAACCGGCATTTTAAGACCAGTATCTATTTTTATGAGTGACCACCTGCCGGCGGACTGTAAATGTGTAAATAATAATTTGTAACTCCCTATAACCGTAGGTTTGTAAAATTCTGAAAATTAATTTAAATTGGTGAATAAATTGGTGTGTTTTATTAATTTAAGTGTCATAGTCTGCCTACCTAAAGTAAAGAAATGATTTAATTTATATTTTAGGTAGGTAGGTAGGTACTACAAAATGTAGCAAATAAGAGATTTTTTTTCCTTATCCTTCCAATTTAATACACTATCGTCTGTCCCTTATTCTTCTAATCTAATAATCATGTTTATTGTTTGCCTCACTGTATCCTTCTTCACATTTTTCTGTATGTTGTATAATTTACTAACTTTTGCCTACGGCTTCGCCCGCGTTTATTATACATAAAAACCTTCCTCTTGATCACTCTATCTATTAAAAAAAACCGCATCAAAATCTATTGCATAGTTTTAAAAATCTAAGCATACATAGGGACAGACAGACAGCGGGAAGCGACTTTGTTTTACTATGTGAACCTAGGACATTCCTATGTGAGACTGCCACTGGCAAAACATGGATTTCAAAGGAACCTGTACCTAGTCCTCTGTGGAAAAAAAACACTGTGTATCACTTCTAACTATGGTCAGACTTTTAATTAGGGTGGCATTCCATTAGGCAAAGATCTTTGTCCAATGTACAGTGAGCTGCACCAATTGGGTACCCCAGTTGTATTAAAATTAACTTTGCTACAACTTTGCAATTCAAACAATACATCCTTAAGAATAACACAAAAAGTGTTTCTTAGCTCGGGCGAGATTCGAACCATCGAATCATTGGTTATACAATGATTACCGCGAGCGCTTACCAACTGAGCCAGTTAGGTAGTTAATAACTCAATGAATTTTCAATCTACTTGGCGTTATAACTCTGTCTCTGTCTATGAAATTGCAGTGAATGAATAGTTTGTTATTAGAGGGTAGTTATGCATCATTTTACTAATCTATAATGAAGTTACCGTCTGATGAGTCTAGTTATGCTTCACCTTTTGCATTCGTCTAGGAACTCGTTTGTCTCAGTTGGCAAAATATCTTTATTATGGTAACTGTAAATAATCAAATCAAATTATTGTAAAATATAAATCTTTGTAGTTTTGTTACCTAATATCAATAAAAAATATTATAAAATGATTATTAAAGTATTTTATTTTTATTGATTTTTAAATTCTTTATAAATATTACTAAAATTAAATTAAAAGAAATAAAAAAAAACAAAATAAAAAAGTACAATAAAAAAATACAAAAAAATACTTACTTAAAATAGAAAAATACTTTATATTAAAAAAAAATATAATGCATGACAAAAAACACAATTCGTGCCTAAGATTTGAACCTCCAATCTTATGCACGGCAAGCGGTCTTGAAAACCTCTGGCCTATTTAGATGTTGAATAACTTTTCGTAAATGTCAACCCTATTATTGCTTGTCGTTATACGCAATATTAGAAGTATTAACGTTTTATTGAAAAAGACAATAATAAAAACAGACTTGGTAAAAATAAATACTAACATAAACTTATTTATTCACAAAAACAATACATTAATTATAATAAAATGTTTTCTCAAAATACAAAAACCCACATGTCTTTTGAGGGGAACCCCATTGATGCAGCCCACTGTACATTTGATCAAAGTTTGATGGTTGTCTTCTTGTAAATTTAATGAAGTCATCTAATTTCTTTGATCAAATGTACATTGGACAAAGATCTTTGACTAATGGAATGCCACCCTTAGCTGCAGTAAAATTACACTTTTACTGTCATTTCTACTGTCATTGTGCTATCAAATGGGAACAGTCGGACGGCCCGCCACGCCCCACTCAGCGCGTCGGTCTCAACGTGACACTGGCAGAATAGTTGACACCGGCTCAATTGCCAACAAAAAAAAAAATTTTTTTTACAAAATGGCAGTTATGAAGTGTCATTTTACTGCAGCTAACAATTACATTAATGTATATTATCTAAGGCAGCTAATTAAAAGTTCGAGCATAGGATAAAAAACATCCTAATGGTATGCAAAAGAAAATCCTGCAAATATCATTCTCAAGTTAATTTTGACCGATGTTAACAGAGGTTACTTACAATGTCTACAAAACAATGGTACATCATAAGTAGTAGCTTTACATTAACTGATGTTACAACTGATTCAAAACAATCTTTGAGAAGACAACAACATGAAATAACTCAAACTTAACGCATTTGAAATGCCTGGACCTAGTAATTTCAAAGTGTTTATTTTGTTTAGTGTGCCAACTAGGACTTAATTCGAATTAAAAAAACAGCTGATAAATACTAGGATTTTCTTTTACTCCCAGATCACACCTGCACCATGCCGAAAAACAAAACTAAGTTGACGAAATCCGAAAAAAAGAAATTGAGAAAGCTTCTTTCTGCTAATGTCAATGTTAATAAAGCACGTGAAGTGTGTCACTTGTCATGGCCACAGATTTGTCAAATAATTCCTGGAATAGAACATATTGCTCCAGAAATTTCTTTAAACCCTCCCAAGCAAAGCAAGAACAAACAGCCTATGCTGAGAGTACGGCCGATGGAAAGTCTTTCTAGAGAGTTTGAGCCCAATCAAGCATCATTTTGGCATAATCCTTGTGATGCCAGAGTCGCCAGACGAACCTCTCAGGATAGAGTCGCCAGACGGACCTCTCAGGATAGAGTCGCCAGACGAACCTCTAAGGATAGAGTCGCCAGACGAACCTATCAGGATAGAGTCGCCAGACGAACCTCACAGGATAGAGTCGCCAGACGAACCTCTCAGGATAGAGTCGCCAGACGAACCTCTCAGGATAGAGTCGCCAGACGAACCTCTCAGGATAGAGTCGCCAGACGAACATCTCAGGATAGAGTCGCCAGACGAACCTCTCAGGATAGAGTCGCCAGACGAACCTCTCAGGATAGAGTTGCCAGACGAACCTCACAGGATAGAGTTGCCAGACG
The DNA here is from genome assembly GCA_905163495.3 of Cosmia trapezina. NCBI lineage: Eukaryota > Metazoa > Arthropoda > Insecta > Lepidoptera > Noctuidae > Cosmia > Cosmia trapezina. Next base: position 14,260,648 of record LR991040.1, on the reverse strand, counting down.
AACCTCACAGGATAGAGTCGCCAGACGAACCTCTCAGGATAGAGTCGCCAGGCGAACCTCACAGGATAGAGTCGCCAGACGAACCTCTCAGGATAGAGTCGCCAGACGATCCTCTCACGGTAGAGTCGCCAGACGAAACTCTCAAGATAGAGTCGCCAGACGATCCTCACAGGATAGAGGCACAAGCCCGAACTACTGGAAGGCAGCCCGACGAAACAAGCCAAGCCCCCTTCGTAATGAATATGAAAAAACTAACCAAGAATCCTTCTTGCATCAACCTTATAGGCCCCCCCAAACCTATACTCAGGAGGTTTTACACACTTCAGACTTGAATTACTGGAAAGAAGCTGGACCTTCGCAAGAGAGAGCTTATGAAACGAATCGCCAGAAGCGGCCTCCTAACGAGGGCGAGCCCCAATGGGAACCACCTTACAAGGTCACGAAAGGCTCGCATGTCGATTGTGGAGAGCTGAACTACTGGGAGAGAGATTGCTCACCACCAAGATCTCGACACGACGCGTCTCCCATGGATTGCCGGTCGAATAATTCATATGAGCGTACACAGCTAAAATACAGCTATACTGACGCCTTGCAAGTGAAAGTTCAAGATGGAATGAGGGCAGTCAACCGTCATTATAACGACAGCAATGATGTAAAACCTTTTTCTGACCAACCTTATAAGGCCCAGAAAACTTCTTCAGAAGGTGGTGCATCACTTAGCTATTGGCCTGAGCCTGATCGGCCGTCACGATTAGGGCTACGAAACGAGACGCATCCACCAAAACGTGCTCATACTTACAGCTATTCTGAGGACAAAAAGCTCAAAGTTTCAAAGTACCAAAAAAGCTCATGGGAGAGTAGCGACTACAGGGATTCTGACCGACCCTTGCGAGATGGGGTTCAGAATGAAACACAAGCAATGACAACCAGCTGTATTTATGATGGGCCTGGTGAAGAGTATAGGGGTCAAACTTATAAGCCGCGCTCACCCGTCGACGAGGGCAGAAGACATTTTGACTTTAGTGAGCCTGATCGTAGGCAGACTACGTCGGAAAATGATTCCCGTTTCCATAGGGACCAACCTTCAGAGAATCACGAAACTTTCAAGGATAAAGACGCAAATGTGAACAAAGATGCTGAACCGATTCCTGTTGGTATCCGCAACATTACCCCCATGACCAAAACCCAAATGACGTTAGTCCATCAGTCTATAAACCAAGCCATAGTCCAGATAGGAGTGCAAGGCGCCGGACCAAAGTTTTCAGGAAGTACTTACAAAACTGGCTGGATTCTGATGAACTGCGAAAATCACATGAGTCGAAAATGGCTTGAAAAGGAGGTCCCATCACTTAAGCCGTGGTCTGAAGCGAATCTGTCTATAATGCCGCAAGACGAATTGCCAACGCCAATTATATTATCAATTTTAGTACCGCACAAAGAAGGCGTTACCGTAGCAACAGCTTTGGAACTGCTCCGAGTACAGAATCCAGGACTAGAAATCGATAATTGGAAAGTGATTGAAGTCACGGAAACATATAGTGGTCAAATTGTGCTCCTGTCTGTCGACGAGACATCGTTTGAAGCACTAAGACTTCTCAATTTTAAAGCTAACCTAGGAATGAATAAAGTTGGTTTTTGGGTGAGGTCGGGACCCAGTAATCGGAGCGGTTTTGTGGACCCATCAGCGGAGGACGTTCCGTTGGCTTCGTCGTCTGCTTATACAGAGAGAGAAAGTAACTCCATCTCCTGTGCTGGTGAAAATACCACTGAGAGAGTTTCAAGAAAAAGGCGTCGAATGCATAGAAATCTCTGCCGTACTCACAGCGAGACCATAGACAACAAGCCAAGTCTGCTTGGCCGTCCTGTACTTTTGCCCAGTGGGCCAAGCTTGCCACAAGTACAGGAAGCAAATAGTGGTCCATCGAAAACGTTGAAAAAACGGTGGTATGGATTAAATGGTAACGTTTTGGTAGATGATACATATACACATAAACTCGAGCCTTCTTGCCATGGGAGTAGGCAGAAACTAGTGAACGCCACCAGCTACGATAGGTGATCTGACCAAATAATGTTCAGGTCCCAGTGTGCCGTGTGTTGTTGTTGTTACGACAGATAGTCGTCCTTCAAAGTGTATTGTAGTTTCATAAGTAAATGGAGCTGTAGCACAGCATGGTGAACAGTCGTCCACGATAATTTTACAGTCCAATTTGTAACTTTCCTTTATATGTACTGTCGTCACTTGGTTCGTACAGTCAGCAACAAAAGTCTAAGCTACACTTAAGTTTTCTACATCTTAATTATTGAGAAAAATATGTGATTAAAATAGGAACAGATGTAAATTTTAAAGAAAATTAACTCTTATCTAATAAATGAAATGCTAAAAAGGAGGTTATCGTATCATTTTGTGTTAATTTAGATGATGTCAAAAAGTAGCAGTGATAACCGACTTCTGTTGCTGACCGTACCTCGTAATCATTTTGCTATAGCTGTCGCATTTTAGCATGGCAATACCGGTCATTGACACACCTACATTTTCTAGCATATATTATTTCAAAAATTGAAATAAACTCCGTTAATGTCCTGAATCAATATGATCTGTCGTTTTCTTCAACATGCACCAATAATGAAAAACCACACATGGTTTATTTGTTGGGTTCCTACGGAGAGATGTCAGGGAAAGGGCAATGACCACTATTGCCATGCTAAAACGCAACAACTACAGGCAAAAAAATATATATAAAAAACCGGCCAAGTGCGAGTTGGACTCGCGCACGAAGGGTTCCGTACCATCTATCTATAAAGGGTTACTGGTAAAACACCAGCAACCTCTTAGGTGTCATTATACTCATTATTATGAACAACTTTTACAATGGGACCAAACCTGAAATCGCGAAAAAAAAAATCTGCTGTTCAGTACATTTTATCTACATCAAACTCGGCAAAATATAGGGAGCAGCTGATTTTTTTTGACTTGGGTTAGGGTTTTCGTCAGCAGGTTGACGGAGCCCCGCTGCGCGGAGCTCCTATTTCTATCTGCAGGGTTTAAAGGAACATAACCAAACCGAACCTCGGGGTGGCCCTGACGTCGACGTGTGATCGAGTCTGCCAGTCGCTTCTAGACAAAGCCCGAAACAGATTATTTTACTTTCGACGTTTGACTGAAAAGTTAGGAACTTCTAGGTTTGACTAAAAATACTTTAGTCAAAGGCCGAAATTGGAATTTATTTCGGGGTTTACCCGAAGGCTTTAGTCAAACCTAGGATAAACCAGTCATTCCGGGAAGAGACTGCATATCGATCGACCTTTGACTATGACATATAGAGAAATATTTTGGTTTTATGCCAAATTAATTGTTCGACTGCATAAAATAAAATAGGTAATACTTTTGACATAAAGACACTGACCTACAAATCGTTTTAATTGGTAGATATAATATAGCTAAATAAAGTCTACTCAAATCCTTGTTTCCAATTGATGTTATTGCCACTTCGACGAATATCAACTTATGCACGTTTAAATTAAATTGATTTCAGAATTACTAGTATTACTTACTGTAAAAGTCATATTTTTTTTTAAGTTAGAGCGCAAACTGAACATATTTATATGTCAAAGATTTTTTCCATAAACTCATATTTGTTTACTTACATGTTTGGAAACTAAATCGCGAACGCAGTTTACATTATTGTATGTTTATTATTCCTTTTAGTTACTAACTATAATATATTATCTGATTTCATGTTTCATCCATTAATTTGTGTAATCAAGATGACGTAAATATTTGTGACCATTTCTGGAATGCATATTTTACGAGTGGCAGCACAAATATCGAAGGAACACCAAAACTATCTGACGAGACAAGAGCCGCCATATGCATTTCATCTTGATGGCAGAAATTAATGGATGAATCATGAAATCAGATGTTAATGCCGAATTGTCAATATTATTAATATTAAAAATTCGAAAGTGAGTTTGTTTGTTAGTTACGCTTTCACGCTAAAACGGCTAAACGGATTTGGTTGAAATTTAGCACATGGGTAGACCATGATCTAGATTAGGACATAGGATACTTTTATCCGTGGGATAATTTCCGACCTCCACGCGAGCGAAGCCGCGGGCTAAAGCTAGTACTTAGTAATATATTTATGTTCGTACTGTACAATACATGGCTGCTCTTAGCTCCCAGTATATTGTATGGCCAAAGATATTTTCGTTAGTATTTAAGTTTTTTTAAATATCTGTATAATAAGCAGCTAGTCCTATATGGAAACACTCATTTTAAATCATTCGCCCGATGTATCATGGCCGGTCGGAACTTCGCGCAGAAGGCTGCGCAATAACATTTTTTTTGAACCAAAATGGTGACATGAGGCGAGTGTGATTGAGAGAACATGCGCGAAAGTTCATAGTGCCTATGTTCAGACCGGCCATGAGCCCATGATTCAACGGTCGTATTGTTTTCGTTTTACCTCCACTTTATTGTTACTTACTTGTTATTTTATAATCTGTAGTATTAAATAAATAGATCCTAAAACTGTTTTTTATGCCACTCTTCAATAACCTATCTATAGCAATTCAAATACTTACTACGGTGTAATTTATTTATTTATGCTATAAATCCTCTATAAAAGTTTCTGAAACAGTTAGCTTATTGCCAACATTAAAACAGCCAGTGTCATAGTAACCATGGTAACCATAATAGCATCCAAACGGGTGTTTAAATGTTGTACTGAATTTCATAATGCAACTCGTTTTCAAAAAAAGAACATTGTAATGCACGCGCGTTTCACTACAACAGCGCCGTATTTTAAAAAAATAACTTATTCGAATTCACGTCGTATACTATGACGCCGGCCGCCATGTTCGATACTCGTAGTATTAGTATTGCAAAAAACTGTTTCAGAACCTTTTATAGAGGATTGTTAGCATGGATTTAGATAGTCTTGTATGCAACTGTACATAATTAGGTATTAAAACACTCATGTGATACTATTATCACACTTCGTTCAATTTCAATTCACATTCGTGTTTTAATACCCCTTATTATACGTCAGTTGCATAAATAACTATTAGAATCTCCAACAAAATATATCATACACAATACATGACACATACATCACAGGCAACGTCAGGTATTAAGCAGGAGTTAGTTAAAATGTTCAAAGAGAAATTGAAACAATTTTATATTGTTGCCTGTGGACCAGAGGCATCGCAAATTCGTGGCAATTTCAGCCAGTGTATTCTGTAAAAATTTCACCGTGAAAACTTAGCCTCCGACGAAGTGGATGTTAGCGTTAGTGGTCGGTGGCGGCCACACGAAACGAGAAGCGGCCTATCATGGTATGCAGCGACTGCGCCGAGTTCATGTACGAAAACTGTAGTCCGCAGCTCGGTGGCGGTGTTTTGTGGCTGTAGCGTGTGGCGTGTGCGGCGAAGTTAAGACTGCATTTTCGGTGTGACTGGCATTGCTACCATCAGGGATTTTTATTTTGATAACACAAAAAATTGCCAGAGATCGCACAAGACAGGTTTGGGAGGAAAAAGCCTTTGCTCAGCAGTGGGATACGATGTAGGCTATCAAAAAAAAACACAAAAAATTTGTTGCTAATTAATTAGTCGAAATTGGTCGCCAAATATCAGAATTAGTCGGTCACTGGTTCAAAAGTTAGGTATACGGGTTTATAGGTGGACGATCTGGGGAGCATTTCTCCAGCTTGGCCCAATTAGTAGCAATTTTTCGAAGTCACAGATTTAGTCGGGTCTTAGTTTAGAAGATATACTTAATGAGTTCAATTTTTAAGGTAGGTATAGTCCACGAGCTAGATCGAAGAGTTTTCTTAAATTCTTCGATATAGCCCTTGGCTCTTAAAAGTACAAGCACAGATTAATACAGATGGGACACTACGCAAAATCATTTAAATAAAAGCGACTCTTGCTACGATACAATAAAGTGCAATTCAGTCGCACAACGCTTATTACCTACAGTTATATTCAACTACAAGTTGCATCTCTTTCTATCACGTAACTCTTATACCTTCTGACCTACTGAATTAGCCCCGCGGACGGGGCCCGCCGCGTATTTGTAGCTTCATACCTAAACTGCGGAGTGTCCCATCTGTATTAATCTGTGGTAGGTACGCACGGCTACAGATCAAGCTATACATTTCCAGTTTAAGCTGATCTCGCATTGTATAGGATTTCCTTACAATGAGAGGTCAGTGTAAACTGGAATGTGTAGCTTGATGTGTAGCCGTGTGTACAAGGCAGAAGGCCTAGTACCTTTTGTTAGAATACTGAAAAGTATTCTTAGATGGTTTTTTGGTACTATCTGATGTTCCTATCCTCATGCCTAAAACGTTGAATCTCTTTTATCTTCATCAGATGAAGTTCCGTCAAAGCGCAAGTACCAACAGGCGCCAGACCAGTTCGCTGTGGACGAGCATGGTAGGCGCCGGTTCCACGGAGCCTTCACCGGCGGCTTCTCAGCGGGGTTCGGGAACACCGTGGGCTCACAAGAAGGATGGACACCTAGTACTTTTAAAAGCTCGAGAGCGGAAAAGGCTTCGTTTTCGGTGAGTTTAGAATTGTATATTTTACCGGTGTATAAGAATTATACATTACATAACACTTTAAAGAAAAAATACAATCAATCTGCCTAGCCTTTTCCCAACTATGTTGGGGTCGGCTTTGAGTCTAACCGGATGCAGCTGAATACCAGTATTTTTCATAGAGCGACTGTCTAACTGACCTTCGTAACCCAGTTACTGGGTAATACGATACTTTCGGGCTTCTGACGACCCGTAACGACTGTCAAAGATCCACGAATGACAGCCGGGCCAACGGCTTAACGTGCTTTCCGAGGCACGGAGTAGTCACGGCATGTAAAGATTGTCATCCATCCACGGAACAACCCCGGCAAGAGTAGCTTAACCTGATGGATTACTCGGGAAAAGTACTTTTTTTTCGGGATGAAAGGTATATTCTATGTCCATTTCTGTACACCTGACAATAACGTATGTGCAAAATTTTAGTATGATCGGTTCAGTGGTTTAGGCGTGAAAAAGTAACAAAAAAACTTACTTTCGCATTTAGAATATTACTAGCTGCGCCCCGCGGTTTTACCCGCGTAGATTGGGATAAAAAGTAGCCTATGTGTTAATCAGGGTCCACAATGATCTATATAAAATAATGTATAATTTATAATGTACCTACCACCTATGCTAACATTGTGGAATGCAAATAAATATATTGAGTATTGAGTAAACCAGGGTATAAGCTATCTAAATACCAAATTTTATCCTAATCGGTCCAGCCGTTTGAGCGTGAAGAAGTAACAAACATACAAACAAACACACACACACACCCTCACAAACTTTCGCCTTTATAATATTAGTCTCATAGTGTTATTATAGTTAGGTAGGATAGTTAGGATTGACTGACCACACTACCTTACCTGATGTTTAGCGAATCTGTATCATGTTAAAGGTTTTATGGGCAATATTAGGAGTGTGTTATTTATTTTTCCAACATTATGTACAGAACCAACGTCCCGAAGACTTCATGGATGAGGAAGACCGTGGCGAGTTCGGCATAGCGCCACGACAAGTCCAGACACACCACGAGTTCTCTGGACAGAAGAGGCCACATCGGACGCAGTACCACGACGGTCCTATACCGGGTAAGACTTCTTCAATCAAACTCAAACTCATAGGATTTATTTAAATTAAACTCAAATCAAATCAAATCAAATTCATTCAAAAATATATAAGGACTAACGATAAATACAGTTTTCCTTAAATCTATAGCAAGTTCACCCATGACCTGTGCCTGAACTAGGTAATCCTGTGTTTCAGGCGATTGGAGGTAACATTAATTGATTAAATAATCACTTATCTTATTGTTGCATAAATGTAAAAAGGTGTATAAAAAATATAAAATTATATAATACTACTTAACAACATTTACTTAAGCACAAATAATAACTTCTCTGTATCTTCATAGGACATAGATTGAAGAGCTTCCATAAGGAATTTCTTGCAGTTACTATTATTTAAGGAGTAGATGTTTCCTTTTTCATTTAGCCTATTGTAGAGTAGTGGTCCGAGGTACATGTAAAATTTAGCTGTGAAAGCATGTTTTGTACTTTTTTGAGGGCAAACTATATCTTTCCGTCTCCTTTTAGTTAAATCAGTACTGTATGGAAGCGCTGCGTGTTGTTTTAGTACAGTGCTCATTATAAACAACTGTCGAACTGTTAGTACTTTACAAGCTTTATACAGGAGGTTAGTGGGGAAAAGAAAAGGGCGGCAAGTAGCCACCTTGAGAATAGCTCTTTGAGCCCTTTCAATGGGCAATAACAAGGTTTTATTCGCCCCACCCCATGAAGTAATACAGTAACTCAAAATTGACTGACAAAGTGCAAAGTATACTTGTCTAATTATATTTGGATCTGCAATTAAACGTAGCTTTTTGAATACATATATCAGCTTACGAATTCTATTATTAAGTGCTTCCATATGTTGTTTGAAGGAAAGGGTTTGATCTATTATAATACCCAGGTATTTTATTTTATCTGTTTTCTTAATATTGGGACAATTACACTGGCTATCTGCGGGGATTGGGCAACAATGAGCATGCAACGCTGAAGGGATGAAACTAATTTTGAATTGTTTGAATTGTAACACAGTACAGTAAGCGCGCAAGAGCTAGTCACCGCCTGATTAGTAGAACAAACAGACATCATAGTTTCTAGTCTGGAGCATTTACTTTTCTCGAGTTTTTAGGAAACGGAAAAAAAGGAACCGTTATTAATCGTATAAGCGTATTGGATGTCAAGTCACAAGCTCGTAAGGCCAATTGAATTGAATAAATAAATAGGAACACTTCGTTGTCCGTCTGTCTGTCAAGACCCTTTTCTCAAAAACGCGTCAAGCAAGCTGAAATAAATATCAAATACGTAGGTCTATGGTCCCTTGGAGTTCTAAAAAGATCAAACTTCTATGTCAACGCAATAAAAAAATACGTACATTTTTGCGACTTATTTTGATACTCGCAAATAAATCAAAACCTACCCGTTGACCAAGAATAATAAAATTTGACAAGGTGCAAGGTCTCCCAGCACAAGTAAAGGAAAAAGTCCGAAAATAGTTTATTTCTAGTCTTATCACATCCATCTATATCTATACACCACTAATTTTTAATTAGTACAAATACTTAAAGGGCTTATTAGAGGAGGTCTTGTTATTATATATGAAAAGTCTCAATAAATAATATTCATAAACAGCAAAGTTATTGGCGTTTGTTTATATCCCAAAATGTCACTCAATTTATGGAAATATTGTACAGGCTATTCATAGTTGTATTCATTCTCTCGCTCTAGCATTCGCGTGCTCTCGCTCGAACTTGCCCCGCCTCCAACAGCTGTTATCGTATCATAATCATGAATTTACCAATTATGACAAATTTTTGTGGACAATTTTGGTTTTTCGTTTTTTTTACTTTTGACTACACAAATATGATCAGTAACGGTTACGGATAGAGCCCCATTTTTTTTGTACTAATTAAAAAATAGCGGTGTATAAATAAAAAGAGAAGTCCTGACTGACTGACTGACTGACTGAATGACTGACTCATCAACTCTCAGCCCAAACCCTTGGACCTAGAAAGCTGAAATTTTGCACAGAGGTTCCCTTTATAATGTAGGCAAGGAATAAGGAAGGAATTCCCGGTAGTATGCTCCCGGGGGATATTTTCCGCCATCCACGCGGGCGAAGCCGCGGGCAAAAGCTAGTAAATAATATTTCTTTGCGATTGCAAACTTATATTTGTATATCGATGTACGGGGGAACATGTTTTTCAACTACAGTGTTAAGTTTGTTTTTGGCTTAAATTCATCCCAACTATGGAACCCATCATCGTGCGTAGTCCTACACGCACTTGGCCGGTTTTTTTTTTTAAAGGATCCAATTTGAAGATTTTATTATTTATCTATTCCACAGGTCAACCCGTACTGCAGCAGCTAGTCCGCGCGGTCCACGAGACCGCTGCAGTGCGCATGCTCCGTGCTATGGGCTGGAAAGAAGGGCAGGGCACGGGGGAGAGGCTCAGCGGGAGGGGAAAGAAGAACGCGAGGCAACAACATAAAGTGTACGGGTGTTATATGCCGCCGGAGTTGAGACAGGTCGCGTATTTCATAGTTTTACATGATTTTTAGGGTTCGGAATAAGCGGAACCCTTATAAATCACTTGTGTGTCTGTCTGTCTTTCAGTCCGTCTGGCAATTAGACAATTTGCTTTTAATCTCGTATCAATTTCTGTGACTCAAACACGGATATGTGTAAATAAATAAATTTTGAATATGGGGTCACTTTTGAGAGATAAATTAGATAATAAAAAAATGAGTTACCTAATGGGTACCTAATTATTTAAAACACATATGTGTTATCTAATAAACTCAGCTCAAAAAGTATTATATGTTTTTAAGATGAGTTAAATAAATACTACAATAAAAACCTAATACCTAACCCCTAACCCTTCCCAAACCCCTCCTCTCCCCCTCCTCCCCTACTTTTCTTCTCTTCCTTCTTTTCTTTCATCTTTTTCTTCTTCTTTTCCTTAATACCTTTAATTACCTATTAAATTAATATTATTTACTAATTCGCTAATTGATTACACTTCTCAAAAAAAAGCATTTTTTCATTTAACATTCTTGAAAATTTGGTCCCGTGTGAGCGAGAGAGCGACAGTCCTCTTAAAGTATAGATAGTTGAGTAAGTATGCGATGGAATGTAAATTATCTGAGACAATGAATTGAAGTATCAGTAAGTTCACCATTTAAGGAAACAAACATTACGACTATTGAGGGTTTTCATAAAAATTCACGCCATGAGATGGCGCCACTTTGACAAGAGGTCTTCCATTTCTAAAATGAATGCAAAATATATGATGACGTTCATCTTCGTTTCATTCATTCGTTCATCATTCAGTCACGACTAAGTAAGAAAATACAGGTACTTTGACACTTGACAGGTGCCCGGACCTGTCGTCTCAGTGCTGCCACCTAGTGAACGTCATTTCAGGAAACCCCCATTAAAATACCTTACAATTACTCCATTACAGGCTGAAGAAGACCAAAATCAAGACGAAGACGAAGCTACCGACAGTTCAGACTCAGAATTCGATTTCGACACTCTCTTCGCGCCAGATGATTATGAGCCTTACATCCTACATCGTAAGAACGATCGCTTCGGCCTCGGCTACTCGGGTCTAAGCCGGCATTCTGTGTTGGGCAACTTAACTAGTGAATATGGGAGTGAAGCTGGGTCTTCTAGAAGTCATCTGGTTATGAAGGATAAAGGGAAACGGGTAAGAATACTTAATTTATAAACATGTATTTAATCGTACCTCTAATAATTGTCATTTTGTGCTCCTAAAATTATTATTGAACACTATACATATAATGATTGGGCCTTACGGTGACCTATTCGGTTCGCGCGTGGTTGGTCACCTTTTGTAACCTAACTTATCCCGTTTGGTCGGGACTCTACCTTAGTTATTGCAACCAACTGTTAGAATAGGCCAGAAAGTTAAAAAGAGGCTCAATTATTAAAAAATAAGTGTGCATCATTAGAAGCGCAAAAAGTTTTTAGACGTTATATTTAAAAAAGTGTCCAGCATTAGCCGGTCAGTAAGTTCTTTGAGGTTCAGTTAAATGCGCTAAGGTAGCCCGCGAAATTCAAATTTTCTTACGTTTCTTGCAATTTGCAGGTCAGTCTCAGGTTGTATGTTGATTAAAATATGATTCGCGGCCGTAACTTATATGGGTTTACAGATTTATAATAATTAGAATCAGCAATACAACTCCATAAGTTAGAATTGACCTCAAATCTAGCGATTTCATGAGATCATGAAGTTTGAAGTCAATTGTTATAGCAGAAGCTAGTTATAGCACAGTATAAAAACATACAGTAGGACGACGCCTTTGATCTCGTGGTAAATGCCGACAACGTCTAGACATTGTCGCAACAGCAAGGGTTGTCCCAAGTAAACGATATTAATTAATTAATTTGTTTATTTGAGATCAACATCGTCATTAACATTATTATTATTATAAACGACATTTGAGTGCCTGCTTATTTCTTATTTCTTAAGTTTTTTTCAAATTATTTTATTATTTTTCTTTTAAGTTATATTATTATTCTTAGAAGTTCTTTTATTTTTTTTCGACGTGTATGTCATTATCATGGTTTTTGAGGTCGCTGATGACGATAACGAGATTAAAATCAAAATTCAAGATGGCGGCTGTGAAAATTTTCAAATTTTTCGTCATGGGTATCGTTTCTATGGTTTTCTAGGACGGTAAAGCCGATAGTGAAGTCAAAATGAAAATCCAACATGGCGGCTGCTGTCAAATTTTTCGTCATGACCTCATTATCGTTTTCAGCGACCTCAAAAACCATGAAAATGACACCCATGACGAAAAATTAGAAAATTTTCGCAGCCGCCATCTGGGATTTTCATTTTGACCTCATTACCGTTTTTAGCGAGCTCAAAAACCATAAAAAAGACACCCATGACGAAAAATTTGAAAATTTTTGCATCCGCCATCTTGGACTCAAAAACCATGAAAATGACACCTATGTCATTACTATTATTTCCTTAATTTCATTTTATACATATAAGTTACAGTTCCGCCATCTTGGATTCCAAAAAGGATGCCTTTTTCGTATCAAGCACCCCAATTATACTCAAAATTAACACCCATATCAAATTATAAAAAAATTACGTCGTCCACCATCTTAGATTCCAAAAAGGATGGCTTTTCGTAACAAGCACCCCAATTATACTCAGAATTGACACCCATATCAAATTATAAAAAAAATTCGTCGTCCGCCATCTTGGATTCCAAAAAGGATGGCTTTTTCGTAACAAGCACCTCAATTATACTCAAAATTGACACCCAAATCAAATTATAAAAAAATTACGTCGTCCGCCATCTTGGATTCCAAAAAGAATGGCTTTTTCGTAACAAGCACCCCAATTATACTCAAAATTGACACCCATATCAAATTATAAAAAAATGACATCCGCCATCTTGGATTTCAAAAAGGATGCCTTTTTCGTAACAAGCACCCCAATTATACTCAAAATTAACACCCATATCAAATTATAAAAAAATTACGTCCGCCATCTTGGATTTAAAAAAGGATGGCTTTTTCGTAACAAGCACCCCAATTAAACTTAAAATTGACACCCATATCAAATTATAAAAAATTACGTCCACCATCTCGAAATTCACCCTTAGTAAATAATAAAAAAGTCCACCATCTTGACACGGAACATACAAACAAACACTTTCACAATTATAATATACTTAATTATAATATATAAGACTTGCAATCACTCACAGCACACGTCGTATGCACCATTTTAAATAAACAAATAAAAAATAAACACGCGTTAGCCCTGAATAACATATCCCGAACTACTAACATCGTTTTGTTCGCAGTTCGGGATCGGCTTACCCGCGTCTCGCCCCTCACACCCCGCACGATTGCCCTGTCTAGACGTCTTCGTTGGACGACTGTATGATTTTTAGACTGTGGTTATAGTATAAAGTATAATTGCTGAACAGTTTGTACTTGCAATTTTTATTTTCATAAAAATGCCGTTTTCTCTACGATTGTTTTTCCCCTCCACTTTCCTTCTAAATACATTCTGTCCCCAGGTATCGATCCGCGGTCAAGCGTTCGGCGTAGGCGCCTTTGAGAAGGACGATGAGGACATCTACGCGAATGAAGACATGTCCCACTACGACTTCTCTATCGGAGGCCCCGCGCCCCTCAGCGAGAAGAAGAAAACACAAGTGCAGAAAAGTGGCCATGTAAGTACTAGTATTATCTCGATCCCGGACGAGCCCCAGTTTATAGAGTTCGAAGATAAAACAATACTAGAAATTGAGGTATCTTTATTTTCCAGCACAAAAAAACTGTTGTTTTATCTTTGAGCCCTACATTATAATAATACATACATAGTTCTAGGTAACCAATCCACTATAGCCATCCAAACCATTGTCTAATATGTTTTGTTTCCATGTTCTGCAATAGTCCTGCACCAACCGGGGGATGTCCTTGGGTGCACTTGCATAGAGCAAACAGGTATAATCGTCGGTTGGTGCCTTGACACTTAAAATTGTCTAAGAGGCTTCTGCGAGTTGGCTTCAGCCCCTCGTACACCATCCAAAGGTTTGGGACCCCAGGGTCCTGAGATACGTCAAAGACTTTTAAATACTTAATAATAATAATAAATAATACATACCATGCCGGTTTCGGCTACGGTGACAATTTTTGTTTCTGACGACTACAGGTTACGGGCGTGTACTCCGGGGGTCTACTCCCTAAACACGAAGCCGTAGTTTCGGCCTTCGTTACAGGCGTTACCTACTCCGTATCTCCTACGGATGGATGATTGGTTCGGGGTCCGAACGAAGTATGAATGACAAAACGATTTTAACGATTTGACAGTTGTACCTACTCCCGAGGTGTTTTTGCCCATCCGAAAAATTTAACTTTTACACTTGTTTTGATGGATCTTTATGTCAGACGGACGGTCTGACGGACGGACAGACGGAGTTAGGGAGTAGACCCTCTGATGTGGCTAATGTAACCTATCTTGACAGTAAAGATATGTGCACAGTGCGGACACGTCAGAATGCCATTGTGTTAACGATTATGTATGTTGGAGGGTGGTTTACTCTTGAGGTGATCTCGCCTGCTGTCGAGATCTCTCTTCCGCTGGTCTTCAAAGTCATAAACATTTTGTTTTAAAAAACGCCACCAAACACGTATATCCTTTGCCAACTTCTCCCAACGAGAGGACGATAATCTATATAAATAAAAAGAAGTCCTGACTGACTGACTGACTGACTGACTGACTCATCAACGCCCAGCCCAAACCCTAGGACCTAGAAAGCTGAAATTTTGCACAGAGGTTCCTTTTATTATAATATAGACAAGGAATAAGGAAGGCTTTCCCGGTAGTATGTTCCCGTGGGATATTTTCCGACATCCACGCGGGTGAAGCCGCGGGAAAAAGCTAGTTTCATTATAATATCACGGTCTTAACTGTATATTCCATATCTGTCTATTCACCTATAAAATTTCCATCTTCAGGTAATACAAGGCTTCACAAAAGCCAGCAAGCCGTTACCGTCAGTCCCTACCTACCCCGCACCAGCACTACCGCGCGACTATGTACCCGCAGTGGCCGGCGCGAGGCGCTCCCGGTTCGAACCTACCACGCAACAACCCAGAGACCAAGGTATACCATAATCTACTTAATAAAAATCTTAAATTATTTCATTCACTAGGTCGAGAAGCAGGCAAAGCATTTATGCTTTTCTTTTCAAAAATTCGTGTCTGTACTGTGTACCGTTAAGGAGTACCCTCGTCTGGAGCGAATCCTGGGTGCAGCAGACAGGTCATGGTGGATTTTAGAACGAAGTATCATAATTAAAGCGACGCTACTCGTCTTCCCGCAGTCACAGCGTATTTGTACACTTGGTAAACACAAGTAAAGCGCGTGTCGCTTCTTGAGATAATAGTAGTTTATGAAGCTGTTGCAACAGGAGTGTTTTAATAATAGTAGTTTATGAAACTGTTGCAACACGAGTGTTTTAATAATAGTAGTTTATGAAACTGTTGCAACACGAGTGTTTTAATAATAGTAGTTTATGAAACTGTTGCAACACGAGTGTTTTAATAATAGTAGTTTATGAAACTGTTGCAACACGAGTGTTTTAATATTAGTAGTTTATAAAACTGTTGCAACACGAGTGTTTTAATATTAGTAGTTTATGAAACTGTTGCAACACGAGTGTTTTAATACCTAGATAAGTACAGTTTCACACACTACTTTATCTACTGTCATACATTAGGATTGAACCTAAATAAAAAAAAACCCACAAAATTCAGTACAACAAAACGTATGAATGGTGCCAAAACCCATCACCACCGCGCATGCGCTAAGGTGGGTGCTGCCACAAACAAATAAAAATTGGAATCAAAACTTTTTTTTTGTGTAATAAAAATGGCGCGCCCCGCTGCCGCTTAGTAGTTTCATTAAAAAAAAAAAAAATGATGGAAACTCCTTGGTCATATTAACTTCTTGGATTTGCGCTGTATCGTAATAGTAAAATAGTATATTATGCAATTAGTGAATAAAGGACGGATTTAAAGCGAGGGCCATAGATGAATCACGAGCTAGTGAAGGATTCTAACGATTGAATCACGACCGTAGGGAGTGATTCATGATGATTGAATCACGAGCGTAGCGAGTGATTCAAGTGTTAGAATCCTGAGCGACGCGAGTGATTCATGGCCCTCGATATAAATCCGTTTTATTCAAGAGTTGCATACTATACTTTATACCATGATTACGAGAAAAAGAAAGATTTAAGTGAAAATAGACATATAATGAAGAAAAAGGAAACTTAAATTGGCTTTGATGTAAACCAGCCGTAATTTTTTGGGTAGCAAGTTTTCCACTATATCGGCCGCCCTCTCTTTCATAAACTCAGGTGTTAACACATCTTCATCACTAGAATGCATTTTTAATCGATTAGAATAACACTAAACAAACACAAAATTAAAGATTAAAGTAACACTAAACTTTGTGTTCGTAAAACTTACAGTATTCAAAATAGCGCCAATTTACTAAGGACAGCAAAGAACACAAAACAGTTTTTATTCTAATGCTAAACTCCTTGTCGAAAATGTCGACCAATCAAATTGAATTTAGAACACATCAATATAGGTCGAATACAAAGATTACACTTACACTAGATACGGCAAGCCACGACCAAGCGTGCCCTGCATGTTCGACTGTTCGTACTAAAAAAAGTCTGATATCTCAGTGACGCTTAGCGATTGAAACAATTCTGTTTATGTTGAGCACATCACTAAATGGCTGGGGTGAAGTTATCGTAGGTATAAAAAAATGACACGTTCGGTTTTCATACTATCTAATAACATGCCGTATCTAGCCTAGGTACTCTAAATCTGTGGTCGAATACATTGGTGTGTTCCATTTTCAAACATCAAAACAGTGAGTAAAAGTGCTTTTTATTCACTGTTTTCAGTGAATAAAATAAGCTTTTTAGAGGGGGAATGGTATAATAGTATATTATGCAATTAGTGAATAAAGGACGGATTTAAAGCGAGGGCCATTGATGAAACACGAGCTAGTGAAGGATTCTAACGATTGAATCACGACCGTAGGGAGTGATTCAAGCGTAGCGAGTGATTCAAGTGTTAGAATCCTGAGCGACGCGAGTGATTCATGGCCCTCGATATAAATCCGTTTTATTCAAGAGTTGCATACTATACTTTATACCATGACTACGAGAAAAAGAAAGATTTAAGTGAAAATAGACATATAATGAAGAAAAACCCTTTGATGTAAACCAGCCGTGATTTTTGGGGTAGCAAGTTTTCCACTATATCGGCCGCCCTCTCTTTCATAAACTCAGGTGTTAACACATCTTCATCACTAGAATGCATTTTTTATCGATTAGAACAACACTAAACAAACACGAAATTAAAGATTAAAGTAACACTAAAATTTGTGTTCGTACAACTTACAGTATTCAAAATAGCGCCAATTTACTAAGGACAGCAAAGAACACAAAACAGTTTTTATTCTAATGCTAAACTCCTTGTCGAAAATGGCGACCAATCAAATTGAATTTAGAACACATCAGTATAGGTCGAATACAAAGATTACACTTTTTACACTAGATACGGCAAGCCACGACCAAGCGTGCCCTGCATGTTCGACTGTTCGTACTAAAAAAAGTCTGTTAGCTCAGTGACGCTTAGCGATTGAAACAATTCTGTTTATTTTGAGCACATCACTAAATGGCTGGGGTGAAGTTATCGTAGGTATAAAAAAGATGACACGTTCGGTTTTCATACTATCTAATAACATGCCGTATCTAGCCTAGGTATTCTAAATCTGTGGTCGAATACATTGGTGTGTTCCATTTTCAAACATCAAAACAGTGAGTAAAAGTGCTTTTTATTCACTGTTTTCAGTGAATAAAATAAGCTTTTTAGAGGGGGAATGGTATAAAAAATGTTTTACAACATTATTTTGTTAGAGTGTTATAAATTATTATATTTCTTAATTTCGGTAGTGTGTTTTTAAAGTATGTCAACATAAACTCGTTTTGAAGTTTATAATTCGAATTTTACGTTATGAGATTAAATACAATACAACGACAGAAAAAAAAAATGTAGGCGTATATGCTCTGCTACCCGTGCGAATAAAGCCAGGGTGGGTTACTAGTGCATTATAATATAGCTTTGTTTGAGTCAAGTAATGTATGTCAATGTATGTTGTGTGTGAGTATGTTCGACCTTTGAGGACCTTTTGGCCTCGTACAGGACTTTTTTGTTTTTTAATTACTTATTTTTATTTTTTTATATATTTTGTTTCTCTTTTGTTTTCAACTTTTATTTTGTGTTTTAGTTTTAGTTCTGTGCGAGTCACAATAAATACTTTTTTTTTCTTTCTTTCGACAATTTATGATGATCATTTACAGATAGCGCGCGAGTTGAATGCAGAGCTTAGGAATGCGGTAGTGCTGTGACCTAATTATAATTACAATACACTGCAGGCGCGTGAGGTGGGGCGTGCGGATAGCGGGGGGAGATGCTCCCGCTCTTTACCTCAGACCCCGACTGCATTCAACTCGCGCGCTATCTGTAGTTGTATTGTACTCTAGCCAGGAAAGCAAAAAGTCACATACAGGGTGATTGGAAGATGGGTGCAAAGCTTTAAGGCGAAGATAGTACAGCTACAGCCAATTTAGAACCATTTAAGCCATGGTTGTCTTAGACGAAGTCTTACCATTTTTTTTTACCCAATTTTTGTTTTTTTTTTATCGAAAACTCCCAAAATTTTAACTAAACCGCTTTTTTATGTCCAAATTGAATGATAATGAATTCATTTTTATTTTATTTCCTAGCTAGAGTAAAATACAACTAACTGTGTCAGAAGAAACATTACTAATTTCACTCTTTATTTTTCACAGGACTAGGCCGCCACGAATTATCAGCGAAAGCCCGCGGCGAGTTGCTAGGCGAAGCACCCTTACCAATACCCACAGACCCTCTTCCACCCACACTTACATCCACACCGACAAACACACCCACAGAAGATCCCATAGCCAAACTCCTCGGAAAAACCGTGAATTTCGTCACACTAACAGAGAAAACAGAACTAGATTACATCTCTATAAAGGATTCTGGGAAAGACCTTACAAGGGTATTCAAACCTTTCGTTGGTAACCCTGAAAAACAAAAGAGATATGAACGGTTTGTGGAAAATAAGGGGGTGTTAGAAAGAGACAGCGATGTGGATAAGTTGAAGGAGTGGGAAAGAGAAAGGGAGATGATGGAATTTGAGCAGGCTGCGAAGTTGTATCGACCTTTGAGTGGGGTTATGGGGGATCGGTGAGTTAAGATTTTTTAAATTTATTTTTCAAAATATGCAGAAATTAATAGTACTACTCCTTCATTTCTTGAGATCCTATATTGTAAGTCCCACAGGGGAGTAGTGGTGACCGCGACTTACGAGTAGTAGGTCGTAGGTTCGAACCCTGATAGGCGCTTTATGTAAATTATTTCATTACCACTGCTTTCAAAACGGTGACATCGTGAGGGAACCAATAATTCGAAGTCATGTGACATCTACCAACCCGCACTGGGCCCGCGTGGTGGATTACGGCCCACGCCCTCTCACAGAGAGGAGGCATGTGTCCCAGCAGTGGGAACATTATAAGCTGATAATAGGGGACAAGCCTATTGTCATAAACCAGGCACTAATCCAGACTCCATGAAAAAACTTTATTGTAATTTCAATAAATTCTCTCAATAGAGCTTTAACACACATTGTGGGTCACAAGGAGTTGAAAATCCTACTAATATTATAAACGTGAAAGTTTGTGAGGATGAATGGATGTTTGCTAGTCTTTCACGTAAAAACTTCTGAAGGGATTTTGATATCATTTGGCACATAAATAGTTTGTAACCTGGATTAACACATAGGAAACTTTTTATATCGATATTCTGATTATTTCGAGAGGAGCTCGTGGCAAAGTAATAACAGCCGCACGAGTCGATCCGTAAGTTTAAGCTACGCTTGCCGGGGTTGGTCAGTGGATGGGTGACTATCTTTACATACCGAGACTCTTCCGTGCCTCGGAAAGCACGTTAAGCCGTTGGTCCCGGCTGTCATTCGTGGATCTTTGACAGTTGTTACGGGTCGTCAGAAGCCCGAAAGTCTGACAACCAGTCTTGCCAAGGGGTATCGTATTACCCAGTAACTGGGTTGTGGAGGTCAGATAAGCAGTCGCTCCATGTTAAATACTGGTACTCAGCTGCATCTGCTGAAAACGCTAAGCTGATGATTGATTGAAGGGTCATGTCGGCTTATTTATAATAAACCATTTATTTCAGGCGACACAGGCCCATACATAAATACCTTAACCTAAATATACATTTTTGAATATAAACAAAACTTGTGTTAATAAATATGGCTTAAGACTATGTTAGTAACACTTCACTTTGCACTAGCTTTACTTTGTGCTGTCATGTAGAACTTACCCGCGGAAGCACCGGAATACCACGTCACGCCAAAAGTCTTCTTCCATGACGAGGGGCAGATAACAGTTCGGTACGCGGTTCGGTTATTTATAGCCGAGGGCAAAGCTAGTAAACTAAACAATATCTAAACTTTATATCCTTTATAATATTCCCAGATTCACCCACGCCTCCGAGCCAGACGACGGCACAAACCCTCTCTCAGCAGTAGCCAGAAGTTCCACAAACCATGGTTTAGCAACTAAGGCGCAGATGGAGGCGGCTCAGCAAGGAGTGTACGGCGTGATGACTCGCCAGCAGACGTCGTGGCGGCCTGACGCGATGCTATGCAAAAGATTCAACGTGCCCGAGGTTGGGGGCACTAGGTAACAACTTTTACACGACAACTACTACATTTTCCAAGATAAAAAATACTCCCATGTTATTCTGAGGTCTATAAAGTTTCTACCCAAAAAATCATGTAGATCCTATGCTCCGTTGTTACGTGATAGTAGGAAATACAAACACACTTGCATTTTAAATAGTAAGTAGGATATAGCTTGACCGATGCCGCTGTACCGCGCCTTAGGTGTACATACCTAAGGCGCGGTACAGCGCTATCGGTCAAGCTATAACTCGTACTATAGTGACAAGATTAGCCAATCAGCAAGGTATAGGATCCGGCACGTCGCTTTATGTCTTTTTTTAGCGTCGCCTCTGTCCCCACATACCTGCGTGACAGTCACTTTTTTCTAAATAAACTTGTACTAATAGACTAAGAGGTCACAGGATTTTTCGTAACGATCATGGATACGGTTAGATTTACTTCGATGGGTTGTAGAGTAGTCCCCTAATGTGAATGACGTCGGTCTGCCTGCTCTGAGTGGTTGCAACTTCGAGTTATAGCGCTTACAAGAGGCGTCATTGTTGCGAAAAAAAAACGATCAGGGAAATGGTCAGTTTTGGTACACATTCAAAGTATGGCGTCTCCGCAGATGAAAAAAGTTGGTCTGCCGGCTCTCACTGGTTGCATTTCAGAGCTATGATGCGCGCAACGTTGTTGCAAAAATAAAACGATAAGAGAAATGGTCAGTTTTAGTACCCATTCGAAGTATGGTGTCTCCACAGGTGAAACGAGTTGGTCTGCCAGCTCTCAGTGGTAGTATTTCAGAGCAATCGTCGTGTATGCAAGACGCTTATTTTTGGAGAAAGCCTAAAAAATACATCAAAAAACGGGACAATAGGCGAATTTTTCAAGTGCACGCCGGCCGGTGTCGTACCCCCACCCTACACATGCGCCCGCTGCGTGACCGTTCCCCCTGTAAAGGAATAGGGAAAAAGCTAGAGGTGTCAAGAGGTGTCAATAAGAGAAATGGTCAGTTTTAGTTCCTATTCAAAGTATGGTGTCTCCACAGGTGAAACGAGTTGGTCTGCCGGCTCTTAGTCGTTGTATTTCAGAGCATTGTTATATGCAAGGCGCTCAGTTATAGAAAAATTCAACTTAACGGTAATCAGTAAAATAAAGAATGAAATCGAACAAATCCAATTTTTAATAATTCAGCTTATTGCTTTGGGTAAATCACAGATAAATAATTGTGTAGAATATAGCTAAGACTTAGAGTTAAATATTTACTTACTTCTACAGTCTATATGTTTTGAGTTGTTTCATTAGCTATACTCTACAAAATGATTAATCTGTGATTTACCCAAAGTAACAAGTTGAATCATTAAAAATTGGATTTGTTCGATTTCATTCTTTATTTTACTGATTACCGTTAAGGCGCGTCTGCGACCAAAATGCCGCGCTAGCCGTTTTTTAGGCAATTTTTTGGAGCTATCTACTTGTTATTTAAAAGAAATATCAACTAATAAAAAATACAATAAATTTCTACGTAATCTTGATTCCATAATGGTTATTTCCTTTTTTTTTTAAAAGCAGTACTTTTTAAATTAATCTCCTTACAACGAAACCACAGAAATGAGAAATAATGATTGATAACGTGCATCTCCTCGTGAAGTAAACATTATTTTATTTTGCTACTGACACTAATGGATAGACAATTTAATAATCAACATTTTGCAACAAATATTTTTTTCAAAAGATCAAAATTTGATTTTATCAAGATTTTATTCTAAAATCTGGGCGTATTCACTACTGTAACTCTTGCGCGTGGGATCGGGATTCAGTCTGCCACAAGGTCTCGAGGGTGAAACCCGCGCCATTTGTTACCGCGTCGGCTATCGCACTTGCTCACTCACGTCACATTATTAGAAGATAATAACATTAGCTTATTGTGTTTATTAATTACGTTTGTTTAGTTTATAGTTTTTTTTTGTGTTAGTATAGACCTATTGTGTTATTTATTGCGAAAGGACGCTTTGTGTATGTAGAACTATTGAGTTTTGCGAAAAGACGCTACTGTTGTGTAAACACTCAAAATGCCAAATACAAGAAAGTTGTGCGACAAGGACGTGCAAAAGTAGCAAAGATGATTGAAGCTCGGTAAGCTGTCTTAGTTATATTCTAAATAACAGTGAAATTATTTGTCAATTATGTATCGTACTTATATTTTTAAATACTTTATTTAGAATATGTTTTTTTAATTAAGTAGGTATTATAATAAATATAAACAATGCAATTTATTTATCAGTCCAATTTTTTTTTTTGTAGCCGGGCTAAAAGAAAAGGACAAAATAGTGACGAAACGCCAACCACGTCAACAAAATTACGTTGATAGCAGGTATGTACCTAACTACTATAGACATACTAAGTACTTCTCTAAGATGTGAGTAGAGTTGGTAAAGTGATCTCATCGTTGTCTTGTCATGTAATATTTATTTTTATCAACAAATAAAATATCTTTGATCGATAATCTTTGCACAAAATCTTCGATCATGCGTGTGACATAAAGTTATGAAACTACAGACATGAACATACATACATGACATTGATTCGGTACCTACGCGGTTCAGCACTTGTCATGTAGGTAACTATTTTTACGTGTAAACATTAGAGATTTAATGTATTTTAAAATAAATTATCTTTTTTAGGTTAAAAGATAACCAAAGTGATGCACAACCACCGCTAATGGATATTTCTAATATACAACCGATAGAAATAAGCAATAATGAGTAAGTATTATATAATTCTTTTCTTTAGATCTTTACGAATGATTAGCAAATTATTTCATCACTAGTGCGGGCGGGAAATACTTGAAATTGTGAAAGTATTAACTAGTCGGGCGCGGGCAGAGCATGTCATTAGCAATAAGGAGCATAATCGTATTTGCATAAAAATACTTTGAACTTCCAAATATCATTTTTGTCGCAGAAACGATTGTGCTCCTTATTTATATAGTAACACGGATCGATTTCCTGTGCAAGTATTTTCAACTCTGGAAGCCTCAGGCGCGGGGCTTTTTTAAATTTTGCAATATCATCGTATTTGATATTATCATCACTATGCTTGTAAGGGTGATACCTTACATGTAATGAAAAATGTTAATGTTTATGAAATATTCAATGTTAAACTTCACTAAATTAATTCAATTAAAAGTAATAAAAAATGTTATAAAAAATGTTACTAAATGTTATAAAAATGTTACAAAATGTTAGCTGGTGCGAGAGCTCGATATCAAAACGAAGACTGACGTAGGTACTTGCGTACGTGATGATAATAGATTTTCTTAATATTAACAATATTAGCAGTATTTAAAACTAGGCCAAAGTACAATGTGCAGTTGCTGACCGTACAATGCTAGTCACCCAAACCTTAAAAGTCTGTCATCATTATGCAAAATATTTTTTTTTTTACAGTTTACGAGAGGACTTTACAGGACACTTGACGGCAACTAAAATCACCGAAGAAACCAATAAAAACATTGAAGAGGTAAGTTTCTGATACCTTCTACATGTGTTTCGAACTTGAATGAAAGTTAGAAAGGATAGTTTGTATTTGAAAAACACTTTCAGATGAAAAAATCGGATCTTGGATTGTTCTAGCATGATTGTTTTTTGAGTAGGTACATAATAAAAATCGCTTTTTTTATTTTAGTTTCAAATTTCGTATGAAAAGGAAGCAGCAACTCACGAAAAAATAATAAACAGAAGAATTATTGATGTCAGCCACTTCCTTTCTGAATTAAAACGTATTGCAAACCATGGCCCACTTGGATGCAGCTTCACAGAACTTGACCTCATATGTGAAACCCTAATTGGTCTACAGTCAACATTCACATTTAAATGTCGTCTTTGCAATCAAAAGTACCAATCAAAACCACCAATGGTACTATCAAGTGCAGGGGCAACTACACGTTACTAAACGACTAAAGTGCTTATTTGCAGTTTGGTCAAATAAGAACTCTCCGCTAAAAACGGAATACATCGATAGAGATGATAAATTCTGGAAGGAGAAGATGAAAGAAAAGCTTACTTCGTTTTATATAGATTGTTTGTTGCCAGAATTGGTTGACCTCCGCTACCCTCGAGGTATGAATATAAGAAATCCTTCATACATTGAAGAGGCAATGAAAAACAAAAAAAAAAGTAAAGAAAATATTGAACCTCCATTAAATGAAGAGATTGAGTTGTCAGCAGATACAGATAGAAGTGAAAGTGTCGAACCTTCTGACGTAAATATGTCTACACCGACATGTACTCGTTATTTAGATTTTGGGGATATGTAATCTAGAAATGTCAGGAACGAAGTTCCTTCTCACGTATAATTTAAAAACAAAAACAAAATGTCCGTAGCCGCCATCTTGGATTCACCTTTCAACGTCACTATCGGCTTCAACACCCTCGAAAACCATGAAAACGACACCCATGACGAAAAATTACAAAATTTTTGCAGCCGCCATCTTGGATTTTCATTTCGACTTCACTATCGGCTTTGACATTCTCCAAAACCATTAAAAACGATACCCATGACGAAAAATTTGAAAATAGTTGCAGCCGCCATCTTGGATTTACATTTTAACGTCACTATCGGCTTCAACACACTCGAAAACCATGAAAACGATACCCATGACGAAAAATGTAAAAAAATTGCAGCATCTTGGATTTTCATTTTGACCAAATTCACCACACACAAGTTTAGATATCGATATCGATACCCATCACTTCTGCGGAGTTTCGCTAGCTAATTTAATTTGACCCTATATAGATTAGGTTTTGTAAAATAATAAATGATAATAAAATTGACTTTGTTGTTTATGTTTTATTTTTCTCCTTTTTCACTGTCTGAATAACAGGTAACTCACCTACAATCTAAAAAGTAAACACCACACACTGTTTATTATTAGATTACCATAAATACTTGTACGCACGGATACAGATCAAGCTATACATTTCCAGTAAATAAAAAATAAAAAATAAATAAATATCCTTGGACATTTCACACAACGCCATCTAGTCCCAAGCTAAGCAACCTAATGCTTGTTGCAGCATAAGCTGATCTCGCATTGTATAGGATTTCCTTACAATGAGAGTTCAGTGTAAACTGGAAATGTATAGCTTGATGTGTAGCCGTGTGTACACGGCTACCATATCAAGCTATACAAATCCATTATAAGCTTACCTCTTATTGTACGGAAATCCTATACAATGAAAAATCAGCTTATACTGGAAAACGCTTGTTTGATAAATGTAGCCGTGTGTACCTGAATAAACGTTGAAAGTATTCATGAACGTAATTAGAATCACTAAATTCATGACCCAAAATTATTTATGCGTAGCAATACACGTTTCTTTCTCTGCGAATTCTAAGGTCTGTGAGTTTTACTTGATTCGTAAATTGTTCGCCAGATGACGCTCTAGTAGTGTTTTACGAAGTATTTTAAAGGTGGGGTGCGGTACAGAGGGAACGAATGCTCAAGGTTATTTTCTCACTGAAGGGCCTTAAGTTGAATTTTTCTATAACTGAGCGCCTTGCATATAACAATGCTCTGAAATACAACGACTAAGAGCCGGCAGACCAACTCGTTTCACCTGTGGAGACACCATACTTTGAATAGGAACTAAAACTGACCATTTCTCTTATTGACACCTCTTGACACCTCTAGCTTTTTCCCTATTCCTTTACAGGAGGAACGGTCACGCAGCGGGCACAGGTGTAGGGTGGGGCTACGACACCGGCCGGCGTGCACTTGAAAAATTCGCCTATTGTCCCGTTTTTTGATGTATTTTTTAGGCTTTCTCCAAAAATAAGCGTCTTGCATACACAACGATTGCTCTGAAATACTACCACTGAGAGCTGGCAGACCAACTCGTTTCACCTGTGGAGACACCATACTTCGAATGGGTACTAAAACTGACCATTTCTCTTATCGTTTTATTTTTGCAACATTGTTGCGCGCATCATAGCTCTGAAATGCAACCAGTGAGAGCCGGCAGACCAACTTTTTTCATCTGCGGAGACGCCATACTTTGAATGTGTACCAAAACTGACCATTTCCCTGATCGTTTTTTTTTTCGTAACAATAACGCCTCTTGTAAGCGCTATAACTCGAAGTTGCAACCACTCAGAGCAGGCAGACCGACGTCATTCACATTAGGGGACTACTCTACAACCCATCGAAGTAAATCTAACCGTATCCATGATCGTTACGAAAAATCCTGTCACCTCTCGGTCTATAAGCTGTTGGAAAAATCTGATTTGCTGTTGTTGTTGGCTGGTGATCAATATGTTTGTGAAAAATTACCACAAAAAAAAAAAAAAAAAATACAAACATCCGAATTGAGAACCTCCTCCTTTTTTAGAAGTCGGTTAAAAAAATTACTTACACTAGCTGTCCGCGATTTCTTCTCTGCTTGCATTTTGTATTTCAATATTTTTTTTACAAATAACGAGCATGAAAAGTAGCCTAAGTCCTTCTCCAAGTCCCAGGCTACCATTCTTTTCAGTTTCATAACGATCTGTTTACTGGTTTGGGCGTCAAAACGTTACAGACACACTGAGTTAAGCCTGGTGTTAGCTCAATAATAACAAAGATAGGTTTCTTGGATTGTCGAGTATGACGCAATGAAAGTATCCGACGCAAAAAATACAGTGGACAGAGAAGGGTTTAAAGAAAAATGCTAACCGAATAGAATAGTAAAAAAAATGGTTTGATATTCCCAATAAAAAATTTTGAAGTTGCTCCACAAAAATAAACTTTGGCGTTGAACATCTCTGTATTTCAACATATTTTTTTTTTAAGAATTCATTAGAATTAGCATTTTTTTTAAACTTTAACCGGATAATTATTTAATTTATTATGTATATTCTGAATAATCTAAAGAAAACCCGGAAAATAAATGCACATTCGCAGCTTAGTCCCATCTCGGCATCACAAATATTGTTTTCAATTTTCAACCTCATTTCAAGCCAGCTAATGGTGACAATAGATTACGCAGTTGTGTGCCGTTTAAAATAGTAGTCATCCGCGTCTTAAGGCACAATTACACTTAGACGTTAGCCCGTATTCAGGTGCTCGAAACACTACTCGAATTCGGGCACCCGATGCATTAATTACACTGGAATACGGGCTAACGTCTACGAAGGTTGAATGAAGTGGAGTACCTGCGCCCGCGTGCGGGCAAGTATACCTACCTATGGACGCCATGTCATCCGCCATTCGAGTGTCCGAATTCGGGTAACCGAAACGATGAAGCAGGACTAGTTTCCCCGAAGACGGCCGTACTCGACTCCGTCTATTTACACTAGGTCGTTGGCCCGACTTGCATATGAAATCGAATTCGGGAGAGCGACATTACTTTCGCATTTATAATATTCATTTGGATTTATTTTTATTCTAAACTATAACACTTGTCCACAGAACTGAACAGAAAAAGGAAGACCGGCCTAAAGTCTCCTACTCCATATTCTCATACTTAGAGTCTTCAGTACACGACAAAGATAGTTTCGCCAAAGAACAGAGCAAATTCAGTGGCTCCAAGTCTTTAACAACCAACAATTTACCTAAAACCGATCAGATCGCTCAGAAAACTGATCAGGGAAATAAATCTGATCAAAATATCAATCAGCATGCTAATGAAATAATTAAAGTCAATGAAACAGCACCAGGATTCAGTAAAAGAATGACAGTAGCAGAATTATTCCTGAAAGAATCAGAGAAAACAAAAAACCAAGGCGCAGAAGTAACACATACAATAGATAAATTCGATAAAATGGACCTCTACAAATCCATTTTTCTCAGCGACAGTGAAGAAGAGGAAGACAAAGATAAAAGTAATCAAAATGAACGGAAAGACTTTATAGATGTGCCTAGAAATGTTGAAAGAAATACTTCTCCACCGCGAGGAATATTTGCGAACATAGATTTTGATGAACTCAACTCTTGGAGAAGAACGGGCGAAACAACAAAAAAACCTGAAGACTCTTGCAAGAAGATTGATAATGTAAACCTTTCAACTAAAAATTATGAAGAATCTAGCAAAAAGGTCGAAAGTGTCAAAGCTGATGAGAAAATAAATGAAGAGGAAGCAATGTACGGGCCGAAAATACCAGAAAATTTACAAAAAAGATTACAGTCTGAAGCTGGTAATAATGTGAACGAAACTATAGATGTAGGTTCCTCGTCAAGCGAAGACTCGTGGGTCGATGTGAATGAAGTGAAGAGTAATAAAAAGAATAAAAAGAAAAAATTAAAAAAACATAAGTCTAAACATAAGAAAAAATCGAAAAGTAAAAAGAAGGATAGATAAGTTTTTAAAAGTGATAGTAATTTGAAGACTCGTGGGTCGATGTGAATGAAGTGAAGAGTAAAAATCATAAAAAGAAGAAATCTAAAAAACAAGTCTAAGCCTAAGAAAAGTAAAAAAGAAGGATAGTTAAGTTTATAAAAGTGATAATAATTTTTCAAGGCCTCATTTTCCTGCCCTTATACTAATTTTGTTTGGGGGGTCGGCGCAACATGTCTTCTTCCATACTTCTCTATTAGTCGTCATTTCAGTAGTCACCCCCCTTTCTAGCCATATCATCTTTCACAGTTGACAAAGTCAGTTTATCCTTTCTTCAGACTTTGACTATTCTTCTACTCATAAGCAAAACTTTTTTGAAGACATGGTCCCTTATCCCTTCAATGAGGGTTTACTAAAATAACGTTTACTAGGTCGCAGTACTGAGACGTTAGATCCACCTGTCAAAAGTGTCAAAGCGCCTATATGATGAAAATCACTGACTTATAAACCTATGGACTGGCTATACCTACAAAATTAGCGTGCATACCTACAAAAATCGGGTACTTAACATGGCCGCCTTTCGTGGGCTCGTGACTGCGAGTGCAAGAGAGCAAGCAACCGTTTGACAGCACATCTACCAATCATCTACCACAACAATCGGCAATCAACATGGCGACCGATCACGCATAGACGATTGATGATTTTGACCTCAGAAGAACAACAAGCATAGAAGTAGTGCTTAAATAGCAACTGAACTCAATATATTTGTTTCATTTTGACTTATGGAGCCGCTATGATGTAAAAGAAGGACACGTATACAGAAGACGTTTCGAAATTTTGTAGGTTGTCATTAATTTTATTCTGACTAGTGATGTACCCACTCAATTTCAACGTCGATAGAATTTACAATGACATTCTTTCTTATACTGCCAAGAATAATATAGGTACACACGGCTACACATCAAGCTATACATTTCTAGTTTACACTGACCGCTCATTGTAAGGAAATACAATGCGAGATCAGCTTATAGTGGAAATGTATAGCTTGATCTGTAGCCGTGCGTACCTAAAATTTTGAATTAACTAGGCATCCTTATGATCCCAATACTTAATATATTCGTTCAAAATGAAACAATACTTAAAGTATGAACTAAATAGTCTTCCTTGGTTCCCGACAGCTCTTCATGTATTAAATCTGACCCGGCTAAACCAGAATGTATTTAATTGCCATAATAACTGATGAGTTTATTGAAAACAAGTTGGAGACATCCGGTTTTGCAAATGTTTTTAGCAACTTACTTTCTCATATTTTTTTGAATTTTACATCATAGACTACTCAACAAAATCTAGGGAACAAGGGTATTCAAAATATCTAATAATTTTTATTTTAATACTTTTTAATTATGTAACATATTATTTTAAATCAGTGAAGCGTAATTTAATAGAGATTTGTATTATTTCCTTAAATAAAATGGTTGTTAGTGAAAAAATAAAATTTATTATGAAAATTCAAAATGGTACCAAAGCGACAAAAACTTTTCGCACATAAAAAAATAAATAACGACCAGATAATATTTTAAATAAAAAAATAAAATGCCTAGCAACTTTAATAATCTGTTACGCGAATTCCAGCCCACACCATAATACGGATGAACTTCCTAAGGATTCTGGAGTCGGCTCTGGCGACCAGGAACTCGCCAAAAGCGCAGTCTTCTTGAATCGGGATGGAATCCAATTATTTCTGAATTTGTTATTGTCATCTGTGTAAAGGATTCCTAAAACGAACAGTTCTCAATAAAATTTATGTAAGATTTTTTATCATCATTTTTATTTAGTTATATAGTTTTATTTGTATGTCTTACCTGACTGATGTGAGATGACGACGTTTTTCACGAGATGTCAATATCAGTGGCGATTCATTAATCTGTACCGATGTACTAGGCCCTGTTTCAACTTCCATTGCTACGGGATCCTACAATTACGTATTTTTTATTAAAAATAAATAAATAAATTTGCACACGATTATATTTCCGACTGGGATAATTAGAAGAATAATATCGCATCAATGATATTTTTAATATAATATCATTGTATCGCATATATCAAGTGAACATATTTCTGAAATGTTATACCTGTCTTCATGTTAGATTGCTGTTGATGGTGAGCGGTTCTTTTAATTTGCAGTACTGCGCTATGTCCTTCTTCGCAGACTTCCATAAGTATTTCCTGTAATGTAATAAATCAAGTTTTAATTTGAACGGGATACTATTTATTGCCAATAAAATACCTTAATTATATCATAATACTGGATGTTTTTTTTTTTTTAAATGCTTGGAGCATATTATGTGGCTGAGTCCAATTTCGTCTACCAATACAATTTATCCATTTTTTTTTTCACATCGTCTAGGAAATCTGTAAAAGAAAAGTATCGACAACATTATTTCCGTCACTATGGCTGATCAAGATAACCCCAAAACAATTTCCGAATATTCGCTAATAACTTCTATTGGAATAAATATTACGACTGGTTTCAGCTATATAGTGACACAGCAATATTTGTTATGTATTTATATTCGTTTATCAGATCATATGCAACAAGAAATTGAGCAAAAACTTACCGATGGAAGGTCAATATTTATTGTTCATTTTATTTTCGCTATGAATGGGACTGGCAGCCCCCAACCACACAAGAAATTGCTCCACAGCGTCCACACACTCACTGTTTGTAGTTAAACAAAGAATTCATGCAATCTAACTGTAGAAATATTATTAAAACATCGCAAAACCATGGAAGATTACGACAAACACGTAAACAATGAACACGCGAATAAGTCAGGTAGTTCAATGAACGAACTGTCAGACATTGAAACAAAGTACTATCAAATTTGGCCGCGTCATACTTATAACTTTTTTCACCAAATGACAATTGATCTTGTGACCATGCCAAGAAAGTAAAACAAAGAGTAAAACATTCATCTCTTTCCCACATCCTTTATCGTACCTTTAACGTACCTAATAATAGAACGGGAATAAAGGTAGTTACAGAATTCTGTTTTTAGCCTTCCTTCTATGCTTTAGTCGTTATTCTGAGATTTTGACGTCACACAAAAGTGTTGCCAAATTTAGTCCTTGACAAACATTTATAAGTCTCTCTTTTCATAAGCAGCTCTTGATTAATTAAAAAGAGACAAACGCTTTTTGACATGTGTGTCGATATGATAGATATTTGTCAAGTATAACTATTATTCCTATAGTAGAATATGCCATCTCCATAGGTTTATATCTCAATGATGAATATCATCATTATATCTTATATTCATCGTCGAAATGGAAGACCTTTTGTCAAAGTGGCGCCAACTGGTAACGTGAATTTTCATGAAACCCTCATTTTTATGACGTCACAGGCGGCTAAACATTAATTATTTAGTGAAGAAGCTGCCTAGCCTTTTCCCAACTATGTTGGGGTCGGCTTCAAGTCTAACCGGATGCAGCTGAATACCAGTATTTTACATGGAGCGACTGCCTATCTGACTTCCACAAACCAGTTACTAGACCCGTGCGGCTGTTATTAATTAGCCACGAGCCCCTTCCGTCTCCCTTTTCTTATTTAGGGAATACGCCATAATTTGAGTGCTACAATCGTTCAAAAAATGTTGTCGAATGCAATAATAACATAAATTAAACAAATAAATTTTTAATATCAATATACATAATTATGTGCTAATGAAATATTATTTCTAATCTGTTAAACAGTGTTACCATATTAACTTATTACTTACAGTCTAAATTAAAATTTTCTTGCGTTGTTTGTAACACTGACCTACACAGTGTCAGGTTGTATCTTAATCGAAATATGATTCGCGTCAATAAGAACTATGTATTTTCACAATTTTAACCATAAATATCATCAATACATCCTTCTCAGTTAGAGTTCCTCCGGATTCGTCTGAATTCCGGACCAGACCAATCGGCAGGAAATCTAACTTAGAGATAGTTATTGATGATATTTATGGTTAAACTTATGTAAATACATAGTTCTTACTGTCGCGAATCATATTCCTAAGATACAACCTTACACTGACCTGCAAATTGCAAAATACGCAAGAAAATTTGAATTTCGCGGTCTGCCACAGCGCAATCACCATAAGTTAACTGACCTATGTGTGCCGTATGTCGGTTCCATAATTAAATCGTTTTAAAGTTATTTAAGGAAAATTGACCACTCCCCCCCCCCCCCCCCCCAATATGTCTCAATTTTGTGAGTACAAACTTACATTTACTGTTGGAATGTATGGGAGAACATGTTTTTCAACTATATTGTTAAGTTTGTTCTTGGGATAATTTCATCCCAACTACGGGAACCCTTCATTGTGCGTAGTGCGACACGCACTTGACCGGTTTTTAATGATACTATTGATAAACAAGATGTAAAGTTACTTGTTAAAAAAGGTACCTATGGTTATTTGAAAAAAAAAAATTTTTTCTTTACAGGGTGGAAGCTTTTTTATTATTTAATTGAAAAACATCATTAATAATATATATCGTACCAACCAGTCGTCTTAGAAGTGGTCTCTTTAGTCTGTTTATTTGAAAAGTTTCCCACATAGCCTCGAAAAATCCCTTGATTTGAAGTTTATTAATTTCAGTGCATTTTGCCACTTGCTCTTCATGTGAAAATGACTTGGGAATTTGTCAACGCCTATTTGTTTGCATCCGAAGGCTACCACAACGACCCATTTTATTGATAGAAGTCACAAAAACACAAAATATTGTTTATTTCTATGGAGTTTTTGTTTATAACAAACAGCGCTATCTACGCGGAACTAATTTGATAGTTTTCTTCCCCATTGCGAAACACTATCAATCGGAATCGGCTCCATTTTGACAGTTCATAATATGATATATGGATTAGCAATTTGCTTCAAAATTATTCAGATTTCGATTGATAGCGTGGATTGGATTGGTCTTGCTTGCCCAGAAGGAAGTCATCTAGGTAGACTAGCACTCAACATCCTTTCGTGCGCGATCCAGTATATTACAGAGGAAAATAGGTGCGGCGCGGAAACCAGCCCGAACGATGAACATGTCATCTCCTATAACTGGTCTTTGTAACCAATTCTTATGAAAAAGGCCGGTGAGATTTTGCTGCCGGTAAGTGAAAATAAGCCTGGCATCTATCTATTAATATCATTATCATGTAGTCTCTAGGTTGGAGAAAATTAGGTGAAAACGTGAAAACGTTTCGTTTTGACGAACTTGTAATTTTTGGAGATCGAAAATTGGCCGCATCGATCCATCCATCTGAATGTGTCAGGTAAGCACTTTTTTCTGTCTGTTTCGAAAGAATAATTTTTATTTTGGCGTTTTTTGTAGGTAGGTAAGTATACCGGTCGCGGATTGTCTGAAGAGGTTACCGCGGCCCTGGCATAGGCAACTGAAGGAACACGGGTGGGTTTTAGTCAGTAAAAGTCTGACACGCCCTTCCGCTCCACCCAGAGCGGGAGAAGTTATTTCATGATTTCTCACCCTAAAAAAAAAAAAAAAAAAAAGGTAAGTATACCGAAAATTAAAACTTTATTCTTCTCTATTGGACTGATTGGCCCCGGCGCGGGCGGTGGCCTCATCGGGCTTGTCACTCGGCGGGGGAAGCATTACGTAAAAACGGTACGCTATGAGTTGGAGGATCCTCCCTTTTCTATGGAGGATGAGTGTTCCTCATGCCCCTAAACAGAGGGCTTAGTGCGAGTTTTTATACTTACTCGATCACGTTAACGTAAACGTCAGTTTGTACTGAAACTGAATAAGCGCTGCCTGGTGACTATAATGGGAAACACAATTATTCCATACGAATGGGGAGCCACACGCAAAGCTGTTTGTAGATGGCGCTCTGAACGACTGTACATTGTTTTACGAACAAATCCATACAATTTGACAATCGTTCGTTATGTCAAATCAATGAAAAAAGGACAGTCGATCATGTGCCACCTAGCGTGATAAAAAGTTAGTTTTCCTCCCCATTGACTTAGGGTAACGATAACGTAAACGCGATCGAGTAAGTATAAAAACTCGCACTAAGCCCACTGATATTAAACAAGTGTAGTAAGCGTTCAACTCTTTAAAGGTCGATTGACACCCAGGTGTGCAGATAACAATAAAAAATCTATTGTGTCTGCTAATTGGCGCGCGACGCACGGGTTAACACCATGTGGCTATCCCTAAGGATAAACGGTGGTATTATGCCCATGCCCGTCTGAGCGTTTTGGCGACAAGCGCGCGGCGCACCACAGACGCCTCCAGACGAAAACAACGTCGGCGATAGTTACGCCATGTAGTATTCTAGTTAACTAAAGTCTCCGTACTATTGACCGCGCTTATAAGGCTCTACAATAATAAAAATAAACCATAAACCATAGATTTTTTTTTTATTATAACCATGACAGAAAGACCTAAACTTCTTGTTTTTCTGTGTACGTTCCATAGACTTATAAAAAAAGATGGACTCCGCGCCACGCATACCTATCGAAAGTGAAGCACAGTAAGTATGCCGGGACCGTTTGTACAAACACGACTCACGCACACATTTACATCATAGTATGCCGACCGGCCGCCATTACGTGACACGAGCGACAGCGTCTTTGCAGGTACTCAAATCATGCACACATAGATCGGTACGGTGCTTCACTTTCGATATGCGTGGCGCGGAGTCCATATTTTTTTTTAAGTCTATGGTACGTTCTATGAACTATGAACGTACTTAGAACTATAATATAGTAGGTATAACAAAATGTAAAAATAAAAACCGGTCAAGAGCGAGTCGAACTTGCGCACCGAGGGTTCCGTACCATCATTTGTTGATGATTTCTGAAAACTGCTATTTAGAGACATCGTTCTATTTTACCTGTAATCTATACATAAACTTCTATCACATAGAATTCGAACAAATTGCAATATTGCTCAACCCCCATAGCAAATAGCGTCATAATTTACAGCCTAATACAGACTGATCAGATTTATAGGGATTAACTATGCAGAACAAAATATATCCGGTAGTTTCGGCTTGATGCTGAATCAAATTCGGACAAAAAATTAAAAAATATATATATTTTCGGCCATTTCCGGCATTAGAATCGTTCCCAGACCTCGCAAAAATAACTTAAAAAAAAACAATGTATAGTTTTGACTTCACTGCAATTTTATTATGTATAGATATAGATATTAACAAACAAGATAATGATAAGTAGGTATAAATAAGAAGATGTAGGCTATAGGTTTGTATCCGTTTGGGTATGCCACTCTTCAAAACACGACGGACATAGAGCTGGCTTGTCTGGGCACCCTTTGCACCTGTAGCTACTTTCTCTTCGTATCTTCTTTTTATAACACATCTTACAATTCAAAAATTTTTTCTTATCAGTAGAGTTTTCCTTAGGCGGTATCTTTTCAGGCCAGTGACCGGTGGAAGTAGGCGTTTCCTGGTGGTTTGAGGATGGCACCGATTCGTTTATTACTTTCTGTCGATAACATAGATATAAAAGTTTCATAAAACGTTCTTCGTCGTTATCTCCGTGGTTATCCATCTATAACAATGCAAAATTACACCTTTACTAAAACAAATAGCAATGTAAATATAAATATTACATTACTTTAAAAAACATAACATCATTTATTTTATGATTATTAAGTACGTGTTCTCACTGTTCAAAATAAGCAAATGCACAGAAAAACCGTTACCAACTTCTCTTACAAAATTATACTTACATTGACTAACAATGAAATTATTTCATGCTAGTTTCACGAAAGAATTCCCTTCGCCGTAATGTTGGCACCAATGTTTTTCATTGAAGAATTGCTTGCAAAGACCCTCAGAACCGCTGAGAACCAATAATGCTCAGAACAATCAAAAACCACTCTTTCAATGAAAAGCAATGGTGCCAACATTACGGTGAAGAGAATTCTTTCGTGAATTATACAATTTTCAACTGTCAATTTTTACGTGATTTAGGGTGCGTTTCCACTGACGCGGAGCTGGGCGGAGCGGAGAGGAGACGTGCAGGAATCGACCAATCATAATGGTTGAAATCCTCATCGCGTCTCTTGTCTCGTCTGTAATTGGACGATTTCTGCACGTCTCCGCTCCGCTCCGCCCAGCTCCGCGTCAGTGGAAACGCGGCCTGATACGCAAATTGATCGTCTACCAAATGCAGTTGAAGCGATTCACAATATTACAATAGAAATTGATCAATCGCCATCAATTTCAAACATGCTGATAATATAGGCTGAAATACACATGATTTTAAAAAGCATGATGCTTGTTTGCTAGTAAGCAGCATGCTCAGGCTCATTACAGCATGCTCTGTGAAAAATTGTCATAAGTACAATGCGATTCAAATAAGAATAGGAACGTCAATGACCTCTATCTGTCAAATGTTGATTGAAAAGTACGGTTTGCAAAGAAAACTTATTTGCGTATCTATAACGTTTTTTTTTTTGTTTAACCGAATCTTAGTTAAATCAAAGTGAAAAAAGACATCAAAAAATTATTCATAATTAGTATTTTTTTAATTATACTACTTTCTTTCATATTTTCATTGTTGGCAACAATTTTTTTCAAATTCTTAAAACATATCTTGTTTTGCTCACTCTACCCAATTTATTCGATTTGACTGCTATGACGTCACAAAATGGCGCTAAGTCGATCCTATTCTTATTTGAAACACATTGTACCTACAATAGAGTAGGTACATAAGGACAATTTTTCACACACATTTAGGGCGAGCGCGCATTGCGGTGCGTTTTTCTACCGCATAATCTGTGAAGTATGGAATGTCTTTGAAGTGCGCGCACTGCGGTCATGCGTTTTGTTACTGCAGGCCCCGCCCAGTGCGGCAGAACTACCGGAAACGCACCGCAGTGCGCGCTCGCTCTTACACATGCGAATTCTGTAGCCTACTACTAGGTAGCATCTGCTCCAAATTAACATGCTTTTGTGCTAGGTACTACATAGCACGTGTATTCCAGGTTTTATTCCAAGTAAGCGTAATAATGACATTTAATTATAACATTTTACTTACCTTTTATGGCAAAATAATAAGTAGGCCAGATAAATCGCACGCCGTTCACAAAACACACGTTATGTCGTTAAACTGCGCGCAGGTCAACTGTCCAACTGGCGCCGAGTGGCGCCCTCACGCCCTGGCGGCGGGGATAGACAGGGTTGCCAGATGTGTTTTCTCAAATTTCCCCGGATTCAAAATTATTTTTCCCCAAAATAATACCTTTTTCAGAATAAACCCCCAAACTTAGTTTGGAGGAGTTAACAAAGAAATACACAATACCTACATGCAATTTTTTATATTATTTACTGAAAAGACGCAAAAGTTTCCAGTTTTTTAACCGGATCTAACAAATCCTACTTAAAATTGTACATCTTCGTATCCCGCAGAGTAGTTTTCAGAATTGAACCGATTTATCATTTTAGCAGTCGGCTCACACTGTTCATCCGCCACGAAACGTAGCCCTAGCCATTGTATTTGCTAAAAACTGCGGTTCTTAGTTTAAGGTCTCTTTTTTTTTTGTTCATGGGTGACGACCAGTGCAGTGCCGTAAAGACACTGGACTTTTAGGACTCGTCTTAAAATAAATGCGTTTAATAGATTTCAGTCATTCGAAAATGTAAAGTTATTGCCTTCTAATAGGATAGGTACTTATTTAATTCTTAGTCAACCCGAAATTTCCCCAAAAATTTTCCCAAACACCCCAGATACTAAATTTTTCCCTAAAATCGCGAAAAACCCCCAATCTGGCAACGCTGAATAGCGGTACAAAGGGAGGGCCTGGCCGTCATAAAACGTTGCGCATGTGTGCGCGACCGCGATCTTTGCACGTGTTTGCAAAATTAGAAAGATGATTTTTGGACGCTGAGGCGGGGATCACACCTCCGCGAAACGCATGATATTCTGCTACTCGAAGCACGATTCGAGTAGTGAAACATCATGCGAGTCAGTTGAATCGTGAATAGAACTACTGCGGTTTCGCTGCTAAAATTTCCCAGCGGAGGTGTGAGTGTGAGGTCCTTAGCACGTCTCCGACGCTGAACTCCGCTGCGCGAAACATTATACTTAAGATTATTTTGCGATTGGAGTAGCGGAACATCATGCGAGTCAGTTTCATTTATTGTAAGTAATCGGAGCAAAATGTCGACGCACTACTTAGTAAATACAGTTTATGTTTACTTCGCACCTCTCGCATTAGTTTTTCCGTAAAATCAACATCCATTTTCCAATTCACATCGTGCATCGGTTACATTTTGACAGTTCAACAACATTCATTGCGTTATTTACGGGTTGAAAAGACAAATTTTTCGAAGATATGAAGCAATGGATTAGCAATTTGCATCAAAATTATTCAGATTCCGATCGATATATAGAATTATAACCAAATCTGTAAGTACATACGTTACAATAGAACAGACATTTTCGCTTGTCGTAGAACGGACAAGTCGTGATGGAACATGGAACTAGTGCGGTTTCGCGTGTGGCTGACACTGGCTTGGCCACCATCAGGGATTTTACTTTTGATAACACAAAGATTTAGTCGTTAATTAGTCGAAATTTGTCGCCAAATATCAGAATTTGTCGGTCACTGGTTCAAAAGTTATAGGGGGTCATTGGTGGCCGATCTGGAGAGAGTCTCCCCAGCTTGGCCACCTTTATATCTCAAAAACTAGGGCACCTAGCGAAGATCTGTTTTCTCCCAGATTTAGTCGCTAATTAGTCGAAATTAGTCGCCAAGTCACAGATTTAGTCGGGTCTTAGTTTAGAAGATATAATGAGTTCAATTTTTAAGTATAGTTCAAGAGCTAGATTGAAGAGTTTACGATAAAATTTTTGATGTAGCTCTTGGTCTATACTTAAAAATTGAACTCATTATATCTTCTAAACTAAGACCCGACTAAATCTGTGACTTGGCGACTAATTTCGACTAATTAGCGACTAAATCTGGGAGAAAACAGATCTTCGCTAGGTGCCCTAGTTTTTGAGATATAAAGGTGGCCAAGCTGGGGAGACTCTCTCCAGATCGGCCACCAATGACCCCTTATAACTTTTGAACCAGTGACCGACAAATTCTGATATTTGGCGACAAATTTCGACTAATTAACGACTAAATCTTTGTTTTATCAAAAGTAAAATCCCTGATGGTGGCCAAGCCAGTGTCAGCCACACCGGTTTCGCAGCGGAGGTGTGATACCGGCTTGAACGACACACAATAGAAGTTTTATTGTTATGACGGCTATGACCGTGGCAGTAATAACAATAAAACTTCTATTGTGTCTCGTCGTTTAGTGTCCTTCAAAGCGTTAAGCCGCACGCGGCGTACACAGCGGCCGCCCTGTACTCAGTAGGGGTTTTATCGAAAAAATCCAGTAGGTAAGTTCTTAGGTATTTTTCACATGGTAGGTATTTTAATATTAATTTATTTAGAACTTGCATTTGCCCGCGGCTTCGCCCCCGTGGATTGCGGAAAATATCCCACGGGAACGTACTACCGGGAAATCCTTCCTTAAGGCTTTTACAGACAGAGGCGATATCGCGGTCGCGACGCGATATTTCGATATTATATCCGTAGAAAAATATCGCGTCGCGACGCGATATCGCCTCTGTCTGTAAGAGCCTTTATTCTGTGTCTAGGTACAGTCAGCAACAAAAGTCGATTAGCACTTGTGTTTTCTAAATCTTAATTATTGAGGAAAATTCTTCATTAAAATCGGAACAGATGTAAAAAAGAAAATTAACTCTTATCTAATAAATTAAATGCTAAAAAGCAGGTTATCGTATCATTTTGTGTTAATTTAGATGTCAAAATGTAGCAGTGTTAACCGACTTCTGTTGCTGACCGTACATTATAAAGGGAACCTCTGTGCAAAATTTCAGCTTTCTATGTTCAAGGGTTTGGGCTGGGCGTTCATGAGTCAGTCAGTCAGGACTTCTTTTTATTTAGGCACTAGCGGACCCGACAGACGTTGTCCTGTCTGAACGATCCTAGAACCCGACTGCAGCGCCACCTGCCGGATCCAATTGTATTTTCAAATCATCCAGGCACCCATTGAAATGTAAACACTTTCATCTAAATCGGCCCAACCGTTTAGGAGGAGTTAGGTGACAAACACACGTACAGAAGAATTATATACTGGGTGTAATTTTAATCACCGTTATCCTCTTAAGGGGTCATTGTACTCATCATTATAAACAACTTTTACTATGGGACCAAACCTGATATCGCGAAAAAAAAATCAGCTGTTCAGTACATTTTGCCGAATTATGCGAACATAAATGTACTGAACAGCTGATTT
Source organism: Cosmia trapezina (assembly GCA_905163495.3). Lineage (NCBI taxonomy): Eukaryota > Metazoa > Arthropoda > Insecta > Lepidoptera > Noctuidae > Cosmia > Cosmia trapezina. The sequence goes on along the minus strand of LR991040.1, from coordinate 14,218,978 downwards.
TTTTTTTCGCGATTTCAGGTTTGGTCCCATAGTAAAAGTTGTTCATAATGATGAGTACAATAACCCCTTAAGAGGATAACGGTGATTAAAATTACACCCTGTGTATGTATAAAAGTATCCTATGGCCGTCTCCTGGTTCTAAGCTACCTCCCCACCAATTTTCAGCCAAATCGGTTCAGCCGTTCTTGAGTTTTAAATAGTAGGTAACTAATACGACTTTCTTTTATACTTATACCGGATTTTTTTTTTACCGTCTCGAAAAAAAATGGGTATATTAGGTGAACGGAGTAGAAGCCTATGGCATACTTACCTAACTTTTTTTTTTTTTTCAAAAAAATAAAATCTAAAATTCTAATGGCTGGCAGGCTGCATATGATTTGAATTTCGATATTTTTAAACGATTTATTTTTTTTCAAAATTTCTGTTTTTATGGTACAAAAATGAAAAGCTTACATCGAATTTGTAGTATTTATTGGTACTTTGATAATTTTTTCTGTCTAAGCTATTAAAAAAAAAAAAACTAGGTATGCCATAGGCTTCTACTCTGTTCACCTAATATACCCAATTTTTTTCGAGACGGTAAAAAAAGTCATCCGGTATATAGATATGGATAGATGACAATTAGTTTTAATCCGATTCTTTACAACTTGGCAAGCTTAATGCTAAATATTGTACCTACCTAAGTACTTGCTTACTTACGGAACTTTTCTTTCTTTTCTTTTAAGTATTTATAACATTGCCAAAAATCCTGAAAATATTTTTGCATCTGATACATAGCTCAATTCTCGAAAATTACAACAAAATGAAAAAAAGTCAGAACGCGGACAAAGTCGCGGGCTGAAGCTAGTTCGCATATATACCGGCTAAAACATCGTCGTCCGTGACAAAGTCGCGGGCTGAAGCTAGTTCGCATATATACCGGCTAAAACATCGTCGTCCGTCACTCACTGGTGACGCCATGGCAATGCCAAGTTCAGTTTATTGGTAACAAAGCGTGTTTTTAGTTTTTTAAACTACTTATAATTTATTTTTCATTTTTTAGTTCGATCTACTACAAAAGCGTGTTTTTTAGTTTTTTAAACTACTTATAATTTATTTTTCAATTTTTTAGCGTCGAATTTCTATTGACTTATTTGGATAAGGTAGACATTTCATAATCTAAGGGTAGCCGTTTTTCAGGCTCCCAGGCTCTCCGGAAGAAATCGTTAATCCTGATGACCCTGATCAATAATGGATAATGGGACAAAAAAATTAAATTATTGTAGGTATTGCATCGGGCCCTGATAGGTGTGCACAATTTTGAATTTTAAAGTGGGTAAAAATCGAGTTCAAAGATTCCGTTACATACAAACATACATACAGGTGAAGCGATTAAAAGCGTGTTAAAAAAATAATAACGTCAAGATTAGCAAACATAAGCAAGATTTTTTTTTTATATCATATTTATTATAAGGTTATTTTGGTTATTTTTTATAAACAATGCTCATTATTGCTATAAGTTTTTAGGTACACACAGCAGCAGGTCAAGCTACCACAAAATGTCAAATTTTCTCACTAGATTTTGAACTTAACAATCAACATTTTAAGGTTTAAAATCATTTGGAGAAATTTGATAGTTTGGTATAACGATGTGCTGTTGCCTGTACCTATATAGATTAACAAATAATTTGGGATAAGAACAGGAGAATGATGATGTAAAGACTAATAACAAGATAATGTTAGGTAAGTTTAATAAAATAAGATGTAGGCTATAGGTTTGTATCCGTTTGGGTATGCCACTCTTCAAAACACGACGGACATAGAGCTGGCTTGTCTGGGCACCCTTTGCACCTGTAGCTACTTTCTCTTCGTATCTTCTTTTTATAACACATCTTGCATTTCATAAATGTTTTCCTGTCAGAAGAGTTTTTCTTAGGTATCTTTTCAGGCCAGTGACCGGTGGAAATAGGCGTTTCTTGGTTGTTCGAGGATGGCACCGATTCGTTTATTACTTTCTGTCGATAACAAAGATATAAAAGTTTCATAAAACGTTCCTCGTCGTTATCCATCTATAACAATGCAAAATTACAGCTTTAATAAAACAAATAGCAATGTAAATAATATTACATTACTATTTAAACCACCATTTTGTTTTTTAAGTATTAGTTATGTTCTCACTCACTGTTCAACATAGGCAAATACTATGCGAGCCAACTAAGAATAGGATCGCGCTTGCTGACAACTTCACACGACAGCTGTCAAATTTGTACTGCCGATAGCTGTCAAATACTCAAATTAGTACGCTTTGGTAATGAAGTCGCGAGTATTGCGGAACAAAATGGCGTCTTGACAGTACTATTCTTATTTGGCTCGCATAGTACAAAAAATGGCCAGAAAAACCGTTACCAAAGGTTACCAACTTCTCTTCCAAAATTAAGTAAGGTAAAATAATATCAAATTCATGCTAGGTAGAACAGCCAAAATATCTTGGCGAGTCTGAACATAGGCACTACGAACTTTGGCGCATGTTCTTTCACTGACACTCGCCTAATGTCACCATTTGGTCCCTAAAAAATGTTACTGCGCAGCCTTCTGCGCGAAGTTCGGACTTGCCAAGATAATTTTCGACCGCACCTTTGTACAGACAGCAGCAGGCCAAGTTACTACAATCTGTCAAATTTTCTCATTCCATTTGCAAAAACATTGCTTAAGTTCAACATTTTTTACAGGTTTTAAATCATTTGGAGAAATTTGACAGTTTGACCATGTGCTGTTGTGTGTACATACATTACGTACAGTGCGCGTCAAATAACTATGCTCGGACTTTTAATTAGCTGCAGTAAAATGACACTTCTTATCTGTCATTTCGTTAAAAAATGTTCCCATTTGATAGCGAAACGAAATGACAGTGTAAAAATTACATTAAAAGTGTCAGTACTGCAGATAATTAAAAGTCCGACCATAGACCCAAGATGGCGTCGACTGTTTATAGTACAGTCGCTCTGTTGCTGTAAAAGCCGTTCAAGTTATTTGAAGCGCATTGTTTCTTAATCATTAAAATACGGATAGTAAAATTATTCCAAGTAAGCGTAATAATTAAATTTATAATATTTACTTACCTTTAATGGCAAAATGTTACGTAAGTCAGACACACGTTTGACGCTACGTCTTAACTGCACGCACTCACGCAGGCCAACTGGCCGTGGCCACAACTGGCTTGTTGGGTAAATAAAATGGGTAATGGCTGGCGGGCGGCGGGTGGCGAGATAGCGGTACAACAAACACGACACGTTGCGCATGTGTGCACGAAACCTTTGCAGGTGTGGTTTCAAAACTAGATGATTTTTTTTTAATCGGTTCGCGGGCGGGACACAATAGAAGTTTTATTGTTACGACGTCTATTGACGTCAAGCGAGAGTTTGAGCTAGACATGAGACGTATTTTACTAGAACAGGTAATAGCACTAGGTATTTTTCTGGGCTTGGTCGCACCTATTTTCTATCAAAGGGAGAATTTTATGAATTAAACTTACCTAGGTAGTTACTTTACTATCATTTGTACAATGTATGATGTTAGTAGAGATCTGGACACATACCGCTCAATAATTTTGGATTTTTAATGAAAAAAATTGATTCACTTAGTTGTGAGGTATGTGGCACACTGGAAGATGTTATAGGTAGGTACATTTATTGACGGAGTGTGTCAGATTTCAGTCTGCAAGAGAAGATTTACTTAGAGAGCTTGAGGTAAATATAAATATGTACGATGTTTGCATGTTCCATCATATTTTGTCCGGAGCTGCTTACAGTTTAATTAAGTTTGTGTTGTTACGTTTTACATCATAAGTTCCGATGGGACTGGCATGTAGGTACAATTGTTTAGAAGTCCCTATTAATAAATAAAGAGAAAAAAAAAAGATGGTAGTAGGTAGCGCATAATAATGTCCACCCTCAAACATCACACAATTTTCGTGAATATTTTAGGTAAGTAAGTAAGTAAAAGTAAAAGTATTCCAGTCATTGACTTTTACTTCATTGACTTATATATTACTGCGTAATTTTTATATCAATGATTCCGGTTTAATAAGAGTTAGGACGCTGCCACCGTACGCGAGTTTCTCGACGGCTATTCAAATCTAAAATCAACTAACAAACCTGTTAAATTAACAGAACAGTCAAAACTGGATAAAGAAAATAGAATATGTGTATGGCAACATCATAATCTTCATTAAGGCGAAAGCGCCAGGGTAGCCCGCGAAATTAAAATTTTCTTACGTTTTTTGCAATTTGTAGGTCAGTGTGAGCTTGTATGTTGATTAAAATATGGTTCGCGGCCGTAGCTAATATGGCTTTACAGAATTATAATCATTAGAATCAGCGATACAACTCCATAAGTTAGCATTTTAATCTAGCGATTTCATGAAATCATGAGGTTTGAGGTAAATGCTAAGTTATGGGGTTGTATTGCTGATTCTAATGATTATAATTCTGTAAAGCGATATTAGCTACGGCCGCGAATCATATTTTAATCAACATACAAGCTCACACTGACCGACAAATTGCAAAAAACGTAAGGAATTTTGAATTTCGCGGGCTACCCTGGCGCATCAACCTTAATTTTTACAAATAACTCGTTCAATTTAATGTCAAGTTGACACTGTTGACAAAGGCGGCATTGAAAATTTGAATGTTTGAGGATAAAAAGAACGTACAATAGGTAAATATAAACGGTTTTAGCTTGGTGCCGATGAGATCCACTAATTGGAGGACAGTCTGCTTCGATAGCCTTACCTGGCCTTGAACTCCTCATCGTTGTTATGTTCCATTGGATACATTCTTTGGCGATAAACTCCTAGACCTAATACATGTTTGCTCATCTTCACTGCTACCTACTAGACCGTAGACAGAGAACACTGTCTTCGTACTAGACAAAGACAACAGGGAGGATGTCGATGATGGTACCGTAGTTAAAGTACCTACTTATTAGACTTTTTATTGTTAGGTTTTAGATTTTTATACATGTATTTATGGTAAGAAGATGACCATGGGCGTACCCAGCTTTTGGCCCAGGGGGGGGCAAATCAGAAATTTCTTAAGCGGGGTCCCCCCACATGTTTTTTTTTCGCCTCATCAGTCTGCTCAATGACCTCGGCAAAATCTATGACAGACTTATTTATAAGCGCCTTAAAGATTATGCCGAGTTATAGGGCCTAATTCCTAACGAGCAGTTTGGTTTTCGAACCCAACACTCTTGTGTACAACAGTTTCACTACATCAACGAACACATAAGCGTTGGTTTCCAACGTGGTTCGATGACGGGTGCTGTTTTCTTCGGTATAGCGAAAGCGTTTGACAAAGTCTGTCACAACGGTTTATTATAATAAGCTTTACAAACTCGGTGTGCCAGACCGTCTCGTGCTCATCTTACGAAACTTCTGTCTTTCCGCTCTTTTCGCTATTGTACCGAATGAGCGCTATCCTCTCCCACCCCGTTCACGCAGGTTTCCCTTAGGGCTCTGTGTTTTCTCCACTCAGTTCCACGTTATTTCGGTACCAGCGATATCCCGAAAAGTAAAAAGGCACAGTTGGCTCTGTTCGCAGACGATACGATTATATTATCATTATAGTATCATTTACTACTTATTTCGGCCAACGCCAAGAGCAGATATCTCGAACTCTCCAAACCGCAGTCGATAAACTCGGCGCGTGGTTTCGAAAATGGAGAATCGAAGTCAATCCCGACAAAAGTCAAGCGGTTCTCTTTTTGAAACCGCGTCTCAATCCATCTCCCCCACCGACCGATCACCATGTTTGGCAAGCCGATCCCTTGGGAGAAGCGAGCCCAATATCCGGGTGTGACCCTCGATGAGCACCTCTAAGCACATAAAACAGTCTCGTTCTGAATGCACGTATAGCAAATTGTCACTTAAGTGCAAGTTGCGCATCTATACAGCATGTATTCTCACAATAATGACTTTTGCGGGTTCAGTATTTGCACACGCAAAGTCCCAAAGCATCCATAGGATGCAGACCTTACAAAATCGTTTCCTCCGAACGGCTACGGGACACCCTTTTGGTTCGTTCGAAATGAAATCCTCCACCTAGACCTTAATATCCCAACTATCCATCAATTCTTGAAACGCAATTCCAAGCGTTTCTTCGATACCCCCGCGAAACATCGCAATCCCTCTGGTTATCGAATCGTCTAGTTAAATACCCTCTAAAATCAGTAAAGTCAAGCCATGTATGTTCACACCGACCCCGATGACCCCTTAACCCTCTTCCAGGAGAAAAGTACAGATTACACCAGCACAGATTACAAACACAGATCTACATTCCGACTTCGCCGCCCAGGTCCCTTGCGACGACGACCCCCACGTAATTCCCCCCCAGCCTTGATCGGTGAAGGAATGCCAACTGGTGGCGTAGCTGAGCCTGTAGCAGATAATAATTATCCAGATATGATCCAGCCTGTCCCTCCTTGCTGTACTCCCCCCAGCGACGGCATAAGCCGAGCGACATACACCATAGGGGGTGCCCTTATCATGCAGTCGCTTAATTCATAGAGTAAGAAAGACAGGTTTATAGCCGCGCAGCGCAGTTTTTTCTAAAATTAATGCTTATTTTAGTGTACTTAATTGTAAAGTAAGTACACGACAACGTGACGTGGCTCTAACATAACTTTTTTCGACAACAGTACTTAGGCATACAAGATCCAGGGGGGGGCAGCTGCCCCCCCCTGCCCCCCCCTGGGTACGCCCATGAAGATGACTGTTTCCCAACCAAATGGCGACGATGCGAAGGGTTTGACATGACATTCAAGCTTAATCGTTTGTTCAGAAACCTAAATTCTGAATATTAACAAGGGATTTTTGTAAGTACTAATTTGATTGTTGTGTTAAGTGATCAAAGATTTAAATCAAAGTAAATAATCAACATTCGTGCAACTCGTTTTCGACTTAACAAGAAAAAAAAAATAATAAAATAAAATTCTATTCTATTCTAATTTGAAATTTGAATAGCAGTCGAGTACCCGGGCGTAGGTAATTATCTAATTTGAGTAAATACTTCATAGGTATGTACCTGGTCTACCTTTTTGGAAATCCTCATGGAAGTCCTCCCCCCGGGGGGTGAGCGGAGGGGTCTGTCAGACTTTTACTGACTAAAACCACACGGTGTTCTGCTGCTACCTTTAGCCGGGGTGCTGGAGTGCTTGCGCATTTCATCACGCTCCCCCGGCCAGGTGTCGGCCCGCATGAATTCATGCGGACCCCGTCACCCTCAGCGGCCATATATAGCCGCAATTCCTCTAAGGAGGCGCACGCGGAGCACGACGCTCCGCCGTCACGGGCCTTTCACTGTTCAGGCAACAAACTCCCCAAGTCTGTTGCCTGCAGGCCTCACCCTAAGGCGGCCGGAGATCATTCCGCGCCCTGCGGCGCCCGGTGCGTCTGCTGCGGATTGGAAGGGAGGTTGTATCCTCCCTCTCCCTTTCCGCCGCCTCCTTGGCGACCATCACTTCCTCGCAAAAGGAGGCGACGGCGTCCCACGCGCTCTCACTTCTGACCATGGACTGGACCATGTCCAGAAGCGAGAGAGACGTACCTGGTCTACCTACGTACTCGGAACAGGTATTTGAACTAAGTATTTTCGATATTTACTCGTACTAGATGGACCTTGTACGACACACACCTCTAGTTTGAGCACTACTTTAATAGAGGTAGGTACTGTCGTAAACTTAACTGAATCAATCTATAGTACACACGGCTACACATCAAGCTATACAATTCCAGTTTACACCTGACCTCTCATTGTAAGGAAGGCTCTGTCGCAAAATGACCACTTCTCAAAATGACTACCTACTGGTAAATGATAAATGATAAATGATTTATTTTCTGTAAGTAGGTTTGTACAAACACTTTTACACGTCAAACATATTTTTTTTTAAACTAGATGAGTTCGACGTTTCCTATCTGACTACTCTGAGAAGAAACGCCGAAACAAACTCAGAGGTCACAGTCTCTTTTAAAGTCCAGACATAATCTTGGTCAGATCATGTGAAGACCATGTAGATTGCAGTCTGAAATGGTCTTTTGATGAAAGAACCACACAGATTGAGTGGACCTGTCCAGTCAGTGCACGCATTTGTCAGTAATCGTGCAGCTCAACTCAAAACTTAAGGAGCTTAACGATTTAGGTAGCAAAATGTCCCTTTCGCAGAATGTCCCTTTCGCAGAATGTCCCTTTCGCAGAATGTCCCTTTCGCAAAATGTCCCTTTCGCAGAATGTCCCTTTCGCAAAATGTCCCTTTCGCAAAATGTCCCTTACGCAGAATGGCCATTTCTCAGAATGTCCCTTTCGCAAAATGTCCCCTTCCTCAAACAGGCATTATTTCCTTTCATCAGTAAAAAAACTACACAAATCCATTGACTTATATATTACTGCTACTTTTTATATCAATGCACAAATCCTATACAATGCGAGATCAGCTTATACTGCAAATGTATATAGCTCCTTAGAGTAAGCCTATTAATTCTATGTATAGCTCGATATGTAGCCGTGCGTACTTAGTCGAATTTAGTTGCATGTAAGTATTCGAATTCGATTAGAAGTGCAAATTTTATCAGTGGAGGTAAAAATAATAGCTAAGTACCTAGTGATAATAAATTGTGACTTAGCGAGTAATTTTCCGACCGACGTCATCTTGTCCCCGACTCCCCGACGCGTATATCGTGAAGATTTTACCGTTGGCATGGCATGGACCGTAGGTAATTTTTCCTTACTCAAAATATAGGTCACTAACTCACTAGGTACCTACCTTTTACTGAGTGTAACCCACCGGTTTTCCTTCAGTTGACTGTGCCAGGGGCCCAGGGCCAACTGCTCATTTTCACATCAAAACAAAAACCGAAATAAATGAAGGGAATCTCTTGATTAGTTCAAAGTCCTCTGACGACCATATATAATGCAAAAATACGTAATTTCTATTTCGATGTAAATAAACATGTTATTGTGTAATATAACATTACCTACGTAGACAAGTGGGCGTCAGAGATCGTTCCAAGGTTATTTGAGAATGGCGGGAAACCGAGCGATAGCTGCAGCCCTACGGAACTTAACAGTACCATCGATAAATACACATCAATTTAGTTCTAGAATGTTATTTTAGACCTAGGGCTAGACGTGCTGTCTAGGTCGTCCTAGGAAAAGTGATTCAGGGACGCACGTACCTCGACATAAATTATGCACTTTTAAACATGTCGATTTTTCATTACAATATACATCTCTGGCTCTGTTTTGTCTGCTCAAAACTACACTATAAACGACGCGACATGCATTACAAAAAAATACTATTGTGGATAGGTCATAACATCTACCCAATTATCACTAACAAGTCCGACAGATAGGGACAAAGCGATAAGTCTACCATGAAGCAAAAAGAGACGGCATGTAAACTGTTGATAGGAAAGAGACGATAAGGCTTAATTTTCATGTGTTAGAAAGAGATGTCCATAAAACAGAGTCTACAACATTATTTCTTCTGTCATGGTTGGTACGCATGCGTCACTCGATTTTGCCAGGACTGAATTTGAACTAATTATTTATTCGAGTTCGAGACATTGACTTATGAGTGTATAAATTAGGTATTCATACTGTATCTTAGGCCATTATTCAGGGTCTTCTTAATTTTCTAATTTGTATAGTGTTTATTTAACTGGACTGTTTTAAATAAAACGTAAGAACTTGGGCTTTACAGATTAATTTCGTGAATAGACAAAAGTTTTTGTGAATTATGGCCATAATATATTTTTTATTTAATCCCTACTTTTAATAAAGTAATGAACTGTAAACCCTATGTAATTAACCGTATTTTGGTGTGAAGTTCTATGTGAATCGTATAAGAAAAAAAACAAACCGTTGCAGTTCGGACCTGGCAAAATACAATCAGCTGTTTGTAATGACAGTTCCTCTGACAAATACAAAATGGTTGAAAACTAAAGTTGGCAAACAAAGAAAAGGCAGCGTAATAGCGAATTTTAGCGTTAAAAAACGTTTTTTAAAGTGAAAGTTAGTTAGTTTAGTTTGTGTTTAGTGTTTTGTGCACGATGTTGGATTTGGAAATCGTCCCTGAACGCTCTCTGGGCTGTGATGCCTGGGAATTTGTTCTAGGTAAGGACCGCGTATGTTTATTTCTTACGTCAAGAATTTGCGCTTTATTTCTACGGGACGAGTCTTACGCAATGGTGTTTTTAACGAATATCTATCATAATTAATTAATTACATTGAATGTGGGATAGGCATAATTCATTTACCTTTGTAAAGCATTGATTTTTTTTTCTGTGGAAGTGTCACGAACAGCCTTTGTTTCGCTGGTTTGTGCTATGTTTATTTTTTTTTATTGCTTATCTTGACCGTGAAATTAGTGATTGCGTTGTTTTCGTGTTTACTACGAGAATTCGTATGACACCTATTTATATTTCAGTTTAGCTATGATGTTTATTTACATCTCACTGACTCAGAAAACACTTCTTCTTAAATTTTAGTTACTATTATTGCCTGTTATTGAGAAAAGGTGATGCAATTTTTATAATTATATATTTTGGTGAATTTCTTTAGCTTAAGGCTGCAGTCTTGCAAAATTCACTCGCGGCGAATTATTTGCGCAACTTTGCGTTTTTTTTTAAACAAAAGTAATGAAATAACATGAAATATTATTATTGAACGTGAATAACCATAATATAAGTAATAGGTGGTTATTTTTTTTAGGTTCATCTGGGTGGATTATGTTAGGTAAATCAAGCGTTAAATACAGCTCTTTCGCGCCAACAACGATTCGAGTTATGTTTGTGCACTTGCATTGGGCAATACAAATTTTATTTAGAAAATCTGTTCAGCGCATAATTGTTTCCATATTCTTGTCTTCAAAATGCGCTGATTACTTTTTTCTAATTATCTTTCATTTTCTTAATTCGGATGTCACAATGTCATCGAAATTCTCTGTTTTTATCTCTTAATAAACGGTTTGTTTCATAATAACAAAGCATCGTACGCATGTAAGATTTGGTTGGTTTAATGCCAAGAGTTCAATAAAGCAAATACTAAAAAAATTGCATCTAAATCACCTTAGTCTAACAATAATAATAATCTCAAAAGACCTCCAAAACGCTCCGACCCACTAAGAAATTTCACTCGCAATTCTTGTTCATAAACTCTGTTTTGGAGGTATTTTGAGATTATTATTATTGTTAGAGTAAGGTGATTTAGGTGCAATTTTTTTTTAGTACTTGCTTTATTGAACTCTTGGCATTAAACCAACCAAATCTTACATGCGTACGATGCTTTGTTATTATGAAACAAACCGTTTATTAAAAGCTAAAAACAGAGAATTTCGATGACATTGTGACATCTGAATTAAGAAAATGAAAGGTAATTAGAAAAAAGTAATCAGCGCATTTTGAAGACAAGAATATGGAAACAATTATGCGCTGAACAGATTTTCTAAATAAAATTTGTATTGCCCAATGCAAGTGCACAAACATAACTCGAATCGTTGCTGGCTCGAAAGAGCTGTATTTAACGCTTGATTTACCTAACATAATCCACCCAGATGAACTTAAAAAAAATTACCAGCTATTACTTATATAATGGTTATTCACGTATTATAATAATATTTCATTTTATTTCATTACTTTTGTTTAAAAAAAAATACAAAGTTGCGCAAATAATTCGCCGCGAGTGAATTTTGCAAGACTGCAGCCTTAAGTAACTGTTGTGTTATTTATCCTTGGCTGAGATAGTGTCCTTCTGTAAAAAGATTTTATTAATCCTTGACATTAGGATTTAACACTATCCTTTTGATAAAAAATGCTCTCCTAAGTTATGTAATCTCTTACATTTCCCTGTAATACAAGTAAGATATATATTTCAAAAATAGCTGAAGAGATAATGTACAAAATGAAACAGACATTTAGATAACTTAACCTGGTTTCTCGTTAAGTAACTAAGTCACATCACAAATATTTGCTTTTATCCTCGTCAAATTCTTTATCTCAAAATATGTAAAATTAAATTGAAAATGACCTAATTTTATCAAATCCATTTTGTATTAATGTTTTCAAAGTACTTACTTTTTATAATAGAGAATGAAACGGTAACAACAATATTATATTTTGTTTTTACTAAGTACTTTAGTTCATTAAAAAATTTAATTATTGTATTGAAGTAAAGTTTGGAACAAGTATTCAAAATTGGAAAGGTTTCCTCTACCATGGAACAATAAAAGCAAATAAGAAACCTATGGCCAAATCAATTGGCTTTTTGATTGGCCAAATGTGTTCCATTATAAATTCAAATTTAGAACAGTAATACATTTTTCCTACTTTAAAATAATAATAATATGGCAGAATTTTCGTCTGTATATTTTACGTCCTAGTCGAAAGGCATGATTTGAGTTTTTCCAAAAGACAAAAGTGTTGCAATTGAGTTTTTAATCAAAATTTGCAAAATACTGCCTCATGGTTGAGTGGTTGATAAGGCTTCTGTTGAGTATGAGGTCCTGGGTTTGATTTGCAGGACGGGACTTAAACATAACTGGCAAAATGCATGTACTACACAAGTACACTTCTGCTTAACCCTCCAGGGAATACAGGCGTGATGTTCTATGTTAAGGATTTGGTTTCCGCACTTAGTCCTTCATGTGGACCATTGTGCGTGAGCCATGGCGGCCTTCGTGGGTTATTCCACAACCAGCCCACCTCCCTCCAGAAGTTAATCAAATCTCTGGGTCTATTAAGAACATTTGTGAAAGATCGGGGTATTCCAAGAGTTTCTGTTCTAATCTGGGTAACGCCTGTGCATTCAAAGAGCACATGCGCAATGGCCTCCTCGGCCTCCATGCAGGCCCTGCACAGAGGACTGTCCGTTATTCCTATTGTATGGAAGTGTTTGTTTAATGAGTAGTGTCCCATGGTGTTATATTACGTTAATAAAATTCAGCAGTAAACATATAGAATAAAGCTTTTCTATGTTTGTATGTTTATCTCTCATAAACATACAAAAGCTTATTCATTTAGTTAAAAAGTGATTCAGTTAAAGTAAAATCATAACAAAGAAACAAAGTCATTATCCCCGCACTAGTTTACAAACTTGCATTTGCAGTTAAACTGATAATGTTTTATATTTAAATGCGTTGTTATAAAAAATATGTGAACAGTAATATTAACTTTGTTTACGGTAGTATGTTTATCAGGCGATGACTATTTCAAGTGATTGCGTCATTATTATGTCTTTATAATGTTTTTAATGTTGTTACAATTATTTATTTCGAGGGTTAATTGATTTGTGATTATTATTAAAGAATAACTTTATGATAATATTTGATTTAGTAACTAATTATTGTTTCTGACTATATATTTCATATGTCTGGTAAAAAGAACAATTTTAAAGTTCCTAAAAACTAAGATACTTATCTAAAAAAAATATCTTTTTACTTTAAAAAAAAATTAATTTAATAAATTTAAATCACTTTAAAAAAAAATTAAAGAAACTTTTTTAATTGTGGAACACATTCAAAATTTCAAACCAATATAGTATGACACATGTGCAAATAAAAAAAAACAATGCTTTTGTAATAAAAATTGCAATTGAAACCTATTGTCTTCCTTTATGTATGCAGACCGGCCGGCCGGTCGATTCTGTGAAAATCTCACCGTGAAAACTTAGGTGAAGTGAGTTTGTTTTTGCTAGAAATTAACACTATTGACAGCTCACTCCACGCTCACTTCACCTAAGTTTTCACGGTGAGATGGTTACAGAATCGCACTGCTGCACGCTTAGCATGACGACGTTTTGTCGACGGAAGAATAGACAAAACTACACTTTAGTGCTGCTTAGACGCGTAGAATGCGTACAAGTATTTCTACTCTCTGCCATTTTGTCTATTCTTCCGTCGACAAAACCCGTTTCTATGGCGGTCATGCTAAGCGTGCTGAAAAAAAAAGATGTTATAATACATTACTTACTCGTGCTCGTGCTCGTGCTCGCTTACTTAGCTCGTGGCTAAGTAATAACAGCCGCACGGTTCGATCCATCAGGTTAAGCTACGCTTGCCGGGGTTGGTCCGTGGATGGGTGGCCATCGTTACATATCGAGACTCCTCCTTGCCTCGGAAAGCACGTTAAGCCGTTGGTCCCGGCTTTCATTCGTGGATCTTTGACAGTCGTTACGGGTCGTCAGAATCTCGAAAGTTGACAACCAGTCTTACCAAGAGGTATCGTATTACCCAGTTACTGGGTTGTGGAGGTCAGATAGGCAGTCGCTCCATGTAAAATACTGGTATTCAGCTGCATCCGGTTAGACTGGAAGCCGACCCCAACATAGTTGGGAAAAGGCTAGGCAGATTGATTGATAATACATTACTTACATGCTTTATTGTTTTTTAACTGCCTCGAGGGGTCTATAAATCTAGTGGTTGCACGCAAGAGCTACTTCTGAACATGAGGCCCTGGCCTCCTGGTTTGATTGCCTTTCGGGCAGTGTTATTGGGTTTTTCAATCAGGAATTTCTCTCATGGTAATAGGCTCGCCTCTATTAACATGGGACTTAGACATCGTACAGACGCCAGCACATCAAGCTACTACAATCTGTCAAATTTCTTTAATAGATTGTCATCGTTATTGCTGAAGCATTAGGTTCAAGGTTGATTGGGAAAATTTGACAGTTTCGGGTGGCTTGACATTGTTTGTTAACTAGCTAACATGTAGGTACGTAGTTTAACAGAACATTAATAAAATAAAAACTCGACATTGAAAGCCATACTTTGTTACTAAGTATTCAATTATTGGCAAATCCATTATTCAAATCTTTATGTTTGATGTTGCCCTCTACCAAGTTGTGAACGAACTACTTATTAGTCCTTTGTCCTCTGAATCTAGTATATTTCAGTAACAAGTTCCCTAGGTACTGAGGCCAGCACATCAAGCTACTCCAATCTGTCAAGTTTTCCTAATTGAATATGAACCTTATTTCTTTGTTGTAAAGTTGAAAATCTATTAAAGAAATTTGACAGATTGTTGTAGCTTGATGTGCTGGCCTCTGTACTTAGTTCAAGTTTATTGGCAAATCTGGCAAGTTTTTTAAATTTATTTTTTAAAAATAAGAAGTAAAATAAAAACAGAAACACAAACAATACATATGACTTTAAGAGCGGCTTAAGATTAAGAGAAAAAAGTATTCACGAATTCGAAATGTCAACCGCACATCAGTGGTAACAATTGCATTAGAGTGCCAAAAACTTATCTGACCCCGGTGGCTTTAATTGGAACTAACGAAATCACTATGAAAAGTGACAAGGCTTGTCATATTTTGTTCACCGACATCGCTACTGTTACCGGGTCAGATAAGTTTGTGGCATTATACGAAAATGGCCTTTAACTACGACATAAAGGCGCTGTCAATGTCAAATTGTTACCACCACTGATGTCACTATACTTTAGGTTTGATCAAGCACTCATTATTAGCGCCATTATGTTTTTCAAAGTTCAAAAAGGCTCTAAAGTACAGCGTTAGATTAAGCCTTGAACATGGTCTGTGGCCTTAAAAAAAAATGTAAAATGCCAAAAATGCGTTTTCATTGACCCTTCAGTCTGGCCGTCGAGAGAATGCGTTCCTGACACCTACCTAGTCGCTAATTTAACTAACTGATGTATCTGACATTTTGGACTAAGCCGATAGCCGACCTAACTATAGTAATTTGATACATTTTTAATCGATCTGTCTAATCGGCGAATCTGTACATTACGGTCACCATGATAATGCAAAAATCGAGACCGATTTATCTACAGTTTACAAAAAAAAAAAGAAGCTTGCCCTTTAAAATTTTCTTCAAATCAGTTACGTCACTTAGTTAGATTAGCGACGACCTGTCAGTTGGACAATTTCTAGTAACTTTAAGGATCAAATTCGCAAAACACATAAATAGGTATTCGCTGGTATGAAAATGACAGGTGTCAATAACGCCTTCTCTCCACGGACGGCCGGACTGTAGTGCTCCTAACTCATTAGATTGGGTTCCAGTTCTAGTAAGCATTACACATAGTAGTTGGCAACAGTGCCAAGTGTCACAAGCTTCTCATTTGCCACCATTAAGCTTACTGGACAAAGCGTCGGAGCATGATGGCATTTCCGGTGGCAGAGATTTTAGACCAATTAAAATGCGCGCTTCTATTTTTTTAGTTTGAAATTGTAAGATTTTGGGTTGCGCATAAGCTCTGCAAGTTGAGACAAATATTAGGTGTACCTTGTGGTATTTTCAGACACGATTGTTTAAAATAGTACCTAAATCCAACGAAATTCAATCCGATTCATCGAAATACCGAGATAGAGTACGCATTTAATCATGAATGAATTATGTCGCATTTAGTAAACAGCCTAGCCTTTGGAAGTAGCGCTCGCCTGCCGCTACCGCGGCACCGCTCTGGGTTAATGTAATGGTTAGGTTAAGTTAGATTGGTCGCAATTGTAACCTAACCCATTTGTTCGGCGTGCCCTGGCATAGTTACTGCGACCAATTCGGCTCGCGCGTGGTTGGTCACAGTTCCAACATCAAAACAGATAATAGAGGTCCTCCTCTGTATACCTCTTTTATCTGTTCTGTGGTTCCAACCTAACATATTATAGTGAAATATCATTCAGGGCGCTGGTTGAACGGCGCGGCGCCGTTTACTTAAAAGGCTAGGCTGTTAACTAAACGGCTAATTAAGCTCGGCCGCGACATAATATCAGCCCATTGCTGTCTCACTGTAGGGCAAAATCCTTTTCTCAAACAGAGAAGGCATTGACGTCCACGCTTGCTCGAGACAGGTTGGCGATTTCAGACTTATAACTACATAAGTCCAGGTTTCCTCACGATGTTTTTCCTCCACCGATGTCAGTAATGTCCAAGAAACATATTGTATAACCATGAACGAATTAAATTTTGTGATAAATAACAATAAATGTAATAAAATAACGTACTTACAAGTGAAAAGAAATAGTGCTGCTTCCGCCGCTATAGTTTATACACCATTTAACTGAACTTTTAGTCATTTTTGGGATATGTTTTGTTGGCAAGTAAGTGCTTGAGACTGACGCAAAAACAAGTGACCAAGGCTAGAATTTCCTGGTTACTGACAAAACCGGTAAAGGTACGTCCGCTTATATGTCGGGTCCAGTGGTTAATTCGTTCATGTGTATAACATTCTATAATTTAGTTCAAGCAGACTTTTTATCTAGTCTTTAGATCACTGTAACCTAATCACCGCATCATCATCTTAGGCTATAGCAGTCGACTGCTGCTCCTATTTTACTCGATCCTCGACTTTCCTCATCCAGAGGTGCCAGGCACCCTGCAATAATCGTCGCTCCACCTAGCCAGACATAGGGTAGGATGCCCAGAGCATTTTTACAAGAACAATTTTCGTCTCCACAGAAATAAGATTTAGACTGTCTCCAGTGAGGTCCTGGATTCGATTGCCGGGTCGGGCAGTGTTGTAGGATTATTAGATCTGGAATTTGTCAGTAGCAGCCCGGAGTCTGGATTTGTGCTCGGTTGATTGCAATATGCTCGCCCCTTTTACATGGGTCCTAAACATAACTGGCGAAATGTGGATGTACACCTGTGCTTCACCTCTGCCTAACCCTTCGAGGAATATGTTAGAAAGAAGAGTTTGGTCCTTCGATCTTCTTTTCCAAAACCCTATTTCATGTTCTATCCACTTTTCTTTAGGTAATATTGTTGTTTTTCTGTCAATCAGAAACTAGTTGAACATATACAGGGTTACTGGTTATTGACTAATATCCTCTTAAGGGGTCACTGTACTCATCATTATGAACAACTATTACTATGGGACCAAACCTGAAATCGCGAAAAAAAAATCAGCTGCTCCCTACATTTTGACGAGTTTGGTGTAGATAAATTAACAAGAACAGCAGTTTTTTTTGTCGCGATTTCAGGTTTTGGTCGTCCCATAGTAAAAGTTGTTCGTAATGATGAGTACAGTGCCCCCTTAATAGGATATTGGTCAATAACCAATAACCCTGTATATGAAAAGCAGTATATTACAATAAAGCTAAATATAAATACGAGATAGATAACACACTAAAACGGATCGCGTGGTCGATCACATGTTAAAACTTGCTGCACCTCGCTCAGCAAAGATCCTGTATTACACCCATAATGTTGACTGCCTCTTACTGGATGTGATGAACGAAGACGACGTAAACAGACAGCGTCCCCTAAATGATAAAGAACAATGGCAGCTGCCCATACATCATTTTATTTGAAGTAAAAAAGCTTGTTACATTAATAAAAACTACCGTAAAATGTTCGTAATATGTTCCTAGACTTATATCAGAAAAGATTTTCAACAAAAACCTCCGTTGTTAATAAATATTGAGACTTGTAGTCTTTTTGGCGGGAATTTTGAATTTGAAACAACTTCTATGAACATAAGTATTGAGTGTTTTGACTATAGTGTGAATTTTTGTTTTACAACAAACAAAAATTCACACGATAGTCAGACAACTTAATACTAAATGAAAAATAATGATTTATTGAATAAAGAAAGAAATAAAACAAGTCATTTTTAATACAAACATTTATTCTTCATCATCTTCTCTAACAATAACGTCATTTAAAAACTGCGCCGTAGCTAAAATACGTTCTTCATGCCTAGCCCACCCCAGATACCATACAAGCGTCATGACATGAGCGCAACACCCGACTGTTCGCCAACCTACGAGACAATTACAGCAGTATTCTGTTATACCAGTACAACTAGGCTTAGATTTGCTGCTCTTCAGTAGTCAGGCAATATTATTTGATTTGTGTTTGTACTGCGGGTATTTTAAACCTGAGCTTGCGCACCAGATGGTTGATGTGTTTCTTCTGTTGCTTCTATTTGTTCTAATATTTCAGATGATCTGGCATCATCAAGAGTATTCATTCGGCTGACTTCTCTTTGCACACTTATCCAACATGATTGGCACACACAATCAGATGGTGTTGATCTGGAAATAAAATACAAACTTAAGTTAAGAATTATAATATCATCACTACATAATATAAAACAAACTCGCTTCCCGCTGTCTGTCTGTCCCTATGTATACTTAGATCTTTAAAACTATGCAACGGACTTTGATGTGGTTTTTTTTAATAGATAGAGTGATTCAAGAGGAAGGTTTATATGTATAATACATGCACAGGCAAAGCCGCAGGCAAAATTAGATGCAACTTTTGCTAAACAGTATTATTTTCATGATGCCCACTTTTCATTTTGGTTATGTTTAAACTTCATAATAATGGAGTATAAAAATGAAGATTTAAATTCATACCACTGCACCGCCTGAGCCTACCCTGAATTGGCGAATAACTTCTAACCTTACTGCTCTAGAACATGTTAATTCCCTCACAACAATTAGTGTTATAAAATAATTATTATTTATTATTAACTTTTACAAACCTCGGCTCGAAGGAGCTCGTGCGTGACTAAGTAATAACAGCCGCACGGGTCGATCCATCAGATTAAGCTATGCTTGCTGGGGTTGGTCCGTAGATGGGTGACCGTCTTTACATATCGAGACTCCTCCGTTCCTCAGACAGCACGTTAAGCCGTTGGTCCCGGCTGTCATTTGTGGATCTTTGACAGTTGTTATTACGGGTCGTCAGAAGCCTGAAAGTCTGACAACGAGTCTTACCAATGGGTATCGTATTACCCACTTACTGAGTTGTGGAGGTCAAATAGGCAGTAGCTCGATGTAAAATACTGGTATTCAGCTGCATCCGGTTAGACTGGAAGCCGACCCTAACATAGTTGGGAAAAGGCTAGGAAGATTGATTGATTATCTTTTACAAACCTGTGTTGGTGCTATCCTGTTCTGATCATGGACAAACGCTGTTCATTAGGATTTTGTATCCATATTCTGTT
Organism: Cosmia trapezina; assembly: GCA_905163495.3. Lineage (NCBI taxonomy): Eukaryota > Metazoa > Arthropoda > Insecta > Lepidoptera > Noctuidae > Cosmia > Cosmia trapezina. The sequence goes on along the minus strand of LR991040.1, from coordinate 14,199,036 downwards.
ACTTCGTCTTCATAAAATAGAACAACCACACAAATGGCGGCTTTGCTGACTTGATCCAGCTTGTTCATCACTATTTGAAACTTGTTGCTGTAGTCTCTGATTTAAGCTTGACATCACAAGATCTCAGATAAAGTCATCTGCAGTGATCTGTAAAAGTATCATTGTATTTGGTTGAGAATTTAACTTGCTGCACATGTTTATGTTATTGCCAGAGATTGATTTAAATGTAAGTAATTCTTTGCTCTAAGAAAACTCGCTGACATTGCTGCTTACTCCACAATCGTCAATAATGTATACGTCATCAGTATTTGACATTATACTAGTAGACCTTAGTTAGTAGTAGGCTATCTTTGTAGGTACTCACGATTGTTGGATATACCCAGCTGCACCTTGATATCGGGTGTAATTAACGCAGATGTTGCAGCTAATGCATACAATCCGCGGACGACGAAGTCTCTCGCTGTCCCCCATTGTGATGGTGAAGTAAAGTCAGAATCCAAGTTGTGAAGTAAAATCTGAGTCCAGATAAGAAGGGCACAATGTCGCCACGCAAAGAAGATAATCACAGTCCAAAAGCACGCACGGGTCACACAGAGGAAGAATCGATCGAGAGTCCATAAAACAGTCCGGGTCAACAAATGATATTCGCAAAATCTATACCAATCTAAAACACACGAAACTCAAACAACGACAACAACAGCGGCTCGAGAGCATCTGTCAGTTCTGTCACTGTCACTACTGTCAGACCTGTCAGTATTGCTAACAACACAAAGTCTGAGTCGCCATTTTTATCATTCTTTCGAACAAATAAAGCAAAAAAATTCTATATCTTTCAAACGACAAAGTATTAAAAATAAATAGGTACAACTTATTTATTTAACATACCACCACCACCACCTAGTAGGTATTTCTTAGACATGAAACTGTGCTGTACAGCAAAAAAATTGCTTGATCTGGCGCGAAAAGCATTCAGTTGGCAACATTGTGGTGATTACCCACTATAGTTGCTTTAAAATTCATATTTACCGCTAAAAAACCACAGAATGAAACTGTCAATATTTATTAACCACGGAGGTTATTTAAAAAAATCTTTTCTATAATACATTTAGGAATTAGTAAAGAACATTTTACAATATTTTTTAATTATGTAACCATAGACTTATAAAAAAAGATGGACTCCGCGCCACGCATATCGAAAGTGAAGCACCCTACCGATCTATGTGTGCGTGATTTGAGTACCTGCAAAGATGCCGTCGCTCGTGTCACGTAATGGCGGCCGGTCGGCATACTATGATGTAAATGTGTGCGCGAGGCGTGTTTGTACAAACGGTCCCGGCATACTTACTGTGCTTCACTTTCGATATGCGCAGCGCGGAGTCCATCTTTTTTTATAAGTCTATGTATGTAACAAGCTTTTTTTGTTCAAATAATTAGCCGCCAATGTTCTTTATTTCTGTAAATAAAATTGGTTCAAAAAACACTTTCACATATGAAAAAATAACTTAAGTTTTAAAACTAGACGAGTTTGGTGTTTCTTATCCGACTACTCTGAGAAGAAACCGAAACAAACTCAGAGGTCACAGATTCTTAGTCTGGTCAGGTCATAAATGGGATGGGGACCATGCAGATTATTTTATCTGTTCTGTGGTCAGTGATGTCCCATTCGACATCAAGATTTGTGAGTTATGAACGAAGATGAGTTACGTGGCCCTGTCACAGGCAACTGAAGGAACACGGGTGGGTTTTATTCAGTAAAAGCTGACACTTCTCCCGCTCCGCCCAGAGCGGGAGAAGTCTTTTCATGATTTCCCATCCACAAAAAAAAGGGTGATTCAATAACCATAACGGAAACGAAGTGTATAAAAGCACAATTCAGTCTACTAAAACTTTTTCAACAATCACACGTTTTTAACGGCCGATTCTTGACCCCTCCCTCTGTGGGAGATTAATTATTCAGCAAGGAATGGTATCGAAGCGTAGCCCCTGTTAGTCAGATAATTATAGATACAGCCACGAACCAGTTCATGTGACATTTGCAAAAAAGAACCGAATCGATATTAGTTAGCTAGGCGTCTGTCCGGTGTCCTATTCGTCCTTTGGAATTGAAACTACAAAAGACAAAGGATTTGGTTGATATAATGATATCTTGTATCTAGGTATTCAAAGTTTATGTAATGTTCCACATCTTAAGGCGAGTATATCGCCACCATTGAAAAATTAATAAGTCTGGAGATATGGAACATTTTGAAACCTATGACCCACATTTTTAGTCAGACTATGTAAAATTTTTTGTATTAAAAAAAATTAACACTAAACCTCCTAGGTTCGAAATTATAACAGTGTGCTTAGTGTGAGTTTGACAACATTGTTCGAATGACTTCACCATCGAGTAAATCGAGTTGACATCAAACCTATCGACAACCGTATGCAAGCGAGTGCGAGTTACCATCAAAGCTAACCATAAAGTACGCGTTTGCTCACCGTGAATTACGTTCATTACTTTTCTTAAGTTGGTGTCACGTACGCGTCGTCCGATAAACCGGCCAAATAGAATGACATTTATATTCAGTGTTCTTATTGAAAGCGGCTGTCTATCAAAATTGTGTAGGTTATAACATTAGTGTATAGTCTATGGGCTATAAAGACTTTGATGTTTCGTGTTTGTCAGTATTGTTTGAATGTTAAAATGTTATTGTGATTTGAATTAATAATGGATTCTATTAATTACTTAATAAAAATGAGGACAAGTTGGTCCCAATTCGTTATGATGGTGACATTTATGGAGCCGTAAGTGTAATTTTTAAATCAAGTATTTGGTGTTTAACGAACTTAATTATGATCTGTGAACTTTGCAGAAATAAAACTAAATTTGTTTGGTTTTCAGTCTTGGAGACCTCGGCAAGCCTGCAGCAAGGCTGAGAGTATGTCATAATGTCACGCTCACTCGCTGGTGGTGGCGTGTGTGTTGGTTCCATCCAAAATGGTTGAGCTGAATGGTGATGATCCATGCGACATGTTCCTGAACGGGCGCCGTCAGTTGGGACTGGTTGTCTCTTATCTGCCACGATTAGTGTTTTTATCTTTTTATTACGGACGCTTTTAACGTGCACGTCTTTCTACATTGTTCTTACATGTATATTTTCAACATGAATGATGTAACCAATATTTTGATATAAAAGAGTGTCCGTGGAGTTTCTTGTGCCCGTTCTTGTCCATAGGAACCTACTACGCTTTGGAATGGGCGACTAGCTTCATCTTTCTGACTGACCAACCCCTTGATAATACAAAAGTGCGTAATTGGTTTATTTGAAATAAATGCTTTGACCTTGACCTTGAGTTTCAATATTGATAGGATGTTTAAGTACCCTTTCACAGCCAACGAGCGAGGGCGAGGCTTCATGTACTGTGTAAGTACATGAAGCCTCGCCCAGTGCCAAGCTAAATATATCTATATATTTAGTTATAAATGCATAACTAAATATACAGTAAAAAGTAGTGATGATGATGGTATCGTCCTATTGATAAAATCTTTAAATCTAATTTAATTTTATGATTTTCTAATATAGAGTAATCATATTAAAAATGATTTAAAGCTAAAATAATTATAATACTTAAGCCATGGCAATGACCAAAGAAGAAAAGAGAAACCAGTCCTAAGTAAATATGTATTAAAATTATTTTAGAATATAATAAAGTGCAACATGCTGCCTTAAATAAATAAATGAACCATTTATTTCAGGCGACATAGGCCAATAGATAAACACCTTAACATAAACATACATATTTGAATACAAACAAAACTTGTGTTAATAAAATAGACTTAAGACTATGTTAGTAGCACTCCTCTTTGCACTAGCTTGACTTAGTGCTGTCCTGTAGAACTTGTCCGCGGAAGCGACGGAACACCACGTCCTGCGGGTAAAAGTCTTCTTCCATGACGAGGGGCAGGTAACAGTTCGGTACATGCACCACTTCACCACGTCAACTTCAAGGCGTTCGCCTTGCGGCGCGCGGCGCGACTCCAGTAACTGCAACCTAGCTAGGCGTGTACCTCGTCTTCTGGCGCACGTACTCCACGATGTCCTCCGCCTTAGTGGTGTAGTGCAGGCGGGAGATGTATACCGGTGTGTTCGGCTTTGCGGCACGCAAGCTCATTTCGGCCTCCGCAGGAGCTTTGCCGCAGCGGTTCTTATTATTTCGCGATCGGCGCTTCCTCCTGTGTACCGTCACGAAACCCTCACCATTATCAGCCTTGTTCGGCGACTTCTGAGGCATAGGCTTCACCCTTGGCGCGCCAGGGACGCTCGCAAGCAAAATATCAACGTGATGCCATAGAACTTTGATCCACACAAGGAATTTTAATATAAAATACTTTGACAATTCACCACACTCACAAGGCTCTCACTACAAATCCTTCAGTGAGCACGTAAACGTATTCGAAAGTGAACGCGTTTGTCAAACGAGCTGTCAAAACTGTCAAAATTGTAACTCACACTCCCGTTAACACCGAGTCACGCTAATTTACGAGCTCACTTTCGAGTAGAAATCGATGGTCACCATCGACAAAGTAAAATAAAAAACTTACACTCACAATTTTTAGTTCTCGCGTATGGCACCAGGTGGCGCTGACCCAGCGCCATACAAATCTGAGTATACTCTAACGCGATGGTGAAGTTAGAAAAACTCACACTAAGCACACAGTTAACGCTATAAACGGCTGTTTTTGAAAAAAAAAATAAAGTGTTTTTCCAGACTTATTATTTTTTTTTCTCAATGGTGGCGCTGTTATGATAAATGATAAATGATAAATGATAAATGATTTATTTTCTGTAAGTAGGTTTGTACAAACACTTTTACACGTCAAACATATTTTTTTTTAAACTAGATGAGTTCGACGTTTCCTATCTGACTACTCTGAGAAGAAACGCCGAAACAAACTCAGAGGTCACAGTCTCTTTTAAAGTCCAGACATAATCTTGGTCAGATCATGTGAAGACCATGTAGATTGCAGTCTGAAATGGTCTTTTGATCAAAGAACCACACAGATTGAGTGGACCTGTCCAGTCAGTGCACGCATTTGTCAGTAATCGTGCAGCTCAACTCAAAACTTAAGGAGCTTAACGATTCGACGAACAATACCAAAGAAAAGACATTTGGGTAGGCCGCATAAATTACTCAAACTGTCACACTATAACTAAAACTGAGAAAAGGATAAAATAAATAAAAAACAATGATCCACGTAGTCTTCACATTCACAATAATCGTTAGTAGATCTACTCGACTTAGCAACGTATGATTTCATGTAAAACATAATCTGCTTAGCTATTCACTTCTTTTCGATACATTTCCGTGCCGAATCGAACATCAATCAATGTTATCAAAAGAGTCCAACTCTAGGCTTTTCACAAAATCCGAAACTTTTGTCAGTATGTTATGGGGAAGAAAACTGTCAAATTAGTTTTTGTTACTTTCATTCAACTTTTGTTCCTTTCATTCAGCTGTCAATGGAGTTCTTTAAGGTTGATGCGCCAGGGTAGCCCGCGAAATTCAAAATTTCTTACGTTTTTTGCAATTTGTAGATCAGTGTGAGCTTATATGTTGATTGAAATATGATTCGCGGCCGTAGCTAATATGGCTTTACAGAATTATAATCATTAGAATCAGCAATACAACTCCATAAGTTAGCATTTATCTCAAATCTAGCGATTTCATGAAATCATGAGGTTTGAGGTAAATGCTAACTTATGGAGTTGTATTGCTAATTCTAATGATTATAATTCTGTAAAGCCATATTAGCTACGGCCGCGAATCATATTTTGAACAACATACAAGCTTACACTGACCTACAAATTGCAAAAAACGTAAGAAATTTTGAATTTCGCGGACTACCCTGCGAAAGGTAGCCCGCTAAATTCAAATTTTCTTACGTTTTTTGCAATTTGCACGTGAGTGTCAGGTTGTACGTTGATTAAAATATGATTCGCGGCCGTGACTAATATGGCTTTACTGAATTATAATCATTATAATCAGCAATACAACTCCATAAGTTAGAATTGAGTCATCAATTTTTTTTGTTTATTTAATAATTTAATTGTTGGGGTCGGTTTCCAGTCTAATCCGACCTGAATTCTAGTATTTTACATGGACTGCCTATCTGACCTCCACACACTAACTGGATAACACGATACCCCTTGGTAAGACTGGTTCTTTCGGGATTCCGACGACCCGTAAACTACTAAAATTAGCACCAAAACAAGTCAAACTCACAGGCCTCAATAAAAAAAAGTCGCGAATAAGCACGTGCTCCTCCACTCGACAAAGTGCGTATTATATTATTCTATGATGCGTATTCAGGCACACAACAACATTAGGTAGTGTAAATAACATCGCGAATTCGCGATTGTTATTGTAGAAGTAACCTTGATCGATATCACAGTGAACAACATGTTTTTGACTTTCAAATTTCAGCCTAAATTTTACCTCGTTGATAAAATTTAATACGTAATTAATAATCTAATCTTTATCCAATCGTTGCGTCACGTTTTGTAAGGTGCGTTGACATTACATAATAACCTGCGTATTGCGTATGGTGAATACGCAAAGGTAGCCCGCGAAATTTAAATTTTCTTACGTTTTTTGCAATTTGCAGGGTCAGTGTCAGGGTTGTATGTTGATTCGCCATCATAAAAATATTACATTTCGGAAATCATGACATTTTAGAACAAATCTAAGTTGTAGTTCCAGAGATTAGAGCGTTCAAACAAACAAACTCGTCACTCGTACGAGGCTTTTGCTTGAGTGTTTTGTCTTTTTAGGGTTCCGTACCAAAATTGTAAAAAAGGAACCCTTATGGTGTGACTCAGTCTGTCTGTCTGTCCGTCTGTCTGTCTGTCTGCCTGTCTGTCTGTCTGTCTGTCTGTCTGTCTGTCTGTCTGTCTGTCTGTCTGTCTGTCTGTCTGTCTGTCACAGCTGGATATCTCAAGAACTACTAATGCTATCAACTTGAAATTTGGAACAGTTTTAGATGACGTTAACCCAACTATTTTGCAAATAAGAAAGAAATATTTTTTTTTTTTTTTTTGCAACAGGGACTGAAAGGGGTCTTAATAAATTCAAAGTGGGGCTACTAGGGCATGTGGGGTATCATATGAAAGAAAACTATTTGCACATTCTAAAACATTTTTTTAATTTTTTTTTAGGCCGCATAATTTTCGACTTTTTATGAAAAATGTAAAAAAAAATACCGTTCGGGCCCTTATCTCCGAAGTTTACAAAGATAAAAATCTGAAATTATTCTATGTGATAGAAGTTTATGTAAAGATTACAGGAAAAATAAAACGATGTCTCTAAATAGCACACTTTTTCAGAAATCGGAACGGAACCCTCGGTGCGCGAGTCCGACTCGCTCTTGACCGTTTTTTTTTTATTTTGTCTAATATGCATTTTATTTGTGCAGAATAAACAAGTTTTCTTTCTTTTTTTTTTGTCAGCTTTATTTTAATTGTAGATGTAGATAAAGTTCAGCACCTTAATTGCGTAACACACTATCAATAGAAATCTGTATCATTTTGAAGCAAATTGCTAATCCATTCATATTTCATATACCTACTCGAAAAATTTGTCTGCTTGACAACGAAACCGATACTGATTGATAGTGTGTTACGCAATTGCCCTGCTGGTTTCCTCACGATGTGTTTCCTTCACCGATGTCAGTAATAAAAAAAAATAAGTAGTACTTAGTTAAAAATAACAAAATAAAAATAAAGTAAAGTAAAAAAAACAAGCTAAAAAAGTTTAAAGAAAGGCTAAAGTAAAAAAGTAAATAGCTAAAAGGCTAGTAGTAAAAAAAGGCTGGCAAGGGCCTAAAAAATAAACAAAAACCTAGTAAAAAAAACCAAGTAGTAGTAGGGCTAAAAATAGCCAAAAGGCTAAAAAGTTTTAAATAGGCTTTCAAAAATCAATGGTTCGTGCCAAATTACTTTTTAGCATAGTGTTGAGGCCACTTGATAATATTATACAGTTTACAGTTAACGGTTGTTGACCTAACATCGTATCAATAAAATATATCTTTTTCGGTCATCGGTTTACGACTTGACACTGAATAATAAGCAGCTAATTCTACTACCTTTTCTGTATCAAAACCAATAACAAAACTCTGTTTTGTAAACATATCTACAACGTGGAGACAATTACAGGGTAGGGTCAAATTAAATTAGCTAGAAGAACTCCACAGGCGTGATAAGTAGAGATATGTAAACATGATAAAAAAAAGGATTTGATGTTGTTTTTTTTGTGGTCATCTACCGGCGCCATCGTCACTGATAGTGATAGAGGATGCGCAGTGGTAGCCCGCGAAATTATTTTTTTTTGGGTTTTTTGCAATTTGCAGGTCCGTGTCAGGTTGTATCTTGATCAAAATATGATAAAAATCATCAATACATCTCTCTAAGTTATTTCGTTCGTTCGACGAATCTGCACGAAATTTAACTTAGAGAGATGTATTGATGATTTTTGTGGTTAAAATTATATAATATAACATATATTACATAATTTTACGTTATTGCCGCGTATCATATTTTGATCAAGATACAACCTGGCACGGACCTGCAAATTGCAAAAAACCCAAAAAAAAAAAAATGAATTTCGCGGAGTACCGCTGCGCATCCCCCTTAAAATAAAACATCAGTTTAAAATATCAGTTTTTTTTAGTAAACCTCACAGACGTGATGGTATCGATATCTCAACACGATAGAAGAACAGATTTTATCAACCCGCACATTAAGTAACAACACTACCAGTGGTCATGGACCACAACAAATATGTGATCTACTTATTGAATTATATTAATTAGAATCAGTAATAGTATAATCCTCAAAATATGTCAAGATTTCATGAAATAGTCATTCAATAGGGTTCCTTGGTCGAAAGAGTTGTATTGATGACTTAAATGATTATAATTCTGTAAATACATACCTGTTACGGTCGCGAATCATATTTTGATCAACGTACAACCTAATAGGTAGGGTAGGGTACCTACTGACTTGCAAATTGCAAAAAACGTAAAAAAAAATGAATTTCGCGTATTTCCCTGGCGCTTTCGCTGTAAAGAAAGCTTAGAATGTAAACATCAAATCCTTAAACTCAGTCGGAAGGCAAAAGACGAGGGAATTTTAAGCGCAAAAATAATTTGGCCCTTCAAATCGAAATCCCTAAAACGTCCCCTGCACCCTAATTGCTAAATATGAAGCAATGAATTAGCAATTTGCTTCAAAATGATTCAAATTCCGATCAATAGTGTTACGCAATTAAGGTGCTGTTGCCAAGAGAATATTTTGGTTCTTCAACCCGCAGCACTTGCAAGGCCGAACTTGCACCGTCGAATGTTCCGAATATTTTTCGGGTGTAATAAAATTTTCCTTATCGCAAAAAAGAGTTGGCAACACGACTCAGAAAGCAAACAGACGGACCAATAAGAAAGGTTTGAAAATTACTGTACTTATCCGCTAAAATACAGGTTTATTCGAGAGTTCGAACACTCGACCGCAGATAAAGATGGTGGTTATCTTTGAAAAAAGTTAGTTAAGTACATAACATTGCCTGTAAGGGTCGGTCACCCATAGTACATTTCTTCAGTTATGTTTAAGTCCCATGTAATAGGGGGCGAGCCTATTGCCATCAACCGGGCACAACAAATCCAGACTCCGGGTTGCTACTGAGAAATTCCTGAGGACAAGAAACAAAGTTGAAGGGCCTGTTTCACCAACAACAATTTGTATGAAATTATCTGCTTACTTGAAAATTTTATACAAATTCTGGTTCCATTTTTGAATTTAAATAAATTCAAAAATGGAACAGAAGTAAGTAGTGGTTATTCGGACATCGTGAAATAGGCCCTTAAATAAAGTTGTTGTTTTTCATAATCAACAGCCAGTATGTTCTACAGTTTATCAATACAGGAATAGTATAAACTTTCCACGGCAACAGTCTATTTGTTGCCATTATTGTCGTAATCAATAGACGTGCGGATCACGTGTTTCTTTTTTATCTGGTCACAACATAAACAGATGACGTCACGCAAGACAAGTCTGAAGTTAGGAGGAATAGAATTGTAGGGAGATGTAGTGTTTTGTACCGTTGCAAAATTTCATTTCACTTTTGTTTACTTAGCAACTTGCAACAGAGTTGCATTCGCCAATTCAAACATAATTGAAGTTGTTTCAAGCTAAAAATAATCATTCGATAAAAGTCAGATCATTTATTTCAAATAGGTACCTAAATAAAATGCACTTTTGAATGTGAAAATTTACAAAAAAAAAAAAAAATGATGTGATTCTAATTCTAGTCGACCATTTGGTGGTTGCGCAAAGGTACCTCGTCCTCGTAAAGGGTCCTCGAAACGATCAATTGCAATTGTCAATTTTTACGTACCGTACTGATACACATTGATGCGCAAAATGATCGTTTACCAAATGCAATTGAAGCGATTGATAATATTATTACAATAGAAATTGATGGCAATTGAGCAGTTGCAATTGATCGTTTAGGGTCAGTTTGTATCTTGATCAAAATATGATTCGCGACCGTAACAAATATATTTACAGAAATACAGGGTGAAATTTAATTTAATGGAAGAAAATGGAGGAAGATGAATGGAGTGGTAGCCCGCGAAATTCATTTTTTTTTCAGGTTTTTTGCAATTTGCAGTCCGTGTCAGGTTGTATCTTGATCAAAATATGATACGCGACAGTAAAACATGTATTTTACATAATTTTAACCATAAAAATCATCAATACATCTAAGTTAGATTTCGTAGAGATTCGTTAGATTTCGTTCGTTCGACGAATCTGCACGAAATTTGACGCTGACCTGCAAATTGCATAAAACGCAAGAAAATTTGAATTTCGCGGGCTACCACAGCGCATCCCTCTTAATTGGGTTCTCTATTTGTAAAGAATGGTCACTATCTATGACCGTGACAAGTGCTGCTCTATCGGTCCACGCAGCCTTAATTATTAAGATCTTGATTAAAATAATTGAAGACATGAGTGGATGAAGGTGATATGTCGCATTTTTATTAGATTTTCGCTGTTCTATGCATGGATGATGGTGTTATGAACATACAAACATTTTAAACCTTAAAACAACCACGTTTGTGGCTATTTTAGAAATTCACTACTCGATGAAGGTGTCATAACATAATACACTATTATTTTTAATCAATATTGGAAGAATGTGGAATTGAATTCAATTCTTTAATTTCTCTCCTATTTTAAGGTTGGCGCCGCCAGACACCCTTATTGAATAAAAAATACATTAAAGGCGTTTTGAAATATCCTAAAATGTTTATGCGAAACTTTGAACTCAATTTTCTCAAAGCCAGAATTTTGCGACATATCATCTTCATCCACTCATGTGGAACAATTGTAAGGAACATTATAACTAAGTATTGAATGTTTTCGTTTCAGGGATGCATTTCTCTCAGTCAGTGGCCATCATTCAAAGTCAAGTGGGCACAATAAGAGGAGTACAAGTACTTTATAGTGATCAGGTGAGATGTAGACCTATTTATATGAGTTACTAATATAGCTTTAATAAACAGAAGGGCGAGGGAAGAAGGTGCTGGGCCAGTTCAAGACTGGTAGCCATTTTAAACCTATTGGAGACTCTGGGCACTTTAGGATACTGGGATTAAGAATGAAGGATACAAGAGCGAACGAAGTGAGCCCGAATTTTTTTGCACCCCGCCTCTGATAGCCCCCAGCTACGACGCCGGTAGGAAATAGGGGGCCTATGAATTTCGGGACCCTGGAAAAGACGGCCCTGGTAACTGCGGCACAAAAAAGCTATGGAGAAGGCTTATTACCAGCAGTGGGTATAAAAATAGCAGGTAGGAAAGGAACCATTGATTATTATGTCTGAACTGTGAAAGCGATTCATTCGTTTAGGACTAAACGTACTTAGGGTGAACTGAAATATTCAGTATAGATTGTAAAGGAGCTCGTGGCTAAGTAATAATAGCCGCACGGGTCGATCCATCAGGTTAAGCTACGCTTGCCGGGGTTGGTCCGTGGATGGGTGACCATCTTTACATACCGAGACTCCTCCGTGCCTCGGAAAGCATTAAGCCGTTGGTCCCGGCTGTCATTCGTGGATCTTTGACAGACGTTACGGGTCGTCAGAAGCCCGAAAGTCTGACAACCAGTCTTACCAAGGGTTATCGTATTACCCAGTCACTGGGTTGTGGAGGTCTGATGGGCAGTCGCTCCATGTAAAATACTGGTACTCAGCTGCATCTGGTTAGACTGGAAGCCGACTCCAACGTAGTTGGGAAAAGTTAGGCAGATTGATTGATTTTGATTGTAAATCGCGGTAATGTTCAAGATTGAAAAAAGGAACGGTTCGTCTAATGTCACCCGCACAATTCTACACCGCAAATAGTATACTTACTTAGTTTTAATTTTGAAAGCCGTCGAATAGAATCTTTCCGGCTACCTTATCTTTAAGCTGGTTAGTCTTTCTATGCCTACAGATAAAGTTATCTATTAGATAAACGTTTTGATAATCGTTACTAGGAAAGTTTGCAAAATGACGAATGGTGTTGTAACAATGTCTTGCATACTTTAAATTCCTGATTAAATTAATGTCTTTAATTTCATTATTATAAAAATTTAGAATAGTGAAAACAAAATAACAAATAGATTTATTCACGTGATTTGGAATCGCCTGACACTCCAATGTGGATTGCTACCTTGCTGGTAGTTCTTAAAAATAAGTTCTTCGTTCGAGTCCGAAGACATTCGGGCTATTCCGAAACAGACAATCTATCTATCTATATAAATAAAAAGAGAAGTCCTGACTGACTGACTGACTCATCAACGTCCGGGCCAAACCCTGAACCTAGAAAGCTGAAATTTTGCACAGATATTCCCTTTATAATGTAGACAAGGAATAAAGAAGGATTTTCCGGTAGGACGTTCCCGTGGGATATTTTCAGACCATCCATGCGGGTGAAACCGCGGGCAAAAGCTAGTATTCGATACTTGGACGAGTTTGGGGTTGTTTCCCAAAAGCTTCGCCGCAAGAGAGCGCTGTGTGTTTGTCAGTTGTCAAAGTCATCTTGATGACAAAGCGACCAATCGGCGACAAGAAAAAACACTTAGCGCCATCTCGCGGCAAAGTTTTCAGCATGGAACTCCATTGACAGGTGAATGAAAGTAACAAACACTTAGCGCCATCTACGCGGAACTAATTTGACAGTTCTCTTCCCCATTGCCCGTGAAATTTCAAGGACGCGTCACGTAGGCAAATTTCGTTACATGAGAGAGAAGAAAGATATACTTAACTCTCTGTCTCTCACACTAAATCTCTCTTAACCCCATTTTCTTTGAGCGTAATAAAATCGCGGCGGGATTTTATCGCGCACTGGATTTTCAACGCTCTGCTTAGCGCCGGGAGTTGAAAATCCAACAGTGTGTTTTTCGTCGCGCTGGGATGCACTCTGTTTTTGTTAGGTTGGATTCTCAACGCTCGGCTGAACAACGAGAGTTGAAAATCCAGTGCGCGATAAAATCCCGCCGCGATTTTATTACGCTCATGGGAACGCCGACTTATTCTTTATTTATAAAGAAGTTTCACCTATCACGTGTATCGGTGCTGCACGCGCAATATTTTTTTTTTTTATTAATGTCTCTCTAATAAACCTTTTTCTTTTTTCAGAACCCATTATCAGTAGACCTAGTAATAAATATGCCTCAAGATGGGATCCGGTTAATATTCGATCCGGTAGCGCAACGACTTAAAGTTATAGAGATCTACAATATGAAATTAGTTAAACTTAGGTATAGGTAAGTCTGATGCAAAGTTATTACTTTTAGAATTAATTGATGTTACGTATCAAGGCTCCCGTAGACAGACGCAACGCGACTAGTAGAACAATTTCTATGAAAACATGGAAATTGTTCTACCAGAATCGCATCGCTTTGTCGCGTCGCGCCTGTCTGCGATAGCCTTCTTGGAGTTGGAGGCGGTTGAGCCGAATCTCACGCGGGGGAGAGGGGGTCTCGGCATATATCACGTACTTAATTTTTTTTCGCAAGAAACAGTGTAAAATTGTGAGAAAACTGGGTACCTAATTATTATAAAAAAACTAGCTGAGCCGACAGACGTCCTGTCCCAATTTCAATAATTCAAAATTCCCATAGAAAATCCACTTTCAGTTTTCCCAAATTTCCCAATTTTCAAGGCAACTTTTACAATTTTTCTCTACATGAGAACCTTCTCCTGACATTAATAAACACAACAAAAAAAGAATTAGCTTAATTGTTCCATCCGTTTACGCGTGATGCGATGACCAAGGGAAATAGAGATTCACATAATTTATAGATAAGTATTATTAAAAGCAAATTATGTTTATTTAAATAAATTATTTTGTGAGAATACACTCACATACCTAAATATTTATTTATTTATTAAAGGACAACAAAATATCCTTATAATAAACTATTAAAAAAAAAACTAAATTAAATATGTAACTACTTAAATAAAAACATTAGTATTCCATCCAATAGAATCATTAGAAAAAATGTGCAAGTGTTGCGTCTAGACAGTACTGTCTGTAGTTAAAGCTCTCATTGTGCCACAAACGTGAGTGGAATATTAATTACTTTGTTACTGAACGCCACCAGGCTTGTAAACAAATTTAAATATTAATGTTGTGTTAGTAATGTGTAAAAAGCAAACACTGTTACAGGCTGCATTATGCTAAAGACCTGTGGAAATTATAAATTGAACATGTATGCAAATAAACAAACATGATCTCGTACACTTTGAACATTTATTTATTTATTTATTTATTTATTTATTTCCCACCATACAATTATCTTTACAGGTTTAACACCTAATGCGATAATGTAGACAACTATTATTTTTAACATGAATAAAAGCAACACCTTGTATTAATATTATGGAGATTATTAAGCTATAAGCAGTTGTTTTTCCATGGCTACTGTTAGACTTGAACCCCCAAAAAGCAAAAATGTCGCCGATTGTATATCTCACTGGCAAAATTAAAAAGTTTATTTTAACAGACAAAAAAGACAATTAGAACAGTTGTTGCTATTTAATTGGTGCTAGAAAAAGAAGCTTCGTTCGTAGAATTTCAGCTAATTTTTAAAAGACATTCTTTATAATTACATTTCATTCGAGCGTTTTCGAAATTCATAGTTTAAAGGCCTTAGGGCTATAATGCCTATAACGCTACAGTAAAACTTTTGAATTTGGTAGTTAACACTGGTGGTTTTAGGGTTCCGTACCAAAATGGTAAAAAAGGAACCCTTAAGGTCTCACTCAGTCTGTCTGTCTGTCTGTCTGTCTGTCACAGCTGAATATCTCAAGAACTACTAATGCTATCAACTTGAAATTTGGAATAGTTTTATATGACGTTTACCCAACTATTTTTCAAATAAGAAAGAAATTAAAAATTTTATGTTTTTTTTGTAACAGGTGCTGAAAGGGGGTCTTCATAATTCAAAGTGGGGCTACTAGGGCATGTGGGGTATCATATGAAAGAGCACTGTTTGCACATTCTTAAACATTTTTTAATTTTTTTTAGGCCGCATAGTTTTCGATTTTTGATGAAAAATGTAAAAAAAATACCGTTCCCCCCCCCCCTCCCCCTTATCTCCGAAGTTTGCAAAGGGAAAAAATCTGAAATTATTCTATATGATAGAAGTTTATGTAAAGATTACAGGAAAAACAAAACGATGTCTCTAAATAGCACACTTTTTCAGAAATCGGAACGGAACCCTCGGTGCGCGAGTCCGACTCGCTCTTGACCGGTTTTTTATATTTAATAGCACGAGAATGAAGTGCCTTTGGCTTTACATTTAAGTATGTATTTAATTACAGTTAGGCATTACAGTTACGCATTTCTATATTTGTATGAAACTAAATCACAGCTATAGTAAGTAACGTCATAAAACATTACCACAGTTACTATCTTCATTACAGTATCGCTGTCCGACCTAATGACATTATAATGTGAGCGACTGTTTCCATGTCCCCACTCAAGGTCAGGTTAATGTGGCTGTCCTCATTTGAGTCCGTCTTGAATGTTAATGTACTTCGGTGTTTTGATTTAAGGTTATTTCGTGGTGAGATTTTTAATAAACTAGCTGACCTGACAGACGTTGTCCTGTTCCAATTTCAATAATTCAAAATTCCCATAGAAAATCCACTTTCAGTTTTCCCGAATTTTCCAATTTTCCCGGCAACTTTTCCAATTTTTCTCTACGTACAAACCTTTTTCTCGACAATAATAAACAACAAAAAAAGAATTAGCGAAATTGTTCCATCCGTTCACGCGTGATGCGATGACCAAGGGAAACAGGGATTCATTTTTAGGGTTCCGTACCAAAATGGTAAAAAAGGAACCCTTATGGTGTGACTCAGTCTGTCTGTCTGTCTGTCTGTCCGTCTGTCTGTCTGTCTGTCTGTCTGTCTGTCTGTCTGTCTGTCTGTCTGTCTGTCTGTCTGTCCGTCTGTCTGTCTGTCTGTCTGTCTGTCTGTCTGTCTGTCTGTCTGTCTGTCTGTCTGTCTGTCTGTCACAGCTGTATATCTCAAGAACTACTAATGCTATCAACTTGAAATTGGGAACAGTTTTAGATGAGGTTTACCCAAATATTTTGCAAATAAGAAAGAAATGAAAATATTTTTTTTTTTGCAACAGGTAAGTACTGAAAGGGGGTCTTAAAATTTCAAAGTGGGGCTACTAGGCCATGTGGGGTATCATATGAAAGAGCGCTGTTTGCACATTCTCAAACATTTTTTTTCTTTTTTTTAGGCCGCATAGTTTTCGACTTTTGATGAAAAATGTAAAAAAAAATACTGTTTCCCCACCTTATCTCCGAAGTTTGCAAAGAGAAAAATCTGAAATTATTCTATGTGATAGAAGTTTATGTAAATACTAGCTGACCCGACAGACGTTGTCCTGTCTTAGCTATGAATATTCTAATGTAAACGCGCGAAGTTCCTGAAGGCGCAAGCTGAGAACATTTTGAATTGTTTAGGAAAACTTAATTTATATTAGGTCTTTACCTATGAAATTGCCGTTCTGCAGTACTGGCCATTTCTGACCCGACAGACGTTGTCCTGTCTTAGCTATGAATATTCTAATGTAAACGCGCGAAGTTCCTGAAGGCGCAAGCTGAGTACATTTTGAATTGTTTAGGAAAACTTAATTTATATTTTAAGAATGAACCTAAGATTTTTTGCTGAAAAGTAAAATACCGGAATAAATTTATACTTAGTAAAAAGTCAAGAACATGAAAATGATTAATTGGAGCCAATTAATTTGAAAAAAAAAATTGTTTTGAGTATGAATGTCAATGGCTATATGAGTAGGGGAAGATCAAGAAACGATGGATGGACTGTGTGAAAGATGATATGGTTATAAAGGGGGTGACTACCGAGATGACGACTAATAGAGAAGTATGGAAGAAAGGGACATGTTGCGCAGACCCAAAATAAATTGGGATAGTAGGTTGTTACCGTAGGCCTATAAAAATCTGAGGTTGTTACTTGTATCAAATCTCCACATATTTAGTACAGTAGTGTTAGTAAATTGACGTTATAACAATAAACTGTGTAGAAGTTTCTTTCATACAAACTTTGTCCTGACAATTACAAATACAACAAAAAAGAATTAGCCAAATACGTGCATCCGTTCTGAAGTGATGCGCGTACCTACATACATTCGGCAATTGATTTTTATTTTAGAATACTACATAAGTAGCTGACCCGCCAGACGACCTGTCAAAAATTCAATAAATCGAACGGCAGCAAAACAAATGAACAACTGATTATAAAATGAATTTGAATTTGAAATTCTAAAAAGAATGAAAGTTTCCCGACAGACATTGCCCTGCCCTTTCATGTATGAGAAAATGAATTTTCTTCATATTTTTTTGTGAATTTTCCTATGTTTTTAATAGTTATTCTGCTATTCGGGACGGAGACAAATACAACAAATCAAAAACCATGAAAATTGGTCCAGTAGTTCTCGAGTTATAAGTGTTCGAACAAACCCGACTTTGTTTTATATATATAGATTATAGGAAAAATAAAACAATGTCTCTAAATAACACACTTTTTCAGAAATTGGAACGGAACCCTCGGTGCGCGAGGCCGACTCGCTCTTGACCGGTTTTTATTTATATAGATTAGGTGATAATTAGATGTACTTCTTTCTTTACCGAATTCTTTGGAAGTTTAATATTATTTTACAGTGTAATTCGACTGTCATTCGTAGATCTTTGACAGTCGTTACGGGTGGTCAGAAGCCCAAAAGTCTGACAACCAGTTTACCAAGGGGTATCGTGTTACCCAATAACTGGGTTGTGGTGGAGGTCAGATAGGCAGTCGCTCCATGTAAAATACTGGTAGCTGCATTCAGTTAAACTGGAAAGCCTTTCCCAGCATAGTAGGGAAAAAGCTAGGCAGATTTTGACAGTGTAATTAGAGATATTAACTTTTATCTTATTATAGATATTAACGTTTATCTTTTTTTCTTTTTTTTTTTTTTTTTTAATGTGACATTTTATCTTATATATCTCAAGCATTTATTTCAAATACACAAATTACAGATACTTTTGAATTTTCAAGAGGTCGGTCAGTCAGCAAGATGAAGCTAGTTGCCCATCCCAAAGCGTAGTAGGTTCCTATGGAGAAGAACGGGCAAGAAACTCCACGATAAAATATTGGTTACTTTATTTATGATAAAATTATACATGAGAGAACGATGCAGAACGTTAAAAGCGTTCGTAAGTAATAAAAAGATTTTAAAAAACAATAAAAAAAAAAAATAATAAAAATAATTAGTACCTAAATTTAATTAAAATAAGCCGTGGCAGCTAAGAGATGACCAGTAGCCCCAGAGTAGGATATAGCATAATGCTTAATTCTCCGACTTACCTTCTAAAATGTGTATTGTGTAATCAATTACAATTTTGATCACGTATCTAACAGACACATAACACGGCAGTAAAAACTACGTGTGGTTTATTATTATTGCCTCTTTGCTCTCATAAACTTTAACTGTTAGCTTTTAAAACCATTTCGGCCTTCAAATCCTTCTACTTTAAGCTTTAAGATTTTTGGTAGGGGGAAATCTTATGGTTTTGCGTCACCGACATGCGACATTCTATGCATAGTTTTCACTTCGGGCGGCAGTCCGTATATGGTTGCCTATTTTTTTTTGCCCTAGCCATCTTTGGTGACCAAAGTACCTAATTCAAATCACAATGTTATCCATGCTCTTAGCCCCTTTTCACACGCTCTGACTGCCGGATAGTCCGCGACGCGGTCCGGGTACCCGAAACACAACGTACAGTGAGAGCTCCCAATGATAAGCCGGGTAAATTGTGGTAGAATACGCTTGAAAGCTTACATATACTTACCCGTACCGTACCCTTGCCATTTGTGTAAAAAGGCTATTTGGTCAATTCTGTTGAGTTTTCGAGGTTTATCATTAAAAATTAAAAGAAAATCTATCTATCTTCTTCTTTCTTCTTATATATAATTTCTTTTTTGCTATCCGTTAGTCTCACTAAAACTACAAAACGGCTTCACTGATTTGATTTTTTTTTTGTATTGTGTGCTCTAAAGGGGTAGTTTAAAAGAAAAAAAAAAATGAATTTTTGATAGGACAACGTCTGACGGGTCAGCTAGTTCGTAATAAAAATAAGTAAAATCTTACGTTGATTCAACGTGCTGTCGAAAAAATGTATGGCCATGTTTCTTGACAGTGCGTCGAACCGACGTATTTTTTAAACACTTCATCTCAATACACACACAACTTAACATCACGCCTGTATTCCCCGAAGGGTTAGGCAGAGGTGTACCTATAGTACACCCACATTTCGCCAGATATGGTACAAGTCCCATGTAATAGGGGGCGAGCCTGTTGCCATCAACCGGGCACAGATCCAGACTCCGGGCCGTTTAAAAATATCACCAATACCACTTTGCCCGAGCCGGGAATCGATACCCAGGACTTCATGCTGAGCAATAGCGCTAGCGACCACTAGTCCAGCGAGGTAGTCGTCTTAATGTATAGTATAATATGGTATTTTACTCAATAGGAGAAAAAATCTAAAAATATAGTATTTAGATAGCTTAGGCAAAAAGTAGTCGGAAAATGTTAGTTTTAGTTCATGAAATAACAACTTAATGAAACAGTTCATGAAATAATAAATTTTAAAGTTTTCAGTTTTTTTGATCTGTTTTCTAACACCATGAAAGTAGCTGCCATGTTATTACGTCATACCGCTGTGTAAATTAAAAAGTGTTAATGTCAACTGATCAGCGTATATAAAGTGTTTGTTTACACTGCCAACTGACGTCATGACCACAGAGCAATATGGCGTCCACTGCGTCCAGCGTTTTCGCGCGAAATTTGAAAATGTGAAATTTAAATGCATTTTTATGGCACTTATCGATTGAATAAAAGTTTTGTGTTTTTTTAAGTGGCTTATTAGCGCTATAGAATATAATTGAGACACCTTTCAAAAATGGGTGTAATACCCTATTAGCTAAGTAGTTTATTTCAATGTTCCAGTGGCATGTGTTTCAACTCCCCGGAGATCTCGCCGTCGATCGAGCAGGTCGAGCACTGCTTCGGAGCGACGCACCCCGGCCTCTACGACTCGCAGCGACACTTGTTCGCGCTCAACTTTAGAGGACTGTCCTTTTATTTCCCTGTTGATAGTAAATTTGAGGTAAGATCTTGTTAATTTAAGTTAAGAGGATATATCGAAGCGTAATTTAGCTCGGTGTGTAAGTGAAAGGGCGTTATGGCTGTCGGAACTCTAAAAACTTTCGAACTTAACAAGCACAAATCCTTAGAGGCAACATCTGGTCCTTTGACCCTACAACTACATACATAGATTTGGTCCTACCAAATCTAAACTGAAATAAAATAGAAGTCTTACTCCTTAAAATAGACCTTATATAAAAAAAAAAAAAAACAGTGATGCACCGGTATCGGGAACAGGTTCCAAGCTACGGGGCGGCGCGGCGGTCAGGGCTCCTGAGAGAGGAACCTCCTAACAATGCGAGCCGTGTCCAAAATTGCCGCTTTCTGAATCAAGCCCTTAATTCAGCTGCCCAACGAGAGCCTCCTTAGGTGTTGGTCGAGGCTCTTGGCCATACGCCAAGCCATTGGCTGATACGACTGTGGGCACAATGATCGCTGAGTCCACATGCCACATTAATTCATATTGTTGTTTCCAGCCTGGCTACGCTCACGGGTTAGGCTCCCTACAGTTCCCTAACGGCGGGTCACCCGTCGTTTCGCGAACCACCATCTACTATGGATCTCAACACCAGGTCAGTAATCTATATATATAAAAGAAAGTCGTATTAGTTACACTATTTATAACTCAAGAACGGCTGAACCGATTTGTGGGGAAAATTGTGGGGAGGTAGCTTAGAAGCAGGAGACGGACATAAGATACTTTAAAAAAAACGCATAAAACGTGGTATAACAACGGCTGGACCGATTTAGATGAAATGGGTTCCTGGATGGTTTGAAAACACAATTGGACCCGTTAGGTGGCGCTGCAGTCGGGTTCTATGATCGTTGAGACAGGACAACGTCTGTCGGGTCCGCTAGTATCTTCATAAACAAGACGATAGAAGAAAGAATCAGCATTCGTAAACAAAAGGAATTTCTACGATTCTAGTGCACAGAAACAAAAGCTGATTGGTGATTGGCATTATAAATGTAAGATATACGTAGGGTTAATATATTATTATGCCAACGGCCTTGAGTGGTTGGGGCAGCATAGCTTGCGTGTTCTGTGCTGAGCTCACGCAACGCGTCGTACGTCCACCCAGTGATAGGACTCGCCCGTCAAGGAGCGCTGTCCCAAATTAGACGCGTTATTAATTTATTATGCATGAAACAATAAACCCGCGATGGTTTATGTGGTATGTTCAACGTTTTAACAAATATAAACAGTTTATTGTTTTATAAACAATAAAAAAGACGTATACTAAAAGATAAATAAATAAATAATCTTTAAAATGGTGATGGTTTCATAAAAATACGCTTGATATTTTTTGCGTGATTCTCAGTTTTTATCTGCGTTAGACATAACTTTAACAAATTAATTACACTATGTAATATAAACATAATCTAAAATATTCACATAGGTATTAAGTTATTAAGAAAATGCACTAATTTACCATGTATATTTTCCAAACCATTAACACTACTCGTTTAGACGTGATTTTCAATATAAAATCATTAAAAGTCGGTTTTCGTCGCCTTAACATAGTTTTATTAGAGCTTGTCTGCTCTGAAATGACGCGCCCCAATACTTAAATGTGTATACGTACAGTCAGCAAGAAAAGTCGATTAACACTTTCAGTTTTTTTAATCTTAATTATTAAGCGAAATATTTAATTCAAATCGGAACAGAAGTACTTAAAATTTTAAAAACATTAACTCTTAACAGTTAAACGATAAAAAACTGTTTACCGAATCATTTTAGATGATATCAAAAAGTAGCAGTGTTAACCGTCTTCTGTTGCTGCCCGTACACTACGGTAAATAGGGTAGTGGGGCGCGTCATTTCAGAGTGGACAACCTCTACATGAAAATGGATATCCTCGACTTAAAACTCAGACTTTATATTGTTCCCTGGTATGGTTCGCATCCTATTTAACTCTTTGGGGAACTGTTATGCTAATTATTGCATACTATTTGCAGGCTAGCAGTACAAGCAGCGGCAGCGTCTGCGGGGCGCCGCTCCCGGAGTTACCTCTCTCCTGCTACCGACACCAGCTGCACCTCCGTCGCTGCGACGTACTGCGCACTGCCACCGGCACGCAGGGACTGAGGCTGCATATGTTCACTGAAGGTGAGTAATGCACTGCTAGTACAAGAAGCCACGACATCAACGGCGACGTACTATCGACAAAACGGATGCCTTTACACCTTAAAGTTGATTCATTGAAAAAACCCTGCCTCTATTGTCCTTTGTTTTACTTTGTCATAAGTACAATTGCAGCTTGCAAGCAAAATTGAATCAGAATTGGAAAGGCCTAGCGTTAGTCGATGGTACAGAAGGTTATAACAAACTGTCAAATTTCTCCAAATTATGTTAAACCTTATAAGGATGATGTTTATGTTCAAAATCGAATAAGAAAATTTGACAGTTTGCAAGTTTTTGTAGTAACTTGACGTGTTGTTGTGTGTACGTGAGCTTCATCAACTAGGTACCTCACCAAAAGACATGCAACTTCAAATCCGACATAGCTGAATAACAGCTTTTTGTACTTTTACAAAACATTTTATAATGAGTACAAGCAACGATAGAGAAGAACATTTAAGAAATGTCAACGCCAACAACACCACCGAGCTCACAAGACGAATACAAGTATTCGTCTTGTGAGCTCGGTGGTGTTGTTGGCGACGCGACCTGGCTGCGCCGCCATGGCATCCTGGTAAGGTATGGCTCTTAATGTCAAACCTTTTGTGGAGTATACTTGGCTCTTTGGGCTGCTTTCAGCGATTTCACAAGCGCAACAATTTATTTTACTTTTACATAAACACGCCTATGAAGTTGACAGGCAACCATAGACGAAAAAATGCAATACTCCATGGACGCTGATTTTTCTTTAAAATAAAATGTCAACGTGTTAAATCGATTAAAACTTCTTCGTAAAATAAAGTCGATTGTTATAAGAAATCGGATCGGTAACTCGAGGTGTCAAAAGTAAAATAAGTGGTCGGAAAGGGTATAATAAACATCGTCTGTAATTAACAAACGTCGCCTTCTTAATTTGAGCCTTCATTCTTGTTTCCGCTCAGGTCCCAACCGCTCCCTGACGGAAGGCGGCGCGGGTCGCTCGGTGTGCCGCGTGGTGCGCTTCGGCAGCTCGGCCCAGCGGGTGTGCGCCGCGCTGGGTGCGCCCGCGCGCACCTACTACAAGGCCGACGACAAGATGCGCATACACCGCCCCACCGCGCGCAGGCGCCCTCCCCCCGCTTCCGACTACTTCTTCAACTACTTTACGTTAGGACTGGTGAGTATTAATACCCGTCTTTGGCGACCCCACCTTGGTGACTCCACTGACGCCCCATCCCCGGTGCTTGATGGACAAGCTAAAGTGCGGATTTGCTGAGTCACGGCAGCACGATGACCGCGGGAAAAGAGTTCCTGGAAGGACTTGGGGGACGCCTTTGTTCAGTAATAGGACAGTATAGGCTAAGTAAAAAAAAAAAAAGTGGTTGCCTACCTGGGTTTGAACCACGAGGAGGTAACGACCCCGGAGCAATGGTGACCTCTGCAATTTATTAAGAGCCCATAATACCTCAGCTTTTATCTCCCTCGCACGATACTGCTCGCGGACTGAGTGGGGTGCTGGGCGCCGATAGCTTAGGTAATTGCTTTTTACGTTGAAAATAATGCTAATTTGAAAAAAAAAAGTTTCATGATCTATTTTTAAGTATTAGGACTTTACCTATGAAATTGCCGTTCTGCAGTACTGGCCATTTCAAATCAAAATAATTTTTGTTTGGCTAAGAATTCTAATTTCAAATTAATTTTATTTTAAAAACATGGATTTTTTTTTCCAAAAGTAGTCATTTGTTAATTGATTAGTGTTACATTTTCATCGCATTTCAATCTTTTTCGTCATCATGGATACGTTAAAAATTCGAGTAATTATGGAATATGAGTACTGTGAGGGCTCGAACCTCACAGCGGGAGGCTAACTACGTTATAAATAAATAGACAGTAATGCACTGAAGAAATGGGGCTGAAGCCCGCTATATTAAATCAGAATCAAATTATAATACACTCCCTAGGACCTACGCGGAGCCCTAGCTATCCGCTATCTGTCAATCTTATAAAAAAGCCACCATCACTTTTTTATAAGAGTATTCGATGTTTGAATGATCGTCAGCCAGTTATCCATACTATGGCTTGTACACAGCAAAACCTCTACATGAGCTACGCCCACTCTTGAATAAAAGGATTAACGTAGTCAACTTCAAAATAAAACTTTTATTCAGACCAAGACATTCGATCATACAGACAAAACCTACCTAAACCTAAAAAATAGACACTCTACCTAACTCCGGGAAAACGGCGACAATTCGAGGTTTCGTATTTATATATACAGGCTTAGCTCTGGACAAACGAAACGCGAAAAACTAACACTATGCTAAGTGTCAGTCAAGTTAATATTAAAATGTGCCATTGTGAACTCAAAAATATCGCATTTATCCAGTCTGAGCCCCGTCAAACAAAACCCAGAGGGAAAAGAATGACGTACCCCCTACAAAACAATACGATGTGACAATTCACATCAGCCCAGAAGGGGTTGAAAATCTAAAGAACTCAACATCGTGATTCATTAATCCATCGGACAGTATCGAGCCAGAGGGAGGAATGCGCCAGGAAGTTAAAATTCTAACGCAGAACCTAACTCATGTTCAATCTCCAGCAAATTCAAAGAAAAATATCGCGTAATGTCAACACTGAACCCTTACGTATTATTACTGGTCCATATTGACCAAACTGTGGATCCTCTGATATAAACTGCACCAATTGTGTCAACTCAACACACTTTGCAAGGACTATGTCCCGTCAGCAAAGCTGGTTACAACTCATACCAAAGTCACCCCCCCTCTAGAAGGTATTCACAGTTTCTCAAAACTTCCATTACTCCTAATACGTCATACTAAAATACTGGAGGATGTTCATGCTAATCTGCCCTATCGACCCGTAACGAAGCGACGTTGTCGTAGGCGTTCAGGCTTTTTTATAAGAGTATTCGATGTTTGAATGATCGTCAGCCAGTTATCCATACTATGGCTTGTACACAGCAAAACCTCTACAGTACCGTCGTGGCAGCAACGCGGCACAAGCGGCACGCAACATCAACGACGTTTACGGAGCTAACACTACAAACCAACGCACCACGTGTTATTGGTTTGCTCGCTTCCGTTCTGGAAATTTCGACCTGAAAAATGAACCTCGCGGTCGTCCGAAGACTTTGGTCGACAATTACGAATTAAAGGCGATTGTGGAAGCTGATGATACACAATCTACGGCTGAATTAGCAGCAGCTTTCGACGTTAGCGTCAAAACAATATTGGTCCATTTGCGTCAAATTGGCAAGGTAAAAAAGCTTGACAAATGGGTGCCCCACGAACTAATGATCGCCAGCGCGAAGTACGCGTCGAGACGTGCCTTGCACTGCTCAACAGACACACAAATGAAGGAATTATGAACCGCATTGTTACCTGCGATGAAAAATGGATTCTGTTTGATAACCGCAAGCGCTCAGCAAGTTGGTTGGATCCTGGTTCAGCACCTAAACAATGCCCTAAACGAAAACTTACCCCTAGAAAAGTGATGGTCACTGTTTAGTGGTCTAGCGCCGGTGTGATTCATCACAGCTTCTTACCAAACGGGGTGAGCATTACTGCAGATGTGTACTGTGAAGAACTGAACACAATGATGGAGAAGCTGGCACATCTCCAACCAGCATTGGTCAATCGCTCGTCTCCGCTGCTCCTGCACGACAACGCGCGACCTCATACTGCACAGCAGACGGTCTCCAAGTTGCAAGAACTGGGGTTGGAAGCTCTCCGTCATCCGCCCTACTCACCAGACCTTGCGCCTACAGATTACTACTTTTTCCAGAATTTGGATAACTTCTTGGCGGGAAAAAAATTCAATACACGAGAGGCAGTACAAAATGCCTTTGAAGAATTTGTTGCCTCCCGACCAGCTGATTTCTTTAAGAAGGGCATCAATAAACTGCCACTGCGTTGGCAAAGATGCATTGATTGCATGGGTGATTACTTCGATTAATACAAATAAAAAATACATGAAAAAAATTCGTTTAAATTTTTTCATACAAAACGGCAATTTCATAGGTAAAGACCTATTATTTTGTGAATACCAGCGGTTTATTGTTCGGTATGGAGGTAACTTTGGATTTTTTTTTCTATCGAGAATATGGAATCGTGTTTTCGTGAAACATAACATTAATTCTCAACGTTACCACAGATTAATACAGATGGGACACTCCACAAAATCATTTAAATAAGAAGCGACTCTTGCTACGACACAATAAAGTGCAATTCAGGTCGCACAACGCTTATTACCTACAGTTATATTCAACTACAAGTTGCCTCTCTTTCTATCGCGTAACACTTATACCTTCTGACCTACTGAATTAGCCCCGCGGACGGGGCCTGCCGAGTACTTGTAGCTTCATACCTAAACTGCGGAGTGTCCCATCTGTATTAATCTGTGACTTTACCATATATTTATTTCAAAATTAATACTGCAGTATTTGCGACATAACGGAGGCTCATGCTAAGCCATTTGAGTTAGTATAAGCTCTTAACCCCTCAAGTGTCTGAGTTTGGCTAATTTTAGACCCAAAACCCCAGCGAGGGGGAAGGGTTGGGTGTTAGTTGCGAACCCCATAGGTTCACAACTACTGATGATGATATGTTTTCCATCGGATGATGTTTTTTTACGTTAAATTTTTGTGTAAAGTTTTGTCCTTTTGCACACTTGGGGTGCATTTGACACGCGAGGGGGAGGGGGAGTAAGCTGCGAACTCCATAGGTTCACAACAAATGATGATTATTGGTTTTCCATCGGATGATGTTTTTTTACATTTATATGTGATATAAGCTTATATACCTAACAAAAAAAGGGTTTTTCTTATGCACACATGGGGTGCATTCGACACTTGAGGGGTTAAGTTATCCGTATATTTCAGGACGTGCTATTCGACGCCCGCACGCACCAGGTGAAGAAGTTCGTGCTGCACACCAACTACCCGGGACACTACAACTTCAACATGTACCATCGCTGCGAGTTCGAGCTCACCGTGCAGCCCGACAAGTGAGCTTTTACTCTTTATGACGTCACGTAGCAGGACTTGGGACTATAGTCTTTCCAACCATTGATGTTACTTTTGACATAAGCACGCCTATAAGGTTCCTTATTTATTGATAGGCAACCATAGACATCATCTGCCTAGCGTTTTCCAAACTATGTTGGGGTCGGCTTCCAGTCTAACTGGATGCAGCTGAATACCAGTATTTTACATGGAGCAACTGCCTATCTGACCTCCACAACCCAGTAACTGGGTAATACGATACCCCTTGGTAAGACTGGTTGTCAGACTTTCGGGATTCTGACGACCCGTAACGACTGTCAAAAATCCAAGAATGACTGCCGAGACCAACGGCTTAACGTGCTTTCCGAGGCACGGAGGAGTCTCGGAAAATCTAGATCCGCGCCTGCACGTTTACACCCTTTGGGTACGGAACGGTAAAAATTACATACCGAAATCGGTTACAATTGAGATCAAATATATTTTTTGGAACCCATGGCGAAGAAGTTAATGATTCACAGCCAGTTGCAAAAACGAACTTTAGTTTAATGGAGACTATAAATTCATGCCATCCCTTTTATTATGTATCAAAAAGAAAGTGACGGCATCAATATTAACATACTGAACATCATTATTAGTCACTCCAAACTGCCAAGACTCTTTCTGAATAGCTGATCCAGTATGAACATACTTCATCACACGACCAGGAACACTCATAATTCTACGCAAAGGTGGAGCACGAAGACTCCTACGACAAGCTCGACGCTTGGGACGCCTCATCATCCGACGATAAGCATATTATCTCTTGAGACCACGGGGGCGAGTCCTCTTCCACCTTCGGAACAGTCGTCCGAATCGCCTCCCAATTTATAAATTATTTTTCAATTTTTAAATATTTAATTCATCAATTTTTTGTAGTAGCTCACAGTTAGTTTAGGTATAATACTGCATTGTTATGGAAGAGCGGAGTCTCCTAATACAGGCATTGTTTGCTTAAAGGGAGAATCCAAACACGTATTTAAAATGATGCTAATTGTGCCAATCAACGATTTGATTTGATTTGATTTGATTAAACGTTTCTGCAACTCACCGTTTGACTAATTTTAATACCAATACAAACGAACCATCTCCATTTCCTCAGGTGCGAAGCCAACTCTCTCGTAGAAAGTCGCGGTGCAGTCTGCATCACAGCGTACAGCAAATGGGAGGTAGTGTCGCGAGCCCTCCGCGTTGCCGAGCGGCCCGTCGTACTGAACCGCGCCTCTTCTACCAACACAACCAACCCTTTCGGCTCCACCTTCTGCTACGGATACCAGGACATCATATTTGAGGTAAGACGTAGTTTTAGAAAAGTTGTCATGTATATTTTAAAAAGGGAACGTCTGAAATCAAGAGTGCTGTCGAATTTTGTCACCTATCTCGCTCACACGGGACCAAATTTTTAAAGTTTTTAATGAAAAGATGTTTTTTTGAAAAATGTAATAAATTAAACGACTATTATAGTGTCCCACGACACCTCTGACTTTTTTTTTTACTTTTCACAATGTATTTTGTACACACATCAGCAGGTCAAGTTACTACAAACTGTCAAATTTTCTCATTCGTTTTTGAACTTAACCGTCATCATTTTAAGGTTTAAAATCATTTGGAGAAATATGAGTGTGGTATAGCCTGATGTGCTGTTGTCTGTACATTGACGAGAATTTATTAGGCGGAAGTTAACAGATATCTTACCGTACCTACTACGTCACTACTTTTGAAAAAAAAAAAAAACAGCACCAGCGTAACGCGGGCTGGACCTAGTGCGATACTGCAATTTTGTTCCTTATTGCGTCCTTCTTAAGGATCATATTCTAATGTTATGCATCCTTTCAGGTGATGTCCAACAACTACATAGCGTCGATCACGCTGTACCAGCCCGAGGGCACGCGGCCACGTTACGCCGTCAACTCTATCGCGTGACATAGCCAGGTAATAATCAACTTTATTTCTTTAGGTTTAGGGTTCACTTTAGATTGATTTTTTTTTGTGTGAGATTTTTTTTTCATAGCGAGTGAGCTAGAGTAAATTTTGTTGCGTTATTTACTGATTGAATGTTTTTTCCCGCACAGGGATCTCCATGCAAAGGTAACAAATACACGTCCTGAACGATTTCGGTTGTCAGTCACCACACTAAACCTACACCCGCGTGGTTCCCCACACAATCTCGAAAATGTTCAACTTTCTACATTAAAAAAAAACTACTTCAGCCGAAGTGACTACATATCTTTACCACGAAGCACCTAAGAGGAAGCAGTATTTTTAAAAATGTGATAAAAAAAACTGTGAAAAAAAAAACTCGAAAAAAGTGAGTGACAGATCTCAGACGGTGTGTTAAGTCTTATTTAATTCCTTAGACGGACTACATAGTTAATGTTTTTATTTTTAAGCTTAAATAAGTTGGTATATTTCAAAAATGAACATTGATTCTTAAATAATAGTCAAATGTGTTCTTGTAAGTTTTACTTTTTAATCTCATAGTGCAAGAATAAATTGTCTATGGCAAAATGTTCTTGCACGGTGACCTCGGGATTATAATAATAATTAGTAAAAAAAAAATATGGAAAAAAAACTAGTAATAGACTGTGCTGTAAATATTTTTGAGAATTTGATGAAAATTAAAATTAATAATATGA
Organism: Cosmia trapezina; assembly: GCA_905163495.3. Classification (NCBI taxonomy): domain Eukaryota; kingdom Metazoa; phylum Arthropoda; class Insecta; order Lepidoptera; family Noctuidae; genus Cosmia; species Cosmia trapezina. Next base: position 14,168,425 of record LR991040.1, on the reverse strand, counting down.
AATTGATGTATTTTTTCTAAAGAGAAATGATTTTTCGATTGAGACGTTATTAGGTAGGGCGTGTGTGAAAACAAAAATGTGCAAAAGTATTTTGTCAGCACCACAGATTATAATGAGTTTGTGTGTAACTTGTGTTGTCCAACATTCTGTATAATTTATTACTATCAGACATTTTATTTCGTATATTATGTTAATTTAATTTAAAAAAAAATGTTAAAATTATTTATGTATTAAAATATTGACAGATATTTGTTATAAATTATTGTTTTGCGAAAAGAAAATTCGCACAGTGTGCGCCTTTTCTGAATTTCTTAGAAATAATTGTATTGAGATAATGGCTTTTGAGAGATGCTTGGAGAAATATAAAATACACTTCCGGACTTCTAAATCTAGCCACGCTGCAGTTTTTTTTATAGAAGTCTATATTTTAAATGGTCGTGAATTCAAATTCGGAATACTGCTTGTGAACTTTTTCTAAAACTCATCATTATTTTGATGTTTTAGGTCTTTATACCTCACATGGAATCGCACGGTGGCTCGATTTAGGAGTCCGGGAGTGTATTTTATATAAAGTAATTATTGCTGTACGAATGTGGGCGCGAAAGAAACACTTGAAAATAAAAATAGTCACAACGTTAGCCTACGATAAAATGGCTTCTTAAAATTTAAGGTGTGGTCTTTTTTATTAATAGGCATGTTTCTTCTGACGGCTCTCAAATACTGATTTTATGAAGTACAAAATTTATTTTTATTAAAAATAATTTGCGATATTTTTTTTAACGTTTAAATATAAATGATGTCTCATTTTAACTGACAAAACATTTTAGAAATGTCTTGTTGTTTTTTAAGAAATTGAAATTCAAGAAATATGTAGATTTTATTTTTGAAATTGTAAATTTAAGGTTAGGTTTTTTAAATTAGGATTATGGCTCCAGTACATAATGGTCAGTTTTGGGCATACTTCAAAGTTCAGGGATTCATTTAAAAATGAGTTCATGAAAGCTATATGATTTTATTATTTTAACGACTATTATTAGTTCAAACTACGACCCGTAGATGAGCGTCACATATTACAACAATATATGTTTGTCTCCTTATATTGCGCAGTCCTTTTTAATTAACAGTTCAGCAATGATTACTTGTTAAAATATTTTTTGCACAATATTTAGAGTTTTCTCAATATGTAGCAAAAACGGCTTTAACCAATATCTTGCTGAACTATTTGTACACAAATGGAATATTGGTCTGTGATGGACGTTGGAGTATGTCCAAACCATGGGCCATAATGCAGTAGACATCATACAGCCATAGACAAATCTTGGCTATCAGATGACGCACGCTATTCTACATAGATTATTAAAAAAACTTTTGACAACAAACCTCTTTGGTGACAAAATGCTTACAATTTCTAGTGCCAATGACGTTTCGTTCAAAATTCATTGTCATTTCGGTAATAATGAGCTTATAGTAGGCTACAAAATAGCAGGAGGTGGTTGTGATGTTATTACTATACTGCTGTTACGGCAATATGACACTTTAGCTTCGGTAAGGTTTAAATGTTGCTTAGATTTGCATTTGAACCGATTTTTTGAAAAAAAAAAATCAGTTGTATCCGCCATTTTTGTTTCCTAACTCCTATTGTCATCAATAGAGGGCGGTAGTACTTAGTAAAAAAATGGTGACTACACTACAAATCAATAAAAGTCATACAATAACATACAATAATTTCATAGCAATATTTTTACCAAAAATCGGTTCAAAAGTAAAATTAGTATGTTTGTTCTTGCACAATTTGTCACTTGTGTGATTGTCGAGTAATGGCTGTGGTGCCATATAACAAGAAAAAAAAATTAAAAAATTGACATAATACAATAAAAAAAGTATTAAATTTAAGGTAGCTCTATGCTACGTTCTAGTTCCGTGTGTGTGAATATTTTGACATGGAGTAGCTATTCCTAATGTAATTTAAGTAATGGATCTTAAATAAAAAATAATTTTAAAAAAAATAATAAAATAATATAGACTTGGCGAAATGTGGATGTACTATGGGTACACCTCTGCCTAACCGTTCGAGGAGTACAGGAGTTATGTTAATATATACTTATTTCTGTGTTCTCAAGGTTTATAATATTGATGCATCTATCGAAAAAAGAAACTAAAATAAGAACCTAAAGAATGCGAGATTTCTTAATATGTATCGGTTCAACAAAAAAAAAAAAAACGTGAAAAGGCGGGAACTTAACTGTCAAAATATTCGCACAAACGTCAACACAATTATTTTTATATCGATTAGCTTATTTCGTCACTCGATGACGTGTATCGATTCATACGTCACTTAATGATTATATAACTATGTCAGCCTTGTTGGTTACGCAATGTTATCGCGAATTATATTCATTACGAATTTAAATTTTTATCTTTTTATTTTGCGACGTCTTTGATGGCAGCGTAATACACTTTTTATATTTTATCATTTGACCATTGTTGCCATAGGAGTTTATCCTTTAAATTAAATAAAAAAATCAAAGAGCTTATCCCATAAACGGAAGCTTTATGGCAAAAAAAGAAAGCATCAAAACTAAATGATTTATTCGCTTTAAAAAAAAAACTTTGCAATGATTTTCAAACACATTTTGGATGTAACACTGATAGTAAATTAAATCCTATGTAGGTAATTAGTAAAAAATTTACTTATTGATAACTATCGACCCGCCCCTGTTTCGCCAAAAGTTTACAACTTGACTAAACATCGGGATTTCTTTATTATTATGTGGTTTACTATTAAAGTAAACACATAAACCATTCGGAATAAGTTATCTAAATAATTGTGAAAACCGCATCAAAATGCGTTTAGAAGAACGACGCGGTGTATGTATTTGTATAGAAGTTCCAGATTAGATTATTTATCAGTTATATCTGTTTAATATCCTCAGTTTTATCACAGATCTGTCTATTCAAGTCCTTGTTTCCAATTGGTGTTATTTCTACATAAGAATATCAACTTTATGGTAGTTGTAAATTAAATTGATTTCAGAATGTCTAGTACTTTTGAAGAACTCAATAATTGACGTTGTAGCTCAATCTGAACTTTATCTATGGGTATTTAAATTATTAAAAAAAAAAAACATTTTTGTTTATATGTTTGGAAACGAAATCGCGAACGCAGTATATTTGAAACAATAGAGGTGACGCTACATGCGTCATAGGTACAAACAAAACACTTAATTATAACACACATTGTCAATTGTCATAAAACACATGTTGTGTTTAATATTATGTTATTTATTATTTAGCGACACAACATTAAAACAGCGTAATTTAAACAGACACTTCTTGTAAACATTTTTGTTCTTACTTTAATTCACGCCTTCTTCCCATGAGGCTAGGCAGAAACAACAGAACGCCACCGCTACTGTTCTTACATACATTATACTCCTTTTGCTTCGTTTACGGCCATACATCTGGAGGTCTACTCCCTAAGTTCGTCAGTCCGTCCGTCAGACATAACGATCCATCAAAACAAGTGTAAAAGTTAAATTTTTCGGACGGGAAAAAACACATCGGGAGTAGGGACAACTGTCAAATCGTGTTGTCATTCATCTTCGTTCGGGCCCCGAACCAATTATCCATCCGTAGGTTTTACGAAGTAGGAAACGCCCGTAACGAAGGCCGAAACTACGGGCTTCTTGCTTAGGGAGTAGACCCCCTGGTCATACACAACGCCGGTTGCGAGTACTACACACCTGACGTATCTCGAGAACATATTTCTTCTACTTCTAAAAATCTATCAAATGAAATAAAATGAAATTGTTTATTCTGTATCTAGGATATCGGAATCACTTTTACGAGTCATATTAAAAAATAATAAGCTAGATTAAGTAGATATTTCGTATCTGACTACCCCTGAAAAGAAATGGCGTACGATGTTAAAAATACGGGAATTGCCCCTCTGATCTGAATAAATCTTCTTTCGAGAAAATAGGTCTCATTTTAATTACCCGATTGCGGCAAAGCCAAAGGAGGATTTTGACAGGCTATGTATGTATTTAATGTTAGCTTTGACTTTTAACTATTTTCCCTCCACTGATGGGTTCACTTTTCATCCACCCTGTATAACCCCAGATATAATCAATAGATATATTATCCAAGACGTGACATATATTAAAATTGTAAAGATAAAAAGGTGATTCATACTTATGTCTGGTTATCTCAAGTCATCTGTATTTTTGTAAAACATGGGAGGTAGCACTCAATTTCAGGTATACCTAATTATAGACACAGTTGATAAATAATAATTTATAATCTCAGATATTGGCCTGGAATTATTTTATTACATTACAAATTATATGATTTTTGTTGAATTTTATCTTTGAAGGGTAATCCAATGACAATTGCATCAGATTTGTATAGCCAAGCCATTTTTATTTAATAATGCGTTTTTTTTTCTAAATCTTACTAACTTCACGATACTTAAAACCATAACTTCTTTGCAGTCGGATAAAAATAAATAACTTATAAAAACATCAAAAGCGAAATGAAAGTGGTACTAAGAAGGCTGACATAAGAAACTCGTATAATATAACTATAGCTTGTGTATTATACGTGTAGTAGCGTTATATTATGCATTTAGAAATACATAACAGCCTTTTGCGGTAAGTGGTTAGAAGGCCCACTTGCGTTTAGATTATATAAAGGGACATAGACCACAAAAAAAACTTACTTAACATTAATGAAAATGGTCTTCCGCATGCGGAAAAGTTAATAAAACAGGCTAGGGACAAAACACTAAGGATGGATTGCACCAAGGGCTAGGTTATAGTTTCCGTCAAAGTTAAAATGGCCATAGAATGACCACCAGCTGTTGTACTGTCATATCAAATGTAAAATATAAAGTTCGGAGCAGGGACATGACACTCGACGCGTCTGACAGAAGTGCAACCCACCCTGAAGCTTTTGTTTCATAAGAAAGTAGTTAACGGTCAGACAATAATGGCTGTCCAAACATAGACCGTTTTTTGACACCTTAATGTCAAATACTGGTGAAAATGACAGATTTTCATGAACCGCTTTCTTAGTCAGATTTGTCCTTAGCCCTTACCATGGATTCAACTTTAATATGTGCTGAAAAATGTAATTATAACACACATTTCTATTCGTGTTTAATAAAAACTAAAGAAATGATCTCGTATCGTACCTATTTCGATCTCTCGGCCCACAATTTCGATTTCTCGGTTTGAATTATAATTTTTTTCTTCGCCATTTATACGGACCACGTTTTTTATGTTAAAACCGCATGCGGAATTAGTACCACTGACTAACGAAACAAAGATATCGAATATAAAAACTGTGCGGATTTTATTTTATTTTTAATTGAATAAAATGAAAATCCTCACTTTCTTCGTTTGATAGTTTTAAAATGCAGACCTCGAAAACATTTGGTACGCGACGTCAAAGTAATATTAATCGCTTAATATTTTATTTATATTAAATCAGAACTTATTTTAAACACTTAGAAGAAATTGTAATCTTTTTCTCGTAAGCCATTTTCATGTAATTTGATTATTAAAATTATTAATATTGTATTTAAAATTTAAATATAAGTTTAAAGTTGTATGCTATTTATTGATTTTCCCGCCGTTTAGAGCTCTTTGTAACATTAAAATTTGACTTTTAATAAATATTTTTTCTAGTTTAGACTTATCGATATTTTAATAGTTTTGCAATCAAGGCGGAATTTCAGCAAAAAAAAAATTTTTTTTACTTATGATTATGTAAAAGCAAAATAAATCAGTAATTATTTTTATGCGCTCTTTTGTATGAAAGTACTACCAGATCTGTTATCGGCTGTATTATGGTCTATTAAACTTTATATAATTTAAGTGTTTATAATTTAAGTAGTAACAATTAAAAAGAGGCATAATAAATACATTTTATGTAAAAAAATATTTGGATGTTGGTGTCAGCATTCGGACTAACGAGAGAATAATAAGGCAATTTTGTGTGTCATGTAATTTGCCAATATTGGCTTTTGATGTATTTTTGCTCTTCAAAACTCTTTAGCCAAATGTTGGCACCAATATTTGACATTGCATTACCAATTTAATGTGAGTTGCAAGCACTTGTCTCCTATAGCCAATGTTTTATTTCCTAATATGGTGTTGTAAAATTGTTGATGGAATCGTTTTGTTAAATGTTATTGCTTTAGAGACAATAAATTAGTTTATACTTTATTTGACCGCATTAGATATTGTGCAGATAAATGCCTCAAAATAGTTATCTAATCAATTCAACGAAAATATAAATCGGAACATATTTGCTTTATGATTATGTCGTAAGACTGCCTTGTTGGTTTGTGGTCGTAAGCGCTACTGCTGAGCATGAGGTACTGGGTTCGATTCCAAGGTCGGGCAAAGTGTTATTGGGTTTTTCCATCAGGATTTTCTCAGTAGCAGCCCGGAGTCTGGATTTGTGTTCCGTTGATGGCAATAGCTTGTGCCCCTATTACTCGGGGAAGATGTAATGTTGTTGTTCAACGCAAATAGCTAAGGATGTCCTAATCTAACGCACAGTTTATAACCTGTCACCGTGCACGTAACATGTTGGACTTCGGACCCGCAAGTTGGCCGACTCGGAGGTGACCGCGTAAGGATCCGGACTCTGGACCCGCAGACTTGACCGTCATGTCGGCCGACACGTAGGTGGAGTTGACGCATTCTGTTGGTGCTCTCACTGACATACTGAACTGATGTACTATAGGTACACTATGTACAGTGGGCTGCATCAATTGGTTACCCTAGTTGTATTAAATTTTGAATACAACGGGGGTACCCAATTGATGCAGCCCACTGTACCTACACCTCTGCCTAACCCTTGGGATTACAGGTGTGATATTTTATTTAACATTTGTTTTATATTCATCTTTCACACTCATAAAGTGTAGTGGTAGCAACAGACTTTTATAACGCATTTTTTTTTTGTTTTAATGATAAATCATATTTATTTCTGTAAATTGTTTTGGTACACATCAAAATTAAATTATGTTTTAAAACTAGATCAAGTTCGGTGTTTCCTGACTGGCTACTCTGAGAAGAAAGACCGAAACAAACTCAGAGGTCACAGTCCAGACATAATCTTGGTCAGGCCTGATGAGGACCATGCAGATTAATATCTGAGATGGTCTTTTGAGAACCACACAGATTTAAGTGGTCCTGTCCAGTCAGTGCACGCATTTGTCAGTAATCGTGCAGCTCAACGGAGCTCAATTAGGACTTGATACCGATATCGGTCATTCGCCAGTTAATTTAGTTTTACAAGAATATCCTAAAGTGACGTTTGTGTTTTCGAGGAAGGCAAACCGGATTCTGTACTTATCAGGTGACTTAGATAGTTATGATAGGAATCAAGCAGGCTTTCTATCATTAGGATATACATGACGTCATTAAAACAATTGACTATCTACACACGTTTTGTGGCGTGACGTATGATAAAAATATAATCAGCCAATCTGATGATTTATAATGAGTGAGTTGTTATTGTTTCATGAATACTTAATGCATTTTTAATTGAATCTACTCGTTATATTAATAACTAGATGCAAAGGTAAAGCGAAGTGTTATTGGGTTTTTCTAGTAGCCCGGAGTCTGGTTTTTTGTCCGGTTGATGGCAATAGGCTCGTCCCCAAAGAGCTTTAACATACTATAGAGAGGCTATCAGAAGAAATGACGTACAAAAACTGTTATCCCATGTCTCAGTGATGCCATCTAGCATAATATAGCAAAATTACATAATAGCCAAGTATGACATGAATACCCGATACACTTACCGACACCAACCTTTGGTTTAGCAACCGTCAGATAGTTTGACATGTCTAAGAAAATTATTCAAAAAAAAAATTTCATTTAAAATAAAAAAAAAACATTTATTTTTTTTATTTATTTATTATTATTATTTATTTCTCAATACTCGATAAATTATAAAATAGTAACGAAATAAACCGTAGTTGAATCGAGTCATTTTATCACTACGAGGTTTGCAATACCACAATGTACAATTCGCCATATTTTCTTCGAAAATAATTTTCATTTGGTGGACACGAATGTGACTTGACATGCAGGCGTACCACACAAGACTGAGCGACTTTTGACCACTAGGACATAAGTATCGGATGACGATTTGTTCGCTATGTCCCGTCTAGTGTAAAGTAATATTTAATGTCTTTACTCATCCCCTATTGCATGGGACTTAAACATAACTGGCGATGTCTAACCCTTCGAGGAATTATAGGCGTTTTGATATACATATTATATGATGTTATGTTAAAAAAGGGCTCCTATCAAATCTATAACACCTTGATGTTTTATTTTTGAACCCGGATAAGCTATAATCGTTAGGTACCATGTCCATAATAATCTTAGAGCATTAAACCAACGTTAAATTACATTACATTTAACCAAAAAGTTGGTTTAAGGCCGCGTTTCCACTGACGCGGAGCTGGGCGGAGCGGAGCGGAGACGTGCAGGAATCGTCCAATTACAGACGAGGCAAGAGACGCGATGAGGATTTCAACCATTATGATTGGTCGATTCCTGCACGTCTCCGCTCCGCTCCGCCCAGCTCCGCGTCAGTGGAAACGCACCCTAATGCTCTAAGACAGGGATTACCAAAGTGGTCGATATCGGCCCCTTGGGGTCGAAATCGGTTTCCCAGGGGTCGAAATAAACGAAAACTGATTCTGGGGGTCGACGAGTACTAAAAATCGAGCGCTATTAATTAACACAAGTTCTTATTTGGAACTTTCAAGATACTACTATTACTACTTTTAAAAACTCAACATGTCAATAAGCGTGGCCAAGTTCGTACAAGATAAAGCGCAGGCCACACCGCCAGCTAGCGGGCGGGCGGGCTAGGCGGGCGAACATCGTTGCACCTCTTATTACATACTTCGGTTCACACCGGGAGCTGACCGAAGTAGTGAAATGATGTTCGCCCGCCTAGCCCGCCCGCCCGCTAGCTGGCGGTGTGGCCTGCGCTTTATGGTGTTCGAGCGTACAAGTCTTTCAGGCGCGTTTTCAAAAACTAGAGATAGGATTTTTAAAGTAATTTGGCCAAGGGGGTCTGAGGTATCAGTTCATTTTGGAAAAGGGGTCTCTTGCCCAAAATAGTTTGGGAATCCCTGCTCTAAGATAATAATAGTTAAGTATTACATATTGTTTAATATATTCCTTCTCATCTAATCTTTTAATATCCTATTCAAAATAATAAATATCTATTTGCGGTCAAATTAAGTGTAAACGAAAGACAGTAATAGGTCATAAAATTAAAATTAAAATTGTAAATGTTGTTATAGTTGAAAATTACTACAAGAGTAAGTATAGTCGTGGCAAATCACGAGCGCGAGTCTTAATGTCACTGTCACTGTCACAAGTGTCAAGTTTATTATGATTGATGCGCGCTCGTGTAACGCAATGCATGTTATGTGGTTTACATGAATTTGAATGTCACTATCAAGAAGGTATCTATACTATATAGCTATAAATTTAATTGAATGAATTTAATTAATTTATGAATTTGACATTTTTATTTCCTTTCATTTTTACAATATTCCGTATAATTTAAGCAGGTGTTTTATGTTCGATAAATAACAAGAAAATATTGCGATTTTTTTTGTCAAAATACTGACGTTGCCACAATTCTTAATATTTTGACGCAGTTTATAAACTAGAAAGGCTATTATATCGTTCTGATACCTTTTCTATTATGAGCTCTAGGTGCCAATTGCATGCAGCTGTGAACTGTCATTTAAAAATAAAGAGCTCACAACTAGCAACTAAATGGCAGAAAACTCATAATTAGGTTCTTATCCCATTCAATAAATTGTCATCCTTGCAACACTCCAAACCGATTTTCAACTATAGCAACATTGTCTATTCACCTAAAAATGCATAGTTTAAAAGTTGGGCATTACACATGAAGTTGTGAACCTATGATAGAATTGTTGTGAATAACGCACAAACTGCTTGTGCTTAATATTGAGCTTTTTTTTTTTTTTTTTTTTTTTTTTTTTTTTTTTTTTTTTTTTTTTTGAGGGTGGGAAATCATCAAATAACTTCTCCCGCTCTGGGTGGAGCGGGAGGGCGTGTCAGACTTTTACTGACTAAAACCCACCCGTGTTCCTTCAGTTGCCTATGCCAGGGCCGCGGTAACCCTTTCAGACAACCCGCGACCCCAGCGGCGTCGGCCCTATTGGGCCCCGTCACTTGCTGACATCTCTTTGAGGCGCGCGTGGAACACGACGCGCCGTCGACTCGGGCCTGGTCCTTACCGGACGGCGAGCTACCCGCTGCTCACCGTCCGCAGGCCCGCGCCTACGGTGGCCGGAAATCGCCCCGCGATTCCCGCCGCCCAGGGCGTCTCCTGCGGCGACTGAGGGCGTGAGGCTGCCTCTCCCTCACGCGTTCCGCCTCCTCCTTCGCGAGCATCACTGCTTCGCAGAAGGAGGTGACGGATAATAATAGGACGGAGGTGAATAATGTAAATCTATTACATGTGGGCATTTAGGTACGTATTTTCGAAGCTTTAGGCCTGATTTCACTAAACTATGTAAAGTTAACCACCTTATTTATAAACATTACTTAAAGTTAAGTAATAATTAAACGCCTGAGTAACCATGCATTTTTTGACGTTTACGCTTGTCTTAACTTTAAGCAACGTTTTTAAATAAGGACCTAAATGCCATGTTTACCATTTTAACAGACTGTTTTTCATGCTGAGACAGTGTGTCAATGACTTCACTAATAAACTTTGGTGAAATTCGGCTTAAGGGTGGTTTTCACCAACACAGAGGGGAGAGGTAGATGTCTTGTAAACAACCAATAGGGATGAAGCTAAACGGAGAGCTTTGAAAATAACCAACCATAAATAATATATAGCTTTGATAATATACCTATTGGTAGTTAAAGAAAAGTCTTCTCTCCGCTTTGGTGAAAAGAGTCCTTATTCCTTAAGGATGATGCGCCAGGGTAGCCCGCGAAATTCAAAATTTCTTACGTTTTTTGCAATTTGTAGGTCAGTGTGAGCTTGTATGTTGATTAAAATATGATTCGCGGCCGTAGCTAATATGGCTTTACAGAATTATAATCATTAGAATCAGCATTACAACTCCATAAGTTAGCATTTACCTCAAACCTAATGATTTCATGAAATCGCTAGATTTGAGGTTAATGCTAACTGACCTACAAATTGCAAAAAAACGTAAGAAATTTTGAATTTCGCGGGCTACCCTGGCGCTTTCGCCTTAAGTGCAGCCCAGTACCTGTCAAAATCTTAAGTGTTCTAATCTTAAAATAATATAAAATAAATGTATGAATTATATTTCCTTGTGAGATGAAGCCTTTGTTTTTGAGTGGAAAATTACTGGCTGGTATTTTATACCATTTCATTACATTTTCACTGATTCCAGGTTTCAAAATGCCCGGGAAAATAAATGCCCACATGCAAATAGAAATAAATTACCTAGGAACATTTAAAATCTGTCTTTCTATGCGATAGTAGTTTCATTACCTGCTTTTGTTTTTAGCTAAATTGTTATACAGGGTGTTTGGTGCATCGTTTGCCAAATTGAATTGGCCGAAAGAAGAGGTCATTTGCTATCGCTTCAGGCTCAAGTACTCATTTTTGGCCACACCGGTTTTTTTATTACAACTTTCTAATTTTTATTTTGAAAAAATCCAAAACTCAGCATTAAAGCTTAAATTAAAAAAAAAGTTTTAAGTGTAGTCGTCAAATTTCATTTTTATTTACATATGTACTGTTGTATGGCTCTATCAAATTTAAAATTACTTGCCAGTTACATCTAGTTTTTTTTTAATAAATCACAAAGTTTTTGGAAAAATAAAAAATGAACTTAAAACTCAACTTTAAATAGCTATAAAAAAAAAACTAAAAGCGATCGGGATCTTCGAATTATTTTAAAAAGTTCTCTAGTCTATCCCCTTTCCAACGGTATGCAATGTGTTTAAAAAATGTTTCAGTAAGTTCACTAATACGCTAAGTTTGTGTATCGGGACGCACCATCAAACTATTGCATATTCGGGATAAATAAGTGTTTTCGCGTAAACAATACATACGAAGCAGGTAAAGCCTGCTATCTCCCTCCTACACAGTAGAATTCATTATCTGTCTCTTTTTGTTATTGGGTTGGCCGCAAATTGGTTAAGTTTGTTAGTCGTTATTTGACTGTCTCTGAAAACTAACCCCTTGTTGTTGTTGTGTTATTTTCTGTTACTGTTATTTTCTGTTACTGTTAATTTCTGTTACTGTTATCTTTTCATTGAGTTTTGTGGGTGTTTGTGTTAACTTTCGTGATTTTTTTTGTGTTACAATATGGCTACATTCTCTAATGAAGAATACGCTGATATTTTGATGGCTTATGGAAGAGCCGATGGTGTTGCTCGCGAAGCACAAAGAATTTATCAGGAACGCTTTCCCAATAGACGATTGCCTTCCCGCCATACTTTCCAGAACACTTATCGACGCTTACGTGAGACTGGTAATTTGACTGCTAGTGAACCAAGAGGGATTGTAGTGCGTCATAATGTTGACGTAGATGAACAGATTCTGGCACTGTTTGAAGAAGATCCCACTAGAAGCATAAGAAATGTAGCTGCATTACTGGGAATTTCGATCTGGAAAGTATGGCGAGTACTTCGCCAAAATAACAAACATGCTTTCCATTACACTCCGGTGCAAGGTACGTAATTTTTAAATTAATAGACTCACAACCGTAGGCGCTAACGTAGATTGCGAACCCTTTCTAGCTTTACCGCGTACCCGACGCAGCAGCAGGTAGCGGCTTTGACGTCACTCTGCCAGATGTCATAAACCTTCAGCGGTCAGGCCATTGTCTTTTACATTGTACTGCCCGTACTTTTTACAAACAATAAAAAAAAATCTTGCGAGAAAGTAATGCATTCTTACGCGTATTTTATTTGTTGTAGGTCTCGAGAATCAAGACTTTGATAACCGTGTCCAGTTTTGTCGTTTTTTACTGCATTCAGACGTGGATAATCCGGTCTTTTTAAAAAGAATTCTGTGGACGGATGAGTCCAAATTTACTAAAGAGGGAATCCTCAATTTACATAACTTACACCACTGGACAGCAAAAGATCAAAACCCACGCGTAAAACGACAAAGGTCATTCCAGAGACGATTTAGTGTGAACGTTTGGGCAGGAGTCATTGCAAATCATGTAATTGGACCACACTACTTACCTGACAACCTGAACGGGGATAATTACTTAGAATTTCTGCAAACAGAGTTGCCCTTATTATTAGCTGATTTGCCAATTTTCAGTGAAGACAGGTCTTTTGTTTTCCAACATGACGGTTGTCCCGCTCATTGGAGAATAACCGTCAGGGAGTACTTGAATGATGCATTCCCGGACTCATGGATTGGGAGGGATGGCCCTATTCCTTGGCCTCCACGTTCTCCAGACTTAACTCCGTTGGATTTTTACGTCTGGGGACGGGCCAAAGAACTCGTCTACGCCACGGAAGTTGAGACAAGAGATGATTTAGTCCAACGCATTGAGGCGGCTTTCATGACGATCAAAGCAGAAATGCGTTTACGCACCACTACAGTTGAGATAAGACGAAGATGTCGCGCGTGCATACGCAATAGTGGTAGACAGTTTGAACAAGACTTGTAAGATTAGTATGTAATTAAATTACTTATTAATAAATGATTATTTTTGTAATAATGTATTTTTTTTTCAATTTCGAGGAAAGTTCCCTATGTAAGAACGAGATAAGAGACTACGTAAGACGTGAGATAACAGTATCTATCTACTAATAGCATGTAATTTATGCGAAAACTAGTGTTTTAAACGTAATATCCAATATCAGCCTGATGTGTCTCGACTACACATTTAGCTAATTATTAAAGATATTAAAAGAGTTTTTTAACACATTACATACCGTTGGAAAGGGGACAGACTAGAGAACTTTTTAAAATAATTCGAAGATCCTGATCGCTTTTATTTTTTTTTTTATAGCTATTTAAAGTTGAGTTTTAAGTTCATTTTTTATTTTTCCAAAAACTTTGTGATTTATTAAAAAAAAACTAGATGTTACTTGCAAGTAATTTTAAATTTGATAGAGCCATACAACAGTACATATGTAAATAAAAATGAAATTTGAAGACTACACTTAAAACTTTTTTTTAAATTTAAGCTTTAATGCTGAGTTTTGGATTTTTTCAAAATAAAAATTAGAAAGTTGTAATAAAAAAACCGGTGTGGCCAAAAATGAGTACTTGAGCCTGAAGCGATAGCAAATGACCTCTTCTTTCGGCCAATTCAATTTGGCAAACGATGCACCAAACACCCTGTATAGTTTGACAATGTAAGCGATTTCAAAGAAATCATGTGATCGTCATCAAAATTGTAAAAATCCCGTTTTTTATATTCCAGTCATATGGGTACAAAGAGGAATGTGTCTCAAAAAATACCAAAAAATCTAAATAAAGGATTTCATACCGAGTTTGAGTTTTATTTTTAGATATTTAGCAAACGATCTATTGTGTAAAAAAAAATATCACCGAGGCTTAGGTGAAGTGAGTTGTCAATAGTGTCAATGTCAAACCCTACAATCAGGTGAAATGACACCTCACTTCACATGAGTTTGTGAAAACTGAGATTTTTTTACAGAATATCACCGCAGTTTTAGGAACGTGTAACGAGTCCAAAGCGATGTGGAGTCATCCATCAATTAATGGTGGCAAGGAAGATTACTATTATCATTACACACGCACACACTCATTTGGCGAATGAAAACGATCCCGCGAAATTAAAAATTTCTAAGGTGTTTTGCAATTTGCAAACGTATAACGTCATCTTTTTTTGGAAGTCGGTTAAAAATATACAACTAACTATTGCCGCTAGAATTCAGGTAAGTATGGCAAAAATTGGAATTTAAAGAAAAGCTGATAAAATTACAAAACTAAACGAAACAAAGGATGTTGCATTTTTAAAACTAAAAATTGCAATAAAAATTAAATTAAAAGTATTACAATAGTACATACAAGTGGAGAACGTTTGTTATTGCATTCGAGGCGGAATTAACACCCGAGCCGTAGGCGAGGTTGTTTTTAAGCCGAGAACTGCAATAACAAATGTCCACGTGTTGCAAACGACGGTTTTCAATACACTTGAAAACTAAAATAAAATAACGGAAAATATTTTTGTCATGAACTATTAGGAAACTATGATTTCAATTTTCTTTTTTTTTTTTCCGCGCTTTGCTTTCTCCAGGTTGAAGGAGAAGCAAAGGTATAAAGCCGATAAACAGCCTAATATGAAAAATAGAAAATTCAAATATTTTTGAGTTTAGAACACAAATTAATGTTAATTTGTTCATAAACATTTTTTTTATTGTAATAATCATAGTTTTTGATGATATTCTATTTATAAACATTATTTAAATATTCAAAAAATATTAACGTCGTAAAGACGAATATCTCTTTGCCGAGATTAAAAAAAAAACATTCACCTCCGAATAGAGAGTTGTGAACAGAGGCATTGAACCAATTTGGACTAAGTTTAAGTATAAGTTATCTGTAGCAATTTTTATTCCCGCACACGGGTGGGAAAATGAAAAATCGCACGCGTGCGACATACATTGCATTGTGAACCTAATCGTAGTGCGATATGAACCAGTTTTCGAGAAAGTGTATTGAAAATAATAATTTTGAGTAGGTAGTAAAATGTTGGTTTACAATAATTACTAACTTACAAATACTTCTTTATATTATTAATGTATTGTAGATAGTAGGTACCTTAAAACTTATCAGATGGTAGATATTTTTAGGAACTTCAATATTTTGGTTTTAAAGATTTTTGTGGTATCATGGTAGATATAATTATGTCGATATAATTTTAGTCTCGTCTCGTCCTACTTTCGGTTTTCATAATCACAAATCCTGCATCGCTAACTTTTGGGGTAACTGTAATGAACCGTTTAATTTTTTATGGATATTCTGTCCCTCAGCTTAATCCTGTAAAAGTTACAGCGGCTGCGTTGATTGCTGAAACTTTTCAACCTTATTATGGTGAGTTGAATCCCTTGACCTAAATAACAACTGGCTGGTTAAATAGGCGTTAATTTTTCATTAGTACATCATGAGTTTATTGCCCTTTATTGGAAGCCTCTCAAGACATAACTGACAATGAGGCACCTTGTCTGTACCACCGCCCCGACGAGGATGCCACTAGCCATCCACGATGTTCTCGCTCAAGAAACGTCATACAAAAGATTATAGGTCTCGTGTAAGTAAAAGAGATATACCTATACATCTATCAAAGAGAATACTCTCCTCTCTCAGCGACGCTGGCTTGGCGGGCAGAACTCAACAACTTGTCTTTAGTTGCTATCCCTACTCACTACTCGTTGCACGGCAACTTCAAACTCAAACTCAAACTCAAAGCATTTATTTCAAATAAACCAATTACAGGCACTTTTGAATTGTCAAAGGGTCGGTCTTGGGTCGGTCAGTCAGAAAAATGAAGCTAGTTGCCCATTCCAAAGCGTAGATCCTGGAGAAGAACGGGCAAGAAACTCCACGGACACTCTTTTAAATCAAATATTTTACATAATATTGGTTACATCGTTCATATTGAAAATATAGATGTGAGGACAATGTAGAAAGACGTGCACGTTAAAAGCGTCCGTAATGAAAAAGATAAAAACTAAAAACAACTAAATTAAAAATAAGCCGTGGCAGCTAAGAGACGACCAGTCCCAACTGACGGCGCCCGTTCACGAACATGACGCATGGATCAGCACCAATTAGCTCAACCATTTTGAAGGGAACTTAATGATCCAACACACACGCCACCACCAGCGAGACAAGGGTTTAATATTTGTTTTTAGTTGCTATCCCTACCCGCTGCTGGTTGCTCGGCAACTAGTTTTTAGTAACCCTACTCGCTGCTCGTTAGCGGCAACTCATTTTTAGTTGCTAACCCTACTCGTTGCTCGTTGCACGGCAACTCATTTTTAGTTGCTAACCCTACTCGCTGCTTGTTGCTCGGCAACTTGTTTTTAGTTGTTATCCTTACTCACTACTCGTTGCACGGCAACTTGTTTTTAGTTGCTATCCCTACCCGCTGCTTGTTGCTCGGCAACTTGTCTTTAGTTGCTAACCCTACTCGCTTCTCGTTGATCGCCGGCGGCGGCGGTGCCTAAGTGTTAATTTTTCATTAGCACATCGTGATTCGTGAGTTTATCGCCCTGTTATTGACGTTTCTGGAAGTCCTGACATACTTATAATGAGGCTGATTGAGCTTGGGTGGGGTGATGTTCAAATTCCTAGTTTTTTTATTGAAATCTGCCCGCGTGGTGGTACCTCCCGCTCTGTCACTGAGAGAAGGCCTGTGTCCCAGCAGTGGGAACATTATAGGCTGGTTAAGCTAATGTTGTTCAAACAATAACTCTAGGAAAAAGTGTTGAGAAAAATATTAAACCCTTCTAAATACATTTGATGAATGTGTTACTAATCCGTAATTAATTAGTGAGTGATTGATTGCGTAAGAATCTATCTAGAGCAGGGTTTGTTTGACACTTAGAGCCGGTTTCTTGATCCGGAGTTAACTCAACCAATGGTTAAACATAAGTAATGGTTAAATTTTGGCTAAATATGTCTGCCAAAATGCCATTAGCTACTATTTTTTTACATGAACGAGTTAACATGCATACATTCATGTTAACTCATTCATGTTTAGCCTTCACATTTGGCCAAAATTCAACCATTAGTTAGGTACTATGTTTAACCATTGGTTGAGTTAGCAACGGATCAAGAAACCTGCCGTTAAACTTTCTTTCACCAGATACTTTTGAAATAGGCCATAGATACTTACTTAGGCAGACCAGCCGCGTTAGTTTCATAATACCATATCACGATTAGGTACTAGATAGATAATTTATAATAACATGCACAGAGATAGAGGTTTATTAAGGCGACGATAACAGAGTTTTAATGACTTTAAACTGAAGATCACATCTAAACGAGCAGTGTTAATGATTTGGAAAAAATATATGTGAGAGCATTTTCATAATAACTATTATTATGTGAATATTTTAGATTATATTTATAGTGTAATTAATTTGTAAAGTTATGTCTATCGCGGATAAAAAACTGAGAATCACGCAAAAACTGTTACATAAGCGTATTTTTTTTATGAAGTCTTCAACATTTTAAAGATAATTATTTATCTTTTAGTTTACGTGTTTTAATATAAAATCATATTATATACGTATATGTACGTATAATAAATTAATAATGCGTCTAATTTGGGACAGCGCTCCTTGATGGGCGAGTCCTATTACTGGTTGAACGTACGACGCGTTGCGTGAGCTCAGCGTAGGACACGCGCACGCTAACCACTCAACCTCAAGGCCATTAGCATATAACTGTGTCTTAATACAAAACTGGTGCAGATACAGTAGTTATTTATCTAGAGATAACACCTATTATGTGCTAGGTAAACACCATATAGGTACACATGTAGTATCTACGATTAATTTGCGCGAGTACTTAGGTAGGTACACAATGTGTAAATTATTTCCCGTGTAGCGTTCGTTCCACGTCATTATGTAGCTTATTTAACACATTTTTTTAAATTTTTTTTTAGTACCTAGTTGAATTCCGATCACTCAAAATTACTGCAATCAACTCAGCCTATCGCAGTCCACTGCTGGACATAAGCCAGTCTGCGCCACAACACCCTGTCCTCCGCCTTCCGCATCCAGTCTGTCCTAGCCACCTTTTTAAAGTCGTCGGTCCATCTAGCTGTGGGGCGTCCCACACTAAGCTTGCCGATACGCGATCTCCACTCGTCTCGTCTGCTCCACCGACCATTGGTCCTTCGACAAACATGGCCAGCCCACTGCCAATTCAGCTTGCTTACTCTGCAAGCTCTGCCAAAATTACTACATACCTATACTAGGGCACAATAACCACATAGCGAGACTCCTCCGTGCTTCGGAAAGCACGTTAAGCCGTTGGTCACGGCTGTCATTCGTGGATCTTTGACAGTCGTTACGGGTCGTCAGAAGCCCGAAAGTCTGACAACCAGTTACTTAGTTAGTTAGTAGCATAGACTACTATTATATATACTGAGATAGACTGGCAACTTAAGCTTTTCTTAGGCAACGCCATCTAGTTACGGTGACATACACTATTCAATGTCACGTGGTACGTTACCATAGCTACATAAATATTGTACCAAGTAGAATTAGCTTTACCGAGTTGTATAATGGAGAATGGTTGAAAATTCTACAAACTGGATTTTAAATTTTTAGGTTTAGTTTTACTACACCAGAATTTTCAACCATTCTACATTATTCAACTCGGTAACGCTAATTCGACACTAAACTTGTTGTTTCGAGGATAATAAAATAAATACCAATTTTGCATGTTCATATTTATTATGTAAAACAAAACATTGCACTCAAACTCAAACCAGCAATACATTGTGTAGATAGAAAAAGAACATCATATTTACCGTCATCTTTAATGACTTGGCAGCCAGGTAGGTACACAACATTGTTTCGAGACATGGTTATTTAAGTATAAACACAAAACACTTGGTCAGTGGTCGTCTTAAGGGCGGAGTTAAACACTTAAATAATATGGTCCAAACTCCTATTTACGGAGGGCCCACAGAGCACTTGGAGGGCCTAAGCATTTAAATCACCGAGGAGCACGGGGGGCTCAAGTCGTGGTGATTTAGAAAGTAGACATTCGATGATTTCGATGGGAACGTTTATCTTCCAAGATTTTTACTAAATACGGAGCAACGAACTAAACTTGACGTAAATTACACTGAAAATTGGCAAGCAAACGAAATATTTACATAAATATTCGCAACGCAACCGCAGAAATTTTTTGCAATGAAATGTCAACATCAGCCTGTCACCCTGTGGCTGTACAGTCATTTCATTTTTGTAAATTCTACTAATAGTTTCTCAGTTTGTCTTTTTTGATCAATAATAGCAAAACATTAATACAATACTATGATCGGAGACCTTTCACAAATGCAAAAAAAAATACGAAAAATAATAACTAACTCAAAAATATCAAAATCAAAGATTATACGCGTACACTTCTACTATAATGTACTAAAAATTGCTTCATGGATGTACGCTGGCAACAATGTTCATTTTTAATTTATGTTCTCGTAGATAGACGGCGCTGAATAGTAAGAAATTAAAATGTATAGCATTTGCCACCCTGTGGTTAGTAGTTACTGGGTTGTGGAGGTCAGATAGGCAGTCGCTCCGTGTAAAATACTGGTATTCAGCTGCATGCGGTTAGACTGGAAGCCGACCACAAAATAGTTGGGAAAAGGCTAGGTAGATTGAAGCAGTAAACAAAAACATTAAGGTATGTCATTATTAATTAAACAACAAGGTTAATTGTTAATTGTGCATGTCAAAGGGCCGGTGACGAGACGTGGAGTAATGCAGTAATTTAATAGTCGACACCTGTAACTGACTCGTGAGTTGTTCTACGTGAAGGACGGATGCCACGCTATAATTTATATGAGTCATCGAGACATATTTTTTTGGATAGTTTATACAGAATGTTTATTTATTTATTTATTTATTTATTTATCACAAACACTGCTACCATTACAGGAAATTCCTAATGCGGTAGCGTGGTCCTTAATTAAACTATCTTATATAACTATCTTAAGTAACATAACACATACAACATGACTTTTGTGAATTCATTGACAGAACATGAAAACAAATCAACCCTGTCAGCCGTGTCATTCAGTGCGTGCAAGGCGCGCGTCAGTGGTGCTTTGCTGAGCAAGTTGGTTCGTGCATGTGGCACTGCTAGTAACCGTGGCTTCCGGCGCCGCGACAGGTGGCTTTAATTGGAACTAACGAAATCACTATGAAAAGTGAGAAGGCTTGTCATTTTTTGTTTACAGACAATCCGACATCGCCGCCGTTACCGTGTCAGATATTTTTTAGAGCTGGAGGGGGGCAGGGAGGGGGCAGCTTCAACGTGTTTTTGTGGATTTTTTTTTTGGTACCTACGTGTTGAGGGTTATGGGTTTAAGGGTTTTATAAAGGGGGGCCAAATTTTCATTATTTTTGCGATAGGACACACCGTTTTCGAGATATATAGAAAAGAAAAAAAAATACAGTACTGTTTTTGCACTTGAAGTCAAGGTGTTTGTGTGAATTTTAGGTCATGACAACTAATCTTATTCCACACCTTTTTAATCGCGATTAAAAATAGTCTAATTTAGTTTAACAATCAAAATTTTAGGTGAAAAAACGTCAAATTCAGAATAGCAAAATTGCCATTTTCACTAAATTTTAATCTCAGTACAATCTTAGTGCTGTCAAACTAAAATTTAGTTAAGTTGTGTCACTTTAATCAATTTCAGAATGGGAAATCGTCGTTTGACAGGAATAAACTAAATTTTAGTGATTTTTAGTCTAGTTTAGAGGCAATTGTGACAAGAGAATCGGCACCATTGTCGCATCAAGCTCACCTAGGACATGTACCCAACAATCCCGACTTGAATGCTAATCACCGATTACTGGTATCGTTGACATTTGGCTACATCATTATTTATGACGTGTGGTCACCACCATGTCTGTTACTTCCCATATGTGTTGTTGTGTCTACGATATTAACATAATGTTATGTATCGAATGATCGAAAGTATTACCTATGGAATTAGTATGTATGTATCCTAAGTATTACCGCATGGTATTGACTGCCTCGTTGGTCTAGTGGTAGCAAGCAAGCGCTATTGCTGAGCAAGAACTCCTTTTTGTTTTTGTGGATGGGAAATCATCAAATTACTTCTCCCGCTCGGGGTGTAGCGCGTGTCAGACTTTTACTGACTAAACCCACTCGTGTTCCTTCAGTTGCCTGTGCAAGGGCCACGGTATCTCTTTCGAACAACCCGCGACCCTGGCGGCAAGAATTCCTGGGTTCGATTCCCGGGTCGGGCAAAGTGTTATTGGGTTATTGCATCAGGAATTTCTCAGTAGAGTCTGGATTTGTGCACGGTTGATGGCAATAGGCTCGCCCTGTGTTAATTTGACTTAAACTTATCTGGAGAAATGTGGGTGTATTATAGTTACCTACACCTCTGCCTTACCCTTCGGGGATTATGCATCACCGCAACTGTTTGACAGACTGTTTAGTTGGGCTAGCGGTTGGAATCGCGACTATAGAACATGGCGGGCTTTAAATACGGAATTTCGGGAAGGAATTTCGCAGTATTCAGCCCGGAATCTGGATTTGTGTCTGGATGAATTAAGCTCCCCCTTATCCATACTCAATATATTTTAAAATTACAGCCACACGTTTCGATCGAAGCTAAGCTACGCTTGCCGCGGTTGGTTCGTGGATGGGTGACCATCCATTACCTACCGAGACTCCTCCGTGCCTCGGAAAGCAGCCGTTGGTCCCGGCTGTCATTCGTAAATCTTTGACAGTCGTTACGGGTAGTTAGAAAAAGTCTGACAACCAGTGCCAAGGAGACCAAGGGGTATAATCTTTGAGGAGGTCAGATAGACAGTCGCTCCATGTAAAATACTGGTATTCAGCTGTATCAGCACCCTGAGTGCGTGACGCACTACCAATCGGAGTTTGAATAATTTTGAAACAAATTGCCGAGTTTCAATGAAATTTTTCGAACTTATGAAGCAATGGATTATGCTTCATAAGTTCGAATTTGTCTGCTCGACAACGTAAATAACGCAATGAATGTTGTTGAACTGTCAAAATGAAACCGATTCCGATTGATAGTGTGTTACGCAATTAGGGTTGGAAGCTGGAAGTCGACCCCAACAAACATAGTTGAGAAAAGATTGGTCAGATTGAAATGCGAAAGGAATTCTGTCTGTCTGTCTGTACCCTTAACAGCTGTACGGATTACGATGTTTGTCACACAGGTAGTAGACCATGACCTGGGTTAGGACATAAGATACTTTTAATCTCGGTAGTACTTTTCTATAGGATAATTTCCGATCCGAGCGAAGCTAGCAAAAGTTAGGACATCATAACTGGCACACTATACACTATGGCACAGATGATTATGGGTTGGGTTGGGTGTTCTACACCACGATCTACGATGTCCTTCGGGAAACGAGGCATGATGTTTAGGATCATTTTCATGCACGCACAGCTCACGATGAGCAGAGCACAGATGTCGTGAAACCTACCTAATCTGTATGTACCTAGATATTTTTCCTATAATCAGATGACTTGGAAAATATCTACTATTTTCCAGGTCTGTCTCGTTTTTATCTGATGCTGTTAATAAGTGGCAATTTTCTCCACCTTTTTAGGGTTCCGTACCAAAATGGTAAAAAAGGAACCCTTATGGTGTCACTCAGTCTGTCTGTCTGTCTGTCTGTCACAGCTGGATATCTCAAGAACTACTAATGCTATCAACTTGAAATTTAGAATAGTTTTACATGACGTTTACCCAACTATTTTGCAAATAAGAAGAAATTAAAATATTTATATTTTTTCTTGCAACAGGGATTGAAAGGGGGTCTTAAAAAATCAAAGTGGAGCTACTAGGGCATATGGGGTATCATATGAAAGCACAATCTCAAACATTTTTTTTCTTTTTTTTAGCCCGCATAGTTTTCGACTTCTTCTGAAAAATGTAAAAAAAAATACCGTTCCCACCCCCACCCCCCCCTTATCTTCGAAGTTCGCAAAGAGAAAAATCTGAAATTATTCTAAGTGATAGAAGTTTATGTAAAGATTACAGGAGAAATAAAACAATCAATCTGCCTAGCCTTTTCCCAACTATGTTGGGGTCGGCTTCCAGTCAAACCGGATGCAGCTGAATACCAGTATTTTACATGGAGCGACTGCCTGTCTGACCTCCACAACCCAGTAACTGGGTAATACGATACCCCTTGGTAAGACTGGTTGTCAGACTTTCGGGCTTCTGACGACCCGTAACGACTGTCAAAGATCCACGAATAACAGCCGGGACCAACGGCTTAACGTGCTTTCCGAGGCACGGAGGAATCTCGATATGTAAAGATGGTCACCCATCCACTGACCAACCCCGGCAAGCGTAGCTTAACCTGACGGATCGACCCGTGCGGCTGTTATTACTTAGCCACGAGCTCCACAGGAAAAATAAAACGATGTCTCTAAATAGCACACTTTTTCAGAAATCCGAACGGAAGTCGGAACCCTCGGTGCGCGAGTCCGACTCGCTCTTGACCGGTTTTTTGAAGTCACGAGAAGCACTGCTCCTTTTTTGAAGTCTGCAAAAAAGTACTTACATATTCGTGATGAGTTGTAGTCTCGGGGTGTTGAGCAATCTGTTTTATATTGGTGACTAGTGCTGCTTGTTGCCCGCGACTACGTTTGCGATCCAGGATGAAAAGTAGCCTATGTCCTTCTCAAGGTTCCAGGCTACTTATCTATCAAACATAAAAACTACGAGTAAGTATCGGTTGATCGGTTCTTACTTTCGCTTTTCTATTGTTAGTATCATAGAAATACAAAAAACAGACAAAACTTCTTTCTTGTACCTATCTATGGTTAGTATGGAAGTAGGTACTTATCTAAGTAGATATTAAGATGATGATAATTATGAAGATGAAGATTTTTAAACTGGATTCCGTATGCTTGCTTTCCCTTTCTCCCTACCAATTTTATTCTCTTAATAGAGAGAGAACTCTCAAAATGTCAAACCATCGCATCGCAGCCTCGACATGTTTGTTCGGAAAACCCGCGCATGACGCATGTGTCAACAAAGGTAGACGCGCGTGCCGTCGAGACGTAGTAGCATGAAGTCACATGGTCTGCCATGCGTGATGTCAGTACCTACTCACTTAGTATTGACAGGTTCACAGCTCTTTGGTTGTAGTGGGCTAGTGACTTTCCTTTTTTAATTGTCTCAAACTCAAAGCATTTATTCCAATTCAAACATTTACAGGCACTTTTGAACTGTCAAGGGTTCGGTCAGTCAGACAGAAGTAACTAGTTGCTCATTCGAGGGGGTTGGGGGTTAGTTGCGAACCCCATAGGTTCACAACTACTGATGAGGATATGTTTTCCATCGGATGATGTTTTTTTACGTTTCTAGATAAGTACCTATGTAATTTAAGCTTATATACCTACTATGTAAAGTTTTGTCTTTATGCACACATGGAGTGCATTTGACACGGTGGGGGGGGAGGAGGGGTTAGTTGCGAACTCCATAGGTGCACAACTACTGATGATGATTGGCCATTGGATGATGTTTTTTTACGATTACATATATGCGATATAAGCTTATATATACCAGTATTTAAAGGTTTTTCCTTATGCACACATGGGGTGCATTCGACGATTGAGGGGTTAAGGGGGAAGTGCTAGGGTAGCCCGTGAAATTCAAGTTTTCTTACGTTTTTTGGAATTTGCAAGTCAGTATTATGTTGTATGTTGATAAAAGTATGATTCGCGACTGTAACAAATATTTATTTACAGAATTACAATAATTAGAATCTGTAGTAAAACTGCTTAGATTTTAGTAGGTAGGTACTTATATCCTCAAATGTCAAGATTTCATGAAATACTTAGTCATTCAATAGGATTGTTGTATTGATAAATGTAATTATGTAAATACACAACATACAACCTACAGGTACTGACTTGCAAACGGCAAAAAAGGTTTAAAAAAAAATTCGTGGGGTACCCTGGCGCTTTCGCCTTAAATCAAATATTATTTTGGTTACATCATCTAACTATGTTGAATTATATTATTACATACATACATAAATCTACTAATTGTTAGATTTAAAAAAAAAATAGTCTTCTGTTGAATTTGGCTAGCCTGGTGGAAATCGACTGATGAGATTCTGTGATGGAACAGGCGTACCCAGAAGATACCTTCACTCTTATTTTAAAGGGTGGGACAAAACGATGGATACCAGGGTACTGTTTGGTGTAAGAAGCAAATAGGTGACTTAGATTTCTGAATTTGAAAAATCCTTCATTCTCATCCTCAGACAAGGATGCGAAATGAGGAAGGAGTTACGAATGCGGTTTTCCTTCCTTCTTAGACATAATAAACATAAAATATGCATAATAGAGCAAGATCCCAGGGCCGCCAGCCAGACCTTACTTATTACACGACTGCCCAAAAAGGAGTAAGGAGTGTAATGTATTCAGGGTTGAGGTATGTTTGTATGTATGTAGGTATGTATGTGAGTTTCTTTATTCCACCATAACTTTTAAATGCCTGAACCGATTTGGATGTATGGGGTATCGTTAGAATCCTTACATCATCCCGAGTGACATAGGCTAAATTTTTTTTTGAAAAAATCAAAATGGCGGCTCCATTTTGAAATGTGAAAACAAAATTTTTGTCTTCAATGCTTACAATATGGGTATCAAATTAAAGGCCTTGAACAGCACATTCCAAAAAATATAATTTATTGGCATCAACCACGTTTCATACATTTTTGGGCCAAATGTGAAAGTGCCGGCCAAACAAAAAGTGTGCTACATTCTATTAGAATTTGTCAGACTGAGCATTTAATCAGGCTTTAGTAAGACTGCGAATATCTACATTATCACTAAAATGTATAAAATAAAAATAAATAATTTCCATTCTGTGGAACACTTTTTAATCTAAGAGGTCCCCCGACTGCAATGACAATTTTTTTTTTTTTTTTTTATATAAATAAATATCCTTGGAAATTTCACACAACGCCATCTAGTCCCAAGCTAAGCAATCTAATGCTTGTGTTATGGTAACGAGATGGCTGATAAACTACTTATATACATTTTTTTTTTGTAAATACATACATATTATAGATAGAAAAACACCCAGACTCGGAACAAATACTTGTAGGTCGTACAAATATTTGTTCCGTGCGGGAATCGAACCCGCGACATGCTGCGCAGCAGTCAATCGCTCAACCACTGCGCCAACCGTGTCGTCATTTATCTGTTTAGTCAGAGAATATGACTTGTTTTTCACTTTTTACTTCGTTTTTTGGCAGGGCAGACGTGTTTTTAAAATTTTTTTTAATTATTTATTTTTATTTTCTGATTAACAAAATGCATGGGATAGAGTAGTGTTTGTATATACTTTGAACGTACCTACGCATATATCTGCTAGTTTGGGCCAACGGTAAATTTTCAGGTACCTACCAAAGTTGACTGCTGATTTTTATGTAAGTACTGAACAATATGATGTAAAACATAGGTAACTATGTTTTACAGAATATTGTTAAAATTTAATAATCAATACTGTCAGACACTACCCATCGGCGGTTTTTTCCTCCAGACGCTCTAGAGCTCGCAGAAAATGACGTCATCTTACGTAAAGTTTGAGTTCTAATTTTTATTAATGATATTCGGATAACTATTTCAGTTCTTACTATTTGTAAACAGTCTTGTGTCCCAGCAGTGGGAACGTTATGGCTGATGGACATAATGTTTTGTCAATTTGGATGATGTGTAAAAGCAGGAGTTAATGGACTTTTGTTGCTGACCGTAGCAGGAAACTTTTGATTCACAATGGACAAAAAACACGTTTCTTATCGTTATGTAGAGTAGACGTATGTTCCAAGGTCACTGCTAACATTATCACAGATGTTTAGTTGCTGTGGAGGTATGAGTAAGCGTAGGATTTTGATAAGTTTTATTTGATGGTTAGATAGGTACGGCAAAGTGACATAATTTATCATTTCACGATAAAATTAATCTAACCTACTCGTATACATAATAATAAAAAAAACAACCGACATCCAAAAAAAAACAGGTACCTACAAAGTAAAAAATACATAATTCGTTTTTTGCCACCGACTTCTACCTTTAGTTATTTTTCACTTTGTATTTTTTTGTTTTGTTTTTTTTTTTAGTATTTTTTTGGAAGTCGGTTTTTCTTTGTAAACCTGTGAATTGAACCCAGGAGAGGAGGAGGATGCAGAGGATTTTTGAAAATTCATTCCTTATGGTAATAATTAAGGACGAGGTATAGGCAGTCGCTCCATGTAAAATACTGGTATTCTGTTGCATACAGTTATACTGGAAGCCGACCCCAACAAAGTTGGGAAAAGGCTATTATGCAGAATGATGATTTCATTAGGAGATGAAAGTTTATAATATGGAAATTCTTCTTTCTTCTTTCTTCATCGGGTGCACGGCTTACTTTATAAATTCGACTAAAAATGGTACAAAACTATTTTTTTTTATTTGCACGTTGCTAATCTACGTACCTACATAATAATATAAGTACATAATGATCGTAAAATTATAATAATTATCATGATTTGCCTAACCTCTTGTAAGTACTTATAGCAGTACCTAATATGTACCTAGTTACCGTACATACCTACCTACTTAGTCCAAAAATAGATTCAATAGAGTACATTTCCTCATTCACGCGTTGGTCGAAGTTAATTTTGGTCACACAATACTTGCTGACGTATTTTCCGGTCTGGGTTGACAACCTTTGGCACCAGGTCACGGAGAACTTGCTTTTATTAACATAATATAGTTAAAAAGGAGCTCAATAGGCTGACGAGTCTTACCACGGAGAATCGTATTACCCAGTTTGTGGAGGTCAGATAGGCAGTCGCTCCACGTAAAATACTGATATTCAGCTCCATCCGGGTTAGACTGGAAGCCGACCCTTTTTATTTTTTTTTAAACAAGCTTATATTAATCTATACAGGGTGTAAGGGACAGCCCTCCGCAAACTAACAGGGTGCATTCAGCTCCTCATTTTGAATCATATTCCACCGGAAATTTTCTCAGGAAAATTTTCATTTAAAAAAAAAAAAATCAGTTACATTTTCATTACTTTAATGTAAAATTGCATTGTGTGTTCGCAGCACTCCATTTATGTAAATAAAAACTGCAAAAAAAACAGCAAAAAAAAAAACCAGCAATGGATGTTGAAATACTCTAACCTACGACGCGTGAAATCAGCTGTTCACTTTCTGTGTAGCTACAGAGTTCATCGAACTCACCGCATACCTATTACCTACTCCTCCCAACCAGTAATAGACGCTCCGATTTGTGCACAAAAACACAAACAAATCAAGTTTATTGGATTCCCTTAACGTTCCTGAAAAAATTTCATGTACCGGTCATCTTAGTATGACATACTGAATTCACCCTATCAGTTTGCGGAGGGCAGTCCCTTACACCCTGTATAGTATAGGTATCATTAAGAGTCATTGTCAAGACTCAAGACCATAGGTCAAGACAAATCCTCCTCCTTAGTCGTTCACTCTTGACAGAGTGGTCGTGGTTGATGACTCTGCATTTTCTTTGGCCAAAGCAGCCCTCGCGATGCTCCTCCACTTATTCCGGTCTTCCGCGTCTCGAAAATTCTGAACTATGGAGGTTTGTGTTGACGTTCAAGACAAATCAAACGAGTCCAAACTCGATAGGGTTGCGTCGTTGTATTACTGAGTTCGCATGACTGCCTTCGCCCGGCTACATCATCAGATCATAATATGTCATAACATGTCATAATAATATTGCATTGTCATCCGATTTACTTATTCATATAAAATTTCAGCTCAATCGGAAACCGGGAAGTGGGTCTTGTTTTATTTCATTTATTAACTTGCAAGATTCGATTACAGACAGACACCGGGAAAGCGGAACTAAATAAAAACTTGTAAAAAGAATAATTTTATGGAAGACAAGATGAAGATCAATACGATAAAGCAGAGTAAGTTTCCAAACGCTAGGTGTCCTGAACAGTCGTTTTCTTGTTCATAGACAACTGAAAAAAAAAGAAAAGGAATTAGTTGATTATTTTTATTTTCTGGTTGGTCGTCAATAAGGTCGTCAAGTACCAACAGGAAATTAATTCATCCTGAACTGTCAAAAGGTTGATGACCTATGTGAACACGTATTCGTAACTTGCCGAAAGCGAACGCAGCGATGAATAAACCATGCGTGATGCATTACGTTACTCACACGAATGTTATTATTATGTCCATAGACATTATGTCATAAATAATGTGTCTAGTGGCCTTGAATGTATAAGTAGTAGCAGAAGGTTATCATCATCAGCCTACCATATACAGGATGTCCCGTAAATAATGGATAATCTCTTAAGGGGTCATCGTACTCATCATTATGAACAACTTTTACTATGGGACCAAACCTGGAATCGCGAAAAAAAAATCTGCTGCTCCCTACATTTTGACGAGTTTGATGTAGATAAATGTACTGGTCAGCTGATTTTTTTTCGCGATTTCAGGTTTGGTCCCATAGTAAAAGTTTTTCATAATGATGAGTACAATGACCCCTTAAGAGATTATCCATTATTTACGGGACACCCTGTAGATGAAATGAAATGCATTTCTGTAAATAGGTCTTCTGAGTGAAATAAATTGTTTTAAGCCGTAAAACGTTATTTTTTAAAAATCTGCTCAAAATCAACTGTTCTGTACATTTTGACCGCGTAGGTAGGTTGGGCTGATTTTTTTTTTAATAACCGACGAAAATTTCTAAGCGGGGTGTCCAGAATCACTGAATAGGTACCTAAGTGGTTTCAATTAGGGACTATTTCACGATGTCCGAATAGCCAAGTACTTGTAAGTTTACCGAATAAATTCAAAAATGGAACAGAATTTGTATGAAATTGTCTGGACTTAATCGTAGGTGGTGAAACAGGCCCTTTTTTTGTGGATGGGAAATCATCAAATGACTTCTCCCGCTCTGGGTGGAGCGGAAGGGCGTGTCAGACTTAGTTTTACTTGGTTGGTTGGTTGGTTGGTTGGACTTGGTTTTAGTCAGTAAGTCGGCGTTCCCACGAGCGTAATAAAATCGCGTCGGGATTTTATCGCGCACTGGATTTTCAACTCTCTGCTTAGCGCCGGGAGTTGAAAATCTAACAGTGTGTTTTTCGTCGCGCTGGGATGCACTCTGTTTTTGTTAGGTTGGATTCTCAACGCTCGGCTCAACAATGAGAGTTGAAAATCCAGTGCAGGGTAAAATCCCGCCGCGATTTTATTACGCTCGTGGGAACGCCGACTTACTAACTAAAACCAACCCGTGTTCCTTCAGTTGCCTATGCCAGGGCCACGGTATCTCTTTCGAACAACCCGCGACCTCAGCGGCATCGGCCCTATACCTACGTGAAAAAACACGCGTTCTAGTTTTTTTAAATTGATAAAAATAGTTACTATTTTTATCAATTTTCACCTTTCTAGTATCTTATTTTCTAAAGCAAAGAAATGTTTTTTTATCTACTGTAAAGTTGACTTTTGTGAGATAGACACTATTGATTCTTAACCGTCGATATCTTACTATTTATATTTGCATTATTTGAAGGCGTGATAATAACATAAATACTTATTCAAAAGTCATAAAAATAAATCATATCCATACTAATATACTAATATACTACCTAATACTAATATACTAATTACTAATTTACTATTTACTAATATTTACTAATATTTACTAATTATTACTAATTTACTATTTACTAATATTTACTAATCCATACTAATATTATAAATTCGAAAGTAACTCTGTCGGTCTGTCTGTCTGTCTGTTACCTTTTCACGCCTAAACCACTGAACGGATTTCGATAAAATTTGGCAAGGCTATAGATGGTATCCTGGGGACGGACATAGGCTACTTTTTTTTTTCAAAAATAATCCTGCAGGGGGTGATATAGGGGATGAAAGTTTGTATGGGAAACTCAGTATTTCTTAAGTTAGGGATGTGAAAATTAAAATTTTTATTTTTGATAGGAAATAAAGAAATATGCGGTTCAGCGTTTTTGAAAAATCATCCCCTAAGGGGTAAAATATAGTAAAATAGGGGATGATTTTAAAATTTACAAAACTGCATGGATTGCGACAAAATTTGGCAAGGCTTTATATAGCATCCTGGGGAAGGACATAGGATACAATTTTTTTCAAAAATAGTACTACAGGGGGTGATATGGGGGATGAAAGTTTGTAAGAGAAACCCAGTATTTATGCTATTGGTAGGAAATGAAGAAATATGCGTTTCAGCGTTTTTGAAAAATCATCCCCTAAGGGGGTAAAATAGGGGTTGATTTTAAAATTTACAAAACTGCACGGATTTCGATAAAATTTGGCAAGGCTTTATAGTTATAGCATCCTGGGGAAGGAAATAGGCTACTTTTTGTCTTAAAAAATAATCCTACAGGGGGTGATATAGGGGATGAAAGTTTGTATGGGAAACTCAGTATTTCTTAAGTTAGGGATGTGAAAATTAAAATGTATGCTTTTGATAGGAAATAAAGAAATATGCGGTTCAGCGTTTTTGAAAAATCATCCCCTAAGGGGGTAAAATAGGAGTTGATTTTAAAATTTACAAAACTGCACGGATTTCGACAAAATTTGGCAAGGCTTTATATAGCATCCTGGAAAAGGACATAGGATACTTTCAAAAACAATACTACAGGAGGTGATTTAGGGGATGAAAGTTTGTAAGGGAAACCCAGTATTTCTTAAGTTAGGGATAACAAATTTATGCTATTGGTAGGAAATTAAGAAATATGTGTTCAGCGTTTTTGAAAAATCATCCCCTAAGGGGGTAAAATAGGGGTTGATTTTAAAATTTACAAAACTGCACGGATTTCGACAAAATTTGCCAAGGCTTTATATAGTATCCTGGGGCCTGACATAGGCTACTCTTTGTCTTAAAAAATAATCCTACAGATGGTGATATAGGGGATGAAAGTTTGTAAGGGAAATCCAGTATTTCTTAAGTTAGGGATAACAAATTTATGCTATTGGTAGGAAATTAAGAAATATGCGGTTCAGCGTTTTTTAAAAATCATCCCCTAAGTGGGTAAAATAGGGGTTTATTTTAAAATTTACAAAACAGCACGGATTTCGATAAAATTTGGCAAGGCTATAGATAGCATCCTGGGAAACGACATGAGCTACTTTTTGTCTTAAAACATAATCGTACAAGGGGTGATATAAGGGATGAAAGTTTGTATGTATGTATCAAATTTATGCTTTTGGTAGGAAATAAAGAAATATATGGTACAGCGTTTTTGAGGTGGTACAATAGGGGTTGACAAATGTTTGTGTACCTACCTCTTTTTAAGAGATTTAAGGGATTGGAAATGTAGTCATAGTTCGAATCTTGAGGTAACATTTAGTCTTTATTTTATTCGACGTTTTTACGAGGAAATTATTTGAACGAGTGGACACTCGGACAAAAGTTACCTATTTGTTATTAGAGCGTGACTGGCATAATAAATTTTAAGTAATTAACAAAGTCCCCCCGCCGCGTAAGTCTGTTTGTTTGAATGCGATAATGTCAAAAAGTACCGAACGGATTTTCATACGGTTTTCTCCAATGAACGGAGTGATTCAGGGTAATTCATTATGGTTTTGTGTAAATTGTCTGAAATATGACGACGACTGTTGAAGATGTCGGAAAAAATCATGCCGACTGGTAGCTTTATGCCTACTATACACGGTAACGATATATCGTAGCGATTTGAGTTTGCACAGTTATATTGGACGGCCCTATGTTTTCCACATGAACATTCCCATGGGATATTTTCCGACATCCACGCCGCGAAGCCGCGGGCAAAAGCTAGTATTTTATACGTGTCAATTTTTGGTCAATATTTTAAAACTAGATGGCGCCGGCATTTCTTAGCTGACTTATTTATCCCTGAGAAGAAAAATCATTCCAAACTCAGAGGCAATTATTTATTTATTTATTACAAAATCCACAGCTCTTTAACAATTTTACAGCTAAAAACCAATCTTACAGCCAATTACGGATTTACAATTCATAGCAACACTTATTACATGCATCAGAAACATTAGCACTATCTAAGCAAGCATATCAAAGTGTGTAATGTGGCTGTGGGTGTGTGGGGTGGGTGTGGGTGGGTGGTGTGGGTGTGTCTAATTATATTATGTGTAAAGAAAGATTTAATGTGAGTCTAACAATGCAGGGATCCTTCAGGGAGCTCAAGGACCCGTCACACGACGCTACCAGATCTGCACACATTTGCCAGTCCACTGCTAGAAGGCTTTACAAACTCCAACGGCATGCCATTTAACTCAATCCTCGGCTGCTGTTGGAAAACTGGTACCAAAAAATAGCAAAACAATACCTTTTTGCAATTGCCGGTGATATCTTAGATGAAGTAAGCTGTCATTCCTCCTTCTGCTAGGCCTCATTTACGGAGATGCGGGGCGTCGTGCGGCGCGGTGCGCGGGGCGGCCCGCACTAAATTCAAACATAGGGCGATCTATGAGAGCGTTTACGGAGAAGCGATTAAGATTTCTTACACTTGACGGCCCGCAACTCGCACCGCGCACCGCGCCGCGCGACGCCCCGCGTCTCCGTAAATGAGGCCTTAGGGATTGACACTATTGAAAGTAAGAAAGAAAGAAAATACCTACATTTATTTAGCACAGACTAAAAGGCACACAAATAATAATATACATAGCAATAATAAAAAGATTTTAAAAAATCAACATGTGTGAGAACAACAACCGATGCAGGAATGTGTGCCTCACTGCTGCTCCAAAAAGGTAACAGCTCACTTCAAGCCCATCAAGAAGGCTTTACAAACTCCAACGGCATGCCATTTAACTCAATCCTCGGCTGCTTTCCAACTGGTACCAGAAAATAGCAAAACAATACCTTTTTGCAATTGCTGGTGATATCTTAGATGAAGTGAGCTGTCATTCCTCCTTCTGCTAGGCCTCATTTACGGAGACGCGGGGCGTCGTGCGGCGCGGTGCGCGGGGCGGCCCGCACTAAATTCAAACATAGGGCGATCTATGAGAGCGTTTACGGAGAAGCGATTAAGATTTCTTACACTTGACGGCCCGCAACCCGCACCGCGCACCGCGCCGCGCGACGCCCCGCGTCTCCGTAAATGAGGCCTTAGGGATTGACACTATTGAAAGTAAGAAAGAAAGAAAATACCTACATTTATTTAGCACAGACTAAAAGGCACACAAATAATAATATACATAGCAATAATAAAAAGATTTTAAAAAATCAACATGTGTGAGAACAACAACCGATGCAGGAATGTGTGCCTCACGGCTGCTCCAAAAAGGTAACAGCTCACTTCAAGCCCATCAATAAGGTCGGCTGGTAGCAGGTCTGCAAAGATCGGCTGGTAATTCTGCTACTAAGCAAACTTGTCAAAATACTAGATCAAAACTTTAGTTTATCCACAACAATAACTGTCTCAAGCCCGCTGGATGCGGGAAGCACAGAACCGGTCGAGGGAGGCCTGTGTTCAGTAGTGGACGTCTTTCGGCTGAAATGATGATGATGATGATGATGATGAATAGCCATTTCTGCCACCAAACAGCATTGCTAATTTTGCTGCGTTTGGTTTAAAATTAAAAGCAAATGAGACATCTAAGTATGTTCGGCTTTAGAAAAAGAGGTGATGCAACTTCTTCTCTTCCCCCTTCATTTAACCGGCAATTTCTGCACTAAAGATGCGGTTTCCTACAAGAGCGGTGGCCGCCACATAACGGCTGTCATGAAAATTAAAAACGACTTCAAAAACCTAAACAGCTTCTGAAGTAGGTGCCTAGCTAAGATGCATTGAAGAATTAAAGACACCGACGACGTTAAGTTTATTAAATAAGAAAGTTATTTTATTCGTTTGAAAAATGGTTTGGTTTGTGGTTGGTGGATTTTTGAACGGTATTTTTGCATAAGGTAAGATGTGCAAACAGCGCTTTTCATATGATACCCCACATGCCCTAGTAGCCCCACTTTGAATTTTTAACCCCTTTCACTCATTGTTGCAAAAAAAATAAAAATATTTTAATTTCTTTCTTATTTGCAAAATAGTTGGGTAAACGTCATCTAAAACTGTTCCAACAAGTTGATAGCATTAGTAGTTCTTCAGATATCCAGCTGTGACAGACAGATAGACTGAGTCACACCATAAGGGTTCCTTTTTTACTATTTTGGTACGGAACCCTAATGATGGCAGCGACTTTAGGTACGTGTCGTAAAACGGTGTCTAGGAAAACACACCAACTTAGGTACCTACTTACTTATTTTCACAACGTTTCTGTGACGTCATTCGCCGGGAAATTGCGGTCGCTATGTGGCGACCACTGATCTGACTGCTCTTATAGGAAACCGTAGTTTCAGTGTACCGAGGTATTGAGTGTTTCGGAAGTTTGATTGTTATTAATATTCGTGGTCTATTAATGATTCATCTTTGTGATCAAACTTCGATTACCCAGCATGACTGTTGATGACTACTACCTACTTATTTCGTTTTACGTAATTTGATATCAAATTAGAGTGATTAGTCTGATTACTTGATAAGTGATAAATGTCGTATGATCGAAGTTTATGGAGTTGTCATCGGCCTCAAAATCTTCAAAAGTGACATATCCACCGAAGTGTCTACCGTATCTGGATACGGTAGACACTTCGGTGGATATGTCACTTTTGAAGATTTCTCAACATATCTCAAAAAGTAAATTAAACTTTAAACTGCCGACAATATTGCTCTAATAGTGCTCAACAATGGAGTAACAAATTAATGCAGGAAACACTTGCGTTCAATTAAAACTAATGATAATTTGAAAATCATTTTGATTGTAATTGACAATTTGATTCAATGTAAGTACCTAATTTGGTTCAATGATTGAATCTCAATGTGTTTCCCGGATGTCACATATTGGAAATATTGGAATAGGGAACATGCAATATATCAGTCTAGCCTTTTCCTTAACTATTTTGGGGTCGGCTTCCAGTCTCTTACCGGATGCAGCTGCAGTTATTGGAGCGACTTCATAAATGACCTCCACAACCCAATTACCAGGTAATACGACACCCCTGGATAAGATTGTTTGTCAGACTGTCAAAGATCTACGAATGACATATGCTTTCCGAGGCACGGAGGGATATCGATATGTATGGTAATGTATGGTCACCCATCCACAAGCGTACCGTGGCAAGTGTAGCTTAACCTTCGATCAACCCGTGCGGCTGTTATCATTTAGCTACCAGCCCCATGAATTTTGATTGTAATACTCGAATTGAAATTTGGTTTGAGATTTCACTTCACATTTCCTGGACGTCACGTATTGGAATTGCGAGGAAATTTCCAGGGTGTTGTTCTGGCTGATGGGCATAGTATGCCTGCATCTGAAAGTTTCTGCAAACGTTTCTATTGGTAACACTTTTCGTAACAAGGAAGACAAGCTCTCTTTGGGGTCCAAAGTGAAGTTTTATCTAATCGGTTGCAATCCACCATAATTGTCACAAATACGAAAGGCAATGCTCTTGGATTACCTCATGCAAAACATTCGGGGCTGTCTTCAAAGATTTGTTTATTAGTGCCACCATTAAGTGCACTCCATTTTGTTCATACTCTAAGCTGTGTCAGTCTGATAATACATTTTATCGGACACGCCCGCTGTGCCTCTAACTAATTTCATATTATCAGATAGAAAAAATGGTACGGCTTCAGATAATATTGGTTTTGATATGACTCATTTGAACTAAAATATAGAATCTATAGTTACTTAGGTAATAAATAAATAATAAAGATTTATATTGTTCAAACAGGACATTACATGACAAGATAGATAAGATAATGTAAAGCACAGTTTCTTAATCTAGTTAGTGGCAGGCCAAGCGCACTCCACATTTTAGGTATGAAGCTACAAGTACGCGGCGGTCGACTTGTCGAGCTAATTCAGTGTGGGCTGCCGCGCGCCGGTCGCCCGCCAGCTCGCACGTTAGTTCG
The DNA here is from genome assembly GCA_905163495.3 of Cosmia trapezina. Classification (NCBI taxonomy): domain Eukaryota; kingdom Metazoa; phylum Arthropoda; class Insecta; order Lepidoptera; family Noctuidae; genus Cosmia; species Cosmia trapezina. The sequence goes on along the minus strand of LR991040.1, from coordinate 14,130,636 downwards.
ATACTCACTCACGCGCCACATCGTAAAAGAAGGCAAACCTAACGAGTCAGAAGGTATAAGAGTTACACGATAGAAAGAGAGGTAACTTCTAGGTGAATATAACTGTAGGTAAATAATGCTGTGCGACCCTGCACTTCATTCTCTACTTGAAAGATAAAGGGTCTATATTCGCAATAGTAAGTCTTACCAAGGGGTATTGTAGTGATATCCAGTAAATGGGTTGTGGAGGTCAGATAGGCAGTCGCTTCATGTAAAATACTGGTATTCAGCTGCATCCGGTTAGACTGGAAGCCGACCCCAACATAGTTGGGAAAAGCCTAGGCAGATGATGTTGACTTCTAATGCAGACCGTCCAACACCCTGTGTTGTCAAGAATGTTGAATGCGTCAGATAGCGTAATCTTGAAGGCTTAAATAGTATCAAAATGATTAGATAACGATGTTGAATTCGATCGATCGATAATTAATTGGCTTGCAACTCACCAGTATCACGCTACAAAATATAGGCATATATATGTCGCAGCCGACAAATAATTATAAACCGTAATAGCCGTATATAATAGCCGTTTGGTCAACCGCCTAGCCATTTGACTAAACGCCGGCCCGAATGATATTCAGCCAATACGTCTAATACAACATATCTATACCTATAATGAACTGGCTAGCTGATGCGTAGGCCATTTATACATACAACAGGGCCATGCAATAGGGTATTTCGGTAGGAAGGTCATTTAGGACATATTATTTCATTCCAATTTAAAATTACAGTGTAAAGTTAACGCACCGTTCTTGAGAAAAACAAATTATTGTAACTTAACCTCAAAACACTTTAAAGTTGCTTCTGCAACGTCTCCGGCGCTGCGGGAAGTGCAACTCTTTCGCCCTTATGTAGCAAAGGATCAATGATATTATAAGTAAAATTACTTATAATATCATTGCAAAGGATAGGCACCCATGCTAACCTCCGCAGCTTCGGCTTGCTGATCGAATGCTGGTAGAATGGCTGAATATCATTCAGGCCGTTGATTGAAAAAAAAAACCGGTCAAGAGCGAGTCGGACTCGCGCACCGAGGGCTCCGTTCCGATTTCTGAAAAAGTGTGCTATTTAGAGACATCGTTTTATTTTTCCTGTAATCTTTACATAAACTTCTATCACATAGAATAATTTCAGATTTTTATCTTTGCAAACTTCGGAGATAAGGGGGGGCGGGACGGTATTTTTTTTACATTTTTCATCAAAAGTCGAAAACTATGCGGCCTAAAAACAATTTAAAAAATGTTTGAGAATGTGCAAACAGCGCTCTTTCATATGATACACCACATGCCCTAGTAGCTCCACTGTGAATTTTTAAGACCCCCTTTCAGTCCCTTTTACGAAAAAAATGTAAGTAAATATTTTACTTCTTTCTTATTTGCAAAATAGTTGAGTAAACGTAATCTAAAACTATTCCAAATTTCAAATTGATAGCTCTTAGTAGTTCTTGAGATATCCAGCTGTGACAGACAGACAGACAGACTGAGTCTCACCATAAGGGTTCCTTTTTTACCATTTTGGTACGGAACCCTAAAAATGGCCGCTAATTCAACCTGTAGGCTGCGAGATATACATCACATATATGCCACTTATCACGATAAGCTGAGGTGCTTGAGGAGTGGAGAGGTATTTCACTGCCAGCGGGACGATACCGATTCTAACCAACCCGAGGCGGGTGATAAAATTTTCGCGCAGCAGAGGATGCGCATTTTATCGAATTTTACCATTGCTCCTCCTGGCTAAGTAAGGGCGAGCGCGCACTGCGGTGCGTTTTTCTACCGCACAATCTGTGAAGTACGGAATGTCTGAAGTGCGCGCACTGCGGTCATGCGTTTTGTTACTGTAGGCCCCGCCCAGTGCGGCAGAACTAACGGAAATGCACCGCAGTGCGCGCTCGCCCTAATAACAGGCGTACGGGTCGATCCGTCACGTTAAGCTATGCTTGACGAGGTTGGTCAGTGGATGGGTGACCATCTTTACATACCAAGACTTCTCCGTGCCTCGGAAAGCACGTTAAGCCGTTGGTCCCGGCTGTCATTCGTTACGGGTCGTCAGAAGCCTGAAAGTCTGACAATCTTACCAAGGGGACAAGGGGAAGGGGGGGGGGGGGGCGTTATTACCCAGTTACTGGGTTGTGGCGGTCAGGGGTCTTACTTCATATGAGCTCTTATAGCAGGTCAGAAGTTGAACGTTTCCAGTGTGATAGAGAGAGAGAGAGCTATATTTACGAGCACCACCACCATCCACCACCACCTCCACCACCACCACACCATCACCACCACACCATCACCACCACCAGCATCAGCACCAACCTTTTTTCGCAACGGATCATAATGGATCCATGATCTTTTTTCACGGCCTTTTACCTACGGCCTAAGCTGCGGACCCAGATAGGCAGTCGCTCCATGTAAAATGCTGGTATTCAGATGCATACGGTTAGACTGGAAGCCGACCCCAACATAGTTGGGAAAAGGCTAGGCAGATTGTATCGTATTTCGATTTGCCCAAAGTCCCTTTATCGATAAAAATGTAAAACAAAAAGGCTTTGTTGTTTGTTCGCAAACAATGGGAGCGAGCGCGATTTTGAACAGCTATGCAAAGTATTCCAAGTATTTTGTTATCCGGTTAAAATTCGCTGAATTTCAGTTTGTTTAATAACACCTCGCGCCTGTGTCCTGTTTATATATTTAGGAGCCATGCACGATTAATTTAAAATGTAAGTATGGCTAAGAATTTTGGCAACAAGGTTTGATAACTTTAACTTAGATGTTGACGATTTATCGGTAAGTAATTATATTTTCGAGCCGTTTGGAGTTGAAACCCTTGGGCCGTGGGGTCCGAGTGCTCTTAGTTTGTTCAACGAAATCTCCAAACGGCTCGTTGATACTTCCCGTGGGCTGGCTTTTACCTTGGCCAGAGGCTTAGCATTGCCATACAATGTGGCAATGCCGCCAGTCTCTTGGGTACTTTACCAGTCGACAGCGATGCGGAGGAATTTTCGACGCCATATTTAAGTTTTTTTATAGTTTTAGTTAGGTTAGGATATTAAATTTTAACATAACATTATAAGTACATAGTGTTTTTTTTACTTTCCATAACTCTAGGGTATTAATGAGACCATCATTATGAACAACTTTTACTATGGAACCGAACCCTAAATCGCGAAAAAAAATCAGCTGCCCCTACATTTTATGTTCGCTTAACTCGTCAAATGTAGGGAGCAGCTGATTTTTTTTTCGCGATTTTGGGTTCTGTCCCATAGTAAAAGTTGTTCATGATGATGGTCTCATTAATAGCCTAGAGTTATGGGAAATAAAAAAAAAACACCCTGTATATCAGATGTTCCATAATCCTAGGTTAGGTTTAGTAGCTAACTGCCTCGGACCTACGTCTAGTAGTCGAAAGCGGTACCTACTGCTGAGTATGAGGTCCTGGGTTCGATTCCCGGGTCGAACAGTGTTATTGAGTTGTCCATCTGGAATTTCTCAGTAAGTAGCAGTCCGGAGTTTGGATTAATGCCCGGTTGATATAAGGCAATAGGCTCGCCCCTATAGCTGAATACCAGTATTTTAAATAGAGTGACTGCCTATCTGACCTCCACGACCCAGTTACTGGGTATTACGATAGGTACTTACCCCTGGGTAAGACTAGTATCGCCATTTATGGAGGCTTTTTAATATACCTACACCAATTTTGTAACGTTTTCCTACAAATATCGCGAAACGCGTCATGTAAAACCACAAATAGTTATAATATTAAGTTATCGCTTATGTAATACAATTATGTGTGGCCGGAAGGTCACGGTCACCCGGCAGACCGGTCTGACTTACCTAGTATTAAATATAATTTATGTACTTAAGCTAAATATTGGGTGACGTCATTTGACGGCATCATGTGGTACGGATTGTTAGAAACAGAGTCATGTATGGTATAGTAAAGTACATAATAATATAACAATAGCGTTTGTTACCGGAGGGCTGGCACAGCAAAATATTAATAGGTAGGTTCTTTTTTGAGGCAATCACGACGAGGTTGGCGCAGTGGTTGAGCGATTGACTGCTGCGCAGCGTGTCGCGGGTTCGATTCCCGCACGGAACAAATATTTGTGCGACCTACAAGTATTTGTTCCGAGTCTGGGTGTTTTTCTATCTATAATATGTATGTATTTACTAAAAAAAAAAAAAAATGTATATAAGTAGTTTATCAGCCATCTCGTTACCATAACACAAGCATTAGGTTGCTTAGCTTGGGAATAGATGGCGTTGTGTGAAATGTCCAAGGATATTTATTATTTATTTATTTATTTATTTAATCTTAATGGGTAGGTACACATTAAGATTGCCTCTAGGTCTACGCCACCCATGTTGGAGACTTGGAAAATGAGTAGGTACCTAACCTAACTACCTATGTTGTATGTACTTCGATTGCGGCCGTTCTAAACTCAACCACTCAACTGTGGAATGCACGGTAAAGAATCCTATCTGTGGTAAAGCGTGGCCCCAAGTCTGCTATTTTTTACATTCCAACACGATCCCATTGTCACTGCATTGTCATTTTGGTAAAAGTTCGTAATCTGATAAATTCATAATTTCATACAATGGAGTGTCAGTGGTTGACCATTGGAAAGTCATAATGACGCCATTATATTAGTAGATTACCAAACTTGTCAAAATCAACAATTATGAAATCAATGATAGACCATTCTGACACTATTGTAATAGCAGACTTGAGGCCCTGGGGCTCAATTCTGTAACTTTGACTTAAGAAACACGCCATTGACACTCTATCGACACACTACAGACATTGTTTTGCCACTGTTGCAAATTTAGTATTCTGTAAAAACTTCAATGGCGATTCAGTGGTGTCTCAGTAGTGTGTCGGTGGCATGTCGGTGGTATGTCGATAGAGTGGCAGTACAATAGTTTTCAGTGTTGCACACAAAAATCTACCAAGTGACCATAGAGGTACACTAAATCTACCACTTTTTGAAATCCTATTTTTATCAATGAAATCTTTATACTAAGGGTTTTTTATTAACATATAAACGTTGTATTATCAAAAACGTCATAATTCACTAAAACCATGCGTTTATTGTTAAAAAATAAGATTTTTATCACGACATTTGTTTGACTGTCACACGTCTTTGACTTTCTGAAAAAAAAAACAAACAACTGTCTGTGAGTGCCTAGTATATTTTCCCGGTGGCTTTAATTGGAACTAACGAAATCACTAAAAAGTGAGAAGGCTTGTCATATTTTGTCACCGGCATCGCCGCCGTTACCGGGTCACATATTTTTTAGAGCTGGAGGGGCGCAGGGAGGGGGCAGCTTCAAGGTGTTTTTTTATGGATTTTTTTTTTTTGGTACCTACATGTTGAGGTTTAGGGGTTTATGGGTTTTATAAAGGGGGGCCAAATTTTCATTATTTTTGCGATAAGACACACCGTTTTCGAGATATAAGCAAAAGAAAAAAAATACAGTAAGGTACTATTTTTGCACTTGAAATCAAGTTGTTGGTGTGAATTTTAGTCCATGACAACTAATTTTATTCCGCACCATTTTAATCGAGATTAAAATAGCTGTAGTTTGACAATCAAAATGATTTTTAATTAAAAAAAATAAACAAATTGGAGTACTTATTGAACCACTATTGGAAAAAAGGTGTCGTTGTTCGATGGCTTCTCAATGGCGGTTCGATGGCCAAATCACTATTCAAACACGATAGACAGAACTGTCAAATACACTTAAAATATTTACAGACTACCGTATCTTTGGCCATCACGATGCCATTGACACACTATAGTGGACCAGACTACCAATATTACAATAGTCTTATTATGGCGTTTCAATGGCATCACAGTGGCAAGTCAATGACCATAGATAATTTGTGGAATACCAAATGTCAAAAACTATTCTATTGAGACACTACTGACACACACACATACATGTCTTATCACAGCTCACAGAGATCTAAGTACTGCGGAGAAGCTAATGCAAAGTGAGTTTGACCTCCTATGTAAATGGGCTCATGACATGGGTTTATCAATTAATTATCAAAAAACTAAGCTCATGCACATTCATTCACCACACTTGAGGAGTAGTGGAACACCAAGAGTTGTGGCTCATGAACACCAATGTATGCACCAGTGCTTGGATGTCTGTGACTGTAAACCTATTGAAAACGTTAAGGAACATGTCTATTTGGGGTTAAAGATTGATCATAAATTTAACTGGGGCCCTCATGTGGACCATGTATGCGCTAAGCTTAGGTCTATTATGTCTAAATTACGTATATTAAAGCACAAATTGCCTTACAGGACCTTGCGATTGTTGTACATGGCACTGGCCGACTCGGTAATTAATTATGGTTTAACTAGTTATGGAAGAACTTATAAAACGTATCTTAGAAAAATTTATAATATTCAGATAAGGATATTAAAAATATTGGTACCATATAAAATTAAACTAAAATTTAGGCCCAATTATGATATGTTATTTAAATATTGTAAGATCTTAAATGTGTTTGATAAAGTCAAATTGGGTATTGCCTCTGATTATTCTGAGTTTGTGAATAAGCTGCAGAAAACAAACAGACCAAACTTTGTTAGTAACCTGTCGTATTTGCCTCTATATAAGCTGCCAAAGTATAACAATGTGTATGGTAAGAGAGCCTGGACGTACGCCGTTCCTAACATTCTAAATAAGCTGCCAAAGGAAATTGTAAAAAAAATAGAAAACAAAAATAGTCAACAAATTAAAAATATCTTAAAAGCCTACTTTACCGTGGGGAAGTTTGGAATGGAGGAGGTCTGCGTGTAGGCTTTTAGTCGTGAGTTAACTCTAAAATAATAGTGCACATAATCTTATTGTTATGCAAGATTGAGCGCTATTTTTATGTATAACGTCACGTCAATTTTTCAGGAAATAAATAGTTTTAAATTTAAATTTAATTTTTTTTACACACAACCGACACACCATTGACAAGTTGGTTACTTTACAGAATCGGGCCCCTGGCTACACGATTACTTTCAGCTGACATAGTGCCATGGAAATTGCAAACATTGCCGAACTCCCGTAATAAATTATAAATTGTGTGTGTCTGCCAACTAATTTTTTATTCGAGTCTATAAAGCTAAACTTTAAATAGGTTTTATAATTATTTGTTAAATAATAATGTTCATTTGTTAACACTTTCAAGGACAATAAACAGCTATAGCCGTCATAACAATAAAACTTCCATTGTGTCTCGACTCTCGTTTACCGCGCGTTTAATTTTTGAATTACTGAAAATTGGCATGCAAATACACCGGATGACTTTTTTACCGTCTAGAAAAATATTGGGCGTATTAGGTGAACAGAGTAGAAGCCTAAAGCATACTAGTTTCGAAAAAAATATCAAAGTAGGTACCAATAAATACTACAAATTCGATGTAAACTTTTCATTTTTGTACCATAAAAACAGAAATTTTGAAAAAAATTAATAAATCATTTAAAAATATCGAAATTCAAATCATATACAGCCTGCATGTGATTATAATTTTTGATTTTTTGATTTAAAAAAAAAAAAAAAAAAAAGTTAGGTATGCCATAGACGTCTACTCCGTTCACTTAATATAGCCAATTTTTTTCGAGACGGTAAAAAAAGTCATCCGGTATACAGGGTTATTGGTAAAACACCAGCAACCTCTTAAGGGGTCATTGTACTCATCATTATGAACAACTTTTACTATGGGACCAAACCTGAAATCGCGAAAAAAAAATCAGCTGTTCAGTACATTTATCTATAACAGACTCGTCAAAATGTAGGGAGCAGCCGATTTTTTTTTCGCGATTTCAGGTTTGGTCCCATAGTAAAAGTTGTTCATAATGATGAGTACAATGACCCCTTAAGAGGTTGCTGGTGTTTTACCAATAACCCTGTATACTTACATCATTGCACTGAAAATGTTCTTCTAAACCGCATTTACTGCAAATAAAGTACCTAGTATTACTTTGACTTGGTAACCTGAAACTCTGACCACGGCAGGCGCGGGCGCAGCCTAAGATTTTGGGTCACCATCACCATGGGCGCCGCCGGCAGAATTGTGATAAGAATTGGGAAGGTGTAAAACAGTGAGAAAAATTGGAAAAATTGCCGGGAAAATTGAAAGTGGATTTTCTATGGGAATTTTGAATTATTGAAATTGGGACAGGACAACGTCTGTCGGGCCAGCTAGTCAAGAATAAAAATACGCCTCTAACCGTGACGTCAGTAACTTGTAACTTTGCCTAGGTAACCTCACTCTGGATCGTATCAAGGAAAATATGCTAATACCATACCAACTGCATTTGTTATATACTAACTGTTTATGGGAAAGCCCATAGATACGGCTGTATATGCGGGTCTTAGCCGTATCCATGGGCTTTTCCCTAAAGGTACTTGATGCTGATAGTATTGTTTTAAGAACCTATAATGGCTTAGGCATGATCCTCCGTTTAATACTGCAGCATTAATTTTGAAATAAATATACAGGACTGTTGCGAACTCCTTGGTTTCCTCAAACTTTTTAGAAGTTTTTTATTTTTTTGTTACAAATGTTGTTCTTTTTTTTTCTGTCTGCTTATGGCTGTCAAAGGTTTGTTTCCAATATTTTGTTATATTTTTTCATATTTATCCACTAATAGTATATTATGCAATTAGTGAATAAAGGACGGATTTAAAGCGAGGGCCACAGGTGAATCACGAGCTAGTGAAGGATCCTAATGATTGAATCACGACCGTAGGGAGTGATTCATGATGATTGAATCACGAGCGTAGCGAGTGATTCAAGTGTTAGAATCCTGAGCGACGCGAGTGATTCATGGCCCTCGATATAAATCCGTTTTATTCAAGAGTTGCATACTATACTTTATACCATGACTACGAGAAAAAGAAAGATTTAAGTGAAAATAGACATATAATGAAGAAAAAGGAAAGTTAAATTGGCTTTGATGTAAACCAGCCGTGATTTTTTAGGTAGCAAGTTTTCCACTATATCCGCCGCCCTCTCTTTCATAAACTCAGGTGTTAACACATCTTCATCACTAGAATGCATATTTAATCGACTAGAACAACACTAAACAAACACAAAATTAAAGATTAAAGTAACACTAAACTTTGTGTTCGTACAACTTACAGTATTCAAAATAGCGCCAATTTACTAAGGACAGCAAAGAACACAAAACAGTTTATAATCTAATGCTGAACTCCTTGTCGAAAATGTCGACCAATCAAATTGAATTTAGAACACATCATTATAGGTCGAATACACAGATTACACTTACACTAGATATGGCAAGCCATCCGACCAAGCGTGCCCTGCATGTTCGACTGTTCGTACTAAAAAAAAGTCTGTTAGCTCAGTGACGCTTACCGATTGAAACAATTTTGTTTACTTTGAGCACAGCACTAAATGGCTGGGTTGAAGTTATCGTTGGTATAACAAATATGACACGTTCGGTTTTCATACTATCTAATAACATGCCGTATCTAGCCTAGGTACTCTACATCTGTGGTCGAGTACATTGGTGTGTTCCATTTTCAAACATCAAAACAGTGAGTAAAAGTGCTTTTTATTCACTGTTTTGCGTGAATAAAATAAGCTTTTTAGAGGGGGAATGGTATAAAATCCTTTTATCACACTAAGCTTTAGTTTTATTTCATTTCACCAACCATTAATACATACAGTCCATCTCATCGCCTTCAAGGACCTATTATGGTAAAGTTGAGGATTAATAACGAAAACACGATTCCATAAAATTTTCTCGATAGAAAAAAAATCCAAAATTACCTCCAAACCGGACAATAAACCGCTGGTATTCAAAAAATACTTCAAATTAGATCATGAAACTTTGCATACTAACTGAACTAACTACCTATAAAGAAGGTCTTGTGTTTATTATTTTTTTCAAATTAGCATTATTTCACCGTTTAACTTTAAAGCAATTACCTAAACTATCGGCGCCCAGGGCCTCAAGTCTGCTATTACAATAGTGTCAGAATGGTCTATCATTGATTTCATAATTGTTGATTTTGGCAAGTTTGGTAATCTACTAATATAATGGCGTCATAATGGCGTCATTGTGACTTTCCAATAGTCAACCACTGACACTCCATTGTATGAAATTATGAATTTAGCAGATTACGAACTTTTAGCAAAATGACAATGCAGTGACAATGGGATCATGTTGGAATGTAAAAAATAGCAGACTTGGGGCCCAGCACCGCACTCTCTCGATCTCACTCAGTCCGCGAGCAGTATCGTGCGAGCGAGATAAAAAGCTGAGGTAGTATGGGCTCGTTATCAGTTTCCTAACGTTGTTCAGAGGATTTAAAAGTCGGTTTTTCCTATGTACGCTGTTTCAAACTCTACAATCACAAAACCACACGGACAACCTTGAATCTTCTACCAATTCTGGGGTGATTACAAGTTTCTAAGAGGATGTCATGATCAAGTCTCTGAACCAGTGAAGCTGCTGATGAGTCTCGTGCTAGCTGTTGTGATTGGACCTCTCTTTTCTTGTGCCAATCCCCACGCTTCTTTGCCAGCCTCATCCAGGTTCTAGAATGTCATCCGCTGATCATGTGACATCGCTTTCAAGCCAAAAATGAACCACCGATACCCTAAGGCCGAGATCTTTTTAGGGTTCCGTACCAAAATGGTAAAAAGGACTATGGTGTGACTCAGTCTGTCTGTCTGTCACAGCTGGATATCTGAAGAACTACTAATGCTATCAACTTAAAACCTGCAACAGTTTTAGATGACGTTTACCCAACTATTTTGCAAATAAGAAAGAAATATAAATAATTATATTTTTTGTGCAACAGGGATTGAAAGGGGGTCTTAAAAATTCAAAGTGGGGCTACTAGGGCATGTGGGTTATCATTATCATATGAAAGAGCGCTGTTTGCACATTCTCAAACATTTTTTTATTTTTTTTAAGGCCGCATAGTTTTCGACTTTTGATGAAAAATGTAAAAAAAAAAACTGTTCCCACCCCTTATCTCCGATGCTTGCAAAGAGAAAAATCTGAAATTATTCTATGTGATAGAAGTTTATGTAAAGATTAGGTACAGGAAAAATAAAACGGTGTCTCTAAATAGCACACTTTTCAGGAATCGGAACGGAACCCTCGGTGCGCGAGTCCGACTCGCTCTTGAACGGTTTTTTTAATAGCTTAGATAGAAATTGATCTAACTATCAATAAATACTAGAAATTCGAAGTAAACTTTTCATACTAGAACACTAGAACAATAAAAACAGAAATCTTGAAGAAACTTTTTAAAACGTAAAAAAATATCGAAATGCAATGTTTTGAATTTACCTATTACCTATCTATACCCTATTTTTTCAAGACGGTAAAAAAAGTCATCCAGTTTAAGGACAGTCGACAGTAAGGAAACTACATAGAAACGATCGAAACGGCACACTCACACAGGCGCGCGCACCGACGAGGCCCCAAGCGATAGTCGCGGTGCTCTCAGTATATTTACTGGGGGGGGGGGGGGGGTCTCGGCGATGCGCGCGTCTATGCGTGTGCTGTTTCATACGTTTGTTCGTCGTTTCCCTACCATCCATATTTATAGGTACCTATACATAATGGAAATAGATTATACTCTTTGGTTCGTTTGCATGGAGCATGTCACCCAGCAAGTGGCGTGTATCTAGCTAATAGAAGCACTAACCTACTTCCTACTTAGCTGTTTGACTTGGTGGACATCTTTTTTTTCTATTTTTTTTTAAGTTTAGAAATTGTCATGTATGGTACCAGACTGTTATGTTCAACTGTCTCCATAATCATCCTGCTGACCTCTTGTAACACACAGGATCATATTTTTTTCACGGCGTTGTGATAATAAATTCGCAGCCTCGACAGAGCTCTTTTAAAAAATGCTATTCACTTTAAAACTGTTAGTGTTCGTTGACTAGACAAAAACTAGCTCGATTGAAAATATCTTGTTTATTACCGGTCTCATTACGAAAGCAGGAAATATCTCAGACCTCGGTACGGTAGGTTTTAAAATCATTGCGATATTAAGAGTGTCATTGACATGCGATCGTAAAAGAGAATATCATTTCAAGGTCGTTTTATGCGCAATTTTATTTCAAACTGGGTGTTGTTTGTTCCTATTGGAGATCGTATTATAAACTAGCTTTTCCCTTCGGCTTCGCCCGCTTGGAAGTCGGCAATAACTGCCCACGGGAACGTAGCAAAATCTTTGATAATTAATTGGACACACATAGTTTGACAGTGGTGGTGGGTTTGGCAGTGGATTTAATTGGTTTAATTATGTTTTTCAACAAACTCGGCACTCATCTATGGGCCTTATTTGCCTGATAATAAAGGAATTATTATTATTATTTTTAAGTGTCTTGACAATTCTCGGGACCCTTGGGTCCCGGACCTTTAGAAGGCATACGAGGGGCCAAAGCCAACTCGCAGAGGCCCGTTAGACGCTTTCAATGAAATGAGGCACCAACCGACGATTATCCCTGTACGCACTATGCAAGTGCACCCAAGGACAAGCCCCGGTTGGTGTAGGACTATTGCAGTATATGGAAATAAAGATATTGGACTATGGATTTGAGTGGCCAAAGTGGACTGGTTGCCTAAAACTATGAAAGGACTATGGCCCCTGCCGGATCAATGTTTTATAATACACGGATAAAATGGCACGGGGTGACTTGCACACTCAATAATGGGCCCCCAAAAACGGTCGCTAGCACATAGTGTCGTAGCGGCAATGGGGCAACATGTCCTGAGGTGCTTGTGAGGAGTGGAGAGGTATCCCACGGTTCTCTGAACAATCCCAGAGCCCGGAAGATGGTCAAGATCCCTACAAACACTTACTGGGATACTTCCTTCCTCCGAGCACGTTTGCTCTTACGAATATCCACTCAAGCCAGCCAATAAAGGCAAGAAAGAGGTGAGAGCACTGTTCCTCGTCATTATTCACTCCAGCCGGCCAATAAAGGCAAGCCAGAGGAGAGCCAGAGAAGTGAAGAACAAGACTTCTCCCGGGAGATAGGGTCCCGGGGTCGCTACTGCCCAACAGCTCGCCACATGCTGCCCTGCGGGTCTCTGTATCTGTCTTGGTCTGGCTCCTCACCCTAGACCTGTTTCGGCAAAGTGAACTCTACTAGCACAGGCCCAGAGATCGGAGCGCGCAAGCCCCACCACGACGTCAACGTAGAGGTACGGCGGTGGGGTTATTATTATAATTATTAAGTACTCATAAAATACCAACACTACCACAGTAGTGTGGTACACAACTACACTACTGTGTACTAGCACTACTACACTGAATATTATGACTCAAGTTTAATTGATTATTAAATTATTAAATGGAACCATGCATGTACAAACTGACTACAAAGTGATTGTTTTGTAATGATAAAGCATTAGTTAGGCTTGATACACAAGAGCACTTCTTATATCTGTCTGTACCTACTGATGTAATAAAGCTAGAGTTTGTTTGTTTGAACGCGGTAATCTCTGGAACTACCTAACGAATTTGAAAAACTCTTGTTGCATTTTGATAGCCCAATTTTTGAGGATGTTAAATAGGCTATTTAATATCACGCCATAAGAGCCGAGCAAAAAGGAAAAAGTCAGAAAGAACGCTAAGCGAAAACGAAGTAATATCGTGGGCAGGCGATGCGATGCGACGCGGTGGGTTATGTTAGTATATTGTGTATCTTCCGACTTCGACGCGAACGAAGTCGCGGGCAGAAGCTGTTTCAAATATAAAGGATCAGGTTTTCCAAAATTGTTTCTTTTCCCGACTACGGCGCGTCAAAGGAAAGGTAACGTGTTAAGGCTGCCGCAGATAGGCACGACGCGACGTGCCACGCGATTCTAGTATTCAAAACAATTTCCAAAACAACAACAAAAACAACAACAACCATCAGCAATAATACTTACAACAACAATTTTTGTTCTACTAGAGTAGCGTCTGTCTGCGGGAGCCTTTATGCTCTAGCCTTGTACCTACTTACGTGTCAGTTTCTAACCCGAACCAAATATATCTAATAAATATTAGACATTTTTCAATTGTCAAAGTGTCGGTCAGTCAGAAAGATGAAGCTAGTTGCCCATTCCAAAGCGTAGTAGGTTATTATGGAGAAGAACGGACAAGAAACTTCACAGACTTCTGAAAAAGTGTGCTATTTAGAGACATCGTTTTATTTTTCCTGTAATCTATACATAAATTTCTATCACATAGAATAATTTCAGATTTTTCTCTATGCAAACTTCAGAGATAAGGAACGGTATTTTTTTTAGATTTTTCATCAAAAGTCGAAAACTATGAGGCTTAAAAAAAGAAAAAAAATGTTTGAAAGTGTGCTAACAGCGCTCTTTCATATTATGATTCCCCACATGCCCTATAGCCTCACTTCGATCTTTTCAGTCCCTGTTGCAATAAAAACATATACATTTCTATTTCTTTCTTAGTTAAAGTTAAATAGTTGGGCAAACGTCATTTATAAAACTATTCCAAATTTCAATTTGATGATAGCATTAGTAGTTCTTGAGATATCCAGCTATGACATGTAGACGGACAGACAAACAGAAAGACTACAATGAGTCACACCATAAGGGTTCCTTTTTTTACCATTTTGGTACGAAACATAACAACATAATTACATAACGATACTAGATAAATACCTAGGTACAAGAGGTAGGTCACGGAAACGTCAGATAATTGATTTCCTAGTGTTTTCAAAGGTTTACTCAACCTACTTCTACATACTTATTTATTTAAGTAATAATCGGGTAGGTCATGGACGGGCTTTGTTGGATTGTTGGCACTTGGTTGGTACTGTCGAGTTCTCTAGTATTTTCCCATCCAACGTTAACTATACCTACTCATATATTATTTACTAGTTTCTATCCGCGACTTCGTCCGCGTGTAATTTCTTGTCCCCCTGACCCACTGCGTCGCATCGCATCGCCCACGGGTGCTATTACTTCGTTTACTTACCGCTTTTTTTATTTTTGCTCGGCTCCTAAGGGTCCTAGCGTGATGTTAAATAGCTTCTAACCTTCCTTAAGAATTGGGCTATCAAATGCAGAAAGAATTGAACAAATCCGACTGGTAGTTCCAGAGATTAGCCCATAGAATTAGCCTCTCCATACAAACTTTTACTTCTTTATGATATTAGAATAGATATAGAAGATTTAAGATTCAGCCGCACAGGTCGATCGAAGATTAAGCGACACGTGACGTGGTCGGTTCGTGGATGGGTGACCATATTTTCATCCCAAGAACCCTCCTCCGTGCCTCGGAAAGCAGCCGTTGGTCTCGGCTGTCATTCGTGGATCTTTGACAGTCGTTACGAGTCGTCAGAAGCCCAAAAGTCTGACAATCAGTCCTGCCAAGGGGTATTCGTGTTACCCAGTAACTGGGTTAGGCAGTCGCTCCATGTAAAATACTGGTATTCAGCTGCATCCGGTTAGACTGGAAGCCGACCCCATAGTTGGGAAAAGCCTAGGCTATGATGACTTGAGATGGATACAGGAATGTTGTACGTACACTTTATCGTACTCGGCTGCGTGGTATTTCGACGAGCGTGGACACACGGCTACACATCAACCTATACTATTCCAGTTTACAGTGACCTCTCACTGTAAGGAAATCCTATCCAATACGAGATCAGCTTATACTGGAAATGTATAGCTTGATCTGTAGTTTAAGGATCGTAGCAGGTGTTCTGTAGTTTCTGCCCACCCCCATAGGAAGAAGGCGTGAGTTTATACATATATGTGTGTAAGTCCTAATTTCATTCAGTAGGTAGGTACAGTCAGCAACAAAAGTCGATTAACACTTCAGTTTTTTAAATCTTAATTATTGAGCAAGACACGGAACAGAAGTTAAATTTAAAGATCTAAATACTAGACTCTTAGGTATTTTAAGAAAAAAAGAGATAATCAAATCATTTTGTATCAATTTACATGTTGTGTAAAAGTAGGAGTGTAAACCGACTTCTGTTGCTGACCGTACTTAGTGTTCACGAGATATCATGATGATAATTTTAACACAGCGCAAAGAGCAAACTTGATTGCGTTCTGGCTCATATAAAGATAAAAAATTGGTACCTATATGTAATCTGTGCTTAAACAATGAAGACAAGAATCGACAATCTTTGACCCAGACGTAATTAATTTAAATGTGCGAATATTGATACCACAGAACAGATTTATTTATATCTTTTTTTGTACATAACTGACCAGACTTATTCGAAAATACTAAGCAGCTCGCAGCTCGGAGTATTTTGTTGCCAGCTAATCAACCATTGCAGCATCAGAATTTTACTGTGCACATGTGGCCTTTGTTTTTTAACCGACTTCCAAAAGGAGGAGGTTCTCAATTCGTCGGAAGCTTTTTTTTTTTTTTTTTTTTTTCTTTTTTTATGTATGTTCCCCGATTACTCGAAAATGGCTAGACCGATTTGGATTTTTCTTTTTTTGTTCGAAAGGGTATACGTCCCAAGTGGTCCCATGATCATCAAGTCAGGATCTGATGATGGGATCCCATGGAAATCGAGGGGAACCCTCAAATTTTATGGGCACACCTATATCGATTTCGGTATTTTTTATAGTAACTCGTGCATTTGCTCTCGGAAAGTACCATTCGGTGAGCTGGAACTGATGATGAAGACCACAGAGGGCCATCGGAAATACTCAATTATACCTAAGTATATAACAGGTTGCGATTCGATTACTTTAATATGGTTTCTTCTCGTCAAAATAATGGTAATGGTGACTTCACCATGAGCTCCATTTCTCCTGATTCTTACTGGGAGAACTCCTCAACAATTAACGGCCCTGCATCGGGAAAAGCAACATTTTGTAAAACGTGATGAGCAGCTGACATTGGGTTATTGTAACTTAGATAAATTACAAACTGAACCACTAAAAAGTGAAAAATAAAAACTTTTTTACAAAAACAAAAACTGACTTCCAAAAAAAACACTACAAAGTGAAAAATAACTTTAATTTCGGAAGTCGGTGGCAAAAAACTAAAATACAGATCCAAAGACACCGACTTCCGAAATTAAAGTTATTTTTCACTTTGTAGTGTTTTTTTTGGAAGTCGGTTTTTGTTTTAGTAAAAAAGTTTTTGTAAATTAAAAAAAAGACCGTAAAAATGCTAACTGAGGTGGACGGTGCGGTTTTTATTAGAAACGTAATAATAGCGGCGTTGCACAAAACCAGCATTAGTTTAATGGAGACTTTAAATTGATGCTGTCGCTTTGTTTTTGATACATACTAAAAGGGATGGCATGAATTTAAAGTCGCCATTAAACTAAAGTTCGTTTTTTGCAACTGGCTGACAATGAGGGTTTCCATGAATATTCATGCCGCCAGTTGGCGCCACTTTGACAAGAGGTCTTCCATTTCAACAATGAATCATCCATACTAATATTATAAATTCGAAAGTAACTCTGTCTGTCTGTCTGTCTGTTACCTTTTCACGCCTAAACCACTGAACGGATTTCGATAAAATTTGGCAAGGCTATAGATGGTATCCTGGGGACGGACATAGGCTACTTTGTTTTTCAAAAACAATCCTACAGGGGGTGATATAGGGGATGAAAGTTTGTATGGGAAACTCAGTATTTCTTAAGTTAGGGATGTGAAAATTAAAACATATGCTTTTGATAAGAAATAAAGAAATATGCGGTTCAGCGTTTTTGAAAAATCATCCCCTAAGGGGGTAAAATAGGGGTTGATTTTAAAATTTACAAAACTGCACGGATTTCTACAAAATTTGGCAAGGCTTTATATAGCATCCTGGGGAGGGACATGGGCTACTTTTTGTCTTAAAACATAATCCAACTGGTGATATAAGGGATGAAAGTTTGTATGGGAAACCCAGCATTTCTTAAGTTAGGGATATGAAAATTCAAATTTATGCTTTTGGTAGGGAATAAAGAAATATATGGTACAGCGTTTTTGAAAAATCGTCCCCTAAGGAGTACAATAGGGGTTGACAAATGTTTGTGTACCTACCTCTTTTTATGAGATTTAAGGGATTCGAAATGTAGTCATAGTTCGAATCTTGAGGTAACGTTTAGTCTTTATTTCATTCGACGTTTTTACGAGGAAATTATTTGAACGAGTGGACACTCGGGCAAAAGTTATTTGTTATTAGAGCGTGACTAGCATAATAAATTTTAAGTAATTAACAAAGTCCCCCCGCCGCGTAAGTCTGTCTGTTTGAATGCGATAATGTCAAAAAGTACCGAACGGATTTTCATACGGTTTTCTCCAATGAACGGAGTGATTCAGTGTAATTCATTGTGTTTTTGTGTAAATTGGCTGAAATATGACGACGACTGTTGAAGATGTCGGAAAAAATCATGCCGACTGGTAGCTTAATGCCTACTTAAAGGCTCTTACAGACAGAGGCGATATCGCGAGCGATATTGCGATATTATCGCGTCGCAACACCGCTACGCGACACGTCGCGACGCAATATCGCCTCTGTCTGTAAGAGTCTTTACACGGTAACGATATATCGTAGCTATTTGAGTTTGCACAGTTATATCGGACGGCCCTATGTTTTCCACATGAACGTTCCCATGGGATATTTTCCGACATCCACGCGAGCGAAGCCGCGGGCAAAAGCTAGTATAAAATATATGATGACGTTCATCATTCGTTTCATTCATTCATTCATTCATCATTCAGCCACGACCAAAGAAAATACAGGTGCTTTGACACTTTTGACCACAGAATCAGCTGTTCCCTATTATATTATGTTCGCATAAAGGCTCTTACAGACAGAGGCGATATCGCGGCGCGACGTGTCGCGTAGCGGTGTTGCGACGCGATAATATCGCAATATCGCTCGCGATATCGCCTCTGTCTGTAAGAGCCTTTACTCGTTAAAATGTAAGCAGGTTTGGTCGTTGTTGTTGTTCATAATGATGAGTACAATGACCCCTTATCAGGATGCCCATGAATTCGATTTCGCCCTGTTTATCGGCCATACACTCGTTCCCACATTTTTAACAGATTACTATCTAATAAAAATAATGATACTGCTAGCTCATGTCTGGTTAAAATCTTTCATTACTGCATTACTTATTTACAAAATCCAGAGTTTGTTTATTCGCTCTCTGCGTACCGCGAGATGTTCCATTGAACCCAAGAGTACTACGGCGGACCTAAAACGTGAATAACTAGGTACATAGGTAGGTACTTATATTTAATGAAAAAAACCGGTCAAGAGCGAGTCGGACTCGCGCACCGAGGGTTCCGTTCCGATATCTGAAAAAGTGTGGTATTTAGAGACATCGTTTTATTTTTCCTGTAATGTTTACATAAACTTCTATCACATAGAATAATTTCAGATTTTTCTCTTTGCAAACTTCGGAGATAAGGGGGGGAACGGTATTTTTTTTTTACATTTTTCATCAGAAGTCGAAAACTATGCGGCCTAAAAAAAGAAAAAAAAATGTTTGAGAATATGAAAATAGCGCTCTTCCATATGATACCCCACATGACCTAGTAGCCCCACTTTGATTTTTTAAGACCCCCTTTCAGTCCCTATTGCAAAAAAAATATAAATATTTTAATTTCTTTCTTATCTGCAAAATAGTTGGGTAAATGTCATCTAAAAGTATTCTAAAGAATCAGGGCAGCATTTGTACATAAAAATTAGAGAAGTTGGAATTCTAATTTTTAGACTCTTCGGTACCTAAAGAGTATCTTCAGGCATCTAAAGTATTTTATAAAAATATAATGTTAAAAGCAAATAGTTTAACGAAGAGCTCATTATTTCAGAACGAA
The DNA here is from genome assembly GCA_905163495.3 of Cosmia trapezina. Taxonomy (NCBI): domain Eukaryota; kingdom Metazoa; phylum Arthropoda; class Insecta; order Lepidoptera; family Noctuidae; genus Cosmia; species Cosmia trapezina. Next base: position 14,110,783 of record LR991040.1, on the reverse strand, counting down.
ACGGCGGCTGCCAGTGTAAGACCCGCCAGACCATAGATTAAACACGGACCTTACTTGAGTCTATGACTTAAATACCGTAATAATATTTATTTTACATTTTAATAATAAAATTGAGCATACTTTAATATTTTTAAACATTAAAATAAATAAGATATTATTTATGTAGTGGTCTTTTTCTGTGTTATATATGTGGCCTCTTTGCTTCGACTTTATTTATTTCTTTATAAATTATGTCATGTCATCCTGTTTGTCACTGTCTTATGTGTCATAAGAATAAAAATATTGAATCTTTAATAAAATGATTATAATAATTTAACTAAAAGATACATAAACAATAAACATAAACCGTTGCGCATGTGCTATTTGAATTTATTCAAAGGCGGCACCCAGATTAGAACAAAAACCTTCGGGACAACCAGATCTTTCACAGATGTTTGGAACAGATCATATCAACTTCTGGAGGGAGGTGGGCTGGTTGGAATAATCACCCACGGCGCCATGGCTCACGATGGTCCACTCGAAGAACTAAGTTCAGAAACCAAACCCAAACACAGAACATAGATCTTAGGTACCTAATAGTTTTATAACTATGGTCTCTTTGTCATTCAGTAAGAACCTAACTGTACCTACGTAGTTTTTTGAAAATTAAATATGCACAATATTTGACCTGCGTGTGGCTCAATTTCCTTGTTTCATTTTGCGTCATTTCTATGAAAGACTAGCCTACATGTATTGACAGTAAGTCAACCGCATATCAATGGTAACAAAACTAGTAAAAGCAGATCCTGTCCTCTGTGAAACCTATTATTAAGCCAGTTCCGCTGAAAATGGTTTTATTACCGTTGATATGCGGTTGCATCAACTAATGTTCCATCCACTACCTACAATCATGGACGTATAAAAAAGTACCTACTTAACTTTTTTATAAGGTCCATGCTATACAACATGTCTCAGAATTGAAAGCGCAACCGTTTGGGGTCATTGTACTCATCATTATGAACAACTTTTACCATGGGACCAAACCCGAAATTGCGAAAAAAAATCAGCTGCTCCCTATATTTTGACGAGTTTGATGTACGGAACAGCTGATTTTTTTTTTGGGATTTTAGGTTTGGTACCTATTATCTAGCTATAGACTGGTTAGCTCGGATACAAATTGTAGACGGCGCTATTGCGCATGTTTGCATAAAAATACCGTAAGAGGGCACCATTCGCCCTATTTATTAGTTATACTCTTTGAGGCAGACCCATATATTCAAAGTACTCTGTGGGCAGACCATCGCCAGATCGCCAGACTAGTACTTTATATAGTACATTATCTATGCGCCAGACTATCTTTGATCGTCCTGTGTTGCGTGTATTCTTGCTTCGGTGTAATTTTCGCTTTCTTTAACGGATTTTTGTTACTCTATTGGACATTTGATTTCTGCTTTACCCTGAAAACTCTCGGCTTCTACCACGGACTTTTGAATCTCACGCCTATCTTTGACTTTGTGCTTATATTCTTGACACTGGATTTTGATTTACGAATTGGACAATGAGGTGTATCAACTGTGACCTGAATCTTCACCATTTCGTATACTTGAGTCTAACGCACCGCATCCTAGAGTATTGCTGTAATTGCATAGTTGGTCGCAGAACGATCGGTTGTTGTGCCCATGTAATAACAGTTGTTTGGTATTTGGGATGGGCAAGGTATCAGGATAATATTTTACTACCAGCTCAGCATTTAAAATCATGTTTTTTGTAGAAGAGGAATAAAGACCAATATCAAGATGTTGTTTTTTTTATTAAGTAGACCTAACCTGGTGTTATTTATATCACTTCATAAGAACTTATTACACTTTCAACAGATTAAGGTTCGTACATCAATATTTACACAAGCTTGATATTAATTTGACGTCTTCCACCGGTAGACATAATCTTTAGGTATCTTTAGGGTTGGTGTCGTCACGCAAGCCATCATCGTTTTATGGAAAATGTCACAAATAATGATTTCAATGTACTTTTTCAACTGTAAACAAGAAAACACATCTGACTTGTCTGTCAGTTTGATAGATCCGATCATCCGGTAGTGTCACTTGTCACTTCGTTTTTTTTTATAAATACAAAATGCTCAACGAAAAACTGATAATTTCCTTTCGAAATATTTTAAGTATCCGGGTTTTTAAAAATATGATAAGTATATCAATCTACTCCCGACAATGTATTCTCAACATTGGAAAATGTTTTGAACCCTCTAAATGAACACTTTTTTTTGTACAAATTAATCTATGGACCATGCCTTGATTCTTTCAAGTTGATAGCATTAGTAGTTCTTGAGATATCCAGCTGTGACAGACAGACAGACAGACAGACCGACAGACAGACAGACAGACAGACAGACTGAGTGACACCATAAGGGTTCCTTTTTTACCATTTTGGTACGGAACCCTAAAAAATAGTAGACGTATCGGATACTATTATAGAACTGAGTACTTGTAGTAAACAAAATAAATCGTAATTTTATCGTAAACAGACTGTGAGACTGAGAAAGAGCATCATAAGGCGACGTTAGCACGGACGTAAAAATAATGCGGTGATTTTTTTTCGCGCACTGGATTTTCAACACTCTTCTTAGAGCCGAGAATTGAAAATCCAACAGTGTGTTTTTGGGAATGGCCGGGATGCACTCTGTTGGATACTCAATGCTCGGCTCAACACCGAGAGTTGAATTGAAAATCCAGTGCGCAATAAAATCTCGCCGCGATATTTTTACGTCCCTGCGAACGCGCTAAGGTCGGCTAATGGACTGTTTGTCCACCGCACCGGGAACGGCACCCTAAGTGCGTATCACACTCACTATCGATTGAATCTGAATCATTTTGAAGCAAATTGCTAAACCATTGCCTCTTAAGTTCGAAAAATTAGTCTTCTCAACACCGTAAATAACGCAATGAATGTTGATGAACTATCAAAATGAAACCGATTCCGATTGATAGTGTGTTTCGCAATCAGGGTGCAGGACGTCAACGAGAAACGAGATTATTCGGCCATCATAGTAAATTACTGTCGCTACTTCGGCACCGTCATCTGTTTTCTCGTTGACGTCCCGGTGCGGTGGACAAACAGCTGTCAATTTGCTTTCCCGGTGTTGGTCAGTGGATTGGTCATACCGAGACGCCTCCGTGCCTCTCCCGGCTCCCGGCTGTCATTCGTGGCGTTGACAGTCGTTACGGGTCGCCAGAAGCCCGAAAGTCTGACAACCAGTCATTACCAAGGGGTATCGTATGACCCAGTTACTGGGTTGTGGAGGTCAGATAGGCAGTCGCTCCATGTAAAGTACTGGTATCCGCTTAGACTGGAAGCCGACCCCAATATGTATAGTTGGGACAGATTTGACTCATGCTAATCGCGCTTAGTTCTATGACTATGAGTAATTATTGTAAAACGCAATTAAAAACACTGACTCACGTCTTCCGATAAGTACGCGGAAGATGTAGCCACTCCAGAACCGTTCTGCTCCATCGGCCATGGTTCTTCTGCGGATCTCTTCATTTCTGATTCGGTCACGTAGGGAAACTCCAAGCATAGCCCTCTCCATTGCCCTTTGGGTGACTTTTAGCCTTCTAATGAGGCCTATGTGAGCGACCACGTTTCAGTGCCATAGGTCATCACTTGGCAACACGCACTGGGAGACTTGGTATGTCAGACGAGAAGATGTTAATGTAGCTTCCCAAACGCTGCCCAGCCGAGTCCGATTCATCGATTGACATAAATCTTTCTCGAAGTTGAACCTACCTAACTGCACAGTTTGTCTTAAGTAAACAACCTCCAATCGTCCACAACTTCTAGTGTAGAGTCTCCGACCTTCATGAGGGTGGGTATTACATGGACATTTGACATGACCGTTTCGTCCATGTTCATTTTAAAATGACTTATAATCTAAAGCTTCTGAAAGAGTATGGGTCTTAAAATTATTAAGATCCACTCTTTCAAAAAGTAATTTAGAAGTATTTATATAATAGATACCCTATACCCCTTACCCCTACCCTACCCTACCCCTTACCCCTACCCTACCCTACCCCTTACCCCCTACCCCTACCCTACCTTTACCCTACCCTACCCTACGCCCTTACCCTACCCTGCCCTATACCGTCTGTCTATTTGAGTTGAACACTTGGTTTACATACAAATACAACAACACAACGGCACAACGTAATATAAGTATTTTCAAAGATGACTCAATTTTAAAATATTTTAATTTATAATCAGCCACAGAGTGGATTGGGTAGGTACCTATGTTATATGTGTGCAAGTGCAAGCAAATATCATTCAGAAAACAATTGACTGGTGTTGTTTTGAAATTCTTTGTTAATTCTTTTTTTCAATTAAATACCCGTTTATAAGTAGGGTAATTATTGAGTTTTCTTGTGAAAACAACAGCTAGTGCTGTGCCGTGCCTATTTATTTAAATTATTTTAATATTAAAATAAATAAACTTATTGAAATTCTGACAAACCCGATGGAATTCTAATCGGCTAAGATTTTTTTTCCAAAAAAAAACCCTATTTCCAAAAAAAAATTCACTTTGTAGTGTATTTTTGGAAGTCGATTGTTTTTTTTTTGTAAAAAAGTTTTTTATTTTTTTAGTTTTTATATTTGGTACCTACCTACCCCACACCAATTCGTATACCACTATTAGTTGCTTACATACAGACAAACATATTATAACCTCCTCCAAAAATCACGACAACGACCCACCACAAAAATCACGTGTGACAAACACGTGATTTTTGTGGTGCGTCGTTGTCAAAGCAAAGTTCTAGCGATCCGGGTGTACCTAACGATATTTGGTAGTCTCGGTAGTATTGCTGGTCGATGCAAAAATAAATTAACAAACCAGTTTTTTATGGTTCCAGTTTTTTCGCCAAGTTCAAAGAAGACGATATTCATCGTCATGTTTTTAGATATCCTACCTGCCAGCTAAACATCTAAAAATATAACAAATAAATACCTGAACAACCTGTTTGGCTAAGGAAGATGCGCCAGGGTAGCCCGCGAAATTCAAAATTTCTTACGTTTTTTGCAATTTGTAGGTAAGTGTAAGCTTGTATGTTGATTATAATATGATTCGCGGCCGTAACTAATATGGCTTTACAGAATTATAATCATTAGAATCAGCAGTAATATCCATAAGTTAGCATTTACCTCAAATCTAGCGATTTCATGAAATCATGAGGTTTGAGGTAAATGCTAACTTATGGAGTTGTATTGCTGATTCTAATGATTATAATTCTGTAAAGCCATATTAGCTACGCCCGCGAAACATATTTTATTCATCTTTCACACAGTCCATCCATCGTTTCTTTGGTCTTCTCTTGCAACATGTACCTTTTTTCCATACTTCTCTATTAGTCGTCATCTCGGTAGTCACACCCTTTTCTAGCCATATCATCTTTCACACAGTCCATCCATCGTTTTTTTGGTCTACCCTACTCTTATAGCCATCCACATTCATACTCAAAACTTTCCTCAAGACATTTTCCTCATTCCTCCGCATCACATGCTCGTACATACCTACCATGACAACTAATTTCCACACAACTTTTCAGTCACCGGTGCTACTTTCAGTGTCTTATGTACCTTCTCATTTTTTTTAACAAAATCGGCTGAATATTCAATATTTTAAAACCCTCGCTCCCCAAAAAAATCAATCTGTCTAGCCTTTTCCCTATGCTATGTTGGGGTCGGCTTCCAGTCTAACCGGATGCAGCTGAATAGGTACCAGTATTTTACAAGGAGCGACTGCCTATCTGACCTCCACAAACCAGTAACTGGGTAATACTACAAGAGTACCCTTTGGTAAGACGATGGTTGTACGATCCGTAAAGATCCACGAATGACAGCCGCGACCAACGGCTTAACTTTCTTTCCGAGGCGACGGAGGAGTCTCGGTGCCTATGTAAAGATGGTCACCCATTTGATTCCGTTAGCTCGGTTACATTATGATCATAATCTCTACTCTCTACGGGCTATGATGATTTGAAAAGAGGCGATGTCTTCTAATCCAGACTCCGGGCTGCTACTGAGAAATTCCAGATGGAAAACCCAATAACACTTTGCCCGACTCGGGAATGGAACCCAGAACAGCAGTATCACGACCACGAGACCAATACGTAGCGGCACCGCTTATGACGTCATGTAAGTAAATAATTTATCCAGAGAAACGGTTCACAACGATGAGTCAAAGGTCAACAGGTCATCAACTCCGACAGGTCGACGGTTAAATAACATGTAGGTACGTAAAATGTTCCAAAACTGTCGGAATTCGCATTTTTATTTATCTTAACAGCTGATAAAGCGGCCAATGAAACGTTTCAACACGATGTAGATTTTCCTTGTTAATTTTAAAGTCAAAGTCATGAGGACTTTTTTGATTTTATATGGCGGAGATTTCTTGAAAACGGTCTAAAAGGTAGTTTTTTAAAGCAGTGTATCTCTTATACCGTAAATAATTTTGACAAATATAAAAAATATGATATTTTCAAGTCCTTTTCGCATAACAGTGATGGAAATCAAACTCAGCGATGGAAATCAAACTCAGTTGTTGGGTTTGGGTGGATGGGGTTTTGGGCTTTTGGTTTGTGTGTTGTTGTTTGTTTGTCAATTGTTTGTTTGTTGTGTTTGTTTGTTGTTTTATTTGTTCGTTAAAATCAGTCATTTTAGCGTGAAAGCGTTACAACCAATGATATTAAATAAATGTTTAATATAATATCATTGGTTACAACGCTTTCACGCTAAAATGACTGGACGGATTTAGATGGAATTTGGCACATGGCTAGACCATGACCTGGAGAAAGTCATAGGCTACTTTACATCCTGGATCACAGACGAAGTCGCGGGCAACAGCTAGTAATATTATAACTTCTTGTTACGCTTTCACGCTAAAACGGCTGAATGGATTTAGAGGACATATATTTGGCACACGGGTAGACCATAACCTGGAGAAGGACATAGGCTATAGGATTTTATCACGGTAGTACGTTCCCGTAGGATAATTTCCGACATCCACGCGGGCGAAGCTGCTGGCGAAAGCTAGTCATAAATAAAGCGTTCGACAAAACTTCATAAAAAGTAATTTTGAATCAACAACACAACACCAATCTTCAATCCAGTAACTGTAGGTTATTCTTCCGTATTCCCCATACAAACGGGTATTTTCGAAAGTTCGCAGGCACTCATTCTCAGAATTAAAACACCGCCGTGTTTCCTTATGGGAAACCCGTCCGAACGGTCTTCTTTGCTTTACGAGTAGTGCCAGCACTTATTGGTACAGGCACAGAATAATAAATTGCAGTAGTACATCTCGGCAGTGGCCTTGAATTAAAACCCACGGCCGGCTGCTCGGTAGATAAAAATCTGCGTCCGTACGTACTGTTGCCTGCTGGTATTCACTTCTGAGATTTCGAAGCGCGTCGTTTCGGCTGTTTTTAGGGTTCCGTACCAAAATGGTAAAAGGAACCCTTATGGTGCGACTCTGTCTGTCTGTCTGTCTGTCCCAGCTGGATATCTCAAGAACTACTAATGCTATCAACTTGAAATTTGGAGCAGTTTTAGGTGACGTTTGCCCAACTATTTTGCAAATAAGAAAGATTTTTTTTTTTTTTGCAAGAGGGACTGAAAGGGGGTGTAAAAAATTCAAGTGGTGCTACTTTTAGGGCATGTGGGGTATCATATTATTATGAAAGAGCGCTGTTTGCACATTCTCAAAAATAAAAATGTTTGAGAATATGCAAATATCTTTTTCAATACACTTCCTCGAAAACTGGTTCATATCGCACTACGATTAGGTTCACAATGCATTTATATATTTGTGTTTTTGTTTTTTTGTATTTTGTTTTTTTTTTGTGTATTTCGCACGCGTGCGATTTTTTATTTCCCCGCACGTGTGCGATGCCACAGATAACTTATACCTATACTTAGTCCAAATTGGTTCAATGCCTCTATTCACAACTCTCTATTCGGAGGTGAATGTTTTTTTTTAATCTCGGCAAAGAGATATATGCGTCTTTAAAGCGTTAATATTTTTTGAATATTTAAATAATGTTTCTATATAGAATATTATCAAAAACCATGATTATTACAATAAAAAAAACGTTTATGAACTAATTAACATTTATTTGTGTTCTAAACTAAAAAATATTTGATTTTTTTATTTTTCATATTAGGCTGTTTATTGGCTTTATACCTTTGCTTCTCCTTCAACCTGGCGAAAGCAAAGCGCGGAAAAAAAAGAAAATTTAAATCATAGTTTCCTAATAATTCATGACAAAAATATTTCCCGTTGAGTCTTTTATTTTATTTCCTCAAAAGTGTATTGAAAAACGTCGTTTGATACTCGTGGACATTTGTTAATGCAGCTCTCGGCTCAAAAACAACCTCGCCTACGGCTCGGGTGTTAATTCCGCCTCGAATGCAATAACAAACGTTCTCCACTTGTATCAAAATGTATTATTTTAGGCCGCATATTCTTTGACTTTTGATGAAAAATGTAAAAAAAAAATACCGTTCCCCGTACCGTTTCCCCCCTTATCTCCGAATATTGCAGAGAGAAAAATCTGGAATTATTCTGTGATAGAAGTTTATGTACTTATAGATTACAGGAAAATAAAACGATGTCTCTAAATAGCACAGTTTTTCAGAAATCATCAACAAAAATTAAGTACATAGAAAGGAGAATGGGCGCTTTTGTATGGGCTCCTTCCCCAGACTGTTTCAAGACTGTATCAAATTGAGCGATACGTCATTTTAAAGCTTATTAGAATGGCTTTATTTTTTTCTATGACACCAACCATCGCACTCTTGCAGAGGAAGACCTACGAATGATTACATTTTTTTTCAAAAAAATTATATTTTCGCTTATTTTACCATCGTCCACCTGTTTTGTCTTGCAGATATCCTGGAGTATGCCTAGACTATTCTATCTATTCAAAGTGCGATGGAGCGAGATATGATCGAAGTCTTAACATATTTATGTGTCCGTTATGACAGTTAGCCATCAATAACGAAACTCGTGCCAAGAAGATTTTATGAATCTTTTTTTTTTTTCTTAATGATATTATGTTTAGCATAAACAGTTTTTCGTTCCTGTTATTTTATGTAGCGTTCTTTGCGGTGCAGCTACTAGTCTTGTGTTGCGCCTTTATCGCCACACCTGCACAGTTGACTTTTCAACTTTTCCCCACCTCCGTATCTCTACGTTGACGTCATGGTGAGGCTTGCGCGCTCCGAACTCCAAGTCTGTGCCGGTAGAGTTTACTTTGCCGAAACAGGTCTAGGGTGAGGAGCCAGACCAAGAGAGATACAGAAAACCGCAGGGCAGCGTGTGGCAAGCTGTTGGGAAGTAGCGACCCCACGGAGCCTATCTCCCGGGAGAAGTCTTGTTCCTCACCTCTGGCTTGCCTTTATTGACCGGCTGGAGTGAACACTGACGGGAACAGAGCTCCCACCTCATTCTTGCCTTTATTGACCGGCTTGAGTGGAGATTCGCAAGAGCAAACGTGCTCGGAGGAAGGAAGTGTTCCAGTAAGTGCTTGTAGGAATCTTGACCAGCTTCCGGGCTCTGGGATTGTTCTGAGAGCCGTGGAATACCTCTCCACTCCTCAAGCACATCAGGATATGTTGCCCCCTTGTTGCTACGTTACTATTTGCAAGCGACCGTTTCCGGGGGCCCATTATTGAGTAAGCCCCCTGCTCCGCTTACTGACCCATCGTGCTGCTCGACGAGGTGGGCAAGCTCTTTGAAAGACTCATTGCAAACCGCCTCGTTGGGTGGCTAGTGCAGGAGGGGATGGATGGATGGGATTTGGCGAAGAGGGAAATTGGTTTCATGCGCGTGCGAGCCTTCACGATGGGGGATGCTGTGGCCCGGGGTGGGGTCGTCTGGGTGGTGTCTCTTGACATGGCCAACGCCTTCAATACCCTGGCCTGGAGTTGCATCAGGTAGGCACTCCGGTGGATCGCCCGGAGGACACGGTGGAGCATACAGTGGAGGTCGGAGGCGGAGCACCGCCCTGTTTTCATGGAGGTGATCGGCGGCGGCGATCTCTCACGTCCAAACCTGGTCCAGGCGATGGTGCGGAGCGAGAGTGCATGGGAGGCGAAGCAGTAATTCTCGCGAAGGAGGAGGCGGAACGCGTGAGAGTCGAGAGCCGATTCCAGGCCACCGTAGGCGTGGGCTTGCGGTCGGCGAGTAGTGGACTAACTTAACGTAACTTTTTTTTTCCCTTATTTGTATGTATTAATTGTGTGTGTTTTTAGTAGCTTTTTGAACCTGGCATAAGTTTGTTCTTTTTTTATTACTGATGGTAACTTATTTTAAATGGTAACACCCTCAAACTCTAAATTTCTTCTTCCATAGTTAGTTCTAGGAGGGCGGGTCACTAAGTAACTAGCACGTCTTAAGTTAATCTTTCGTGTTTGTTGTTTTGTTACAAATCTTATAATGGAATGGATTTCCTTATTTAATATTTTACGTATTAGAATACATGTGTAGTATATGTACGTTTGTTTTATATTCATTATTTTTGTTTCCTCGTAATCTTTTCAGTTGGTGTCCGAAATTTATAGTTAAATAAAATTTTAATTAATCTATGCTGAGCTCGTTGAATTGGGTCTATAATAGTCTTCGCTGCAGTACCCCAGATTTCAATAAGGTAGTCGATATGAGGCTTAACCAGAGAATTATAGATAAGATATCGCACTTTTCGAGGGAGACAATTTGTTATATTGCGTGTAGTGCCCCTATGAGTGGACTTAGTTTAAGTTTAATTTTTTCTAGGTGTGGCTTCCAAGTTAGGTTACTATCTAAGGTAAGTCCGAGATATTTTTCTTTACATTTTCGTTCAAGTAGTTGGCCATCTATTTTAAGTTCGAAATTATGGTACGGAACCCTCGGTGCGCGAGTCCGACTCACTCTTGACCTGTTCTTTTTTATGAAGATGTACTACTGTAAGCTTATTATCTGTGGTACAGGGTATGTAAGTATGGTACCTGCTTATGCATCGAATTTTATTGTCTTTGTACCCAAACAACGTGTCCTAAAAGTCCTAATGGGACTTTTCAGAACAAAATAATTATGTGTACCACTTAACTAGCCTACACAACGTTTAACGGAAAGTGTTTTATACAATATCATTGGGTATACAGGATGTTTCTTTTAAGATGTCAAGCCAGTGCGAGCTGATAGTAGAGTGCCATACCTATCGATTTAACCCCCATGTATGTTCTACAATTTTTTGTAGTAACCACTTTTCGAGGAAGTGTATTGAAAATTATTTTGCTTATTAAATAGAATCAAGGTTTTCTAGTCAGATTATAGAATACATAATCAGCCTATAATGTTCCCACTGCTGGGACACAGGCCTCCTCTCGGTGAGAGGCAGTGGGCTGTAATCCACCACGCGGGCCCAGTGCGGGTTGGTAGATGTCACATGTCTTTGAATTTTTGGTTCTAGGACATGCCGGTTTCCTCACGATGTTTTCCTTCACCGTTTTGAGAGCAGTGGTGATGAAATAATTTACACAAAGTAAAGCGCCTGCCGGGGTTCGAACCTACGACCTACAACTCGAAAGTCGTGGCCAATACCACTGGGCCACCACTGCTCTCATATCACTCAAACTCAGATTATAGAATAATATGAGTTTTTCTAACTGAACTGCTGCTGGGGAGTTAATTACTCCATGTCTTCTTCGCAGCTAAAGCACTAGGAAGTGGTGGGCGGCCGTTTTGGAGGACTGTCTTATGTCATATTGACGTTCGAAAAGTGCTGATTCTCAGCCTAGTTTGAATAAACAATAACACATAAAAACTTTTTTACAAAAACAAAAACTGACTTCCAAAAAAAACACTACAAAGTGAAAAATAACTTTAATTTCGGAAGTCGGTGTCTTTGGATCTGTATTTTAGTTTTTTGCCACCGACTTCCGAAATTAAAGTTATTTTTCACTTTGTAGTGTTTTTTTTGGAAGTCGGTTTTTGTTTTTGTAAAAAAGTTTTTATTTTTCACTTTTTAGTGGTTCAGTTTGTAATTTATCTAAGTTACAATAACCCAATATCAGCTGCTCATCACGTTTTATAAAATGTTGCTTTTCCCGATGCAGGGCCGTTAATTGTTGAGGAGTTCTCCTAGTAAGAACCAGGAGAAATGGAGCTCATGGTGAAGTTACCATTACCATTATTTTGACGAACATAAACCATATTAAAGTAATCTAAAATAATAATAATAATAATAACCCCACCGCCGTATCTCTACGTTGACGTCGTGGTGGGGCTTGCGCGCTCCGAACTCTGGGCCTGTGCCATTAGAGTTCACTTTGCCGAAACAGGTCTAGGGTGAGGAGCCATACCAAGAGAGATACAGAAACCCGCAGGGCAGCATGTGGCGAGCTGTTGGGCAGTAGCGACCCCACGGACCCTATCTCCCGGGAGAAGTCTTGTTCCTCACCTCTCGCTTGCCTTTATTGGCCGGCTGGAGTGAACAATGACGGGAACAGAGCTCCCACCTCATTCTTGCCTTTATTGGCTGGCTTGAGTGGAGATTCGCAAGAGCAAACGTGCTCGGAGGAAGGAAGTATTCCAGTAAGTGTTTGTAGGGACCTTGACCATCTTCCGGGCTCTGGGATTGTTCTGAGAACCGTGGGATACCTCTCCACTCCTCACAAGCACCTCAGGACATGTTGCTCCCTTGCCGCTACGACACTATGTGCTAGCGACCGTTTTCGGGGGCCCATTATTGAGTGTGCAAGTCACCCCCTGCCATTTTTTTTCCCGTGTATAATAAAACATTGATCAGGCAGGGGCCATAGTCCTTTCATAGTTCTAGGTAACCAGTCCACAGCCACCCAAACCCATAGCCCAATATGTTTTGTTTCCATGTTCTGCAATAGTCCTGCACCAACCGGGGGTTGTCCTTGGGTGCACATAGTGTATACAGGGATAATCGTCGGTTGGTGCCTCCTCATAATTTAAAATTGTCTAAGGGGCCTCTGCGAGTTGGCTTCGGCCCCTCGTACGCCTTCCAAAAGTCCGGGACCCCAGGGTCCCGAGATATGTCAAAGACACTTTAAAAATAATAATAATAATAACCCCACCGCAGTATCTCTACGTTGACGTCGTGGTGGGGCTTGCGTGCTCCGAATTCTAGGTCTGTGCCTGTAGAGTATACTCGGCCGGAACAGGTCTAGGATGAGGAGCCAGACCAAGAGAGATACAGAAACCCGCAGGGCAGCATGTGGCGAGCTGTTGGGCAGTAGCGACCCCACGGACCCTATCTCCCGGGAGAAGTCTTGTTCCTCACCTCTCGATTGCCTTTATTGGCCGGCTGGAGTGAACAATGACGGGAACAGAGCTCCCACCTCATTCTTGCCTTTATTGGCTGGCTTGAGTGGAGATTCGCAAGAGCAAACGTGCTCGGAGGAAGGAAGTATTCCAGTAAGTGTTTGTAGGGATCTTGACCATCTTCCGGGCTCTGGGATTGTTCTGAGAACCGTGGAATACCTCTCCACTCCTCACAAGCACTTCAGGACATGTTGCTCCCTTGCCGCTACGACACTATGTGCTAGCGACCGTTTTCGGGGTCCCATTATTGAGTGTGCAAGTCACCCCCTGCCATTTTTTTTTTTCGTGTATAATAAAACATTGATCAGGCAGGGGCCGTAGTCCTTTCATAGTTCTAGGTAACCAGTCCACAGCCACCCAAACCCATAGGCCAATATGTTTTGTTTCCATGTTCTGCAATAGTCCTGCACCAACCGGGGGTTGTCCTTGGGTGCACTTGCATAGTGTATACAGGGATAATCGTCGGTTGGTGCCTCCTCATAATTTAAAATTGTCTAAGGGGCCTCTGCGAGTTGGCTTCGGCCCCTCGTACGCCTTCCAAAAGTCCGGGACCCCAGGGTCCCGAGATATGTCAAAGACACTTTAAAAATAATAATAATAACCCCACCGCAGTATCTCTACGTTGACGTCGTGGTGGGGCTTGCGTGCTTCGAATTCTAGGTCTGTGCCTGTAGAGTTTACTCTGCCGGAACAGGTCTAGGATGAGGAGCCAGACCAAGAGAGATACAGAAACCCGCAGGGCAGCATGTGGCGAGCTGTTGGGCAGTAGCGACCCCACGGACCCTATCTCCCGGGAGAAGTCTTGTTCCTCACCTCTCGCTTGCCTTTATTGGCCGGCAGGAGTGAACAATGACGGGAACAGAGCTCCCACCTCATTCTTGCCTTTATTGGCTGGCTTGAGTGGTGATTCGCAAGAGCAAACGTGCTCGGAGGAAGGAAGTATTCCAGTAAGTGTTTGTAGGGATCTTGACCATCTTCCGGGCTCTGGGATTGTTCTGAGTACCGTGGAATACCTCTCCACTCCTCACAAGCACCTCAGAACATGTTGCTCCCTTGCCACTACGACACTAAGTGCTAGCGACCGTTTTCGGGGGCCCATTATTGAGTGTGCAAGTCACCCCCTGCCATTATAGCTGTGTATTGTATACAAAACATTAGTCAGGCAGTGGCCATAGTGTTTCCATAGTTCTAGGTAACCAGTCCACAACCACCCAAATCTATAGCCCAATATGTTTTGTTTCCATGTTCTGCAATGGTCCTGCACCGGCCGGGGGATGTCCTTGGGTGCACCTGCATAGTGCATACAGGGGTAATCGTCGGTTGGTGCCTCATCATAATTTAAAATTGTCTAAGGGGCCTCTGCGAGTTGGCTTCGGACCCTCGTATGCCTTCCAAAGGTCCGGGACCCTCGGGTCCCGAGATATGTTAACATATAAAAAATAATAATAATAATAATGTGTGGCCCGACTGTCAAGCTGACGGTTGAAAAATATTTTCTCCGTGTATTTTTTATTGGATTTTTAAACTTTAAATGCAACAATGTTAAATTATGTGCAATATGTGTTCCTACATCATTCCTTCCAACCCGAAATTAGCGTAAAAACCAAAAATACTGTACCAGATTACAAGAAGAACTTACAATAATACTACAAGGGAATAATAAATATGGAGATTATAATACCAATACAATGCTGACGAGAAGTCGGGCGCAACAGCTACGAAACACACAACCAACATCTTCGGGTTCGTCGCTCAGCTCCGCCTCGCAGTTGCCGGAACCTGCTCCAGACGTGAGTCAAGTGATACCGGCCGCTGCAGTTGCGTCGAGCTCGAGCGACGAATACTTCTCACCACCGACGACACCACCACCAGTACGTCGACGTGGAAGAGGCCGACCACCGGCCAGTTTAGGACCCCGAGGCCCATCGGCCTCTGATAGGGTCCCCGCTCCCGGTGGAAGTGTGCAGCGCATGAGGTGGACACAAACTGTCAACGAAAATGTCATGCGCGCATACTTTGGGGCTACAGAGGGGGGAAGTAACTTGACTGCGTACCGTGGTCGGATGCTCTCTCTGTTTCAGGTGCTTGAACCAGCTGTCAACGTGTCGGCGCAACGACTGTCGGATCAGGTGCGGGTCATCCAGCGTAACCATATGCTGGATGACGTCGTACTTGATCGACTACGTCTCGAATCACGGAATAGCCATGTTACATCTGTTTCGCCTATGGTCGCGGTGCAACTGCAAAATTTACCAAGTGCTTCACCGCTACCCGACCGCGTTGGTGAAGAGGATGATGGCGGGGCTATATCCGTGAGTTCCCAATGCAATGTACAGTTGAGGAGCGCTTTGGAAGGTGCTTTCCGGGAGTACCGTTCCACTCCGCCTGGACTTAGACCACGTTTACCTCGTTTGCCCATGCACAAGAAAAACAAGGCGCTGGTGTGTGCTCTAGACTCGCAGCTGTCAAATTGTTTTGATGACAGCAAAGACCTTGCCGATACCCACTCAATCTTGTACTGTGCAGCTGTTGCGGCATGTCGTGTGGCTCATGTTAAATTTCCTAACAGTGACAGAGTACCACGACCAAAACCAGCCGTACCAGCTTGGCAGTGCAGGATTGAGCGTCGTATAGGTGAAGCTAGAGCACTCATCGGCAAACTAATCTGTTTCAGGGAGGGCAATACTCGCCCTAGAGTGATGCGCTTTGTGAGGCGGGCGTTCTCGGGGACGGATATTAGTCCTCGAGATTATTTCACCTGCGTCACAGAGCGTATCGACTTCCTGAAACAGAAGATCTGTGCATGGGCAAACCGTATTCGTCGGTACAGGCGGAGAGTGGAGCGGTACACGCAGAATCGCACATTCCAGAGCGATGAAAGGTGGGTCTATAGGGCTTGGGAGCGACCTGACCAAGGTGTGGCTGACACGCAACTACCGGATGATGACGCCATGTGTTCGTTCTGGCGAAGCATCTGGTCGGTGCCTGTCAGTCACACTGAAGGTGATTGGACTAGGGAGGTCGAGCGAGCGTGCGATCATATACCACAAATGGGGGCACTTACCATCAGCCCCCAAGATGTAGCTCGTGCGGTCCGCCCGTTACCTAACTGGAAATCTCCAGGGCCGGACGGGCTACACAACTTTTGGATAAAGTGGTTCCAAAGGTCACACGCCCGCTTGGCATCCCAGTTCCAGTCGGCCTTACAGTCAGGATCACTGCCCCAGTTCCTAACGACAGGAATAACCCACCTGCTCCATAAATCGGGTAGTACTGCGGAACCCAGAAATTATAGACCGATCACTTGTCTACCGACGGTCTATAAGGTTCTTACATCCATTTTGAGAGCTAAAATTAACAAACACATAGACAACAACTCCATCATGTCTGCCTCTCAAAATGGATGTGGGAACGGCTCCCGCGGTACTAAGTAGCTGCTCCTCATCGATATGACCATTAACCAGCAGGTTCGTCGTTCCCGAAAGGATCTGTCGACATGTTGGATAGATTATAAGAAGGCCTATGACTCGGTGCCACATACATGGCTCATGAGGGTGCTGGAGTTGTATAAAATAGATGCAACTTTACGCACCTTCCTGATGTCGTGTATGGGGCAGTGGAGGACGGTCCTTCGCTATCCAGGATGTCGAAATATCCAGAGGAATAGCGAACCGATAAGGATCGAGCGAGGTATATTTCAGGGCGACAGTTTGAGTCCACTTTGGTTCTGCTTAGCCTTGAATCCTCTAAGCACACTGCTGGAGGATTCAGGTCTAGGCTACCGATTGAGGAGAGGTGGTCAGGTTATATCTCACCTCCTTTACATGGATGACTTAAAACTTTTTGCCCCCAACAATTTGCAACTGATGGAGCTACTGAAGGTAACGGAAACTTTCAGTAGCGCCATCAGGATGGAATTTGGTGTGGACAAATGTGCGGTCATGCATGTGAAGCTAGGGGAGATTGTGGAATCCGTGAGAACCCAACTCTCGGATTCCATACACCTAAGATCTCTCTCCTCACTCGAAACCTACAAGTATTTGGGTATGTCGGAAGCGTTAGGCATCAACGCTGCTGACATGAAACAATCGCTGAGGGAACGTTTCTTTGGCAGCCTGAATAAAGTTTTAAATAGTCTTTTATCAGGCGGAAACAAGGTGCGTGCCTTCAACGGTTGGGTCATGCCGGTTTTGATGTACTCTTTCGGCATACTCAAATGGACTCAGACGGAACTTGACGCCCTGGATAGGAGGGTCCGCACACTGCTGACCGCAAATCGGATGCATCACCCACGGTCATCGGTGATGAGACTGTATATCCCGCAAAAGTGCGGAGGTCGTGGCTTCTTAAATGCTAAGACCCTGCACAACCGTGAGGTATGCAGTCTCAGGGAATACTTCCTAGAAGCCGATGTGGGGATGCACCGAGATGTGGTCTCAGTAGATAAGGGCCTCACCCCGCTCTCCTTAGCTAACGAGAACTGGCGCAAACCTATAGTATTAGATACTAATGACCGCAGGGAGGTATGGCAGAGCAAAGAGCTTCACGGGCGCTTTTACCGGGTCCTACATGGGCCCGATGTAGACTTCTTAGCGTCCGTATCCTGGTTGCGATTCGGTGATCTGTTTGGGGAAACCGAAGGTTTTGTCTTTGCGATTATGGACGAAGTTATGATGACGAACAACTACCGGAAATATATTGTGAAGGACGGCACGGTTGACATCTGTCGGGCATGTCACCGTCCGGGGGAATCAATCCGTCACATTATTTCTGGCTGTTCTCGTCTGGCTAACGGAGACTACTTGCATAGGCACAACCTTGTAGCCAGGATTATCCATCAGCAACTTGCTCTGAAATACAGTCTTGTTGAATCAGAAGTGCCATACTATAGGTATGTGCCCGACCCAGTTCTCGAAAATGGCAATATCACGTTGTATTGGGATCGGTCTATCATCACTGACAGGACTATTGTTGCCAATAAACCTGACATAGTGGTGATATATCGATTAGAGCGTCGCACGGTGATTGTTGATATAGCGGTACCGCATGACGAGAACCTCGTGAAAGCCGAAAAAGATAAGCAAATTAAGTATCTTGACCTGGCTCGCGAGGTTGTCGACATGTGGGACGTGGATACAGCAATCATTGTGCCGATAGTCGTGACGGCCAATGGCATAATAGCCAAGAGCCTCGATCAACACCTGAGGAGGCTCTCGTTAGGCGGCTGGATCAAGGGCTTGATCCAGAAAGCGGTACTTCTGGACACGGCGCGTATCGTTCGGAGGTTCCTCTCTCAGCAGCCCTGACCACCGGTAGCTTGGACCCTGTTCCCGATACCGGTGGGCTACTATTTTTTATATTTTTAAATGTTTTTATACTTTTTATATTTCAACATTTAAAAATGTAATTCATATGTATATACAAATGAAATAAAGATAATAATAATGTTGTATAATTGAGTATTTCCGATGGCCCTCTGTGGTCTTCATCATCAGTTCCAGCTCACCGAATGGTACTTTCCGAGAGCAAATGCACGAGTTACTATAAAAAATACCGAAATCGATATAGGTGTGCCCATAAAATTTGAGGGTTTCCCTCGATTTCCATGGGATCCCATCATCAGATCCTGACTTGATGATCATGGGACCACTTGAGACGTATACCCTTTCGAACAAAACAAGAAAAATCCAAATCGGTCAAGCCATCGACTTTTGTTGCTGACTGTACCTTTATAATCACTATGCAAAAGTTTCAGCTCGACATAAATGTTTAATGTAAGACCTAAATACCTTATACTTACTTTATACTTATAAGTTACTCAGAACTCAATTCTCGTCCAATTATCGAATCGCCTCTTTTCATGCCTAGCTTTATCCCAACATGTTGGTGTCGGCTTCCAGTCTAATAGGATGCAGCTGAATACCAATATTTTACATGGAGCTACTACCTATCTGACCTCCACAACCACAAACTGAATATTTACCAAGTTTACTGTTAGATTCGATCGAGTTCCCGATATTTCGGCACTGTTGTTGCAAGCACCATGATGACGGCTAAAGTTATTGCGGGTTAACAGTTAACAGTAAACATGGTAAATATCCCGTTTGTGTTAATAATAATGTTAGTGACCATGACAGTATAAAAACTTATATTAATAAGCAGTTACTACCAACTAAGTACCAACCTACATTAAACCAGAAATCTTTCCGTCAAATTGCAACAGTAGGCAGATAACTTAGCTATTACATGCGATACAACGAAGGTTAACATACATTCTACTGCATTCTTCAATTCTCGTCATGTTTGACGTCACAATGTCGGTGTGCCTTGTCCGATTTGACAAGTGTTTCATTATTGATCTCACACTCAAGTATCTAAGTACAGTCAGGTGCAAAAGCAGACGATGGTCATGACCCACTTCCTTCAACAACACACAAGAAGAATTTCAACTTCAACTTTGAACTCGACTCTTTCTTTCTACTTTCTTGTTTTTAGGGTTCCGTACCTCAAAGGGAAAAAACGGAACCCTTATGGGCATTTTCGTCAAAATGTCTACCAACCCACTTATGGGATGTCCCATACATACAAGTTGCAAATAATTAACATTTTTATAACATAGAAGTGTCGAGTAATTATTAAATAGTTCCAAAAGACTAGTTTTCTTTTTTACTTAAATTGCCAACAGAAATTAAAAAAAAAGTAACAAAATTAAATCCTGAAATGTGGCATCTTACGTCTTGCAGTACTGTCCTTATTATTTGGTAACGGTCATGACCAAAACGTATCTAAGTTACTATTTATTTACATATATTATTTGAAATAAGCTCCATATAATAAAAAAAATACATACCTAGCAAAATTCGTAAAATTTATCATTCGACTAAACCAAGAATTTGCTAAAATATCCAAAACAATATTAGTAAGTAAGCTGTTTTCAAAGTATGTAGCAGTTTTAAAAAAAATGCCCTTTGTCCGTCTGTCTGCCTGTCAGTCTGTCAAGACCCTTTTTCTCAGGAACACGTGGAGGTATCAAGTTGAAATTAATATCAAATACGTAGGTCTATGGTCCCCTAATTGGAGTCCTAAAAAACTCAAGCTTCTAAGTCAACGCAATAAAAACATACGGCCATTTATGCGACATATTTTGATACTCGCAAGTAAATCAAAACCTATAGGGTACTTCCCGTTGTCCTAGAATAATGAAATTTGGCGAAAAGCAAGGTTTCACAGCACAAGTAAAGGGAAAAGTCCGAAAATTGATAATTGAAATTTTTTTTTTTTGGGATTACAATGTTAAGTTCGTTTTTCGGATTTCTTTTTAACTACGGAACCCTTCATTATACGTGGTCGGACACGCACTTGGCAGGTTTTTTTTAATCAACTTCTTAAAGAAGGAGCAGTGGCCTTAGTGCGAGTTTTTATACTTTACTCGATCGCGTTTGCTTGATCGCGCTGCGATGATGTGAAAGCTAAGCTACGAAATTATGTGACTGTTTCCACTAATGCTAAGCTTTGTAGCGAAGCGATTAAGGGTCAGCGCACACCAAGAGCAGAGCATTTTCTGCAAACTCGTGCATGCTCGAGCATGGTCGAACATCAAGTTTGGACGTGTATTTAATTTTGCAATGTATGGAATTGTCATAAGATTAATTTTTCAGTAGTCTCAGAAAATGCTCTGCTCTGCTCTGCTCTTGGTGTGCTGTGCTATGAAGGTGCGCCGCCGCGAGGTAGCTGTGCGAGGAAGATGCGCAGCTCGAGCTATGCGATGCATCGACAGTAGGGAAGGCACGGGGAGCGGCAGCTACACCACTCGCGCATTCATAGCTCCCATCCATAGCACGCATCCTTCCATATAAGAAACACAGCTTAGTTGAACCCGTTTCCACCAGTGGTATGCTATGTGGACCAATGAATATGATTGGTGGATATCAAACGCATCCATAGCAACGTAGCACAGCACATCTCTGGTGGGAAAGCAGCCTTAGTCAGTTTAAGACCCATGTAGGTAATCGCGGAGGGAGCGAGCCTATTGCCATCAACCGGGAACAAATTCCGGGCTAGTACTGAGAAATTCCTGATTGAAAAACCCATAACGCTTTATTCCCAGCACCCTAATTGCGTAACACATTATCAATCGGAGTTTGAATCATTTTGAAACAAATTGCTAATCCATTGCTTCATACATTCGAAAAATTTGTCTGCTCGGCAACGTAAATAACGCAATTAATGTTGTTGAACTATCAAAATGAAACCAACTCCGATTGATAATGTGTTACGCAATTAGGGTGCAGGTCGGGGGAATTGAACCCATATGACCAAAAACAAAAACACATCAGAAAACAAAATATTAGCGGTAAGAAAGTCAATTGAAAATGCCTTCTTAAGTATATGCGGTAAGTATACAGTCTGTTTCTTTTAAGATGTCAAGCCAGTGCAAGCTGATAGCGAGGACCATACCTATCGATTTCGCCCCCATGTATTTTCTACGATTTTTTGCAGTTTTCGAGTTATTTTGGATCCCTCATTTCATGGGTACACTACATAAATACGAAAAACTTTATTCCGACAGTCACAAGTACGAATTTCAAAATACCGATTTTCATAATTCCGAATGGTTCAAAATTCCGAATATAACAACTCCGACTTATCATTACTCCTATTTTTATAATTCCTAAATTTCAATATTCCTAACGTTTATAATTACTATTCTCAAAGTACCGAGTTTCAATAGATCGAATAACAAAAAGTCCGACTTAATGATAATTCGAAACATCAAAACTACGAATTCCGATTATTAAAATTCCGAAATAAAACAAGCAGGCATGCAGCGTGCAAGCAGGATGCAGCGTGCAAGCAGGCATGCAGCATGCAAGCAAGCATGCTTGCAACATGCAAGGCGGCATGCAGCATGCAAGCAGGCATGCAGCATGCAAGCAGGAATACAGCATGCAAGCAAGCAGGAATGCAGCATGCATGCAGCATGCAAGTAAGCATGAAGCAGGCATGCAACATGCAGCATGCAAGCAAGCATGCAACATGCAAGGAGGCATGCAACATGCAAGCAGGCATGCAGCATGCAAGCAGGAATGCAGCGTGCAAGCAGGCATGCAGCATGCAAGCAAGCATGCAACATGCAAGGAGGCATGCAACATGCAAGCAGGCATACAGCATGCAAGCAGGAATGCAGCATGCATGCAGCATGCAGCATGCATGCAGCATGCAAGTAAGCATGGAGCATGCAAGCAGGCATGCAACATGCAACATGCATTGTTTCTGTCACGGCTCCGGCGCTGCGGGGTTTGGGCGGCCCCACGCGAGCTTATCGTCGCAGATGGTTTTAACGCTCACCGCCGCAGCTTCGGCTTGCTGGCCGGCAAAGCCGGCCAGCCTCAGCCGCGGCGGCGGGCCTTCAAACCACCTGCTCCTCAGCTCGCGGGCCGCCCCACCCCTCCGCGCCTACGCGTTTTTAAATTACACTCTAGTATAGGGCAGACAAGACTGCGTGAAGTCGGTTTTGCAGCAATTCGTTTCTATCACTAAATTTTGTAGCACATCTTGTCAAGTCCTAATTTTTGTAGTTTATTCGAAGTATTGAAAATCGGAATATCGTTTTTCGGACCGAGAACTCATCGAGCATTTGATTCTTCGGACATATGAAAATCGGAAGACTAACAAATCGCATTTACGACTTTCGGTAAAATAAATTTCGAGATTTTTATTATTAGACATTATAATTCTTAGGTATTATGAAATTCGGACTTTTGAAAATCGGAATATCGAAATTCGGAATAAAATATTTCGGAGTATTTGGGTGTTCCCCTCATTTCATATCAATGGTAGTGGTTAAGTATAGTAGTAGGTATAAAATTTATATTTTTATTATCAACTGAGCTCTGCTTAAACGTAGAGGAATAGTAAATATCCAGGATTAACAAAAATATGCAAAGATATTAAAATAAATTATAAAATATGAAAATCACAAGATTAGAGATAGGTACCCACACCACTTTTAACGACCGTTTTCAGCAAATAATGCCATACTTAGTACATTCTTGTTCAAAGTTGAAACAAAAAAAAAGATATAATTTTTTAAAGCTCGTTGAATCAGGAAAATTAACAAAAAATATAAGTATATATCTCGAAAACTACAAAAAATCGTAGAACATATAGGTATGGTACTCTGCTATCAGCTCGCACTGGCTTGACACCTTAAAAGAAACACCCTGTATAATTAAACATGTAGTACAACCGTCAGCGACGAGAATGCAGCGAATCAAGTCAAGGAACACATCTGCATTCGGAATCAGAAACCCAGGAAAACATTCAAGGTAAATCAGTTGCTCGGACAAGCGGTCTGTGTCAAACGTGTTACAGTGGTACCCAACTAATTAGGCGCGTTGTGAATCTTCGTTCGCACAGAAAAGAAAGTATGGCCCCGAAGCTTAACGAGAATGCTTAAAACTTACAATCAACCTTAGATCACTGCTATAAGGTTCATAATACACTGCAGCTGTTAGTTCCATCTCACTCGCAAGTATGGCGGCTGACTAACATCATGGCGGCAGCTGCCGACCAATTGCGGTACAGGAAAAAGAAGCACGGTGCGTGGAGCGTGCCGATTAGTCAATAGCATTTCCCGCGCTTTGAAAATTCATCTTCTGCGCAGGTACCTCGGTAAGCCATATCAGTTGGGTACCACTGTAACTGCATTACTTACAATACGGCCGCCATATCTTGGCGAGTCCGAACTTCGCGCAGAACGCTGCGCAGTAACATTTTTATTAATCAAATGGCGACATGAGGCGAGTGTGAGTGAGAGAACATGCGCGAAAGTTCGGAGAGCCTATGTTCAGACTCTCCAAGATACGTCGGCCGTACTGTACTTGTACCGCTTTTTTTTTAAACTTTATTTTATACTTACGTATGTAAGAGGAGCTCGTGGCTTGCCGGGGTTGGTCCATGGATGAGTGACCATCTTTACACACCAAGACCCCCCCGTGCCTCGGCAAGCACGTTAATCCGTTAGTCTCGGCTGTCATTCGCGGATAAAGTCTGACAACCAGTCTTACCAAGGGGTATTGTATTACCCAGTTACTGGGTTGCGGAGGTCAGTCGCTCCATGTAAAATACTGGTATTCAGCTGCATCCGATTAGACTAGAAGCTGACCCCAACATAGTTGGGAAAAGGCTAGGCAGATTGATAGTATGTAGGTAACAGGTACTTAAATTGAATCTGGGAGTGATGACTGGGAAGAGTTAAAATTGGCCAGAAAAGGTACATACAGCAGTCGCAGACTGAGAGAGAGATGAGAAAATCATTGGAGGAGACACCATTTAGTGATTAAATGAACTTACCTGTAAGTGAAGTTCTATCATAAATATTATGAGATAGCGTCGTCTGACTCAAAAGTATACGTCATGTCAATTAATCTGCCTAGCCTTTTCCCAACTACATTGGGGTCAGCTTCCAGTCTAACCGCATGTAAATGGATATTACCAGTATTTAACATGAAAAGACCGCGGCAAACGCAATTAACTTATGCCTCGACCGACCCGTGGCCCGTGCGGTTGTTATTAGTTAGCCACGAGCCCCTTCGACCAAAACCAAAGATGCATACAGTACAACTATTTTCTTAACTTAATGTCCCTCGGCAAACTTCGTGTTTCGTCAGACTTTAGCAGTTTTTCTGCTATTTTACAAGCTTTTATTTAGTTTTTAGGGTTCTGTACCAAAATGGTAAAAAGGAGCCCTTAGGGTGCGACTCAGTCTGTCTGTCTGTCTGTCACAGCTGGATATCTCAAGACCTACTAATGCTATCAACTTGAAATTTGGAACAGTTTTAGATGACATTTACCCAACTATTTTGGAAATAAAAAAGAAATATATTTAAATATATTTTTTGCAACAGGGTCTGAAAAGGGGTCTTAAAAAATCGAAGTGTGAACATGTGGGGATTCATATGAAAGAACGCTGTTTGCACATTCTCCAACATTTTTTTGTTTATTGCCGACGGCAATGGATTGTTTTAGGCCGCATAGTTTTCAACTTTTGATGAAAAATGTAAAAAAAAAATACTGTTCCCCCCTCCCCTTTCTCCGAAGTTTGTAAAGAGGAAAATCTGAAATTATTCTATGTGATAGAAGTTTATGTAAAGATTACAGGAAAAATAAAACGATGTCTCTAAATAGCACACTTTTCCAGAAATCCGAACGGAACCCTCGGTGCACGAGTCCGACTCGCTCTTGACCGGTTTTTTAAAATAAATTAGGTACTTTAGTATAAGACATAGGTTAAAAGAGTATTAACAACTCTAAGTCTAAACTTCCAAGTCGATTGAGAGCGTCCGGTCTGCACCAAAGAGTAAAGTAAGTATAGAGAGAGTCTGCACCAAGTGTAAAGTAAGTATAGAGAGAGTCTGCACCAAGTGTAAAGTAAGTATAGAGAGAGTCTGCACCAAGTGTAAAGTAAGTATAGAGAGAGTCTGCACCAAGTGTAAAGTAAGTATAGAGAGAGTCTGCACCAAGTGTAAAGTAAGTATAGAGAGAGTCTGCACCAAGTGTAAAGTAAGTATAGAGAGAGTCTGCACCAAGTGTAAAGTAAGTATAGAGAGAGTCTGCACCAAGTGTAAAGTAAGTATAGAGAGAGTCTGCACCAAGTGTAAAGTAAGTATAGAGAGAGTCTGCACCAAGTGTAAAGGGCAACTGCGGCGACGACTCGACTGACGAAAGTCGAAACACGAAGTTTGTCGAGAGACATTAAGAAAATAGTTGTACTGTACCTAGATACAATAAGTACATGTCGGGAATTACCTAAATTAACTATCCTAATATCTTTTTAGAATTTGTCTTATTAAATTTTTACTACTTTACTACTACATTAACATTTACACATACTTGTATGTGTAAATGTTACATGCACAATGTCTTTGTGTGCGTAAGCTCGGGAGCGCGCTGCCTGCAGGTACGCACACAAGAGCGCGTGGCTATACGCATTACATCTACAAGTAACTATGGCTCACCCGCTTTCGTGAGATAAAACAACTGTATCTATTATAAAACACTGTTGTAGGTATTGGGATTCCCAAATCAAAATTTGAAGACAATAGAGCGTTTGTTGACTGCAACCGTCACCGGGACGTCAACGGAAACGAGATGGCGATGATGACGGCGCGGCGCCGAAGTAGCGATACGTAAGGTTACTAATGGCCGCGAGTCCACCGCACGTCTGACTGTCACCCGAGTCACAGTAAAGATATATACCTACAGTATTGTGACTCGGCCCTGTTCTAGAGATAATTACCTACAGCCGCGCGGTACGTAAACACGCTTCAGGGGCTGCCCGCCTACTGCAGTATTTTAATTTCATCAACCTACTTGAGGTTCTTTCTAGTTTTGTGATTGTAAATATTATATTTAAAAAAAATGAAATTCGTTGTGAATGAAATAAAAATAAATGTGCTCAATATGTTATCTCTGCGTGAGTTAATGTCGAATTCAAGCAACCAGAAACAGCACAATATAATCTACAATTGCTCTTTGCCATATTAAGTAGTACCTACTTGTATTTATTTCAATAAAAACATTTCTCACAAATCGTACGATTACTACTTACGAAACAGTCACACCTCCGTTCGTCACTGCGGCGCATTCGTTTGCCTACCGAGTGCATACCGAACTCGAGGCGCGTAGGTATGACTCACGTTCCGCCTGTTTGTATGAAGATCAAGTATTGTAGATATCTTTACCGTGCCCGAGTGCCGTCATCCCGGCCACCGAAGATCTTGTTCACACACTCGCCGACGCCTAACCGCCGCCGCCGCCGCCGCGCGTTTGCCCAGTTTTTGTTTTGTCTACCAAACAAACTGAACCGCCGAGTCCGGTTGCGATGAACAAACGATCGCTGTCAGCGGAACCTCACGTTCGGTTCGCATAATCTCGTTTCTAGGTGACGTCCCGGTGACGGCGGCGGTGGACAAACGGCGTTATTCCTCAAAGCATCTCAGACGAGTAAAAAACGTCACGTTTGAAAAAAGAAACAATTGTACGTAGACACCATTGTTTCGTTGTTCATGAACGAAAAACCTTGAACTATGCACTGGCAGTCAAAATGCTGGTCATTACAACATCAGGGTTGTACTGACCCAGGAAAAAAATCATTGCAGATCTATATTACATTGTTCTATATGAATGAAGAATGCCAAAGAAAAGATGGTAGGATTGTGTCAGGGATGATATGAAAGAGAAAGGAGTAAATGATGTAAATGAGTAAATGATAAATGAGTAAATGATGAGTGACGGTTGACAGGGGAGAATGGAAGAAGAAAATGGACAAGGAATGTCCTTGTCCATTTTCTTCTTCCATTCTCCCCTGTCATTCTTTGTTTATAAATCTCCCATTCTTTGTTTATAAATAAAACGCAGTGACTAACTTGATTTAACAATTAAGTAAGTAAATCAAATAAATCCTGGATCAACCTATCCACCAATCAGTCCATTCCTGGATTGCGCTAGCCGGTTTCCATGCAGCGGGACTCTTTTATTCATTCCTTAACGTGGAGATCATAATATAGTGGAAATAATATGCAAATAGAAAAGATGGTAACTAGGTACTTACTAAGAAGCAGCCCTATATTAACAGACTGGCAGGCGACAGGGTACAATCCAACATTCTGACAACTTTGTAAAACGTAGCCGCATTACTTACCACAAAACTGTTCCTATTTACCAGTTGTTTAGGCTAAACAACTGTTTAACACGACGCATATTACTTAGGTTTAAGTATAGAGTTTGACGTAAGACTGACATCAGACATTACAAAAAACACGCGAGTGCATTTATGTGGTACGACTAAAAATCTGTCGTGAAAATGTGACAAAATAAGCAATTTTTTCACAAATGTGTCGCATCTTCTTTATCTAAGTATCTCTATATTTAATAATCAATAAGCATAGACGTATAAAAAAAGGAGGACTCCGCGCCACGCATATCAAAAGTGAAGCACCGTACCGATCTATGTGTGCGTGATTTGAGTACCTGCAAAGACGCCGCCGCCGCGGCGTGCCTGCGCGGCGGCTGCGGCGCCGGGCCGCCGCCGTCGCGCGTCGCGCGTCGCGTGTCACGTAATGGCGTCCGGTCGGCATACTATGATGTAAATGTGTGCGTGAGGCGTGTTTGTACATACGGTTGGCATATTATGCTGTGCTTCACTTTCGATATGCGTGGCGCGGAGTCCTCCTTTTTTATAGGTAAGTCTACGTCCATAAGTATAATATAATTTGGAAGGTTATTATACTTAGGTATAATAAAGAAATCTCGATATTTTGTTACGTTAGTAGGTACAACTACTTACAGTTTTATTTATTCTGTGGTTTTGTCAAGTCGTAAAAAACGTGTGACGCAGGCAGGGGGGCGGGGCGAGTCGGTTCTCTTCTCAGTACCTACGTACTTATGCACTTAAAAATGGGTAGTATTTAAACGCACATCAAACATTTTACCAATTTTTCCCAACAGTACCTACATCAAAAATACTGTTTGCACATCAACATTTGCATGTCTAAATAAACTAAACTTAACATCAGGCGTGGCGCGGGGCTCATTTCTACCTAACCAAAGTGAACCTCGGGGGTGCCCAATATTATTATTTGTACAATGCGTTTCAACTAAGAATAGGAATGACCTTGCGCCATATTGTGAAGATTTAGCAAAACAGCACCTCGTTTACACATTTGCAAAGTCAGTGATATATTTTAACAAAATCAAATTCCAAAAACAACTAAAATGGATAAGGATAACACTACAAAACTTTGCAAGCCTTAGATTTCTAGTTTCAGTTGACAGTTCGAGGTCATTGACGTTCCTATTCTTAGTTGAATCGCATTGTACAAGTTTTGGTATTGAATTAGTTAATTAGTAGAGTAGGTAGTGCAATCATTGATTTGCTGTCATGTAGATTATTAGATGTAAAGTATTTGATGTAAGCATAGACTTATAAAAAAAGATGGACTCCGCGCCACGCATATCGAAAGTGAAGCACAGTAAGTATGCCGTTTTGTACAAACACGCACGCCTCGCGCACACATTTACATCATAGTATGCCGACCGGCCGCCATTAGGTGACACGGGCGACGCCGTCTTTGCAGGTACTCAAATCATGCACACATAGATCGGTACGGTGCTTCACTTTCGATATTCGTGGCGTGGAGCCACGAATATCGAAAGCTGCTTTTTTATGTCTGTTACGACATAAAGGTTGATATTTTTGGTAATTGGTTTCTTCAATAATACTCTTGCACTTTTGAAACTTACTTTATTTTAGTTATTACAGGACAGAAAATATTTCGACCGCTCGTGCGGTTGTCAAGTCAAGAAAGTACATTATCGTTTTTCACAAACACCGCCCGTTGTTCAAATGCATTGTAGCAAATGTAGGTATCTATGCAGCGCGCACGACGTAGCTAATCGATGGTAAGCAGGAGCAAGCCTAAACATCCTCCCACCCGTTGAAAGGCTTGTCTTTCAACTGTAAGTCTTCAGCAGTGGGCAGCGGACACAGCTTGACGATAGGCCGCCGTAGAACGCCTCGAGTTGTTTTTAAATCAGCCATCGATCAGCTTCACTTTCGATATTCGTGGCGTGGAGCCACGAATATCGAAAGTGAAGCACCGTACCGATCTATGTGTGCATGATTTGAGTACCTGCAAAGACGGCGTCGCCCGTGTCACCTAATGGCGGCCGGTCGGCATACTATGATGTAAATGTGTGCGCGAGGCGTGTTTGTACAAAACGGCATACTTACTGTGCTTCACTTTCGATATGCGTGGCGCGGAGTCCATCTTTTTTTATAAGTCTATGGATGTAAGAGAATATTTTTGTGGTGTGCGATTAATAATTTCCCCTTATACGACTAAATATCGTCACACGTGTAAAGTGTTGAGTTAAATAAAATAAGGAAAACCGAACGCTGATAAAAATATTTGTACGTACAATACCTACCTATACAAACAGCTGACTATCTTCCTCAAATTATCTAAACATAACTATAGGTACTTACTTTTATTATTTATCGAAGTTGTGTGAAGTGCGTCACTAAGCAAACATGTAGGGTGACTATAGTGCCCTGCGCGCACTGCAGTGCGGTGGAATGCGTTGCGTTAGTTCTGCCGATGCCGCACTGGGCGGGGCCTACGGTACCTAACAAAACTCATGCGTTTTTCTCACCGCAGTGCGCGCACTTCTAAATTTCACAGATTATGCGTTAGAAAAACGCACGGGAGTGCGCGCAGGGCCTAAGCCTAAGAGCGCACTGCCGTGCGTTTTTCTTGACGGTGACTTAGTCCGTAGAGTAAAATATTCCGATCGGTACTATCTTCCGGCTACACGATAGGATAGTAAGTAAACAACTAGGGGCAGAAGCCACTAGCGATAGTAAAATCGGTGCATGGTGGGGGCCTGGGGCGGGCGTTACTAGCTCAACAATAGAACCCCATACTTATTATACTAGCTTACTAGCCTAAAAATGAGCATAGTTCTGGATACATGAGGCTAGCACGACTTTCTGACACAATCTTGCTATCCTAACTTCAAAAAGTGTGTTTCAAAAAGTGTTTGAGATAGATATTTTTTGTCCACAGTTCTAACGACGACGTGGTCAGAACTTTCTCTAAAAAAAAATACAAAATGTTTATTTCTGTACCAACTAGTTTAGATTCTGCTTATGATTGGAGCCTCCTTTTAAGCATAGTAACGCCTGTGTTATGATGAGACTCCGCTCCCCATAGCTTTGGCTGTTTGTACAACTTACAAAAATCATTTTAAGTTTTTTTTTTAGTTTCTTAGGTTACATAATTATTTCCTTTGTTAACTAAACTAATATATTTTCTCGAGCGCGTGTTACATGCTTTATTGCCATTTACATATATTTTTATAACTTCAAACACGCTCGCTCGCTCGTGAATAGAAAAGAATAAACAGACACTCAATATTACTACCTATTGTCTGATTTTGCCTGTCTATATATACTGGTGACCAAATCACAATGAGCCATTCTGTATAATATTTTATCATGCGGAAGCATCAGATTAGCGGGGAAATTAACGAACATAATATGTAATAACTAGCTGTGCCCGCGACTTCGTTCGCGTGCATGTCGGAAATCAATACATAATGTGTCGCTTAGATATGGTGTAGGTATCACTCCTCCAATAAAAATGAAGAATCTTGCGATCTTGCCTGGTGGGAACCGCTACCTGGGGTTCTCTACCACAGCCCTGCAGTTACTGCGGTTTATGATAGCGGGGTTTAACACGTATTCGGACTGCTGGAAACACAACGCGCCATTCGAAACTATCGTTTCGGAAAGAACGAATAGCGGGATTTACACGTACCTACAGTTTGGACCACGGATCTGTGGACTGCGTTCCAAACCGCGGATGGATCTGTGCGGTTTGGACTGCGCATCAAACTGTCTTTCGTTGATACCGTGAACATCCATGTTTATGGAGGCAAAACTTTTAAAAACGATCGAAGTCCATAATTAGTTGACCACGGATAGCCAGTAATTTTTTTTTATTACTGTACCAAATCACAGTACGTATACCTACTGTAAGTTATTGAGGAGTTCAATTGTCTGATCTTCACCATCTCTGGAGAAAACTCTTTCAAACATAAGGTGTGTGACATACGGACGGACAGACGGACAGGACGTAATGATAAGACTTCCCTATTTGTACTATTTGCCTACGGAACCCTAAAAACAGAAGAATTGAAAACTTCTTTCTTTTTGAAGTCGGTTATAAAGATGCCTCAAATAATCTCGACCTCTAGAGAGAAATCCAGGTCCAGAGACCGGAATTCCAGGACAGCATCTATTTTTATGACTGAAAAAGTGTCACTCTTCTGCGGAAAATCTTGACACCGCTATACAATACAATCTATACAACATCTATCGGATACAGTGGTTAACTGGAAGCTCGCTCTGCGTACAATAAATAAACTTACAAAGGTACCCAGTTTGATTTTAAAAAGTGTGTGTGTCAGCTCAGACGGCGACTGGCGTTTACTCCTTTTTTTGTGCCGTTCCGACTTTCTATTTTTCGGTCAAAAAGCAACATTAAGGTGTTAAGGCGCTCGTCACCCCCCCTCTCACCCAACCTCTCAACCCTCCTCCTCTAACTCTCCTCTCAACCTTATCTTACCACCCCCCTCCTTCTCCCCCCTGTCACCCTCCCCTCTAATACCCCCTTCCTCTCCCTCACACCGCGTCCCCCTGCCCCTACCATCTCAAACCCTCCCCCTCACCTTCTCTGTGTATGAAAAGTTGATAGGATTATTATATCTGACATTGCATTCTTTTTCACTCAGAACACCACATCAGTTATTAGTATTAACTATCATCTTACAATTGTAAGATGATAGTTAATACTAATAACTATTACTCCATTTTTAGGGTTCCATACCTCAAAAGAAAAAAAACCGGTCAAAAGCGAGTCGGACTCGCGCACCGAGGGTTCCGTTTCGATTTCTGAAAAAGTGTGCTATTTAGAGACATCGTTTTATTTTTCCTATTTTCTTTACATAAACTTCTATCACATAGAATAATTTCAGATTTTTCTCTTTGCAAACTTCGGAGATAAGGGGGGGGGGGGGGGGACGGTAGTTTTTTTACATTTTTCTTCAAAAGTCGAAAACTATGCGGCTTATAAAATTTTTTTTTTTTTTTGAGAATGTGCAAATAGCGCTCTTTCATATTATACCCCACATGCCCTAGAAGCCCCACTATGAATTTTTAAGACCCCCTTTCAGTCCCAGTTGCAATAAAATTAACATATTTTTATTTCTTGCTTATTTGCAAAATAGTTGGGTAAACGTCATCTAAAACTGTTCCAAATTTCAAGTTGATAGTATTAGTAGTTCTTGAGATATCCAGCTGTGACAGACAGAGAGACAGACAGACAGACAGAAAGACAGACTGAGTCACACCATAAGGGTTCCTTTTATACCATTTTGGTACGGAACCCTAAAAACGGCACCCTTATAGGATCACTCGTGTGTCTGTCTATCTGTCCGTCTGTCACACATAATTTGCACCGAATCTATTGGACCCATTATGTTAAAATTTGGTAAGTACACATAATTACGAATTTCTGTGACCCAAACGCGGACGTGTAGGTAAAGTAAATAAATGGATTTTGAATATGGGGGTGACTTTGGTGGGGCAAATAAGAAAATTTAAAAAAAAAGTTTTGCAAACTGTACCGTGTGACATATCAGATGAAAGGGCTTAATTATTATAAGGGTCTCAAATATGTATATATTTTTTTTATAATTTTAAAATTATATTAAGTATTTAAGAAAATAGATGAAAATTTACCAATATATCCCCTAATCTCCGAAACTACTGAGCCTAAAGTTTTGAAAAAAAAAAATACAGAAAATAGTTCTTTACTTGTAGATTACAGGAAAATCTATAAGAATAGTCTGTGGTAATAAAATAACATGGTAAATCTCTCAATATTGTGAGTACAAAGTTACAAACTTACATTTACCGTTGGAATGTATGGGAGAATATGTTTTCCAACTACGATGTTAAGTTTGTTCTTGGGATAAATTCATCCCAACTACGGAACCCTTCATTGTGCGTGGTCCCACACGCACTTGGCCGGTTTTTTATATTTGAAATTCTTTTAGCGTTACTAATCAACCACCAATAGAACCAATCTGCCTAGGCTTTTCCCAACTATGTTGGGGTACCGGCTTCCAGTCTAACCGGATGCAGCTGAATACCTGTATTTTACATGGAGCGACTGCCTATCTGACCTCCACAACCCAGTTACTGGGTAATACGATACCCCTTGGTAAGACTGGTTGTCAGACTTTCGGGCTTCTGACGACCCGTAACCGACTGTCAGAGATCCACGAATAACAGCCGGGACCAACGGCTTAAAGTGCTTTCCAAGGCACGGAGGAGTCTCGGTATCTAAAGATGCTCACCCATCCACTAACCAACCCCGGCAAGCGTAGCTTAACCTGCTGGATCGACCCATCAAGTTAACCACCCCTATAAAGCGATTTTTATTTTTAGTACCATTTGGTATCAATAGATGTCGTTACGTGTATAAAGACACCGTAATAAAAAGTTCTTCTTGAACACTTTAAATTCATATATCTTTTGATAGACTGAAGCGATTGCGATGAAACAAAAACTAACTAAAACTCTGAGTTACACACAATATTTGAGTATAAAATTTAACTACATTGGTTTTGTACTTTTGACGTGATACTTGCACAAAAATTTATGAACTCTCACAGACAAACAGACAAACAGACGAACAGACAAACAGACAAACAGACAAAAATGAAAAAAATGGTAGAAATGGCATCTGTTGGTGATTCTTTAACACCCCAACTATTTTTTTTTTAAATATTTGCACAGAAACGCCTCGTCTACAGATTTATTATATGTATAGAATAGATAGATAGATGTAGATAGGTGCTGTCCATGGAATTAGTATGTACAGTGGGCTGCATCAATTGGGTACCCCAGTTGTATTAAAAGTAACTTTGCTACAACTTTGCAATTCAAACAATACATCCTTAAGAATAATACAAAAAGTGTATCTCATTAGATCCCGGACGAGATTCGAACCATCGACTCATTGGTTATACAATGATTACCGCTAGCTCTTACCAACTAAGCCAGTTAGGTAATATCTCAACGAATTATCAATCTACTTGGCGTTATAACTCTGTCTCTGTCTATGAAATCGCAGTGAATGAATAGTTTGCTATTAGAGGGTAGTTATGCATACATTTTACTAATCTATAGTGAAGTTACCGTCTGATGAGTCACTAGACTCATCAGACGGTAACTTCGACGTCGACTTCGTAAAGCAAATAGCTATTTGCTTCACCTTTCGCATTTGTCTAGGAACCCATTTGTCTCAGTTGGCAAAATATGTCTAATAAGGTAGGTACCTGTAAATTATCAAATCAAATTATAATAATAAATCTTTGTAGGTTTGTTACATAATATCAATAAAAAATATTATTAAATGATTATTAAAGTATTTTATTTTTCTTGATTTTTAAATTCTTTAGAAATATTACTAAAATAAAATAAAAAAATAAAATAAAAAATACAATTTAAAAATAGGTACTTACTTAAAATAGAAAAATACTTTATATTAAAAAAAATATATATATAATGCATGACAAAAAACAATTCGTGCTTAAGATTTGAACCTCCAACCATAAGCACGGCAAGTCTTGAAACCTCTGGTCTTTTTTAAGCCATAAAAAAATTACGTTATTTTTCATATTTTAATTAGGTATTCGTATTAATTCCTAACACCGGAATTATCCGGGCCTTTTATCAATAAGAATTTGAGGATGTAGATAACATTTTGGCCCCGTATAGTTGAAACGGCTGATAGCGGTACCACCGTCCATGTACACTACGGCCGATTTATTTTAGCAGGTCTGAACATAGGCACTAAGAAGTTTCGCACATGTTCTCTCATGTCACCATTTGGTTCCTAAAAAATCTTACTGCAGCCTTTTGCGCGAAGTTCGGACCTGCCAAAAGAAATCGTTGGCGTTCCCATTGAATTTTCAGTGAAAATTCAAATGTTGTCCCTCTTCAATGGGAACGCCAACAATAAATCGGCCGTACTCTATGTATAGGTCAGGATCATAGACTTATAAAAAAGGAGGACTCCGCGCCACGCTTATTGAAAGTGAAGCACAGTAAGTATGCCGGGGCCGTTTGTACAAACACGCCTCACGCACACATTCACATCATAGTATGCCGACCGGCCGCCATTACGTGACACGAGCGACGACGTACTTGCAGGTACTCAAATCACGCATACATAGATCGGTACGGTGCTTCACTTTCGATATGCGTGGCGCGGAGTCCTACTTTTTTATACGTCTATGGTCAGGATACTATACAGGGCTATTTTTAAATGACTAGCTAAATTTTCACAGGGTGTTCTACCCATGAATATGAACAACTTTCACTAAGGGACCAACTTTGAAATCACGAAAAAAAACCAGCGGTTTCCTACAAAAGTTCAATACCTACTCGATCAAAATGTATGAAACAGCTGATATTTTTTTTGCGATTTCAAAGTTGGTCCCATAGTGAAAGTTGTTCATATTCATGGGTAGAACACCCTGTGAAAATTCAGCTAGTCATTTAAAAATAGCCCTGTATGTAAAAATCGGCAGTGAAAAAGAAATCGATTTTTTGTAACATGTAAATCGATTTTAATAATCAATTTTTATTGATTTTTTTTTCATATTCCTAGGTCAGGTGTACTCTCAAACGACATACTGTCACTACTCTGTGACAAAATAAATTATAACGACAGAAAACGCTCAGCCTAAACTGCTGGGTCCAGAAACATGAAATTGTGTACAATGTTCCCTATTATAACGAAAATGAGCACTTAAGTTCTTTACGGTAGGATTGAAGAAAATCATCCTTTAGAGCGGTAAGTATAATGAAAAGTAATTCGACATTTTTGCCGATGGGAAGTCCCATCGGGGGCTCAGGCGCAAAACGTCTCTTTCGCATAATGTCGCTATCTCATAATGTCGCTTTCGCAGAATGACTCCTTCTCAAAAGGTCGATGACTCGTTCGCAGAATATCTCTTTCGCAAAATGTCGCATTAGGAAACTCCAAACATAGCTTATACAGGGTGTCCCGTAATTAATGGATAACCTCTTAAAGGGTCATTGTACTCATCATTATGAACAACTTTTACTATGGGGCCAAACCTGAAATCGCGAAAAAAAAAATCAGCTGTTCTCTACATTTTGACCAGATAAATGAACATAAATGTAGAGAACAGCTGATTTTTTTTTCGCGATTTCAGGTTTGGCCCCATAGTAAAAGTTGTTCATAATGATGAGTACAATGACTCTTTAAGAGATTATCCATTAATTACGGGACACCCTGTATATTGTAAAACTTGTACACATTTAATAAGAAATTGGAAAAAAAAAATTATTTAAACTTGGCCAAATTTTTTTCTAAGTTATGCGACATGTTGCGAAAGAGATATTCTGCGAAAGAGGCATCGACCTTTTGAGAAGGAGTCATTCTGTGAAAGCGACATTATGAGAAAGCGACATTATGCGAAAGAGACGTTTTGCGCCTGAGCCCCATCGGGGCACACGTCCTATAATATAGCAGCTTTTTGATGAGAAATAAAGATGTTATTGGCGTAACATTACATAGGTAATTGAATCTAGTACATTCTACCGCATAGGTACCGCGTGGCATAAATCAATCAGAATTTTAAATGAAAATGTCATGGGTCAAATTAAATTAACCAGCGAAATTCCCCAGACGTGATGGGTTTTCTTATCGATTTCTAAACAAGACAAAATAAAAATAAAAAAGAATTTAATGGTCTTTTTGGGGTTAATGACAGCTGTTAGTTTTGTGACTTGAAATGTGAGGTGATAGAATCTGTTTTATCGTGAAAACTGACGGTATTACGATATATAATAGCTATATCCCAACCAGCAAAGTTATAATTCTTGGCAAAATCTACCACGGAACGCGCGAATACAGATTCCACCTTCAGAGTTGCAATTTTTGTGCAAAATCCACTATGAGAGTACAACTTAGCAGAGGTTGTTTCAAACTCTATTGGTGGATTTTGTAGACAAATGCTAAAAGGAGTTTAAAACTAATCAGAAGCCACATTCAAAACTCGGTTGGTGGACTTTGCTTAATTTGGTGATTGCGCTGTGTAGCCCGCGAAATTAATATTTTTTTGGGTTTTTTGCAATTTGCAGCTCCGTGTCAGATTGTATCTTGATCAAAATATGGTACGCGGCAATAAAACATACATGTATGTCTTTACGTAATTTTAACCATACAAATTATACATCACTCTAAGTTAGATTTCGTGCAGATTCGTGAAACGAACGAAATCTAACGAATCTGCACGAAATCTAACTTAAAGATTAATATTTAATAAATACTAATAAAGATTAATGATTTGTATGGTGAAGAGTCCTGAGCTCGTGGCTAAGTAATAACAGCGGCACGGGTCGATCCATCAGGTTAAGCTACGCTTGCCGGGGTTGGTCAGTGGATGGTTGACCATCTTTACATACCGAGACTCCTCCGTGCCTCGGAAAGCACGCTAAGCCGTTGGTCCCGGCTGTCATTTGTGGATCTTTGACAGTCGTTACGGGTCGTCAGAAGCCCGAAAGTCTGACAACTAGTCTTACGATAACCCATTGCAATGGGTTATCGTATTACCCAGTTACTGGGTTGTGGAGGTCAGATAGGCAGTCGCTCCATGTAAAATACTGGTAAGTATTAAGCTGCATCCGGTTAGACGGAAGCCGACCCCAACATAGTTGGGAAAAGGCTAGGCAGATTGATTTTTTGATGATTTGTAAAATTATATTATTTAAAATTATAGAAATACATATGTTTTATTGCCGCGTATTGCGCGTATCATACTTTGATCAAGATACAACCTGACACGGACTTGCAAATTGCATAGAACGCAAGAAAAAATTATTAAAACAGACATTATTAAATACAGATTTCGTGCGGATTCGTCTGATTTCTGATTATCGATGAATACAAAATTACATACCTACAGACGAACCAAGAACCTCCTTTTTTGAAGTCGATTAAAAAACATGCTGCCATTTTTATTTCGCTGTTAGAAAGTGAATGTCAAATTCAAAATAATTCTATCGTTCCAAATCTAAAATCATTATGATGTCATTTTTTATCGAGCGAGCCAATTTGACCTTCAATGGCGGTAATCGGTAAATATTTTAGTGGTACATACGCTTGGCCTACTGGTCGAAAACAATGTGTTGAACTCACGCTGCCGGGTCTGTCATTGTTAGGTTCAAATTGCTAGAACATAATTTTAAAAAAACCTAACTTTGGCTACTTTTGGCTATCATCATGATTGGCGTTTGAGGGTCCACTGGTGCCGTGCCGCGCGTGTGTTACAGCTGGCGTGGACCAGTGGACGCTCAACTGAGTCAGTGTTTTTTTTAAATTGTTTATGAAAACCACAGTCGCGTCCTGTGAACTTCAACGATTAATTTATTACAACTCAAACCTTACTTATTGTAGGTATAGTCTTAACTTAATAAGAATTAATTATTGTTTGGTCTGCATTGATTTATATTAAAAATCAATGTTGGTCTGCTAAAATACTATACAGGGTGTATGACAGCCCTTGAAGAAGCTAAATTGGCCCATTCATACATCTGATACATCAAGTACCTTCAAAGCAAATGGGCCACGTAGGTACCTACGTAATAATAACTGTCGCGTGTTTTTGAATGCAGTTCACTGAGTCATTCGTAGAACCGCCCATTAGATATTATTGTAAAAGTTAAAGCAAATTACTTAGGTATAAAAACTAGGGATGGACCGAATATTCGTTTTATGTTCGGTATTCGACTATTCGGCATATTCGGCAGGTTTACCAATTTCGTCTATTTGGCCGATTATTCGGCAAAAATGCCAAACATTCTACCGAATAATAGTGTGTTCAAAAATTGCCTCTCTAAGTCTATAAAAGTATATATGAAATAGCACAATTATAATAATATCCCTAAAACAAGTGTGTCTTATAGTTTTCATAAAATCTGTCTATGGAAAGAGATACATTGTAAATAATCTTACATTGCTTCGATTATCTAAGCAGCTGTGGTTAGAAGAAATAAAGGTTTGTATTGTTTTTTTATTTTTTATTTATTCAACGTAATCAGCTTTTGAAAACTACGTTAACACAATCTTTTCTTATTATTAGCAAATAAAAATTATGTTAGTACACAATAAATCTTATTTATCTATTCGAAGGATTGCACGTTTGTTTGGTGACATTCACGTGTAGAATGAAATACTTAAAATCTGTTTAATCTACCGAATAGCTCACAGTTGCAAAAAAGATATTTCAATATTTAAAGTTTTTGCAAGTTTTATGCAAAAATACTAATTTCTCGGCTTTATTTGGAAACAGCTCGCTTCGTTTTTCTTCATAAACATTGCCAGCTTCAGAAAACAAACGTTCGCAATAAACTGAGCTTCCTAGAACTGAAAGAAATATTTTAGACAAATTATCCAAAAGTGGAACCCTTAATTAGTTTATTTTTGGACCACCAACTATAGGGGCAGATATCTAGTAACACTAAGTTTTCAGAAATATGTTAGAGTACCTACCTATGTCTATCAAGGTCAATAGCCATAGGGCCTTAGTTCTCCTGCCGAATATTCCGTTCGGTAAACTTTTAGCCGAACATTCGGCCGATTATTCATATTCGGCCCATCATTAATAAAATCCCTACCTCTAGGGGACATACATAAATTACGTCATTCAGGGGGAGGCAGGGAATAAGCAAAGTGTGATATCGTTTGACAAGGAGGGGGATCACATAAGTTTCATG
Organism: Cosmia trapezina; assembly: GCA_905163495.3. Lineage (NCBI taxonomy): Eukaryota > Metazoa > Arthropoda > Insecta > Lepidoptera > Noctuidae > Cosmia > Cosmia trapezina. The sequence continues at coordinate 14,069,957 of LR991040.1, read as the reverse complement.
GCGTCACATTGTATACATCTAAAGTTTTTATTAAATATGTAAAACTTAACTTCAACGACGAAAAACATATTATTATTATTAATAGGTATTAGATACCTGTAAAATATGTGACGTCACACCAGAGGAAGGGTCATACAATACAAATATCCTGTGATAAGGACGGAGGGGCTCCAAAAATCATGAAACTCGTGCGACGTAATTCATGGATGGCCCCCTACTACCTACCTCAGTCGAAAGTAGGTCAGGTTTATTAGATTGCAAACATTGTTGTAAGAACATTTTGTTTGAAAGATACGATAAGTATTACTATCTGTTAGAAGGCAGCAGCGCGTAACGATCATTGCTGCGGTCAGTTAAAAGATGGGTGACCGGTTTTTAGATTATTTTAAACTACCTTTAGGTATTAGTTATTACTAGTGGCCCCAGAACCGGAACGGAAGATCTAATAACCGAAACGTATGTTATCGCCATTTCCAAGAAACTGTGTTTGCGAAGGTCAAAGTGACGTAAGATTAGGCAAATTACATCAGTTCCTATGTTCTATGTTAAAGATTTGGTTTCCCCACTTAGTCCTTCATGTGGACCATTGTGCGTGCAGTTCCTAATAAGAGCAACAACAGAGCCCAACATTTGTTAAGGCGAAAGCGCCAGGCGAAATTCAAAATTTCTTAGGTTTTTTGCAATTTGTAGGTCAATGTGAGCTTGTATGTTGATTAAAATATGATTCGCGGCCGTAGCTAACATGGCTTTACAGAATTATAATCATTAGAATCAGCAATACAACTTCATAAGTTAGCATTTACCTCAAACCTCATAGCTAGATTTGAGATAAATGCTAACTTATGGAGTTGTATTGCTGATTCTAATGATTATAATTCTGTAAAGCCATATTAGCTACGGCCGCGAATCATATTTTAATCAACATACAAGCTTACACTGACCTACAAATTGCAAAAAACCTAAGAAATTTTGAAGTTCGCGGGCTACCCTGGCGCATCAACTTTAAGCTAAACTGATGATTTTCCTAATATCCAATATCCATGTCCTTATTTCGAAATGTGGGTGTAGACCGTACTATAGGTGCCGCCAGGGTCGCGGGTTGTTCGAAAGAGATGCCGTGGCCCTGGCATAGGCAACTGAAGGAACACGGGTGGGTTTTAGTCAGTAAAAGTCTGACACGCCCTTCCGCTCCACCCAGAGCGGGAGAAGACATTTGATTTCCCAGCCACAAAAAAAAGGTACTATATGGTATAGGTATATAGGTAGGAGGTGGGGGTCAACGGATCAGTGCAGAACCCCTCTTTCCCCTTGGGCTTCAAGTCTTCGACAAAACTGAGTCTAAAGCTCTATTATAAACTACCTTCCTATGTCCTTTTCCAAGTCATGGTCTAGGTATGCCAAATTTCATCCAAATCCGTTGAGCCGTTTTAGCGTTAAAGCGTAGTAACAAACATACAAACTCACTTTCACTAGTTATCTACTAGTTTTTGCCCGCAGCTTCGCTCGCGTTAATTTAGAATTTGTCAATCAATACGGGTTGTAATATTATAATTCAATCATGATTCGAAAGACACGTGGCGCTTCTATTATCATAAGAACGTTATTGTTGTTTTCCTCGGGAACAGTACTATTTTTTTTTAAATAAAACGATGTCTCTAAATAGCACACTTTTTCAGAAATTGGAACGAAACCCTCGGTGCGCGAGTCCGACTCGCTCTTGACCGGTTTTTGACTGCAACGTTGCCTATGTTGCGGTTTAAAAAATGTAGTGACAAACATTGAAGAGAGTACCTATGCATAGATGGTTTGGTCATGACTTCATGAGTGACAGGAACAATGAAAGTCGACTAACAAGTCAGATTTGAGTGGAAACGCAGGGAGGTGACGGCCTAGCCCTAGAAGGACTTAGGTAGTATAATGACCTTATTGGTGATGTTCTTCAGAAAGGTCAGGTGCGGCATGTAGTACCTAAGTACTCGCAACGAGCGAGCGTGTATGACCAGGATGTCTAACCCCTAAGCACGAAGCCCGTAGTTTCGGCCTTCGTTACGGGCGTTTCTTACTCCGTATCACCTGTGGTTTGGGGCCCGAACGAAGTATGAATGACAACACGATTTGACAGCTGTCCCTTCTCCCGATGTGTTTATGCCCGTCTTAAAAATTTAACTTTTACACTTGTTTTGATGGATCTATGTCAGACGGACGGACTGACGGACGGACTTAGGGAGTAGGTAGACCCCCGGATGTATGAACGTAAACGAAACAAAAAGACTATGTTTGGATCGTAGCAGGTGGCGTTATACATTCTGCTTAACCCTGTGAGAAGAATTAAAGTTTATAGGATTGACGCAGTGACATCGGTTGGCTTCCGCGCTGTGCTACGCGGGTTCGATTCCAGCACGGAATTAATAGTTATTGTTAATTATATTACCCGTCTCTCCACTATTCCATTGCTTATTTTACGGTGCATACTGGATAGGCTGTATAATCCTTATCCATATCCTAAGGGCATGTCTTCCCTACCATTACCGCGCCCCCCGGTCTACTCCTTGATATGCAATGGTCTCTGTTGCACCATGTAACATGAGGCAACAGGGGCTAGTGTGAATCTTTGGGTTCATTCGAGAAATCGAGTCTGGTTAAACCACGCTGGGAACGGTGCATTTCATTCATTCATTCATTGTTGTTTTGATTCTGAATGTAGGTTCCCTCGTGAAATTCGTGTGTTAAATTATCATCGTGTAGTTCCTAGTTTATGGAAAAGTTTTATTAAAAACTAACTCGCTAAAGTTGTTTTGTTTCACCAAGATAACGCCCCTGCGCACAAGTCCAGAGATGCGATGGCTGCCATTCAAGAAGCTGGCTTCGAATTGATGGAACATCCTCCATATTCACCGGACCTTGCTCCTAGTGATTTCTACCTATTTCCGCGCTTAAAGGAACATCTCAGGGGACAGAAATTCGAAGATGATGACGGAGTAGTCGCCGCCGTAAATTATTTTATAACACATTTGCTCGTAAAGGGTCTCTTATTTCACCAATTTCAATATCGTAATGTATGTCATTACGTACTTGTGCGTTATAGTAAAGTAAAACGCACGAGTTTCTTTTTAATAAGGTAACACGTACGGTTTATCATGATCGGAGCATCATGATAAAACGAACGGTACTTTTTTAAATCTTAGCAAAGAGTTTTTCTGTCAGAAAAGTGGTCAACATTTTATGAACAAAATTAACTTTGGGATAAAATAAAATTAAAGAATTAAATGTTAAACATTTAATTCTTTAATTTAATCAATTTTGACAATAAATTACAAACAACAAACCATCTGTAACAAAAACAAAAAAATATTAATTTACTTTAATAATACTGGCTGTTTTTGTGCCTTTGCCTTAAAAAAAAGCGCTAATGCGTGCGCATCGCTAATTTGTGAACAAGTAAAAATTATTCCGCGCGCTTTTTCTTTTCGCTGTATTGTTTTTATTTGAAAATGTCGTCAAGTAGTGATGAATTTATTCATTCGACACCGCCAGAAGTCTCAGAGGCAGCGAAAAAGGCTACTCTAAGCCTCTTGTCCGAAAAATCGACCGATAGATACAAGCGTATCAAAATTTCATCGTATGGAAAACAAGCAAAGATGCAAATTCATTTTCAGAAAGTGTGTTTTTAAAGATTTATTCGTTTAAGAAAGTCCGAGTTTTATTTATTTCCTCGCAAATATGTTATAAAACGTCGTATGACATACGTGCGCTTTGATAATAACAGCCTCTGCTTTCTTGTAGCCCTCGCCTACGGCTCGGGCTAGCAATATTGCCTCGGCTGTAATTTTCAACTTACCGCACTTATATCATAATTTACTACTTTAAGGGATCAGGAAGAAGATTTTTTTAGAAAGGGAATTTTAGGATTATAGAAAAGATATACAAAGTGTATAAACCTGAAAGGTGACTACGTCGAAAAATAAAATAACATATAATAAAAGATAATTGTGTCTTATTCATTCTCACTATTTATTGAACACCCCTCGTAGGTTGTGTCACTTTGAGGGCCCTTTCACTACCTACCTTTAAGTTCCTATAACTTATTTGGCAGATAATTTCATACAAATTCTATTCCATTTTATAATTTATTCGGTAAGTAGTGACCATTCGGACTTCGTGAAATAGGCCCTTAGGCTTCAAACTATCCGTATCTAATGACTGTTTACGAAGATCTACGAATGACAGCCGGGACCAATGGCTTAAACCTTCAACTGTCATGTTATGAGACACAATTGTTACCGACGCCGCGGCGGTGGCGGCAGGGTCTCAATGTATGTACTGGATGGTCACCCATCCACTAACCGATCGCGGCAAGCGTAGCTTAACTTTCTGTCGACCCGTGAGGCTGTTATTATTTGGCCACGAGCCCCAGTAGTAGTCTCGGAAGAAGTTTTTACAGTACGACACAAATTAGATGTAGCATAGATTTGAAAATTTGCATTTTAATTTTACGAATGTATTTGGTTATACAGGGTGTTTCTTTTAAGGTTCAAGCCAGTGCGAGCTGATACCTAGCAGAGTACCGTAAAACATGGCAACTTTGCCCATAAATTTAAAAAATAAATGCTTAATTAATGATATTTTGGAAAATTTTAATAAATTGATTATTGTTTCGGTGCCACATAATACTATATGCTCATGTCTCGATACACAAAACTAAAAATAGTAAAAAAAAAGCATATTTATTAGTGAAAATAACAATTATAGGTGTTGGGCAAAAAATCATATACATTTGGTAACTTTGCCCACATTACAGATCTCCGTTACTATGGACTCTAACACTATTCGAAAAGGACTGAATGAAAATACTGAGCAATGCAATAATGTATTAAATTATACGCCAAATATTCACATTCCTTGACCCTTAAAAATGAGTGGGCAAAGTCAAAAAGCCTTCTAGAACATTTTTCGTACAAAATGGCGATTGTTCAAGGGTTGTCACCATTGACAATACTTAACTATTTAATAATTTTTAGTGTGGAATATTATAATATATTATAATGATAAATTAAAAATAATATAACATCATTTTTTACATAATATGCTTTATTTCTAAAGTGTTCAAAAACTAAAAAATAATTTAAAAAAAAACTAAAAAGTATGTACCTATCTCGGTCTTTGTTTTTATATGAAAATAACAAATAACACTAAAATTTGTAATGAGTTTTACAGAAAAATTATATTACTATGCAATATAATTTTTAGTAATTTTAAGTACCTATAAATATTAGGTACTTACCTATCTTTTATGTTATTGTTATATAATATAATCAACGTTTAGCGTAAATTAATTTGGATACATATCTACACTGACGGACAAATAAACTGCAACAAAGTTCAGGATTAGGTACTAGTATGCAAAGTTTTTAGATTAAACTAAATGAAAATGTCGAGACTACCCATTATTAAAAAAAATGTAAATTTATAAACAGAACTGCAGTAAAAGATAAAATTATAGCCGGGAAAATAAAATTTGAATAACTTTCATAGTAGGTACTTATATTAACAATTATATTAGAAATTATTTTATGAATTTTATCGCGGTAGCGGTAAAACAAGAGTACCTAGGTAGTTTGATTTCGATGTAAATACATATAGTTTTTAAGAACCTAAAACCAATCAACAAAAAACTTTAAAAACACAGTCAGAATTTGGAAGATACGAGCCCTCGTATCTTCTAAATCCCGACTGTGTTTTTAAACTTTATATGTTTACCAACATTATTAACTGTTCATCAAATCCGAACCCTCCTTTTTTTACTAGGTTAAAAAATGTACCTCGGGTGACAACCCTAGTGAAAAAGAAACGTTGGGCAATGTTGTCAACGATATTCAAAAAATATGCTTGTGACTTTGCCCACCGTTATATTTTATGATTATACGACGCATTTAGCGAAGAAAACTAGTCTATATTATTCATTTCCAATGTAATAACGGATGTATAAAAATTACTTACCTGCGATAACTCCAAGTAGCACTTCTCGAAAAAGTTTTTTTAAAAGATTTTGCCCGCAAAAAAACACTCTAACTTCAACGACGTCTGACAGACAACTGAAGTAACATCTGTGACTGCGCGTCACACAGTGTTGCCAGAAAAATGATGAATTTTTTACCATAGACAAAATTTTCTTACTAACTACAGACAAATTTGGTATGTATTAAGTTTTTAAAAAAATACACAACTGGGCAAAGTCAACTGTCGAGGGCAAAGTTGCCATGTTTTACGGTACCATACCTATCGATTTAACCCCCATGTATGTTCTACGATTTTTTGTAGTTTTTGAGTTACAATTTTTAGGGTTCCGTACCTCAAAAGGAAGAAACGGAACCCAAGGATCACTCGTGTGTCTGTCTGTCCGTCTGTCACAGCCAATTTGCTCCGAATCTAATAGACCGATTAAGCTGTTTGGTACACATATGGATTTCTGTGACCCAAACACGTACGGCTAAAGTAATTAAATTAATTTTGAGTATGGGGGTCACTTTTAAGGGGCAAATAAGAAAATTAAAAAAAAAAAGTTTTGCAAACTGGAGCGTGTGACATATCAAATGAAAGGGCTTACTATGAGGGTCTCGAATATATTTTTTTTATAATTTTAAAATGAACTGTTTTAAAGTTATTTAAGAAAATAGACGAAAATTTACCATTCCACCCCCCTTATCTCCGAAACTACTGAGCTGAAAATTTTGAAAAAAATACAGAAAATAGTTTTTTACCTGTATATTACAGGAAAACCTATAAGAAGTCTGTGGTCTCAAAATAACATGGTAAATCTCTCAATATTGTGAGTACAAACTTACATTTACAGTTTTAATGTATGGGAGAACATGTATTTCAACTACAATGTTAAGTTTGTTCTTGGGATTAATTGAACCCAACTACGGAACCCTTCATTGTGCGTGGTCCGACACGCACTTGGCCGGTTTTTTTTTCGATAGTTTTCCTGATTCAACGATTTTTGGGTCAACTTTGAACAAGAATGTACTAAATAGGGCATTATTTACTGAAATCGGTCGTTGAAAGTAGTTTATCTGAAATCTTGTGATTTTCATATTTTATAATTTATTTATTATCTTTGCATATTTAGTAAATCCTGATATTTAAGTACTATTCCTCTAAATTTAAGCAGAGCTCAGTTGATAATAAAAACGTAAATTTTATACCTACTACTATCCTTAACCACTACCATTGATATGAAATGAGGGATCCAAATAATCCAAAATAACTCGAAAACTACAAAAAATCGTAGATTATACATGGGGGTTAAATCGATAGGTATGGTACTCTGCTATCAGCTCGCACTGGCTTGACACCCTTAAAGAAACACCCTGTATATTTACAAGTGATTGCGTATACGTAAAGATCAGTTTCGCCTAAAGCAGTAATAAAGATTGGTGATGTTGAAGGATCGTGATCGGTTTTACAAATTTTGCCGATGCTACATCTAAGTTGTGTCGTACTGTACCCAGGTACGTAATGTAGTTAAAGAAGCGTCGTGTCGCAAAACCGAAAAGGCTCCAGGCGCGACACGCGACACGCACCGCGAAAGGCGAAAGGCACCGCGTCGCGCGCGATTCGCGCCTGTTTGCAGAAGCCTTAAAAATAAACATACTTACTTACCTACATAAATAAAACTCAATAATATTTGCAAAATCGAAAACTTAAATGTCAAAAATAAACAATAAAAATTCAATAAAAACACGCGATTTACAACTTTTGTGTGAAAACTTCTCGATTCGTGTCAAGTTAGGTTATCGAACCGTACGATTTGGATTTCGATATTGTTATTCTGTATTATTATGTAGGTAAGTACCTACACGTAACAGTAATGTGATCTCATGATATCGGATCTTGTTGCGGAGCCCGGAATAAGGCCTTGTGCGCACTACCGTGCGTTTTTCTAACGCATAATCCGTGATGGAATGTCTTTGAAATGTGCGCACTGCGGTGAGAAAACCGCATGCGTTTTAGCCAGCGTAGGTACCGCCGCCGGTGCGGCAGAACTAACGCAACGCATTCCACCGCACGGCAGTGCGTGCAGGGCCTTCATACCGCTGACGAGGCAGCGACTAGCTATCAGCGATTTTCTCGCCCAAGAAACGTACAAAAGATTGTAGTAGATAACTACTCGCTCAGCAACGCTCGCTGGTAGTACCTACTTCAGGGTGTACCAGAAAGGTATAGTCAAAAAGAGTGTGGTACAGACCAACAAACTGAACAACTTTCTCCATGGGACCAACATCGTAAGTAATCACAAAAAAATATCAACTGTACAAAACTTCAATACCTTCTCGACCCAAATGTATGGGACAGCTGATTATTTTTTTGCGATTACGATGTTGGTCCTATGGAGAAGTTCGATGGTCTGTCTGTACCACACCCTTTTAAAGACCAAACCTTTAGAGCCTGTCCACATGCACGTCACGACGTCGTCAACGTGGACGGTGCGGTAACGTGGCACGGTACGTTGTCGTGACGTGCAAATTTACGTCACCGTACGTTAACGTAAATTTGAACGTCACGTCAACGTACCGTGCCACGTTACGCACCGTTCCACGTTGACGACGACGTCGGCGTCATGACGTGGAGTTGTGGACAGGCCCTTACACCCTGTAGGTATACATACGCATACCAGCGAGTAATCGCTCGTTGCCGTCGTGCACTCGCTGCTCGCCAATGGATTTTTAACGCTCTGCTTAGCGCCGAGAGTTGAAAATCCAACAGCGTGTTTTTTCGACGCTCTAGAATACACACTGTTGTTATAACAACTTGGATTGGTTGGATTCTCAATGCTCGGCTCAACCAACGAGAGTTAAAAATGCAGTGCGCGATAAAATCCCGCCGCGATATTTTTACGTCCGTGCGAACGTCGATTAAGTCTGGAGATATTAGGTAAACATTTTGAAATTTCCTATGCTCACATTTTTAGTCAGATGAGGTAGAATTTTTTTGTATCATAAAAATCAACACTAAACCTCGTAGGTTCGAACCTAGGTTTAGTGTTGATTTTTTTAACCACACCTGACTTATCTAACTAAAAATGAGAGCTTGGTACAAAATGTTCATTAACTACAGACTTACGATTGTTTTCTCAATGGTGGTGCTAGTTGGCGGCAGTACTCGCCTTAAGCAGGAAGCTATCGAATATCCGGCACCGGGAGAAATAGGTTCAATGCCCTTTAATTTAAATAATTTTGAAATAGGTAAGTATTTCTGGTATGTATTGCCACAGAATAAATAATAGTACTAACGTACAGAAGTTGCACTCCTTTGATCTTGAAGAAAGCCGCTTTTATAATAGCCTACAAAATCTGTTCCCCCCCTTGCGCAAGCTAAATTGCTCTTAATCGCCGCGCTTGAGAGTTGTTATTACTTTGTGTCGTTACTCGTCCGTAACATACCTACGCCGCTTAGCCGAGTACTAGGGCTGTCCGCAAAGAAAAATAAAATATGGTACCATACCACCATACCATACCATACATACCATATGGTATGGTGGTGGTGGTGGTGGGGTATATGGTACCTTTTTATACTTTTATTGTATTTATGAGTAGTCTATCTAGAGTTGTTTCACTTTAATGTAATGTCTTATAATTTTCAAACGTTATTTTTTATTAATCAATCAAACAATCATCAATTATTTTTAATACACCATCATCTCGTACAAAATTTAGAAGTGTTCTAAAGTAAACAAGGTACAAACACGTCTTAAAATTGAAAGTGACATTTGGGGCACTTTAGTCGCCTGAACATGGTCATAGAACAACTAAAGATGTCTCAATGCACCAGTGGCTAAGTTTGTGCGATCGTACGATCGCGGGTAGGTACAATTGCTTGTTAATCCTAAGTTAATCCTTAATTACATTAAGCGATTTTGGACTTTACTCCTGAAACAATACGACGCGCATACAAACCCCCACCACTCCGCCGAGAGCTCCAGTTAAATGTCGGCAACTATAGTAAGTAGGTAGGTAGATAAAAAAAAGGTAGCAACAAGACTCGACATTTAGTACCTAATGGATTTTCGTCATTAAAAAAGTAACTATATCACTAATTTATATATAGTATAGTGATAATATGAATAGTATAGTTAAATTTAAAATCTAAGATTTAATTTTTTCATGGGCGGCCGTACGTGTCTCGCTCGCTGAGTGCGTAATACACCCTGACTGACTTGAAACCCAGAGTTGCCGCGAGTTGTAGGTACTTATCTCGAGCGGAATGTACCAGTGCAAGAGGCCTGGTATTGCTCATATCAGTTCTAAACATTCTTTTGCAGTATATTTTATCAACTATCGAAACAAGTGTTTTGTAGATAAAGATGATTAAATTGATTAATGTTGTTGAAGTAGGTACATTCTAGCAAAATGTTTTTATCAAAATAAAATGGAATAAAACTATTGTCATTGTGTCCGTACTGCAGTTCAAATTGGACCCTGTTAAGCAGAAAAGATCCAACCAGCAATTTGTTGAAAATCGAGTTATATATATAGTTAGAATCTACACATCGAACTTTATATATGCAAAAAAGATCCAAGCAGTCTCATCACTTTCACCAAACAAACCTCTATGACACTACATGTACCAAAACATATTTAACGTTTTAAAAGAAAAGCAAAAAAGATCCATGACTCTTGGATCTCAAAAAAAATGAAATGTATTATTTTTTTAAGCCGAAACAGGTTGCTTGGATCCTTTCTGCAAAATATTTTTTCTCTATCAAAAAAAAAAAATCCGCAGTAGACCATGCTTGATGGGTCAGGCCGTAGATTTTGCCACATTAGATGTAACTTAATTCTCCGCTACATTAAAAAAAAAAAGTATAAGACTTATACGTTTGTCAATCACAGCATCGTATTTCATATGAAGTGGTGAGCCGCGGCCACTAAACATATTTGATTATGTTCATAAACTTAGAAAATTATATGACATTTTTCTACAAAAAATGACGAAATTTTCATTAAAAACGTGAATCCGCTTTGGTAGGGGTGCACTTGCGCCATCAGCAAAATAAAAAATTTGAATACTTTTTGGTAATCTGTTTGATTTAACGTTATAAAATAATAGTTAGCTAGCCGTGTTTTTAATATGGGGTGGTGTTTCCTAAGAAAGTACATTCATTTTCACACATTTTTAAAAAACTAAAGAAAGTCAATTCTTTGCGCTACTTTTATTGCGCACCTATTATCTGCCCATTTTGTGGTGTTAAGACATTAGCAGGATTTGTATCTCAGTACTGGCAACGCTAAAGTAACTTTCTCTATGGTCAATACGGCGATGGTGGCCATATTTTCTTCAGTCCGATGTCAACTTCGTTCCAAGTAAAAAGTGTCACATTATTCGAGGAGTGCATTTTTTTAGATTTCAAGGTAAGTTTACAATTTATATATATTATTGTTATTGCGCATGATTTAATAGGCTGTGTGTGATGTTTTAAAGGCTAAATTAACCTGAGAAAATAGCTTATTATCGAGTTATTATACATTTTATTTGCGCCACGGTTACGCAAAAACTACATTATGTCACTTTGCGATACCAGAGTGGCGTAGAATTTGCGCCACTTTTTTACGCTATCGAATAATGGTGCATTCACATTAGAGATTACTTGATATTGATTGCTACCAAATTATGACGCAATTCTTATGGCTTATTACCTAGTTAGTGTCCTAAACTTCATAAATGTTTAAAATATTTTTTGCAGTGAAATTACTTACCTACACTGTGTAGGCTACACATACACATCAGGTGTGCGCACACCTCTATTTTGCGTTACTATTTTAAGTCACTTTGCGCGACCGACTTATAGAAGATTTTGCGTCACCTTTGCGCTATTTGTGGCAAAATATACGGCCTGACCCTGATATCAAAAAATCTTTTGCAAATGCTTTGGCCTCATGGTAAGATGATATCAGAAGCTAAGTTGAACAACATCAGAAGCTTAATGCATTTGATTCCGAGCGATGCTCAGCCGTTCTACAAAAAAATGACTGGTGACAGTAATATACAAGATGATGTAGACGCATTTTGAGCTTGAAGTGGAAGAAGATTGCGATCCTATTAGATCGATTGTGGATTAGAACTTGATTAGTTGTATGTAGCCTTTCAAGATTTCAATTAAAATTAAAAGCTACGGATACTATCGCATTTTATTTGCTGTCACAATATCAATTTAAGCCAAAATTTCGGAAACTATTATCGATCTTTTGACACGGGGCAAGTGTAAGAAACGTCGGGCTACATAATAAAGTAAAAGTAACTAAAAAATTTGTGTTCCCTTTAAAAAAGATTTTTAAACCTTCATATATTTTTTATTTGGATCCCCCGTGTAAAAATGTTACTGACAAATTTCTTTTTTGCATAAAAGATCCACGGGTAGTTTTTTAAGAAAATCAAGAAAACTATGTACAACTAGCCAGTGGTATTACATTTAAAATAATGCTAATTTACTGTATTACTATTAGTAACTTTCCATTTTTGTATTCCTCTGCTTGGTACTTTTATATTCACTCCTAAACTTCAAATCGTATTTACTCAAAAGTAACAAAACGTTGGTTGGATCTTGTCTGCATAACTGGGTCCAATTACAGTTTTGAGAGGCCAGCATATTTGACTAAATAACGTACGAAATATTAAAACAGCAAAGGAGATTTTGAAAAAGTTTTTGAACCTTTTAGTCCCAATCCCAATGCACACCTCTAGTAATTAAAGTTTTGTCATTTTCTCACTTAATTGCATAAGGTTGAGTTCACAGACTGGTTACAAAAAAAAATTTTAGCCATGTATTTATGGATAGTGATTTTTTCATCACCTGTCTGGCCTTTTCCCAACTGTATTGGGTCAGCTTCCAGTCTAACCGGATGCAGCCGAGTACCAGTATTATACATGGAGCTACTGCCTATCTGACCTTCACAACCCAGTTACTGGGTAACACAATACCTACTGTCAAAGATCTACGAATGACAGCCGGGACTAACGGCTTAACATACTTTCAGAAGCACAGACATGCATGGACAGTGATTCTATGTAACACACTATACCTACTTTACATAATAATCTGAGGCCTTGTTTAACTACATTATGTAATGTAAAGTACAGTGGAAAATTGTATGAACATACAACAGATTCATTTCCCTATGCTCATAGGAACATGGTATTAAGTTATTATTATTAAATTTATTTACGTACAATCAATGCATTTATATATTATTATGCAGGTTTATTCACACTTATATTCCGCATAGGGTTAGGCAAACATTAGTACACCCACTTTAAGCAAGTTATGCTGTTAAGTCCTAACTAATAAAGCTAAGTCCCAGATAGGAGGGGAGCACCTATTTCATTAAACAAGGAAAGTTTTTAATGAAAATATGAAACTTTTAAAATTATTTTGTACCTATTTTATAATCAACTCAATCTAGTCCAAGTCCGTTTGGACATTTCTCATTATACATGCCGCAGTAACTTTGTGTGAATGACTATGTAAGAAATCGAAAAATCAAATTCATATTAATCCTAGTTAATTACTATGTTATACATGCAGTATAACAATGAGTAATCTTAATTAGCAACTTGTTAGAATGTAAAACCTTTTTAGGCCACCTCGTAGGCGGCCAGTCTTGTATGATTTTTTAAATTATTATTTTAAGTTTTTAACTGATATCACCAATCACCCCATAAAGATAGTAGCTAGGTACATATGTCGCCTTCGCCACGCCTGCGGTTATCGCTGGCCTTCGCCTAATTCCGAAGGTACTCAAATAAAACATATTATAAGTTGATCACAATGTATTCTTTAGAGTATAACCCTGTACTTCTTGTATTAGAATTAGGTATTATGATACAACATTGTTTGCGGGAATTACACATAGGTATGATACAAATATGTACGTATTGAGTTTCAGAATCATGCGGTTCAGTTAAGTAAGTATAACTAGACCTTATCACATTTCAATTATATTTTACACAAGGTATGTAGAATGGCAATCTGTTATAATTACAATAACAAACACCTTCCATATTGAGATTAATTAATATTTCATTAAGCATCTAATCATATGTCATACAAGATTCAAGTGAAAACATTATGAATCACAACAGAAGGGCCAAACGTTTCTGATAAGCAATGACTCACTTTACTATACTTGTACTCCACGCAACCACAATCTTGTCATGACAAACAATTCAATGCAGGAAATGACAAACCTGTTGCGGTAAAAATAAATTACCAAAAATAAATAAATGTGTGTGTAACTTTAAACTAATAAATGTACAAATCTTTCTAAAACAAAAGCAACAATCAACCACTGTTCATTCCAAAACTAACAACATAGCAATTAAAATAAAAACTTAATACTATATTACTATAAACACACATCCGAAATTCAGTCCCTTTCAAACAGACTATGATACACTGGTAAAATATAAACATTCACCAAATTAAAGCTTTCGAGCATGAGGGAGGGATGGGGCTCAGAACTTGAGTTTAGGATTGAGTTCGTGGGCGCGCCCGCCCCAGTCCAGCCGGTAGCTGCGAGTCCGCCACGAGATCTCGGGGCTCACGAGCGCCGCGGCCAGCACGAATGGCGCGCAACACTCGCTCCACACCCAGCCGAGTAAAAACTGCACTTTGGTGAACGGCGGCGAGCCGTTCTGCACTGAACGGAGCATCAGCCAGTCCGAGAGGAACCACACTAACACATGCACCAGGAAGAACGGAAGCGGCTCCGCGCCAAACAACTGTCCCGCGGCCCACGCGGCGCCGGCGCCCAGCGGGATGCACTCGCTGAGCGGCTCCAGCATGGCCGTCGTGGGGATCATGGCGATGCGGAGCCGCGCCCAGCGCCGCAGCCGCGCCTGCATGGCGCCCACCGAGCGCGTGCCCGAGTTCTGCAGTGCGGGCAGCGAGCTCACGCGCATCTTCCAGCCGCGCGACGTGATGTCCTTCGCTATGAAGTAGTCTTCCGCGAGGTAGTCGGCGAAGGCGCGGAGGCCGCCCGCCTCCTCGAGCGCGCACCGCCGCACCAGCGAGGACATGCCCACGTGACAGTTGATGCCCATGAAGTCGGCGCTCAGGTACATGCGCGCCTGCGCCGTGCCGAAGAACACCTTCTCGTAGACGGCGGCGAAGCCCTCCGCGTCACACACGAAGGGCATCTGATGCACGATGGCGACGTCGTCCCTCATGTGCTGTACCATGTCCAGGAGGGAGTCGTCGCGCATCCGGATGCCCGCGTCGCTTATCAGCACCAGCGGGTACTTTGCCGCCAAGTAAGCCGGCTGCATATTGTTGATCTTCGGATTGACGCCGACTCGCAGACCACCCATAAACAAACGAGCTTCTATGTGAGGATGCTTGTGAATAAGACTGTTCACTAACATCACTGCAGGGTCGTTTTCGTTCTCTACACAAAATAATAACTCGTACAAAGGATAGTCCAGTGTGAAGAACGTTTCCAGATTGGAGAACAGGTTGGGGTCCACCCCGGTGAGCGGTTTCATGATTGACACACCGGGGTACGGCTGTTCAGGCGGCGACCGGTCCACTGTCCGATGGAGTTTCCACTTTGAGTAAGAGTAAGCCATTATGTGAATTATCAACAGACACACCCACGCGATAATGAAAAATATGGCAAAACCATACACCGTATACACCATAGGCATCATAATTGTATCCTTAAGTAGTTGTCGCGTTCGGGCCGCATAATATCGACTGGTTTCTTATTGGAGACGTGCACTATGACGCGATCATAACACTGAACTGAACGTGCGATAAAAAAGTTTTAACGTGAAGAATGAACACTCCGTAAAATGATTCAACATTTTATATTATCACGTTATCTCTACGGTTTTATCATTTCGAACAGGTTCCAGCAATCAATTCCTCCTTTATCAAACGGCTGAACCCCGCAGAGACAAATCGAAAATCCTTCATACGACAAACTTCAAGCGTCACTGTTGCCAACATACTGGCGGAATAATATTAGCGTTTAATTTTACCTCGATAGCTAGATCACATGTGAAACGTCCCAAGCACGTCCCAAGAACATTATATTTTATTCTTTTAGTAAAAATCTATTTTTACCTTATATAATATACATCTAGATTGTTGTAATGATGTAAATATTGTTATATTATATTATGTCCTCGAAAGGTAAAACAAATGAAAGTTTTTTTTCTTAACACAAACAAAACGTAAGCTACTATCGATCTTGAGTATTAATGTTCTGTGCTATCGATCCACTTTGTTTGTTGCTGGTGTGTTCGTTTCAGACGAAAGTTGAACATTGGTTACGATTGGAAACGATGAAGAGAAAAAATGCAAAATAAATATTGCTTTTTTACGGAGTGGCCGAGAATGGCTAACGGTGGGCTGGTTTGGTTTTCTTTTCAAACCAAGCTCTAAGAAATCTTCAAAAAGTGACACAAATGAGAATGTTTGTAATTTACGTATGTTTGAATGTATAATTTTATGTATGATTGTGTGTGGAGTGAGTGTATTTCAATCTTTGGTAACTAACATAATTCCAAACTGTATAAGTACAGACGCCAGCAGGTCAAGCCACCCGAAACTGTCAAATTTTCCCAATCAACCTTGAACCTAATTCATTGGCGATAAAGATAAAAATCTATTAAATTTTAACAGATTGTAGTAGCTTGATGTGCTGGCGTCTGTACTACTCTAACAAAAATAATAGATAACTGTGTCTGAACTCTGAAGTGAGTAAAGATATAAATATATATCTAAGAGTATATATATTCTGTGGCAAACAGTTCCAAACAAACCGGAAAATTCGGAAATACCAACTTACAGAGGAAAGCCGTCAAATAAGAAAAAATATAGCGTCTTTTCAAATTGTTTCGCGGCAATTTGTAATATTTTTACTTTTGATTGTGATGGAATAGCTATTTCTTCGTTATGGATGTTGGAAAACTATTGAAAAACGTTCATTACTTGAACGAATACATATCAACTACTCAAGCTGCTTCTGAAACGTGTAAAACCTCCAGAATTCAATTGAATATGTCTACTGTCCTTGCGCTCAAGAACATACGCTTTCTTGAAATCGAGGTCTGTTCATTTACAAACAAAGAATCCATTCTAGTTATTCGCATAAAATACAACGACAAATAAGATGTTATTCATTTTGTTTTAGTATTTCAATAAATGTGAGGAAAATGGAATCGCGTGCCTGATATTCGAGCGTTTGTTATGTTTACCGCCTTCCAAAACATGGGGTGTGCTTAGTAAGGAGCTGGTGAACTTGCTGCAATACTGGCTTGACGCTGTAAGGAAACATTTAGTCAGGCACAATTTACAATGGTGGACTTTTTTGAAGTTGTTGCTCAGATTTGTAAAGGTATGGATCCTACATTACTAGGCTTAAAGAAAAACAGAAAAATTGATTATTCTGCTCAAATAATAAAATAAGAATATTATTCATCATCATCATTATCATCATCAAAATCAAATAAAGAAAAAATGTTATTCATTTACTAACAGTAATTTATTATTAAGATTAATATATAATCATATTAATTAATTAAATGAATAAGTATGTAACACAATTTTCCAATGGATGTTAAATGCATTAATTTTAGCAATAGAAACTTTATAAGTACCTACCTAACAACACACTTTCAATTTAATTATATAAATAAACCAGCCCTACATTAAAAGTCTGCTCCAATTTTCACAGGAGATCCGTCAGAAAGATGTCTCCTTTCCCAACCTCCTCGTGGAGCATACGGCTGAATGTCTCCTAAACCTGGCCACCAACAGCCGTGCGGATGCATATCAAAGACATGAGATCCTACACTGTTTCAACATGTACTGCTCTGAATCCAGCCGAGAGATCCGATTTGCTTTGAGGAACAAGTTTGGGCAGTATTTGTAAGTATTTTATTTCACACTAGCTGACCCGACAGACGTCCTGTCCCAATTTCAATCATTCGAAATTCCCGTAGAAAATCCACTTTCAGCTTTCCCGAATTTTCCCGGCAACTTTTCCATGTTTTCTCACTGTTTAAACATTCCCTGGACTACGACAAACGTTTCAACACCAAAATCAGCTAAATTGGCCCAGCCGTTCTCGAGTTTTAGCGAGACAAACAAACATCAATAGATTTTTATTTAGATAGATTTCATTTATTTATTTTATTTATTCACAAGGCAACTACAACAGGTAACAAAGTTAAAAAAAAAAATGTTAATTGCATCAACTTAAAAAATAAAAACTTATTCTAGTTAATGGGGAGGATAGTTTGCTTGTGTTAGGATGCTCCGTGCTTCCCCAGGTTATACAGTATATATATCACTGAATTCACATTATAGGTTTCCACCTGATTATCACCCAAAGTGTGATCGCACAACATGACTAGCAACAACAATAATTATGATGAGAATCATGACGAGAATCTCGTGAAAACTGAGAAAGATAAAAAAATCAAGTATCTTGACTTAGCACACGAGGTTGTCGACATGTGGGACGTGGACTCTGCAATCATTGTACCGATAATCGTTACGGTTAACAGCCTAATATCACAGAGCCTTGACCAACACCTCAGGAGGCTCTCATTGCGCGGCTGGCACACATAGTGAGGAGGTTCCACTCTCTAGAGCCCTGACCACCGGTAGCTTGGACCCTGTTCCCGATGTTGGTGGTCTACTATTTTTATATTTTAAAATGTTTATTTATTTTTGTTTTTATAAGAATGTACATAAATGAAATAAAGGAAATAATGATGAAAACTACAGTAAAAAGTTTAGTTCACAAATTATAGCTACAAGGTCTGTGCATCTGCCTTCCAACACCTTCTACTTATGCATCCGGGAATATATAATAGGAGACCAAAACGTAATAAAGTACATAATAGACACAAAGTTACATTATTATCGGATCCAACTGAATACCAGTACTGAGTCACACAATATCCCTTGGTAAGACTGGTTGTCAGAGATTCACTAATTCCTGAAAAACCTCTCCATTTTCCCAGCATCAAACTGTCCACCTACATGGCATCCTGTGGCCACCTTCCGGCCCAGTACAGTATCATGGAGACTTTACTCCGCTGGCTACTGCCCCGTCAGGACAGGACCCTCAGGATTACGTCGGCAGCCAAGTGGTTCCCAAAAGCAAAGTATGCTGAGAGGGAAGTGGATATCTTCTTACAGAGACCTTGGGTTAATTTCTTTCAGGTTTGTTTGATTTGTATTAGTTGAATAAGTTTGTTTTGATGAGAAAGGTAGTATACAGGGTGTCTCGTAAACAATGGATGATGCTGAAATAACATATCGCACACCTAGATCTAAACTGAGACAACTCAAAAAAGGTCATTTTTCAGGAGACGTTAAAAACGTAGGTATATCTGCATTTTTTATTAGGGAATTTATACAATTAATTGATTAATGTGTTTCTAGATTGCCCTATAAGTAAAAGTACTCTGTGTTCTAGATAATAAATAGCTTGTAAAATGTCACTGTATAAAACTGGGGCTAAAATTCAATAATTTTTATCGATAAACACTGTTTTTCAAACATAACTCAAAATTAACGATTTTTGAGTTAGGTAAGTATATCAGTTTAGATCTAGGTGTGCGATCTAATTAAAAAGACAAGAGTCTTATTGATAATGTCGCACGTCGCTCCGCAGTGGAAACCTCGTAAAGAAACATTTATTGTTTTATTCTTTTTATTAGACCTTAGGGCCGTTCTAAAAAAAGTACAAAGATACGATTTTCTCTGGCGGTTGCATATAGTCCACGTACGCACGGCTACAGATCAAGCTATACTGTTCCAGTATAAGCTGATCTCGCATTGTATAGGATTTACTTACAATGAGAGGTCAGTGTAAACTGGAAATGTATAGCTTGATGTGTAGCGGTGTAGGTATACAATATTGTAACAACAAATAACCGATGGAATTTATGCATTTGTGGTCGGGGTGATGAAGAATGTAAAAAAAGTTTAGTAGTATTTTTTTCTAAACAATCTTAGGTAGGTAAGTACCTACTACTACTTGGGATGTATTTTTTTTAGAACGGCCTTGTGTGTGGTCTATTATAAGCTATTTCAAGGTTATCCATTCTTTACTCAACACCCTCAGTGCGATTCTGTAACCATCTCACCGTGAAAACTTAGGTGAAGTGAGCGTGGAGTGAACTGTCAATAGTGTCAATTCCTAGCAAAAACAAACTCACTTCATGTACTCTGTGCTCACTTCACCTAAGTTTTCAGTTTTTCACGGTGAGATTTTTACAGAATCGACCGGCCTGTCTAAAAGTGAAAAAATGAAGGCAATTAACGCCCGCTATTACAACACATAGAAATTATTTAACACAACTTGCGAAATTTTACATAATATAACAACTCTGCTCGCCTTTTCAGGGGCTTTTTCTTATGTTCTAACTTCTCTAAATTTTGTCCTAGGACGCAAGGGACTTCTTGAACACGCACAACCAAAGGAATGATTTTATAACATCAGTTGAGTGCAGAAAACTCACTGTTGGCACAGTTGTTATTATTTCGGTAAGTTAAAACATGTTTATACTACCTACTAGCTTTTGCCCGCGGTTTTGACCGCAAGTAGGTCGGAATTTAACCACGGGAACGTACTAACGGTCCCGTGGGATAAATTCCGACCGGGATAAATGTATCCTATGTATGTCCTAATCCAATCCAGGTCATGTGCCAAATTTCATTCAAAGCCGTCCAGCCTTTCAGGCGTGGAAAAGTAAACTAACCGATAGAGAGACAGAGTAAGGGCGAGCGCGCACTGCGGTGCGTTTCCGTTAGTTCTGCCGCACTGAGCGGGGCCTACAGTAAGAAAACGCATGACCGCAGTGCGCGCACTTCAAAGACATTCCATACTTCACAGATTATGCGGTAGAAAAACGCACCGCAGTGCGCGCTCGCCCTTACTATCGCTCCCACAGACATGCGTGACGCAACAGACTCGGGTTGAACAATTTCTATGGAAACTTGATTAAAATTGTTCTACTGGAGTAGCGTCACACCAGTCTGCGGTAGCCTTAATATGGGTATGGATTAGTAATTAAAGTCTATTAGGTAGGTATGTACTTAAATAAGGTAGGTAATTTAGGGCCATTGACTTATTCATTTTCATTTATTAGATTGAAATATTTGGTATAAAAGTTGGTGTGGTTATCGTTGGGTTACCTACTACTTCACCTAATAGGTACAGTCAGCGTCAATAACATCGGGACGAACAGACTGTTAAAACTGAGGGGCAATTCTCGTATTTTTAACAACGTTCGCAATCTCATCTCAGTCTCAATCTGTCAAAAATTGTATAGCGTTTACGTACATTTTTGACATTTGATTGACGCTGCCATGAGATTGTGAACGTTTTTAGGTACGAGAATTGGCCATCTGATCTAAACAACTATGAAAATGAAATAAATTAAGTCAATGACACAAGGTATGTTTCAAAATGAAGACGGTACACGACAACTGTTATTCTGACAAGAACTTTATCCAATTGAGATAAAGTTTAATTTTTAGGAACCCTTATGGTGGACTCAGTTTGTCTGTCTGTCTGTCACAGCTGGATACCTCAAGAACTACTAATGCTATCAACTTGAAATTTGGAATAGTTTTTTTAAGTTTGCCCGACTATTTTGCAAATAAGAAAGAAATACTTTTTTTTTTTTTGCCACAGGGACTGAAGGGTGATAATGATGGTGGTAATGATGGTACGGAACCCTCGGTGCGCGAGTCCGACTCGCTCTTGACCGGTTTTTTAGTTGTCGAGATCATTTTGAAAACTGTTCGTCCCGATATTTTTGACGCTGACTGTATTTATCCGTTAAATTACTCTCCAATTTAGGGCCATTGACTACACCTACCTGCCTTATATTTTGAAGCTATTATTCATGTTCAAATTCAAGGTCAAAGTTCATGGGTTAGTAACATTTTTGGCGCCTGGCCATAGGTCTACTTATCATTACTTTATGTCGAGGCTATGAAGTCTTAGCTTGTAGAATATCGACCCTAGAACGTAATGGCCTCCAACCTCCAAGACTTCTGTAAGGGTATATTTCACCAAGACACCATAGCATTACCTCAGGGCCTAGACAACTGACGTTCGTATGAAAAGCTTTTCAACGGGATTATGCTTTTCGGAAGCTTTATGTCAGCCCCATATATTTTTGACTTTTCCATAATCGTCATCGCTTATACAGGGTGTCAGAAAGGTGTGGTCAAAGGCCAATGCAAACTTTTGTATGGACCCTGGCATTATTTTTTTTTCTTTCGCCAGTAATGAAACTTAGATCATTATTAGAGAACTATCTGAGAGTACATAGAAAAAAAACCAAGTCCCTAAACCGAAACCTAGGTACCTATATGACGGTTGCTATTTGGTTTTTTCAGGCGTTACTTTATAGTTATATAGACTTGGTTTTTTTTTCTATGTACTTTTCAGATAGTCTTCTAATAATAATCTAAGTTTCATTACTGGCGAAAGAAAAAAAAAATGATGCCAAAAAGTTGCATTGGCTTTTAAGGGTGTGGTACAGACCATCAAACTGAACAACTTTCTCCATGGGACCAACATCGTAATCGTGAAAAAATTATCAGCTGTGCCGTACAAAGCTTCAATTGCTCGACCCGAATGTATGGGAGTTATGGGACGGCTGATAATTTTTTCGCAATTACGATGTTGGTCCCATGGAAAAGTTGTTCAGTTTGATGGTTCAGGTTTTCATCAGGAATTTTTCAGTAGCAGCCCGGAGTTTTGTTACACGGTTGATGGCAATAGGCGTGGCCCCTGTTAGACATATTTCTGGAGAAATGTGGATGTACAGTGGGCTGCATCAATTGGGTACCCCCGTTGTATTAAAATTTTAATATAATATATACAGCGTTACTGGTAACTCGACCACTTCCTTGCAGGATGTCATAGTAGGGTTAAAATTCAAAAAATTAAGCGACCAAGTTTTCTACCGAAACTCAGTACTTTTTGAGTTACTTCCATTTTTAGTTTTTATATGAAAAATCCAATTTAAAAATGATTTACGGCGCGACTATACTGGAATTTAAGTTAGTAATATAGCTGATGCAGCAGCAGTTCTTTGCTAATAATTAAAAGTTAAAAAATGCCTAAAACTTTGGCAAAGATCATTAATTAAACGTTTTATTTTCGTAATTTTTGTCGGACAAAAATAAAAATAACGAAAAAATAAACTGAATTTCGGTAGAACATTCGGTGGCTTATTTTTTTGCATTTTAACCCTACTATGCCATCCTGCAAGGAAGTGGTCGAGTTACCAGTAACCCTGTATAATTTTACACATATACTGTATTTTCTTCTTTTTTTTTTTGTGTGTTTTTTTTTGTATACATGTATACCTCTGTCTAACCCTTCGGGGATTATGCTTCGGGGGTTATCTACATTTAATTTGACTCTTTTCTCTGCAGGGTACAGAACGCCAAGAATCCTGGTTAGACATAAACCTGGTCAGTGGCTGTTTGTCGGTGTTGTTAGACCCTCGCGTCTTGGAGAGCTTCGGCTCCCTCAACCACAAGTCCTTCGAGACGCTGGTCGTAACGCAGCAGAACACGCACAGCGCTAAGTTGCACAGGTAACATAATCCTGGTTAGACATAAACCTGGTCAGTGGCTGTTTGTCGGTGTTGTTAGACCCTCGCGTCTTGGAGAGCTTCGGCTCCCTCAACCACAAGTCCTTCGAGACGCTGGTCGTAACGCAGCAGAACACGCACAGCGCTAAGTTGCACAGGTAACATAAACATACATACATAAACTCACGTCTTCTTCCCTTGTCTTGCCTGTCCTGCCCAGGGAGTACAAAATGTCGTTCAAAGCTATTCATAAATTTTGGCATGAAGCCACAGATTAAAACAGATGGGACGCTCCGAAAAATCATTTAAATAAAAAACAACTCTTGCTACGACGTAATAAAGTGCAATTCAGGTCGCACAACGCTTATTACCTACAGTTATATTCAACTACAAGTTGCCTCTCTTTCTATCACGTAAGTCTTATACCTTCTGACCTACTGAATTGGCCCCGAAGAGGGGCCCGCCGCGTACTTGTAGCTCCATACCTAAACTGCGGAGTCTCCCATCTGTATTAATCTGTGATGAAGCTCAAAATAGGATAAAATACTTCTTCACTCGCTATTGTTTTATTTCAAATCCAAAACCTTTAAACACTTGCGTGTATTGGGAGTCCCCAATGAAGATTATGCGGTTATGCGTAAAATCTGCGTAGTTCTGACCAATTATGAAATTCTTACTTCCTTCCCTTCACGTAAAGGATTCAGCCGTGTATACACGAACGAACAAAACATCGAACGAAAATGGATCACGGAACATTTGCAGAAACAGGATCTTTTGAACATTTAAACTGTTCGATGTTCGTGTTCACCATGTTTTTGAACATTTAAAGTGTTCGATGTTCGTGTTAACCATGTTTTTGAACATTAAATCCGTGTACGCACGAACGAACAAAACCATGGTGAACACGAACATCGAACACTTTAAATGTTCAACAGGGTCCTGAGTTTCTTCAAATGATCCGTGTTCGTTGGTCGTGTTCACCATGTTTTGTTCGCTCGTGCGTACACGCCTTAAAGTGTTCGATGTTCGTGTTCACCATGTTTTTGAACATTTAAAGTGTTCGATGTTCGTGTTCACCATGTTTTCGAACATTTAAAGTGTTTGATGTTCGTGTTCACCATGTTTTTGTACACTTAAAGTGTTAGGCTTTCCGTGAGACATGTCTCGTACATACTTTACCTACCTAGGTAGGTAATACCTAACATGCTGATTCATCAAAGTGAAATTACCTACATAGCCCTTGTCTGTTGTTTTTAATATTCTTTGTATTCCAGGTTTCGACCGCCTATTGATAAAATAATGATTCATAGAGAACACACAGCAGCAGGTCAATTTACTACAAACTGTCAAATTTTCTCATTCGATTTTGAACTTAACCTTCAACATTTTAAGGTTTACAATCATTTGGAGAAATTTGACAGTTTGGCATAACTTGATGTGCTATTGTCTGTACATAAACACATTTTCCAATAATGGCTTATCTACCACTTCAAAATTATCATTTTTATCGGTTTTTATCTGAAATGTCGGTATAAAAATTTACCGCAGCTCGTAATCCGTACGTTGATTCATAGTGTTATGAAATGGATCAGGTGGTTTTGTTTTAATTATATTTTTTGTTGAAATGACTCATTGTTGTTTTTTAGGGTTCCGTACCTCAAAAGGAAAAAAAACGGAACCCATGTAGGATCACTTCGTTGTCCGTCTGTCTGTCTATCAGTCTGCTAAGACCCTTTTTCTCAGTAACGCGTGGAGGTATCAAGTTGAAATTAATATCAAATATGTACGTAGGTCCTTTAGAGCTCTAAAAAAATCAAGAATTCAAAATGTGTCATCCACCAACCCGCAGTGGGCCCGTGTGGTGGGCTATGACCCACTCCCTAGTCTTACAGACAGGAGTCCTGAGTCCCAGCAGTGGCAACATTGTAGGCTGATTCAACAAGCTTGCCTCCTCCTACATAAACACATGGGACTTAAATATACCTCTTCTGGCCAAATGTGGATGTAGGGTTGTAGGTATTACATACCTCTGCCTATCCTTTCCGCGAATACAGGTTTAATATTATGATGTACTTTTTTAGTAGAATATGCTGTGTGCCTTTTAGTCTGTGCTAAATAAATGTATTTTCTTTCTTTCTTTCTTTCTTTCTACCTAATAAATTACATAGGAACCTCTGCCTATCCTTTTACACGCGTGATTATTATCCTAAGTAAGTACCTAAAACCTACTCTATTCTCTACTCCACCACATCCAGGGAGTCGCTTCAGCTCCTCCTATCAATCCGCACGGTCACGCCGCCGCAAGTGTTGCCGTCGTGTGTCTGTCTCGGCGATGACGTGGGTTGTGACGTCAGCGCTGTCGTCACTACGCGCTGTGACGTCAAACGGCTGGATGACGCACTGAGAAAAATCTTTGAGGATAAATATGAGGTAAGTTTTGACTAACACAGTGGTTGTGATACACTGGACAAAATTTATCCTTTTTTATTTGACGAAGTCCTATTAAGGCTCCTACAAATATGCGCAACAATCGACGCGAATCGCACGCGACACAAAGGCACCGATATCGTCGCACGACACGCGGTGCCTTTGTGTCGAGGATGTGTAGGATCCTCTAGCTGTATGGAATGTTTTGAGTAGGTATGGATGTGGAGGACTATAAGAGTAGGGGAAGACCAAAGAAACGCATTCATGCGTTTACTCAATTACGTACTCAAATAATAATTATATTGTAATAAATTTATCGTTGTAATTTAATAGTACCCATGCAGTCATGTATTCGTTTTCAATCATTTGTATGTCAATATTGGCAAACCATAGCGCACTAATTAATTTTTTAAGATCTTTTTAAGTATTACCTATGTTTAACAAATAAATTATTCTATTCTATTCTAACGAAGGATGGACTGTGTGAAAGATGATATGGCTAGAAAGGGGGTGACTACTGAGATGACGACTAATAGAGAAGTATGGAAAAAAGAAGAAAAAAGAATAAGTACATCAAACAGGACTTCGTTATAAAGTTTAAATACTTACTTAAAATAATTAAGAAAATAACGAAAATGTTTGTGCTATTTTTAGTTGTCACTGGATTTGGACAGAGAGTTGGAGCAATCACCGCTTAGAGGAGCTGAAAATTCGAACCATAAAGATTCGGTAAGTTTTATTACGTCACCTCAGAGTTTGTTGGAAAGTTACAATAAAATTGTAGTTTGTTGTTATTAAGGTGTTGTCAGGATTTTATTTAGAAAATGTAGGTACATACCTAATTTAACAAAAATACTAATTTTGATCCATATTAGCCACGCCATCCATAGCCACGCTAATATGGACCAAAATTAGTATTTTGTTGATCCATCAGGTTAAGCTACTTCCCGAGGTTGGTCCGTGTATGGGTGAATATCTACAAATGATAGCCGGAACCAACGGCTTAGCGTGTTTTCCGATGTTTGTAGAAATTTTCATTATCAGCTTAGCATTATTAAGCATAAAATATTCATCGACATTTTTTCGTGAGCACAAAGAACTTATTTTTGGCGCCAGTATTTAAGGTGGATGCGCTAAGGTAGCCCGCGAAATTCAAATTTTCTTACGTTTTTTGCAATTTGCAGGTCAGTGTCAGGTTGTACGTTGATTAAAATATGATACGCGGCCGTAACTAACATGGCTTTCCAGAATTATAATCATTACAATCTGCAATACAACTCCATAAGTTAGAGTTTACCTCAAACCTCATGATTTCATGAAATCGCTAGATTTGAGGTAAACTCTAACTTATAGAGTTGTATTGCTATGTCTAATGATTATAATTTTGTAAAGCCATGTTAGTTACGGCCGCGACTCATATTTTAATCAACGTACAACCTGACACTGACCTGCTAAGTGCAAAAAACGTAAAAAAAATTGAATTTCGCGGGCTACCTTAGCGCATCCACCTTAAGCATTATGATTGACTTAAAAGCCTCAGTAGCCAGGTAATGAAATTCCCAGAAAAAAAAAACAATCTGATTATTATTGCGCAGCTGTCTGATCTTATGAATTTGAAATGTGGGTAATCGAATAATTTAAAAAAACATCTTTCTATAGAATGAAGATCCGAGGTTTTCGCATCCCGTTGAAGTGAAACGACGTAAGCATTCCGGTATGTTTTAATTTTATGTTATTTAATTTAAGTGAGAATTATGTGTGACTGTTTTGTGTGCGATTGATTACTGTGTGTGTGTAAAAGTAATTGTGTTATAAACTTATTTCTCATAATGGGACCGAGCTTTAGACCGTCGGATAACTTTTACACAAAGTAATAGGTAGTGTAGTTTTTCATAGCTTCTTTGCATAGTAATTAACTGTCTGCCAAAATGAAGGCTTTAAAGAAAACTTTTAAGCGACTGCTACACGGTCGCCAACCGCGTCCCGACAGAGGTGACCTTGGTGGTTTCGTTTGACCTTCCAAAGACATTGGTCTAAAGGGCTGCGCTAGCGACCAAGGGCGAATAGAGGAGATTGGGTCAGCGGCCAACCGTGTAAACGGCTGTTGATGCGCGAGTACGTTAAATCCTTTGCCTAGTTAGAAGAACAACGCGTTACCACGTTCCTAAAAAATCTTCAAAATCCTTTGCTTATTTTAGAATCTTTACTAAGCAAAGGGTTTTGATGTGGTGTGGTTTTGTGTGGTGGTGGTGACCTGGTGGATTTTGGTGTGGGATTTTCACCATCATTTAAAAAAAAAAATCGGAATGTTTAGGTGATACGATTTTGATATGAAGGTACTTTATATTAGGTCTTTACCTATGAAATTGCCGTTCTGCAGTACTGGCCATTTCAAATCAAAATAATTTTTGTTTGGCTAAGAATTCTAATTTCAAATTAATTTTATTTTAAAAACAAAATTTTTTTTTCCAAAAGTAGTCATTTGTTTATTGATTAGTGTTACATTTTCATCGCATTTCAATCTTTTTCGTCATCATGGATACGTTAAAAATTCGAGTAATTATGGAATATGAGTACCGTCGTGGCAGCAACGCGGCACAAGCGGCACGCAACATCAACGACGTTTACGGAGCTAACACTACAAACCAACCTGTTATTGGTTTGCTCGCTTCCGTTCTGGAAATTTCGACCTGAAAAATGAACCTCGCGGTCGTCCGAAGACTGGTCGACAATTACGAATTAAAGGCGATTGTGGAAGCTGATGATACACAATCTACGGCTGAATTAGCAGCAGCTTTCGACGTTAGCGTCAAAACAATATTGGTCCATTTGCGTCAAATTGGCAAGGTAAAAAAGCTTGACAAATGGGTGCCCCACGAACTCAATGATCGCCAGCGCGAAGTACGCGTCGAGACGTGCCTTGCACTGCTCAACAGACTCACAAATGAAGGAATTTTGAACCGCATTGTTACCTGCGATGAAAAATGGATTCTGTTTGATAACCGCAAGCGCTCAGCAAGTTGGTTGGATCCTGGTTCAGCACCTAAACAATGCCCTAAACGAAAACTTACCCCTAGAAAAGTGATGATCACTGTTTGGTGGTCTAGCGCCGGTGTGATTCATCACAGCTTCTTACCAATTGGGGTGAGCATTACTGCAGATGTGTACTGTGAAGAACTGAACACAATGATGGAGAAGCTGGCACACCTCCAACCAGCATTGGTCAATCGCTCGTCTCCGCTGCTGCTGCACGACAACGCGCGACCTCATACTGCACAGCAGACGGTCTCCAAGTTGCAAGAACTGGGGTTGGAAGCTCTCCGTCATCCGCCCTACTCACCAGACCTTGCGCCTACAGACTACTACTTTTTCCAGAATTTGGATAACTTCTTGGCGGGAAAAAAATTCAATACCCGAGAGGCAGTACAAAATGCCTTTGAAGAATTTGTTGCCTCCCGACCAGCTGATTTCTTTAAGAAGGGCATCAATAAACTGCCACTGCGTTGGCAAAGATGCATTGATTGCATGGGTGATTACTTCGATTAATACAAATAAAAAATACATGAAAAAAATTTGTTTAAATTTTTTCATACAAAACGGCAATTTCATGGCTGGTAAAGACCTATTATCTAGATATAGATTTATTATTTTAATTTAGGTAGGTAATAATTTAGATATTGGGTATTTATTTTAGTTTTTAATTAGGTAATCACAACTTATCACACACACGCATGTCACAACATTATTTTAATTTTAATTTATTCTCTTAATTTATTAAAACGGACACATACTTCCTTGTGTTTAATATTCTAGTAGCTGCCATATTACTTATGTTCCTAGTAAGATAGGCAGTTATGAACCGTTTGTAACTGACTTAAAAAAATGAGATTCTGTATTCGACCCGCATGTATGTACTTATATGTATGTATGTTTGTATGTCGGCGATTTTCTCAAAAACTAAAAACCAATTTTGATGATTCTTTCACTTCCGTGATCTACATATGTACATACTTTCAGGAAACTTAGTAGGTAGGTACTTAATAATACATTACGTAATTATTATTATGTACGAAGTTATAAATATCTCCGGCATTTTTAAGCGGTTTTTGTGATAATTCTTCTTTTCGTTCATCTTGGGCTCATGTAATTTTATATTCAACTGAAAATAGAAAAATAAATTCACTTAAAAAAAGTAAAAACCGACTTGAAAACCTAAAAGTGGACCTTGGGTCCACTTGTTAACATTTTAATTTTTTTTGGAAGAGATGCTTCCCTTTTTTTTCTGACATTACGATTATTATTAAATTTTTATTTTTTTATTTTAATTGGTTTTTTAGCTGTTGAATTCTTCAATATTAATGATTTTCTTACCTTTTGGTAAGTAGTTAGTCATTTTTTTTTGTTTTCACCTCAATTCATTGCAAAATATAGTTTTGTGTAAATTAGAAGCATTTTTAAATTTTTGTGAATGTGCGTAATAAGGGTCCGTTTATTATTGTATTATGATGTAGGTAAGTTTGACTTGAAAGAGCATGGCAGTTGAGAGTTTGTCATTCTCACTTAAATGTCTCGCTGATGGTGGCGTGTGTGTTGGATCATTCGGTTCCCTACAAAATGGTTGAGCTGGATGGTGCTCATCCGCGCGTCATGTTCGTGAACGGGCGCCGTCAGTTGAGACTGGTCATCTCTTATCTGCCAGGCCTTATTTTTAATTTTATATTTTAACTTGAAGTATTTTTTATTTTTTTTACATTGTTCTCACATGTAGAAGCAACAAATATGTATAATGTACCCAGGATGTTGTGTTAATTATCTTGATTTAAAAGAGTGTCCGTGGAGTTTCTTACCCGTTCTTCTCCATAGAGCTCTACGTTTTAGAATGGGCAACTAGCTTCAATTTTCTGACCGACTCTTTGACAATTCAAAAGTGCCTGTAATTGGTTTAATTGAAATAAATGCTTTGAGTTTGAGTTTAAAACAAATAAAATAACTTTCATAAAAAACTTAACAGCTTCTGTCTGAGGTCGGTGTCTTCCATTCTTCAATGCAACTTATCTGGCACCGACTTCAGAAGCTGTTAAGTTTTTTATGAAAGTTATTTTATTCGTTTTAGGTTTTGAAGTCGGTTTTTACTTTTTTTAGTACTTACTTAAATTTATTTTCATATAACTATATCCCGGTGGTACTTAGCTATATAATCCTTAGGGATATACTCGTAACTATATCACCTACAACCATCATACTGCGATATTGGTGTAGGTATATGTCGCTACTAGCTTTTGTCAGCGGCTTCGCCAGCTTGCAAGTCGGAATTATTCCACGGAAAATCATCAAATAACTTCTCCCGCTCTCGGAAGGGCGTGTCAGACTTTTACTGAATAAAACCCACCCGTGTTCCTTCAGTTGCCTATGCCAGGGCCGCGGTATCTTCTTCAAACTACCCGCGACCCCAGCGGCACGGTAATGTACTACCTGGATCAAGGGTATCCTATGTCCTAATCCAGGTCATTGTCTACGCGTGTGCCACATCTAAATCCGTTAGGGTCAGCGCACACCAACAGCAGAGCAGAGCATTTTCTGAGACTATTGAAAAATTTATCTTATGACAATTCCATACATTGCAAAACTTGATTCTCGACTACGCTCGAGCATGCTCGATCATGCTTGGCGTGTATTTAATTTTGCAATGTATGGAATTGTCATAAGATTAATTTTTCAATAGTCTCAGATATGCTCTGCTCTTGGTGTGTGCTGACCCTAAAGCGTAACAAAAAAAAAAATTGCATTCGCATTTATACAACGTGTTAGTGAAATAACCCAAAACCTCTTAAGGGGTCATTGTACTCATCATTATGAACAACTTTTACTATGGGACCAAACCTGGAATCGCGAAAAAAAAATCAGCTGTTCAATACATTTATGTTTGCATAATTCGTCAAAATGTACTGAACAGCTGATTTTTTTTTTCGCGATTTCAGGTTTGGTCCCATAGTAAAAGTTGTTCATAATGATGAGTACAGTGACCCCTTAAGAGGTTTTAGGTTATTTCATTAACACGTTGTATATAACTAGCTGCGCCCC
This sequence comes from Cosmia trapezina, assembly GCA_905163495.3. Lineage (NCBI taxonomy): Eukaryota > Metazoa > Arthropoda > Insecta > Lepidoptera > Noctuidae > Cosmia > Cosmia trapezina. The sequence goes on along the minus strand of LR991040.1, from coordinate 14,037,809 downwards.
GCGGTTTTACCCGCGTACCCTATGTGTTAATCCAGGGTATAAGCTGAGCGTGAAGAAGTAACAAACATACACATACACACACAAACTTTCGCCTTTATAATATTAGTGTGATTAGTGTGATGTGATATTATTTAAGAATAGTGGATATATATTATATTGTACAGGGTGTATTAGAAAGGTGTGGTCAAACTTAAGGTTGATGCGCCAGGGTAGCCCGCGAAATTCAAAATTTCTTACGTTTTTTGCAATTTGTAGGTCAGTGTGAGCTTTTATGTTGATTAAAATATGATTCGCGGCCGTAGCTAATATGGCTTTGCAAAATTATAATCATTAGAATCAGCAATACAACTCTATAAGTTAGAGTTTACCTCAAATCTAGCGATTTCATGAAATCATGAGGTTTGAGGTAAATGCTAACTTATGGAGCTGTATTGCTGATTCTAATGATTATAATGCTGTAAAGCCATATTAGCTACGGCCGCGAATCATATTTCAATCAACATACAAGCTCACATTGACCTACAAATTGCAAAAAACGTAAGAAATTTTGTATTTCGCGGGCTACCGTGGCGCTTTCGCCTTAAGGGTGTGTACAGACCGTGTGGTGCACAACTTTCTCTATCGGACCAACGTCGTAATCGAGAAAAAATATCAGGTGTCCCATACAAAACTTCAATACCTACTCGACCCATGTATACGACGGATTATATTTTTTTCTCAATTTCAATGGAGATAAGTGTTCAGTTTCATGATCTCTGACAACACCTTTCATCTGTATATCGTAATCCTAACTAATGTTATAAATCCGAAAGTGAGTTTGTTTGTTTGTTACCCTTTCACGCTAAACCGGCTGAACGGATTTGGATGAAATTTGGTACACGGCGGGTAGACCATGACCTGAAATATGACATAGGATAGGATTTATCTCGGTAGTACGTTCCCGTGGGATAATTTCCAAAATGCACGCGGGCGAAGCCGCTGGCGAAAGACAGTAATATTCTAAATGTGAAAGTGAGCTCACGATAAAACGGCTGGACGGATTTGGATGAATTTTGGTCCACGGTAGACCATGACTTGAGAATATTTTGGTCCACGGTAGACCATGACTTGAGAATATTTTGGTCCACGGTAGACCATGACTTGAGAATATTTTGGTCCACGGTAGACCATGACTTGAGAATATTTTGGTCCACGGTAGACCATGACTTGAGAATATTTTGGTCCACGGTAGACCATGACTTGAGAATATTTTCTTGTTTCATACTGTTTACAGCGTGATTTTTCAGTAGTCGGGTTTTAGTTTTTAAACTTACTTTTTATTCCATCTGGAATTTCTCAGTAACAGCCCAGAGCCTGGCAATAGGCTCGCCCCCTATTACATGGGGCTTAAACATAACTGGTGAAATGTGGGTGTACTATAGATACCTCTGCCTAACCCTTCGGGGATTACAGGCGTGATGTTATGTCAGTGGAACATTCAAGTAGTGCAGTACTTGAATGTTCCACTGATTGCCTGATTGCGTAACACACTATCGATCGGAATCTGAATCATTTTGAAGCAAATTGCTAATCGATTTCTACATTTCTGTACTATTAAATGAGCAGTATTTGTATATAAGGTGACTGGTAATTAGTGTGACCGATACCTAAACATGATTGTGCTCATGATAACAAACAACTTTTACTATGGGACCAAACATGAAATCGCGAAAAAAAATCAGCTGCCCCATACATTTTGACGAGTTGATTTTTTTTCGCGATTTCAGGTTTATTCCCATAGTAAAAGTTGTTTGTTATCATGAGCACAATCATGTGTTTAGGTATCGGTCACTAATTACCAGTCACCCTATATACATCGATACCTAAACATAATTGTTCGCATAACTCGTCATTATGATTTTTTTTTCGCGATTTCAGGTTTGGTCGTAAAAGTTGTTTGTTATCATGAGCACAATCATGTGTTTAGGTATCGGTCACTAATTACCAGTCACCCTATTTATGGTGTTAAAGAAATTGCGTGCCATAGCTTAGGGGTAGGTTCAGTATAGATAAAGGAACCCAGGGAAAAAAAATGCAATTTAGTACCTACTAGCTTAAAATAGCAATCATTTAGAATTAAAATTATTTTATTTGTTTATATGCTCTTATTACTATAGCGAACGCGTTGTCATTTTGTCCTTCACTTCTCGCGTCCGAATACTAAGGGCCGGCGCATTATTTGCTGCTGAAAACGGCTCGCGGTAATTTTACTTGTAAACGATTGCTATTTTAATTTAAGTTAGTATGTACTAGATTAGGTTGATCTTGCAATATTTTTTATGTTTTTATTTTTTCCTGGGTTCCTATAACGATACTGCCCCTAAGCTGTGGCAGGCAATTTCTTGAACACCCTGAATATTTGCAATCACATTCTTTCATTTCTTCTTCACATTTCACGGGGGCGAAAAATCGGCCTAGGTAGGTCTCATTCTGGGAAAATTCATTTTCTCTCTATTTTCACCCGAGCAGAGCTCGGTAGCCCAGTTACCTACTAATTATAGTAGTTGTTAATTGTATTAACATTGTACTTATTAATTAGTTGTTGTTAATTATTGTAGTTGTTGTTGTATTGTATTTGTGTTGTATTTATTGTTGTTGTTGTTGTTAATTGTAGTAGTTATTAGTAGTTTATTTTTGTGTTTTTTTATAAATATGTATGATAGTCTGTAAGGTATTTATGTTATGGGTCTTAGTTACCCGAAATAAATGATATATTATATTATTATTATGTTCGAAAAATTTGTCTGCTCAACAACGTAAATCACGCAATAAATGTTGTTGAACTGTCAAAATGAAACCGATTCCGATTGATAGTGTGTTACGCAATTAGGGTGCTGAATTAGTTTTGGTGATAAACAACTTTCTTCCTGTGCAGGAGGATTCATAACGAGGTCACGTCAACCCGTGTCATGTATGTCACCGTCTACGGCGTCAACGAGCTCATTGGCACAGGTTAGTTATTCCCTTTTTATGGAAAGTTGCACGTAATAAAATAACACAATAGTAGGTTGTAGGCTATTTAAAGGTGTTACAACAATCGTTCAACGATTTCTTAGGATTTATAAATGCCAGTAATCTTGTTGTAGGTACTATTCTGTGGTTGTTGTTCTGAAAATCGGTAAATGATAACTATTTATATGAGAGAAAACAGTGTTGTTATTAAGTAGTATTCATTCAAATTAGAACTTCGAACATATTTTCCGCTATTCTAGAATCTAATATTCTCAAACATAAAATCACAACTAGACATAATTACTTTTCAGCTCCATGAAAAACTAGCAGCATTACCTAGATACCGTTACGATAAAGAGCCAGTAAGTGTTTGCGCTCACCCCGAACTATCCATAGTCACCGAACTCAGTGAGGCTGACGACAGACAAAGCCTTAACACTACACTCAAATTTACACCATACGGCGTTTGTTATAAGAACCTAAAGAAACTAGAGAATAGGAAATCTCAAAGCGATCCGGAATCTTCAAGAGAGGCTAGAAGCGGTAGAAAGCTTTCTCCTATCATTAATGAAGATACAACCAGCTGTTTGCTCGTAGCTACTATAGGTTCAGCTGACGATTCAGTCATTAATGATACTATAGAACGACTGTCTAAGTCAAAAGATTATAATCCAGGCAATATAGTTGATTTGCTTGTACAAGAGGCGCTGCAAGCCAAAAACGAAGATAAGGATAAATCTGACAGTGGTATTAATACAGGAGATAAAAAATCAGTAGATCTGAACGAAAATAGTGAAACGATTGATAATACACCAGAAACTGGTAAAATTAAATTAAACAAAGTTCCAAAACGACCTAAAGTGGTTTCATCAACAGATGACGAGAGTAATACAGAAGCTATTAATGAAACGCCGTCGTTCGTTAGTACGCGAAGGAGGAATAAGAAAGAAGTAAAATATCCTGCACCAAAGGACACTTTTGATGAACAAGTGGTTAAAGGATTCTTCTCTCAACATTTCACTGAAAACAAAGTTGCTGAAATTGTCGTTAGTCCAACACTAGCTAAGAAAATCAATGAAACCAGTTCGGAAACTAGCGATCAATTGGGCGAAAATTTAAATTTAAATGACGAAGATTTAGAGGAGGATATTGTTCCTTACGATTTTAATAATGTCGAGGTTTTGGAATGTCTTAATAGCATGATAGATAAAGTGTGCGACGAATTTGATAAATGCACCAAATATTTGAATAAAGAAGATGAGATAACCGTGGATCCTAACGATTCTATTGAAGACAATATACCTTTAAAGGACATCATAAATACGATTCAAAATATGGAGTCCAACAAAAAAGGAACGAAAAAATCGGATGCGAAGAAGAAAATCATATTGAAATATAGGATAAAAACTCCCAAAAGGATAAAGACTAAAACTCGTGCAGCTAAAAGAAATAACAAGCTTATTCTAGAATCTTCGTCAAAAATGTCAACTATAATCGAAGATAAGGGACTAGAGAGGGCTGAGAGCACTGAAAATGAAGCTCCAACAGAAACTATGGAACTGGAAGAAAAAATAGAAGAACATACTAGCAAAGAATCACCTCCCTTAGATGCGGGTGGTTCTGAAACACCTCTAACACGTAGAAAACGTAAACTTTACTCACCGAAAGACGAAGAAATCGCTGCAGAATTACCCCAGCCACTGGAAGATGATACCGTAGTATCAGAAATAATACAAATTAGAAAGACGCCGATATCCACGGCGACTTGCTACAAAGATATAGCAAAAGATCGCCAAAGGATCCGAATGCCCCGCGCAAGAAAATCTGTGGTCACCGCACCGCCGTCTCCTAGAACTAAGAAATTGGACGATACTTTCGATGCAATTAAGAAATCGGCTAACAGCGAAACAGTTAAAATAGCTGACAATAATTTCGACGTTTATAACTTTACGAGTGACAGCGATGATGACTTTAAGGTTAAAAAGATACAAATATCTAAAAGAAATAGTACTACTACTAATGCTAGTACTGAATCCACAGTGTCCAAGCGGGGACGAGCCCTTAAAAAAATAAATTACGCTGATAACAAGTCTTCAGATGAAAACAATAAGATTCCACGTAAAGTTAATAGAAAACCTAGAACTAAGAAGAAGATCAATGTCGAACAAGACGATTTAGTTGATGAACGGATGAGACAGCCGCAAGATGTATTAAATACATCCATAGTAGTTGAGAACACTAACACAGTGACCGAACCGGAGTTAGTTCTTATAACCACTCCTGAAATGGAAATCATTGAAGAAAAAGGTAATGAAAACCCAGAATTGAATCAGAAAAAGAAAGGAAAGAAAATTAAAGTAGAGTCTAAACGACCAAAGAGAGTATTAAATAAAGCTGTAGTCGAAAAAGTGATAAAGATCGATGAAGATAGAACCGAAAGTCCATTACCAGGGCTTCTAATAGAACCAGCTACGGTCAACAATGAGGATACCAACGATATAGCGACTATGGTTGATAAATTCAGGAAAATCTATCAGGAAGGTCCAGAGAATTATATTAACGAGTCTAATACTACGCATAATTTACTCTCAGATCTTGAAAAAATTAACAATAGTCCTCCAAATGTTGATACTACTGAAGATTATATAGAATTTGTGGACTTACAAAGCAAAGACGAACCACAGCCTATAAAAAAGAGTATTAAAAAGAAAATGTCAAATAGAAATACTGAGACAGATAAAATCACACCTAATAATAAAGATAACATACTTGAGATAACTGTAGTGAAATCAGAGGAATCCATAGAGACGATTGGAATTACTGGTCACGGTGAATTAGAAGAAGCTCCGCCTAGTCCTGACTTAATAAATGAAAGAATGGAACCACGGAATTTAGAGAATGAAGATCTAAGTCCCTGTTTGCAGGATTATTTCAATAAACTCAAGAAGGAAGTTAATGTGTCAAATAATCGGGGTTCCAGTGGTTCTAACGATGAGAAAATCAGTCCCAAAGCCAGTAGTAATAAGTCTCATTCTCCTGTAGTGTCTGTAAAGAGGCTGTCTTTAGAAGATATCAGTAGATGGTTACCTTCAAGACTTAATTCGGATTCAGAAAGATCTTATAGTGCCACTATAAAACAAAATATTGAAGAAATTGCTGTGGAGAAAGTTGAAAGTCCCAAAATATCAGAAGTAAAACACGGTGATAATGATTCCGAGGTTTGTGAAATTAATGATACAATTAGAAGATCTTTGAGATTGATATTCCAAAATTCACAACCTGTTAAAATTAATGACAGCGGGCAAACCAAAGATCGTTCTGAGTCCGAAAGCGACAGGAAACCTATACAACAGATGAATAAAAAAGCAAAAATTAAACCTGAAGTTGTAGAACCTAAGAAAAAAGAGACACAACCTATAGAAAAAACACCTAAAAAGGATATACCAAAGCGAGCATCCGTCATTTCACCAATAAAACTGTTTGACGAACTTATATCTAACGCTGATAAACTATCGGAGACATCACTATCAGATGACGATGAATATATGAAAGAAATAATAGACACATTATCTAAAAAGAAAGTCGAAAGTATTCCAAAAACGAAAATTACTCAAGAAAAGACCCGACAGAAAATAGTTGAGCAGAAAAAAGTAACAAGATCGAGCAGTTCAGCTTCTTCAAGTCATTCTAAAATGAGTACGTCAACGAAAATAGAAGATTCCGGAAGGATTTTGAAAAGGGGATTCGACGAGGACGAAGAAAGAGTTGGCTGTAAGAAGAGAAAAGTGGAGGTAAATAATAATGAGGCACTGGTCTCGAGTGGAGTGATGACGGTATCCAGTGTTGATGACTGGTTCAAGAGGATGGAGCCGGGAAGCAGTAAAAGTGAGTATTTTTTATGACAGTTTAGTTTTTTCATATATTTTATTGCATAACCCACTTCCTACAGTGTCAAATTAAATTAGCTAGCGATACTCCGCAGACGTGATGTGTTTGTGTATTGATGTTTATACATGACTAGCTGACCCGACAGACGTTGTCCTGTCCCAATTTCAATAATTGAAAATTCCCATACAAAATCCACTTTCAGTTATCCCGAATTTTCCAATTTTGCCGACAACTTTTCCAATTTTTCTCACCGTTTAAATCTTCCTTGGACTACGACAAACACTTCAAAATCAAAATCAGCTAAATCGGCCCAGCCGTTCTCGGGTTTTAGCGAGACAAACGAACAGCAATTGATTTTTATATACATAGATAAAGCAAGAAATAAATATATTAATATACTTATCAGTTTTTGTGTAAACTTCACAAACATGAATACCTCCACGCGTTCCTGAAAAAAAAAACGGTCTTGACAGACTGACAGACAGACAGACTGACAACGAAGTGATCCTATAAGGGCTCCGTTTTTCCTTTTGAGGTGAAACTTAAATGCCTAAACAAAAAATATGCCACGTGCACGCGTCTAGGACGACTCTTACCGCTACGTTTGTTTTGAGAAAAAAAAAATCTTATAGTCCACTGACAATGGGACCCTAAATGGTATGTCGACCCCAAACAATTCCTATTTTTATTTCCTAAAAATATAAATGGACACTACTTAGTAAATGTATAATAAATGTGCCTCTTTTTGTGTTTCTCAAATAATTCCCATTTTGCTTTATTTATTTTATTTATTTATTATTTCCAAAAAAAAACTGCTAAATATAACTAAATAGCCAAGTATCTATGTTGTCTCCTAAGATACAGGACTACCTAGTTTAGGAGACATGATCTGTGTAGATTTCTGTGTTTTGTTGTTTTGTACATCTGCTCTTGTGTACCTATCATGAATCTTGTGTGTTTAATAAATATTATTCTTATTCTTAACTGTGACCAATTTGGATGTAGCGGCCTCCAGCCGTTCTTGTAATTAATTAATTCATTAATTTTTCAGCTGAATTAAAGACGTCGATCAGACACATCATGCAACAATTAATGGAGAGTACGGATACCACGTTCGTAGAAACAAACAGGAATACTAGTGAAAAGTACGTATACACAGGGTTATTTTAGATTGGCTAGCAAACTCCGCAGACGCAGTGTGTATCGATATCTAGACACGATAAAATTTAAAAAAACCGGCCAAGTGCGAGTCGTACTCGCGCACGAAGGGCTCCGTACCTATAAAAACCTATCTAACCATATCTCTACTTTCATAATCATGACGTTTATTTTGTGAAACCTAGGTAGGTTCTGATGGTATAAAAAAATATACATTACTATGGTAAATATTCTCAGAAAACGTCGGTTAAGGCGAAAGCGCCAGGGTAGCCCGCGAAATTCAAAATTTCTTACGTTTTTTGCAATTTGTAGGTCAGTGTGAGCTTGTATGTTGATTAAAATATGATTCGCGACCGTAGCTAATATGGCTTTACAGAATTATAATCATCAGAATCAGCAATACAACTCCATAAGTTAGCATTTACCTCAAACCTCATTGTTTCATGAAACCGCTAGATTTCAGATAAATGCTAACTTATGGAGTTGTATTGCTGATTCTGATGATTATAATTCTGTAAAGCCATATTAGCTACGGCCGCGAATCATATTTTAATCAACATACAAGCTCACACTGACCTACAAATTGCAAAAAACGTAAGAAATTTTGAATTTCGCGGGCTACCCTGGCGCATCAACCTTAACGGTTGCAACTTTTTGAAATGATCTAAATTAACACAAAATAATACGATAACCTGTTGTTTAGCGTTTCATTTATTAGTTAAGACTTAATTTTCTTTAAAGTTTACATCTGTTCCGATTTTAATTAAGTATTTTTCTCAATAATTAACACTCTCACCGCCACCCATATATACAATTTTTCAGTGCAGCAGGCCGTGCGGCCGCAACTTTGCCTACCCGTGCAGGCCGCGGTGAAAAATCTATAACGAGTGAAGCAGGCCGTACGGGCCGCTGGCGGACTCACTGTTTGTTTTTACTAGCAAGCCATGCGGTCCGCCAAGACCTCGCAACTTCGTATTCAATTTGTAGTGCGTGGCCTGCTGCTACAGAAAAATGAAGCTGCTAGATGCAAAGTTTATTTTTTTTCCTACAATATAAAAAAAAAATTCTGCTCTATCTTCAAATTTACAGGATTACTAAGGGGTTAACTACAGAAATGAAAAAGTAATTTTAAATCGTCTGTTTGTAGGTAATTCTACGCTTTCTTTAGACGAACTTTCATGAGATTACTTGCTCATGCTCTCCGATTCTTCGTCTGTAGACGGCTGGTAGTCTGGGTCATCCGTGTCGAGTCTGTCTGGGAGTCTGACAGAATGATAAAAACTTCGCACAAGTAACGAAATACACAAGAAAGCATTGAAATTCCTCAAAAAGCTCTCGAAAATGCGACTGTTACAAGCCGTGCAGGCGACTGGCGGGTTATTGATTGATTATTACGTGTGGCGTGCCAGACTCAACTATTATTTTAAGTAATAACGGAAATTTAGTTAGTTTTTGGCGCGAAAGATGCGGTACGCCGGCGGCCCGTACGGCTGCTGATGTCGCTCAGTGCAACATATAGGTGGCGTACCTTACTCGAAAAGATACGGCCCGCCGGCGGACCGTATGGCGGTGAGAGTGTTAAGATTTAGAAAGAAAACACAAGTGTTAATTGACTTTTGTTGCTGACTGTACCTCTACCTCTGCCCAACCCTTTGGGGAATACAGGCGTGATGTTATGTTTTAATTTTCTAGATTTGTGCAGCTGTTCATGGATGCTCAGAAGCATTTGAACGAGATGAAACAGAAACGTCATGAGTTGTACGGTGAGGTGGCGTCCGATATACTGAGCGAAGTAGTGAAGATCATGGACGATAAGCTTGCTGGTCTAGACAAGAGGTAAGCTAATACAAATACAAAGTAGTAGGTCACTTAACCATAACTATACTATAAAGGTAAACAATCTTGATGTGGCTTTTTACACAAACACATACTAAACAAATAAACTACCTACTGCTTAAACTACTGGTTCAATTGATTTAGTAATCAATAGTGTTGTATTTACATTGGTTTTTAGTTGCAATTTATTTTTAAATACTGAGGTTTTAAATTTAAAAAAAATAAAAGACTTATCAAGATTGTTTACCTTTATTTAACTACACTTGCGTGCAATAAAATCGACCCACCCCATTCTCTTCGATATGAAAGGAGAAAATTTAACAAGTTTAATTAACAATAACCTAATATATTGTGTACTAAAACCTTCCTGACTGTATGTAGATTACGTAAGTGAAAAAAATATCAAAACTGATTCATTACTTTTTGAGAAAAACGCGAATTTAAAAACATACAGATCAAATGAAAAACCTCCTTTTTTTCAAGTTGGTTAAAAACTCAAGTCAAATTATCAATAAACGAACAGTAATAAACAAAATTAAGCTTATGTCAACTTCACTGACAAAAAAAAGTCCCGCAGTTTTTTCAAACAAAAGTGATTGATGAGAACATCAGAAGAATCGAGTCGATCTTGTCAAGAATATTGCTTTTATCATAGTATATGTGTATGTGTAAATAAACTTTATCTTACCTACCTTCACACAGTATAAAATAATTAAAATAAATACATTAATATCTTTGAGCTATCGTCTCTCAAATAGAGAGCATAGGGTGGGCCAATTTTTTTGCACGCAAGTGTACTTACCTAAACCTTTCTAGTAAAGGTAGGTAACTTGTAACTTAGTCATTTTTCAGCGTGGATATTAAACTATCCCATACAAACTTCAACACACAATTTCACACATTTTGGGGTTGATTTTTTTAAATAATGGCTGCCTTTACCTTCCAACGCCTAACTCTGTTTATTTACGGTTAGTTTTTAATGACTTGCTAATTTTTTACAGCTTTCACTAAATTCTGAAATCACGAAAAAATCTGCCGTTTATTGTTATTTTATTTATTATTTTTTATTTTAATTATTGTTATTTTAGATTTGGTCCCATAGTGAAAGTTGTTCATATTCATGGATAGACCACTCACTGGCCGGTGATAAAAAAAATTGCCCTGTATAGTTTAACATAACAAAGGGAACAACGCAATACTGGCTGTGTACTGGCTAGACTTGCCTCATTATTGTTCAATTGCATGTTTTGACGTCACATTAGTCTTCAAAACACAGTGTAGCCACTCCATTTAACCCGTCATTTACAGACAAATTCTATGGGAAACAACAACAAACGTTAGCATATTCATTGACGTTTACATTATGACAACATTATACGGTTCACCTCATCATCGTCCTGCCCTTATCTCACAATTTATTTACAGTCGGCACAGCAGTCTTTTCCAATATCACTTATCAGCCATCATCTCAGTAGTCACTCCCTTTGCACAGGATGTATCAGAAAGGTGTGGTACAGACCAACAAACTGAACAACTTTCTCTATGGGACCAACATCGTAATCGAGAAAAAAATATCAGCCGTCCTATACATTTGGGTCGAGTATGTGTTCAAGCTTTGTACGGGACAGTTGATAGGTATGTCATGTGACATCTACCAACCTGCGCTGGGCCCGCGTGGTGGATCCCTCTCACCGAGAGGAGGCCTGTGTCCCAGCAGTGGGAACATTATAGGCTGATTATGGGCTACCTGGAGCTTCCCCCATAAGGTCGTCGATCCATCTAGCTGGGGGCCCATCAAATTGAATGAAGCAACCAAATTAAATCGTGTAGGTAAACATAAAACCGAATCAATCAATGTTTAACTTTATACCTTTAATTTCTGCGCCTTTCAACCAAACTGAATCAATTTGGTTGATATTATTACCTACTAGCTTTTGCCCGCGGCTTCGCCCGCGTGGATGTCGGGAAATATCACAAGGGAACCTGCTATCGGGAATTCATTCCTTATTCCTTGTCTACATTATGAAGGGACCCTCTGTGCAAAATTTCAGCTTTCTAGGTCCAAGGGTTTGCGCTGGGCGTTGATGAGTCAGTCAATCAGTCAGTCATTCAGTCAGTCAGGACTTGTCTTTTTATTTATATAGATATTAGAAAGGTTTAGATAAGGTCACCAGGGGCTATTGTAACCAAATGTAACGTATTGAGATAACTCGTTATTGTTGGGTTTCCATGCTGTCTAGGATTAATCAACCAGTTACATTTGCCCCCTGGTTACAATAGCCCCGGGTGACTTTAGTTAAATAAAGGTAAACAATCTTGATGTGTCTTTTTACCTTTTTCATTTTAAAACCTCAGTTTAAAAATTAAATGCAACTAAAAACCAATGTAAATACAACAATAATGATTACTAAATCAATTGAACCATTCGTTTAAGCAGTAGTTTATTTGTTTAATATGTGTTTGTGTAAAAGTCACATCAAGATTGTTTACCTTTATTTAACTACCTAAACCTTTCTAGTATAGTGTTGAGGATGAATATGGATGGCTATAAAGAGTAGGAGAAGACTAAAGAAGAATGGTTGGACTGTGTGAAAGATGATATGGCTAGAAAGGGGGGTGATAGAGAAGTATGGAAGAAGACGATATAAGGCTGCGCCGACACCAAACAAATAGGGATAAAGGCAAGAAAATGATGATAATCATAATTCTCATTTTCGTCTCCAGACTACAAGAATCAGATGACGACTTCATGTATCAGCTCAGGGAGCGTTCCTTAGACCTGATTAGAGAGGATTGCAAGCAAAGGAAAGCTATGGTGCTCATTTTAAAAGAAGATGTGCAAGCCGCACTCGACTGTATGGATCAGGATACTCTGTGAGGTGTTATTAGATAGACATGCACGCGAATTTATGGCACCGTGCACACAGCAATGACCAGTGCGATGTTTTTACTATACAGGGTCAAAAAAAATAGCTAGCAAAACGTCACAGACGTCTATCGTCATCTAATGACAGTAAAATTAAACTCTTATTTCGAGTAACTCGGATAAGTACGGGGTCAATGTGATGTTTCGCCAGCAAAAATTTTACCCTGTATAAATTTTGGGATGACATTGCAGATTCATAATGCATTGTTCACGTCTGATCCCAGCTTTTTACCGTAAAATATAGTATTAATCATAGCCTTGCGAACGAGGCCTATTAAAATATCATTAAATTAACTATCGTAATCACAAAAAATACTTGTCTTGTGAGAGTACCAGTGTATAAAGTCATAGTTATATCAAAACTGGTTACTCTATAATGTGTAAAAATGTCTATATATTATTATTTTGTTGTATCAATTGAATGTTCTTTATATTTTATGATTTTCGTTTATAGAATGATCTCAGTTTTACGTGGTCGGTATTATGTATCACTGTGAAGACTGCTTAAGGGGACTACAGGACCTAACGTGCGGTCACTGTCGGACTGCATATAAAAGAAAGAGAAGCGCGATGACAACGCTGGTAATTTATTGCAAATATAGACATTAGTGCCGATTCTCTTGTTCAATAACTAAACCAAAATTAGAGAATCGCTATCTTTTATTAACAGGCAGCGCGAGAAAAGGACGGCTATAGCTATGAACTAAGTTAGAAATGTCAAACTAGTTTACGCCTTGCGCTTCATCGTGTTTTAGTCGACATGTTTTTACGTGTCGTCTAAATCTCTATGGAAATAGTAGTTCACCTAAATTTGACAGCTCTAATTTACGCCCGTCTCTTTCTTGTTTTAATAGAAAGAAAAGTTAGCAATAGCCTAAATTAAGTTTAGTTGCACAACAGAATCGGCACCATTATCTATTTATGAAAATCTACTGATTGGACTAAAAAAATTAAACTTCAGAGGTATCTTCGTGATTTTTTTCTATCGTATCAAGTTAGTTGTATTATGTTTTCAACTCAGTATCTAACTAGCATAAATCATGAAGAATATCATATATTTTTCTGATTTTGTTTACTGCAGTGGATCATATACTTTTAGGCATTACAAAACTTGCGTTTAGGTCCTGTAGTCCTCTTTATAAGGCGCGTCCACACAGTGCCCATTCAAATAATAGTATAATATTTATTTTATTTCTGAGTATATGGTACATTAAGATCTTAATATCATACAGTAGCATGTTATTATCATACTATCATTGTGAGCCAATCATTCGTTTACCAACTAATAATAGTGTTGAGCACTGTTACTTCAGTCTCGACTTAGCTCGTAGTGGATTTTTTATAACAGCGTGAACGTTTCGAATGGTCGCGGTGTGGAATTGTCTTTAAAATAATAAAGTTGAGTTAATACAGTAGGTACATTTGCTATTTGAACTCGTCTAGAAATAATTTGTCATCTTGTAAACGAAAAAATTAATCGTGCATTCTAAAATATGTCAAAGTAGCAAGCTACTGTCATAATTTACCTGTATTTGTTAATATTACTGTGTGGATGTTTGAAATATCGCTCTATGAATTATTGCAATAATAACTCGGAATTATAATAACAGTTTTAGGTGAAAGAGCCTTAGCAAACCCCCGGCATGAAACTGCGAAACAGCATGATGTTCCGCTACTCGATTATCATGCGAGTCAGTTGAATTGTATACTACTGCTGTTTCGCTGCTATGGTTTCGCGGCGGAAGTGTGCTATGGCCCTAAGGGCATTTGGAAAGTTTTTAAATGCCTTTTTACTTCTAAAATTAAATATTCAGTGTTGTGATAATAATTATCGCATTTGATAATCAATATTTTACTTCTCTGTTTAACGATATTTCATATTTCCGTACAGCAATATTGTCAAATGAATCAAAACAGGTATTTGACTGACAGATATTTTGTAAGTACACACGGCTACACATCAAGCTATACAATTCCAGTTTACACTGATCGCTCATTGTAAGTAAATCCTATACAATGCGAGATCAGCTTATACTGGAATTGTATAGCTTGATCTGTAGCCGTGCGTACGTAGGTAGGTACATTTCATTTCTGCGTTTTCATCAAAATTAATGGTTTGGTTAATTGAACTGTGATATACAATATTATCGTACCGTGTCAACGCATCTTTATTCTTTCCTTCGCAATTATTATTATATAGTAGAAATTGTTGATTTTATCAAATGTTTAATTTTGTTAATGCTGATGGTGATTGTTAATTCTTTTTTATTTATTTTTAAGCATTTAATTTCAAATAAGTTATGCAGTTTTCAGTTCTTAATGTTTTTGAAGTAAATAATAAAACTAAATATTTTAATTTTACAAGTTTTATTTAATAACTTATGTAAATATACACCTAAATAACAACCAACTTCTTATTTCTTATTACTTTAAACATCGATGACAACTTTTTGCATTATTCAAGTGATTTTTCCAGGATTTATGGTTAGCAGTGATATAGTAATTTTTTACAGTAGGTACTAGCTAGCCAATAAAATTAAATAATTGGGTGGATTGTGGCCCAGTGCCTCAAGTCACGCATTCTTCTGCCTTTTAAATAATAAATTGCAAAAATTATATCGTACCTAACTGCATTGTTATTATATCCCAAAGTAAAAAGGTAAAAATTTGAATAAAAATTAAAATAAATATTTTAGGGTCTCTTTTACCCCTATCTGCGAATAGGCAGTATCCACTAGATAAATTAAAAATAGAACTAAATTTTTAAGAAGACTTATCCGGAGATAGAGATACAGGCCAGTTAGTTTTTAATACCAGTGCAGTGCAAAGAAACTATGCGTTTTTGAAAAATTTAATAAATTGGCGAACTAATGAATAATATTAATTTAATAGGTAATTATTAAAACACATTAATTTCTCTTGTGAACTCAGCTCTGTAAGTATTATTATCTATTTTTGAGACGAGTTAAATAAATGCCACTGTAAAAATGTGTTTCTAATAATTACTTATTACCGATTACATTTCTAAGCAGTCAAGTCCCGTCTCTGTGTTTTGTTGATTATTAGACATTCATTAGTACAAAAGTGTTAGATCATTGTTATGCTATAGTAAACTATTTACAATTTATACTCTATTTTCTTAATATTTTAAATAACAGAAACTAAGGGTGGATTGCACCAAGGGCAACGTTAAAGTTTCCGTCAAAGTTAATTTAACAGTAACACCATCATGTTATTGCACCTATAAGTCATTTCAAATGAGTTCGGAGCAGGGACATAATATCATGATATTCAACGCATCTGACAGAAGTGACAGATATTCTAACGTTACAGTTAAAGTTATGACATCAGCCGACAGGTAGGTACTTTTAACAAGCGTGGAAAAGTAAAGTATTTTCAATGTATCTATTGTATTCAGCTTATTATGTAACTTGTTTGCTATTTGTACATTTACCTATACTATCGCAAAATTGATCATTAGCCCAGTCGCGGCCTTAAGTTATATGAAACTCGCTACTATTATTACTATTTCAAAGTTTGCAACGCCGCCGTAGGATCAGCTCCACGTCAATTATAATGAAATTGTACTAAAAAAAACCGGCCTTACTACTACGAAATAGAGATTTAAGAGTCAGGGAGTGTATTTTAAACATTAAAAACCTTCGTGAAATACTTTGATTTTATTCCTGTTTATAGTTTCATACTTCTTTCAAGGTATTTCTTTCGGACTCAAACGGAGCCCTTTGTCACGTAGGACAGATTACATAGTCGACTGTGGAGTAAACTGTAAACCCTGCTTATATTGAAACACTATTGTATTGTTTGTCATAGAAATTAAAGTCATTGCACCGCACTGTAAACCACAGACAATCGCTCTGTAATTGGTACTCGCAGTCGCGGTGTGTAATCAACATCAAAAGTTAATGATGAGTGTTTTGTTTCAAAAGTGATTTATTCATTCAAAAACTATATTTTAATGATTAATTAAGGGTCATCATACTTTTAAGATTAGATGTTAACAAAAGATTTTTTTTTATTTTTGTCCGTCATATAGAATATTAAAAAATATTATAGACACGTATTTTTTCTTTTTTCACGTAATCAAAAGATTACGGCGATACATTGAGTTGGTTGTGGCATGACGTCACTCATTGCTAGATTTTATACGTAGTTTGTTGTAGTTATGACGTAGCGAGCCCCCACTCCCCAACTTTAATGCGTGTTATCTGAGTATTTTTTAATATGATAAAGCAAAAAATACGTGTCTAATATTTTTTTACTATCTATCTGACAGACTAAATAGAATTTCTCTTTTTTTACCCAGCATCCCTATTGCGTAATACACTTTCAATTAGGATTCCAAAGATTTTGAAGGATATTCCAAATCCATTGCTTCGTATGTTTGAAAAATCCGTATGTTCAACAACTTAAGCAACGCACAACATGCGCGCATGTTGTACAACTGTCAAAATGTCATTGACATTGTGTGTTATGCAATTACCACGCAGATTATCGAAAAACTCATCGACTTTTGTTGTTGATTATACCTATTACATTTTTTTTATAAAACTTTGTAACACTGTATGGATAGCAAACAGAATTTGAACAACACAATTTGTTGTTCATAGATACATGTCACACACATTTCCATGCAGTGTTACCAGCAACAAAAAAAAAGTTACTTAAATTTTATTTACCACAAACTAGAAAACGAAGTCTTACTTTGGTCCAAGCTTAAACCTTTCAGCCATTTTTTATACTTCAAACCCTATTCCGACTGAGACGTAAAGTTCTTAATATGTACAACATTGACAACTTAAGACTTAGACTTGAGGCGTTAAAATCAGTTTTTGTAGGTATGTATTTAGAATTTTACAAGCGACCCGCCCCTGCTTCGCCGGGTTTTACGACTTCACAAATCATGGCGATTTCTTCATTCTAAGCAAGTTAAATATTAATTTATTTTACCTACACATAAACCTCTCGGAATAAATTACCTAAATTATGGTGAAAACCGCATCAAAATCCGTTGCTTAGTTGCGGACACACAGACAGACACGAAAAGCGACTTCAATTTATAATTGTATAGATAGATATAGTTGCCGGCACGAAACTTTAGCGCTGACCTTGAATTACTTTAAGCGATTTTGGACCTTACCCCTGAGACAATACGTATGCTCAAACAACCCCCACTACTCAACCGAGCGCTCAAGATTCGTGCCGGCAGTATAACATTGTTGTAGGAATAAAGTGCGTAATTCAAAAATGGATCGATGGTTTAACCTTGGTCTATTTTGTTTTGTATTAGGACCATAAAAATATCTAGTTTGAACTTAAAAACTGCACTGTATCACTTCACTATCCACACCTCAGAGATGTGATCCACAGTTAGTCAGAATCGGAGTCGCTGAGCACAGAGCACTGAGTGCCGGTGTCTTGGTACTAGGAGTCTTCCTGAGACGTCGCTACTTGAGCCAGGAAGACCTGCTGCTGTGGTTGGTGCTGTGCCTGCGATTGGACCTGGGGAATAAGGGATATTTTTTATTTTAATTTTTAGTTGGGAGACAAACAGGCGGCCCACTGGTAAGTGGCAGTGTTGCCAGATCCGATTTAAAAATATCTACGGACTTTTTTAAAGCTATATTTCGGACTAATTAAAGCTAGCCTTAAAAATCTAGTTGATAAAGAAAAATCAAAGCCAAATAAATCTACGTGACAAATGTCCGAGACTCCGAAACCGAAAAAATTAAGAAAAGTTTCATCTGTTCGTTGCATATGGATATAATACCGAAGATGTAACTTGATGGCATTGGGACCGAATATCCTTTATATAATTTCTATCGTGACGTTATTATCGAGGACGTCACCTCCACGCCCATAAAATGTATGGAAATACGTGCACATTATAACGTTATCGTGGACGGAAATTTAACGGAGTCTTCATCAAACCGAACAACTTTTTCCATGGCACCAACATCGTAGTCGCGAAAAAATAATCAGCCGTTCCATACATTTGCGTCGCGTAGGTATTGATTTTTTCTATGGGACAGTTGAAAATTTTTTCGCGATTGTTTTTGGTTTGTTTTGTTGGTTCCATGGAGAAATTTGTTCTGTTTGATGTTCTGTATCACTCCCTGAAACTTGACGAGGATGCAAAAGGACACGTTGTATTTCCATACATTTTACTTCCCTGTGTTATCGTGATGCCGTGACTTGGATGTCCACGATAATATCGTCATGTTAGAAATTATGAAAGCGCATATTCACGGAATCAAATTCCGCTATCGTTTACTTTCTTTTTAACTTTTTGTAGTACTTAGTGTTGCGCTGTTGCAAATGCTTTTACTTCAATTTGATTTAATTTAATACACTTTGAATTCCATAGATCTACGGACAAATCCGTAGCTCTGGCAACACTGGTACAGTACGACAAAGACAACGTTCAAAGGTTTCGATCAAAGGCTCCATCGGAAAAAATCAACTTTGCCGAATTAGATGTGACTGGTCCAATAAGGGTCAGTCTCCACCAAGCGGAAAAACCTCGTGAATTCTCGAGCACTTTTTAAATTGCACTGAATAAGTAACTTTATCAATACTGACTTCAGAGCGTTGATCGCGCGCGGACTGGCAACATCGCATTTCTAGAGGTTTTTCGCTATTATTTCATTAAAGTTAAATCTAAGGACAATTTCCTCTGACAAATTCTTAGATCGTTGGTATTTATAAGTGTGTATGCTATTTTTGATAGTTATTTTGGTAATTACCTACTCCATGCTGATTGGATTTATTGGCTAGGGAACAGCCACGACAGTGTTGATGCATCATTATGAACAACTTTTACTATGGGACCAAACCAGAAATTGCCTACATTTTGACATCATTTTTTTTCACAGGCTGTGACTAGCACTTGCGCGGACACTAATGCCAATATTTTAAATACAGCATGAGCCGTAATCAAACAGTTCCTCTACCCATTATATTGGCATATAACATTCGAAAGTGAAAAGTGAACTTTATTCCAATGTAATAGGGTATATTTTGTACTCGGCCGTTCGCAAATATTTTGACAAATACGCCAAGTGGAGTGCCATTTAAAGATGTAATTTACCTGTATAATCTGTGGCGACTGTTGCGACTGAGCCTGTATGATGATGGGCTGGTTCGGGTTGTTCTGCACTTGCAGCCGGATCATGTTCAGTTGAGCTTGAGTTAGCTGGATCTGAAATGTTCAATAAAATATTTTAGAGGACGTTTTATAATGTAGGTACCTAGCTTTCTAATTTCCTATATTACCATCTATTTCAACCGACTTGAAAAAAAGAAGGTTCTTTAAACGACCCGTGAGGATTGTATTTTGAATCTACTGTCCGGAATTTCTTCAAGAACGATTGTAGTATAGTTTGACCGATACCGCTGTACCGCGGGGTCGGGATGCCGTGAGGTTGACAAAAAGCGGCGGGACGTCGCGAGCGTTACGAATGAGCGGCCTGCACTGACCCCCAGTCTCGCCACACACATACCTAAGGCGCGGTACAGCGGTATCGGTCCAACTATACCAATTTTATTTCTGTTACCGTAATTTTGAAGAGGGGCTCGTGGCTAAGTAATAAAAGCCGCACGGGTCGATCGATCAGGTTAAGCTACGCTTAGACGCGTAGATGGGTGACCATCTTTACATACCGAGACCCCTCCGTGCTTCGGAAAGGACGTTGAGCCGTTGGTCCAGGCTGTCATTCGAAAGCCGAGTCGTCGGAAGCCCGAAAGTCTGACAACCAGTCTTACCAAGGGGTATCGTGTTACCAAGTAACCGGTTTATGGAGGTCAAATAGGCAGTCGCTCCATGTAAAATACTGGTATTCAGCTGCATCCGGTTAGATTTGAAGCAGACCCCAACATAGTTGGGGAAAGGCTAGGCGGATTGATTTACAGTAATTTTGAAAAGCCTAATGACAGCTGGGATGAATAAATCTGCTGCTATTTCGAAGTTCCTCCTTTGATTGTTTCATAAGGTAGCATAATGCAGTAATAACTGACCGGTAGCTGCTGCAGCTCTCCGGACGGCGTGACCACTTGTTGCACCAGCGTGACGGGCTGCTGCGACACCACGTTGTTGGATGACGATGATGTTGACGCAGCTGATGCTTGCTGGAATACAAAAGTGTAAAATATTAGGTAAAGACCTATGAAATTGCTGTTTTACATAGAAAAAAAACCGGTCAAGAGCGAGTCGGACTAGCACACCGAGGGTTCCGTTCCGATTTCTGAAAAAGTGTGCTATTTAGAGACATCGTTTTATTTTTCCTGTAATCTTTACATAATAAACTTCTATCACATACAGAACATGTACATGTAGAATAATTTCAGGTTTTTCTCTTTGCAAACTTCGGAGATAAGGCGGGGAGGTGGGGGGGACGGTATTTTTCATTACATTTTTCATCAAAAGTCGAAAACTATGCGGCGTAAAAAAAAAGAAAAAAAATGTTTGAGAATTTGCAAACAGCGCTCTTTCATATGATACCCCACATGCCCTAGTAGCCCCACTATGAATTGTTAAGACCCGGGTTTCAGTCCCTGTTACAAAAAAAATATCTATATTTTTACTTCTTTCTTATTTGCAAAATAGTTGGGTAAATGTCGTCTAAAACTATTCTAAATTTCAAGTTGATAGCATTAGTAGTTCTTGAGATATCCAGCTGTGACGGACAGACTGAGTCACATCATAAGGGTTCCTTTTTTACCATTTTGGTACGGAACCCTAAAAATCTAACAATTTTGTTTAACAGAAACATTGTCGACGCCCTTTTGACATTTTAATGAAAGTTCGTTGATGCCTCTGCTATAGAAACCCTGGGGTCGGGAATCAAAAAATCTTTTTTCGCCGCCTCATTGGATTTGAAATTTTTCCCCGGGTCTCATTATTAAGATCAAAATTTCCAGAATGGAAGCGATCAAACCAAAAACGCACCGTGCGTTCACTTGCGGCACCTTGCCCATACACGTCGTTAACATTGCGTGCTGTCAGGGGGCTTACTATAAGCTCTTATAGCAGGGCAGAAGTTGAACGTTTCCAGTGAGAGAGAGAGACGGATCTATATACGACCTATAGCACCGTCACTCTCTCTCACTGGAAACGTTCAACTTCTGCCCTGCTATAAGAGCTCATAGTAAGCCCCCGAAGCTGCGTTGGTGCCACGACGGAACTCGTATTCAAAAATTACGCACTATTTCGATTTTTACATGGTTACAGAAACATCTTTATCAAAGAAAAATCGAACGGCGGGAAAACAAATGAACAACTGATTTTGTTTTTTAAATATCATCAAATTAATTTGAATTTGGAATTCTAAATAAAATGAAAGACATTGATCTTCACACTAGCCGGTATCAAAAATCGGCAGTTTCATAGTTATAGACCTATCATTAGAAAAACATGTGCATCCCTGATGTCGCGTGTTCGCGGCAGCACCAACAGTATTCTCAGTGTGCTCACAAATCGGTGGGATTCCCCGATGTTGTAGAGGTGGATTAACTCTTCGTATCGAACGTGGATCCATGCGAGACACAATGGCTTTTTCATTGTGTCTGTAATTACGGCATTCAACTCGTTAAGCAGCTCCACGCTGAATTTTAATTGTCTATGTTAATCTGTGTCTGTACTGTACCTACCTACTAACACTAGATGTTA
Organism: Cosmia trapezina; assembly: GCA_905163495.3. NCBI lineage: Eukaryota > Metazoa > Arthropoda > Insecta > Lepidoptera > Noctuidae > Cosmia > Cosmia trapezina. Next base: position 14,015,325 of record LR991040.1, on the reverse strand, counting down.
AGTAACATTGTTACTAACCTGGGCCTCAAGTCTGCTACCTATTACAATAGTGTCAGAATGGTCTATCATTGATTTCATAATTGTTGATTTTGACAAGTTTTGTAATCTACTAATAAAATGGCGTCATTATGACTTTCCAATGGTCAACGACTGACACTCACTGTAAGAAATGGCATAGAATTGTAATCTCGTACATAATGATTGTTAATGACAAATAAATGACTGACGTATGCAGTAATCTGCTAAAATTTTGACAGTTCCTTTGATCAGTGACCTTGAGTTTTTCGAAAATCATTTCTACTAACGGGTTTTATAATAATGGCAATACGACAATGTCATTCTACCACGATTCTATTACGAGACCACTGACCGACCAATGATCGACCATTATGAATTTAGCAGATTACGAACTTCTAACAAAATGACAATGCAGTGACAATGGGATCGTGTTGGAATGACGAATTTCTATAAAATAGCAGACTTGGGGCCCAGGACACTGTCTGATATTAAAAGTGTTCTCCCTATTCTATTATATTAATCTATATTCAGTTTACTAGTACAGTCAGCGTAAATAATATCGGGACGAACAGACTGTTCAAAATGATTTAAACAACTATGTAAATGAAATATTAGGCGCGTGCAATTTTAAATTAGACGATCTCTCCCCTCTACGATTTTTTCTGTCCCTGAAGTAATTATTTTTTGCACATTTTGTTTCACGTGTGGATCATGTGTATTGTTATTCCAAATAAACGTTCATTTCGCTTTATTTTGCTGTTAGCATTTTGCTCTGTTGCTGTTTTTTTTTTTTTGTTTTTTTGGAAAGTGGTTTATTTATTTATTTTTTAATGGCTCACCAACAATTGTTTACACAAGTTTTATGTTAAAGGTTACATGCAACAATATATATGCAACAGTGCAACACTCACTTACAGGTAAACTCCGCATGCATAAAGAAGTTGTACAAAGAGTGGTTCACCGCATATTATGTCCGGGAGAGTATATAAATAGTTAAATAAATAAAACATCACAAAACAATGTATAACCTGTACCACCTGTGCGCACGGCTGTATCACAATCTGCGGCTGAGACGACTGTGTGGCGTTCTGCATTGCAGCCTGATGATGTGCCACCTAAAAACAGATAATATACATAGATAATGTTGATGTTATAATATGCAGTTTTTTTATTCTCGTACACGTGAATGGTTAAAATCAATATCAAAATTCATTTATTCAAGTTAGGCTAAGAATTAGCACTTTTCAAACGTCAAAATTACAGTCCCCTAGTGCTTTAGCTGGGAAGAAGAAGTGGTGTATCAAACTCCACAGGAGCACTTTAGGCACAGATTAATACAGATGGGACACTCCGCAAAATCATTTAAATAAGAAGCGACTCTTGTTAAGACACAAAAAAGTGCAATTCAGGTTGCACAATGCTTTTCTTACCTACAGTTATATTCACTTACAAATTGCCTCTCTTTCTATCGCGTAACTCTTATCTATACCTTCTGACTCGTTCGTTAGGGTTGTCTTCTTTTACGACGCGGCGCGTGAGTGAGTATCGAACTAACGTACGAGTCGGCCGGTGCGCGGAGGCCACACTGAATTGACCCCGTGAGATGAGCCCGCCGCGTACTTGTAGCTTCATACCTAAACTGCGGAGTGTACCATCTGTATTAATCTGTGGACTCTGTGGTGCAGGTTAACTTGAAGGAGATCTCTTTCACCATGAATTCATGAAGCATTATATTTGTTTTAGGTAACGGATAGAACTGAACAGTGAACACTTTACCTTATTAAAAAAATTCTGTTCCATACAGTTCGGTCAAGGTAGAAAGAGATGCAAAAGTTTTTTGTGCACCACATTATTATTCACTAAATACAAGGTGTAATTTAAATAACCCGCAACCTCTTAAGGGGTCATTGTACTCAGCATTATGAACAACTTTTAATATGGGACCAAACCTTAAATCGCAAAAAAAAATCTGCTGGTCATTTTGACGTTTTGCGAACATAAATGTAGGGAACAGCTGATTTTATTTTCGCAATTTCGGGTTTGGTCCCCTAATAAAGATTGTTCATAATCATGAGTAGGTGTACTCTTTATGAGGTTGTCGGTTATTTAAATTACACCTTCTATGTTTAGTGCTAAACGTATTTAGTGATTCGGTCGGTCATTGACCCCAAACAATTGTCAAATTATTTATATTTTGTCCCCATCACGTCTGCGTAGTTTCGCTACCTAATTTAATTTGACCCTGTATTGTGACGGCGTGAGTTCCTTGTTCCTTGTAGTTGGTACCGATAGGAGCGAAGGAGAAAGTTACCTGATCAGCATGGTTGCTCCTGGGCGCGTGGTCGTACCGCGGCTTGTTGGGCTTCACCTCATGGCGCGGCACGATGTCGATCAGGAAGTCGAATTGATCGCATTTGGATATCGCCATTGCTATGTCGTTGCGCTGTAAAGACAATAATATGTGTTGTGTGCAAGGCGTAATTTTTGTGGCAAATCAAAATCAAAAGTAATTTATTGACACACAGCACTCTTTGAACGTCAAAATTACATAAGACAGTCCCTAAAACGCCCGCCCTTCACTACTTTCTTCCTAGTGCTTTAGCTGGGAAGAAGAAGTAGCGCAACAAACTCCCCAGGAGCGTGTTTATGTGATAGTGGTAAATAATGAATGTTTAAATCACAGGAGTTGAAGTCCTGTGTGAAGTAGTATGTGTTTTCTCCCAGCTATATCCTCGGATCTAGGCAAGTGCGTATCCATGGTCAAACGTCCTCCGGTGAAACTGGTGGCAAGAGAACTTGCAAGGAAGGATGAACTTCGCAGGCATCTGGATTACTGGCTCGAAACTAGGTAAGAACCAATATGACTCTTTTAGATTCCTATTTACTGCCTCGTTGGTGTAGTGCTCGCAAGCGCTGCTGCTGAGCATATGGTCCTGGGTCCGATTCCCGGGTCGGGTAAAGTGTTATTGAGTTTTTCCATCAGGAATTTCTCAGCAGCTCAGAGTCTGGATTTGTGCCCGGTTGATGGAGATAGGCTCGCTCACTATTACATGGGACTTAAACAAAACGTGCGATATGTGTGTGTACTATAGGTACACCTCTGACCAACCCTTGGAGGATTACAGGAGTGATGTAATGGTAGTTTCAGTGTCAACGCTTGGACATTTACCACCTGGTGGCGTTGAAAGAAGAGGAACCATAATAAAAAATGGTTGGACGTTGAGCGAAAGATAGGTAAGCTGACCTCTGGAATTCTGTTTTTTTTTTTGTATCTCCAAATTGTTAAACCAGCGAATTTATGCAGCGTTTTTAAAACACATTTATTATTTAACCTACCTCAAGTCAGTAGATAGTAAACTGCAGATCGAATTTCGTGAAAATTTCGTTCGAAAGTTCCATACCTGCAAGGTCCTCCTCTTGTTATCCTCAGTATGTGCCCAGGCCCTAAGAGTAAGCTCATGTATAAAGATCTCCGCTGCCTTCGCGAACAACACCGGAGCTTCGGCCGATATCATCTTCACTTCCTCGTCTAGCTTCATTATCTTCTTGATGCGGGCTAGAGGAAGCGCTTGGGATTTGAAGTCGTCCTGAAAATGAAGGTAAATAGGTTTTGTCGTTAAGTGCCCGACTGCCCGTATGATTGTTGCTACCCAGCATAACTCAGACTATAATGTTCCCATTGCTGGGACACAGGCCTCCTCTCTTCGAGGAGTGGGCTGTAACTACCACGCGGGCCCAGTCCGCGTTGGTAGTTGGTAGATGTCACATGTGTTCGGATTTTTTGTTCTAAGACATGCCGGTTTCCTCACGATGTTTTCCTTTACCGTTTTGAGAGCAGTGGTGATGAAATTATTTACACAAAGTAAAGCACATGCCTGGGTTCGAACCCACGACCTACAACTCGTAAGTAGAGGGGCGTGACTGGGCAACACTGCTCCATCCGCATTTGGTTGCCATCCGATTTTACTTTGTTTTACTACGACACGGTTCGCACCTAAATTCCTATCATCATCTGCCTAGCCTGTTTCCAACTATTTTGGGGTCGGCTTTCAGTCTTTCCGGGTGCAGCTGAACCTAGTATTTTACATGGAACGACTGCCCATCTGACCTCCAGTAGCTGGCACACACGATACCCCGTTCTTCATGCCTAGGTGTGTGCCTAGCAAAAGAACTCAGTTCGTTGTCAACGTGGTTACATGGTCTTTAAATTGAGAGACTTAAGATCTTCCGATTTAATAGCTTACTTTTTGGGACAATCCACTTTAGTCACTGCAACGTCTGAAGTCAAAATCTATACCATTTCGACATTTTTCTTCGTCAGTATTTTTGCCTAGTGAGATTTTCTCGGAAGCATCTAATGTTCTATCAAAGCTGAGTCTACAATTTATTACACCGCTGTGATCCCTGCAATTTGGATAATAATCTCGTGGTAGACTTCTCAAAACCTACAACTTATCTGACGCCTCAAATGCTGAAATTTCAACAAGAGGCACTTACCGAATTCACCTTTTTGATATCATCGGTAATTTTGCACCAGAACTGCTGTAGACTCTGCTGTGGTGACTCCGCTGAGGCGTTCTCTTCTATGATGTCGCCGTCCACTTCCTCAGACACGTTTGAGGAACCCGCCTGATCCCTGTGTAACAATAAAAAACCATCATCATCATCCCCTCCCACATTTCATAGTGGGCGAGCTTTTTAGGGTTCCGTACCAAAATGGTAAAAAGGAACCCTTATGGTGCGGTCTGTCTGTCTGTCTGTCACAGTTGGGTATATCAAGAACTACTAATGCTATCAACTTGAAATTCGGAACAGTTTTCGATGACGTTTGCCCACCTATTTTGCAAATAAGAATGTTTTTTTTTTGCAACAGGGACTGAAACGCTGTCTAAAAAATTCGAAGTGGGGCTACTAGAGCAGAGGGGTATCATACGAAAGAGCGCTGTTTGCACATTCTCAAACATTTTTATTTTAGGCCGCATAATTTTCGACTTTTGGTGAAAAATGTAAAAAAAATACCGTTCCCCCCACCTTATCTCCGAAGTTTGCATAGCGAAAAATCTGAAATTATTCTATGCGATAGAAGTTTATGTAAAGACTACAGGAGAAATAAAACGGTGTCTCTAAATAACGCAGTTTTTCAGAAATCGGAACGGAACCGTCGGTGCGCGAGTCCGACTCGCTCTTGACCTGTTTTTTATTTTGAATAAACAGCGGACCTGTTAGTACTTGACGATTCCCAAAAATAAAAGTACACACGTGTGCTTCAAATCCATACAAAACGTATGAAAATAGCATGTGAAGTGCTTGTCGTCTGGCTACCGGCGCCGTGACCACAAATCCGCCGTGACTAAGCCGACGTTCGCATGGACATAAATATATCGCGGCGGAATTTTATCGCGCACTAGATTTTCAACTCTCGTTGTTGAGCCGCGATTCGAGAATCCAACCTAACAACAACAGAGTGCATTCTAGCGGGTCGAAAAAACACACTGTTGGATTTTCAACTCTCGGCGCTCAGCAGAGCGTTGAAAATCCAGTGCGCGAAACAAAAATCGCCGCGATATTTTTACGCCCGTGCGAACGTCGACTAAGGATCATAGCAGGTGGCGTTCTGTAATTTCTGCCTACACCCATGGGAAGAAGGCGTTAGTTTATGTATGTGTGTATAAGAATGTAAGTCGGTATTAGGTATTATGAGAGCTAGGGCACGCTACTATAGCGGCGGTAAGACCCGTTGCGAGGGAGTGGCTGGAGAGACGGCATGGCGCCCTTACTTTCCGGCTGACACAGGTACTGTCCGGACAAGGGTGCTTCGGAAAGTACCTGTGCCGCATAGGTCGGGAACCGACACCGGTTGCCACCATTGCAGCTGCCTCGATGACACGGCGCAGCACACCATTGAGGAATGCCCTGCTTGGGCAGTGCAACGCCATGACCTCGTCGAGGCGGTTGGTGCTGCGGATACTCTCTCGCTTCCGGACATGGTCCAGTCCATGGTCAGAAGTGAGAGCGCGTGGGACGCCATCGCCTCCTTCTGCGAGGAAGTGATGATCACCAAGGAGGCGGCGGAAAGGGAGAGGGAGGATACAACCTCCCTTCCAATCCGTAGCAGACGCACCGGGCGCTGGAAGGCGCGGAATGATCTCCGGCCGCCTTAGGGTGAGTCCTGCAGGCAACAGACTTGGAGAGTTTGTTGCCTGAACAGTGAAAGGCCCGTGACGGCTGCGCGCCGTGTTCCGCGTGCGCCTCCCTAGAGGAATTGCGCTGAGGGTGACGGGGTCCGCATGAATTCATGCGGGCCGACACCTGGCCGGGGGAGCATGACGAAATGCGCAAGCACGCCAGCACCCCGGCTAAAGGTAGCAGCAGAACATCCTGTGGTTTTAGTCAATAAAAGTCTGACAGACGCCTCCGCTCACCCCAAGATGGAGGACATCCATAAGGATTTCCACACGTTAAAAAATAAAAACTTTTTAACAAAAAAAAAACCGACTTCCATAAATCACTACAAAGTGAAAAATAACTTTGATTTCGGAAGTCGGTGTCTTTCGTTTTTTATTTACTTTCTTTTTTTTTTGGCACCGACTTCCGAAATCAAAGTTATTTTTCACTTTGTAGTGATTTTTGGAAGTCGGTTTATTTTTTGTTAAAAAGTTTTTATTTCTCGCTTTTTAGTGTGTCTGTTTATAATTTGTATAAGTTACAATAGTCTAATGTCAATTGCTCATAACATGTTAAAAAATATTGCTTTTCCCGATGCTGGGACGTTAATTGTTGAGGAGTTCTGCTGCAGCTGGTAAGAACCAGGAGAACTCGTCAACAACCAGTCACCACCACACGCATTGTGTGACGAGCGGAAATTGCTTAGCAACCATATTAAAGTAATCGAATCGCAACACGTGAAATATTTATCATTGAGTAGTTCCGGTAGCCATCTGTGGTCTTCATCATCAGTTCCACTTCACCAAGTGGTGCTTTCCGAGAGCAAATGCAAAACACCCAAACCCACATATACCCAAATTTGGGTATTTACTATAAAAATACCCAAATCGCTATAGGTGTGCCTATAATATTTGAAGAGTTCCTTCTATTTCTCCAGGATCCCATCATCAGAACTGGATTTTGACAAAAATGGGACCATTTGGGAAGTATACCCTTTCCAACAAAAAATTATTTTTCAAATCGGTTGGCAAGCGACGGAGTTATGCGCGAACAAACATAAAAAAAAAAAAAAAAAAATACAAACATACGAATTGAGAACCTCCTCCTTTTTTAGAAGTCGGTTAAAAAAAGGTAGGTATGAGAGCTACAATGTGGTGGCCCAGTGGTAACGGCCGCGACTTACGAGTGTACGTCGTACCTAAGTTCGGACCCTGACAGGCGCTCTACATTGTGTAAATTATTTCATCACCACTGCTCTCAAAAACGGTGAAGGAAAACATTGTGAGGAAACCGGTATCCATGTCTAGAACCAAAATTTCGAAGATATGTGACACCTACCACTACCAGTGAGTGGCACAGTGTCTAGGTGTGTACTGTGAGGACTCGAACCTCACAGCGGGAGGCTAACTACTTTATAATAAAAGACAGTAGTTTAAGAAGAAATGGGGCTGAAGCCCGCTATATTAAAATAGAAATAAAATTATAGTTCACTCCCTAGGGCCTACGCGGAGCCCTCCGCCAACCGTCAATCTTATAAAAAGCGACCATCACTTTTTATAAGAATATTCGATGTTTGAATAATCGAATGTCAGCCAGTTACATACTTGGGCTTGTATAAGGTAAAACCTCTACAGTACCTACCAGTGGCAGATTTGCCCTAGGGCCCCGTAAGCCCGGGCCTAGGTCGGGCCAATCTGACAAAAAATTCACTGACGATAACAAGAAATAACTGAAAGTAAGTAGGTACCTAAATATTCTAAAGGCTCGTGCACATTATGGCGGGCCGCACCACAGAGGGTTTAATGGTTATTGAGTACTCATCATTATGAACAACATTTACTATGGGACAAAACCTGAAATCGTGAAAAAAAAACAAGTAATTATCTAGCAGTTATTAAAGTTAACTAAACTAAATCGATTTCGATAAAAGTTGGCAATAAAGTAAATTCATTATGTAGTGTTTTATGATGGGTGCAGAGAAAGGGGCGGCTGGTACTTACTACATGGCCTGGGGCCTAGGGCGGCCAAGACTGCAAATCCGCCACTGCTACCTACCCGCACTGGCCATGGCCCCGCGAAGTGGAAGACCACTCCCTCTACCGAGAGGAGGCCTGTGTCCAGCAGTGGGAACGTTATAGGCAAAATAAGCATTAGGTAGTAGTATTGCGATCACGTTCAAGGGTAGTGATTGGCTTATCACGTTGTAGGTATTTTAGTATCACATTAATTTATAACTATCAATATTTTCCTTGACAAATACCTAGCCTAGTACCTACACACAACTTTTATTTGCGCGTTTTATAAATTATTCCGTTATGTCCGGGCTACACCAACGGGAAACGCGCGATGATGGACGTAAGCCGTATGTGTATAGCTACAGCTTATCGCGATAATTTTACAACGGCATTCGCATTTCCGATTGAGACGTGGCGATAACTCGGTAGCGGCGTTCAAGTGTGGCCACTCAATTTATCGCGATAATTATCGGAATAATTACCGCGATGTTTATGGCTATGATAGGCATTGACGCTGACGTTGGTTTGGGCAAAGTAAGTACCTACATAAAACAGATTTTCCATCGACGATGTTTATAAAAAAATATGTTTTTACATACATCTAGGTAAATATACATAAACTCAAGCCTTCTTCCCATGGGGGAAGTCAGAACGTCACCTGCTACGATCCTTACATACCTACTCCTTTTGCTTCATTTACGTAAGTATCTGTTTATGAAACCGTATAAAATACCGATCGGAAAATTTCACTTTCAAACTCAAACTCAAACTCAAAGCATTTATTTCAATTAAACCAATTACAGGCACTTTTGAATTGTCAAAGAGTCGGTCAGTAGGTAAGTCAGAAAGTTGAAGCTAGTTGCCCATTCCAAAACGTAGATCTATGGAGAAGAACGGGCAAGAAACTCCACGGACACTCTTTTAAATCAAAATATGGTTACAAAATATTGGTTACATCATTCATATTGAAATTATACATGTGAGAACGATGAACGTTAAAAGCGTCCGGAATAAAAAAATAAAAAAACAATTCAAAATTAAAATTAAAATAAGCCGTGGCAGCTAAGGTATGACCAGCCTCCACCAACAGCGCCCATTCACGAACCTGACGTATGGATTCGTTAAATGATCCAACACACGCGCCACCATCAGCGAGGCATTAGAGTGAGCATGACACACTCTCAGCCGCCGAACGCTGTGTTTCCGAACACAAACCTGCTAGTTTTCACATTACCAACATAACGAAGCATTCCGCTCAAGGAATGAACCCGTAACCCTAAGTCGACGTTCTTATTACTTACTAGCTTTTGCCCGCGGCTTCACCCGCATTTATTATACATATAAACCTTCCTCTTGAATCACTCCATGTATTAAAAAACCGCATCAAAATCCGTTGCGTAGTTTTAAAGACCTAAGCATACATAGGGACAGACAGACAGTGGGAAGAGACTTTGTTTTATACTATGTGATTCGTAGGTTCGCGTAGGTTCGCACAGACGTAAAAATATGACGGCGATTTTGTTTCGCGCACTGGATTTTCAACGCTTTGCTAAGCGCCGAGAGTTGAAAATCCAACGGTGTGTTTTCTCGAAGCCCCAGAATGCACGATGTTGGATTCTCAACGCTCGGCTCAACAACAAGCGTTGAAAATCCAGTGCTCGATAAAATCCCGCCGGAATATTTGTGTTCGTTTCAACCGCCCGGCCATGTCAAATCAAATCAAAAGTCCTTTATTCAAATTAGGCTGAGAATCAGCACTTTTTGAACGTCAAAATTACAGTAAGACAGTCCCCACAAAACGCCCGCCCTTCACCACTTCCTAGTGCTTTAGCTGGGAAGAAGAAGTAGCGGAACAAACTCCCCAGCAGCACAGCTGTCTGATCAGTTAGAAGAACTAGATTCTATACAATAGTACCTATGCAAAATAATTTACGCAACACAATACATTAAATAACATGGCGTTAAAAAAAAAAACTATGCCAACATTTTGTAACAATTTGTAAAAGTTGACTCGCAAAACCACAAATTTGTCAAAGCTATGGTCAAAAAGTTAGAAGGGTTTGAACGTGGCCGCGCCATCGAAACGCGGAGAACCGAGCGGCCACGGGGATTTCAGAAACTAAGCGTTGCACAGACCTGAAATTTTGGTAAATAACAGATTCAATTTGTAAACAATTTGTAAAAATATAGAAAAAAATCCTAGGTTAATATTTTAGAAGCTGTGAGACTAAAACCCCGTGGCCGCGCCATCGAAACGGTGACAAAAACGTGATAGCCGATATCTCGCTGAAAAAGCATCGCAGACGTCTAGAGTTTTTTGTAAAACCCAGATTTGAATTTGTCAAAACTTACAAAAATGCAACAAAAAATACTAGGTTAATATTTTAGGAGCTGTGAGACTAAAACCCCGTGGCCGCGCCATCGAAACGGTGACAAAAACGTTATCACCGATATCTCGCTGAAAAAGCATCGCAGAGGTCTGAAGTTTTTTGTAAATCCTACATTTGAATTTGTCAAAACTTGTAAAAATACAACAAAAAATCCTAGGTTTATATTTCAGGAGCTGTAAGACTAGAACCCCATGGCCGCGCCATCGAAACGGTGAAAAAAACGTGATAGCCGATATCTCGCTGAAAAAGCATCGCAGACGTCTAGAGTTTTTTGTAAAACCCAGATTTGAATTTGTCAAAACTTACAAAAAATGCAACAAAAAATACTAGGTTAATATTTTAGGAGCTGTGAGACTAAAACCTCGTGGCCGCGCCATCGAAACGGTGACAAAAACGTTATCACCGATATCTTGCTGAAAAAGCATCGCAGAGGTCTGAAGTTTTTTGTAAAACCTAGATTTGAATTTGTCAAAACTTGTAAAAATACAACAAAAAATCCTAGGTTTATATTTCAGGACCCGCGCCATAGAAACGGTGAAAAACACGTTATCGCCGATATCTCACTGAAAAAGCATTGCAGAGGTCTGAAATTATTTGTAAAACCTAGATTTGAATTTGTCAAAATTTGTAAAAATATAACAAAAAATCCTAGATTTATATTTCAGGAGTCGCGCCATTGAAACAAAGAAAAACACGTTATCGCCGATATCTCACTGAAAAAGCATAGCAGAGGTCTGAAATTTTTTGTAAAACCTAGATTTGAATTAGATATTTTTTTTACAAATACAACAAAAATCCTAGGTTTACAAAAAACGGTATTTCACCGTTTCAATGGCGCGGCTCCTGAAATATAAATCTAGGATTTTTTGTTATATTTTTACAAATTTTGACAAATTCAAATCTAGGTTTTTACAAATAACAGTGAGATATCGGCGATAACGTGATTTTCACCGTTTCTATGGCGCGGGTCCTGAAATATAAACCTAGGATTTTTTATTGTATTTTTACAAGTTTTGACAAATTCAAATCTAGGTTTTACAAAAAACTTCAGACCTCTGCGATGCTTTTTCAGTGAGATATCGGTGATAACGTTTTTGTCACCGTTTCGATGGCGCGGCCACGGGGTTTTAGTCTCACAGCTCCTAAAATATTAACCTAGTATTTTTTGTTGCATTTTTGTAAGTTTTGACAAATTCAAATCTGGGTTTTACAAAAAACTCTAGACGTCTGCGATGCTTTTTCAGCGAGATATCGGCGATAACATATTTTTCACCGTTTGAATGGCACGGCCATGGGGTTCTAGTCTTACAGCTCCTGAAATATAACTCTAGGATTTTTTGTTGTATTTTTACAAATTTTGACAAATTCAAATCTAGATTTTACAAAAAACTTCAGACCTCTGCGATGCTTTTTCAGTGAGATATCGGCGATAACGTGTTTTTCACCGTTTCAATGGCGCGGCTCCTGAAATATAAACCTAGGATTTTTTGTTATATTTTTACAAATTTTGACAAATTCAAATCTAGGTTTTACAAATAATTTCAGACCTCTGCAATGCTTTTTCAGTGAGATATCGGCGATAACGTGTTTTTCACCGTTTCTATGGCGCGGGTACTGAAATATAAACCTAGGATTTTTTGTTATATTTTTACAAGTTTTGACAAATTCAAATCTAGGTTTTACAAAAAACTTCAGACCTCTGCGATGCTTTTTCAGCAAGATATCGGTGATAACGTTTTTGTCACCGTTTCGATGGCGCGGCCACGAGGTTTTAGTCTCACAGCTCCTAAAATATTAACCTAGTATTTTTTGTTGCATTTTTGTAAGTTTTGACAAATTCAAATCTGGGTTTTACAAAAAACTCTAGACGTCTGCGATGCTTTTTCAGCGAGATATCGGCTATCACGTTTTTGTCACCGTTTCGATGGCACGGCCACGGGGTTTTAGTCTCACAGCTCCTAAAATATTAACCTAGGATTTTTTCTATATTTTTACAAATTGTTTACAAATTGAATCTGTTATTTACCAAAATTTCAGGTCTGTGCAACGCTTAGTTTCTGAGATCTCCGTGGCCGCGCGGTTCTCCGCGTTTCGATGGCGCGGCCACGTTCAAACCCTTCTAACTTTTTAACCATAGCTTTGACAAATTTGTGGTTTTGGGAGTCAACTTTTACAAATTGATACAAAATGTTGGCATAGTTTTTTTTTTTTAACGCCATGGCCGCGCGGTTGAAACGAACACGAATATTTTTACGTCCGTGCGAACGTCGGCTTAGTCGACGTTCGCGAAGACGTAAAAATATTGCGGGGGATTTTATCGCGCACCGGATTTTCAACGCTCTGATTAGCGCCGAGAGTTGAAAATCCAACAGTGTGTTTTTTCGACGCGCTAGAATGCACTCTGTTGTTGTTAGGTTGTATTCTCAAAGCTCGGCTCAACACCGAGGCTTGAAAATCCAGTGCACGGGGAAATCCCGCTGCGATAATTTTACGTCCGTGCGTACGCCGGAGTGCAGAAAGTCTTATAGTCTTATCTTATTAGGCTCTGTCCTTTAGCTACTAATCTCTTATGCCACATTATACGGGATGTACCGTTGATTATCGCGTTGAAGGGCGTTAGCCGTAGGTGTAGCCACCACTTACCGCGATAATTTGACCGAATTTAACTACCGCGATGTATAACGGCCGCACGGGTCGATCCATCAGGTTAAGCTACGCTTGCCGGAGTTGGTCAGTGGATGGGTGACCATCCTTACATATCGAGACTCATCCGTGCCTCGGAAAGCACGTTAAGCCGTTGGTCCCGGCTGTCATTCGTGGATCTTTGACAGTCGTTACGGGTTGTCAGAAGCCCGAAAGTCTGACAACCAGTCTTACCAAGGGGTATCGTATTACTCAGTTACTGGGTTGTGGAGGTCAGATAGGCAGTCGCTCCATGTAAAATACTGGTATTCAGCTGCATCCGGTTAGACTGGAAGCCGACCCCAACATAGTTGGGAAAAGGCTAGGCAGATTGATTGATTGATGTTTATGGCGTTTATGAGGATCAAATCAAGCGAAGAAGGACATTGCGGTTATAAGACTGTTTATCACCCTAATATTATAAAGGCGAACGTTTGTGAGTGTGTGTGTTTATATGTTTGTTGCTTCTTCACGCTTAAACGGCTGGACCAATTTTGATAAAATTTGGTATGGAGGTAGCTGACACCCTGGATTTACACATAGGCTACTTTTTATACCGGTTATACGTTCCCGTGGGAAAATTTCCGACTTCCATGCGGGCGATGCCGCGGGCAAAAGCTATTATTATAAATACGAAAGTGAGTTTGTTTGTTTGTTACACTTTCACGTTAAAACGGCTGAACGGATTTGACTGAAATTTGGCACATGGGTAGACCATGACCTGTATTAGGACATAGGATACTTTTTATCTCAGTAGTACCTACGTTCCCGTGGGATAATCCACGCGGGCGAAGCCGCGGGCAAAAGCTAGTAAATGATTATAAACAGTCAGATAACCGCAGTGTCCGTTCTGGAAATGAACCCGTTCCTTCCCGATTGCATTTGTAACCACAAACCCATTGTCGTATGAATAATTCATACGAAAATTGGTCACGAAAGTCATGAACTCATGACGACAATAATGTTTATGTAGGTACTGCTATTGCTTTTGGGCTATTCTTTTTTTTTGTGGGTTTTTTTTACTGAAAGTCACTGGGGTGCCACTACTAGGATTAGCCGTCACTTTAAAAAAGTAGGTAATTTAATTACGATACAAAATTAAGACAGCTCCTTCTTGGAACAAGGTATGGGGGCTAATATTTTAAATCTATTTATTATTGTGTTGCATTTATTCATTTTATACTTAATCTGATAGGAACAAAATATAAAAAAAAAACAAGCAAACCTGGAGCGCTAACATAACTATATCATTATGATGAAGCTTTGTATGACATTATTTTTAACTTAAATATTACAAAATTTACACGAAAATAATTAATTGCAGCAAAAACACCGACGATTAAATTAATAACCGTAATAAAAACAACAATATTTATTATCGAAAGAGGAACTTACGCAGGCACAAAGAAACACACGGACATCTTGTGTCACAAACCAACGACACACCGACCTCGACTTTTTCACAAATTACAAAGTCTTTTCAACGAAATTAATTATTGGAAAATTGCGATTAGAAAATTAGTAACCGCTTCGAAAGTTAATAAAAACACAGTAACCAATAATCAGTGTAATATTTGGAGATCTCCAATCAACAATTACTGAAAATGCGCCCGACACACGATTCGTCCACCGATGACCAGTCACAAGCTTGACGTTTGGTAAGTGTTGCCGTACTTTGCTCAAGTTAAAATCTACCAACACCTCTTTTTCTAAAACATTTTATTTGTTTTAACACTAAGTCTAAATGTGAGTAAAGCAACGATGTATAGAAATTAGCACCTCAAAAAGAAAGAATTTTAAAAATTGCATGTTGGATGAGTTGGATCAGGCGGGTTCAGTAGCTGCGATGAATATTTACCATCTAATATTATAAATTCGAAAGTAACACTATCTGTCTGTACACTTTTCACGCCTAAACTACTCAACGGATTTCGATAAAATTTGGCAACAGTTAAATGGCATCTGGGAAGGTCATACGTTACTTTTTGGCTCAAAAATTATCCTAAAACGGGTAATATAGGGAATGAGTTTGTATCGGAAACCCAATATTGAAATTCAAATGTATACTTTTGGTAAGAAATAAAGAATTAAATGTTTCAGCGTTTTTGAAAAATCATCCCCCCAAGGGGATAAAATAGGAGATAATTTTAAAACTAACATGTAATATTAGTTTTTTTGTATACGTACTTATTTTCAAGAGATTTAGCCTCTGGAGTGTCGCGTGATAGGAATTGCGCGATTTGAATGTAATACAGACTAAATGTTACTTCAAGACAGATTGAAAAACAAACTAGAATTGCAGTTGATAAAATGACAATTTATAATTACCAATTTTTGGATTTTTCTCTTTGAACTGTAAAACCTTGCTTCTCGCCAAATTTTATACATAATCAGCCTCTAATGTTCCCACTGCTGGGCCACAGCCCTCATCTCTTTGAGAGGGAGTGGGCCCGGCGCGAGTTGTTATATTTTCAATATGAACGATGTAACCAATATTTTGTAAAATATTTGATTTTAAAAGAGTGTCCGTGAAGTTTCTTGCCCGTTCTTCTCCATAGGATCTACGCTTTGGAATGGGCAATCTAGCTTAATTTTTCTGACTGACCGACCCAAGACCGACCCTTTGACAATTCAAAAGTGCCTGTAATTGGTTTATTTGAAATAAATGCTTTGAGTTTGAGTTTGAGTATATGTCAAATGTCTTCGAACTTTTGGATCTAGGACATGCTGGTTTCCTCACGATGTTTTCCTTCACTATTTTGAGAGCAGTGGTGATGAAATAATTTACACAAAGTAAAGTGCCTGTCGGGGTTTGAATTCGAACCTATGACCTACAACTTGTAAGTCTCGGCCGCTACCCCTGGGCCACCACTGCTCACAAACTTTATATTGCAAGGTAAACGAGAAGTACAGTGTAGGCTTTGGTTTATTTGCGAGTGTCGAATTTATGCCGCATAAATGGCCGTATTTTTTTATTGCGTTGACATAAAAGTTTGATCAAAGTCGCCTAAAATATCATAATCTTGTATTTTATTTTTTATTTTATTTCTGTGTCCAGTTTTTTTAATTTTAGCTAGAACTTCTTGTGATGTAAATTTTATATTACTTAGCACTCCGAATGATTCTTGGGCATCTGTTGTTACATTGCTATTTGGGTCGGTAAAAATAGAAGAAAAGTGGGAAGCAAATTATGACACAGCAAATGTCTGGACTGCATAGACGAAACTCGCATTACCCGCGCGTGTTCGTAAAGTCGTCCTTAATAAATACAATTAAAAACACAATTAAACTTGTGTTTTAAACACAAGCGCACGTATTTTGTGTCCCAACTTCCCAAGTACTGCGTGACTTAGCGCGACGCAGGTCTGACTCTGTGTATAGGCAGACCAGTGCCGCACGCGCGCGTGTCGCTGTACAGCGACACGGGCGCGTATACACGCTCTTCTATGATTACGCATTGTATACAAAAAACTGTGCTGTGTGAAGTGTGTTGCCTGCGCTGCCTGCGTCTCCGTATATGCTTAGGCTAAGGGTTCCTTGTTTTACTACGGAACCCTAAAAAGGAAAACTGTGATTAACATGTAAATGGTAACTTTTCATAAAATTATTTGGTAACACAGCCGGAAACAGACAAACGACGTCAGTTGACGTCACTAGAGATGAGATATACCTGCCATTCTCCATACCCGGCCTTTAAGGTATGGGTATCACTAAATACCTGGTACAAATACCAGGTATCAAAATACTTCTAAGTATTTGGGTGTGGTAGGATTTCGATAAGTAAACGTATGCGATAAGTATGGTATGCCTCCAATATAATGTAGGTACGACGTTTCAAGTACCTATACGTAATTATGCATTATGAGATATGAAATCTTTCCTTCCTACTTTACCATTAAATATAATATTTACCACTAAATATAAATAAAAACAAACAGGTGTAACGAAATCGCAATCACAACTGACGCAAAAAATCAAAACATTGTCGACCTAAGTACCACTAGACAACGTAAACATTCAAACACGTAATAATATGCCCTAACATAAACAAACTAAGGAACTCTTTCACGTCGTGACAAAAAATGTAATTATGCTATTATGTTCCTTATGCACGTAAAAATAAGTACCCATTTTGTCTAACTAAATTAAATCAACCGAATGTTCATAAAGCACGAATGACGTTTCGGGTCCCTTCGTAAGCTGTCGGGTAGCTTCGGGTTGCTTCGGCGTACCGAACTACCGACCGATAAAACTGGGCGCTACCTTGTGGTAGCGGTTCGTATCGTACTATGCGTCTGACGTCATACCTTCAAGGTATTTACCCAGTATTTCGGTCCGTACCCGGTCTATGTACTGGGAAGCACATACTTGGTATATATACCTCTACCAGTATATACGTCTCATCTCTAGACGTCACCAACACCAACACCAAAGTAGCGTCTGCTAAGAAAATGGCGGCGGCGGAGATTCAGATAGTGAATCCATCTAATTTAACGAAAATTGAAAGGTAAATCGAGTATATTCGTTCACAAGTGTCTTATTTTCAGTGATGTACACAATATAATGTAAAAAGTTAAGTGTCCCGGTGTGTTAAGTGTAATTATTACCGAGTGTTCGACTAAAATGTTTGTTTTTGATTGAATGTTTCAGTTTTCTCAATGATCCGAGTTACAAAGAGATTATTGAGAACTCTTCGACCTTCAATTCGCGACTATGTGCGGAAAGGAGGATGCGTATGCCGTTCATAGACACACAGACCGGTAAGTAATCGATTTTTTGTCACTTCAAAGCGTCCGTCTACGCCCATAGCTACAGTAATTTTAAAAACATTGGCTTTTTATGTAAACAACGGGCAGCTTTATCATTGATAATGTATTGTGGGCCTTTTTCGTAGATAGTCACGCAATATTTACCATTGGTAAAGAGCTTTCGATAATGTTCTTGAGTGTTATCAAGAATACATAAGCCTTGTCCTCCTTCCACATCTAACCTCACACATCTGACTATCCCTCTCTAAAAATCAATCAAATGCTAATCTTTGTTTTAGATCTCATTAACTTCAGTTCTAGGCTATTTTAAATTAATGGTGAACATAGACAAGTACTATAATATAGTACTTGTCTATGTTCACCATAGTACAGCATATTATGCTGTACTGTATTTGTACCTACTAATCAAGTACTAGCAAAATACTCCAGTAAAAACTTAAAAAGTAGTATTATTGATATATTGATATTTAATTCTGTATTCGTAAAAAGAAAACTTGTACATGCCAAAATTAAATTATGTGTTAAAAGTAGTTGATATTGGTGTTTCCTAACAGACTACTCTGAGAAGAAAGACCGAAACAAACTCAGAGGTCACAGTCTCTGTTAATATTAAATTCCAGGCAGTATGGTATCTTGGTCAGGCCATATGAGGACCATGCAGATTAGTGTCTGAGGTGGTCTTTTGAGGAAAGAACCACACCAATAATAATAATCAATAAGAATGCCTGAAGTGAATTCAGACTATGAAACAATGGAAATCAGCAATTGCTTTTACATCAGACTACCTAAAGTATTGTCTCTCCTTCCCCCTTTAGTCCAGCCTAAGGTTGTCTTTAAAAGATTGCTTTTAGCAATAAGCACGCCCATTGTGTCACCCTATATAAAATTGTAATTATGGTCTACACAATAATTACAGATTGAAAAGGTAGACATTCTCAACCTTTTTAATTTTTCTGAATTCTATTCTATCTTCTATTCTAACTTAGATTGAAACAAAACACAACACTATACATAGGTATTGTGTGTTTTAAATTCTGGTCTCATGTTATTGCTGAACATGTTTATCCAGCTAGCAAGTTTAGTGGTACCATATGCAATGGACGGGCATGGAAGTTTTAGCTTAGAATAGGGTAACAGTTGCGTGGGTTGATTGAGGGTAAAGATACGTTTACCGCGATTGGTTTGTGGATGGGCGCCTATCTATTACATATCAAGACCCCTCTGTGTTTTGGAAAGCACATTATGCCGTTGGTCTGGCTGTCATTCGTAGATCTTTGACAGTTGTTACAGGTAGTCAGAAGCCCATAAGTCTGACAACGAGTCTTACCAAGGGGTATTGTGTTATCCTACCCAGTTGGTTGGGGTTGTGGAAGTCAGATAGGCAGTCGCCCCATGGAAAATACTGGTATTCAGCTGCATCCGGTTAACAGGAAGTCTATCCCAATATAGTTGGGAAAACTCTAGGCAGATTGAATTGATGATCTCTAAAACACCATTGCTCCTTTATTCCTATGAGACAATTCAAGTCTCATTTTATTTCAGTGTGAATGAAACAATCAATTATTTTTCATTGACCTATGCAATTTTGTTGCAACAGGTGTCGCACAGAGCCACTGCAATTTATTTATGACGAGGAGACAACGCATGCCTGGCCAGAAAGAAGGTCAAGTGTACACATACCCTGCACAGAGGTAAGCATAGTTACTATAAGAACCTTAAGAACCTTCTTTCTAGAGAAGAGTGTGGAACTGTCAATCAGGCACAGTAAAAGATTCCAAAGGAAATATTTTCAAAATCAAACATGGATATCTTTCTTAGTTTTTTGAACTGGTTAACCAAAAAATCCTGAACCAATGAGGATTTTCTGCAATGATGTTCACTAGGTAGCAGCACTGAGACATGAGGTCCGGGCACCTGTCAACAGTGTCAAAGTGCCTTTATTCATAACTGAATAAAAATAATTATAAACGTCATCATAATTATATTTTTTAATAATTGTTAAAATGGAAGTCAACATGGTGACAACTGGTGGCATGAATTTTCATGAAAACCCTTTGATATTGCCACTGCTGTCAAAGAAAGACTCATTGACAGGCTTCAGTTTAAATATTGGAATGTTTCTCATAGAGTCATAGCTTACATCTCAGTTCTGTGTTCAGTTTTTCTTTTCTTACACTGGAACTGATGACTTCATTATACTGCCCCAGTAGTCCTTAGGGCTGGCTTTGTCAGAAGACAAGTTTGTACTCTTTGGCAGTAAGAGTCATTGAGAAAGCAATTTATTGAAATTGTAAATAGTTGGTTTATTATAATTTATAGTGTTAATAATGAAAATCATGCAATATTATAATATAAAAATATATAACTATAACTTATAACCAAATATTAATACTTATTTAAAATATATATACCACAAAAGCAAATTAAACTATTTTAATGATACTATTTTAATTTAATATTTATTTAACGAAAACTGCCTTCATCCTCTCTCCTATTTATAATAAACTTTGCTGTGCCCGACAGGGTCCATAATTGATTCTATGTTTAACATACCAACTATGTACACATTATGGAATGCAATAAAATATTGAGTATTGAGTAATGAAGACTACTTTTTATTATTTACTATTTCCAGTATGTACAGTCACTTAAAGCATTAGCTGATCCACCCTTGCATAAATTGTTGAGATTTTTTATAATTCTTTTATATTTTATTTAAACTTAAATACCTATAATAAATAAAATATAAAAGAATTATAAAGTTCTAACGACTCGTATTCTAAAAAATCTTAACCATTTATGTAAGGGTGGGTCAGGTCTAGGTGACTGTACTAAATGTCTTGTGTTTCAACCCAGATGGCGCAAAGCCCGCCGCCAGTACTTAACAATGTCATCAACGCGGTGGGGTTGGGCGGGAGCATCGGACAGTTTAGACAACACCGGTGAAGGAGAGAACAGTTCTGGAGTTCCAGGGGACGCGTTAGCTGGAGATGACAGTAGAGACGGATCACAGACTGCCACTAAGGATGATCCCAAGGTAAGATAAAAACGGCAACATTATCTAAGATATTCTTTTATTCATAAACTCCCACCTTTTCCCATGAGGGTGGGCAAGAAACTACCCGTTGAATCCATCTTATGTTTTTTATCGAGACAAAATAAACCCAGCAAGCATTTAGAGTCTGTTTTTTTTATTTATGCCCCGCACCCATGGTGTCTCTGACTTGGCTTCACATGCCGTCGAGAATTAATATGATATCTCTCAGGCCCGCACGGGTTTCCTCACGATGTTTTCCTTCACCGTTTTTTTTTTACCCATGAATAGTATCAATAACCTACCAAAGGGTATTGTGCTATCCAGTAACTGGGTTGTGGAGGTCAGATAGTCGCTCCATGTAAAATACTGGTATTCAGCTACATCCGGTTAGACTGGAAGCCAACCCCGACATAGGAAAAGGCTAGGTAGATTGATTGACGATCGCGTTTGGTTACGACGCGGCCTTAGAGTAGAGATAAGTGGTCGTGCTGTGCTACGCGTGCAGGAAATAAATAAAACTTACACTCTCAGCTTCCACAGGAATGGTTCTACGACGAATTAGCGATGGAAGAGATGGAAACCGGCGAGGAACCGGACCCGGAATCGGACGAGGACTACTTCGACGATACGTACGCGAACCGACGCAAACGTCGGGGCGGCTCTACGCCGTCCGGGCCGGGCTCGCGCGGCGGCCGGACGCGGAAGTCGCAGCCGGATGACACGCCCGCTAAGAGAGGGAGAGCTGTGAGTATGATATCTGTTCTGGGACTTCCGATTTTTATCAAATCACGGTGTTTACGACTTGACAAAACATCGAGATTTATTTATTTATTATAATTATGTAAGACCAGCTGACCCGATAGGCGTTGTCCTGTCTTAGCTATGAATATTCTAATGTAAACGCGTGAAGTTAAAATAGGTAGTCGTGAAGTTTTCTGAAATTTTACAATTTTCTGCGAAATTTTCTTATTTTATTCTTTCATAGGAACCTTCTCCTGATAATAATAAACACCACAAAAAAAGAATTAGCTAAGTTGTTCCATTCATTCTCACGTGATGCGATGACCAAGGGAAATAGGTATTCATTTTTATTGAATCCCTATGATCCCATTGTATCCCTATAATACCACATGAAAATCCGTTGAGTAGTTTAGAAGAACAACGCGGTCGTACAGACAGACACGAAAATCGACTTTAATTTAAGTATAATTTTTATAGATATAGAAGTGCATAATCAGACCTTATGACGCTGGCCTAGTTAATGTCCATGCCATGTAAGAATGCGAGAAAAGAAGAGGCATTTGTCGGGCAGTGGGTTAGTCACAGAATTGTATCATGTTTTTAGAGCAGTCCTTAAGCTGCATCCGGATTCCGAGCTTCCAGTCTGGAAGCCTGCCTTAACTTAGATGGAAAAAGCTAGGCAGATGATGAAGTCGAGAATTGGCGTAGGTTAGGTCGACCTTATCCTTTCGTATGCTTTAATTACAGAAACAATTAAAAGTCTCTGTGTTTGGACCAATGGGTTCATACGATATTTCAGAATGCTGCTGGGACCGACGAGATGCGTAAAGCGGAGAATTTAGGAGAGCTCCATGTCAAGTGTTGATTAAAAAGTTGTTATGTTGTAAAATTTGATTAAAATGTAATTTAAAAGAGTGTCCATGGAGTTTCTTGTCCGTTCTGCTCCATAGGAACCTACTTCGGTTTGGAATAGGCAACTAGCTTCATCTTACTGAATGACCGACTCCTTTGACTATAGGGACGATGACAAAATTTTTTATTGTCCTTCATTTAGATTATAACAAAATATTGAACACGTATTTTTAGGATTCCGTACCAAAATGGTAAAAAAGGAACCCTTATGGTGTGACTCAGTCTGTCTGTCTGTCTGTCACAGCTGGATATCTCAAGACCTACTAATGCTATCAACTTGAAATTTAGAACAGTTTTAGATGACGTTTACCCAACTATTTTGCAAATAAGAAAGAAATAGAAATATTTATATTTTTTTTGCAACATTCACTGAAAGGGGGTCTTAAAAATTCAAAGTGGGGCTACTAGGGCATGTGGGGTATCATATAAAAGAGCGCTGTTTGCACATCATCAAACATTTTTTTTCTTTTTTTTAGGCCGCGTAGTTTTGATGAAAAATGTAAAAAAAAATACCGTTGCAAACTTCGGAGATAAGGGGTTATCTCCGAAGTTTGCAAAGCGAAAAATCTGAAATTATTCTATATGATAGAAGTTTATGTAAAGATTACAGGAAAAATAAAACGATGTCTCTAAATAGCACACTTTTTCAGAAACCGGAACGGAACCCTCGGTGCGCGAGTCCGACTCGCTCTTGACCGGTTTTTTTCTTTTTTTACGTAATCAAAAGATTACGGCGACACATTGAGTTAAAATCTAGCAAAGAGTGACGTCATGGCACATGGCATGACGTCACTCTTTGCTAGATTTTATAAATAGTTTTTTTGTAATTGTGACGTAGTGTTGTTAAGTATTTTGTATTAATATGATAAAGCAGTAAATACGTGTTATTATCTGACTGACATACTAAACAGAATTTCTTTTTTTTTATCCAGGCATCATCCCTATTGAAAAAGTGCCTGTGAATGGTGTAATTGAATTAAATGCTTGTAAGTTTAAGTTCAACACATGTTATAATTCCAGGGGCGAGGTCGAGGCAAACGCGCACAAGGCACTCTACCCTACGAAGTCCCCGGCGACAGTGAGAAACCCTTCGGCTGTGAACGTAAGTCTTCTCGGAGGAGGCACTAGTGTCATCCCGCCTTTACTCAGGTCCTTAATGTTGGCAACACAACCTCCTGACTGTCAGGTCCTTAACGCTGGCAATACGCTCCGGTCAGTTCTGAAGACATATCATGTTTGTAGTTGGAGTGTTGACGTGGGGAATGGAATTTGGAGGGTTAACGTCACGTAAAGGAGTTTTTAATTGTTATTGTTTTAATTAAAATAGGCATTTTGTGATGATGCAAGTTTGGCATTAGGAAATATTGAGTTTTTAAATTCTTTTGAGTATTATTTTCTATGAAGAACTCGTCTTGCTTGACTCTGACTACTATTTAAAGTTGTAGAATGCATGAATCCATTTGAACTTCGGAATAGACAAATTTTTAATACACATAGACAAACTCTCATAATTATAAACTTTGATTAAAGTTAAGAGACGTTAAAACGTCAAAAATTTAAGGGTAACAGAAGCTAATTAATACTTAACTTTAAGCAATGTTTATAAATAAGGGATTTAATGTGACATGTGAAAAAACATCTTTACATGAAGAATTTTTACAGCATTCATTAAAACTATACCCAAACTTCCATTCCCCACAGCCAACATTTTCAACAGAAATTCAACAATTTACAGCAGCACCAATCAAGATTTATACCACTAAATAAGGAATAGTTTTATAGACGTACATTTAGAGTAGATTGTATACACCACATCGATAACTACAATAGTGAATACAGCTAGACATTCCTGCGAGTGCAACACTATGCGGTAGATAGCCGAGCAGTAAATTATTGCAACACAGAAATAAGCAATGTTGCCAGACATAAAAAGATGATTTTTCGAATTTTGATATTATTTTTCTACAATTAGATTAGGGACGATGCCTGGGTAAAAAAAAGAAATTCTATTTAGTCCGTCAGTCAGATAATAAAAAATATTAGACACGTATTTTTTGCTTTATCATATTAATAAAACAATACTTAGATAAAAAGCATTACCAACTTTAAAGTTGGGGAGTGGGGATCGCTACGTCACAATTCAGTAGAAAATCTGGCAGGGTGTGACGTCATGCCACATTTTAACTCACGTGTATGCCGTAATCTTTACATAACGTAAATAATGAAAAAATACGTGTGAAATATATTTTTAATAATCTGTAAAGTGTAACTGTGGTTTGTTTGGGTGGTTCAAAATTCAAAATCACAATAGGAATCTCATAAATGCTCTTTCGAAAATCTGCGATCCTCAACAGGGTCTCAATATTTTCCTATATTAAATAAAAAAAAGAAAGTTTATAACTTAAACCCAACGGCGACAAAAACACCAGCTAAAAAGGTATAAAAAAACATGATATCAATTTTTTTTTTGTATACCCGGAGTCATGCTATTGCTAAGTCATATAATTAGAGCATAAATCGTACAGAAACATAACCCTTCCTTTTGGCTTCGCCGTAGTCGTGTAAAAATATATTTACTGCTTGGATCTGTCTACCATACCATTAAAACCCATAAAATACTAAGAAAAACAAAGTGAATTTTTGCTCAACAGATATGGTATAGGACCTGAGCGTTTGTAGAATTGTTCAATGATAAACATACAACGTGTAATGCTAAATGCGCAAAACCTCTTAAGGGGTCATTGTACTCAACATTATGAACAACTTTTACTATGGGACCAAACCTGAAATCGCGAAAAAAAAATCAGCTGTTCAGTACATTTATGTTCGCATAATTCGTCAAAATGTACTGAACAGCTGATTTTTTTTTCGCGATTTCAGGTTTGGTCCCATAGTAAAAGTTGTTCATAATGATGAGTACAATGACCCCTTAAGAGGTTTTGCGCGTTTAGCGTTACACGTTGTATATTTCGGTCTGTGGTCAATGTAAATGTCTTTTGTAAATAACATTTATGGTTAAAAACATTAAAAGGCTTTTTAAAGCTACTGAATAACGACATTTTAAAAGACTTCGCTTTTTGAAGGGCCTATGAAGTCCCATATGCTAGGGTTTCTCAAGACTATGGTGGCCGCCACACAAAACGTCCGCAATACTGCTGATGCCTGGGTAAAAAAAAAACTCTATTTAGTTCTACATTCAAATTAAAAAAAAAATATTAGACACGTATTTTTTGCTTTATCATATTAATAAAAAAATACTTATATAAAACGCATTAAATTTGGGGAGTGGGGATCGCTACGTCACAATTCAGTATAAAATCTAGCAAGGCGTGACGTTTAGCCACATTTTTAACTCAATGTATCGTCGTAATCTTTGAGGAGCTCGTGGCTAAATACAGCCGCACTGTTCGATCCATCAGGTTAAGCTACGCTTGCCGGTGTTGGTCTGTGGATGGGTGACCATCTTTACATACCGAGACTCCTTCGTGCCTCGGAAAGCACGTTAAGCCGTTGGTCCCGGCAGTCATTCTTGGATCTTTGACAGTCATTACGGGTAGTCAGAAGCCCGAAAGTCTGACAACCAGTCTTAACAAGGGGTATCGTATTACCCAGTTACTGGGCTGTGGCGGTCAGATAGGCAGTTGCTCTATTAAAATACTGGTATTCAGCTGCATCCGGTTAGACTGGAAGCCGACCCCAACATAGTTGGGAAAAGGCTAGGCAGATTGATTGATTGTATCGTCGTAATCTTTAGATTGCGTAAAACAAAGAAAAAATGAGTGTCCAATATTTTTTAATAATCTACCTGACATACAAAAAAAAATGTTTAGTCATCATATCCATATTTACCGTCGAATGACGTCATTGAAACTTTATTTATGAAACCAAGTTGGTGTGTTTCCCCAAGTGAGCGTTTCCTGATACCGTAATATCAAACCCAGCCGCCATCATTTTCACGATGGCCATTATGTGGCAGCCACCGCTCTTCTAGGAAACCGTAGTTCAATCATAAAATGGGCTTTAGGTAACCGTATTTGGTTTGATAAAATATTTATTAGGAAAAAAATGGTTCTGCTTCAAAAATAATGGCTAACTACAGTGTTTGAAAATATGTAGGTACACACGGCTTATATTCTTACTCACAAGCTATACATTTCCAGTAAGCTGATCTCGCATTGTATAGGATTTCCGTACAAGGAGAGGTCAGCTTATACTGGAAATATATAGCTTGATATGTAGCTATGTGTACCAGAGCGAGTCTGTCATCATTTTGTTGGATACTACTAGTGTTAAAATTATTAACAAAATATTTAAATTATTATATTAGCATGCTTAAATTAATTATTAAATTAGTAACAATTTATTATTATGGGCAATAAAATTATAAATAAATATATTTAAATGTAATTATTATATTATCTAGTGTAGTATCAACTTTTTGGATAGTTCGCACATTCGCCACGGTTACTACATTTTTATTCGCTATTGTATGTTTACATTGACCACTTGCCCCAAGCCGTATAGATTTATAAACAAAATATCATTGAAGTAAGCATTGCATAGTATAATAGTGCAGGGCCAATGAGTACTGTAATATTTAGCGTTATAGTTACTAGGCGGGTCCGTAGCAGGCTAGTATGTACGAGGAGGCTTATTATTGTTGTCTTTAATAAGAAAATACTGTAGTTAGATTTATAAAAAGTACAATATAGACTTACAAAAAAATCAGTGTGCGCTTTTCGACCACACGATAACTTACGACTGGAGCCGAGTATACCCGATTCAACGTCACCGACCGACCGGAGCCGAGTATACCCGATTCAGGGCCACCGACCCGAGCGTGAAGGTTTAATTTCGTTTACTGTTGAGAATGAGCGACGACAGGTGCGCCTAAAGAAAATTTAATTCTTCATATATATGCAGTTTAGTGTTTATATTCACCGGTTATTTTGGTAATCAGTCGGGTAAAGTTGTAACTGGGCATTTCCGGAAAAAAATATGGCAGCTAATTTGTTAAGATAGAAATTAATTTGTGGAAATTTTGGTTTTCTATTACTTTATAAGTGGTCCTTAAAAAGAAATAAATCATTTTGACTTCCAAATACACAGTGTGAACATAGAAAACGAGAAAACAGTCTTCCAATTTTGAAAAGTATTTTGCAACCCTTGCCAAAATAAATGTTCTTTTTCTAAATACGACAACACGACAATAAATGAAAACACTGCATAGGAGTATATTGAAACTATGTAATAAATCCTAACATTTAAATGAAAAAATGTTATTTTCGAACAAATTAAATATTGGTGTTAGGCCGACTATAAGTTTTGCGATCAGCCGACTAGCTAGTGACCGAACTATCCTATCTAATATTATAAAGGTGAATGTTAGTTGGTTTGTTACGCTTTCACGGCTAAACGGCTAGACCGATTTTGATGAAATTTCGTATGGGGATACTTTGAACCCTAGGGAAGGCCATAGGCTACTTTTATCGACATACCACGTGGGTGAAGCCGCGGACGGAAACTAGTTATATATATTTGCATGATTTTGTGTATACAGACTTATATAATTTATTGTCGTATGGTCATCACCTTGTATAAAGACGTTTATTCTGGTACAAATAAACACAGTTCTTCCATTTCAACCAAAAGCCACACAATAATAAGCCTTAAGTCCTTGCAGCGGACCGCAAACATGCCTTTTCATTGTTGTGTACGTATGATGTGAATACTAGTTAGCGTAAGAATCTCTAAACACTATCGGAATTAATGAAATTGCTAAATTTTAGATAATAAATATAAGTAGGTGATGCGTTTGTCCAGTGTTTTGTAGAAAGAACTTTTTGAGGCGGCAGAATTCTCAAACGTAAGCCCACGAGCGATTTTTTTCGTCCGCGGAAGCTCTACTTAGCGCCGAGAGTTGAAAATTCAACAGTGTGTTTTTGCAGTTTATTGGAGTTAAGTCCTTAAGAATCGATTTTCATAGGCCCCCATTATGGAAATTTTATAAGGAATGAAATGAATAGAATACAAGCGTTAACTCAAAAGCGTTACGTTTTTCTGCGCAACGTGACGAATGTGTATACATGTTTTGTTTATTTTCGGCCAGTCTTCATTGTAGCGGTCAATCTATCCATTATATTCAAAGACAAGGAGGAAGTAATGTACATTTACCTTCACAGACATTTGCGGTGAACCACATTTCGACCTTATTACTATGACAATAAGGTTCAAAAGTGGTTCACCGCAAATGTCCGCTATGTATTCCAACTCCCGTCGTGCGTCGGAGCTGACACACTTTTTTGACGCGCTGGGATGCGCTCTGTTGGAGTCCCAATGCTATTAGGCTCTATAACAAGAGTTTAAAATCCAGTGCGCCATAAAAAATCGGCCGTACGTAACTGGTCTAACTCAATTTTAAGTTGATAAGGATTGAGGGGGGGGGGAGTAACAGTCACGAGCATAAATATGTTATACTTACTCTCAAAGATGCCAACCATATTTTATTTTTCACAAAACCGAACTTTGCCGAATTAAATGTGACGGGTCCCATAAGGGAGTGACGGAACTATTTCTCTAGTATGATTTTTTAAACACTTCACAGCGCTATAATCGACGATCGATAATTGCGATTCTCGGCGATTGGTAGACATTTTATAGCGTAATTGTAAGGTATTTATGCTCTTTACTGTACAGTGATATTGATCTGATTTGGTTTAGTAGGGAATGGAACGTGAAAAAGTGTGTCACGAATTTGTTCAATCTCGAATAATGTGCTACTCACATACGACAAAATCTGTGTCAAGAGTTTTGCGAACTGGTTCTCATCATACTTCTCGTCAAAATCGTTGCTCTTGATTCGATAAACGACTACACTATGGCCGATCTGAATATAGGCTCTCCGAACTTTCGCGCATGTTCTCTCACTCACATTCGCCTTATGTCACCATTTGGTTCCTGAAGTTCGGACCGGCCATGATACATCAGCCGTATTGTACTATCGAGGAAACTTACATCTGACCAATTTGAAAACAAAATCCCGTGCAGATCACATCTTTTAGCGGCCGAAAGCTGCAAGCAAGAATAGTCCTTACGGTGAATATATGTTCGTTTCTCCAATAGTACCTATTTCAGTAGGTACTTGGGCCGACTTTGTAGAAGGAAGTCCCTATTTAGAATAATATGAATATCTTTAAAACAATGTTTTAAGCTTCTTTTTTGGTGTTTATTCTTTTTTTGGCAATACTAGTATAATTGGTAGGTTTAAAATAAATTAAGTAATATCTCTTCTACAAAACACTGCAAACTGTTAGGAATTGGAAGGTTATTAGTGGTCATTTTATTTAACTATTTATATTATATAATTTCGAAAATATAATGCATTTAGATTGAGTTATTGTTAAGGCTTAATTGGGGTATCTCACTGAGAAGCTTAGAGGTTGCAATTGTTTAAAGAATCTAAGGCTTTGGTCTCTTATTTTATGTTATATGCGACGTCTGACTTCTGCGTCAACGTTCCGATTGACGTCTGAACGCAGCGCACAGCGTCGCCGGTTGTTACCATTTTGTTGTCCCCTGACACTGCAATGGTTCGAAATAAATAGACCACAATTATATAGTAAGCATAGCGATGTGGCGAACTTTATGGCGCGGCGTGACGTTGTAAGCGGCCGACGGCGTTTATAGGAGACCATAGCCTAAGGCTTC
Source organism: Cosmia trapezina (assembly GCA_905163495.3). Classification (NCBI taxonomy): domain Eukaryota; kingdom Metazoa; phylum Arthropoda; class Insecta; order Lepidoptera; family Noctuidae; genus Cosmia; species Cosmia trapezina. The sequence continues at coordinate 13,984,889 of LR991040.1, read as the reverse complement.
CATGGGCGTAGCTAGAGTTAATTTTCCCCACCGAGAGAAAACGGACGTAGTTTAGAACAACGACGGATATAGTTTAGAACAGTAGGTAATAAACTTAAGTATGGAACAACCGTTTTTTTTTGCGATTTCACCGTTGGTCCCATAATAATAGTTTTCAGTTCGGTGGTCTAAAGCTCTCCTTAAAGTTTATAAAGTAAATTTTTTGACATCTTATATTGGTATCTACATCTCCTAGAAACGAATTCTAGCTACGCCCGTGGTTGCTGCTTCAATCAAATGGCATTTTTTTGTTTTATTTGAAATTCTTCTACGAGTATCACTTCTGACTCTATTAGAGACGTGTCGGTATGCTTGAGGCCTTATAATAAAAAATGTGTTGGGTTAAATCGCGAGAAATAAAGTAATCGGTTCCCTTTAGTTCGTAGTCTTTTATAATGGTCCTAGACTACTAATGAAATGTTCAAAATATGGTCCCAGACTGCTAATGATATGTTCAAAATATTGTCCCAGACTGCTAATGATATGTTCAAAATATTTCCGACTGCCACGTTGGTCTAGTAGTCGCAAGCGGTACAGCTGCGTATGAGATCCTGAGTTCGATTCCCATGTCGGTCAAAGTATTATTATTGGGTTTTTTCAACAGGAATTTCTCAGTAGCAGCCCGGAGTCTGGATTTGTGCCCGGTTGATGGCAATAGGCTCGCCCCCTATTACATGGGACTTAAACATATCTGGCGAAATGTGGGTGTACTATAGGTACACCTCTGCCCATACCTACGGGCAAACAAGGCTGATGTCAGGTTATGTTTATGGCCAGCCAGATATAACCTATTTCGTAATCTCCGGATTTTTTTTGCACTTTTTGAGTTGATGGCAAAAGTAAAAATATTTTATTACCTACGTAACCTACGTTAGATGAGTTGGGCCCATTAGGTGGCCACGCCAATCGCGGCATCAGAGGCGTTTCTTAGATCTTGAGAAGTGCAGGTGTATGGACACTGGACACTCCAACATATATGGGACATGTTTTAAGTTCCGGTTACTTCTGGCGGATCTTTTCATGTAAATTTTGTTCTAATTTTGAATTAATCTGGCTAACGCGACACGCAGTGCCTTTGAGTCGCGTGTGATTCGCGTCTCGTGTCGCGCCTGTTCGTAGGAGCCTTTACGAAGATAATGATACAATTAAAGAATTTTGCATTTCTGGGACCTAATGTTTTCTCTCGTCAAAATTGTGTATAACTATCTCTTTCGTTCGAATTTATCTTTGAGTTCTATTTATGACCATAGCTACTCAGTGAGAAAAGAGTGTATGAGAACTATTGACTTTTAACTGTATATTTTGTTAACTAACCCACAAACGTAAACTAGCCGAATTACGTGTGGTTTATAAGACCTTTTAGGCATAAGGTTGCCTTAAATCTAACTCCCTCAGGTTGGCAGTAACCGTGTACTTCCTAAAGTCTATTTATTACTCAGTTTTGTTAGGTTGTCTGCGTTTTGCTACCAACATTACTCCTTGAATAGTAGATGTGCATTGTGCACTCTTAAAATTTTATTTTACGGATGCTAGTAGGTAGAAATTTGCAAGTAATGGAATCTTATTATAAAGTTATTCTGCGCGCTCGGTTATGTCAATGGCATATACGTTTTGCAACTGTATCAATACAATATGTTTCTGACTATGCGTTTGCACTGGAAAACATTCAACATGTAGATGTTTCGAAACAATACATGAAACAAATCTCTTAACTTGTTTTGTTGACTTTGCGTGCGCACTGCACAAAATTTGGGCAAGTTTCAAGACACATCTCAAGATTTGTTGTTAATTGCGTCCGCACTGTTGTTGTTTGTTTATGTATCGCAACTAGTCTATTGCTTGTGTTTAGTGCAAGGTTTAGTGTTTTCCAACTACGACGGGAAACATCGAAACACGTAGTGGACAACATGTTGCTAGATACACACAGAAACATTTTTTTAAATGAAATAAGTTTGCAAAACATGTCAAACAAGTTTCGTATCACCAATTTAATGTGACAATGCAAACGCGGTCGCTACACATGACAGAAAACAGATTTCAACATGTTTTCTTGTTAATGTTTTGCCAGTGCGAACGCACAGTTAGTGCCAGTGATAAGCTTAATGTTGACAGCAAAACCAAGGACGAACGAAGGAATGTGTGCGCAAACTTAAAAAGTAACCGATGAAAGTGAAGTTTTGGTTTACAATACGTTTTCGCGGTGGCTAAGTGTGCGCATAAGCTTAAAGTATGTTTGTTTTACTTGTCTTATTTGGTATAGAAACAAGGCATTCTGAGATTTTGATTTTGGAAATATTAATGTGGCTAAATACATAATTAGAAGCAGTTTTTGATTGAATGTTTTGGTCTTATTTTTTTTTTCTTAAAGTTAGATACGAAAAGAACGAATTTCACCAATAACATTTTAATCATCATCCATCATTCATTGGTGAAATTTGCCCTAAATAGTTAGACTTTAGATTGTTTTGTAAACTCGTGATTTTCATACCGTGTTTGTTTACCAAATAAGAAGTTTAAGAAAGAAAACCCTAGATACAGTCAATTACATGCTGAAAGTTCAAAAAAATTAACACAAAATGTAGTCAAAACTAAAAACATCAATAAATTTAATTACAATTTCAACACTGCCACGTAATTATCCTTATTATTGAATCGGAATAATGTAGCGTAGTTGTGTTATTTATAATGTAGGCTAGACTAGTAATTATTATCTTTTACATAATTATTTAAAATGCGATTCTCTTTACTCACACCCGGATTCTGAAAGTACTGCCCAACCATGTTGTCACATCTCATCTCTTTTCAAGCTGCGCCGGTTGACGTCATCACGTCAAGGTTGGCTGTTGCTGAAAACCAGTGCTGTGGCTCTATCTCGCATGGTGTCACAGCATTATGCTGAGAGATGGCCGTTTTGCGTGGATCTGACGCATATTTCCCGCCCACTTGTTCTTTTTTGTGTTTTGTCTTTTCTTTGCGTCAATTGGTTTGATTGGACGTTGTTATTTCGATCGACCAATCACTGATCATTGTATCTTTAAACATACTTGAATTTAGAATCTTAGATCATTTAAATTTAATTTCCAATCAGTTGATTTTCGAGTGACCATTTGTATGTAAAGATCCTAAAAATTTTTTGTTTGCAATGGAATTTGAACTTTGTCGTGAATGAAATTAGATTCAAGTGGTTAATATGAGATTTGACTGCATGTTTTTGTATTGACAAGCCTTTCAGAACCCGGCTGTAACGCTTAGAAATATGAGGTTTTAGGGCCTTCAATTCGAATCGGTTTGTAGAGAGAATCGATGTTGTATTTTTAATATGAAGCTATGATTGATCGTGAGTTAAATATCGCAACGATTTAACTTTTTAAAGGCCTTATTGTGCCTTAATTACTAACTGTGTAATGTGTTCAAGTATATTTAGGGAGCTATTAGGTACTTATTTTGGTAAAGCCACACAATACTATTCATGAAAAACTTGGTCATTAAAATACTCGTATTTTTAAGGACGCATTTACGATGGATAGTCAAATCATTACTTTTTTAAACAAGAGTCTTTGTATTTTTAAAATGTTTTTGCCACGAATTGTAGGTAGATGTGCAAGGTACAATTCTTAACTATAAATATAATTTTAGATATGTCCAGTTTCTCAATAAATGTACCGAAGTGAAATTTTTACTTCGGTACATTTATTGAGAACCCGGAATTATGTACATAAATATTTGTAGTTCAGAATCGTACCTTGCACATCTACCTACAATTCGTCGCAAAAACATTTTAAAAATACAACGCATTTTGTTTAATAAACATACTTTTGTTTAAAAAAGTAATGATTTGACTATCCATCGTAAATGCACCCTTAATGTCAAATGGGCTCGGAACAGGAAATGTTCCTATTTCAAATTATCCGCAGAAAAACGCTATAACCTAACATCATGCCTGTATTTCCAGAAAGCGTTTACATAGGTGTACAGTGAACCCACATGTCGCTAGTTACGTCGTAAGGGTCAGTTGACACCGAGACGTGACGCCTCGCGACGCTGCGCATACTTTTTAAGATAGCAAAACAATTTCGAACTTATTTACTACAGGCAAAGGTATAACTTTAGTGCAAGCGCGAGCGCATGTCGATGTACGCTGAGATGCGCCGTGCTGCGCAGCGCGTATACCTTATTTTGTAGTGAATAAGTTCGATTTTGTATCGCAATGTTAAAAAGTGCACGCAGCGTCGCGTCACGTTTCGGTGTGAACTGACCCTAAGTCTTATGTGAGTGGCAAGCAACATTTCATGCCAATTTAACCGCGTATTACACGAGCCTAGCCTTTTCGCAACTATGTTGGGGTTGGCTTCCAGTCTTACCAAATGCAGCTGAATACCAGTATTTTACAAAGAGCGACTGCCTATCTGATCTCCACAACCCAGTTACTAGGTAACACGATACTTCTTGGTAAGACTGTAAGATCGCTTACTACACTGTCGTTCCGAATTATTGACCACATCAGTCATAGCTTCATAAGCCCTTTTTAAACCGGATCTTATGAAACAATCACAATTTTAATAATCACAATGTTTTGAATTTTATGCACTGATTGGTTGAGCGTGTACGACTCATGTGTCTGTGATAGTTTATTTATTTTTTCAATTTTCATGTAATAAAATCTTAGGAAATTGTCTGTTTTCTCTTCCGCAATGACTAAAGTTTTGCAGCCTACATTTTTGTGGCCTGTGCACAATCTTGCCCTACATTATTCACATAGAGTTTTTTTAGGTTCTTATCCATGCAAGTAAATATTTGGCTAAGGTCCTGTTTCACCACCTACGATTAAATTCCTATTAACTTTCTTGATAGATCATTGCATACAAATTCTGTTCCATTTTTGAATTTAGTCGATAAGTAGTGGCTATTCGGACATCGTGAAATAGCCATATAAGTGGTTCAGAGGCGAAGCTTAGGTATTTGAATGGCACAAAAAAAAAATCAAGGTCAGGAAATATAAACTGTAAGTGTATCATGAATACCAATTAAAATATATATATTTCAGAATGTAAACTTTTTGGATAGGTAACAGGCATTAGCAATATTTGTCATAATATTATTTAATGAACATAAAATATATCAAAATTTCAGTATTATAGTAAAATTTTAGTCATTGTCATTTTTGTCTCTTATTGCGTTTGGTTAAAATTAATACATTTTAATTTTTTAATGTGAAGGAATATGACATAAATTATCTGCAGAAAAAAAACTAGAATGTTACAAAATGTTTTTAATACAAATTTTTACTATACAAATTTTTACAGTGAAAATAAATGAAATTATATTTTATAACAGGATTTCAGACGTTTTTTTTTTATAAACTATAAAAACTCAAAATAAAATTATACACATCATCCGGGCAATGTAAACATAGTAGTTTAAGTTTTAAGTTACTTTTGGTGTATTTTAAGAATGTTGGTATTGCCCCGCTGATGTACAGAATTATAAATACTTGCGCCGGTAATAGTGTTCATATTTTCTATTATTTCTTGTATGTATGGAGAAGTGAAGTATTAAGCGATTGATGTTATTCTTAGATCCAAACTACACTATCGTGCAGAAAATTGTACTAAATCTTTGTGCATTTTCGTTGCTAATTTAGGCAAATTGAATACGTAGGTCGTTTTTCTGCACGTCAGTGTACTATTATCACCCAAAGATTGTTATGAATTTATACAAGAAATATTTATGTTGAATAACAAATAAAATTATCCAATGTATTACTGTTTATTCTTGTGTTAAAGTTAAGATTTGATTGACTACAAGTTTGGATCTTGCGATGTGCTGTTTATTTTGCTCTTATTTTTATTTATTTGGATATAAAACAGTGTTGTTGTTTTTCGGTTTTGTTTTGAAGCAGCAAGAAGAAACGTGTGCTCAAGTGAAAATGTATGATAGGATAAATTACAAAAAACAAAATAGGGATGATGACAAAAAATATTGTAAACAAATATGACAAACAATATTATAAAAAGTGTAAATGCTTAAAGTTATAAACGTAAGAACTGTTAGGCAAAGACGATACTATCACAGAACTGACGTCACGGCTATAATAATACCCGTTCACTTCGAGAATGCCCCTACCTCGCGCCCCACTTCGCTACCTCTACCACCCGCTCAGTTCCGATAGCAGCGTGCATCGGATCTGGGGGCTTACTATGAGCTCTTATAGCAGGGCAGAAGTTGAACGTGTCCAGTGAGAGAGAGTGACGGTGCTATTAGGTCGTATATAGCTCCGTCACTGCTCCCACTGGAAACGTTCAACTTCTGCCCTGCTATAAGAGCTGATAGTAAGCCCCCTGAGCCACCCGGTAGAAGTAGGGAAGTGGGACGCGAGGTAAGGCCATTCTCGAAGTGAACGGGAAGTAACTTCATACTAGCGCCGTACATTGTCCGTACCGCGCGACAAGGACGGGAATAACCTCTCTCAAAAACTTTTAAACGTGTAGCTTCTTCAAGATCACAACCACACCCAGGAGTAACATAAATATAAATATGAAGCGTGGGGGTCAGGCTCAATTTTCACCTACAATGGATACTGATTCTGTACTGCTGGAGGAATTAAGGGAATTTCGATTGGATATGGTAGCTCGCATGGACAGTCAGGCAAATGTGATATCGCAACTTATAAATCAATTTTCTCAAACGAAAACCGAGTTGGGCAACATAATTAAAATGATGACGGTGCTCGAAGAAAAAGTAGAAGCTAAGCTAACTCAGAACAACCAAACCAACGAATTAACAGCTGATATTCCCCGAAACCCTCCTTCTACATCTTCTTTTGCCGAGGTCGTAAGTCGACAGAATAATTCCAACGTTTCTAAGAAAACGCGAAATACCCACATCAAAACGCAAAAGGTAATCGAATGTGGGGCCACGAAGTCTAACGAATTTTTACCGGAAAAAACTTTGTGTAGTACTAGCTCACTGGCGACTAGTGAACCAGCCAACGAGGTAACGGAGACCATTGAATCAGGATGGACGACTGTACGAAATAAAAAAAATAACAGGCCACTTAAAGAGGTCAGAGTGGGAACAAATACGGAGTTGACGGCAATTCAAGTTAGTGATCGCAAAAAATATCTACATGTTTGGCGACTGCATCCGGATACCACTCTTGTAGCCGTAACAGATCACGTGAAAAATGTATGTGGCTCAGATATTCAAATTAAAATTGATAAAATTAAACACAAAATCGCGAGGGATTATTCGTCGTTTGTTATTGGAATACCGGAAAAGTGTTTCGATAAGTTGAATCAGGCCGAAATCTGGCCAATGAATGCAGAATTCAGTGAATGGATTTGGTTTCGGAACTCAAACAGAACAAAACCAAACACATTATAGCCATAAAATCAATATATTCTATCAAAATGTACGAGGTTTACGAACAAAACTGGATGAATTCCGAACCAACATTGAGGCAGTCACTTTTGATTTATGCGCAATAACGGAATCTGGTTGCAATAAGTCCATAGAAGATTCTGAAATAATCCCCCCGGGATATCAAATACTACGTTGCGATCGAGCGGATGGTCGGAAGCAGGGAGGAGCGTTTTTAGTGGCCACACACCGATATGAGCTGCGACAAGTACAAATAGCGGACGCGTTGATAGACACCTACGTTTTTGAAATGGTTAGTGCAACGGTGTATTTCAAAAATAGATTTTTGTTTGTGTGTTGTGTGGTTTACATACCACCAGGGAGTTCTGAGAATGACTACTTGACTTTATTTAGATTAATAGAAAAATTATCTGATAGATATGGAGAAATAATTGTTATGGGTGATTTCAATTTGTATTCGTGTTCTGTAAATGTTAAAAATTATTATGAATGTTTTGTGTCCTATTGCGAATTCACTCAAAGTAACACAGTACCAAACTATCTAGGTCGTCAGTTGGATTTGGTTCTGAGCACAGGTTTTAGCGGGGAGGTGTTGGTGGTGGCGGCCGACACCGACGCCGCGCTCGTGCCCGTCGACGCGCATCACCCGCCGCTCGCGGTCAGCGTGCACTGTGCGCGCGCGCTCGCCGCACCGGCCGCGTCCGCCCCGCCCGCGCCCTCTGCCGGCAGCAGTCCCGCAGCGCGTAGTGTTAGACCGCAGTGGAACTTTTATCGAGCCGACTACGAGTTGTTATACTCTATGCTGGCTTCCACTGATTGGAGTATGATTTACGACATGCATGATTTGGAGGATATGTTGAATATTTTTTATGATAAACTGAGTGATAGTTTAGATAGATGTGTACCCCGGAAAATGCTTAAACGGGAAAATTCTCGATACGTATATCCCGAATGGTACACCGCAGGTATTATAAGAGATATAAAAAATAAAGCTAGATTTCATAAAGCATTCAAAAAAACAAAGCTGGAGAGTGATTATTCGGAATTTTCAAAGTACAGAGCTCGGATTAAAAAATCAATAGAAATTGCACACAAAGAACACAAATTTAAAATGCAAAATCAATTTTCAAAAGATCCAAAATCATTCTGGCAGTATATTAGGTCCAAGAGAAGTAGGTTAAACAGGCAAATTATTATAAAGGATGGTCAACATCTTTCGGATGAGGAGTGTGCCCGACAATTTGCGTTATTTTTTGAGTCGGTGTATAATAAAGAATTACCGCAGCTGGAGGCGCGGGCGGCGGGGGCGGAGCCGGAGGCGAGCGGTTCGCGAGTGCATATTGAGACCCTCAGTCTTCAAGACGTAAGGGAAGCGCTCATAAAGCTCAAACCAAAGCGCTCATCTGGCCCCGATGGCATTCCAGCTTTCCTATTCCGAGACTGTGGCAGGGTGCTGGCTGAGCCCCTGCATCATATCTTTAATACTTGTTTAAAACAAGCAACGTTTCCGCCTAGGTGGAAAATCACGCGAGTGATTCCGGTTCCCAAGGGTAAGTCAGGTCCGGAAGTCAGTGGCTACAGACCGGTGGCAGTGTTGTCGACGCCGGCAAAAGTGTTTGAGTCTGCCATCCAACGCTGCGTGCAGGCACAAGTGAGCGTACAGCTATCAGACGCGCAACACGGGTTCCGGCCGGCGCGCAGCACTGCCACTAATCTGCTTAACTTCATGGCGACGGTTGTGCCGGCCGTCGATGCTGGTGTGCAGGTAGACGCGGCATATTTTGATTTTAGAAAGGCGTTTGATACCGTCGATAATGATGTCCTGCTAATGAAGCTGGCAAAAATTGGCTGCACTCCGCACGTACTACAGTTCTTCGCCAGCTACTTGAAAGACCGACAGCAGTACGTTGACTACAACGGGTTCGAATCCGAGCCATACTACACCAGGTCGGGCGTGAGCCAGGGCAGCAATTTGGGTCCTCTCGAATTTATTTTGATGATAAATGACTTGCCAGACGTAGTCAAACATAGTTTATGTTTATTGTTTGCAGATGACCTCAAATTGCTGCTCGAGGTCAAGAGTGAGTCGGACTGTGAGAGATTACAGGAAGACATAGATAGAGTTGTAGAGTGGAGCCATAGAAATAAACTCTATTTCAACACATCGAAATGCTCAATGATGACATTTACGCGCGCGAGGACTGCCTTAGCCTACGAATATAAAGTAGAGGAAGTGCCGATGCAGCGAGTGTCTCAGGTACGAGATCTAGGAGTACTGCTAACCCCGGATCTAACTTTCCGGGATCATATAGTTAAGATTTGCAAGAAGGCGTACAGAAACCTGGGTTTCGTGCTGAGACAGTCGCAGGGATTTACTAACGTTACTACGCTCAGGGTGCTGTATGACGCTTTGGTAAGGAGTCATTTGGAACACAGTGCGGTGATTTGGGCTCCTCATGAAGCGAAATACAATGTCATGCTGGAGCGAGTTCAGAATAAATTTGCAAGACACTTGTATTTTAAACTTTATGGGGTTTACCCATTTTACCCGCTGATGTATCCTACACTGTTTGTACTAGGTATGGTGGGGTACAACGAACTCAGAGTGCGCCGAGACTTTACACTGGCGGCGTATGCGCTAAAGCTCCTGCGTGGAGTAGCTCATAACTCGGGTGTGCTTCGTCACCTGAAGCTGTGCGTGCCAGACCGGTACGTGTGGAGGCGGCGGCGGCCGCCACTGCTGGCCGTGCCTGCTGCCAAAACCAACCTGCTGTCAAAAACACCACTCACCCGCACAATACGGGTACTAAACGAAGTGCATGAGAGAATTGATATATTTTCGTGCAATCTGAGTGAATTCGCAAGAGTTTTGTTGAATTTTGTAAGCTATATTTAAATATTAATATTCTGTGTTATGTCTTATTTTATATTTTAGGATAATATTTTATAGCAATAAAAAAAAAAAAAAAAAAAAAAAAAAAGTTTAGTTTGATAGGTAATCTATATATGTAATTATGATAAGTTAGTCCTACATTATATAATTCTGTAGTCAGATGGTGTTTTTTGTTAGAGTTGTTGTTGTTGAATGTTTAGATTTTTAAATAATTATTATTATCAATCTTCAATTTATTTGTGTGTGTTTTAGATTATAGAATGTGTGTTTGGAAACCACTATTGTATTGGGTTTATCCTGTAATGATAGTGTGTAAGTTTAAATAAATAAATAATAATAATAAATATTTCCATCGATTTTACAGACCTTCTTTGAAATTACATTATTTGTTCGGACATTTCTAATTTTAGTCATCATCCCTATACTTACATTTTGAATTGGATAAACCAATTTATCGAATGATACCTAATACTCCGAATTTTCAAACGTAACTGACAGATATTCGTTAAAATGGCATTATCCTTCAAAAATGTACTACAACGTAATATATTTCTGTATTCCTAGGCCTTTATTTCAGAGCAGAATCAACAGCAACGTCACTTACTACCCGACCAAGACGCATAGACAACTATTTGCGAGTGACGTCACTACTGACAGCTTTCAAATGATCTTGGTCGGGCTAGTACTATAATAATGACGACAGTGCTATCGCTGGGCGGATCCATAGATTTGAAGTCATCAATCAAACAGCCCCTAAGCGTGCGTCCTCTAGAACTGAACATAGAACGATAATCACGACGGGCCGGCTTTCCACCTCGTATATCGTATGAGAACATTTTAGAAAAAAAAATAGATATATTTTTGGGGTTAAAAAAGTGTGTGCTGTTTTTTTTTGGCCGGTAGTGTAATTTCGTATCTTAGTTTTCTATAAGCGCCATTTTTGCGTTAGATACTTTTATAATTTAAAATTCCGGCGTACGCGGGTTGTATTTTGTTTAGGCGTTCTTCTTTCTTATACCGATATGTCTTATTATTCTAACTCTAATTTTCTCTAACTTAGTATGAAGCTTAATTTTATTTTCTTCTTCCATTTCACATTTCATTCAAAAAATCTAACAAAAAATGTTCTCATACAAAGTACGGCTAACCTATGTATTGATTGATGACGGATAACTATAAATAAGGCTTCGTTCACACTGTAACGCCGATGCCGTCGTGTTGCCTCCTCTATGCTCTGTTCTGATGACGCTATGACCTGTTGTTCTGTCGGTACCTTAATTTTATCGCGGTATAGTGTGTTAAGCAGACGGAGGCATCACGGCGGTAAGTATTGGTTTAAAGTTTATTTTTTGTGGTTATTGTCTTGTATGGGTGGATTGCATTTTGTGTATTTTTGGTGCGAAAAAATAAGTTAAGAACAAGGCATTTATTTGTGTAAATTACTGATGTATGCAGATTTGGAATAACAAAATCTTGTTAAATCTGTCAAGTTTTGACTAATAAGACACAATTACTACGTTACTCCCGGGAGTCTCGTGTGGATTTCTAAATTAAAAAAGGCTTAAAAAGGGAATGTTTAAAAACAGATTTGGCTTTTCTTTAGAAAAACTTTATCAATGAAGCCGGTTCATTTTTAACATCTGAATCTACACAAAATTCAGTCTACCCTTCCCACCATACCCCACAACTTAACCAACTACCCCCTCTCCCGCAGTCTGTGGCGCCAAGTACAAAACACGTCCGGGGCTCACGTACCACTTCACGCACACACACAAGGAGGCATCCGGCGGCTCGGGAGGCGCGGGAGCGAGCGACGGCGACTCGCGAGACTCGCGGCCCGGCGCGCACACACCCCCCGCGCTTCAGCCGCCGCTTGCGCAGCCCGCCACGGAGTACCAAGACAGTTATGTTACGTTCCTCAATAATCCTGCTGTTGGGGCTGGTGAGTTCCATTCTAGGTCTAAGTCCATTAGTGGTCATTTACCACCAGAAGGTTTGAGATATGTTATCCGATGGTGCATTCACACCGAAGTTACTTTTTGTGGAGCAACGTTTGCATATGGTGGTATCACACCGAAGTTACTTTTTGTGGAGCAACGTTTGCATATGGTGCATTCACACCGAAGTTACTTTTTGTGGAGCAACGTTTGCATATGGTGCATTCACACCGAAGTTACTTTTTGTGGAGCAACGTTTGCATATGGTGCATTCACACCGAAGTTACTTTTTGTGGAGCAACGTTTGCATATGGTGCATTCACACCGAAGTTACTTTTTGTGGAGCAACGTTTGCATATGGTGCATTCACACCGAAGTTACTTTTTGTGGAGCAACGTTTGCATATGGTGCATTCACACCGAAGTTACTTTTTGTGGAGCAACGTTTGCATATGGTGCATTCACACCGAGGTTTCCTTTTTGTGGAGCAACGTTTGTAAGCGTAAGGCCGGCCACATACATTCGGAATTCCGTTTCGAAATAAGTAAATCCATACAAAATCTCGCACAGACTACCATGCGGAATTTCGAATCGGGCAACTAGATTTTGAATGGATTTGAAATAAGCAGATCCATACAAAATCTCGCACAGACTACCATGCGGAATTTCGAATCGGGCAACTAGATTTTGAATGGATTTGAAATAAGCAAATCCATACAAAATCTCGCACAGACTACCATGCGGAATTTCGAATCGGGCAACTAGATTTTGAATGGATTTGAAATAAGCAAATCCATACAAAATCTCGCACAGACTACCATGCGGAATTTCGAATCGGGCAACTAGATTTTGAATGGATTTGCTGCTTTCGAAAAGGAATTTGACTGTATGTGGCTGGTTTTAGAGGGCAACACCGGATAATAAAAAGTTATTTATTAAACTTACTAAAACTTATACAGGGTGTAAGGGACAGCCCTCCGCAGACTGATAGGGTGAATTCAGTATATCATACTAAGATGACCGGTACATGAAATTATTTCAGGAACGCTATGGGAATCCAATAAACCTGATTTGTTTGTGTTTTTGTGCACAAATCGGAGCGTCTGTTATTGGTTAGGAGGGGTAGGTAATAGGTATGCGGTGAGTTCGATGAACTCTTTAACCTAGGTAGAAGGTGGACAGCTGATTTCACGCGTCGGTCGTTAGAGTATTTCAACATCCATTGCTGGTTTTTTTTTTGCCGTTTGTTTTTTACATAAATGGAGTGGTGCGTACACACTATGTATTATTATATTGAAATAAAGGAAAAGTAACTGAAAAACGATAAAAAAAATGAAAATTTTCCTGAGAAAATTTCCGGTGGAATATACTTCAGAATAAGGAGCTGAATGCACCCTGTTAGTTTGCGGAGGGCTGTCCCTTACACCCTGTATAAATTTAATGTTAATTAAGGCCGTTGCCCAGCAGTGGGACATTATGTCCCACTGCTGGCTGATTTAAAAAAATGGTATCATGTTGCAAAATGTTGCGTGTGGTTGGTTCGGTATGGATGCACCTTTACTGCAAAATAATAAAAAAAAACACACGGTAAGTGTTTGCACTATAATCCTGAGCACTAAAATACTGACAAACTCTATTAACGCGTATTTCATTCATAAATGTCATCCGGGGTTGCTCGTAGAGAGAGTTTAGCGCAGATCGACTACATTTTCGAAGGTTAGCGCATATGTGCATCGCTTTGTCTTAGCGCCAACTAAATAATTTGCTATTGCGCATACGCCAAACCAGACAATAAGGCCTATCTTCCAATGACTTCGCGAGGTACTTATAATTTTCTCGGGAATATTTTCAAAAACTAATTACGTAATTTTTTTAAATTCAAAAGTCTGTAATATTCGTAGCAATGAGTGATGCATGCACATTACAACTAGTATTCGTGTGAGTTTACAATTGTTTATAATTTCATGCAACACAAGTGTCCTGAGGGCAGCGTAAGTGGTGTTCATACATCATTATTTGACTACTATTTCTACTTTATTTTTATATTTTGTTCAAAAGAGGAATTATTTAGACCCATCGGAATAAACTCAATTTTTTTTTTGTAATAATTACGTTAAATTGTTTCGCGTAGTAAAAAACAGTGTTTGTAATGAATAGTTTTGTCTAAAAAACTTAACATTGGAAATATGCTCACACTCACACATAGCAAAATTCGATTTTATGATGTGCATGATTATTGTAAGTATTTTCACATGCACATTTAGCCAAATTCAATACAACGGTGTGCATTTACGTATTGTCACATGCACACTTAGCAAAAATGCTAAAGTGTGCTAACTTTCTACTTTGTCAAATTACTGTCACAATTTGGCTTAAATCATCTAGTATGATCTTAACTCAGCGATAATATCTGTGGAGCCTTTTCTAAATTACGTTACTCAATTCAGCGGCCTCTTCAGCAGTCTTCAAAATGTATATTGATGTTCCCAGGTTTATTTTCCTACCCTTATTCGATGTTAGGTGGTCAACTCCTAGGCCCACAGATATTTCCGCCATGCTATAACCCTGATTCTGTTTACCAGCCGGCCTCCAGGATACGCCAGCTCGGCGCGCCACGCCGCCTCCCGAGGGTTAGATACACATTTGTACCTTCATTTTCGTTTTAGTCTGTTCTCAAGTAACTTATCGCTACAGCTTACCTAGCATTGGCACTTATTAAGCGCAGGCCATACTGGGAGCGAAGCGATGCGAGGCTCATGTAGCTACCGCGTCTTTCATCCTTCGGTCCATAGTTCGCCGTGTGGCCTGCGCTTTATATGTCGTTTGACGTTTTATTTTGTAATCTTTTAACGCTTAGGGCTCTTATTCACTATGTCAAAACATGGAAGCAACGCAAACAATATAATTAAATGCACAGTGACAAAGTAAGGTTAAATTTTAAAGGCTTATAATAAAAGCATTTAAGAGACGCAAACTCCATAATTTATGTTATGACGTATCATAGCGAATCAGGGCCCATCATATCCTTGCCTAAAATACGTCGATCGATTGCTTTTGTAACGCTGGTGCGAACGCTCCCAATTTGTTTCCTATACTTGCGAAAAGATTAGAATGACATTGAAGACCATTGGGTACAGCTTCTACTCCTACCAACCTCCACACAAGCATCTTATCTCATCTTCTTTCTCCCTCTAGCCGGTCTACCAACCCCGCCAGTACGTCGGGCGACGCCACCGCCGCGGCCCGCTTCAGCGGATACATCGAGCTCAGATTCAGCGCATGTTCCGCTGTCAGCGGCTGTGCACGCGGCCGCGCCCTCTGCCCCCGTACCCTCGGCTTCCGCCACGCCTGAGGTCAAGGAGCCTGGCGATGCCATTAAGACTAAGGAGGTTAGTAGAATTTGAGGAGGCAGAGGAGTCTGTCATATTAGTTATTTATTTCATGTCTCATCATCCTAGCGTTTGATTGTGCCGTGATGTAACGGAATCAAACAGATTTTAGCAGACTGACGTTGGGAAAACCCTAAAAAAATTGCTTGTCATCACCTTAATAAAAGAAGAAGGATTAAAAGATTAAATATCTAGTTTCTTGTCCAGAGTTCCCCTTAATCTCTGCATCTATGCTTTAGAACGTGCATCTGGCTTTAAGTTTTAAAAAAATAGCCGAATCGCTGATAAGTTGTGCCTGTAGATTGTACATTTTTGTAATAACAAATAATTTATTACAAAAATGTATAAAAAAAAAATGTTCTAAAGACATTTTTTGTATTAGTTGAGTAACATCGAGACTTCTCCTTCTCGAATACTAGTAGAATTGTCATCAACACAGTGCTCTTTGGGCGTAGATTTTAATCTAACTGATACTCATTTATTTTCTAGGCGTCACCGTCACCCTACTGCGACTTCTGTCTCGGCGACGACCGCGAAAACAAGAAGACGGGCACTCCCGAAGAGTTAGTCAGCTGCTCCGACTGCGGCAGATCAGGTAAGAGGCGTGGCAGGCCTCCGCGCAACGGCCTCCCCAAGCCCACGTGCTACCACCTCGAGAACCGCGTGTGCGAACGCCATAGACATCTCAGAGACAGCATAAAACTCAATGGAGTCGTAGAGATTCTGAGCTCTATGTCATACTCGGCTGATGACTTTGATAACTTCGCTTCCCAAACGAAACTCCTCAATGATGAGTACGGACAGTACCCCGTCTCCCCACCCTCCCGTCAAAGCCCTACCTACGACAGTGAAGTCTACGTCACCCGTTCCAATAACATATAAATTCTGAGTTTCTGAGTATTATTTGTGTGTTTGTCTGTCACAAAAAAGTTCTGGGAATTTTTTTTGTCGGTCCTACCAAAGAGAATGTTTGTTAGTTTTAAATGTTACATTCCAGGTTTCATACTCTAATTTTCGAATGAAAAGACCTTTGATGCATATTTAGTAGTTTTAATGTTGTAATCATAATTATTAGAATAGTGGCATCACAATAAATATGTCAAAATATTTGTCTAAAGTATACTACGTCATATCCGAACATAAAAACTTAAGGTTGATGCGCCAGGGCAGCCCGCGAAATTTAAAATTTCTTACGTTTTTTATAATTTGTAGGTCAGTGTGAGCTTATATGTTGATTAAAATATGATTCGCGGCCGTAGCTAATATGGCTTTATAGAATTATAATCATTAGAATCAGCAATACAACTCCATAAGTTAGCATTTATCTCAAATCTAGCGATTTCATGAAATCATGAGGTTTGAGGTAAATGCTAACTTATGGAGTTGTATTGCTGGTTCTAATGATTATAATTCTGTAAAGCCATATTAACTACGGCCGCGAATCATATTTTAATCAACATACAAGCTTACACTGACCTACAAATTGCAAAAAACGTAAGAAATTTTGAATTTCGCGGGCTACCTTGTCGCTTTCGCCTTAAATATATCCCTATAATAATTCTATATCACATATCATTGTGATTTTTTTTATCTGTGTCAATGTTGCACTATGTGATCTTGGTGTTGGCATGTGAAAAACAACACTTGTGACGATGGATGCCAAATGATGAGATATTTTAAATTGTTGTCTGTTGTAATGTTTATACCTTAATGTTTTATATTATTTTTAGTGAGTACAAGTGCCTTATCAAAATTACATGATTTCGTGTGAGAAACTCTAGATCGTAGTGTTGCCAGTAGCCTCGCTATGAGAGCGAGATAATTTTTAAAGATTTATTTCAAATATTTGGGGTTATTTCAAATTCTGATATTTATGTTATTTTTGTTAAGAATAAATTTGACTTACATTATGTATACCCTATTTTACGATTAAAATATTCGCGTGACTTATAAAATTAATACTGAATTTGTTATCTCCTTTATTTTATTTTACACATATAAATTACATTTTAAATATTAGAATAAAAATAATTTAAAAAAATAATATAGTAAATATTGAATTTATTAATATAAAATTTAACGTATTTTCATTTGACAAGTTATACTTATAAAAAGCAATAATACTTAACAGTCGTAGTCTGGCAACACTACAGACAATTTAATTTAGTAATAGCTTCGCTTGATGCCAAATAATGGCGCTACTTGGACTAAAGTTCTGCAGTGGCGCCAATCGTTCAGATGTCCCTAGCTTTCTAGTCACGCTGCAACAAAGTCACTGCACGCGTTAATTTGTGCCCAACATATCTTGAGCCAAGATGGCGGCGGTATCCGCGAAGGCAAACGTCAAACGTACGTCTAATTGACATTTTGTATATCAAATTGACGCATGATGCTAGAAGATATTTATTTCTGTAAATTGGTTCTAAATACACTTTTATACGTCAAAATAAATTATATTTTAAAACTAGACGAGTTCGGTGTTTCCTATCCGACTACTCTGAGAAGAAAGACCGAAACAAACTCAAAGGTTGACTCGTTTTAAAGGCCAGACATAATCTTGGTCAGGCCATAACAGGAACATGCAGAATACTATCTGAGATGGTCTTTTCTGTGACCTGTTCAGTCATTGCACGCATTTGTCAGTAATCATGTAGCTCAACCCAGAACGTAAGAATAAGAACTTCATCATAATGTCGATCTGACATTTTTTTTTACGGTATTATTGGCGCAGTGGCTAAGCGACTGGCTTCTGTGCTACTTGTCGCGGGTTAGTCAGTGGTTCAGAGTCTGGGAGATTCCTGTTTGTTCTTGTATAAAGGTTTTATAAAAGAAACAGTACATTTAAATTCAAGATAAATTGGGCATAGAGATACAGTTACCCGACTACGCAAGTATAAATAGCGATAATTATGGATTTTATACAATGTTTTTAGCAATACAATATTTTCATTATGTTTTTTGTCACATGAAAGCGTGAAAGAAAACTTTTGTCTCTTTTTCGTCTATGATGCTGGGGTAAAATACCCGAAAATATGACTCGTCAAGTTTAAGAAAAAGTTTGGGCTTAGGGTGTGCGCGCAAGTGCTAGTCACCGCCTGAGGTATGTGAGCGGAGAGACGGGGGAGGTAGAAAAAGGTGAAGCTAACTCAGTTTGTCAATGGCGTCCTCCCTCGTCTCACCGCTCACATACCTCAGGCGGTGACCAGCACTTGCGCGCAAACTTTAGTAGAGCATCGTCTCACTTAAACCTTTATGACATACCCTTTCATAAGCTCGATGTGGAATATTTACGCTCTGGTACTTCAAATGACAATTTCTTAGGTGTGCTACACATTTGTTCGGGTCGGCATGATTCGGCACAGCTGCTAGCCGGGCGGCATGGTCGAATAAGTGTAGGTATATGTTCAGAGCACTGGTGGCCCAGTGGTAACGGCCGTGACTTACGATTTGTAGGTCGTGGGTTCGAAGCAGGTACTTTACTTTGTGTAAATTATTGCATCACCACTGCTCTCAAAACGGTGAAGGAAAACATCGTGATGTCCTAGAACCAAAAATTCGAAGATGTGACATCCGCAAACCCACACTGGGACCGCGTGGAAGATTACAGTCCATTCCCTCTCACATAGAGGTGGCCTGTGTCTCAGCAGTGGTAACATTATAGTCTGATGCTTATAAATGTTCGGGAAAAAACCGTTCGGCTTAGCTCAAATTGAGCCGAACCGAACATGATTCAGCGAGGGTACATGCCGAATAAAGTTTGCCGATCGGCACGAGCCGAATATGTATAGTAATTATGGCTTCGTGTCGGCTTTGTTGTTCAACAATTACTAATGCTGAATCGAATGTGTCGACCTGAAAAAATGTGTAACACCACTTATTGGTTTTTTAACTACATAGATTTCGTGCGTTTTCTCGGATCTTTAGATAATGAATTTTACATTGAATCGTCACTATAGTACTCGCGTTATGAACTGAGTCGTCGGGCCATAACTGTCAGTAGCAATAAGAAAGTGCAACGCCTTGCGTCTTATTGGTAGTTTGCTATAGTGTGCGCGCAAGTGCTAGAGACCGCCTGAGGTATGTGAGCGGCGAGACGGATAGGGAGTGATTGCCAAGATTGGCAGAATGAGTTAGCTTGGCCTTTGTCTACCTCCGGTCTTACCGGTCACATACCTCAGGCTCTGATTAGCATTTGCGATAAACTCCATAAGGGCGAGGGAGATAGACTAATAACTAAGATTTATGGCCCGACGACTCGTGTGGCTGACACTGGCTTGGCCACCATCAGGGATTTTACTTTTGATAACACAAAGATTTAGTCGCTAATTAGTCGCAAGTTTTCGCCAAGTCACAGATTTAGTCGGGTCTTAGTTTACAAGATATAATGAGTTCAATTTTTAAGTATAGACCAAGAGCTAGATCAAAGATTTTATCGTAAACTCTTCAATCTAGCTCTTGAACTATACTTAAAAATTGAACTCATTATATCTTCTAAACTAAGACCCGACTAAATCTGTGACTTGGCGAAAACTTGCGACTAAATCTGGGAGAAAACAGATCTTCGCTAGGTGGCCTAGTTTTTGAGATATAAATGTGGCCAAGCTGGGGAGACGCTCTCCAGATCGGCCACCTATGAACCCTTATAACTTTTGAACCAGTGACCGACAAATTCTGATATTTGGCGACAAATTTCGACTAATTAACGACTAAATCTTTGTGTTATCAAAAGTAAAATCCCTGATGGTGGCCCAGCCAGTGTCAGCCACACCGACGACTCGGTTCTTAACGCGGTGACTATAGTTTTTTTAAACAATGGAGTGAGGTTTGCAGTAAAAGTCTTGTACACACACTTTTTACTCATTCTTGTGTTCAAGAACTATTTAGTCTGGGTATAGTTCGCGTCACGTAAGTTTGCCGCTCAAATAACCAGGCTTTCGATGCGCATATCATCATTTGTAGCCTACTTCAGAGCGGAAAAGTTATTTGACGCGAGCTATACGACGTGTCGTTTTGCATCCTCGTCAAATTTCAGGGTGTGATACAGAACATCAAACCGAACAACTTTCTCCATGGGACCAACATCGTAATCGCGAAAAAATTTTTAACTTCCCATAGAAAACTTCAATACCTAGTCGATGCAAATGTATGGGACTGCTGATTATTTTTTCGTGATTACGATGTTGGTGCCATGGAGAAAGTTGTTCGGGTTGGTGGTCTATAACCACACCCTTAAATTTGATGAGGATGCAAAACGACACGTTTGTTTAATAGTGTCAAATAATAAATATCCTAAGCGTAGGCGGGTCAATAATTAGTAGCTTAATACATAAATGTTATATAACATTACATATAAATAGGAGCTTTTACGTGCCTTTTTATTACCATTTTTTTATATTAGGTATAGTAACCCAAAGATTTAAAACGATTAACTTGATGTTACTTTTAAATACGCTCTTTTTATTGTACTGTTACACAACCTTTGTACATATTTTTAAACATTAAATAAGGCCCAAATTATAATCGTTACAAATATATTTTCTCATGACCATAGATTTAAATATGTTTTTTTTTTAAAAGTATCTCTGCTTTTATTTATTTTTGATACATTATGTATCATTCGCATTGATCATCAAATATCATTCCTATAGTTTATAGAATGTTTTTGTTTTAATTTTTAAGAAAATTTTAATCGAAATTAGGTTTTTAGTTTTTTAGATATAAAATTTTATATTACGATATATTGACAATTTATTTTCTTTATTATTATATTTCGATATTAGTTATGAAATATATATAATTTATAGTTTAGTTAATTATTGTGGCGATGGAATCTGACATTATTAATTTGTTTGATCTTTTAACTGAAAATCGAAGGGTTCTGTACTTGAATGACATATTTTGGCCACATTTTCATGTCTGTGACTCCATATATTTCTTCTTCATAAACTTAAAACTCAAAGCATTTATTTCAATAGAATAATTTACAGGCACTTTTGAATTTTCAAAGAGTTGGTCAGTTGACTCAGAAAGTTGTTGCTACTTGCCCATTCCAAAACCTAGATTTCAATGGAAAAGAAGGGATAAGAAACTCCTCCTCCATAATTAACTGTAGTTTTGATTATTTATCATCACTACAGCTTCTTTGCAAGGGTACTTAGATTATTACCTACGTAGTTACGACAATACATCTCAAAACAAACGAACTAATAAAAATACTTGTGTAAAATTTAGAATAGATTCATATACTTTCATTTTGGCTATCCTGTAATTATACAGTGTTTACCGCTTCTATCTTCTTCTCTGGCTCTGTGAATATTTCTATACTACGAAATGTTCACAGGGCACAAAAACACCGTGCTACCTGCGGCCCCTAGCGGCCGTCGATACGTATCCGTCCTCTGTGACAATATTTATTACTATAATTAGCTCTTCTATTATTTTCATCTTATTTTCCAATCAATCAATATACTTTTCCCAACTATGTCGGGGTCGGCTTCCATTCTAACCGGATGCAGCTGAATGCCAGTATTTTACATGTATCCGACCTCTACATTCCATTTACTGGGTAACACGGTACCTTTTGGCAGGAATGGTTGTCACACTTTTGGGTTTCTGACGACCCGTAACGACTGTCAAAGATCTACGAATGACAGCAATTTCATCTTATTTTCCATGTTTGACGAATAGCTACATAGAAATGAAAGTGTGTCTAATAATAAGCCATTGTGTACAGACCGTGGCTTGATAATGGTACCTATGTACTTAACCTTGGTGCCGCGTATAAAGCCCTTAACGGAAGCGGAAAAGTAGGAAAGTAGTATAAGTTACCGTTTTATAAATAAAATATTATATTAATATTGTGTCTCGTCTCTTAGGTGCCTTAGTATGTGCAATTGTAACCTTTGATAGAGTTCGTATTTATTACTTATTGTGTCTGTATATGTAATTGGTTATACAGGATGGTTGTTTGAAAGAACTGTCAAAGTGAAGGAATTTGCTTGGTGGTTGTATTTTTCTTGTTAAGGATGATGCGCTAAGGTAGCCCGCGAAATTCAAAATTTCTCACGTTTTTTGAAATTTTCAGGTCAGTGTCAGGTTGTATGTTGATTAAAATTTTATTTGTGGCCGTAACTAGCATTGCTTTAAAGAATTATAATGCTGATTCTAATGATTATAATTCTGTAAAACCATATTAGTTACGGCCGCGAATCATATTTTAATCAACATACAACCTGACACTGACCTGCAAATTGCAAAAAACGTAAGAAATTTTGAATTTCGCGGGGTACCTTGGCGCTTTCGCCTTAAGAAGAGGATCTATATTCTCCATATTCGACTGAGACGAAGATTTTAAAAAGTTTTTGAAACAGTTTCTGAATTCAAAAGCATTAATTAACATTGGCTACTCCCGATTAGGTATGGGCGTTATTTCACGTCACTAGTTACAATAACTGGCTACGGGGCATGTAACCGAATAACTAGTTTCGAGTGAAACGATAAACATGTGATTTTTGTAACTAGTTACATTACAATGCAGTGACCGAATGAATGAGACGAAATCCCGAGCGGTGACACGAATTAATCCGAACTAGTTATGGGCGTGTAACCGAATAGCTAGTTTCGAGTGCAACTATAAACACGTGATTTTGTAAGTAGTTACATTACAATGCAGTGACCGAATGAATGAGACGAAATCCCGAGTGGTGACACGAATTAATCCGAACTAGTTATGGGCGTGTAACCGAATAGCTAGTTTCGAGTGCAACTATAAACACGTGATTTCGTAAGTAGTTACATTACAATGCAGTGACCGAGGAAGGAAAGATATCATTGATGGTTTATTTACCTACGTTTAGTTCAAATTAGTTCGCGCATGGTCGAGAATTATTGATTGCCTCATGCATGTTTTTGCAATACTTTGTTAAAACTCGTTAATTTTGTTATTTATGTAATTACATAGCCACAAAAACTAAACTTGTGACTTGTAACGTAAGTAATTACATTAGGTAGGTACAATGTTTTCGTTTTGTAAATAACTGTAATACTTCGATAGAATAACCATGTTGAATCACGGAACAGAATTTGAAAAATAACCAGTTACTAAAATCACGTGTTTTCAAAACTGGTGACGCCTTCGAAGTCACTAGTTACGTTACGTTTCGCGAAAATCACGTAACGACCCACACCTACTCCCGATATACAAAGTAACAGGGTAAGATCTACGAAGATTATTTCTAAAAAAAATCAAAATAAAATCATCTAGGCTAACTAGGCATCTAGGGTAACTTGGCTTAATTTTAATTCACCATCCTGTATAATCGTAAATATGATGTGGCTATGTCGGCGATATTTATATAAAATACACTCCCGTGCTCCTAAATCGAGCCACCGTGCATTTCCAATGTAAGTATAAAGACCTGAAACATAAAAACAATGACGAGTCAAAGAAAAAGTTTTTGCAGTTTTGAAGCCGATATACTGGCCGTCATTTTGGTGTCATTTTGAATTCACGACCATATAAAAAAAAGCCTAATTACTTATACAAAAAAACTGCAGGGTGGTTTCATTTAAGAGTCCGGGAGTGTATTAACATAAAAAATAAATAACCACTATGGATGAAATACATATTTAGTAATTTTACTAAAATATTGTATACTAATATTATAATCATTTTAAAGAACATTATATTATTTATTATTGTCAATTTTATGTGGGATTTTAAATGTGAAATGTCTGGAGTGTTTTTAATTAAATATCTCCATTTTTTTCAAGAGTTGTTGTGTTACGTGGTACTTCAAAGTGCCAGTTTATCACTGTTTGTAACATAGATGTTTATTGACTGTTACCAAATGTTGATTTCTCATATTTTATCTATCTCGGCAATATCTATTTATTTTATTTAAAAGTTTAATGCCTGCAGGGAAGTGCATAAATGCGGATACCCAAAGAATAAAATAAAAATCTAATGTTTCCGTTGTTGTTCCATATATTTCCTTTATTTTAGCGTAAGACCGAGAATTTTATAAAAATTTAAAACTTAATGTTTTTTTTATTTTATTTTTTTTTTGTAAAACATTGCTACTTTATCAGAATTAAATTGTATGAACTCGATTCTTAGTCGATTTTTATTTAGTCTAGCTGTGCTGAAGAATAGTGAATGTGCACTTCCCTTTAGACATTTTATTTTTTCTCTTCTAAATAAATTGTAAGTCATTAATTGTTCTAAGTGTTGTTTATTTACTTTTTATTTTTCACTATTGTTCGGCACATTATGTTTTTCCCCTATTCCATAATTATTTGCAATAAATAAAGAAAATTATATAAAATTGCGAAGGCGATTGAAGATTCGATAAGGTAAGAAAATACTATGTGCCTTACAATATGTGAATTTGTTTTATTTTTATGATGTTTATGAAGCTCTTCATTCCCAAAATTTACTTTATATTTCTTGGGAAAAAAAAACTTCTACACAGTATTGTTACTCTGGAAATCATGCAAAAGAATAACACCTCTAATATTTTCCGACATCCACGCGGGCGAAGCCGCTGGCAAAAGCAAGTACCTTATAAAATGTAAATGAAGAGCTTCCAATAACACTAAAATAATTTCTACATATATATTATCACACATAACTCCATGTCAAACGTACTTATATAGCTCTCCTTATGTGCAGGTCACCCCACATGTCTACAGTTCACAGTGAACATGATCGTGTCAGTGCGCAAGTACCGCTGGCAGTGCATCGAGTGTAAGTGCTGTTCTGTTTGCGGCACCAGTGATAATGATGTGAGTACAAATTTATTACTAGCTTTTCTCTCTTACTACCCGCAACTTCGCTCTCGTGCTCGATCCCAGAGGAACCAAATATTTCACCGGGATGAACCATAATCTATCTCTGCTAAAATCACGTCGATCCGTTGCTCCATTCAAACCAATAAACACACTTTCACTTTTACAATTTATGGGCCTTATTTATTTATTTATAGGTTCTTCAAGAATGAGTACACTATTACTTTACAATTTGTAAAAATCAAAATCAAAAGTCATTTATTCAAATTAGGCTGAGAATCAGCACTTTTTGAACGTCGAAATTACATAAGACAGTCCCCACAAAACGCCCGCCCTTCACCACTTCCTAGTGCTTTAGCTGGGAAGAAGAAGTAGCCGAACAAACTCCCCCAACTTGCGCTTGATTTGGTAGTGTTTTGAGGGATGAGTATTGTGTTAATGTTTTGTATTATGTGTGTGTGTTTTTTGAGTGTAACGATATGTCAGAGTAGCCCACATTATTCCCCTCCAGAGACCTGGTTAGGGGCGATAATAATCCGGGAATCGGACGTGTCGACCACTACGTGTTGTTTTTGGGAATTTCGCGGCGCGCTGTTCGGTTCGGTGTTCGTATTATCTCGGTAATTTTCGCTATGTTTGTAAGTGAGTAGAAACATGCGACGGTCGGCTGGCTGCGAAATAAGTGATCTGTTATTTAGAACCGTATTACTCAAGTTATAAGGTTTACGTTTTATTGACACCGCGGACTGCCTAGCACCGTGATGTTTTAAAGCATGACAGTAATGTTATGGTTGGTACGCCGGAGCCAACATTGCGCGCGCCATGATGCAAAACAGTTACATTACACGAAACAAATAGAAACATTGCTAGTAATAATAGTTCACATTCCATCCATCCCACTATTCAAAAAAACATTACTTAAATCGACTTTATGACTATGATAACAAAAACGAGTGTATTTCGGCGCATTGGCGATTGTTACATCACATCATAATATATCGCGCTATCTCGTGTAATGATGTATATCTTCTACAACGCGAGCATTTCATTTCAATAGCCATCTCTGTGATGCGTCATTTCGCGTCATGTTTGGAGTCATGGTGTAATGCAACATTCCTCGCTACGAAATGTAATGTCATATTACATCACTTTAAAACGCTCTGTTTTGCGCATGTCTACAGCATACATTCTAGACACCCTGGGGCTTTTTCGTATCATGCCGATTTGCACCCGCATCATATCGTTTCGTACAGTAGTACCCAACTGATATGGCTTACCGAGGTACCTGCGCAGAAGGTGAATTTTCAAAGCGCGGGAAATGCTGTTGACCAATCAGAACGCTCCACGCACCGTGTTTCTTTTTTCTGTACCGCTATTGGTCGGCAGCTGCCGCCATACTTGCGAGTGAGACGGAACTAACTGCTGCAGTGTATTATGAACCTTATAGCAGTGATCTAAGGTTGATTGTAAGTTTTAAGCATTTTCGTTAATCTGCGGGGCCATTCACGACGCGCCTTATTAGTTGGGTACCATTTGTACATACTTTTCCCGTCATGCATGCCACACGCACGCGGGTGCATCACACGGGATAAGCTCCCACATACGGGTAACCCACGTACATGGCCACAAACCAGCGTTCGATGAACTTACTTTCCTTATAGTCAACCAGCCATCCCGATAATCACCATCCACCTAGCCTTTACCCATCTATGTTAAGGTCAGCTTCCAATCTAACAGATGCAGTTTATATGTAGCGACTGCCATCATGTAATTTAATATTTTCTCTGTGGTTTTACAGGACCAGCTGTTGTTCTGCGACGACTGCGACCGCGGCTACCACATGTACTGCCTGGCGCCGCCGCTCGACACGCCGCCCGAGGGCTCCTGGTCGTGCGCGCTCTGCATCAAGGAGTTCCACACCAAGTGAGCTGAGGTAACTAGAGTGTTCTGGAAACGCGGTTATAGACAGCAGATTTGGTATCCGTCCAGCACGGGATGATTTCTTAATAAAACCGGCCAAGTGCGTGTTGGACCACGCACAATGAAGGATTCCGTAGTTGGGATGAATTTATCCCAAGAACAAACTTAACACTGTAGTTGAAAAACATGGTCTCCATACATTCCAACTACAAATGTAAGTTGGTTGACTATTACTCGTAAACTTGAAAAGCCTACTTAGCTGTGATAGTTTTCCTTTTAACTTCGTTATACAGGATAATTTTTTAAGCAGTGCGCAAATTTTCACAGGGTGTTCTACCCATGAATATGAACAACTTTTACTATGAGACCAAAACTGAAATCGCGAAAAAAAATCAGCTGCTCCCTACATTTTGACGAGTGGTGTAGATAAATGTACTGAACAGCTGATTTTTTTTTTGCGATTTCAGGTTTGGTTCCATAGTAAAAGTTGTTCATATTCATGGGTAGAACACCCTGTGAAAATTTGCGGACTGCTTAAAAAATTATCCTGTATATACTACCACCGTGAACATTTTTTAATAATTCACTTGATATGTCATAGTGGCCAAAGTAGTTGGTTGCTCCATGTAAAATACTGGTATTCAGCTGCATCCGGTTAGACTGGAAGCCGACCACAACATAGTTGGGAAAAGGCTAGGCAGATTGATTGAGTGGCCAAAGTAGTACACACTAAAAATTTCAAGTGTCTATTATACCTATTGCGGTTGAAAGGATACAGACGGAGGGACAGCGGAGCCTTAATCGGGTCCCGTTGGCACCCCTTAGATACCGAACCTTAAAATTAATGTTTTTTTGTAACTAACCTATATCTTTTTCCTTTCTTTTCAGATTGCAAACAAGGAAGGCCGTGAGAGAAGATAGCTAGGTAGACGAGATAATGAATTATAGCGGCAGTCAGGTTATAGGGTACAAGCACGTGATCAGATAGTGTTGCTGTAAGTTAGTGGGACTGTAAACAGTGTTGCCATAGTTTAGTGAGATTCTGCGCGGGAGACGGCGGTGTGACCAATGTTTTTTTTTTGAAGAATTTTTTTTTTCATGTAGATTGAATATTATTATTTTGAATAGTGTGAAGGCCTAACGTAGATTTTATATTTTTTTTTTTTGAAAATGTTGTCAAACTTAACGCTCAACATTTGGGGCTCGATAGTGAATATTATTTTAATTATTTTTACTAAATATTGTTAATACACGATGTCCGAAGAAGTATTATCGCGCAAATTGCTTATTTACATAGAGCTATGAAATATGAAATGACGCGCCCTCTACTTAAATTTGTATCCGTACACTACGGTAAGTGCGGTAGTGGGTCATTTCAGAGTGGACAAGCTCTAC
Organism: Cosmia trapezina; assembly: GCA_905163495.3. Taxonomy (NCBI): domain Eukaryota; kingdom Metazoa; phylum Arthropoda; class Insecta; order Lepidoptera; family Noctuidae; genus Cosmia; species Cosmia trapezina. The sequence goes on along the minus strand of LR991040.1, from coordinate 13,956,148 downwards.
CTATATTTATATGTATAAAAATTGAATCCCTATATCCCTTGGTCACGCCATAACTTGAGAACGACTTGTAAAGTCGATTTCATTCTTCTTTTTTTTAAGTTTTCTAATACTTTGTAGAAGGTTCTTACAGAAAGAAAAATTAAGAAAATTGCGCAGTTAATTGGAAAATTTCAGAAAACTTAACAACTATTTTAACTTCGCGCGTTTACATTAGAATACTCATAGCTAAGACAGGACAACGTCTGTCGGGTCAGCTAATTTTCTAATAATAATAATAATCGTCGTTTCCCGCGACAACTCTTTATCGTATCGCATCTTGAGTCACTGCGTTAGCGCTCTTTCTACCTCTACCGGTGCTTGCTTTAGTATTTTTTAATTTATTTACCTTCTTACACTTAGGCAGGGTTGATGAATTACGTACGGAACCCGGAAGTAAACTTGACGCATTGAGCACTCGAAAGAGACTGTCATAGGCACAGAGCACGGGATCGCCGCGCCGGTAGCGTCTAGACGCGGCAGTACCTACTATAGTGTGCGCGCAAGTGCTCGTCACCGCCTGAGGTATGTGAGTGGTGAAACGGGGAAGGTAGACAAACGTCAAGCTATGTCAAGCATGTGAGGTTTTTCAATCGCGTCCTCCACCGTATTACAGGTCACATACCTCAGGCGGTGAGTAGCACTTGCGCGCATACTATAATAAAATGTTATTCACCGCGCCAAAAGTGTGTTGTGCGCAGTACTTCTGTCACGGAATCCCTTCAAAGCCGTCAGTTTCTATACAATGTGGCGGCATCTACATCGCCACATACGAACTACGCATCACACTGACGTCACGCAAAATCCTGCATCGCGCAAGCCAAGTTTACCACGCGACAAGCATTTATATACAACGTCCCGACGTCAATTGTCGGGCAGTAGCCCACCAGATACAACACCCGTCTGGACCGGGTCCTCCATTGTCTATGGAGGATGAGTGAACTTTATACTCTGTTCCTCTTACCTCTATAACGCCATTAGTGTCTTAATGCGAGGAAACAGTGACGCGCTTTGTTTGTATGGGAAGTGTTGAAGAAGCGAGGCGTATTCTTGCTCTGTGGTCATAGGTATGATATGAGTGACTGAACTTTTGCTGGAATTATTTTACAAGGGAATTTAAATAGTATTGCTAACCAAATGAAGATCAAAATCGCGTAATCGTTAACGGTTTTGAGATCTACGTACTCCTATTTCGTTCTATGTTTTGGCAATACGGTGTAAATTCACTTGTGAAAAGGGCGTATGTGACTAAAAAGCTGTTTCTATGAAAAATAAAAGCGATTGCTTTACCATATTTTTAGTTTGTCCCATTATTCTTATGACTATTAAATTGCTCATCTTTGGGCATATATTTTGTACATAATCTTTTATGTTTTTTTTTCTGTGGTGGAAACCCTTTAAAAGTTTAGGTTGTGTTATTTTAAAAGAAAGTCGGATTGTGAGCCGTCTTTCATTTTTCCTTCCCATTTTTTTTTATATTGTACATTTTTATTTGTATTTTTACAATCTTAAATTGACAAGTCGGCTTTATAGGGCAAAAAATAATTTGTCATAATTAATCGATTTATGGATCAAATAATTTAAATGAGACATCGAATCAAATCTTCCAGATTTTATAAATATTTTTAATAAAAGTAACTTTATTTTTTTTTAAATGCGTAATTTTTCAACCCTCCATTTTCTGTAGACGTTATTCGAACCGATCAAACTTTCCAGTCTCGTATCATCTTATAACTAAGCTACTATGGTTCTTATTAAGATTAAACACTAAAATCATAATGTAAATGTTAACTGTAAAATCGCGGGCGAATCCAGTCATTATACGTAATAATCTAATAATTGTTCGTGTATAGGTATTCACCTTTGAGAGTGTCCATTTCTAGTAGTTTTTTCGTGTTACTGGCTTATGATATCCGGAATTTCGGGACGGATCTTAAGATCCGTGTTACGGGACTTTGGAAATACGCGTTCCGGAAATTTTATCCGTGATTCCGGATGTCTGGCTGCCCTAAAGGAGTTGTGAAAAATTGACAAAAAGAAACCTTTTTTTTTTAATTTACTCTAAAAACATGTAAAATATTATGAATCCTATTGATTATTTTCATCATCATTGTCGACCCCATCACCGTTTACAGTGTGATAGTTGGATAGTAGTTTCTTGCCCGTTCTTCTCCATAGGTACTATCGACAAAACGGACGCCTTTACACCTTAAAGTTGCTTTGTGTATACACTGATTCATTGAGGAAACCCTGACCCTATGGTCCTTTGTTTTACTTTGTTATAAATACAATTGTATCTTGCAAGCAACATTGTTTCAAAATTGGAAGGGCCTGGTGTTTGTCGATAGTACCTACTACGCTTTGGAATGGGCAACTAGCTTCATCTTTCTGACTGACCGACCCCTTGACAATTCAAAAGTGCCTGTAATGGGTTTATTTGAAATAATTGCTTTGAGTTTGTGGTAAGAAACAATACTCGTAGATTCGTTAATAAATCAATTGTTCACAACTCTAATTTGACACTAGTTTCACTGTGCTTCGATCGCTGTCTGCATTTAGTGTACCGTGGTACCAAACGGTACCGGGTCGGATATCTGTTAAAATATAAGTACATTAGTGTGTATCATGTATGTTTAAGATAAACTACGGTTAACGCAATGTGTGACATTGTTAAACAAAAGATAGAGTCGGAGTTCTATGGGCACGATAGTTTAAAAACTTGCTTAGGTTAACGTAGATACCATTTCGCATATTTTTGAGTTTGCATCAGCAACTTACTGTCCCTTACAAGTGCAAGTCCTTAAAAGTGCTATTTACTAGAGCGAGAAGGCGAATCGAATACGCGAAAGCGGTGCGTAAGAGTGTACAATGCGTCTTGCTCTAACGAATAACGCCTCATGCCCGTTTTCACTAACAATAAGCTACATCTAAATAGATGCCTAAATAAAAGTTCGCTTTTGGATTTTCAACGCTCGGTACAGCGCTGAAAGTTGAAAATCTAATAGCGCGCTTTTTAAAAGGCATTAGGCGTCGCCTGTGTTAGTAATGTAGTTATAATAAACGGACATAAGTGACAGAAAGAGATACAAGATACAGAAAAATGTTGGGTAGTGTACAGTAGCCACGAAACCAGTTGGATGACAAGTGGGGATACGCAGTACGGTATCGGATTCCGTACTGCGTATCCCCCACTTTATTTGCCTTTACTTGCATGACGGAAGACTACAGGAAGGTTTTGATGTGTCATCACAACACAGTGAGAAAACTCGCTAAGTAGTGTTTCATAATACTTACTACTCTTGATAACAATAAAATATTTCATTACATTTACCTAATATTTTACAGTCTATTTAGATACCATTTGAAATAATATTAGCCATATAAATAAACCTTATTTACAGTCCGTTCAACCGATTTTGACTTCTATTCCGTATGTATAAGGATAACATTAAAAGCAAAAAAATGGTTACAATACCAACTGTTTACTGCACCTGCCGTTTCTCATGCCACCAACGCAATAGAAGTCAAAATCGCTTGAACGGACTGTAAAAAAGGTTTATTTAAATGTTTATTCTTATTTCAAATGCGAGGTCTGGCGAATCGTATCCTTAGAACTTCTGCTTTTTAGTTACGATGCAAGATTGGGTGATAATGTCGTTACTGTTAATAATAATAATAGCAGCCTATTACTGCTCCACTGCAGGCAAAGGCCTCTTCTCATACAGAGAAGGCGCGAACATTGATCACCATGCTCAAGACGGGACTAAAAAAAAAAGAATAGTGAATAAACAAAAAAGCGCTCTTGGGGCAGTTGGGTTAAAAATAGAGGAGACGTTTTTTGCACTTTGCAGGTCAGTGTCAGGTTGTATGTTGATTATAATGTGATTCGCGGCCGTAACTAACATGGCTTTACAGAATTATAATCATTAGAATCAACAATACAACTCCATAAGTCAGAATTGACCTCAAATCTAGCGATTTCATGAAATCATAAGGTTTGAGGTAAACACTAACTTATGGAGTTGTATTGCAGATTGTCATGATTATAATTCTGTAAAGCCATGTTAGTTACGGCCGCGACTCATATTTTAATCAACGTACAACCTGACACTGACCTGCAAATTGCAAAAAACGTAAGAAAATTTGAATTTCGCGGGCTGCCTTAGCGCATCCACCTTAATCGCTTTTCTGCGTGTCTTATGTTTTCGCAACGAAAAAGAGTATTGTTGATGCGGATTTTTATTTTTTGTCTGTAAACTTTTGTTGACTATCCCTAATAATTTTAGCGTTTTTTGCTCTTGAAACTTTTAAGTACTGAAGAAGTGTATGGAGTTTCTAAGTTTTGAAAAAGTAGAAAAAAAAGTTTTTCTTTTAAACTATGACATTGATGAGCAGTGGTGGCCCAGTGGTAACAGCACCGACTTACGAGTTGTAGGTCGTAAGTTCGAACTCAGGCAGGCGCGAATAATTTATTTCATCACCAGTGCTCTCAAAACGGTGAAGGTAACCGCCATGTCCTAAAACCAAAAATTCGAAGACTTGTGACATCTACCAACAAGCACTGAGCCCGCGAGTATGAGTTTCTAAGTTTTGAAAAAGTAGAAAAAAAAAGGTTTTTCTTTTAAAACTATGACAATGATGAGCAGTGGTTGCCCAGTGGTAACGGCACCGACTTACGAGTTCGAACGCAGGCAGGCGCATTACTTTGAGTAATTTATTTCATCACTATTGCTCTCAAAACGGTGAAGGTAACCGACACCTACCAACCTGCACTGGCCCCGCGTGGTGGATTACGGCCCACTCCCTCCCAGTCCCAGCAGTGGGAACGGTATAGGCTGATCATGCTAAATGACATTATCATTCAATGGCGAATCGTAACGGATCACTTTTATTTTTGTACTAATCCCGAACATTATGCAACACATGATTGGCGATATCCACAAGCATTCCAATTTTGATAGTCGTGGAGTTCATTTGTCGTATCTGTAATGTTAGTGGGCATTCAGTTTGTGTGGCAGTACTGGTGAAACCATTTGGGAAGAGAAGACGTAAGATTTGTATTAAAGTTGGTATAAATTCTCACGCAAACTGAAGTCGAGGCCGAGATCTGTAAACGTTACTTAGTTCGTATTTTGGCTAAGCGTTATTCCTGTCACTTTCACACAGCTGTTAAATTACTAGTGCAAGGTAGAGATGAGGGCATGGTCTAAAGCGCCCTTTACACAATACAAACTTAGCACGCTAGCTCATCTAGCGCTCTATAAATTGGAGAATGTAATGGGCGCTTAAGCCGAAGCAAGTACAAAGTACATGTAACATTTATAGTTCTCGGCCTGAGATCTATAGAGCGAACTTTCTCTATACCTGCTCAAGTTAAGTACGTTAGAGTTTCGTATGAAAATTTACCGGTTCATACGAATATAAACATTAACTTTATAAGGATAAGGTTAATTTTCGTATGAAACGATACTGTGCTTAGCTTGAGTATACTAATATTCTCTCTATAGATGTTAGCCTATGTGTCCACCCCCTTATGTACTAACTAATGGATTTATGTTTAAATGTGTGAGTAATTTTACCAGATTTACGTGATTTTATTAAATTCGCGTAAAAATAAGAAGTCGGAAATGAATACAAAATCGCACAAATTGTTTACGAACAAATATTATTTTAATTTATGTAAGTTAATTTAGCGCAAAATTATAGACAATGTTTTTTTGACAAGTTTACTGTTGACGTAATTTTCTTTTTATTGGCCACAGTAAAAGAAATGTCGATAACTTTGGAAAAAGCTACTAACATTTAACTAGATAACTACCACAAAGTGCAAAGTTTGACGGCTCACCTTGCTGCGTTGGCGTCACCGCATGACGCTGGTAGAATAGTCGACATATTCTGCCAGCGTCAAGTGGTGACGGCTCATTTTCAAAGAAAAAAAAAACTGCAAAACTTTTAACGTACTGAAACACTAATTACTTCAACATTTTTGTTTGTGTAGACATATAAAAAATACACTCCTATACTATAGAGGATTTTTTTTAAATCACCTATACTATGAGGGTGATTTTTTCAAGCCGGTTTGAGTACATTCTACACTAAAATTTAAGGTCGGCGATTTTCTCTGTAACATGAAATTAACACTGGCTCTAAAAAAAAATCACTACATATTTTGATGTCTCTTGATACAAACACATTTTTAATCATAAAACCGCGTATGTCTGGTAAAATTTAAAGTTAGAGTAAAGTAAAATTGTCGTAAGTAAAGCTGTGATCAGATTAGGAGGTTGTGATGGGATAAGTGTGGGTTTACAAGGATTTTTTAATAAAAAAAATATGCTTTTTATTTTTTAAGGTTAGTAACTTAGCGCAAGTACCGAATTTTTGCTTTAATGTAACGAACAAGATTATTATTCCTGCCAGCTTGAACGAATCTTTGATCGTGCAGCCGATGTTCACACCGACGTTTAAGGTGCTCTTTTGCAACTGCAAACCGCAGCGGTAACGTCGCTCAGTGGTCGCTACCTCCCCGATAGGGGGCGCTGTAGGCGCGTTATGGGCTTGGCCTTTAAAGTAACGCGGTATAATACGGGCACGGTCGTTGAGAGGCCATGCGGGCCCGGCCTGGGGCAAATGCGGCGCTAGCGCAACTTGTCCTGACTGTTGTGTTGTTGTGTCTGTTGTTGTTGTATGATAGACGGCGAAATTGCCGCCTGATACCATTTTCCGCTGTGGTTTGCGGTCGCATTCGTAAGAGCACCTTTAAGGTAAGCGTCCACAGCTCAGTATTGTACGAATCGAGTGCGACCACTGATCCGCATCGGACGGACCGCAAGCATCGGCCCGTTGGTAATGCCGACGCCAATCCGTCCGATGCGTACGATGCAGAACTGTACGCTTACCTTAATTGCACAGTTTGATGTGGGTACTCAAAACCAGCTCTTGTAATCGTTGCTACTGTGTGACAGGCGGACACACTCGATCGTGATAGATGCCTCATTGCCTGTTCTTTCCAATAATAATTTAGGATCGCTCCAGTGAGCCTAGTGTCGACTTTTTATAGCTATTCGATCGCGTTAACGTTCACTAAAGCTTTGCTTTCAGAAAGCGGTGAACGGTTACATAACGACTGTCCAAATACAGAGCGTCTTTTGACATACTGGTGAAAATGACAGATTTTCATGACGGCCGTTAAAATATGACGTAACAGTTTTCCTAGGAAGCCGTAGCTTTACGTCAACGGGGAAGGCAACTTTCAAAATGGGGCTGTCGTAGCTAATACAAGGCGTGAGGTGGTTTTATTTTTGCGAAAATGACGCGTTGTTGTGTTCCTAAATACTCCGAAATTGGAGGCCACCATTTCCCGATAGACCATAAAATTAGAAAATTGTGGATTAAAACTACTCGTAAATATTAAAAAAAAAATTAAACAGTTCGAAATATTTTGAAAAATGAGACGACACTTTCTATGTCAAATATTGAAATAACCGAAAATATCAAATGGTGAAATAAAACCAAACTCATGATGAATGAACGAAATGTCAAATTTATTATAGGCCATAGGTACCTAGCTATGATCACGCCATCTACAATTAACTTTGCCCGACCTTCCCCATTTTTATTTATGGAATAACTGTTTCCCATTACTGATCATCCACTTCAATTTGTAGACGGTATTCTGCGCTATGGTGTAGGTACAAATTGAAGTGTACATTAACGCGATCGAATCCTATATTTAACATGCACTAGGAACTTGTCGAAATTGGATTAGGATTTGATTATTTTTATGATATTGAGTACGACATTTTTTTTGTTATTTTTTATACTGAAGCCAATTATTGCGATCATGACTCACCTATAAAGGCTCGAAATGTTAATTAACATACTTAATCTTTATATTAGGTAATAGTTTAAACTAATTTAATTCTAGTGACTGAGTATTTACATACGGTACTTTTAATTAGGTACTTTAGCCGTTTTTTTTTACAATTATAGTGACTACTTCTATAACCAATTTCGATACGACATTGCTTTCCGATTAACACTACTGAATTTGTTAGATTATATTGTAAATTAAGGTTTCCATCCTGTAATATTGTGTCATAACTATTTGTGGTGACGTAACTGATATAAATTGAAAAGAAATGTATTTTATTTGTTTTATTTATAAAACCCTTGGCCTGTAACACTACGCGATTTTACTGCCGCTACACCTGGAAGTGCCCACGCAGCTATCCGGCGTGTCACAAATGCGGAAAAACATGTAAAATAATAACAACCTTCGTCAGTTGTAATAAGTCATAATTTTGTCTATAAGCCCCGCACGTTGATATTGCGATGGAACGTCATCCACCGCAAAAAAGTACAGTTAACAAAAAGAAGAAGAGAGGTTATTGTATTCTCAACATATATTTATAGGTAAGCATTTAATTATAAATATTTTCTACTAAAGTACCTACTAATTTTAGAAAAGTGAAAGAAGTCTTGAACTGACAATTCGACTACGTCATGGCCGCCAACAACATCAACTTGTAAACAACAAATTCAACTTTGACGAAAAGCTTATTTTGTTGTTCATACAAAATTAAGACTGATTGCAACCCGGCCCGATGAAGGTGGTTATTATTTTACATTTATTCCGTATAATTGTGACACTCCTTGTGAGGAGCTCCTCAAGGATCGGTGCTTGGATCAGCCCTGTACACGATATACACAGCTGATTTACCGATTACACCTGGCAACTTTTGCTTTCCAAAGCGAGCTTCCGACACACTCCAAACTGCTCTTACAAAGTGCATAATTGGCTGCAAGACTGGAAAATCAATGCAAGTGCTACTAAATCAGTGCAAATAACATTCACCCTTCGCCAAGGCGACTGTCCATCTGTTAAACTTGGTGACAGTACTCTGCCGCAAAGTGACCGTGTCAAGTACCTCGGATTGCACTTTGATCGCCGCTTAACATGGAAATGGCACATTAAAGCCAAAAGAGATGAGACTTCAATCAGACACAGAAACCTCTATTGGATGTTGGGACGAAACTCTAGACAAGAAACTTCTGATATATCAAACAATACTAAAAACCAGTCTGGATGTATGGTATACAGTTGTGGGGCACCGCAAAAGACTCCAATATTAATAGCATACAAAGAGCACAACACAAGATACTGAGGTCAATAGCAAATGTGCCATGGTATGTCACCAATGCCGAACTGCACCAAAATCTGTCAATCAAAACAGTTAAGGAGGAAATACGTGATGCCTCAGCAAAATATAAGAAACGGCTGATAAATCATCCCAATGAACTGGCACGCCAGTTGACCATCCAAGAATATGTCAACCAGCTCAAACGACGTATGATGTTCTAGAGCTTTAAAATCGACAGTAGCACGAGGCTACTACAAATGAGTAGGTATTCTCGATAGAGAGTACACTGCATGCGCACATTCGATAACATCACATCTGCTCATAGTCCCAGGGACTGATCGCCGATATTACAAGAACAAAAAAAAAAAATTGTGACACTCGCCGGACTCGCTGAGTGGGCACACTTCAACTTGTTTTGTCTGGCACCAGGACACCAAAAAAAAACTACATAAATTCTAAGTATGAGAAGCAACCTAAAATAATAGTACCTACCTAGGTATTTGTACAAATTGTTAACTACCTACAAAGGTTCGGTCAACTTTAGTAACGCTGCCGCGCTGTACTAGTATTATTTCACTTTGCTTCTACACATATCGACATATCGTCGCTAATCTAAGTGACTAGAAAATTTTACAGGGCAACCTATTTTTCTTGTAAACTATGAATATATCGGTCTCGATTTTTGCATTATCATGGAGACCGTAAGGCATAGGTACAGATCCGGCGATTAGACAGATCGATTCCATTTGGAAAATGTATCAAATTACTATAGTTAGGTCGGTTATCGGCTTAGTCCAAAATGTCAGATACGTCAGTTAGTTAAATTAGCGACGATATATGGCATGTACCTTCATATTCATCAGTTCAATGCTGCTGCAAGCGCCACATAAGGCCAATAGCTGATGCTCTCTTGTATAATATCTATACAAACCTAATTACAGTTTAACAACCACACGGGTCGATCCATCGCTCCATGTAAAATACGGTATTCAGCTACATCCGGTTAGACTGGAAGCCGACCCCGACATAGGAAAAGGATAGGCAGATTGATAAACTTATGCTTAAAAACCGGTCAAGAGCGAGTTGGACTTCCGCACCGAGGGTTCCGTTCCGATTTCTGGGAAAGTGTGCTATTTAGAGACATCGTTTTATTTTTCCTGTAATCTTTACATAAACTTCTATCACATATAATAATTTCAGATTTTTCTCTTTGCAAACTTTGGAAATAGGGGGGGGGGGGGCATGGTATTTTTTCTTACATTTTTCATCAAATGTTGAAAACTATGCGGGCTAAAAAAAAAATAAAAAAATGTTTGAGAATGTGCAAACAGCGCTCCTTCAATGATATGCCACATGCCCTAGTAGCCCCACTTTGAATTTTTAAAATGTCTTTCAGTCCCTGTTGCAAAAGAAATGTGCTTAAATATTTTTATTTCTTTCATAATTGCAAATCTAAAACTGTTCCAAATTTCAAGTTGATAGCATTAGTACCTACCTAGTTCTTGAGATATCCAGCTGTGACAGACAGACAGACAGACTGAGTCGCACCATAAGGTTTTCTTTTTACCATTTTGGCACGGAACCCTAAAAAGGCCAAAGAGTTTTTAATACCTAGTTACTGTATTTAAAATAACCCTTGTCTTTGAAAGATTGCGGTCTCCGTTTAAAAGGTAGTTAAAAGGTAATAATAGAAATAAGGATGGAAATGGTAAGGACTAGAAATAGGGACCATTTAGTTCAACCAGATTTCAGACTAGCTAAAGTAGACTCATCCTTCATGGGGTACTGTTTAAAATGTTATAAGAAAATACCTCCGCACATACTCCAGTTAAATGAAACGAAATTTAAATCATGCTAAAACGCACACTATGCAGCCAGGCATATTATAAGTTGGGAGATTACATTGCTGACAAAAATGCTTGGCCTTTTGCTGGTCCTGCTCCACAAGGACGCTTAAACTAATTGATTAGCATTCGAAAATATTGTGGAGTTGCTGAAGATTAAGAAGAGAGAAAATTTTCTTTGCCTTGTTTAAATTCAATCTCTTAGTATTGTATAATTGCATAGCACATGTGTGAGCACTATATAGCTAATATAAAGCTACCTTTTACTGGGTTCGTCTTTCATTGACTTGAATGTGCCCTGGCGGTTGAGAGTATGTCATGCTCACTCAAATGTCTCGCTGGTGGTGGCGTGTATGTTGGATCATTAAGTTCCCTTCAAAATGGTTGAGCTAATTGGTGCTGATCCATGCGTCAGTGTTCGTGAACGGGCGCCGTCAGTTGGGACTGGTCGTCTCTTAGCTGCCACGGCTTAAAAAACCAGCCAATAGCCCTGCTCAGAACCAGCAGGGCTATTGGCTATCTTAGCCCTACAGGTCGTAAGACGAATAAAACACGATGCAAAAAGGCTGCTACAATAAGCTCATTTCGGAGGGACTATCTTCAAAACTTGCGGGTACGAAGGCTTCTAAAGTGATAACGTGGTGCCCCAAGTGTAAAATAGTACTCTGCCGTCCATGTTATAATACATTACATTGATTTAAACAACAATGCCTACAAAAAAAAAATGGTTTTATTTTACCCTCTTCTTTTAGGCGAGCCTAGCAACATTTTACGGCGGCTCTTTTTAATTTTCGGTAGCCTTGTTATCTAACCATACGTCCATGAGTCTTTTTCCTCATATTGATACGTCCGGTCAAATAAAAAATATCAAATTTACTTTTGGATTATGACTCCAACTTAAGTAGTCATGGACATATGAGTTTGGTACAAATATGACTCCTTTGGAGTCATTGGACAGTGAACGTGTTAAAACGTTCTAAAAAAAGTCTGCGGTAACATATTTCTATCTTTTAACATTACGCTAGCACCATTAGGAGTCGAGAAAAAAGAAAAAGTCAGAAAGAACTGAAGTAAGTAATAGCACGGGCAGGCGATGCGACGCGACGGGATGGGTCGGTCGGGGGAACAAGAAATTTCACGCAGACGAAGTCGCGGGAAGAAAAAAAAACCGGCCAAGTGCGTGTCGGACCACGCACAATGAGGGTTCCGTAGTTGAAAAGAATTTATCCCAAAGACAAACTTAACATTGTGTTGAAAAACATGTTCACACATACACATATACGTTACGGACAATGGTCCAACTGCATATTTAAGTTTGTATTCGCAAAAAAGGATTCATAAAAATAACATCATGCCTTGTTTCCCCGAAGGCTTGGGCAGAGGTGTACATATACACTCACATTTTGCCAGAAAAAAAAACTAAAAGCTATTTTTTTATGTGATAAAATTACAAATAATCAATTTTCGGACTTTTTCCTTTATTTGTGCTGTGAGACCTTGCTTCTTACCAAACATGATTCTATGTCAACGGGAAGTACCCTATAGGTTTTGATTTACTTGCGAGTATCAAAATATGTCGCATAATGCCCGTATTTTTTATTGCGTTGATTTAGAAGCTTGATTTTTTTAGGACTATAAGGGACTATAGATTTACGTATGTAATATTAATTTCAAATTATGTCATTTGTCAAGGCCCTTTTTATCAGGAACGCTTGGAGTTATCTCCACGCGTTCCTGAGAAAAAGGGCCTTGACAAATAACATAATTGAAAGTATTTTTTATGTGATAAAATTATAAATTACCAATTTTGGGACTTTTTCCATTACTTGTGCTGTAAGACCTTGCTTCTTGCCAAATTTCATGGTTCTAGGTCAACGAGAAGTACCCTATAGGTTTTGATTTACTTGCGAGTATCAAAATATGTAGCATAAATGGCCGTATTTTTTTTTGCGTTGATTTAGAAGCTTGATTTTATAGAGCTCTAAGGGACCATAGATTTATGTATTCAACTTGATACTTCTACGCGTTCCTGAGAAAAAGGGCCTTGACCGATGACATACTTGAAAGTATTTTTTTATATGACAAAATTACAAATTACCAATTTTCAGACTTTTTCCATTATTTGTGCTGGAAGACCTTGCTTTTTGCCAAATTTCATGGTTCTAGGTCAACGGGAAGTAGCTTAGAGGTTTTGATTTACTTGCGAGTATCAAAATATATCGCATAAACGGCCGTATTTTTTTATTGCGTTGACTTAGAAGCTTGATTTTTTTACAACTTCAAGGGACCATAGACTTACGTATTTGATATTAATTTCAACTTGATACCTCCACGCGTTCCTGAGAAAAAGGGTCTTGACAGACAGACAGACGGACAGACAGACAGACAGACAGACAGACAGACGGACAACGAAGTGATCCTATTAGCTGTAAGTCTTCCATGCTGTAATAAATAAATAAATAAATAAGGGTTCCGTTTTTTCCTTTTGAGGTACGGAACCCTAAAAAAGACTATGTTAGAGGTTAATATGGTTTCCGCACTTAGTCCTTCATGTGGAACATTGTGCGTGGGCCATATCGGCCGTCGAGGGGTTATTCCAACCAGCCAACCTCACTCCAGAAGTCAATCAAGTCTCCTAGTCTGTTCAGAACATCTGTGAACGATACGGGTGTTCCAAGAGTTTTTGTTCTAATCTGGGCAACGCCTGTGCATTCAAACAGCACGTGCGTAACGGTCTCCTCAGCCTCCAGGCAAGCCCTGCACAGAGGACTGTCCGTTATTTCTATTGGATAGAAATGTTTAATTAATGAGCAGTACCCCATAGACTAGTATATATGAGACAGTACCCTGTGATAGTCCCCGACTCCCCGTCACCAGGCGCAGGCCGTTCCTGTCCAGGCGTAATAGACGTCTGATTAACCTACCATCAAGAGATGCGTTGCTATCAGCGCCAAAATGGCGAAAATTAAATGTCTTTATTTTGACATCGATATTATTAAGTCTAGCGTACCTACCTGTAGGTACCTATAATAGAGGTCAGTGTGTAATACCTACTGACTCGTTAGGGTTGTCTTCTTTTACGACGCAGCGCGTGAGTGAGTATCGAACTAACTTGCGGATCCGCCCGGTACGCGGCAGCCCACACTGAATTAGCCCGTCAAGTCGAGCTCGCCACGTACTTGTAGCTTCATACCTAAAATGCGGAGTGCGCCCCGCCTGGCCTACTAAGGATCTCAGAAACCGCGCATTACCTACCTAGTCCAGAAAATTCTGGACTGTAACATAATGTTTTGATTTAAGAGTGTCCATGTAGTTTCATGTCTGTTCTCCATAGGAACTTAGTAAAAATAAAACAACAAATTATAATTTGTCTATATTTATTTATTTATCGGAACAATTCACTACTTTGTATGATATGAAACCAAACAGTTATTTTGGCATTAAATATCGAAAAATGTCTATTTACTAAAATTGCACATCTAATAATGACTACTACTAAATGTAATACTACTACTATTATTTAATAATTATTAATAACAGACCTATAAAGAACAACGTAGAAGGTAACAATTTAAATCAAGATCACTCAAACAAGAATATCACTGGGTTACCGGAGATAAAAATTATAAATGTGAAGTATAAAAGTAACAAAATAAATAATAATTATCTTAATTATATTACCTATGTATTTAGATTTTGAATCATTTAAGAAGAAATGATCAAAGCCGATACTTATTGCCAATGTTTGTTTATTCGATTCATAATAATATGTCTGCAACTTTTAGTAAGTAGGTAATTAGTAGGTAAGTATTCCTATTATTGTACAGTTCAAAATTAAATTAGTTGGCTAAATTTCACAGATTTCCATCACGTCACGTGAAGTAGGTACCTATCGATATTTAAATAATCAATACTGTGAAGCCAAAAAATCTGCTTTCGACAGCTAATTTAATTCAATATACTGTGGGTTTATAATGTATTGTCTGAATGTGAAAATATAAATTATTTAAGTATCGACTTTTATAACATTTAATAAAAAAAAAATTATACGTATAAAACAATAACAACCTAAGTAAGTACGTAGGTGTAATCGTTGTTTTAGTAAACTAAAAAGTTAATCAACCATAGACAATATCTTTAAGTAGATAAAATATAAAAACAATAGAGCTCTCGTATTATTCGGCAAGAATACTAAGTTGTAGGTACCAAGGACTGGCTTAGAGCTCATTCTTGTACCTAATGACTACAACAACGTATGCGAAAAAAGTTTTGAGTAGATACTAATAGACAGAACTAGTTATTATTTTGCCTTTTTATTGTTTGGCATAACAAAAGAAACGGTATAGTTAGGTACCACTTATGATTTATTTTAATAATCGTGTGTTGATTGTCTAGTAAAAGTCAAATATAAAATAACGTCACTACACATACATAATGGGTATCACAAGTCTGTGTACTCATCATACGTCTAGCTAGGTTGTTCCCAACTATGTTCGGGTCAGCTTCCAGTCTAACTGGATGCAGCTGAATACCAGTATTTTACATGGATTGACTGCCTATGTTACATCCACAACCCAGTTATTGGGTAATACGACACCCACGGCATGACTGGTTTAATTTCGTAATTTGATTTCATCTTGTATATTTTAGAAATATATATATAAATCCTATTTATTGTCACCTTTAAAAACTTAGGAGCGCTTGTACTTTCATACAAATAAGATAAAGTAAGGAGAGGTTTTAATTACTTTTAAATTTTATTTAACAATATCTATGTAGGTATTATAAATTGTGGTGTCATGGACATGATTGTTAACACTTATACTAATGGAGATTGTTTTAAAATATCTAATAATACAGGTGTTTTGACGAAATATACAATCCCTTATAAAAGTCTTTTAATCTATATATGTCTTTATATTTCCGATTATATCTTTAATATAAAAAAATATATAAATTTCTGAAACTGAAAATTTTGATTCAAGACTCTTTTAAATATCATATATTTTTTTTAATAACAATGTATCTAACACCTGTATTTTATAAAACACTTTAGTAATATTTTTTATATTAAATCTATCAACAAACTATACATGTAATATTTTGTAAACATAATTATTAATATTTAACTTAATATATTACTCTCTATAACTTATCACAATATTTTGTGACCAACTTAAATAAATATTTTACAGCTTGGAAGACATTTATGATTTTGTTGTTTCATTTCGTACGCTACTCGTAGATACGGTGATTTATTATCTAAAATGTATTATGCCAATAAAATATTAACTTAATATAATTATAATAACTTACATTTTTTGAATGATCAATAAGAAATCATATTTACAACTTCGTAATTTTTTAAAATAACTGGTAGGGAGTCAAACTTTCTATTTTAACATTATGCAAAATACATTTTTTAAAATATATTTTTAGAAAAATATTATATTATTTATTGAATTATAAATTAATCCTGAATGATAAACAGGATTTTCAAACTTTTATAGTTGGTTGGGAATTCTAATTGAAATATAATTTCTTAGGGCTCAAGTTTCTCTTATTCTATTTACAGTAACTTCCTGTAGAAGCTCCGGGGCTAACAACAAACTAAATAAAATATAAAATTTATACTCCTTAACAATTTAGTATTTATTTAATACTAATTTTTAATATCGTATATTCTGGACTGTATAAGATTTTCTAAAATTTATAATTTATTGTATCATTTGCAGTTTGGTGTTTTTTTCACTATTCCATAGAAACAGATTCAAGTTATTTTTTCAACATCCTTAAAATCGTTTTAGAAAAATTCTGAAAATAATTCATGACGTCATGAATAATTTTCAGATTTTTTCTGTCATCATGAATAATTATGTTTGCCCATAAAAATATTATCTATTGTCGTTGCTTTAAGCCATTTTCAATTATTTGTCTAAATTAGCTACATCAAGAACGTCCAGACGGTTGAACTAAAATATAAATTCAATATCTCAGCAACATTGAGCATTCACTTAAAAATTGAGCACAATAATAAAATCGAGACATAGCTTTTTTTCACAAGTTAGTGATTCCGTCAAGCCAAATTTAAAATTAAATAAAATTCTACTGGCCTTTGACAGTCACACGTTAAAATATTATATTAGTAACTAAATAATGAAACTGTAAAACTAAAAGCTTTTAGAATGCTAAGTCAAATTTGGCTTGACTCATGTTAGTGATCACTCTGACACAAAACAATACATATACCTATCAATGTGAATGAGCAATGAATTGCACAAATGAGCAGCTCAGTTTAAAATATACCTACTTATACCTTCAAATTATTAAACATTGCCGTCACAGTTAAACAGTTAAATCAAAAACAAGAGCTACTCACAAGGCTGTAGAAATAAGGGTTATTCTTAAAAATTATGGCATATTTCTGGTTTCGAATAACTACTACAATTACTACTACTAATTGAGCGTCGACTTATTCTAAGTAAACATAAACTCAATAACATATATTTGGTTTAATTTCTACAAACATAATGTAACAGCACCTTTATATCACTGTGGTACATGCATTCGTTGTCCAGGTCGACACAGTAGACAGATATAAGCAGAAAAAAGACAAAATCTTCGTATAGATCATAAGCTATCTAATAAAAGGTAATTTGTCTAAAAAAATATAAGTAAAGTAAGTACTAATCATTGCATGATAAATCTAAAAAAAAAATGCTACAATATTTACATAATATGAGTCAGTAATATAGTAATATATCGTTAAAAATGAACTTCAAAAAAAAAAAAAACTTGTTAAACATTTAAGTAAATAATTTTAAAATAAATAAAATGTAACTTATACACATATTATCGATATCGAGATAAATCTTCGAGACATTGAAAATTATTTTGTCGAGGTGATTTAAGCTCTAGAGCAGGCAGTATGTATGTGTATCCTAACATTCTATTTCTTTATTTTATTAAATGGAGAATGTTTTCTGCTTGTATTTGTCTACTGTGTTTATGAGATAAGCAATACATATCAGATAGATCTTGTAGCTATGAAGAGGAACTTTCCTAGTGCGATTTTGGCCTTTTTGTAGTGTTTTTTTTTACGAATGCCTTTAAATAAAGCATTGTTTTTTTTTTCATATAAGTACTTTATCATTACTACTTACTAATTATAAGTACTGAAAAATAAGTACTAATAAAAATAAAATTCAATATTTTTTTTTGTAAATTATTTAAGATTCGCTAAAATATCTCTGAAAGATCAACAAATAAAGTAGATCATTAAAATAATTGCAACAAATTTTATATTATGTGTGTATGTGTAAATATAAAATTTATTATATTTATATAAATTTATATAGGTACTACAAATAAATTATTTTAGAAATATCACTACATAAATTTTGAGCCATTTCATTGTTTTTGACAATTAGTGATGTTAGGAATTTCAAAAGCATTAATAGATATTCGAAATACTTGTTTGTACAATATGGTATGAAAGAGTTTTGACAGCAAGATTAAAAAAAAAATACAAATTTAAGATTTAATTAAGTTTAAAAATCAAAGAATTCAATCGAGCACTGGAATAAATATCTAAAGGGCATTACGCTATACAAGCGAAACTCATTCATATAATAAAAATAGACAATAAATTCTGTATATATTTTTCTAATTTTGTAGAATATATTTTTAATAACGATAAAATTAACTTTTATTTTTGCCGTTTGAGCAGCGTTCTTCGTTGTGTAGGGTGTGGGTTCATGTTAGTTGACCATGAATATGGGCCATTCGGGACACGCGGCTGGAGGCGGGATGGGAATCGGTGACCCTCCCCCCACTGACACCACCTCAGGTATCTGAAATTATTATGGTAGGTGTTAAACCAGGCCAAGATAAAAAAATATCATATGGCCAAAACCTTATAGTAAACAGGTAACTAGTTTAATTTTGTTTTTTTTTTACAGATTTGAATTCAAGTTCCTAAATATTAAATTAATAAGCTTTTCTTCTACATGTGTTTTGGGGGGGAGGAGAAAGCCCAGCTTACTTTATTTCCCATGCCCGATCCTTGTATCAGTCATTACGGCCCCCATTTCCTGCATCGGTCCTCGGTTGAAACTCACCATAGTCTGGGGGTGATGCGGAGGATGGTAGTAATGAGCGGGGGACACGGGCGGCGTGGGGTAGCCCCAGTAGACCAGCGGCGGGGGAGGCAGCGTCGGGCCCATTGCGGGGTAGTAGTACGTCAGGGGACCTGCCATATACATAAAGGTGGTGTTAGGGACGTGCGTGTGACGTGTGGAAGGTTCAGTGTCGGACGTTGGGGCATAAGCGGCTATACGTATTTCTGGAACAAATTGGTTTTAAATAGGAAATAGAATCTATCTAAAAATGAATGATTAGATGTGTTGCTAAACGCAAAACTCGAGAACGGCTGGACCAGTGGCAATTTTTTTTTTCAAATATTCGTTGAAGTCCGAGGAATGTTCTTATGAAGAGAAAAATTGGAAAAGTTGCCGGGAAAATTGGAAAATTCGGGAAAACTGAAAGTGCATTTTCTATGGGAATTTTCTTTGAATTATTGAAATTGGGACAAGACGTCTGTTGGGTCAGCTAGTCAGCAATAAAGATCCGATTTTAAGTTTTACGTCATCATCTAAATTACTTAATAGCTAAAAGTTTCTACTCTTGAAATTTTAAATAAGTAAGTAGACCTACGGATTTTTGATAAATACTTATTTTGCTCAATCATTATTAAGATTTGAAAAAACTGAAGTGTTAATCGACATTTGTTGCTGACCGTACTTAATAAACCAAAGTTTTAGATTCAGAGGAACTGCGTGGATGAAAAAATATTTTGAAGAGTTGGGACATAAAAAGTGGAGCATTTGTACCTAATTGTTTTAAAAATACTTCAAGCCACACATACCCCGACTTTTCATTTTTATTAAGCGGTTTGCTCACTGCAATCTACAAAACAACTTGAGTCATTATGAAGGACAAACATTCTACGTTGTATTTAAAAATAATAAGTCTAAATTAGGTCAATGTTGTCGTAGCAATACAGTGGGCCAAAAGCTTTATAGGAACATGACGTTATAATCGACACTCCACCAGCCATCTGTGAATGATATCAAATACATCTCATTCATCTACAAATTGCGAAGATTCTCGTTTAAAACAAGTTGGTAGAATAAATAACATTTTTTTTGTCGCCTGTTCATAAATAAGTCATGCATTTGTTAGTCACACTGTATGATATGCCTACTTCTTGGTACTTGAATGTACAAGGTTTAGGTATGTGTAAATTCACTGTGCAGTACTGACGACGTGCAGAAAGTAAATAATAACTATAAATGTTATGTGTAGTGAAACATAAGAATTATTTCTTCACGTCGCATAAATATATTATTATAAGTACGTACCAATATTATATTTTATCCCATTAAATTTTACCCACTTATACGCCTAATATGAAAGTCCCATAAGTACATGTATATTATTGTGATACTAAGTTAATACTAAAATGCTTAGCGATTATAGAACGAATTATAAATTCGGAGAGGTAAAGCTAAGCATTTTGTGCCTTGTGACGTCATACGATACGGATAAGGACGTACACAGTTTATGTATGTTAGATTTGCTGTGGATGTTTGGCAAATTTTTTTTATAAAATATGAATATATCAAATTCCGTGTTTTTTTAAATGCACCCACACAATCAACCACTTATCCCAAACCAATAACAATTCAGGTCCAAAAGCCGAATATTCGGCTAACTGAGGCCGAATATCCGATTGAACTTTCGCCGAATACCCACAGCAGTCTTAAGTATGTAATTATTAAGAACAAGATGAACAACTCACCGGATCTCTGAACGCATTAACATTTCACCAAAGCAGTGCGCACTTACACCAATACTCTGTAATGTTACACACGTCGTTGATGCCGCCAACCACCAAGCTAGTCTGCGGACTTTACCAAACTTATGCACGCCTAGTAACCCTAGTACTTTTAGCACCACTAGTTTGCGACCTCAATTGGAAGAGTATTTCTAAAAATTTATGTTTTATTTTTACATTTAACGGACTTCAAAAGAGTTATAATTGTAAAATATAAACATATAATTCTATAATATAAACTGTCTAAAAATCTTTGTTTTTAAATTTTAGAAATATAACCTATATTTTTTTGTTTTAGAAATACCTACCTACATTTTTATATTTTAGAACTTATATATTTTAGTTCAATTTATATCATACATATTATTTATTATCTATACTTAAATATTTTTAGTTTAAATTTAGAATTTATATATCTGTAGTAGGTATATTTATTGAAATAATTTAATTGAGAATGCCTTACAAGAAGTTTTTCAATACAGGGAATAATCCTGAAGTTTCCGTTAAAAGGAAGTACTTATTGCACAATTGAGGTCACAATATAAATGCGATAAATCAAGAGTAAGATAGAGCTTATTTCATGGATCCCACAACAAATGATAGATAGATACTTACGCCGCTTCATGTTAACACACTGCCAAGTCTGTGTGCCCACTATTCGACCCAGCCTCTAGTGGTACACCTTACACCCATGGACCTACCTCTAGTCAAGCACAAAACATTTTTTCTACAACACACTAAGCTTTGAAGTCCCTTGGACATTTAAATTTTTAATTCTGTCACCGGTCCATGCATTTTTAAAGCGAAATAATGTAGAATAATGTCGTTTTATACTTTGGGGCATAGCGGCTAAATATTAGGTTTCAGAAAAGGTAATTTGTCTAAAAATCTATATTTCAATTGAAAGGTATATATTTATAGAGCTAGATAAGCCAATAGTCTGTAAGCAGTCTATGCATATCCGAGAAAAGGAGTTTTCAAGCTGTTCTAAAATATCTACATAAGAATTCATTATTACCCACAAAAGCGAAAGGTAAAAAAAAATGTTATAGTATAATTTCGTTAAAATGAAGCTATCTAAAAAAACATTTTGTATTACTTTTAAAAATTGTTAAGTATTTCAAATTTTTTTATAAAATTAATATTCTATATTTTTAGTTCATACTACGGACCATATTTTAACCCGACTATGCCCCAATAATTAATATCATAAAGCCAGTGCTTACTGTGTTCGTTGTTACGACCTCATTTGTGTCCCATGGGTTTTTACAATCCAGTCCATTTATCGTACTAGACATAAAGGTACGTTAGAAGCATTAGGAGGGGCATGATTGTGCTATGTATCTGTTATCTTGTGAAGGAAAAGTTATACTAAAGGAAAAAAAAAGGAATGTGCGTATCGACGCTCGTGAGATTATAAAGTGTATTTAAAACATTTTTAAATTAAATTGTGCAGCCTGTTCATGTTTTTGATGGTCGAATAAAACATATAACTAAACGTACCCGTTACTTTTTAAATTTTTAATGTCATTAGTTTGACAGATAGCGTGTGCGTTGTCATGGCGCTACCACTTTGTATATAAACTAAAATGTGTGTAACATTTCTTTGTTTTTTTTGTATAATATAGAAATAATACTTACCTATTTCTTTAATAATACTTGCCCACTCACCCGGAAGTATGTTAGTAAAACATAAAAGGACGATACTTTACTGTAGCGGAGACAGATCAAGCGGTCGAGTGTTAGTGTAACCCTTCCTTCACGAGTACCTCTTGCTATCTACGCGACGATGCCTTGGATAGACTTGGACTATGAAGCTGATTTTCCATTTTTTATCTCATACAAACATAAGTTTTGAAATGTTATTTCTATGACAGTTTTATTCTGGGTTACTCAGTGCATAAAATGTAGACAAAATAAAATAAATTAGTTAATACCTCATACCCAGATTAAAACTTGTGAAATCAAAGTAATATTATCAAGCTAATGGAAAAATCCGGATATCTATGGAAAAATCAGATCCTTTCCATACCCGACCTTAGAAGTAGTACATATAAGAGACAATAGCACAACCACAAACCAGAGAAACTCGCAATTATCATCTAACATGTAAATTAACCTTTTATTTCTAATCGCAATACACTATATTTATCCAACTATAATTATAATTAATAAACCATCATGATGCTAACAAGATGAGACAAAAAACTCTGTAAAACGGAAAAAAAACCTTAGCTCTATTCAATAAAACTACATTTTGATATGAATTTCCGGCTTCATAGTGAAAATTTTGTGTAAGCGCATCGATAGTTTGTTTGTTTGTTTGCAAAATAATAATGATTTCAACTGTAATCGAAACGCTTTGGCAGTAATGTTGTGACCCGTGACGTATGTCTAAATTATAACGAACAGAAAATATCCGATATCCTCACACCACGTCCCCCAGTCACTACACAGAATATTTTAATAAATTTTAGTGCAGTTTATTTTAATCTGTCACTATTTTTTTTTTCTTGTACGTAACTGTAAATAAATCGTGTAATGTATATAAATACGTTGTCGGATACACAAATACTTTGAAATATTAGACCCTTCAATAAAATAAAGCAAATGCACTAAAAATCATCAAAATACCTTCAAAAACGAATTTAATTTTAACTCCTTAACGAGATAAAAGTAAAGCGTAGAATCTTTAAGATAGCAAGAGAAGAAGAAGCTGTGATTAAAGAGTAGCGTGTTAATGACTGGAGGAGACAGGACCCTTACCAAGACTGAATATATGAACTTTCCTCATGATACTATGTAGAATTCATTTAAAGTTACAATACAAGTTATGGAAGCACGATACATAGACGTTGCTTTAAGACAAAAATATCGTATCGTCACTTAGCGCCATATTAATAACTTGATACTAATGCATTTAATGCTACTGTATTTGAAGTGACCCATTTTGAACCATAGTACCAAGATTAAAGTTACAACCGTGTACATAATTTCATGAAACAGTAACATGGAGTTCCATAAACGAAACTCATTTGTATCCGGCAGCGATGTGCTTTGGAAAACTACGGAAGCTCAAATATCGGATTATATTTTGTCAACCCGAGCCATGCAACCCTTTTCCTTAAAATTAAGCGGTTCATGCTACACCCTTTATTTTTTTAAATTTGAAAAACGACATATATTTTAGTTTTTAATACAAAAATACGTGTGCAACACTTACCGTTTGTTGATGGGTTTCATGCACATTTTCCATAACACAACCCGACGGATACACCATAATACAACAGTTTTGTATATAACCATTAATAAACACAGTATTGCATTGTAAAATAGACTAAATTGTTACTTTGGCAACATGACTTTTTACCGGAAACTGAAATAAATTTATTTCAAATTTATTTAAACTGAAATAAATCTAATGGACTTGCCATTACATTTATTTCAATGCAAATATTCCAGTTCCAAAAATTATGTCCACTTGTCCACATTGCCAAAATTACAACAAGTAAATAAATTTAGAAATGACAGAACAAAGATTAGCCATTACACCGTGTACTTGTGACTAAAGCCCCATACCTATATTTGTGATTATTGAGACAATGGCGACACCATATAAAATGACGTTAACTTTAAGTTTAAATTGTTCCATACAAGTCACCCGATTTGGTTTATACTCGCGAATCAAACTCAGCACTGGGTTGTGGTACACTAATGGATACCATTTTTGACATTTCATTTTTTTAGGGAATGGTGATACTGGCTTTTTCAACCAAAATGATGTCTAAATGACATTAAGTTAAAATTCGAGAACATAAACCAAATATATAGCAATAAATTATAATTTTTAATGTAGACTATACTATGTGGTGTGAGGTACAGACGATGGGGTTAAGCTAGGTGGTATAACCATGGGTTATTGTAAGGTGATATAATATTGAATAATATTTTTGGACTGTTCATGGGAGAGGATAGGGATTTCATGGGATTTTGCGGCCGTCCCGTTATTTTTAAACGCAGCCTAAATTAAGTTATAATTTTACATCCAAAAATGATTAATATTATTAATAATTTATGTCTAATGGAAGATTTGTTTATAATTTAACAATAATTTATTTTTTCTGAAATTATTGATTGACGATTAAGAGAATAAAACTTCCGAAAATAAATACCTAATTCATTAATACTTTTGATGAAGATTTAATTGATTTAAAAATACGTCCAAATACCTTCATACGGATTGTTAATAAACGGATGATAATAAAAAATATAAAGCCGAAAAAACTCATGGAAAAATCAATTCATTTTGCATAGTGATCCTGGTAATCCAGTATATGATTACGATAGCAAAAAAAAAACACTAAATAATAAAAAATGTAAAATAAGCACAAAGTGTACACAAATATTGTACTCAAACAAAAAAAAAAAAAACAAACTAAGTATCTAACTTTTACAGAACCTATAAATAAATGTCGTGAAGCAAATGTACTGCATGGGCGGAGCATGACATTTTAGAAATGTTATGATTTCAGTTTATGACTTTGGAATGTATAAATAACACAATATACCTAATTTAGGATTGATTTAGTGCATAGTCCTGGGTTTGCCTGAAGAAGAAAATAATTTAACTATGCAAGTTCTTTCTAGATTCATGAAAATATACGTGTTTAATGCAATACAAAAGCTTCATACGACAATAAGTAAGTACCTAACACTTTCTCAGACTTAAGATCAGCCTTCAAGAAATTGGCAAAACATTGTCTTTTCATAATGGAATGTTTAATATTTAAAAATCACAACGACATCTAATCACACATTTGGGATTGCCATATGGAAGGTAATATATACGAAAGGCTTTTTATGTCTCATGATAAAGAAAAAAGACCTTCTAATTCGCAAAAGAAATCGTCAAAATTGTTTAAATTATTTTTTGATTGTTTTACATTGATTTTAACGGTTTTCTAATAAGATTCCTGCCAAAAAAGTAGGATGAAACAACTAAGTACTTGCTTTTTTTAATTTATGGCAACCCCCATCTTAAAACGTAAAATAAATCATATAACTACTTGTCATTGATTAACAACCTCTGGTTCACTTAATGGTAATTAAACATATGAAAATGAGAGTTCAACAATATTTAAAGTCAAGTAATAAATTCAACAAGTATTTTAAGTAAGTACTTAACCTATCAATATCGAGCTGCTAAATAACTGCCTTTATAGATTTTACACTTATTTTTGTAGTAAATTCATGTTTATTAACTAAAATATCGTAAAAATAGCGAAGGCACTTCACACTCTTGAGCTTACCGTCAAAATGTCATTTTGTCTACCCTGTTTCTTGCCAAGTTAACGCCAAATATAACGCGACCTTAACTTTTAGGTCAATATTGGATCAAACGTCAGCAAAAAATATGTCCAACAAGTCCATAGCAGTAGTAAATAATGCAAATTTGGACGTTTACTAGCATTTATCGGCCCACAAGCTCCAACAGACAGACCGTTGCCTAACATTCGTTTATTTTAACAAACGACAAATTAAACTTTATGTTAACGTCGCATCGAGAAACCTACTTTTCTTACCTGCATCTTCCCTGACATTTGTGATATGGTCTAGCCATCATAACGCACACATTCACACGGTTTATCACGCAAAGCAAAAAAAAAAAAACGCAAAACTGCTTAGGCGATATAAGCTGCTCTTTTAGAGCGAATTTCACCAGTAAAACAACGCGATCAACAAATTTAAAACGCGTTCAAGAGAACGAAATGTCAGTGTCAATATTCCACAATAACGATGACACTGACAGCTCTTGAACGCGCGCTTAGATGTGCTGACCAATGGTGTAT
This sequence comes from Cosmia trapezina, assembly GCA_905163495.3. Lineage (NCBI taxonomy): Eukaryota > Metazoa > Arthropoda > Insecta > Lepidoptera > Noctuidae > Cosmia > Cosmia trapezina. The sequence goes on along the minus strand of LR991040.1, from coordinate 13,929,378 downwards.
TAATTACATTTATAATACGTCATTGGTGCTGACGGTGACGCGATTAGTTTTATTGGTGAAATTGGCCCATAATAAAAGTATTTCCTATTTTATTTAACCTTTAACCCCTCAGGTACTGTTGTTTTAGCAAGTTAGTATTCTTGTACTCAGTAACGAAATAAGTTTGGTGTTAATTATTGGTTTACCGCTTTTAAATCTACTTTATTGATTTGTAAACTTATTTATAATGGAAGTATCAAGCCACTGTAGTAATTCTATACTTTGATGTGTTAACGGGTATTTTTAACCGTTAAGTTTGAAAAGTAATTCTTTAATTTATTATTTTTAATTGCGTTGCGTCGCAGTTTTTTGTAAAAAATCCGAAATATTAAAGTCTCACTAGGTATTTTTATTTAAACCCACCCACAACTGCAAGATCTAAAAAACAACATCTCTAATCTCTTTTCTTTAACAAAACAGCGTTTAAAATGCAGACTCATTTATTTTAAAGGCACGTCTATCTCTTCTTTATCATTATTTTAGATTTTCAACTTAAACGCCCGGATAATACGGGTATGTAGGGAACATAGACAGCGTAGGGAACGGTGACGTCATGGACCCTGGCAAAGCCGCAGATAGGGCTGACCCGTACCCTGCCGGCAAGGCCGTCGGCAACGCAGTCGGCAAAGTATTATAAGTTGACAGCATAGGACTTGTATTAGCGTAAGAGAAAATAGGCGCTGAAGTGCCGTAAGAAAAGACTGGTAAGGATAGAGCAGGCTGCATTTGCTGAGGTAAATACGGCCTCTTTGCTGGCGTCGCGTCTGTCTGCTGAAACGCTCGTTCGTATGACCGTTTGGTTGGCAGCATTGACTGCTGTTGCAACATCTGCGACATTTGGGAGATCTGAGACATCTGAGACATCTGAGACATCTGAGACATTTGGGACATTTGCGGCAGTTGGTAGGCCTGTGCCGTCGGCTGTTGGGATCGGACGGCCGCGTAGGTTGGTAGCATTGGGAGCAGAGGGGGGCGGAGGGAGGCGAGGAGGAGGTTCTCGTGTTGGCGCGCGAGGAGGCTCTGGTGCGCGATGTGGTGCGCGAGCAGGCGCGGCGCGGGCGCGGGCGGGGGGGACACCAACGTACCGGGGGAGAGCACCTTGGGCGACGTAGCGGGGGTCACGCCTCCAGTCAGCACGAGGTTCATGTCGTCGCCCGAGCACTGGAACACCTGCATTAAAGTAAAGCATGATTAAGTTACGAATACTTACACTGGATGGTCTTGGAAGATGATTTTCTTCAAATGCAAAACGACTTAAGGCGAAAGCGCCAGGGTAGCTCGCGAAATTCAAAATTTCTTACGTTTTTTGCAATTTGTAGGTCAATGTGAGCTTGTATGTTGATTAAAATATGATTCGCGGCCGTAGCTAATATGGCTTTACAGAATTATAATCATTAGAATCAGCAATACAGCTCCATAAGTTAGCATTTACCTCAAATCTAGCGATTTCATGAAATCATGAGGTTTCAGGTAAATGCTAACTTATGGAGTTGTATTGCTGATTCTAATGATTACAATTCTGTAAAGCCATATTAGCTACGGCCGCGAATTATATTTTAATCAACATACAAACTCACACTGACCTACAAATTGCAAGAAACGTAAGAAATTTTGAATTTCGCGGGCTACCCTGGCGCATCATCCTTAAGAAAAAAAACTGAACCTCGCAATATACAGGGTGTAAGTGTAGAACAACTTTTACTATGGGACCAAATCTGAAATCGCGAAATTTATTAAAACTTTATGTAGAAAAAAAATACTGTACAAAGGCGGACTTAATGCCTGAGGCATTTTCTACCAGTCAACCTTAGGGTGATGCAGAGACAAAACATGGTAGGTGCAACATAAGGGATAGATAGATAACTCGATAAACAAAATAAACTTTGTCAGGCAGGAGAAATAACGACAGTTAGAGGAGAAAAAGAATCCAGCAAATCAGCGCTGCGATGATTTTGACAACTTTTCACGAATATGTTCACGTGCCTTCACTTTGAAAAAAAGAACCGGTCAAGAGCGAGTCGGACTCGCGCACCGAGGGTTCCGTTCCGGTTCCTGAAAAAGTGTGCTACTTAGAGACATAGTTTTATTTTTCCTGTAATCTTTACATAAACTTCTATCACATAGAATAATTTCAGATTTTTCGATTTGCAAACTTCGGAGAATAGGGGGTGGGGGGGGGGGGAACGGTTATTTTTTTTACATTTTACATCAAAAGTCGAAAACTATGCAACCTAAAAAAAATAGTTTGAGAATGTGCAAACAGCGCTCTTTCATATGATACCCCACATGCCCTAGTAGCCCCACTTTAAATTTTTAAGACCCCCTTTCAGTCCCAGTTGCAAAAAAAATAAAATTATTTTTATTTCTTTATTATTTGCAAAATAGTTGGGTAAACGTCATCTAAAACTATTCTAAATTTCAAGTTGATAGCATTAGTAGTTCTTGAGATATCCAGCTGTGACAGACAGACAGACAGACAGACAGACAGACTGAGTCACACCATAAGGGTTCCTTTTTTACCATTTTGGTACGGAACCCTAATAACGGACTGGTTGCCATCCTGTTTTTGATTTATGTTCGCATAATTCCTAAAAATGTAGGGAACAGCAGATTTTTTTTTCGCGATTTCAGATTTGGTAAAGCTGATATCAAACGTTTCCGAGTGAAGGTCCATTTTTGTTTCATTCCACGTTCACATGACACCGACAATATTATTCAAGGTCAACTCTGCAGACGTGATGGGCATCGATTTTAAACACGAAAAAAAAAAAAAATTTGTGGTATTTTTTGTTTTATCACGTTTAGAAATCAAAACCCATCATGTTTGCGGAGTTTCCCTAGCTAATTTAACTTGACCCTGTTCCTAGTGAAAGAACATCTACAGCTTTCATTCCAATTTACGAAATTCAACATCGTTGGATCGGTTCACGAATTAATTAATTTTCACTTTTATTAATTTTGTGTTCAGACCGTTTTATTTGCAAAAAATAACCAAAATAGGTGAAACGTCGACGATTTTATTATAATTCCCAAGTTAATTGCACTTTATTTTATTATAATTCCCAAGTTAATGGCACTTTATTTTATTATAATTCCCAAGTTAATGGCACTTTATTTTATTATAATTCCCAAGTTAATTGCACTTTATTTTATTATAATTCCCAAGTTAATGGCACTTTATTTTATTATAATTCCCAAGTTAATTGCACTTTATTTTATTATAATTCCCAAGTTAATTGCACTTTATTTTAAAATACCGATAGGAAACCGCATAACTCTGGATAATTAAAGAAAGAACCAGTTGTGCAATTTTAACGATAAAATTCGTTTCAATAAACATGTATGTCTGTTTGAAATATCTTTTCAAGGAAACCGGTAAAGGAGACCAGTTTACCTCATTTAACAGAAGTGAAAATGTGACATGTTTCGAACTTTGTCCACTCAATGTGGACTAATGTCTGTTCCTAAACTATCTGATTATAGTATAAACAAACACTACTTTGGTTAAATTCTTATGCAATCACTTACATATTAAAGATTAACACATTCATCTGTATTTAGGTTTCAACTATTTATATGTATCTCACCAATTTTTCTAACAATTATTATCGTTTGAATAACATTATGTAATTGTAGGATTCAAAAATTATCAACGAAAATTGAGGTTATAAAATGAGCCTCACTAAAATTGTCAAATGAAAGGTGATTTAAAATTAAAATTTCGGGTTTGGGTAAGTACCTATTTATTTTAATAATCAAATCAAAAATCATACACTGAAACTGCACTCCAAATTGGCGTCCACAGGATTTTATAATTCTTTTATATTTTATACTTAGGTATTTAAATAAAATATAAAATAATTATATAATTCTGTCGAGTCGTTTTCTAAATAATCTGAACCATTTATGCAAACCCTTGCATAAATGGTTCAGTTTTTTTAGAAAACGTCAGCTAATTCTGTGGCTGACTGTACGTTTTCTGATTCATTTGTTTATATTTTCATTAGATACTTTTGAAACAGACTATGCATCCAGTTTGGACCTAATGTTCGCATTATAGTGAAGTGACAGTTTAGTTCATAGTTAGCATATGTGGCGAAGCGTTACCTCAATATACCGCTGCTTCTTGCCGAAGGTCATGTAGCGATGGTGCTTCTGCTGAGCGGCAAGGAATGCGCTCGCTTCGCTGTCCATCTGGATAAACGCTTCGCCGCTGGGGTGGCCCTGTTAATGTAGACGAATGTTAATGAAAGATTTTTCACTCAAACACATACCGTCTCACAAAACAAGATTCAGCACCCTAATTGCGTAACACACTTTCAATCAAAATCTTAATGATTTTGAAAGATATTTCTAATGTTTTTTGTGCGAATTTGTCTGGTCAACAACGTAAATAACGCAATGAATGTTGTTGAATTGTCAAAATGAAAGCCATTGCTACTGTTAGGGCCTATTTCATGATGTGTGTTACGCAATTAGAATAAGATCACCCAGTTTCAAACAAAGCCATTTTTAAATTTCGAAATAGTAAAGTTTTCAATGCAAAACTGACAACTTTTGTGTAACGCCAGCTCGATTGTGACTAAGGTTAATTGTGTGCGTTAACACAATTTAATGCGGTTCACGTCGCGCCGTGCGTCGTCGCGTTTAGCGCGAACCTTCCTAATTTATACATCAATGTTGGCAACATTCCGTTCTGTGACCAACACAGGACTTGAGCTGGCTTACCTATATCTCACTAGGACACCGTGGTGGCGCAACCATGGTCGCGCTGCCAGCAAAATATACACAGCTTTATGGTCGGTAGCTCACCAGGCGTCTAATCGGTTGCGCAACCAACCATAAATTTTTTGGCAGACTAAGGTCAGACTTTTAATTAGCTGCCGTAAAGTTACTTTTCTACTGTCATTTCGTTATAAAATGGGAACATTTTTAAACGAAATGACAGATATGAAGTGTCATTTTACTGCAGCTAATTAAAAGTCGAAGTATATCGAAATATAGACAACAGCTTGAAAGCAATGGTGACAACCATTGTTTTCAAGCTGTTGTCAGGTTTTGGCTTAAAAGCAATGGTGCCAACATTACGGCCAAGGGACAAGTCGGGACAAGTTATAATGAACTGGAACGGTCTGTAGTAAGACAGGTCCCTTATTAGATACCAACATCAGAAAAACACTAACCTGAGCGTTGTACACCATGTGAACTCCTTGCACCACTATGTTTTTGGCGAACTCGTCTAAGAATGTCAATATGTGTTCCACCTGCAAATAAATCAATGACAAAAATGAGATCCTTGTATAACTTACTTAATTTTAAGGAGAAAACGTCAGGGTAGCCCGCGATATTCTCTTACGTTTTTTGCAATTTGCAGGTCAGTTGTTTAAAATATGATTCGCGACAGGAGTTCTTTCATATAACTAGATGTATCTATCTATGTTAATCTATGAAGACTAACGTAAACGCACCTAATACCGACCCGTTAAAATCCGCGCTCATTACCGCCCTATTTAGAAAACTATCATTTTTATGTCATGTATTAAAGCTACACAATTGGTTGCTTTAAAAAAAATGTAGATGTATTTGTATTGCAAATGTTCATCTCTTGTTTGTGTGCGTAACTCGACGATTTAAATAATAATTGCTCAGTTCGTCCGTGGACACGGCACCTTAGTGCATTTTCCATAGTGTGGCATTCCCGATGGCGTAAGTACTCTTGTTTCTTTTTTAGCAGAAGATTATATCGTCAAGCATTTTAATGTAACTTCTAGTTCTTTTGATGCATTTTTGATACTTTCAGGAACACAAGTAATGATTCATTTTAATGAAATACTATTTTATTTTGCTTAAAATTCAATATTAAAAATAGGCGGTAATAGGAACAAAAATCACAATTTTATTCCTATTGTCGACCCATGTCGCTGATAAGTACTTGTCGTATTTTTTGTGTGCCATGATTTTTGTTAAACAGCATAAATTAATAGGCAGGAGGCTATACTAACTCAGTTCCTTAGTATGTTAACTTATATTTGAGCTATTAACGCCATATATTCAAGAGCTTTAGTAGCCGTATACACTAACTTTGTTCTTATGTAAATATTTTGATGAATAAAGGAGGTATAATTTTTAAATGGTGTATTTTTATAGTTGAAATATCATTATATTAAATATTTTTAGCAACTGCACCACTTAAAATCATATACATGTAAAAAAATTACATGTATTTACACAATTCATACACATTTCCTTGGGTCGGTAATAGGTTATACGATTTCCTTTAAGAAAACCTATTACCGATCTACTTGTACATACTACTAAACTTAAGAGGCGGTTTGCAGTCAAATGCCTTTTCTACTGTTTTAATTGACCACATTTTGTATTTTTTAGGTAAAACTTTAGTATTCGGTCGCACGAAAATGAGGGTGGGGGGTGGAGGGGAGGGTAGGGGGGGGGGTGCTCCCTCCTCCCAGGTACCACTCCCATGAAAAGAGAACGCACCATTCCTGAGAAAAACAAATTATTGTAACCTAACCTAAAAACACTTTTGTCAACACAAAGTTGCTTCTCCACGTCTCCGGCGCTGCGGGAAGTGCAGCCCCTTCGCCCTTACGTAACAAAGGACAGGCACCCGAGCTCACCTCCGCAGCTTCGGCTTACTGGTCGCCTCCGGCGACCAGCCTCAGCCGCTGCGGCTCGCATGGGTGCCTAACCTTTGTTACAGCGGGCGGGGGCTGCTCTCCCTCCGCGCCTCCGGATTTTTAAATACACTCTAGTGTGCCAGCCAAAAGACTACGTGGAGTCGGGGTGCCCCGATTCGGTTTTGGGACAGATTCGACCTATTTTAATCATAAAGTGGGGAAACACTAACTTCCTACTGAACACAATTTCTACTAAGTACTCACACTCACAGTTCTTTTTACGTTCCGTTTTATCAATTTTACACGACATTTTGCACCACAGACAATATACTGGTACAGATTTGGTTGTCAATCGCCCATTTTAACGTTTCGTTACACTATTTATGTAATTTGAGGTTATAAACAATTAGTATAAATTTCTTTGCAATCTCTTTTAATAAGAGTGATATCGTTACAATCAGGGACCCAAACCCAACGACCTTCAATCACTGTCACCCCCATTTTCGTGCGACCGGATACTAAAGTCAACCCATTTTTTATTCTATTTACGAGTTATGATACTTTTTCAATTAGCGGCGCTAGTGGACGGTAAGCCGCCTCATAAATGTTATTGTAATTTTATATGACTATGTTACATTTTTACTAAGATTCTATAATGCCATTTACTCTTGTATAATACCAAATGCCCCCATTGGTTATATATTATAGTAGTTATAATCAATGCTGGCCTTTGGTAATTTGTTATACATAATTCGTATAAATATGATATTTTTTATTGATTTAACGCTGTTAAGAATATACTATTATAAGAATACATATAATTGTTAAGTGTTGATAGCATTCTGAACTGTGTTGGAGCATTTATATAAACAGTGCAATATACACGAGCATTTTATGTATTTAAAGAGAGATATAGAGAGAGATATTTTGTGTATTTTATCTATGGGCCTAGTTGCCTGATAATAAAATGATTATTATTATTATTATTTTTATTTAACATTAACGGTTCCATTTATTTAGTGGTCGGTATTAGGTGTCACATAAACGGTATTAGGCACACACCCGATATTTTGAGTCGGTGATAGGGACATGACCCTTTTCCTTTTATTTAATTTTTAATTTTTTAAGTAATTCTTTGATTATCTGTTCTTACACATAACTAAAAAAATCGATAATTTCAGTACTTACTTGAAAAATTTTTTTTATTGAAGCTACATATTAAGAATGTGCTTATTTTTTGGATATCAATCTGAACTCCGCTTAAACTGGCGGTAATGGGTGCGTTTACGTTATGCTCCTAATTCGATTAGGATATTTAAAGTACCTACCCAGTAACTGCAGCAAAAAGAACAAGGGATTCGACTAAACTTAATGAACAAAATAGTTTTTGCGATAGTTATGACCAAAATTCACTTACTTGCGCCTCATAAGGCAAGCCCCTTAGCCGGACGCAGTCCTTAGCAGTTCCTGAGGTGATGACATGCTGCGGCACGAGCGCCACGGGCAGCAGACCTTCAGCAGGGGCTGGCGCTGTTGATGGCGTGCTCGACTGGCTGCTGCGCGTCTCCAAGGATCGGTTCAGGACCTGTGGAGAAGTCAGCTGGTTAGATAAGTTACGTAAGATTGTAAGGCCGCGTTTCCACTGACGCGGAGCTGGGCGGAGCGGAGCGGAGACGTGCAGGAATCGTCCAATTACAGACGAGGCAAGAGACGCGATGAGGATTTCAACCATTATGATTGGTCGATTCCTGCACGTCTCCGCTCCGCTCCGCCCAGCTCCGCGTCAGTGGAAACGCACCCTAAGCCTTTGCTGTCCTTACAAAGTTAAACTTGAATATTTTTGAAATGACGTAAGGTGACGTGGAACACAACGTCACAGTTGGCTGAAAACGTTGGCTGCATGTAGGTACACGTTTATTACATCCATTTTATTGAATCGTCTACAGAAAAAAACAACATTCAGTATGACGTTGCATGTTTTATTTTTCATAAATACTTAATTATTTTTCGCTGAATCAGAATTAAAACTAAGTAGGTACCATACAAGCACTACAAGCAAATAATATCACATATCAGTTAATGTGACCTGAGTATTGAAAAAATACTTATTTAAGTATGATGAGTTGATGACTTAGCAAAAGATCGATTTTATTTATGCGACGAAGTATGTTATTTTTTATGTAGGTAAGTATGTCAGTTTGGTCATATTTAAGGGTGTGAATGAATGAATGAATGGATGAATGTAACGCATTGACCCCAGCGTGGTTTGACCAGATTCGATTAATGGAATGAACCCCACCCAAGATTCACAGTAGCCCTTGGAGCCTCATGTTACATGGTGCAACAGAGACTATTGTATTATTACGGGGGGGGGTAATGGTAAGGAAGACGTGCCCTTAGGATTATATGTCATATGGAACCTGTCTGATACACGGTGTAGAGAAATCAATCGCCTCGCCTTTTCCCAACTATGTTGGGGTCGGCTTCCGTCTAACCGGATGCACTGTGCCTATCTGACATCCACAACCCAGTAACTGGGTAATACGATACCCCTTAGTAAGATTGTTTGTCAGACTTTCGGGCTTCTGACGACCCGTAACAACTGTCAAAGATCCACGAATGACAGCCGGGACCAACGGCTTAACGTGCTTTCCGAGGCACGGTAGAGTCTCGGTATGTAAAGATGGTCGCCCATCCACTGAACAACCCCGGCAAGCGCAGCTTAACCTGACGGATCGACCCGTGCGGCTGTTATTACTTAGCCACGAGCTCCACGGTGTAGAGAAATAAAAAATATAAGCGATATTTAAAGTAAAAAAAATACACGTGTAAGGCCTAGTTCAACGCGTATCGAATCGTTGCAACGTGCATCAAACGATTGACGGCCACTTAAACTTAGGTACTTACCAGCAACCTCAAGGGCAGGCTACAGACAGAAATATTAGTCAAAAAAACGTTTTCAAATCTCTTTCACACAGTGAAAAAAAAACTTATTGACTTGAGCATATTTCAAGGCAGGAAACAACCTACAACCAACAAATCGCGATAAAAAATCAGCCGTTCAGGACATTTGTGTTTATACAACGTGTCCTTTTGCATCCTTCCTCGTCTAATTTCAGGGTGTGGTATAGAACATTAAACCGAATTTTCGTCTTTAAGGTGTATCAAGCCGCGGACTCGAACTCAGTGGTGGGCGTGACCAAAAAGCACGCTGTCTCTCTTGACATCGTGTCCGACAGAGATAGTATCAGTGATGAGCAGTTAGACGCTAGTCTAAACGCACGTCTAGTTCGCACGCACACAAACACCGTTCCGAACTGTTCCGAACTGAAACGACGTTAGACGATGACGATGGCGATGCACACATGCACCACCGCCCGCTGTGCCGACCCGTAGTTCCCCATTGTTCTATGGAACATGACGACATCGAACGAAAGAGACAATTTTTTATTATTTGTAATATAGAACTATTTAAACTAGAGTTTCACCCTTGCTCACTTTTTGGTGACGTCACGGTACAAAATCGGAATTTTATTTTTCCCAAATTGTTCTGTTACGTGGTGCTTCAAGACTGTTCAACAATGTGTAACAAATGGGAGCAACCGCCGCTGCCCGCTCGCCGAGAAGTCAGCAAGTTCCTACAAACTCGTACGCACGGCTACAGATAAGCTATACATTTCTAGTATAGGCTGATCTCGCATTGTATAGGATTTCCTTACAATGGGAGGTCGTGTAGACTGGAAATGTATAGCTTGATGCGTTGCCACGTATTATAGTGGTAGGCGCGCGCTGCTATCGTTATACAATTATACCCCTTTATGTAGGTACCCATTATAAAGATTGCTTTTATTATGTTTCTAAAAAGTTTTCCCCGTGTGGTCATGCAGGCAGCGATCGCTCAAGAGTTCACGACGTATGCTTACTTATGTAGCAGTCATCACTCGCTCGACCGCGCATATATTTTTTTTTTATGTCCCTAATAAACATTGATATTAATTAAACACCCAGGTAAGGCTAGTGGTCAGTAATCATAAAAATTATAATAAGATAAAATAATTAATAAATTGAAAAAATAATAATTTCAAACAAAATAAATCATAAAATAATAATCAAAATTAGGATCATTATGCAAACGACTCATTCATGAAGCTATTGTTCTATGTCAGCTGGTAAGGTCTTCGACTTTGACCCTTTTTTTTTTGTTCATCGTTTGTCTATTATTTTGACCCAGCTGTGAGTACCTTCATGAATGATTTTTTTGCACAACCCGGTAACGCCACTCGAGTTTTTTTCTCGTTCGTTTTAATTTCATCTCTGCGCTACAGGTTTTAAAACCTTTTTTATTTACAGTCCGATTGGACGGATTTCGATGATTTTTACAATCCGTTTAATCCATTTTGACTTCTATTCCTTAGGGAGGGCAGCAAAAACGTGGTTATAAGTTACAATACCAACTGCAGCTACCATGTGTCATGCCACCAACGCAATAGAAGCCAAAATCGGTTGAATGGACTGTAAATAAAAAAGGTTTTAAAACCTGTAGCGCAGAGATGAAATTAAAACGAACGAGAAAAAACTCGAGTGGCGTTACCGGGTTGTGCAAAAAAATCATTCATGAAGGTACTCACAGCTGGGTCAAAATAATAGACAAACGATGAACAAAAAAGAAAGGGTCAAAGTCGAAGACCTTACCAGCTGACATAGAACAATAGCTTCATGAATGAGTCGTTTGCATAATGATCCTAATTTTGATTATTATCTTATGATTTATTTTGTTTGAAATTATTATTTTTTCAATTTATTAATTATTTTATCTTATTATAATTTTTATGATTACTGACCACTAGCCTTACCTGGGTGTTTAATTAATATCAATGTTTATTAGGTACAAAAAATATATGCGCGGTCGAGCGAGTGATGACTGCTACATAAGTAAGCATACGTCGTGAACTCTTGAGCGATCGCTGCCTGCATGACCACACGGGGAAAACTTTTTAGAAACATAATAAAAGCAATCTTTATAATGGGTACCTACATAAAGGGGTATAATTGTATAACGATAGCAGCGCGCGCCTACCACTATAATACGTGGCAACGCATCAAGCTATACATTTCCAGTCTACACGACCTCCCATTGTAAGGAAATCCTATACAATGCGAGATCAGCCTATACTAGAAATGTATAGCTTATCTGTAGCCGTGCGTACGAGTTTGTAGGAACTTGCTGACTTCTCGGCGAGCGGGCAGCGGCGGTTGCTCCCATTTGTTACACATTGTTGAACAGTCTTGAAGCACCACGTAACAGAACAATTTGGGAAAAATAAAATTCCGATTTTGTACCGTGACGTCACCAAAAAGTGAGCAAGGGTGAAACTCTAGTTTAAATAGTTCTATATTACAAATAATAAAAAATTGTCTCTTTCGTTCGATGTCGTCATGTTCCATAGAACAATGGGGAACTACGGGTCGGCACAGCGGGCGGTGGTGCATGTGTGCATCGCCATCGTCATCGTCTAACGTCGTTTCAGTTCGGAACAGTTCGGAACGGTGTTTGTGTGCGTGCGAACTAGACGTGCGTTTAGACTAGCGTCTAACTGCTCATCACTGATACTATCTCTGTCGGACACGATGTCAAGAGAGACAGCGTGCTTTTTGGTCACGCCCACCACTGAGTTCGAGTCCGCGGCTTGATACACCTTAAGGCCCAGGTTTCCTGAAAACGATCAAAAAGGTGGTTTTTTAAAGCAGTGTATCTCATAAACCGTAAATAATTTTGACATGTAAAAAAAATATGATATTTTCAAGTCTTTTTCGCATACAGTGATGGAAGCCAAAACATAATTATACATATTTTAATGCACCAAAAAAATCTTTAAACATACCTCCTAATAATCTTTAAAAGCAGTTTATCCCTTCATTAACAATTATAATTATAATTAAAAATATACCATGAAATGTCAAATTCCAAACTGCATCCAGTGATGGATTACTTTTTATTAAATAGTTAATTTCTAATTTTATACGATTTTATTTGCATTTTTACGACATAATTCCGGTGCGCGTGAGAATCTTCTATCTCGTGCGTCAAACTAGACAGCCATAACGCCATTTCACTTACACACCGAGCTAAACTAATCTTGGAACCTGGGCCTTAAGGGAGCAACATCGTATTCGCGAAAAAAATTTCAACTGTCCCATAAAAACTTCAATACAGCCTACTCGACGAAAATGTATGGGACCGCTGATTATTTTGTCGTGATTATGATGTTGTTGCCATGGAAAAAGTTGCTCGGTTTGGTGGTATAATAAATCGACAAAATATATGGGACAGCTGATTTTAGTGATGCTTCCATGGTAAAAGTTGTTCATAACGATGATTAAATCCTAAAGAGATTTAGAGCAAACAAAAACTATAAGCTCACAAACATGAGCCTTTTTTTTTCCATCGGCTATAGTCGAATTCACAACCAGTAGCTACTTAAGTCTTATATTAGGTACAAGACAATCCCCTAGGCATTGTCTTGTATACGTCGCAGTAAGATGGTTGGATCTAGGGATATAAATAAAGCTATAAACCGGTTCTTAACATCTTACTAGGAATACAACTATGATACGAGCATGAACTAGTAATACAAATAGAGGGCACTCTTACCAAATAGGTTAGGTTAGAGCTGTGATCAAATACGCTCTAGCGGTGCCGCGGTAACGGCCGGCGAGCGCTACGTCGAAATTGGTCGCAGTAACAAAATTAGGGCACTCCGACAGTTTTCATATAATAATATTACGGTATATACATGGTGTAAGTGGCAACATTTTTACTCATCATTATGAACAGCTTTTACTGTGGGGCCAAACCTGAAATCGCGAAAAAAAATCAGCTGTTCCCTACATTTTTTTATGCGAACATAAATTTTAATATACCTACTGAACAGCTGATTTCGCGATTTCAGGTTTGGTCTCATAGTAAAAGTTGTTCACAATGATGAGTACAATGACCCCTTAAAATGTTGCCACTGTTTACACTTACACCCTGTATAGCTACTCGTATATACCTAGGGATATAAGTATATCACGCACGATATCTATGATATCACGGCTACAACCATCAATACGAAATATAAGTAGGTATATACCTAATATTATCATAGTCCCAAACCCCGATTTCTGAATTTAAGAGGAATCAAGCCGACATTTTCTCCATACAAATTTCGGTGCGGTTTTTCTCCACTGTTTGACATTGTGCATCCAAAGTTAAACATGATATCGTTTTGTCTCATTATTAATATTGTCGGTACGGAAGCAGAATTGTAAAATAAGAAGCCATTAAAAAGTTATGAGCCAACAAAGATTCGTTTTTCTCGCTAATTTTAACGCAACTTTGGTCGTAAATAAGTAATAAAAGAAGTGTAAAAACTCCAAAACTAAATCCGTACCGACAAAGTTCATTTATCGAAGAGTTCAATAAACTTTATTTGTAATTGATATATACAGTGGTTTAATCATAAAACGTGATCTTCTAAAGTCCTTTTCGTAATTTTTGACGCGCTCGTTTGTCATACGAATATCGTGCATTTCACTCAATAATGTTCCCCCGCGCGGTGCGGAGGGAAGACGCTCACGCACACATGCACAAATGCCACATGCGCTTGCGTTCAAATCAGGCGCACATGACACGCGCACGTTTCATACTTTCCAGTATTTTTTTTCAGCACAGTCAGCTGCGGCCTCTATCGTTCGTATATTTGTAGACTATTCTCCCTGCGCTAAAAGTTATTACCTATTATTCATACGTAAACACTACATTGAGCACTGGCTTGAACGTTGGATTTCGATACTACCAACTTTATCTGTTTGACTTCGCTCTGAAATTTGGACTACCTACGTATTTTCGTTTGAAATTAGAATTGCTGGTTTGAGTGGACGCAGTATCAGTTGTGTTAGTTGATTGTCAGTAAGTTGTACGCACGGCTACACATCAAGCTATACATTTCCAGTTTACACTGACCTCTCATTGTAAGGAAATCCTATACAATGCGAGATCAGCTCATACTGGAACTGTATAGCTTGATCTGTAGCCGTGCGTACAATTATCTCTCAGCAGCTAGACCATATTTTTTGTTATAATTATGTCTTTTAGCCAAAATACATTTTCTGCCACTCGGCCGGCCAGCACGGCTTCGGGATTTGCGACCGGCGCGATGTGGCGCGGCGTTGTGTAGGTAGGTAGGTAGGCAGAGCGCGCGTCTTGTCTACCTAGTGTATCTACCTATCTACACACTAGGTAGGAAAGGCGCGCGCTCGTGACTTGTTTTGAGCTCGTGGAAATGAGGGGGGGGGGGGGTGCTGGAATAGTAGGTATTTAGTAGGAATCCATGTACCGGATGATTTTTTACCGTCTTGAAAAAAATAGGCTAAGTATAATAGGTGAACGGAGTAGAAGCCCATGGCAAATCTATCTTTTTTTTTTGTTTATAAAAAAAAATCATGCTGCTTATGATTTGAATTTCGATGTTTTTTCTTTCTGTTTTTATGGTTCAAATATGAAAAGTTTACATCGAATGTGTAGTCTTTATTGGTACTTACCTACTTAGATATTTTTTCTGTCTACCAGGCTATTAAAAAAATAAAAAACTAGGTATGCCATAGACTTCTACTCCGTTCACCTAATAAATACCCAATTTTTTTCGAGACGATAAAAAAAGTCATCCGATATAAATATGTATACCTACCCAATATCCTATACCTATTCCTAAATCGTAATGTATTAAAATATAACTCTAGTCCATTTGAAATAAGATGAAATATTTTTACAATCCGTTCAATCCATTTTGACTTCTATTCCTTAGGGAGGGCAGCAAAAACGTGGTTATAAGTTACAATACCAACTGCAGCTACCATGTGTCATGCCACCAACGCAATAGAAGCCAAAATCGGTTGAATGGACTGTAAATAAAAAAGGTTTTAAAACCTGTAGCGCAGAGATGAAATTAAAACGAACGAGAAAAAACTCGAGTGGCGTTACCGGGTTGTGCAAAAAAATCATTCATGAAGGTACTCACAGCTGGGTCAAAATAATAGACAAACGATGAACAAAAAAGAAAGGGTCAAAGTCGAAGACCTTACCAGCTGACATAGAACAATAGCTTCATGAATGAGTCGTTTGCATAATGATCCTAATTTTGATTATTATCTTATGATTTATTTTGTTTGAAATTATTATTTTTTCAATTTATTAATTATTTTATCTTATTATAATTTTTATGATTACTGACCACTAGCCTTACCTGGGTGTTTAATTAATATCAATGTTTATTAGGTACAAAAAATATATGCGCGGTCGAGCGAGTGATGACTGCTACATAAGTAAGCATACGTCGTGAACTCTTGAGCGATCGCTGCCTGCATGACCACACGGGGAAAACTTTTTAGAAACATAATAAAAGCAATCTTTATAATAGGTACCTACATAAAGGGGTATAATTGTATAACGATAGCAGCGCGCGCCTACCACTATAATACGTGGCAACGCATCAAGCTATACATTTCCAGTCTACACGACCTCCCATTGTAAGGAAATCCTATACAATGCGAGATCAGCCTATACTAGAAATGTATAGCTTATTTGTAGCTGTGCGTACGAGTTTGTAGGAACTTGCTGACTTCTCGGCGAGCGGGCAGCGGCGGTTGCTCCCATTTGTTACACATTGTTGAACAGTCTTGAAGCACCACGTAACAGAACAATTTGGGAAAAATAAAATTCCGATTTTGTACCGTGACGTCACCAAAAAGTGAGCAAGGGTGAAACTCTAGTTTAAATAGTTCTATATTACAAATAAAAAAAAATTCTCTCTTTCGTTCGATGTCGTCATGTTCCATAGAACAATGGGGAACTACGGGTCGGCACAGCGGGCGGTGGTGCATGTGTGCATCGCCATCGTCTAACGTCGTTTCAGTTCGGAACAGTTCGGAACGGTGTTTGTGTGCGTGCGAACTAGACGTGCGTTTAGACTAGCGTCTAACTGCTCATCACTGATACTATCTCTGTCGGACACGATGTCAAGAGAGACAGCGTGCTTTTTGGTCACGCCCACCACTGAGTTCGAGTCCGCGGCTTGATACACCTTAAACTTAACAAATGTTATGCGAAGTGATTTGATCGACTGCAGCAGTGCGATTCTGTAACCATCTTACCGTGAAAACTTAGGTGAAGGGAGCGTGGAGTGAGCTGTCAATAGTGTCAATTCCTAGCAAAAACAAACTCACTTCACCTTAGTTTTCACGGTGATATTTTTACAGAATCGACCGGCTGGTCTTATACTTCATTTAACTGACGTCAGGGATCAGGTCTAACACCGCAACCTTGCCAAGATATTACGGCCATCAAAGAAGGCAAGGTCTTTTTCGGAAGTCTGCAATAAACAGCGAAAAAACCTTGGCTGCATCATCAGTAATGTTTCAAATCGTCGCGTTTAACATAAAACCACAATATTTACGTACGATTGTTTGCGGCTGCGACTGTTCTCAGCGATTACATTATTACGTTTGTTGTAGATACAATAACAAATCGGTCAGACTTGTCGTCAATATTTTTGTAGCGAGCACGCACGTATACTCGTATAGACACCTGCACCGAATGGTGCTCATCCGCAGAGGATTTATGGGTTACGTTGACGCTGCATCATAAAAAACCCAGAGTAGTTTATAAAATGCACATTTGTGTTGTATATGTTTGCAGTCAGAATCACGGAAATTCTATAACAGCTCAACTGAGCAACTTTTCGGACAATTTACTTGAAATTACCATCAATCGTTCCTCCGATAAGTTTATTGTCCTAGGAGATTTTAATCTACCCAATATCGTTTGGCAGCGGGCTGGCGACGGACATTCATTATACCCTACAAATGTTCATGGCAATGTTCAGACCAGTTTAATTGATAATCTTAGTACGTGTAATTTATTGCAATATAATAGTCACTCAAACATCAATGGTAGGATCCTCGATTTGGTTTTTTCTAATGATGAAGTTATCGTCAGCTGCTGTGATGATCCACTAGTGCCTGAGGATCCTCATCACAGAGCCTTATGTGTTACCGCAGAATTCGTTGAGCTACATCGACTACCAGGTCGGTCCTACGTAAAGTTTTTACATAAGTCTGCCGATTACGAAAATATAAAAGGCGAGTTAAATCGTATAGACTGGCAGTCTGAGTTAAGTAGTAGGTCGATGGAAGAAGCGGTAGCATACTTTTATGGAGTAATAAGGAGGCTGTATTCCACGTATATACCGACAAAAGCTGTCGTCCCCAAATCAAAGTACCCTCTCTGGTACAAAAGTCCGCTGATAAAAATCTTAAAGGAAAAAGCTAAATTTCATACTAAATATAAGAAGTACAAGAACTTATCTGACTATCAGTCTTTCGTTATACTCCGCCAACGGGCTAAAGACCTTGAGGGGGTTATGTTTGACAATTACATAGCTAAAATAGAATCTGACATACGTGACAATCCACGGGCCTTTTGGAGGTACGTTAAGTCTAAAAACCAATCTTGTTCTTACCCCTCCGTGATGCAATTTGGCCAGGTAACGTCCAGTGATGGTGACGTAATTTGTGATATGTTCGGTAATTGTTTTCGCTGTAACTTTTTGGATGATACCGGTATTGCCAATAGTCAATCTTCAGCTTCTAATATGGTTGATGGACCCATTGACAGCGCCAATGATATAAGTCAAGTGGAAATACGGCTAAGTGAGGTATGTAGGCTGCTAAAACAAGTAGATCTAAACAAATCTGCGGGTCCAGATGACATTTCGCCCATATTCATCGTCAACTGCGCCAAGGAGCTTTCTGTGCCTCTATCCATCCTGTTTGAAAAATCACTTGCTACTGGCGTGGTGCCCAAGATATGGAAGTCGGCATATATAACACCGATACATAAAAAGGGATCAAGGACATTGGTCGAGAATTACCGACCTATTTCGAAGCTGTGTGTGTTTGCTAAAATACTGGAGAAAATTGTGCACACACAGGTTTATTCTGCACTCAAGCTCAGTTTTAGTGAAAGCCAGCACGGCTTCGTAAGGGGTCGGTCAACCTCGTCTAATCTCACTGTTTGTAGCGACTACCTCTCCGAGTGTATGTCACAGAGGTCCCAAGTCGATGTTATATATACCGACTATAGCAAATGTTTTGACCGGATAGATCACGTGATCCTGTTGCGTAAACTTTTATCGGTGGGCATCAGGGGTGATCTTTACCGGTGGTTCAAGTCCTATGTGGAAAACAGGTGTCAGATTGTAGTTCTAAATGGATACTGCTCTAAACCTATGAATGTCCCTTCGGGGGTTCCCCAAGGATCCTTGTTAGGGCCTCTGCTATTTAATATTTTTATCAATGATATCTCTTCTTCTTTCCGGTATTCAAAGTTGTTACTGTATGCTGATGATATGAAGATAATGAGACAAATAAACACCCTGGCTGATGCTCATCTACTGCAGGTAGACCTTAATAGTTTTCAAGGCTATTGTATTAATAATAAGTTGGATTTGAATGTTTCCAAGTGTTATGTTTGCTCCTTTACACGGAAACCTATCCCGATTGTCCATAACTACATACTTTCGGATACGGCACTAAATAGGGTCAACACTATCAGGGATCTGGGAGTTACCTTTGACGCTAAGCTCCTCTTTGATGCACACATTGACAATATAGTCAAGAAAGCATCAAAAGCACTTGGATTCATTCTTCGGGTATCCTCGGAGTTCAAAAATATAAAGACTATTAAAATATTATACTGTTCTTTTGTTCGTAGTCATTTGGAGTATGCCTCTCAAGTCTGGAACCCTATTTATAATGTGTATATTAATCGTATTGAGAGCATACAGAAAAGGTTTTTAAGGCACATTCAATATCGGACTAAAACGTTTTTGTCGAATTATACCTTCCGTTGCAAAAAATTTCATATTCTTCCACTTTACGAAAGGCGAAAAATATCAGATCTTGTGTTTCTTTTCAAAATTGCCAATGGAACAACTGGTGTTACCGAGTTGCTGCACAAAGTCGGGCTGCGAGTGCCGTCTGTGTTCTTACGTAGACCTCAGTTATTGCACACCCCAGTGGTAGCCACTACATACAGACGGAACTCGTACATGGTGAGAGCGAGTCGTGTGTACAACGCAACCTGCCAGGAAGCTGATATCGACATTTTCTATACTGGTGTTGCTAAATTGAAAAAATTTTTATCTAATAGCTTCTTCGAGCGTAAACAGTAATTTATTTTTAATTTTTTTTTTTTGTTTGTTTAAATGTTTTTGTTTAAATGGTACATCCTAAATTTTCTGTTTCTTAAGATTTACTACATGTGGAAACTTGTAATTGGCCTTATTTTGTTTAAAATTTTATTCACTGTATCTTTTAGCTGTAAGTTTTCCTAATACAAATAAAATAAAATAAAAATAAAATAAAATAGTGATTTCTAGATAAATGCAGGTAGCACTGAGTTTGTTTTGATCTATGAGTACCTACTAAATCATGGTTCAGTTATGCCTCTCTCGAACCTCTACAAAATGAGTCTTTGGGTACATTATGTGTTATGTAAGTTGTGATCAATCAATTTTTCCCAACCACGTTGGGGTTGGCTTCCAGTCTAACCGGATGCAGCTGAATACCAGTATTTTACACAGAGCGACTGCCTATCTGACCTCCACAGCCCAGTGAACCCAGTAACTGGGCAATACGATAGGTACCCCTTGGTAAGACTGGTTGTCTACTAAGCTACGCTTGCACCTATTTTAATGGGACCTTATAAATACAACGTCCCGATTTCAACCGTCTCGGGCAGTAGTCCACCAGACACAGCACCCTCAGAGGATCCTCCCTTTTCTATTGAGGATGAATGAATTTTACAGCCTGTTTCTCATACGGTATTTTGGAAAGGACTTAAGTAGGTACCGACTCTTTAACTAGGTACCTTCTACAAAACGAATCATAAAAAAAATCTCAAAACAAAGTGTTTACGCAACTAGTAAGTACATACGTTATGAGTTGACGGCTGATTGTGCGATTGTGCCTACCTAGTACCTAGGTTATTACAATCACCGTGTGCCACGGTGGCGGCTCCCAATAAATGGCAACACGGCTTAATTCTTGATAACATTATATTTACGCTCACTGCAAGTGAACAAAGCATATCTTGGGCTGAATAATTTAATTTTCTTCAGTAAAAGTGACTTGACTCTACACTTGAATTTTCATCTCAAAGAAGCCGTGTGGTACCTACGGGAGTCACGCACATAACTTTAAATGCGTGTAGATATACCTACTTATATATAATACGTAGATAAGTAGTAGGTAGTGTGTATGTTACCAGCCAAATCCGATTTCAGGCCAAAGTTTGTCCTGGAGCTAGGCCAAACCGGTTTATCCTACGCGTGATATGTCGCAGCAGCCAACAGCTTAATTAGCCGTTTAGATAACATCCCCTAGCCTCTGAAAGTAGCGCGGTTGATCACACTCACAGTTTTAATCTAACCTAAACCAATTGGTCAGGGTGCCTTATCTTAGTTTCTGCGACCGATTCGGCAGAACGCGGTTTGGCCTAGGACAAACTAATCTAGTTTGGCCTGAAATCGGGTTTGGCCGATACTTATTTGGTTGATTTTTGTATGCATACTGGTAAGGTATTGTAGTAGGTACGATGATTAATTGATTGTCGACTGGATCCTGCGACACACGGTATCCTAGCGCGGGATCCAGTGCCATACCAAATTTTTTGCAACATGTACTTTAGGAATCAATAAACTTTTTTTTGTTGTTTTGACGTCCCCACTTATTCAGAGGCAGACATTACTTGTCCATTGGCGAAATAATTAGGAGTACCTACATAAAGGACATTTTTTACCTTTGACCCAACTTGGAGCTAAGCACCAATTTTTTTCGACTACCAAAGCTAAAAGAATTTGTTCTTGTAAAATGATGCCTATTTCTGTTACATACATAACTCAAGTCTTTTTAACTTCCCATGGGGGGGTAGTCAGAAACTACAGAACGCCACCTGACCTTTGACCCAATTTGGAGGTTAGGACCAATTTTTTTCGTTAGTGAATTTGTTTATGTATACATAAAAACTCACGCCTTCTTCAAATGGAAGTATTCAGAAATTAAAGAACGCCTGCTATGATCCTTACCATACTCCTTTTGCTCTGTTTCCGTTCATACGTTTATGGGAACGCCATCTGCTACGATCCGATACGATATACTCCGTTTGCCTCGTTTACGTTCATACATCTGCTCATACACGCACGCCGGTAGCGAGTACTACGCACCTGACCTTTCTGAAGGACATCACCAATACGACCAACCAACCAAAGCGACCAACCAATACCTTTGCTTCTTACCTACCTAACTATTAAAGAACGTTCTATTAGTCTTTGTGCTTCAATGTATTTGAGTCAAAGGTTATTGTATAGTGTTATATTATATAGTGTTATGTATAGATAGCTAACGATTTGAAGGAGCTTCCTAGCTTGTTTGTGTCCTTTCTCATTATCAAATGCTTTATGCTTCTAATGTGGGCGATGAATGTGGTTATTTTTGTCATGACATATTTGCAATCTGCTTGTCGTGGTCAGTCAATAAGTTTTAGATCAATACATATATGAATTAACTACTGGCTTCTGCACGCGACTTCACTTGTTTTAACAAAAAATATAACTATGCCACTTTGCAATATTGTAGCTTCCTATTAGTAAAAGAATTTTCGGAATCGGATCAATAGTTTCGAAGATTACCCTCTCTAAACTTTTTTTACCCAAATTTTACCCCTTTACAATATTAGTATAGAAAAACCAAGCAATTCCTGCCATGTTCAGCAGTATCCTTGAACGGTTCGATGGTCTAATTCACAGGTTCTCAAATGAATCAGATACACTCAGTAAGTAAGCAAGCCTTTTATTATTTTTTAAATAATACATTGAATCATTTTTTATTTAGCTACTTATTTTTTGTGCCAGAGTTGATTATATTTCTCATTATAAAGTAGGTAAGTATTGAATAAACATCAAATATTTGCCAGACAGCGCTAATACAAGTCACCTCGCTGATCTCTTAAAAACGTTTCGCTGATTTGCTGATAAAAGAACACGCGACCAACAATACGGTAAAGCAAAATCTTCGCTACTCTTCGAAAGAAGACTTAACCTCAAAAATCTAAAACTACATCCTTACCTGTTGCACTTCAGCAGTGGTAGATCGGAACAGCTCAATATATCTGGCACCAATAGACTTGCGGTGTCGAGACAACGCCTTAGGCGAGTCATCTTCTTTAGCAAAGAGAACGAATGCGTCCCCTGTGGCTCTGCCGTCAGCTCGCCTAACGAATAGCACGCCTTCTGCTCCATCCAGAACTAAGACTGGGTTTTCGCCCGTTGAGAAGAAATCCAGCTGGAAATTAAGACTGTTTTTAGAATAGTGCAAATAAGATACTGGGCAGGCCGTAGAGGAAACCAAAGAACTATAGTTAACTACTCCGGTTTATAAATCTTGGGGACCTAGGAAGGTCCACATTTCTGAGTTTGTTTGAATACCTCTGATCTTGATGATCTTTTGGTAAACCACCTATGCTATGTAAATCAAAGACTGGAACTACTTAGCGGGAGTGCTATTTTCAGGGTTCTGTAGCTATATGGTTACAAAAGTATTACAGAATGGATAATAAGTGGCAGTTTGCTGTAAAAATTCTCAAAAATAGCTGGATTTTAATTACTACCTACGGCTCATTTGTTATGAACGAGAGACATTTAAACTAGAATACACCGACCGCAAATGTCATTACATCTAGTTCAAGTTTATTAATAATATGATTACAGCAAAGGTTAGAGAAGTTAGGTAAGCCGCTGTATAATTCCTAATCTAAGCAACTAACCCAGAGGTTATGGCATATCGTAGAAGTTGACAACATATTATCAAAAGTTCGAAATGTTGTTTGAAGATTGCGATTTAAAAACATAGTATTTCTTCAGTTTGTGAATAATCTGAATTTATAGATGTGCCCGTTTTTAGGAACTTAAGATTGAGCCCTTTGACAAGGGCTCTAGTAGGTATAATTTCCCAGCTATGGATTCCTTTCAATTAGTTACTTAATTTAGCTAGTAGGTTTTATCTCTGAACACCAGAATATGGATTCTGGAAGTAAAGACTTTCTTTATAAGGAAAAAGATCAAAGGAGCAATCGGTTCTTCCATCCAAAAAGACCAGTAGGTCCTGTATATTCCATGTACTTACAACTTGTTGCGGCGTCGCATCATAAGGTAATCCTCTCATACGCACGATGACTTGCGCCCCACGTGAGAGGAACGCGGCCGCCTCGCAAGTGGCGCCCCCTGCTACTGACAGGAAGTCTTCGCCGCTTGCACGGTACACCTGGATAGGAGAAAAAGGAGATTTGGGGATTTAATACTTTGGAACAGCAAGATTTGAAGGAAAGCATTTGTTAGATCAAGAATTCTGGATGATATAAAATACAAAAGAAGCTTCGTTTAGGTTATGGTTGGCGATAGCGGAAGCTTGTAATGTTCAAAGTGTACTGCAAACCAAATTGCAAGAAGCCTTTGCTCTGCAGACCTCACTCAGCCAAGAGAAACCAGAACCTATTGTTCACCGAGCTTACTAAGTCTAAAGTAAAACTAGAAGCATAATTCAATTAAAACTTTACAGGCACTTTGCCTTGTCAATACAAAGTTTTGAATTGTCAAGGAGTCGAGGTCGGTTAGTCAGAAAGATGAAGCTAGTTGTCCAATCCAAAGCGTAGTAGCGATTGAGCTGTTCCTTGAGGAACATATCCAGCAGGTTTCATTTAAGGCACCTTGTTAAATATCAAATTGGTTCATCGTCAGGAAAGTTTTGAATAAGAATGTGGATGGCTATACTAGGAGACCAAAGAAACGATGGATGGACTGTGTGAAAGTTGATACCTATGGCGAGAAAGGGAGTGACTACTGATATTAAGACTAATAGAGAAGTATGAAAAAAAAAGACATTGCGCCGACCCCAAATAAATTAGGATAAGGGCAGGAGAATGATGATGAGAAATTTATATTTGAATGCTTACCTCAATGTACCGCGATCCAATATGGTGCTTGTGCCGTTTGAGCGCCATGTCTCTGTGCTCCTGTGATATGAACCGCACCAGCGCCTCGCCGTTGCGTCTACCTTGAGGCGACAGGCACAGGGCTACGCCACCCCTGTAGGATACAAGATACGTTAGGATAATGTTCCCTTATGATAAAAGAGATTATGCACCACAAATCGCTAAATAACCGCTAAACATATAGAAAACATCGTTCTATTTCAGTCAATCGTTTGAAGATGACCGAGTCAGAATGATGTTTTAAAAACGTTTTAAAAGCATTTAGTGATTTTTGATGCAAGTGGGACTTAAAGAGATTAAGTTATATGTATTTGTGTAGATAATTTCTCCATTTTCATAATAGATTTGTCGAGAATTTGGCACCGGTATTAAAGACCTCGTACAAATCTTTTACATTGCAGGGTTAACTGCTCAAGCAAATGAGCAGAAACCGGTAACAGTGCAGTACAGTGTAGGTGACAGTAAAATAATAAGAGACCTAAAATTGCTACGTAGGACACTGTATACTGGATACGGAAGGCGGAGAATCGCGTTTGGAAGAGGTCGAAGTCCAGCCATTTTTGATAGATTGGATTTGTTCAGGGTGGTATTAACTCTCGTTTGTATTTTTGTAAAATTCAATCATCATATTGACACTGTTTTCGTTACTCACTTGGAAACATTGAGTCCTCGGAAGAATTTGGCGATATCCTGATCTGATGACTGCCACGGTAGACCACGCGCGCGTACTATGCAGTTACCGTCTATTTCATCGTCCTTTGAGCTGTAACAATACAAAATATCGCGTTAGTCATTTGTCTAAACATCATGGAAAGAATCGAAGATAAGCACTTTATGTGCACCTCTGCATAACCGCGTGATGATGTTTAAGTACGTATGTAGGTAATGTGTTCTACCTATTTATGAGTGGAATAAGACTCCATGTTTTGACATCCTTAAGCTAAGCCACAGAGTACTCCGCAAAATCATTTAAATAAATAGCGACTCTTGCTGCGAAACAAAAAAGTGAAATTCAGGTCGAACAGTATTAATTACCTACAGTTATATTCATATAAAAGTTGCCTCTCTTTCTTTCACGTAACTCTTATACCTTCTGACTCGTCAGGGTTGTCTTCTTTTACGACGCGGCGCGTGAGTGAGTATCGAACTAACGTGCGAGCCGGCCGATGCGCGGCAGCCCACACTGAATTAGCCCGTCAAGTCGAGCTCGCCACGTACTTGTAGCTTCATACCTAAAATGCGGAGTGCGACAGGCCTGGCTAAGCGCACATTCCAGCCACAATGGGCCACAGCGTATCGCGTTTCAATACAAAAGTGTACTGGTTCTTATCATAGATATAAGAAAGAAGGTTATTACAAAATGGAAAAAAGTGATTAGGGGAACTTTTGCGTTACCGCACTGTGTTTACTGTCGTTTGAGCATACCTAGCATTACTTAATATGTGCAAAATCTTCTACTTAAAATGTGTGTGTGAAACAATCTGCAATGTTCAAGACGAATCTCTTGTAAAGGAACAATGAATTTGACAAGATCGTGAGAAAATATGGCCTTATTTGGCATTTTAAATTATGGTTCTGACGATGTTTCAAGTTTGATATGATTCTTTACAAAGTAAGCTTTCAGTTCAAAGAAATGATGAAAATTTAAATAATATAACATCACGCCTTGTTACCCTGAAGGGTTAGCAGAGGTATACCCAATATTATGTTTAAGTCCCATGTAATAGGGGGCGAGCCTATTGCCATCATCCGGGCTGCGGTGGAGACATTCCTGATGGGAAAACCCAAAATCACTTTACCCGACCTGCGAATCGAAGCCAGGGACCTCGAATCATGCTCAGCGGTAGCTCGCAAGTGCGACCGCTAGACCATTGAGATAGTCTTTATTTATTTATTTAGTTAAATTAGGTAAGTACGGACGCCAACATCAACAGTATACATATAAGTCTATCTGCCTTGCCTTTTCTCAACTATTTTGGGGTCGGCTTCCAATCTAACCGGATACAGCTAAATACCAGGGATTTTAAATGGAGTACCTATCTGACCCGGTAATACTGGATGTCAGACTTTCGGGCTTCTGAAGACCCGTAACGACTAACGACTGTCACAGATCCATGAATGACAGCCGGAACCAACAGCTTAACATGCTTTCCGAGGCACGGTGGAGTCTCGGTATGTAAAGATGGTCACTCATCCACGTACGTCGTAGCTTAACCTGATCGATCGACCCCTGCGGCTGTTATTACTCAGCCACGATCCAACAGTATACAGGGTGGAATTTTGTAATGCCACCTGGAGGGAAAGTACTCTTAATACTGCAGATAGAAAATTTTACTCAAAGGAAACATTCCTTTATTTTTGAAAAGAAAGCAAACTGCATTCAAAGATTTTCGAAAATTCTCTTCTCCCATACTGGGAATCGAACCGGCTAAAATCTGAAAAAATTATACCCTGTACTTTTATTGCATCGATCGTTAGGGTCAATTATAAGGATGAAATCTCTCTAACAAACATGATAAATTAAATGAAAGGAAAACCAGGAAATCTTAAATTAATTTAATTATTTTTTCAGATTTTAGCCGGTTCGATTCCTGGGTGTGGGAGAAGAGAATTTTCGAAAATCTTTGAATGCAGTTTGCTTTCTATTCAAAAATAAAGGAATGTTTCCTTTGAGTAAAATTTTCTATCTGCAGTATTAAGAGTACTTTCCCTCCAGGTGGCATTACAAAATTCCAGCCTGTATATAAGTAAGTATTTTCTTTATTGAGTATTGGGCTGTAGTATATTTTCATTATTGCCAAGACGCTTTATGATATTTTTAAGTAGTGCTATCCTACTTACAAAGAATTCGCAGAACCCAGAATGTTCGTAATAAAAAATAGTGTTGTCTTTTGCTCTAAATCCTATTCCTCCGTGCGTAGCAACAATATTTTAATAAAATAAGTAAAAAAACAATGGTTTCCAGAAGCTATAATTTTGCGCCAGTTCGCATGACGTGCGCAGCTCAGACTGCATCGTAAAATTCACTGCTTATGTCATCATTAAATAATTTTATGATTTATTCTTGTTATTAATGTTATTATTTTTATTGGGTAAGCTAAAATGTGGGATTCGTGTTCAATTATGAGTAGGTAGATCACCCCATTATTATGAGTACAGTGTTTTAGATTACACACAATTACTATATTTTTTTTATAGTCTGACTTAATTATGAGGTCCTTAGATAATAATAGCTATTGATACGACAAAATTTTCTATTTAAGCGAATACCTTCCTCATTTAGTGATCGGTTTTTGAGGTCCTCAGATAAACCTTCGATAGTAATGCAATTTTTCGTTAAGAAAGTGTTCAGAAACACGATTATCGAAATGATCAGTATCGAATGGATAAACTCCTTTTAAAAACCTCAGAAACTTGGCATAAGAAACTATTGAGTATAGTTGTTATGAATGTGGAGCCATAAGAGTAGGGGGACACGCAAAGAAGCATTGCGTGAAAGATGACATGGCTAGAAAGGAAGTAACTACTATGATGACTGCTGATAGAGATGTACTTATGAAAGAAGAAGAAGGTATGCTGACCACAAATAAATTAGGACAAGGGCAGAGATGATGTTGCGAGGTAGTCGACTCCTCTGATTACAGTCCGCATAAAGCTGAGCGTCCACTGGTCCGCGCCGGCCGCACCGCCCGCACGGCACGCAACGGATTGAACGGATTTACCGATGGCATGCGTCCACTGTCCACCTGGTCCGCCCCGGCCGGCCGGAACGGATTTGCCGGTGTCATGCGTCCACCATTTTTATTTATTCTGAGTGTTTTTGTTGTTGTCAGTAGACGTCGCGCGTTGTCATGGAGATTGACGAAGATTATCAGTGTTGCTTGTTCGCAAAAGATGACTGCAGTTGCCAGGGGGGTGAAACCACACATCAACATCTGACAGTAAATATTAAATGTATGGAAGGTGGCGACATCCATAGTTCACGTTTTGAAAACTTTTAATAAAAAGTATACTATTGCTTGATAGATGGAGCTTTTAATAATAATAACTTGCAATAACAAGATGACAGATTGGCACTTGACACAATTCAAATTTCAAAGTTTTTTGAAGTTTCCGTGCTGTCGTTCGTTCGTTACTGCTTATAACTATGTTCGGATTTCTCGAGATATTTGCATTGATTGTTGGATTTTGTGAGACCTGGCTTTACTGTTAACTCTGTTTTCGACCCTGATACTTTGTTCACCGATTGACCCATAGGCTGCTTCCGTCCCTGGACTTCGTGATACTTTCCTACTGATTGACCCCGCTTTCTCAACCTGCGGTTGTGTACTCGATTTGGATATTGTTGGTTACATGCAGACTAAAAACATGCAGAAAAACGCTATTTTGGATGTGAAAAAAAAAGAAAATATTGAAAAATAGTGGTTAAATTAATTAATTAAACCCTATGTAACCTCTTCTTTGAGGATCACTGATACTTCTCATGTTATATTGTTATTTGCTCCGAGTTCTTTTACTTCTTAGTTTCTCTTACCTGTCTACTGTCTCTTGTTCTATCCTAGTGTTATCAGTGAAAACTTGTAATTGGCCTTCTGTCACTAATGTTAACCTATCTATAACCTAGCTGTAAGTTTTCTTGAGATAATAAAATAAAATAAATAAAATAAAATAAATCAATTTGTGACTTCTAACCTGCACGTTGCATAAAAATAATAAGCTAGATTTTATTGTTAATCGGGCTATTACAAGAATCATTCATAGTTGGTGCACAGGTGTGAACAGAATTTTATCTGGAAAATTAGCAATTTTGATCGGGGGATAACGTAAAAGTCAAAGCAGAACGCTATTTTAATGTATGTACACATAAACGTAGTGTTTACAAAAATAAAAAGAAGTAAATATTATTAAGGGAATTGTTCTTTTATTTAAAATAAATTCCTACCTAAATACAAATAAATACATGGCACCTACCTAGTACCTATATCCATTTGCAATTAAGTATACTGCCATCTAGCGGATAATAGAATTAATTGTCTAGTTGGTATCAGTGCCATCTATTTTTCACGTAATTTACATACCAGACCGGTATTTACTATTCCAGATATTAGTGTATAGTCTATGGCAGTTGCCTCTGCCGTTGACGCGTGCCGCTCATGTCTATGAGCACGAGACTAAACATTATTATTATTTTTTAATTTTGATAATAAAGCACAAAAGAAATGCAGTCAGAAACCAGAAACTCAATTTTGTTTTTAATTTGTTTATACAACATTAGTTTTTGTTTATACTAAGCCCGAAAAGGGGTAATTGTACTCATCATTGAAAAAAAAGATCTGCTGTTCAGTACATTTATCTACAATTTTACTTATAATATCATTGTTTATCTACATCAAACTCGTCAAAATGTACTGAACAGCTGACTTTGACGAGTTTGATGTAGATAAATGTACTGAACAGCAGATTTTTGTTTCACGATTTCAAGGTTGGTCCCGTAGAAAAAATTGTTCAAAATGATGAGTAGAATGACCCCTTTTCGGGTTTAGTATAAACAAAAACTAATGTTGTATAGACTAGTCTTTATGCATATAAGGACTAGTCTAGATAAAAAAACATTGTAAATGTTATGCTTCGTCAATCCCTAGAATCAGTAGGATGACACTGACAGATACGATGAGTTCAAAAATGCGTTCCGTGCCGGTGACGTCACCGGCATTCCTTATGACGTCACCGGCACGCATCGCCTTTTTTGCTCATATATGCCGGCGTTCGGTGCGGCCGGTAGCGATAGTGGACGCAGTGCTATATAAATTCATAGATAGCAAACCAAAATCCGTTGCGTGCCGTGCGTGCGGTGCGGCCGGCGCGGACCAATGGACGCTCACCTTAAGAGTGTAAGTATACCAATAACATACTAAACACTTCCACCTAGAGTCGTAGCAGGAATTCACTGCGGTGGGGGTTAGGGTTGGCAACTTTTTTTAGAAGAAACGAAGAATTTCTGATTTCAGAGAATTTAAATGAAGGGTACAGATTTAATAACACTTACAGCATTTTTTGTTCTTTTTGCGGAACATATATTTTTATACATAATTTTCTGTAAGTATTTACTTATTAGAAGGTCTAATCTTCTAATTCAGAATTCATATTGATGAAGAGCTTAGTTATTATCAATTTCAATAAAGCTGCTGTTTCTCTCTTCCCGCCACTTTGCAATCATGACCAAAAAACCAGGGCCGTCAATTTAAGGCCACTTTACGATAATGGGGCCACTATGGAGAAGATTCAAGACGAGCCCCCATGGAGAATACAGGGGGGGGGGGGGTTTGAACCCCCACCACCTGCCTACGTCCCTGCTCCATCCAGCTTTCTAGTTTTACGCGCGAGACAGATGACTCTCACGCGCACAGGAACTAAACGCGCCTCGTTTAAATGTAGATTTATGACAAATTGCTATACTTACTTATATTATTTTTTACATTAGTAGTACCTACGTGACATCGGTGCAAATATAGAGGCTCCTCTACACAAGCCACACAAACCAAGGGAAGAAATTAAGAAGTGCCCAGAGCAGCTGCCATATGACCTACACCACGCAATGGAAGATCCCTAAGGTTATCTAATAAAACCTAAGCTAATATTATAATACTACAGCAACTTATAATTATATCAATTTATTCTCCATTTCCTAAAGAGATCGGAATATTTACACTATCAATGAAGGATAGTGATGCTCTTCACGCACTTGACCTTACAGACCTTATTATATCACAAATACATATGTTTGCAAGTTTAACAACGTGAGTTTATTTCTACTAGTAAATCAATCTGCCTAGCTTTTTCCCAACTATGTTGGGGTCGGCTTCCAGTCTAACCGGATACAGCTGAATACCAGTATTTTACATGCAGCGAATGCCTATCTGACCTCCACAACCCAGTTACTGGGTAACACGATACCCCATGGTAAAACTGGTTGTCAGACTTTTGGGCTTCTGACTAATCGTAACGACTGTCAAAAATCCACGAATGACAGCCGGGACCAACGGCTTAACGTGCTTTCCGAGTTACGGATGGGTCTCGGTATGTATACATACCTAATGGATGGTCACCCCGTACGGCTGTTATTACTTATCAACCCGTACGGCTGTTATCAACCCGTAC
This sequence comes from Cosmia trapezina, assembly GCA_905163495.3. NCBI lineage: Eukaryota > Metazoa > Arthropoda > Insecta > Lepidoptera > Noctuidae > Cosmia > Cosmia trapezina. Next base: position 13,897,398 of record LR991040.1, on the reverse strand, counting down.
GACTGTTATTACTTCGCCACGAGACTTTCCTTATCTAGTATTGATTTGAAAAACCACAGGAAAGTCATTGGATGCAATTTGAAATGATAATAGCTTTTTGATTGGAATCAAGATAGTCATAATCTGTTGCTTTAATGGTCGTTCTGTTGAGAGTATGCAGTGGTGGACTAGTTTGAACCCAGACAGGCGCTTTACATAATCAGCCTATAACGTTCCCACTGCTGGGACACAGGCCTCCTCTCTGTGAGAGGGAGCGGGCCGTAAACCACCACGCGGGTCCAGAAAGACGCCGTTGGTAGATGTCACAAGTCTTCTAATTTTTGGTTCTAGGACATGCCGGTTTCCTCACGATGCTTTCCTTAACCTTTTTGTGAGCAGGTGGTGATGAAATTATTTACACAAAGTAAAGCGCCTGTCTGGGTTCGAATCGAATCCACGACCGTCCGACCGACTGGGTAACTTATTAACTTCACTTGATTCTTTCTTGAATTAGGTAGGTACCTACTTATTTCGTGGTTTTTCACGATTCGATTTCAAATAAACATCTAATAGGCTCCTTCCTGCACCTAAAACTCAATATTCTTTACTGAAAAAATCGTAATTCCTCACAATTTACTTCACTCATAACATAAACACTGTCTACACAATATGTCTATTATTTTATCCGTGTGACTTGTAAATAATAGGTATATCGATAGAGTAAAACAGTAGCCATGTGCTGATATAATATATTTACAGTAAGTAACTATAATTATTTATGTCATTTGTTTTATCAATATTTTTACAATCCTTGGACCCAAATGTGATAGCAGAACACATATTATTATCATATTACTTGTAGGTTATGAAATATTCCATTTGATATTGGAATAAGAAATCGCAATCAGCGGTTAATGATTTTTTAAATTGATTTAATTGAAAAGTTAACTAGAGGTGTAGCTTTGAGCATGAATATAAGAGAAAATAAGAGTAGGGGAGAGCAAATAAATGATGGATGGACTGTGTGAAAGATGATAAGGTTAGAAAGGTGTGAAATATAGAAAATATAAAGATGTATGGAAGAAAACGAAGATGCTGAAGAACATGGGGAGTTGTGGCTAAGTAATAACAGCCGCAAGGGTCGATTGAATGTCAAGCTACGCTTGTCGCGGCAGCGGAAGCCCAAAAGTCTGACAACCAGTCTTACTAAGGGGAATCGTACCCAATAACTGGGTTGGTTGTAGAGGTCAGATAGGCAGTCGCTCCATGTAAAATACTGGTATTCAGCTGCATCCGGTTGGACTGGAGCCGACCCCAACATAGTTGGGGAAAGGCTAGACAGATGTTGATGGAAGACGACGACGATGGAGGGACGAACTTCACTCCTACCGAAAGGACTGACCCGCCATGGCAGAGGACAGACGTGTGGGGAAAAGTAAAGGGAGGCCTTTGCCCGGCAGTGGTACAGACGCCAGCAGGTCAAGCCACCCGAAACTGTCAAATTTTCCCAATCCACTTTGAACCTAATGCTTTAGCGAGAAAGATGAAAATCTATTAAAGAAATTTGACAGATTGTAGTAGCTTGATGTGCTGGCGTCTGTATAGATACGTAGGTGGAAGAAGAAGACGTGTTACACCGACCCGAAATAAATTGGGATAAGCGCAGGAGGCTGTTGATGAAGCAGTGGTGCTGTCTAGTGTCGTACCTTTAAGTTACCAATTCTTCGCTAGTGATGAAATTTTATAGAATGATGCCAAACTAAAGACGAACCTCTGAGCCATAGACAATGAAATTGACCACTTCTGTACGTAGGTGGGAGAAGAAGACGTGTTACACCGACCCGAAATAAATTGGGATAAGCGCAGGAGGCTGTTGAGGAAGCAGTGTGGTGCTGTCTAGTGTCGTACCTTTAAGTTACCAATTCTTCGCTAGTGATGAAATTTTATAGAATGATGCCAAAATAAAAGACGAACCTCTGAGCCATGGACAATGAAATTGACCACTTCTGTTTTAAATCCATACTGGCAAAAAAGTTAATCATATTTAAAACAAAGACCAATATTATTCATGGTGAAGTAGACAAAAAACTTGCAAAAAACAAATCCAAAATTCAACAGTTACAGGGAGTAGCAGAAAATGCTAATACGGAAACATTCAAAGACTCAAGAGAGAAAACTGTCTTCACCATTCACAAGTCAAACGTATGTAGTACCTACATACAATCGTAAAAGTAAAGTCATTTATTATAATAATATATAACCTACGTGTGACGATCCCATGCAGACAATGTCCATTATGGCTAAGAACTGAATCAAAACATCGTGAACAATGATGTTACGACACCGACATGACATTTGATTTGACCATTTCATAAAGGGTTATTCAGGATGTCGACAGTTTTTAGGGTTCCGTACCAAAATGGTAAAAAAGTAACGCTTATGGTGTGACTCAGTCTGTCTGTCTGTCTGTCTGTCTGTCTGTCACAGCTGGATATCTCAAGAGCTACTAATGCTATCAACTTGAAATTTGGAACAGTTTTAGATGACGTTTACCCAACTATTTTGCAAATAAGAAAGAAGTAAAAATATTTATATTTTTTTTGTAACCGGGTCTTAAAAAAACCAAAGTGTGGCTACTAGGGCATGTGGGGTATCATATGAAAGAGCGCTGCTTACACATTCTTAAACAATTTTAAATTTTTTTTAGGCCGTATAGTTTTCGACTTTTGATGAAAAATGTAAAAAAAAATACCGTTCCCCCCTCATCTCCGAAGTTTGAAAAGATAAAAATCTGAAATTATTCTATGTGATAGAAGTTTATGTAAAGATTACAGGAAAATTAAAACGATGTCTCTAAATAGCACACTTTTTCAGAAATCGGAACGAAACCCTCGGTGCGCGAGTCCGACTCGCTCTTGACCGGTTTTTTTGTATTTTGCTGGAGAATTTCTTGGCGTAAACATTGCAAAAGACTATAATGAAGAGGTTCCAGGGGAAAAACCAATTGTGTGCCAATTTGTAGTGCCACATTTAAATTGAGTAAGTAGTTATGTAAAATCCTAATTTTAAATCACTAAAAGATTTCTTTCATTTGAAATTAATTTGAGTAATTTTTCAATCACAATTTATTCAAACAATAATTGTTGGAAAAAATTGTGAGATGATAATTATAAAGTTGTAACCTGAATAAAGACGAATGTGTTACTAATTCCGTTTAGAATAAGAATTGAACCTGAACAGGGTTTCTTTTAGGGGTGCATCCGATACCGATATCGATACCGATGGATATATCGGTGACCGGTCGGTTTGCCGATATATCGGCATCGGCGATATTTTTAATGCCCGGCGGTACAACGATACATTTCAAATAGCGCGCTTCAAAAAAAAATGTTTCGTCTAAGTATTTCGTTGCAAACAATGCCGTCATAAACCCAAACTTGAAAAAAATGGCGGTCTACTTTAGTTTCCAAATAAATGGGTTCTGTCGCTGTGTGACTATTTTCCACCGCGGGCATAGAAATAAAAAAACCGCAGGTCTCATTCAAACAGACTTGCGAAATCTCCGCAAAACTTGAGAATAGATACTTTGTTTTAGGAGCTCGTGGCTAAGTAATAACAGCCGCGCGGGTCGATCCGTCAGGTTAAGCTACGCTTGCCGGGGTTGGTCAGTGGATGGGTGACCATCTTTACATATCGGGATTCCTCCGTGCGTCGGAAAGCACGTTAAGCCGTTGGTCCCGGCTGTTATTCGTGGATCTTTGACAGTCGTTACGGGTCGTCAGAAGCCCGAAAGTCTGACAACCAGTCTTACCAAGGGGTATCGTATTACCCAGTTACTGGGTTGTGGAGGTCAGATAGGCAGTCGCTCCATGTAAAATACTGGTATTCAGCTGCATCCGGTTAGACTGGAAGCCGACCCCAACATAGTTGGGAACAGGCTAGGCAGATTGATAGATACTTTGTTTTTAATCTTACTAATATTATTATTTTAATAACTTACACTTTAATTTTTATAACTAATAATCTCGTTATAAGTCTGTAATTTTTTATAGGTATTAATTTTTAAAAATTAACCCAACTTGTGTTTTATTTACTTTACCTTAATTTAAATTCAAGCATCGGTAGGTATCGCCGATATTTTTATAAGAGTATCGGAATCGTATCGGCAAAAAGGCGTATCGATGCATCCCTAGTTTTTCTACAGTTTTATCAGATAGGTAGGTACTTTTGGAGCAGACTTTATATACCAAGAGCCAGAGGAATAATCCTGAAAGAATTTGCCTATGCAGATTAGATCGTATTATGCACGAGACCTTTGTAAAGTCTTCAACTTTCTGTTGTTTGTATTGAAAAGATTATAGAAGGGAAATTCTTTATAATGTAGATGGCACCAGGATCCTAAGAAAAGTCCATTATTTATAATTGAATATAAGTTATACATATAAGATGACGTGTCACTGACTTCACTGTGACGTCGTCACTTATAATCGCGGGACGCGTTGACTAATTTAGATATTTCCTACTAGCGACCCGTCCCTGCCTCGCAGGTTTTTACGACTTGACAAAACATCGAGATTTTATTTATAAGTAAGTTGTTGTTGTTGTTGTTTGTATGTAAGTTTAATATATTTTATTACGCACATATTCCGAAATAAATATTCAAAAAATGATGGTGAAAACCGCATCAAAATCCAATTTATAATTATACAGAAACACTGTGACAAAAGTCTCATGAGATGACGTGTCACTGTGACTTCGTCTCTTCACTATGGTAAGAAGGGTTGACTAACTTAGATATTATTTTGTCGTACTTAGTAACTATGTCGTCATTATGGAAATGTTGACAGATTATGTTCAGAAATCAAAACACAAATGGAATGAAAACGTCAATATTTAGTAAATTTTTGTCATTCGTCTGATTTGCGAAGTTAGGTTTGCTTATCAGTTAGAAATGATTTTACAACAAGTACCTACCTGCCTAATCGTTGCATAGCATTGTGTAGTAGATATTAAACAAGAATTATCTGATAAAACTAGACTGGTCTAATTAATTTAGATTAAGTAGGTGTATCAATGAATAATATTATTGTTTAGAAAATGTTTTCACGCTCGAACCCAGTTTAGCTTCTGTCTTCGGTGTTATAAATTATCATCATCATCATTTGCTGGACATAGGCCTCCCCCAAGCACCGCCACACACTCGACCGGCTCTGGGGGCTTACTCCTTAACCACGAAGCCCGTAGTTTCGGACTTCGTTACGGGCGTTTCTTACTCCGTATCACCTACGGATGGATGATTGGTTCGAGGCCCGAACGAAGTATGTATGACAACATGATTTGCCACTTCTCCCTACTCCCGATGTGTTTTTGCCCGTCCGAAAAATTTAACTTTTACGCTTGTTTTGATGGATCGTAATGTCAGACGGACGGATGAACGGACGGACGGAAAGACAGACGGACTTAGGGAGTAGGCCCCCACTGCTTCCCGCATCCAGCGGATTCCTACGGCCTTATAAATTATAATCTTTAGGAAATCAATCATCAAAAGAAAAATCCAACCATACCTTTAGTGTCGTACCTATCTATCAGCTACTTTGTGGTTGTAAAAAAGAGAAAAATCATTTAAGAAAAACCGGCCAAGTGCGTGTCGGACTACGCACAATGAAGGGTTCCGTAGTTGGGATGAAATTATCCCAAGAACAAACTTAACATTTTAGTTGAAAAACATGTTCTCCCATACATCCCAACATTCAAATGTTAGTTTGTACTCACAATATTGAGAGATTTACCATGTTATTTTAAGACCACAAACTTCTTGTAGGTTTTCCTGTAATCTCCAGGTATAGAATTATTTTCTGTATTTTTCTCTAAATTTTAGACTTAATAGTTTCGGAGATAAGGGGAATGGGGGAATGGTCAATTTTTATCTATTTGCTTAAATAACTTTAAAACAATTTATTTTAAAATTATAAAAAAATATATATTTGAGACCCTCATAATAAGCCCTTTCATTTGATATGTCACACGGTACAATTTACAAAACCTTTTTTTTTAAATTTTCTTATTTGCCCCCTAAAAGTGACCCCCATATTCTAAATTCATTTATTTACTTTAGCCGTACCTACGTGTTAGGGTCACAGAAATACATATGTGTACCAAATTTGAACTTAATCTGTCCATTAGATTCGGAGCAAATTGGCTGTGACAGACGGACAGACATACACACGAGTGATCCTTTAAGGGTTCCGTTTTTTCCTTTTGAGGTACGGAGCCCTAAAAAACGACGAGCTAAAGGGAAACAATTCTTGTGAGTTGTGATTTCGCTTAGATTGCTAAGCGTAATCACAAGAATTGTGTTGTTGTCCCACTATTCTTCAGTTTCACGTCACAAAGTCATTCACACTGTCAACAGTGTTCCATATTTCGGCACCAGCCGATCTATTCTCTCTCATTCTGACTGAAGTGAGGTGTCACTTCACCTAAGTTTCATGGTGAGATTTTTAAAGAATAAGGCCCGACGAGACGAGGACTTTCGTTATTCACATATCTCGTCTCCACTCAGCTTCAATGGATAGGCCACTGAGCGGAGATGTGAGCTGTGCCTCGAAAGCTGGCGACGGCGCGCAGCGGTGACGAGAACAGATGTGAGCGGCGTGTAACATCCAAGGCTCGCCGCACGCAGCTCAGTTCCTCTCTAGCCAGTAAGTACACATCTCCACTCTAGCCAGCACACATCTCCGCTCAGGTCTAGCCACTACACATCTCCACAAAGCTTCGGTGGATACACCCTAGCTGCAAAACATCACTTCTCGTCTCCGCTTCAGACATCTTCGCTCATCTCCGCTTTGGTGGAGTCCGGGCCGACTGGTTGGTTCTAAACAAGCCACATATGCAAAAATCAACTAACTAGTCTTTGAAACAAATGTCATAAGTGGTGTGAATTTTGTAATTTGTGTATAGCTTCTAAAAACTTCAATTCATTTCCTTTTTGCAATACCTGTATGTTTGGTTGAAGCGATGAGTCACTACGTTCGCAGAAAGATAAGGAGCTAACACACTAGTTTTAATTTGAAATACAAATCGGCGTGGAACGGTTTGCTGTTTCTACTTGTAACGCGTTGTTTGCAATATTATTGATCCGAAACGAGCAGGTTTTAGATACGCGGGGAGAAATTCACTTTTGAACACATAATGTGAAGCAAGGCGAACAGAAGTGTTACAGCTGTCTACCTACCCCTTTAAGAAATGGTATAACGGTTATCTTCTAAGTACAACAATGAAAGATAATATGACAACAAACACCATTGACAAAGATAGCATTTACTACAATGACTTAGATATCTAAGCGGTATCAAGGTGAAAGGCGTTTGAGATAATTAGACATATTGCCAACCCCTGAAGTAAGTTTAACTACAAAATAAAATAGTGAATTAGCAGTATAATCAAAATAATACAGAAAACCAGACATAATCACATAAAATTGGTAGCAATTATATTTTAGTCTGGATGTAAATCTGTAGTAGTTCCCCAAGGGACATACTGTGCCCTGTACTGTAGGTACTTACAAAACATAGATAAGTCATAGGTTTATTACTAAGGCATTTAATAAGTAACAACAGTGGTCTTAATAATGCTCTCTCTAAAAAACATCAGGTCTATATTCTGAAGAGATATAGGCAGAGGCAAATACAGAGCCCAGTCATTTTATTAGAACCAGTAATGGGTCGAGGACGAACATACATTGCCATCTAACGAGCACAAATCGAGACTCTGAGTGCTAAGTCTTTCCTAATTGTAAAAGTAAACATCATTTTGCTCGACCCGGGATGGCACCCAGAAACCCATCCATAACTGTAGCGCTTCCGATCCGAAGAGTCCCACACATTTACAGTCCGCCGGCAGTTAGCCGACGAGCGGTCCACTCATAAAAAATGGACCGCCAGTTTTACTGACGGACTGTATAATGTGTCCCTTTACATCAACGAGGCGGTCATGGTATACCTATGTTAATAAAGCATAATAGTGATTTTTATTGATGTCACTTCAGTTTATAATTACCGCGAATTCAGCAAGTAAACTACATGTATAAATGTGTTAGGATATGCAAATCAAAAGTGTCTGCTTAGCCATTTAGCCCTAACTGTTGTAGCAGTAGATTGGCTAACTGTTATTGCTGACTACTCAAAGCATTTGTTGACAATTTCCAATCCGCACCATGTTTGTTTGGCGTTGCGAAACTTGACGAGTAATGGCGGCGTGGCGCGCATTTTGGACTTTAGCCGTGATGTAAAATTGCTAGAACGGATATTTTGAGTCAGCAATTAGGTATTTTGAATTATCTTATCAACCAGACAGAAGGAATATACAAGTTGTCTTTTTACATCAATTACTTTCATAATGAAACACTACAACAATTGGAGGATGGATCTTTCAAAAATTAGTTTTTAATTACTGTAATACAGAAAAAGTTAAGTTGTTGACTGTGTTACAAATCACACAAATTAGACAAAATAAATAATGGTTATTTATTCAGTTAATTTTAGAAACATTGGTTTTAATAATAACTACTATAAGTATAGGTACCTACTTGATAGCCACGTCAATTTGGAATTTCAATATTGACTATAAATAGAAATTGTTAGCAAAATTCTGACTTTCTTTTGAATTCCACTCACAATAAACACTAAGATATTAGACTGTGCTCATTTAATAAGTCAGGGTTATTGGTTATTGCTCACGATCCCGTGAAAGACTTGAAGGATACGTTATGATTATGACCTACAATAATGATCCATAAACCAGTAAGTAGTATAGTAACCCTGTCTACCGACATAAACAAATATTTCTAAAGGCAATCTGCGATTATCCGCAAAATCGTTACCATGCGTCCTGTGTTAGCGACCACGGCTCAAGTTTCACGCACCGGAACGCCTGCGCACTATAAATCTTACAAATGTGTTCCGTAGAGGTTGTAACTTGAGCCCTATCGAATGAGTTTTTATTTCACCAAAAAAGCAGGGACGAATTTTGAAGAGGTGCAAAAAATTATCGCCCGTTTTTGTTAGGTTATTAATATTCTTCATTTGTTGAGTGTAGAATAGAATATTTGTTAGCTTAGCATACTGCATAATCAATATGCATAATAATGTTTCCACTGCTGGGATCAAGGTTTCCTCTCTGTGTTGATGTTGTATTTTCTTATCACAATAACTAAAGTAAAGATGTTAGCAAATACCTACCTACTTAGGTATAAGGATATTTTTAAACATGGAAGATGTATGAACCATTACATTTCTTAAAAAACCGGCCAAGTGCGTGTCGGATCACGCACAATGAAGGGTTCCGTAGGTAGTTGAAAAGAATTTATCCGAAAAACAAACCTATCATTGTGATCCCAAAAAAAAAGTGATAAAATTACAAATTAACAATTTTCGGCCTTTTTCCTTTACTTGTGCTGTGAGACCTTGCTTCTTGCCAAATTTCATGATTCTAGGTCAACGGGAAGTACCCTATAGATTTTGATTTACCTGCAAGTATCAAAATATGTCACATAAATGGCCGTATGTTTCATTGCGTTAATTTAGAAGCTTGAGTTTTTAAGGACTCCAAGGGACTATAGACCTACGTATTTAATATTAATTCCAACTTGATACCTCCACGCGTTCTTGAGAAAAATGGTCTTGACAGACTGACAGACAGACAGACAGACGGACAAACAAGTGATCCTATAAGGGTTCCGTTTTTTCCTTTTGAGGTACGGAACCCTAAAAAGAATTAAAGTTAAAAACTTACAATATTTATATACTAAAATCCGCTGTCACTTTGTCTGAACGTAAAACGGAACAAACTAAGAGTGAAATTCGTATATTATCTGTGGTAGAATGTCAATTTTATTACCTACGTAAAATGACGTTTTTTTTTAAACTAGGATTTTTCTCTCAAAAACTATGCCTTTGCGCCTTCGATCAGCAATGTTACTATTGTTGATCGAAGGTTTGCGCAGTGTAAAATTTTGCGAAAGTGTTTTACACGAAGACATACTCGTTTAATATACAAGATACTCGTATATTATACGCACAGAGTACTTTTACTTAATTATACGCGACAAAATTGTGAAGCTTCGCACGCGCGGGTGTTAAAAGTACAGTGGAGCCCAACTTAATTTGATGCAGTTATTTAGGGTTATAATATTGTTTCCAACCTAACTAGGTATGTAAAGAAAAAACGGTAGCAATCAACATCTACCTACATACCTACATCTTTAGCTACGGTTACGTAGGCTCTTACCCACAGATTAAATAATTCCTACTATAATGGTGTGACGAATGACGATTGTACTTACATACAGTGTACATATTCGTGCATAAACTTATAGCTAGAATGTCATTAGCAGATGATAAGTAATTGGAACAACGTATACTTACTTACTTACTTCTAATTGAAAGGTGATAAATAGTGGCTGTTGTGTGATTTAAACGTTGTTTCTTATCTACAAAGATAAGATGATTGGTGGGATTTATTCCAAGAATTTACAATAGGAGATTGCCATGCAAATTTTCATATTCATAACTAGCTCCATATTACCCGGTTTTTTTAAAGGTACCTACTACTACTGCATGCTAATAATACTGCATGGTATGGATGGTCTACATCATCTGCCTAGCCTTTTCCCAACTATATTGGGGTCGGCTTCCAGTCTAACCGGATGCAGCTGAATACCCGTATTTTGCATTGAGCTACTGCCTACCTGACCTCCACAACCCAGCAACTGGGTAGCACGATACCCCTTTGTAAGACTGGTTGTTGGATTTTCGGCTTTCCCGTAACGACTGTCAAAGATCTACGAATGACAGCTGGGACCAACGTCCAAACGTGCTTTCTGAGGCACGGAGAGGTCTTGGTATGTAACAGAGGTCACCCATCCACGGACCTCGGCAAGCGTTGCTTCGCCTCGAAGATCGACTCGTGCGGCTGTTATTATTTAGCCATGAGCCCCTCATAGGTATGATATGAGATCCTTATATGCTTGGTAAAGACATTTATCATAAACACCACACGTCTTGACACGACCGGTATCATTTTGTTTTTATCGACAGACTGGAAGACGTTGCTGTCCTTCCTCAATAATCTTTTAGAAGGTAGTTATGGATTCCTTGGGATAAGAAGAGGTGGCTGTTGTATGCCAAGAGTCACCATTGACCTATTACCGTCTTCGTTTAACCTTTTAGAGGTCAAAGACAAAGTTTAAGTTCAATATCTTGAATAGTTACTGTTACAAGAAAGGTGTTAATGTTTCTATTATTTCCAATAAAGCCATTGTTGTTCATCAATTATATACATAAGAAATGTGTTTCTTCGAACACGTAAACAAGTAAAATTGTAAGAAAGGAGTTAAACAAACCTTGACGATACAATAAATAGAGAATTATTGGTTGTAAATAATGCTTAAGTATCTAATAACAAATTATTTATCGCTAATTATGAAGAAAGGGCTATTAACGCAACAGAAACCAGCCTAGATACGGCTCTGGGTTAAGTCGTCGCTTATAAATCAGAGCTAGGGGCTAGCTCAAAAACTTCAAATATTAGACCATAACGAAATACCAATATGAATGGGTTGCAAAGCAAACTAATTATCGTAAAGCTATCAACGCTCACCTTGTTATCTTAAGTTGCTGCCGAAGACCGATAAAAGCGTAAAAGAGTCCCGAAAGCGTACCACTTTATCATATAACTAACACTTGACAATCCTGTGCTGTTGCTTATCGCTATTTTTTATTACACTACCACGGGTAAGGAGTCGTCGCGTTCCAAAACATAAAATTTCAAGATAAGACGGTGTTGTTTGTTTGACGGGCGATTGAGACGTCCGCTCCGCACGTCGGTCGGGGACGGAATGCGTTAACGTGACAGTGACGCCGTGCGACACTTCACAAGTTCACATGCGCTTGAGTTGATATGCCTGTACTAAGAAACTTGAGGAGTGTGTTGATCTTCTTACTTATTTTGCTCTTGATTGAATGGTGCTAATACTTATTAATTATGTTAGACCCAGAAATTCTGATCTCCATAATTATATTCTCTTCGAATTCAATAACGATTGCAGAACTCACTAAAGAAGCTCTGATAATCCCAATTTATTTATACTGAACGCAATCGACAAAGATGATGAAACTAACAAGAATTATGTTTTTTAATAGCAGGGATGCAAGCTTTATAACAGAAAACTAAAGACAGGCCGAGACCCTGAAATAAACAGACCTTGGCAGATTTAACGACCAAAAGATAGAAGTCGATTATTTATACCTAAGATAGGTATTTTATTTTACATTAGCAATGACATGAGTGCACTAAGTAGGTACTTGTGCATCATCTGCCTAGCCTTTTCCCAACTATGTTAGGGTCGCCTTCCAGTCTAGCCGGATGCAGCTGAATACCAGTATTTCCCATGGAGCGACTGCCTATCTAACGTCCACAACCACAACCAGAACTGGATAATGAGTGCACTTATTCAAATTAAAACTAATGTTCATGAGGAGAATTGTACAAATGATATCCAAGAACTTAGATAAGGACACTCATAAGGAAGTGCATTGAATATTTACAAGGGGTGATAAGTAGCTGATATAACCGTGTGACTTATAGAGGGGGATAATATATGTATAATGGTAAATAAAGCACTCAAGGGTCTTTGTCCGAAGGGGTTACCGCGGCCCTGGCATAGGCAACTGAAGGAACACGGGTGGGTTTTAGTCAGTAAAAGTCTGACACGCCCTTCCGCTCCACCCAGAGCGGGAGAAGTTATTTGATGATTTCCCACCCTCAAAAAAAAAAAAGAAAAAAAAAGGGTCTAATGGTTCGAAGAAGCAAACATATAATATTGGTGGATGGAAAGAAGACATCTTTAACGAGAAGAAAACTGAGAAAGAACAATTATAAAGAAGGAATACATCTAGCAGTGGATGATTACACCCAGAAGAGGAGTTACTTACAAAAATGTGAATAGTGCCTATTCAGAAAACAATGGACAGTGGTCCTTTAAAGAGCCATCAACCAAACAACAACGGGACAAAAAGAAATCAAGCTAATAAGAACAATTATATATTTTTAGTACCCTGACTAATAATAACCTGACTTGTATCGTTTAAACAAGGACACGATTTAATGAGGTTAGACCATGAAAAGATAAACCCCAAAAAAGGTCAAAAGTCGCATAGAATGACCCAAATTACCCGCTTCTTTGTGACACATCACATTGAGCTTTAATAAAGAATAATAAATTAATCGATCATATTAGGACTGATAATGACATTGACAGAAGTGCATTCAATCGGGTTACTCCAAGGTGTTTGAAAGTTGTTTTTGAACTTCAAAATCACGACAATTATTAACGCTGACATGCGAGTTAGTATAGTTTAGCTACTGATATATATTATTTAATAATATGGTTATGGATTCATCCTAGAAATTAATTGATTAACATACAACTGTGCTACTTGGGAGTTTGTTACGCAACTTCTTCCCAGCTAAAGCACTAGGAAGTGATTGAAGGGCGGGCGTTTTGGGGGACTGTCTTATGTACTACATACGACAGCACATCAAGCCACTACAATCTTTCAAATTTCTTTAAGAGATTTTCATCTATAATGCTAAAGCATTAGGTTCAAGTTTGATGGGGAAAATTTGACAGTTTCGGCTTGCATAACCTGCTGGCGTCTGTACCTAATTTTGACAGTGGAGGAGTGGGAAAGAGCAGGCTAGGCAAAATACCAATTTCTCGTTAATAGCATTAATTCATGGCGTTAAAAAGCCTATAAAACGCAAAGCCAATGTAACTATGAAGCTAAATAAAGAAAAAAACATAGGTACTAAGTGCTACAGGGCAGCAGGTGTACCATTAATACTAAATTGACATCGACACTAGAATGACAGGAGTAATGAAAGCATTTTATTAATGAAACAAATGGTTATTTTGTTGTTTTTCTATGGCTTGTAAGGAAAAACAGGTGGAAGGAATATGACTAAATAAAATTGTTAGTCGGAGGTTGATAAGAGTACGCTTATAAATTGAGTTTAATGTTTTTGTAGTGACATTTGACAGAATGATAGTTAATCTATAGCTTTAAATACTGCTATTGTAATATACGGGTCTTAAATCGTGTTAACGTAGAAAGTTAATAAAAACATTGTTAAAACTTAGATAAAATCAGGCAGTAGGTAGGTAAATCAGGTAGTACTTTTAGAAAGAGAGGAAGGTAAAAAAAATAATTTTAAAAATGTATATTTCAACAGATACAAAATTAAAGGGCGTTCATCAGTACCTTACCATTTCATTTAAGTAAATATTTAAAAAAGAAGACGCTATTTTAAACCAATAAAGATCAAAGGTATGAAGCATTGATGAGAAAGAAAGTTGAAAAATGCAAAAGTAATGTTTTTGTAATTTGACAGAAGACTTTTCGTCATGAAATGGCAAAAATTATAGAATTGGCGACACAACCAATATTATCAAACAAAAAAAAAAAAAACAATCAGATACAAGAATTACCTACGTCTCAGTAGTTCAAGAAAAGGTATATCATTCGTGATGAAAATTAAAGGACTGACAAGATCAATGTAGACGACAACCAAGAAATCATCAAAGAAAGAAAGAAATCCAATCGATCGATCAAAAACGTAGCCAGTACATTGGTACAGGTGTGTTTAGTTTACACAGCGCTTTCAGCCAGGGCAATAGTGCACGTGCACCCGATTTTGTTGATACGCAGATTTTTATGCGCTGTTGGTGTTGCGCTACTTTTGAACGAAATAACATAACATAAGCCTTGTTTCTCCGAAGGGTTGGACAGAGGTGTACAATATATGTATACGAATTGTTTCTGTATTTATGCACTTGAGCCCTAATTCACAATTCCTTACTTTCAAACTAAGTCAATTCCTTGAACTAATCACGAGTAATCACGAAATCTGCTAACAACGTATTCTCTATGACATAATGAACGAAACCGCTTATTATAAAAAAGACTCTGTGATGGGTTTCTAAAAGACACGATATTGACGTTGTTTTTGCGAATTCAACATTTTGCAAATTCAACATTGTAGTCCAGAAGGCTATAATCATACAGACCTACAGAATGGGATACTTGTGGAATGAGGCTTTTTTTACAGTTAGGTTCGTATTTTTTTTTTCCAAAATTCCTATTAATAGTTGTAACACTATAGTAGGTACTTATGTAGATATAGGACGAAAGACGACATGGATAGAAATGGGGTGACTACTGATATGGCGACTAATAAAGAAGTATGGAAGAAGAAGACGTGGCTGACTCCAAACAAATTGGCATAAGGGCAGGAGAGTAATTAATTAATTAAGCAATTAAGTAATTAACTACTTATAATGTTCCCACTGCTGGGACACAGGCCTCCTCTCTGTGAGAGTGAGTGGGCCGTTATCCACCACGCGGGCCCAGTGCGGGTTGACAAACGATACATGTCTTCGAATTTTTGGTTCTAGGACATGCCGGTTTCCTGAAGATGTTTTCAAATGCTTTTTAAAAAAATCATGATTGTTTTCGAAGAGTGTAATATAACAATAAGTTCCTAAACGACTCCTTTTAAGGCTCAAGGCCAGCTCTACTCATAAGATCCATCTGTCCTTATTAAAATGTACGTCGTACCTACGGGGTGAGTGAAAGAAGAACACGTGTTGCGCCGACCCCCCGTAACGTGGGACAAGGGCAGGTAGATGATGATGATGGTGATCTAGGTACCGTGTGTTGGTGTCTACTTGGCTGTTACGGCCTCAAGCCCTGCGCTCTTACAACCGCTGGAGCAACCACTTCCTAAAGCAAATGCGGTTTAAAAACTGATGAGGTTTCAAGATGTTTCGAGTTTGTAAGTAACCAGTATGATTTGGTACTGGTCTGTTTGTTGGGATTAACCTCTCCATGTATTAGCTATGTATGTACAAAACTGCCGATGAATAAAATTATGCCCCTGTCCGAACTTTGCGCAGAAGGCTGCGCAAATGGTGAAATGAGGCGAGTGTGTGTGAGAGAGCATGCGCGAAAGTTCGGAGAGCCTATGCTCATGCCGGTTATGATTCACCGGTCGTATTGTATAGCCTAAGGGAATAATGATATTTTTTCTGAAGATATAAGACAGTAAGAAATAATTAGTTTCATAACAAAACCTATTGATGAAAGACAAACGGTATTCCTTAACGGGTCTACATCACAACACCATTATGTCATTGTCTCCTGAACGTTCATGAACACAATGGATCCCTGGAACACAGACTTATATTGGCATCTACAACTCTTTCTAGTCTGTGTTCTTTACCTACATATTTTCTTACATAGCTTAACGCATTACGCCTGTAATCTGTGTGTGTAATCTGTCTGTCTGTGTCTGTAATCCTCAAAGGGTTAGGCAGAGGTGTTAGTAACACCCACATTTCGTTAGTTATGTAGAACCCATGCTCAGACTAAACAAAAAAACCGGCCAAGTGCGTGTCGAATTACGCAAAATGAACGGTTCCGTAGTTGAAAATAATTTACGTAAGTAATTCAAAAACTATAGAAATAAGTACCAAAAAAATTTTTTTTATGCAATAAAATTACAAATTACTATAGGTATTGATTTACTTGCGAGTATCAAAATATGTCGCATAAACGGCCGTATTTTTTTTACTGCGTTGACTTAGAAGCTTGATTTTTTTAGAGCTCTAAAGGGACCATAGACCTACGATTTGATATTAATTTCAACTTGATACCTCCACGCGTTCCTGCGAAAAAGGGTCTTGACAGACAGACATATTGACAGACAGCGATCCTATAGGGGTTCCGTTTTTTCCTTTTATGGTACGGAACCCTAAAAACCAAGACATAGTGCCGTCAACAGTGACGTGAGGCCTCACATTTCGGATTTCGTGAACATGTGTGCACGTAATGAGGTGTAGTTTAATTGTAGTTTGGTGTAAATATGCTCGTGTGAGTTATACACCGAGCGAGGTGTAGTATTGCGCATGTTTCACCTTATGTCTTCAATGAATGAATGAATGAATGAAATGCACCTACCCCAGCGAGGTACATCCATACTCATTACTCAAATGAAAGCGAAGATTCACACTAGCCCCTGTTTGCCTCATGTTACATTTACATGGTGCTACAGATACCATTGTATATCAAGGAGTAGACCGGGGGGCGTATATAGAAATGCTAATTCAGTACGTCCCCTCAGGCGGATACGAAAACATAGAGTTAGCGCATTACACGTAAATGCTAGTATTCATTTACGCGGAATTAGCATTTACGTGTGTTTAACGCTTGGAAATGACTCTATCGTCTTCGCCGTACGGGACGTACTTACCTACTGAAGTAGCATACGCGACCGGGGGGCGCGATAATGGTAGGGAAGACGTGCCCTTAGGATTTGGTTTTTAGGGTTCCGTACCAAAATGGTAAAAAAGGAACCCTTATGGTGACACTCAGTCTGTCTGTCTGTCTGTCACAGCTGGATATCTCAAGAACCACTACTGCTATCAACTTGAAATTTAGAACAGTTTTAGATTACGATTACCCAACTATTTTGCAAACAAGAAAGAAATAAAAATATTTATATTTTTTTTGCAACAGGGACTGAAAAGGGGTCTTAAAAATTCAAAATGGGGCTACCTACTAGGGCATGTGGGGTATCATATGAAAGAAAATTGTTTGCACAGTTTCAAACATTTTTTAATTTTTTTTTAGTCTGCATAGTTTTCGACTTTTGATGAAAAATGTAAAAAAAATACCGTTCCCCCTCCTTATCTCCGAAGTTTGCAAAGAGAAAAATCTGAAATTATTCTATGTTATAGAAGTTTATGTAAAGATTACAGAAAAAATATAACGATGTCTCTAAATAGCACACTTTTTCAGAAATCGGAACGGAACCCTCGGTGCGCGAGTCCGACTCGCTCTTGACCGGTTTTTTTATTAAACCTGGGGTCTCATGTTAATAGAGGTGAGCCTGTTGCCGTCAATCGGGCACAAATCCAGTCTCCGGTTTGCTACTAAGAAATACCTCATGGAAAAACCCAACAACACTTTGCTCGCTGTAAATCGAACCCAGTACTTCACGCTCAGTCAGTATCACTTGACCAATAGTCTAAAGCCCGGTTTCCAGCGCGAGCGGAGCGGACCCATTAAGGACTCCGTTTAACTCGCAAGAGTAAACTGTATACCTACTATTGGACTATTTGTTGGTGGACACACAAGTATGCAGTTTACTCTTGCGAGTTAAACGGAGTCCTTAATGAGTCCGCTTCGCTCGCGGTGGAAACCGGGCTTAACGAGGCAGTATTGTCTTATCAATAAGAAAAGCGATTAAATCAAAACACGTTATGTCGTAATTACTTTTCAGGTAGTATTAGTTGATAAGTGATTAGAGATATAATTAGCTAGGTAGGTAGCACTATCGATGGTTGAGCAACAGGTGAAGAGGAAAAAGTATTATCTTGTTTCGAACTCCTTACGATTAAATATTATTGTTTTGATAGTGTTTCGCGTGATCTTTTTTTGATATATTTTGATATCAACCGAGCTCGTGGCTAAGCCGCACGCGTCGATTGATCAGGTTAAGCTACGATTGCATCACCATCCGTGACGTGACCATCTTTACATACTGAGACTACTCCGTGGCTCGGAAAGCCCGGATTGGTCATTTGATTATCTTTGACAGTCGTTACGGGTAGTCGGAAGCCCGAAAGTCTGACAACCAGTCTTACCAAGGGGTATCCCCAGTAAGTAACTGGGTTGTGCAGGTCAGATAGGCAGTCGCTCCATGTAAAATACTGGTATTCAAATGCAATGTAGGTACCGATAGTTCATATTAATGGATCACTAGTATGTCGTCAGAAATGCAAGTCATCAAATACGCATTTCGCCAGAAAACGCACGTCAAAGACGCAACTCGACAAACACGCAACTTGACAGATGCGCATCTCGTCAGATACGCAACTCGACAGTCAATTAATAAATAAGATTTAAAAGCAAAGTAATGTGCTATTTCGTATTTTATCATAAAAAAACTAATATGATGAACTTTTTCACCGCCACGTCTTAAAAGCAAAAGCGTGTCCTCTGTGCCAAGTCCTCCATTCATAATAATTCATAACCATCTCCTAGTTAAAATGGTGTAGTATCACTCAATCGCTATGGAAACGGCAAGGACAGGTATTGTTTTTAATGTCGCGTAGAGTATTAAGCAAACTATTTCCTGAAGTGCTATACGGGATGATCAGTAGCTGATCCATTTTATCTGTAATTGATGACCTACAACTCCTACAAGTAGGGGAAGGTGGGGGGACACCGGATAGTTAAGATAAAGACACAATAAATAAATCACTGTGTTGTTTATTGCGATAATCTATATCATAAATGTTTCAGCATACCTTAGGCATAACTTTGGCATAAAAAAGTTTGAGATCATTCTTAATAACTATAAACTAGAACAATTTGAATGAAAAATTATAAATCCGAATTCACCTCATACCTGTGGGTCAAACCGGATAGGCATTTTATGTTAAAAAAAGTTGTGAATACAGATACTAACAATAAAACAAAATTTGCAGTTTTTACATATAAAAAATAATAATTCTTGCTCAGAATAAACAATGCAACTTTCGTGAGCCCATTTATGACAAGTGCATAGTTAAAATTTATCTGTGGAATTAGTTTGACTGTACTTTTCGACACAAACCAAACACTCCGAATACTCTTTATTGTATTCTTTATTCGTCTTTTTACCTTAACCTTTAAATGTAATTTTAATAACTGATGGCGTAGCCTTTTCAGCCAACTCATTTTTATACGGCGATTCTGTTAACATTGCGATTTTTCCTCGACGCGTTGATGGCTGCATATTCTTTTCGAAATAAGGAATCTGCATGATATCTTTCGATTATACAGTTAAGTTCATGGCACTCTGTAAAAAGTAATTAAAAAGAGGAATAAAACAAACGCCCACAATACCTACATATAAATCAATCGGGGTCAAACCGGATAGTCGAAATCACCCCGTCCGGTTGTACCCCACGGGTACCATGTTTGAAATTTTAACAACTAGCAGGTTATTTTTACACTCATAACAACAACAAATACCGTTTTAGAAGGTTAAATATGTATTACTTCTTAAAAAATACAACTGTATACGAAAGCACATAGGTAAACTTAATGATAATACTTTAAAAAAATCAAAATATTAGATAACTTACCTTTGTTTTCAATTTTCGTTTATAGACGCACGTGCTGAAATGCTGCCGTCGCAGTCATTTGCAACCGCACTGAGTATGCGTTGGCGCGTATTTCTCAACTAGTTACAACGAGATAGTTAGACGCGGAATAATTAAATAGCAACTATCTGGTTTCACCCCCCGTCCGGTTTCCCCCCTCTTTCCCCTACCTACATCTGTTATTATTTATGGTTTAGTACAGGGATTCCCAAACTATTTTGGGCAAGAGACCTCTTTTCCAAAATGAACTGATACCTCAGACCCCCTTGGCCAAATTACTTTAAAAATCCTATCTCTAGTTTTTGAAAACGCGCCTGAAAGACTTGTACGCTCGAACACCATTATCTTCTACGAACTTGTCCACGCTTATTGACTTGTTGAGTTTTTTAAAAGTACAACAATAAATACTTCCTTCTAAAATATTACTCATTCTTATGACAAGTTGGTAAGTACACGTAACACAGAATAGTAGTAATAGTAGTATCTTGAAGTTTCAAATAAGAACTTGTGTTAATTAATAGCGGTCGATTTTTAGATCTCGTCGACCCCCAGAATCAGTTTTCGTTTATTTCGACCCCTGGGAAACCGATTTCGACCCCAAGGGGTCGATATCGACCACTTTGGGAATCCCTGGCTTAGTATAACTGGATTGATTTATTGATTTCTTAGGGCCCTCAAACATTTACAGGCTGCTGGCAGGCGGTCATTCATTCATAAAAACTGTCAGAAACAGTTTTTAAAACAGAACAGTTTTTGACAGTTTTTAACTGCCGGCGGACTGTAAATGTGTGGGAGCCCTAAAAACTGTTTTTGACAGTCTTTATGAATTACCGCCTGCCGGCGGACTGTGTAGTTTAATGTGTGAGGGCCTTTATTTGTGATCTCTCTGCCTATATCCGCTTATTTATAAACTGATCGTGCACCCATCGCTCAAGTGTTTAAACTTTTGCATCTAGTCCGGATTGACTGACCTATCTGACCTTACCTAATTTGTAATAGGAAGTCGTGAAAGACATTTATTTATAACTGTTATCACAGAAAATATTAAACTGATCTTAAAAATTGCCTGCCTGTTAAGTATTTTTTTAACCGACTTCAAAAAAGGAGGTTCTGTATTCGACCCGTATGTATGTATGTATGTATGTCCGCGATTTTCTCAAAAACTAATGAACCAATTTTGATGATTCTTTCACTAACGTGATCTACATATTTCAGGAAGGTTTTATACTTAATACATTAGGTAATTATTCTTATGTATGAAGTTATATGTATAAATGTACTGCAACTCTGACATTTGTAAGCGGGTATAATCGTTGATTCCTCTTTTTATTGTGTAATTATAATCATATAAGTATCAACTAAAAATGGAAAAATAAATTTATTACTTTAAAAAAAAGTTAAAACCTAAAACGAATAAAATAAACTTCATAAAAAACTTAACAGCTTCTGAAGTCAGCTTCAGCGTCTTCAATTATTGTGTCTTCAATTATTCAATGCACCCTATATTGGTACCGACTTCAGAAGCTGTTATAGTACATTATGATATAAGTGCGGTAAGTTGAAAATTACAGCCGAGGCGATATTGCTAGCCTGAGCCGTAGGCGAGGGCTACAAGAAAGCAGAGGCTGTAATTATCAAAGCGCACGTATGTCATACGACGTTTTATAACATATTTGCGAGGAAATAAGTAAAACTCGGACTTTGATAAACGAATAAATCGTTAAAAACACACTTTCTGAAAATTAATTTGCATCTTTGCTTGTTCTATCGGTTGATTTTTCGGCTTAGAGTAGCCTTTTCCGCTGCCTCGGAGACTTCTGGTGGTGTCGAATTAATAAATTCATCATTACTTGACGACATTTTCAGATAAAAACAATACAGCGAAAAGAAAAAGCGCGCGGAATAATTTTTACTTGTTCACAAATTAGTGATGCGCGCGCATCAGTGCTTTTTTTTAAGACTAAGGCACAAACCAGCCAGTATTACTAATAAAGTAAATTAATATTTTTTTGTTTTTGTTACAGATAAATTGTAATTTATTGTCAAAATGAATTAAATTAAAGAATTAAATGTCTATTTTTTATATTTTATCTCCCAAAGTTATTAAAAAAAATAGTTTATTCATAAAATGTTGACCACTTTTCTGACATAAAAACTCTTTGCTAAGATTTAAAAAAGTATCGTTCGTTTTAGACGGAGCATCTTGAAACTCGTGCCTTTTACATTACAATAACGCACAAGTACGTAATGACATACATTACGATATTGAAATTGGTGAAATAAGAGACCCTTTACGAGCAAATGTGTTATAAAGTTTATTTTATTCGTTTTACATGTTTTTTTGAAGTGAGGTTTTAATGTCGATTAAATCATACACTTAACAGGTGTATGAACGTAAAGAAACTAAAAGGAGTATGTCAGGATCGTAGGAGGTGGCGTTTTGTATCTTCTGCCTACCCCCGAAAAGGGAAGAAGGCGTGAGACATCGTGGACATAAATCCAGAGTTCAGTACGTGTCCGTCCGTCTATCTGAATCGTGCTATCGTGCTATAGTGCAGCATAGCTTAAAGTTCATCTCTTATCAGTCGACCATTCGTCCTCTAGCAACCTTGTGGATCGGCGGCGTCTAGGTGAGATGATACAGTAAAGGTAGGTAATACACGATTCACTTATTATGCTTTTTAATTTTGGATGAAGCAACCTAATTGTATTCAACCAAACTTGCTTTCAACGCCTTAGGATGAATGTGAAATTCTACCAAACATTAAAATACGTAATTGTAAGTATTCGCCCCTTCGAATGTAAACGAGCGCCTCTCACCATCAAACGTAAAATTTTGGCGAGTTTAGACTTAAGAAACACCGCTGTATTGTAATTTCAGTAAATAAATTTTAAAAAAATAATAATTTTTGACAGTTTCCCCATACAAAAACTGTCAGTCGTCAATTTTATTCCACGGATAGAAGATATCCGACTTTGGTCAAATTAGCCCTTACTTAGGTACTATGTAACTACATTTAATCAGCTCAAGTGAAAAAAACTGTTTTCTATAGAGATCCGTACGCGTCCTTTCTGCTCGGAAAGCTGTCCGCGGAATTGAGCTGAAAAAAATTTAAAATAGTCCCTTAAAATAATTTTCCTGCTGAGGGCTTAGAAAAGTGGCCAAATTGCTTTCAAAGCGTTTCGCATTTCTACAGCAACTTTCAACAGCATACGCTCACAGCTGTATACACAGGATACCAGGATCGCTGATAGAATGTCATGTTACTTAGTAAGCGCGTCATGTTCGTGAACAGGTGCCGTCAGTTGAGACTGGTCATCTCTTATCTGCCAGGCCTTATTTTAACTTGTTTTTAAGTACTTATTTATTTTTTATTTTTTTACATTGTTCTCACATGTAGAAGCAACAAATATAATGTACCTACCCAGGATGTTGTATTACTTATCTTGATTTAAAAGAGTGTCCGTGGAGTTTCTTGCCCGTTCTTCTCCATAGAGCTCTACGTTTTGGAATGGGCAACTAGCTTCAATTTTCTGACTAACTGACCGACTCTTTGACAATTCAAAAGTGCCTGTAATTGGTTTAATTGAAATAAATGCTTTGAGTTTGAGTTTGAAGATGGTTTCCCTTGCCACTCTCCCCTGTCAGACGTCACGTTATTATTTACTCCCTTTTCATTCATAATAACATCTGTTATTTCTATCAATCTGGTTGAACCGTCTATTACCGCCTTTACAATATTAAACAGCTGAACACGTGTGTAGTTCCTCGCCTGACGTGTTATGGTGGGATGGGTCGCCGTCCAATGTTTAAAGTCGATTCAATTTCAATCGAAGTATCGGCTTTCATGTAGTGAACACAAGTCCAATGTTGCTAAGTTTATAATGGGTTCACGGGTCCATGTTTCAATAGTGATTTGCGTCATCTGTCTAGCCTTTTCCTGACTATGTCGGCTTGCAGTCTAACCGGCCGCAGCTTTCAGATAGGCTCAGTCGAGCGTATCTGAAAGCTGCGTCAGATAGGCGACTGCCTATCCTACCTAAACCTAAGTTGATAATAATTGATTAGATCTCAGCATTATTTTATTTTATTATACTAAGTATGTTAATATTGTATTGTAGATATATCAGGTTGTTGTGACAATGGAAAATGATTGGTAAGGATTACATGAGAATGTAATACCTACTTACAACACAAGTATTTGTAGTTAACGTGTAAATTAATTAGTTTCACAATCAGGTAACTAGTTGTATTTTTCGTTATCACTATCCAAGCCAGCACACCGTCTGTTGAGATGGTGACAATCAATATTACAATGTACAGTGCACACGTTAATTACTTAATACCTACGTAATTTAATTACATTACAAATACTAGTAATGACAGAGTTATTAATAAGTAAGGCGCCACCGCGCCGTAGTGTAAAACCCGCCTTTTCAATCAATGTGTCCAGCCAACAATGACCTACGATACCAAGACATAGACGCTCACAAATGAGACTATCCACCGCATACGATTAGGTACCACAAAGGTCCATGGAGTGACCTGTCGTCGGTCGAAAGTCCACGACGCCGATGTCACCGCGTCGGGGACGGGGGGATGGATGCGCCTCGAGTAGAATTGGGCAGGACATCTGGTTAGACGCGGAGATGGCCGATGGAGTAAAGTTGTGACCGAATGGTGACCAAGGTTAGGCCAAATAAACCAGGTTGATGATATCGTCAAAGTCGCGGCAAACGCCTGGATGAGGGCCGCACGGAACCGGGAAGTATGGCAGAAAAAGGGGGATGCCTATTCCACCCACGAGAAGGTGATTTCGGGCTGAAATGATGAGTTCGGAGTGAAAAGATGAGAATTTTTGACGGTTTGTCCATAAAAAAATGTCAGTCGTCAATTGTATTCCACGGATAGAAGATATCCGACTTTGGTCAAATTAGCCTTACTGAGAAATTAATAATTAATTTAGTTAAAACGCCTGAAACTCCTATGAGGATTTTATATTAGCAACACATTGCAGCACACGTCGAAACGGGAGCTTGCGAGTTGCGCATCGTCCGTCATAGTCAAGTACCTACTCTCTCTTTATTATGAAATACAGTTCAATTTGTAAAATCGAAGAACACCCAGATAATTAGAGGATCTTTGGTCTGTTACTTTTACTTACGGAAGTATACAGGGTGGCCGGAACATTAACGTCCAAAAATAAAATTTCGGTCCCTCGTATCGTGGGGTATTCGAATCACCCCCATGTATGTTCCGCGACTTTTCATAGTTTTCGAGTTATGAATTTTTTTCTGAATGTTTGAAAATTTTCGACCTGACCAACCTAAAAAAATTCTAAAAAAAAAAGTAGAGGGTTTTATCGAGTTTCTTTTTTTGCAACTGAATTTTCATAAGCAGTACTTTTATGCATAAAATAATCAGCTTCGTAACTGTGATGAAAGTTATGAAAATGTTGATCTAAAGTGAAAAATTTACGTTCGGTAAATTATGACTTAAATTTTCAACTTCAAATTAAAAATCTAAACAGGTGACTTCATGGTTCTCAAGTAGGCTTCAAGAATGCGCCAGACTCTCAGCTTTCATAATCATTAAAAAACGTAGGACTTAATGGGGCTAACTTTGGCCTTAATCGGCCTTCAAAGACTGCGAGGTGGAAAATTCTTAAAATTAGCTATCTGATTAATAATTTTTTTTTCCATTTTCTCGCTCCTAAGGTTATTTAGTTTGCTAACCAAAAATGACTGCAGGAAAGCTATGATTTAAACACGGAGATTTTTTTAAATGTTAGTTTAATGAATTTTGCGCGATCCGTTCTCGTGGACTATGGGTTGTAAACGAGGGTGCAACTCTTTTACCTGCAATAACAATGGACCGAGAGGAAAAGAGACCGAATTATTGCTATCTCTCTCACGCAAGGCGCGCAACCGAAGCCAACGCAAAACAAGTACCTCAGTCGTACTCACATTGTGTTTACTGCTATACGCGTGTCGCCATTTTGTCTTTACCACACTCGCTTTGCCCACGGACTCCGCTGCCTACTTGTTTGACTACTTTGCTCGTTTATTGGACTGTGTTTTGCATTCTGATTTGGACTTTTTTTACGTGGAAGTGTAAAAAATGAGTTACACGTTAAGTGAATATGCAGAAATGCATTATTTTTATGGAGTTGCACAAGGAAACGGCCATGAAGCAGCGCGACTGTATCGCGAACAACTTCAACGTCGTGGTGGGCCGCAACCTGAGCGATATCCCGACCATCGTGTTTTTATTAACACGCACAACACTTTGATGGCAGGCCGCATTCCTGGTCGACTCGGCAGTCATGAAGGAATCCCTAGAGCTAACTCGGATCGCAGAGAAATGGTGCTGGAAGAAGTTCAGCGAAATCCGTCTACGAGTACGAGAAGTATGGCTCGTGCTCTGAACATCCCAAGGACTTCTATCCAAGACATTCTTCACGATGAAGAATACCACGCGTTCCACATCCGACGAGTCCAAGCTTTACTGCCTACAGATCACCAATGGCGCGTTGATTTTTGCCAAACCATGTTACGAAAAGAGCAAGAGGATCCTGGATTTTTCAATAAAGTTTTATGGTCAGATGAGTCACGATTTGAGCGATCCGGAATATTCAATATTCATAATTACCACACGTGGGCGAATGAAAATCCACTCGAAGTGAGAGCTTCGACATTTCAACATCGCTTCAGCGTTAACTTGTGGTCTGGTATCCTCAATGGCGAACTAATTGGTCCGTTTGAACTGCCGTCCAGGCTTGATGGAGAAACATACAAAAACTTTTTGGAAAATGAACTTCCATTGTTGCTGGCAGATGTGAATCTCGAACTCAGACGAACCATGGTGTTGCAAAATGACGGCGCCCCGTGTCACTATGCAACCCAGGTCCGAAATTACTTAGATGAAACATACCCCAACAGATGGATCGGACGCAGCGGACCAATTAGGTGGCCTCCACGCTCACCTGATCTCAACCCCATCGATTTCTTTATTTGGGGCTATTACAAGGAAATAGCATACGCCCGAGACTGTTCAAGTGAACAAGAGCTGAGGCAGTTGATTGCAGAAGCTGAACGTGTTGTGAGAGAGAACAGAGACGCTTTTAGACGATTGCCAGACAATTTCTTACGTAGGTGTAGAATGTGTATTGCTGCTGGTGGTGGCCACTTTGAAAACCTTTTGTAAATGTTAAAAATAAATTAAGTACTTTTTTCACATTATCATCTGTGTTTTATTCAAAACCACTTTTTACGTAAAACTTTTCTTACCCAACTCTGAAACTATTTGTTGGTTAGTTTTCAGTATTCTTATCATTAATTAACCTTAGGAACGAGAAAATAGCCAAAAAAAAATAATTACTCAGATGGGTAATTTTAAGAATTTTTCCACCTCGCTGTCTTTGAAGGCCGATTTTAAACAAAGTAGCCCTATTAAGTACTTCATTTTTTTTTATGATTATTAAAGCTGAGAGTCTGGCGCATTCTTGAAGCCTACTTAGGAATTATGAAGTCACCTGTTAAGATTTTTAATTTAAAGTTGAAAATTTGAGTCATAATTTACCGAACGTAAATTTTTCACTTTAGATCAACATTTTCATAACTTTTATCACAGTTACGAAGCTGATTATTTTATGCATAAAAGTACTACTTATGAAAATTCAGTTGCAAAAAAAGAAACTCGATAAAACCCTCTACTTTTTTTTTTAGAATTTTTTTAGGTTGGTCAGGTCGAAAATTTTCAAACATTCAGAAAAAAATTCATAACTCGAAAACTATGAAAAGTCGCGGAACATACATGGGGGTGATTCGAATACCCCACGATACGAGGGACCGAAATTTTATTTTTGGACGTCAATGTTCCGGCCACCCTGTATGTAAGCCAAGTTACACGAAATACCGTACCTACTTAAAATTATTTTAAACTAGCTTCCGCCCGCGGCTTCGCCCGCATGTTATGTCAATAAAAAGTTGCTTACGTCCTTCCCCAGGGTTCAAAGTATCCCTATAACAAATTTCATCAAAATCAGTTCAGCCGTTTAGCCCTGAAAGCGTAACAAACAAACATACAAAAAAATATAAAGTTTAATTTAGATAAATATAATGTGACACTTACCAAATACCAGTCTCTAAAACTAAGTCCACGGTCTCTGGTAACTCTAACCGGAAACCTGGAAAATGAAACAAAGATATTTATTAAACAGCATAATTAATTATGTAACAGATAGTACTGGCCTGTGCCGTCCCATACATTTGTAAGTATTGAAGTTTATTATGGGACAATTGATATTGTTTTCGCGATTACGATGTTGGTCCCGTGGAGAAACCCATGGCCATAGGACCATCATGGGTTGTTCAGACAGATACACACCTTTCTAATAAGTACAATTACAGGGTGAATCACAAACGTGTGGTCAAAATCGAGGGTGTGGTAGAGTACAAACTGAACTGAACAAGTTTCTCTATGGGACCAACATCATAATCGCGAAAAAATTATGTCGTCCCATACATTTGTGTATAAACTTAATCCATCGGTTTATGTAATTAAATAAAGGTAAACAAAAAAACCACGTGTCTGGTTAACCGACTAAACGTAATACCTGTCACTTCAGTTGTCTTCAATTTAGCAACTTTATAATTCGTTGCTAAATTGAACGCACGGCTACAGATCAAGCTATACGTTTCGTAGCATGACGACTGAAGTGATAGGTATTATTATTACCCCTTATTATTATTATTATTTATTTATTTTATTATAACATTTTACAAACAAACCCATAAGCTAAGAACTATGCCCCGCAAAACCGTTTTCACGGTTTGTCTGTGGGAACGGTACAAACGGTATTACAAAAAAAAAAAAGTTTTAGTTACCTACGTTTAGTCGGTTAACCAGACACGTGGTTTTTTTGTTTACCTTTATTTAATTACCTAAACCGATGGAGTATAGTAGATGTTGAAGTTTTGTATGGGACAATTGATTTTTTTTTCGCGATGCGATGCGATGCAGCCAGTGCTGATGGTCTCTAAAGTCCACAGCTGGATAAAGGCCATATCCACCTGTGGACGTCTCTTTTCTTAATAATGACCATGATGGAAAGAAAATACGTTTAGTTGCAATGAACATGATGCAAAGAACGAACAAAAACACAAAAAAACAACAAGTGGAGGAAAATATGCGTCATATCCACGCAAAAAAACGGGCATTGCTTAGCATAATGCTGCAACCTTATGAGAGACAGAGCCATAGCGCTGGTTTTCAGCCACAGCCAGCGTTAACGTAATGACGTCAACGGGTGCAGCATACAATGAGATACAAATAACGGATAATATTTACTATAAGAAAGCATGAACTATTATAGAAGTTCTCTTACCATCAGTGATTATCCTCTGTATAATGCTGGCCATGTCTTTCACCTCAGCTGCGTAGAAGTTGTCACCGCTGTACGGACTTATTCCTAAATCTGTACACAATATTGTTAAGGTTTCATTGTTGAAAGATATGGAATTTTCAGGTCCATTTTAGTTAAAACAGTTTGAGTTATTTAAATATTTTCTTGTATTGAATGTTCGGCATTTGAATCGTCGATGTGGAACGAATTTCGGCCCATCCCTAATTAAAACGGATTTACTGCTTGATTTCGAATGTCATAAGCTCGATGGCTAATTTCCCGAAGTCATCAAATCGAACGTCCGAATTGCCGAAATTCCATAACATCGATGTACCACAATTTCGAATAGCCATTAGATCGAACGTCCGTTTCGCCGAAAAGCCACTGCTACGATAGTCCCATCCATCGAATGTCTATTGGCTCGATGTGCCAGTAAGTCGAAAGCTATTCTACATCAAATATTCAAGAAGAGTAAAAGAAGGAATGTAAAATGGGTAAAAAAAAACAAACTAATATTTTACATAATAAAATATCACAAATAATTAACTTATAATGTTTTACGACTTTGAATGTTAGGTATATTACTTAATTTAGCAAGTAGAACGCGCTAATCTCTAGAATCTTTGATAGCCCAATTCATAGAAACATCACGCTAGGACTATTAGGAGCCGAGAAAAAAGACACGGTTGGCGCAGTGGTTGAGCGATTGACTGCTGCGCATCATGTCGCGGGTTCGGTTCCCGCACGGAATAAATATTTGTACGACCTACAAGTATTTGTTCCAAGTCTGGGTGTTTTTCTATCTATATATAATATGTATGTATTTACAAAAAAAAAATGTATATAAGTAGTTTATCAGCCATCTCGTTACCATAACACAAGACACAACCTAATGAGGTTGCTTAGCTTGGGACTAGATGGCGTTGTGTAAAATGTCCAAGGATATTTATTATTTATTATTATTTTATAAAGAAAAAGTTTATTTTCTATACCATTTTACATTCCTTCTTTTACTCTTCTTGAATATTTGATGTAGAATAGCTTTCGACTTACTGGCACGTCGAGCCAATAGACATTCGATGGATAGGACTATCGTAGCAGTGGCTTTTCGGCGAAACGGACGTTCGATCTAATGGCTATTCGAAATTGTGGTATATCGATGTTATGGAATTTCGGCAATTCGGACGTTCGATCTGATGACTTCGGGAAATTAGCCATCGGGCTTATGACATTCGAAATCAAGCAGTAAATCCAATTAAAACATGACTGGATGCGGAATGCGGAGTCCGGGTATTGTGGCGCAACTTCGGAGAGGCTTAGTTATGTCCAGCAGTGGGCTGCGATAGACCGAGTCAATGATTTGATGAAAGTGGGATACTACTGAAGGACGTGGTGATGGAAATCCACAAGTGCTAAAATGATTCTAAACCTATAGCAAGCCCTCTGACAATAAGACAGACGGCGTAGGCTGTAATAGGGTCCCGTACTCCCGTTTGCAAGAATGTTTGAATTTTATTGAAACCTAAGATCTTGGTCAATATTTTGACATGTACCTAAGATGTATACTTATTAAATCATTGTTTTTCTCGGCCGAACACGGAACAATCGGTAGTTTGACATCAACAACAACACCACAGCTATTAATAATTTAGACCTGTCAAAGTGCGTCAGCCAGGTAATAGCTGGTTGTCAACCCATCATATAAGTGCTACACAACTCATTTCCTTGATGTTAATAAATGAGATTGAAGGAAACAGTGACATTCTATAATAGTAGTGTATTTTTTTCTAACTACATATTAAAACTGTCGCAATAAGCCAGTGAGTGTGTGATAATTACAGCAGTTCTGATGGTTAGATGTCCGTCTAGAGGTGGGTTTCTAATAGCATTATGCCGCCATAATATGAGTTGCACTTATTTTAAATACAGGCGTTTTTTGTTTTGTTTTCATTTTGTTTGGTTTTTTTTGGCGTTTTCGACATCGATGATTGTTAAAAGATGTCAATAGGATTATATATACTTAAGCTAAAGTTGTTACAAAATAATAGGTCCATTTTGACAGCCCATATCGTTTCATAAGCCAAAGAGAGACAAACATAGCGGGACAAAGAGGGACACCCTCATGCCAAATCGGACTTCTTAGATTGTTTTAACCGTTTTAACTCTATGTAGAAGATATTAACATCCACCAACCCCCGCACTGCACCAGCGTGGTGGAATACCTACAGGCTACTTCCTCCAGAGACTCTAGAAGTGGACTCTGGGTGTATAATGTGGGACTCTGGACTAGCAGTAGGAACTTATAGGCTGATTATAATCTACAAATGTAAAAAGAAAAAAAAAAAAGAAGAAAAGAAAAAGTAAAGTAAAAAAAGAAAGTCGTGTTAGTTACACTATTTATAACTCAAGAACGGCTGAACCGATTTGGCTGAAGATTGGTGGGGAGGTAGCTTAGAACCAGGAGACCGATACTTACTTTAAAAAAAAACAGGTTAGAACGTGGTATAACAACGGCTGGACCGATTTAGGTGAAATTTTATGTGTATATTTGAATGTGTTCCTGGATGGTTTGAAAACACAATTGGACCCGGTAGGGGGCGCTGCAGTCGGGTTCTAGGATCGTTCAGACAGGACAACGTCTGTCGGGTCCGCTAGTTCCATTAAAAAAGGATACAGTTGAGCATATCCAGTAGCGAGCCAGGATGGTCAGGCGGCGGCGGTGGTGGGGGCACCGTGCGCGCGCCCGCGACGGCACGCAGCGTGTACGCACGCACGTACTCCTTGCGAATATCGTGGAAGCGCGCGTAGTACGTCGGTAGCGAGAGGTCCTTGCTGCAGGCTTCGGGGTGCAGGCATTGTCTGTGGAGGAAATTGAGGTAGTCAGATGATGATGTTTTGATCATTAGAGGGATAGTAGGTAAAACTTTACAGTGGGAAAATCAATCTGCCTAGCCTTTTCCCAACTACATATGTTGGGGTCAGCTTCCAGCCCGATGCAGCTGAATACCAGTATTTTACATGGAGCGACTGCCTATCTGACCTCCACAACCCAGTAACTGGGTAATATGATACCCCTTGGTAAGACTGGGTGTCAGAATTTCGGGCTTCTGACGACCCGTAACGACTGTCAAAGATCCACGAATGACAGCCGGGACCAACGGCTGAACGTGCTTTCCGGAGGAGTCTCGGTACGTAAAGATGGTCACCCATACACAGACCAACCCCGGCAAGCGTAGCTTAACCTGATGGGTCGACCCGTGCGGCTGTTATTACTTAGCTGTGGGAAAACCCAGGTTAATAATCACACTAAGGGTGCTTACGTAAAGAAACAGCAGGTCGGTGCAGGTATTAATTTCTATGATTCTGCGCTCACTTTTATAAAAACAGATTTAAACTTGTCGCACTGATTTCTCTGTACCGGTAACCTACTTCTTTAGGTATGTTTGCTACCTTATATTATAAAGGCGAAATTTTGTGAGTGTGTGTGTTCGTTTGTATGTTTGTTACTTCTTCATGCTCAAACGGCTGGACCGATTTAGATGAAATTTGGTAAGTAGATAGTAGCTACTTTTTATCCCGGTCTACGCGGGGAAACCGCGGGGCGCAGCTAGCAGCTAGTAAGTAATGTGGTTATTTGGGGTCGACGCTATAAGTATTTGACTTTTTCTTCCACACTTCTCTATTAGGGCCCTCGCTCATGGCGACTTTTTGTAGCGATGCAGTAGCGATGCTGTCGCGCGTCCGCATCGATACAGTCGCGAAGCGGTCGCTAGCTGTGTGCCCTCGCCCACGGGCCCAGATTCAGTCGAGATACTGGAGCGCTTCTGTCGCGATGCAAATGCGATTCAGTAACGGCACAAAAATACCTGCAATCGCTACAGTTGCAAGATGGACTCCGCAACATTAGTCACGTTGTCTTTGGTGCTGCTTTTACGTAAGCAGCCGAAGCGTAGGCAACGAAAGCTCGGTTCTCCACTCACGCGCCACCCTCCCTCTGTTCTCTCCCCGATGTCGACCGACACGGTCGCGCGTTTGCATCGATACAGTCGCGATACTGTATCGCGTTAGTAGCGCGTTGGCATCGCTTCTGTAGCGCGTTGCAAATGCGACTAACGCGCGTTAGTAGCGATGCAGTCGCACATTACGTAAACGCGCGACAGCATCGGCATCGCTACAAAAAGTCGCCGTGGGCGAGGGCCCTCTCGGTAGTCACCCCCGTTTCTAGCCATATCATCTTTCACACAGTCCATCCATCGTTTCTTTAGTCTTCCCCTACCTACTTTTAGGTATAGCCATCGACATTCATACTCACGGATGCAGCCTGAGTAACAGTATTTTTTTGGAGCGACTACCTATCTGAGTAAGTCGTGACTAAGTAATAACAGCCGCACGAGTCGATCAAAGGTTAAGCTACGCTTGCTGAGGTCAGTCTGTAGATGGGTGACCCTCCATTACATAGGTACTGAGCCTCCTCCTTGCCTCGGAAAGCACGTTAAGCTGTTGGTCCCGGCTGTCATTCATACATCTTTGACAGTCGTTACGGGTCGTCAGAAGCCCGAAAGTTTGACAACTAGTCTTACCAAGGGTTATCGTGTTACCCAGTAACTGGGTTGTGGAGATTAGATAAGCAGTCACTCCATGTATTATACTGGTAAATAAATGATTAATGATTTATTTCCCTAAGGTTTGTACAAACACTTTTACACGTCAATCATATTTTCTGAAAACTAGATGATGTCGGCGTTTCCTATCTGACTACTCTGAGAAGAAAGGCCGAAACAAAGTCAGAGGTCACAGTCTCTTTTAAAGTCCAGACATAATCTTAGTCAGACCATGTAGATTGCTGTCTGAAATGGTCTGTTGAGGAAAGAACCACACAGATTGAGTGAACCTGTCCATTCAGTGCACGCATTAAATTTGTCAGCAATCGTGCAGCTCAATGCAAAACTTAAGGAGCTCAACAAGGTATTCAGGTGTTCAGTATTCAAGGTATTCAGTTGCATCTGGTTAGACTGGAAGCTGACCCCAAAATAGTTGGGAAAAGGCTATAAGCAGATGAGGATGACTGCCTATCTGACCTTCACAATAACACGTTATAACGACAATAGGCTATTAAAATAAATAAATACGTCACAATAAACAACATAAAAACATTCTGTTCTCTACAAATCATTATTTACCATCAATACAATATTTTCCATAGGTACTGATGTTACTGATAGTGATTATTATCATAGATTATTTCGTATAATTATGCTGAAGCCATCACTCCAGCTGACCTCTGAACGGTGTACGGAAACCGTTTTGTCTGTGTTTGGGGAAACTAAATAATGTATGAGTACTTTTGGTGCGTTTACGTTGTTGGGACGATACGGGAATTAAGGCTACGATAACCGACTTTTAATGTTTTTAAACCGAAGGTCACGTCTAAACGAGTAGTGTTAATGATTTGGAAAAAATATATGTTAAATTAAAGCATTTTCTTAAGGCGAAAGCGCCAGGCTAGCCCGCGAAATTCAAAATTTCTTACGTTTTTTGCAATTTGTAGGTCAATGTGAGCTTGTATGTTGATTAAAATATGATTCGCGGCCGTAGCTAATATGGCTTTACAGAATTATAATCATTAGAATCAGCAATACAACTTCATAAGTTAGCATTTATCTCAAACCTCATGATTTCATGAAATCGCTAGATTTGAGATAAATGCTAACTTATGGAGATGTATTGCTGATTCTAATGATTATAATTCTGTAAAGCCATATTAGCTACGGCCGCAAATCATATTTTAATCAACATACAAGCTCACACTGACCTACAAATTGCAAAAAACCTAAGAAATTTTGAATTTCGCGGGCTACCCTGGCGCATTAACCTTAATAACTTAATCTGTGAATATTTTGTATAGTTATGTCTAACGCGGTAAAAAAATGAGAATCACGCAAAAACTATCAAGCGTATTTTTATGAAACCTTCACCATTTTAAAGATAATTTAATTATTTATCTTTTGGTATACGTGTTTTATAAAAATACTTAGTGTTTGATGTACAATAAATTAATAATGCTTCTAATTTGGGACAGCGCTCCTTGATGGGGAGTCTTATTACTGGCTGGACCATAGAAATATGTCTTATACCTATGGGCTGGACGCTGGACCATAGATATAAGATTTTTTTTAATATTTCGATGGGCTGGACATACGACGCGTTGCGTGAGCTCAACACAGAACCCGCAACCTAAGTTTAGAAGATTTCAAGTCTGGTATCTGTTAGAAAAGCTTCCACGAGTGCTACTTCCGCTAAGACCTGTCTATTCTGTAAAAATCTCACAGTGAAAACTTAGGTGAAGTGAGCTGTCACTATTGACAAATCACTTCACTTTCTGTGACATTTTACAGAATAGGACGGCTGGGCAATCGGTCAGCTTCGCTAGCAAAGGTCAGCTTGGCTGCTAAATGTTCAAGGGAATCAGAAATGAAAACCAACTGTCATAGAGGCTTCAAAAATAATGAATAAAAAATTGACACGTTTCACAACTTCTGGTTTGTAATAACAGTACACAATGATCTCGTAAGAGGTCCTGGGTTCGATTTCCGTGTCGGGCAAAGTATTATTGGGTTTTTCCATCATGAATTTCTCAGCAGCCGCCCGGTTGATGGCAACAGGCTCGCCTTCTGTTACATGGACTTGTACTTTATCTGGCGAAATGTGGGTGTACTATCTCTGCCCAACCCTTACAGGAAAACATCTGTGCTGTGACGTATGATTCATAGCTTTAAAAATCACGTATCGGCCTAAAATTGTGACGGATGAAAGTGTATAATGAAAACAGTGTAACTACGTATTCCACAGTTCTTATTATGTTTACCGGATGTGGACAGATTGGTATCGAATTTGGACGCTTTCAAACTATTTTTGTCGTAACTCGTAACCTGGCTCAGATGTATGTATTATTGTGCTGAATGTAAGCAATGGGGTGGGGCATATTTTTACTTGGTATGGTTTAACTTTTTGTACACACAACAGCAGGTGAAGTTACTAGAAACTGTCAAATTTCCTCACTTGATTTTTAACTTAACCGTCAATATTTTAAGGTTTAAAATCATTTGGAGAAATTTGACAGTTTGGGATAATCTAATGTGCTGTTGTCTGTACGTATCAGCGAGCGGGTGCCTTTGTTACATAATATGATTGATTATATCATCTTTCCCACATGTGTCGACGTTTCCCCACAATGTTACCTGCTTATTAGTAGAAAATAATGCCAACATACCTTAAAGGAGGTTGTCCGTCGGTCACAAGCCTGAAGAGAGGCGAGTGAGGGTCCACTTGCAGCGATATCACGAAATCGTCGAACTGAAATATACAGAGAATATTGTTAGTAAAAGATTTAGGTACAGGGTGTGTGCTAAGACCACACGATAGGAGTGCAAACTAATTATTGGAGCCGATACGCGATTCAGCGCCGAGCATACGCTATTCAGTGTGACCGACCGACTATAGCCGAGTATACCCGATTCAGCGTCTCCGAGCGACCCGAGCTTGACGGTTCAGAGGGCCTAGAGGCCTATACAAGACACTAGACAAATGGCATTCGCTTCGGAGCGATTGTATTTCTACAATCGCTACAGCTTCAAAGTGACATTGAAATGGTCACGTGACATTCAAAACAAACAGGAAAGTCCATGGAAAATGAAAATTCACATCAGCTTCGAATGCAATAATTATTCAATTCCAACACTATAAGTGCAACATAAATAGTTGCTATCACAATGGATAACAATTTGATAAGAACAAAATTACAGACATTAAGACCATAATTTAATCATTCCTTTTAGGGTTCCGTACCAAAATGGTAAAAAGGAACCCTTATGGTGCGACTCAGTCTGTCTGTCTGTCACAGCTCAAGAACCACTAATGCTATCAACTTGAAATTTGGAACAGTTTTAGATGACGTTTACTCAACTATTTTGCAAATAAGAAAGAATTTATTTTTTTTTGCGACAGGGACTGAAATTCAAAGCTGCTAGGGCATGTGGAGTATCATATGAAAGAGCGCTCTT
Organism: Cosmia trapezina; assembly: GCA_905163495.3. NCBI lineage: Eukaryota > Metazoa > Arthropoda > Insecta > Lepidoptera > Noctuidae > Cosmia > Cosmia trapezina. The sequence goes on along the minus strand of LR991040.1, from coordinate 13,859,680 downwards.
TGCACCTTCCCAAACATTTTTTTATTTTTTTTTAGGCTGCATAGTTTTCGACTTTTGATGAAAAATGTAACAAAAAATACCGTTCGAAATTATTCTCTGTGATAGAAGTTTATGTAAAGATTACAGGAAAAATAAAACGATGTCTCTAAATAGCACACTTTTTCAGAAATCGGAACGGAACCCTCGGTGCGCGAGTCCGACTCGCTCTTGACCGGTTTTTTTCAAATTTTCAGGCGAATTATCTAACTTGCGTACCTACTATGTGTCAAAAACAAAAGCAAAAGAAAAAAAAAGCAGTCTAAAAAAGACAGTGAAAAATAAAATTATTAAAAAAGCAAGTTCAATGACCAAAGTCAAATTCAAAATGCCGCCGGACAAAAATTGAGGATGACCAACCAAACACATCATCTTAAATTAAATCGTATTTAAGTAGAAACAAACATTTTTATTTAGCTTTTAAAAACCAGAAATAGCCCACCAATTATCTTTAGGCTTCAAACATAACCTTCGATATGATGGCGGACATAATATCGACAGTATCGGTCGAATCAATGTTGTTTCTGTTATTATAAATGAATAGATTTGTCCTAAAAAATGTTGACGGCCTCACGGTGCAACTTTTAAGGTGACTACAGATTAGGCAGCAAATAATTTCATAAAGTTTTTTTTTATAATAATATCAAGTCAATCGCAGGTAAGAGAACCTGCACCCCATTAGCGGAACACACTATTTCACAATCCGAAGGATTTGGCCATTTCTGCCATTTTTCTGTTGACAACGATGCGGACGGAGGCTGCACCAGTTGGGTACCACAGTTGTATTAAAATTTTAAAACAACTGGGTTACCCATTTGATGCAGCCCACTGTACATATTATTAAGTATTATTAATAAAACACCGTTAGCTTTTTAAATTATGTACCTAAATACTATATGCTGGTAAATAGTTAACAGATTTTATCATCATCTGCCTGGCCTTTTCCTAACTATGTTGGGGTCGGTTTTCAGTCTAACCGGATGCAGCTGAATACCAGTATTTTACATGGAGCCACTACCTATCTGACCTCCACAACCCAGTTACTGGCTAATACTTAGCTACTATACTGGGTACTGGTTACTATACAGGTTGTCAGACTTTCGGGCTTTTGACGACCCGTAACGGCTTTAAACATATTATAAATTAAAGTCACTTTAAGGCTTCGGCCGTCAGGAGGGATGGGACCGCAGTACTCGACTCTGATAGAACCATTGATATAAATACGCAGTAATATACATATAAGTCAATGGATAGAACAATTTCTAATATTCTACAGGAGTCGCGTCACGCCTGTCTACGGGAGTCTTTATTGGATGCTCATAGATTGCGAAAACGTTTGGTTGCCCAAGGGCCAGTTTATCGAACGAAAATTATCGCAAATTAATGTGACAAATTGGCAAGCGCGCGTAATCTGCTGTGATTGGTGGAATGATTTATCAACAGCCAATTGAAACTGGCCCTTTGAGATAAGGCGATACCAAAATAAATTAGGGGCTTCTTCGTAACCATTTATTTCACTAATAAAGTATGTATGGATTTTAACTTTTGGATATCTAAACTCTGACTGAAGGAAAACGCAATTGGGTTTTTCCTCGAAGAATTAAAAATTCTGAAAAGACCTCTAATTTTTTCTGCAATTCTAAAATCCTAAGTATTTTCAATGTGTATTAGGTAATTGGAACTCTCGCTGAAAATACATATTTTTGATAGATACATAGCATAATTTATTTTTAAACAATTTTTATTTGGTTCGACGCTTTTATTTTGGCTCCAGCGCATAATTGCGTCTCTTTTTTTCGCATGTGGAAGTAATTGACTGTATCACTTTCTTATTCCCGCCTCAGTTTGCCTTTTACTAGTAACATTAACATTCGATTAGCGATGACGCTCGAAGAAAAGCCAAAAAATTTATGGGTTTGACATTTGACATAAGCTATCGAAATGCCACGTGATCATATCAAAGTCACTTTGAAGCTTTAGCGATTGTAGAAATAGAATCGCTCCGAAGCGAATGTCATTTGTCTTTAATCGGACTCATAATTAGGTGCAGTAAAATGACACTTCTTATCTGTCATTTCGTTACAAAATGTTCCTATTTTAAAACGAAATGACAGTAGAAACTTAGTTATTCTGTGGTAGAAGTGACATTTTACTGCAGCTACTCGTAATTAGAAGTCCGACCATAGCCCCTGGATGACAATAATCATGGCGCCTCTTTCCGTACTTACCGTGTGAACAAGACTTAAGGCCTATTCGTGAATATGTTATTAACTAACTTATTTTCATCAATTATAATATTTTTTCCCGCGGATAAAGGTTTTATGTTTAATCATAGATAATGAGTTAACAACCAACATGAGGTTTGTACAGGAATTGCCTTGTTTTTACTTAATTGATTTAATTTCGTGTCTGTTAATACTCTCGTGTAGGAAGAATAAGTAGCTCCTAATGGTTTTTATCATAGAATTGTCTAGTTACTCTAAGGTTTTTATTCTATGGTAGCCCGCAAAATTCAAATTTTCTTAGGTTTTTTGTAATTTGCAGGTTTTCGCGACCTTACATACCTATAGAATTATAATAAATAATTAATATATTTAATTATAAAAAAAAATAAATATATTCAATATATATTTAATTAACTAATTACATCTTTATATAATAAGCATTGATGATTGTAATAATTATTACTGATAGGTACTGACCAGCTTTAATTTAATTTAATTTTTAATTTTTGACCGCCTCGTTGAATTTGAAATTTTTCCCTGGGGCTCATTGTTGCGATCAAAATTTCCAGAACGGAAGCGATCAAACCAAAAACGCACCGTGCGTTCACTTGCGGCACCTTGCCCATACACGTCGTTAATAATGCGTGCTGTCTGTGCTGGAAAACTCGAATTTGAAAATAGCGCACTATTTCGATTTTTCCATGGTTACAGAAACATCGTTAACAAAGAAAAATTGGCCGGAAAACGAGTGAACAGCTGATTTAAAAAAAAAAATGTTAAAATGATTAAATTAAGTAATTTGAATTTGGAATTCTAAATAGAATGAAAGTTATTGATCACACTAGCCGGTATCAAAAATTGGCAATTTCATAGGTAAAGACCTATTATTTTTAAAGAAAACAATCCATCAATCTTAGTATAGCAACAAAATTTTAAACCCAGTAGTAGCCAAGCCACTAATTGGCTTAGTGTTTTTGGCGGTGCAGTCAGTGACAAGCATGGCCGGCCATCGAACCCAGGGTAGTACTGTTAGGAACTGGTTCCCGGTACCTGTCGTGTCTGAGAAGTAAACACCGATGCATTTCCGTGTGCGTGTTGCAAGTTATTTTTTTCTGTCTTGTAAATTTTCGTTTTGGTCTTTTGAGAATGAGATTTTTAATTGAAGGTGAGGAGTTTTAAAGGTTTATTGTGAAACTTTAAATGTGCCTTTTCGATTTTGAAATAAAGAAAAAGCCTATTAAACCTATGCAAGAAACTAGAACCACAAAATTAATTGTCAAAAAAAATGTCCAGTGGTCCTGGTTTTTTTTTTAACTTTGACCAATATTAGCAACAAGAGAGATTCGAGCATATCCATCTTAAAGATTTGGGATGCTTGCTGTATCAAAGTTTAAATAATTGAGAATTAAAGTGATTTATGTAGTACATAAATAACAACTTATGCCTAATTAATTAATAAAAAACGGCCAAGTGCGTGTTGGACCACGCACAATGAAGGGTTCCGTAATACAAATTTGTAGTTGTAAGTTTCTAGGTAGCGATTTTCGGACTTTTTCCTTTAAGTACTTGTGCTGTGAGACCTCGCTTCTTGCCAAACATAATTATAATTATGTATGATGTATGATTCTAGGTCAACGGGAAGTACCCTATAGGTTTTCATTTATTTACTAATAACAAAAATATCCTAACATAACTAAATAATAGAAGTGTATTAAATTTCAAAACAAAAATTTATAATAATTACATCATTTAAAAACGAATAAGTAATAATAACAAACTAAAAGAAATAAGTAGTAACGTAAAACAAAAAAGTAATAACATCTACATAAGTTATGAATAAAGTGACATTTCTGCTAGTTCTGTTCATTATTTTTGCGGAAGCCATGACAGTTTTAACTGTCAAGACTGCGAACGGACAAAACGCCATAATTACGTACGAAAGCCGGATTTCTCTACTTCACTTAAATTTTCACTTTAAACACACTAAGAAACTTGATAGGTCTTATGCAAATAACAGTAAATATTTAGCTAATACCTAGTTAAACATATATGTTTAGGTAGGTAAGTTAACTGAATTGTGACATACGAAATAAGGGTTAGGAGTAGGATAGTTGTTAAAAAAAACCGGTCAAGTGCGAGTCGGACTCGCGCACGAAGGGTTCCGTACCATATTATATGTTTAACAATCGCAAAGATAACTTTTTACTTATTTTATAATGATACTGTGAAATACAAGGTTATTTTTTGCAGTTGCAGAAAATCACCCATGTTTAAACAAAATACCTTATGAATCGCCGTTTTCAGTATTGTTGATTAAATACAGTATTCATGGTACTTACATGGTATAAAGAAGTTTCAGATTCCTAATTTGTTGAATTGTTGCGCTAGAGCTCGTACAAAAATGGTCTAAAATTTACAACTTTTACGGCCCGCTATTTCTTAATTTTAAAAGATAAAAAAAATATGTTTGTACTCTACTCAATGAGTTCTAGACGATGACACCCCACATAACACATAATCAGCCTATAATGTTCCCACTGCTGGGACACAGGCCTCCTCTCGGTGAGAGGGAGTGGGCCGTAATCCACCACGCGGGCCCAGTGCGGGTTGGTAGATGTCACATATCTTCGAATTTTTGGTTCTAGGACATGCCGGTTTCTTCACGATGTTTTCCTTCACCGTTTTGAGAGCAGCGGTGATGAAATAATGACATGACATGCTAGATTAAAATTTTTATTTTTTTTTTCAAAATGAAAAGTTTATTGTATGGGGACCGACCCCTTAAATTTTTAACCTTGCTTTATTTTTATTATTTATTGTTATAGCCGTAATAGACAGCGGAGGCTTAGTAAGTTTGTACTGGGCTGTACGTGGTTGTCTGATTTCATGGATTTTAATTTTCTTACGCGGAACCCTAATTACTTTTTCTAAAATAAAAATAGCCTAAGTTACTCCTTAAAACATCAGCTATATGCCGAACTTGACACAAAGTACCATTTTTTTAATCGGACTGCGCTTTAAAATTCCTCTATACAAACTTTAACATCCCTAAACCTCATTTGAGGCGTAGTTTTGAAAAACTAATAATGACAAACATTATTACTTACTTATGCAAGTATTTGTGCTAAGTTTCAAGTTCATTAACCAAATTAATATGATTTTTAATATAAACTGTATCTCTGTTTTCACGAACACAGATACCTAAAGAATTTCAAAAATCGTCTGGTATATTTCCATAACTTGACTCAAACATTATTTACACTAATTTTAGAGTTAATCAAGCCCCCAATAAAATCCTCCGCTATAAAATTAACTTTTCACCCCGTACGGGTACATTTTTGGAAAACCCTAATACACGTTAGTCTTAATTTTTGGTCTCAAGTATAAAAACTGAGTTTTGAGTTAATCGGACCGCGTGTTAAAGTTCCTCCATACAAACTTTGACACCGCCAATCCCTCCTTAGGGGGTAGTTTAGGAAAACTAAAAATGATAAACTTTATAATTTACTTAGATGAATATTCGTGCTAAGTTTCAAGTCTATTAACTCAAGGGATAGGATTTTTCATACAAACTTTCATCCCCTGTTTTACCCCCTTAGGGATGACATTTTCAAAAATCCTTCCTTATTGGATGTTTACACTATATAAGGTATCTATGTGTAAAATTTCAAGTCTCTAGGTTCATTGGTTTGGGCTGTGCGTTGGTATATTAGTCAGTGACTCAGTCAGGACTTTTTTTATATATATATATAGATTTACCATGTTATTTTAAGACCACAGACTTCTTATAGGTTTTCCTGTAATCTACAGGTATAGAACTATTTTCTATATTTTTTTCAAAATTTTAGGCTCAGTAGTTTCGGAGATAAGGGAGGGGAATGGTCAATTTTCGTCTATTTTCTTAAATAACTTTAAAACAATAAGTTTTAAAATTATAAAAAAAATATATTTGAGACCCTCATAGTAAGTCCTTTCATTTGATATGTCACTCGGTACAGTTTACAAAACTTTTATTTTTAATTTTCTTATTTTCCCCCTAAAAGTGACTCTCATATTCAAAATTCATATAGTTACTTTAGCTGTACGTGTTTGGGTCACAGAAATCCATATGTGTACCAAATTTTAACTTAATCGGTCCATTAGATTCGGAGCAAATTGGCTGTGACAGACGGACAGACGGACAGACAGACAGACAGACAGACACACGAGTGATCCTATAAGGGTTCCGTTTTTTCCTTTTGAGGTACGGAACCCTAAAAACTCTAAAAACTTAAAGGATTGCTTTACATAGACCATCGGACTGAATATCTTTTAATAAGGGACCAACTTTTAAATCGCGAAAAAAAAAACAGCTTTTCGGTACATTTTGACGAGTTATGAGAATATACAGCAGATTTTTTTTTAAGTTAGTATGCAAGTGAATTAGTATGTACGAGTATGTATACCTTATATATATATGGTATAGTGAGACCAAACTTGAGACAATTACGATACAAAATAAAAGAATAATACACTATAAATGGTACTGTTATTTGCGTGAAAGAAAGACTATATTTTTGGTGTGTGTGGTTGTGTATGTGCCATTGACGAGATTGTTCACCCCTGAGCTGATTTCAATCCAGTCGTACATGAAATTGTCAGTACAGATTATAGGTATGTCAAAATTAATAGCCACAATGATAACCGAAATAACAAAAGGGTGGTAAATGGAAATATACAAAGGCATTGGTGAAATTATGTATAATTTTGAAACCAAGAGGCGTTATATAGAAAAGACGAATTTTGACGAGCGCTTGAGGAAAAGGAGAAGACTGGAATCAGAGACCAATTACTAGACAAGTTTATAATTATTACTATAAAAAAAAACCGGTCAAGAGCGAGTCGGACTCGCGCACCGAGGGTTCCGTTCCGATTCCTGAAAAAGTGTGGTATTTAGACATCGTTTTATTTTTCCTGTAATCTATACATATAATAAATCTGTAGACGAGGCGTTTCTGTACATTGCAAATATAAAAAAAAAAAATAGTTAGGGTGTTAAAGAATCACCAACAGATGCCATTCCTACCATTTTTGCCATTTTTGTCTGTTTGTCTGTTTGTCTGTTTGTCTGTTTGTCTGTGAGAGTTCATAAATTTTTGTGCAAGTATCACGTCAAAAGTACAAAACCAACGTAGTTAAATTTTATACTCAAATATTTTGTGTAACTCAGAATTTTACTTAGTTTTTGTTTTATCGCAATCGCTTCAGTCTATCAAAAGATATATGAATTTAAAGTGTTCAAGAAGAACTATTCATTACGGTGTCTTCATACACGTAACGACATCTATTGATACCAAATGGTACTAACAATAAAAATCGCTTTATAGGGGTGGTTAACCTGATGGGTCGATCCAGCAGGTTAAGCCGCTAGGTACGCTTCCCGGGGTTGGTTAGTGGATGGGTGAGCATCTTTACATACCTAGACTCCTCCGTGCCTCGGAAAGCACTTTAAGCCGTTGGTCCCCGCTGTTATTCGTGGATCTTTGAGAGTCGTTACGGGTCGTCAGAAGCCCGAAAGTCTGACAACCAGACTTACCAAGGGGTATCGTATTACCCAGTAACTGGGTTGTGGAGGTCAGATAGGCAGTCGCTCCATGTAGTATACAGGTATTCAGCTGCATCCGGTTAGACTGGAAGCCGACCCCAACATAGTTGGGAAAAGCCTAGGCAGATTGGTTCTATTGATGGTTGATTAGTAACGCTAAAAGAATTTCAAATATAAAAAACCGGCCAAGTGCGTGTTGGACCACGCACAATGAAGGGTTCCGTAGTTGGGATGAATTTATCCCAAGAACAAACTTAACATTGTAGTTGGAAAACATATTCTCCCACACATTCCAACTGTAAATGTAAGTTTGTACTCACAATATTGAGAGATTTACCATGTTATTTTATGACCACAGACTATTCTTATAGATTTTCCTGTAATCTACAAGTAAAGAACTATTTTCTGTATTTTTTTTCAAAACTTTAGGCTCAGTAGTTTCGGAGATTAGGGGATATATTGGTAAACTTTCATCTATTTTCTTAAATAATTAATATAATTTTAAAATTATAAAAAAAATATATACATATTTGAGACCCTCATATTAATTAAGCCCTTTCATCTGATATGTCACACGGTACAGTTTGCAAAACTTTTTTTTTAAATTTTCTTATTTGCCCCACAAAAGCGACCCCCATATCCAAAATCCATTTATTTACTTTACCTACCTGTCCGCGTTTGGGTCACAGAAATTCGTAATGATGTGTACCAAATTTTAACATAGTGGGTCCAATAGATTCGGAGCAAATTAGCTGTGACAGACGGACAGACAGACAGACACACGAGTGATCGTATAAGGGTGCCGTTTTTAGGGTTCCGTACCAAAATGGTATAAAAGGAACCCTTATGGTGTGACTCAGTCTGTCTTTCTGTCTGTCTGTCTGTCTGTCGCAGCTGGATATCTCAAGAACTACTAATGCTATCAACTTGAAATTTGGAACAGTTTTAGATGACGTTTACCCAACTATTTTGCAAATAAGCAAGAAATAAAAATATTTTAATTTTTATTGCAACAGGGACTGAAAGGGGGTCTTAAAAATTCATAGTGGGGCTACTAGGGCATGTGGGGTTTAATATGAAAGAGCGCTGTTTGCACATTCTCAAAAAAAGTTTTTTTTTTTAGGCCACATTGTTTCGACTTTTGATGAAAAATGTAAAAAAAACTACCGTCCCGCCCCTTATTCTATGAGATAGAAGTGTACCTATGTAAAGAAAACAGGAAAAATAAAAAGTCTCTAAATAGCACACTTTTTCAGAAATCGAAACGGTGCGAAAACTTGGTGCGCGAGTCCGACTCGCTCTTGACCGGTTTTTTTTCTTTTGAGGTATCGAACCCTAAAAATGGGCATATAATTGTAAGATGATAGTTAATACTAATAACTGATGTGGTGTTCTGAGTGAAAAAGAATGCAATGTCAGATATAATAATCCTATCAACTTTTCATACACAGAGAAGGTGAGGGGGAGGGTTTGAGAGGGTAGGGGCAGAAGGACGCAGTGAGATCCCTCTCACCGCGTCCCCCTGCCCCTAGGAGAAGCAGTAAGGAGGTGTGAGGGGGAGGAAGGAGGAAGGGGATGCGGTGAGGGGTATTAGAGGGGAGGGTGACAGGGGGGAGAGGGAGGGGGGTGGTAAGATATGGTTGAGAGGAGAGTTAGAGGAGGAGGGTTGAGAGGTTGGCTGAGAGGGAGGGTGACGAGCGCCTTAACACCTTAATGTTACTTTTTGGCCGAAAAATAGAAAGTCGGAACGGCACAAAAAAAAGGAAACGCCAGTCGTCGTCAGAGCTGACACACACACACACTTTTTTTTAAAATCAAACTGGGTACCTTTGTAAGTTTATTTATTGTACGCAGAGCGAGCTTCCAGTTAACCACTGTATCTGATAGATGTTGTATAGACGGAATCGCGGTGTCAAGATTTTCCGCAGAAGAGTGACACTTTTTCAGTCATAAAATAGATGCTGTCCTGGAATTCCGGTCTCTGGACCTGGATTTCTCTCTAGAGGTCGAGATTATTTGAGGCATCTTTATAACCAACTTCAAAAAGAAAGAAGTTCTCAATTCTTCTGTTTTTAGGGTTCCGTAGCCAAATAGTACATAGAAAGGGAAGTCTTATCATTACGTCCTGTCCGTCTGTCCGTCCGTATGTCACACACCTTATGTTTGAAAGAGTTTTCTCCAGAGATGGTGAAGATCTGACAATTGAACTCCTCAATAACTTACAGTTGGTATACGTACTGTGATTTGAAGAATTTTGAGAAATCAAAGAAAATTACTGGCTATCCGTGGTCAACTAATGGACTTCGATGGTTATTAAAAGTTTTGCCTCCATAAAAATGGATGTTCACGGTATAAACGAAAGACAGTTTGATTCGCAGTCCAAACCGCACAGATCCATCCGCGGTTTGGAACGCAGTCCACAGATCCGTGGTCCAAACTGTAGGTACGTGTAAACCCCGCTATTCGTTCTTTCCGAAACGATAGTTTGGAATGGCGCGTTGTGTTTCCAGCAGTCCGAATACGTGTTAAATATACCCGCTATCATAAACCGCAGTGACTGCAGGGCTGTGGTAGAGAACCCCAGGTAGCGGTTCCCACCAGGCAAGATCGCAAGATTCTTCATTTTTATTGGAGGAGTGATACCTACACCATATCTAAACGACACGTTATGTATTGATTTCCGACATGCACGCGAACGAAGTCGCGGGCACAGCTAGTCTTTACATAAACTTCTATCACATAGAATAATTTCAGATTTTTCTCTTTGCAAACTTCGGAGATAAGGGGGTGGGGGGAACGGTATTTTTTTTACATTTTTCATCAAGTCTAAAACTATGCGGCCTAAAAAAGAATAAAAAAATGTTTGAGAATGTGCATTTCATAGGATACTTCCACATGTCCTAGTAGCCCATTTGCAAAATAGTTGAGTAAACGTCATCTAAAACTGTTCCAAATTTCAAGTTGATAGCATTAGTAGTTCTTGAGATATCCAGCTGTGACAGACAGACAGACAGACAGACAGACTGAGTCACACCATAAGGGTTCCTTTTTTACCATTTTGGTACGGAACCCCTCACAAGAACATAGTGGTAATGAAAATATACCAATTGCAGAAAAAATAAATTTAAGAGACAAAATCAGCAACATTAATTAGAATTGAATAGAAGAATAGAAATTGCTCAATAAGGAGTCAATCAATCTGCCTAGCCTTTTCCCAACTATGTTGGGGTAGGCTAATCGGCTTCCAGTCTCACCGGATGCCAGTCTAGCTGAATACCAGTATTTTACCTACATGGAGCGACTGCCTATCTGACCTCCACGACCCAGTAACTGGGTAATACGATACGCATTGGTAAGACTGGACTGGACAAGTGCCCAGAATTTAATATTTTGATTAACAGAATGGATTGACGGAGCCCCCAATATTACAATTCACTTTCTACAACTTAAAATGGCAGTCGACCACGTTATTGGAAATTAGCAATTCAAACTGGCAAGAATTATGTCATCCACAAATATAAATTAGACATAAATAATCTTAGATTCATTGACATCTCTTGATTAACATGCCGAATGTCGTTAAAGATACAATGATCTCTTGAGCTGATGGAAAAAATTAAAAAAAGAAGTTATGTGAGCTATGATACGAAAGATGAAACAGCGAACTAGTGCTTCTTTGTTTCATCTTCTTTAGCCCGATAACCTGACAGCCAGTCTTAGCAAGGGCCGGTACGGTGTTACCCAGTAAATGGGTTGTGGGGGTTAGACTAGCTCCATGTAAAATACTGGTACTTTTTTTTATTTTTTTAGACTTAAGACTCAAGAGAGTTTAAGAGGTATCTTAGTATTTAAGAGGTCCCCAAGTAGGTAAGTACCTATATAAGAGGTCCCCTAGTACAAAAAAATAATATAAAAAAAATACCAGTATTTTACATCGAGCTTGTCTAACCTCCACAACCCAGTTACTGGGTAACACCGTACCCCTTGCTAAGACTGGTTTCATTATACGTAGTTGGGAAAAGGCTAGGCAGATAATGAATTGAAGAGGTTCTTTTAAAAATAAAGGTGGTAAAAAGAATGCTAAAATTATTATTGAGGTAGGCACTTAAATCTATATTTTAACACAGAGAGTTTAGTAAACACTTAATAATTTTGTCTGACCCCGCTACCGAGTCTCAATATTTACTTTTCGTCGATACCATAAATAAATACTTAAATCAAGTTTGCTGCTATACTTATCTAGATTTATAAGGCAGGTTATAAGCGGTTTTTACCGGTTTAGTATTAAGTCAGGTACAAGCCTAATGATTATCCATCCGTAGATTAAGATTAAGCATCCGCGAGTCCGTGACTCAAAGTGAAGTAAGTGCTAGTGGACAACTTATAGCTTAGCAAATAAAGATAATGAAGCCAAAAGAACAACTTGAAGATTGAGTTGCATGTACAGTGGACTGCATCAATTGGGTACCTACCCCAGTTGTATTATAGTTATTTATGCTTAACTGACGTATAATAAGGGGTATTAAAACACGAACGTGGGTTTATCACACGAGGCGAAGCCGAGTGTGGTAATAGTATCACATGAGTGTTTTAATACCTAATTATGTACAGTTGCATACAAGACTTTATCTACATCCATGTTATCAGTCCTCTATAAAACTTTCTGAAACAGTTTTTTGCAATACTAATACTCGTATCGAACATGGCGGCCGGCGTCATAGTATACGACGTGAATTCGAATAAGTTCTTATTTTAAATTACGGCGCTGTTGTAGTGAAACGCGCGTGCATTACAATGTTCATTTTTTGAAAACGAGTTGCATTATGAAATTCAGTACAACATTAAAGCACCCGTTTGGATGCTATTATGGTTACCATGGTTACTATGACACTGGCTGTTTTAATGTTGGCAATAAGCTAACTGTTTCGGAGACTTTTATGGAGGATTTATGGCATGGGTGTAGATAAAATTTTTAATACAACTGTGGTACCCAATTGATGCAGACCACTGTACAACTGGTACAAATGGCAATAAATTGTGGTAGGTATAGGTACTTACTTAAGTATAATTTGCACAATTGCCTATGTACAGGGTGTATCAAGAAAGGTGTGGTAAAACTTAAGGATGTGATCCAACTGAACAACTTTCTCCATGGGCCCAACATCGTAATCGAGAAAAAATATCAGCTGTCCCGTACAAAACTTCAATACCTACTCGACCTAAATGTATGGGATGGCTGATAATTTTTACTCGATTACGATGTTGCTCCCATGGAGAAAGTTGTTCAGTTGGATGGTGTGTATCACAAAAGTTTGACCACATCTTTCTGATATCCTGTATACCTATAAAAATCACAAAGCCATTAATGAATCAATTTGCCATGGATATGCTGCTATAATGTCACCAAAACTGATTTTGCAGTGCAAATGGAGACCACCGGGGCCATTATAATTATATTTGAGGTAAAAATCCCAAACCCGTCTTATCCCCAAAACCCGGACGTCTTTTGGAGGTTTCCCCCCGAAAAATGAAACAAAGGGATGGACGGAAGATAGCTTTGAAGAAGAAAAAGTCGAATCAACTGAATTCTACTTAGTTTTAGCAAATTTTATTAATAAGATAAATCTCAATGTTCTACGATCTCACTAAACTTCTTTGTAAATGTCCAATATTGTCGACATCGTTACCGATAACTCGAAAACAAAATAACTATAATTATAACAGAATTCCCTTTCCCACCAAAAACCCTCAAAAAAGGCCAACTCCAAGCTGCGAATAGCCTCAAAATCGACAGTTTCCGCCTTGCCTTTTTAGTACAGTTACAAAACAGGTTGTTCAAAATGAAGGGAGAGATATACTATACTTCAAAATGTGGATCACCACAGATTCATACATACCACAGAATAGTACAGAAGGTCTGTTCATTACGACGAGCCAAAAACGGCACACGCTCACATATTATACCAGAAAGGTGTAGTCAAATTAACAAAACAACTTTCTCCATGGGATCAACATCGTAATCGCGAAAAAATAATCAGCCGTCCCTTATATTTGCGTCGAGTAGGTATTGAAGTTTTCTATGGGACACTTGATAATTTTTTCGACACCCTTAAATTTGAGCACACCTTTCTGGTACACCCTGTATGCGTATGATATGTTCCAAAAGTATTCCATTAAAATATTTAATAAACAAATGGATCAGAAAACGTACTGGATGCTAAACTTGTAGAGCCACTTACAAAAATTGAGTGCATCGGGTTTAAACCTGAAATTCTAATTTTAAGTTGAGCTGCACGATTACTCACAAATGCGTGCATGTACTGGGGCCGTAGTAGGACGTGAAAAAACCGGTCAAGAGCGAGTCGGACTCCCGCACCGAGGGTTCCGTTCCGATTTCTGGAAAAGTGTGCTATTTAGAAACGGGTGTTTCGTCGTTTCGCACCACGAGTAGTTCGGACTGTTCGTTTTATTTTTCCTGTAATTTTTACATAAACTTCTATCACATAGAACAATTTCAGATTTTTTTCTTTGCAAACTTCGGAGATAGGTGGGGGGAACGGTATTTTTGTTTACATTTTTCATCAAAAGTCGAAAACTATGCGGCTTAAAAAAAATAAAAAAATGTTTGAGGATGTGCAAACAGCGCTCTTTCTTATGATACCCTAGTAGCCCCACTTTGATTTTTTATAAATTATACAGGTATGTGTTTTTCAGTTTTTTCTTAGATTTAATTCCCTTTAGTGCGTGATTGAGTAAGAATGTAACCTGAATAGGGTTGCTTATATTTTCATCAAATACTTTGGAACAGAAATTACGTCGTGTACGGCGATCTCATCCTTTGATCTCAAATCTCAACCAGCCCGTCTCAAACTTCAGCCAGACGCAAGTGTGCTTGCATTCGCTGTTCATGTACTATCGGCCAAACTTCCGCATACTCACCTTTAAGGCGATAATCGGTCTTCCGATAGGATGCACGTATGTTTTTTATTTAATTTGTACTTATTGTTATTTTTTGTTACACGCCCAGTACCTACTCACACAAATGCATATTGTCTCCAGTTGAGCGATACGAGGAAGGGGTGTGGCCTGTCACTAGCTGCGCTTCCGCAGACATTTTTTCTAAACTGAGCATGCTTAAGTTTTGCCGATAGTACGTGAAGCTTGTCTGTGTGTACGGAGCCGACCTTCTGTGATATTCTGTGGTTACCTACTTCCTCGGATTCGGCGAAGTGAACATTTTTGATCGAATAATCAATTGGGTTTCGACATGATTGACGCTTGTTCTTGAAGATATTAAGGTCTTATGTGTGCCTGTTTTTTGAAAGAGTTATTGACTTTTCACGAAGTTTATTACGGTATTTGAGTGGGAATTAACCTCATTTTTTGAGCGAATGGGACTTGTTTTTTTTTTTCCGTGGGAAGATGTTGTTTTAAACTGTAAAATATACTTAACAAGCTTAGATAGTCAGAAGCAGGTCGGAGTCTGGATTTGTGCCCGGTTGATGGAAATAAGCTTCGACCCTTATTTTAAAGCTACTATATCTAATTATACTAATAGATAGAGCTTGATACTAACTTCATACTTAGGTGATATTACAAACTAAGATCTCTTGACCCGAGCACAGCTACTTTTAGGGTAGGTTACTCCACCCGCTGTATTTTTTGAACCGTAATTTAGCATTTGAAATTTTCAGTGTGAAAAATAAAAATAAATTAAAGTTAAAAATTAAAAGTGGTCGGAGGCGTTTTTTTAACAAAAGTACTTATTTAAAAAATATATACTTAAGTAGTGTTAAATATTGTAAGGTGGTAGGAACCCTTTTGTGTGCGAGTTCGACTAGCACTTAGCCGCTTTTTGTTACACTAGTTATAACACAAAAATAACATTGATAATATGTCACCAAGGGCCTTGGACGGAAATATAGGAGAATGTGGGTATTATGTGTACCTACTTTATTGAAAATACCAGTTTCTGAACACGTTTCACCAACCCGACGAACAGGTGGCGAATTGATACTTACACAGAGATACAGTACCGGGGCGATAATATCACCCATGGAGCATGTAGAGTGAGACAGTCTGACAGCCACACAAGAATGACAGAGACCACACGCTCTTCAAAGTCGAACTTTTGGAATTGGAACAAAACTTGCGGTAGGAGTAAACTGACAGAAATTGTCACGTCACGAAACAGCTTTAAGCCGTCAGGAGGTTGTCCTTGGGTGCATTTGCATAGAGCGTAGGTACAGGGATAATCGTCGGTTGGTGCCTCATTTAATTGAAAGTGTCTAAGGGGCCTCTGGAAATTGGCTTCAGCCCCTCGTATGCCTTCCAAAGCGTATATAGAAATGCTACTTCAGTACGTCCCCTCAGGCGGAGACGATAGAGTCATTTCCAGGCGTTAAACACACGTAAATGCGAGTAAATGCTAATTCCGCGTAAATGCTACTGAACACTAGCATTTACGTGTGTTTAACGTCTGGAAATGCGCTAACTCTAGGTATTCGTCTCCGCCTGAGAGGACGTACTGAATTAGCATTTCTTTATACGCGTCCGGGACCGCAGAGTCCCGAGATATGTCACATATAAAAATAATAATATATGAAAATCCTACAGTGTATTTTTTTTTGACGCGCTGGGATGCACTGTTTTGGATTCTCAATGTTCGACTAAACACTTCAGAGTTGAAATTGCAGTGCGTGATAAAAATCGCACAACTTGCGAATCTGGGCTTAGAGATAGACAGACAGACAGACAGATAGACAAACAGACAGATCTGCCTGTCCATCTGGACAGGCAGATCGAGATCGAGATCGAGATCGAGATTCGACAGATAGACAGACAGACAGAGAGATTTATAAGTGACAGAGACGACGTCGACAAAAAACAAAAAAAGACGAGCTTTTTGTAAAATTCGATAAAATATAAGTAGGTAAGTAGTTCGCGTCACGTAAGTTTGCCGCTCTGCAATCAGCTTTTCCGGTGCGCATGACATGGCGCATTGCTATTTTAGTATAGACAGTAAGTATAGATAGGTTGACTACATGTCATTTGTTGCCTACTCCAGAGTGGCAAACTTACATTTTTACGGACAGCTAGTGTAAAAAAAACTTTTATCGATAAAAAACTGTTGATCTTACATTTTGTAGTGTAGTTGACATCATCTCTATTGATCAGTTGGTTTTAGTGTAAGGTGTAAAAAAATTTGTTTGTCTAAGCAGTAGTGCCCTTGAAGTAATTTGTATGGCTTGAGAAGTCTCAAAATTCTCTCGAAATTCCAAAGCAGCACCGTCTATTTTCTGTTTTATACGAATACACGTAAACAGTTGTACTGTGCAGTTAAATTTGCTTTATATCACAGGTAATATAGCTTTATATCGAAGGTAATTAAATATGTTAAGAACTTACTAAGCTAGAAATTGATTTAAGTTTACATGTAGATTTATGACAAAATGCTAACATTTTGTCATAAATCTACATTTAAACGAAACGCGTTTAGTTCCTGTCATAGATATAATATTTCTATGGTACCTGTGCGCGTAAGAGTCTTCTGTATCTCTCTCGCATCCATGCATCAAACAGACAACCATAACGCCATTTCACTTACACACCGAGCTAAACCACGCTTTAAAAGGTTTTATATCTCACTTCTGA
The DNA here is from genome assembly GCA_905163495.3 of Cosmia trapezina. Lineage (NCBI taxonomy): Eukaryota > Metazoa > Arthropoda > Insecta > Lepidoptera > Noctuidae > Cosmia > Cosmia trapezina. The sequence goes on along the minus strand of LR991040.1, from coordinate 13,842,181 downwards.
AACTAAATAATATTCCCTAAAAATTGCTGAGCCTTAGTTGCAAGCTAAAATTCACTATGGATCATAGACAAAACCATGTTTTGGCAAGTGCTCAACGGCAAAACATATGTCTTTTAAACCTAATTAAAGTCTAGCAAGGTGCTCTAGAATTCTGTTAATGTCGACGATGAAGACGTAAACAAATGTAACAAAACCAAACAATATTTATTTATTGGTTGGTTTGGTTGCATTTATGTAACAGAAACATTTACTAATGACAGTAACAATCCCTTTTGACCTATCAAACGAATCAATCAAACAACCATTTAAGGTTTAACATAAAAGCTTTTAACATGAAAAACATCAATCAGAACAGAAATACATAATCAAGTGACCAATTAACTACATTAATACGACACACAGCAATTAATCGGTAGCTGAGTCCAAAGTACCGCCATAGCTTGCAGAGTAAGAAAACTGAAGTGGCAGTGGGCTGGCCATGTTTGTCGAAGGACCGATGACCGGTGAAGCAGACGAGCCCTGGAGTAAAGACCGCGTATCGCCAAGCGTATTGTAGGACGCCTCCCAGCTACCCAGCTAGATGGACCGAGGTCGCTGGGACAGACTGGATGCGGAAGGCGGAGGACAGGGTGTTGTGGAGAGGCCTATGTCCAGCAGTGGACTTATTATTAAACGCTAGCGACCCGCTCCCGGAACGCACAGTTTTTACCAGACAAAACATCGAGATTTCTTTATGAATGTCAGTTTAATACGAGTAGGTACACATAAACCTTCCTTACCATATATTCCTCATTCCTCCACGTCAGGTCGGGTATGTTATGTATACGACGTGCGGCCGCAATTACGACAGTCATTAAATACACATGTAGGGCACTTGGCCAGTAACATAAAATATAATAATAACATAAAATAATTCGTAAATTGAACAAAAAATTTCAAACAAACTAAACCATAAAATAATAACCAAAATTAGGATCACTCTATTTCAAAGGACTCATTCATGAAGCTATTGTTCTATGCCAGCTGTTAAAAGGTCATTGGCCGATACGTTTTTTTTTGTTCGTTTGTCTATTGTTGTGAATCAGCTGTAAGTAGCTTCATGAATGTTTTTTTTGCAAAACCCCCAGAAAAAAACTGGAGTGGCGTGGCCTTTTTTTCTCGTTCGTTTTAATTTCATCGTTTTAGAAAATCGAAAATAAATAAATAAATAAATAACGTTTAATGAAATCAAAATATGTTTATAAAACGAAAACGCAGAACCGTATACGCGTGTCAAATTAATGTCATCATTGCAGCGGCACGTTGTATAGGTATGTATATTTATGATATACCTGTGTTAGGAGGATATAGGATACTTTTTTATAAATCCCGGTATCTCCACTCGGGCGAAGCCGCGTACAAAAGCTAGTGATATTATATTAGAAGTAATTAAGTAGGTATTAGCAGTAAATCAATTTAAGTGTACTGTCATAAGTCAGGGTTAAAAGACATTTTAATGAAACTTTGTGTATTATAGTGCCTATTACTTTTATTAGCACAGTTTGAACTTACTGACGGCTACATATCAAGCTATAAATTTCCAGTATAAGCTGACCTCTCATTGTACAGAAATTCTATACAATGCGAGATCGGCCTAAACTGGTTAATGTTTTATGTTCATTTTGTAATACCTACTTCGGTTAAGAAGTTGTCTTTAATCAAAGTCGAAGGTAAAACATTAATACTGGACAAGGAGCCGACTTTCAAAATTACAAAGATTTTGCTTGATTTAAATAATTAAAATGATACGCATGAAACTGAATTTGCTTCAAGACTGAGTCCTATAAAATTTATTTACCCATTTTGGTATCCCACACTGAGATTTGTTAATCATTTTACTATTTATATACAGTGCGAAAACACTTTCACCTATCTAATATATTGGATGTTTTAAAATCTGCACGAATGTATGTCAACTGCGAATAAACGTATAGTGTTTGAACCAACCACGAAGTATTGGTACAGGGCTCAATATAGTTCCCTGTAGCATTCCTAGAGTCATTGCTTTATTTCTGCATGTAAGTATTTGTAGATTAGTATTTAGGTATTGGTGTGGGAAGAAAAGCGCGTAAAATATTTGCTATCCGCGCTAAGCTAATAATTTTTGAGTACCTCTCTGTTTTGCCTAGAGATACTGCTAGTATCCTATTCCAAAGTCCATGAAAGACACGCGTCACGCCAATTCCCTCAACCGTGATACAGCAGCTTTTTATCATAACATCTTATACACAGTCCCTGCCGTTTATCTGACCCCTACGACCTTCAGGGACAAAGTCGTAGAGCAGCTACAAACAACCTGTCATTACATCTATGTGTACCTACGTATAATTGTGACCTTTGGTCTGAGACTATTTTTGTCCTGTGCAGCTATGAATGGTGCTGTATCATGCCTGGTTGGTAGATGATTTGCAGACTGTGAGGATTTATAAAATGTTTTTTTGGTTTTTCAAATGTCACCGTGAATAGACATTATGATGATACTATAGATGATGGTATAGTTACAATAATTCAATCAATCTGCCTAGCCTTTTCCCAACTATTTTGGGGTCGGCTTCCAGTCTAACCGGATGCAGCTGAATACCAGTATTTTACACGGAACGACTGCCTATCTGACCGCCACAACCCAGGTAACACGATACCCCTTGGTAAGACTGGTTGTCAGACTTTCGGGCTCCTGACGTCCCATGTCGACTGTCAAAGATCAACGAATGACAGCCGGGACCAACGGCTTAACGTGCTTTCCGAGGCACGGAGGAGTTTCGGTATGTAAAGATGGTGACCCATTCACGGACCAATGAAATGAATATAATTATTATGACAGAAACAAAAACCCCTAGGTGCCCTTAGTTTTTAGACTATACTAATGAGGAAGACTGTATTAATGGGGAAGAGGCCAAGGCCAGTGGTCAGAGAATTCGATCTCAGGACTTTCATTAGGTATTTTCTAATACAAAAGTGTTAATGATACTACTTCTTAGACTTTTTCAGATCAAAAATGGCGGTCACCAAGTACCAGTGGTGGAATATTCTACGTGACACTCCATGGACAATATTTAGCAGTACAAAACTATGAACTAAACTAACCGTTTCATTTGTATGTAGCATAAAGACCAAGCGATGCTAATTTAACAAGTGTTAACACACAAACAAAAAAATCTTAATGGCGACAATCTTGTGGCGGCCAGAATTTTTTCAAGTGTCATTGCGGTTATTACAACCGCGAACCACTTTTTATGAAGATGTCTATAGACCTCCCCATCAACGCACTTCGTATAAAAAAAACTGGTGAATCAGGTCTCGACTTTCACTGTTCAGAAGATCAAAGATTATTATTACGGGTCATAGGTAAACAACAAAGCCGAGATGGTTTGTGCCTTTGGTATGAAAAGTTCTTTACCGTGATTGATAAATCTGTAAGATTTTAGCAGGTTCAAAAGCATTGTAAATATCTTCCTGTTTACATGGTTGTAGAAAAGATATGCTAATTTTAATTGTTAAGGTAGGGATTACAGATTCATTCTGATTCGGTGATTGATTAGGTTTTAGACTGCCAGAAAATCAGAATTCTATCGATCGGATAGATACCGAATAGCTCCAAAAACTAGATGTTGCTACATCATAAAAGTCGGTAGAAGTTTCCTAATAAAGTACTACTATTTAATAGATTTCAAAAACATGGTAATTCGCGTTTAATCTCTGCCTCTATTCAATCAAATCGTATTATGCTAAACACAACTCGCGTACGGTCATAAACTTATCTTATGAACGCTAATCTGTCTAACTGAGCAAGGGATTAATTAAATTAAATTACAAAACATCTTCTTCAGAACTTTGATTCAACGTCCTTGGTCTGTCAAAGGCATGTTAGTTTCCTTACATCTCTCGTCTTTATTCAAGAGAAGCTGTAAGTTGTAACATGGAAGTAATCAGCTTCTGACGTAAGCATTTTTTCTCTCCCGACGGCGCTAAGCTCATGGTAAAAACGTATTTACATTAACGTGATTTATGACTACATTCAGGTTGCATAATGCCTATCATTTGTTGCTTGTCGACGTCTCATGCACGTAAGATTTGTTTGCGTGCGAAACTGAGATTCTTGAATTGCCTAGAGAGGTCTAAAATTGACGTGTATTTTTTGAGGTCGATCTCTACTTTCGTAATTATTATCATCATTTAGCTGTCCACTGCTGGACGTAGGCCTGCTGAGAGGGATGATGATGATGGGATGGTGTTACGCGAATGGATAGAATAAGAAATGAGTATACTTATGAGGAATTCTGAAAGTAACACCGGTGATTGAAAAGTCAGCTGGAAATGTGGTCAGAAAAGTTTTGAGTATAAATGTGGATGGCTATACGAGTAGGGAAAGACCAAAGAAACGATGGATGGTCTATGCGAAAGATGATATGTATAGAAAGGGATTGGCTACCGAGATGACGACTAATAGAGAAGTATGAAAGAAAAAGACATATTGCGCCGACCCCAAATAAATTGGGATAAGGGCAGGAGAACGATGCTGGACGTATACTCTCCAATAACATGACATTGAGCTTTATCCTCGACTACTCAATCCGTCTGTTGCGAGCTACCCTGCGAAGATATAGTAACTCACCTCGCCTGAGGGTCTAAAATTTCCTACATTGGCAGAAAATTTGTAAAACGAGAAATCTTATGCTTATTTCAAGCCCTTCCCCGAAATCTGGTCTCTCGTTTGAGTTGATTAAATATTTTTTTGTTCTTCCAAATTGTATCCATGCGTCATAGGCCTATCTATGACGCATGCGACGAAGCTGGCAATTATGAAGGACGAAAATCAAGTTTTGTATAAGATTAATGTTTGGGTAAAAAAGGTTAAAGTAATGAGGTATCCGTCATAATGGACATTTGAGCCTTGACCGCTCGCATCCAAGATCTGTCGGCAAAAGGGTAGCCACTAGCCAACTTTTTCTGTCCGAGAACTTTTCAATTTTGGATCGAGGTTGTAAGTGGTTTCATTTCTGGTAAGTTCATCAAAAGCCGGCCCTTTGACAGTCTGTGATAAGAATACACAGTTTCAACACAGATTCATATTGCCAAAGAATCAGCATTGCCATCCAATGTGGCAATGCTGCCAGCCTTTTGGGCACTTTTCCCATTACCAGCGATGTGGACGAATTTTTTGATGCCCAATGAGCTCTTCCCTTTTTTTATATACTTACATAACATATATATATTATTGTTGTAGGTAGGTACTTATACATATTGTATACGATTTATCAAAATATTTTGTTTCGATTGCTATTCAATAATGTAAATTGATTATCTTTTTTCTTTGATCCTTCTGACCTACGTTTCCAGAATCAGAACGCTACCCCAAAATGTTAATGCATTTTTGTTAATGGGGATGTTTTGAATAAACGTGGGCTATGTACTGTTATTATTGTATTTTAGGTGTCGACTACATCGAGCAACCTAGGCTACAAGACAAACCAAGTTTTCAAGATTGCTAATATTAATTATATTAATTTTCTCCTTTACATCTCTACCAGCCGTCATCTCAGTGTCCTCCTCTATTCTAACTAGGTATACATCTTTCACACATTCATCATCGTTTCTTTGGTCTTCCTCTATCCTAATGCATTCATACTCAAAACTATTTTTAAGACATGTCCATCATTCTTCCGCATCATAAAAGAACTTCATAATATAACAAACATCACGCCTGTATTCCCCGAAGAGTTGGGCAGAGGTGTATCTATGTATAGTACACCCACATTTCGCTAATTATGTTTGAGCCCATGTAATAGGGGGCCAATTGCCATCAACCGGGGACAAATCCAGGCTCCGCCCGGCTACTACCGAGTTTCAAATGGAATAACCCAATAACATTTTATCCGATCCGGGAATCGAACCCAGGAGAATCGTTCAGCAGTAGCGCCTGCGCGCTAGACCATTAATATTAAGGCGCAGATTTCCTGAAAACGATCAAAAAGGTGGTTTTTTAAAGCTGTGTATCTCATAAACCGTAAATAATTTTGAAATGTAAAAAAATATGATATTTTCAAGTCCTTTTCGCATACAGTAAATAAATAAAAAAATAAAATAAAATTCGTTTATTTCAGACTAATAAATGTCCATACTTTTGTTAGTAAAACATTATCTTAAAAACTATGTTAGTAAAGAGGGGCGAAAGCGCCAGGGTAGCCCGCGAAATTCAAAATTTCTTACGTTTTTTGCAATTTGTAGGTCAGTGTGAGCTTGTATGTTGATTAAAATATGATTCGCGGCCGTAGCTAATATGGCTTTACAGAATTATAATCATTAGAATCAGCAATACAACTCCATAAGCTATCATTTACCTCCAACCTCATGATTTCATGAAATCGCTAGATTTGAGGTAAATGCTAACTTATGGAGTTGTATTGCTGATTCTAATGATTATAATTCTGTAAAGCCATATTAGCTACGGCCGCGAATCATATTGTAATCAACATACAAGCTCACGCTGATCTATAAATTGCAAAAAACCTAAGAAATTTTGAATTTCGCGAGCTAGCCTGGCGCATCAACCTTAATGTAGGTATTAACCATAGATATGTATCTGTATTAACATTGAAAATGAAATAAATAATTGAAAATAAATTAACTTGAAATATATTATCATTGAATATAAATTAAAATTAAATTAAATTGAAATACATCATTGAAAATAAATCAAAATTAAAATATATTGAAAATAAACTAAAACTAAAATAAAATTGGAATAAATTATTAAAATATACTTAATACAAATAATCAGTGATGGAAGCCAAAACATTATTAAACATACTTTTATGCACCAAAAAAATCTTTAAACATACCTCCTAATAATCTTTAAAAGCTGTTTATCCCTTCATTAGCAATTATAATTATAATTAAAAATATACCATGAAATGTCAAATTCCAAACTGCATCCAGTGATGGATTACTTTTGATTAAATAGTTAATTTCTAATTTTATACGATTTTATTTGCACTTTTACGATATAATTCCGGTGCGCGTGAGAGTCTTCTATCTCGTGCGTCAAACTAGACAGCCATAAAGCCATTTCACACACCGAGCTAAACCAAGCTTGGAACCAGGGCCTTAAGGCTTGTCCGTCGCAAAAAGCGCGGTCACTGTCGGACTGCATAGAAAAGAAAGAGAAGCGCGATGACACAACGCTTGCAAAATATGAAGTAATTATCGATTTACAAAAAATCTGTTGATTAAAGTAAAAAAGTAATAACAAGAAATCATTCCTTATTAGTTTGTAAAGAACTGTAAGTATAAATTTATGAACACTTTTAATGAAAACTGTAGGAGTATTATGGTAAAAACTCGAAAAAATAGACCGAAATAGACCTGGATTTAGGGTTTTTTTTTCCTTAATTCTACAAACTAAAATAGATTTCAGGACACATGAAATCACTTCTTATGTATTAGATTACTGTGTATTTTTCCTATCAGAAAGATGCTATAGTTACTGTGAAAGAACCATCTTTCAAACAAAGTTACTTAGTTTCGCCGTATTTTAGGAAGGAGCAGCCTTAATGTTCTTTTATGACTGCCTCACAAACGAACATTAATTAAAAATCAAATTTTGTTGCAAAGAAGTGACTGTGGTAAGAAAAAAACAAATGAAGGAAACTCATTTCCATACAAAATATGAATAAATTCACACATCGTTGACCAACGACATATTTTGAACGAAGCTCGTTGAAGTAAAGTAGCCATTTTTTACGGCTTATGCAAATATTATAATTTACGAAAAAATATCTTACATTAAGCACCTGAGTTCCTAACTACAGTTTATATATTTTGTTTTGCAACTTGTAAAGGATTTATATGTGCAATCGTGCATTTAAACTTCCGTGCTCACATTATTTTGTCATTTGTTTTATTACCTTTATAAGGACAAAAGGTAGGATTTATTATCATATTATTGATTGCCGCATTTGTCCGGGCACCAGGTGGATGTATTCGTTAGGTCTTATAAGAAGTCACTTCTTCAAGAAATTCATGGGATTCTGTATCATTAGATGAAATAATAGGTTACAGGGTATTCAGAAGCCCGCAAGTCTGACAACTAGTCTTACCAAGGGGTATCGTATTACCCAGTAGCTGGGTTGTGGAGGTCAGATAGGCAGTAGCTCCATAAAAAATACTGCTATTCCGCTGCATCCGGTTATACTGGAAGTCGACCCCAATATAGTTGGGAAAAGGCTAGGCAGATGATGAATAGGTTACAGAGATAAGGGGCGTTCTTTGCAGACTAAGTACTACAGAATTTATAACAACCTTTTTATCAATGGGGGCCTATTTCACGATGTTCGAATAGCCTCTACTCACCTAATAAATTCAAAAATGGAACAGAATTTGTATGAAATTATATGCCAAGTACCTAAGTTAATAAGAACTTAATCGTAGGTAGTGAAACAAGCCCTTATTTAAAACATGAATTTGGGTTTGGGTTATGCATATTCTGGGGTAATTATATTATAGGTAAGTACTTCAGCTATACCATACCGCAATGGGCCCGTGTGGGAACAGGCTTCCCAGCGAGGAAAAGTTTTTAAATCGTAGGTTTTTAGTTCTAACTTTCAACCCAAATAATCAAATAGCTTATTAGCTCTTGTTGGCGATTATCATTCATCATCATCATTTCAGCCGAAAGACGTCCACTGCTGGACATAGGGCTCCCCCAAGCACCACCACTTCGACCGGTTCTGTGCTTCCCGCATCCAGCGGATTCCTGCGGCCTTCGTCAGGTCGTCAAAATCAAGGTAAATAAGTAAAGTAGTCACCTGTTGTACTATCACTTCTAAGGGTTGTCCAGTCTGTAATTCTTCCGAAGGCCTCCTCGTAGGCCTTACCGCATATTCTCTTTCTCCAATTATCTGAAACAATAGCAAAAAAACAGTTAATTGATGCCGTATCAAAGTATGCTGGTCAATAGGTACACCTTGTAACCTGTTCTTAACAAAAACGCCTCGTCATCCGTTCAACCTGCAGTGGTTACACCCAGAAACGTGACGTCAACGTCCATACTTAAGAAAGAAGCTGCAGGGCATCAGACTGTAATCATCTGTGACAAGGGATCAGAAAAATTGCTGAAATCCAGTTTTTCTGATCCATTATTTCCTATCTTTCGTGACCATTTAGATGGGCAAATAGAAGAGAGTTAATAGCAAGGTCACTAAAACCCAAGCTGTCCTACAGGGAGAAACGACGACCTACAGAAGATCATGGGGAAGACTTGGACGAGTCTCACACAGACCATGCAAGCATGGCATAAAAGGGAGGAGCCTAAACTCAGCATTGGGGGGAAGAAGACGGCCAATGGTGATGATGATGATGTCACTGATAATATGGTGATGATAGACTGAAATGGCAATGGGCCACAAAAGGAATGAATGAAAGTCATGCAGCTGAGATGAGAATGCTAAGAGGGATGTGTGGTGTTACGCGAATGGATAGAATAAGAAATGAGTACATGTTTAAGAGGAACTCTGAAAGTGACATCGGTGACTGAAAAGTTGTGCGGAAATCGGTTGTCATGATATGGGCATGTGATGCGGAGGAATAAAGAAAAGGTGGTCAGGAAAGTTTTGAACATGAATGTGGATGACTATTCGAGTAGGGGAAGACCAAAGAAACTATGGATGGATTGTGTGAAAGATGATATGGCTAGTAGGGAGTGACTACCGAGATGACGACTAATAGAGAAGTACCTAAGTATGGAAGAGAAAGACATGTCATAAGTCATAAGTAATTTATTTCTTAACAATATACATTGTGTTGCGCCGACCGAAAGGGCAGGAGAATGAATGAGACTGAGATGGCAATATTTCTCTCATTACCACCTTATGGTTACAATGTCCTAATAATATCATCGTTGAAGCGAAAGAATCTCGCAAGTGCGTCGATTATTGGCCCAGTAACTGCCTCGTTTTGCGGTGAAACTAAAAGAGACCACAAGCATTAGGAAGCTTCTCCGACGACTTACGATGTGTCTAAACCTCCTTCCTACAAATTGCCGTGTCCCACATTCTACCGCAAACGCATAGCGATTTTTTTTTCTCTCAAATTCGTCAAAAGTTAGAACATTCATCTTCTAACTATCGTAGCTTTAGCCACACGCGCAAGTTATAGGGTTACCTACCAGTATACAGAATAGCAAAAACTGCTGTCAATACCTATGTATGGGGTAAAAAGGAATCGTTTAACGGTTTAACAGAGGCCCCCATTCATGTTTAAATATGATAAACATATCTATCATTTTACAGTAGTCATAGAAGTTTTATCTGAAGAGTACCTAAATAATGCGCTTTGACAGCTTTGCCACGGAAAATATGCCAAACTCATCTTTTGAGGGCCTGCTTCACCAGCTACGATTAAGTTCCCATTAACTTACTTTGCAGATAATTTCATACAAATTCTGTTCCATTTGAGTAATGGTTCCATCGGTGAGTAATGGCTATTCGGACATCGTGCAATAGGCCCTTTCTCCTTTTACACAAAATTAAATGGCGGACCTTCCAAAAACTTGTAATTTTATTTTTTTACTAGCTTTTGCCCGCGGCTTCGCCCGCGTGAATGTCGGAAAATATCCCACGGGAACGTGCTACCGGGAATTCCTTCCTCATTCCTTGTCTACATTATAAAGGGAACCTCTGTGCAAAATTTCAGCTAGGTCCAAGGGTTTGGGCTGGCCGTTGATGAGTCAGTCAAGCAGTCAGTCAGTCAGGACTTCTCTGTTTATTTACATGAACCTCAGCTAGGAGTATTTCTGAAGCTTAATAGAGCTGCGTTGTACCAGAGATCTTGATTATTATATCCGAAAAGCCTAATAGTATCAGTCTGAAAAAGAGTTAGCAACCCGCACTGAGCCGACCCCCGCGTGGTGGATTACGACTTACGACCCCAAGCAGTCCCCAGCAGTGGGAACTTTATAGATTGATGTTGTTACTTTATTATATATTAAGGCCCTGGGGGCCTACTCCCTAAGCACGAAGCCCGTAGTTTCGGCCTTCGTTACGGGCGTTTCTTACTCCGTATCACCTACGGATGGATGATTGGTTCGGCGCCCGAACGAAGTATGAATGACAACATGATTTGCCAGTTGTCCCTACTCCCGATGTGTTGTTGCCCGTCCGAAAAAATTAACTTTTACACTTGTTTTAATGGATCGTAATGTCAGACGGACGGATAAACGGACGGACGGAAAGACGGACGGACTTAGGGAGTAGGCCCCTGGTTCCAAGCTTGGTTTAGCTCGGTGTGTAAGTGAAATGGCGTTATGGCTGTCTAGTTTGACGCACGAGATAGAAGATTCTCACGCGCACCGGAATTATGTCGCAAAAGTGCAAATAAAATCGTATAAAATTTGAAATTAACTATTTAATAAAAAGTAATCCATCACTGGATGCAGTTTGGAATTTGACATTTCATGGTATATTTTTAATTATAATTATAATTGCTAATGAAGGGATAAACAGCTTTTAAAGATTATTAGGAGGTATGTTAAGATTTTTTTGGTGCATTAAAGTATGTTTAATTATGTTTTGACTTCCATCACTGTATGCGAAAAGGACTTGAAAATATCATATTTTTTTACATGTCAAAATTACTTACGGTTTTTGAGATACACACTACACAGCTTTAAAAAACCACCTTTTTTATCGTTTTCAGGAAATCTGCGCCTTAAGGCTATAGCGATGTTGTTCACACAAAGTGTAACCTATGCCTATTATGTCACAGACCTACATGTTACACGTGTTATGTGGCAAATGCAAGTAAAGGCTATAATTATTACATCTCCAAGAAATGGTTAGAACCTATCGTCTTCCATCAACTTATTATTATAATAACCTGCCTCTTTTGTGGAAAGAAAATACTTTCATAAATCTATGGTTGTACTCTACCTAAATTATGATTTCTGAAACTAGATACGGCGTGGACGAGGTTATGGATTATCCTGGGTAAAAAAAAAGAAATTCTATTTAGTCCGTCAGTCAGTTATTAAAAGAATATTAGACACATACTTATTTTTTGTTAAAACATAATAATAAAAATGACTTAGACAAAACACATTACAGTTGGGGAGTGGGGGCTCGCTAGTAGCTACGTCACTTCTACGTATAAAATCTAGCTAGGCGTGACGTCATGCCATATTTTAACTCAATGTATCGCCGTAATATGTTCATTACGTATAAAAAAGAAAAAAAATACGTGTCCAATATATTGTTTTGTCTGTCATATAGATTATTAAAAAAATAATAATCTATATGACAGACAAAACAATATTTTTTAGTCATCATCCCTATTGAAGCAGCAATGAAATGTTTTAAAGATGTTTTTTCAAAGATCTATTTTATCTCTTGTTAATTTTTAGCTCAACTTCTTAATGACTAAATAAGACAATTAAATCAACCTTTTCGATACCTACCTCAGAAACCTTGACATCCCTTCCCCTTAATTCTTTTAATTAATTTCAATTGCGCTAAAATTAATCTAATAAATAACCGGAGTAGGCTTCAACAACATCTTCTTCCAGTCGGAAATGATGCCGAGAACATCAAATTAAGCACCTTAAATAATTGACATGTCGCATGATTTTTGACGTTTGGTAACCCTGTAGTCGGCCATGTTTTAAGTTGCGTAGGCTAGCGTTGGCACAAAATTGTCCAATTTACACGTACTGTCTGATGATCAGCGGTTTGGGCTTATTATGAAAGCCCAGTGGTACTCGTAACCGGTTAGTACACAAAAAATGTAAGAACAATCATAATTTTTTGACAATCGACAAGTTATTTTAGGTTAGGTATGATGCTAATACATAAGGTATTGTTTTAGCTTTAGCTGGTGATTTATCCCCCGTTTCCACGATCGTAATAAAATCGAGGCGGGATTTTATCGCGCACTGGATTTTCAACTCTCTGCTTAGCGCCGGGAGTTGAAAATCCAAAAGTGTGTTTTTCGTCGCGCTGGGATGCACTCTGTTTTTGTTAGGTTGGATTCTCAACGCTCGGCTCAACAACGAGAGTTGAAAATCTAGTGCGCGATAAAATCCCGCCGCGATTTTATTACGCTCGTGGGAAGGCCGACTTACACTTGATGATTGATATTTTTTTACGTCTTTTATTACAGAATGACCTCAAAATTAATTAGGTAGGTAATGGTATAAAGATTAGGCCCTTACTTTTCTCTCAAACTGCCCACTTGTTTTTTTTTTTAGTTTTTAGCTTTGCAAGTGTAAATTTTGACCTATTTTTGACAGTTGTTGTGGACAAGTCAAGTCCAAGTCATACTTAGGGGACTACTATACCTCTCAAAGTTCAGAAAGAGATAATTTTTAGATTATATACCTACTAGTACGCACGTAGCAAGTAAAAATAGAATATTTTGTAATTATTACTCAGTGTATACAGAAAAATACATAATGGTGCGAGCAACCACATTGCGACAACCTTCAATCACCGTGCAATGAATGACATGCACAATTTTGGTAAATGACAACCCGTTCCCAAGCTTTGTAATACCTATGAGGATTGTTTCGCAAAAATTGTACAAAAAATATTAGATTTCTAATCGAGTTTTGAGCAAATTATAATTTATAAATGCAGCTACTTTAAAAAGCGGCCAAGTGCGAACCGGACTCGCACACAAGGCAAAAAACGCCGAAAATAACACCTGTGGGCAACCTTTAAATTTTAACTTTATTTTATTTTTATTATTTTTGTTACCTAGCGGCCATGAACACATTCTGTGACAATTTAAAGTGTCTATACGTATTACGGTTTAAAAGATACAGACGGACGGACAGTGGAGCCTTATAGTAGTAGGGGGTAGTAGGGGTCCCGTCCCGTTGGCACCCATAGGTTACGGAACCCTAAAAATGACCCATGCAAGTGATATTAATAATTTACCGAGTTATGGGCACGGTAGATATTTCTCGAACAAAATATGTAGGTATGTAATGTAGGAGTACCTACCTACCTATAACTGTCACGGAAGGTTATAAGGTTCAAAATACAATTATAGTTTGATTCCTACCTATACTTATGTGTCGTTTACATAATTGTTGTCTACATTATGTATGAATGAGGCGCCAAGGGGCGGTACTAGGCATCTAACCCATCAATCTGCCTAACCTTTTCCCAACTATGTTGGGGTCGGCTTCCAGTCTAACCGGATGCAGCTGAATACCAGTATTTTACATGGATCTACTGCCTGTCTGACCTTCACAACCAAGTTACCCCTTAGTAAAACTGGCAACCATACCTATCACCTAAAAATGCCAGATCCAGTATTTCGTAGTTCATTGTTTCACTAACGACGCAATTCCCGTCAAATCCAACCCACCAGTTCTAATTTCAAACTGTGTCGGGACGCTCTGCCAATCAGAGCGCGATACGATTAGGCATGCATGCGTTTAACCAATCAGATTGCAGTGATTGTGAACGTTATAAATGGCCATTTTGGATTCTCTAGGAGGTGCTAAACAGTAGAGCGGATACGTAGATACAATTTAAATCAGGATTGACCTGATTTAAATTGTATCTACATATCCGTCCCAGAAGTTGTATGCTAATTGGTTACGTTATAATTATTCAAATTAAGTAGTCTAATTTTACGTTTTGTTTGGTACACTGGAAGCCGTACGTAGATCGGCTTCTAGTCTCAATAAGTTGCCTACAATTTTTTTTTTCTAATTCAAAACGTAGGTAATATTTCCATACTTTTTGAACTTTCCGCTAAATAGGAGATACATAGGTTATATGTATATAGGTACTACTTTCTTTCTTTTTCGACTATTCTGCCAGTGTCACGTTTAGACAGCAGCGCAGAGAAAACTTTTTCGGGCCGTCGACTTTATACTTTGTGGTAGATCTATAGATGTTAGTCGCTAAAAGAAAAACGAGGACAAAGATTAACATAAATAATATAATCTAAATTACAATCATTTATACAATAGGATGATAAATAGCGCTAAAAAAATACAATACATATAATACTTATAAATTACGCACCAGCTACAATTTAAAGGCTCTTACAGACAGAGGCGATATCGCGTCGCGACGCGATATTTTTCTACGGATATAATATCGAAATATCGCGTCGCGACCGCGATATCGCCTCTGTCTGTAAGAGCCTTAATACAATTTTCGTTTATAAAAGTAGTTAAAACTTTAATAATTTTGGGAGAGAAGTGGGATAAAAAACTTAAAGCAATGGGTAAAATTACTACCTATTGGTCATTGAGTTATATAACTAGAGAAGCAAACCTCATTAAAATGTGTAAAAAAAGTATAACCACTATTTAAATGCGACGACGTAGCTTTGAAACCACTAAACATTTAAAAGTAAACATATATCTCTCTCACTTACACAAGTCGCAAGAACAATACTGTCGCTTAGATTAGACAAAGACCGCAATATAAAAGTGCAATGGCGGGATGGGGTTGCCTACCCATGCGAAATTTTACCCAACTTTTTAAACGTTAAAAAAAAACGTAACGTTTAAACGGTAAACGTTAAATTATTTTTTAAGTATGTATTCCTTATTAGATGTGTATTAGAAGGTTATATGTAATGAAAATAATCAAGGCATTTTCTTTTTGAACATTTTTTATTTCCTTTAGTTAATTTTCATACGTATAATTTACATTTTTAAATATTAAAATATAAAAACATTAAAAAATATTAAAAATAGTAGCCCACCGGTATCGGGAACAGGATCCAAGGTACCGGTGGTCAGGGCTGCTTAGAGAGGAACCTCCTAACGATACGTGCGGTGTCCAGAAGTATCGCTTTCTGGAGCAATCTTCCTTAATCCAGCTGCCTAACGAGAGCCTCTTCAGGTGTTGATCGAGGCTCTTGGCTATTATGCCATTAGCCGTCACGACTATCGGCACAACGATTGCTGTATCACATCCCACATGTCGACAACCTCGCGAGCCAGGTCAAGATACTTAATCTGCTTATCTTTTTCAGCTTTCAATAGGTTCTCGTCATGCGGGACCGCTATATCAATAATCATTGTGCAACGCTCTAATCGATCTATCACCACTATGTCTGTCTTATTGGCAACAATAGTCCTGTCAGTGATGATAGATCGATCCCAATACAACGTAATATTGCCATTTTCGAGAACTGGGTCGGGCACATACCTACAGTACGGTACTTTCAATTCCACAAGACTGTATTTCAGAGCAAGTTGCTGGTGGATAATCCTGGCTACAAGTTTGTGCCTATGCAAGTAGTCTCCGTTAGCCAGACGAGACCAGTCAGAAATAATGTGACGGATTGATTCCCCCGGACGGTGGAATGCCCGACAGATGTCAACCGTGCCGTCCTTCACAATATATTTCCGGTAGTTGTTCGTCATCATAACTTCGTCCATAATCGCAAAGACAAAACCTGCGGTTTCCCCAAAGAGTCAGTTTTCTATAACTACTTTTCTTTTTGAAGGTTTTTTTAATTCTTCCATGAATTGCACTGTTTCATCATTTACATTTAGCTGCATTTCGTCTTCTTCGCTCAACATACGTTTTTTTTCAGTTCCTCTACCGTTTATTTTTTTATTTCTAGTCTTTTATCGTTTATTTTTTTAATTTCTAGTCTTTTATTTTTTGTGATATATTTTTTTCCTTTTCTTAGTCTTCTAGCCGATAAATTTTTCAAACGGTGAATTATTTTCCTCATTTTGGGCTTTCGGGGCGTTTCAGTTATTTCAACTATCTCTTCGTCGGTTTCCACAGCATCCACATCCATATTTTCTTCTTCTGAAAGCTCCACCTGCTCTTTAGAATAACGGTTGTCCTGAAAAATATACAATTTATTGTAGGCAAAACAGCTCTTTACAATCTAAAAACTAAGTTGAAAAAAACATTCAGTACACAATGTAGTTTGAGTCGATATAAACAAATTTGTTGCTGTGGTAGTTCAATGAGAAGGCATTTTTTGTTGGCATTACCTATAATTTTATAATATTAATTGCCGCATAAAATTATTACTTACAATAAGCATTACAATTGCTTGATTGGACAAATAAACACGGCCACATTCGCTTTTTGGGCCTATTTTATCTTATTCACGGAAGTGCTTCAGACAAATGACAGTAGATTTAGTAGGTAGCCAGTCAGTCTCTTTTCTCAGCAATCGGATTATTGATTGAGAAAATTGATTGCATCTTTAGGTACTCTGGAACATTGTTAATTATTATTCAAAAATATTTAAAATCGCTTATTCCATAAATTAAAAACTCCCACAAATGTGGGAAACTAAAACATAGTTTTTAGTTGTAACACTGATCATGATTTAAAAAAAATCTACATTTATTTATTTTACTGCGTTTTTACGATGATATAAACACAGAAACAATAAACTTACGTGTGAAAAGTAATTCCGGTAGTTTTTGTGATCTAGAATCGCATTCTTTCATTACGCATTTACCCGTTTTGGCGATATTTTTTGTCGCGTGTCACTCGGTTCACCTCGGCTGCCGTCATACAGAGCACTGAACTGACGTTAGCTACGCATACGGCCGTGGCCGTATGTCCAGTGGCAACGCCTTGGCGCGGTAATTGCTAATCTAGTGTATATATATCAATGCTATTGGTAGTCATTTTAATGGATTTTATGTAAGAATTTACATAAAATCCAAACAAGGTTTCCAAATGTTTTGTTTCACATTTTACCATCCTACTCCGCTAATTATCACAAAAATTAAGCAACTCAGTGATTCTCTTGAATTTCATTGTGTAAAAATCCTAGCTGGTTTATTTGTAAGCAATTTTTTCTACATTGTATGTAAACGTAGGTCGCGACACGCATTGCGCATGCGTGGGTCAAATGTCACAGCTACAATGGCGGGAACCGGGGTTGCCAGTCGATAAAACAGTATACGAACGGATGTCTGTATGCATGCTCATTTTTGAATGGCAATTTAAATAATGATAGCGTTTATTAAAAGGTAGACTTAATATTATGTGGGTGTAAGTACCTACAAGTATATGTACCTACACCTGGATACTTACACCTCTGCCTAACCCTTCGGGGAATACAGTCTTGATGTGTTATTTATAAGTAACTAAGAATGAGGTAAAATTAGCTAGGTGTGCTCTTGAGTCTAATTTATTTATTTATTTTTACCATCAACCGAGCACAAATCCAGACTCCGGGCTGCTACTCTGTGAAATTCCAGATGGAAAAACCCAATAACCCTGCCAGAGCCGGGAATCGAACCCTCCTAATTTTCTCTTATCGCAGAGACGTGATCATCATCGTTCGATTCTAATTTTAAAGGGACAACCCTAGGTTTAAATTATTCTTACAAACAAACAGTACTTACCTACGTAAATGGATACTTTTGGTTTCTATTATCTAACTAAAGTGGTTATAAACTACCTCAGACCATAAAAAACCGGTCAAGAGCGAGTCGGACTCGCGCACCGAGGGTTCCGTTCCGATTTCTGAAAAAGTGTGCTATTTAGAGACATCGTTTTATTTTTCCTGTAATCTTTACATAAACTTCTATCACATAGAATAATTTAAGATTTTTTCCTTTGCAAACTTCGGATAAGCGAAGAGATAAGGAGAGAGACAAGATCGGGAGATAAGGGGGGGGACGGTATTTTTTTTTACATTTTTCATCAAAAGTCGAAAACTATGCGGCCTAAAAAAAATTTTTTTTTTTTAAGAATTTGAAAACAGCGCTCTTTCATATGATACCCCACATGCCCTACTAGACCTACTTTGAATTTTTAAGACCCCCTTTCAGCACCTGTTACAAAAAAAAAAAAAAAAAATATTTCTTTCATAATTGCAAAATAGTTGGGTAATAAACGTCATATAAAATTGTTCCAAATTTCAAGTTGATAGCATTAGTAGTTCTTGAGATATCCAGCTGTGACAGACAGACAGACAGACTGAGTGAGTGACACCATAAGGGTTCCTTTTTTACCATTTTGGTACGGAACCCTAAAAACAATCTATTACAATTTTAACTTAAAATGTGATAAGTGCATGGGTAGACCTCGACCTGGATTGGGACATAAGATAGGTACCTACTTTCCATCCTGGTAGGTAGTTCCCACGGGATAACCACGTGGGCGAAGCTGTGGGCAAAACCTAGTACCTAGGATATTTAATAAGCATTTTGAATTTCACGCGGACGATGTGGCGGGCAGAAGCTAGTACTTATTACAAATGCGGAAGGTTCTATGTCTGCCGGTCTATCTGTCTGTCAGTCTGTTACCATAGCACGCCTAAAACACTGAATCGATCGTTATGAATTTTGACGGATAAGTATGTATCCTGGTGTGCCTCACCACACAATCCTCATATTTGAAAACTTCAAGAAAATCAATTTTGAGAACGCCAAAAAATAGTACTGAAATAGTCATAAATAGTACCATTGGTCAAATAAATAGTACCATTATGCTTCCGGAGTTATAGCTATCAGTTGGTGAGGATTGTGTGGAGAGGTTCACCACACAAGCCTCACCTCTAGTGCAAGCAAACGGGTGGGAGTATCAACTTGGTTTCAATTCCAAAAAATAGTACTGAAATACTACTGACGCTATGCCAAATCTCGAAAATAGTCATTAAGTGATTCCAGAGATATAAAGGTGTCTTGGTGAGGATTGTGTGGGGAGCTTTTATGATTACCTGATTACTGCGGAACGCTTACGTATTTGAATTTGAATTTAGTGTCAAAAAATAGTCAAGAAATACTACTCTCCAACCATGATAATTTCGACCTGGTTTACTATGTAGAAGTATGTTAAACTTCCATGTAAACTTCTACATACATTTTGTTTTGGTACAGTCGCGAACACTAAAATTACAAATCAATTTTTATATTGTTATATATTAATTTAAAACAGTAATAAAATATTGCAGTTACTTAATATATTTTTTTCTGTCAGTGTTTAGGTAATATTTCTAATGTTTACTGCGATTTCATTTCTAGACATTTCCTTCCGGTTGGCTTTATGATTTAACTGATAATTTGATATAATATAAAAGACTAACCGTATTGTTCATAAAAAAAAAAAACTCAAACGCCTAGTTATAAACCTGTTTTAGTTAAAAACTGTCTTGTCAAAAGACAAAACACTTTTTAACTATAGGTTGATTATGCGTTTTAGTTTTTTTATGAATAAGGGAGTAGGTAAGTCTTTATTTCAAATATTTTTTTCGTATTATGAGTAATATTAAGACTATCTGGCTGCTTACCTATTACTAAAATACCTACTTACTGTACTTACGGTGCCGACAATTTTTTTTTACATTACTAGTAACAAAACATTTTGACAATAATAAAACAAAACAATGATTATCAGTTTTGGGAAAACCAATGAACAAATACCAAGTGTGGCTCAACATCCCGGCATCGTGGGATTTTTATTCTCAAAATGTTTTGTTACTAATAATGTAAACAAAATTGTCACCCATTCATAAAAATATGTCTTTTATAGTATTTGTCGGCACCCATTGATCAAAATATACCTTTCATATTTGTACAGAGGTCGGAATAGGTACAGTATAATTACGTAAACTTCCAGCAAAGAAGTCACAAGAGTGGATAATACCTCCTATAAAATTAGATTTTTTTAGAGATTAAATCTCGATAGCAGGACTCTTGCGCGAAAGACACTTGCGCGACCCACTTGCACGAAGACATTTCCGCGCATGGACTTTTGCGCGAAGGGACACTTGCGCGAAAGACACTTGTGCGACAAGACATTTCTGCGACTGGAATTTTGCGCGCATGGACGTTTTGCGCGCAAGACACTTGCGCGAAAGACACTTGCGCGAAAGACTCTTGCGCGAATCTACTTGCGCGAAAGGACAGTTGCGCGAAAAAGTTGCGAAAATGAGATTTCTTCATAACATCACGCCTGTATTCTTTCAAGGGGTTGGGCAGGGATGTACAGTACATTTTTTTTTTCTTAAGGATAAGTACAGAAAAATTCTAATAATATAATTATCTTATTATTATTATTTCTTTTAGTTTTTTTTTCGACATGGGTGCCATTTTCATGGTTATTGACGTCACTGAAAATAATAGTGGGGTCAAAATGAAAATCCAAGATGGCGGCTGCAAAAATTTTAAAATTTTTCGTCATGGGTGTCATTTCCATGGTTTTTGAGGTTGCTGAAAATGATAATGAGGTTAAAATGAAAATCCAAGATGGCGGCTTCGTAAATTTTCAAAATTTTCGTCATTGGTGTCATTTTCATAGTTTTTGAGATCGCTGAAAACGGTAATGAAGTCAAAATGAAAATCCAAGATGGTGGTTGCGAAAATTTTCAAATTTTTTGTCATGGATGTCATTTTCATGGGTCTTTAGGTCGCTGAAAACGATAATGAGATCAAAATGAAAATCCACGATGGCGACTGCGAATAAATTTTTCTTTTTAAAATTGATTTTGACTTCATTATCGGCTTTAGCGTCGTCGAACACAACGGAAGTGACATCAATGACGAAAAATTTGGAAATTTTCGCAGGCGCCATCTTGGATTTTAATTTTGACCTCATTATAGTTTTCAGCGATCTCAAAAACTATGAAAATGACACCCATGACGAAAAATTTGAAAATTTTCGCAGCCACCATCTTGGATTTTCATTTCGACCTCAATATCGTTTTCAACGACCTCAAGAACCATGAAAATGACACCCATGACAAAAATTTGAAACTTTTCGCAGCCGCCATCTTCGATTTTCATTTTGACCTCTTTATCGTTTTCAGCTACCTCATAACCATGAAAATGACACCCATGACGAAAAATTTGAAAATTTTCACAGCCGCCATCTTGGATGTTCATTTCGACCCCACTATCGTTTTCAGTGACCTCAAAAATCATGAAAACGACACCCATGTCGAAAAAAAAATAAAAATTAAAAAAAATAAAAAGATATTTTTTTTGATATTAGAAAAAAAACTTAACATATGAGTAGGCACTCAAATGTATTTTTCTGTATAATTAAAGTACTGTACATCCCTGCCCAACCCCTTGAAAGAATACAGGTGTAATGTTATGAAGATCTCATTTCCGCAACTTTTTCGCGCAACTATCCTTTCGCGCAAGAGTCTTACGGGCAAACGTCCATGCGCGCAAAAGTTCATTCGCGGAATAGTCCAGTCGCGGAAATGTCTTGTTGTTAACTATTATCAGAAACCAACTTTGCGATTAGCTGTGCTGTTATTTTGTAAGTTTTTATTCAACTTTTAAATTAAACTTTAGTTTTTTCCTTCTTAGATTGTCTTTTTCTGATCACAACCCCTACCTACACTCCAAAATAATAATTAATCTTGTTTGGTAATTTGGTAAATATTCATTTTTGGATTAAGACTGAAATCCGTCTGCCCGAAGCCCGACTCTCTCCCACGCACTGCAGTAGCAATGAGAAAGTCAAAATGCCAAATTTTCGGACGCCGAATATTCAGCGCTTCGGCAGAGAGCGTGACTGAGTATTTGGTATTCAGCTAAATTATTATTCATGTCATAATAATAAAATATCTTGTTTTTATTTATCTCTACTTTAATTAATCTGTTACGACCGAATAGTTTTGTAAGGAAAATTCAACATTATAATGTAGGTCATGATATTCTGTAAATTCAAACCAATCGCAACCCGGCTTCGCACAGGAAGCATATTTCTATACTTACACTTAAACCTTCCTCATGAATCACTCCGTCAAATTGGTAAAAACCGTATGAAAATCCGTTCGGTAGTTTTTGAGTTTATTGCGTTCAGACAGTTCGCGTTAAACACATACTTGAAATACCTACTTAAAATAGCTACATAACTAACAATGCAACCAAAAAATACCCTTTTTAATACAACCAAAAAATAAGGTGACCACTAAAAATACGGACTTAATCACTTTTTGCTCGACTGTACTCGACTCGACAAATGTATGTAGAAGTTTACGTGGAAGTTTAACATACTTCTACATAGTAAACCAGGTCGAAATTATCATGGTTGGAGAGTAGTATTTCTTGACTATTTTTTGACACTAAATTCAAATTCAAATACGTAAGCGTTTCGCAGTAATCAGGTAATCATAAAAGCTCCCCACACAATCCTCACCAAGACACCTTTATATCTCTGGAATCACTTAATGACTATTTTCGAGATTTGGCATAGCGTCAGTAGTATTTCAGTACTATTTTTTGGAATTGAAACCAAGTCGATACTCCCACCCGTTTGCTTGCACTAGAGGTGAGGCTTGTGTGGTGAACCTCTCCACACAATCCTCACCAACTGATAGCTATAACTCCGGAAGCATAATGGTACTATTTATTTGACCAATGGTACTATTTATGACTATTTCAGTACTATTTTTTGGCGTTCTCAAAATTGATTTTCTTGAAGTTTTCAAATATGAGGATTGTGTGGTGAGGCACACGTATCCTGAGACCTGGAGAAGAACTTATTAGACTACTTTTCACATTGGATATTTGTTTAAAAAAAGTCGTGGGTATCTAGTTGTAAATAAGTAGGTAGGTACTTATTACAATATGACCAAGCATAGAAAGTTAGCAAAAATTAAAAATTATTAGGTATTTAAGTAGTAAAATATTTTTCATCAAGAGGCAGGCAAAGGACTTGAACAGTCTATTTAATTTAATTTTGATCTTGTAACATTTCATTGTACTAATTTTTTAAAAAACCCATTTTCATTTTTCTTTTAAAAATAGCAAAAATACTTGCCTAACAAATCTCTGCAAATTTTGTAACCTTGAATTCAAGCAAGATATAAGCAAGCAGTGTGGGATCTATTGTCAGAAATTGACAAAAAAATCCTTAAGCACCTTACCCACCGCCCCGACAAGGAAGCGACTGGCTTTAACGACCCGACGACGCCGACGTTACGTGTATAGTTATAGTTTTAATTAGATTTATTATGTATTAGTTTATTATTGTTTAAGGCGAAAGCGCCAGGGTAGCCCGCGAAATTCAAAATTTCTTACGTTTTTTGCAATTTGTAGGTCAGTGTGAGCTTGTATGTTGATTAAAATATGATTCGCGGCCGTAGCTAATATGGCTTTACAGAATTATAATCATAAGAATCAGCAATACAGCTCCATAAGTTAGCATTTACCTCAAACCTCATAATTTCATGGAATCGCTAGATTTGAGGTAAATGCTAACTTATAGAGTTGTATTGCTGATTCTAATGATTATAATTCTGTAAAGCCATATTAGCTACGGTCGCGAATCATATTTCAATGAACATACAAGCTCACACTGACCTACAAATTGCAAAAAACCTAAGAAATTTTGAATTTCGCGGGCTACCCTGGCGCATCAACCTTAATATAATTTTATGTATTTTATCTATGGGCCTAGTTGCCTGATAATAAAATGATTTGATTTGATTTTAACGATTTTCTCAAGAAACGTACAAATTAGTGTAGGTCCCGTGTAAGTAAAAGATATACATAATGTATCTTATATTAATAGTCGATCCCTGACTGTCCACACCGCCGCGCACCGG
This sequence comes from Cosmia trapezina, assembly GCA_905163495.3. Classification (NCBI taxonomy): domain Eukaryota; kingdom Metazoa; phylum Arthropoda; class Insecta; order Lepidoptera; family Noctuidae; genus Cosmia; species Cosmia trapezina. Next base: position 13,817,623 of record LR991040.1, on the reverse strand, counting down.
CGAGTATACGCGTTTGTCGCAGCGAGAAGAACTATCAAAGAGAGTACTCGCTTGGCGGGCAGAACACTCGCTCTGAGAGACTCACTCTTAGTCCATACGCATATGATACCACAGCGAGTAATCGCTCGTTGCCGTCGCAAACTCGCTGCTTGTTGCTCGCCAACTCGTTTTTATAGTTGCTAGATTTAGTTTATTCTCGTGAATCGCCGCGCTTCGGCGGTGGTATAGCTGCCTAGTGTTACCAGTTCATGAGTTCTTAATTACAAAAAAATAAATAAAAGTAAAGTTATAAAGTAAGTACCTAGGTTTTGTGTTGTAACATTTTATAATGAATTAATTATGAATGCAAATGTCAAAATGGATCAGACTTGTAATAATTCGCAAACAAGTGCTGATCGAAGTTTTAACATTGAGGTGTCAATTATGATGCAGCAGTCAGACGTAAATCATTATCACATGATCCAAATGTTACCAGCACAAAAAATTACCTAGGTGTCGTTTTTTGAGTTCTTGAATAAATATTAAAACTGCAAGAGCACCTACCTAGTACCTATTTATAGAGTCGCATCTATTAAGTATTGCTTTTTCTTTTTTGGTGATTAAACTTGCATACCTACCTACTTACTTACTTATGTATGTTAATATTTACCTTATGTTATGAGTGACTGTGTAATCTATATACCTAAGTAATGGATTAACCCTTACCCTACCTACGGCCTTGTATTACGCTCATCCCGACTAGGGTTGCCAGGTGGTATCCAAAAGGAGGACATGTCCTCCTTTTCCATGTTTTGTACTCCCGTCCTCCCTTACCTACTGCAAGTCCTCCTTTTTGCTAAATATCGTTGAAAATTTAGTGTCGTGCGCCGTGCGTGCGTGTATGCGTTTTTGACTCAGTGGGGCAAAGAGAGGAACAGACTATGGGTGTCAGCGCACACTAAGAGCAGAGCAGAGCAGAGCATTTTCTGAGACTATTGAAAAATTAATCTTATGAAAATTCCATACATTGCAAATCAAATCGTTCAAACTTGATTCTCGACTACGCTCGAGCATGCTCGATCATGCTTGGCGTGTATTTAATTTTGCAATGTATGGAATTGTCATAAGATTAATTTTTCAACAGTCTCAGAAAATGCTCTGCTCTTGGTGTGCGCTGACCCTAAGTGTGCAGTCAAATAAATCTTTAATTCTTACTCAATACAACTTCAAAAACATGACATGTGAAGACTTTCATAATTATTTGTTGAAAAACCAAGAACTTCTTGCAAAAATTGGCAGCTCAGCTAAATATGATAAAAATAATGTGAAAAATTCGTTTAATTGTGAATGTCCTCCTTTTTTTACAGAAAATCCTCCTTTTTACCATCTGCCCTTTTTTATCAAATTATCATCTGGCAACCCTAATCCCGACAGCATCACCCAGAAGTTCCCAGCTTGTCATTTGTTTGACGCGATATCACTACTATGATAAATTGGGATGTGTTCCGTACTAAGTACTTACCAAAAATGATAATGAGTTGAATACTAAAAAACTACTTTTTGCAATATCTACCTAAAAATATGTAATTAGACCACAATCACTATTGATCATAACTACTAAACTAACCCCAGTACCAGGACAGCATAGCACACTAGAAGTATTATTAGATTGTATCGCTCCACTATCATTACGGAGTGTCAAGGCTCGCACCCGTCCTCTAGTCATGTCACCCTGGTACTTATAATTATGCAGCATTAGTACTAATTGTGCTATTACAATGAACTGGATTTGTCCGTGACTTTGCTTGCTCTTCTGGTTATTTTAAAAGTGACTTAATTATTATAAATTACCTTTTTGTTACGATTTTTGTTTTGTTTCAGTTCCCTTATATTAACGAAGCTAAGCCCCGTGTTCACCACGATTAAATAATTAATCAATTAGCAATTAGGTAATCCATTCCACATTCTATGTTGGTTCTAATGCTCCATTGTAGATTTAGCATTTTGAACACATCTCTTTTAATCTACTTTCCTATAATCGCAGGTATGCTGGAAGAGATTTCTTTAAAAATAAGCACTAATACTAGGTACTTAAATGGTTAAATAAATAAAATAAAAAAAATCTAATAAAAAAATTTATAACCTCCTCCTTTTTTGAAGTCGGTTAAAACCAATCACAAACGATATCGACTTTTCAACCATTAGGTACTTACCTAGATAAACCTATTCTCAATTCGTCATCAGAAAAACAAATTTCGCGGGCTTCACTAGCGCATCCGCGCCATCATTAATCAAAGTTGTCAATTAAAATAACTTTGCATAGGTACCTAAATATTGCGCGACCGCCAAACGAAAGTAATACACCTATTGGAATAATTACATAGAGGTATATGTCTATACTTATATATGACTTTTTTATCTAAGTAACTATACTAAATAATAATATCAAGCTATAAATTTCCAGTATAAGCTGACCTCTCATTGTACGGAAATCCTATACAATGCGAGATCTGCTTATACTGGAAATGTATAGCTTGATATATGTAGCCGTGTGTAGACCTAACTAAATCATTTCTAAATTATTTTCATTGCCATGATAGGCTGTTAAATTGCTTTAATATTTCATCTTTTAATTATGTGTCAGAATTAAATATTTTAAAGCAGTAATGGGACCTATGCATAATTAATTCGTTTTTTATTCATAAAAGTTCGTTTAGTCTAAATCCACCTTTTAGCCTTTTACACAAGAAATTGATGACTAAATAAAAAAAAAACTAAGTAAGTACTTCATCAAATTGAAATTGATGGCGAATTGAACGACAAAAAGAACCTACTCAAGGGTAAATGACAAGAGATTTGGGGTTTGTGATGAGGGTAATCATCACATCTTCCTTCCACAAAGCTTCTTCCTGAAAGTTGTCTCAAAGCTTATCAAAGAAAAAACGTAGACAGCTAATAAAAATAATTAAGTGCCTTTTCTTATACTTAGGCAAGTACAAGCAATTTAAGTGTACAGATAGGTAGGTACAACGTGTAGGTCATCATATTTTTTGCTAATTAATTAATCCGTCTAAAAAAGGTAGATAATTTTAGCTTACAGGTAAGGGGCATTTCCTGCATAATTAGATTAATATTATTAATAATTGACATTTTATAATTATAGGTTATGTAGGTATAAGTCTTAGAATAAGTTGCAACCTAAGGCTGATTACAAAAAGTTATCTACCTTTTAATTCCTCATGTAAGTTTATCCTTTCAATTTATTAAAATAACGAGGGATAACGAGCTTTTTAAATCTTAGAAATATCAAAACAATCCTTCGGGAAAATTCAAATATAGGTTGGAAGGATATCCCAAGCTAAACTATGATGAAGAGTAGGTAAAGATGAGTGAAAAAAGCAATTTGGAATAATATTATAAGTACCATTAAACTGTTGTTGGCATACGAATGAATCATACCTAAGTAGTATTCGTCTTGAGTCGCTGATCGGGCAGTAGACCATGCTAATTTGTAACAGCCTATATTGAAATATAGAACATCATTAAAAAAAACAGAACTGCCAAAATAGTCCACATAAAAAAATATAACGGTCAAATAATTAAAGATGCCAGTATTTCGGCCAGTAACTCACTTTACTTTCTCAAAACCGACCGACCCGCCTTGATACGACTTTTCATTTCTTGACATATTTAAAACGACACAGTCATGTAGAAGCTTTGGCCTTCTGTAACTGGTTATATATTTATTATGGGGCTTCGCACCTTAAAGCGCTTTTCCGAATTCTGCAAACTTACAAAATGTTTCTACATTATCAACCCTAAAATGTGTTACTGTGCTATGGAATTTCAGCAGTAGGTAGTTAGTAGTAGTTAGGTAGTTACCTACTCGGGGTGGGCTAGACTTAGACACTGAACTTAAATTGTCCGTAGATTGAACTTACGAAAGAAATCGCATCGTTTGTTCGTACGATCGTGACCAATCAGGACGCAGCCTTATTATTTGACAGCTGCATGAAATGCCTATAAACTTGTCAAATTGAGTCCGCGAAATTCAAATTTTGTTGCTTTTTTTGCAGGTCGGGGAAAAAGTTTTTTCGTATTTTATAGGTAAGTATAAAGTTGTAATAAAATCTCTTTGGCTCTACTGTTTGTATCTGGCTGGTTTTGATACCATTAATTCTATGACATTTTAGAAAAGTAAAATAGAAAGTAAAAATGATTTTCCGTCATTTTTCAATTGTTATCTGCCCGCCAAAATGAGTGCATCTAACCAACATCTAACGAACAAATTCGATACATTTTGAAGTCCAAAAAAGAGAAAATGCAACACAAACCACGAATGAAAATTGTAATGTTTATGGACATAACGCATTGTCAGTAAGAATAGCACAAAGTTGGTTCAAGCGTTTTCAGTCCGGGAATTTTGATGTCAAAGATGCAGCTCGCTCTAGTCGCCTCTGGTGTCACCCTGTTACGGATAAAGCCGATGCCATTTTTGGTAAAGTGGAGCAAGGTCGGTATATTAGTAAGTAGTTACGACATAGCTGAAGAGTTAGGGGTTGACCACAAAACAGTTTTGACCCATTTGGCAAATGACACATAACTAAATAATAAACCATGAAAAAAAAAAAGTCTTGAATTTGTCTATAAAATACGAAGGAACTTTTTCCCCGACCTATAGGATTAGCAAGTCAGCAAGCTTCGTAGCGGAGCTGACTTCCAGGATGCGTCAGCCGTACTCTTAGACCGAGATCTATAAATACCTAAGGTGCGGTAAAGCGGTAACGGTCAAACTATATAGCTCGTGTTTGGCTAAGCGTTATTCAGACGCACAAGCACAACTGCCAGATTACAAGTGCAAAGAACATGTCTCAGCCAAAGCACGTGCTAAGTAACGTTTATAGATCTCGGTCTCTGACGCATCCTGGAAGTCAGCTCCGCTACGAAGCTTGCTGACTTGCTAATCCTATAGGTCGGGGAAAAAGTTCCTTCGTATTTTATAGACAAATTCAAGACATTTTTTTTTTTCATGGTTTATTATTTAGTTACTAGCGGTCCCGACAGACGATGTCCTGTCTGAACGATCCTAGAACCCGACTACAGCGCCACCTACCGGGTCCAATTGTGTTTTCAAACCAACCAGGAACCAATTGAAATATGCAAACAAATTTTCATACAAATCGGTCCAGCCGTTTAGGAGAAGTTATGTGACAAACACACGTACAGAAGAAAAAAAAAAGTATCCTATGTCCGTCTCCTGCTTCTAAGCTACCTCCCCACCAATTTTCAGGCAAATCGGTTCAGCCGTTCTTGAGTTATAAATAGTGTAACTAACACGACTTTCTTTTATATATATATATATAGATGTGACATTTGCCAAATGGGTCAAAACACACGCAGCATACATACGCAGCGAGACGGGGGGCAGTGCAGGCCGCTCATTCGTCAACGCTCACAGACGTCCCGCCCGCCCCCGGCGGTACAGCGGTATTGGTTAAACTATAAATATAAATAAAGTTTAATAGATGTAGGTCGGCTAAGCAGGCCTTTTCAAATCTATGATACATAAGTTGTGTCGCACTGTCTGTGTGAAGTCAACCTATTAATGAATTTTCCACTCTTTAGGCAGGCCAGGCGCACTCAGCATTTTAGGTATGAAGCTATAAAGTACGCTGTGGGCTCGACTTGTCGGGCTAATTCAGTTACCTACGCAATAGAAAGATAGGCAACTTCTAGGTGAATATAACTGTAGGTAATTAACGCTGTGCGACCTGAATTGCACTTTAAATAATTTTGCGGAATGAATCTTCTGCACTTGTACTATTATTTATTCTTTGGCCTATATCCCAATCGTAATTTTTTTTTACAAAATTCTTGACCATACCTACCACGCACGTCAGTTCTTATCATACACGTCACGTCTTCATCTTCGAAACCCCAGTAATGCTTTAGTCAAACATTGGTAACGTTAAATGTAAGTATACCTACTTGATGTCGTAAACTGAAGGTGATAATTATTTGATAGGACGTTTTCATTAAGATTTGGGATAACCATGGTAAAGGGGATAAGTACATCAATAATTTTGTGTTTTTAAATTCCTATAAAACCAAAATATGTAAGTGGTTGAATCATTTGGATTTTCCATATCGTCAGTGAAGTTCTAACAGTGCGTAAGTCATTTTATGAGTGTTTTGATATTTGAATGTCATTGGATAAAGCTTAATGGCGCGCATCGTATCGACCAATCAAAACACAGTAAACTGACCAATACGAATGCGTTATTTGAAAAATAGTTACACTGCGTATCTCAGTTGTTGGCGCCAACACTGTATATGTCAGCCATTCACGTACAAATTCTTCGTGCATCAAGTGCTCCAATGTTGAAAAAACTGTATGAAATTAATGTAACTCACGCTTAAGGCCACATTGTGTTCAATTATTAATACAAATTTGTTATTAATAATTAAACACAATATGGCCCCAAGCGCAAGCCCCATTAATCTCATACAGTTTTTTCACTCTCCTGTAAAGTAGCCATTTTTGACTTCCGTACTGTTAGAACTTCACTGACGATATGTGTTATTTGACTATACTGTCTAATGCTGTACTAAAATCGAAACATGATTACTTGAAATTTTTTCGATAGAAAAAAATTCCAAAATAGCACCGTCTATTTTCTGTTTTATACTAGGTACTTATTCTAAGTATCGAAACCCGTTCCGTATTGTGCAGTAAAATTTGCTTTAAATTTTAATAGAAGGAATTTAAATATGTTGAGAACTTACTAAAGCTAAAAATTGATTAAAGTACATATAGCATTTTGTCATAAATCTACATTTAAACGAAGTGCGTTTAGTTCCGGTGCGCGTGAGAGTCATCTGTCTCTCTCGCGGCAAACTAAACAGCCATACATAACACCATTGCACTTACACACCGAGCTAAACCACTCTTCAATGTATCCTCTTAATACTGACATGTTTCATGATGGGCGGGTTGTCTATGTCGTAATTAGGTGAGTTAAAGATTATTTTACAAATGTCAAAGCTTGATATGGTCACTCCCACTCACAGAGAGGAGGCCCGTCTCCCAGCCAGTGAGAACAAGATAGGCTGATTAAGTTAAGGGTGGCTTACTCAACAGCAACACTGCTTTCGGCGATAACTGTACCTGCGAAAAGAAATAATTGTTTTAATGTAATGTAAAGTCTTGACAAATACAATGACTTTCAGTTAGAACTAAATTTTCGGGAAATTCAGACGTGATTATAAAGGCTTTCCAATTTTGAAAGAATTTTGCTTGCAAGCTGAAATTGTACTTATGACAAATTAAAACAAAGGACCATAGGCTGCCCCTATGGTCATTTATTTTAATTTGTCTTTTTTTGGGTTTTTCAATGAATCATTGTACTTGTATACAACAAAAACATACATATATACCCACATTGCAAGTTTAATAAAAGCTTTAACAAGCAACTTTAAGGTGTAAAGGCGTCCGTTTTGTCGATAGTACTCCGCAACAAAAAGGATCTACGATGAAGGTTTTATTTAGATTCTCCTTACAAAGCAACAAAAACAAACCTAACATTTACAAGCACTAGAACTATTGATATTCCATCATCTCTGTAACCACTTGGTGCCGTAGGGATCCAAGTATTTGTTCAATTCGTCGTGTTGTTACATACGTACTCGTGGAGGTCCGTGTTGACGGTTGTCGCTAATGGAGGCGTCATTGTTTGTTTATTGTTTTTACTGGCTATTTGTAAGGTTTCTTATGACTATATTTAAGTAGGTGCTAGGTTATTTATAGGAGTTGATGTTAGGAGTGATGCGGAAATGAATTCGTCAAATATTGCCTTGAACATCAAAACATCCTGTAAACTGCTAAAAGAATCTTTTGGCCTGAATGACATTCGTCAATTTACAAAAGGACGTTGTATAATGTTAACCAACATAATTGTGAAATTGTCACGGGAACTGTATTGAAAAAACAAAATGGCGGCGTTAGTTCCGATACAGACCATTCATGAACTATATGCACATTTTTCTTTCCGTAAGAACTTAATTCGGACTATTACGGACATATTTGCCAAATGTGTCCAATAGTTCTGAAGTGATGCGCTTTCTAACTTAAGATTTTGAAAGTTTTACATTTACTTAAGTAGGTATAGGAAGAGGTGGCGAGACGAGTTGAGACGACTTAGGCTCGTATTTATAATCAAAGTAATTACTTGCTACTAAGTAATTTCATACTTGAGGGTAGAATTCTTAAGTGAAGAAAATGGTGACTATTACTTGGCTAAGAATTCTAAGCTTTGACAGTTCTAACTTCAAGCAATTACTAAACTATAGAAAGAAAATAATTGCTTGAGCAATTACTTTTACTTGACTCTAAATACGAGTGTTAGACGATTTCATTTACTTAAGGCTTGGATCGAGTTGGCTCTGGAAAAGGATGCTTCGAAGGATTTGGGGGAGCCCTTTGCTCAGCAGTCAGACAGTGTAGGCTAACATAAAACGTTTAACTTATATACGAAGTGAAATTAAGTTGAAGTAACCAGAAACTTCCAATTAGCCAGCCAATTACTGAAGTTATCAAGTTACAGTGGACTTTAATGAGACACCACTTGCAATAACAAAAGAATAGCTTAACAACTTAAAGATAATAGGCTATAAAATAAAGCCTTCGTTCTTTATTTCCTATTTGATCTTATACCCTTTACCCTTGTGGCCTGTAATTTAAATTAAACTAGGTACTTAACGTTAATGATAATGACAGTTCTAAAATACAAAGTTTTTCTCACGCAAAGGGAATTATTAACAACTAGATTCAGCCCACGACTTCGTTCGCGTGATATTTCTTGTACACAAAATTTATCCTATACCTACTACTTCGTCTCACGTTACTTCGTTTTCGCTTAGCATTCTTTTTGCCTTTTTTATTTTATTTTTGTTCGGCTCATATGGTTTTTTGAAAATACATTATAGCCTACGTATGTTACCTCCTCATAATTTAGCTTTCTATTGGTAAAAAAATTGTCAAAATTGGTCCAGCCGTTCCGGAGCTTATTCGGTACAAACAAGCTTTCGTCTTTATAAAATTATTAGTATAGATCAAAAAGATAATAGATACCATTGCCTATTATTATCCCACTGCAGGGCAAAGGCCACATCTCATACAGAGAAGGCACAAGCATTGATCTACACGCTTGCTGAAGACGGGTTGGCGATTATAGCAAAAACTGCGGCGCTAGTAGCAAAGACAACTGTCAAAATTATGTCAAATTCAATACTTTTAAGTCTAGTTCCATAATCCGCACAACCCGTAAAAAAACATAGGTCATGGTTTTATTTGAAAATCTAACATCACTGTACTATTGGGGCCAGCCAGTGACGTAGAAAGAGTCAAGAAATTAAATTCTGTATTTTTAAACGAGTTTATGATTTAAAAAAACATGGAGATTGTTCGTTTATTGAAGGTAAAATTAACTTATGTAAAAGAATACTCAATTTGGTGTGTTTACGCAAGAGACAGGTTGTTTTGGTCGGTTAAAAAAGTAGTTATTGTAGTAATTGTGAGGAAAAAACAGGTAGACTGACATCATAGAGTCGTCGACGACTTTTTGTTTCACTTTGTCTAATATTTGTTATTTACACGGATGGCAGCAGCCAAGAAAATACCTAAGTATAATAGTTACTCGACATCAGCTGATCTATTAAAAATCTCACCATGAATACTGGTAAAGTGAGCTCGAAATGAGCTGTCATTATGACATTGACTTTGACACTATTGACAGCTCGCTTCTAACTCACTTTGCCTGAGTTTTCACTGTGAGATTTTTACAGAATAGATCAGCTGAAGTAATCAGAATCAACTTTTTGAACGATTTGAAGATTTTAGAAAGAAAAGAAATACTTAAAGAAAAGTATTTATTGTGGCTCGCACAGGAAGATCACCAACTAAACTAAACACAATCATAAATATATAAAAAATAAATTATATAAAAAGAAAGTAAAACAAAAACAAAGTCCTGTACGAGACCAAAAAGATTTTGGAGATAAAACATTTGTTATAGGTTTTCTATAATTTGATGTAACCCGAATCAGGCCAGGCGTACTTCACATTTTAGGTATGAAGCTACAAGTACGCGGCCGGCTCGACTTGTCTGGCCAATGCAGTGTGGGCTGCCGCGCACTGGCCCGGCGCACGTTAGTTCGATAACTTCGATACTCACTCACGCGCCGCCGCGCCGCGTCGTAAAAGAAGACAACCATAACGAGTCAGAAGGTATAAAGAGTTACGCGATAGAAAGAGAGGTAACTTGTAGGTGAATATAACTATAGGTAATTAACGCTGTGCGACCTGAATTGTACTTTATTGTGTCGTAGCAAGAGTCGCTATTTATTTAAATGATTTTGTGGAGTGAATCTTCTGTACTTATACTATTATGTATTCTGTGCCCGAATCCAAATGTAACCCAATCCCTCTTCTAAATTCAGGACAAATCTAACTTTATGCGATTTTATGAACAACAAAAGGTATTTCAAGGCAGATGTGACTAAAAACATAATATTATAGTGACCATATCGGTGATGTTCTTCAGAAAGGTCAGGTGCGTAGTACTCGCAACCGGCGTGCGTGTATGACCTGAGGCCTTAGTGCGAGTTTTTATACTTACTCGATCACGTTAACGTAAACTTCAATTTGTACTGAAACTGAATAAGCGCCGTCTGGTGACTATAATGGGAAACACAATTATTCCATACAAATTGACGTAAAGTAGTACTCAACTAATAAGGCGCGTCGTGAATCTTCGTTCGCGCAGAAAAGAAAGTATGGCCCCGAAGATTAACGAGATTTCTTAAAACTTACAAACAACCTTAGATCACTACAATAAGGTTCATAATACACTGCAGCTGTTAGTTCCATCTCACTCGCAAGTATGGCGGCTGTCAAACGGCGCGCGCTAAAATGGCGGCAGCTGCGACCAATAGCGGATTGGTCAATAGCGTTACCCGCGCTTTGAAAATTCATCTTCTGCGCAGGTACATCGATAAGCCATATTAGTTGGGTACTACTGTACGTCAACGTTAACGTAAACGCGATCGAAAAAACTCGCACTAAGGCCACAGATGTATAAACGTAAACGAGGCAAAAGGAGTATGTAAGGATCGTAGCAGGTGGGGGTTCTGTAGTTTCTGCTTACCCCCATGGGAGGAAGGCATGAGTTTATGTATAATGTGTCTAGGTTATGAACAAGAGACCAGACCAAACTCAGAACGACATAATCATCACTATTATCGTTTGATTCAGTTCTTTATTGAAAGTTCTGAATCAGGGTCACATGAAGCCAAAATAACTAACTAGTTAACACAGAAGTACCTAACTACTGCCATCTAACCTTATATATAATATCCCAATTACGGTAAAATACTTTTAGCTATGTATTTAATATTAGTTATATTTTTTTGCTGACCGGATATAATTAACGTGACCCGTACGTAAACCTTGGATATTTGCTGTAATAATTTAATATGTCAATATTTCCAGGACATACTTATAAATTAAATAATAATTTAATTGGCAACACAATTCACATACTTGGTTTACCAACTATTTTTAAAGTCTCTATTTAATGCATCCTGTGTGGAGCAAGTTATTTATTTATTTATTTACGACCTACAAGTATTTGTTCAGAGTCTGGGTGTTTTTCTATCTATATAATATGTATGTAATTACAAAAAAAAAATGTATGTATGTAGTTTATCAGCCATCTCGTTACCATAACACAAGCATTAGGTTGCTTAGCTTGGGACTAGATGGCGTTGTGTGAAATGTCCAAGGATATTTATTTTATATTTATTTATTTATTTAATGAATAATAAAACACAATACAGGGTGTAAGGGACAGCCCTCCGCAAACTGATAGGGTGAATTCAGTATGTCATACTAAGATGACCGGTACATGAAATTTTTTCAGGAACGTTAAGGGAATCCAATAAACCTGATTTCTTTGTGTTTTTGTGGACAAATTGGAGCGTCTATTACTGGTTGAGAGGGGTAGGTGATAGGTATGCGGTGAGTTCGATGAACTCTGTAGCTAGACAGAAAGTGAACAGCTGATTTCACGCGTCGTTGGTTAGAGTATTTCAACATCCATTGCCGGTTTTTTTTTTGCTTTCTTTTTTTTTTGCAGTTTTTTTTACATAAATGGAGTGCTGCGAACACACAATGCAATTTTACATTGAAATAATGAAAATGTAACTGAAAAAAAAATTGAAAAAATGAAAATTTTCCTGAGAAAATTTCCGGTGGAATATGATTCAAAATGAGGAGCTGAATGCACCCTGTGAGTTTGCGGAGGGCTGTCCCTGACACCCTGTATATAAATAAACTTAGTGTAAATAGGTACGCACGGCTACAGATCAAGCTATACATTTCCAGTATAAGCTGATCTCGCATTGTATAGGATTTCCTTACAGTGAGAGGTCAGTGTAAACTGGAAATGTGTAGCTTGATGTGTAGCCGTGTGTACTTAGTTACTGCTTCGTTGATGTAATGGTCGCAAAAGCTACTGCTGAGCATGAGGTCCTGGGTTCGATTCCCAAGTCGGGCAGTGTTATTGGGTTGTCTATCAGGAATTTCTCAGTAGCAGCCTTGAGTTTGGATTTGTGCCCGGTCGATGGCAATAGGCTCGCCCCCTATTACATGGGACTTAACATAACTGGAGAAATGTGGGTGTAGCCCTGATTTAGTTCTACATTGATAGATGACATCCGTAATTTATAAGCAAATCAAAACATTGCCATCCAGCGTGGCAATGCCGCCAGTCTTTTGGGCACTTTTCCCACTGACAGCGATGCGGACGAATTTTTTGATGCCCTATGAGCTCTTTTTTTATTTTTTTTATACCTACTTGTACATAGTAGGTATAAATAATTTAATTTTACCATTGTTTGAACAAAATAAATGATTTCCATGTAAAAAAAAAAAAAAAATCAAAAAGTATTTCACTACTTATTTTTGGTAAAAAAAAAAACGACATAACCTACGAACCTATAAAACCCAGTGCCACAAACAATTAAAAACTTTTCTTAAAAAGGGTTAAAAAAATGTAAGTACCTAGTTTATTGTGCAAGTCATTGTGAGAGACCGTTTTCCTTAAAAAAAACAATGTTTGACATACACGGTCATTTGTCTTGACAGTCTTATTAAATTGACATAAGTACTCCACCTACTGTAGGCCTTAAGAGGCGCAAATATAGTACCCTCGATAGCGGGTACATATTTGAGCCTTTTGGGGTCGAGACGCTAGGGGCCGTGGGTACCCATCGAATTTATAAAGAACTATCTGTGCGTCTGGTCGACGCAACATGTGACCAAAATGCTGGCCTTTATTATGCCCAAAGGCTAAGCTTTGCCATACAACGTGGCAATGCTGCCAGCATTTTGGGAACATTGCCGAATGCATGGTAGCGGTCTGTTATTATTAGACTAGTTTTAGTTTTATTAGGGTTCCGTACCTCAAAAGGAAAAAACGGAACCCTTATAGGATCACTCGTGTGTCTGTCTGTCTGTCTGTCTGTCTGTCCGTCTGTCCGTCTGTCACAGCCAATTTGCTCCGAATCTAATGGACCGATTAAGTTAAAATTTGGTACACATATGGATTTCTGCGACCCAAACACGTACAGCTAAAGTAAATATATGAATTTTGAATATGAGAGTCACTTTTAGGGGGAAAATAAGAAAGTTAAAAAAAAAAGTTTTGTAAACTGTACCGAGTGACATATCAAATGAAAGGGCTTACTATGAGGGTCTCAAATATATTTTTTTTATAATTTTAAAATTTATTGTTTTAAAGTTATTTAAGAAAATAGACGAAAATTGACCATTCCCCCCCCCTTATCTCCGAAACTACTGAGCCTAAAATTTTGAAAAAAATATGGAAATTAGTTCTATACCTGTAGATTACAGAAAAACCTATAGGAAGTCTGTGGTCTTAAAACAACATGGTAAATTTATATATATAAAAAAATCAAAGTCCGGACTGAGTCACTGACTAATATACCAACGCACAGCCCAAACCAATGGATCTAGAGACTTGAAATTTTGCACATAGATACCTTATATAGTGTAAACATCCACTAAGGAAGGATTTTTGGAAATTCCATCCCTAAGGGGGTAAAACAGGGGATGAAAGTTTGTATGAAAAATCCTATCCCTTGACTTAATAGACTTGAAACTTATTACGAATATTCATCTAAGTAAATTATAAAGTTTATCATTTTTAGTTTTCCTAAACTACCCCCTAAGGAGGGATTAGGGGTGTCAAAGTTTGTATGGAGGAACTTTAACACGCGGTCCGATTAACTCAAAACTCCGTTTTTATACTTGAGACCAAAAATTAAAACTAACGTGTATCAGGATTTTCCAAAAATCTACCCCTAAGGGGTGAAAAGTTAATTTTATAGCGGAGTATTTTATGGGGGGCTTGATTAACTCTAAAATTGGTGTAAATAATGTTTGAGTCAAGTTATGGAAACATACCAGACGATTTTTGAAATTCTTTAGGTATCTGTGTTCGTGAAAACAGAGATACAGTTTATATGAAAAATCTTATTAATTTGGATAATGAACTTGAAACTTAGCACAAATACTTGCATAAGTAAGTAATAATGTTTGTCATTATTAGTTTTTCAAAACTACGCCTCAAATGAGGTTTAGGGATGTTAAAGTTTGTATAGAAGAATTTTAAAGCGCAGTCCGATTAAAAAAATGTGTTGTTTGAGTCAAGTTAGGAAACTTGCCAAACGAATTTTCACCGATTTTGACGGCATATAGCTGATGTTTTAAGGAGTAACTTAGGCTATTTTTATTTTAGAAAAATAATTAGGGTTCCGCGCAAGAAAATTAAAATCCATGAAATCAGACAACCACGTACAGCCCAGTACAAACTTACTAAGCCTCCGCTGTCTATTACGGCTATAACAACAAATAATAAAAATAAAGCAAAGTTAAAAATTTAAGGGGTCGGTCCCCATACAATAAACTTTTCATTTTGAAAAAAAAAAAAATAATCTAGCATATGGGGTGTCATGTGATTATTTCATCACCGCTGCTCTCAAAACGGTGAAGGAAAACATCGTGAGGAAACCGGCATGTCCTAGAACCAAAAATTCGAAGACATGTGACATGTACCAACCCGCACTGGGCCCGCGTGGTGGATTACGGCCCGCGTGGTGGATTATGGCCCGCTCCCTCTCACCGAGAGGAGGCCTGTGTCCCAGCAGTGGGAACATTATAGGCTGATTATGTGTTATGTGGGGTGTCATCGTCTAGAACTCATTGAGTAGAGTACACACATATTTTTTTTATCTTTTAAAATTAAGAAATAGGGGGCCGTAAAAGTTGTAAATTTTAGACCATTTTTGTACGAGCTCTAGCGCAACAATTCAACAAATTAGGAATTTGAAACTTCTTTATACCATGTAAGTACCATGAATACTGTATTTAATCAACAATACTGAAAACGGCGATTCATAAAGTATTTTGTTTAAACGGGTGATTTTCTGCAACTGCAAAAAATAACCTTGTAATTCACACTATCATTATAAAATAAGTAAAAAGTTATCATTGCGATTGTTAAACATATAATATGGTACGGAACCCTTCGTGCGCGAGTCCGACTCGCACTTGACCGGTTTTTTTTATTTTAGATTAGTTTGTGGTAATTGTTCTTGTATTTGTTGTTTTAATTTTATTAGTAAAATAAATATTAAGTTTAATGTCTTTATGAATAGGTACCTATTATTTTTCTTTGATCTTTATTTATTGTATCTGCTGTGCATATAAAATTTGTTCTAAGTAGGTACGCCAAGTCATCATCATCATCTGCCTAGCCTTTTCCCAACTATGTTGAGGTCGTCTTCCAGTCTAACTGGATGCAGCTGAATACCAGTATTTTACATGGAGCGACTGCCTATCTATAATAGAGGTAATGAGAGCCGTGGTGGCCCAGTGGTATTGGCCGCGACTTACGAGTTGTAGGTCGTAGGTTCGAACCCCGGCAGGCGCTTTACTTTGTGTAAATTATTTCATCACTGCTGCTCTCAAAACGGTGAAGGAAAACATCGTGAGGAAACCGGCATGTCCTAGAACCAAAAATTCGAAGACATGTGACATCTACCAACCCGCACTGGGCCCACGTGGTGGATTACGGCCCACTCCCTCTCACCGAGAGGAGGCCTGTGTCCCAGCAGTGGGAACATTATAGGCTGATTATGTGACTGCCTATCTGACCTTCACAACCAAGTTACTTGCTAATATGATAACACCCCTTGGTAAGACTTTCGGGCTTCTGACGACCCGTAACGACTGTCAAAGATCCACGAATGACAGCTGGGACCATAAAGGCTTAACGTGCTTTCCGAAGCACGGGAGGATCTCGGTATATAAAGATGGTCAACCATCCAAGGACCGACCGCGGCAGATCGATCGACACATGCGGCTGTTATTAGCCACGTTCGCCTTTGCAGCAGAACTGATCCACGAGATGATTAAAGACACGAAGCCGAATGATAGAAAACTAAGTTTGATGGACACACGACACGAGTAATGTTCAGTGTGCACTTAATTATGCCTACTCCCTTACAGACTAAGCACAGATTGTTGATAATTACAACAATACACGATGGGTTAAAGCAATCAGCCAGCCCTATTAAGTACATACAATGAATAATAATGATTCTGATCTTTAATCCCTTGCATGTGGCGCTAAAGTTGATGATGTAGCTTGATTTGTAGCAGATAGAGAAGCTCAATTATGTGGGTAACTTTGTTTTCAGAATTTGCGAGATAAATATGTAAACTTTATGGCGGCTCGGAACATGAGGCGAGGCGCTGCGCAGTAACAAATTCACCCAGAAGCAGACTTCAGCGCCACGGAATAGTTAAATATTTCATACCAAGTCCCTTTTGCAGGCTACGCTTCACCTTCAACCTTTCCCGCCGTTCGTTAGTGACAGCTGAGATTAGTGACAGGTGATATTAGTGACAGCTGGCATTAGTGACAGGTGATATTAGTGACAGTTGACATTCGTGACAGCTACCTCACTACTTGGTGCATAAGAGAAATTTCTTATAGATCTAACTACAGTTACGTACTGTCACTAGCTCATGCACTCACGATACGGCTGGTCCATAAATGAAAGGTCGCTCAGCGAGCTATGGAACGGGCTATACTTGGAGTCTTTTTGAGTATCGAATCCGCAACGAGGTGATCAGACAGAGAACCAAAGTTGTCGACATACCTCACAGAATAAGCAAGCCGAAGTGAACCGATGACCGTTGGGGTAGAGGAGTTCTTGAGTGGACACTGCGAATCGGCAAACGTAAGGTAGGATGTCCTCGGGCTAGGTGGAGGGATGATCTTCGCAGGATGGCTGGGGTAGCAGCTGGATGAGAGTTGCCGAGAACCGAGCTGAATGACGTGGGAGAGGCCTATGTCCAGCAGTGGACTGCTATAGGCTGATGCTGATGCTGATGATGACTAGCCCATTCATCCAGTTTTCATCATGCACCCGCCTTTTCCAAGTGGTCAAAGTATGCACGTAGGTACGGTGGAAAAATATATGACTTACATAAGAACATGCATTACTATCAGCTGTACCGTACCTAATACACACGTGTGTACACGTGTGTGTGTGTGTGTGTGTGTGTGTGATGTGTGTTTACATCCTTTCTGCAATATCATCTTTCTTATCTTATCTTTATTTTTTTTACATATAGGTAAAAGTTATCTTTTCCAAATGTCCAATCCAAAAAATAGGACATCTCAAAATAATTTCGTAAGATTTCCGCAGACACTTACTTAAGGAACTTCAAAATTATCGAAAAGTATCACTTGCTTGCTTAATAAATACGGAAGTAACATGTACATATTAAATAACGATCTTCCCTAAGTCGAAAGTAATTCCCCTTCTTATGTATTTATCTATTTTACCTTGACATAACCTTAAAATGAATGCGTACCTACTTTAAAATCCTGAATAAGTAATTATCTATTTCTAAAGAAACACAATAACGCAAATGCAACGTATATTTCAGTGTCAAGTGTCAGCCATTTTTTTTTCAATGTTGAAACTGTCTAATGGTAGGTTTAATAAATTAATACAATCTTCTCCTTTTTATGCAATCGTTTTTAAAACTTGTAAATAAGTGTTTCGTAGGTAGGTATACCTAGTATTGTTATTGCAAAAAGATGCAATGAATGATGTAGTACCTATTGTCAATATTCTAATGATTTCATAGATGAAAATAACATGGAAAAAAAAAACCTTTCTAGGGAGCATTTATAAAGGTATAAGTAGAGCATAGACTTATAAAAAAAAATGGACTCCGCGCCACGCATATCGAAAGTGAAGCACCGTACCGATCTAGGGTCAGCGCACACCAAGAGCAGAGCAGAGCAGAGCCTTTTGAGACTATTGACAAATTAATCTTATGACAATTCCATACATTGCAAAATTAAATACACGCCAAGTATGCTCGAGCGCAGTCGAGCATCAAGTTTGGACGATTTAATTTTGCAATGTATGTAATTGTCATAAGATTAATTTTTCAATAGTCTCAGAAAAGGCTCTGCTCTGCTCTGCTCTTGGTGACATCGTTTTTTACTTACTGTGCTTCACTTTCGATATGCGTGGCGCGGAGTCCATCTTTTTTTATAAGTCTATGAAGTAGAGGTATAGATTTAACTCATAAGGGACTTTTAATTAGCTGCAGTAAACTGACACTTCTGATGTCATTAGGGTTCCGTACCAAAATGGTAAAAAAGGAACCCTTATGGTGTCACTCAGTCTGTCTGTCTGTCTGTCTGTCTGTCGGTCACAGCTGGATATCTCAAGAACTACTAATGCTATCAACTTGAAATTTGGAACAGTTTTATATGACGTTTACCCAACGATGTTGCAAATAAGAAAGAAATAAAAATATTTAAGTATATTTTTTTGTAACAGGTGCTGAAAGGGGGTCTTAAAAATTGAAAGTGAGGATACAGGCATGTGGGGTATCATATGAAAGAGCGCTATTTGCACATTCTTAAACATTTTTTTATTTTCTTTATGCCGCACAGTTTTCGACTTTTGATGAAAAATGTAAAAAAAATACCGTTCCCCTCCCCTTATCTCCGAAGTTTGCAAAGGGAAAAATCAGAAATTATTCCATGTCATAGAAGTTTATGTAAAGATTTCAGGAAAAAAAAACGATGTCTCTAAATAGCACACTTTTTCAGAAACCGGAACGGAACCCTCGGTGCGCGAGTCCGACTCGCTCTTGACCGGTTTTTTTTACTGTCATTTCGCTATCAAATGGGAACATTTTTTGACGAAATGACAGATAAGAAGTGTCATTTTACTGCCGCTAATTAAGTCCGAGCATAGTTCGACAATATACACGCTGGAATTTTCCGCTTGTCTGTTATTGAACTAAAAGCTAAAAGTTACCTTCAGAACTTCAGATAATGTCTCTGACGATATTTTTTTTAATAATCTACAAAAGGTTGTCAAAAAGTTGTCTTGAGATCGTTTTTAGCGATAAGATAAGACTACCGATGCTACCGATTGTGACACCATAAGGATGATGCGCAGTGGTAGCCCGCGAAATTCATTTTTTTTTGGGTTTTTTGCAATTTGCAGGTCCGTGGCAAGTTGCATCTTGATCAATGTATGATACGCGGAAATAAATCATATGTTTTTATATAATTTTAACCATAAAAATCATCAATACATCTCTCTAAGTTATATTTCGTGCAGAGTTGTTAGATTTCGTTCGTTTGACGACTCTACGCGAAATCTAAATAAGAGATAGAGATGTATTGATGATTTTTATGGTTAAAATTATATAAATACATATGTTTTATTTCCGCGTATCATACATTGATCAAGATGCAACCTGACACGGACCTGCAAATTGCAAAAAACCCAAAAAAAAATAATTTCGCGGGCTACACAGCGCAATCACCTTATATAGGTAATATCATTGCCCTTAAAACTAAAATTTCTTCATTTATATCTGTACATTCGCATGGTGTAAATAATAAAAGAGTACCTGCTTAATCTATTCTATTCTATTCTACCTTAATAGGTACTACCTACCATATTCTATAATAATCAGGTTTTTGGAAACCACAGTAGGAAATTAAACTGTTTGAACTTTATCGGTCTATAATCTTGGACAAAGTGTGACCTCCACACCACATTAATCAACCTTCGTCAATCGTCACATGGGTCTCGAATTACATCGAAGAAAACTCCGCCACCATCTTTTATCACGCGGATCTGTCATAATGACATTTCAATTCAGTACTGCCAACATTACCTACTTAACAATCGCACCATCATAACATCTTGCTAAGGAGTCGTTTCACAGCTTAAACGTGTAGTAGATTATCCCATAGAAATAATGGAAATATTAACAGCTTGTCATTGTTGTAATAATACTTTATTGGCGGTAATAATGTTGAACATTATAGAATGGCTAATCTTGTGTCATTGTCTTAATTTTAGCTAGAAATAAGCGTTGATTTGATCATTGTTTTCTGTTCTTGTAGGTAAGTAGGTACTTATGTTTACAAAATGCCAGTTAAGATTTTAATTCTACTATGATTGGTGGCGATTGTTCTGGCCTTACCAGGGCGAACATACATTTCATTTTTGGGCCACTAACTCATGTTTCAGGTCTCCCCAAAAGAATGCTTAAAAATCTAATTATTTGTCCGATGTTACGCACGGCTACACATCTCACTTACACACCGAGCTACAAAACCTCGCTTCATTATAATTATATCCTCTTAACACTCAATAAGTTGGCAAACCTTTCAAACAACAGTGTTGCCAACATAAAATTGCTGCTTGTAAAGCAGGGCAATATTTCAAAGGTAGCCATTATCCACAGGTTATGAACACGGCAGCCAGGTCTGTAATTAAACATCATTTGTAGCTATAATCATGTTGTATTATGTAACTGTGAGACCATGGTCCATGGAGCGCAGCGGAAACCCTTTTTATCAAGAGCCGTTGAATTTTACTTTTTAATTAAGTAATTTTCCTCTAAGTAATCTGAGGAACTTAGGTAAAGGGGAAAATGAGCCTTACTACCTTTTCCTTTTTCGTTTTTTTTTGTTGTCTTTTTTGTTTAGTAAGGGAAATTTATTTATTTTTCTTTACATTTTTTTCGCAGATGTGCCCCTTTGATTTGCTTATGTCGGCAGTGTTGACAGTGTACCTACATACAGTAGGTACACCTACATTTCGCCAGTTATGTTCAAGCACAGTCTAATAATGATACAGTAGGTAGTTTATATCATAGAAAACGGCCGAAACGACGCGCTTCGAAATCTCAGTCAGTATAACCCAGCCCAGTACGCAACTGTTCTAGTGCACGGCAGTTCCGCTGTACGCACGGACGGACGCGTATTTATCTACCGAGTGGCACTAGGTAATTAATTCAAGGTCACTGCCCAGATAAACTACTGCAGTTTAATTATTCTGTGGTCTATGTGACATGTTGCATTTTAATTGTCACAAAATAATTGCTGTTAATTACTTATGTCTGTCGTAATAAAATTAGAATAAGACAACATAATGACTCCTTTAATTAATAAACTTTTACGCTAATTCTAAACTTACATTATATTAATTGACACTAAACTGACATTATATTCTGCTGCTGTATTAATTCGTCGTTGTAATCTAATTTTTATTATTATTTATAGACATGGGCATTATTGCTATTTTATAAAATCTATTGTTTAGTAAGGAGACGAGTGTGTGTAGCCACAATTGAATTGTAAAATTGTTGAATTGGAAATTAATCATATGAGCGTTTTGGATGGTATGTCTGTTAGCTCGTAAGACCAATTGAAATAAATAAATAAATAAATAAATTCTAAAAATAATAGCAAAGCAACAGGACAACAATAAATTGCCAGCAAAAAAAATGTATGAAATAATGATTCATCGGCTGTCGGTATTGCAAGAGCTAATAATTATTTATTGCTCTACAGCCACTATTGTTTTGTGGAAGTAATTCTAGATTTTCTTGATGATGGAAAAAGTTACAATAATGTCGACAGCTAGGAAGCGGATGGTGAGTTATTGACGGACGTAGTGACGTCACTAATCCGCCATATTGCTACATATTATTTTCCACGATCTAGACTTTTAAAGAGAGTTTAGTCTTGGTGTATTAGATGCATAATAATATCTTGGTATTATAATAGGTATGTGAGGGAAGAGTGGAGTGAGTGCACCTGAGTTTGCGCACACACTTTTGCACTAATTTTATCTCCGACGTCGATGGCTTATCTTCGGCGAGATGGCCCATCTCTATCCATCGCCATGGCCGAAATTCGGTCTTGAATGACTTTATATTAACAGGCAAACCGTATTAAAGTTACTTGCCTATGCCTTGATTTAGGTACACCATTCCGAGCGATTTTAAATGATATTTAACTTTATTTAAGTTTACCGTCGTAACATGCAAAAAAATTTCATTTATTTATCTGCATTTTCTTGGTTGATTTTTCCGAGGCCAATTTATATTTTCGTCCGAAAAATACTACAGCTTCTAAACTCGCTCGCAAGTAGTCGCAAGTGAGCCCCTCCAATGAACGGTCGTAGTCACCCTGCTCCAGTGGAGATTTCAGGGTCTATATCCATCTGTTGCGGTTGCAAGCCACATGAACTGCCTCGCAGAAACTAGAATCTGTCCATCTAGTTGGAGACCTGACACGATATCTTTTTTTCTAGCTTTGACGCGAAGTACCTACAATGCATGCCACGAAAGATGAGACTTGACACCCCACGTAGTTTGACTTGCGCAGTAGATTATTTAGTCTTTAGCGGTATGAGGTCTGAGACCGGAAGGGATCGGGCGTCATCGGAGCGGCAGAAAGACGCGGAAGGCGAGATAGTCCGCTCGTCATGTCTCATCTTTCGTGGCACGCATTGAACTATTATAAATTGGGACGAAGCCAGTGGAAGTTTCTAGCATGCTGCTGGAAAACGAATTCCACTTATATCGTGCAAAACGCTACTTCCTTGCATTATAAACAAAAAAACATCGTGCATACGGGGCCTAGCTACGCGGTAAATCATGACTCAATTCTCTAATCGCTGGATCGCGTGGACAAATGGCCAGTCCGGACAATTTACATACAAAACAGTTGGAGACAATCCTAGGTCTGAATCATGTAATTTGCTAATATCAAGCGGTAACATCAGTTCCTGTAAGAAACGCATTGTTATTCTTACCGATGGTAATATTCGGGAAATGATGCAACTGTCAAACAGAGTGAAAAGATTTTTTTACTGCAGAAGCCGGATTCAAGGTTTCTAAAAGTCATTGTAGGTGTCTCATAGGTCCACTGCTAGACATGGCCTCTTACAGGCTGCGAAACAACAACCTCTCCACCGCCTTCCGCATCCAGTCTGTCCCAGCAACCTTCCATATATCAATGTCCTAATGTCGTCGGTCCATCTAGCTGGGGGGCGTCCCACACTACTCTTGCCGATACGCGGTCTCCAGTCTCGCAGGTTAATAGAGTTTCATATTTAAATTTTAGTTTAGTTACGTAGGTACCCTGCAATTTAAACTTGGAATCCATATTCCAAAAAATTGAAAGTAAAAATTATATTTAGATAAGATTTACAACTACAAGCAACGCTACAAGAATATGCGAAACTACAAATTGTAAGTAAGTAGGTAGTCACAAATCTCTATGACACGTTTTATCTAGGTAAGTGTCATTGTAAATCAGAGTCTTCACATATCTAGTACATAGCACGATTGTAAATCATCACATCTAAACATCTAAAAGGGGTGTTTTCTGGCATCCATCTTACTAGCTTGTCACTTCCTTTTGCCGCCATTTTGGAACCTAGCTCTATTGCCTATGATTAATAGACTGCCTGTCATTTGTTGATGGAATCATAGACAAGTATGTTGGTAGGTATACCTATGGGGGCGGCAACTGTCAAAATGGCGCTGTCGTAGATAGTTCTCAACACAAGCTATTATTACAAGGCGTGAGGTGGTTTTATTTTATTTTTGCGAAAATGATGCGTTGTTGTGTTCCTAAATACTTCGAAAATGGATTCCACAATTTTAGAAGACTGTGGATTAAAGCGATTCATATATTTTTTATATGAAACAGAGTTCGAAACATTTTGAAGAAAGTGATTACGAGGAAATATTTAACCCTTCAGGTGGCGAGCTGTCAAACGTCAAAATTGACAAGTCTGTCAAGGCCTTGTCCTTGACCCGCCCACACAGATTTCAAATCACAACTGTCATTGTATGACATTTGTGTGACATGGCTACGCGGCAAATGGACGTAGGGTGTGAATTTTCTTGATCATTTTCCTTGACTTATTGAGTTATTATATAATCACTATTGAAGGCTATTTAAACGTAAGGGTCTATTAAAAACAGCCTCCAATAGTGATTATAACACAACAAATCTATTGATACATCACCATACTACTAATTAGAGCCTTATTTGGTTAATTAAATTGTCACTCGATGTAGACAAATGTACACATTAATAATTTATAATGTTTGAACTGCACGAAGGTTGTATCAAAAGCCTCCAACTTTATGTCATAGAATAAAAACACATAATTGAGTAGGTACTCATAGCATTTGTTTCTTCACATATAACAACGGGGGGGCTAAAACGGCCACTTTGGTAGAATCATAATAGGATAATCTAGGTAATTATGAATCATATTTGAAATCGTAAAACGGTCACAAACTGACAATTCATAATTTATCTGCGTCAACTATAGCACGCAATTCATCTCTTTGACAGTTTTGTATCAGGATTCGTAAAATGGTCCACAAATTATGAATTGCTTTATTGTTAAATAGCACAATCATAATAAATTGCTGGGAATTCAGTAAATTAATCGCTTTTAGAGGAATTGCTTAATGTGGCCGTTTTAGGCCCGCAGTACATAAATGAAAACGTGCAAATGTCACAAGCTGTGATACAGTGCCGCTAGTATAGTTCTTTTTTTAATTTTCAAAATGACTCGAATAACCGAAACCTGCCTCGTGACAAATTAAATGGAACATGTAAACATGTGTCAGAAGAATGCATGACAGCTAGTGTTTTGACAGTTGTGTGTGTGTGCAAAATGGTGGAGTTTTATCAGCTGTTTTTTTAATTACTTATAAATTTGTCAATAATGTTTGTTAATTGGTGTCATCACAATATTTATATTGTGTTTTAACAACAATTGCTTATTACAATGAAAAGCTCTCTCTCTCTTTGAGTAAACTCTCGGTACCTGGTCCCCTTATGTGGCAATAGATAGGTATTTACATCTGGTCATCCGCTGTACTTTAATGGGCAGTCATACCACCTAGCTGTTAGGGTAATATTTTTACCACTGCAAGAGCTATTCCCAGAGGGCCTAGACAAAGTGATAACGATGGATGATGGAAAAGTCATTGCAGACATACGAAACGCTTTGTACCACTTTGTCAACACCCTCGGGTTACCCCGGACAAACATTCAAATATCACCAGTCGTGAAAGCTGTTATTATTTTAAAACAAATGCTATCTAATAAACCTTTTGCCAAATAATCGTGCAATAAAAGTCGTTGACGCCTTCTACGTCAACGTGTTCCAAACCAATATTTCAAACGAATTTTTTTTTGTTTGCATTTAAGTTTCGAGACTTTTTAATTCAAGTGGTGTTAACGTTAATGCGTAGATAGATGTATAAAACACAGTGACCCTAACTGTCGCACAAGTAGGTATACACAATTTCTTTCAATCACCAATGCGATGAATGCGGTGATTAGGCAACTATGTATCGTTAAAGGAATTACAATATCTATTACAACTTCAGGAAACATCATACTTTCAAATGAGTTAGCAATTCTAGTTGTTTTCGTAAAGCAGGTTCGTTTGATTGCGGTTGCTTGTCTATGAGTCAAAGTTTTATTACATTGTAATGGATATACAAAAGGTTCAATAGTACAGGCATAATGCAAAAAGTACAATGCACACCTACAATGTCTGACTGTAAAGACCACTTTCCCCATCGGCATTTGTACTGTCGAGTAGCTCGTACTTTTCCAACTCCGTTCATAAAACGAGATTGAGGATAAGAGCTTTTCCATTAATTACCATTTTAATCGAAATACGTTCACTGCTGGGCATAGGCCCATAGGCTTTCCCCAAGTTTCACCACGTCGAACGGTCCAGCACTACCCGTATCTAGAGGAATAGAACAGAAAATAATAACAGAATGCTCCCACGTTCTTCGACAGTAGGTACTTGTTTTTGGGGCCCACTTACACACGCTGCAAAATTGAGTTCACTGTTGCTACTCCAGACATTACAGCTCCATATTTAGAAACATATTATGTTAACTACTACTACTACTACTACTACTACTACTACTACTACCGAAGTCTTAAAAGTATAAAGTTTTAAATTGTGTCTAAAGACTCGCCAGACCCCAAAGTCTAACTATTGCCATGGTTTTGTGGGGCATACTCTAAAAGTTGTTTAAATAATTCTGAATGCAATGAGTTCCACACGCTGCCACCTAAGATTTTAGCAATTCTTTGTGTCATGTGCATGTCCTTATCCTATCGTGTTAACCAGTAACTGGGTTGTGGAGGTCAGAATATACGCTCCATGTAGAATTCTGTTACTCAGCTGCATTCGATTAGCCTGGAAGCCGACCCAAAAGTATGTAGTTGGGGAAAGGCTAGGCTAATGATGATTTGCGAGTTCTTATAATTGCTGAAGGAAATGGAACTTCTGTACAATACGTCTTCAATTTAGCTGGACTGGACTCATAATAACAGTCTTAATAGTTCAAGTATGAATGCATAGCTTAGATTCCACGGCTCGGCACGCGATCCGAACACACACGAACACATAATTATGTACTACTCACTGCCCTATATACTGTGTATAGAAGTTTTAGTTTTGAACTTTTTGGTGCTAAGTATAACTTTTTAAACTGTCATGGTTACTAACATTATTATTAACACAACCGGGATATTTACCATGTTTACTGTTATTGTATTTGAGTTCCCGATATTTCGGCACTGTTGCAAGCACCATGATCACGGCTAAACTGAAGTTATTGCGGGTACGTGAGTGTTTTTGATGCTTTTGTTCTTGGAAATCCGTCACAATTAATAACTAAATGATATGAGTTTGGGCTCAATAATAAGTATCAATAGTGTTTTCTAATAATTGTATTTATTACAGACTTCAGCCATTTTAATTGACGGATATAAGATGTTTGTAGTAATTGGGTCGTTCTTCTTTTTTACCGACAACACCTCCGTCACACTGGACGTTCTTTTCTACCGACAACACCTCCGTCACACTGGACGTTCTTTTCTACCAACAACACCTCCGTCACACTGGACGTTCTTTTCTACCAACAACACCTCCGTCACACTGGACGTTCTTTTCTACCGACAACACCTCCGTCACACTGGACGTTCTTTTCTACCGACAACACCTCCGTCACACTGGACGTTCTTTTCTACCGACAACACCTCCGTCACACTGGACGTTCTTTTCTACCAACAACACCTCCGTCACACTGGACGTTCTTTTCTACCGACAACACCTCCGTCACACTGGACGTTCTTTTCTACCGACAACACCTCCGTCACACTGGACGTTCTTTTCTACCAACAACACCTCCGTCACACTGGACGTTCTTTTCTACCGACAACACCTCCGTCACACTGGACGTTCTTTTCTACCAACAACACCTCCGTCACACTGGACGTTCTTTTCTACCAACAACACCTCCGTCACACTGGACGTTCTTTTCTACCAACAACACCTCCGTCACACTTTTGATATTATTTTGTAAAAAGCAGTAATAACAAAACGGAAGTGTTTAAGATTATTTTAATCGTTGTATTATCAAAAGAATTTTTTGTGAAAAAATATTTGTGACACTAAATATTTAGGAAGAAAAAAGAGTTTTTTTTCGGCGGGGACATGTCATTGTCGATAAAAAAGAAAAACGACCCAATTACGAATTGCGATCCGTAGTCATTGGGTCGCAATTACGAATTGCGATCCGTTTTCCTACGTTACGTTTTTCGTGTTTTTTTGTTGACCTACCTAAATCTATAATGATCCGTAAGTTACTAAAAATCCGTTTTAAATTGACTGACTCTTATAAAGTACGAAAATGTACCTACTTAGTGCTGGATCATTTTATCGTCTCGTTAATATTATAATCCTGCTTATTAGTTTATAGTTGCATTGTCATTAAAATATGCACTGATGCAACAAAGCCTTCCATAAGATCTTCATATATGTATAGTATCACTATCAATCAAACTTAAGTCATCTACCACAGAACGTGTAGAAAATGTTAATAAGCAGGGATATGGCTACAGGTAGACTTTTTCCTGGGAAATTTTTATGATAGGTATTCCAATGCACAGACAACAGCACATCAGGTCAAATAAACAAACCAATCATAACAAGCTGTCAAAGAAGGACGGCCAAATCGTACCTGACTACGAGGCGGTGGTGTATAGATATGCCATATATGTATATGAAAAAAACTAGTATTTTTTAAGGTCTTAAAAAACATAAGAAGTAGATATTTAAGTCGCCAGAAAAAAAAGCACAAACACATTTTTTTTTTAATAGCATAATTTGCAAATTATTTAGAGTAACATGTTCAGAACGCACCTTTGACGATTCATTTTGCTTAAGAAATGATTAAGTACTCAAAGATTATAATTATTCACGTTTTTCTGAATAGTTATTAGATGTAATTCAATTCTATATACTTGTGTATCAAACCAACTAGTGCAGTTTTTACTATGTATTGGATTCTTGTCATAAAAATAATTATGTGGGTTCATAGTAAGTATCAGCATTTTGTTCAATTGTGTACAACGGAACTTCATAATATGTCATCGACGCGCGCCATGGATTGACAGTGTCAATACTGGCAATTACAACGGCTGTCAATTTGACACTAATATACTGTAGTGTGTAGTCTTTGCACCCGGCGATCTCGCATTGCTGTGTTGTTGTTGTTAGTGTGAATATTGTGATACGTACTGTACTGTTTTGGATTTCCTTCTGTTGTTTGACCTTGGCATTGTTTTACAGACTGATAACTAGGTGCCGCTTGTGACGATTATTCTGTGCTTTTCATTTCCGGACACCGATAACCTCAAAAGTATTTTTTGCATTATTGTAATATCTTGGCTATTTAGATATTATTTTCGAAAGTGATGGTGTTTACTACATAAAACAATCAAATCTCACTATAATTTGCTTCTGTACACTGAAAATAAAACTCAGGTCCAGCTTCTATAGAAATTTGGCCGATGTTCTTTCTCCAAATGATTTAAGACCTTAAAATGTTGACGGTTATGTTCAAAATCGAATGAGAAAATTTGACTGCATATCTGACCTCTACAAGTTACCCCTTGGTAAGACTGGTTGTCAGACTTTTGGGCTTCTGACGACCCGTAACGACTGTCAATGATCCACGAATGACAGCAGCTTAGATTGTCTAAGGACAGCAGGTACTCCTACCAACGGCTTAACGTGCTTTCCGAGGCACGGACAACCCCGGCAAACGTAGCTTAACCTGATGGATCGACCCGTGCGGCTGTTATTACTTAGCCACGAGCTCCTCGCCTACCTAACACATGGGATTTAAACATAACTGGCGAAATGTGGGTATACTATAGGTACACTTCTGCCTCTGTCTGTTAATGTGTGATTGTTAAGCATTTTACACTAAACAAAGATTTTAATTGACATAACACAGTGCAAGTTCTGACGCAATGACAGTGGGCGGGTGACTGCGCACTAAACCACTATATCATAAGACTAAATTAACTAGTTTGTGACTAGATCTAACTACAATCATATCTGAATCTAGTCTAGTCAATAAGTCTATAATCAACAAAGACAGGTACCTTGCACTTGTCAATAAAAACGACAAACCAGTTAGAAACACGCTATTTTGTTTGAACGACGCGACGTTTTAAATTGTTCTACAGACAATTATTATTATTAGGTAGGTATAGAGTTCCTTCCCTTCCATGTCCATTTGTTTATGGAACAGTCATGAAACAAGTTTTCTTCATCGAAAATCTGTTAAAAAGTAGACAGAATGGGGAAGGTCGGGCAAAGCTAATTGTAGATGGCGTGTCCCTAAGGCCTATAGTTTTGATATTTCGTAATTCATGAGTTTGGTTTTATTTCACTATTTCGTTATTTTCGGTTAAGTATTTCAATATTTTTAATCAAGTATTTGACATGAAAAGTGTCGGAATTTAAAACCTTAAATCTAGCGACAGCTAAAACAATAGCTATGAAGACTATGTTTTCTCGTAATTACGATTCTTTTAGAAGGGGCAACACCATGGCAACACTGATCTTGTCGATTATGTCACTGTCACTGTCACTTTCTCTTTTATTTCGATTTTGAGATTTTTTTTTTTGGGATGCCACTACGTGTTTCACTTTTGAATAATTATCGGAAGGCATTGAGATGCAAGTTACCTACTAACGTGAGACGGAATGAAACTTACGAGTACTTACCTACTTACTTACAAAAACTCATTCGTATGTCATTTTTGTCACTGTTCAGGCGATTGACTATTTAATCGCGCGTCAAAGAGGACGCACGCGGCCGGCTACGCTATATTTGGACGGATATATTTATATTTCTACGCTCTGGATCGATTGACCTCGCGTACAGGTTCGCGGCGGTCCGTACAGGAGCTGTACGCGTATCCAATGTACGCGTGGACAGTGTTTCCCAACTACGCGTAACACAGGAACGCGCTATCCGTACGCACCTTAACACGTCCGAATAACTACAAAGTAAAACACGTGATAGTACTTACCTTTAATGTTATTGTAAAACATCCTCATCTCTATTTCCTTGATGTACCTACCTACTTACCTAGTCTATTTTCTTGATTTTTAGGGTTCCGTACCGAAAGGTTGGCCAACGGGACCCGTTTAGGTATAGTACCTACGGGCTAGCCTAAAAAAAAGGATCCCTATTACTAAGGCTCCGCTGTCCGTCCGTCCGTCTGTCAGTGCTGTATCTATTAGGTTAATAAGTAAAACGGCGTAGCTAGGTTACCTACCCAACATTCGATTTTCAAAAATGGCACAATTGTCGAACTATTAGACGACACGTGGAAGTAGGACGGCATGTCGTAATTATCGACAGCGAAAAAGAGACAAGACGACGAAACTTTGGCTAATTAGCCAGCTTTTGACGTGCCACTTGCGAATCGTGTAAAGGTTTATGTAATTGTAGTGAAATAAAGGTAAACAATCTTGACGTGTCTTTTATCTTTTTTATTTTAAATCCACAGTTTAAAAATAAAATGCAACCAAAAACCAATGTAAATACAACAATAATGATTACTAAATCAATTGAACTTGTTTATTAAGTATGTGTTTGTGTAAAAAGTCACATCAAGATTGTTTACCATTTTAACACCAACCTAAACCTTTCTAGTATGGTATAATATCAAGTGTTTACGTATAAGTAATCATACTAATCATATAAAATAGAAAATAGACGGTGCTACTTTGGATTTTTTTTTCCATCGAAAAAAAATCACAAATTTGACAATATGAGTAGGTAGTCAATTAACACATAGGTACTTATGAAAAATCCAAATTATTTAACCGTATACTTAAGTACATTTGGTTATATAGACATTTAAAAAATATAAAATTATCGATGTAAGTACTTATTCCCCTAAATAAGTAATCAGCTAGCGTAAATGATCTTATTATAATAAAGTTAACCGAGCTTAGGTACCAATTAGAATTCAATACGATATAAAAACCACGACAGAATCGTCCAAGAATCATGTTTTAAGCTATTGGAATTTGGAACTATACAAATAAGAAGCAGTAAAATCACTCAATGGATAACTATTAATTCCTGATGACGTCACACGGTTTCACTCGCAGAACCTCAAAGCAAATTACTTAATTTGTAAAACATTATAAAATAATAAATTTACTTTAATAAAAAAAAGTAAGAACCGACTTCAAAAACCTAAAACGAATAAAATAACTTTCATAAAAAAACCTAACAGCTTCTGAAGTCGGTGCCAAGCTAAGGTGCATTCAGGTATTGAAGACACCGACTACAGAAACTGTTTAGTTATTTTACGGTGACGCGAGACGCTGCGATGCGATTCTGGTAGAACAATTTCCAATTTCCATAGGAATTGTTCTACTAGAGTAGTGTTGTATTTTTATTTTTATCATTCGTACTGATACGTCGGCACATGTCACCGTTATTAGCAGTAGTGTCAAGCTATAAAATGTCCCGACAAATACATAAGCATACCGACTACTGAACACACCGAATCGACGAATACGCAATTCGGAATTGCGTACTGATGTTGGTACAATTATTGTCCCAGGTGAAATCTTCTGAAAAATTTATAAAAAAAAATGATTGTAGGTATCCTCTGTAATTAAAAATAAATATTTAGCAAATAAATATTTTTTATTTTTTGGTTTACTTCACATACAAAAATGTTCCTTCGACAGTGTCTCGGGAAAATATGGCAAGCCTATAAGTACTAGAGTCGTATCGCGCCTGTCTGCGGGAGCCTTTACGCCATATTTAGAGTTTTGGATGAAGTCAAATAACTATTTTTTTGAACTAACACTTTACTTATCAATAATCGAAATATTATGATTGTGTACAAAACGTTAGCACTAATGACGTAATAACTTAGTTCTTTTTTCTTTTTAAACAAAAATAATAAAGAGCAAATTTTCTTGAGGATAATCAAACAAATTATTAAGTGCAAGTATTTACTTTTAGTGCCATTTATGAGCTCACAATCAATATTTTGTTGTCACGTCTAGAGTAGGTCCTTACAAGAGGAAAATACTTAGGTATTATGTCTACATCATTTACAAAAAAAAGGCATTCATAAAAAATGATTTAGGATTATCAATATTTTTACAACAACGTAATAACACAGTATAGTAATGATACAGTAGGTAGGGGAGGTCAGCTCAAAGCGGCCATCATAACTTTGAGTTAAAAAAAAAACCTAGTAAACGATAGACTTTTGAAGAGAATTTTATACTAATAGCCCAAGAGAATTTATAAAATTTTCATAGTGTGCAATTGAAATTCGCGCAAATTTAAAAATAACCGTGTGATTTTTAAATTACGAAAACATGTCAAAAAACCGCTTTGCCCGAGTGGTCGCCCAAAAATAGATAAGTAACAATACACGTTCAATAAAAGCATTAAAATATAACGAGATTTGACCAAAGCAGATTGAACTTAGCTTGCATTTTTTTAACAAAACACGCAAATAAATATATTTCGTCACTGCAACCATGCGTTCGGTCCCACTGCTACCGAATGATTGCACGACGCGGGGCGGGAGATTGGTTATGCGAACAGAACGGCCACACCGCGCTATCATTTCAAATAACCGAAAAATTAAGCGTGGCCGCTTTGCCTCCTATGGCCACTTTGAACTGACTTCCCCTACTTTATCTTCATAGAAAACTGCCGAAACGACGCGCTTCGAAATCTCAGTCAGTTTCAGTTACGCAACAGTTCGAGCGCGCGGCAGTTACGCACGGACGGACACGTATTTATCTACCGAGCAGCCTTAGGTTATTATTTCAAGGTCACTGCCCCGATAAAATACTGTATCATTAATAAACTGTGGTAATAACAATAAAGATACCTACTCAATGTATCTTACGAAACGTGCTATTACAATGCGTTTCAAATAAGAATAAGATCGACTTAGCGCCATGTTGTGACGTCATAGCTGTCAAATCGAATAAATTGGGTACCTAGGGTGAGCAAAACAAGATATTTTTAAATACCTATGTCTTTTTCACTTTGATCTAACTAAGACTCGGTTAAACAAAAAAAAACGTTATTGATAAGTACGCAAATAAGTTTTCTTTGCAAACCGTACTTTTCAATCAACATTTGACAGATAGTCATTGACGTTCCTATTCTTATTTGAAACGCATTGTACTAATATTTAATTTTATTACATTTACGGTGACAAGGGAAAAACAAAACAGGCACGGGGACACTGTATAATTAGTACCTACCCCTATACCACTAACTAAAAAACTTTTTTTTTTGTAAATTAGATAAGTAATTATGTTTTTGCAAGCCCATGTGAGAGAACATTTAATGTACTTAAAAAAAAACCTCTGATGATTTGATAAGATTTATTGTCTCAACCCCTAAGAAAAATAAGCATTTCGTAAATGTCTAAAATACTCCTTCACATTTTTTGGAAATACTGAATCTCATCTTTACATTTGACAAAACCATAATTATATAAATTATATTTCTATGGACAAAACTAAAATAGCGCCAAACGCCAGAGAAGCTAATTAAATTATTCGAATCTCGGCGGCTTCGAATAATAACACAAACTTTGTGTTTTTGCTCAAACAATAAACAAACTAAGTATAGAAAAAAAAACAGATCCGCGTCTAGGAGCTTTGATAGCTTTTTTAGCGCTAAAAACATTGAGTTATATAACTAGAGAAGCAAACCTCATTAAAATGTGTAAAAAAAGTCTAGCCACTATTTCAACGCGACGACGTAGCTTTGAAACCACTAAACATTTAAAAGTAAACATATATCTTTCTCACTTACACAAGTCGCAAGAACAATACTGTCGCTTAGATTAGACAAAGATCGCAATATAAACATGCAATGGCGGTGAATGGCGGGATGGGGTTGCCTACCCATGCGAAATTTTACCCAAGTTTTTAAACGTTGAAAAAAAAACGTAACGTTTAAACGTTAAACGTTAAGTTATTTTTTAAATATGTGAATTATGTATTTCTTATTGGATGTGTATTAAAAGTTTATACCTAATGAAAATAATCAAGACATTTTCATTTTGAACATTTTTTATTTCCTTTAGTACATTTCCATACATATAATTTACATTTATAAATATTAGAATATAAAAACATTTAAGAATATAAAAAATAGTAGCCCACCGGCATCGGGAACAGGGTCCAGGGTACCGGTGGTCAGGGCTGCTGAGAGAGGAACCTCCTAACGATACGCGCCGTGTCCAGAAGTACCGCTTTCTGGAGCAATCTTCCTTAATCCAGCTGCCTAACGAGAGCCTCTTCAGGTGTTGATCGAGGCTCTTGGCTATTATGGCATTGGCCGTCACGACTATCGGCACAACGATTGCTGTATCGACGAGCCAGGTCAAGATACTTAATCTGCTTATCTTTTTCAGCTTTCACGAGATTCTCGTCATGCGGGACCGCTATTTCAATAATCATTGGGCGACGCTCTAATCGATCTATCACCACTATGTTTGTCTTATTGGCAACAATAGTCCTGTCAGTGATGATAGATCGATACCAATACAACGTGATATTGCCATTTTCGAGAACTGGGTCGGGCATATACCTATAGTACGGTACTTCCAATTCCACAAGACTGTATTTCAGAGTAAGTTGCTGGTGGATAATCCTGGCTACAAGGTTGTGCCTCTGCAAGTAGTCTCCGTTAGCTAGACGAGAACAGCCAGAAATAATTGACGGACTGATTCCCTCGGACGGTGGAATGCCCGACAGATGTCAACCGTGCCGTCCTTCACAATATATTTCCAGTAGTTGTTCGTCATCATAACTTCGTCCATAATCGCAAAGACAAAACCTTCGGTTTCCCCAAAGAGTCAGTTTTCTATAAGTCCTTTTCTTTTTGAAGGTTTTTTAATTATTCCATGAATTGCACTGTTTTATCATTTACATTTAGCTGCATTTCGTCTTCTTCGCTCAACTCAGTTCCTCTAATAACATCGTTTATTTTTTTTATTTCTAGTCTTTTGTTTTTTTGTGATATTTTTTTTTTGTTAGTCTTTTAGCCGATACATTTTTCAACCGGTGAATTATTTTCCTCATTTTGTGCTTTCGGGGCGTTTCAGTTAATTCGTCTATCTCTTCGTCGGTTTCCACAGCATCCACATCCATATTTTCTTCTTCTGAAAGCTCCACCTGCTATTAGAATAACGGTTGTCCTGAAAAATATACAATTTACTGTAGGCAAAACAACTCTTTATAAACTAAAAACTAAGTTGAAAAAAACATTCAACAATGTAGTTTGAGTCGATATAAACTAATTTGTTGCTGTGGGAGTTTAATGAGAAGGCATTTTTTGTTGACATTACCTATAATTTGATAATATTAATTGCCGCAAAAAATCATTACTTTTACAATAAGCATTAGAATTCCTTGATTGCACAAATAAACACGGCCACATTCGCTTTTTGGTCCTATTTTATCTTGATCACGGAAGTGCTTCGAACAAATGACAGTAGATTTAGTAGGTAGCCAGTCAGTATCTTTTCTCAGCAATCGGATTATTGATTGAGAAGCATCTTTAGGTAGTCTGGAACATTGTTAATCATTATTAAAAAATATTTAAAATCGCTTATTCCATAAATTAAAAACTCCCACAAATGTGGGAAACTAAAACATAGTTTTTAGTTGTAACACTGATCATAATTAAAAAAAAATCTACATTTTATTTATTTTCCTGCGTTTTTACGATGATATAAACACAGAAACAATAAACTTACGTGTGGAAAGTAATTCCGGTAGTTTTTGTGATCTAGAATCGCATTCTTTCATTACGCATTTACCCATTTTGGCGATATTTTTTGTCGCGTGTCACTCGGTTCACTTCGGCTGCCGTCGTAAAGAGCACTGAACTGACGTTAGTTACGCATACGGCCGTGGCCGTATGTTCAGTGGCAACGCCTTGGCGCGGCAATTGCTAATCTAGTGTAACATATATATCAATGGCTAAAAATATAAAACTTTAATGTTTTTTTCTGCACTTCTATAAAAACTTAGACGATGAATACTTTTTGGTCAAGCTTAGAATAGATAATCTCTTTTCTTTTTTAGTAACTACTTATGTCGTAATTGGCTATCAACGATTAAGTTTGGAACAAGCAGAAGATTTTAACACGTTAGCTGCGGCACCAATTTTTGCAAACTTTCCGTTCCTGCGGCACGAGGTGTTATCGGCCCGCACAGTGACCAGACGTTAGGGCGACACAAGGTCTATTAGACCCCACCTCCTTTAACAGACTAAAATCCATTTTCTGGCGCGAAATCAAAGATAAATTAAAAATTTTGGTCCTTATCGATATAGACAGTGAATTGATGAACCCTAATCTACCGTCGCCCCGGGATCTGATAGCTAGTTTAGGAATTATTGGCAAAACAAAATATGGGATCTTATACACCTCGTAACGCACTGAAATAGGGTAAATTTTCGCTAAGATTAGTGATGGGAAAAATAATATTGACGCAACGACGTTTATCTATTTTTGTGAGAAAATCTTAATGCAGTTCACAGAATAGAAAAAAAAGAAAACCAGAAGTAGAAAAGAAAATATCCTATGTATTCTGCCTCGGGCTTTAAAAATACACTTATTAGAACTTGAATTAACATAAAAAAACTCAGTAACAATATACTTTTTTTTTATAAAAAATCGCAATACATACAGTTTTGGTTCTGTTTCTGTATTTTTTTAAATTAACTTCTTCCGACAACGTTTAGACATGTTCGGCGATGTAAAAGGACGTGCTCTCCAATCGACGTGATGCACAACACTAGTCGCGGGAAGCTCGCGTTGGGTGCGGTACGAGGTCCGGGAGGATACGGGACGTTTTAGCCTCGTTCCGCACTGCAGTAAAATTATATTAATTCAGTGCGGTACGAGGCCTAAGACATCCTGTACCAAGGTAGGTATACCACCGAGTCCGGGACCATTAGCGCGTCTCAAATATACATTTATCTCTTTTCTATACTGGACCAAACCAAAGCTATGCCCTTCGCACGACAGAGATGTTCACGTTTTTCCTTGCCGCACCACAAGGAAGTTGCATGAGGGGTGATTTAGGCCTCGTTTCGCACTTAACGTGTTAAATTAATTAATTCCCTAATTCTAAATTCAAGGTCGCTCAGCGAGCTAATATGGAACGGGCTATGTTTAGAGCATAGAATTAATAGGTTTTAGAGTCTCTCTGAGGGATCGAATCCGGAACGAAGAGATCCGACAGAGAACCAAAGTCGACATAGCTCACAGAATAAGCAAACTGAAGTGGCAATGCGCCGCCGAAATTAGCATTAGAACCGAGGACCGTTGGGGTAGACGTGTTTTTGAGTGGCGACCGCGAATCCGCAAACATAAGGTAGGCTGACGCCCTCAGGCTAACTGGAGCGGCCATCTTCGCAGCTGAATGAGAGTTACCGAGAAACGAGCTGAATTGCGTGCAATTGGAGAGGCCGTTATCCCGCAGTGGACTGCTGTAGGCTGATGATGAATTCTCTATGGCTTGTTAATATCCATAGAGGCATAGACAATTTATTAAGACCTACAAAAATAGTGGGACAAAGCTCTGAACAAATTAGGCACTCTAACTACCTACTATATTATATATAGTAATGATATCATTGATAACAATGATAACGTATCAGATATTAGATATCTTAAGGCCGCGTTTCCACTGACGCGGAGCTGGGCGGAGCGGAGCGGAGACGTGCAGGAATCGTCCAATTACAGACGAGACAAGAGACGCGATGAGGATTTCAACCATTATGATTGGTCGATTCCTGCACGTCTCCGCTCCGCTCCGCCCAGCTCCGCGTCAGTGGAAACGCACCCTAATACTTACCTACGTATGCAGGATTACGATAACAAAAAAGCTTTCATGCAAAATAAACAAATGAATATCCACGGATGCCTTCGACACTGATTTCTTTCATTAGGCACCTGTCCCACCGCGCGCCGACGGACGCTGACGACGAAGCGATTAGCTATCAACGATGTTCTCGCTCAAGAAACGTATAGAAGATTGTAGTTCCCGTGTAAGTAAAAGAGATACATAATTATATTCATAGTTGACCGTTGACTGTTCACGCCGCCCGCAAGTACTCGTTTGTCGCAGCGACAAGGGCTATCAAAGAGAGTACTCGGTTAAGCCTAGCCTGGCTGGCAGAACACTCGCTGAGAGACTAACGCTTGTGTGCAGACGCCAGCACATCAAGCTAGTACAATGTGTCAAAATTCTTTAATCGATTTTTATCTTTATCCCTTAAGCATTATTAGGTTCAAGGTTGATTGGGAAAATTTGACAGTTTCGGGTGGCTTGACCTGCTGGCGTCTGTACATAAGCAACCAGCGAGTTATCACTCGTAGCGTAGCAGCCCATGACTCGCAAACTCGTTTTTAGTTGCTAGCTCTACTCGCTTCTCGTTAAGGTTCCCGTAGAAAGACGCGACGCGACTCTAACAGAACAATTTCTTTGAACACTTCATGGATATTGTTCTTCGCTCCTTCGCCGTCGTCGCGTCGCGCCTTTCTGCGGAAGCCTATAATTTCCAGCGGTGGGACTGGGTCTCTGAGCCTTCAATCAAAGAGAAGTGAGTGCACGGAATAATAAAAGTGAGGAGTGAGCATATATGTAATATTTCTATAGGAGTGAGTTAAGTGAAGTGAAGTGATGAGTCATGGAAAATCCGACACGACCGGGGAAAGATCGGGCGCAACGCCAACGGCATTTACGTGCTTTCCGAGGCACGGGGGTGTCACACCAGCAACTCCAGACTCCGGGTTATTACTGAAAAAATCCTATAACTTTTAAATGCTTTGATTTACTTACTTACATACTACATCCGTCTATGTATGCGCCGGCGTCGATCGAACCATAGTACTTCTTATACATATTAGTTATATATCTGTATACTTAATTACCTTGACCTAGTCGTCCGCTGGTCTCGAAAGACCTTGCAGCCAAAAATCTGTAACTTATATGTTTCGACAAATATTTCTCAAAAACAGAACACAATTATTCACTTAAAATGAGAAACACTGGTTGCATAGATTAAAAGTTCCTTGATCTGATTTCCTTTTCCCTTTAACAACATTCCTCATCATTTCAGCCGAAAGACATCCGCTGCTGGACATAGGCCCATAGAGAATCATAAACAACAAACAAAATCAAAAACAATATGGCGCCGTCGAATGGCGCGAATCCTGACCACAATGTTTTTGCCACAGATTAGATAATAATTACGATATTCACGTGTTTCATCGAGACAACGTAATAATGTAGCTTCA
Source organism: Cosmia trapezina (assembly GCA_905163495.3). Classification (NCBI taxonomy): domain Eukaryota; kingdom Metazoa; phylum Arthropoda; class Insecta; order Lepidoptera; family Noctuidae; genus Cosmia; species Cosmia trapezina. The sequence goes on along the minus strand of LR991040.1, from coordinate 13,777,397 downwards.
CGACTGTGTAATCCTCAGTCATATTGTTATGTCATGTTATTTGTGTTTGGTTATTCAAGTTTGATGTTTAGAATTTTTTATTGTGTATATGAACAACGAAATTGTCCATAATCTGCCTCTTAAAAGCTTTCTCAGCGTTGTGCCATTTTGAAGACATGTCAAACTCTTTACAGTATTTTTTCTTCCATCTTTTTCTTTTTTTATTTGCAACATAATTATCAGAAAAAGAGAGAGAAAACAATAAGTAAGTAGTTCAGGAATGTGAAGAGGAAGTCGGTGGAACCGAATTAACATGACAGGGGGTATTGTGTGTTACCCAGTAACTTGGTTATGCATGTGGTGGTCAGATAGGCAGTCGCTTTTTGTAAAATACTGGTATTCAGCTGCGTCCGATCAGACTGGAAGCCGACCGCAACATAGTTGGAAAAAGACTAGGCAGATGATGACGTATTTTAACAGGCAAGCACTACAATGACGTCAAAAACAGATTCTACGGTAAAATTATGTGTATCTTCTACTAATTATGTTTTTAAAATATAGCTTTATGTACTTAATCTCTACTACCTGTAGTCCACTACTTAGGTACCTTCGTAGTCGTATAATATACTATCAGTTCAGGTGTAAAGATAAATTTTAGCTAATCTACTTCTTTCTGTTTGCCCATTTAATTAAACTAAGTACTACCTACTCTATAGGTACTATTTACCTTGATTCTCATAAGGACAGATTCTCATATGGACAGATTCTCAAAAAGACAGATTCTCAAAAGGACAGGAGTACACGTAAGCAGATAAGGAGAAAAATGAAACGATTAATAATTTTATTAATTGGTGGCACCGCTATATTTTCCTGTCTACCCTTGATTCAATCACTAAAATAAGCGGGTGGCAGGACTCAAGACGTTGCAAGTACTTTATAGCTGATAGACCGCTCCTTAAACATTCAGATATAATGTTTTCAATTTTACCTACTATCGACTAAAATATCTCTTCTACTCTTTTCCCTACACAATATTAGACACCGCGGACTATTTTTTAACCGACTTCTGAAAGAGGAGGTGGTTATCAATTCGGATGTATTTTTTTTTTATGTATGTTCGGGCATTACTTCGTCATATATAGACGGATTTGCAAAATTTTTTTATAGTAACTCGTGCATTTGCTCTCGGAAAATATCATTTGGTGAAATGGAACTGAAACAGTGGAAACATCGTCCATTTTTCCACACATAGTCAATGTAAGGACCACAGACTAAACACTCATAATAGTGACGCCACATTGCAACCTCCAACAGTACCTACTTATTTAGAAACTGTGGAAGCAGTGTCCGAGATATTTCCTTCTACTTATTCATGTGTGCACCTGTACCATTTTCGGTTTTTTGAGAATCTGTCCTTTTGAGAATCTGTCTTTATGAGAATCTGTCCATATGAGAATCTCTCCTTATGAGAATCAAGGTCACCGCCCACGAGTCCATGTATGAATTTTCTATTAATGTAGGTACCTACTTATTACAATTAAATACAATTTTTTTTTTATATAAGTACATAGCAATTAATAAAATACGATTCCCGGAAACAGCATCAGAATTGATAATATAAGCAATTATTTTAATTCACCAAAACGTACAAATAATTTAAGTAGGTATTCATATTCATAATTATTATTTAAACACGACTTCCTTTGAAATTATTACAAAAAAATACCTTTGAATAGTTTGAAGTTCACATAATAATAATATGGGTCGTCGAATGCAATCATGGAGCGAAAAGATATTTATCTGATAACAAAATGAAGGTTGGTTTGATTATCAAAATTATATGCACCATAATTCATACATTATTATAATAATTACTTAGTTGTGCATGCTTTTTAAAAATTGTTTCAAGATGTTGGTAACAATGGGAATTTGGCATCCATTTCAAAAAAGGAATGGTGTTTAGTTACACAGATGTTGCCAGGTAAGATAATTCGATTTTTTTTATAATCTTGTGATTACAGAATAAAAATAAATCCGATATCGAAGACTGTTTGACACTACAGAGAGCTTCCATATTGACCTGAAGATTATAATCTGCTACTTAATTAATTTATTGATACCGAGTTATCTTATTCTGACGCAACATACTTGGTTATTGAAATCCATTGACTTTACATATATTAAAACTAACTAACTACACATATTTGAAATCATTTTAATTTTCTCCCAAGCATACCACTCGGGCACGTGGTCGTTAGCGTTCATTCCATTTATGTACTATCCCAACAAACATTTTAGTCGTATAAATAAAAATTACGCGACTCTAAATGCTATAAAAATCGTATTAAAGTAATTTCAGCGTGTCATACGACTTAGTGCATCTTATCTTTACACAACTTGTAGTCATATATAGACGTCGTATAAACTTCTATACGACTGTCTTGCACGACTTTTACACAATTTTCAGTAGTATAACCAGTGATGTCGTCTTAGTAATGTCTAAACAACTTTTACATCGGCATTAATCGTATTAAAGTCGCGAGAACTACTTTTACGTGATAATCATGTTAGAGTGATAAATGGCACTCTTATACAATTTTCAGTCAATTTGAACACTTTTAAACTACTATTTAATGACTGGATGACCTATAAGTATATAAGAATTTAGCAATATTACAACCACAGCCATTTTTTTCTCTCTGTAAAAATAGATTTTACGGTATTAAAATGAATAGAAAAAGCTGGGCACATGTGAAAAAAAGTGGTGCTTTTAAAAGAAAAGTAAAAAAAAACTACATTGCGCTTCTTACGTCCAATTTATATTATTTCGAATACTTCTACACGACAAGTCAACTGTAATCAAACTGGAGTTGGTTCCGCACAAAATTTAATTTTCAAGTCACCATCATTTTCAGGTTTTAACAGTTGCTCAAACGATGTTGATACATTTTGTTGAGCATTACGGAGACTATTACCATAATAGAGAATATATCACAAGTAACGTCCATAACTTGATTCATCTGGTTAATGAAGTTAAGAGATTTGGTAAATTACAAACGTTCCATATGCATTGAACGTTTGTAATTTACCAAATCTCTCTCCCTTCAAAAATAAATTAAGTTCTATTAAACGTACAATAAGAAAAGGAAACAAACCTCTGGAGCAAATTGCCAACCGACTAATTCAAAGAAATACCATAGAAATAGAAGAATTAAGTAATAATAGTAACTATGATAACATTCCTGTCATTAAAACATGTTTATAAAAAAACTTTATAAAAGTGATTCATCTGGAATCATTTATTCTCTCCACAGACAACCAAAATAAATGGTTTATGCCTAATAATCTTAATATATTCGAGCTTATATCTATAAAAAATGACGACGTTTGTATAAGTTTAATTATTGGGAATATTATTGAAAATGTCACTGATGTTTTTGACAATCAATCAATCAATCAATCAAATCATTTTATTTGTCACAATGCAGGTACATAGTTTATAAGGTCGAATGATAGTGTTAGTGCGCTGCATTCTACTCGCAAGCATACAAATATTAAATACAAGAATAATGAAATTTATTATTACAGAAATTATTAAATGTCGGTAGGTACTTATAATTAAAATGTCAAACAATAAAATAAAAATACAATTATGTCCAAATTTAAAATAACATTGTCAACAATTATCTTCCATAAATTCAGTGATTGAATAATAACATTTATTAATTAAAAACAATTTCAGACGTTTTTTAAAAATAACTAAATTAAGATTCTTTATTTCTCGGGGAATTTTATTGTATAATAATGGAGCCATTTGATAAATACTTTTGCGGAAAAGAGCTGTTCGACTGCGACCAACACTGAGAATGTTAGATTCCCTTTTCCTCAAACGTGAGTTTGCGGGGGGCCTAATTTCAAAAAGCCGTGGGTTTGTTTTAACAAATACTGCCATTTCGTAAATGTATATTGACGGAAATGTTAAAAGCTTTAATGATTTAAAGTATGGCTTACAACTGTCCCATGAGCGCAAGTTGCATATTGCGCGTACACATTTTTTCTGTGCAATGAACACATCATTTTTGTCGGTGGAGTTTCCCCAGAAAATTACTCCGTACCTCAGAACAGATTCTACATAGCTATGATAGGCAGTTAGTACGGCATAACGATTAGCAAATTTGGCTAGCTTATAAAGAGCAAAAGAGAAACTATTGATTTTTTTACATATTTCTTCAACCTGTAATTTCCACGTGAGTTTGCTGTCTATCATCAAACCTAAGAATTTTGTGCTGGATGTTGTGGTAACTGAAATGCCTTTAAAATTAATATTCAGTGGAGGTTGTCGTGCTTGTCGTTGATTAAAATGCATAATATTAGTCTTCTCTAAGTTAATTTGTAAATTGTTCGCCTCTAGCCATTCAATCGTTTGTCTTAACGTATCATTAATTTCTTGTTCATAATTATAAGAGTCATCTGCTTTAATTACTATTGTGCTATCATCAGCGAACAGTACTGTGGGGTGTTTTACATTTTTTGGAAGATCGTTTATATACACTACAAATAATGGGGGCCCCAGTACAGTCCCTTGAGGTACACCAAACTTCAACATAGTTAGGTCTTCATTCTTGAATATTTTTATGATAAATTGTAACAATATAAGAAGATCTAAAGCGATAGTTCATAGTACTGTCATAAAGTGTAAGTTAGTACCCGTAGAATATAGTTCAAATACTTATTTTGTACCGCTCATTCATACCCTGAAGTGAAAAGGTGTAAATAAAAAATAAAAATTGCAGTGGTTGGTTTTATTTATTAATTGTAAATGAACCAAAATACAATCACAAGTGAATCATTCATAATCATTTAAAATATAACAACAAAAATATTAAGAAGGTTCTCGATTAGGTAGATTATCTTTGGCGCATGGTTTACAACTAACGAAAATATAACAATCATAATGATCGCTATTTCTCGATTTTAAATAAATTCATTAACAGGAGCTAATAAATTTATTTAACCCTTAATCGGGCACAGGGAACTGTTTTACCGAAATCAAAGTTTTTTTTAAATTAATTAATTACTTGACCCATTATTTTTCTACAGAATTAGATTAATTTAACATGTATTTAACATTTTCCTCAGTCACTATAAAATGTGTAGGTTTGGTTTCATTGCCAGTTATCGGAAATCCGTAACCAAAACAACGATTCGCGCGTAAAAAGTGTGGATGTCCATGGCCATCTCAAAAACATACTGTTTTGGTTAAAAACTTATCGATGTCCATAAAAAATGATATGTAATCATTTTTCATTATAACCGAGACCACCAATAAATAAACCACTTGTTTATGTATGTATTTAAAATGGTTTTTTCACACGCGATTGAATCCAAATGAACCCTTATTTCGTTAATATGGCTGATAATATACAGATAAAAATAAGTGCACGGAATGAAAAGTCGTTTAGATGTTATGTTACGGTTGTGTCGTTAATCCTAAGTCGTATAAGGTAACTGTTAACACTTTCGTCAAAATATAGGGTAAAAATATTGCTTTATTTAAAGAATTTATAAAGCGCGTCCATTATATTAAGAAAACTATCTAATATTACTCGATAAAATTAATTTCCCAACAGATTAATGCACTCAAACATGAGTTTCGAAGATAAAATAATTAATAAATAAAATGGCTGTACTCCCCTTTCAATGATAAAAAATATTACTATATTCTAACACAGTACAAAAGTTGTTCGGTTATAAAGTTTCAATTCACTACATTAATGTAATCACTTTACATCAAAATCCCTTATAAAAGTCGTGATGAATACTAGTTACTCAATAAAATGTCGCAAAGCAGTGCTAATAGACATCATAACTCGACGAAAAGAGGATCTTACGACGTCTGTACGACCACTACTCAACCAGATAGTGATTGATACGACTACTACGTAACTCTATTACGACACTGATTCGTATAAAATGGGCCTATTCTCGGTCATATCAACGTGATAGCGATGTATTTACGACCAGCGTATAGAACCAAAAGTTAAAATCAGCACGTCGTGGCGACCTATCAAATGTTTGTTGGGATGTACCACAGTACACCTAAGTACTTCCATATTCCGTATGTGGTATAATTATGTTTTCCTCTCCCTCGTTAATGAGACTAGTAGGTACAACCAATGATATATGTATTACTTTTTTTTTAAATAGGTACATCATTGAGTACACTGAGGTTTTACGAAGCTTAAAGTCTTATATAGCTTTATAAGAAGCCGTTTGTACTACTGACGTGAAGCCTACTTCACCTACACTTTTAATTATTTAACTGCAGTTACTGCATTACATAGGTATAATACTGTCTGAAATGAATCACTGTAGGCTGTAAGGTATAGTTATGGAAAAGTCGAACTTTGCATACCTACTGATTCATCATGACTTTGCGAAATCAGAATCTAAATAAAGTAAAGGATAGTCGATCATTAATCGACATTAATCTAGCTCTACTTAGACCTATTACCTAAAATTCTGCGAAACCTTGCCAGAAATAAAATAATATATAAACAGACTTTGATACTGTATATTTTAAACTTATGAAAAAAAACTTAGTACCTATGTACTTAGGTAGTGCAAAAAAAAACTGTTTCGATTTAAATATCAGAAATATTTACATTTAATGGGTAGGTATGAATACGAAACATTTATTTAATTATTATATAATCAATTCATGCTTATAAAATAAAAATGTAAGTAAGTAGTTTAAAAAAATGTAGTTCAAATTCATAATAATTATGTTATTTCACATAAACCTACATGGGCACTTATAAGCTAGGTTCCACGGTTCCAATTAGTCATTTCCTATGAAGAAGAGCCGGCAAGAAACTTCAAGATAGTTTTAGTAGGCAGCCACACAACAAAACACATGGATAGCCTATATAATGATGGAATGGGCGGTGGTCGGTAAGCCACTGATGAGCCTTTATATGGATCACTCTAATGTTTAGAGCTACCTAACTTAGTTTAGAATTAAAATCAGTTTAAGTAGTCTAAACGAAATTAAGGGCAGACAAAGTTTAGCGTACCTAATTTAAACGAAGAGTCTCCTGTAAACTTCTACATTTAGCGTAGCATAATACAATTGGATTGGTAGTTAGGTTAGAATAAATAGATTATTCTCTAAATATTCCATCCTGAAATACTTCGGACACGTCTCGAGGCGTGACGGTGACTCCTCACTCCGTAGAGTGCCTTGTCGTGCAGAAACTATGAAATGGACTGACCAAATTAAATCCGCGGTGGGCGGTCCTTTGTGTGAGAGCACTAAAAACACAAAAAATCGGAGTAGATGACATGAAATCTTGAGGCGAATCACATCAGCCCCTGGCCAAGAAACTACATGAAGACCACGACCGCTCTGACAAGAGTGCTACGAAGAAGAAGAGGAAGATAAGTATTCTATTTTCAAAGGGTTGGCCCATAATCGTAGTAGACCAGGAAATAACTTGAAAGAGGGAAAAGAAGTGAGACCTTTGCCCTGCAGAAGGACAGTATAGGCTTACCAATTACCCAAGGCCCTAGACAAAGTGAAATTATAAATCAGCGTTATCGATGATGGAAAAGTCAAAAATGTAGTGGTTGACATAAGCTACCAAAAACCTTACTTAGATGTCGACAATCCTGTTTGCAAGTCGTTGTAGAAATACAAAACGCTTTAAAAGCGATTGCTACTTGTGGCCGCCTGGGAAATGTAAATTATCATATGTAGGTAAAAAGAGGCCTCTGAGCTGCATATTTTATCGACCTATCGACAAATGAATCGCACTTGGCCACTAGATTCTATATAAGTACTTATAAATCTTTTTTAGCCTTTTAAGGAATCTTGTCGAACATTAAAGTCATAATTGGTAGTATTCATCTCACAGATTACTGGAGAATGTGTTGAAATAGATTATTTTATTACTAGAGTTGTGTGATGTCAAGTTTTGTGATTGTAATTAGATATATCTACCTAATTCAATTCAAGTCAGGAATTTCAAAAATCTTTTTGTTAAAACATGGTGCCCTGAAATATCTACTATAGTAATAATTTAGTTCTTCAATTTTGTTTCAGAACAGAAATCTCCGCCATGGTCTTCGATTAGTCTATCCGTTCCGTTACCTTCTCTGTCTAACTTCTTTCTTTAATTTAAATATTTATTTTATGTCGAACAATTTTCTTGTAACAGGTGCTGCATCAAACTAGAAGTAGTGGTAACTTCCTTAATATAAATATTTTATTGCTGTATTGCCATAAAATCACCAATTAGCGACACATGTGTTTTTTATTTAAATTTATTCTCTAAACATGATAATTTATAGCATGCTATATATACAACTAAATGGTAGGTAAAACAAAAAAAATAAGTAAATAAACATGACATGTGTATTACACAGCAATAAATATTTTTTATCGATTTAAAGCTACCGTGCCCTATGTCATTAACAAATTAATTGCGAAGGCCACCAAATTTTCCCTTTCATTTTATTAAAGTAAAGCATACGACACCCTCTTGTACGCAAAACTACATTCTCATAGGTTATGTAATGAATGCTCAGAGGTAGCTGGATTATTAAAACAGAACCTTGCTACATCATAAAAGGGTCGAAAATTGTTACTGCTTTTGAGGCTCTGCATAATGAGATACCGCAAGGACTGCCTCAAGGACCGATACTTTGCCTTATATTGTTTGTTAGAAAAATACAATATATTAACAGTCGTTCTTTAAAACTGTTTATGTTATATGTTTAACAGTAGAAGTCATTAAAGATTGATCATTTGTAGAGTGGAAGTAATGCTAAATACCTAAGAACATTATCTAAGTTTATGCCGATTAAAAAGTAAGACAAAAAAAAACTTTGATTGTGAAACTTATCCCTGAAATATTTTATAAGTAAGTATCTAAGTATAGCTCGTTGCTCGGACTTTTAATTAGCTGCAGTAAAATGACACTTCTTATCTGTCATTTCGTTGAAAAATTTTTCCATTTGATAGCGAAATTACTTTAATAATTTTACTTTAGTAATTTTACTGCAGTTAATTAAAATTCCGACCATAGTGGAAAATTTTGTCAAATGAGCGTACCTAGTACCACGATATATTTTAGAGAAACGAGTTCTTTTTACTGAACAGACAGCTGTGCTGCAGTGTTTGTTGCGTCACTTCTTCTCAGCTAAAGCAGTGGTGAAGGGCGGGTGTTTTTGGGGACTGTCTTTGTCATTTTGACGATCAAATTGTGCTGATTCTCAGCCTAGTTTGAATTTAATTTTGATACCACTCAGCCTAGTTTGAATTTAATTTTGATACCACATAATAAGCAGTAAACAAAAATATTTCACAAACCGGTCATATTTAGCGGACATTAAAACAGTGCTAAAACATGCTATATCACAGGTCAGATGAGAATGCGATAACGTTATCTATGCACACATGTACTGGTTATCTACAATTGACACCACGTTTTTATGCTTTGACACCTTCGTTTTGATAGTGAGCATGGTGAGCATCATGAGCATGAGCCATCAATCTAATGTCAAAAATTACACTGTAATTTGTAAGTTGACTAGCTTTTGTCCGTGGCTTCGCCCGCGTAGAGGTCGGAAATTATCCCACAGGAACATACTACCGATATCAAAAGTGTCCTGTGTCCTAGCCCAGGTCATGGCCTATTTGTTTGCCAAATTTCATCGAAATCCGTTCTGCCGTTAAGCCGTGAAAAGTTTACAGACAGGCTGAGTAACTGTATGCTGAGTGCATGTATTATATTAAATATACCTAAGTATTGATTAAAGTAGGTACCTTTTCTGTAAGAAGGGAATGAAGTAGGGTTCCTAAGCGCAGCTAATCCACTTACCCAGGCTGATCATGATTTGTTTTGAGGGAGCAAAGTAATTGAATTCCTTCATATTGTCGGAAATCAAACGGGTCATAATACTTGTCTCTCAGACCAGTATTATATTTGACCGGCTACTGACAGTGATTATCGGTAGTCGCAAGCGCTATACGCTATACGTTCGATTCCCAGGTCGGGAAAACTGAGTTTTTCCGTAAGAGATTTCTCAGTAGCAGCCCGAAGTCTCCATTAGTGCCCGGTTGATGGCAATAGGCTCATGGGACGTAACTGGTGAAATGTTGGTGTAGGACCTCTGCCCAACCCTTTGGGGAAACAAAACGTGATGTTAAGTCACATGTGTGTTATTTTCGGAGATCAAACTGGAACACTAAAGGCTACTGACAGTGATTTTATTTCCCCTATAGTCATTAAGGAATCCGGGCGTGACGGTATCCGCAGTTCTATCAACTTTCATCATCCGTATTACCATATTGGCACCCTATTTGCGTAATACTCTTGCCGCTGGAATTACTTTCGAGTACCTCTGCATGCTTTCGAGATTAATATTACTGCTAATGTGGTGGTGCACGATTGAGGAGCTCGTGGCTAAGAAACAACAGCCGCAAGGGTCGATCCATCAGCTTAAGCTACGCTTGTCGGGGTTGATCCGTCGATACCCATGGTCTATCTTTACATACCGAGACTCCTCCATGCCTCGGAAAGCACGTTAAGCCGTTGGTCCCGGTTGTCATTATAGTGGATTTTTGCACACAGGCGTTACGGGTCGTCATAAGCCCGAAAGTCTGACAACCAGTCTTACCAAGGAGTATCTGACATATTACAAACAGAAAAATCGCCATCCTACCTATAATATTTTTATTAATCGTCCATTCGTTGGGAGTGACTCCTTCAATTCAAACTGCTCATAATATAATAGCGTCATGCTTCATGATCACAAAGACTAGGCTGTAATTAAAATCATCTCATTAAATTGTACTCAGCTATATTAACTGACTTTAAAACGAGGTTTAAAATTATTTGACGTTTATTATTTCATTTGGCTCCATTAGTTTTTTTTTTTTTTTGTTTAGGTATGTCTTTTAATATATATTTTACTAATAAAATTAAAACAACAAACATAAGAACAATTACCATAAACTAACCTAAAATAAAACTAAAACTAGTCTAACAGACCGCTCCCATGCATTCGGCAATGTTCCCAACATGCTGGCAGCATTGCCACGTTGTATGGCAATGCTTAGCCTTTGGGCAAAATAAAGGCCAGCATTTTGGTTACATGTTGCGTCGACCAGACGCCCAGATAGTTCTTTATAAATTCGATGGGACCCTGGTCCCCACGGCCCTAGCGTCTCGACCCCAAAAGGCTCAAATATGTACCCGCTATCGAGGGTACTATATTTGCGCCTCTTAAGGCCTTCCGCTGATTCAGCCGCAGCACCAGCCCTACTTTGAGTTCCTTGAAGATGAGACGGCGCAAGGGTGTCTACGCAAGTAGCATCCCACACCAAAGGTCGCCCCATCTTCCAAGGAATAAGAGTCATTCCATCAGGTCTTTTGCCATCGTCACGCATGAGGCGAACAGGTTCTAAAGTGGCCGCACATTTAGCAGTTTCAAAAGCCCGACGGATTAAATCATTAAGGCTGGAGTGGCGGGGAATCCTACCTGCGCTTCTGCAACAGGACAAGCCGTGGTGACCAAGCCGGCCAACAGCAATGCCACAATGGCAGCGGTAAGGAGCACAGCACGATGCACCCAAGCGGAGTGATAGATATATATATATATATACCAAAATATGTATGGGCGTGTTCTAGCTACTGCTTAGCTTTTGGATGGGGTTTTCTTGGTATTTTAATAATAAAACCACGATGTTTTTTCTTTGATAGATATTGATGTAATGCGTCAAAATATAAAACAATAGTATGTACATTATTGCAAAGGCCGTGAAATAGGCAATTGCAGGTCGAGTATGAGTTTGAAGGCCGAGCCGTAGGCGAGGACTTCACTAATACGAGACAGGCAATTGCTATTTCCGCCGAGGCATATATAGTGCTTTTCTCAAAAGAATGCAGGGAAATAAAAGTAGGTAGTTAAGTTTCCATAATTTTTCAAGTTAGTGCCGTTTTTAATATGAACTGTACATTTCAGCATGGAATAAATTGTCCATAATGTAGATGGGTTTTTAGTTTTAGCAATCTCATTAAAATACGACAAAAATACTGTTTCAGAGAAAATGTTCACTTTTTTCTCGTTTTTCAAAATCATAAAATTATCAAATAGGTACTTACCTAGTTTCATGTATTTTTCTTTTGACTTCGCTGGAAGCAGGTTTTCCATTGCCAATTTGGCTTCTGATCTTAAATCTGTGGAGTACCTACAGTCAATCTTCATTTCACTTTATATTTATTATGAATGTAAATTTGTTATTTACATACATAATACTTAAATATAAATTTTCAAATCAAGATGAATTTTCAGCTTTGCCGCCAATTTTCTATCTAACATCTGTGCCGAAAGGCATTTGTGGCTATCTATACAGCCACGTGAACGCAATTTATACTAAGCAAAGAGACTGCCATTAGTATGCCAAGAATGATAAAAGAGATCCAATGAAAGAGTATTTAACCCAGCACGCCGTTTCATACAACATTGCTGGAGCGCTCCAGCAATGTTGACATTGCTGGAGCGCTGTAATGTTCCAAATTCAAAAAACGCTCCTGCAATGGATTTGATTTTCTTTGACCGTAAATTCGATACTTCGCGTGTTCTTTATTCGAAAATAATGACAACATTTCCATGCATGTTTGAGAAATAGTAGATTATGCACCGAGGGGCTAAAGTTGTGTCTTATGTCACGGGCGTCATATTGAATCTCGAGCGCAATGAAGGATTCGGGATTTAACTCCCGAGCGCAGCGAGGTAGTTAAGAGTTTAACTCACGAGCGAAGCGAGGGAGTTAATACAAGAATCCTGAATGCAGCGAGGGATTCAAGCTAGCCCAAGGCAAAGACACCTTTAGCCCAGAGGAGGATACTCTACTTTTTACACCTACTGTGAGAAAATAATAGCCATAGTACGAAAAACAAAGTATATATTAAATAAACAAACAGTAAGAATAACATATTTAGAACTAGTTAGTTATATGCACTTACATATTAATTGAAGTTAATGGTAACATTTGAGACATTAGTCCAGTTGTGCAAAGATAAAGTTAAGTTTTTATTTGGTACGTTTATAGATGTTGATGTGTAATTTAAAAAAAAAAAAAATTGAGAGACCGTGTCAAGGGACACCCGGATGGAACGAAGTTCCTTTCGATTAATTAGTGAAGGAATTGTAACAACATTTTATTTTTACACTTATCATCATCATCATCATCATCATCATCATCATCATCATCATCATCATCATCATCACCATCATCATCATCACCATCATCACCATCATCATCATCATCACCATCATCATCATCATCATCATCGCGACACCACACTGTTCAATGCGAAATAGAAATGAAAATATCTGGCTTGCTTTCTATAAGAGAGAGAGAGAGAGACAGACAGAGAAACATGCGCACGCCGCACGGCTTACAATAGCTACCTATAGCAAAAAGTGTCGTGACAACTTTTCGTGAGACTTTTTTCCGTCTAGCCCCCTTTCACAACGCGCGATAAGGAACTTCGTTCCAAAATAAAAAAAAAAAAATAAAAAAAAAAAAGAAAAATGGTTCGTAGTTATCTAATTATTCTTACAATATTATGTCTTCGAAAACATGGCAACGATATGAAGAAGCAGTCGTTATGATTTTGTAGGAAATCGAGAATATCATCCCCGCGTAGTAAGGGTTTCGAGAATAGCTTTCCTCTTTCTGTCACCAAAAGGTGTTTGTTAGTACTATACTGCCAATTTAGCTGAGCATGTGAGATTCCAAATTCAAATCACATTATTGACCAGCGGGTCATAATGAAATCCAGTACAACATTATTGACCGGCTGTGCCCCCGGCCACTAATGACTCACTTTAGGTTAAGGTTGCTTGACATATAATTTGACATTTTCGAGCAGGTGGTGTGAAAAATATTTTATAAGAAAAAAGGAACGAATACAAACTATAAAATATAACCTTCTTTATTCAAACATGCCCGCGGCCTTGGAAGCGCACACGCAGCTTACAAAGAAGTTGTTCATTTTCATTCGTTTTCGACGAGAGGGCAGATCTTAGTGTAAGGACGTCTCACAATATAATACCTGAAGAAGTTTTAATATCACTCCATTAGTTTATTTTTCTTTGCGTCGTTTTTAGTCTAGTGTTAGGTAGGTACTTACCATTACTTACTTACTACTCTGAAATATGGTTTGTCTTGGTACCTATGTTTTTTTTTTACTAAGTGTGACATATTTTTCATATAATTTTCTTCGTTGTAATTTCAAGACCAAAGACGTCCATGAATTGAATTTCAAAACCTTTCAAAACATTTCTGTGTCCTACGCTACCTACTACTTATAATTTTATCAAGCTAGCAACATCGTTTCCTTCTTTTTTATTTAAGTTTTTTCCTATAAATTTAGGAAAATATTATAAACGGTCTTAAAATTAGACTAACATTTAGAATTTAGACGGTTTGTCGGAAAGACTATCTTTCTGTGGGTCGAGTCGAGAAACACTTTCGCATTTAAAATTATTATTCTATTTTTAGTAAGTTATTTGAAAATAGAAAACAAAGTGAACCACGTTCGTCACTAGCCAGTGACTAGCGCGAGTAAATAAGCAGACTGCAGTGTTTACTAACTACATAGCTGTGTTTAACTGTACTCGGCGCTTTGTTTCTAAGGTCTCGCAATGAAAAGCATATAGTGCATCGACTGGGTTACTTACTTGCTGTGTTCTTACACAGAAAACGGCTAAGCATATTTAATCTGTAGGAACATCGTTATGTCCATGTTAGTTGACTAGCTTATACTTATTATTTTTGATGGTTAAACCGTTGAACGAAGTGTTTTCTTAACCTTCTACAATAAAATTGTACCTACTTAGGAAAGAGTACTTAACTTTTGCAAACATTTTCCTTACAAAGTTGCAAAAAACTCACTACTTATTAAGAGAGTATGAGATACTGGTACTTATCCGTTGGTATCCACAATCGGGCATCATGATTGCCAGTACAGATAGGCCGGATAAAGTAAGAAACGGGACGACATACAGTACAGTTATAATAAACCGTAAACGAGGCATATTTTTTTACACGGAACTCTCTTTTTGGATATAGGCAAGTTCGAAAATCGAATTGGCGTCTTTGAGTCGTTATTTATACGAAATCGAACCCACACATTGTTGGGCATAGGCCAAGCATAGGCATAGACAAACAGCTTTGGATGATTCTGTTTTTTTTTAAATTATTTAATTGTTGCACAAGAAAACGATTGCATTGCCACATTGCGTATTTTGGACCAGTATTAGATATTGATTTATCGAAATTCTGCATGAGATGCCATTGTTGATGAGCACATACATATCTATGTTATAACATAAAATTTAACATAACATTACGTCTGTGTACCCCAGAAGGTTAGGTAGAGGTGTACCTATAGTACACCCACATTTCGACAGTTATGTTTAAGTCCCATGTAATAGATGGCAAGCCTATTGCCATCAACCGGGCAAAATTCCAGATGGAAAAACCCAATAACACTTTGCTCGACCCGGGAATCGAACCCAGGACACAGATTAATACAGATGGGACACTCCGCAAAATTATTTAAATAAAAAGCGACTCTTGCTACGACACAATAAAGTGCAATTCAGGTCGCACAACGCTTATTACCTACAGTTATATTCAACTACAAGTTGCCTCTCTTTCTATCGCGTAACTCTTATACCTTCTGACCTACTGAATTAGCCCCGCGGACGAGGCCCGCCGCGTACTTGTAGCTTCGTACCTAAACTGCGGAGTGTCCCATCTGTATTAATCTGTGCCCAGGACCTCAGCAGTAGCACTTGCAACCACTAGACCTACGAGGCAGTTACGAGAAGGTACGTAACCATTTTATGTACCATGTATTTAAGCTTCTATGGCAATCGAAAATTAATACCTACTCGTGTAAAACATTACCTATATATTTCTCTATGGTTAGTATTGCCATGCTAATTGGTAGTCTCTGGGCCGCGGACAGATGACGAACCTTGTGGCTTATATCCTTATAGAAATGACGTATTCCATACGTTAATTCAGGAAGTAAATTAACGTAGATTTTCAGTTAAAAGTGATGTCTGTGGTGTCCCACTTAAGGGCAAAGATCCTTCTACCTCATCTGCCTAGCCTTTTCCCAACTATGTTGGGGTAGGCTTCCAGTGCACCTAAATACCAGTATTTTACATGGAGCGACTGCCTATCTGACTCCACAACCCAGTAACTGAGTAACACGATACCCCTTGGTAAGACTGGTTGTCTGACTTTGGGCTTCCGACTCTATTACCTGTGACTGTCAAAGATCTACGAATGATAGCCGGGACCATCGGCGAGGCACGAGGGGTCTCGATATGTAACGGATGGTCACCCATCCACGAATCGACCGCGGCAAGCTTAGCTTAACCTTCGATCTACCCTTCTAACTCTTTAGTGTTCCAGCCAGCTACAAGAATAAATCAGTCTACAAGAATGTAAAAATTCAAACATTTTTATTACTTAGGTCATAGTACTCATAGTACCTAACAACTAGCAGGACAGACATACAGAAGCGTAAAACCCATTACCCTCCTTTTGGTTGCCAAAGTCGGGTAAGTAATGTGGATCACTTTCAAACCTTACGTTACGTTACGCCACGCCACGAGCCTTGTAAACAATAAAAAAAAAACAAAATATTAAGTAAGAATTAATGGCGATATTAGCTTTTGATTTTAAATACCTAAGTTATTTAATAGTTTCGTTAAGTTTTTGTTAATACGATCTGGCAGTGCCGTGTGATATGGGCTGGATATAGAAAAACACGTCATTTTCCGTGGGAGTAGAGAAGCTACTCTAAAGGATTATACAATCGGAATCAACATTGAAATCAACGGTGAACTAATAATGGAATATTATAATAATAATAACAAACTCTCGGACAGCGTCTGGATTAGTACCTACATATTTATGTCTGAACTCGCCAACCCGTCTTGCGCAAGCGTAGTGATCAATGCTCGTGCCTTCTCTGTATGAGAAGAGGCCTGGACGCGCTCAAACCCCTAATTAAACCTACATCAAGTGTTATCTGTATTACCTAGACTGTTTTGTGTACCGCTGGCCAGCGTAGTGTCCTAGACTGTGAGCTGCTCATCCAGAACGTGGCAGCCATTTGCTTCTGCTTGGTGATCGCTGGATCAAAGGTATGTGGCATAATTAGTAAATTGGACTTTATCCATTGCCTTTCGTCTCATTTGTGTTTCTTTTGTCCTTGAAGTTAGCATCGCAGAATCAGCAACTATTATGCCTAGATTTCTTTAATAATCTAGGTTCACGCGCGTGTGATTTTGCTAGTAATTTTTGAGTATCCAAATTCTAGAGGTTATACGCACCAAGGCCATTGCTGTGGGACATGAAACAAGTAATAGGCTGGTATTGTTATTCTTGTAGTTTAGACCTTTCGTAATTGTAGGTACTCTTTGGAGGTCTAAATTCAGAACTGGATCTGGCCCTTGATTATAATCTTACCTATATCTTCTGCCTAGCCTTTTCTCGGCTTCCAGTCTAACCGGATGCAGCTAAATACCAGTATTTTACATGGAGCGACTGCCTATCTGACTTCCACAACCCAGTAACTGGGTAATACGATAGCCCTTGGTAAGAATAGTTGTCAGACTTTCGGGCTTCTGACGACCCGTAACGACTGTCAAAGATCCACGAATGACAGGCGGGAACCAACGGCTCCCAAGTAACATTTTAGGTTTTAGAAAGGTTCTGAAAAGGTTCTAGAACCTTTGTATGGAAATGTGCTCGTAAGTCTTAGTAGTCACAATAACGTTATATTACCCTTCTAATAACCTCCTGCGTGCTAAAAGGGCCCACTTTTCAGAACCTTTCTGAGAGCTACAGCAAAACCTATAGCTCAAATCCAGAACCTTTTGAACTACTTACACAGAACCAAAATATAACCTTCACAACCTTAATTTAACGTTAATATAACCTTGCAAAGCAGCTTTTAAGTTCTAAATTATTCTTGGATGTAACTCTATGACAACTTAAAACCTTTTTGATGGACAATAATAAATGCCTTTCTAGGACTCTCAGGTTTTAAAATGGTTCTGTGTAAGATTTTTTTACACAGAAATACCAAAAATAAATACTTATTTATAATGGCGCCATTACCTGTCATTATACGAAGTTTCAAAATGGCTAGATGTATTATATTCATCTATGATGTGTTATATTCATAAAAATTATAAGTTGCTTGCAGAAGTCAGGAAAAATCAAAAAAATAGTGCGACAGGCACTTTATCGTGAAACTTAAGGATAATAGTGCTGTATACGAGACGGGCCTTTCGTAAGTTAAAAATTTAGAAGATATTTTAATGAAATTAAAAATATAAAATTAGGTGGTTGGTAGAAAGTTGCATTAAAAATAAAACTTCTATTCATACAAAAAACATCTATTTTAAATCGTATAGCACAAGTTGCTTAATTTTGCCTTATTTAATTAAAATATTGCTTTTTGTTTCGATTTTTTTTTATTTCAGTGAAAAAATATGGCTGCCGTTAGGAAATTACTAGAAAGCATAAAAATCAACCTTTTCAGAACTATGACAACTGAAAGCTCTTAATTTTTGCCAAAATAAGAGCTAAAGGTAATCTCGAGGAGCTACTTAAAACAACAAGGCAGTTTTCGCAGCTTTAAGGTTATCGCCAGGAGTAATTCAAGACTTGCCAGTCGTACGACCCTTATAAAACCTAAAGGCATTTTTTATAACCTAGGCCCGAATGAAATGTTACTTGGGCTTAACGTGCTTTCCCGTTTAGGCCACTCTCGTCCCCTTGACCCTAAAATAAACAATGTCCCTTATCTTAAACGTTTCGTAACAAAAAATGGTTCTAACATTATTTATATAATGTGCGCCGAAGCGCTATTGTATACGAAAAGCGCCCTTATGGGGGTGACGGACAAAAGTCGTTGACTGTACCTTAGTAACTGCGCGATGGTACATTGTACACAACCACAGCCTGTATATAAATGATAATCATGATATTGCACCATCACTACTCACAAAGCAAAGATTTCGTCAAACCTTAGTTTCTCATCGTTTGTTAATTCTAAACCATCCCAATATCACCTTTGGCCCCTACTTACGACACTTTCACAAGGTATTATTATACTCAAATGCGACCCACGTAAAGAAAATTTTAATAAAACTGTCGTAGAATTAGAAAACGAAGGATTTTTCCTTCATTGAATTACTAATTTCACGTCAGAAACCATTGACGTAAAGAATTTCTATTATATACTAATTATTATTATTTAAAACACGAAATAAATAGATTGAAGTATTGTGATCACGTTTACCGAACATGAATATTCCCTGATTATTTAAACTTCAAATACAGCGTTGAATATTTAATTACTTTTGTCCTTATCTATCATTATAATTTGATGATGTGCGATAAAGACAGTATTATATTTTATTTGAATAATATATGAATTTGTACATATTAATGATTTATTATTGGGTTTACATTATAGAGTTGACAGGTTAGATTAATGATCTACGTTTTTTTATTTATTTTTACAGTCTAATAAATAGGAAAGTCAACTTGATTGAGGATCATGTTAATCTAGCTCTTTTAGAAACACGTGAAATATATAAAATAATAATACTGCCTCGTTGCTGAGCAAGTGAGCATGCCCAGTTGACGGCAATAGGCTCGCCCCCTATTACATGGGGCTTAAACATAACTGGGGGGCTAAAACGGCCACTTTGGCAGAATCATATTAGGATAATAGGTATTATGAATCATAATTGAAATCGTAAAACGGTCAACAAACTGACAATTCATAATTTATCTGCGTACAATTCATAGTACGCAATTCATCTGTTTGACAGTTTTGTATGGAGATTCGTAAAACGGTCGCTTTTAGAGAAATTGCATAATGTGGCCGTTTTAGGCCCCCAGGTGACATGTGGGTGTACATACCTACCTACCTACTATAGGTACCTACTCTGCTTAACCCTTCGGGCGATACAAACGTGATAATATTATGTTATGTTAATTTTTTTTTTTAACAATATTAATAAATTAAAAATAAAACTGATCTCAAATCCAAGTTGATTCTCAGAGACATTGAATTAATTTAATTATCTTCACAGTCTGGTATTCCGTCATGTTGTCCGTCGTAAACTCGTAATCGTAATAAACCGCTATGTTTAGTTTAAAATAACAGAGAAACATTAATTAAAATGCAATGTAACACAAAATCAAGGCATTTATTCAAACTAGGCTGAGAATCAGCACTTTTCGAACGTAAAAATTACATGACAGTCCCACAAAACGTCCGCTCTTCACCACTTCCTAGTGCTTTAGGTGGGAAGAAGTGGCGCAACAAACTCCCCAGCAGCACAGCTAACTAACTATTATAATCATAGATTAAGATTATAATCAGAGGAGCTCGTGGCTAAGTATTACCTAACAGCCGGTCCGTGGATGGGTTATCTTTATATACCGAGACTCCTCCGTGCCTCGCAAAGCATTAGGCGACATTCATCGTTCATTGGTCAAACAAAAACAATTTACTTTGAAAAAAAAAGGCTCATCCTTCACTCATTGGTCAAACTCTAAAAAAGGGCGTTGCAAACTAGGATTTCAACGTACAACCGAAAAAGTTTTGAAAAGGTTGAGGCGCAACGGCTTTCGATAGTACCTAATAAGGTTGAAAAGTGATTCGCCGCAAATTTCCGCGGTTGTACCTACCTATGACATAAATATTCTCCGGGCCACAAATCCAGATTCCGGGCTAAAACTGACAAATTCTTCATGGAAATCCCAATAACACTTTGCCCGACTTGGGAATCGAACCGAGGACCTCATGCCCAGCAGACCAACGAGGCAGGTCACACTATGCTCGGACTTTTAATTAGCTGCAGTAAAATGACACTACTTAGGTATCCGTCATTTCCTCAGAAGAACGACTTCGTTCTTCTGAGGTCATTTCATTATAAAATGTTCCCATTTGATAGCGAAATGACAGTATAAATGACATTAAAAGTGTCAGTTTACTGCAGCTAGAGTCCGACCAATCAATCAATCAATTAATCAATCTGCCTAGCCCTTTCCCAACTATGTTGGGGTCGGCTTCCAGTCTAATCGGATGCAGCTGAATACCAGTATTTTACATGGAGCGACTGCCTATCTGACCTCCACAACCCAGTTACTAGGTAATACGATACCCCTTGGTAAGACTGGTTGTCAGACTTTCGGGCTTCTGACGACCCGTAACGACTGTCAAAGGAATGACAGCCGGGACCAACGGCTTAACGTGCTTTCCGAGGCACGGAGGAGTCTCGGTATGTAAAGAAGGTCACCCATCCACGGACCAACCCCAGCAAGCGTAGCTTAACCTGATGGATCGATCCGTGCGGCTGTTATTACTTAGCCACGAGCTCCTCAATTAAAAGTCCGAACATAGTTTCTTATTTAAAAGCCTACTTCACAAATTCAAACTATGTATTTGCATATTTTTGTTTAAAATCAGCCCCAGACTTCTTTGGAATTTTTATCAGCAAAAATAATATACTTAATTTCTAAATTAATTGCATCATTACGACGCTGTGAAATGCAAATGATGTCACCAAAACGAACTACTTATTTAAATCGAAAAACTTTGCATTATAATTGCAAATTATCTGCATAATCTAGATTACTCTAGCCTAGACTCACTTAAAACTAAAAGTAAACACGTACCCTGTTAATTTCTTAGTAGGTAATTTGGAATTACGAAACCATAGAAATTTTTAAACACAATTTTGACATTGACCGACACCGCTGTACCGCGCTTTAGATAGGTATACAATATGCGCGGCGAGAGGTGGGGGCAGTGCAGGCCGCTCATTCGTCAACACTCACAGCGGCCCGGCCCCCGCGGTACAGCGGTAGCGGTCAAACTATAGTTTATTTATTTATAATGAAATTAAAAAATAAATGAATGTTTTTTTTTTTTTTTTTTTAGTTTACCTACTTATATGGTTTATACCTAATATTTTAAATATTATCGTCTTGCATTTGAAGGGTATGTAATTAACTAATCAGAATTATCAATCATGAGTATCTATCGAATTAGTCGCGGGGTTTCTACTCCAGGAGAACGCATGAGTTCATATACTTAGTTGAATTTAGTTGCACTTTATGGTTGATGCGCCAAGGTAGCCCGCGAAATTCAAAATTTCTTACGTTTTTTGCAATTTGTAGGTCAGTGTGAGCTTGTATGTTGATTAAAATATGATTCGCGGCCGTAGCTAATACGGCTTTACAGAATTATAATCATTAGAATCAGCAATACAACTCCATAAGTTAGCATTTATCTCAAATCTAGCGATTATAATTCTGTAAAGCCATATTAGCTACGGCCGCGAATCATATTTTAATCAACATACAAGCTCACACTGACCAACAAATTGCAAAAAACGTAAGAAATTTTGAATTTCGCGGGCTACCCTGGCGTTTTCGCCTTAACACACTTGCGCTCGTGAATTGTACAAGAGTATATTATTGCTTCTGTTCTAAGCAACCACTTTAGAAAAATCTGTTCTCATGGTGTTGGTAAACAGGCCAGCAACCTGATATATTACCTATTGTAATCTAAATCAAGGTAAAAACGTTTGCTTTGATTTATGACGTGCGTCCTAGCATACCTACTTAATTTTAAGGACAACTTTCAGCAATGAAACTGAACGCGATCAGCACATCTAAACCGCGTTCAAGAGCTGTCAAGCTGTCAGTCACAGCTGTCAGTGTCAATATTCCACAACAATAATGACAGTGACAGCTCTTGTACGTGGTTAAGGGACTTAGCACACCACCGCCGCGAAACCATAGCAACGAAACCGCAGTAGTTCAATTTGATCGTGATTCAAGTAGCGGACCATTCATGCGGTTCCGCGGCGGGCAGATGTGCTGATTGCGTTCAGTTTCATTGGTGAAATTCGCCATAAATGTGTAGGTATTGAATTCGTGAAACCAGTTCAAAGTGATAATAAATTATATCAATAACTTCAACAAACCATCTCGTTCTAGTTTTGGTCAACTTTTGACTACCTACTATCTGAAAAGCTATGGATAGAAAAAGACTGCGTTTTTTGGTCTATTTTCATACTAAAATTAATTAAGTAGCTTATGAGAGATTGGTCTCTTTCACAAACTTCTGATAATTTCCGTTACTGGAATCATCGAAAAGAGCGGATAAGAGTGACACTGGCTGGTGACACTTGACAGTCACTTTAGCAGAGCGTTGCATCGACGGTTGCGTGGCGGCCATACGTTGTATCCTGTAGTCTGTGGTGGCGGCTGCATCTGATGGCAGTTGATATCAGGGGAGCCGAGACCGTACCACGTCCACGACAAACTACTATCCGGCACAAACCTGATGATATTGAAGCTGCTGAACCACTAATACGATGGACCAGACTACTTCAAGTACAGAAACACTACATCCTGGTTGTAGACGTAAGCGTCTAGGTTTACAATGGGAATATAAATCAGAATCACTATTGTTATTGTCAAACCTCCGTTGACAATGAGTTAGCATTCTCTTAACCTTCATAATAAAAGAACTTTATATTTAAATATTATAATTTTTAATTGCCTGATTGTTTACAGAAGTGACATCTAGGAAGAAAAGTATCAAGTATGGTCTTGCTGGTAAAAACATGCCAAAAATACATTTTTTTTTTTAAATATCAGACAATGTATACAGAATACAGGGGCCGCCCCGCACTGTGACGTGAAAAAAGATCATGGCTCCATCATGGTTCCAGTGTGAAAGAGAGACGGAGCTATATATGACCTGCACCATCCTTTTTCACAACGGAACCATGATGGATCCATGATCTTTTTTTACGTACGCCCCAGAACTGAGAAAACGTTATGGAATTAGTAAGTACCTACTGGGCATTTTCAGCAGTTTATTTTTCACCTAGATTATATTACTATAGGTACCTACTTAGCTACTTATTCTACGTGTTTTTGCATGTCTTCTTCCTACCTTACTAAACTCATCCCAAGTTCCAAGCTTTGAAATTGACATTAGGAAACGTAATTTCCTATCATTTTCCTCATACATGACGTAAATTTTCATACAAAACGCGATAACCTTGCTAGAGTGAGAAGTCAATCAAGCGTCAATAATGTGACATAGGAATTCTTGGAACTTGCTCCGATAGGCTGTGGCTACGTAACTTGACAGGTTGTCCCGTTTACATAAAGTACCTATGCAACTATAACTGCCGTTCTCAAGACAGCTCCGATGGAATGTCAGCAGACTGTATCTCTTGAGTAGGTACCTACCTAATCGTGTGAGTTTTCTAAGCTGAGATATTATTTTTATACGCATAGGTAGGTACATTTTTTTTTGGAACGAAGTAGGGGTAAACTGGTACAAATCGTCAAGTAACGTTTTTCGTTACGTGACGATTTGTACCAGTTTATTCGCGAAATTCGCGTTATGCCCGAAAAAGTCAGTTTCGAGGTCTTTCAAGTGTCAAAAGTTTTTGTTTTTAAATACAGAGCCATCTAGTGTAAGTTTTTAGCTTCTAAAAACTTTTTAACATGGCTCTGTACCTAATAATACGCAATATAAGTACAGCAAAAGGAACTTCAACGACACCTTCAAACTATTTTTCTCTATAGGTAATAAGTACTTAATTGTGTTTCATTTTCTTACGCGCCATGTACGCGCCAGTCAGTTTCCTGTGCTAGGCTATATGCTATATCTTCTATATCTATATTATTATAAATTAGATTCCCTTTTCGTGTCCGTCTTTGTAGCCGCCAAAATCTTGTGTGAAATGGTTATAAGGCTGTATAGTTTGACGCGCGAGAGAGTCTTCGAGACTCTCACGCGCACCTGAATTTAAACGCGCTTAGTTTAAATGTAGATTTATGAAAGAAGCTGTACAATTACTTAATAGTATATTATGCAATTAGTGAATAAAGGACGGATTTAAAGCGAGGGTCATAGATGAATCACGAGCTAGTGAAGGATTCTAACGATTGAATCACGACCGTAGGGAGTGATTCACGACGATTGAATCACGAGCGTAGCGAGTGATTCAAATGTTAGAATCCTGAGCGACGCGAGTGATTCATGGCCCTCGATATAAATCCGTTTTATTCAAGAGTTGCATACTATACTTTATACCATGACTACGAGAAAAAGAAAGATTTAAGTGAAAATAGACATAAAAAGGAAAGTTAAATTGGCTTTGATGTAAACCAGCCGTGATTTTTTGGGTAGCAAGTTTTCCATTATATCGGCCGCCCTCTCTTTCATAAACTCAGGTGTTAACACATCTTCATCACTAGAATGAATTTTTAATCGATTAGAACAACACTAAACAAACACAAAATTAAAGATTAAAGTAACACTAAACTTTGTGTTCGTACAACTTACAGTATTCAAAATAGCGCCAGTTTACTAAGGACAGCAAAGAACACAAAACAGTTTTTATTCTAATGCTAAACTCCTTGTCGAAAATGTCGACCAATCAAATTGAATTTAGAACACATCAATATAGGTCGAATACACAGATTACACTTACACTAGATACGGCAAGCCACGACCAAGCGTGCCCTGCATGTTCGACTGTTCGTACTAAAAAAAGTCTGTTAGCTCAGTGACGCTTAGCGATTGAAACAATTCTGTTTACTCTGAGCACATCACTAAATGGCTGGGGTGAAGTAATCGTAGGTATAAAAAAGATGACACGTTCGGTTTTCATACTATCTAATAACATGCCGTATCTAGCCTAGGTACTCTAAATCTGTGGTCGAATGCATTGGTGTGTTCCATTTTCAAACATCAAAACAGTGAGTAAAAGTGCTTTTTATTCACTGTTTTCAGTGAATAAAATAAGCTTTTTAGAGGGGGAATGGTATAAATACATTTTTAGCTTAGCAAGTTCTTACCTTCGATTTAAAGCAAATTTAAATCGAATAAAACAGAAAATAGACCCTATAGACGGTGCTATTTTGGATTCTTTTTCTATCGAAAAAAAATACTTAAGCATGTTTTGGTTTTAGAACAGCGGTAGACAATACTTAATGCAGTCGAATAACACATAGGTAATAAGGAAAATCCAAATGATGTACCTATCCCGTTAATGCGGTTTTCACGATTTTCTCCATCATTTAGAGAATTTATTCCGAAAGGTTTATGAGTAGGATATAGTAAGATCAACCTTACAAAACATCGAGATTATTCTCATTATTTTATTTATTTATTCTTCGGAAAGCTTACAGTATAATATCTTTTCACACCACCTGCTCGAAAATGTCAAATTATATGTCAAGCAACCTTAACCTAAAGTGAGTCATTAGTGGCCGGGGGCACAGCCGGTCAATAATGTTGTACTGGATTTCATTATGACCCGCTGGTCAATAATGTGATTTGAATTTGGAATCTCACATGCTCAGCTAAATTGGCAGTATAGTACTAACAAACACCTTTTGGTGCCAGAAAGAGGAAAGCTATTCTCGAAACCCTTACTACGCGTGGATGATATTCTCGATTTCCTACAAAATCATAACGACTGCTTCTTCATATCGTTGCCATGTTTTCGAAGACATAATATTGTAAGAATAATTAGATAACTACGAACCATTTTTCATTTTTTTTTATTTATTTTTTTTAATTTTGGAACGAAGTTCCTTATCGCGCGTTGTGAAAGGGGGCACAGGCGACACTTTTTGCTATAGGTGGGTGTAAGCCATGCGGCGTGCGCATGTTTCTCTGTCTGTCTCTCTCTCTCTCTCTTATAGAAAGCAAGCCAGATATTTTCATTTCTATTTCGCATTGAACAGTGTGGTGTCGCGATGATGATGATGATGATGATGATGATGATGATGGTGATGATGATGATGATGGTGATGATGATGATGGTGATGATGATGATGGTGATGATAATGATGATGATGATGGTGATGATGATGATGATGATGATGATGATGGTGATGATGATGGTGATGATGATGATGATGATAAGTATAAAAATAAAATTTTGTTACAATTCCTTCACTAATTAATCGAAAGGAACATGGTGATGATGATGGTGATGATGATGATGATGATGATGATGATGATGATGATGATGATGATGATGATGATGATGATGATGATGATGATGATGATGATAATGATGATGATGATGATGATGATGATGATGATGATGATGATGATGATGATGATGATGATGATGATGATAAGTATAAAAATAAAATTTTGTTACAATTCCTTCACTAATTAATCGAAAGGAACTTCGTTCCATCCGGGTGTCCCTTGACACCTCTCAAGTTTTTTTTTTTTTAAATTACACATCAACATCTTTAAACGTACCAAATAAAAACTTAACTTTATCTTTGCACAACTGGACTAATGTCTCAAATGTTACCATTAACTTCAATAAATATGTAAGTGCATATAACTAACTAGTTCTAAATATGTTATTCTTACTGTTTGTTTATTTAATAAATACTTTGTTTTTCGTACTATGGCTATTATTTTCTCACAGTAGGTGTAAAAAGTAGAGTATCCTCCTCTGGCCTAAAGGTGTCTTTGCCTTGGGCTAGCTTGAATCCCTCGCTGCATTCAGGATTCTTGTATTAACTCCCTCGCTTCGCTCGTGAGTTAAACTCTTAACTACCTCGCTGCGCTCGGGAGTTAAATCCCGAATCCTTCATTGCGCTCGAGATTCAATATGACGCCCGTGACATAAGACACAACTTTAGCCCCTCGGTGCATAATCTACTATTTCACACCACCTGCTCGAAAATGTCAAATTATATGTCAAGCAACCTTAACCTAAAGTGAGTCATTAGTGGCCGGGGGCGCAGCCGGTCAATAATGTTGTACTGGATTTCATTATGACCCGCTGGTCAATAATGTGATTTGAATTTGGAATCTCACATGCTCAGCTAAATTGGCAGTATAGTACTAACAAACACCTTTTGGTGCCAGAAAGAGAAAAAGCTATTCTCGAAACCCTTACTACGCGTGGATGATATTCTCGATTTCCTACAAAATCATAACGACTGCTTCTTCATATCGTTGCCATGTTTTCGAAGACATAATATTGTAAGAATAATTAGATAACTACGAACCATTTTTGATTTTTTTTTAATTTATTTTTTTTAATTTTGGAACGAAGTTCCTTATCGCGCGTTGTGAAAGGGGGCTAGACGGAAAAAAGTCTCACGAAAAGTTGTCACGACACTTTTTGCTATAGGTAGCTATTGTAAGCCGTGCGGCGTGCGCATGTTTCTCTGTCTGTCTCTCTCTCTCTCTTATAGAAAGCAAGTCAGATATTTTCATTTCTATTTCGCATTGAACAGTGTGGTGTCGAGATGATGATGATGATGATGATGATGATGATGATGATGGTGATGATGATGGTGATGATGATGATGGCGATGATGATGATGGTGATGATGATGATAATGATGATGATGATGGTGATGATGGTGATGATGATGGTGATGATGATGGTGATGATGATGATGATGATGATGATGATGATGATGATGATGATGATGATGATGATGATGATGATGATGATGATGATGATGATGATGATAAGTATAAAAATAAAATTTTGTTACAATTCCTTCACTAATTAATCGAAAGGAACTTCGTTCCATCCGGGTGTCCCTTGACACCTCTCAAGTTTTTTTTTTTTTAAATTACACATCAACATCTATAAACGTACCAAATAAAAACTTAACTTTATCTTTGCACAACTGGACTAATGTCTCAAATGTTACCATTAACTTCAATTAATATGTAAGTGCATATAACTAACTAGTTCTAAATATGTTATTCTTACTATTTGTTTATTTAATAAATACTTTGTTTTTCGTACTATGGCTATTATTTTCTCACAGTAGGTGTAAAAAGTAGAGTATCCTCCTCTGGGCTAAAGGTGTCTTTGCCTTGGGCTAGCTTGAATCCCTCGCTGCATTCAGGATTCTTGTATTAACTCCCTCGCTTCGCTCGTGAGTTAAACTCTCAACTCCCTCGCTGCGCTCGGGAGTTAAATCCCGAATCCTTCATTGCGCTCGAGATTCAATATGACGCCCGTGACATAAGACACAACTTTAGCCCCTCGGTGCATAATCTACTATTTTGGTAAGTATTTGTTTTCTTTTTCAATTTTTGTTTGTATAATAACCAGTCTTCAGTACTTTAATTAAATATGCGTGGGCGCAAGCATGAGCATAACACGTGGGTGACGTGGACCCTTCGAGTGAATGTAATCGAAAGGCACTTCCGGGTTGGTGTTATACATAGAGAGTTCGAGATTCTTTTTCTCTTTGATCGGCTCGAACTTTTCATGAACTAATGAAATAATAATAAAATTATTTTAAATCTTGTAATAATGTTTGGTGACATAATATGTAGATATACCTTTTACTATAAACCTTTTCGTATTGTATGTTAGGGGCCTACCATGTTTCTGAAAAATAAAATGTCTCACTAAAATACACATTGACATAGGTACTTTGACTCAAAACAAAGGTGTTATAATTTTGTTACTTACCGATAGAGGGACTCACTGGTACGTTATCAATAAATATGGAAGATATAAAGAAACTTATTTTAGACATGAAAACACCTAGTCATATCATGCAATGCTTGGTCAAAATACAGGGTGGTTAAAAAGTAGTGGATCAAACGAAATAGGGAGATAAAGGAGGTAATTTCCATCAAAAAATCTTACAGCATGGCCATAATTCAATTGCCCTAAAAATTAATTGCTCTTGGTAAACTTGGTACCTATTGGTGGTTAGAATATATAATGTAGATGAGTTGGGCCCAGAAGGTGGCACGCCACACGGCATCATTGAGCTTTTACGTTCTCAGAAGTGCAGGTGGACACTGGGCATGGGACATGGTTTGGTCAGGAGTCTCAGGAGCACCGCATTCGCAATAGCCAATCAACCGAATCAATCGATTGGGTCAATCGTGCTGCAGCCACTTACTTGGTGCGATTATAATGTACCTATGTCGTCAAGATAAACTATTTAATCCAGCACCCTAATTGCGTAACACATTATCAATCGGAGTTGATTTCATTTTGACAGTTCAACAACATTCATTGCGTTATTTACGTTGTCGAGCAGACAAATTTTTTGAACATATGAAGCAATGGATTAGCAATTTGTTTCAAAATGAAACCAACTGCGATCGATAATGTGTTACGCAATTAGGGTACAGTTTTGTCAGTATTGCCAGAAACTGGACGGCACATTTACATTTGTTGTAACAGGTGGCTGCCAATTCGGTTATTTTTTTCGAAAACAGTTAGTTTGGAACACATTACTTAGGTATTTAATTAAATTCGGTTTACATTTACGGCCGCTCGGTAGATAAACACACGGCGTAAGGGTGCTTTTCCACCAGAGATGTGCTATGCAACTATATGCTACGAGAATGTAAAAGCTAAGCTACGGCTAACTATGTGACCGTTTCCACTGATGCTAAGATGTGCTATGAAAATGCGCCGCCGCGAGGTAGTACCTACTGTGCGAGGAAGATGCGCAGCTCGAGTTATGCGATGTATCGAGTGAGGTAGTACACTGCTCTGCACATACTACCACATCCATAGCTCACATCCACAGCACGCATACTTCCCTAGAAAAAACGCAGCTTAGTTGAATCAGTTTCCACCAGTGCTATGCTATGTGGGCCAATGAATATGATTGGTGTCTTAGAGTAATTCTATGATTGGTGTATATCAAACGCATTCATAGCAATGTTGCATAGCACATCTCTGGTGGTAAAACGCCCTTACTGCCGCGCTCTCGAATTGTTGCGTACTGGTATTACTGGTATATAGGTACTGTGATTTCGAAGCGCGTCGTTTCGGCCGTTTGCTATGAAGATGGAAATACTGTTTACTTTATACTGTGCCCATAGGCGTCACAACAATAAAACTTCTATTGTGTCTCGTTCAATGTCCTTGAATGGGTTATATAAGTATCTACCCACAAATGCCCACAATAGAAGCATTAAGGCTCTTACAGACAGAGGCGATATCGCGTCCGTGACGCGATATTGCGATATTATATCCGTAGAAAAATATCGCGTCGCGACGCGATATCGCCTCTGTCTGTAAGAGCCTTTATGTGGTCGTTATGGTCATATATCGCTGAAAAATGTTGCTTATGTACACCTTTTAAAAAAGCAAATTATGTATCCTCATAAACCAAACCGAGCGAATCCTTGATTATGTGGAAATATGTATTAATATGTTTAAGGCGACGATAAGAGACTTTAAATTATTTTAAACTGAAGATCATAAATAAAGTACCTAGTGTTAATGATTTGGAAAAGTTATGTTAAATTAAAGCATTGACTTAATATGTGAGTATTTTAGATTATGTTTTTAATACATACCTACCTACTGTAATTAATTTGTAAAGATATGCCTAACGCGGATAAAAAACTGAGAATCACGCAAAAACTATCAAGCGTATTTTTATGAAACATTCACCATTTTAAAGATACCTAACCATTTAATAATTTATCATTTAATATACGTGTTTTAATATAATACCTTTTGTTTTATGTGTAATAAAGTTAATAACGCGTCTAATTTGGGACAGCGCTCCTTGACGGGCGAGTCCTATTACTGGGTCGACGTACGACGCGTTGCGTGAGCTCAGCACAGAATATGCAAGCTAACCACTCAAGGCCGCTGGCATTTACCCGAGTCTTAACTGTAAACTAGGTACTGCCCTCTAGACACTAATGCTAAGAATTAGGCCTCCCACTTCCAATTACCGTTTAAACTTAACTTAAAGGAACAACAGCACATCAGGTTAGAACAAACTGTCAAATTTCTGCAAATGATTGACGGTTAAGTTTGTGGTAACTTGACCTGCTGCTGTGTGTACACACACACGGCTACAGATCAAGCTATACGTTTCCAGTATAAGCTGATCTCGCATTATATAGAATTTTCTTACAATGGGAGGTCAGTGTAAACTGGAAATGTATAGCTTGATGTGTAGCCGGGTGTACCTAGGTATATGATTTAGAACCTCGTCTTTTGCACAGTAGATCACTATCAAAGAAGTTTAAGTAGTAACCTTCTCAATTCCGACTGTCTTAAAATTTTAATAAAACAAGAAATTATCAGCAACACAAATGATAAAAACAAAAAATCTAATCAAACGAATGAGGATTGTGACAATTGTTTTATCTGTATTTTATCTTTGGTAAGTATAAGTCTACGTTTACTGTTTATGACTAAGTAAACGCGAATTGGAGTAAATGCAAATGTTATGAAATCTTCAGTAATACAAGTGATGCATATCAAGAATAGATATAGATATAACAAACATAGAAATGCAAAAGCAGTGTACGACAGCGCGGCAGATCAAAAGGAGACGACTGACGGGGCGAACTCGACTATTTTCTAGAGATAGGCCTTATAGGGCTCAAATCATACCTAGATCTAAGAAAGAAGTAATTTCTATGGCTCAAACTCAGTGTTTATTTCAATTAAGAGGATAATCGAACGTGGATTAGCTCGGTGAGATTTATGACAGCTATAGGTATTTAAATCAAATTATAACTTAGTAAGTTCTTAAAACATTTCAATACCTTCGATTTCGAAGCAAATTCTACTGCACAATAAGGAACTGTTTACGTATACAATCGTATAAAACAGCAAATTATATTTTGGAAAAAAAAAACAAATACTTAATCACAATTCGGTTTTAGTAGTACTTACAGCAGTAGACAATATAGGCAAAGGAAAATCCAAATGATTAACCTTAAATATTTGGTTTTATAGGAATTTTAAAACACATTTATCGATGTTTTTAACACATTTAGCCTTTCAAACATGTCATCATCTGCCTAGCTTTATCCCAACCACGGTGGGGTCAGCTTCCAGTCAAACCGTATGCAGCTGAATACCAGTATTTTACATGGAGGACTGCCTATCTAAACCTCCACAATCCAGTAACTGAGTAATACGATACCCCCTGGGAAAGACTGGTTGTCAGACTTTCGGGCTTCTGACGACCCGTAACGACTGTCAAAAATGACAGCCGGCCCCCAAAGGCTTAACGTACTTTCCGAGGCACAGAGAGGTTTTGGTATGTAAAAATGGTCGCGGTAAGCCTGATCAATCGATCCGGGCGGCTGCTATTAGGTACTTAACTACAATCCATCTGATCAGCCTTTCAGAAACTGGTGTTAATTATCAAGTCACTGAAGTCTCCATAAATGTTGCATTTAAAATAAACAAGTGCTCGCATAGTGATAACATAATTATAGCCATTCGTAGACTCATAGGTATGTGTCCATCTTACATTTTATTTGCTCAGCACGAATCCTGATAAACTTGTTTCTGGTTTGACGCGGTTTTTTGACGTTTTTACAGGGAATTCCTTGGTTTTTATCGATTTCTGCTTAGATCTACAGAAACTGGATGGTAGTTATAACTTGTTTTTGTTGCCTTCTTTTAACATAGCGAAATTTTCAAATCATTAAGTTTAATAACGAGTTTTTTATCCTCCAAAAAATCCTTTATATTTTGAGAAATAGATAATGTATTGGCGATATCTTCATTGCCATGATGGCAAACCCATCGTTTCCCATGGGTATCTTTGAGGCTATTGAACGATTAGGCTTGGGTAATATCGGCAAATTGGCATCGTCCAAAAAAAAATTGCAAATCTTTATGATTCCTGTAAGTTTGTCAAAAAAACAGAGCACAGCTCCTTGCGGCACTCCTGTGTTTAAACGTACTTTAATTCATTTTGTGAATGATTCCAAGTACTTTGAGGCTGTTAAACGATTAGGCTTTGGTAATCTTGGTAATTTGGCATCGTCCAAATATTGCAAATATTTATGATTCCAGTAAGTTTGTCAAAAAACACAGAGCCCAATACAGCTCCATGCGGCACTCCTGTGTTTAAACGTTCTTCAATTCTTTGTGGGAATGATTCTAAGTATTTTAATACTTGAAATCATTCACACAAAGAATTGAACCTCCATTAAGACACTAGAGAAAAAGAACACAAAAAAAATACTAGGAAATCTCGTCGAGTTTCAATTTTTGCCGTCGCTAATCTGTTTTTGCTTTCCGTGTTTTAATGCCATTACAAAAGACTGGCATAATTTGTTTCACTTTTGGAAAAATTAAAAGTAAACTCAAAAGTGAATAGCTTTGCTCAATAAGTGTGAATAAACAACATGATAATAATACAAAATGTTGTCAAGAACAATGCCGAATGCGGAAAGTGGAACAGCGATGATGACTTTCCAGATTTGATCAAAATGAGTTTGAATATAGACGTACACACGTTGTAGAATTGGTTGATGTTGATAAGTATCTGTATCAACAAAAGGTTTACCTAATCTGTTATACAATTTACGCCGCTCCTATACTGATATCAAGTCAGTAGTATTTTTAACACTTTATACGCTCATTGGTTTTTCTTGTGGACTATCCTATGGACTATCCGCGATTGTTGTTTTGTCAAAATTGAAGGTTCAAGGACCTTCTTTTTTTGAATAAATTTGTTCGCTTACCTGATTCGTCAGCACATCTATAACAACATAGGCGAGATACACGACCTCCTCCTCGTCGGAGCCCAGCGCTGCGCCGCCGAGGCCCGCAGTGCGCACGTGCAGAGCGCACACCCAGCCCCCGCTGATCATCGCGCCATGCACTGCCACACCACCTCACAATAACAACCTCCTCAAACAACACAACCAACAACACTCCCGGTTCAACAACGCATCAACAGCAGTCCAAGTCACACACACTTTCTAACGGGACAAGTGGGCGAACCACCGAAAATTCACGTATACTCTGCTGTATGTTCGTTCACTTTTTAGAAACCTGACGGTTACTCAACATGAAACAAGAACTAGCGTGCGGCGCGGACGGCGTTTTACCGCTAGCCGTCTACGTAAGCTGTTTCCGCTGTAGGTGAAAATCTAGAATTAACTCACATCACATAGCCACACCAAATCAAAAGAGTCCAGTCGCTAACTCTATGGAAAGAACAAGCTTTTGAACGGTGTCGATGAACGTTCCTAATTTGAATACCGTGTTCGATCACAGATTTTAAAGTTTTCACTTCGCGCGCTTTAATAACACTAAAGTATCTATATTACGCGTCACTGTATAACTTTAACTTTGATATTATTGTGGAATATATTTTATATAAAAATGTAAAGACAGCTCGGGACGAGCGTGTCTGTCGGATCGTTGGATCGACTGCCGCTCGCTCGCTCGCTTGCTTGCCCCCCTGTTGACACTGCGCAGGTAGCGCCAGGTGAGCGACGCGACGTTGCCAAACCGACCATTATCAATGATGATGAGATAGCTGCTGCTTCTACCACGTCATTTCGAAATTCACGCACCGTTGCCAACGTAATAAAATGCTGTTTATACTCGAAACATTTTCGAAAAGTTGCATTTTAGAGCGTCGATGGAATGTGCCGTGTAGCAAGTATCGAGATTATGCGGTCGCCATTGAATGAGAACGCAGTACTATCAACGATTTTTGTGCAGCACCCCCATAAGGTCGCTTTTCGCCTGCACGACCAGGGGCAGGCGGGTCCTGATTGATGATGATGATTGATGGCATTGTTTTCGTCAACCAATAGTGCTTCGGCGCATATTACAAAAGAAAGGGTTGTTCTACCCAAGTTAACAAAAAAAAGAAAGGGTCGTTCGAAGGCTCATTGTTTACAGATTTTTTTTGTTAACTTGGGTAAAGTTAACAAAAAAATCTGTAAACAATGAGCTAGTAAAAATGTTATTTTTGCCTGCCGTAGCTTTCAAAACAGAACTTTATTTGATTGCTTTGAATGAAATAAGTAGGTATTTTATGAGCCTTGTTTGGTAATTTGAATAACCTGATTGATTTTAAGTATCCTAAACATTTTGAGATGACATTAATAGTCATGTTGTATTGTTGTGTTGTAAGGGCCGTGACTGAAATGCTTGGAACCATAAGGTAGGAAATAAAAAGTTTTAGACTTGTGCTGAAACTATACTAAAGTAAGTTTAGAAATTACGGAGAAGAAAAACCTTTTTGTATTTTCATAATATTTAAATATGAATATAGGTAAGTTTATTTTGTAGATAACTATAGTTATCTACAAAATAAACTATCGCAGAATGTTACATCGATATGTTACCGCTAATGTGCGTAAATCAGTTAGGGCCATAAGATCAATTGTAGTTTAAACCTCGAAAGAGAGTTTAATCACTGGGCATCGATTATTGCGTAAGATCAAGCAGGTAGTTGATCGATTATTGGCAGTTTAAACCATCGATTCGTTTAAACTAAGCCAAAGGGACAGTTAAACTCCTTTGGTTGGATTAAACTGACCGTGTGCGTACCAGATGGCATAAATAGACGCGACGACCTTTCAAAAAAATTGCTACAAACAAAACATTTCTACCTGACTGCTTTAAATTCTACGTAGTATCTATTCATTGAAGCTTTGTTTTTGGTTACATGACAGTGACTCGGATTCAGATATCGAAATAATACACAAGTTGAACGATCTAAATACATAGTTATTATAGTAGACCGTATGTCGTTAGATCAAGATACAATCATTGGAATCAATGGAATGACATAGAATTCATACGTTGTTTTCGTGTTTCCGGTTTCAGCAAGAGCTATTTCAAGCGAAATCGGAAGCGAATTTCATCCGGATAAGGTAAACTTTATTTAAATTAAGTAAGTACTCCTAATAAGTATCTAAAGAGTTTTTTCGAGAGATACGACCTACTCAACTGGGTCTTTTTGTTGCCATTATTTTAGTGAATGGATGAACTAACTTCGAATAAACTAGAGAATGTTGCCATGTGTAAAAGACTAATCGAAGTTTAACTAATCTGTTCATATTTTCCATTGGATCATATCACCATCGATTATATTGTATCGTAGATTCCGATATCCATACTTTAAACTGCTTTTGATCTTACGGCCCTTAGAGTGCAGATTAACTTGTTAATCTCTTGTTAATCGGGTTGATTCCGTTAAAGTGGAAAACAATGTTTAATTTCTTATCCTATTAACTAGATAATCTGCAGACTTCCTAGGTAATCTGCAGACTAACGGCCAAGAATACTGTTAAGTTAATAAAACAGGTTCTTTGCTTGAATAAAACATTCGAATTCACGATAATTATTTAATTTTAATTTCTGTCGACGGCGATGCGGACGAATTTTTTAATATCCTATGATTATTTCCCCTCCTTTTTTATATTTTTTTTAAGACTTAGACCTTAAATTATGTAACTGAAATAAATATCAACTTTCAAATAGATGTCCTTCTGCTAGGACAACACCATTTTAATTTATGTAACTGAAATAAATATCTTAAATTATGTAACTGAAATAAATATCAACTTTCAAATAGATGTCCTTCTGCTCGGACAACACCATTTTAATTTCTAATAATAATCTAAAGTTTGGTGACATTTAACACATAAATAAAAGTAATAAAACAAATCAATACAATAGTGTGTAGGTAGGTAATTAAAATTTTACTCGTATGTTACTCCACTGAATTAACCGATCAAATTAGACAATTTAACTAAAGGAACTTTACTTCAATAAAATAAAGTCTGTCTGTATGTCTGTCTGTCTGTCTGTCACAGCTGGATATCTCAAGAACTACTAATGCCATCAACTTGAAATTTGGAACAGGTTTAGATGACGTTTACCAAACTATTTTGAAAACAAGAAAGAAATAAAAAAAATATTCTTTTGTTTGCAACAGGGTCATAAAAATTCAAAGTGATGCTAGGGCGTGTAGGGTATCTTATAATGAAAGAATGCTGTTTGCACATTCTCAAACATTTTTTTATTTTATTTTAGGCCGCATAGTTTTCGACTTTTGATGAAAAATTTAAAAATAAAAACCGTTTTTTTTGTTTTTTTAGTATCAACAAATACTAAAAACGGCGATTCACAAGGTATTTTGTTTAAATATGGGCGAATTTCTGCAACTGCAAAAAATACCCTTGTAATTCACAGTATCGTTATGAAATACATGGTTATCTTTGCGATAGTTAAACATAATATGGTACGGAACCCTTTGTGTGCGAGTCCGTCTCGCACTTGACCGGTTTTTTTTTATATATATTTTTAAGACTTAGATTTTAAATTATGTAAATTAAATAAATACTGTTGAAACTTTATTACGATTTGTGTTTTCCTATCATAAATGTTTAAATACCAATTTCTAAGAAACTTATGGGGCCGATGCACATCTGGCGAGGCGCAGCACAGCGTGGTTTGTCAATGCCAAACCAAAATCAACATTGCTCGCCTTAAAATAAGGTTGAAAATAAATAACCTGAGACGCGCACCTTTTTCCGCTTAGATACAATCTCATCATTATTTAAAAAAAAAACAATTCAAATTTCGTTTGATGATAATTTCTACCAAACGCAGTGGCATCTATGCCACGGTACGGGTCTACGGTATGGAACTGGAACATGTGTAACAATAATAATCTAATCAAACTATAAGTAATACTGTTTATGTAATAAATATTAAATTAAAACCCATAAATTAAAAAAAAAAAAAAATTCTAACAAAATAAATTCAGTAAAAGAAATCACTCTATCTAGACAACCGAGCTGCGGTGCGGGCCACCTGCGGTGCACCATAGTGCCCACAATCCATTGTCCACCGAAAATGTTTTTTTTTGTTTGCACACATGTTCAAGGATTCAAGTTCATTCACTCATTGACCTAGTGGTCCAATTCTACAGTGTTTAAATTTACTCAAAATGAAAACTCTCCTTATTGACCTAATTACTGCACCATCATCAAACGGAATATTATACCCACATTACCATCGTACTAGAAGAGCTCGTGGCTAAGTAATAACAGCCGTACGGGTCAATCCATCGGGTTAAGCTACGATTGCCGAGGTTGGTCCGCGTATGGGTGACCATCTTTACATACCGAGACTCCTCCGTGCATCGGAAAGCACGTTAAGCCGTTGGTACCGGCTGTCATCTGTGGATCTTTGACAGTCGTTAAGGGTCGTCAGTAGCCCGAAAGTCTGACAATCAGTCTTACCAAGGGGTATCGTATTACCCAGTAATTGGATTGTGGAGGTCAGATAGATAGTTAGATCTGTTCAGCTTATAATTAAATCAACATTCTCGTCTGCAAAATGCGCTGATTAGTTTTTTCTAATTATCTTTCATTTTCTTCATTCGGATCATCAAAATGATCTGTTTTTATATCTTAATAAACGGTTCGTTTCATATTAACAATGCATCGGATTTATGTAATAATTAGACTATTTTAATGCTAAGAGTTCATGAAAGCAAATACTATAAAAAAATGCACCTAAATTACCTTTCTCTAACAACAATAATAATCTCAAAATACCTACTTACAAAACTCTTTTTCTTAGCTTTTTTGAAATTATTTTTATTTTGAGATTTAAGTGCAATTTTTGTTTAGTATTAGCTTTATTGAACTCTTGTCATTTGTCATTAAAATAATTAAATTATTACCAAGGCACGATGCAATGTTATTATGAAATAGACCGTTCAAAAAACAGAGCATTTTGAGAAGATTGTGATCTCCGAATTAAGAAAATTAAAGAATAGAAAATACTAATCAGGTCATTTTGAATAATAGAATATTGAGCTAATTATGCTCTGAACAGGTTTCGTAAAAGAATTCTTTATTGCCATAAAGTAAGCATATAAACATAACTCGAAATGTTGTTGGCGCGAGAGAGCTGTATTTAACGCTTGATTTACCTGACATAATCGACCTAGATGAATTTAAAAAAAATAACTAGCTATTACGTATATTATAATTATTTATGTGCCATAATAATATTTCATGTAATTTAATTACTTTTGTCTATAAAAATCTTTCTAAGTTAGATTTCCTGCCGATTCGTCTAAATTCCGAAATCAGACCAATGCGGAGGAAATCTAAGAACTTAGAGATGAGTATTGATGATCTTTATGGTTAAAATTAAGTAAATACATAGTTCTTGCTGCCGCGAATCATATTTTGATTAAGATAGAACCTTACACTGCACTGCAAATTGCAAAAAACGCAAGAACATTTGAATTTCGCGTTCTACCACAGCGCAATCATCTTAAGTTGATTTTTGTGTTACCATTCGCTATTAAATCATCCTAAATACATTTTGCCTGTTCGCTCATTGTGTTTTATTGGCTTCAAACCCTTGAAGCGGTGCGGAAGGTTCGTCAGCCCCATGGTTTTTTATTTAACAAAAGACACATGCAAAAGCATAAGATTATTAGAAAGAATGAGTGGCGCAGTTGAGAATGACCAAACCACTTTCATACAAATCAGGCTAAGGTCGGACCGTAAAAGACCATTGTTTTGGTTTCACATAACGAAAATATTATCGTTTCTGAACCATCTCGTCTCTGAAAATTTGAGTGGTCATTAAAACAAACGCCGAAAGGAGCTCGTGGCTGAGTAATAACAGCTGCACGGGTCGATCCATCAGGTTAAGCTACGCTTGCCGGGGTTGGTCCGTGGATGGGTGACCATATTTACATACCGAGACTCAACCGTGCCTCGGAAAACACGTTAAGCCGTTGGTCTTTTTTTAGGGTTCCGTACCAAAATGGTAAAAAGGAACCCTTATAACTCAGTCTGTCTGTCTGTCACTGCTGGATATCTCAAGAACTACTAATGCTATCAACTTGAAATTTGGAACAGTTTTAGATGACATTTATTGGTTAAACGTCATCTAAAACTGTTCCAAATTTCGCAAATAAGAAATATTTTTTTTTTTTTTTTTTGCAACAGGGACTACTAGGGCATGTGGGGTATCATATGAAAGAGCGCTGTTTGCACATTTTCAAACGTTTTTTAAATTTTATTTAAAAAAAAATACCGTCCCCCACCCCCGTTATCTCCGAAGTTTGCATAGAAATCTGAAATTATTTTATGTGATAGAAGTTTATGTAAAGATTACAGGAAAAATAAAACGATCTCTAAATAGCACACTTTTTCAGAAATCATCAACAAAAATTAAATATAAATGAGTACGGAGTCCTTGGTGTGCGAGTCCGACTCGCTCTTGACCGGTTTTTTATACCTCTACCTAATTTTTTTTGTTGCTGAGCAGCCCAGCTCTGTTTTTTTTTTACTGAAAAAAGGGTGCAAAAAATCTTTAGAAGTGCAAGTTGCAACTGAATACCAATACTAATTAAGGGGATGCGCTGTGGTAGCACGCGAAATTAATTTTTTTTGGGTTTTTTGCAATTTACAGGTATCGGGTTGTATCTTGATCAAAATATGATACGCGGAAATAAAACATATGTATTTACATAATTTTAACCATAAAAATCATCAACTCTTCTCTCTATCAAAATTATCTATTAAAATTATGTAAATACATTATGTTTTATTTCAGCTTATCAAATTTTGATCAAGATACAATCTGACACGGACCTGCAAATTGCATAAAACGCAAGAAAATTTGAATTTCATGGGCTACACAGCGCATCCTCCTTAACTTTTAGTAAAAAAAAGCCCATTGTTCATTTTAGGGTCATTCTTAGGCGATATTCTTCGCTCATTGGTCGAACAAAAACAATTAACTTTACAACAATATCCACATCCTTCATTCATTGGTCAAACTGAATAAGGGTGTTGCAATCTACTATTTCTACGTTCAAACGAAAAAGTTTTGAAAGTGATAATGCACAGCGCCAGCCCATAGTACCTTATTATTTTTTTGAAAATTTTTCTAGACAGTTTGCCGTGTGAGTTTGGCAGGATACATTGCGTGCACAGCACGACGACCTCGTTACCGTAATGCTAGAGAAAGTGTAAATAGTAGTTGTGTTAAGCGATCGTGTTATTATAGTTTACACAAATAAGGTGTACAACGGCAAGGTCGAGGATTAGGCAATTAATAAAATTAATGTTTTGTTCGTATTGCTTGTTTTTCGTTTTGATTAAAATTGCTCGTTATTTATATTTTTGCTCAATTTAATTATTCTAATCATAAGATTCATAATGTCACTTGGCTAAAAGTATAAGATTTTTTTAATTGAAATCATTTCGATTCAAAAAATCACAGGTAGGTTAATCGATTCATGATATCGATCATTTTATTTCTGGAATCCAATATGGCGGATGTTAATTAAATAGACGTTTAATATGCCTAACGATTGGATGTCACTGCAGGTCAATCGGTAGTTGACTCATTAAAATGCGTTTAGCTTAGTTTTAAATAAATTGTTTTTGATCGGTTCCAATTATATTATTTTGTAAGTATCTATTATTGAAGTTAAAAGTGTTGACTATTGACCTATAGCTAGCTATGTAGCTACACAAAATATTGGCAAAGGAACTAGGGTGCAGTGAGCCTATTTTTCTGGTCTGTTATTTAGCAAAAAGTAATGAAATTGATTGAAACTTGAATTTCTCCTGGCCTTATCCCACTTTATAAATTTGCTAAATTGAAGAGTACAACTGTGTCGTAGCATGACGACTGAAGTGACAGGTATTACGTTTAGTCAGACACGTGGTTTTTTTTTGTTTACCATTATTTAAGTACCTAAACAGATGGAGTATATGCGTATAGTCGTTTTGAGTTAGTGTAAGTACATAATACACGCTCCTGTGATATGATAGTATTCTATTCTATTTTTTCTATGGCAATGGTGCCGATGTCGACAATTCTGTCAATGTCAGATGTGTTGTGAGCATAGACTTATAAAAAAAGATGGACTCCGCGCCGCGCATATCGAAAGTGAAGCACCGTACCGATCTATGTGTGCATGATTTGAGTACCTGCAAAGACGCTGTCGCTCGTGTCACGTAATGGCGGCCGGTCGGCATACTATGATGTAAATGTGTGCGTGAGGCGTGTTTGTACAAACGGTCCGGCATACTTACTGTGCTTCACTTTCGATATGCGTGGCGCGGAGTCCATCTCTTTTATACTTAAGTCTATGGTTGTGAGAAAACGTGCCGAGAAAAAAATAACATAAATTAAACTAAAAACATAAATCCAATACCTAGTATAGTTTAAGATATATGTTGTATTGTTTCAGGTTTGCTGTGACATTTTCTGCATAACTTATTTCTTACTGTAGGTACTATCTTATATATATATAAGTAAGTATTTTTTTTATATTGATGAGCTGTTTCCTGAAACAGTTTCTGTTTCAGGAAACCGCTCACCATTTGTTAGAAGCCTCTTTATCAAGGTGTGTACAGACGCCAGCAGGTCAAGCTACCCGAAACTGTATTTTTTTCCCAATAAAACTTGAACCTAATGCTTATGCGATAAAGATGAAAATCTATTAAATAAAGACAGATTGTAGTAGCTTGATGTGCTGGCGTCTGTACATGTTTGTTGTAAATGTCTTCCATGTAAGTTTTCCATTTCTGACTCCACTTCGTGTGTATCTCTTCTGTTCTTCTTCTCTCTTGTGTGTATGTCTC
Source organism: Cosmia trapezina (assembly GCA_905163495.3). Taxonomy (NCBI): domain Eukaryota; kingdom Metazoa; phylum Arthropoda; class Insecta; order Lepidoptera; family Noctuidae; genus Cosmia; species Cosmia trapezina. The sequence goes on along the minus strand of LR991040.1, from coordinate 13,733,835 downwards.
GTTTTATCTACTGCCTTAATAGGTAGTGCCTATATGTGCTATCATCGCTCAAGTCCAGTGGTGTACCTATACCTACTATGTGTTTATATCTGTTTGTATCTTTTTGTTTTGTAGTTAACGTTTGTAGTTGTTTTTCTTCCGCCAGAAAAATTGTTTTAAAGCGAGTAGAGCTGCTAAGTGTCTAAACACACTGTGCCGAAGTTACGCGACCGAAGTTCGGCATGATTACGCCCGCAATGCTATTTGAATTACTGACGACGCACTATGCCGAAATTACGTTGCGTTCTAGCGTACAGCCGAACTTCGGTCGGGCGTAAGTTCAGCGGCAATTCGGCGGCAACGTATTCTGTAGAGCACACATTATACGCGACCGAAGTTCGGTTCGATTGCCAAAGAAGATCCGGGGCGGGGACGGGGGGGGGGGGACAGGGGGTCAAGACACTGAAGTTCCGCAACTGAATTTCCGCCGCGTATGTTAAGCACTTATGGTGTGTCATATCAGCCGAACACGTCGGAACGTAACATCAGCCGCGGAACTTCGGTCGCGTAACTTCGGCATAGTGTGTTTAGACACTAACAGGCAGCGCAACCATTGAAAAAACCGGCCAAGTGCGTGTCGGACTACGCACAAGGAAGGGTTCGGTAGTTGGGATGAAATTATCCCAAGAATAAACTTATCATTATAGTTGAAATACGTGTTCTCCCATACACTCCAACAGTAAATGTAAGTTGACACTCACAATATTGAGATATTTAACATCTTATTTTATGATCACAAACTTCTTATAGGTTTTCCTGTAATCTACAGGTATAGAACTATTTTTTGTATTTTTTTCAAAATTTTAGGATTAGTAGTTTTGGAGATAGGGGGGGGGGAATGGTCAATTTTCGTCTATTTTCTTAAATAACTTTAAAAATATTTATTTTAAAATTATAAAAAATATATATTTGAGACCCTCATAGTAAGCCCTTTCATTTGATATGTCACACGGTACAGTTTGCAAAACTTTTTTTTTTAAATTTTCTTATTTGCCCCCTAAAAGGGACCCCCATATTCAAAATTCATTTATATTCTTTAGCCGTACGTGTTTGGGTCACAGAAATCCATATGTGTACCAAATTTCAACTTAATCGGTGACAGACGGACAGACAGACAGACACACGAGTGATCCTATAGTACGGAACCCTAAAAATTAATAAGTTTGGAGTTAAGGAACATTTTGAAATTTCCTACATAAGCTGCTCACGTTTTTAGTAAGATGAGGTAGAATTTTTTGTATCAAAAAAATCAAACCTATACTCCATCGGTTTAGGTAATTATTACTCGTATTATTATATTATTAAAGAACCAAAGAAGTCTATTTTTTTTTTAACATTGGTCTTTCGTCGTTTCTGTTTTTAACCGACTTAAAAAAAGGAGGAAGTTAAGTATTTTTTTATTTTTATTTGGAAGAGCATTAATTTGCCTTGGAGTCTAGATTTGTGTTCTGTTAACCACAATATTACCTACATGGGCCAAATTACGTAGGAATGGGAAGTAAATAATATAACAACCTAACATAGCATCACGCCTGTAATCCCAGAAGGGTTTGGCCAAAGATATTGAACCTCTAGACGTTGCCATGATTACAGTGTGAAGTGTGGAAGTGAGACAAATATATACGAAATTAATAGGAAAATTGAGACAAAGCATCGTATCTTCTGTCTCTTACGGCGTGCCGTATTTTTGCTTGGCGAACTTTTGAATGTTAGCCAAACAAAGTGCTTTCACTTTTACAAAATTTATCTTGCGTCGATTAGGTAATTTAACTTTTTTGGACAGTTTTTGCATTGTGCGTGTGTATTGACATGGGTTTCAGTCCAAAAAATGGAAGATTTCTTACGTTAAACTTCATTTCTCATACCACATAACCTAGAAAAAGTATTATATTGCTGTCTCATGACCGGTCACGCGGTGGCTCGATCTAGATGTCTATTATCTAAGGGTTTGGCAGAGATGTACTTACTTAATAACTGGCGAAATGTAGGTGTAAGTACCTAACTATAGTACTTATAGTACACCCACATTTCGTCAGTTATGTTAAAGTCCTATGTAGGTAACAAGGCGAGCCTATTGTCATCAACCGGGCACAAATCCAGACTCCGGGCTGCTCCTGAGAAATGCCCAATAACACTTTGCCCGACCTGCGAATCGAACCCACGACCTCACGCTCAGCAGAAGCGTTTGTGACCAGTAGACCAACGAGGCAACTGTATTTACTTCAACATTAAATTATAATTATTAATTATTATCTAGCAACACAACTCACAAGGCATAGTAATTAGCATTTTTTTTCCATGCATAATACCTATTCCCCCGACCCGTTTGAGCTGAGTTCAAAGTCACGACATTTTTTGTTCGCAACCGACAATTTAGTATTATTTTAATGTTTATATTCAAAGGCAACACAGCGAAGGTGGCTCAAGGACTTCCATATTATATTCTTTAAAAAAAAGAAAAAAAAAAGAAAAATAGTTTGCTGTTGCAAAGGTGGTGGTAGTAGGTACTTACCTACGCTTGGATAGTGTGCATCCGATTTGAAAAGTCACATTTTAGGAATTTCAAAAAGCGAATTCAATCTTTAGCTAAAAGTTTGAATTCGTTTTTCAAGTTCATGAAATTAATATAATCATTTTGTAAATGTCTATTTTCAATTATTTATCTGGAGACACTGTAAGAAGTTATCTAGGTAATGATCCGCTAGGTTGTTACCTACCTAAGGAAGTTGTCAGGGGCTCATCTCAATGATATAATATAAATATAACAGCCGCAGGGGTCGATCGATGGTTAAGCTATGCTTGCCGCGGTCGGTTCGTGGATGGGTGACCAACCGTTACATATCGAGACCCCTCCGTGCCTCGGATAGCACAGTCGTTACGGGTAGTTATAAGACCAAAAGCCTGACAACCAGTCTTACCAACGGCTATCATGTTACCCAGTACCTAACTGGGTTGTGGAGGTCAGATAGGCAGTCGCTCCATGTAAAATACTGGTTCAGCTGCATCCGGTTAGATTGAAGGCCGACCCTAGCAAAGGCGAGGCAGATTGATCCTTTCAGAATCAGAAATACTTACCATAAGTAAAATCGTGCAACCATTTTTGAAAAAATTTCCGACGTTGCAGAACATTTTTAGTATTTTTAAGGCCATTATACAATAAACTATTAAAGTATACATTACGTGAGCTTCTCATACTTAGTTATTTACGGAAGATGTTGCCATTAAGCTTATTATAAATATCTTTTATTCGTCAATCAAAGTGAAGGACGAATGCGTGTGGTCTTTGCTCACAAAGTTTCTCTAAAGCAAAATGTTAGTGTAAAATATTATTAGAAAAAGCAGGAAATATGTTGGTAAAGACAACGTTTAGCAGAGTTTTCAACAGATACAGGTAGGTCAGTTTAACAGAGTTTTCAACAGATACAGGTAGGTTAGTTTAACAGAGTTTTCAACAGATACAGGTAGGTTAGTTTAACTGAGTTTGCAACAGATACAGGTAGGTTAGTTTAACAGAGTTTTCAACAGATACAGGTAGGTTAGTTTAACAGAGTTTTCAACAGATGCAGGTAGGTTAGTTTAACAGAGTTTTCAACAGATACAGGTAGGTTAGTTTAACTGAGTTTGCAACAGATACAGGTAGGTTAGTTTAACTGAGTTTGCAACAGATACAGGTAGGTTAGTTTAACAGAGTTTTCAACAGATACAGGTAGGTTAGTTTAACTGAGTTTGCAACAGATACAGGTAGGTTAGTTTAACAGAGTTTTCAACAGATACAGGTAGGTTAGTTTAACAGAGTTTTCAACAGATGCAGGTAGGTTAGTTTAACAGAGTTTTCAACAGATACAGGTAGGTTAGTTTAACAGAGTTTTCAACAGATACAGGTAGGTTAGCTTAACAGAGTTTGCAACAGATACAGGTAGGTTAGTTTAACAGAGTTTTCAACAGATACAGGTAGGTTAGTTTAACAGAGTTTTCAACAGATACAGGTAGGTTAGTTTAACAGAGTTTGCAACAGATACAGGTAGGTTAGTTTAACAGAGTTTTCAACAGATACAGGTAGGTTAGTTTAACAGAGTTTTCAACAGATACAGATAGGTTAGCTTAACAGAGTTTTTTAACAGATACAGGTAGGTTAGTTAACGAAGTGTTTTTTCAAAGGCGAATAGTCCCAGTCGCCCCACATGGATTGCCACCAGGTGGCAAATAGGGAGTGGGGTGTAATCCACGGGTTGGTAGATGTCACATGTCTTCGAATTTTTGGTTCTGGGACATGCCGGTTTCCTCACGATGTTTTCCTTCACCGTTTTGAGAGCAGTGGTGATGAAATAATTTACACAAAGTAAAGCGCTTGTCAGGGTCCGAACCATATCTTATCTATGGTCCGAACCTACGACCTACAACTCGTAGGTAAGTCGCGACCGTTACCAATGGGCTACTACTGCACTCACATTTCTAAGATTATGATATTATAATCAAATAGCCTATTGTTTCAACTCTGTTATTTAATAAGTAGGAACCTATTAAAAAGTAAAACGAAAGCAATTATGTTAATGTCAATGAATGTTGCTGTTTTGTTCACGAAAACCCATACTTAGAACATTTATTTTCACTTGTCAATGAATCTGCTTAGCCTTTTCCCAACTATGTAGGGGGCAGCTTCCAGTCTAACCGGATGTAGCTAATAGGTAGCTAGGTACCAGTATTTCACATTGAGCAACTATCTGACTTCCACAACCCAGTTACTGAGTAACACGATACCTACCCCTTTTTAAGACAGGTTGTCACTTGTCAGTAGGTAGTTGTCAGACTTGGGCTTCTGACTACCCGTATGACTGTCAAAGATCAATGAAAGACAGCCGGGACCAACTTCAGCTTCGGCTTCCGCGGTACGTAGGGGTCTCGGTATGAAAAACTTCAAGGGCTTCCCCTAACGGTGCTCCGGGAGGGGACATCCTTGAAGGGAAGGACATTATAGTGACCTAAACCACCTGGCTTTCGAAAAGAAGGTCAGGTGCTTGGTACTTAGTTGAAGTGAGTTATCAATAGTGTCAATCCCTAGAATAACAGGTACTTACGTAGGTACAGGAATGACAGATCACTTCAAGCTTCACCTAGGTATTCACGGTGAGATTTTTACAGAATAAGTAGATCAGAGGAGCTCGTGGCTAAGTAATAACAGCCGCATGGGTCGATCCATCAGGTTAAGCTACTCTTGCCGGGGTTGGTCCGTGGATGGGTGACCATCTTTATATACCGAGGCTCCTCCGTGCCTCGGAAAGCACGTTAAGCACGTTGGTCCCGGCTGTCATTCCTAGAAATTTGACAGTCGTTACGGGTCGTCAGAAGCCCGAAAGTCTGACAACCAGTCTTACCAAGGGGTATCGTATTACCCAGTGACTGGGTTGTGGAAGTCAGGTAGGCAGTCGCTACATGTAAAATACTGGTATTCAGCTGCATCCGGTTAGACTGGAAGCCGACCCCAATATAATTGGGAAAAGGCTAGGCAGATTGATTGAAGGAAATCGGCTGATAGGTATGTAAGGATCGTAGCAAGTTGCGGTCTCTGTAGCTTGTGCTTACCCCCTTGGGAAAGAGATGTTTCAAAGACGCCATTCAAACCTCAAGAGGCCATAGATTGAAGATGGAGCCTTCAAAAATCAATTTACACGCCACCAAAAACTCCTTACATAATCTCCATCTAGGATGCAGCCATAAATCATCCACAATTAGGCGAGGAAGCAGCGCTCGCGCCGCCCTCGCTACCGATTGGCGGGCTCATTATAAAAACAAGATGGACGCCGGCCCGCTCCGATTACCGCCACATGTGACGTTTGTAAACAGAATCCCGACGACGAATGTGACCTATTTATTATCCTTATGTAATCGACTACCGAGTTACGCCCAGATTTGTGTACAGTCAATCTCACAATAGTAGGTAGTAAAACTTTCACTACGAAAATCACCCTAACTACTGTTGTCACATAAAGGCGCTGTCAGTGTCAATTGTCAAATTGATACCAATGATGGGCTGTTGACTGTACATAATGTTTTAAATCAAACACATACTCCCGTATGTATTCCCCGAAGGGTTAGGAAGAGGCGCCGCCGCGCCGCCGGAGTTGAAAATCCAACAGTGTGTTTTTCGTCGCGCTGGGATGCACTCTGTTTTTAGGGTTCCGTACCAAAATGGTAAAAAAGGAACCCATGGTGTGACTCAGTCTGTCTGTCTGTCTGTCTGTCTGTCTGTCTGTCACAGCTGGATATCTCAAGAAATACTAATGCTATCAACTTGAAATTTGGAACAGTTTTAGATGACGTTAACCCAACTATTTTGCAAATAAGAAAAAAGTAAAAATATTTATACATTTTTTTTAACAGGGACTGAAAGGAGCCCTTAAAAATTCAAAGTGGGGCTACTAGGGCATGTGGGGTATCATATGAAAGAGCGCTTCTTGCACATTCTCAAACATTTTTTTTTTTTTAGACCGCATAGTTTTCGACTTTTGATGAAAAATGTAAAAAAAATACCGTTCCCCCCCCCCCCCCCCCCCCCTTATCTCCGAAGTTTGCAAAGACAAATATCTGAAATTATTCTTTGCGATAGAAGTTTATGTAAAGATTACAGGAAAAATAAAACAATGTCTCTAAATAGCACACTTTTTCAGGAATCGGAACGGAAACGTCGGTGCGCGAGTCCGACTCGCTCTTGACCGGTTTTTTTATTCGCTGCGAGTTAGCGAGAAAAAAAAACCGGTCAAGAGCGTTGACCGGTTTTTTTTTAGGTTGGATTCTCAACGCTCGGCTCAACAACGAGAGTTGAAAATCCAGTGCGCGATAAAATCCCGCCGCGATTTTATTACGCTCGTGCGAACGCCGACTTATGTTTACGTCCCATGTAATAATCGATTAATTGAATCGATATCGAACATCCTAAGGGAAATCCAAAAGAGGGTGGAAACACTGATTATTTGTTTTTACTTTTTTGACAGTAGGCAATCTGTCACGGATTTGATGACTAAGGACGAAGTTCACCGACTTTTACGGCTGTTTAGTTAATCAGTTCTTTCCTTAGAAAATTTTACATACTTAAACCAAATGTTTACCTAACCTAACCGGTGCGGTGGTTTGAATGTTGGTGGAATACAGACCTATAAGGATGATGACATCACTCGAGAGTCGAGAGTACACTCGGCTACACATCAAGCTATACATTTCCAGTTTACACTGACTTCTCATTGTAAGGAAATCCTATAAAGTGCTACATCAGCTTATACTGGAAATGTATAGCTGGATCTGTAGCCGTGCGTACCTAAAACATGAGAGCAGCTGTGGTGGCCCAGTGGTAAAGGCCGCGACTTACGGGTTGTAAATGTGTAGGTAAACTTACCAGGTTCGAACCCCGGCAGGCGCTTTACTTTGTGTAAATTATTTCATCACCACTGCTCTCAAAACGGTGAAGGAAAACATCGTGAGGAAACTGGCATGGCCTAGAACCGAAAATTCGAAGACATGTGACATCTATCAACCCGCACTGGGTCCGCGTGGTGGATTACAAGAGGAGAGGAGGCCCATGTCCCAGCAGTGGGAATTATATAGGCTGATTATTTAAAACATGGTATTAGCTGTCAAAACGTGGATGTTCTATACAATTCTGCAGTTCAGCTCTTCAATCTTGTTTTGAAACATAATATGTAGGTAAGTAACTCATCTTCTGGTAAACAATGAACATGCTGTAATCATCGTGCAACAAGGACGGAGTCACTAAATTCCTTACAAAAGAAAAGGACAGCAAAAAACATTGTTATTGCAATAATGACATGGCAAGTTTTTTCTTACGTAGGTATTACACCTGCAGTCTGCACGTTGTTGGTTTGGTAGATTAATTTACACTATTTATTTATTTATACTGTGGCTAAGACTATACGTACCATCGCGGACATTTGCGATGAGCCACTTTTCAACTATCATAGCAATAAGGTCGATAAGTGATTCACCGTACCTAAATTTCCGCGGTGGTACTCCTGTTATACTTACCTATCAAAGCAAAGTGTATTTCGGCACGTAGATGTCGTCGATATACGATACGATACGTCGATATTTTGTTAGTAGGTACCTCCTACCTACTTTAAAAAGAGATGTTTTTACTTTACGTTTATTACGTAGGTAAGGTATTATGTTCATAATATTTTTTCAAGCTACTTATAGGTACAGCAGGTACCTACGGTACGACACAACATAGATTTGAAAAGACTCATTCATTTTAATTTTACGAATCTATTTGGCTATAGGACTTTACAAGCAGTATAATAAAGACTGGTGATTTTGAAGGCGCACTCGGTCTTTTCCCAACTCTGTTGGGGTGAGGTTTCTTCTTCCAAAACTACCCGTAACGACTGTCAAAGATCTACGAATGACAGCTGGGAACGTGCTATCCGAGGCACGGACTGGTCTCGCTCTCGATATGCAATGTATATCACCCATCCACGAACCGACCGTGGCAAGCGTAGCTTAACCTTCAATCGACACTTGCGGCTGTTATCATTTTTAGCCACGAGTCCTTCAAACTTCATTCATACCATCATTTCAAATATACTTAGGCAGTACCTACAGTACGACACAACTTAGATGCAGCATCGGCAAAATTCGTAAAACCGATCACGATCCGAACTTTATTACTGCTTTAGGCGAAAAGGATCTTTACGTATACGCAATAACTTGTAAAGTCATTTATCCAAATACATTCGTAAAATTGAAAAAACTTTTTAACAAAAAAAAACCGACTTCCAAAAATCACTACAAAGTGAAAAATAACTTTGATTTCGGAAGTCAGTGTCTTTCGTTTTTTATTTACTTTCTTTTTTTTGCCACCGACTTCCGAAATCAAAGTTATTTTTAACTTTGTAGTGATTTTTGGAAGTCGGTTTTTTTTTTGTTAAAAAGTTTTTATTTCTCGCTTTTTAGTGTGTCTGTTTATAATTTGTATAAATTACAATAGTCTAATGTCAATTGCTCATAACATGTTAAAAAATATTGCTTTTCCGGATGCTGGGACGTTAATTGTTGAGGAGTTCTGCTGGTAAGAACCAGGAGAACTCCTCAACAACCACTCACCACACGCATTGTGTGACGAGCGGAAATTGCTTAGCAACCATAATCGCAACCCGTGAAATATTTATCATTGAGTAGTTCCGGTAGCCATCTGTGGTCTTCATCATCAGTTCCACTTCACCAAGTGGTGCTTTCCGAGAGCAAATGCACGAGCTACTATAAAAAATACCCAAATCGCTATAGGTGTGCCTATAATATTTGAAGAGTTCCTTCGATTTCTCCAGGATCCCATCATCAGAACTGGATTTTGACAAAAATGGGACCATTTGGGAAGTATACCCTTTCCAACAAAAAAAAAAATTTTCAAATCGGTTGGCAAGCGACGGAGTTATGCGCAAACAAACATAAAAAAAAATACAAACATCCGAATTGACAACCTCCTCCTTTTTTAGAAGTCTGTTAAAAAGAATGAATGCAAATTTTCAAATCTATGCTACATCTAAGTTGTATAAGTAGGTAGGTACCTAATAAGTAGAAACGTAGAACCATCAGTTGAAAATTCATTATAATATCATTGGGTATTCCAAGTTGAAACTACATGGTTTATCATATAACATAGTTCTATTTGTAGGCTTCAAATAAAAAAGTAATTATGAAGTTGACGTCATGGGGAACTCAAAGTGGGAAACGGATTATAAAGTGATCCATTCCAAAAATAGGAACTGGAAATTACCATGCACACCTATTCACAACCGTTCGATATGCTTCCAAGCTGAATAAAACATCAATTACCTACCTACCTACTTAATGTTATCGAAGGAGTCCTCTAAAGTCTAAACGCTGTTCACAAACCCGAAACCCAAAAATTTTGACAGTATTTAAACGAAATAAACCACCTTAGGCACCAATATTCTTCCGACGCGACGGCTATTTGCTGTCGGGGACTAGGCAAATCAGGTTACTTACCTATACATCGGTTTTGTTATTTAAATAAAGGTAAACAAAAAAATCACATGTCTGATTAACCGACTAAACGTAATAAGTACCTGTAACTTCAGCTATCGTCAATTCATCATGCTACGACTACGGCACAGTCATACCTACTCTTCAATTTAGCAACGTTATAAGTAGGTACAACAACGAATTATAAAGTTGCTAAATTAAGAGTTAGTACAACTGTGTCTGTACTGTGACTGAAGTGACAGGTACCTATTACGTTTAGTCGGATAACCAGACACGTGTTTTTTTTTGTTTAGGTACACACGGCTACACATCAAGCTATAGGTACATTTCCAGTTTACACTGATCTCTCATTGTAAGGAAATCCTATACAATGCGAAATCAGCTTGTACTGGAAATGTATAGCTTGATCTGTAGCCCGTGCGTACCTTCATTTAATTACCTAAACCGATGGAGTAACCAAATTTTATCAAAATCAGTCCAGCCGTTTGAGCGTGAAGAAGTAACAAACATACAAACACACACACACACTCACAAACATTCGCCTTTATAATTATTAGTGTGATGTCGTTTTCGACTCGGAAGGCTCGGTTGTGAATAGCTATGGAGGTCTTATTTTGTAAGTGTAAAAGTTGAAATAAAAATTAAACCACCTAGCTTTTAGCATAAGTTGCGTCATGCCTGCTGAGACACATAGAGCAGACTTGTATTTATTTATAGCTGAACATGCACACCCCACGTCATTCACTCGTAGCGTTACCCAAGATTGGCTGATAGCATTAATTAATAAATGTACTAGGAAAACCCAGCTAATTCAGCAAGGCTTGAAAGACTAACGTCATGTAACTTAAGGGGATACGTCGATTTTTGTGTTTTTAAAATTCCTATAAAACCAAATGATGCATAGACTTATAAAAAAAGATGGACTCCGCGCCGCGCATATCGAAAGTGAAGCACCGTACCGATCTATGTGTGCGTGATTTGAGTACCTGCAAAGACGCCGTCGCCGTCGCTCGTGTCACGTAATGGCGGCCGGTCGGCATACTATGATGTAAATGTGTGCGCGAGGCGTGTTTGTACAATACTTACTGTGCTTCACTTTCGATATGCGTGGCGCGGAGTCCATCCTTTTTTATAAGTCTATGTGTATATGATTATTAAATAATTTGGATTTTCCATAATTATGTGTTACTAGCACTTCCCGCACGGCTTCGCCCGCGCGGATGTCGAAAAATATCCCACGGTAACGAAAATCCTTCCTTATTCCTTGCTTGTCTACATTATAAACTAAAAAAAAAACACTACCTATGTAATGTAACCGCTTCTTCGAAGATCACTGACACTTCTCATGTTCTTCTTTTTAGGGTTCCGTACCAAAATGGTAAAAAAGGAACCCTTATGGATGGTGTGACTCAGTCTGTCTGTCTGTCTGTCTGTCTGTCACAGCTGGATATCTCAAGAAATACTAGTGCTATCAACTTGAAATTTGGAACAGTTTTAGATGACGTTTACCCAACTATTTTGAAAATAAGAATGAAATAAAAATATATGTATTTTTTTTGCAACATGGGGTGAAAGGGGGTCTTAAAAATTCAAAGTGGAGCTACTAGGTCATGTGGGGTATCATATAAAAGAGCGCTGTTTGCACATTCTTAAACATATTTTTATTTTTTTTTAGGCCGCACAGTGTTCGACTTTTGATGAAAAATGTAAAAAAAAATACCGTTCCCCCCCCCTTATCTCCGAAGTTTGCAAAGAGAAAAATCTGAAATTATTCTATGTGATAGAAGTTTATGTAAAGATTACAGGAAAAATAAAACGATGTCTAAATAGCACACTTTTTCAGAAATCGGAACGGAACCCTCGGTGCGCGAGTCCGACTCGCTCTTGACCGGTTGTTTTATTCGCTGCGAGTTCTTTTACTTCTTACTTTTTCTTACCTGTCTATACTGTCTCTTGTTCTATACTAATTTTGCAACAGCTTTTTAAAACAGCTTTCTGGGTCCAATGGTTTGGACTGGGCGTTGATGAGTCAGTCAGTCAGTCAGGACTTTTCTTTTGTATAAGTATTACAAATGACTTCTCTCGCTCTGGGTGGAGCGGAAGGGAGTGTCAGACTTTTACTGACTAAAACCCACCCATGTTGCTTCAGTTGCCTGTGCCAGGGCCACGGTATCTTTTTCGAACAACCCGCGACCCTGGTTGTGCATTCACCTAACATAATAATTGATTTAGGCACATAAAGGTTTTGTAGTAGGTGTACTGGAGAACAAGACTTGTCCCGGGAGATAGGGTCCGTGAGGTCGCAACTGCCCAACAGCTCGCCACATGTTGCCCTGCGGGTTCATGTGTCTCTCTTGGTCTGGCTCCTCACCCTAGACCTGTTTCAGAAAGTAAACTCTACCAGCACAGTCCTAGAGTTCAGGAGTGCGCAAGCACGACTCTACGTAGAGATACGGCGGCGTATTGTCGTCATATTGTCATTAATAAATTATTGACGTAAAAATATTGAAATATTTAAATCACATCATTAGGTATTTACGGTTATTCCATCATTCCAACCACCACACTATCAGTAGTAATGACCTAAGTTGAATGTAATGTCATTATTGCTGATAGTGTCTATTTAGCTAGACCGTTAAAATGACCAATGACAGCTAAGTCTAAGTAGTACCTACTTAGGTAGAATCATACCTCAAGGCATTTCTAAAAAAAAAGGGGATAATACCACAGTCTATACATCATATTTTTATCATGTTTTTATACTGTGATAATACCCTACTTGGAGCGAAAACTTACGCCTGGAGCCGAGTAACTATACCCGATTCAGTGTCACCGACTAGCACGTAGGACTAGCAGTACTGCTAATCGTTTCGTTCACTGTTCAAGAAGAGCACAAAATACCTACGCTTAAAGAAGTTTTTACTTCAAAAAAATCTTTTAATCACCATCCTCTTTTGCCCTTTACTTCCGTATCACATTAGTAGGTACGTGAGCTGCATTTAATAAAAAACTACCTATGCATTTCGGTGATGCATGACTTAACCGGTCGGCCGCCCTTCCTAGCTTGATACGCCTCAGGAAATCTACCACGAAACAACACCACACAAAAACTAACCTAACTTTTTTGAATTCATTTCGTTACTTCCAAAGGAATTTTCCCCAAGGATTTATAGAAAAACTGCAATGGAAAACTACAACGGAGTTTCGTTGTGTCGTGTTCGCACGTGTTACTGTATATGGTAGAGTTTTTTTGCTGTAATAAAGTATTGCCGTATTGGAAGTCGCGTTCTATAGCACATTGCTGGGTAGTTAGCCGCCATTTTGCTATTAGAAGCATTTCCCGCCAAGTACGTGGACTCCTGTCATCCTGTGCCGTCGGAGCATTGCGTCGGAGTGCGTTTTTAGGGTTCCGTACCTCAAAAGGAAAAAAACTCCAAGGATAACTCGTGTGTGTCTGTCTGTCTGTCCGTCTGTCACAGCCAATTTGCTCCGAATCTAATAGACCGATTAATTTGGTACATACCGGATGACTTTTTTTACCGCCTCGAAAAAAATTGGGTAAGACTGTGGTCGCCTATTTTCGCGCTCGGATTTTAAACATCTGACGCTCGACGCCGCGTAGCGAGTGCGCGTGTGTGCGTTTTTCCTCATGTACGGCACACAGTTGCGATGCTGCGACGACTAAACGATCTTGATCTGTAGCTATGGCGTACCTATATTTTTTTGAAGTAAAAGCTAGAGGTTTACGGAGAAAATAAAAAGACTGTCCACAAAACATTATTAGTGTATTTTAATTAAATTTATACAAATATGGATGAAGAAAATAATATTATGTAGGTACTTATAAAAACTAAACTCATTTTACTTATTTGCTTAAGTATTTGTATACTTATAAGTAATTGAAGTTTTATAAAAGTATTTGTATTTGACGACACGGTTGGCGCAGTGGCTGAGCAATTGACTGCTGCGCAGCATGTTGTGGGTTCGATTCCCGCACGGAACTAATATTTGTACGACCTACAAGTATTTGTTTCCGAGTCTGGGTGTTTTTCTATCTATAATATGTATGTATTTACAAAAAAAAATGTATATAAGAAGTTTATCAGCCATCTCGTTACCACAAGCATTAGGTTGCTTAGCTTGGGACTAGATGGCGTTGTGTGAAATGTCCAAGGATGTTTATTTATTATTTATTTTATTTATTTGTCTAAGGGGATTGATCGACTTTTCCTTGGATCTGTAATTTCTGGGAGAACACAATCAGAATAAAATTTTGTTAACAGCGGAGCCATCTTTTGTCCAAAATCATCGTTTTTTTGTGTAAAACAGTTCAATTTAAGCCCAATTTCAATATAGATAAAGACGCCACGCGCTAGCTATAATTATTTATTTTTCTTGCGGCATTATAGGTTTAGCAACCGCATCAAGTTCATAAAACAGTTGAATTTGAACCAACAATAATACATAAATACATAAAGCCGCCTCATGCGCAAATGTTTGGTTTACTGTTTTCAAATTTCAAATAGGTAGGTCACCCCGCTGCCACAGAATAAATAATAGTACTGCTGCGTTCGTGTGGGGTTGGTTTTATAATGTTTATTAGCCTAGGCAGGTATTGTACGTGCCCAGTCGACCTAATGACTATACAGTCGACCACACGTCGCACGTCAGTGGTAAGTGATAAGGATTTGTATAGGTATCGTTTTCATAGTTTTCGATTTCGACTATAGCCAATAGTGAAGTCAAAATTAAAATCCAAGATGGCGGCTGCGAAAATTTTAAAATTTTTCGTCATGGATGTCGTTTTCATAGTTCTCGAGGATGAAGCCGATAGTGAAGTCAATCATCCTAGAAGGGATGATTGACTGCACTATGCGGCCCAAGAGAGCAATGCAATGGTGGCCCAATGGTAACGATCCCGACATACGAGTAGGTCATGGTTTCGAACTCAGGCAGGCACTTTGTGTAAATAATTTCATCACCACTACTCTCAAATCAGTGAAGGAAAATATCGTGAGGAAACCGCCTAGAACCAAAAATTCGAAGACATGTGACATCTACCAACCCGCACTGGGTCCTCGTGGTGTATTACGGCCCACTCCCTCTCACCGAGAGGAGCCCTGTGTCCCAGCAGTGGGAATATTATAGGCTGATTATGATTGAGACCCATTATGTTGTGAGCGAGCACGTTTCAGTGCCAGAGGTCATCACTGATGTGAGACGAGAAGATATATTACGCTCAACACCGCCGCGCGCGGCCCTTGTCCGATCAGAGCGCGGCTAGCCGCGCGTGGCAGCCGCGCTCAAATGCCGCTCTATATTTGGACACACCTTTATATAGTGCCTTTATCTATGCCTCACTCGTTTCGTATCGTTTAGTGCGGTCGCGATTTGAGTATATTTCCCACAGTTTTATTGATGTTTTCCTCGACCAATGTTTTCTTTCTGCGGACTTCTGATCTTGCTTCTTGTACGAACCTTGCTACCACACCGGACACGGTACGGAGAACCCCGCATAAACGTTGGACTTGAACTTGTTATTTTGTATATTACGACCAGCCTACTGATTTCATATTGGCACCATGGATCGTTGTGTAAATTGTGGCAAAGTGACTAGAGGCTGTAGTTTACGTGGTCGTCGAGCTGAAGAACTTCAAAAATCAGCTGTTAAGTACCTATATGTAGATCGTTATGTAACCTCACTTTTATTACATCTCTTTTAACTCGGAACTCAGACCGCGAAAGTCCGCAAAATGTTCAGTGATGGTTTGATAATATAGTAGCTATAAATTGACACCAATTTCATCTTTTTACAACCCAGGCCCAGGCCCAAGTTTATATGACATGATTTCCGTCTCCTTTGTCACGGATCCACAATAGAGATTGTGGCAGTAGAGATTTCAAATAAAAATCTGATATAAATTTTTTCTCCATATTCATCCTCCAAAATTCTTGTAGCCATCTTGGATTTACATTTTAACGTCACTATCGGCTTTAGCATCCTCGAGAACAATGGGAACGATCCCCATGACGAAAAATTTAAAAATTTTCGCAGCCACCATCTTGGATTTACATTTTGACCAAATTATATTGTATTATTGATATTGTAATTACAATATCAATATTACAAGTAATACAACATAATTCAAAAATTGTAACATAATTCTCCTAAAGTAAGTGTGCCTACCACATTAGCTTCTTAAAATATTACTTAAATGAAAGGATTAAAAATATTTAGTCGCACTACAATTGACTATATATCACGCGAGGCGCATGCGCGGCGGCGGGAGGTCAACCGACATAGGTCCTGCGTCGAAGAGCGCCAGAGCGCGACTGACTTAGGCCGTTCGATGCACCCGATTTTATACTCACTTTAAAAAATTATTTTCGTAAATGATTGAAGACAGATATGTTTTATTTTTTACACATATATAGTACAATCTTTCTTCTTACGTATAAAATGATTTGTGTTGCCAAATGACTTTTAGATTCTGAGAAATGACGTGTTTTTTTGTAGTCGATTTCTCGATTTTTGATTATCTTAGACGTGATTAAAATACAAGTTAATGAATTAAAAATCAAACTTTTCTCAATGCATTTTAAATTTCAGGATATGCCTCTTCGAATGAATACCACTTTACCTTCTTAATTAGTAGTAATAATTGGTGTAAGATTAGTTCAAAGTTGAGCCTTCGCGCGTCATCTGGAAATCGCGCCTTCGAAATCGACTGTTTTCGTAGTCAATAATTCAATTTGAACAAGTTTTTTTTAATAGACTTTAAATAAAAATATATGATAATTACGATGATTGAAGTCAGAAGAAGCTAAAAAAATAAATTATGTGACCAAAATCACTTCAAAATCTCCCAAGTTCTCGATTTACGTATGAAAAATGCAACAACGCTCGTAAGTACTTATATTAGGTGAACGGAGTAGAAGCCTATGGCATACCTAATTTTTTTGTTTTTTCCAAAAAAAAAAAAGAAATCAAATACATCAAAAATTCTAATCCTAAGTAGGCTGCACATGATTTGAATTTCGATATTTTTAAACGATTTATTTTCAAAATTTCTGTTTTTATGGTACAAAAATGAAAAGTTTACATCGAATTTGTAGTAGACAAAGACAAAGACAAAGACAAAGACATTTATTCGTAGGATATGGTAGCAAAAAAAGTTGGTATATAAAATAATTTTGTTCAGGACACATCCGCTGCTGAAAGCGGCATACGAATATTTACTTACAATAGTTTGTAAGTGCACATGGACATAAAACGTAACTTACATTCTATAAACTCTACAAAACAATATTTCACAACTATAGACATAAAGACACATTATTATACTCTACAATATAAAATAAACAATAAAAACACCAATGAAAAACACAACAATAACCTAAACAAACAACCTAACAACAATCTAATTATAAATCTAAATAAATCTAATTTAACCCATAGAATAAAAAAAATCTTTTAAAGTATAAAAGTTATTCTGGAGAAGCCATGTTTTTAGTTCTTTTTTGTAACAATTAAATGGCAGTTCTCTTATTAATTTTGGAATGTGGTTGTAAATTTTTATGGACATAAGGTAAGTAGCTGTTTCTATAGTGGAGAGTACTGTTACAAAATTGGTTTTTTAACTTGGTGGGGTCCCTTTTTGTTAATCTATTGTTTTCGGCTACTGTGGAGAAGAAGTGTGAATTTTTTCTTACAAATATGGCTATTTCTAAGATGTAAATAGAAGCTAGCGTTAAAACCTTTAACTTTTTAAAAATTGGTCTGCAGCTCTCATATGGAGGCGCCCCAGTGATTGCTCTCAAGCATTTTTTTTGCGCTATGAAAGCTCTTTGAATGTGTGACGAGTTACCCCATCCTAGAAGTAAGCCATACCTCAATACAGACGCTACGTAGCCGTGATAGGCGTTGAGTGCAGCTTCTTCATTCGCTGTTTTGCGTAGCTCTCTTAGTGCGTATACAAATCTGTTGATTCTTTTAGAAAGATTTTCAATATGTATTCCCCAGTTACAATTTTCATCTAGTGTTAGACCTAAAAATTTAATACTATTTTCTTTGGTAATTATTTCATTATTGTGGATTAAATTGATTTTTGGGGGATTTTGTTTGTAATTTGCAAATTGAATGAATTTTGTTTTAGATAAATTTACTTTTAAGCTGTTTTCATTAAGCCAGTTTATTATATTGTTGATAGTTTGATTTACTTCTTGTTGATGTAATGTTTTATTATTTTCCGGAATTATTACTGACACATCATCTGCAAATAGTACGCACTTATGGCTTGTTACATTTGGTAAGTTTATATATAAAAGGAAAAGAAGAGGCCCAAGGATGCTTCCTTGGGGTACTCCAGACCTATTGTGTCTGAATAAAGATTTGTATGACATTGCAACAAGTTTATCATTAATACGGAATACTTCAACACATTGTTTTCTATTGCTGAGATAACTTTTCAGCCATTCTAACGCTGGACCTCTGATGCCGTAACGCTCACATTTATCTAGAAGTGTATTGTGGTTAACGAGATCAAAAGCCTTGCTCATGTCTAGAAAGATAACTGAAACAGAGCGTTTTTTATCTATATTATCTGCTATGGATCTGACCAGAGAGAATGCTGCCAGAGTTGTTGACTTACCTTTTTGGAACCCATTTTGTTCTTCATTAATAATTTTATGTTTGTTTATGAATTGAACTAAACGACTATGCATTATTTTCTCGTAAATTTTTGAGAATATTGAAATAAGAGTAATAGGTCTATAATTAGTTTTATCTAGCGTACTCTTGTTTTTATAAAGGGGCTTAACTATTGAAACTTTTAATTTATCTGGGAAGATTCCCTCAAATAGAGATAAATTAATAGTGTGGCACAGTATTGGCGATATGATTTCAGCACATAATTTGAGTATGTGCGTAGAGATCTCATCATACCCTACAGACTTTTTATTGTTTAACGAAATTATTAGGCGAAACACTTCGGTGTCAGAACATGGGTTTAAAAATATGCTGGAACTGTTCCTAATGGGTTGAGTTAAACAGGTATTTCTTGCAGGTTGAGGTTTTTTATTAGCAACATCAATAAAAAAATTATTAAAAGAGTTAGCTATTTGACTCGGATCGTTTAAAATACACCCATCGTGATCTATTGCATTTATTTGATTAAATGTTTTATGAGTATCTGTTCTATTTTTGATGATATCCCATGTAGCTTTGTTTTTATTTTTAGATTTTAGTATAGTACTTAGTTAAGGTTTGAATATTTTTTTGAGCGGAGGACACAGGTTTTTAGTATTTTATTATATTTTAAATATCTAGACCGCATATCTGTATTTTTACTTTTTAAGTAGCACAATTTTTTAAGCTGTCTTTTGTAAGTGCAAGATTTCTTTATACCTTTAGTAATCCATCTTGGTGATGTATTATTGACATAAATTTTAGTTTTCTTTAAGGGAAAACATAACTTATAGAATAGTAAGAAGTTTTCATGAAATATATTAAAGCTATCGTTTGCGTCAGCGTCAGTGTTCTCGAGAACATCAATCCATGACAAATTCCTAATAGCTTCTACAAATTTTTTGATGTTATCATCTGAGTAATCCCTGTTCACATTATACCAATATTTTAGGGCAGGTTTCCTCTCTTCAACAGGGAATGTTAATGTTTGGCAGGTGTTGTGATCTGATAGAAAAACTTCGTAAGTATTTCCAGTTGAATTTTCTATGTTACTTATAATCTGATCCAAACAAGAAAGCTGGCGTGTTGGTTTATTAATATAAAGACTTAAGCCATAGTTAGATATAAGATCTTTAAGTTTAGTTGTATCGTTGTTTTCTTTTAAGGTATCAATATTTAAATCTCCTGTAACGATAATGCGTTTTTTACGTTTGAGTAATGTGTGTAATAGTAGGTCTAATTTTTCAAAAAATAGGTACGTGTTTGAATTTGGAATTCTATAAATATAAATAACAATACATTTTAAAGAAGGGATCTGTACTCCACAACATTCAAATATTTTTTCAGTACATAAATTCTTAGGTAATTCTATGTTCTTAAAGTCAAACATTTTATTTATCAGAACACAAACACCACCACGCTTTTCTCTTTTCCTTGAAAACGAGCATGCAAGATTATAGTTTTTAAAATTAATATTTAATTCATCGCCTGCTCTTAGGTATAAACGTCTCAGAGAAACAAAGAATATCTACGATAACATTTTTATCTACTAAGATTAAGTAAAAGTATTTATTGGTACTTTGATATTTTTTCTGTCTAAGAGAACAGGTTTTTCAACTATTGTTAAGTTTGTTCTTGGGATAATTTCATGCCAACTACGGAACCCTTCATTGTGCGTAGTCCGACGCGCACTTAACCGGCTTTTTTTTATTTAGGTACTTAAGAAAAAACCGGTCAAGTGCGTGTTCTATATTTTTTTCAAAGTTTTAGGCTTAGTAGTTTCGGAGATGAGTGGGGGGAATGGTCAATTTTCGTCTATTTTCTTAAATAACTTTAAAATGATTTATTTTACAATTATAAAAAAATATATTTGAGACCCTCTTTTTAGGCCCTTTCATTTGATATGTCACACGGTACAGTTTGAAAAACTTTTTTTTAAATTTTCTTATTTGCCCCCTAAAAGTGACCCCCCTATTCAAAATTCATTTATTTTCTTTAGCCGTACCTACGTGTTTGGGTCACAGAAATCCATATGTGTACCAAATTTCAACTTAATCGGTCCATTAGATTGGGAGCAAATTGGCTGTGACAGACGGACAGACAGACAGACACACGAGTGATCCTATAAGGGTTCCGTTTTTTCCTTTTGAGGTACGGAACCCTAAAAAGAATAGTGCAATGCACTGCACGTGTAATGCTTTGCTTTTGTATGATTGATTCAATGATGAATCAATATTGACAGGCAATTTATAACGACAGGGTATACTTATATCGTCATTGGCTTATACATCCTATCGTTATAAATTATAATTGATGATAGGTAACCTAAGTAAGTTTTGTTAAAGTTAACTCAACTTGATAGGACTGATATAACATACTTCTTGTGCACAGAAGAAGCAACCAGCAAATTGGAAACAACCATTCTTTAGAAACCGCTCATCTTGCAGGCGTTCCCCAAGGATCCACACATTTTAACCCAAGTAATCTTTTGATTACTTACGTAAAAAGAAAAAAAAAATCGTGTCCAATATTTTTATTATTCTAAATGACGGACAAAAAAATTTTTAGTCATCATGCCTATTTGGCAGCAATAGAATAAATTGAATGGCTTGTATGAAAAGCTACACAAACAAATCAATAAACATGGTCATATGAACTTGTTAACTGTACTTAATTGGAGGAGAAAGTTGTTTGTGTCAGATACTATCGTAAAACCCTCAATCTCTCGGTACCTAAACGCGTGTTTTTTCGGTTTTGTTTTGGTTTTATGCCTATGCCCATATCAACTCAGTCTATCACAGTCCACTGCTAGAAATAGGCCTCTCCCAGGCTGCGCCACAGACCCTGTCCTCCACCAGTCTGTCCCCAGCCTGTAAGAGATTCCAGAATTCTTTTTTAATTTTTGGCTTCATAGATCTTTGAGTCAGAAGCCCGAAAGTCTGACAACAGCCTTACCAAACAGTATCGTGTTACACAATATAAAATCTAATCTAAAGTAATATTAAAAGGAGAAAAGAATTGTTTTTTTTTTTTTGTTATATACGTAGGTATAAGTAATAGGTAAACTCAAAAATAAGGTCAGTCGGGGCAAGTGCGCCGACGGGGTAAGTGCATCTACCATAAAAATATTTGCGTCCTATCGCATCGATGGAAAAATTGTTACTTACTTTTGTATTCTTTTTAATAAATAAAAGTAATATAATAACAGTCTAATTTGGTTTATTATTAACCCGTCGCACGCCAATTAGCAGACACAATAGATTTTTTATTGTTATCTGCACACCTGGGTGTCGATCGACGTTTAAAGAGTTAATGATATCTATTATTCCAACCAAACTAACCAGTTTTACATAAATACAACAGTTTTCACTTTGTATAAAAAAACAGCAATAAAGGTTTAGAACCCCTGATTGCTAATCTATGGCGCACTCACTTGTCCCAAGCCGCAGTAGCCTATAGGACGAGTAAATTAAAAAAAAACCAAGAGTAATGCGTTTAGTTGTTTATTAGTTTATATTGAATAAATTATCTATTTTTCTGGTAACGTACGATTTTATCGTTTTTTTTTTTCATATAGGCGCACTTGTCTCGTTTCCAGAGGCAAGTGCGCCTATATCCATGTTTCCCAATTTCTTATAAAATATCGTAAAATTATTGATAGATTTGGTTGAATCGACGTTTCTTGCAGCTACAAAATACCAAATAAGTATTGTTAATTTAATAAATGTATACTCATAAGTCTGCATTACAAAAAAAAAAAATATTTAGCATCGAAATCATCTATGCAAAAAATATGGCGCACTTGCTCCGACTGACCTTAAAAAAATACGTTCACCAAAGAAAACTACATTATCAGCGAGTAACATAAATAGCATAATGGGCTGTATTTTATCGACTTCCACGCGAACGAAGTCGATTTTCTTCAACTCTCATCATTGCGTAACACACTATCGATCGGAATCTGAATCATTTTGAAACAAATCGCTAATCCATTGCTTTATTGTTCGCAAAATTTGTTTGTTCGACAACGTAAATAACGCAATGAATGTTGTTGACCTGTCAAAATGAAACCAACTCCGATTGATAATGTGTTACGCAATTAGGGTGCAGTTGCTACCAATATCCCTGCGAAGATTGCGTCGCTCCACCTAGCCTGGAGGGGCGTCCTTAGGGCGAGCGCGCACTGCGGTGCGTTCCGTTAGTTCTGCCGCACTGGGCGGGGCTTACAGTAACAAAACGCATGACCGCAGTGCGCGCACTTCGAAGACATTCCATACTTCACAGATTATGCGTTAGAAAAACGCACCGCAATACGCGCTCGCCCTTATGTTTGCCGAATCGCGGTCTGCACTCAAGAACACGTTTAATCCAACGTTCATCTGTTTTACACAAATACATAGGTATTGTACTTATTACACGAATATTTCTCATCTTTACGAGAAAAACTTGCTATCTCGAAAAATGCAATTTTGCAGGAAGCGTTACAAAAATTATGACAAGTAAATTAATGTGTTTTTACGTTATACGAGATAACTACTTATACTTTTTAAAAATGCTCAAAAAGATTCTACAATCGAATATTAAATTATCGAACAATAATAAAAAAAAAACCTTTTCCGAAATGTCACGTTTTTCTCGCTAACAGGCGATTTATTTTTTATATCATAGGTATCGTATTGCCATTTCGGTTCTCAGCCAGATATCCTCGTTCAATTCGTTCCCTCGGAGAGATCACGGCAACTCTCTCTATACTTACTTTACTCTTTGACGGCAACACGGCAATGCAGAAGAGTAATAAAATTGAAAGAGCAGTCGAAGTAAATAATTATGTATCCAGCTTACAAGCTAGCGGATTTTGGCGACTGGCTATTATATATAACTAAGTATCTCTTTAGAGTCTTTGGCGAAGAATTTGCAACCTTTTGAAACCTGATAATATTCAAGCAGCAGTACCTACCTAGCATAATAGCATTAAACAGCGTCATAAAATTAAGAAATAGGTAGGTAAGTAAAAACTGTATTTTTTTGGAAGTATTTTTCAAACTAAGTGTCAACAGTACCTAAGTACCTACTACAATATAAATTACACAAAAAAAAAATAACTTAGGTCCTAATGTGTGTGTGTACCTATTTATGATAATGCTATGAATAATGTGCTAGCTAGATATTAGGTAGGTACCTACTTATAGAAACAAAGAGAACTTGCTCATTTTTGTCATTCACACAAAATGCAGCTGTAGAAAACAAAAACCGGCCAAGTGCGTGTGGGACCACGCACAATGTTCCGTACGCAGTTCCGTAGTTGGAATGAATTTATCCCAAGAACAAACTTAACTTTGTCACAGACTTTGTACTTAGTTGAAAAAACGGTCAATTTTCCAGTGATAAAACTACAAATTAACGATTTTCGGAATTTTTTCTTTGCTTGTGCTGTGAGACCTTTCTTCTTGACAAATGTCATGGTTCTAGGTCAACGGGAAGTGCCCTATAGGTTTTGGTTTATTTGCGAGTATCAAAATTTATGTCGCATTTTTTGTTGCGTTGACTTAGAAACTCGATTTTGTTTTTAGTTCCAAGGGACCGTTAGCTTACGTACCTATTTGATATTAATTTCAACTTGATAACTCCACGCGTTCCTGAGAAAAAAGGGTCTTGACAGTCTGACAGACAGACACACGGACAACGAAGGTTCTGCTTTTTCCTTATAAGATACGGAACTCTAAAAATGCAATGAGTTCGTAGGTATTTATGTAATATAATTATTAAATAACGAATATTTGGACATTATTATTCAAGGGGATATTTTTTGCATGACGCATTAATTTCTAAAAGTTTTTAGCATTAAGTCATCGATTTTATTTCTGCAATAAGGTAACTACATTTTTCACATCGCTAATTTCTCTTATTTTAATATATATTTTAATTTTAGATTAGGTAACTACTAATAAATATAGCGCGGGATAGCCATTACCAGAAGTGGTCATCGTATTAGTGGTTTAGGAGCTTTAATATCATCTGAGGCCGAGGGCCTAGACAAAGTAAGTACCTAACATTCGATTAGCGATGATGCTACTAGAAAAGCAAAAAATGAATGGGGTTGACATAAGCTATCGAAATGTCACTTGCACTTGGGCCTGATAAATTTTGTCAGGCCCTCAGGATTGTGCTGGAATAAAGCACTCCGTCGTGGACGTGATACGACAGCGGCTCCCACAGAACACTATTACTCCATTATTATACTCTTTGACTCCTCCTTAGCGTGCTAAATACTGTAATAGCTGGTTTACACAATTCGAGCTGCTGACTAGACAGTAGATCGAATTAAATTGCATGACGCCCAGTTAGGTTTCCGGGCTGGGCTGCCCACAGAGAGTGCAATCCTGTCACTCATACTTTCAGATACTATACCGACAGAGATACGCCTCTATAAGGCCTTTGACCTAGTTAATATGATATGGGACAAACTTTAGAAAACTACTGGGTTTCCAAGTGCGTTAATTGGTTTGTTTAAGTTTTAGTACCTACAACAACCAAACCAATCAAGTCAGATGGTCGGATGCTCTCTCGGATGTGTACAGGCTGCAATGCAGTGCGGGGTGCGACAGGGGGGACTGATCTCACCTGCCCTCTTAAATCTGTACATAAACTTATTGAAAAGCTGCCTGACACACAAATTGGTACAAATGGACAGTGTGTGAACAGCATAAGTTATAATGCAGATGATATATGGCTTTATGCTCAGCCCACAGGCCCCAGGCCCGAGGCCCTCAGTTTCACAGGTAGACAGTAATGATCTTAAAGCATTTATTGAGATAAATGCTTTAAGAACATTGCTGACTATACCTGTAAAACTTATGCTGACTCGCACGATCTTATATACAGGCTGTTTCTTTTAAGGTGTCAAGCCAGTACGAACTGATAGCAGAGTACTATACCTATCGATTTAACCCCTATGTATGTTCTACGATTTTTAGTAGTTTTTGAGTTATAATTTTTTTTCGATATTTTTCCTGATTCAACGAGATGGGTTTAAAAAAAATTATCTTTTTTTGGGTCGACTTTGAACAAGAATGTAAGGTCGTTATTTTCTGAAATCGGTCGTAGAAAGTGGTGTATCTGAAATCTTGTGATTTCCATACCTATTTTATAATTTATCTTTAAAAACCGTTTTTCTTTAAAAATCTTTAAAAACCGTACTTTTAAACCGTTTTGTACGTACATAACGTACAAAACGGTTATATTTCGGTAAGACGCCAATTTTACAATCTTCTCAAACGTTGGTCGTAAACCAAGTATAGCTATCGATTTAACCACCATGTAAGTAGGACATTATTTGCTGAAATCGGTCGTTGAAAGTGGTGTATCTGAAATCTTGTGATTTTCATATTTTATAATTTATTATTTATCTTTGCATATTTTTGTTAATACTGATATTTACTATTCCTCTACGTTTAAGCAGAGAGCTCAGTTGATAATATAAACATAAATTTTATACCTACTACTATCCAAATGAGGGATCCAAAATAACTCGAAAACTACAAAAAATCGTAGAACATACATGGGGGTTAAATCGATATGTATGGTACTCTGCTATCAGCTAGCACTGGCTTGACACCTTAAAAGAAACACCCGTATAAACGTACAGACGCCAGCACATAAGGCCACTACAATCTGTCAAATACCTTTAATTGATTTTCATCTTCATCGTTAAAGCATTAGGTTAAAGTTTGATTGGGAAAATTTGACAGTTTCGGGTGGGTTGACCTGCTGGCGTCTGTACAATACCATCATCTGATGGCGACACAGTATTATAAAGTGCTCTGTGGCGGGCTTACAGTAGTTGTGAACATAGGGTTCGATTGACATTCGAGCACACATTGATGTGAACGTTCGCTTACGGGATAATAGAATTAAAATCGAAGATTAGATTCGAAGATTTATTATAACATAAGTTTTCAAAGCTTCTAAAAATTTTAAGTATTAGGGTGAAGACAGACGAGCGTAATTTTTTGAGTTGCTTTTCAACGCTTGTACTGAGTGTTTGTGTAGTGCAATGGATATAATAAAAACGTTGTGTATTACGAAGCATATAGCGAAGACACAGAAGATGATGAAGAAGACACTACTGAAAAAAATACTGGATGAATCCACTCAAAAAACACAAGACAAGAGAGAAGTGAAAGACTGATGTGCTGACTGTCGATTCCCTCGCTCCCCTCTCGCCGCGAACTCAATTCAGCCGGGATTGTGCGCGTGAGTCGGCAAACAACTCATTATGCGTCGCCGTGTGAACGAATCAGGATTTTTGTATAAAACCGAATGTAGCAAAAATTACGCGACTGAAATTACGCGACTCACAACTCAAAACATTATGCTCGTCTGGCTTCACCCTTAGCAACATGTTTTTCAGAAAACACCATCGGTTAAATGCTGTAACACACCATCCCATGTTTTAAATTATTTTAGTTTAGGTGAAAATTTATATATGGTAATTTTTGAGAGGATTGTGAATGAATCAATCAGAAATAATTATTATACATTAATTTATTAAAAAATATACTGAAATTCCCACTTTTACGGAAAATATTTAAAGAAAAATAATAATAGTAAATATTTGAAACATGCAACACCGCCACATGATGACAGGTGTTTACGCGCCAAACAACAATGGTTGCTTGCTAACGTTTGCTAAAAGTTTTTTGACGCACGTTTTTTGTTACAATTTATGTGTTTTCTGATCTAAAAACCGCCGTAACTGTTTATCTAACATTAATTTACCTGAATTACATTACAATATGTAGTATCACTGTCGTAACGTTGGCAAAAAGTTAATTGAGTAGTGAGTCTGGGTCATCGAAACGTTGAGAGTGCAGTGTCCGATTTCATGTTTTACTGTTAATTAAGGTCAGTATTTCGGTCGTAGACATGGCCGCGATGACTCCTAGACGTTCCTCGCGGCTTCCTCATACTCACACGCCAAAGATGTCAGAGAGAAAGAAGGGGTTATTTCAATGCGAGGAGATGCCTTCCCGGGAGTCCTTGACGACGCATCGGAAGCTGCCGGTGGTTGATAGTGAGAGTGACAGCGAGGACTGTGACCTGGGCATCATCAGCACGTTGGACTCGAGCTCTGGAGACGAAAACGACCAGAATGTCCCAAAGACGCCAGAAAGAAGCCTTTGGCGTGAGTATTTTTACATATCCTTCTAATACTAGGTTAAAATCCATGTTTTGTATGTAAACAACGACTTATACTAACAGTTTCATGTCAGATATATATGTAGAAATATGTAGTACCTTTCCAATGGGTGTGAGAGGTCAAAGGGCCTTGAATTTAACTTTAGAGCACATTTAAGATAACCTTGCAGTTATTTTACCTGTTCCTGTCTTTGTTGTTTTGTATGCAAGCTGTAAGTTCTGTAAAGACATTTCTAGTCATAATGGATTACTGATTTTGTATAGTAAGTGTGCATGAATGACTAAACTAACTTATTTGTACTAAAAACTGTCTTTAAATTCATATAACAACATGTACCACTCAAAACACAGACCGAATACCTTGTAGAATGTATTTAGTTATGTCTGAAATAAACTTATATATTTCATAAAGCATTTTTAATATTTTCATGTGAACAGAAAGCAAATAAGTTTAGAAACCTTTGTGTTCATCTCAAAATTTATACAAGATGTTTCCACGATAAACAAGTAGTTGTTTACTGTGGAAACATCTGCTAAAACATACACTAATCTATACTACTGACAACCCTAAGGAATGCAAATAAAGTAGCAATCAAAATGGTTGTCTCATTAACTATAAGTACAATGTGTAACGTTAAATGCCCAAAACCTCTTAAGGGGTCATTGTACTCATCATTATGAACAACTTTTACTATGGGACCAAACCCAAAATCGTGTAAAAAAAACCGCTGTTCAGAACATTTATGTTCTCATAATTCATCAAAATGTACTGAACAGCTGATTTTTTTTCGCGATTTCATGTTTGCTCCCATAGTAAAAGTTGTTCATAATGATGAGTATAATGACCCCTTAAGAGGTTTTGCGCATTTAACATTACACGTTGTATAATAGCAGTGAAGTACCCTGCTGGCTATTCTCATAGCACACAAGAAAAGAGAAAGAATGACCTGTTCTTAGTCAGAAACTAGATTAACTAGACTATCATTCTGAGCCCCCCTATATAGAAATTTTTCATCGGTTATTGAAAAAAAAATCTATGGTCAAAATGTGTGGAAGAGCAGATTTTTTTTTCAATAACCAATGAAAAATTTCTAGGGGATCAGAATGATGTACTGAATATGTGGTAACAGTTTGCGCGTCAATGTCCCTTCCACCCTGTATATCTGTTTTTTACAGCATGCAAGGTAAAGACAGGTCAGAAACTAGTAAGCTCATGAATATTTTTAAACCTAAATCTAAATTTCTAATAACTCTTCATTTCACCCTCTTATCTCAGGGCAATACTGATATGCTATCACAACATATGTGCCCTCTAAATAAACTAGTCCGGGAACTAATTTTGGACACTATCTACTACTGATTAGCTTATAATAGTGTCAGGCTGATAATGGCATCCTATGCTCAGTCAGGCATTGATCTCTTAGCTTATCAATTTCTGAAAGTTTAGTGTAAAGTTTTAAAAGATAGCTACTCGTAGCTAGCTAACTGTATTAGTATTTCAACATACTCTTTTTGCCTCATTTACTTTCATAAATCTAGTCAACCATCATCTAATGTAGGCAACATTAGATGATGGTTGTCTAGATTTATTATGGTCATCTGAGGTGGTTTATTATTTCAACATTGTAGAGTAAAGTACTCTATAATATGTACACCATACAAATATATATAATATACAAAAGGCAAAAGTGATTGACTGGTGCATCAACGCATAGCCCAAAACCCTCTGTCTAGAGATTCCAAATTTGGAACATAGGTTCCTTATGAGGTCTAGGGGTGTACTAAGAAAGGATTTTTTAAAATTCAACGCCTAAGGGGGTGTAACGGGGCTCCAAAGTTTGTATGAAAAATCTTATTCCTTGTGTTAATAGACCTGTAACTTACACGCGGGCGAAGCCGCGGGAAAAAGCTAGTTACAAACAAAATGGTAGAAATTTGACATAGAAAACAACCTTTAAATACATTTCCCTTGGATTTTTTTTGTATCAGGATAAACTTGATTTGAGAAGTAATATTTAATGTCTTTGATTGAGTCTGTAAAGGACTGACTGTAAAGGAAGTCATTGTTCAGTTTATTTATACACTGATATCCAAAAGTATTCCACCACCCTCCACTTGTATTAAGTAACATAGTTAAATTTTAAATACAGGGTGCCGCCGCTATCGCGACATTAACTTACGACGAGAACACGGTTCCGCGTTTTCGTTTTATAAAGTTATTTTAATTTCATTAAAAGTTATTATTTATTGATTTATTTACAATTTTCTAAAATAGCATCTTGGAGCAAGCGCAGAGATGAAATTAAAACGAACGAGAAAAAACTCGAGTGGCGTAACCGTGCCACTCGGGGTAAATCTTCGAGCGTTTCAACCGCCGTCATTACCCTCCCCCAAAAGTTCATGAAAAAGAATATATTTAATTAAATATTTCAGTAATTCTCAGATTCTGGTTCTTGAGCAGATTCTGGGAATTGCTGAAATATTTCATTAAATATATTATCTTTCATCAACTTTTGGGGGAGGGTAATGACGGCGGTTGAAACGCTCGAAGATTTACCCTCCGAGAGTTTTTTTCTGGGGGTTTTGCAAAAAAATCATTCATGATCATGAAGCTACTCACAGCTGGGTAAGAACAATAGACAAACGATGAACAAAAAAAAAGGGTCAAAGACCTTACCAGCTGACATAGAACAACAGCTTCATGAATGAGTCGTTTGCATAGAGTGATCCTAATTTTGGTTATTATTTTATGATTTACTAGCTTTTGTCCGCGACTTCGTCCGCGTTTCCGTCGTTTTTCGTAAAAAAGTACCATATGTCCTTCCTCACGGTTCAGTGGTTTTGATGTAACAGACAGATTAACTTTCGTATTTTAGTAAGGAAATATAATATGTCAATCCACAATACTGTTGAAAAATATCGCAGTAAGGAACCGCAGAATATTATTATTAATAGCTGTGCCCGCGACTCCGTCAGCGTGTAACTCCTTGTATGTTATTAAGTTAATGTATTGGACTGCTAAGCTATCGGGAGTTACACGTGTTATTGTGAGTCAACCATAAAAGATAGACATATGTTGTTGTGGGATATTTTTTTAGATAATTTTATGTAGAACATTTCCGTCACAAATGATTTCTATGTAGCATTAACCATTAAGGCTGCACACGCGACGGAAGCTTAAAAAATGGAACAACTTCTCCCGTTTTCCCAACATTTCCCTTTACTGCTCTGCTCCTATTGATTGTAGCGTGATGAAAAGTATACTATAACCTCCCCAGGAGTATGAAGAATAATTGTACCAAGTTTCGTTAAAATCCGTCGAGTAGTTTTTGTTTCTATAAGGAACATACAGACAGACAAAAATTTTACTGATTGCATTTTTGGCATCAGTATCGATCACTAATTACCCCCTGATAGTTATTTTGAAAATATATATCATGTACAGAATTGACCTCTCTACAGATTTATTATAAGTATAGATTTTGTTTGAAATTATTATTTTGGTTTTGGTTTTTGGTTTTGGTATTCGGTCGCACGAAAATGAGGGTGGGGGGTGCAGGGGGACGGGAGGGGTTGTGCCCCCTCCCCCAGGTACCACTCCCATGAAAATAAAACGCACAATTCCTGAGAAAAACAAATTATTGTAACCTAACCTAAAAACACTTTTGTCAACACAAAGTTGCTTCTGCACGTCTCCGGCGCTGCGGGAAGTGCAGCCCCTTCGCCCTTACGTAACAAAGGACAGGCACCCGCCTAACCTTTGTCACAGCGGGCGGGGGCCGCTCTCCCTCCGCGCCTCCGGATTTTTAAATACACTCTAGTGTGCCAGCCAAAAGACTACGTGGAGTCGGGGTGCCCCGATTCGGTTTTAGGACAGATTCGACCTATTTTAATCATAAAGTGGGGAAACACTAACTTCCTACTGAACACGATTTCTACTAAGTACGTTTTATCAATTTTACACGACATTTTGCACCACAGACAATATACTGGTACAGATTTGGTTGTCAATCGCCCATTTTAACGTTTCGTTACACTATTTATGTAATTTGAGGTTATAAACAATTAGTATAAATTAATTTGCAATCTCTTTTAATAAGAGTGATATTGTTACAATCAGGGACCCAACCCCAACGACCTTCAACCACTGTCACCCCCATTTTCGTGCGACCGGATACTAAAGTCAACCCATTTTTTTTTTTTCAATTTATTATTTATTTTATATTATATACTTTTATGATTACTGATCACTAGCCTGACATGGGTCATTAATTAATGTCGCGATAGCGGCGGCACGTTGTATAACTGTGGATATAATGTGTGTGTGCTTGCCAAAAAATAAATGACTTGTGTTTATTTTCCAGCATGCTGATTTGGCATCACAAAAAAGCTATATTATTACAACATTTCTAATTTCTAATCATTGTGTAGTTTTACTTGCTGTAATACAATAAATTGCCTGGTTTCAACATTATTATTCAGGTCAAAAGTTTTATTTAATGACAGGTATACTCATTATTGTGACTTCACATTCTTAAAGCCTACATACATTCTTCAGAGCCCAAGTCTTTGGTTAAAATATTAATTGTTTAATATTTTTTAATTTATTCAGACAGTATATTAGAAACAATACACTACTTCACTACTTCAGTTATATTATGTTCAGTTAACAAAAACAACTACTAACTCAGTTTCCAATTTTACCACATTCATTATTAATTTTTTTACTATTGTATTTTACGTTACCACAAAGCACAAACAAGCATTGTGTGTTAATTTCAACATAATAATCATTATACTAACAACATCATTAGCATAAGATTTAATTTGTACATTTCAACCATAGTCAAAAACATCTATTTCACAGACGATACCAGAAGTCAAACCCGGAAACTTCTAAAAGAGTGCAGCGATTTGAAGAACTTCATCAAGTCTCCGTTTACATTGAAGAAGTATCAGACAAGATACTGTCCAGATTCAAAATGTACTGGTTCAGTGTCTACGCCAGCCACGCCACACCTCAACAACCACCCTGGGACCCCATCATCCACTCACTCCTGTACAAGTGTCCACACAACTTCATCTACCTCAAGCCGTGCCCGCAAAAGTCTGGCCAGTCTCATCGCAGACACGGAAAGCTGCAGCAGCTCCTTAAAAGACCTGAACTTTGACACCGATTCGGGTACGGACTCCAAAGAGAACACCCCTACGAAATATTTGAGACGATCAAGTAGGAGGCATAAATTGACTCCTAAAGTACACAGTTTCAAAGGAGTGTTATTAGAACAGAAGAGAAATATTTCTCCAAACAAAAATGCTATAGTTTGCTTGACAAAGATGGATATGAGTAGTATTATATCTCCTACACAAATGCTTAAGACTCCTCATACGACAGACGCGGGTGCTTCACCCCCTAAGTTGGGACACAACCGTCGTTCTATTGTCGAAATTGGCGAAAGTCCAGAATCTAACTGTGACAGTGAGAAAAGTCAGAAAAGACTTCGCAATGACAGTCTTACTGATCATGGTCCAAGTACTAAGTATCCGAGATTGGATAACGCGCCTAAAGCTCGCCTTTCATTATTCAACAGTGATAGACTTAAGGAAATACTGTCTACGAAGTCTTTCTATGGTAAATCCAACCCTGACTTGAATACAAGCGTCACTGCGAAGATCTCCAACGCTATTGAAACTACAGCTACCATCAGACGTATGAGACACTCCCATTCTCAAAGACGGAGGCGAAAGCCTGGTCAGATTAATCTAGGAGTGAGACATAAGATTAAGAAGCCTAAACATTATAAGAATAAGGCTGTTATTGCTATGAAGCACAATAATTCGTCGTCTAATGGGTCTGTTTTGAATAGCACGGTCGTGTCCACCGTTACCATGACTGACGCGTCGATGCTTAGTCAGAATTCTTCACAGGAACTTGGGAATGGTAAGTGATTTTATGATTATACTATCTTCACAAAAAACACAATATCATAATCTAAGACAATATACTTAAATAACAGCCACATTTTTTATAAAACTCCCTCGGCCCCCGACCCGCATCACATCGCCCCAACGAATTAAGAATATCATTCTTAATTCGTTGCATCGCCCGCCCGTTTTGCTACTCCGCTTTCGCTTAGCATTCATTCTGACTTTTTTTCTTTTTGCTCGGCGCCTATGGGTCCTAGCGTGATGTTGTCTTCTTCAAGAATTAGGTCATCAAATTCAAAAAGAATTTTTCAAATCCGACTGGTAAGATACAGAGATAAACGCGTTCAAACATACAAAAAAACAAACTATTCAGCTTTATTATTTGTATATTACTAGCTTCTGCCCGCGACTTCATCCGCGTCAAATTTCGGGCCCCGACTCACCGTGTCGCATGCTATCCCCCGGCCGCGCTATCACTTCGTATTCGCTTAGCGTTCATTCTGACTTTTTATCTTCTTGCTCGGTTCCTAAGGGTCGTAGCGTGATGTCAAATACCCTATAACCTTCCTCAAGAATTGGGCTGTCCAAATGCAAAAATTCAAACCCGACCGGTTGCTACTCATCATTACGAACAACTTTTACTATGGGCACAAACTGTCCTGGATTGGGTAAAACTGCGAGTAAAACAACTTCTATGACCGTTCTATCTTCTATAATTGTTTTCTAGGATCCACAGTAAATACTACTAAACAAGAGATTTTACAAACTATGAAGAAGCCATGTCAGCGGGTCAGCCATTGTCAGTGTTGCTGTTTTTAAAAGGGACAATTAAAAGACAAATGACCACAGATTAATAATAAATCCACGACATCCTCCCCACACAGAGAGCTGAGAGAGGTTTACATACATTTAAATACCGATCACTAACAGAACGGTCCTACATAATATTATTTTCAAATTAATTGATAAGCTATTCTGATAACTTTACAGAAAGGTCTTATACACATATCTCGATACATTTCAAATTATCATGTCAAAAATACAAAAATGCTCTCTCAGTCATAGTTATAAATCTATTACATTATTGTTTATCATTATACATTATTTGTAATCCAAAAAACAAAAAGCTATCAAATTGATATAAATACAATTGTACACAAATTCCAGTACTTATCAACATAAAATTATAGCTGTCTAAAACTTTGTCATAATAATTCTAATACCAGATCAAATTCAGACTATCAACATAAAATTATAGCTGTCTAAAACTTTGTCATAATAATTCTAATACCAGATCAAATTCAGACTATCAACTATCGTTCATGTACAATAGTCCTCGTAGTTCTTTAAACAACTTATTACAATCAGGAATACCTAGTACAATCTGTCGTAAAACATAAATACTACACTTCTTCCCCATTGTACCCAGCAAATTACAATAATCCTAATCCAAAAAGCGTCGAGGTATTTTGACTGCTCTACCATGTCTAGTAGTTGCTGAAGGCGGCTGAGTGTCATCAATTATGTCCGAGTCTGAACGGGTGTCCGGATCCAAAACCCTACCTCCAAAGATGGGCTCTGGTAAATGACAACCTCCATCTGTTATGTCTCTACGCCACTCATCAGTGACCGCCGTCAATTCCAGAGGATAAAGACTTTGACAAGCTCTTACCAACTCGCCAGTCGCAGTCTGCACTCTCACGGCTCTCTGGTGTCCATCAGCACCTGTTAACAATTCTTTTACAATTCCTAATGGCCAGTATAATCTCTTACCATCATTTTCAATGAGTACTATGTCATTGACCTTAGGAAAGTTGGGCTTACACCTGCCTTTACTACAAATTAAACCTAAATATTCGTTTCTAAAACGTTGGCGGAAGTCAGCTCGTAACTTGTTCAGATACTGAAACCTAATATTAATATTTGTCGCATCTATTTGGTCTAAATCCGGTGTTTCAGAAGAAGGTAAAGTATGTAAAAACATCATTGGGGTGAGGGGTCTCAGTGAATCATCATCAGTTGCTACATATGTCAAAGGGCGGTTATTAATGACTGCTTCACAGTCACACAGAAGAGTAGACAGCTCTATCCAATTAACGGATGTCTTACCCAAAATCCTTCGTAACATCTCCTTCACCACCTTTATAAGTCGCTCCCACCATCCTCCCCACCACGCAGCTCTTGGTGGTGAAAAACGCCATCTTATTGGTGGAGGAGCAGCGGCGGTTGCAGCTTCGACTTCCATCCAGTTTACCTGTTTTAACAAGTTATCTGAACCCTGAAAATTACTACCACAATCAGTATAAATGATTTTCATACGTCCTCTCCGAGCTACAAAACGACGTAGTGCCATCAGAAAGCTGTTAGTTGACAGAGACTCCACTAACTCCAGATGGACTGCTCTATAAGTGGCGCATGTAAATAGTACTATCCAGCATTTATCTTGGTTTCGAAGATATAGTGGTCCAGCTAAGTCTATTCCAGTTACCTGAAAGGCGGCAGCTGCTTCGATTCTGTCTGCCGGCAACGGCGCTTCGGGCACATCATAATGTTTAGCCTTGTCCCTTTTGCATATAATGCATCTCGACACAATACTTTTTGCAAGACGTCTTATGTTCAAAATCCAGAAATCATTTCTGAGATTTGACAATAAGAGCTGTGTCCCTGCGTGACTTAGTATTTTGTGTCTTTGTCGTACTAGCCGTTGTACAATTTCATTCTTACCAGGCAACAGTACTGGATTCACGAAATTCTTATCTTCTTGACTCAGCTCTAATCTTGTTCTTACTCGAAGTATGCCTTCGTCATCTTCAATGGTATTTAAATTTTTTGGTACCTTCTCACATGTAAAGTTCTCCTTCTGCAGTAGTTTCAGCAATGACTTCTCTGCGTTTATATACTCATCATTGGTTATATCTGATTTATGTATGTTGAACTTCTTCCTTATTTTACTACTCATTCGCAAAATCCAAGCTACAACTCTAACTATGCGATTGTATTTTGAAAAATACATCAACCTTTCACTGAAAGGCTCTTCCGTTGTACCTAAGCATATTACGGCGTTTTGTCTTGCTTCTGCACGTACTATTTCTTCATCTTCTTCATTAGTGTCGCTGACATTCGATTTCGGCCATTCTTTCATAGCCTGTTTCAACCAAGTAGGCCCTTCCCACCAGCGACTTTCAAATAACTTTTTAGCGTTACATCCGCGTGATGGTAGGTCGGCAGGGTTGCGTTCGCCAGGTAGATGATGCCAGTCGTCACGGTTTGTCGTTGTGCATATTTCCTTGACTCTGTTGGAGACAAATTGTTTCCATTCTGTCTGTCTTCTTATCCATGATAAAACAACCGCTGAATCAGTCCAAAAATAGACTTCGTAGTCTTTGCAATGATCTAGTAATCCAGAGTCTAAAACCTCTTTGTAAAGTCGCGACGCTATCAGCGCGCCCATGAGTTCCAGTTTAGGTAGCGACATTTTCTTATTAGCAGGAGCTACTCTACTCTTTGCCAAAATGAGCTGAACCTGTACCATATCCTTTGTCTGTGTCCTCAAGAATACACAGCCAGCATAAGCAACCTGACTTGCATCACAGAATATGTGCAGGCCTGTGCTACATTCTTCTATTTTTATAGGTACATTTGATATTCTTCTTGGGAAATGACATTGTTTGATCCAATGAACTGTTTTTAACCAATTCATAAATTCATGGGCCAAATCCGCAGGTATTTCTTGGTCCCAATCAATTTTGTGTTCGCAGATCTTTTGCATAACAAGTTTAGGTATCAATGTTGCAGGGCAAACAAATCCTAGTGGGTCAAACACAGCTTGAGCCACAGAGATTACATACCTCTTTGTTATCTTCTCTGGTCTAGTCTCACCTATGTTCACATTACATCGGAGATCATCTTGTAATGTGTTCCAGGTCATTCCCAATACCGAAACCGCAACTGTGTTGTCTATTCTGTGAGGAGCCGTCACCCATCCACGTAGGTCAAACATACCTTCTGCCATTATGCTCTTAGATTCTGTTATAAAGGTATTCAGATCATCAACAGTGTCCATGCTTGTTACACAGTTGTCCACATAAAGGGACTGTTTCAATATAGAAGCAGTAGCTTTTTGGTCCTCTGTACACTTAGCCAAGTGATAATTTATTGTTGCGTTCAATAAAAATGGACTACATGTTATTCCAAAAACTACTCTCTTATGTCTGTATGTCACTATCTTATCACGTGTCTCTGCATTCTCCCACCATAGAAATTTGAGAAAGTCTCTGTCTGTTTCCTTAACAGATATTTGTAAAAAAGCCTGTTTTATATCAGAGATGACTCCATAAGCACCTTTCCTAAACTGTATTAATAATCTTGGTAAAGCTTCTATCATATTAATACCTTTATCCATGCATTCATTAAGTGACCACCCATTTTTGTCCTTATTGGATGCATCAAATACTGGGCGCACCCGGGTTGATGTGCTTGATGGTTTTATGACACCGTGATGTGGCAAGTAGTGACCCTCTATCTCATCATCTGCAACCTTCTCAATAATATCATCCTTCTTCCAATTGTTTAGGACCTCATCATAACTTTCTAGGTTACCTGTTAACTGCAACTTCTTTGTTGTCGATTCCAGCCTCCTACGTGCAATTTCATAATTAGTGCTGAGCTTCGGACACCCTTCCTTCCACAGCAGTGAGACTTCATAACGTCCATGTGCAGTCACTGAAATGTTATTGTTGAACACTTTTAAAATTTCTGTTTCTTTAATGTCTTTTTTCTGCTTTTCATAGGGGTCTTTAATACCTAATAACTCTACACTCCACAAATCTTCAAGATTTGCTTTTGAAAAACAAGAAACACTAGTAGTGTTGGCTGTACTTTGAACTTCTATTGGGCCTTGCAATGTCCATCCTAAATTGGTATTGACAGCTATCAAGTTGTCATCTAAATGAACCAATTCATCTTTAAAAATGGACCCTAGGTGATCAGACCCAATCAGGAGACTTATTTCAGTGTCTGCAAATTCTAAATCACTGATCTTAATATTTAAGTCTCTTAATTTCTTCAATATTGACACATTCCGAACTTTTGGTAGGTGTCCACACAAATCAGTCTGCTGTAATGCTTTGATCTTTACACTAAATGAGTTGTCTAAACTACTCACCATTAATTCAAAACATTCAAATACCTCGGCAGACTGCCTCACTCCACCAAAAAGTGTGTGTCCGATCTTCTCCGTGCCAGTCGGCTGCATGCCCAGGTCTTGAACCACTGCAGCTTTCACATATGACCTCTGTGA
Source organism: Cosmia trapezina (assembly GCA_905163495.3). Lineage (NCBI taxonomy): Eukaryota > Metazoa > Arthropoda > Insecta > Lepidoptera > Noctuidae > Cosmia > Cosmia trapezina. The sequence continues at coordinate 13,694,674 of LR991040.1, read as the reverse complement.
TCCGGAATCCAGTAGTAGCCTAACCTTCTTTACACATCCATTATGTGTGATATTGACTACTACGGTCTGTAAAAGAGTCACTGTGTTATTTCTGGCACAAAAAAGTACATTCTGTGACATTCCCTTACTGCTATGACTATGAACTTCAGGGCACAAGATAGTGTAATGTCGTTTTGAGCAAGAAGTACACTTTATAAACATTCTACATTTGTTAGCCATATGGCCCTTTCTCAGACATATGTAACAACAACCCTTCTTCTTTATTGCCTCCTTCCTTTCATCTAATGACATCTTATTAGCGTTGTTGCACTCAAAGGTATTATGGCCATCTTTATCACAAAACCAACAATGTATTTTAGTACTCAAAAACTTACCCGTTGATGATGCCTTTGTATTGATGTTGGACACCAGTGCTGCCGCTGTAGGCAAGCTGTTTGTCTGTCTGTGGGAAGAAGAGTCAGGATCGGGACACCCAAATTCAGACCTAGCAAGTTTAATACGTTCTTCTGCTTCAACCTCTGATCTTAAAAAGTCTAATAATTTTGCTAGCTGGTCAGAAGAGTGATCAGTATGTGACCTATTCCATGCTACCAAAATTGATTCAGGTATAGAAGATTCTACTAGAGGAAAAAGTATAGTCTCATATTTCTGCTTAACTATGCCTAATGTTTCTAAGGACAACAGGTAAGTTGACAATTTGTCATATAATGTCCTCAGTGAAGCATTGTTCTTATTTTGATTTAGGACTAAACTAAGTAACTGCCTGACATAAACCTGTATTAGAAGATCTTCCCTCCCAAACCTTGCCTGTAGCTGTTGAACGGCCTTCAAATAGTTGTCTGCAGACGGGGGAAAACTTTCGACCAAAGCCAACGCGTTACTGTTTTCTTTCAATGATTGTAGTAAATACTGGAACTTGTCCTCCTCGTCCATACTTGTGTCCTCGTGAATCTTCCTGAATTGAGCCCAAAATCCGAACCAATTCCTAACATCATCATCAAACTTTTTGAATTCAATACGTGGTAATTTGAAATTTCTTGTTTGCTTCTTCTCCAGGGACGACGGTTCTGATTTTGAAGAGACGCTCAGCTGTGCACTTCTACGTAAAGTGCACCATTTGTACCTGATTTCTTCAGCCTTATCTATCTCAGCTGTGTATTTCTCTTCCTTGAAGTCTTCTTCATTGAGCATCCGGTCCTGAATCTGTTTGTCTAAAATCTCTAATCTTGCAACTTTTTCTCGAAGGTAATCCAGGTCTATTTCAGCCGACGAGAAATCTTTATTTTCTATGTGCCTTTCCACAGCTAAAACGCTTCTGTTGAAAAGTCTTCGTAGTTGATCGCGCTCTCGAACTTCTCGTAACGCAGCTGCAGCCTCCATATCGATTATCGTGTGATCGTAAACGCGTTGTGTAGCGTTTCCAAACTCGAGAACTTATTTGAGGTTGGTTTTTCACACGATGCCGCAGACTGTCGTGTAATAGTCCGGGGAACTTCTTTTTCGTCACGGTCGCCACTTTGTCCTGGATTGGGTAAAACTGCGAGTAAAACAACTTCTATGACCGTTCTATCTTCTATAATTGTTTTCTAGGATCCACAGTAAATACTACTAAACAAGAGATTTTACAAACTATGAAGAAGCCATGTCAGCGGGTCAGCCATTGTCAGTGTTGCTGTTTTTAAAAGGGACAATTAAAAGACAAATGACCACAGATTAATAATAAATCCACGACACAAACCTGAAATAACGAAAAAAAAATCAGCTATATGTTCGCATAACTCGTCAAAATGTAGGGAACAGCTGATGTTTTTTCGCGATTTCAGGTTTGATTCCTTACTAAAAGTTGTTTATAATGATGAGTACAAAATGAGATTTCGTGTATGAATAGATACATCTATATAAATAAAAAGAGAAGTCCTGACTGACTGACTGATTGACTGACTCATCAACGCCCAGCCCGGTTTGGGCTGGGCGTTGTGTCTGGTGTGTCTTGGTGCCTTGGACCTAGAAAGCTGAAATTTTGCACAGAGGTTCCCTTTACAATGTAGACAAGGAATAAGGAAGGAATTCCCGGTAGCAGGTTCCCTTGGGATATTTTCCGACATTCACGCGGCTGAAGCCGCGGGCAAAAGCTAGTCTTATATATTTATGTTAAAAATTATAGAAATCCATTTTCAAAGCCTGAAAGCTACAAAAACTACAGCAACTATTTTCTAAAGATATGCAGTCTTTATGCTTTTTTTATTGAATAAATAATTGATTGATTGATCATTAGTGCTTATTAGAGTATACTATAATCTTATATCCGGGGCTTTTTTACCATCCATATTCATAATTGCACTTTTGGAAACTAATCTATTGAAATAAAGTCAAGCATTAAATTACTAAATTGCAATTAATCATCATTAACCTTCAAATTTGGAAATGTTTTCGTTTTGTTATGTACTACCAATCAATCTGCCTAGCCTTTTCCCAACTATGTTGGTGTCGGCTTCCAGTCTAACCGGATGCAGCTGAGTACCAGTAATTTATATGGAGCAACTAGCCTATCTGACCTCCACAACCCAGTTATTGGGTAATACGAAATCCCTTGGTTACACTTAAGTGCTTTCCGAGGCCCGGAGTGGTCTTGGTATGTAAAGATGGTCACCCATCCCCGAATCAACCGCAGCAAGCGTAGCTTAACTTGATCTATAGACTCGTGCGGCTGTTATTACTCAACACAAGCACTTACTGACATATGGCAAATAATATAATTTAAAAATTTTGTGTTTCGCAATGTGTCAATTACTTTCCATACTATTCGTAAAGAATCAAGTTCTTATAACTTAACAGACAGCCGTGCTGCTGGGAAGTTTGTTGCGCCATCCAAAGCACTAGGAAGTGGTGAAGGGTGGGCCGTTTTGGGGGACTGTTTTATGTAATTCTGACTTTCAAAAATTGCTGATTCTCAGCCTAGTTTGAATAAATGACTATTGATTTAATTTTTTTATATTACTTATATATTTTTCACAGACAAAGCTGACCCTTTCGACAAAGAAAAACAAACAATAGAAGCGTTACTCAGCCAATGGGAAGAAGAAGAAATTCCCGAATCCGAGCTATCTATCTCAAAACCAATGCAAGAACTACCATGCTTCAACAGCACTGTCATAGAAGAAACCAACCAAATATTCCAGCCAGTGACCGCTGTGCCAGTAAAAATGGCAACATTGTCACAGGATTCCGAAGCCATTATAGTTGAGCTGGGTTGCCAGAAGCTCGAAATGACGGTGCCACATAATGTGAAAACGTTACCACAAACTATGACCACTCTACCACCAACGGTAGCATCACCATTGACGACGATGCCACCAGTGGCGGTGGCGTCACCACAACCTCTGACAACATTGCCAGCGCCGGTAGCGAATGACGTGGTCATGGCAGACATCGACGGGCATGTAGAAAGTCATGGTGATTTGCCGAAGAGTGGACAGTTTCTGCCTGTTGAAGGCGGATATATACTTGTGGAAGAGGCTGATGCAGCTCCAGGTAAATTATTTTTACATTCTATTTAATTATATTTTTTTAAATATTAGAATATAAAAAAAAAATTGTAGCCCACCGGTATCGGGAACAAGGTCCAAGCTATCGGCGGTTAGGGTTCCAGTCTGATCTAGTTTGACAATGAAAATTTTAGGTGAAAAAAAATTTAGAATAGCAAAATTGCCATTTTCACTAAATTGATAACTCAGTGCTCAGTGCCATCTTAGTGACTGTCAAACTAAAATATACTTTATATAGTTGCTTTCGCGAAGGGTGGACAGACTTTCGGAAAGCGTTTGATAAAGTTAACCATGAAGTGCTGCTTTTGAAGCTGAAATCTTACGGTATACATGGTTCCCTGTTCCGATGGATACAGTCTTATTTAAAAAACAGAAGCCAACTCGTTTCTGTCAGAGGTTACTTGTCGTTGCCGGTTAATGTTACGTCAGGCATTCCACAGGGGTCGCATTTAGGGCCCCTGCTTTTCAAAGTTTTCATTAACGATCTCGTGACAAAATTGGCTTGTCCCTGCCTGTTGTATGCCGACGATCTGAAGGTATTCACGTCGATAAAAAACACATCTGACAGTGAATCCTTTCAGAACGATTTAAATATAATTTCTGACTGGTGTACACTTAATCGTATGAAATTAAACATAAGTAAATGCTTTGTTATAACCTTTACTAAGAAACGTTTAAAAATCATCTATGACTACAGACTCGAGAACCAATCGTTAGAACGAATGCACGTAGCCAGAGATCTCGGCGTGTTGTTCGATAAACAACTATCGTTTAGAGATCATTACAAAAACATGACGAACAGAGCTTTGAAGCTTCTCGGTTTTATATATAGGTCCTCCAAAGGATTTAAAAGACCTCAAAGCTTCGTATTGCTTTATAAAAGCCTGGTAAGAAGTTTATTGGAATACTGTTCGATAATCTGATCACCGTGTTATGCAGTACACTCTGACAGAATTGAGAGTGTGCAAAGAAAATGTGTTAAGTGGGTCTCTTATCGGTACGGCTTCTCTAGAACGCTACAAAGCTATTCCGATCGCCTCGTTAAATTCAATTTGGAACCTTTGCATGCCTGTCGCAAACAGCAAGACTTAATAAACCTGCATAAGATCCTACATTCCACGCTGGACTCTTCAGCTCTGCTGTCTCTCATTAACATTAATACTAGGTACTACACCCGTACACCGAAAACTTTTACACTGCTGGTCTTTACAAATAACACCTCTTATTACAAAACTATCATTAGAATGTGTCGACTTTACAATGAAATTTCAAAAGACAATAACAGTATTGACATCTTCGATTCCCGTGCCGCTGCTTTCAAAAGACTTGTTTGTACTCTTTCTTTTTAATCTTGTAATGTTTAATTTTAATAATGTAATGTATGTGTTTGGTCTCCTACACATTCTCTGCCTAGGTAGCAGTGTGTCGGAGGGCAGATGACCTTGTGGCTGTAACTTGTGAACTAGTTTCATTTTTTACTGTAGTTGTGTTAATTATATACTTATTGTGCTGCTGGTCATGTTGTGCGATTACGTTTTGGGTGATAATCAATATAATAATATAATAATTTTGGTCGAAACCTTTAATGTGAATTTAGTTATATATCTACTTTGTTTGTTACCTGTTTTAGTTGCCATAAGAATAAAAAAATAAATAAATAGTCAATTTCAGAATGGGAAATCGTCGTTTGACAGGAATAAACTAAATTTTGGTTTATAGTCTAGTTTAGAGGCATTTGTGGCAAGAGAATCGGCACCATTATCTGCCTTTGCCCAAGTCCACAACTAAAACTATTTTGTTTATTTATTTATTTATTTATTTATTTAGGATCTCCAGCAAAAGATATACACAATACATGAAACATAAATAAAGGGAACATCAGGTACCAAGTAGGTGTACTCCTTCACTTACAGGAGACCACAGCATACACAAAAATGTTAACAACTAAGCTAACAAAGTTAAAATATTAATAATAAGTAAAATTAAGTTAAATTTGGAGAAAAACTAATACATTTTTAAAGTTTTTAAAGGACAATAAACAAACAGAAAAGACATAAAAAAATGAAACTATAACATTTAGAGACACCTAAATTAAATCTATTAAACATTTCTTATATTTAAGAGCGTTGTTGCATTTTTCATACGTAAATCGAGAACTTGGGAGATTTTGAAGTGATTTTGGTCACATAATTTATTTTTTTAGCTTCTTTTGACTTCAATCATCGTAATTATCATATATTTTTATTTAAAGTCTATTAAAAAAAACTTGTTCAAATTGAATTATTGACTACGAAAACAGTCGATTTCGAAGGCGCGATTTCCAGATGACGCGCGAAGGCTCAACTTTGAAGTAATCTTACACCAATTATTACTACTAATTAAGAAGGTAAAGTGGTATTCATTCGAAGAGCCATATCCTGAAATTTAAAATGCATTGAGAAAAGTTTGATTTTTAATTCATTAACTTGTATTTTAATCACGTCTAAGATAATCAAAAATCGAGAAATCGACTACAAAAAAACACGTCATTTCTCAGTATCTAAAAGTCATTTGGCAACACAAATCATTTTATACGTAAGAAGAAAGATTGTACTATATATGTGTAAAAAATAAAACATATCTGTCTTCAATCATTTAGGAAAATAATTTTTTAAAGTGAGTATAAAATCGGGTGCATCGAACGGCCTAAGTCAGTCGGACACCAGTGTGGAGGTAGCAAAGCGGTCCTGCCGCGACACGCCGCAGGCACCACGCGAAAGTGTGCCGCGGAGTCGGGCCACGCCGCCTGCGTCACCGTCGCCGTCGCCTACGTTTGCGGACGCGGTGCGCCGCACACCACCTCCATCACCGACGCCAATCACCATGACCGCTGGGGTAAGTGTTTTTAATTTATCACCTGCCCCCTCTACCTCCACCGCAGCCCCTGCTGCCGTCCTCGGCGCCTCCGGCGCCCCGATGGCGACGAAGAAGCAGCCGCAGAAGGTCCCCAAGTACCCTCCGCTGGTAGTCGAGAAACTGCCAAACTGGGCCACCCACTTTCGGGCCATCGCAGCCAAGCTGGGCCGGCCTCCAAATGCCCGTCCATATGGGGCGGGTGTGAAGTTTAGTCCCGAGACGGAGGAGGAGTACAGGCTGGTCCAGCGTTACCTGACCAACCTGGAAAAGGAAATAGGCATTTCATGGTTCGCCTACTCGCTGCCAGCGGAGAAGAGCCTAAAGATCGCCATACGGGGAATACCGGCAGATACGGACCCGAAGGAGATCGAGGAGGAGCTCCGGGTGATGGGATACCAGCCGGAGTACGTGCGCCACATAAAGGGGGCGCAAGGAAGACCCGGCTGCGTGTTCCACGCCATCATAAAGCGGACGCCAGATGTCCGGGCCATATATGACACCACGGTATTCATGTACATGCGTGGTGTCAAAATTGAGGCCTGGAGGGGCAAACGTGGGCCCGCACAGTGCCACCGATGCCAACAATTTCGGCACAGCTCGCACCACTGCCACCGCCCGCTCGCTTGTGTGCGATGCGGGGAGGGGCACGCAGCAAGAGACTGCCCGCGCCCGCGGGAGGAGCCGGCCACCTGCGTCAACTGCGGGGGCCCGCATCCCGCGAGCAATCTCAAGTGCCCCGTGTTTCAGAATGAAATTCGAAACAAGCGGGCGGGGACCGCCGCCATCACGACAAATTCGCGCCGGCCACAAGTGGCCACCGAGAGGCCGCAAGAAGCAACAGAAGAGGCCCAACAGGGTACGTCGCTGATGGCGGCGGCCAACGGGCCCACAGATAGGCAGCAAGCCTCCTCCTCAGGGCGGAGGAAGAATAAGAGACGCGGGGGTAAGGGGAAGGGAAAAGGCAAGAAGTCGACCCTCCCCCCACCCCCTGCGACACAGGAAGATGTCCCGGAGGCCGACCCTGCCACAAACAGGGCGCAGGCTGTGAACATTACTGAACCGACAGCTAGCGCCGGCATAGCGCAGCGACAAAAGTCGGAACTAAAAAAGTTCACCGGAGAGACGAGTGGCGCTGCCGGCGCTAAAGACAAAACAACAAAACGTGAATTCACAACCTGCGCCATCAAATTGTTGATGAACCTTATTAAGGCAATAAGGCAGGGTCAAGACGTGGAAACGGTCATCCTTGATGGCCTGGCCACCCTACTGACGCTCTATCATGGCTAGGTCATTAAGGGTGATTCACTGGAATGCCCGCGGCCTACGGGACAAGGTCGCCCCCCTCCGCCACCTCCTTCGGGAACAAGACATAGACGTGGCGCTCATAAGCGAGACGCTCCTGGGGCCCGAAGATAGGGTTAGGTTCCCAGGTTACCTCGTTTACAGGAAGGACGAAAGGTCGGCACAGAACATCCGCTATCGTGGTCTGGCGGTGATTGTGAGGCGAAGAGTCGTCCATCAGGAACTCCCCTTGCCGTCACTCAGCACTTTTTACGCGCTGGGTGTGCAGCTAAATATAGCCGGCGAGGACATAAACATATATGCCTGCTATAAACCGCCCGCAACTCGGTTTGACCTGTCAGAGTTGCGGGCCCTCATCAGCGCCTCGCAAAAGGCGACCATCCTCGCCGGTGACTTGAACAGTAAGCACCCAGCGTGGAACTCACACACTACGAATACCGAGGGGAGACGGCTCTTCGCGGACGCGGAAGCCTTCGGCTATACGGTGTCCGGCCCAGAGACGCCCACACACTATCCGGACGCCCACATCTACATGCCGGACGTGCTGGACATCGTAGTCCACCGAGGGCTACAAGGCCAGATCACGCAACAAGTAATAGACGACGAGTTACAGTCAGACCATCAGCCAGTACTCGTCGTCTTATCGGGTATGCCGACCCGACTGAAGCCCATAGCGCCACGTCGAATAACGGATTGGACAGCGTTTCGAGAGAAGTTAGAGACCACCACGCCGACTCGGCCTATTGTTTCCTCCGCGGACGTAGAGCAGACGGCGAACGACGTCACTGCTTGCATTCAAAGCGCCTTGGAAGCGGCGACAACGACGCAGCCGCAGGGGAGAGGGCTACTGCCACCCCTGCCGACCCACCTTAGAGCCATGATCGCCGTGAAGAGGCGCCTACGCAAGCAGTGGCAACAAACTAGATGCCCAACCATGAAGAGACAGCTCAACCGTCTCGCGGAGAAGGTTAAGGCCGAGCTTAGGGCCTCGACCGCCGCGGGCTGGGAGGAACGAATAGAGGCCGCTACAGATAGCTGGCCTTCTGTTTACAGACTATGCAGAGCACTCTCGAATACCCCAGCTCCGGTGCGCCCTCTACTCAACAGTGACGGGGCGCTCAAGTACGTAGCGGAGGACCGGGCGGAGGTCTTCGCCGAGCACCTGGAGCGTCAGTTCCAACCGAACCCGACCAGCGACAACGAACATGTCGCAGCAGTCGAGAAACACCTGGAGGCCTACTTCGCACCGCCGATAGCTCCCGAAGAAGACGCCATCTTTTTCTCGCCTGGCGCAGTCAGACGCGCCATCCTGAAGACGAAGCCCCGTAAGGCCCCTGGTGCTGACGGTATCACCAACACAGTGCTGCGCCACCTGCCGTACCGCATGGTAGCGGCGCTGGCGCGCCTGTTCACGGCGATACTGCGCACGGGGGTCTTTCCCGCTGCGTGGAAGGAGGGGCGCGTCATTATGCTGCCCAAGGCGGGCAAAAACATCCTGAAGCCGGAGAGCTATCGGCCGATAACTCTGCTGTCCACGATCTCCAAGGTGTTCGAAGCACTCCTGCTGCGACATCTCCAACCACACATCGCGCCGCGTCCGGAGCAATTCGGGTTTCGGGCGGAGCATAGCACGACGCTCCAGCTGTCGAGGGTACTGCACCTACTCGCAGCTGCTAGAAACAAGAAAGAATACTCGGTCGCAGTACTCCTCGACATGGAGAAGGCCTTCGACCGCGTATGGCATGACGGCCTTGTGTACAAGCTGGCCACCTCAGACGCGCCCCGTCGCGTTGTTAGGGTGGTTTCTGACTTTCTCTCGAACAGGACTTTCAGGGTGGTGGTCGACGGCGCGCTTTCTAGCGCCCGCCCGGTGTTGGCGGGCGTACCCCAGGGTAGCTGCGTGTCGCCGGCGTGTTACTCACGATACACGGACGACATCCCCACTACAGCAGAAGCGACGCTCGCGCTGTATGCTGACGACGCCGCGTATATCACCACTTCGCTGAATGCGAACTACGCGGCGGTCAAAATGCAGCGCGCTCTCGACCTCCTTCCCGACTGGCTGGCCAAGTGGCGGCTGTCGGTGAACGTGGGTAAGACGCAGGCGATAATTACAGGAGCTGCGCGTCTACCACCACCCCTTAGGCTGCAAGGAGTCGACATCGATTGGTCGCCCCGGGTCAAATACCTGGGTGTCACCATCGATCGTCGGCTCACCATGGGGCCACACGTCCGCAATGTCGCCGCGCAGGGTAGGGTCGCCCGCAACCTACTCAGACCTGTGCTCTCGTCCCGCCTCCCGCATCGTGTCAAGTTGGGCGTGTACAAGTTGTACGTGCGCCCAATCTTGACCTATGCCGCCCCATCATGGTTTGCCCTCACGAGCGAGCCTAGCCGAAAGTTGCTCCGCGCGCAGCAGAACCTTGCGCTGCGGACAATAGTCGGCGCGCCCCGCTTCGTGAGGAACGACGTGCTTCACCGCGACCTCGGGATTGAGAGCCTGGACAAGTTTGTGGGCCGCCTGGCGAAGGGGATGTTCGCGCGTGCCGACGCGTCTGCCTGGCCACATGTCAAGCAGATCGCGCCCTGGCATACGCGCCCCCCGGACGCTAGGCCCCTGCCCCGCGACCTGCTTGCGGACGATGACCCCATCACCGTACCGGACTGACCTTCCGAGTGAGCCGCTCCCGGCTACACGCGGCTCACTTGTGACAGTAACACTTTCACCACAAATACATACGCTGTCACGTGGTGCGTGCTAGGATAATTTAGGCGTATCACGTGGCAAACCCCAGACATGCACCTCTATACAGGCACAAAGTACACACGCGAATACGCAGCGCGGGCGTGCGCGTATTTGCATAGACACCGGGTGGCGACACACAGTACAACACCACCCTCACACCCATGACACGGTCCCCCTCCCCCGGCCCAGGCTCGGCTAGCTCTGAAAATGGGTCGGACGGGGGCCACTCACCCCATCCGTGGGAACGCAGAGTCCGTGTTTCTGTCGCTGGTCGCTATCTGCTGGGCTTCACGCATGTAGGTGCGGGCTCCACCCGGTAGTAGTTGACCGCCGAAACACGGTGAAGAAAGCGGTAGTATGCATATGCCGTAGCGAGCCCACGGACACAAAGACAGACACCATCTCCATGGACGTGTTAATGCAGCACGTCCAACCAGCTATCGCCAGTGGCGACCACAATGAGGGGTCCGTATTTACGGACCACCGTATAGCTTCCGCGGTCGGGGGGCTTAGCCCTGGAGCCGCACGCCACGCCCCTTGCGGGGCGTAGCGATATCCACAGCGGCCTAAGTCAGTCGCGCTCTGGCGCTCGTCGACACAGGACCTATGTCGGTTGACCTCCCGCCGCCGCGCATGCGCCTCGCGTGATATATAGTAAATTGTAGTGCGACTAAATATTTTTAATCCTTTCATTTAAGTAATATTTTAAGAAGCTGAAGTGGTAGGCACACTTACTTTAGGAGAATTATGTTACAATTCTTGAATTATGTTGTATTACTTGTAATATTGATATTGTAATTACAATATCAATAATACAATATAATTTGGTCAAAATGTAAATCCAAGATGGTGGCTGCGAAAATTTTTAAATTTTTCGTCATGGGGATCGTTCCCATTGTTCTCGAGGATGCTAAAGCCGATAGTGACGTTAAAATGTAAATCCAAGATGGCGGCTGCGAACATTTTCAAATTTTTCATCATGGGTATCGTTTTCATGGTTCTTGTGGGTGCTAACGTCGATAGTGTAGTCAAAATGTAAATCCAAGATGCCTACAAGAATTTTGGAGGATGAATATATTATGGAGAAAAAGTTTATATCAGATTTTTATTTGAAATCTCTACTGCCACAATCTCTATTGTGGATCCGTGACAAAGGAGACAGAAACCATGTCATATAAACTTGGGCCTGGGCCTGGGTTGTAAAAAGATGAAATTGGTGTCAATTTATAGCTACTATATTATCAAACCATCACTGAACATTTTGCGGATTTTCGCGGTCTGAGTTCCGAGTTAAAAGAGATGTAATAAAAGTGAGGTTACATAACGATCTACATACAGGTACTTAACAGCAGATTTTTGAAGTTCTTCAGCTCGACGACCACGTAAACTACAGCCTCTAGTCACTTTGCCACAATTTACACAACGATCCATGGTGCCAATATGAAATCGGTAGGCTGGTCGTAAAATCCAAAATAACAAGTTCAAGTCCACCGTTTATGCGGGGTTCTCCGTACTGTGTGCGGTGTGGTAGCAAGGTTCGTACAAGAAGCAAGATCAGAAGTCCGCAGGAAGAAAACAGGGCTCGAGGAAAACATCAATAAAACTATGGGAAATACACTCAAATCGCGACCGCACTAAACGATACGAAACGAGTGAGGCATAGATAATCTCTGATCGGACAAGGGCCGCGCGCGCCGGTGTTGAGCGTAATATATCTTCTCGTCTCACATCAGTGATGACCTCTGGCACTGAAACGTGCTCGCTCACAACATAATGGGTCTCAATCATAATCAGCCTATAATGTTCCCACTGCTGGGACACAGGGCTCCTCTCGGTGAGAGGGAGTGGGCCGTAATACACCACGAGAACCCAGTGCGGGTTGGTAGATGTCACATGTCTTCGAATTTTTGGTTCTAGGCGGTTTCCTCACGATATTTTCCTTCACTGTTTTGAGAGTAGTGGTGATGAAATTATTTACACAAAGTGCCTGCCTGAGTTCGAAACCATGACCAACTCGTAAGTCGGGATCGTTACCATTGGGCCACCATTGTTTTGCTCTCTTGGGCCGCATTAAAAGGGATGATTGACTTCACTATCGGCTTCATCCTCGAGAACTATGAAAACGACACCCATGTCGAAAAATTTGAAATCCGAGATGGTGGCTGCTGTTCGCAGCCACCATCTCGGATTTACATTTTAACGCCAATATCGGCTTTAGCACACTCAAGAACTATGAAAACGACACCCATGACGAAAAAATTTAAAATTTTCGCAGCCGCCATCTTGGATTTTAATTTTGACTTCACTATTGGCTATAGTCGAAATCGAAAACTATGAAAACGATACCTATACAAATCCTTATCACTTACCACTGACGTGCGACGTGTGGTCGACTGTATAGTCATTAGGTCGACTGGACACGTACAATACCTGCCTAGGCTAATAAACATTATAAAACCAACCCCACACGAACGCAGCAGTACTATTAGTTATTCTGTGGCAGCGGGGTGACGTACCTATTTGAAATTTGAAAAGAGTAAACCAAACATTTGCGCATGAGGCGGCTTTATGTATTTATGTAAAAAAAAAAAAAGTTATGTTGTTATGTTTAATAAAATAAATGTATTAGTGTTGGTTCAAATTCAACTGTTTCATGCACTTGATGCGGTTGGTGAACCTATACCACAAGAAAAATAAATAATTATAGCTAGCGCGTGGCGTCTTTATCTACATTAAAATACGGCTTAAATTCAAGTGCTTTACACAAAAAAACGATGATTTTGGACAAAAGATGGCTCCGCTGTTAACAAAATTTTATTCTGATTGTGTTCTCCCAGAAATTATAGATCCAAGGAAAAGTTGATCGAACCCCTTAGACAAATACTTTTATAAAACTTCAATTACTTATAAGTATACAAATACTTAAGCAAATAAGTAAAATGAGTTTAGTTTTTATAAGTACCTACATAATATTATTTTCTTCATCCATATTTGTATAAATTTAATTAAAATGCACTAATAATGTATTGTGGACAGTCTTTTTATTTTCTCCGTAAACCTCTAGCTTTTACTTCAAAAAAATATAGGTACGCCATAGCTACAGATCAAGATCGTTTAGTCGTCGTAGCTTCGCAACTGTGTGCCGTACATGAGGAAAAACGCACACACGCGCACCCGCTACGCGGCGTCGAGCGTCAGATGTTTAAAATCCGAGCGCGAAAATAGGGAACCACACTCTTAAACAGCGACTCGCAGATGTCTAAATTCGTTATTAAGATCTCTGTATTATAACTGTAGATAATGATAATTTGTAATGATAGCTGTATGTATGTCTGTAATAAATAAAATAAATAAATAAATTATTTGATAAGAAACAGTTAAACACAGGGTCAAATTAAATTACCTAGCGAAACTCCGCAGACGTGATGGGTATCGAATTATCGATAACTAAAGAAAACAAAAAAAAATATAATTTGCTGTTGTTTTTTTTGGGGCATCAACAGCCGGCAGTGGCACTTAAAATATCAGTTTAATAAAAATCAGGTGTTTTTGTGTAAACTACTAAAGTACATTCACTGGACACCAGACCCCTAGTCGCCTATTATTATTAGCTAGTTAGGGGTCAATATAAGCAGCTGTTACATTATTATTCTATTAAGTTCAAAGGAACCAGTTTCTCACATCGAGGGGCTGGTCATACCCGCCCTGTATACGTGTAATGATGACCGTTTTAAATTACCATAGTGACACCTTTTAGTGTGTAAGGATTGCTAAAGAGATATTTCTTATTGGAAGCACTTTATCAAAAGACAAGTATTATTGCCATTTTACTTGATTGTGTAAACTGCAGGAAGAGCTCGTGGCTAAGTAATAATAGCCGCACGGGTCGATCCATCAGGTTAGGCTACGCTTGCCGAGGTTAGTCCGTGGATGGGTGACCATCTTTACGTACTGAGACTCCTCCGTGCCTCGGAAAGCACGTTAAGCCGTTGGTCCCGGCTGTCATTCGTGGATCTTTGACAGTCGTTACGGGTCGTCAGAAGCCCGAAAGTCTTGACAACCAGTCTTATCAAAGGGTATCGTATTATCCAGTTACTCCATCTAAAATACTGGTATTCACCTGCATCCGGTTAGACTGGAAGCCAACCCCAACATCGTTGGAAAAAAGCTAGGCAGATTGATTTACTTGTGTAAACTGCAGAGCGCGATTCTCTTACCGTATTTGTTTCTTTGTGCTAGCTCGTCATAATATTGAATTACCAACACAAAATTTTACCGCCTTATTTGTCATGTTTGTAAGTTTATATGGCAGGATCCTGGGTTCGATTCTCAGGATATTTCTTTCTGTTAATATAAACAGTAGTTTGCCCGCGACTTCGTCCGCGTGGAGTTCCTTTACTTTAAACATAAAATTATAGCTGACCCGACAGACGTTGTACTGTCTTAGCTATGAATATAATGTAAACGCGCGAAGTTAAAATAGTCGTTAAGTTTTTTGAAATTTTGCAATTTTCTGCAGAATTTTCTTAATTTTTGTTTCCGTAAGAACCTTCTACAAAGTATTTGAAAACTTAAAAAAACGACGAATGAAATCGATAAAGTCGTTCTCAAGTTATGGCGTGAGTGAAATAGGGATTCATTTTTATTTAATTAGATGAAACTCGGCAATACTGTAGCTTCCCAATACTTAAAGAATTTTCGGAATCGGATCAGTAGTTCCGAAGATTACCCCCTACATACAAACTCACAAAAACCTCTTTATAATATTAGTATAGAAATATAGATGTACTATCTATTAGAGTTAAGTTGGTAAGTGTGACTGTTACAAAACTTTCTTATTATGGAATTTTAAATTGTCCACGATAAATGGTTAGGTTCACATTCTACTGTGCAAGTTCTTATAATGTCACAGACCCGCCTTAAGTGTTAAGTAGTATAATATTATGATGCCATCTTAGTATCACTTTTTTACATCTGAGCGTGTTTGAGCAAAATTCTCCTCACATCTACACTTCTCAAATACATAAACTCACGCCTTCTTCTCAATAGGGTAGGCATACTCGGTTTGCCTCGCTTACGTTCATACACCTGGTCATACACGCACGCCGGTTGCGAGTACTACGCACCTGACCTTTCTGAAGAACATCACCAATAAGGTCACTATATGTTCTCTTAGGGCGTCCCCTCCCGGCGTTTCCACTCACGTCTGCCTTGTAAATACTTTTTGTTAGTCGCCTTTCATTCATCCTCTCGAGATGACCAAACCATCTAAGTCTTCGTTCGTCATCTCTTAACATTTTGTTTTAAACCGCATTGTTGCCTTATCACTTCATTCTCATCACATTAAAATGTTATGTTTCCAGCACAAGAAGAGCTGCCCGACCTGGACGAGATCGAGCGAGAGCTGAGGATGTTAGACGAGCAAATACTCAAGATGGCGGAGTCGAATAACATTAACGCCGAAGCTGTGCTCGCCTCCACCGACACTGCTGTTAATGGTAAGTACAGAGAAACTATACGAACGTTTTAATCGAATCAACATAACATCACGCCTGTATTCCTCGAAGTGTTAGGCAGAGGTGTACCTATAGTACACCCACATTTCGCCAGATATGTCTGAGTCCCATGTAATAGGGACCTATTGCCATCAACCGGGCACAAATCCAGACTACTGAGTAATTTGTAATGGCAAAACCAAAACCCAATGAATCGAACCCTGGACTTCATGTTCAGCAGTAGCGCTTGCGTCCACAAGACCAACATAGAATTTAGGCTGGTAAGGAGAGGTTTTCTTTTTGAGTTTAAAAAAAAACTTAGTTTCTAAGAACTCTGTAGATGGCGACTCTGTACTGACTACGTTACTAGGTGCCAAAGCCAAAACGCTTGGAAAAAAAAAACATGCAAATCCACAAGGCAAAAACTTCTCTTGTTTTTATCTTGGGACATTTTCTTTCTGGCATGGAAAACCCATAAAAAGACTGGTATTTTTTTTTTCCTTGCTATTATTATTTATTTATTTTCAAAATGTCATTGTGATAATGATGATGTGACAATGACATATAGTGTATTATCTATGAATGACATGACATTAATTACTTTTTTATGTATATTCCGTTTTACGATCTCAAAATTACATCCAAGTGACGTGATGTGACGTTCCGTTCCTTGCATTAACTTACCAAGTTCAGCGCCATCTATCCCGCGACTAGGGAAGAGTTTAAAAAGAAAATCCCTCATTGTTGTTCCTCAATTTGAAGCTTTGAAGGCCGCTAAAGAGATATAATAGAAGTTTTATTTGTTCTTACTGCTATAGCCGTGTACTGTGTAAGGATTGGCTGCCCCCCAAGATTTAAAACAAGTTACTAAGTACGAAAATTGTACGAAAAATCACAAAATTTCTCAATCTATCTTCTCCAAACAAGTATTTCCTGCTTTAACCTCCTGACTGAACCCACAGAACATAAGGAATAAAAAAAACTTTTTTCAGTATTTTTTCAGTTTAAAAGTAACCCCTAACAGCCCAAATCCTGAATATGAATAGAATCTGACATAAAAAGTGGTTCCTGTAGTGAGGTATAGCTAATCAGCCTATAATGTTCCCACTGCTGGGACACAGGCCTCCTCTCTTCGAGAGGGATTGGGCTGTAATCCACCAAGCGGGCCCAGTGCGGGTTGGTAGATGTTACGTCATGTCTTCGAATTTTCAGTTCTAGGACATGCCGGTTTCCTCAAGATGTTTTCCTTCACCGTTTTGAGAGCAGTGGTGATGAAATGATTTACATAAAGTAAAGTGCCTGTCAGGGTTCGAAACTATGACCTACAACTAGCAAGTCGCGGCCGTTACCACTGGGCCACCACTGCTCCCAGTTGCTTAATATAATGTCTGATAAATACCTATTCTCCCCTTTGGTCACAATGGATCATCATGGCTGAGTATGATTTTATCTTTATGCAAATTATATTGTCATAAGACTTGACACTTTATCACATATCATATTAAAAAAAAACTCAAACACAATAAGTATTATTTCAACAAATAACAATATGATAAGAATCGTGTCAGTAGCTCAAATTATCTCCTACTTTAGAAGATCATTGTGTCCATGTAATATTTCCGACCTTGCCTGAAACAATGGTACATTAATGTGAACATTTTCACAAAAGATTTAAATAATATTATAATTTTGTAACTTAATTCTTTAACTTTATGTCTTGGTAAAGTTGAAATGAAAATATAAGAATAATTAGGTAAAAATACATTTGGGTGTTTTAATGAATCCCAATTTAGTTATGTAGGTAGCTTCCGTCTGAAAATATATTTAATAATATTGTTATGTCCCTTTTGAGAACAACATTAATATCATACATAATACAATAGGTATGATACCCGGGTAATAAAAAGAAATTCTATTTAGTCCATCACAACACCTATTTTTTCCTTTAACTTATTAATAAAAAAAAATTTTAGATAAAACGCAATTAAAGTTGAGTTGGGCTCTCTACGTCACGACTATAACAAACTATGTACGTATAATCTCTAGCAAGGAGTGACGTCATGCCACATGTTAACTCAATGTATCGCGGTAATCTTATGATTACTAAAAGTCCAATATATTTTTTGAGTGTATGTCATTAGTGCGACAGGTCGTTTGTTCGACAGGTCGTTAGTGCGACAGTCTTTAGTTCGACAAGCAATACGTTTAACAAATATGACTTATACAGTGTTTTTTTTTATTTCCCATAACTAAGGTATTAATGAGACCATCATTATGAACAACTTTTACTATGGAACCGAACCCAAAATCGCGAAAAAAAAATCAGCTGCCCCCTACATTTATGTTCGCATAACTCGTCAAAATGTAGGGAGCAGCTGATTTTTTTTTTCGCGATTTTGGGTTCGGTCCCATAGACCAGTCGCACTAACGACCTGTCGAACAAACGACCTGTCGAACAAACGACCTGTCGAACAAACGCCCTGTCGCACTAATGACATACACTCATATTTTTTTATAATCTTACATGACGCACACGTTATCCCTACTCTGGTCACCTGAATCAAGCCTCCCTTAAATTTTTTTGTCTAGATTTCTAACTTTTTAGATGGTTGTGAATTCAAAGTTTGAACAAATATGTCACCAAAATACATCCCAAAATAATGACCAGACTCGGCTTCAAAACTACATAAATAATAAACAGTTGAATTATTCATATTTGCCCATTTTAATTTTAAATAGCTTAGCTGTGTTTTACACCTGTTTAACGTAACTGTAATTTTTGTACTTAATTTCAGATGTTCCCTCCACATCGTCCACTGAGAATGTCGTAAAGGATGACAAACCTAAAATGTTCCCCATCTTCGAAAAACCTAACCCCGGTGTAGCAGACCCTGGTAACACAAAAGGTAATTCCTATTCTATTCAATCATTATTTTTAACTACATCATAACCTTGCCTCGAGGGGCTCGTGGCTAAGTAACAACATCAGCAAGGGTTAAGCTACGCTTGCTGCGCTTGGTCCGAGGATGGGTGACCATCTTTACATACCAAAATCCCTCCGTGCCTCGGAAAACACGTTTAACCGTTGATCCAGGCTCTCATTCGTGGATCTTTGGCAGTTGGTACGGGACGTCAGAAGTCTGAAAGTCTGATAACCAGTCTTATCAAGGGGTATTGTATTGACCAGTTACTGGGGTGTGGAGGTCAGATAGGCAGTCGCTCCATGTAAAATACTGATATTCAGCTGCATCCGGTTAGACTGGAAGCCAAGCCCAACATAGTTGTTATTGATACAGTACATAATAACAAAAAAAATTTTTTTTTTTTAATTTTGTGCTTGTTCTGGCTAATCTCCCAGACGGCTGGACCGATTTTGACGGGATTTTCACAAGCAGATAGCTGATGTTACAGAGTAACATAGGGTAGAAAAAGTTAAAACCCATGAAATTGAGACCAAAATCCGATTCAAATAGGAACACAGACGGACAGGGATTGTCATCAACGCGGGCGAAGCCGTGGGCAACAGCTAGTAAATATATTATGATCGTTTTCTTTAAGGGGTTACAGAGAAGAGTAGCAAGCGCTCGTTGATAAAGACCGGAGACGACCAGTACGTGATAGACGCGGGACAGAAGAAGTTCGGAGCCACGCAGTGTGCTGAATGTGGTGCTATTTATCAGGTAAACTTCTATCAACTTCAAGTATGTATTTACATAAATCATAATATCATTTTCATTGGTACCACAGAAATAGAGCCAACAATGATCGATTTGATAAGAGGCAGACTTATTAAACCTGTATGTATAGAACCTCAATCAAGTAGTGAAGCAATAAATACTACAAATACTGATTGTACAGTCAGCAACAAAAGTCGATAAAAACTTGTGTTTTCTAAATCTTAATTATTGAGAAAAATATTTCAGTAAAATCGGGACAGATGTAATTTTTAAAGAAAATTAACTCTTATCTACTAAATGAAATGCTAAAAAGTAGGTTATCGTATCATTTTGTGTTAATTTAGATGATGTCAAAAAGTAGCAGTGTTAACCGACTTCTGTTGCTGACCATACTATTCATCGAATTCTGATTCTGCTATAGCTGCATGCAATTATTAGTCAAAAAAGGTAGAGGAAATTAAACACGCTAAGCAATATAAATATTTATATGTAATTTAATAGTTATTAATTTTGGCAGTTTTTTAACACAAGTTCCTTTCGTTTGCAGATCGGCGATCCTCAAGACGAACACGATCATTTGGTGCATCACAATGCTACAGATGTACTGAAATTCAATGTTAGTATTTCAAACTTATTCATTTAATTAACTGTATGAAACAAACTAAGTACAGTACAACTATTTTCTTAATGTCCCTCGGCAATCAAAACTAACTCAGTTTTAGCAGCTTTCCTCCCATTTTTAAAATAAATTACATTATGGGGCATATAGTGGTAGCTCGCGAAATTCAATTATTTTTTGGGTTTTTTTGTAATTTGCAGGTCCGTGTCAGGTTGTATCTTGATCAAAATATGATACGCGACAATAAAACATATGTGTTTATTGCCGCGTAAACATATTTTGATCAAGATACAACCTGACACCGAGCTACCACTGCGCATCCTCCAGTTAAAAGAGTATTTCTATGTACTTCCAAGTCGATTGAGAGCGTCCGGTCTGCACCAAGTGCAAAGGGCAACTGATAGAAATCCGACGACTGACGAAACACGAAGTTTTGCGAGGGACATTAAGAAAATAGTTGTACTGTACACATAGATGATACCAAAGAGGCATTCTCTGTATAAATGTGAAAAAAAAACATATTTTTATTAAAAACCTCCATGAATTCCAGGGTTTTAAAGGCGAGTGCGTAGTGGACCTTGCTGGCAACTCGCGCTGTATCCGCGTGCGAGGCGGCGAGACCGGCTGGAAGAAGGTGGAACAGCTCCTCAGCATGGTCGTGCACCCACACCTCGGCTACGGCAACGAGCTGCCTAAGGAACTGATACATACTTATACGGTAAGTTGTGGCTTAATAATAATGTGGGCGTCCAAGCAAAAAGGGTCCACTTCTCGGCATTTAGTTTCCGATATTTATATGTATAAGAAGTTTTGTAAAGTTGGGTGAAAAAATTGCATTTCGCGATTTTAATTGATCGCTCAATTATCTACAATTTCATATAGTAAATGACTTTATACGATTTTTTCAGAATTTCAACTTTAAATGTCTGATAAAAAAAAATTGTGCCATTTTTAAATATTTTTTCAATTTCTATCAATTGACTATTCTAGATACCGAATCTTGTCTTAACTCAATACCCCACTACTGGACCCTTTTTGCTTGGACGCCCACTAAGGAGAACTTTACATGTTAAACGATATGAGAATAGCACATGTCGTGACAAATCAGAAAACTTATTATGCAGCTGCCATTTTTCTCTCCACCACCCTTGGTTGACTGAGTCATACGAATAGGCAGATGAAACTGAAGATTAATTTTATCTACATCTTGTGTTTGGATCCAGATCATAGGGTAATTTTCCACCAGATATGTCTATGCTACGTTCACCGTGCTACGTGCACCAATCATATTCATTGGTCCACATAGCATAGCACTGGTGGAAACGGGTGCAAGGAAGCTATGTTTCTTATATGGAAGGATGCGTGCTATGGATGGGAGCTATGAATGCGCGAGTGGTGTAGCTGCCGCTCCCCGTGCCTTCCCTACTGTCGGTGCATCGCATAGCTCGAGCTGCGCATCTTCCTCGCACAGCTTCCTCGCGGCGGCGCATCTTCATAGCACATCTTACTCGCTCCGCTAAACAGCTTAGCATTAGTGGAAACGGTCACATAGTTTCGAAGCTCAGCTTTCACATACTCGCAGCATTGCTGCATAGCACATCTCTGGTGGAAAAGCAGCCTTAAAGTTGGTTTTCTAACATTTCAGGCGTACCTCTACGTAGAAAAGAAGCAGATAATGGGGTGTTTGATCATGGAGCCCAAAGTACGAGCTTACAAGCTGATCCCTGGAGACCCAGACTGCTGCAGTGTGGAAGATTATCCTGTCAAGTGAGTATCACTAACTTAATATCGCCGGTTTTACCCGAAGGGTAAGCAGAAGTGTATTGTACCACTTTTCGACCTTATTACTATGGTAATAAGATTCAAAAGTGGTTCACCGCAAATGTCCTCGATGTACAACCATATAATTGAGTACCACAAAAAAAAAAACAGAACATCTAAAAACGTAAACTTGTGACGTTTGTTCGTAATGTATCGAGTTTTTGAAACGCGTTACAGTAGTCAGCGCAGCGAGCCGAGCTGGCCGATGCGAGTATTGCGAGAGCATGTTTACTGCCGAACGCTCCCTCCGAGCACGTGACTCAAGCGTGTTCCATTTTTATTCAGAAATGGGACACGCTTGAGCCCTGTGCTCGAAGCGAGCGTTCGCCACGTGTAGTGTATGACCGTTTTGTAACCAAGCTCCCGAACAGCTCTGAACTGTGTGGGAAGATCGGGGGGTCTACTCCCTAAGCACGAAGCCCGTAGTTTCGGGCTTCGTTAGGGGCGTTTCCAACTCCGTAACACCTACCGGACAGATGATTGGTTCGGGGCCCCAACGAAGTATGAATGACACCACGATTGGACAGTTGTCCCTACTCCCGATGTGTTTTTGTCCGTCCGAAAAATTAAACTTTTACACTTGTTTTGATGGATCTTTATGTCAGACGGACGGATGAACGGACGGACGGACTTAGGGAGTAGGGCCCATGGCCCGCATTTCGTAGTTTACACCGCCAAAATATTTAGTTGATGAATTTTGCAATATTCAACAAACATTGTACTTGAACATAAACTATTATGGCACACAATAAAGATTTGGTTAATCATATACAACATCTTCCACCCTACCTAGCAGTATACTTGGTGAGGTGGCTAATTCTCTCGGGTCACACACACACATACCACTTATAAAACTTGCTGGCTTATAGAAAGGCTAGGCTCCTAGTAAATGGTCACTTCATCATCATCATCTTCAGCCGAATGACGTCCACTTTGCTGGACATAGACCTCCCCCAAGCACCGCCACTTCGACAGGTTCTGTGCTTCCCCCATCCAGCAGATTCCTGCGTCATTCACAAGGTTATCGGTCCACCTTGTGAGAGGCCTTCCAACGTTACGTCTTCCGGAACGTGGTCGCCACTCCAGAACCTTTCAGCCCCATCGGACATCTGTTTTGTGAGCATTGTGCCCTGCTCACTGCCATTCTTCGGGTGAAATGGTCACTTGCAGACTGCGTATCTTAGGCTTGGTCGTTAAAATATCTCTTTTCCACTTTTAGATGCGGCGTATCCCGAATATGGACGCACATAAACCACCGTCGACGCGGCATCGCGGCTCGCTTGCTAGCGTGCGCACGAGCCTCCTTCCTTTACGGCGAAGCCCTACGCGTCTCAGACATCGCCTTCAGTGCTCCCACGGCCGCTGGCAAGGCCTTCGCCACCAAATACTGCGGGACACCAAACTTCTATGTGTATTTGGACTGAAGAAGATATTTTAGTACTCGAAAAATACGAACTAAGTGTGAAAAAATGGGGTTTTGTATGAATAGACCCAAAAATAAGTACTTTAAGAGTGCTTAAAAGTGTGAAAAAAGGGTTTTTCTGTGTTCAATTAGTGTTTGCGGACTCTCATTTGTGTAAATATGAAATTTAAGTGTTTTTCAAAATGTTGCTCATGAGTACATGACATAGGATTAATGTTTGGCGATATATGACTAAAGGCTTCTACAGATATAATATAAGCGATATCACTACCAAGCGCGACAGCTATATTGCGTACCGATTCGGTATCACTACCGAGCACGACAACTATATAGCATAATTATTAGGGCTTACTTAACTATGAGCTCTTATAGCATGGCAGAAATTGAACGTTTCCAGTGAGAGAGAGAGACGGAGCTATTTATATACGACCTATAGCACCGTCTCTCTTTCACTGGAAACTTTCAACTACTGCCCTGCTATAACAGCTCATAGTAAGCCCCCTGAAAGGCCTTTAGTTTTGCTTTTGATTCGCTTTTGTTTCGAATTTATTTCGTATAGTAGTATCGAGCGTGTGTCGATGTCTTTACAATTATCAATTAGCGTAGATAAGGGCAACGGTTTTGCTAAAAACTACACCATTTTGCTACAATTAGTCGTCCTAAACAAAAACTCGTATTAATGTGTGTAATTCAGAAATGAAGTGCGAAAAACAATAACCTACCTCATTGTGAAATTGCAGTGCATTTGTGACTTTATCAATTAATATTTGTGTGTTTTAAACTAGCTTTTAAGTGATATGCATCTGGTTCATTTTTTGTAAAGCTCAGTTTTTGGCTCAAAGTTGTTGGTTTGCCCAGGGCTCGGAAATGTTATTTAAAATAACGTTTTTAAAACGTTTCTAACAGTTTTTTGTACTTACACTTTGTTTGGAACGAAAACGAAATGAGAATGTTTCAAGAACCGATTTATTTATTTTACTAATTTTATTCTGCTGGACGCAGGTGCGCACGGCATATGGCGACAAACATGAACTCATACAATTAAGTTCGGTATCTTACGTATTAATTTCATTCATTTTGTGTGTTTTTTTTTTCAGAACATTATGTTCGAACGTAACTGAAACAAATTGTTTCTTAGGTATACAGGGTGTAAGGGACAGCCCTCCGCAAACTAACAGGGTGCATTCAGCTCCTCATTTTGAATCATATTCCACCGGAAATTTTCTTAGGAAAATTTTCATTTTTTCAATTTTTTTTCAGTTACATTTTCATTATTTCAATGTAAAATTGCATTGTGTGTTCGCAGCACTCCATTTATGTAAAAAAAAACTGCAAAAAAAAAAACAGCAAAAAAAAAAAAACCAGCAATGGATGTTGAAATACTCTAACCAACGACGCGTGAAATCAGCTGTTCACATTCTGTCTAGCTACAGAGTTCATCGAACTCACCGCATACCTATTACCTACCCCTCCCAACCAGTAATAAACGCTCCGATTTGTGCACAAAAACACAAACAAATCAGGTTTATTGGATTCCTATAATGTTCCTGGAAAAATGTCATGTACCGGTCATCTTAGTATGACATACTGAGTTCACCCTATCAGTTTGCGGAGGGCTGTCCCTTACACCCTGTATAAGACGAAACCGTTTCGAAAAATGTACCGGTATCCGAGCCCTGGATTTGCCTATAAATAACAGCTGGGTATGTAATCACTGCCTGTAGTAAGTATGCATTGGATGCATGCTACCTACATTTTAAACATTGTGTTTTAAGGACGCTGTTACAAATGTAACAGCGTCCTTAATGAACTTGAGGCATTTCTCTTACGGGGGTCTACTCCCTAAGCACGAAGCCCGTAGTTTCGGCCTTCATTACGGGCGTTTTAATGGATGGACGGACGGGCTTAGGGAGTAGACCCCCTGTTTGAGTTGACGGAAAGTTGAATTTAAGATGAGAAAACAATTATTACGATAGTTATACTATTAATATTGTCATCATAAAATAATGTTTTAATTTTGAATGCATGCAGGAATTTTACTATATTTTTGGAAAACAATTATTTGTAACAAAATTGCGTTTTTGATAAATATTTTATTGTTGTACAATATTAGTTTTGATACTACACTATTTTCTTGATTGAAAAATTATTCATAGTGATTACTTAGGGACCAATTACTATCTGTATTTTTAACTTAGACAATTTTCAGTAACCTTCAGAGTTACTGGCTAGTTAGGTAAAATGGCAAGCTTAGGTGTTCTTATTAATTCTTGCGCATGATTATAGAAATGGCACTTACACTAATTTTTTTGGGGACTGACTTATTTAAAACTTAGCTGTTTGTGCCAATGTCACCCGGCTAAATTTCATGTTTCTATCTCCAGTGGTCTAAGCTGTGTGTCGTCTGTTTTCATACAAAAATACCATCCAAATTTCCGACTTTTCCGGTGAATTGTCCAAAAAAATGTGTCATACAAAGGTTTGTACGATTTTTTTTTTTGACGTCCTGACACTTGCAAACAACAAAAAAATAATCAACGAAATGATGCGGTTACATTCGGTCATTGATTTTTATTTTTTATTTATTTATATATGTCATTGATTTTAATTTTTATTTATTTATATATGCCTCTCTTTTACCAAACAACAGGAAGTAGAAAGAGAACTAAATAGAAAGAGGGGAAGTGATTTAGAACTAAATGTTTTTTTTTTACATGATTTTAGTATTGTTTCCACTAGTTATGAATACCAACCCATTATTTTTTAATAAATCCGCCTGCCCGCGACCAACAGCGTGAAATGTGTTGTCTTAACAAAAAATAAATATCCTATGGCACTCGGCAATACTGTAGGTTCCCATTAGT
Organism: Cosmia trapezina; assembly: GCA_905163495.3. Lineage (NCBI taxonomy): Eukaryota > Metazoa > Arthropoda > Insecta > Lepidoptera > Noctuidae > Cosmia > Cosmia trapezina. The sequence continues at coordinate 13,668,287 of LR991040.1, read as the reverse complement.
GAAGATTACCTTCCTATATTACACACGAACATTTTACCTCTTTATAATATTATAATAGTATTGAAGAGAGCCATATTTTTGGTTAAATCAGATCCCAACAGTCAGGGCCTCTGTTTTAAATGTCGAAACAAAAGTAATTTTCCTAAGATGTAACATTGTAAGTAATGCAATATAATTTATTAAGAGTATCTCTTGATTACTTAATTCATTGATAGCAGCAGAAACAATTGTATTAAGTTAATGTAATTTGGTAACTAAATTGAAATATTCAATTTTATTTATACAAACCCAATGTCGTTTTTGAAGTCTTAATTATTTTAGTTAAATGTGCCTCAGAATAGGATAAGTTTATGTTTAAGTAGTTTTAAACTTTTTGACGTTTTTTAAGCATTTTTTGAGATTTTTTCTTGATTGATTCTGTTTTAAATTGTGATTATTTGAAAGCTTATTTTCGAATGTTTTTGATATGTCTAGGTGAGCGTCTCACTAAGACTTGCCAGGCCGTTTTTATAGTGTTGTTTAACAAACAATATCCATTTAAATTGAATTAAACACAAGAAGAAATCTAAATTCCTGATAGATCCTTAGCTATAAATAGGGTTGATTTGACATGTCTTGGCGACAACTCGCAATGTCGTGTGACATTGCGGCTAGTCGGTATATTTAATTGCATTCAGAAAATTATCGAAATATTCTGATTTTTACGATTTTATGACAAATAGTTACTATTTCTTTGCATTTTAGACATACCCAAAACAGAACGCTTATTATAAAATAATCCACAGTATCCTAAAACATACATACCTCAAGATAATTTTGTTAAGAACATGGTATTTTATGCTTTTTAACTATTGTCGTAATATGAGGTCAGTACGCTTATACATATTTAAATTTAAAATTAGTTAGAATAATGTTGTTAGCGCCCCGATTGGGCAGACTTGCAAAAGGACTTAATACTCTTTAATTTTATGTGAAATTGTGTCATCGAACTTTGCCCGTTTTTAAGCTTAGCTCAGGCGCCATTCGATATTTATGTATGTTAGTGACATTAAAATAATAGACAATAATAATTATTATAGTGAAAAATTGGTGTGCAAACTAAGTGTAATTACAGGGCACAGGAGTTGACTGGAGACATAATCTTTGTTTCTGTGATGGCAACACAACTTCAATGCCTGCCGATTTATTCTGTAAAATATTACCGTGAAAACTCAGGTGAAGCCATACCGCCTGATGCTAGGGATTGACAGTATCATCTGCGAGTGTCACATGATACCACATAGGTTCATAAGAGAAAGCGCTCGAAGTCAATAGATATTGTGTTGCTAGTTCAAAACGTAAAATACCATCGACCATGAGGTTCAGTACGTTCAGGTTTAGAATGTCCAATTCTCAAAATGTCCAATCTTTGATAATATGGTAAAGGACATCATCCATTTTGGATCATGGATGGAAATATATTGGACATTTTGAGAATTGGTAATTTCGAGAATTGGACATTTCGGGAATTGGACGTTCTGAACCTGAACCGTTCGGTTGACACGAGCGCACATTGACATGAACCTATAATACGGTATCATCCGACACTCAAGAAGTCAAGAGGTCACTTCAACAAAGTTCTCATGGTGAGTTATACGTGTGACTGACACTGGCATGGCCACAATCAGGGATTTTAATTTTGATTACATAAAAAATTTGTCCAAATTTGTCGCCAAATATCTGAATTTGTCGGTCACTGGTTCAAAAGTTATAAGGGTTTATAACCGAATCTCAAAGCTACCTTGCGAAGATTTGTTTAGTCGGGTCTTAGTTTAGAAGATATAATGAGTTCAATTTTTAAGTATAATCCAAGAGCTAGATCGAAGAGTTTACGATAAATTCTAGGTGGCCTAGTTTTAGAGATATAAAAGTGGCCAAGCTGGGGAGATACTCTCCAGGTCGGTCACTTAGGAACCCTTATAACTTTTGAACCAGTGACCGACAAATTTCGATTAATTAGCGACAAATTTTTTGTGTTATCAAAATTAAAATACCTGATGGTGGCCATGCCAGTGTCATCACACGAGTCATACAGAATAAATCGGCTGATGTCCACAGGCGGGCAGCGGTGTGACCACTTGCTGTCTAGTGGTCGGTCTTACCACCAAATAACTTAGAATGCAATATATGTAATTATTTCCTTCCTCAAAACTGCGCTAAGCTTAACGCTTTGACGGACACGAACGTGTTTATTGTTATTACATATGGCCGTATCCGTGTCCTTCAAAGCGTTAATAATTTTAAATTTTATATTATCAAGTGTCATTGAATACTAGTCTCTCTATTAATTTATAATATTATGATTTGAATGTGTCGGCCTTCTTTTTTATTGTGGAAATGTTCTCAGTTTTTTTTTTAACTAAGTGTAAGTACAATACGATTGATGAATCAGGGCTGGACTGCACATAGCGTTCATTTGGATGAACAGGGCGACTCAAAATTTACGATTTTTGACTTAAAAAACACTACAAAGTAAAATAACTTTGGTTTCGGAAGTAGGTGTCTTTGATTTTGTATTTTCGTTATTTGCCTCCTGAATAAAATAAGAATCTTTCAAATCGGACAATTCTGTAAAAGTTATGCGTTAAAAAAAATATGTGTTGACTTGAAAGTTCAGGCCGGCCATGATTCCTGAGACGTATTGTAATGCTTTTAAAATATTTTTTAATCTTTTCCGACGTTTTATTTGCTAAGGGGCAAGCCCAAAGATGTCTCGTACCTTACGTATTGCCATAGACGTGTAAATAATATTTATTTGTAATTTTGATTCACGAATTCGGCTCTAGTTTTGATAAATTCTCGTTACTTTTCGAAGTGCTCTTTTTAAATTACACAGAAAATGTGAATTTTGGTTTTAATAATAATAAAATTGATTTTTATTAAAAATTGCGTTTTATTTCATTGTAGATAGTATTTTTAACCGACTTTTAAAAAAAAAAAAGGAAGTTATCAATTCGTCGCGTATATACCGGATGACTTTTTTTACCGTCTCGAAAAAAACCTGAAATCGCGAAAAAAAAACAGCTGTTCAATACATTTTGACGAATTATGCGAACATAAATGTACTGAACAGCTGATTTTTTTTCGCGATTTCAGTTTTGGTCCCATAGTAAAAGTTGTTCATAATGATGAGTACAATGACCCCTTAAGAGGTTTTGCGCATTCACCGATTTCTCAGTCAATTGTGGACCGATTTTAAAAATTATTTTTTTTATTTGATAGGTTATGCTCTCGAGGTGGTCCCATTGTCACCAAGTCAGAATCTGATGAGGGAATCCCATGGAAATCGAGGAAAACCCTCAAATTTTATAGGCACACCCTATACAGATTTGGGTATTTTTTATAGTAACTTGTGCATTTGCTCTCGAAAAGCACCATTTTGTGAAGTGGAACTGATGATGAAGACCACATATTATTATGGCCATCGGAACTACTCAATAATAAGAATTTCACGGGTTGCGACTCGATTACCAATTTATGCTCGTCCGTCACAATGCATATGGTGAAGTGGAGCTTTCCCCTGCAGTAGGAGCAGTTCTCCTGGTTCTTACTAAGAGAACTCCTAGGGATGATGCACGGGTAAAAAAAAAAAAAGTTCTATTTAGTCCGTCAGTCAGATAATAAAAAAATATTAGACACGTATTTTTTCCTTTATCATATTAATAAAAAAATAGTTAGCTATCACGCATTAAAGTTGGGTAGTGGGGGCTCGCTACATCACTTGTACGCAGTGCTTGTACGTATAAAACCTAGCTACGCGTGACGTCATGCCATATTTTAACTCAATGTATCGCCGTAATTTTTTGATTACGTAAAAAAAGAAAAAATACGTGTCCAATATTTTTTAATAATCTCTATGACGGACAAAAAATAAATTTTTAGTTATCATCCCTATTAACGTCCCTGCATCGGGAAAAGCAATATTTTGTAAAAGATGATGAGCAGTTGACATTATGCTATTGTAACCTAGATAAATTACAAACTGACCCACTAAAAAGTGAAAAATAAAAAACTTTTTTACAAAAAAAAAAAACAACCGACTTCCAAAAAAAAACTGCAAAGTGAAAAATAACTTTAATTTCGGAAGTCGGTGGCAAAAAACTAAAATACAGATCCAAAGACACCGTCTTCCGAAATTAAAGTTATTTTTCACTTTGCAGTTTTTTTTGGAAGCCGGTTGTTTTTTTTTTTGTAAAAAAGTTTTTTTGATAATAGACGTTACTGGACGCCGATGGTGACAGTATTTTTCATCAAATCATCAATCTGCATTATTATGTCTAGTATGAAGTTCGATTACCGTCCAGATTCAGAACACCAAAGCCTGCTCTATTGCGTAATGTGTGACCTGCATTAGAGTAGACTCTTAAATGGCCAGCCTCGTGGATATCGCTACGCCCCGCAAGGGGCGTGGCGTGCGGCTCCAGGGCTAAGCCCCCCGACCGCGGAAGCTTTACGGTGGTCCGTAAATACGGACCCCTCATTTTGTGGGCCTAACACGGCCTAGGATGATGGGGCGCCTCGCGCCCCTGTGTGTAGATGCTATATTTGTGACTGTAGGCACGCCACGACGTTGCTAGTCAGCGCCGCTTTCTTCACCGAACCCCGGCGGTCAGCCCCTACCAGGTGGAACCCCCATCTACATGGGTGAAGCCCAGCAGAAGGCGACCAGCGACAGAGGTACGGACTCGACGTTCCTACAGTAGGGTGTTAAATGGCCAGGGGGCTTACTATGAGCTCTTATAGTAGGGCAGAAGTTGAACGTTTCAAGTGAGAGAGAGAGACGGAGCTATATACGCCCTATAGCACCGTCACTCTCTCTCACTGGAAACGTTCAACTTCTGCCCTGCTATAAGAGCTCATAGTAATCCTCCTGGGCATTTACAGATGTTGAAAATTAAATAGTGTTACTTCATCTGCCTGTTCGGGGTATCTAGGCATGATGCTATGTGAGGACCTCAGTGGCCGCTGCATCTGCACGCTAGCTGGCTGGAGTGTGGTGGGACAGTCCTATGCCCAGTAGTGGGCTGCGATACGCTCATGTTACATGGTCCAGATAAAATATATTTGAGATGGTACAGGTTTATCCTAGTTCAGGTTAATCCCATTATTATATACCTACCTACCATTTCAGTTTAAGCCTTAATATTGTAAATATGCATTATTTAAAAATGAGCATTGACGTTGACAAGTCCGCCACTCAATTTAAACATGAATAATAAGCGCGTTGTTTGTGGCGATGATGGGCATTAACCGTTTTGGTGTGGCCCCAGCAACAGTGATACAAAATCAGTAGTAAAATAACTGAAAGAACTAATGTACCTATGTAAATACTTATGCTTACATTGTTGTTACGTGCGTCTCCTGCGGTGATTGCACCCAGCGTTGTGGGCCCGTATTCCTCCAACCACAGGTTAATACAGAAGGGACACGCAAAATCATTTAAATAAAAAGCGACTCTTGCTACGACAATAAAGTGCAACTCAGGTCGCACAACGCGGCGGCGGCGGCGGGCACGAAACGAGCGACGAGGAGCGATGGGCCGGGCGGGGCGATGGCGACGGTACAAAATTGTTCCGTCGCCATCGCCCCGCGCGGTCAGTCGTATTCACCTACAAGTTGCCTCTCTTTATCGCTTAACTCATATACCTACCGACTCGTTAGGGTTGTCTTCTTTTACGACGCGGCACGTGAGTATCGAACTAACGTACGAGTCGGCCGGTGCGCGGCAGCCCACACTGAATTGACCCCAGTGAGATGAGCCCGCCGCGTAGGTACTTGTAGCCAGTGGCGTAACTACAGGGTGGCAAGTCGGCAAAATGCCACGGGCCCCCAGCCGGAAGGGGCCCCCGGTCAGAGGAAAATCCCAACTCCCAAAAGAAGGACGGCCAAATCGTACCTGACTACGAGGCGGTGGTGTACAGATATGCCATATATATTTAAAAATCTAGTATTTTTTAAGGTCTTAAAAAACATAAGAAATAGATATTTAAGTCGCCAGAAAAAAAAGCACAAACACATTTTTTTTTAATAGCATAATTTGCAAATTATTTAGAATAACATGTTCAGAACGCACCTTTGACGATTCATTTTGCGATTTAGTACTCAAAGATTATAATTATTCACGTTTTTCTGAATAGTTATTAGATGTAATTCAATTATATAGGTACTTGTGTACCAAACCAACTAACTAGTGCTATTTTTATTATGTATTGGATTCTTGTCATAAAAATAATTATGTGGGTTCATAGTAAGTATCAGCATTTTGTTCAATTGTGTACAACGGAACGTCACAATATGTCATCGACGCGCGCCATGGATTGACAGTGTCAATACTGTCAATTACAACGGGTGTCAATTTGACACTAATATACTGTAGTGTGTAGTCTTTGCACCCGGCGATCTCACATTGGTGCACATTGTACTGTTTTGGATTTCCTTCTGTTGTTTGACCTTGGTATTGTTTTACAGACCGATAACTAGGTACCGCTTGTGACGATTATTCTGTGCTTTTGATTTCCGGACACCGATCGCGATAACCTCAAAAGTATTATTTGCATTATTGAAATATCTTGGCTATTTAGATATTATTTTCGAAAGGGATGGTGTTTACTACATAAAACAATCAAATCTCACTATAATTTGCTTCTGTACACTGAAAATAAAAGTCAGGTCCAGCTTCTATAGAAATTTGACCGATGTTCTTTAATATTACACATTTAGTAAAAATCCGATGAATTTGCCACGGGCCTCGAACGGTATAGTTACGCCACTGCTTGTAGCCTTCATACCTAAACTGCGGAGTGTCCCATCTGTATTAATCTGTGCTCCAACTTAGCTAATTTTTGTGTAGCGGGTTCAAAAAAGTGCAACCGGTTAGTGTGACTGACATTGGCATGGCCCCCATCAAGGATTTCCATTTTGATAACACAAAAAGCTTTTCGCTAATTAGTCGGAATTTTTCGCCGAGCCACAGGTTTAGTCGGGTTATAATTTAGAATATATAATGAGTTCAATTTTTAAGTATAGTCCAAGAGCTAGATCAAAGATTTTGTCGTAAACTCTTCGATCAAGCTCTTGGACTGTACTTCAAAATTTTACTCATTAAGTATATCTTCTAAACTAAGATCCGACTAAATCTGTGACTTGGCGAAAAATTGCGCATAATTAGCGACTTTTGGGAGAAAACAGATTTTCGCTAGGTGGCCTAATTTTTGAGATATAAATGTGGCCAAGCTGGGGAGATGCTCTCCAGATCGGCCACCTATGAACACATATAACTTTTGAACCAGTGACCGACAAATTCTGATATTTGGCGACAAATTTCGACTAATTTTTTGTGTCATCAAAACTAAAATCCCTGATGCCAGTGTCAGTCACAAGTAAAACTATCAGAGCACCCTGGCAGGCACTTTACTTGTAAATAATTTCACCACCACTGCTCTCAAAACGGTGAAGGAAAACATCGCGAGGAAACCGGCATGTCCCAGAACCAAAATGTCGAAGACATGTGACATCTGCACTGGGACCGCGTGGTGGATTACAGCCCACTCTAATTGTACTTTTGTGTGTTGTGCTAAGTACGTCTTTTGTGTGCACCAATAAATGTTTTATCTATCCATCACTCCCTCTCACAGACAGGAGGCCTGTGTCCCAGCAGTGGGAACATTATAGGCTGTTTATGCATGAAGGGTTAGGTTTTTATGCTGAATAATTTCGACTTGCAACTTATTCACATGTAACCAAATGAAATGTATTGACGAAAAAGGCGTGTAAGTATGAATATTAGCATCTATTATGTATGTAATTAATAATAATTATTATATATTTATTTATTAGATAATGAAGATCCATTGGGTTAGTAACAATAGCCTTAACCTATGTTAGTACTTAATTAATAACACAGACTGTGTACAGGTGACCAGTGACCTCACCAACGGGCTGTCATGTCTGCCGGCTACAGCGCGCAGAATGCTGCTGGGGCTGCCACGGAGTCTGTTTAGCAGCGAGGCCGCTCTCTTACGCCGTACAGCATTGAAGCAGTCGGTACCTACGTGCCTCAGCGAACATAGATGACGCGCTACAGAACCGAGGCAGACGCAACAGCACTCTAAATGCGTTGTTATACTGGATCCGCAGAGCATTGTAGGGCTTTTGGGTGTACTGTGCTGAACCACAGGATCCCCGAGTACAGTGACATGCAATGTGCTTTGAACAGCGTTATTTTGACCGCGGCTGTACATCGGAAGAACCGGCGCACAGTGGATCGACTCCATACCGGACATTCGACTATGAAAATATGATTTCAAGATTTTTAAAAAACACATTATGCCAATGTGCTCTACTCAATAATCTAAATTGAAAGTACTCTTATGGTTTTTTCGATTAAACCCCAATTTTAGGAGTAATGTGAGTAAAACTGATTGCAATGTATGGAAAGATATAGTAAAAATATGTTTTCCTGCGATTCCCGCACATTTTCCGGTTTTGACGCTAATAATATATTTTAGCATAATATTTAGGAGATTTCGTCCGAATATACTTATGTCCCCTTGAGTCCCCCCTAGGACATATCTGCCGTCCGCTTACTAAAAGGCCGTTAAGTGATTAAACCTGATTTTGAGTTACGGCCTAAAAGGTGGGAAATACTGTCCCTTGAATTTGATTAGACATACAGCTATGTTTAATAGACCAAAATACTTGATAGCTGTTAAGCTTTCATTCTATGAGTTTTAATGCGTGCTAAGTGACATAATATTGTTTTAAATTAAGGTTTTGTGTTTTTGTCATGTTTATCTATTCCATGATGGGACCTCTTACAATACTAAAAAACGGCTGGCTGTTATACAGCCGTCTTATAGAGTTGTAATGGAATTGTAACCGCCATACATTTACTTTGTACAAAGCTAAATAACAGTTAAATCACTTAACCTTCTTTTTAAATTGTAAATCAATTGAAACTCAATGAACTTTACTTGTTGAAAAACGTTATTAGACTTTAACTGTCTATTTTATTGTTTAGATATACTAATTACATCCAGATATATGATCTAAAATACAGTTTCTGAATAATATGTGCACAAAAACTGTCTTTTAGTGTAGGAATTACTGGCTAAAACATAATGCTCTAAAGTCAAATGGACAACTATGTGTAAGATTTTGGCCTAGTTTTTTGTGCCTTTAAATTTGTGTTTTTGAAATTGTGTGCATGTAAAGTGTGACTGATAACCTGATAAGGTAGGTAATTAAAATAAAATATAAACAACCTTCTAGCGGATTTCGCCAAGGGAAAATCCTTTCTTTGAAGGGGGTGGGGGGGGGGGTACTGTAGCATAATTAGTCGATTACTAAAGGCGACTATTATCTATGGTACCTGTATCAAATTATCTCATTCATCATAATTCTCCTGCCCTTATCCCAATCTATTTGGGGTCGGCGCAACATGTCTTTTTTTTCCATACTTCTCTATTAGTCGTCATCTCGGTATTCACCCCCTTTTAGCCATGTCATCTTTCACACAACAGTCCATCCATCGTTTATTTGGTCTTCCCCTACTCTTATAGCCATCTACATTCATACTCAAAACTTTCTTCCGCATCACATGACCATACCATGACAACCGATTTCCGCACAACTTTTCAGTTACTGCTGCCACTTTCAAACTTCCTCATACTAGAATGTACTCATTTCTTATTCTAACCATTCGTGTAACATCACACATCCCTCTTAGAATTCTCATCTCAGCTGTATGCAATCGCTTTTCATTCATCCCCTTTGTGGCCCAGCATTCTGATCCATACAAGACAGCAGGTCTAACCATTGTTTTATATATCTTCCCTTTAAGTTTAAGGGGAATGCGGGAGTCGCAGATTGCTCCCGTGACCTGCCGCCATTTCATCCATCCAGTGTTAATCCTGTACTTAACCGTCTGATCTACTTCGCCATCGCTTTTCACGAGTGAACCGAGATACCGAAAGTTGAAGCAGACTGGGAGAAGCGCGCCATCAAGCGCTATGGCTCCAGCACTGGAGATACCGCTAAAATCGTAGAACATATATTCGGTTTTGGTTCTGCTGATTTTCAAGCCAACATTCTCCAGCTTCTGTTGCCATTTCTCCAATCTGCTTCGAATCTCAGGTACATCTTCACCGACAATAACAATGTTATCGGCAAACAGCATGCACCAGGGTGAGGCCGCCTGGTGCATGCTGTAAATTCCTGTAGATTCGACGTCAGAGCATCCATAATCAACAGGAAGAGGTAAGGACTTAAAGCCGACCCTTGGTGCAAGCCAACAGCCACATTAAACTTGTCGATATTGCCAACAGCCGACCGGACGTAGGTACGAGATTGACTGTACATAGCACGAATTAACTCTACATACTTCCCGGGCAAACCTTTCTCTTTCAAGGCCCACCACAACACATCCCGAAGTACCTTATCATACGCTTTCTCCAGATCAATGAACACCATGTGCAAGTTCTTGTGTGCCCGTCTGTATCAAATTATCTATGACATGTAATCTGTCACTTCACTACGGCGTCCCAAATGGCTATATAAGCCACGGTTGAATCATGGCCTGCCCTTTTCTCGGCAGCGCCAACCTTTGTATGTTGAACACCGCTGTTTAGGGGTTCTACGACACGTCGTCCTGACCCCGAACCTTGGGCACGACTGCCTAAACACTCGCGCCGCCGCCGCCGCTTTGACGGAGCCTGAGCTGGAATCGCGGGAACAACGGCGTTCCTGACCCCGTACTACAGCCCTGAGCCACGTGGCCGCTACCTATCCTCTAGTGGCCGCTTAGCTACCTGGCGCGCCGCACTGCTTGATTTGACGGAGCCTGGCCAAGCGTTGCGGTGCACAGGACGCAGCGTCTACTCTGTGGCCCTGAAAACTCCAGGTAGCCCGCGAAATTCAAATTTTCTTACGTTTTTTGCAGTTTGCAAGTATGTTTTTCGACCATAAAATATAATTATGTAATTGCAAAATTATAATCATTAAAATCAAAAAGTAAGTTTAATATAATACTAAATATCAAGATTTCATGATTCATTAGGATTCTATGAACTTAGAAAATTGTATTGATGATTTTAATGATTATAATTAAAAAATACAGATTTGTTACGGCCGCGAATCATAATCAGATAAACACAGTCCTCCCGGTCGTGTCCATTTTTGGCGGGAATTCACACAATCGCTCACAGACACGTCACTCCTCTGCGGAGTTACGGATAACCCAGTGTGCGAGGTGCGGGGCGGGTACACCGAGAATGTACATAGACGTCTTTTAGCGTTGGAATGTCACTTAACCGTTTTTTGTATTGTATTCGTTTACATATTATTTGAAAAAATCACAACTAAATAACGGTCACTGTCTTTTACAATTGTATATGCTCCAAAGTCATATTGGCTTACCAACGACTAGCCAGCTAAGTGTCAGTAACGGTTTTGTAGAGTGGTAATTGAAGAAAACTGTCTTTTAGATGTCGTAAATGCCAATGGGCCTTGTATTACTATAAATCATTAAAATGCTTCTAAAGTGATGTAACGGTCTAATACTATTGTAGTTTCATGTAACCGTTTTCTACGATTGTTTAATGGATTAATATCAATTTTCAATTGACGGTTACGAGCGGTTAGCCGTATTATAGTGTTATAAAGTGACATAACCGCATTTAAGTGTTGAAAGATCTCAAAAATGATGTAGTTAGCCGTGTGAGTACTCTCCATATCTTTAGCGTAAATAAGGATAGAAAAATATGACCCAGACTGATTGATAGAGAAAAAGTTGCTCTTTTACGTAGTATATATAACTCAAATTTGACAAAATGTCACTTAACGGCCTTTTAGTAATCGGACGGCAGATATACGACAAATATAAGATTTTTATTTTTTGTATCAATAACTCGTCTTGTTATATGATTTTTATGCGAATGAGGCTTTTGTTTTGTACAAAATATAATAATCACAATCTCACCATTACACAATGTGAGTATTGTTACTAAATAAGTATGAATATCAACGGCGGCAGTAAGATAATCATTGCAATTAGTTTATTGAATATTATACCCTCATTTGTCAACTTTCCATTACAAATCCTTCTTCCAATACTTTTCCATTAAGAATACTTAGATAATTACGCATTTCTAGTAATAGTAAATGCGATAAATGAGGGTAGTAACGAATTTTAAAACATCTAAATATATAAAAGGAGAAACTGACTGACATATCATCGCACTTGAAATCATATTTTTAATGTCCGCCAGTTTGTACGGAGTCGATGCACTGTGCGGCGGGCCAGCATATTAGCCCGAACCGACAATGCTCTGCGCTCCCTCTCCATATCTGCATCGTTTTCCAAATCATCCGTCACCACGTGACCCAGGTATTTAAAAGAGTACACCCTGTGCAACTGTACACCGTTCAGTAACACAGGACACTTGGTATCGGACTTGAAGACCATGTATCAAAATACATGGTCTTGCAAGTCCGATACTTGCCTTCATTGTATATGTAGGAAATTAACTGATTGTGTAATGACTATTTAAATAAATAAAGAACATGGAACTTGGAATATTTTATATTGTAAGTTATTACTTGTACAGAGTTTTGAGAAGAAGAGATACGTGACACACATTAACTATAAGTCAAAGACAAAGACAGTGACATATTGACAGGTGACAGATGTGGCAGCTTATTGGTTGCGTTCCATTTCAACACCCTCTCCAGAACGCAGACCCATTGCTCTTGAACAGAAGTTGTGCTTGTTACGGTAGAGGCCCTTGGTGAGCACATCAGCGACCATGTCATCAGTACTCATGTAGCGCACATCAATCTGTCCACTTGACACCTTCTCACGAATGAAGTGGTACCTCACATCTATGTGCTTACTGCGATTGTGGAAACCCTCGGTACCTGAAAGTCTAATTGTACTTTGATTATCACAAAAAATAACCAAAGGTGAAACCACCTTTGATTGGTTGGACCATATGTCTTGATCCAACTGTTTAAGCCACAGTGCTTCTTGCATTGCCGACGTTAGTGACATGTATTCGGCTTCTGTTGACGACAATGCAACTGTTGGTTGCCTTTTAGAATTCCAACTAATGGCAGCTCCCTGAAAAAGAAAAACTTGGCCCGAGCATGACCTCCTGTCCTCAATGTTTGATGCCCAGTCTGCATCACAATAACCAGTTATACTTTCTTCGTTCTTTTTAAATATAAGCTTCGAATGTAAAGAACCTTTTAAGTATCTCAATACTCTTTTAAGAGCAATCCAATGTTCTCTAGTGGGCTTGTTATTAAACCGACTTAAACTGTTTACTATAAAGGCAATATCTGGTCTTGTACATTGAGATAAGTATAGTAAACATCCCACTGCCTCATGATAAGGAATGTCTGTTAAAACTTCACTATCATCTTTTGCTGGTACAAGCTTCATGCTGACATCACATGGTGTGTGCACTATTTTACAGTCTGACATGCCAAATCTTTGTAGGATTTTTTCTGTGTACAAGCGCTGATCCAATGAAATACTGTCTTTACCTCTAGTTATTTGCATTCCAATGCAATATTTAGCTTCGCCAATATCTTTCATGTCGAAGATACTCATTAAATTGTTCTTCATTGAAGTCAATGTATCTTTACAGTTGTAGAAACATAACAAATCATCGATATACAGTGCTATAAAGAAAATATCAGACTCATTCTTGATAGAATAATAAACACAGGGATCCACTTTACTTCTCAACAATCCAATTTCCAACAGAGCTTTATTTAGCTTTAGATTCCACTGCCTGCTGGCCTGTTTCAGGCCATAGAGGGACTTTTTCAACAGACAGACTTGATTACTGTCTTTCTCATACAATGGTGGCTGAACCATATATATTTCTTCCTCTATATCCCCCTGCAAAAATGCAGTTACAGCATCCATTTGATGTATTTTTAATTGATATTTTACTGCCAGACCAATTAAATACCTGAGAGATGTGTAGCGAAAAACTGGTGCAAATACTTCATGATAATCTATATTTTTCCTTTGTTTAAATCCTTTGATTACCAGCCTTGCTTTAAATCTTGCAATCTGCCCATTTTCATTTGTTTTTGTTTTATACACCCACTTGCAAGGTATAGCTTTTCTACCTGTTGGCAGATTGGTTAAGACCCATGTTTGATTTTTTAATAAAGACTTATATTCTTCATCCATTGCTTGTTTCCACTGCGGGGCTAGATCACTGTCCATTGCTTGTTTGGTGCTCTGAGGGTCACAATTTAATAGGCTCATTGCTGATTCATTGTTAAAACACATTAATGATACAGGATTATTTGCTGCATCTTTTCTCTTCTGATTCCTCGTCCTTACTGTCACATTTTCATGTGAGAAAACTGACTTTTCTGGCAAATATTCAGTATCATTTAAATCCTCAACATCCTCATAAGTACTTTCATCACTTGACATTGAAGCAGGAAGTATGTCATTATTATTTGACTGTTCATCACTTGACATTGAAGCAGGTACCACATCATTACTATTTAAATTGATTTCTACTTTATTCTTTGATGTTATACATGTATTTTTTACACTTGAAGACATGTACTCAGGGCAATTAACATGTACATGTGTTTTTTTAACAGTGCTTTCCATGAAGACAACATCGCGACTCATTATTGCCTTTTCTGTTTCAGGTACAATAAATCTATAGCCTTTAGTTGTATTACTATAACCAACAAAAATTAGCTCACGTGATTTCATATCCCATTTACGCCTCCTTTCTTTAGGTATGTGCACCATTGCTTTGCAGCCAAAAACCTTGAGGTGACTTAAGTCAGGCTTTGATCCTGTCCATTTCTCATATGGAGTGATTCCTGCAAGTGCACGTGAGGGGGACCGGTTAATGAGATATGCAGCTGTCATTATGGCTTCTGCCCAGTACTCTTTCTGTAAACAAGCATTAAAGATCATACATTTTGCCCTCTCCACAAGAGTTCTATTCATGCGCTCTGCGCGACCATTTTGCTCCGGGCAATAGGGATTACTAGTCTGATGTGTAATGCCAGATTCCTTGAGATATTTTCCGAAACTGTTATTAACATATTCTTTGCCATTATCTGACCGAAGAACTTTAATTCTTTTGCCCAATTTATTTTCAACTAAATTCTTAAATTCTCGAAATCTTTCAAGTGCCTCACCTTTGTGAGCCATGAGGTACACAAAAACCTTGCCAGAGTAATCGTCAATTAAACTCAAAAAATACCTGGCTCCTCCAAGCGATGCCGTTTCCATGGGTCCACAGACATCACTATGAATTAGTTCTAGCAAATCCTTTGCTCGGGAACTCACATGTTTGAATGGTTGCCTGGCCTGTTTTCCTTGTAAACATGACGTACATATCATGTCCTCTTTAGTTGCTGATAACTTTATACCAAGAGCACAATTCTGTAATTTGTACAAATCATTAAAATTAATATGAGCTAATCTTTGATGCCAGAGATAACTATCTTCATCAATACATACTGATAAAGCTTGATTGCTACATGTATCAAGTTTATAAGTTCCATTTATGCAGACAGCTGTTGTCACTTCTTCACCTTTATTATTTGTGACACGGCAGCCATAGTTAGAAAATTCAACTTTACAGCCTTTTTCAGTTATCTTGCTGACAGACAGTAAGTTAGTAGCTAATTCCGGAACATAAAATACATTTGTTACCTGTATTTTGTTTAAATTGCCATTTTTACCCTTAACTGTTATCTGTGCATTTCCACATGATTCAACTTTGAGCATCTTGTCGTCAGCTATGCGGACATGACTTTGCGGTGGTTCGTGTTCTTCGGATAACCATTCCCTGTTTCTGGTCATGTGTACTGATGCTCCGGAGTCAATAAACCAGTTGCACTCATCATTGACTGAAACCGCTGAAAAAGCTGCTACGAAACTTGTATTAGCATTTTTATCTGAGCTATTTTTATCTGAGCTCTTTTTATCTGAGTTCTTTTTATCTGAGTTCTGTATTTTATTTCTGCAGAACTTGCCTAGATGGCCATAACGATTACAATTATAACAGCGTGGACCCTTTGACTTTCCTTTGTTACTATTTCCAGATTTAGGAGTAAAGAATGCAGAAGTTGAGTCTGCCGGTTTGACATCCTGTAATATCTTGGTTTTAACCAAGTCTGCTGATATGGTAACACCAGAATTTTCCAGTGCCATAAGCATAGGCCTGTATGACTCAGGCAATCCTGCTAGCAACAAGGTTCCGAGCCATTCATCATCAACCTTAAAGTTTATGTTACGGAGCTTATGAGCTGTGGCCATAATCTGATTGACATAATCTTCTATTGTTTTACTATTATCTAAAGTAGTAGTAATAAGGGTCTTTAATAAACCAACTTTCCTGGTAAGTCCAGAATCGCTGAAGGCTTTTTCTAAATTGTTCCATACCTGCTGTGCAGTTGTGCAATCCTGTATGTGGACATAATTGATGGGATCCACCAGTAGGATTAATTTGGATTTTGCCTTTTTGTCCTTCTTCGGGTCCACGTTTGTCCCTTCGACACATTCCCAGAGTTCCTCGTGATCTAGAAAAGTTTGTACTGCAAACCTCCACGTTGAGTAATTGTCCCGGCCAACTAGTTTGTCAATGTTAAATGAACCATGCGCTGAATTTGAAGCCATAATATGATATTTTTCTTGATATTGTTTGTAATGGCGTCACATGGAATTCGAGCCGGCCGGCAGATTTTTTATCCAAATATATTTTTCCAATCCTGGTTATTTCCTGAAAAATAATAGCGCAACCACGCTCTGCTACCATGTAGGAAATTAACTGATTGTGTAATGACTATTTAAATAAATAAAGAACATGGAACTTGGAATATTTTATATTGTAAGTTATTACTTGTACAGAGTTTTGAGAAGAAGAGATACGTGACACACATTAACTATAAGTCAAAGACAAAGACAGTGACATATTGACAGGTGACAGATGTGGCAGCTTATTGGTTGCGTTCCATTTCAACAGTATAAAAGGCCATGAGAAGCTGCATACGACTCGCAAATATCGAGAAGCTTACGGAGCGCACTGATCGAGGGGGCCAGCAGCACCATGTCGTCTGCATAGCTTAAATTATTGAAACAGATTCCATCAATAAAGCAACCGACACGTGTGCTGCTGAGCTGCTCGATCAGTGCATTCACGTATAGAGCAAACAAAAAAGTTGAGGTCAGGCCACCCTGCCTGACACCACACTCTGGTCTACTTGGCTCCGAGAGCTCTCCTGCCCAGCGCACCCGACTCTCCTGCTTCATGTACCAGTACCGTAGAAGTGAGACGAGCTCCGGTGGCACCGCGGTATCAGACAATTTCTGCCGGAGAACGTCAAAAGAGACAAGATCAAAGGCCCTGGACAGGTCTAGGAAACATGCATAGACAGGTGTTTTCCTGTCTGTGTAATACCTGACAGCGTGCTTTAAACTAAGAATAGCGGTTTCTGTTGACAGCCCTGGCCGAAACCCAAATTGGGCATCATGCAGTTTGATGCGGGTATTCAGGTGTGAATTAAGCACACTGTCAAGTATCTTTGCCACGACAGTAGCCAAGGAAGTCGGCCTATAGTTTGACCTGTCCGAGATGTCTCCGGTCCTACTCTTGACCACTGGTACCACCGGAGGTAGGTACGAATGACCCAGGCACAGATTAAACAGAAGAGCTAACACACGAGGCAAATGGTTCCCACCATGCTGCAGGTGCTCGATGCTGAGCCCATCGTGCTCTGGGGATTTATACATAGAGACGTTATGTAAAGGATGTACCGGGTAATGAAAAATGAAATACGACCATTTTAAAACAACATTTATTTTTACATACATTAAGTCGGATTCAAAATGCCTGAAACATACTGATTTTTGTACACATCAGTTATAGATTATTATTAATTTGATGGACAGTAAATTATATATTTCTCTTTGCACGAATCTGTGGAGACATAAAACTTATAAGCGTTTGTTATTTAATAATCACCTTGCAGTACACACTACTATACACATAAATATTAAAAATTTCATTTTTATCTTTAGGAATTTCATTAATTAGGTATATTTTTTAAATTAAATTTGTTAAAAATATAGATTTTCAGTATATCATTAAACGTAGGTATTACGAGTAAATACACCATGATCCGCAGTGTGAACGAACACAATGTTAAGTGCTGATCTCAAATACCAATTCTAAACAAGGTGTGAGTTTGAGCTATGCTATAAAATATCTATTAAAAAAATTAACTACCCAAAATTGAGAGAAAAATACGTTTTTTTTTATTTTATTTTTGTGCTACAATGGAAAGAAATCTATGAGCACTAATTAAATGCCTTCATTCATCAGCGAGTTTTGCGAAAAGGTAAAGGTATAACAATACCAAAAATATTTGCAGCCGATCGCTGCACTTTGTATAAACAAAACGGTACTCGACACCTCCTCACGTACATTGTGCGCAAGTACATTCACTTAACACTACTATGAAGATATATTAAAAAAGGAGGAATCTTTCAATACTATCTGGTTATTGGCAACGGACGTTACGATACTACTAGTGAAGGATCCGAGTACGCGAAACAAAGTATTATCCCTACGTCGATATTGTTGGCGCCCAACACGATTATATGAAAAATATGTAAATGAAATATGCCCGAGAGCAAATACCGAACAGAAAGCCTACATCTCCGACATAGCACGACGCTGGCAGTATTTCATCTAAATATTGAAAAACATAGAAAATTATGTTCTAATCTACCTTTATACACGTTACAATGACTCACATGTTATTGCGTTCACTTAAATCGTAAAGGGATGAGGGTAGGACAGCAATATACAATGTTTACATCCTTGTATTACGTTGACATTTCTTAGGGGATCACTTCCGCACTTGTGTCAGACACTAACGTCTGACACTCAATCTAAGACAGATGTTACTCCACCACTATTCGCAAGTTTCAAAAACAACTTTTCACATTACCCACCTAGTCTTTAGTTTAAAAACACCTAGTTCAAAAACTCATTTAAATGGACGAAATACCCCTAAAAATGCGCTAACGCCATATATACAATTTATGAGAAAAGATTAGAATTAGATGACCCGACTATAGAACTGCACTGCATATAAAAAATTGGAACTAAATTGTTTACGTATAATTTTCAAGTCTTTGAAGTATAAACAACCGAAAACATTGTGAGCTTAAAACTGGCATTTATTATAAATTAATATGTTTAATATTAGTCAACTAAATAGCTATAGTCAACAACTTAAGCGCAACTAGAATAATAATGAAAATTGTTTTAGAATTCAATGTGCTTTTCTATTAAATCGTGATTTTTCTCTAAGTCGTGTACTTTTATATCAAAAGCTTAGCCGGGTGCTGCTCGTACGAGTGCTAGAGTTTACATAACTAGATAAAATAATAACTGGTGAAATGTTGTACTGCAGGTACACTTCTGCCAACCCTACCAGGGTGATGTTATGTTTATGGTTAAAAAAATTAAAATACTTATTTATAAAAAAGTTGTTCAACAAATTTAGTTACATTAAACAACTTTTTTTCTAAATAAGTTGATAATTATTAGGTATTCATTCTTCCAAGCCCTTTGTTTCTATACGGCAAAAAATCCTCTTTTTATGTTTTTCCTGTATTTTCTTACACTACGATTCAAATATCCCTTTAGCCAATTTCTTCAGAGATTACCTCATTCCTATTCAATTTCACAATCACAAGTATTATTTAGCCAGCTTCTGCCCGCGACTTGGTCCGCGTAAATTTCTTGTCCCCGACCCACCCCGTTGCATCACATCGCTTGCCTGCGCTATTACTTCGTTTTCGCTTAGCGTTTTTTCTGACTTTTCTTTCTTTTTGCTCGGTTCCTAAGGGTCCTAGCGGGATGTTATATAGCCTTTCCCAAGAATTGGGCTATGAAATACAAAATAATTTTTCAAAATCGACTGGTAGTTCTAGAGATTAGCGCGTTCAAACAAACTCTTCCGCGTTATTACTCGTATTAGTATATATAGATAAATAATTTGAAACTATGTGTAACTAATTGTCCTTTATTCATATTTTAGGTTCGTACTTATTGATTAAAAAAAAAAGAAAAGAGAAAATTGTGGGTGTATACTCACAATTTTCTCTTTTCTTTTTTTTTAGGTACCTACACCTCTGCAACACCCTTGATTAACGCGGAAACCCGGCGTGATGTTATGTGTTGGTTCTTTCCTACATCTAGTTATATAAACTCGCACATAGCGCCCAGCCTACCATTGAAGTCAGTTCAAACTAAACGTGTGCATCCTTAAGATCTCGAAATGACAGTATGTTCCTTTTACTGAGCGACAACTTTTATAACTTTTACATCGGTTGAAAGTTAATGGTCAAATACAATATAGCAAATAAAGGCAGCTGTGTGTGGAAACGCCGGGAGACGCCCTAGAAGTACATATAGTGACCTTATCGGTGATGTTCTTCAGAAAGGTCAGGTTCGTAGTACTCGCTACCGGCGTGCGTGTATGTGAGGGCTTAGTGCGAGTTTTTATACTGACTCGATCGCGTTTACGTTATCGTTACCTTATATGTCAATTCGTATGGAATAATTGTGTTTCCCATTATAGTCACCAGGCGGCGCTTATTAATTTTCAGTACAAACTGACGTTTACGTTAACGTGATCGAGTAAGTATAAAAACTCGCACTATGCCCTCTGGTGTATGAACGTAAACGAGGCAAAAGGAGTATGTAAGGATCGCAGCAGGTAGTTCTGTAGTTTCTGCATACTCCCATGGGAAGGTGTTATGTATATGTATGTATAGTATAACAAAGTATTATATGGAAATTTATCCAGTAGGTAGTGTATGTGTCTGTATCACCAATTTTGGAAAATATTCTTTGAATTTTAGTAGTCTCCTAAATTGTTTTATGAATTCTGCAAGACTTAGAAAGCATTAAATATACTAGATTTATTTTATAATGTAGTCAGACAAATCAAGCCAAAAAATCTTTATAAATGTCATTTGCCGATCCAAGATAGTTTCGAAGATTAATTTGAAGTCTTAAAAAAAGGGGGAGGTCGACCATTGATCGAAAATTTAAAGGGGGAGTTTCGGTCGAAAAGTCATAAAAGTCGCCACTCAGTCCGAACAGATCCGACTACCACGTAGCACTGCAAGACAGAAAGTACCCCACACTTCAGCAGTCTACAATATTATATTATACCTTTTTTTGTTACTTTTTGTTACTTTTGCATTCCACTTTATTTTGCGTTACGCTAGTACTTACTTAAATAGCTACCAAATAGTACTTTTTTTTTAAATTACATATATAATAAAGAATGCCATGTTAATTTTTAATTACACAATGATTCTATAGTGATGCTGTTGATAGGGAGGTCGCCTTATTGCACGATTGTACGAACGCGGGTGACATCGGTGGAGAAACCCTTTTTATAGTAACTAGATATTTGAAATTTTAAGGTGGATCTGCTGTGGTAGCCTGCGAAATTCAAATTTTCTTGCGTTTTTTTGCAATTTGCAGGGGCTTACTATGAGCTCTATAGCAGGGCAGAAGAGCTCATAGTAAGCCCCCAGGTCAGTGTAAGGTTGTATCTTGATCAAAATATGATTCGCGACAATAGCATTTACATAATTTTACCCATAAAAATCATCAATACATTTGTCTAAGTTAGATTTCCTCCGATTGTTCATGATTTTCATGGTTAAAATTATGTAAATCCATATTTCTTACCGTCGCGAATCATATTTTGATCACGATACAACCTGACACTGACCTGCAAATTGCAAAAAATACAAAATTAGAATTTCGCGGGCTACCACAGCGCAATCACCTTAAGTCCGGGACGTTGTGTAACCCAGTTTATAGTACAAATTATAGATTTATATGTAAACCAATGCAGCCGCGCTCGTTCGACATAATCAAAGTCGTATATAATTGACAGGCAGTCAATACCTGTGGTAACCCCCATACAACATTATGAATTAACAGATACTTTCATTTAATATTTTAAATGTACGTTATATTCTTTTCTACTTACATTTAAAGTGAAACTTATATAACACAAAAAAGAAAAAAAAAAATACAATTTCAATATAGTTATATTTAAAAAAAATAACGATAGTGTTACGATTAGAAAGCAAAAAATAGCGAATTTTTGTTACTTTACATACGATACGAAGGAAGGAATTATTCAGTTTTTTTTAGTATGGTAACATAGGATATGGTGTTTCCGCTGGCAACACTACATTATGGCACATAACACAAACTCCAGCTTAACTTTCTTATATTAAGGACCATTTTCTAACAAATTATATATTAACAATTTAATTATTTTACCGTTTAAGGTATTTTAGTATATTTCACATTACAACCATGAAACAAATTGCTTTAAAAAGTGACCAATGACTGAACTAGAAGTCACTTAAAACAAAATAGTGAAAAGTTGGTTAATATGTTGCCATTAACAGTTGGGCGACAGTGGCGCAACAAACCATCGCAACTACTATGAAAATCGCGTTGATATTTTACAATGTTTCAGTGGAATGAATGCAGTACGATAGTTGCCGTCAAACTTTTAGCCATTAAAGCGTACCACTTATAAGTTGCCCAACAGTTGCCCAACAATACCTTAAACGGTAAATAAAAACACTAAATCAAAAATACATTAAGATTCATAACGATAGAATAGATCATTTTGTATTTTAAAAATATTTCTTAAAATAGCACAATTATGTAAGTAAGTACATAAACCAATTTTAATTTGTTTTTATATAAATAATAATGATAATTATATTTAGTAAATTAATGTTAGGATAGGTTAGTAATCTTTGTACTTAAGGCTAAAATTGTGTCCATCTTATAACGAAAAAAAAAAATAGTATGTAATAATCTTTGAAAATATTTTTTTAACTCAAATACTGCTATAATGATATTCAGCCGGCCGCATTAAATACGTCGGATCTTTGGACCTTACGTTCCTACAAGCTCAACATTACAAAAAAATATTAAAAACTAAGTTAAAATCTACGAAAGCACTTTTATTTGTTACATTTTAGTCAAAAATTGTGCTATGAACAAGTTAGAAAAACCAAATTAAAATTAAAAAAACCTATAGACAATATTGGAAGACGTACATTTGATAAACAATTAAAAATAAAACGATTTTAAACTATTTTGTATAAACTAAATAAAGGTGCACTCATGTGTTAGATTCGTCGCGATTTTTTATTGTAATTTGATTGTATATATTTTATAAATATGACATGGTTTTGGCTTCCACAACTCAATATGGTTTTAAACTCATTTCTTTATCCATTTACAAGTAAAATAATTTCAGTTATAAAATACATTTAGATAACTTCTATAGTACAAAAGATACTACATCAGTATATTTCTTCATAAGTTACTTTGATAAGGAAACTAACACATCAGTGACCACACCAAAAAATTACTACAAAGAAAAAAAAATTAAATTAAAAACTTCTGTAATCAAAAATATACAGATATTTAAATATTCATCATTAATTTGATCTAGAAAAAAACATGGCTATTCTTTCATTGTATATTTTCACTACAAAATTATTATTTTTATTCAGGTTTATTTTTTAAATAAATAAAATAAAAATTTGGCCTAATTTGAGCATAAAATGATTGCGCTCGGTAATTTTTGGTTAAGGTAAGTGGACTACACATTTTAAAACTCAATTAAAAAAGTAAAAAAAAAACTTGTGCGTGGAAACAAATTGCCATAGACAACTGAAATGAATTTATTAAGGCCAGCTCACATTTATTCTTTTATTTCCACTTAAAAATTCACTAACACTCTCTGTTTTATTTTTGGCCAAATATATCTTACCGACGTATTAGAGCCTTCATTATTCCAATGCGATACAAAAAATAGAGCTATACAGGCCCTATCCGCGGAACGGAATAAAGGCTTTAACACTACACAATACGACCCATTTTGCTGTGCATAGTCCACACCTTGTCCAGTTAAGCTTAAAACCTAAAAAGCTGGTGTACCGGAAAGTGAAGTGAATACTATTGAACTAGCCTCAAGGCGTTGCTAAACATCGATGATCCTTAATATAAAACCGTTTAGATCAGCTGCGGAGCGGCGCGAACGACGACGGTAACGTGTGTAGTCTTTAACAGGTAAATTTTTGGTTAGGTAACGTTCATACTGTGTGCTGACGATATTTTTTGAGGTATATTCTAGAAATAATTATTTGTAATATTTTTTTTTTTTTTTTTTACAGAAATATGCGTATAGCGGTTTCAGCTTTTATGACATTTATCATGTCGGTGTCGTACCGTCGTCGTGGCGCCACCGCCTCCCACTCGGGTCGCTCGCACCTTCACACGAACCAGTCTAATCTAGATAGACCAAAATCTAGACTTTCATACTAACTTCAAATCGACTAAAAATACACCCAAGTACCTTTCACATCACTAAGTAGTCTGTTTTGGCGATTATCAACACATGTTGCAAATAACGCTCACGGGAAGTTAGTCGATTCTCCGTTCCCAAACAATTTTAGTCGATTAAACATTTAATAAAATGTTCTCGACTACACTCTGTCCTAACCCAGCACTTACTGTGAATATCGCAATGATTTTAATGTATAAGTTACAATTAAAAATAAACGTTTTTAAAATCAACAACTATCAATTTATAATAGAATCTTGAAGCAAATAATTATAATAATAAGAATTAAGAACAACTTATAAGTACCATTTTTGTGTCAACTGAATTAAATATACGTAAATAGAACGATCGATTAATCGATTCATTATAAACATAACTGGCGAATATTCGAAAACTCCACGCTTCTAATCGAGCAGTCGAATTTAGTCGAATCGCGTCACAACCCAATAGACCCGACAACGTCACAACACTACGTGCTCGAATTTGGAACGTAGTGATGTGCGTTCACAAAATCGACTAAGGTGACAACTTACTAAAGATGAACTAAATAATGTACTTTATAATAATGCCACTAGATCCATTGTACTTTAGTGATTTTTTGTCACACTATAATGTAACAAGAAAAAAGACTTTTAGAATAGAATTAGATACTTCATTGCATATGGCTTCTCACAAGTACTTATGGAAACAAATGGCATTATTCTACAGACTACAAAAAATTCATGAAGAAATTCACAATAATGTTGTATTTTTTATACATATTTAGTAAATTCTCACATAAAATCGACTAAAGTTGCCAGCTTTTTGGGAACTCTGACGTTCGGAAACACCATGGGAGCATCGCTAGCCGCGATATATCGATAAACGCTTCGTAATCGATTCATAATCGGCTAAAATATAATCACCATTGAAAATAATCTTAAATTTCGTTCCGTTTTTGTTCCAAAATTACTGTATTTCGAGGAATAAGTTGCTAAACACCCCATTTCCTCGAAAATATTCGAGATCTTGAGAGACTTAGATATTTTAAAGTAAAAAAAAAATATTACTAGTACAGAGGCCAGCACATCAAACTACCCCAATCTGTCAAATTTTCCCAATTGAACCTTATTCCTTTGTAATAAAGTTGAAAAACTATCAAAGAAATTTTACAGATTGGGGGGTAGCTTGATGTGTTGGCCTTTGTACATGATTTATTTTGTAATATAAGTTAGTTGCGTGTATCATTTCCTCACAAAAAATGGCAATTATTTCTAGCAACTATGTCATCGATTCACGGAAACATTTCGTCAGTCACGAAACAATGATAAAATCGTCACGAAGTGCTATCGTTACGGCGGTAAGTAACGAGAGGACTCACGGCTGTACGTTGTATGTTTGCTGATCGGGACATTTGCGTTGCGGGCCTACCGAGCCTTCGCACGAACTTTATCTGGAAAAGAAACGTTAATGATTAATTTTTATAAGGAAATATTAGCTGTTGGCCTCATTTTGGGCATCAGCGCCCCAGAAAATTGTCGCTTTGATAACCACGAAAAATTATTTGCATGAATAATATTTAGGTGCCATCTTGTATTTGACAAGCCATCCCTAGGTTCACTTGATGGTAACCATCTATTTCATACAGATACCTCTCCGTGCCCAGGCCCACGCATAATGGTGCACTTTAAGGACTCAGTGCGAAATCCAAACCTTCTCACATATGTTAGAATTTAGTTAAAATAAGATAGGCTATTGACTTTTAAAAGTGTACTAATCTGTTTATGATACAATAATGTCTATGTTGGATGTGATTGCCATCTTACACGACTAGATGGCGTTACTTTTGATATGGTTACGATCGATCGATTTATTTTGTTAAACATAGATTTTACATTTAAAATTATGCATTAATTCATTCCTGTATTTTATGTAGCGCTAAATAGAATATTTAAAAGGATTTTAGAATTGTTTTGGTTTGTATTTAAGATTTCAATAATGATACTGTTTTACCAAACGAGGTGGCGCGCTGCATCCGGTCCCCACTCTTGATGGTTGCCGGCGCAGCGCGTTAGCTCATGGGTCAGTCTGTTACTAGCTGTGTTCCAAGCAAGTGAAATAATTGAAGTGTTACGTGTGTCAAAAAGTTAGTTTTATCGAAGAAAAGACGAACACATAGAACATAGGTCTATCTGCTTCGGAAAGCACGTTTAGCTGATGGTACCGGTTGTCATTCCTAGATCTTTGACAGTCGTTACGTACGGGTAGTCAGTCTTACCAAGGGGTATCGTGTTTAGCAATAACTGGGTTGAGGAGGTCATAAGACAGTCGCTCCATGTAAAATAATGGTTTTCATTTGTTTTTTTTAGTCAGGTTGGAAGCAGACCCCAACATAGTTGGATAAAGGTTAGGCAGATTATGACTTTGTGCTCTTTTTAGGGTTCCTTTGGTTCGTTTCCGTCTGCCTGTCAGTCTGCAAGACCCTTTTTCTCAGGAACGCGTGGAGGTATCAAGTTGAAATAAATATCAAATTCGTAGGTCTATGGTCCCACTTCCTACTAATATTATAAACGCGAAAGTTTGTGAGGATGTATGGACGGATGTTTGTTACTCTTTCACGCAAAAACTACTGAACGGATTTTGATGAAATTTGGCACAAAGATAGTTTATAACCTGGATTAACACAAAGGATACCTTTTATCCCGATATTCGCACGGGTTCGAGACATACGCGGGTGACACCGCGGGGCGCTGCTAGTATTATAAACGCGAAAGTTTGTGAGGATGTATGGATGTTTGTTACTCTTTCACGCAAAAACGGCTGAACAGATTTGAATAAAATTTGGCACACAGATAGTTTATAACCTGGGGATACTTTTCATCTCGATACCACCGACCTTGACGCGAGCGAAGCCGGTGGAAAACGCTAGTAAATAAATAAATGAAGAGGTTACCTATTCGCTGTAGCGTCGGTTAGAGTAGCTCGTACTGTCGGAGGTGCATGCGTTGTATGATGTCGCGGCAGTCGTTGAACACGCGTTTGATGTTCTCCGTGTCGACGGCGCACGTGAAGTGTGGGTAGCAGTAGTGCTTACCGTCGCCGCTTGCTGTACTTATGCGCTGGAATACACATACACATTTATAAGATACATGTCTTCCCCTTTAGCATAAGCGTAATCAGCCTATACTGTTCCCACTGCTGGGACACAGGCCTCCTCTCGCTGAGAGGGAGTAGTGGTAGATGTCACATGAGCTGGCTGTAGTCTACCACGCGGGCTCAGTGCGGGTTGGTAGTATGTCTTCGAATTAAAAAAAAAAAAAATGTGTTTATTATCTTAAATCTATACAATTAAGTTGCCGGGGTTTCCCAGAAAGTAATCCGAAGATACTTGTGATGGGATAAACCTCGCTATTCCTTGATTGATTAACAATTGATTTGTTGTGCTAGTGAGGTATAAATTACACATTTTTATAAAACTATTAAAAAGAGTGTTAACGCAGCGCCATCCTTGGCCACCGGTCGTCACTACCACGGGTAGTCAAGAGGATGGTTCAGGTCAACGTGGTTAGGTGGCGCTACTTTCTTTGAAAACTAATTAGCAATGCATATTTTGTTTGTGTTCTGTGGTAGATATTATCTATGTACTTAACCTATAATTTTGCTCCATTATTACACTTTTTGAAACGAAAGCTACGGTTTTTTTTATTTTCATTCGCCTCTAAGATTAGAAGCTTCTCCGCCCTGCTGACGCAATAACAAAACACACAGAACACAAACAAAATATGCATTGCTAATTAGTTTTCAAAGAAAGTAGCGCCACCTAACCACGTTGACCTGAACCATCCTCTTGACTACCCGTGGTAGTGACGACCGGTGGCCAAGGATGGCGCTGCGTTAACATACTGGCCCCCTTTGAGAGCCATAGCTCTCAACCTTGGATGCCTTGTCTTCATCTTCTAGCGACGATGACGAGACTGGGAGAGGGCAGATCTTCGAAAACACCCTCTCGACGACGCCAGTTGTTGTCTTGATACAAGCAACTCGGGAAACCTTGTCTCGTCCCGGGTTCGTCTTCAGGATTCGTCCTAGCCGCCATTTGAGGGGCGGTAAGTTGTCCTCTTTAATAAGCACCAAGGTACCGGGAGTGAGTGCACCTTGATTCTCCTTCCATTTGATACGTCTCTGAAGCTCGGAGACGTAGTCCGTGGCCCAGCGCTTCCAAAAGTGCTGCCTGAGCTGCTCGACACGTAGGTAGCGGGATAAAGCGTGTGAAGGCCTCGCCGTGATGTCTGCGCCTGCAGGAGCCGTCAGAGGCCGGCCGATGAGGAAGTGACCTGGCGTCAGGGGCGCAAGGTCATCAGGATCTACGGACATTGGGTGCATGGGACGGGAGTTCAGGACGGCCTCTATTTGTACTAAAACCGTGTTGAACTCTTCATAAGTTAAATGAGCCTTCCCTATCACGCGCGTTATATGGTGCTTGCAGGATTTGACTCCAGCTTCCCACAAGCCGCCAAAGTGAGGTGCATACGGAGGTATAAATTTAAATTCTATTTGATTATTTGAAGCGTAATCAATAATACCCTGACAGCTGTTTCGTAAAAAATCTGAAAATTCCCTAGCTGCACCTACAAAATTTCTACCATGATCTGAGTAAATTAAGGAAGGTTTCCCTCTACGGGAAATAAATCTTTTTAAAGCCAAGATATAACTTTCTGATGACAGTGACGTCACAAGTTCCAAGTGTAATGCTCGAGTGGATAAACAAACGAATAAACACAAGTAGCATTTCTCTAACCTTGAACCTCTGCCCTTTTTATTTAAAACATACATAGGCCCCGCGTAATCAACGCCACATTTAATAAATGGAAAACCCGATTGGAAACGTTCACTGGGTAGATTACCCATTATAGGCTGTATGGACTTTGCCTTCATTCGACAGCACCTGACACACTGATGCACAACCTTCTTAGCCAGATTTCTACCACCTATTATCCACCACATTTGTCTTAAATGTGATAACAAAAGCTGTGGACCGGCGTGTAGCATAACATTATGATTATGCCTAAATAAAAGTGTAGTGAACTGATGTTTACTACACAACAGAATGGGATGTTTTTGATCGAAGGGTAAGTCTGAATTGCATAGCCTACCCCCCACTCTCATTATACTATTTTCATCCAAAAAAATATTTAATGAACATAGTTTACTGGACGATTTAATTCTATGTTTATTAATTAAGGTATTATATTCAATTGGAAAGGCTTCTAGTTGCGCAATTCTAGTTAAAAACATTAGTGACCTATTTAATTCCGCGACTGATAACGTACCCATGCTACGCTCCGGTTTATTTTTTGTACGTACATTGTTTACAAATCGTAACACATATGCATAAACGCGTTGTATTTTTATAAATGAAGAATATCGATTGAAACTAATTATATTACTATTCGGATTATTATTAAACATACAAACTGTATTCGATTTAAGTTCTGGCAAGTTATCACAAAGTGGAGCATCACATTGTTGATCCCAGTTGGCAACCGCATTCAATAAAAAATCTGGTCCGCGCCACCACAGATTTGAACTACTGAGTTCAGCCAAAGAAGTACCACGTGATAACAGATCCGCAGGATTGGACTTGCCATCAACATGACACCAACTTCCCTTATCTGTCATCAGGTCATTTATTTCTGTTATTCGGTTTTGGACGAAAACTTTTAAGGAATGCGGTGACATCTTTAGCCAACCTAAGACTATTGTGGAATCAGTCCACATTATGATCCTATCAAAGTTAATGTGCATAGATTTTATTATTTTAGATTGTAATCTAGCACCTATTAGCGCACCGCACAATTCCAAACGTGGAATGGTAAGCGGTTTGATTGGAGCGACGCGAGTCTTAGAACATAACAGCCTGACTGTTACGTCATCATTACTATTCACGGAACGTATGAATGCGCATGCACCGTAGGCCGTTTGACTAGCATCAGTAAATACGTGTAGTTCAACACGATCTGAGGAATTTCCTATCACGTGACGAGGAATCCGAAGTTTATGTAAATCGATTAGTGAATGAACGAATTTATGCCAGCATAACAAAACATCTTGTGGTAATGAGTCATCCCAACCTACTTTGCATAGCCAGAGTTTTTGCAATAGCGCCTTTGCTACTATTACAATAGGGCTTAACAAACCTAGCGGGTCGTATATTTGTGACACAACTGATAAGATGAAACGTTTAGTTATTTTAGATGTGTCAGATTTAATTTTTGTAGTAAAATGAAGGTGATCACTATAATTTAGCCAGCCCAATCCTAACGTTTTATTAGATTGGTTCTCGTCTAACATTAATTCCTTAGAATGTTCACTCTGTATGGAATCTGATGCCACTTCAGGTGAATTGAAAACCCACTTACGCAGCGGAAAACAACCAGAGTTGAATACATCAGAAACCTGTTTACAAAGGTGAGATAAATGCGATTTATTGTCGTCCCCCATTAACAAATCGTCGACGTACATATTTTCTAATATTATTCTTGATATTTCAGGATCATTACAATCTAGTGCCAGCTGACGGACACAACGTATACTTAGGTAGGGCGCGGAGGCCGTTCCGTAAGTAACGGTGTTAAGGCGATACACACTGAGAGGGTCGGACTTACTTTCACGCCACAAGATCAACTGTAACTTACGTTGATCCTCATGTATGAAAATCTGCCGAAACATTTTCTCTATATCAGCACATGCAACATACTGATATTGCCTGAATCTCAAAAGAATAACAAACAAATCATTTTGAAGAGGAGGACCTATCCATTGGATATCGTTGAGAGATTTACCGGACGACGTTTTTTGGCTAGCGTTGAAAACTACTCTTAATTTAGTCGTAGTGCTGTGCTCACGGAAGACTCCATGATGAGGCAGAAAGTAACACGGCGTAGGGTAATCCTCAACACGAGTCATATGTCCAAGTCTCTCGTACTCTCGCAGAAAATCAACGTACATGGCCTTATAATGCGGTAGACGTTCTAATTTATTTTCCAAGGACATAAATCTATTCTTAGCTACATGGTAGCTATCACCAAGAGTATTTGGTGACTCCTTAAGCGGTATTCTAACCGAGAAACGTCCGTTGTTATCTCGCTTAGTAGTATCATTAAATAATTGTTCACATAAACGATCTTCAGAAGAAAGCGATTTTATACATGGCGAAATTTCTTCAATTTCCCAAAACTGTTTTAACTGATCGTTTACATCTAACTCTGAGATTTGTCCGAAATTACACTGCACCTGATTTATGCGCAAGCTCTCAGTGTGTACCGGACCTGAAACTATCCATCCTAGCTTCGTATTATTCAAATACGGACCACTAGGTAACCGAATTCTACCTTCAAGTAACAGATCCCAAAAATAGTTTGCACCAATTAAAATATCTATTTGAGAAGGTGTGCAGAACAATGGATCAGCGAGATCGATATTTTCGGGTAGATTTAAATCAGCAACTAATCTAGAAGCTGGTAATGTGGAAGTTATTTGCGGTATGGCCAAACAATGCATGCGTATTGTGTGATTATTCTTTAAAGAACGTAAGTTAATGTAACAAGTTTCATTCGTTTTTGTAACTGTTTGACCTATACCACTGATTTTATAAGTGGACTGTAATGTTTTAGCGCAAATTTTTTTACAAAATGAATTTGATATGAGGCAGTGCTGGCTACCGCTGTCCAACAAAGCACGAGCTCTGATATACTGAGTACTATTATCTGCAGCGACTTCTACCATAGCCGTCGATAGCAAAACCGGTTCTAAAGTGGTATGTATTATACTAGAGTGCAAACTAGCTGAAGAACTATGAACTGCGGTTTGCGACTGAGGATCAGAGGCAGCATGAGATACGGCAGACACTGTGTCTCCATTGTTGAGAACCTCATGCAACAACGAGTTGTGTTTTACATTACACTGCCTACAAGGTCCGAAAAAACAGTCTTTACTGGAATGACCCTCACGTAAACAGTTTGAGCACAGATTTTTACACTCAACTAGGTTTAGTTTATCTTGCGGGGATAAACTTAAGAATTGACTACAAGCATAAACAGGATGATTACCCTCACACTTAGCACACACACGCTTAGATCTATTTTTCTTATTATTATTCGAAGACTGATTACTTTGTGTAGACACAAAAGTTTGAACCTTTGATGTCTGTTTTTTATTGTTATCTTGAGATACCTTGCCAATTGAATTATTGGAATGATTTGCTTTCACCAAGTCTAAGACTTCAGCCTTTTCCTTTAAAAAGGTAATCAATGTGTCAAATTTTATGGATTCGTTAGTATTTTTAATAAAATTAATTTTGTACTGCTGCCAGTCCTTATCTATGACAGCATCAAACTTAGACACAATGATATAAATTAGCAAAGTATCCCAATATTCAATGGGTTCCCCTAACACTTTTAAAGCGCGTAAATTTTTAAAAATTGAATCAACCATTTTACGAATATAAGCAGCTGATTCTTTTGTAAGGGGTTGTACAGAAAAAATAGATCTAACATGATTATGTACTAACAAATTTTTATTATCATACCTACCCTCGATCAGATCCCAAGCTATTTTGTAATTACTGGCAGAAAATTCTAGAGATTTAATTACCTGAAGAGCATTACCCGTAAGAGCAGATCTTAGATAATGAAATCTCTGTATATCATCTAGCTCTTCAGAATTGTGAATCATTGACAAGTATGTATCTCTAAATTCTAGCCAATTTTCGTAAGATCCATCGAATGAGGGCAACGATATAGTGGGCAATTTAACCATTAACTTGCTTTTGCAGCTATGAGAATTATCACTACTAGTACAACTAACCTTTTGATTTTCTAACAAACACTCAATGGTAGACATAGCACTGTAATAAGAATTTTCAAACATTTCACGTTCTAACAACTGTTTAGGATATTCCCTTTCATCTACTAATTCCTCAATAGCATATTGAATAGTGCTAAACGTTTGTAATAAGGTAGCTGCCGACTGCTGACGCAGCTTTAATTCGTTTACTTGTTTGGCAGTTAACTCGTCGGAATCTGAAAAGGAATCTACAATTTTCACTAACAGCGTCAAGCTACCCTTAATAGGACCCCGTTTTCTCACTAATTCCTTAAACGCCTCACTCATATTGACGATTTATGGGAAGAAAGAGTACTCACGGTTATCCTGCAACCACTGTGGTGAATAATGCGCACCACACCCGTTGTTCCTATAAAGATATTATAAGGCGATTTAGTACAAATAGGACAAAAGGGTATGTGGGGTAAGGATTTGGAAAGGTCTTACGCCCCTGGGCGAAGCTACTCCTCCTGGCCGGCCGCTAGTGGTCGTCTTCTTGTTTGCACGCCGCTAGTGGTCGTATTTCTCCAGGCTCTCCAGGCTGGTCGCTGGTGATCGCTTTATATCCGGCTCGAAGGACCAAATGTTATGGTCATGTATTGCGTCAGCAGGGCGGAGAAGCTTCTAATCTTAGAGGCGAATGAAAATAAAAAAAACCGTAGCTTTCGTTTCAAAAAGTGTAATAATGGAGCAAAATTATAGGTTAAGTACATAGATAATATCTACCACAGAACACAAACAAAATATGCATTGCTGAACCATCCTCTTGACTACCCGTGGTAGTGACGACCGGTGGCCAAGGATGGCGCTGCGTTAACAGCTAGGTAAATCAAGCGTTAAATACAGCTCTTTCGCGCCAACAACGATTCGAGTTATGTTTGTGCACTTGCATTGGGAAATAAAAATTTTATTTAGAAAATCTGTTCAGCGCATAATTGTTTCCATATTCTTGTCTTCAAAATGCGCTGATTACTTTTTTTTTATTACCTTTCATTTTCTTAATTCAGATGTCACAATGTCATCGAAATTCTCTGTTTTTATCTCTTAATAAACGGTTTGTTTCATAATAACAAAGCATCGTATGCATGTAAGATTTGGTTGGTTTAATGCCAACAGTTCAATAAAGCAAATACTAAAAAAAATAGCATCTAAATCACCTTAGTCTAACAATAATAATAATCTCAAAAGACCTCCAAAACGCTCCGACCCACTAAGAAATTTCCCTCGCAATTCTTGTTCATAAACTCTGTTTTGGAGGTCTTTTGAGATTATTATTATTGTTAGAGTAAGGTGATTTAGGTGCAATTTTTTTTTAGTGTTTGCTTTATTGAACTCTTGGCATTAAATTAACCAACTTTTACATGCATACGATGCACTGTTATTATGAAACAAACCGTTTATTAAGAGATAAAAACAGAAAATTTCGATGACATTGTGACATCTGAATTAAGAAAATGAAAGATAATTCAAAAAAAGTAATCAGCGCATTTTGAAGACAAGAATATGGAAACAATTATGCGCTGAACAGATTTTCTAAATAAAATTTATATTGCCCAATGCAAGTGCACAAACATAACTGGAATCGTTGTTGGCGCGAAAGAGCTGTATTTAACGGTTGATTTACCTAACATAATCCACCCAGATGAACTTAAAAAAAACTACCATCTATTACTTATATTATGGTTATTCACGTACTATAATAATATTTCATGTTATTTCATTACTTTTGTTTAAAAAAAAATACAAAGTTGCGCAAATAATTCGCCGCGAGTGAATTTTGCAAGACTGCAGCCTTAAGTATGCGATTTACTTTATTATAAACTCGTGGGGCTTGCGTTACATTTTGGCGACTTGCAAAAATTGAACGTGCTGGGTATGTAGGGGCTACTATATCACATGAATTTTTAGTTCTAGGACATGCCGGTTTCCTCACGATATTTTCCTTTACCGTTTTGAGAGCAGCGTTTATTAATTAATTTACACGAAGTAAAGCGCCTGTCTGGGTTCGAACCTACGACCTACAACTCTTAAGTCGCGGCTGTTACCACTGGGCCACCACTGCTCTCTATCAAAGTCTCTTTGCCTCATCATCTCAATATTCACCCCGTTTCTCGACATATCACCTTCCCGCCCACTTCTTTGGTTCTCCCCTACTTAAGACTGTGGTCGCATATTTTCGCGCTCGGATTTTAAACATCTGACGCTCGACGCCGCGTAGCGAGTGCGCGTGTGTGCGTTTTTCCTCATGTACGGCACACAGTTGCGATGCTGCGACGACTAAACGATCTTGATCGTAGCTATGGCGTACCTATATTTTTTTGAAGTAAAAGCTAGAGGTTTACGGAGAAAATAAAAAGACTGTCCACAATACATTATTAGTGTATTTTAATTAAATTTATACAAATATGGATGAAGAAAATAATATTATGTAGGTACTTAAAAAAAATAAACTGATTTTACTTATTTGCTTAAGTATTTGTATACTTATAAGTAATTGAAGTTTTATAAAAGTATTTGTATTTGACGACACGGTTGGCGCAGTGGCTGAGCAATTGACTGCTGCGCAGCATGTTGTGGGTTCGATTCCCGCACGGAACAAATATTTGTACGACCTACAAGTACTTATTTGTTTCCGAGTCTGGGTGTTTTTCTATCTATAACATGTATGTATTTACAAAAAAAAATGTATATAAGAAGTTTATCAGCCATCTCGTTACCATAACACAAGCATTAGGTTGCTTAGCTTGGGACTAGATGGCGTTGTGTGAAATGTCCAAGGATATTTATTTATTATTTATTTTATTCATTTGTCTAAGGAGATTCATTGACTTTTCCTTGGATCTATAATTTCTGGGAGAACACAATCAGAATAAAATTTTGTTAACAGCGGAGCCATCTTTTGTCCAAAATCATCGTTTTTTTGTGTAAAACAGTTCAATTTAAGCCCTATTTTAATGTAGATAAAGACGCCACGCGCTAGCTATAATTATTTATTTTTCTTGCGGCATAGGTTTACCAACCGCATCAAGTGCATAAAACATTTGAATTTGAACCAACACTAATACATAAATACATAAAGCCGCCTCATGCGCAAATGTTTGGTTTACTGTTTTCAAATTTCAAATAGGTAGGTCACCCCGCTGCCACAGAATAAATAATAGAACTGCTGCGTTCGTGTGGGGTTGGTTTTATAATGTTTATTAGCCTAGGCAGGTATTGTACGTGCCCAGTCGACCTAATGACTATACAGTCGACCACACGTCGCACGTCAGTGGTAAGTGATAAGGATTTGTATAGGTATCGTTTTCATAGTTTTCGATTTCGACTATAGCCAATAGTGAAGTCAAAATTAAAATCCAAGATGGCGGCTGCGAAAATTTTAAAATTTTTCGTCATGGATGTCGTTTTCATAGTTCTCGAGGATGAAGCTGATTGTGAAGTCAATCATCCTAGAAGGGATGATTGACTGCACTATGCGGCCCAAGAGAGCAATGCAATGGTGGCCCAATGGTAACGATCCCGACATACGAGTAGGTCATGGTTTCGAACTCAGGCAGGCACTTTGTGTAAATAATTTCATCACCACTACTCTCAAATCAGTGAAGGAAAATATCGTGAGGAAACCGCCTAGAACCAAGAATTCGAAGACATGTGACATCTACCAAGCCGCACTGGGTCCTCGTGGTGTATTACGGCCCACTCCTTCTCACCGAAAGCAGCCCTGTGTGCCAGCAGTGGGAACATTATAGGCTGATTATGATTGAGACCCATTATGTTGTGAGCGAGCACGTTTCAGTGCCAGAGGTCATCACTGATGTGAGACGAGAAGATATATTACGCTCAACACCGCCGCGCGCGGCCCTTGTCCGATCAGAGCGCGGCTAGCCGCGCGTGGCAGCCGCGCTCAAATGCCGCTCTATATTTGGACACACCTTTATATAGTGCCTTTATCTATGCCTCACTCGTTTCGTATCGTTTAGTGCGGTCGCGATTTGAGTGTATTTCCCATAGTTTTATTGATGTTTTCCTCGACCCCTGTTTTCTTTCTGCGGACTTCTGATCTTGCTTCTTGTACGAACCTTGCTACCACACCGGACACGGTACGGAGAACCCCGCATAAACGTTGGACTTGAACTTGTTATTTTGTATATTACGACCAGCCTACTGATTTCATATTGGCACCATGGATCGTTGTGTAAATTGTGGCAAAGTGAGTGTGTAAGTGGGAGTTTACGTGGTCGTCGAGCTGAAGAACTTCAAAAATCAGCTGTTAAGTACCTATATGTAGATCGTTATGTAACCTCACTTTTATTACATCTCTTTTAACTCGGAACTCAGACCGCGAAAATCCGCAAAATGTTCAGTGATGGTTTGATAATATAGTAGCTATAAATTGACACCAATTTCATTTTTTTACGACCCAGGCCCAGGCCCAAGTTTATATGACATGGTTTCCGTCTCCTTTGTCACGGATCCACAATAGAGATTGTGGCAGTAGAGATTTCAAATAAAAATCTGATATAAATTTTTTCTCCATATTCATCCTCCAAAATTCTTGTAGCCATCTTGGATTTACATTTTGACTATACTATCGACGTTAGCACCCAGAAGAACCATGAAAACGATACCCATGATGAAAAATTTGAAAATGTTCGCAGCCGCCATCTTGGATTTACATTTTAACGTCACTATCGGCTTTAGCATCCTCGAGAACAATGGGAACGATCCCCATGACGAAAAATTTAAAAATTTTCGCAGCCACCATCTTGGATTTACATTTTGACCAAATTATATTGTATTATTGATATTGTAATTACAATATCAATATTACAAGTAATACAACATAATTCAAGAATTGTAACATAATTCTCCTAAAGTAAGTGTGCCTACCACCACGTTAGCTTCTTAAAATATTACTTAAATGAAAGGATCAAAATTATTTAGTCGCACTACAATTGACTATATATCACGCGAGGCGCATGCGCGGCGGCGGGAGGTCAACCGACGTAGGTCCTGCGTCGAAGAGCGCCAGAGCGCGACTGACTTAGGCCGTTCGATGCACCCGATTTTATACTCACTTTAAAAAATTATTTTCGTAAATGATTGAAGACAGATATGTTTTATTTTTTACACATATATAGTACAATCTTTCTTCTTACGTATAAAATGATTTGTGTTGCCAAATGACTTTTAGATTCTGAGAAATGACGTGTTTTTTTGTAGTCGATTTCTCGATTTTTGATTATCTTAGACGTGATTAAAATACAAGTTAATGAATTAAAAATCAAACTTTTCTCAATGCAATTTAAATTTCAGGATATGCCTCTTCGAATGAATACCACTTTACCTTCTTAATTAGTAGTAATAATTGGTGTAAGATTACTTCAAAGTTGAGCCTTCGCGCGTCATCTGGAAATCGCGCCTTCGAAATCGACTGTTTTCGTAGTCAATAATTCAATTTGAACAAGTTTTTTTTAATAGACTTTAAATAAAAATATATGATAATTACGATGATTGAAGTCAAAAGAAGCTAAAAAGATAAATTATGTGATCAAAATCACTTCAAAATCTCCCAAGTTCTCGATTTACGTATGAAAAATGCAACACCGCTCTTAACAGTAACATGATTCAAAGTAAAGATGATTAAATTCATTGTCATAGGTCTACTAAATACAAGGTTCAAGTGCTATAGTTTGACCGATACCGCTGTACCGCGGGGGGCGGGACGCTATGAGCGTTGACGAATGAGCGGCGGGTCGCCGTGACCGTTTGACGAAATGACGAATGAGCGGCGGGTCGCCGTGAGCGTTTGACGAAATGACTTTTTCCTTTGTGGGTAGACTTAGTACTAACATACATTTTTGTTGTGCTCTTGATAAATTAAAGTTTTAAAATAGTAATTTATACTTACTAATGGAATAAATCAATTCATTTTAAATTAGACCCCCCCACACTCGCTATCTATTGTTTTCAAGTCTGTAGCACTTGTACCTGGTTCACTTTAATCGCACGCTGAACATGGACACTAAACTTGCTGCCAGCTTGGAGGATCTCGAGCAGTTGTTTGGCTCCCGTATGCAGGAATATGAAGCAAAGTTGCAGCAGGCTACCTCTGGTACCGCATCAGCTCCACCAGACATTGCATCCATCGCACGTGAGTTCTCCGAGTTTAAGCTGTTTGTCTGTCAAGCACTCTCCAAGTTAAAATCTCAAATGGAGCTGCTTGCTGCTGGGTTTGATAGGCATGAAACCATCATGAGAAGAAAGGTCCTGCTGTTCCATGGTGTTCCAGAGAAGGATAATGAAAAGTTACTTGATGTGGTTCACAACATCATATCCAACCAAATTAAATTGTCTGAGGTTTGTAGGGACAAGAATATTATCCATGTTTGTCATAGACTCGGATTCTCACAGCAGAAGGCCCGACCCATACTAGTACGTTTCTTCAAAATGGAGCACCGGCAACTTGTATGGGATAGCAAGAAAGCTCTCAAGGGTACCGGGATCACTATCTCCGAGTTCTTAACGCAAGTTCGGCATCATGTGTTTGCAGCTGCTCGTAAGCATTTTGGTATGCCAAATTGCTGGACCATGGAAGGCAAGATTGTTGTTATTTGCCCAGACAAGTCCCGTCGGAAGATCGAAACAGCAGGCGAACTTCACGATTTGACAGCCAAATTCCCGTCTTGTTCAGTCGACACCGAGGATTCTGCGCAGTCCGAAGAACCTGGATCTCCTAAAATCGCATCCTTGGCAACTTCCGCTAAGAAAACGAGGAAGACGCGTCTGCGCAAGTAACACATTCGTTGTTTTGTTTTTGTCAGTACATTCACTTCACTACTTCTTAACTTGGCCACTTTACATGTTTCACTATCATCTTGGGCCGGTAGTTAAATAAGTAATTTTTATTTGTCTCACCGCTATTCATTTTACTTTTATATTTTTACTATTGGTGGTACTTGCATATTACGTTCGGTTTTGATGAATTTGATGTTTGACATTATGTTATGTACGACGTTGACGTATTGACTGGATGTTGTGACAGATCAACAGATGTCAGTATTATTCCCATCCGTCATTGCGTCGCGTTCCATTTTGCGTGCGATTCGATGTGTGAATCGGCTGTTTAAAATTTTAAGTTCTCGTTTTGTTTTATTTTTATTATGTTTCTATTTCTCCTACATTATTAGTGTGTTAACTTTTTGCTTTCTTTCAAAATTTCTGCCAATATACCAGCGAGTTGGGGGAGGTTTTTCTAGTGAAAGGAAAATCTGTAATTATTAGTGTTTTTTAGTGATTACGTTATTTTATAGTTATTTTACTTTTGTATTGTTGGATATTTATATTATTTTATATATTATAATTTAAGTATAATACTCATGGATGATATAGATGATCTTAATGACAGCTTCTTCTCGTGCTCTTCTTCGACTAGTTTTGTTAGTGCGGACAGTGACTCTTCCTTACCACTTACTTTACATGATAAAATCTCTTCTCTTTTCTCCAATGACCCTAATAATCTGCATATAGCTCACATAAATGCTCAGAGTGTTCCTGGTCACTATTCTGACCTTCTGGCATCCTTTAGCAGTGCTCACCTGGATGCTCTCTTGATATCGGAATCCTTTTTGAAACCATCTCTCCTCTCTACTCAATACTCACTCCCCGGCTTCGTCTTGATCCGCAACGATAGAACGGGCAAAGGCGGAGGAGGTGTTGCTATTTACCTGCGTGCTGATTTACCCTACAGGGTGGTTAGTTCGTCTCCTTCTCGGTATTCTGAGTCGGCTGAATACTTGTTTCTGGAAATTACTGTTCATCACACAAAAGTCTTGCTTGCAGTGCTTTACAGTCCTAATCTTCACATTGATTACTTTAATTCTCTAGACTCCACTCTCAGTGATCTTTGCCCCATGTATGAGCACGTTATTTTAATGGGTGATTTTAATACTTGCTTGATTAAAAATGACTCTCGCTCCCTGAAACTCCTTTCACTATTGTCTTCTTTCAATCTTCAAGTTTTGCCTCTATCTGCAACTCACTATTTTCCTAACTGTTCACCCTCATTTCTAGATCTTATGATTGTTTCCTCTCCTAAGAATGTTTCTTACCATGGTCAACTTACGGCTACTTTTTCTTACCACGATCTTATTTATCTTTCCTATCGTATCCGTGTTCCCAAGCGTAAGTCCCAGTTTTTATTTCTCCGGAACTACAAGGGCATAGACCTGGAGGCTTTGCAGCGTGATGCCGGCGATCTTGACTGGACCCCTCTGGTTGAGTATGATGACATCGACGATAAGGTGAACTGTTTTAACGCAACCGTTCTCAGTTTATATGACCAGCATGCCCCTATCCGACGTGTCAAAGTCCGTCATAACCCTGCACCATGGATAACGCTACAAATTAAAGAGCTTATGGCTCGCAGGGATAAAGCTAAGAGCAGATATAAGCGCAGACCTTCAGAGCTGAATCTCTCTTATTACAAATCCCTACGTAATCGCTGCAGTCGTCTGTGTCAAGATGCTAAATAATAGGTAATAGGTAATAGGTAATACGGGCTGGTATCCGCAACTCCACGACAATGCGCGTATTTTGCGTATGGGTGGGAAAATCGGTTATTCGATCCACCCCAGCTCCTCAAAGAAGGCCAGCAGCGCCTTGACATTACTGACAACTTCCCGGATGGTACCTGGGTTACCGAAGTACTTTGCCCTGTATGCGGCGACAACCGGGCAGTTTAGAAGCACATGAGCTGCTGTCTCGTCGTCCTCCATGCAGGCCCTGCACAGCGGACTGTCTGTGACTCCTATGACAAAGAGGTGTTTATTAAATGACCCATGGCCAGTTAAAGCAGCAGTAACTGTACGCAGCTGTTGTTTAGTTAGTCGAAGAAACTGTTTCGTGAGGCGGCCATCAATTGTAGGGAGTGCTTCCCTAGCCTGCCTACACTCACCTTGGTCCGACCATAGCTTATGATGCTGGTCCCTGGTACGTTTCCTTACCAGAGTGCGCAAGTACCCGAAGGGGAGCGGCACTATAGGCTCAGGTCCCACTGGTGCCATGCTCGACCCCCTTCTGGCAAGTTCGTCGGCTGCGTCGTTGCCTAGCGAGCCGCTGTCAAGATGCTAAGAGACGCTATTTCCACGAACAACTCAATAACCGCAGTTCTTCCGATGTTTGGAAATTTCTCAAATCTGTAGGCATAGGCAAGGCACCTACCAACCAGTGTAAGGATGTGAACCTCAATGATCTCAATAAACATTTCTCTCTCCTTCCCTTTTCTCTTGATCCGTCTGTCAAAGCTGCGACATTAGAGAGTCTTGCTAGTGTACCGTTACCTCAATGTTCTCACTTTAAGTTTAGCGATGTTACTGAGGAAGACGTTAAGAAATCTATACTTGCAATTACTTCTTCAGCAGTCGGTAATGATAAGTTGTGCTCAAGAATGATAACCCTTATCCTTTCCTCGTTACTTCCTGTTCTAACTCACATCTTCAACCACTCATTTTCCTCTTGCTCATTTCCGTCAGTTTGGAAACAGGCTCACATAATACCTTTACCTAAAACTAATAATCCTACTTTATTAACCCACTTTAGACCTATTTCTATTCTTCCATTTCTCTCTAAAGTTTTTGAGCACTTAGTTCATAGACAATTATCATTTTTCTTAGCGTCAAACTCGATAATATCCCCTTTTCAATCCGGTTTTCGCTCGGGTCACAGTACTGTAACCGCACTTTTAAAAGTAACTGACGACATCCGCTGGGCAATGGAGAATAAGTCGCTCAC
The DNA here is from genome assembly GCA_905163495.3 of Cosmia trapezina. NCBI lineage: Eukaryota > Metazoa > Arthropoda > Insecta > Lepidoptera > Noctuidae > Cosmia > Cosmia trapezina. The sequence continues at coordinate 13,625,117 of LR991040.1, read as the reverse complement.
TGTTCTTGTATTGCTTGACTTTAGTAGCGCTTTCAACTCGGTGGATTTCGACATTCTGCTTGGTATCCTCAAATCTATCAATCTCTCTTCTTCAGCTTTAGCTTGGTTTAGTTCTTATCTTCGGGGACGCTCTCAGTGTGTTCGCCTGGAGGAGTCTTTCTCTGATTGGTGTAGCCTCACTGAGGGTGTTCCTCAGGGTAGCGTTCTCTCTCCTCTTCTTTTTTCAATTTTCATCAACTTTGTTACCAGAGTAATCTCCTCTAGTTTTCATCTCTACGCAGACGACTTGCAGATTTACCGACATTTTACTGTAGCTGACGCGGGTTCCGCAATTGCTGCTATGAATCATGACCTGGCCTGCATCAGCGGTTGGGCTAAGTCGTTTGGTCTGCAAATTAATCCAACTAAATCTCAGGCCATGATTATAGGCAGCAGATTCGTTCGCAGTGCGGCTGATGTTACATCTCTGATGCCTTTATATCTCGATGGTGTTCGCATTGACTATACCGAAACCGCCAAAGATCTGGGCGTAATTATTGACTCCAATCTCTCGTGGCGTGCTCAAGTCAATGAGGTCAGTCGAAAGGTTCATTTCTCCTTTCATTCGCTGAAAAGCCTTCAAAGTCTCCTGCCCTTGAAGACTAAAATCTCTTTGGCACAAACGCTTATTCAGCCGATTATAGATTATGCCGACGCATGCTACCTGGATGCTACTGAGGAGCTATTAAATAAGCTTGAGCGCTTGCAAAACTTGTGCATTCGCTTTGTTTTTGGTCTTCGAAAGTATGACCATGTTTCTCACTTTCGCAAGGAACTCAAGTGGCTCCCAATCCGCCTTCGCAGGAACACTCGGATTTTATGTCTCCTCTTCAACATCTTACACAACCCGTCTTATCCTTCCTACCTGCGCGAGCGTTTTTCTTACGCTCGCCCTAGCGACGCACCGTGTAGATCACACCTTAGATCCCTCCTTAAATCTCATCCTCATAAAACTAGCTACTATTCTTATTCCTTCTCTATCCATGCTGTAAGATTGTGGAACTCGCTACCGCCTAGCATTCGCGATATAAAAACTGTGTCGCTGTTCAAATGTCGAGTAAAAGAGCATTATCTTTCCTCTCAAATGTGAGTATTTATATATAGTTTATGTATGTTTAAATATTTTAGCTTTATGTATTTATATAAGTATATGTTAATTTTGTATTCCGTTATATGTGTAGGTATATTTAATATTTTAGTTTAAGACTTCGACTAGTCATATTTTTCTCTTCTTGTTCTCACACACTATTGTCTACATTTCTTTTCATTTCTCCTTTCGCAGGTCTGCTGGAAGAAATTTCTATAGAAATAAGCAGTACCTTTGTACTCCTAATTATAAGTATCATGTATATCAATCTATTTTTCTGTGTGTACATAAATTGTAAAATAAATAAATAAATAAATAAATGAGCTACGGGCCGCCGTGAGCGTTGATGAATGAGCAGCGGGACTCCCTGAGCGTTAACGAACGAGCACCGGTACTCCATGAGAGTTGGCGAATGAGCGGCGGTACTCCATGAGCGTTGGGACTCCATGAGCGTTGACGAATGAGCGGCGGGACTCCATGAGAGTTGACGAATGAGTGCTAAGGCGCGGTACAGCGGTATCGATCAAACTAAAGACGATTTATATTTAGTGCGTCAATCTTTCACGCAACTGATCACAGACACCATGGGCATCATAGACGGGTTGCCATTCCCGAGACAAACCTAAAGTAACTCATATATTCCGCCTGTAACTACACTGACACATAGAGGCGTCCTTCAAATGGAAACACAACTGCGTTGCTCGACAGCAGACATATGTGTGGGTAGTACTTCCCCGGCAACTTTCTTCACAAAGAGCTTATAGTCCGCGAGGTCTAAGCTGAGCTTTGCATTTGTGTGAGTGCACATAGATACTGTAGGTGTGACGTCCGGCATAGAGCGCGACGCGTCCTTTGCTTGGTTTAAAACCGGTTTATACTGCTTTTTGGCAATCGGCTTTTGTTTATTTAGTACGTGAGGCCATGACCAAAACCATGTCGCATCGTTGTAAAACGTAAAACGATAAGACGATTGAAGATTTAGTCTTACGTAAAACGATAAGACCAAAATTTTGGTCATGGGCTCTCGTACCATTTTGGTGATCACTCACACAAATGCAAAGCTCGGCTTAGGCCTCGCGGACTGTACTGCTATTGAACCCGTCTCTACTCACAAGAAACTCGTCTCTGATGAAGTACTTGGCTCTAGCGACGTCGGGCTGGTCCCGTGTATCGGGCAAGGCGTCGGGCGGAGTGCTGTAGCGCGAGAACTCGCTGAAGTACTCTTCGAGGCGCGACTTGCCGGCCAACACCTTCTCGGCGAGCAAGTCCTGTTTGTTGAGGAAGAGGATCACGGATATCGTGCGCAGCCATCTGTAATACAAAATTATGAATGCTTTAACATTAAAAAATTAAAATTAAAATGAAATCACAATTTCTAGTACATAAGCTAATATGCGCGACTCACCAGCGGTTTTTTTAAAATGATTTTAGGAAATAATTTTTTTTCTTTCAATTAAATACTGGTATAGGTACTTCTGCACGTCTATTAAGATTCAAACCAGTCACTTAAGTGCGAGTCGAACTGTCGAACGCATGCTCTTAGGGTTCTATATCGCCGTCAAAAGCCAGAAAGTCTGACACTGTCACAGTCCATACCCAGTAACTGGGTTGTGGAGGTCAGATAGGCAGTCGCTCCATGTAAAATACTCGTATTCAGCTGCATCCGGTTAGCATGGAAGCCGACCCCAACGTAGTTGGGAAAAATCTAGGCAAATTCAAATTCAAAATGTTATTTCACATAAACCTACATGGGCACTTATGAAACTTCAGAAGTTGGTGGCCGGTTCCAATTGATTGTTTACTATGGTGCTACCCACCTGTTGTTCCATATGCTCTTGAAGAGGTCGAGCGACTCCCGCAGCCGGTTCTGCGTGGGATCCTCGCGCAGCACCATGTTGTAGGAGGAGCAGGCCGTCACGAAGATGATGGCTGTGACGTCATTGAAGCACTGGATCCACTTGCGTCGCTCGTCGCGTTGCCCGCCTACGTCGAACATGCTGGAAGGGAAAGATAGTCATTAGATTTGTATTTTATTTATGATATTTTTACATCTATAAAAGTAGAATATAAGAGCACGTCCAAATATCCACTAATGCGACCGCGGCCCCCCGCGTTATGTCATTACAATTGTTCGACTATCCTTGAGACTTATTGTCGGCGCTCGACGGGGCGCCTAGCCACTTATACACGACTTGTACACAAAATATTTCTATGAACGGACAAGAAACTGATGACTGTTTCATATGGCGTTTAACGTGCTTGTCAGCAGTGGGAACATTAAGTATAGGTTGATTACGATACGAGAAAATCGCAGCAATCCACTGGCTGCGACAAGCATAGGACCAGTCGTTGTGGCGACATTTGAGGAAGGTCTATGTCCAGCAGTGGACATCTTTAGGCTAAATGATTATAAAATGTATGTAAACTCACTGGAAATTGACTTTATCAACGACGAACTGCGTCTCGAAGATGCCGGAGGTGAGCACTCGGCAGCGCAGGATGTCCTGCTCCGTCGGCGTGTAGTTCGGCTGCTTTATTATGTGCACCTGGTCCAGGAAACTGTAACGAAGAGATACCAGTATTAATAACTAATATTATTTCGTATGATTTCCGATGCTAACTTAAATGTGGCGCTTGTGTTGGACCATTCGGTTCCCCACAAAATGGTTGAGCTGGATGGTGCTGATCCACGCGTCATCTTCGTTATTGGGCGCCGTCAGATGAGACTGGTCATATCTCGTGTGGTGAGGTATCGCGTGACGACGGAACGCACCGTGTGGCATACCACTGTCATTTATATGTAGGACCACGCAGCGTGTTTAAAAATAACATAAACATCATAATTTGCATTAGCAACATTTAAAATTTTCACTAGTTTTATAAACTGGCTACACTGTAAAAAGTAGAATCTTCTCTGTGCCGTGGACTTTAGCTTAATGTTATATATTTAACGTTATTAATTTGGAAATACAGTTTACTGTTTAAAATTCAACAAGCTTTTTTTATTATACACAACGGCACCTATGTTTTCCTAGGAAAGCGGTTCCGTCATATTATAACGGGCGTCATGAAAATCGGTAATTTTCACCAGTACTTAACCTTATGGCGTCAAAAAACTGCTTGTATTTGGACGGCCGTTATTGAGTGACTGTTTACCGCTTTCATAAGCTCTGGTTTCCTAGGAAAGCAGTTCCGTCATATTATAACGGCCGTCATGAAAATCTATAATTTTCACCAGTATTTGAATTTGACATTCTGTATTTGGACAGCCGTTATTGTGGCCCGTTCACCGCTTTCTTAGGAATCCAAAGCTTCAGTCTAACTCTCTGTAAGGTTATTTAGAACGCGTTTGCAGTGGGTACGTACTACTTGGCACAGTCGATGAGCTGGTACTCGTTGCTGCGCTCGTAGGTGCGCTGCACGCCCAGGTCCTTCCAGAGCGCTTCTGTGTGCTCGTAGAATTCCATTGGGTAGTCGAAGTCGGGCTGAGACGCGACGTCCTGGAAAACACAGAATATAACGTCATAAATTATGTTTTACATAGTAATCATTAGAACCATTGCTGTATGGTTCACATACTGAGCAATCGAGATTTGTAATTTCGTTTGTTCATGATAATTTTGTGTGCTTTATTTCATTTCTTTAGTTTTATTATTAAATTTTGCATTTTTTTTTATACTATAAATAATCCTTGTTGGTCGAAATAAACGCTATTCTATTAGAATATGTCGTCTGTAAGTAAAGGCTCGTGGCTAAGTAATGACAGCCGCAGGGGTCGACCAATCAGACTAAGCTACGCTTTCCGCGTTGGTCTGTGGATGGGATCTTTACATACCGAGACCCCTTCGTGCCTCGGAAAGCACGTAAAGCCGTTGGTCCCGGCTGTCATTCGTAGACCTTTGACAGTCGTTACGGGTTTTAACAAATTTATTTAACTTTCTGCTAAAAATATTGTTTTTTATTATATTATAATGTTATTATTGAGTTTTTGAATCAGTTTATTTTTCTTGTCATCGTGGTCCCTGGTCAAGGGTAGGTTGGGAACCATTGCTTTATAGGAACGATGCTTGAGTACCTCTGTCGCTCTCTAGATCAATCCTGCTACCAACCTTGATAACTAGAAAATCTTTGCACTATTGAAAAAGCATTAAGAATAGACAGTTTCTGATGTTTAGTCGCGGCATCTACAACGCCACATGCGAACTACGCATCAAAGACCTGATGACACATAAATCCTGCATCGCGCAAGCAGAGTTTACCGCGCGACTGGCATATGTCCCGACATCAAAACCGTCGGACAGTCTTATACACCAGACACGACACCCGCCTGTTCGGAAGATCCTACCTTATCTATAGAGGATGAGTGAACTTTACACCCAGTTCCTCATACCTCTGTAATAGTTCTTAAAAAGGTAGCATTGATTAGATTGATTTGACAAAGGTACATACAGTTTAGCAAACTTCTGCCTAAACTGAGTTGCAATGTGTCATGATATCGAACCAACACCACCATCAAATAAACTCCGGCTAAGAATTCTTCACGAGACTGCCCAGTCTATCCAAGATACGTCGGCCGAGTGTAACCCTCTGTAAAGCCCTTTAGAGAGGGTTACACTCAGCCGACGTGTCTTGGAGAGGCTGAATATAGGCACTATGAACTTTTGCGCATGTTCTGTCACTCACACCAGCGTTCTGTGCGAAGTTCCGTACTCGGAAGTTACGGAGTCGGACTCGCCAGGATACGTCGGCGTTACTCTATGGATGTATAGATTCCAATACAACTGCTTGTTACTGTTATTATACTAAGTGCTGGCATCGGATCACTGCCAGGTGTTCGCGCGACGGAATCGGTAAAGACAGATCTTGGAATGTCTCCACTCGCGTTGACACCTAAGGCAATTTAGATGAGTTAGTTTTCTATTGCAGAATAATTCGACCAAACTGTCTTAGGACAGATTGTTGCTTTAAGCAGGATATGAAAAAAAAAGTTTTCTATGGCGCATTAAACCAACAATCAATCTGCCTAGCCTTTTCCCAACTACGTTGGGGTCGACTTCCAGCCTAACCGGATGCAGCTGAATACCAGTATTTTACATGGAGCGACTGCCTATCTGACCTCCACAACCCAGTAACTGGGTAATACGGTACCCCTTGGTAAGACTGGTTGTCAGACTTTCGGGCTTCTGACGACCCGTAGCGACTGTCAAAGATCCTCGAATGACAGCCGGGACCAACGGCTTAACGTGCTTTCCGAGGCACGGAGGAGTCTCGGTAAGTAAAGATGGTCACTACACGGACCAACCTCGGCAAGCGTAGTTTAACCTGATGGATCGACCCGTGCGGCTGTTATTACTTAGCCACAAGCTCCTCTATAAGTTAAATATTAATGTATTATACATGTAAACCTAAAAAAAACCGTGCGAAACAGGGCCGGGTAGCTAGTAAAGTAACAAACTAGCAATCATAACATACCTGTATATAGTCGACGCGCGCCTTATTCTCAGGCTTTTCAAGCGGTATGGGCGGCGTTAGGGTGCTCATAGCGCCCGTGATTGTCTGGAACATGACACGTTATTACATTAGTTATAGAGATTGTTTAAGGACGCATTTACGAGTGGGTAGTCAAATAATTACTTTTTTAAACAAAAGTATGTTTATTAAATATTTTTTTTTATTTTTAAAATGTTTTTGCGACGAATTGTAGGTAGATGTGCAAGGTACGATTCTGAAGTACAAATATTTCTGTACATAATTCCGGGTTCTCAATAAATGTACCGAAGTAAAAATTTCACTTCGGTACATTTATTGAGAAACTGGACATATCTAAAATTATATTTATAGTTAAGAATTGTACCTTGCACATCTACCTACAATTCGTCGCAAAAACATTTTAAGAATATAACGTATTTTATTTAATAAACATACTTTTGTTTAGAAAAGTAATTATTTGACTACCCACTCGTAAATGCGTCCTTAAGGTGAAATGGTATCGTAACGGGTTTGTAGCATTGGTATGGCCAAACGGACGCTCCGTTTATATAGAATTTAAAAAATATTTCGTTTTAAAAAATTCTAAATGCTCTGTTACATTAAAATAAACCCTATCCCATTATGTCTTCAATGATGAAAGTGACGAAATGTGAGACGAAATTTTATTGAAATTGCTTTAATTACAATCGAATAAAACAGTTTCTCTCAAAAAAAAAAAATGCTAATTTTGAGGAAACTGCGTTTTATTTCATAATTTACTCAAGAAAATCTTGAATTTTCATAAGCATGAGAAAGGATAAGGCAAATTTGTAGTTTTTGAGGACAAATATTGATTTTGTGTGCAGCCGAAATCCGTCAAAATGTCTTGTTTGGGACCCATTTCACCATAAACTAAATCTTTGCTTATATGGGAGAGTTCTAAACAAGAATAGTACATTCGCAGAGCGGATGATGTCAGTACTTCAACCAAGCCATTACTTTTGCAGTAATGTATAAATGTGGAAGCTTGTATTTAGCAATAAATTATCATTTGTTATTTTTTGTTACCATTTACGTGTATTATATCTGAAGCTTTCTTAAAATTGTAAAAAAAAATATCATAGAGTATTCCTAGGTTTCAGTTTATCGAAGCTAGTGGTGGTGACTGATGGTGGTTTCTTTGAAGAATAAAATCAGGGATGAAGTTATCCGGAAAAGAACCGGAATAACCGACATAGCTTACAGAGTAAGCAAACTGAAGTGGGCTGGAAATGTTTGTCGAAGGACCGATGGCCGGTGGAGCAGACGAGTTCTGGAGTGGAGACCGCGTATCGGTAAGTGTAGTGTGGGACGCCCCCAGCTAGATGGACCGACGACCTGAAGAAAGTGGCTGGGACAGACTGGATGCGGAAGGCGGAGGACAGGGTGTTGTGGCGCAACCTGGGAGAGGCCTATGTCCAATGGCAAGAGGCTGAGTTGATTGATTGAAGATTGAAGTGGTGGTGACAGGTAACCCAAAAGTTATCACTAGCAACACTGTCAGATATCAATCTTCATGGCAATCTTTGTCAGGTCAGCAGACTTGGATGTCAGATTGAGGACTGCAGGATAATTAATTTAGTTATACGGGCAGCCATTGATATTATGGTCTGACGCATTTATTTAACCGATTAACCGCCCGACTTCATATCAGATGTCGTGCCCCCACCGCCCGGCACAGTTTACAGAATACAGCGTACTTAATTAAATAAAAAAAGCAGATTATACGAGCATGTGGTACCTGGCGAAATGGACGCGAAAATATTTGTCGGATTAATCCGACGTAAGCGGTTAAAGGGTTAAACAGTTGTTCAAACCGCTTTTTTTGGCAAAACTTATCTTAAATCATGTAAAAATCGTAGTTTATTAGTATTTTACATAACATAACATTACGCCTATAATCCCGGAAGAGTTAGGCAGAGGTGTATCTATAGTATACCGACACTTCGCCAGGTGTCTCGTGCAAAAGGTACTACAGACAGACTACAGATATACGTAATAAATACATCCCGTGGCTGACTCACAAGTATCGCATCTCGTATGTTCTTCTTGATGTCCTCGATCTTCTCGCGGCGTTCCTTGTCGGAGAAGCCGTTCACGTGCAGGATGCGCATCTGTTTCACTATGGTCGACTTCCCGGACTCGCCCGCGCCCAGAAGGAGGAGCCGGTGCGTCGCGCGATATAGCTGAAATGTGGACAAGGATGTTGTTAGTTCTAAATGTGATTATATTGTTGCGGGAAGTGGTGGTGTTGTTGTTGGAGTTGTGGTGAGGTTGTCGATTCCCAAGCAGACACTTTACTTTGCGTAAATTATTTCATCACTATTGTTCTTAAAACCAAATATATAACTACTTATATACAATATAAATATCATAAAAGCAAATGATACTATTTTAATTTAATAATTTATTTATCAAAAAGCGCCTTCATCCTCTCTCCTATTAAAAATTAACTTTGCTGTGCCCGACAGGGTCAATACGATTCGATGTTTTAACATACCAACCAACTATGTACAGTGGGCTGCATCAATGGGGTACCCCTCAAAAGATATGTGGGTTCAAATCCACGATAGGCCGAAATTGGTTTTTGTATTTTGCAAAAACATTTTATTATAATTAATGTACTTATTGTTTTTGTGAATAAATAAGTTTATGTTAGTATTTATTTTTACTTAAGTCTGTTTTTATTATTGTCGTTTTCAATAAAACGTTAACACTTCTAATATTGCGTATAACGACAAGCAATAATACGGTTGACATTTACGAAGAGTTATTCAACGTCTAAATAGACCAGAGGTTTTCAAGACCGCTTGCCGTGCATAAGATCGGAGGTTCAAATCTTAGACACGAATTGCGTTTTTTGTCATGCAGTATTCTATTTTAAGAAAGTATTTTTTTTAAATTGTATTTTTTTATTTGTTTTTTTTTTTTTAATATTTATAAAGAATTTAAAATCAAGAGTAAATAAAATACTTTAATAATCATTTAATAATATTTTTTATTGATATTATGTAACAAAACTACAAAGATTTATATTTTACAATAATTTGATTTGATAATTTACAGTATTATATATTTTGTAGTAAGTAGTAGTACATATTTTGCCAACTGAGACAAACGAGTTCCTAGACAAAGGCGAAAGGTAAAGCAAAACTAGACTCATCAGACGGTAACTTCATTATAGATTAGTAAAATGTATGCATAACTACCCTCTAATAACAAACTATTCATTCACTGCGATTTCATAGACAGAGACAGAGTTATAACGCCAAGTAGATTGAAAATTCATTGAGTTATTAACTGCCTAACTGGCTTAGTTGATAAGAGCTCGCAGTAATCATTGTATAACCAATGATTCGATGGGTCGAATCTCGTCCGGGCTAAGAAACACTTTTTGTGTTATTCTTAAGGATGTATTGTTTGAATTGCAAAGTTGTAGCAAAGATAATTTTAATACATCTGGGGTACCCAATTGGTGCAGCCCACTGTACACATTATGGAATGCAATACATTAATATTCAGTATTGAGTAAAACAGTGAAGGAAAACATCGTGAGGAAATATCCTAGTACCAAAAATTCGAAGATATGTGACATCTGCCAACCCGCACTGGGCCCACGTGGGCCCACTACCTCTCACAGAGAGGAGGCCTGTGTCCCAGCAATGGGAACATTATAGGCTGATTACGCTATGTTATGTTGCGAAGAAAAAAGTAAGTAGAAAATTCTTAGGCCAGTATTATAGAACCTCACTCAAGACTTCAAGCATTATTTTAAAAGTAGTTTCAACCAATCAAATGGCTTTAAACTAGTTTTATGAAATGTTTGGGTAGTAAAGTTTCTGTAATAATGGTATTTTAACATAGTGAGACCTAAGGAAAGTAATTAAAGTAAGTAGAAGTGTCAAAAACGTTGGGAGATTTCTCCTGCCGGGTAAAAATAAAACTGAAGAGTTTGTTTTTTGTTTGTTTGTTTGTTTGAACGCTAATCTCTGGAACTACCAGTCGGATTTAAAAAAAATCTTTTTGCATTTTATAGCCCAATTCTTGAGGAAGGCTATTTAAGATCACGCTAGTAGGTACCCTTAGATAGGAGCCGAGAAAAAAGAAAATAATCAGAAAGAACGATAAGCGAAATCGAAGTCCGTGGCATCTTTATACCAAAACCCCGCTTGCCTCGGAAAGCACGTTGAAGCCGTTGGTCCCGGCTGTCATTCTTGGAACTTTGACAGTCGTTACGGATCGTCGAAGTCCGAAAGTGTGACAAGTCTTAGTCCAAGTTACTGGGTTGTAGAGGTCAGATAGGCAGTCGCTCCATGTAAAATAGGTACTGGTATTCAGGTATATCCGGTTAGACTGGAAGCCGACCCCAACATAGCTGGGAAAAGGCTAGGAAGATGATGATGAGCCGGGATCCCCTGTTAAAATTGCACTCCAAGGCAGAGGGGTTTAGATGTATTTAGGATAGTCAATAGGAATGACAGCGACCATCGAGCGTATCCTCTCTGAATGATCGATCTGCACGTCTGTTATTCGTCCACCAAAACTGAAGATATAGAACTAGGAGTCACCAAATGGCGGTCCGCCGGACCATTAACCTATATAGTGCGGCCCTTAAGTAAATTAAATAGTAAAATTAGTAACCAAAACTTAATCTAAAAATATTAAAATAATGTTTTTGAGTTTTAGCTTGCACCAACTTTACTCCAGACTTCAGACATACAGTTTAAAGTAATTTTTTTTCCCAAAAATAATAATTAACTATTTACTTTTTTATTGTTTTTCTTTATTACATAATAAAAAAAAAAAATTAGGTTTCTTTCGTTTTACGTATTTCTTATTTTTTTTTAAATCTTGGTTGCTAGTAATCGTCTACCAAACGGACCGCGACAGTCACATTATTTTTAAAAACGGATCCCCAATGAAACTAATTGGTGATCCCTGATATAGAACAATAGCTGCAACTCGCGACTTTGTCCGCGTATGTTCCTCCCCCCGTCGCATCGCATCACCTGCCCACGCTATTACTTCGTTTTCGCTTAGCGTTCTTTCTGACTTTTTTCTTTTTGCTTGTCTCCTAAGGGTCATAGCGAGATGTTAAATAGTCTATAGCCTTCCTCAAGAACTGGGCTATCAAATGCAAACAAAATTTTTCAAATACGACTCGTGGTTCCAGAGATTAGCGCGTTCAAACAAACAAAAAAAACAAACTATTTAGCTTTTTTTTAGTATAGATGTGCTCCTCACCTGTTTATCCTTCTGCAGCTGCTTGGTGATGGCATCGCTGCGCCGTTTCTGTTTCTTGGCGTCGTCTTCGCTGCTCTTGCCGCCTGGCGAGCCGAAGCATCCCATTGCCGACCACGCCGCCCACCTGAAGACAAAGAAAACACAATGTTAATGAAATGTCTAAACGTTGTCGAGTTGTTAATACACAAAATACGTCACACCTACACCCGTCTTGTTAAAAAAAAGTATATGTATTAAATTAATTTAAATATTACAGAACACAGTACACAGATCCCTAAACCATGATGTTTAAACAGTAGACGAAACCTTTCTGGATTCATTTAGCAAAATAATAAGCAGGAATATTATTTTAGGCATTTGTAATTTCTGACCAAATTGTGGTAGTATGGTAGAAGGTCACCACTGCAACTTGAGATAACTGCAGTCCGGTTAAAAAATTAGTGTATATAAAGTTATCACAATCTAAGAAGTCCGATTTGACATGAGGATGTCCCTCTTTCTCCCGCTATGTTTGTCTCTCTTTGGTAGACCTATTATTTTGTAACAACTTTAATAGTAATAAAGTAAATAAAGACCTGAAGAGTCTTACCAATGGGTAGAAGCCAATGTGCGCTTTTACAGGGTGAAATGGAATGCATGGTCATCCTTGTAAGGGGTCATTGTACTCATCATTATGAACAAATTTTATTATGGGACCAAAGCTGAAATCCTGAAATAAAATCTGCTGTTCCCTACACTTATGTTTGCATAACTCGTCAAAATTTAGGGAAAACCAGATTTTTTTTTCGCGATTTCAGGTTTGGTCCCATAGTAAAAGTTATTCATAATTATGAGTACAATGACCCCTTTAAAGGATGCCCATGAATTCAATTACACCCTCTATAATTCCTAACATGACGATATTATCGTGGACATCCACATCACGGCATTACTCTAACACAAGCAAGTACTTAAAATGTATGGAATTATATGAAGACGCTTTTAAATTGAGAGCATTTGGTGGCCCAGTGGTAACGGCCCCGACTTACGAGTTGACGGTAGTGGGTTCGAACCCAGGCAGGCGCTGTGTAAATAATTTCTTCACCACTGCTCTCAAAACGATGAAGGAAAACATCGTGAGGATACCGGCTTTCTTAGAACCAAAAATTCGAAGACATGTGACATCTACCAACCCGCACTGAGCACGCGTGGTAAATTACAGCCCACTCCCTCTCGAAGACAGGAGGCCTGTGTCCCAGCAGTGGGAACATTATTGCACGATAACGTTATAAAGTGCACGCTTCGTGCACGTATTTCCATACATTTTATGGAGCCCAACGTGGAGTCCACGCTAATAATATCATAACGTTACAAATTATAAAAGCGTACAATGAACGTTGCATTCACAAAACTCATACCATTATTGATAGCTTCAATACTTTCACAGAAATCGTATCGACAGATTCAAAGCCTCGATTTGATCGAGACTGAATCGTATCGACATTGGCACTATACTCAGATTAAGTTCTTTCAAGCACATTTTCATTCGGATACACCGAGTTACAATAACTGAATGCACCCCGAAATAAAACAACTCTGTGACGAATGTGATAATGTACACACGGCTACACATCAAGCTATACAATTCCAGTTTACACTGACCTCACATGTAAGGAAATCGTATACAATGGGAGATCAGCTTATACTGGAAATGTATAGCTTGATTCTGTAGCAGTTATTTTAGTTCATCCCAGATTCGATGTCTCCATCAAACTGCTTGAAAATTGATCTTGTATTGAACTGTTTAGTTACTGTTGCAGTCAGGATTTATTTTTAAAGCTTTTAGTAATTTTTTTTAGTAAGTAGTTTTTTTTACTTCGCTAAGTAAATACCTTTTTACAACGACATGAATATTTACTTTCTAAAGTATTATATTATTTTTAATTATTGTGAAGGTGAAGACTACGTGGGTCATTGTTTTTTTTTTTATCATTTTCTCAGTTTTAATCATAGTCTGGCAGTTTGAGTCATTTATGCGGCCTAACCAAATGTCTTTTCCTACGTATTGTTCGTCGAATCGTTGAGCAGTTGAGCTGCACGATTACTGACAAATGCGTGCACTGACAGACACCAATCTACATGGTCTTCACAAGATCTGACCAAGATTATGTCTGGACTTTAAAAGAGACTGTGACCTCTGAGTTTGTTTCGGCCATTCTTCTCAGAGTAGTCAGATAGGAAACGCCGACCTCATCTAGTTTTTAACCGACTTTTTTAAAAATATGATTGACGTGCAAAAGTGTTTGTACAAACCTACTTACAGAAATAAATCAGCTTTCATTTATCAGTATATTTTTCAGTCAGTTTTTGATTTTGTCAGCCCATCGCATGACCTAGACAGAATGCTTCGAAGGTCTATAGAATACCACATACAAAGATCAATAGACTATAGGTGAATCCGACCAAACTTTTATACCTAGTTTACGTAAGTTTTTGACAGTTTCTCCATATAAAAGCTGTCACTAGTTAATTTTATTCCACGGGGAAAAGATATCCAACTTTGGTCAAATTACCCATAAGTGTAAGATGAAATCTCATATCAAGCCAACTTTAGTTACCATAAATACATAGGTAAGTAGTTTATTTAGCTTTTATTTTTAACATGTTTTAATGAAATTTTAACTTATCTAACTTTGGACCGGTTCTTGGCCCACCATTTTGAACATTTATTTGGCAGAGCTGAACTGATTCTGCATTTCCACGCTTTAAAACACTTCAAAAGTTACTGACCCTTATGATTTTTTTTAGACACTGAGTTAGGATAGTAAAACGTTATCATTACGACCCGCAACATTTTAATAAATACTTTTTTTTTGTCGATACATTATTCTCCGGCAATTATCCAAATTTATTTGGGTCGTCGCTCTCGCAACGTGCCTTTTTCTTCCATACTTCTCTATTAGCCGTCATCTCGGTAGTCAGCCCCTTTCTAGACATTTTGTCGATACGTCATGCTTTCACAAGAGATATCTTAAATCCTAATTACATTTGACCTAGTTTCTAGAATAATCTAGAACCTAGGGCCTCTATAATGTATCATTAATAAGCAGTACAAAGTATAGCTAAGCTAAATGAGGTACTAAATAATTTCGCCGCGTATCGACGTAGCGTCTAAAATATTGGTCGTGTTCCTATTTCGGAACGCGCTGAGCACATAACTATGGAAGTATGGACTCTAGTGCCACGGGTGATTTTATAGGCTAGAAAATATGAGCGAATGTTTCTAGAAAGTAATAGGAACTGGGTTTATTTATTTATTGTATACTGGCAGACCCGACAGACGTTGCCCTGTCCAAATTTCATATGTGGCGGCAACAGGTATCCTGACCACCAGCATGCAGCGGACGCGCATTCCTGGTCATCACCTTCAGCCTCAACCCAGCGCTGTACACTCCGACTCACTGGAGCATAACGCAGCGCCACCCCGACTCACTGGGGTATCACCGCAGACAGTTCCGACTCACCGTGAACTATGCGGCACCCGGTTCCGACTCACTGGAACCACAACTGGCACTGGCAAGCATCGCAAGATACACGACTCAGCCCACTATCGACCTCCGGTCTCCGGAGGGGAGTGATGTGGCGGCATCTACATCGCCACATATGAACTACGCATCAGAGACATGACGTCACGCAAACCTGCATCGCGCAATTAGAGTTTACCACGCGATTAGCATATATACAACGACCCGACATCAACCGTCGGGCAGTGGCCCACCAGACACAATACCCGTCTGGTCGGAGGATCCTCCCTTTTCAATGGAGGATGAGTGAACTTTACACCCTGTTCCTCATGCCTCTAAACATGTGTGAGTTTTAACATAAAATATATCCTCCTAGTCCTTGCCAGCGGCTTCGCCCGCGTGGATGTCGTAATTTATCCCACGGGAAAGTACTACCGCTACCGTAAAAAAGATTTAGCAGCATATAATTTGGTTCTTGCATACTAATACTAATATCCTTGGACATTTCACACAACGCCATCTAGTCCCAAGCTAAGCAACCTAATGCTTGTGTTATGGTAACGAGATGGCTGATAAACTACATACATACTTTTTTTTTTTTTTTGTAAATACATACATTTATAGATAGAAAAACACCCAGACTCGGAACAAATACTTGTAGGTCGTACAAATATTTTTTCCGTGCGGGAATCGAACCCGCGACATGCTGCGCAGCAGTCAATCACTCAACCACTGCGCCAACCGTGTCGTCAAACAACGTTCTTTTAAAGTCCCCTAATAAAAGCTAAAAGTAAGCAAGTTATTATTCTAACGAGTCGAGAGAGTGAAGTCGTATAAAATAAACTTCTACCTACCCTCAACAGGTCGTGTGTTTCCATTCAATATAAAGCCTCGTTTACATGAAGAGTGTTTCTCGACTCGAATAGGCGATCATCGAAAAGAAATAAAAAAAAAGTTCAATAATATCTCAATAGTAGCCCGAAAGGGCTTGTGGCTAAGTAACAACAGCCGCACGGGTCGATCGACCAGGTTAAGCTACGCTTGCCGCGGCTGATCCATGAATGGGTGACCATCTTTACATACCAAGTCCCAAAAGATCCCAACATAGTAGAGAAAAAGGCTAGGCATATGACGAGTAGCCCGGAGTCTTTGTGCCCGGTTGACGGCACTGGGGAAATGTGGGGGTGCTGTCCATCACCCTTCGTAACCAGCCGGTCGATTCTGTAAAAATCTCACCGTGAAAACTTAGGTGAAGTGAGTTTGTTTTTGCTAGTAATTGACACTAATGACAGCTCACTCCACGCTCACTTCACCTAAGTTTTCACGGTGAGATGGTTACAGAACCGCACTGCAGGTACAGTCGTGATATCGTGCCATAAAAAAGTTGACGATCGTAAGATTATAGTTTGCGCCAAATAACTTTTCTGCTCTGAAGTAGGCTACAAATGACTACTGCGGTAGTCAATATCTACACTAAGGCTGCTTTTCCACCTGAGATATGCTATGCTACGTTGCGTTGCGTTGCTAGATAAAAGAAAGAAGGAGATGTGCCCAGTATGTTAAAATGTATCGGAACCCTGTGTCTCCACTTTTTCCCTCTGTCACTTTCATTATTTTAAAGACAAATACGGTAAAATACCTGCACTTACATATATATGGAAAGTGATGCCATGATTTACATGGCTTCGGTTTTTACAAGAAACCACTGAACAACATGGCATTCTTATAAATTGTCACGGTCACAGTTGAAAGCGCACTAGCTCGCGGAGACGGAATTTGTTCTATGAACGGCTCATACTTAGCATGTCGCGCGGACACATTTTCGCCCGCTTGCCACTTCTCCTGTTTTTTATATTTCTATGGATGGGAGCCATGAATGCGCGAGTGGTGTATCTGCCGCTCTCCGTGCCTTCCCTACTGTCGATGCACCGCATAGCTCGAGCTGCGCATCTTCATAGCACATCTTACTCGCTCCGCTACACAGCTTAGCATTAGTGGAAACGGTCACATAGTTTCGTAGCTCAGCTTTCACATCCTCGCAGCATAGCTGTATAGCACATCTCTGGTGGAAAAGCATCCTCAGCGCGCTATGCCATGCGCATCGGAAAGCCTGGTCTTCCAGACCGGCAAAGTTATTTGACGCGAACTATCTCGAAAGACGAGAAATGCCTCGCCTTTCAAAATTGACAGCGGATTTGACAGAAGAAATTCTCCAAAAAAATCTTATTTCGAGTTGTCCGTATCGCCTGGCGAGTCTTGCATGGACATTTTCACCTCTTGACGGTCGAGTAGCTGTCCTCATGTAAACGAGGCTTAAAGGTTCTCGATTGCGTCCACGAAGCGTAATCGAGGCGTGGGTGACCCTCCCCAGATGAGTTGTTTCTTTTTTTGCAAATAAATATTTTTATGTTGCTATGTAAATTGCTCAGGTCAAGTTCGTAATTATACTATAAAGTTTTTGTCTTACGGTTGTAGTTTTTATAGAAGGCCAGGGGTAACTTATGAAAACCATCCAAATTGTTGATAGGTCATTTAAAATCTCTGGAATAACCATGCTGGATTTGAAAAATTCTTTTTGCATTTTATAGCCCAATTTTTGATGAAGACTATAAGCTATTTAACATCACGCTACGTCCCAAAGGAGTTGAGCAAAAAGAAAAAAACTCAGAAAGAACGTTAAGTGAAAACCAAGTAATTGCGCGGGAGTGCGACGCGTCACGCGACATGGTGGGTGTGGGACGGGGGAACAAGAAATTTCGCGCAGACGCAGAAGCTAGTGCATCAAGCTGGATTTTTTTCGCTCGACGCAGCCCTGAAAGTTGAAATCCAATATTGCAATAATATTGAGGCGTTCATTTAAGTGTGTGTTTCCTTAGTGTAAACGGGCACAGCCGGGAGGCGGAACGAGAGCCTTTTTGGCCTCGCAAGCGTGTTTTTTTTTTGTTTTTATTATTTTGTCAGTTACAAATGTATGTAATGTAATGTTCTTTTATAGGGTTCCGTACCCGAAGGGTGCCAAACGGAACCCCATTACTAAACCTCCACTGTCCGTCCGTCCGTCTGTCTGTCAGCAGGCTGTATCTCATGAACCGTAAAGTTTTCGCAAATTGTGTATTTCTATTGCCACTATAACAACAAATAATAAATATAAAATAAAGTTACTAATTAAAGGAAGTCTCCATACCAAGAAACGTGTTTTTTTTAAACTGAAATATTGTTTTAAAATAAGTAGTGTTCGAATCCGACTCGCACTTGGCCGGTTTTTTGTTTGTATTTCCTATTTTCCTGTGCGAGCCCCAACTAAAATATTTTTATTTATTTTCTTTAATTTGCCTTTTTGTATTTCTGCCTTATTTATGTCGCCAAATTCATGCTCTTGCCCTTCTTCTTAGCGTGTCGATGGCAAAAAAAAAAAAGTTTTTTTTTTGTTTGGCCTACAATTCAGCAACGCGAATACCGTTCTCTGGCCATTAGGTCCTCAGCAGTGGCGTAGCTATCGGAGGACTAGGCGGTGTCGTGCACCGGGGCCCTCAAGCTCAGGGGGCCCTCGGACCAGCAAACCGCGGGAACTTTCGAAAATTTCTCCCACCAGCAAACTCAATTGAAAGATATTCGAAACTTTGCCAACTTGATGAATTTGCCGTTAGATTTAGCGGATTAGGATAAGAAGGAGAAACAAATATTTTAATGGCTGACGGATTTTGGAATCATTAGTTAGCGCAAATATATTGAAATAACTTCGAATCATTCAAATGCAAAGCCAAGAAAATATGATAAGTATAGAGTAGATCCCCTCCTTTTATGAAGTCTCCAAATTAATTGTTATACGTTTGTTGATATATAATGTCATTTAGGTGTTTCTAGTGTTAAATTCATCAATTTTCTACAGTAAGATCCGTATGTATGGTTATCAATAAAGACAAAAATCTAAAAACGTCACATATACTATTCCCAAAACCTCCAAAAAACCACAAACAAAATCTTGTTAAACAATGTTAAAATTCTACGTCCACCACTCCATTAATATTAATTAAGCAAACATCACAACATTTAACCACTAAGAAAAGCCCATAAGTATTTCCAGGAGACCCACATTTTCCGTTCGTGTTGCCATCAATAAAAATAACATAATTAGGCGTAGCAGGCTTCTAATTCATAGTCTGTGCCTAAATCTAAAAATAGCTTTGTAACGGCGAGTCAAGGCTACAGGAAAACTATTTGTGTACTCGTTTAAGGCTAACCGTCATATTGGGGTTACCTACAGTGCTCAATATTGTAAGGGTTACTCAACATCACGCCTTTAATCCTCGAAGGGTTAGGCAGAGGTGTGCAGTGCAGGTTTTAGAAAGAACTCGGGCGCCAAAACCGACAACGATCGGAAGTCGCCCCAGGCGAGGCGAGGTTGTACGAAGCAAAGCGAAGTGCCCTTCTACACTCTCGTCTTCGATCAACTTCATGTTATTCTCTGATGGTAGGTAAGTGTTCACCGCTGCCTACGATGGACATCTAAAAAACCAGAGGCATGCCATCCCTGAGTCGAAGCTGATATAATAATATTATGTCTGATGTCCCTGTAATTACACTAACACCGAAACCCCTCAAACCGACAATGCTGGGGGCTTACTTGAGCTCTTATAGCAGGGCAGAAGTTGAACGGTTCCAGTCTGAGAGAGAGACGGAGCTATATACGACCTATAGCACCATCCCTTTTTGTCAAGGGATCCATGATCTTTTTTCACGTCATAGTACGGCCCCAGAACGGCGTTACAGTCCAGCCGTCGAGAGCATACTTTCTTAACACCTGTCAGATTCATACAAACGAATATGTGTTTTGCGAAATTGATCCTTATTACTACTAGAAATTGTGCAACTGAAGGTGTCAGGAACGCATTCTCTCGATGGCCGGATTGTAGAAATAGGTATGGTGATAGTGGTGCAGTAGTAAGTTGTTGTGTTATTTAAGCAGTTGTTTATGTTAATGTAATAATTCAAATGTTTCTTACCCCTGGTTTCTGGAAGTCTGATCGATTCCCTGATCACTAATTCTGCTGAAATAACGAAAGATAAACAAATAAGAAGAGATTCGACAAGATTTAAACGGCTTTCAGGAACCGAGGGTAAGTTTTTTCGTCTTAGGAGCATCTGGCTCACAAGTAAAATGAACGGTCATGTCATGATAGTGCATAGCTCTCAATAGCAAAGGGATTTTTAATCAGTTTGGTATAATAAGAGAAAGAGTAGGTACAGATGTAGACTATATACCCTGTGGCCCCGTTCACAAGGCGACGGGATACGATATTTTACGGTAACAGTTGGGATCACACGTCAAAAACCCACTGTTCATTCGGTTGAAAACGAATGCAGAAAAAAACTACCATGTGATCCGAATGTATACAGTAAAGCTACCATAAAATACATAAAAATTGAAGGGCAATTAATTGGCACCGTTTAAACACGCACGATACAATAAAATCACATTAAATTCTGACATGAAAGTTTTCTAGAAGTAATTCAAACATGAGCGAACGAAACAAGACGTTCAATAAAATTTAATGAAATATTTGGCAGCGCAGATACGGTAATACTTGAATCAATTGTACAAGAACGTGCAACTCTGTTTATATATGAGACAAAACTTGCATGCAATAATCGCCTTGCAATTGCTTTGGTTTGGAGTAAGTCGCATGCAATTTTATTGAATGGCAAAACTTGCATTCAATTATAGTAATTACATAAGTAAGTATGTACAATAAAATTGAACGTGCTTTATGGCATGCCTTTAATTTTCTAGATCATTCCAGAACTGATCATCACCGTGTGAACGGGGCCTGCCTGTCCTAACATCGACTCCATCATCCACTCTTATATTATAGCAGGCCAATATTTGGTAAATAATATATGTAGTGTCAAAAAGTCGGATTTCATGTGAAGCGCCAAGCAATTTTTAACCATATGATACGGTCTTACTCTTAGATATATGTATACATCTAGATCGAGACACCGCGTGGCCGGTCATGAGACAGCAATATAATACTTTTTCTAGGTTATGTGGTATTATAAATGAGGTTTAACGTAAGAAATCTTCCATATTTTGGAATGAAACCCATGCCAATACATTCGCACAATGCAAAAACTGTCCAAAAAAGTTAAATTAATCGACACAAGATAAATTTTGTAACAGTGAAAGCACTTGTTTGGCTAACATTTGAAAGTTCGGCAAGCAAAAATACGGCACGCCGTAAGAGACAGAAGATACGATGCTTTGTCTCAATTTTCCTACTAATTTCGTATATATGTGTCTCCTTTCCACATTTCACAATGTAATCATGGCAACGTCTAGATGTTTAATGTCATTGGTCTTACTGACCAGCTCTGCGCCCTGCTAACGATTATGTTACGGGTCCTGAAGAACAAAAGAGATATGTATTTTCTTTCGAAAGATAAACTAGAAATCTCGGACAGTCACAGTGATTATATTATCCCACGGGAACGTATAAACGCTATAAAAAAGTCTATACTATGTCCTAATCTAGGACTTGGATTTCATCCAAACCCGTTCAGCCGTTTAAGTGTCAAAAGATAAAAAAACTGTCAGACAGATAGACAGTTTGTCCACCGCACCGGGAACGTTACTTTCACATTTATAATAATAGTATGCTTTTATGGATTCGAAAAATTTCACAAATTACCTAAAAAAACACTAACTTCATTTAACAACGATTAATTTTAAAACCAATAATAATTCGCTACAGCCTAGCAATAAGCAGTCATGGAAAAATCGTTCGGAACATTCGGCCTTACATGTCCATCGCTTGGATCATTCATGCGACCAATTGTCCGGCTGTAATGCTGCAAATATGCTAATAACTCATTATGTCCTGCCAACGCCTTTGTCGTTGTATGTGCGAGTATGCTAAACGATTTTGGTAACCGATTTGATCTCTTAATATTAGGTGGAGTTATGTGTGTAGGTACTGGATGGACTGTGGTTGCGTGACGTCATTGATGTGGTGGTGTTAGGGACTACTATAAAGTATGCCTTACTGTGCGAATGTAGGCTTTGAAATATTGGTCAGGATAATGTGGTTAAGTTAAGTTGTCATCAAATATTTTACAAGTCATCTCCTGCATAGCCTTTTCCCAACGATTGATGCTGCTGCGAGTCGATCCATCAAGTTAAGCTACGCTTGCCGGTGTTGGTCCGCAGATAGGTAACCATCTTTACATACCGCGACTCCTCCGTGCCTCGGAAAGCACGTTAAGCCGTTGGTCCCGGCTGTCATTCGTAGATCTTTGAGTCGTTACGGGTCGTCAGAAGCCCGAAAATCTGACAACCCAGTGTTACCAAGGAGCATCGTATTACCCAGTAACTGAATTGTGGAGGTCAGATAGGCAGTCGCTCTATATAAAATCCTGGTATTCAGCTGCATCCGGTTAGACTGGCAGCCGACCCCAGCATAGTTAGGAAAAGGCGAGGCAGATTGATTGGGTGATATTTATCACCCAACAACAACTTGTTTGGGACATCTTTTAACACGTCGCCACCAGGTTGTTTTAGGTACAGCTTCACCGGTGAATCTTATGGTGGTGTTAAACTGCTTTCTTAGCTCTTATGTACTCTATACTGTGCTATGTTACAGACCATTCACCTTCAACTTGTCCTTTGCCATCACGTTGGCATCACTGCTTAACCAATGCTAAACCAAACCAAAAGCAATGGTGCCAACATGACGCCACGGGACAAGTTATAGTGAACGGTCTGTGCATGTTGCTGCTTCTAAAGTCTTCGTCTGAGGTCTCGCTACTTTCCGTTTCAGGTTTCTTGTAAACCTTGCTAGCAGCCTTTTTGATCTTAGTCCAAAAATGGTTTCAAGAATTGTTTGCATCGGTCAAAGGTCGAAAATGTAGAAATAAAAAAAACACCGGTAAGCACAGATAGCATCATTTGCAAATGTCTGTCATTCTAAGGCCAGGTTCCCACTACGTCGGACCGGAAGTTTTGCCGAGCCGGTAAAACTGCCGAAAGGTCCAAGGATTTCTCGCCAGTATCGATGCCCGCGCTCGCCACGCCCGTGATCTTCCCGTCTTTTAGGCGTTGGCATTCTATAGGTCACACGCATGACTTGATCTGGTATCTAATGTGAACACCTAAGTCCGGGTGACGGGATCTGGCAAAACCCGGCCTTAATCATTAGTATTGCCAAACTCCATAATAGATTTACGCACATACAGCTCAACCAGTCCACTCTAGCTTTTCAGTCCTAATTAAAAGTCACCACAGTCAACCACAGCCACAGCCTCCTTAATTAAGTTTCCAATCCTGACTATCACCGTACTAATTGCAACAAGGCTCAAATTTGGTAGCATTTGCAAACCAAATGCAAGGTGAGTGCGTGCGATTTAATTTATGTAGGGCATGCCATTATATGCTTTAAAAGGATATCCTTTGGGTGATAAAAAATTGAAGTCTTTTGATTTGAGTATTGAAGTAATTTAGATTGAATTACTGTCATAGATAGACAAGTTCTTAATGATTGCAAAAGTTTTACTTGGAGACAGGTCTCGTAATTACATGTTTGAAACAGATAAACTGAGTCCATAAGGGTTTCTTTTTACTATTTTGGTACGGTACCCTAATATAAGTAAAACATGGGCTAGGACCCGGTTTCCTGAGCGAAAATCATCGACGCGTCGAAATTAAACGCAAGTCAAGATATACGATTGGCTGATGATAATCCATTCAACCATTAAAGCTCCTGCAAACAGGTTGCGACGCGATTCTGGTAGAACGTTACCATAAAGTTTACATAGAAATTGTTCTACAAGTCGAGTCGCGCCTGTCTGCAGGAGCCTTTACAATAGTTCAAGTGCGCTTAGGGTTACCAGATGGAAAATAGAAAAGTCCAAACAAAAAACCTGATTTCCATAGAAAAGTCCTGAGGTTTTGTCACAAACGACGTAATTAAGTTATTAATTATAGTGCAATTCAATTAATAATTATGTTGATTCTAATTTAAAACCAGAGAAAAATAAAATTGTTTTATTAATCGGTTTTATTTAGCTTGCTTTATTTGTGTCTTGTGTCTTTTATAATAGGTAAGTAGTTCATTTGTGATATTATCGAAACAAGATTATGTTTTTGTTTCGGTTAATTGTAACTTTATAATAAAAAAATCCGACAAAGCTACTGGTGAAAGATCCTGAGATTTTCTAAATCCGGCCGCAAAACTGTGAGGATCCTAAAAATCTTGAAATCTCAGGACAAATCCTGAGGTATGTTAACCCTACGTGCGCTTTAGACTTTATTTTAGTGTTGGTTTGCGTTCGCCCGGTTTCTGCCGGGTGTAAGTCAACTCAACGTCTGTCAAAGCCATGAAATGACCTAGCCATCCCAACTTGATATTTAAGCTAAATGATTCTTATTCCTAGAAACTTATTTAATAGTCCAGTAAAAATAGTGTTTGAGATTGCATTAAAGACACTTTAGTAAATTGGTTTTGAAATAATAGTATAGTTATTTACGTATGCATTCGTGGCAATTTTGTGTTCATATGGTCGGAGGAACCTCAGAAATACCTAAAGTTGTGTTTTTACTGTTTAACGTTAAACAAAAAACACACTTTAGGTGAAAAGTAAGATTATCGTCTACAGCCAGCCTAAAATTATAGTACATAAGTAATCCCTCGGTTTGGGTACAACATTCTTAACATTACGAGATCTTTTCTTTCATGGTGTGATAAATGAGACTTAAAAAATCGCACTTTCGGGGATTTTTCTGTTTATACATTCCAAACGTTAGCCTCGAACCTATGTTCAGTTTTCACCTTCGTGACTTCTCAGGAACATAGTTAAAAAGTGTTTTATCATGTTTTGTATATTGTACATAAAAGACACTTGAAATATTTTTTAGGCTGTGCATTAACATTTTCATTCTTCATATGTAAGTGTCATAATCCCCTGATTAAGTGATAAGGATTCTTCGCAAAATGCATAAAACCTAAATTACCTACACAATATAAAATGCCAACCTTGACCGAGCGCCTTGCATCCCCCGCGTCGGTGTGCGAGAGGGACGAAGTTATCGGATGTGAAAAAGATGGAGCTATTGTTTAACTGCTCAAATAATTACTGAAAATTTTCTTCTCATTACGCAATGAGATTGATTACGATGCGCCCGGATTTTGGTACTTATTTATTATGTCTTGCGTAATATGCGGAAAGTCCTTAGATAATGATTCTGTCACCGTTGGCAGTAAAGGTTTTAAAACTCTATGTTTTAGTGAGCTTCGGAAAGACAATTTATTTCATTTCTCGGATAATGTGCCAATGATTTTACATACAAATTGCCGAAAACAGTAGTATACAAATCAAAAATGCGAAAGGTATAATACCATGCCTACTCTGCAATCTACCCACTCGCGCGACAATTGCACGAAACTGTACCGGAACGAAAAGCCAGTATTGTCCGACTACACGAAACTGACGTTGTTGTTGTTACGTCAGCAAAGAGAAAAATCTGAAATTATTCTATTGTTAGGATTTTAATAAACTCAGTACACAGTTATACCTATGCGATATAATAAATGCGCTTTACATCAGGATAAGCGCATTTTTTCTATCAACTACCGCCTTCTGGTTCGAATCATGTAAGGTAAACGCGGGTGAAGTCGACAGTGACCCAGTAGTCGTCTAATTATCTAAAAACATCAATATCTTTTTCTACTAAACACAATGATGTTAATAGTACTAGATCAGTAGTGTACGGCGCCGAAGCGTTACTACATCGTATATGTCCGCAGGCATATCCGAGTTCAGTTGTCAGCTTGACGTCAAGTGAGCGTTTTTACATTTACTTTTACATTCATCATAAACGCGTCAATAGGTGCAGTACTAGACAGAGTGATCTCTTATTTGTTTTTCAGGGTACCTAAAGATCAGAAGCACATGGAAATATTCCATATTACAATCTTTTATTATAATTGATTCAATGAAAACCTTCATTAAATTCTTGGGAAATGATGTTGATCGTTGGCAACTCTGGCCGTTTTTCGGGTAACAATGTCTTGTCTCATTTCAACGTAATTAGTTTGACTGTAGAAGAAGTGAGACAAACATAGATTATTTTGACAGATTGACATATTTATGTATCCGTTTCAAAGCTACATGTTTAAACTCGTACAAGTCGGTACGTTTTTCTGAATTATTTTGTAGGACGCTGCGCCTCTAGTATTATCCCCTCATCACCTCACCTCACCCACCTCCCCTCATCTCACCTCTGCGCCTCATTGACTAAACATTAAACTTGCCGATTTTATGGCAACCTATTCTTGGTAACATATTGCAACGTCTGAAATATTTTACTTGAAAAGTGTGTCCGACAAAAATTTAATTTTTTTGCAAGTTCAGCTGCTAAATGTGAAGTCGGCACGTAGTTTTGTTTTTCGATTTGTGAAACTTCAGTTGGGTCTACGCTAAGTCTGATTATTTGATGAATTAGTTAAGTTAATTTGCTAACGATAGGAGTAACTTGAAATTTGGAACACTTTAATCACAAAAGTATTTTTTTTCGAACGTGACATCTATTGGTACCTAAAAATTCCTACTTGACCCAGATCTCGTCATTTAATAGTTGCCTCTAAACCCGCCAAATTCTAGGTATTTTAGTGTTATATGCCACAAAATGCGAATAATAACTATTATTGTGACCGCAACATAGTTGTTAACGCTTTTGTACACACAACATTAATTAAATTTTTAGAAAATTACATTTTGCAGTAGTAAACTACTTAATACATTTACGGTTTAGTTTAAGTCATAATGAATTTGCTTCCTAAGATAAATTTATGGGTAATAAAGGGTGTGCAAGTTGTTAGAATGATTAGCACCACTAGGCCAAACTGGTCCACTGGATCCGGCGGGTCCTTCACATGCCCTAATCTTGTTGATTCTGGAAAGAAGCCAGTTGATTCCAAAGAGAAAATTATTAAGAACATGTCATGCGTTGAGCCACATTGTTCCAGCGTATATCTTCGGCAAAACCGAAATATAGCAAATAAAATCGTTACCTATGTCGGAGGGCAACCCGGAAGGCACCAGACTGTCGCAAAAGCTTTGGCAAAAACAGAAGCGTATGGCAAGGAAGCAAGTGAATTCTTAACACGTTTTTACGGTGACCAGGTAAAATATTATTATATTATAATAGCAGGTCACGTTACTACAAACTGTAAAATTTTCTCATTCAATTTTGAACTTAACCTTCAACAATTGCTCAGGTGCTGGTAAAACTGCAGGCATACCAGGCCTGGGCTTCGGCCCGTAATGACAGGTGCGACTGTCAACGTGCTCGCGCGATGTTAAAAGAGCGTTAAATTCTCCCGCCAAGTATTGCGAACGGGTGTTACGGAAGGCGCGTTTTGACCATGTTGGACGAATTGAGGCCAAGTTGGCATCCTTTCTGGTAGCAAGGAGTTCTGATCGCTGTCTAAATCGGTCTAGACAAATTTCTGCCATTTGCTGCCTCTTATGCTTAAGTCTGATGGAACGCTGGCTCATCCCGCGCAAGAAAGTGCAAACTTATTAGCCTTTATCTTTGCCGAAAATTCACGCCTTGATGCGGCCTCTAACATACCCCACTGTAGTTCCACAATGCCGGAGATGGCAATCTGGTCAAATTCAATGCTCTGAAAACAAAGGCGTCTCTTTTCACTGCCAAAAGGAGCCAGTTTCAGTTATCTCCTACTTTCCGAGGAGCATCTGTACTAGTTACCGACCGCCTAGAGCTTTTGGGCATGGAGTTGACGTCTGATCGGCTCAACCATCGAGTCAAAAGCACAGACTTAATTCCGGACAAAAACTGATTCTGTTATTCTGATCGCACATATTTTTTTGCCAGACGTCTCTTAAAATTTTTAAGCAAAAATATGTTACAATTTAATTAACCTTGCTGTTTTTATTACCTCCTGCTCTGCTACAACCTTTAGTAAATCTTAGCATTCAGTCTTCTACCTACCTTTTGTTTCTTAGACTCTTAACAAACACGTACAGTATGTTCAAGGTCTGAGAGTTCACATTAACACAAAAAATTGAACACGACTGGGTCCTTTTGACGAGTAATAGTACAAATCCGACGACTATTGGTACAAATCGCCCTTTTTTTTAACCATCTAAAGTACTAAAATTACCTATTAGTCTCTTTTTGCATGGAACATTTGTTCCATTCTGTATCTGAGAAGGACGTTGTTAGCTGCGCTACAGTTTATACTTTTGCAGCTATCATCGTTTACTTGTGTACCTAGGTACTTCTTGTGTTATTGTTCCAAAATATATTTTTTTTAATTTTGCTGATATTAATATTTTGCCTAGAAGTAGGTACACGCGGCTACACATCAAGCTATACATTTCCAGTTTACACTGACCACTCATTGTTAGGAAATCCTATACAATGCGAGATCAGCATATACTGGAAATGTATAGCTTGATCTGTAGCCGTGCGTACTATTTCATTTTAAAACACCACATCTTTGTTTACTCATGTGGTCTAATTACAGGAATCCAAAATAAAATTTATGTAATAGACGCGGCCGCTTGATGCATCGCGACGCCGCCACCGCCACCCGCCCGCCGCCCGCGCGCACCCTCTCGCGAGTGTTTGATTTTCATTTAATTATTAGAAATGCATTACAGATATTCAGGGGATTCCTTACAATTTGAGTAGACAAAAATTGTTGGTAGTAAGATTCATAAAAATATCCTGGGTGTCTTTAATGTACAAGGGTTAAAAACAAATTTAACTTCACAAAAAAAAAAGTATAATAGTCACCTTGGTGATAATTTACCTAGTTATTTGTAGTAACTATTTAAATACTTTGACAAAATTTCACTCTCTAGGCAATTACTGTTTTGAAGTTATCATTTATTTTATATAAAATAGTCAATATGGTACTTAATATGTTGATTTTGACCGGGGATAATTATTTCCATAATTAAAACTTTGGAAAAGGAGCAGTCACGTACAAAATCACCAGTGGTCCATTTTTTGTTCCCACTTAAATTTAATATTATTGCTATAATTGCTAATAACTCAATAAATATAAAAAAAATATCGGGGATTATTGTCAATTTATGTATTTCAGCTATTTATATATTTAATTCTGAATTATCACCCAAAGAGCATTTATTGCAATCTACTCCATACAAATCGATCTATTTTTACTGGACTATAAACCAAAATGGCAAAATGTCTAGTCAGTAACTAAACTAATGGGTTCCTGCAAGCAATCGGTCGTCGGCTAAGAGTGTAAACCTGCTAACTCACTTTAACCCAAATTTACAGGAGATAAAAAAAACTTAATAAATTTGAATTGTTCAATTTTAGGTTAAAACCAAAAATATAGTTTGTATCTTTAAATGCCGATTTGACGTTTAGAGTGATTTTAGCTGGTTTTACAGTCCGTGTGACCTAATTTTCTCTTCTATATGGCATAAAAATGTAATTTTGACCAAAAATGGAGTTAGCAGGTTTACACTCTTAGCCGACGCGGTGTTTTTGCTTTTCCTAATAAATGGTGGAGGAGCCGAGCTAAAGTTTTATACAACACCGCATTATAAAGTAGATCGCAATAACAACAAACTGCGATCACTCGACACAATTGCGTGCCTACTCAATGCTTACACTCCAAAAAACGCCATCTTTATTCACCTCCTTACATAACCACAGATAAAATCAGTAGAGAAGGTCAAGGACATTGCAACAGCTCCACAATAAAACAATAAACAATAGCAACGTTTACAAACGCCCACTGAAGGCGTATCAATGGCGGTTCTATTTCTGTACAGGATAATACAACAGTTCAAACATTACAAAGGATATTAATTTGGAGATGAACGATTACCTTGACATCTTTTTTTCTTTGAGATTTTCGCCAGACGAATTTCCGGTGTCTGGACTTTAATTTTAGATAGTTATGGTAACAAGGCCCTTAATTATTTTAAGTTGATAGATATTCAGTTGTTTGAAGAACAATGAGTCAATCGTCAAAACTCTAGCAATTCTGTAGGCACCTCAAGCGAGACAATTTATTCATTTACTAACAGCTACTTAAACTTAGTTTACCCACCCACTTTAAGCACCAATGAATGAGGTCCTAAGCAACTGTTTAAGCGACGAAAAAAAAGGAGGAGGTTCTCAAGTCGACTCTATTACCCATATTCTAAGTCAAAACCTGATGATTTCCTCGACTCGACTCAACCTCACTAAGGTAGTTTGGTATTCATAGTTGCAATTTTACTCCTCATCTCAAACAGTTTCCTCAGTCGAGGTGAGTTTGAGTTGAGTAATGAACTGTCAAATATAAGATACGTCCCGATACATCATATAGGTACGTTAAGAAGTTTTAAACTGAATATTTCTCCAAACAATGACATTTCGTGACGCATCACCTCAACTCACACTTATTCGAGGAACCTCATAATTTCCTTAATCTTACGACTGTGAATACCGATGTTGAGCATCTTTCGAGGCATGTCTCGACAGAGTTGTGAGTCGAGGAGCTTTCGAGACCTACGACTTAGAATATACCCATAACTTATTACAGAGTTGTCCGATTTGAAAGATTCATGTTTTATTCGGAGGGGTACACCTCGAAGCTGGTCCCATGTAAAATTTATTTATTTCGCTTGGGTAGTTTTTAGTTAGCTTCAAAAAAACGTAATAAACTCTTCGCTTGAGAACCTTATTCACTCATCCTTACTCCAAGAACTTTCTACAATCAATTCAAAAAATCACTCTAAAAATCATCCCAAAACCATAATCTAAAGGCGTCAACTCAACAATTACATAAGAGTAACTTAACATAACAAATGTATAGTAACTGATTTAAATTCCTTGTTGCTGACGACCGACAATGGAGACTGTGACGAAACAGTTTCGAGAGATATGAGAACAGCATTCTTTATACGGGAAAGTCGTTTCAACGTGTCCGTTTAAGTTAAGTTTTTGGTATTTGGGATATCAGATGGTGTTGAAATGTGATGGGATGGGAGAAGGGAAGAATAGGAATGTGTGGGTGACTTAGTTTGGTTATTGGTTTATAACTAGAAATAAATACTGCTTTAAATTAATCAAAAAAGATTTGCAGTAAAATATTGCTCAGAAGCCAAAAGGGTGCAACTCCATCTCAGACAGAGATAAAAAATACGCATCGTATCTTTCACTTACTTTCGTCCTTTTTACTTATAAAGTCATGACCAAAGTTAATGCCTAGACTCCTGACTCGACCTTTGGGTGATGCAGAGACGAAACATGGTTTCACAAGATGTTTATTATTTTCAGTTACATGTAAACTTAAAAGCTTACAATCAACTCGGGATGCGACGAGAATTTTCACTGGTGTTGTACACACGGCTACACATCAAGCTATACATTTCCAGTTTACACTGACCTCTCATTGTATGGTAAGGAAATTCTATACAATGCGAGATCAGCTTATACTGGAAATGTATAGCTTGATCTGTAGCCGTGCGTACATGGTGAAACTGCTCCTAGGCAAAGAACATAACCGGAGCGTGCTGCAGCGGTTGCACTTGTACGTACCGGACCGTTATGTGTGGAGACGACGCCCCCCGCCACTGCTGGTCGTACCATCAGCCAGGACCATACTGGCCAAACCCTTCTAATTAGAGCATTTCGCACCATCAATTATATTCAAGTCGAAATTGATATATTTAAATGTCACATCTTTAGATGTATTTTGTGCTTTAATTTTAATTTGGGGTGTGTGACTTGGCATTAGGATAAATTATTAGTAACCCGTAATGATAGTTTTAAGGCATTTCAATCTGCCTAGCCTTTTCCCAAATATGTTGGGGTCGGCTCCCAGTCTAACCGGATGCAGCTAAATACCAGTATTTTACATGGAGCGACTGCCTATCTGACCTCCACAACCCAGTAACTGGGTACTACGATGCTCCTTGGTAACACTGGGTTGTCAGATTTTCGGGCTTCTGACGACCCGTAACGACTGTCAAAGATCCACGAATGACAGCCGGGACCAACGGCTTAACGTGCTTTCCGAGGCACGAAAGAGTCTCGGTATATAAAGATGGTCATCCATCCACTGACCAACCCCGGCAAGCGTAGCTTAACCTGATGGATCGACCCGTGCGGCTGTTATTAATTAGCCACGAGCTCCTCCTTTAAGGCATTTAAATAAATATATAAATGATTTAAGAAATGCTTAATCTGGACATTGCTTACGTTATCAGAACCACAATAAAGCCAAATGCAAACCCTATTTTAAAAGAGAAACATTGGAACAATGCTGACTAGGAACCTTTCAGAGTTTTAGGCCCTAAATAGGACGAAATTACTTTGTACACTTGAAGCTTACAAAACTTTCCAAAGTTTCTAATAAACGCTGTGCAAAGCGTCTCTCTTTACAAAAGGCTTAAGTACTAATATTAAGCCTTCTATAAATATCAGATATTTATAGAAGGCTTAATATTAGTACACGCATAAATATCAAATAGGGACTTGAATTTAACCACATCACCCAAAAATAGAACCTATAGATATTTTTAAACATTGTTTTACACATAGACTTCTTTACCTGTATTGATTTTCATCATATGCCCCCTTTCCCAACTATGTTGAAGTCGGCTTCCAATCTAACCGAATGCAGCTGAACACCAGTATTTTACTTGGAGCTACTGCATATAAAATATGAACTCCACAACCCAATTACTGGGTTATACGATACTCCTTAGTAAGACTGGTTGTCAGACTTTCGGGCTTCTGATACCCCGTAACGACTGTCAAAGATGATCTCCTTACCAGGATTACCCATGAGCACCTCGTATTGATTTTAAAGGACATAATAAAAAGGTGTGTGTGTGTGTGTAAATATTAAAGGGAAGGACGAATAAGGCAATACGGTTGATTCCCAGCGGTGTCGTTAAAACCGATCGAGAGTTAGTCCAGTCCAGATGAAGCGGTTAATAAGTGAAATGGTGGGAGCGAAAATACTGGGATGTTATGTCAACATTGTTTTATGAACATTTATGATGTATACTTATTTGAATAAGCAATTTAGACCAGACGAGCTTTAGTCCATATGCCTATTCATATAATCACGTCTTGTTTGCCTTGCTAAGCAGAGATGTACGTACACCCACATTTCATCAATCTATTGCCATCAACCGGGTACAAATGCAGACTCCGGGCTGTGACTGAGAAATTCCTAATAGAAAATCGCAATAACACTTAATCCGACCCAGGAATCGAACCCAGCATGGGGTCCGATAGGGCCGATGCCGCCGGGGTCGCGGGTTGTTCGAAAGAGATAACGTGGCCCTGGCATAGGCAACTGAAGGAACACGGGTGAGTTTTAGTCAGAAAAAGTCAGACACGCCCTTCCGCTCCACCCAGAGCAGGAGAAGCCATTTGATGATTTCCCATCCACAAAAAAAGGACCTCATGCTCAGCAGTAGCACTTGCGATCACCATACCAGCGAGGCAGTCTTGCTATTTACAATCATAATTTCCTTAGCCCGGTTAAACAGCCAACAACCTCCCATGTAGCCATGCGAGATGCCACTCACAAAAAAAAAACTAGTAGGATGTCCAGATAACTAGGAAATCAATCGTAGTTCAATTACTTTACAGTACTAGTTGCAGGGTCAAGAAGGCATTAAAGTGGTCAACAGCATGTCAAATGCCTGATTGGACCTTAAAAAACATGAGGTTTTTGCCCCACAAACTCAATACTGAGTCAGTGAACCGATCAGATGGAAAAACTGTAAATCCGTCTATTAATAGATTGTACTTACATTTTTTTTTGTTTGTATAATTTATGTTTGTTGTAAATAAGGAGTTTGTACGTTTGGACATAAACTATACCGTCTCATTATAAAAGTTCTAACTTTAATCAGAGCCCAAACCTTGGAGCCAGTTATTGTATTTTAAACTTAATTCCGATAATCGTAAAGTTCTTAATACAAAATGAACAACTTAGACTCGTGTCTAACGTCAGTTTTTGTAATTAGAACTTTGACAATGTCGGACTAAAGTTCAAAATTCAAAAATGCTCTGAATCTTGTTTTATAAAGAGGCCGATAAAGTCTGTAATCGCCAACCCGTCTTGAGCAAGCGTGGTCAATGCTCGAGAAGCTGCTGGACAAAGTTGGAAAATAAAAGGCTGGTACACTATATTACAAGTTAGTATTGTTGGTTATTTGGCAAAGTAATTTCTTTACATTTTCACAGAGGATTTAGTCAGCGCTTTACCAAGCGAAAGCAATTAATAATGCGTAATGGCTGAATTTCGTGGCTAAATAATAACAGCCGCACGGGTTGACTTGCCGGGGTTGGTCCGTGGATGGGCGACCATCTTTACATACCGAGACTCATCCGTGTCTCGGAAAGCACGTTAAGCGTTGGTCCCGGCTGTCATTCGTGGATCTTTGACAGTCGTTACGGGTCGTCATAAGCCCGAAAGTCTGACAACCAGTCTTACCAAGGGGTATCGCATTACCCAGTTACTGGGTTGTGGAAGTCAGATAGGCAGTCGCTCCATGTAAAATACTGGTATTCAGCTGCATGCGGTTAGACTGGAATCCGACCCCAACATAGTTGGGAAAAGACTAGGCAGACTGATTGGTTGAATTCTAGCCGTATCATCTTTCACACGATGCATCCATCGTTTATTATATATATACATATACTTCAACTTATAACTAACCCCATGGACACTCGAAACTTTCCTCATGACATGCCCCGATTCTGAGTTGTTCCGCATTTACCCCACTCAAAAATTCCTTGTTCGTCCCACATTTTATTCCTTTTTGCCCCCGTTTTATTTTAGTTCTGTTTCGCCCCAATTACATGCCTATACCAAGCCAACCTGAGACCTTTTGAGCACTCCTAACTTACGGGTAACATACAACACCGAAATAGACCATTACATAAAAACAACTTGAAGAAGCTTACGGGGTTTCCCTCGATGACGCAAGTGCCATGGCCGCACAAGTTAAATATTACTTTCGCTTACTTCATCGAGGTTTGTAAACAGGATAAGCAGATATTAAAGTTACCAAATCGCTGGTTGAAACGATAATGAATCATACATTATGATTACAGAATGTAAGAGCATGATGTTTTCTAAATAAAATAGAAGATATCTTGTATGAAAGGTGGTCGACTAACAGGGGGCTTACTATGTGCTCTTAGCAGGGCAGAAGTTGAACGTTTCCAGTGAGAGACAGTGACGGTGCTATAGGTCATATATAGCTCCGTCTCTCTCTCTCTCTCTCACTGGAAACGTTCAACTTCTGCCCTGCTATAAGAGCTCATAGTAAGCCCCCTGTTTAGCTACTATAATCTATACTCCATTTATAATAAGATTAGACATTTAAACTAACCTTTTTTACAGTCCGTTCAACCGATTCTGACTTAACTTTGACTTAATCAACATACAACCTGACGTTAACCTCCTAATTGCAAAAAACGTAAGAAAATCTGAATTTCGCGGGCTACCTTAGCGCATCCCCCTTAGCGGGAAAAATCTTTTTCAATACACTTCCTCGAAAACTGGTTCATATCGCACTACGATTAGGTTCACAATGCAATGTATGTCGCACGCGTGCGATTTTTCATTTTCCCACCCGTGTGCGGGAATAAAAATTGCCACATATAACTTATAATAGGTGGGCCAAAAGAAGTCATCCGATGTTGTTTGGCTCTTATTTTTTTTCTAAATGAAAAACTTCGATTCTGTTTTTTGATTATGTTTATTTGAACCTTTAGAATTTTATTGTTCAAGTCAAGAAGATGATATCGGCCAAATGGGTGCCGTCACAATTGATTGCCATACGGGCTCATTTTTCATCACTTCGGCGACAACTTCGGGTGACAGATTCTCGCACTCGTGTCGAATGTTGTCCTTGAGGGCTTCCAGGGTCTCAGGCTTGTTCACGTAAACACAAGGCTTCAAAAAACCCGACAAAAAAGTTTGGAACGGTTAAATCGGGCACACGTCAGTGCAAATCACTACACTTCATTTCTTAACACTTCTTCAATAGACACGATTATTCCGCGTTCTTGGTTAGTGTATCGCTCCATGGCTTGTTCACTTGTATTCTACATCTGTCTAGTCCACAAATGTCAAAACAGATTTGACATTGGCCGCCATTTGCAAAAATAAGAGCATAGAGCAATAGGGTGATTTCTTTTGGCCCACCCTGTACCTATACTTAGACCAAATTGGTTCAATGCCTCTATTCACCAACTCTCTATTCGGAGGTGAATGTTTTTTTTTTAATTTCGCCAAAGAGATATGCATCTTTACGGCGTTAATATTTTTTGAATATTTAAATAATGTTTATAAATAGAATATCATCAAAAACTATGATTATACAATTAAAAAAACGTTTATGAACAAACATTTATTTGTGTTCTAAACTCAAAAATATTTGAATTTTCTATTTTTCATATTAGGCTGTTTATCAGCTTTATACATTTGCTTCTCCTTCAACCTGGCGAAAGCAAAGCGCGAAAAAAAAAAAAAATTTAAATCATAGTTTCCTAATAATTCATTACAAAAATATTTTCCGTTATTTTATTTTATTTCCTCAAAAGTGTATTGAAAAACGTCGTTTGATACTCGTGGACATTTGTTATTGCAGTTCTCGGCTCAAAAACAACCTCGCCTACGGCTCGGGTGTTAATTCCGCCTCGAATGCAATAACAAACGTTCTCCACTTGTATCAAAATGTACTATTTTAATGGGAAGCTACAGTATTGTCGAGTGTCATATTTCATGATAAAACAATTTCACGCAGACGAAGCCGCGGGTAGAAGCTAGTCTAATAATAAAAAACCGGTCAAGAGCGAGTCGGACTCGCGCACCGAGGGTTCCGTTCCATCATTTATATGTAATTTTTGTTGATGATTTCTGAAAAACTGTGCTATTTAGAGACATCGTTTTATTTTTCCTGTAACCTATACATAAAGTTCTATCACATATAATAATTTCAGATTTTTCTCTATGCAAACTTCGGAGATAAGATGAGGGGAACGGTATTTTTTATACATTTTTCATCAAAAGTCGAAAACTATGCGGCCTAAAAAAAAAGAAAAAAAATGTTTGAGAATGCGCAAACAGCGCTTTTTCATATGATACCCCACATGCCCTAGTAGCCCTACTTTCAATTTTTAAGACCCCCTTTCAGTCCCTGTTGCAAAAAAAACGTAATGTTTTTATTTTTTTCTTTTTCGCAAAATAGTTGGGCAAACGTCAACTAAAACTGTTCCCAATTTCAAGTTGATAGCATTCTTGAGATATCCAGCTGTCACAGACAGACAGACTGAGTCACACCATAAGGGTTCCTTTTTACCATTTTTGTACGGAACCATAATGACAAAATATGGAAAATGAATGATGAAATAATTTGATACGTCAACATTCCATACTAATATTATAAATTCGAAAGTAACTCTGTCTGTCTGTCTGTCTGTTACCTTTTCACGCCTAAACCACTGAACGGATTTCGATAAAATTTGGCAAGGCTATAGACGGTATCCTGGGGACGGACATAGGCTACTTTTTTTTTCAAACATAATCCTACAGGGGGTGATATAGGGGATGAAAGTTTGTATGGGAAACTCAGTATTTCTTAAGTTAGGGATGTGAAAATTAAAATGTATGCTTTTGATAGGAAATAAAGAAATATGCGGTTCAGCGTTTTTGAAAAATCATCCCCTAAGGGGGTAAAATAGGCGTTGATTTTAAAATTTACAAAACTGCATGGATTTCGACAAAATTTGGCAAGGCTTTATAAAGCATCCAGGGGAAGCCCATAGGATACTATTTTTTTCAAAAATAATACTACAGGGGCTGATATAGGAGATGAAAGTTTGTAAGGGAAACCCAGTATTTCTTAAGTTAGGGATAACAAATTTATGCTATTGGTAGGAAATTAAGAAATATGCGGTTCAGCTTTTTTGAAAAATCATCCCCTAAGGGGGTAAAATAGGGGTTGATTTTAAAATTTACAAAACCGCACGGATTTCGATAAAATTTGGCAAGGCTTTATATAGCATCCTGGGGAAGGACACAGGCTACTTTTGGTCTTAAAAAATAATCTTACAGGGTGTGATATAGGGGATGAAAGTTTGTATGGGAAACTCAGTATTTCTTAAGTTAGGGATGTGAAAATTAAAATTTAAGCTTTTGATAGGAAATAAAGAAATATGCGGTTCAGCGTTTTTGAAAAATCATCCCCTAAGGGGGTAAAATAGGGGTTGATTTTAAAATTTACAAAACTGCAAGGATTTCGACAAAATTTGGCAAGGCTTTATATAGCATCCTGGGAAAGGACACAGGATACTATTTTTTTCAAAAATAATACTACAGGGGGTGATATAGGGGCTGAAAGTTTGTAAGGGAAACCCAGTATTTCTTAAGTTAGGGATAACAAATTTATGCTATTGGTAAGAAGTTAAGAAATATGCGGGTCAGCGTTTTTTAAAAATCATCCCCTAAGTGGGTAAAATAGGGGTTGATTTTAAAATTCACAAAACTGCACGGATTTCGATAAAATTTAGCAAGGCTATAGATAGCATCCTGGGAAAGGACATGGGCTACTTTTTGTCTTAAAACATAATCCTAGAAGGGGTGATAAAAGGGATGAAAGTTTGTATGGTAAACCCAGCATTTCTTAAGTTAGAGATATGCCCTATGTTTTCCACATGAACGTTCCCTTGGGATATTTTCCGACATCCACGCGGGCGAAGCCGCGGGCAAAAGCTAGTAATACAATAAAACAAGCGTGTACACAGAGCATGTTTACAATTTATAGCTCTGGGTTTCCCTGCCCCACTCAATTTTATATGAGAGATATAAAATATGAATGAAAACTGGTAATACCAACCAAATAAATAAGTCATCCAGTGGGTAGTTAATGAAATCGGGAGTAAGTATGTGAAGGTTGATCATAAGAATGTATTTGTTTTTTTGTGGGATTCTGGAATATTTTTCATTGGTTCCAAGAAGCTGCAATGGTAAAACCAATGGGTTCAATGGTTAGGAGAATTTTTGAATAGACAAGGAAACTATTGCGAAGAAAGGAACTTGGCAATTTTAGATACAACACACAACATCATACCTTGTTTTCCTGAAGGATCGGGCAGAAATGTATGGTCAGCAATATAAGTCGGTTAATACTGCTACTTTTTGACATCATCTAAATTAACACAAAATGATACGATAACCTGCTTTTTAGCATTTCATTGATTAGATAAGAGTTAATTTTCTTTAAAATTTACATCTGTTCCGATTTTAATGAAGTATTTTTCTCAATAATTAAGATTTAGAAAACACAAGTGTTAATCGACTTTTGTTGCTGACTGTACCATTGCGGACATTTGCAACAGTCCGCGATCTTATAATACACCCATACATTAAAAGTCATTTATTCAAGCTAGGCTGAGAATCAACACTTTTCGCAAGTCAAAATTACATAAGACAGTCCCCCAAAGCGCCCGCCCTTCACCACTTCCTAGTGCTTTAGCTGGGAAGCAGTGGCGCAACAAACTGTCCAGCAGCACAGCTGTCTGTTTAGTTAGGAAAACTTAAGATTCTATACAATAGTAAGTGCCTATTGAAGCAAAATAATTTACATTACGCCACAAAACATTCCCACATTTCGCCAGTTATATTTGTCCCATGTTAGTAAATGGGGGGGGGGGGGTGAACCAATTGCCATCAACTGGTCACAAATCCAGACTCCTGCACCCTAATTGCGTAACACGTTATCGATAGTAGTTGGTTTCATTTTGAAACAACTTCCTAATCCATTGCTTCATATGTTCGAAAAATTTGTCTGCCCGACAACGTAAAT
Organism: Cosmia trapezina; assembly: GCA_905163495.3. NCBI lineage: Eukaryota > Metazoa > Arthropoda > Insecta > Lepidoptera > Noctuidae > Cosmia > Cosmia trapezina. The sequence continues at coordinate 13,584,842 of LR991040.1, read as the reverse complement.
AACGCAATGAATATTGTTGAACTGTCAAAATGAAACAAACTCCGATTGATAATGTGTTACGCAATTAGGGTGCGGATTGCTACTGAGAAATTCCTTATAGCAAAACCTAATCGCACTTTGTCCGACCTGGGTTTCGTACCCAGGACCTCATGCTCAGCGGTACCACTAGCAACCACTAGACTAGACCAACGAGGCAGTTTTTGATACTAATTCCGTTAAATCAATCTGCCTAGCCTTTTCCAAACTATGTTGGAGTCGGCTTCCAGTCTAACCGGATGCAGCTGAATACCAATATTTTACATGGAGCGACTGCCTATCTGACCTCCACAACCCAGAAACTGGGTAATACGATACCCCTTGGTAAGACTGGTTGTCAGACTTTCGGGCTTATGACGACCCGTAACGACTGTCAAAGATCCACGAATGACAGCCGGGACCAACGCTTAACGTGCTTTCCGAGACACGGATGAGTCTTGGTATGTAAAGATGGTCGCCCATCCACGGACCAACCCCGGCAAGTCAACCCGTGCGGCTGTTATTATTTAGCCACGAGCTCCTGTAGCAGTTTTTGATACTAATTCCGTTAAATATTGGACGAATTAAGCTTGGCTCTGCTCGATCATCCTGATAGTTAAATATGCGCTTAGGAAAAATATTTCTACACAAAGCACGTCATTGTTTTTTTACAGGTTGTCCTTATATCGTCAATTGACACAATTATTTCAATACGACTTGCGTACGATTATGAAAAGAGGAAAAATTCAGAAAAAAATGACTAGGGTGACTGGTAATTAGTGACCGATACCTAAACACATGACTGTGCTCATGATAACAAACAACTTTTACAATGGGACCAAACCTGAAACCGCGAAAAAAAAATCTGCAGTTCCCTACGTTTAAATGTTCGCATAACTCGCCAAAATGTAGGGAACAGCTGTTTTTTTTCCAATGTTCACACTGTTGGGACTCAGGCCTTATCTTTGTGAGCGAGGTCAAGTTGTAGGCAGTCCACCACTTGGCCCCAGAATCCCAGATGTCTTTGAAATTTCGGTTAGTTAGATCATGGCGATATCGTAACGAAGTTCTACATTTTCTCAGTGGAGTTTGTTGCGCCACTTCTTCTTCCCAGATAAAGCACTAGGAAGTGGTGAAGAGCGGGCATTTTGTGGGACTATCTTAAGTAATTTTGGCGTTCAAAAAGTGCTGATTCTCAGCATAGTTTCAATAAATTACTTTTGACTTTGATTCTTTAAACAAGATATTGAAAAGTGTAAAATTGAGAATCAACTCCATTACAAAATCAGAAAAAAAATATGACAAGACAAAGATTGAAGCGCCATCATAGTTATCAACGCCACAATTCCAGCTAACAGGCTTATTAACAACTAATTACAGTGCAAAATTAACCCATCTATATATAGCATTGTTGGACATCCTCTCACGGTAGCCATTATAGTTTTTTTAGGGTTCCGTACCTAAGGGTGACCCTATTACTGACCGCCGCTGTCCGTCTGACCGTGTGTCACAGGTCTGTATGTTTAAAATAATAATAGGTAGACACTTGAAATTTTCACTGTGTGTACGGCCACTATACTACAGGCTTTTTTCGTCACTAAAGTATTTAAAAAAAATACATTTATCAGGCCACTGCTGGGACACAGGCCTCCTCTCTGTAAGAGGGACTGGGCTGTAATCCACCACGCGGGCCCAGTACGGGTTGACAGATGTCACCAAAGTCTTTGAATTGTCGGTTCTAGGACATGATGGTTTCCTCACAATGTTTTCCTTTACCGTTTTGAGAGCAGTGGTGATGAAATAATTTACACAAAGTAAAGTTGACTGGGATCGAACCCACAGCCTACAACTTGTAAGTCGCAGCCGTTACCACAGGGCCACAAACACTAAAAAAAATGTAGTGTTAGGGTGAAGACAGACGGGTGTAATTTTTTGAGTTGTGAGTCGCGTAATTTCGGTCGAATAATTTCTGAGTACGTAAGTTGTGAGTCAGCAGACAACTCATTTTGCGTCGCCAAACAGGATTTTTGTATGAAACCGAATGCAGCAGAATTTCTGCAACCGAAATTCTGCGACTCACGACTCGCAAAATTACGTTCGTTTGGCCTCACACTTAAATATTGTGCGGTGGTACAGAACCCTTCATGTGCGTCCGACTCGCACTAGACGCTTTTTTTTTCTTCAAGTTAATCGGTATAATTCAATGGGATAATACTCTAATGCTTCTGATTACCTCGTCGCGAGCAGCCCAGCTCCTTGATTGGATTAAAAGATCTAAGAGGTCCCATGCCAGTAGAGATTTGTTTCAAAGGGATTTGTGACTTTCCATGGTATGGGGACATGCTTACACTGTGTTTATGGGAAGATGTTGCATTTTAGGGTTATAAGAAACAGTAACTTTAGGAGCCTGTCTCGTTAAGGCTTGCCCTCCCAAAATACGGCGAAACTAAGTAACTTTGTGTCCATCTTTTACAGTAACTATAGCATATTTTTGATAGAAAAAAATACACAGTAATCTACAACACATAAGAAGTCATTTAATTTGTCCTGAAATGTATTTTAGTTTGTAGAACTAAGGAAAAAAAAAAAACTAAATCCAGGTCTATTCCTGTCTATTTTTATAACAGTTGTCATAAAATACAGTTCTTTACAAAATAATAAGGAATGATTTCATGTAATTACTTTTTAGTCCAATCAATAGATTTTTTGTAAATCGTTAATTACTTTATATTTTGCAAGCGTTATGTCATCGCGCTTCTCTTTCTTTTCTATGCAGACCGATAGTGACCGCGCTTTTTATGGCGGACAAGCCTTAAGTCTATTGGTCGCAAGCGCTACGCGGACCATGAGGTACTGAGTTCGATACCCAGGTCGGGCAGTGTTATTGGGTTTTGCTATAAGGAATTTCTCAGTAGCAGCCCGGAGTCTGGAGTTGTGCCCGGTTGATGGAAATAGGCTCGCCCCCTATTACATGGGACTTTAAACATATCTGTCGAAATGTGGGTGTACTATGGCTACGCTTTCACGTTAAAACAACTGAACGGATTTGGATGGAATTTGGCACATGGGTAGACCATGACTTGGATTAGGATATAGGATATTTTTTTATCCCAGTAGTACGTTCCCGTGGAATAATAACCGACCTTCACGCGGGCGAAGCCGCGGGCAACAGCTAGTGTTGACATTAATTTAGAAATGGATGCTTATGGTTCGAATTAATTAAACTGCTGGCCGCAGAGTACCAAATATGTACTTTGGTCGGGGTATCCTAGCTTAGTTATTGCGGTCAAATGTGAGTTAATGCCAAAAAGTTAAAGAGACTCAATTATAAAAAAAAAAAAACTTAAAAACAGACATCAACGCCCAGCCCAAACCCTTGGACCTAGAAAGCTGAAATTTTGTACAGAGGTTCCCTTTATAATGTAGACAAGGAATAAGGAAGGAATTCCCAGTATCACGTTCCCGTGGGATGATTCCCGACATTCACGCGGGCGAAGCCGCGGGCAAAAGCTAGTTATCAATAAAAAAGTGTGCATCATTAGAAGCGCAACAAGTTTTTAGAGGTCCAGTTAAATATTTCCCTTTATCTAATGTAATTTTCTCTAAGTTTTCCTCTAAAACCACACGCTGATATACCTATGGGAAAATCTATTTTGGAATTCCATGTATCATAGCATTCACAGCAGGTGCTCGTGGGAGCTCGTGGCTAAGTAATAACAGCCGCACGGGTCGATCCATCAGGTTAAGTTACGCTTGCCGGAGTTGGTCAGTGGATGGGTGACCACCTTTACATACCGAGACTCCTCCGTGTCTCTGAAAGCACGGTAAGCCGTTCCCGGCTGTCATTCGTGGATCTTTGACAGTCGTTACGAGTCGTCAGAAACCGGAGTCTGACAACCAGTCTTACCTAGGGGTATCGTATTACCCAGTAACTGGGTTATGGAGGTCAGATAGGCAGTTGCTCCATGTAAAATACTGGTATTCAGCTGCATCCGGTTAGACTGGAAGCCGACCCCAACATAGTTGGGAAAAGGCTCTAGGCAGATTGATTGATTTTGTTTAAGTCCCATGTAAAAGGGGCGAGCCTGTTGCCGTCACCGGCGTCACCGGGCACAAATCCAGAGAGAAAAACCAAATAACACTTTGCCCGACCTGGGAATCACACCCAGGACTTCATGCTCAGCTGTAGCGCTTGCTACCAATAGATTAACGAGGCAGTGATTCGTATTTTATTTCAAAACTAGCTTTTGCCCGCGACTTCGCCCGCGCATGTATTATACAAATAAACCTTCCTCTTGAATCACCCTATCTAATAAAAAAAACCGCATCAAAATCCCTTGTGTAGTTTTAAAGATCTAAGCATACATAGGGACAGACAGCTGGAAGCGACTTTGTTATAGACTATGTAGTAATGAAGTAAATTGAGCTAAAAATGTTAAAAAACACAATACTTACAGATAATAAATTAGTTGCTTAAGGTGACGACAACCGACTTTTAGTGATTTAAAACTGAAGATCACGTCTTAACGAGTAGTGTTAATGATTTGGAAAAAACATATAGGTTAAATTAGAGCATTTTCTTAATAACTTATGTGAATATTTTATATTACATAGAATAAAGTTATGTCTAACGCGGATAAAAAACTGAAAATCACGCAAAAACTATCAAGCGTCGTTATGAAACCTTCACCATTTTACAGTGGCGAGGTGTGAATTTTTGTAAGAGAGAAGCCGGTCTTAACTTACGTATCAATAAAGTAAAAATTAATTTGGTAACTTTAAATTAAAAATTTAAGGCTGAATTTAAGGCCATCTATCGTCAAATAACAGAACCAAAAAGATGTTATCTCTACACAAACAAAACTTTCAATGTTTTATTTAGAGAATTAAACTCAACTAAATTAAGTAAGTACTATCATTCTAAAATTATTATGGGAATATAAAGAAACGAGTACAATACAGTTGAACAGGTGAAAACTAAATAAAACGTGCAATATTTCTCCAGCTTGTTCTCGCTGACGCATTTTTTCTATATCTGTCTCTATCGTAACCCGTTGTATAGCGGCTTGCTCTCGTCCATATCAAGCGGTGCCACGTGACCTAAAGTGACGTCATGACGGAATCGCTATAGTATGAATTTTTAGTTCCCGATTATGCCTTTTTGGAGCCGGGTTATTGTAGAATATTTTTTGTTGTTGTTGTAATTCAAAGCTAATAGGCGTTTTTGTTGTTTGAATATTATGGTGAATTAAATACCCTTAGCGTAACTATATTTTTGGCAATAGTAGACAATATTGACTGTGCCATTTTTCAATAGCGCTAGAGTTACTGCTGCGAACCTCCGAAGGGAAGCCGGTAGGAATCGTGTTATATGGTGCTTTCGCCACTGCCATTTTATAGATGATTTAATTATTCATCTATACTTACGTGTTTTAATATTCATAATTTTTAATTCTAATTTGGAACAGCGCTCCTTGATGGGTGAGTCCTGTTACTGGCTGGACGTACGACGCGTTGCCGAGCTCAGCACAGAACACGCAAGCTAACCACTCAAGGCCGCTGGCATTTATCTGCGTCTTAAGCAGACAAAAACCATGCTATGCCGCGCCGGCCCTAAAAGACCTCACTCATACAGACGACAAGTATTAAATCTGATACAAGGCCACAGCTGTTTGGAAGCCTACCCCAACAAAAGTAGTTTGGATTGTTCGGAAAATGTCTGACCAATAATGAAACACAATAATATTCCATTATAGATTAGGTACTAAATTCTGCCCGCGACTTCGTCCGCGTCAAATTTCTTGGTCCCTTCGCCCACTCCGTCCATCGCATCACCTGCCGTGCTATTACTTCGTTTTTGCTTTGCGTTCTTTCTGACTTTTTTCTGTAAATGTGTGTCCCTAATAATGGGGGCCGGCCCTAAGTCAAAAGAGTTTGTTTCGACTAGGTAAGTCATAGGTACAGCTTTGGGAGCACAGGACCTACTACCTAAGTCCGTCCGTCCGTCTTACATAACGATCCATCAAAACAAGTGTAAAAGTTAAAATATTTCGGACGGGTAAAAACACATCGGGAGTAGGGACATCTGTCAAATCGTATTATCATTTATACTTCATTTGTGCCCCGAACCAATAATCTGTCCGTAGGTGATACGGAGTAGGAAACGCCCGCTACGAAGGCCCAAAATACGGACTTCGTGCTTAGGTAGTAGGACCCCAGTTGTATTTTTTTTTTTTTTTCTTTTTATAAAGTATCACGGGTAGTCATACTTTATTCACATTACAATCTAGCCTATTCGCTAATAAGTAATTTAAAGATAACTTAAACTGCTAATTAACTATAAAATTAAGAAATCGTCCAATAACGTCTTTCTTATTCACTTTAAGTTAATGGGAAGACACTTAATTCACGTGTTCTTTAGTCAGCACTCTCATTACAGTTTAGGTTCACTCACACTGCACTAAACTAACTCAAAAGGTTTTACCCTTTTTAGTCTTCGCACTAATTCAGTGATGTCAAGGAGTTGGATCGCCTCGACATTCAAGTGATGATGAAGTCTGTGTTCATGAGCTTCTGCATATTTTTTTATTACTGTGTTTACGACATCCATGTTGAGGTCCCGGTGGAGGTCGCTGTTTCTAATGTACCAGGGTGCGTTGACTATATCCCTGAGCACTTTGTTTTGGAATCGTTGTATGATTTGACGATTGCTTTGGCTGGTGCAGCCCCAGAGCTGAATACCATAGGTCCATACAGGCATTAAGACTTGTTTGTATAACAACACTTTGTTAGATATTGACAATGGCGACTGTCTGCCAAGTAGTCAATACATTTTTTTGTATCTAATATCTAATTCGGCTCTTTTCTTTTTGACATGCTCTTTCCATCGCAGTTTTGCATCCAGGGTCATGACGAGATATTTAGCAGTATTCGCGTATGGTATTGGTTGATTATTTATGAACACCGGGAAATATTGTGGCTTTTTATTGGTGAAGACAATATGGATAGACTTACTTTCATTAAGTTTGATACGCCATGTTGCAGTCCACTCATAGATACGATTTATGGACTCTTGAACCTTTTCTACGGCTTCTTCGTGACTATTTCCAACAGCCATGATAGCTGTGTCGTCAGCAAAGGTTGCAATGAAATCATTTTCTAGCTCGGGAATATCGCAGGTGTATAGAAGGTACAGGACCGGACCAAGTACACTACCTTGTGGTACTCCAGCTTTTATCTGCCTAAGGTCTGAATAGGCGTTTCTTTGTCTTATCCTAAACAATCTGTTTGATATATAGGACTCTATGTCTGAAAATTGTTGAGGCAGCATTGCTCTTAGTTTATAAATGAGGCCATCGTGCCATACTTTATCGAAAGCCTGTGCAACATCAAGGAAAACCGTGGAGCACACCTTCTTCTCTTCTAGTGTTCTTTCAATAATATTAGTAATTCTGTGTACTTGGTCGAGCGTAGAGTGTTGTTCTCTAAATCCGAACTGGCAATTGGGTATTAGATTTTCAGTCTCAATAAGAGGCTTCAGTCTCTTTAGAAATAATTTCTCAAATAGTTTCGACAACACAGGCAATAGTGAGATTGGTCTGTAAGATTTTGTTTCATGAGGTGGCTTCCCGGGCTTGGCCCCAGTTGTATGATAACGGAATCAAACTCAAACTCAAACTCAAAGCATTTATTTCAATTAAACCAATTACAGGCACTTTTGAATTGTCAAAGAGTCGGTCAGTAGGTAAGTCAGAAAGTTGAAGCTCTGCCCATTCCAAAACGTAGATCTATGGAGAAGAACGGGCAAGAAACTCCACGGACACTCTTTTAAATCAAAATATGGTTACAAAATATTGGTTACATCATTCATGTTGAAATTATACATGTGAGAACGATGAACGTTAAAAGCGTCCGTATTAAAAAAATAAAAAATAAAAACAATTCAAAATTAAAATTAAAATAAGCCGTGGCAGCTAAGGTATGACCAGCCTCCACCAAAAGCGCCCGTTGAATCTGCCAAGCACGGTTCGTATATCAAGTAAAGAGACACTTTCTGGCCTTTTTATTACCGGCCAGCAGTGCCAGCCTGCCTCGTTGATCGCAAGCTCTACTATTGAGCAAGAGGTCTGGTTTGATTCTCGGGTCGGGCAAAGTGTTATCGGGCTTTTCCATCAGGAATTTCTCAGTAGCAGCCCGGAGTGTGAATTTGTGCCCGGTTGATGGTAATAGGCTCGCTCCCTATTACATGGGACTTAAACATAACTGTCGAAATGTGGGTGTATTACCCATGTACACCTCTACCTAACTCTTCGGGGAATAAATGTGTGATGTCATGTCAGTACAATAGTAGATTAAAGGTAAATCAATACCATAGACTAGCCACCTGCAATAGGGATGATGACTAAAAATTTATTTTTTGTCCGTCATAGAGATTATTAAAAAATATTGGACACGTATTTTTTCTTTTTTTACGTAATCAAAAAATTACGGCGATACATTGAGTTAAAATATGGCATGACGTCACGCGTAGCTAGGTTTTATACGTACAAGTGACGTAGCGAGCCCCCACTCCCCAACTTTAATGTGTGATAGCTAAGTATTTTTTTATTAATATGATAAAGCAAAAAATACGTGTCTAATATTTTTTTTATTATCTGACTGACGGACTAAATAGAATTTCTTTTTTTTTACCCAGGCATCATCCTTATTGGCCGTAGCTTACCCCTAGTTGCAATCCTAGCCCGTCATGATTCTATTTATAGTAAGGTTGCAGTAAAAATAAAAATACCCCCAGTAGACCAGGGCACAAGTAAACAGCTAAAAATATCGTGAAAAAAAAAAAAATTCTTAGCAGTATACGAGTGGTCGGAAAATTTAGTTGATAAATAACGAAGGAAAAATAGTCCAGACTCGGAAAAAGTTCTGGAAGAGGGATGGGGGGGAATATATACGGTTTTAGGGGTTTGTACTCGTTTTTTCCGATTTGCGGCTAAACTATGCATCCTATCGAAAAAAGTTAAATGTAAAAGTGGTAGATAATAAAAAAATCTTTAACTTTTATTTCATACATTATTACCAATAACCTCAAAATTATCGAGCAAAACGCAAAAAACCGTTTTTTTGGTTTTTAATTTATAACTATAGCAAATATTATTATTTTTTCATGAAAATTGGTGAAAATGTTCTTTTTGTGTTTTAAACAAGCCCAAATTTTTTCAAAACGAAATATTTATTTGTCTATGTTTTATGAAGAAAATACAAAAAAATTACCTTATTTTCATTCGAAAAATTTGGTTAGTAAATTTTAGATAAATGACCTTTACCAGTGCTCATTTTTTTCGTTGAAATCTCAACTTTCATATGGAATTAAAATATAATATGGTTTACGTACAAAAATATCGTTAAAAAAGCGAACAACCGAAAAACTACTTTTCAAAAATCGATTTTTCGAAAATCGAATGTAATTCAAATAAAGCGTTACTTCTTATGAAATACTCTGTTATTCAAGTAATTTACATGTACTTAACTATTTTCGGCTTATTTGACGTAGAATACGTTTTATGATCATTTTAATAATGGCAAACATTTAGTGATTTTTGAATGATATTTAGGAATCGACGATGTGGCTAAGTAATAACTGTCGCACGGGTGGATCCATCAGGTTAAGCTACGCTTGCCGGGGTTGGTCCGTGGATGGGTCACCATCTTTACATACCGAGAACCCTCCGTGTCTCAGAAAGCACGTTAAGCCGTTGGTCTCAGCTGTCATTCGTGGATCTTTGACAGTTGTTACGGGTCATCAGAAGCCCGAAAATCTGACAACCAGTCTTACCAAGGGGTATCGTAATATTCAGTTACTGGGATGTGGAGGTCAGATAGGCAGTCACTCCATGTAAAATACTGGTATTCAGCTGCATCCGGTTAGACTGGTAACCGACCCCAACATAGTTCGGAAAAGGCTAGGCTGATTGATTGATTTAGGAATCGACGATAGCTGTAAGAACCGGTCGATCTGGCGACTAGGGGTCAGCGCACACCAAGAGCAGAGCAGAGCAGAGCATTTTCTGAGACTATTGAAAAATTAATCTTATGACAATTCCATACATTGCAAAATTAAATCGTCCAAAGTTGATGCTCGACTACGCTCGAGCATGCTCGAGCATGCTTGGCGTGTACTTAATTTTGCAATGTATGGAATTGTCATAAGATTAATTTTTCAATAGTCTCAGAAAATGCTCTGCTCTGCTCTGCTCTTGGTGTGCGCTGACCCTAGCGACGCTTGGGGGAGGCTTATGTGCATTGGCAGCATCTTTCGGCCGAAATGCTGATGATGATGATAGCTGTCAAGCTATGAATCAACGACTAGGACAAGATCTTGCCACAGTTCCGATACACAAAAATGTCTTCTAGACCTAGGTTCTTATATCCTTATAAACCAGCAAACAAATCTAACACCAGAGTTTCTGGAAAGAAACATAGACTCACATCTGTAAACTGCCAAATTCCATGTGAGCTCTTGTGGTCACAGATCACAAGGAATAAAGGCAGATTGAAATTAAAATACAAGCTTCTGGACTCCGAAAGTTTAATTATTATTTTTTTAGTTAATCATAGAAATACATAGACCCCCAAAAAAAGTCTTAAGCGCCCTCTTTTCCCACTACAGGAGGCGGAAACGAGATGAAACTACACAAGACTTCATCTCTTTTTCGCAGTGGCTGGAACTATGAATACTTTGGTACATCCCTTTATGGCCCTGGTCTTCGAAAAACCGTTCTCTGTTCCATTTTCAATAGCAACAATATTCCAAATCGTTCGGATACCGTTCGGAATGGTTCGGGTGTCAGAAACAGGAGGCGATCGTAATATCGGTCAGTTAGAAAGGTGAGCATGTAAACAAGCGAACGTAACTTTCTCTGTAAGTTCGTGTGACACATTACGAGTAAAGCTGAGCTATGTGCTAATGACTTTGACAATGGAATGTGTTAACTGTCGCTTTTTGGTTTAAAGAGTTTCGAAGATACTGCATTTAATTTAGCCTATAGTTTCTGAGAAGCTATTCAATATAATTCGTAGTCGAATTTCATTTATTTATTTTAAATTTAGGGTTCCGTGCCTCAAAAAGAAAAAAACGGAACCCAACAGACAGACAGACTCATCTGTCTGTCTGTCTGTCCGTCTGTCACAGCCAATTTGCTCCGAATCTAATAGACCGAATATGAACTTCTGTGACCCAAAACACGGACGGGTAAAGTAAATAAATGAATTTTGAATATGGGGTCACTTTTGGGAGGCAAATAAGAAAATTAAAAAAAGAGTTTTGAAAACTACCGTGTGACATATCAAATGAAAGGGTCTCAAATATATTTTTTTTATAATTTTAAAATAAATTATTTTTAAAGTTATTTATTTAAGAAAATAGATGAAAATTTACCATTATCTCCAAACCCCCCTTTATCTCCAAAACTACTGAGACTAAAATTTTGAAAAAGAAAAGTACAGAAAATAGTTCTTTACCTGCATTAGGTACAGGAACACCTATAAGAAGTGTGTGGTCTTAAAATAACATGGTAAATCTGTCAATATTGTTTGTACCTACAAACAATTTTGACAGATTTACCATGTTATTTTACAAACTTACATTTACAGTTGGAATGTATGGGAGAACATGTTTTTCAACTACAATGTTAAGTTCGTTCTTGGAATAAATTCATCCCAACTACGGAACCCTTCATTGTACGTGGTCCGACACGCACTTGGCCAGTTTTTATTTAATTTATTTATTATAAATAAGTATTATAAACGAGACACAATAGAAGTTTTATTGTTATGGCGGCTGTAGGCGTATACCGCGCCAGAACGTGTTAACATAAAACGGCTAAAGTTAAAGAAAACTAGACACAATTCATGCACTCATCTCACAGAACTCCAGACATACATGATCCTCTTCCATTCGTTCGCGAACGTCACAGTCAGGATTAGCGTCCAAGAGAGCGTTTAGCGCCGAGAGAGGCCCTTTTCAAGATGGCATGTGAATAACCCTCGGGCTTTGTAAAGGTTGACTAATACATTGAATGAAAAACTGTATCCATTGAGAATGAAATACTTGCAGATGCGAAACTGTGTAAACACGTCCCAAATCATGATCAGTTTTCAATTTAACCCACAGTATCCATGCTCGTGAAGCCCAAAGGTTATACTTGGTCCTGACTTTTTAGCCTTCTGAGTTTCTGACGACCCGTAACGACTGTCAAAGATCCACGAATGACAGCCGGGTCCAACGGCTTAACGTGCTTTCCGAGGCACGGAGGAGTCTCGATATGTATTGTAATGGATGGTCACCCCATCCACGAACATACCGCGCGACCGCGGCAAGCGTACTATCTATCGACCCAATAGCCAATAAGCTACTATTTTCATACGATCTTTCTTTATTTTTCTCTACATGGAAACCAATTTATCGGAGCGAGAAGGTATCGATATCGTCAACCAATGTATAAGGAACCTTATTTCAATCCGGTCCATCCTAATGAACTACGTTTACACTATAAAAACTACTGTTTGTTTGTATTCTACTTTTAGTAAAGCTTCATCTCGGAAACTGCTTGGGTTCAGTTCCAGTGCAAATTCCGCCCTTGTTTAGGCTATAAAACTAATCTACAAAATTACTTTTTAATTTTCTACACATCCGTGATTTGACGGAGCCTTTTCCCAATTATATTGGAGTCGGCTTCTAGTCTAGCCGGATGCAGGGGGCCTACTCCCTAAGTACGAAGCCCGTAGTTTCGGCCTTCGTTACGGGCGTTTCTTACTCCGTATCACCTACGGATAGATGATTGGTTCGGGGCCTAACGAAGTATGAATGACAACATGATTTGCCAGTTATCCCTACTACCGATATGTTTGTGCCCGTCCGAAAAATTTAACTTTTACACTTGTTTTGATGGATCGTAATGTCAGACGGACGGATGAACGGACGGACGGCAAGACGGACGGACTTAGGGAGTAGGCCCCCAGGAACGACTGTCTATCTGACCTCCACAACCAAAGTTACTGGGTAACACGCTTGGTAAGACTGGTTGTCAGACTTTCTGGCTTCCGACGATCCGTAACGGCTGTTAAAGATCCATGAATTATAGGCGGGACCGAGGAACGGAGGAGTCTCGGTATGTAAAGAGGCTCACCAATCCACGGACCAACCCCGGCAAGCGTAGCTTAGCCTGATGGACACGACTCCACGAGCTGTTCCGAGCCTTTGGAAAAATACTGGCTTGTAATAACAACATCATAACATCACGCCTATATTTGACCCAAAGGGTTAAGCAGAGGTGTACCTTTAACACCCACATTGCGCCAGGTGTAATAGGGGGCGAGCCTATTGCCATCAACCGGGCACAAATCCAGACTCCGGGCGGCTACTGATAAATTCCTTATAGCAAAACCCAATAACACTTTGCTCGACTCGGGAATCGAACCCAGGTACTCACGCTCAGCAGTAGCGCTTTCGACTACTAGACCATCAAGGCAGTCATCATCTTCATCATCATTTCAGGCGAAAAGACGTCCACTGCTGGGCATAGGCTTCCCGCATCCAGCGGATTCCAACAAGGCAGTAATAATATTACCTATAGGTATGTTCAAATTAGCCATTTGCAAATAGTTAAGATGATCTTAGATGATGACGATAGTGGGTACAACTCGAACTGTCTTTGTCTGAAACATGGATAATGCGTCGAAGACTCGACCGGTTCTGTGCTTCCCGCATCCGGCGGATTCCAACAAGGCAGTAATAATATTACCTATATGTTCAAATTAGCCATTTGCAAATAGTTAAGATGATCTTAGATGATGACGATAGTGGGTACAACTCGAACTATCTTTGTCTGAAACATGGATAATGCGTCGAAGACTCGATCGGTTCTGTGCTTCCCGCATCCGGCGGATTCCAACAAGGCAGTAATAATATTACATATATGTTCAAATTGCCAATTTGCAAATGGTTAGCATGATCTTAGATGATGACGATAGAGCGTAAAACTCGAACTGTCTTTCTTTATCTGAAACATGGATATAATGTGTCGAAGACTTAACAGCATTCGCTTCCGGATGTCAATCATGTTTAGTTACCGATTCGGTACCCAGAATTTTCATTGATATAAAAATATATTTACCTGTTAAAGTATTTATAGCAACAAGATAACAATCGATTGAGGATTTTCTTGCTTATCAATTTAATACATAATTGTCAGTATCACACATTTCTATTTGTGAGACGCTGGTGTTATTTTTGGAATTATTATTTCCCCTTGTGTTATGTATTTATCTGATAAGGTTATATTCTATACGTGGGTACGTCATCGTATTGTGTACACGAGATCAGTTTGTGCATTTCTCTTTAAGTCAAGCAGTTTATGAAAATAAAAAGTTTTGATGTTCTCAGAGCCTCAAAGGACCAACATTGCATCGCACAAAATAAGAAGTATCCAAGAGGGATACCACGCTATAAAATAGGCAACTTGGGGGCACAGACAATACGGTATAGAAAAAAAAACACGTGCGGTCGGGGGACCCCCGTCACGTATGATTTAAAATAAAACAAATTTTACATTTTAACGTCTATCGGCTTTATTTATACAATGGCACCATGCAACATGAGGCAACAGGGGCTAGTGTGAATCTATGGGTTCATTCGAGTAATCGAGCCTGGTTAAACCACGTTGGGGTCGCTGCAATTCATTCATTCATATCGACTTTAACTCCCTCGAAAACCATGAAAACGACACTCATGATGAAAAAATTTAAAATTTTCGCAGCCGTCATCTTGGATTTATTATACAAGTTGTAACTTAAATAACGCACAACACAACATCTTAAGGGGTCATTGTACTAATCATTATGAACAACTTTTACTATGGGATCAAAGCTGAAATCGCGAAAAAAAATCTGCTGTTCCCTACATTTTCACAAGTAGGTATTTGCGATTTCAAGAAAGAGACAGAGAGATCGAGAAAGTTGCATGGAGTATGCTTTTTCGTTACGTGACGATTTCTACCAGTCAACTCTTACCGCAAGCCGCGTTAAAGAACTTCATTTCAAAATTAGGGAAAACCTAGGCAGTAGGCACATAAAAATGTAAGTATAAAATCGCCACCACGTAGCAAGCATGAAGATCAATGCTCGTCCCTTCTCTTTTTGAGAAGAAGCGTTTACCCTGCAGGGCCTGCTGTGGGACAATAATATCTAGCTGCCACAAGCTACGATTCATATATATTTCCCGCGGCGAAGTCGGTCGGCTTCCAGTCTAACCGGATGCAGCTGAATACCAGTATTTTACATAGAGCGACTGCCTATCTGACCTTCACAACACAGTAACTGGGTAACACGATACCCCTTGGTAAGACTGGTTGTCAGACTTTCGGGTTTCTGATGACCAGTAACGAACGACTGTCAAAGATCCACGAATGACAGCCGGGACCAACGGCTTAACGTGCTTTCCGAGGCACGGAGGAGTCTCGGTAAGTAAAGATGCCAGGTTGCCGGGGTTGATCCACTGATCAACCCCGGCAAGTGTAGCTTAAGCTGATGGATCGACCCATGCGGCTGTTATTACTTAGCCACGAGCTCCTCAGTTAAGCAGAGTACCAACCGAATCAAATCATCAACTACATTTGGCATAAATCCACCTCGAGAAACAGTGTTTAAATTGCAGCATGCAGTGTTTGACAGGCTGCCAACCTATCGGCCGACTATTAGAACAATTATTACGCAAAAAAACAACTTCCCACGTAAGACTTAATCATGGAGTTGTAATGTACGTATTAACATTGGCAAAAAAGTTGAAAGATTATGTCCTCAATATAAGACTCGCACAGCCTGAACCAAGGAAGCCAAGATCTAGTAAAGAAGTTGCACTTGCAAATGAAAAGATGTACTAAGGAATTGGTTTAAAAAAATTTACCCTTGTGGTGAACATGACTTCCACCTGCTGAGGAACAAGCTGCATGAGTTCCATAGAGATATTATAGAGGTATGAGGAGCAGGGTGTAAAGTTCACTCATCCTCTATAGAAAAGTGAAGATCTTCCGACCAGACGGGTGTTGTGTCTGGTGGGCTACTGCCCGATGGTTGATGTCGGGATGTTGTGTATAATATGCTAGTCGCGCGGTAAACTCTGCTTGCACGATGCAGGATTTTGCGTGACGTCAGTGTAATGCATAGTTCGCATGTGGCGATATAGATGCCGCCTCAGAGACAGGCTGTTTCTAGACCTCACACCAGGTAGTGGGACATAGTGGATGCGGAAGGCCCAGGGTGTTGTGGCGCAACTTGAAAGAGGTCTATGTTCAGGAGTGGACGGCGCTAGATTGATTGATTGATCTTCCAAAGAGGATGAAAGGGATACATAGGGGTACTTAGCCACGAGCACCACTCTATGAACGGTGAAAGAAAACATCGGGAACTTAGAGTATTAATTACAATGGGTAATCATATACTCTACTAGCTGACCCGACAGACGTCCTGTCCCAATAAAAATCAACAAAATCAATATTCCCATATAAAATCCACTTTCAGTTTTCCAGAATTTTTCAATTTTCCCGGCAACTTTTCCAGTTTTTCTCATCGTTTAAACCTTCCCTGGACTACGTCAAACATTTCAAAACCAAAATCAGCTAAATCGGCCCAGCCGTTCTTGAGTTATAAAATTACAACGAAAAGTGGCATTGATTTTTTATAGATATCTATAGATAGAAGATCGGGAAGAAACCGGCATAAAAATGATATACTAGAACTAAAAATTTCACGTTTGACATCAACCTTCACTGGGCCAGCATGGTAGATTACGGTCCACTCCTCGCAGAGGAGGTTTCAGTCTCAGCAGTGGGAATACTAGGCTGTTTGTTAGGTACTTTGTATTCATCTTAGCGTGTCGATGGTAAAAAAATCTCGGAAAAAAAATATATGTAAGTATTAGTGCAATGATGTTATAATACGTCATTGTATTAACACTAATACAATGTGTGTATTTTGTTTGTATTCGTTATAATGTGCGTCTTACTTGTGCAAAATGAATGAATGAATTAAATTAACCGATCCTAGCTTAGTTTGAACAGACTCGATTACTCGAATGAACCCAAAGATTCACACTAGCCCCTGTTGCCTTTCTGTTTTAAATACCTAAAGTTCTTACAATAGGTCCATTTTGACAGCCCATATCGTTTCATATGCCAAAGGGAGACAAACATAGCGGGACAAAGAGGTCCCTCTTTCAAATCGGACTTCTTAAATAAAAAAATAAAAAAAATATTATTTATTTGTTCAGAACTTAACTTAACTTTACAGTATTACATTTATTGTTTAATTAAACTAAGTTACTGGCAAGATACAAAACTTGTGTAACTGGGCTTAAACTAGGAGGATTCCTGTGCTATAAGCACCAGTTATTTCCTTCACCACCGTTTCGAGCTGCCATTACAAGTGCGGTGCGGAACAAAAAACTTTCTTAGATTTAACTTTAATTATAATTACCTTAGAATTCCTATTGACAAATACCAGGACATTGTTCTGGTTAATAGTGTAGGGAAAAAATTAAGGATAAAATATCCTGTTTGCAAAACGGGTTATCTACTACGATTATTTAGGGAAACTGCGACGTAATAGCGTCATTCATAGAGGTCTGTGAGGTCACTCAACTGCCTCGTTTGCGTCTATGGACGAAAATGACGACAACTATGGACGTAAGAAGTGGAAATTGACGTAATAACTCCTGACTGAGAAGTATTTTATCTAGACACCACATATGTGTCTGCTAAGTTAGGCAAAAGCAAATGGTAAAGTTGGATTTTCAGGAAATTTTTCGGGTAGTCAGAAGACAAAAAGTCTGACAACCAGTCTCACCAAGAAGAATCGTGTTTCTTAATAACTGGGTTGTAGAGGTCAGATGGGCAGTTACATGAGAAATTCTAGCATTCAGCTGCATCCAGTTAATCTGGAAGCCGACCCCAACATGGTTGGGAAAAGGCCAACAAGGCAAGATTGAGATTGCATGGACAGATTGAGTAGTAACAGGCTCGCCTCCAATTAAAAGGGACATAATACATGGCGAAATATGTTTACAATAAACCTCCCCCATCCCCCCCCCACCTCATCTGGGAATACAGACGTGATTTAAGTTTATTAAATACTAGCTTTTGCCCGCGGCTTCGCCCGCGTGGATGTCGGAATATATCCCACGGGAACATACTACCGGGAATTCCTTCCTTATTCCTTGTCTACATTATAAAGAAAACCTCTGTGCAAAATTTCAGCTTTCGAGGTCCAAGGGTTTGGGCTGGGCGTTGATGAGTCAGTCAGTCAGTCAGGACTTCTCTCATAATTCGTCAAAATGTATGGAAAAGCTGATTTCGCGATTCAGCGATTTCAGGTTTGGTCCCATAGTAAAAGTTGTTAATAATGATGAGTACAATGATCCCTTAAGAGGTTTTGCGCATTTAACGTTACACGTTGTATAGATAAAATAAAAACACAATTGGCAGATGGAAACAGTACGCGGTTTGTTGGTGGTGGTTAGGTAGATATTGCTGCCTGATTCCATGGGTTCCCCTAGACGGTCCCTTTGATGCGGGGGAAGGGGGGTGGGGGGGGATCGCATCGACTTACTTTTTTCTTTGAAAAAAAAAAAAAACATACCTAACATCACGCCTGAATTCCCCAAAGGGTTAAAAAAACATACCTAACATCACGCCTGAATTCCCCGAAGGGTTAAAAAAAACACACCTAACAACACGCCTGAATTCCCCGAAGGGTTAAAGCAATATACCTAACATCACGCCTGAATTCCCCGAAGGGTTAAAAAAAACACACCTAACAACACGCCTGAATTCCCCGAAGGGTTAAAAAAACATACCTAACAACATGACGCCTGAATTCCCCGAAGGGTTATAAAAACATACACAGCTAGCCTGAATTCCCCGAAGGGTTAAAAAAACATACCTAACATCACGCCTGAATTCCCCAAAGGGTTAAAAAAACATACCTAACATCACGCCTGAATTCCCCGAAGGGTTAAAAAAACATACCTAACATCACGCCTGTATTCCCCAAGGGTTAGGCAGAGGTGCACCTATAGTACACCCACATTTCGCCATGTAGGTGGCAAGCCTATTGTCATCAACCGTGCACAAATCCAGACTCCAGGCTGCTACTGAGAAAAAAAGCCCACTAATAACCAGCAAAACGTTAAGTTGATAGTATGATTTACATACTATGTTATGACTATGGTGCATGGTTTCCAAAATTTAGTGACATTATGTAAGAGAGATAAAAGTAATTTAAACATTTTGTCAAGTTCTTTTTAGAATTATATTGTGTGATTCGTGCTTGAGTATGAATCTAGACAAGAGTAAGGGGAAGACCAAAGAAACGATGGATGGACTGTGTAAAAGATGATATGGCTAGAAAAGAAATGACTACATACCGAGATGACGGCTAATTGAGAAGTATGGAAAAAAGACATGTTGGCGCAACAAAATAAATTGGGATAAGGCCAGGAGAATTGTGTGATACGAATGATTAGATTTCGGATACAAAATAAACTTGATGGCTGGCAAGATAAATAGTTTCAAGTAATCACATTTTAATAAAAACATGACTATAGATAAATTGCACAAAACAACAATAACTCTTGCTATAGGTACTTAACGACTTTTCTCATTGTCAATTATAACGCCGTAAACAACATTCCTCGTTAACCATGTTAATTACTTTGGTTCCCAATTAAGTATTCTTCAAACAAATTGACTTATTTGTTGCAAAATGCAAGTCTTGCGTTGCGCTTGCGATGACCCTCGACTTCGTTCGATTTGTTGGTGTTATAATGTACTTTCTGAGTTTACCTTGGACATTACTGACATCGGTGAAGGAAAAACATCATGAGGAAACCTGGACTCTTGTAGTTAATATAAGTCTGAAATCGCCAACACATCTTGAGGAAGCGTGGTGATATTTTTTTTTTTTTTTTTGCTCATGTCTTCTCTATATGAGAAGAGGCAAAGGCCCTCATTTTTAGTATTCTTTATTATATCTATGGATAGAACTATCGAGGAGCTCGTGGCTAAGTAACAACAGCCGCACGGGTCGATCCATCAGGTTAAGCTACGCTTACATACCGAGACTCTTCCGTGCCTCGGAAAGCACGTTAAGCCGTTGGTCCCGGCTGTCATTCGTGGATCTTTGACAGTCGTTACGGGTCGTCAGAAGCCCGAAAGTCTGACAACCAGTCTTACCAAGGCGTATCGTACTACCCAGTTACTGGGATGTGGAGGTCAGATAGGCAGTCGCTTCATGTAAAATACTGGTATTCAGCTGCATCCGGTTAGACTGAAAGCCGACCCCAACATAGTTGGGAAAAGGCTAGAGGCAGATTGATTGGATAGAACTATCGAACTCAGGATCACGCGTTCAGCAGACTGCACTTGCGACCACTGTCTAGACTGCACCAGGTAGTCATAAATACCCATAAAAATAAGAATTTTAGTTACGGAAGTTATTATAACCTATTTACGTTTGGAGATTAGCTGTAGTGAATAGAATGACTGGATATGTTGTTGTATTGATACCATTCTAAAAGCTATAGATAGTGTATTGTATTTTGATATTATCTGAGTGAAATGTCTTGTTTTTGCGTGGGCCAGCCCCAAATTAGAAATGGAAAAAAAGTTCAGCAGTTATAAAAATAATGCACAAGTTTTGTTCATAAATCATTGGTTGGTTACAACTATGGAGTAATGTATTATTTAGATTAAAGTAAAGTTATCAAAGAATCATGGTCATTTTGGACTAAGAAAAAACAGAATTCCGACCTAAGATGAGACTGACACCAAAATGTAGTAAATTGTTAATGTAATTATTAGGTATCATCAGTTTATTTTTAAAAGATTGGGAAGTATTTAAATAATCATCTTTATAATTATAACTTTGCTTTAACAGAACGCAGTAAAAAATATTCATTTTCAACGCATTTATAGTTATTAACGTTACTAGAGAAGTCCATACTTTAACTTAGATCTAAATCGATTTTATTTTTTAATCGAAATGAAATCCCCGGCAATGTCAACTGTTTAAAAGTAATCATTTTAGGCATGTATTTAACGCGGCGACAAATTAATCTGAATTTGGGATTAAAAAATAATTAAAGCCGCTAGCAAAAATAGTTGGTTGGCAGCTACAGCGAAGGATAATTTTACGTAGAAAACAGCTTAATAATCAGTTGTTAGCTTTGTTTTCTCTGGCGCTGCGGGAAGTGCAGCCCCTTCGCCCTTACCTCCGCAGCTTCGGCTTCGTCTCGCACGGGTGCCTAAGCTTTGTTACAGCGGGCGGGGGCTGCTCTCCCTCCACGCCTCCAGATTTATATGCACTCTAGGGGTAGCAGCCAAAAGAGTACGTGGAGTCGGGATGCCCCAATTCGGTTTTGAAACAGATTCTACCTATTTTAACTATGAAGTAGGGGGTACACTGACTTCCTTCAAAGCAGGATCCACTGTTAATATTAGTCGCCATGTCATTATTTATAATGACATGGCGATGTATAAGTTGATCTCGCATTGTATAGGATTGTCTTACAATGAGAGATCAGTGTAAACTAGAAATGTATAGCTTGATGTGTAGCCGTGTGTACCTCGCCTATGATTTCAATTGGCCCTGTTTAATATGTGCGCTACCAAGTAGCAGCCATTATTTAGTTTTTATAATTCCTTGCATTTTAATGCTCATCTAATATAAATAATGCTATGATATTTAATCGCTGCCAGTGCCAAGTTATTTTTTTAGTAGCAAATAGTTAGCCGACCGCTGTTAGTCACCTGAAAAATAATTAGCCATAATTTTACATCTAAAAATCGATACTGCATAAATTGATCGATTACGTGGCCTCCCTATTTTTGAAAAGTAATAGAAACAAAAGAAAGATTGACATTGACAGTTTTCTGCGCAGACCGTGTTGTAGTTTCGGCGACGACTCTGCGTTCTGTGCGATTTTGTGTTAGATAAAGATAACTCAACCGTAACCGTAACAGATAATTATGTGGAGTGGTAGCCAGATGAGTCTGCAGCTGCACACGACCGAGGGTGCTGCTTGGTACTATAATATGCATATATGAACTAACATGCACCGTCAGTAGAAACCACGATTAGTGGCGATCTTGGACACGCACAGACTTATATGGCTTGCATTCGACATAATTTGTAACACAATGTAAAAAAAAACAGGTGAAAACCTCTCAATTCCAAAAAGCCACAGATTAATAACCTCAATAAACATATTTCTTAATTACTTGACTCTCCCGTCTTTTAAAAATATATTGAAGGCCGTACTTAGTTACATTTCTAAAGGAAAATGAAACAACGTATGTTTCATCAAGGGTCGTTTTGTTAGATTTTACTAGTCCAAACATGTTAGCCGCGTGGCCATGATTCTTTATGTATGTTTTAAGTAATTACTTTTCTTTTTTCCTATCTTTTACTGGAGTGCCTATGTGACCACAGCCTTGCCTGTCAAGATGCAAATTCCCAATTATTATTTTAACTTTGGACTTAAAAGTAAGAATATAAGGCTAGGCAGATACTTGTTACTTAAATTCTTAATTCTTACCTAAAATCTCTTACAATAAAAATTATTTTCATTTCTAAAGTTAAATAAATTACTTGTAACCCCACTCCCAATAACTGTCAAAATATTAAGTTACATTTTATAAATGACTAGCACTTCCCCCGCGACTTCCTCCGCGTGATTTCGTACTTTCCTATAAATTTTAAAATTGACTACCCCGTTTAGATTTAACCTCGTTAGGGGTATATTTTCGAAAAAGCCCGTTTAAGTTATTCTTTATTACTGAGTTTCTAGTTAATCGGACCGCGCGTTACAATTCTTTCATACAAACTTTGACATCCCCAATCAAATAGGGGTCATTCAATCAATCAATAGGGGTCTCAATCATGTAGGAGGTGGTTTAGAAAAACAAGAAATGACAAACTTTATAAATTAATAAGATAATAAGTATTTGTGCCAGGTTTCAAGTTTATTAATTCAAGTAATAAGATTTTTCATACAAACAAAACCCTTTCAAACCCCTTAATGGTCGAATTTCCAAAACCGCCTTCTTTTTCTTCACACAGCTTCCTTTTGTAATGAAGGGGCACTATCATTACAAAAGGAAGCTGTGTGCAAAATTTGAAGCTTTTAGCTTCAGTGGTTTCTTCGTTGATGAATCAGGCAGGACAATTCATTATTATAATATGTTACATGTATACATACATGACCATGAATATGTGGGAGGGAAAACAGCTGATATTGGTACTCCCACTCAGTTATTTATAGCTTAACACCAGTACACCACTATGATGTAGTAAATGGAGTACTATCCTTTAGTTCTTTTTGTTGTTTATTGGTAAATCTGCAGTCAATACTTTTGTTAACTATTGTGATAATGTTGCTCTAAATCAGGGGTCGGCAACAGGCGTCCCGCGAGGTTCACAAATCGAAAATGACGAAACGATGTATGTAGTTTCACTTTATTTGGGCAGTTTTTGTTTTCGCCCACAAGAGTTACAAGACCTAACCTAAGCTAGATTAGTTGTAGCCGGTTAAAAGTAGGTGTAAAGCATTTGGATTTTTAACCCTGGCATATAATGAAATGCGGCCCGCGCTGATTTCCTGGCAACATTTGTGGCCCCCCACTAACATAAGGTTGCCGACCCCTGCTCTAAATAATAAAGTACTAACTATTCACAAAACTGGACATTGATTTGACAGCAGAAAAACTGACGACATTGAGAAACCATTGGTACTTATCTATCATTCTCCTCACGACATTTTCCTCATTAGTATGTTTGTCATAATTTGGCAGAAGTTTTTTAGCTTTTTAGTGGTTTTGAGATGACTTGCATTATAACTTTATTTTAAATGTAAGTAAATAGACCTAAGAACTACATGGATATCTATACTAATAATAAAGCTGAAGATTTAAATTTGTTTGTTTGTTTGTATGTCTGAACGTGCTATATCTGAAACTACCAGTCGGATTTGAAAAAAATATTTTTGCATTTGATAACCCAATTCTTGAGGAAGGTATTAAACATAACGCTAAGACCCGCAAGAGCCTAGAAACCTTGCACAAAAAGAAAAAAGCCAGAAAGAACGTTATGCGCCATTACATACGGACGAAGTCGCGGGCAGAAGCTAGTCAGGTGTAGGCTGATCAGGTCGAAGTACCTAATTATAACTACCTAACTACTACCTAGTACGTACCTATAAAAGTCAAAATTGTTAGTCATTGGACTATCGCCATTGGCGCGTCATCACGCGTCATGCTATATTTCCCATGGTGGGCGGTTGTGCGTAAGTTAGCCCTCCATTGTTAACTTATCTGTGTCAAATCCTGACACATCTAGAAATGGTAACAGAACCATCTCATTGATAAGAAAATTATTATCTTTCAGTTTCGAAGGCATTTTTCTAGTATGAATTTAGAATTTTTGAGTGTTTTTTTTTTTTTTAAATCAATCTATTTATTTGTAATTTCTTTTTACATTTTACTACCTCGTTGGTGTAGTGGTCGCAAGCGCTACTGGTGAGCATGAGGTCCTGGGTCCGATTCCCGGGTCGGGCGAAGTGTTATTGGTATTATTCTCAGTAGCGGCCCGGAGTTTGGATTTGTGCCTGATTGATGGCAATAGGCTCGCCACCTATTACATGGGACTGAAACATAACTGGCGAAATGTGGGTGTACTATAGGATGTACACCTCTGCCCAACCCTTCGAGGAAACAAGGCTATGTGTGTATTTGTATTTTTCTAGTATGGATGTAGAATTTTTGAACATTTTTCTTTAAATACTCAATGAGTCATTTTACCAATTCTTTTAAAAATAAAAACTTAATATTGCATCTTATTATCATAGGAAAATGTTTACTAACTGTACTAATATTTAAAACAAGCACCTAGAATGTTTGTGTGATAGTTTTTATTATTTATGCATTAAGCTGACGTTACAGGCCTACAGTTTAACTGAAGGAAAATTCCTTCTTATAGGCATCTGCATACCGCTAGAGCTGGTTTGAATGATGCAAAAAAATAGTACCATTATGAATTTAAAAAATTCTGCCAACACAAATGTGCCAATGCTCTTGACAGTTACAGAATTTTGAATAAATCTAGTTATATTTGGCAAGTTGACATTAAAATAACTGGCTATAAGAGTAGTGGAAGACCAAAGAAACGATGGATGGACTGTGTGAAAGATGATATGGCTAGATAGGGAGTGACTACAGAGATAACAACTAATAGAGAAGTATTGAAGAAAAAGACATGTTGCGCCAACCCCAAAACAAATTGAGATAAGGGCAGGAGAATGGCGATGTAAAATAAAGGCAATGTGCAAACCGATAGCAGAGCTGACTGGCCAAGGTTCAGAACAAAACATATTCAGCCTAAAATCTAAAAAGGTTTATGCAACAGAAGGACATAGTGATGATCAACATTGCAACTAAAATATATGAAATTAAACAAACAACACCTGTTCTACATTTAAATTCCAATTGAAAGAATTTAAAAATAAAAATGCACAGTGGCATGCTACAGAAATATTTTGGCATTATGCAACGTCAATTTAGTCGACTTTAAATGTATAGTGATTGCATGTAATGTTTACATTACACAGGGGACCTTGGCTTTTAGTATTTGGAGACATTTTTACACAGGCTTTCAAAACATAATAAGTCAAGTTCTATAAACGAAAATGAAATCTGACATCCCTATTCCGCCAGCTAAATTGTGATAGGGAAATTAGTTAATTGATTAATTGTTCATTATCAAATAAATAATTACATTATTAATTAGTAGTAAATTATTATTATTAATTTAAATACATTTTTTTTCAATATCAATAATTTATTGGCCAGAACAAACAGTATTGAACTATGATAAATTATTATGTTATTATATGATAAATTAATGAGTTACAAGCTTTATAATTGAAAGCAATTAAATCCAGTTTGTAAATAATGCTCTATCCCTTAAAAAGTTTTTTTTTTAAGTAGGACTTGCATCACCCTTCTTTTAAAAATTAACTTTGTGTTCAGACCCTTCAATTTATACTTCTAAATTCTAATTTGTGCCATCCATAATCCGTATTAGACATTAAACATTATTATTGATCAATGTTTTAATTTACTATTAAAACAATAATATTAATGAGAATAGCATAAACATTTTTATAGATGCTATGGACCTTTATTACTGTGTTTTAAATTAGTCCGATTTTAAATTTAGTATAAGTCAATGTTCTGCCTAATACATGGTTACAAAATGACACTTGGATCATTTGACATTCATAGTACCGACTTTGATCTAAGTACAGTACCGGCTCATAGTTATTATTCATTGTCAATGTAAAGGTTATAATTTATTTATATTTTACAATAGATATTTAAGGTATTGTAATTGGTTTTTCCACTAGCTTATAGACAGTGAGCTTAGGAGGAAAAATAAGCACTGAAATTGGGGAAAACTTGTGGTAGGCTGGGAATGTGTTAAAATTTTTACTTTAAGACTAAAACTAGATACATAACTTTTTTAGGGAACCTAGTGTTGAAATTAGGGAAAACGGTGACAGTTAACTACATACACTCAGAATTGGCACTGAACTATGCTATTGTTTATCTTTCTGTCTAGATAATACAAATATCTATCTGAAGTGCTACAGAATGAATGAATGACACTAGATCACTTGACTGCCAAGGAGTTGGAGGACCAAGACTTTTAGGTGTAGAACCTTTCTGGTGGGACAATAGACAAGGAGGACTTACCAGCAGGTGGGTGTGGCGTTGTCCACCGTGTCTTGATTGGGCTGCGAAGGAGACTCGGCTCCCCGCGCGCCGCCCGCCACCGAAGAAGCCGTGGTGTCGCTCTGCCCCCTCACTGCGACCGCATCATCACGTCACCACGTCCACAACACGCACTGCTATTATCTCGACCTCACTGACACTAGTTGCATCTCAACCTGAAAATCACCACACCACAAACTCGTATCACAGTCTCGTAGCAAGTTCCTAGCACCCGCGGCCACCAGAACACCACAGACGTGCACTCACACTGCCCCGGATTCGGACTCAAACCAACTCCGAGCACTGAGATCACGCCCTGATATCACCACACACAATTTATCCCACTAAAAAATGGCAACCTTTCCCACTAATAACCGAGTCGACTCACTACTTCACCATGGAATACTGTAATATTTATAAACTTTCACAAGTTAATTATAGATCAGACGTTACTATTAACGTTTGAACATAAGTAAAAGCTGAGAAAATAATATTTATAAATAGCTTCGGATTATTTTGATACAAATCTATATCGGTGTATCACTCAATACACACCCCTGATTCGGGCGGACTGGATCCTCTTCTTTCTCTTTACGATACGTTTAACATATGAAAATTAGCACGGATTAGTTAATATTACTACAATTATATGACCTACACCCTGATAACTACAAAGACATTTTGTAGCAATGACAGCGATCCCTATCGGCTTCACAGAACCTATAGAAAAAAATCAACATGTCGCCTCCTGTGATATTGCAAGGTGTTTTATCATTGAAACTTCAGTCAAAATCGAGATAAAGGGGCGTGGTCATCGAGAATCGAGAAGATTTTCCATCCATGAACGACAGAGATAAACAATGTCAAAATGTGCATTTTTGCAAAAAAGATTCCCAATCTTTTAGTTTATCATTTGGACATGGTCTATACTTTGATTTTAGGTAGAAATGAATAATTTTGAAGAAAAATACTTGTGAAATGAAATATTGTCAATAAAATTTATTTTATTCGACTAAAAATAAAGCTGTCCTTTTCTGTAATTTCCTCATTAGTAGTGTTTAGTTTTAATCTTCTACAAAATTCTGATGGTAATCATCCAATAATCGCATTTTATCAATTAAAATAATTTACTTTTGAAATGCTCTGTTTCACCTACATTGTGTTTTCTGAAAAATAAATAACTTTCTGGAAAATATTGCATTCTTTCGTCCATCACTATATGATCCCTCTCAATTCCCTCTCCCTCCTCTTTTGTCTATGAAAAGAATGAATGACTTATTTTTTTTTGTATGACAAGACGTGACAGCTGACTGACCGAATGAAACACAAACAAAAGTCGAAAAATCGTTCAAATGGCGCGATTTATTTGTGGATT
The DNA here is from genome assembly GCA_905163495.3 of Cosmia trapezina. Classification (NCBI taxonomy): domain Eukaryota; kingdom Metazoa; phylum Arthropoda; class Insecta; order Lepidoptera; family Noctuidae; genus Cosmia; species Cosmia trapezina. Next base: position 13,556,576 of record LR991040.1, on the reverse strand, counting down.
GTGGTCGAATTTGATAATCTAGTACAGTTTTTGTATTAAAATAAGTATTTTTAAGTGTTAAACCAAACAAATCAATAAAATGGCAACAAATAACAAAACTTTGCATCTGATAGCGTCCAAACTTGGACTTGGCGAGGAAAATAGAGTTCTAAAGTAAGTAAACAAAAACACGTTCAGTGAAAGATCCCAATTTAAGAAATATTAGCAAGCTAATGAAATTATTATACTGCTACTCAAGCCCATTACTAATCTAATAAAACAATATGAAACAGTAAAGCATGATGTTTTCAGTTTACAGATAGTACACATTACACATTTTTCTTTTTAGGTTGTTGTGGACTTGTGGCTCCTACCAATCCTGTTCATGGATTGTACACTACACATCTTTGAAGCCTGACTTCCACTCTGATATTGCTTCATCGTTATGTTGTATTATTCTAATTAGTCTACATTATAGCACATATTCTATCTATACCGTCTACTGCTAACTCCTGTTGCTTGTAATTTCAGTAAAGCAGCAGAGTTGGAGCGTCTGCTGCAGACAAAGAGTATGGCAGGCAGTAACATGACTGATACTAGCAAAGTTGTCATATGCTTGGACTTAGCTGCATCTATGTTGGGGGCAGATACAGATGTTGTAAGTATTATTACTGTCTGCAAGGCGGTGACTACTAGGAGCTCGTGGCTAAGTAATAACAGCCGCACGGGTAAATCCATCAGGTTAAGCTATGTTTGCCGGGGTTGGTCCGTGGATGGGTGACCATCTGTACATACCAAGCTCCTCTGCGCCTCGGAAAGCATGTTAAGTTGGTCCCAGCTGTCATTCATGGATCTTTGACAGTTGTTACGGATCGTCAGAAGCCCGAAAGTCTAATAACCAGTCTTACCAAGGTGTATTGTATTACACAGTTACTGGGTTGTGGAGATCAGATAGGCAGTTACTCCATGTAAAATACTGGATTTCAGCTGCATCCGGTTAAACTGGAAGCCGACCCCAAAATGGTTGGGAGAAGGCTAGGCAGATTGCGTTTGCACGTCAATGTCCTTTACATCCTCTATAACTTTCCCCTTTACATTTTACAAACCAACCCCTAAAATCTGTACTTCTAAATTACAGAAAACAGCAATAAAATACTCCGGGCTCAAGCCCTCAACGTACACAAACACTAAGAAGGTGGTGCAGAACCTGCTAGAATTGAACAGTGACAAGCTGACCACCACGATGCTGTGCCTGACTCTGCAGTGCTCAGGAGTACAGGAGCTTGCTGATAGGATCCTTGAGGAGTACCAGCGGCTGGCTAAGATGGTGACTTACTTTTTAATATACTAAATGTAAACATACATAATCATATCATCATGCATGCATATATGTCCCATTCTAATATTGTTAATAGCTTCTGCCGTGGTTGGTCAACTGTAGGCCTTGTGTAAAATTTTACGGATTGCTAGGGCGAGGTCATTGAGAGACACAGCAAAGCCATAGCTGTGTCAATTTATATGTCAAAGGCTTTTGACAGGGTCTGGCATGCTAGTGTCTGTTGGGTAAGCCTCCCACATTTGGTTTTCCTGCTGACTTTTGCAACCGGGTTTTTTTTTTAGTTGTCAATTTCTTTGCAAAGCAGTTTGTGGTGTGATGGAACATGATGATAAAATAGTAATTTAAGTGAGAAAGAATTATAAGCTTAAGCTGCATATAATTAAATAGGCTTTAAAGTTAGCAATGTTTTCTGGTGATGGGTGAAGTGCTGTGCAAAATAATTATTGTGTATTTAGATGGTAACTTAAAAATATATGATCATTATGGACCCTGTGGGGTACAGCAACAATAGCAGGAGAGAGGAAGCTTTGAAAACATAAATCTAATATTATTATAATGCTCTTTTTTTACATATTATTGTTTACTGTAAATTAAACAGTAGCTCATCAAAAACCTTTATTTAGGTCTAAACATTTTTTGCTACTCGTATCTGGAATAGGCTGGAATCCTCAACTCCCAAGTTAATGCGCGTATTTTACGTATTTTTGCTGTATATCAGTCAGTCAACATCCTATACAGGCTCAAATTAAATTAGCTAGCGAAACTCCGTAGACGTGATGGGTATCGATATCTACACATGACCAAACAAAAAAAACAAAAAAACAATTAAATGATGAGTTTTTTTTGGGGTGGTTGATGACTCCAAAAAAAAACTCATCAAATTAGTGCAATCACTTGAAATATCAGTTTAAAAAATCAGGTTTTCTTTGTGTAAACTTCACAGACGTAATGGGTATCGACATCTAAACACGATAAAACAAAAAAAAAAAACTGGTTTTTGCAACTCAAGTACCCAACAATAACACTAGTGGCCGCTGACCAAGAAAAAATCATATTTATTTTTTATTTTGTCGTGTTTAATTATCCTAATCGTTTGCGGAGTTTCGCTAGCTAACTTAATTTTACCCTGTATACAGCATGTATCAGAAAGGTGTGGTCATAATTTATTAAGAGTGCAGACCATAAAACTAAACAAGTTTCTTCACAAAATAATCGCAAAAACATATCAGCCCTCCCATACATTTGGGTCGAGTAGGTATTGAAGTTTTGTATGGGACAGTTGATAATTTTTTCGCGATTACGATGTTGGTCCCATGTAGAAAGTGTTACTGCAGCTGGAAATTGACGTCTTACACATCTTTGGTTAATTTACTTCTCTTTATTTTCAGGAAGTTGACTTGAATCTCCCTCAGTATGTGTGTATGGCTGTATGTCAAGCTTGCAGGTGACATACCAATTTTTTTATTATTATTTAAAAGAATTGAGAACGCCCTTCTTTTTTTTTGAAGTTGGTTAAAAAGCCGTTATTTAGCACGGAAAATTGATCCATTAGGTTAAGCTACTCTTCCCGGAGTTGGTCCGTGGATGGGTGACCATCTTTAGATACCGAGACTCGTCCATGCCTTGGAAAGCACGTTAGCCGTTGGTCCCGGCTGTCATTCGTGGATCATTGACAGTCCAGTTTGACGGGTCGTCAGAAGCCCGAAAGTCTGACAACCAGTCTTACCAAAGGGTATCGTATCACCCAGTTACTGGTTTGTGGAGGTCAGATAGGCAGTCGCCTTATGTAAAATACTGGTATTCAGTTGCATCCATCTTAAAAAGACGTTATTTCTCATATGCCTATTGCATGGGTTATTCCACAAATCCCCATTGACCTCTCATAGAGATCAATCTGCCTAGCCTTTTCCTGACTATGTTGAGGTTGGCTTCCAGTCTAACCGGATGCAGCTCTCCCCTTTCTCTTCTCCCCTTTTTTCTTCATTCCTCTATTTAGGCTAAAAAATACTGTAAGGTTTATTGGGTTAGGAACGATAATGGGGTAATTCCGATTGATGATAATTTCTACCAAACGCAGCGAAAATTTAACGATATTGGCAACAATTATTAGACTCTATTTTTATTGGCCGCCTTCTTTCGCTGTCGCTATATAAAATGCCGCTGCGTTTGGTAGAAAGTATCATCAATCGGAATTACCCCAATAACCTATTGTAATGTTAATGTTCCATTCTTATTTGTGGTGTGAGCTTGAACTTGCTCAAAACAACATAATTTAAATTCCTAATTAAATCATTTTCAGAATCAACAAAGTAAAAGTGGCAAAGAGTAAAATAATAGAGAAATCAAGACTGAAGCCTGCACAGTGGGCCAAACTGGACGCTGACTGGACCAAGTTCATTGATCTGCACTTTGCAGCCGCCAAGAAAAAAAGGGGACGTACTCCTAAGAATGCTGTGGAAAATGGTAAATTATCTTTTTACGGTTCCGTACCGCATGGTAAAAAGGAACCCTTATGGTGCGACTCAGTCTGTCTGTCTGTCTGTCTGTCCGTCCGTCTGTCACAGCTGGACATCTCAAGAACTACTAATGCTATCAACTTGAAATTTGGAACAGTTTTAGATGACATTTGCCCAACTATTTTGCAAATAAGAAAGAAATAAAAAAATCGAAGTGGGTCTACCATGTGGGGTATCATAATGAAAGAGCGCTGTTTGCACCTTCTCAAACATTTTTTTAATTTTTTTTTAACCCGCATACTTTTCGACTTTTGGTGAAAAATGTAAAAAAAATACCGTATCCCTTATCTCCGAAGTTTGCATAGACAAAAATCTGAAATTATTCTGTGTGATAGAAGTTTATGTAGATTGTAGAAAGTAAAACAATGTCTCTAAATAGCACACTTTTTCAGAAATCATCAAAAAAAAATTACATTATGATGGAACCCTCGGTGCGCTAGTCGACTTGCTCTTGACCGGTTTTTTATCAATAAAATACCAACTATAATGCACACAGACAATAATGCATCATGCACATTTACATTAAACTATACGTAACATAACATAAATATAACACCACGCCCGTAATCTCCGAAGGGTAAGCCAGAGGTGCACCTATACTCACATTTCACCAGTTATGTTAAGGCGCGGACTACCGCGAAATCTATTGTCACCATTAGCTGCCTTGAAATAAGGTTGAAAATTCAAAATAATATTTGCGTTTCCGAAATGTGACTAAGCTGCTAATGTACCTACATTTATTTTCCGGGTTTTCTTTAGATTATTCAGAATATACACATTATATTAAATAATTGTCCGGTTAAAGTTAAAAAAAATATGCTAATTCCATTAAATTCTCAAAAAAAAAGAATGTCATTATCGCTGAAAATCCAGAGATGTTCGACGCCAAAGTTTATTTTTGTGGAGCAACTTCCAAATTTTTTATTGGGAATATCAAACTATTTTTTACTATTCTATTCGGTTAAAATTTTTCTTTAAACCCTTCTCTGTCCACTGTATTTTTTGCGTCGGATAGTTTCATTGCGTTACGTCATTCATACTCGACAATCCAACAAACCAATTTTTGTGAATATTGAGCTTATACCGCGCCTTAAGTCCCATGGGGCGGGCCTTTAAACTATAACACTGCTATACCCGCAACGTGATATGATAATGATGTTTATTGTTTAGTACGCACCTAAAAAACATCTAGTAAATTCGACTTAGTGTCATGTAGGCAGCGTGGCCGAGTGGTCTAAGGCGCTGGTTTTAGGCACCAGTCCGAAAGGGCGTGGGTTCGAATCCCACCGCTGTCAAAACTTTTTTATATTCATTTATTGGCATAATTCAACAAAATAATAATTTCTCGACTTCTTCGCTGAATTCGAAGCAAAAAATCTCAAAAATAATTTTATAAAATTTTTTTTCGTAGTTGAGAATGATGAAAACATGGATGTCGACCTACCTAAGCAAGAAGAGCCGCTACAAGAGCAAATAGAGCTTTACGAAGACTGGAAGAAACGTATGCTAGAAGTGGCCTATAAGGAACTTAAGGAGTTAGAAAAACTTGAGGCTAGGAAATGTGTGACGCCTAGGAAATCTCCTAGAAAGACCCCACAGAAGTTTTCGCCATACAAAAGTCCTGCAAAGGCGAATGGTGTGAGACTTTTATTTCCTATATTGTAGTTATTTTGAATTTTGAATTTTAGTTTTAATTTTATTTTAATTATGGATTTGACATTTTTAATTTTGATGCTTATTTAAGTTTTTTTTTTTATAATTAAAATTGGATTTAGAATTTTTTGTTGATCTTTTTGTTTTTATTTAATACAATATTTATCGCGCAGTAGAACTAACTTTTTAACCAACTATAAATATATATATATTTTTTTGTTATTATTAAAAACAAAACTTTTAAACTTGCAAACTGGAAATTATTCTGATGCCTTTTTTATTTAATCTAATCTCTAAAAATGCTTTCAAAACGAAAATACGCCGTAAACCTTCTTCACTCAAAAATTAAAAACAAAAAAACCATTAGGCCATGAAAAGTGTATTTTACAATGTATAGACGTTTTTCATTATAATTATATACATTAAAATTTATTTTCGTATCATCGATAGTAAAAACTATGGATGCAGATGGGCTCCCCAAGTTGTTATTGAACTCGACAGAAGATGTCATGCAGTTTTCTGATCCTAGCAGACCTTCACTTGCATACCCAACGTCCCTAGGATTCCTCTTCATCTTCACTACGCTCCTAGTAGGCGTCATCGTAAGGGCTATAATGCTTTGGATTGGAATGTGTGTTCCTTACCGAGTTATAATGTTTACGCTTGGAGGGTTCGCGGGATTTTGCGCCAACAGATTTCCGAGCATAAAGCCGATTGTTCATATATGTTTTATGGATGTAAATGTGTTGCTAATAACTTTTCTACCGCTGCTGATTTTTCGGACATCGTATAATGTTGATGCTCATTCGTTTTGGCGGAGCTTCCCACAAATATTATTGGTTGGAGTACCAGGAGCATTGTTGACGGCGTTAATGGCAGCCTTCATGGCATTTTACCTGATCGAAACATCATGGAATTTCTCTACAGCATTGCTGTTTGGGATTGTTTGCTCGCCTATATATCCTTTGGAAGTCGTGAAGCAGTTGAAAACGATGTCGAAAGGGAAATATATAAGCGTACTCTTACTAGGAGAAGGATTACTAGGAGATGTGACAGTAATGATAGAGTTTACAGCAGTTTTTGGTTACATAGCCGGCGCGTTAACAGAAGCTTCAGAAATAACGCTATTTTTAATCCGATATGCTGGAGGGGGAATCCTATTAGGCATAGTGATGGGAAAGATCACAGATACGTTACTATCGATAACATATTACGATTTACTCTGTGCTGTGACTGTGACTTTGGCTGGGGCGTATTTAACATATTATATCGGTGAAAAGTTTTTATATGTCTCCGGGTTATTAGGGACAGTAATCACTGGGGTGTTGGTCAGTAATAAAAAGTCGACCATAGCTGGGGATGTGGAGCAGGTGGTGTCCCAGTTCTGGATGATATTGGGCCATGCAGCGAATACACTGGTGTTCACAATGATTGGAGTGGTGATTTTTGAGAAAGTTAGTGATGTTATCAGTGTAAGGCAAGTGGCGTTGATATTTGTGACTTACACTACTGTTTATTGTTCGAGGTGAGTTCTTTTTTGGCTTTAATGTAGTTGATTAGATTGAGTAAATGTGCAAGTATTGTGAGTTATACAGAGTCAAATTAAATTAGCTAGAGAAACTCCGCTGACGTGATAAGTATCGATATCATGATAAAACAAAAAATAAATTAATTTGATGATGTTTTATTTTTGGGGTCATTAACCGCCGCCGGTAGTGTAGTCACTTAAAATATCACTTTAAAAATCAGTTTTTTTTTTAATGTAAATTTCACAGTCGTGATGGGTATCGATATCTCAACACGATAAAACAGATTTTATCAACACTCACTTCAAGTAACAACAATAACAGCGGTCCTTGGCCCAAAAAAAACATCACATCTCATTTATTTTGTCGTGTTTAGATAGGGAAATTATAAGTCAATCAATCTGCCTAGCCTTTTCCCAACTATGTTGGGTTTGGCTTCCAGTCTAACTGGATGCAGCTGAATACAAGTATCTTACATGGAGCGACTGGCTATCTGGCCTAACCCAGTTACTGGGTAATACGATACCCCTTGGTAAGACTGGTTGTCAGACTTTCGGGCTTCTGATGACCCGTAACGACTGTCAAAGATCCACGAATAACAGCCGGGACCAATAGCTTAACGTGCTTTCCGAGGCACGGAGGAATCTCGGTATGTAAAGATGATCCACTGACCAACCCCGGCAAGCGTAGCTTAACCTGACGGATCGCCCCGTGCGGCTGTTATTACTTAGCCACGAGCTCCTCCGAGATAGGGAAATTATAAGTGCAGCAACAAAAGTTTTCTTTAGCACCTGCAAGCTAACGTCTTTTAAAAAAATCAAATTCCAGCCTCAAAATTAGACATGACGTTTTTATTCAACAACTAAATTAATAAATCATATTCTTTTTTCATAAAAATTAGCAACACAAGCGCGGGTGTACATAACGCTTGCAAAAATTATTGCCATCAAAAACATACATCTGCAACTCTGTTTGTTTGTATTTGGAAATGTCGCAATTTTACGACAAAATCAGGTTTTTCATAAAAAAACCTAGGCTTTTGATCAGGAACCGGATGAAGACAGTCGACGTCAGGGGCCCCGAGGTTTGGTTTGGTTAGGTTCCTTTAAACCCTGAAGACGGAAATAGGAGCCGCGCGCAGCGGGGCTCTGTCGACCTGCTGACGAAACCCCTAACCCTAGACGGTCTACATCAGGGGAACTCCGTGGTTCGGTTTGGTTAAGTTCCTTTAAACCCTGCAGACAGATCTCGGTTCTTGATCAATCATGGAGTTGATACACTTATTATAGAAGCTGTCAATGCGTAGACATATCACAAATTTTCTCACCATGTTGCGTCATATTAACACTAGCTTGTTTTACAATATATGGTCGCTTGAAAAGCATTTATTAGACGTTAAAAGTTCGTCGCTGGCCTATTAATTCATTAGACAACTAAATATTTTCAAGACGATAATGTTATTTAAAGAAGCTGCATTAATTAGCACCCGTATACATATCGATACCCATCACGTCGGCAAATTTAATTTGACCCTATATTCCCCCTCCCACCCCCCTGTTTCTTATCAAATGATAAGATGATAATACAACAACCCCCAGGCTGCAGATAGTCTGTATGTCCCGCCTTTTTTCGATTTTATTAGTAACCTCCTAACCTTTAGATATGGTCATAGGGTGCAGGCGTTAGCCAGTCACCTGTAACTAATTACAACAACACAACACAACATTGGGTCATAATAAATGACCGACACACGTACGTCACCCACGTGAGTAACGTGTGGTACACGTCGTCCAAGGTTGATGTGTACGCCGCAATGACTCCGCCGCTGCGTCACATAAGGTACGGCATGACGTGACAGCACTGTATGGAGTGTATGTGGGGCGGCTCAGAGGACCACTGTCTCTCTGATAGTCTCTAATATGTTAATGTTGCAAGGTTGATGGTGTACGTCGCAATGACTACGCTGCTGCGTCACATAGGGTATGGCACGACGTGGCAGCACTGTATGGAGTGTATGTGGGGCGGCTCAGAGGACCACTGTCTCTCTGATAGTCTCTAATATGTTAATGTTGCAAGGTTGATGGTGTACGTCGCAATGACTACGCTGCTGCGTCACATAGGGTATGGCACGACGTGGCAGCACTGTATGGAGTGTATGTGGGGCGGCTCAGAGGACCACTGTCTCTCTGATAGTCTCTAATGTTAATGTTGCAAGGTTGATGGTGTACGTCGCAATGACTCCGCTGCTGCGTCACATAGGGTATGGCACGACGTGGCAGCACTGTATGGAGTGTATGTGGGGCGGCTCAGAGGACCACTGTCTCTCTGATAGTCTCTAATATGTTAATGTTGCAAGGTTGATGGTGTACGTCGCAATGACTACGCTGCTGCGTCACATAGGGTATGGCACGACGTGGCAGCACTGTATGGAGTGTATGTGGGGCGCGGGCGGCTCAGAGGACCACTGTCTCTCTGATAGTCTCTAATATGTTAATGTTGCAAGGTTGATGGTGTACGTCGCAATGACTCCGCTGCTGCGTCACATAGGGTATGGCACGACGTGGCAGCACTGTATGGAGTGTATGTGGGGCGGCTCAGAGGACCACTGTCTCTCTGATAGTCTCTTATATGTTAATGTTGCAAGGTTGATAGTGTACGTCGCAATGACGCCGTTGCTGCGTCACATAGGGTATAGCATGACGTGGCAGCACTGTATGGCGTGTGTGTGTGGGGTGGGCTGAGAGGACCACTGTCTCTTTGATCTAGTCTCATATATGATAATGTTGTAAGGTTGTTGGTGTACGTCGCAATGACGCCGCTGCTGCGTCACATAGGGTACGGCATGACGTGGCAGCACTATGGCGTGTGTGTGTGGGGTGGGCTGAGAGAACCACTGTCTCTTTGATCTAGTCTCATATATGATAATGTTGTAAGGTTGTTGGTGTACGTCGCAATGACGCCGCTGCTGCGTCACATAGGGTACGGCATGACGTGGCAGCACTATGGCGTGTGTGTGTGGGGTGGGCTGAGAGAACCACTGTCTCTTTGATCTAGTCTCATATATGATAATGTTGTAAGGTTGTTGGTGTACGTCGCAATGACGCCGCTGCTGCGTCACATAGGGTACGGCATGACGTGGCAGCACTATGGCGTGTGTGTGTGGGGTGGGCTGAGAGAACCACTGTCTCTTTGATCTAGTCTCATATATGATAATGTTGTAAGGTTGTTGGTGTACGTCGCAATGACGCCGCTGCTGCGTCACATAGGGTACGGCATGACGTGGCAGCACTATGGCGTGTGTGTGTGGGGTGGGCTGAGAGAACCACTGTCTCTTTGATCTAGTCTCATATATGATAATGTTGTAAGGTTGTTGGTGTACGTCGCAATGACGCCGCTGCTGCGTCACATAGGGTACGGCATGACGTGGCAGCACTATGGCGTGTGTGTGTGGGGTGGGCTGAGAGAACCACTGTCTCTTTGATCTAGTCTCATATATGATAATGTTGTAAGGTTGTTGGTGTACGTCGCAATGACGCCGCTGCTGCGTCACATAGGGTACGGCATGACGTGGCAGCACTATGGCGTGTGTGTGTGGGGTGGGCTGAGAGAACCACTGTCTCTTTGATCTAGTCTCATATATGATAATGTTGTAAGGTTGTTGGTGTACGTCGCAATGACGCCGCTGCTGCGTCACATAGGGTACGGCATGACGTGGCAGCACTGTATGGCGTGTGTGTGGGGCGGGCTCAGAGGACCACTTTCTCTTTGTTTGGCGTTGATCGTGCTACAGACGCCTACTGCTTCGAATGCTGGAGAGGTAAGTATCATCTTAATATGTAATTTTGAAATGAAAACTTCTTTAGGCGCTCTTTCCGAACAGTGAACGAAACAACCGTCACGCTCGGGTTGGTAACTGGGATGAATCGGGATTCCTCGGCTCCAGTCGGTCGATAACGCTGAATCGGGTATATTCGGCTCCAGTCGGTCGATGACGCTGAATCAGGTATACTCGGCTCCAGTCCGTCGAAGACGCTGAATCGGGTTTAGGCTCTCGTTCTTCTGAGGGTTTAGGTACTCGGCTCTAGTCGTAAGTTATTAGTTCTATCATGTGATTAAGCACACATCCTCTTTTTATTACCTAACTAGCTGCGCCCCGCGGTTTCACCCACGTAGACCGGGATAAAAAGTAGCCTATGTGTTAATCCAGGGTATAAGCTACCGACATACCAAATTTCATCCAAATCGGTCCAGCCGTTTGAGCGTGAAGAAGTAACAAACATACACACATACCCACACTCACAAACTGTCGCCTTTATGTGTGATCTCTATTACAGATCTTCATAATCCAAACAGCAGGCCTAGTAATTCTCTCCCTCCTAATAAACGCAACAAGTATGACGAAAGTCCTGAAGATACTAGGCCTGGCGGAGCTCTCTCTCGCCAAGAAGGCGAACATGACGAACTGCGTCAAACGTATTATGATGACTCGCGACCGCTGCATCTCCATGCTGAAGATGGACAAGTTCCTCGCTGATGCTAACTGGGACCTGGTCACCGCGGGTTGGTAGACCCTTTTTGTGTAATTTTTACCAGCTAGATGGCCTTTAAGAGTAACTTTTGAGTATGAATGTGGGTGGTTACGAGAGTATAAGAAAGAAGGAAGACCAAGCAGATAATAGCTAGAAAGGGGGTAACTACTGACTGATACGACGGTTAAAAGAGTTGTAAGTATGGAAGAAAAAGACATGTTGCTCTAATCCGATAATCCTCGCTGATGCTAACTGCGGACCTGGTCTCCGGAGGTTGGTAGACCCTTGATATATCAGTTATACAGGGTGGCAGGGATATCGACGCACAACCTGTTACCATGTATTCAGTAGGTACATGATTCTGGGGGCTTACTATGAGCTTTAACAATGGGTCTGCTAAAACTCTGATTCAAATGAAAAACAGGTTTAATCTTGAAGTAATTTCGAAATTCCTGTGTTCATTTCTACCAGGCACTACAATAAAGCATCCATACCAGCTTCAGATGTCAGGTCGCGACGAGGAGAGCGAGGACGACACCTACATGGGGTACCACTACACCACCTGCCCCGACTGCGAGAGGGAGATACCCAACGAACCAACCAAGAAGGAGTTCGCGGAGATGACAAAGTATGCTCTGTTCCAAAAATATCTTATGAATGTGTAAACAAATAAACTTAAAATTCAAAAATGGCTCGATTCAAAAGACATTTCCACAGCATTTATTCTACTTTCTTGCCTTTTTGGCACACCCAATGTTCACTTCTATACACGTATATACAGGGTGTTAAAGAAATTGCGTGCCATATCTTACGGGTAGGTTCAATATCGATAAAGGAACCCAGGAAAAATAAAAAAAAATAAAAACATAAAAAAAATATTGCAAGATCAACCTACCTAATTTAGTTTTACTCACTTAAAATAGCAATCGTTTAGAATTAAAATTATTTTATTTGTTTAAATGCTTTTATTATTTATCTACTATCGAACGCGTTGTCATTTAGTCCTTCACTTTTCGCGTCCGAATACTAAGGGCATTATTTGCTGAAAACGGATCGCGATAATTTTAATTCTATACGATTGCTATTTTAAGTTAGTAGGTACTAAATTAGGTTGATCTTGCAATAATTTTTGTGGTTTTTTTTTCCTGGATTCCTTTATCGATACTGAACCTACCCCAAGCTATGGCACGCAATTACTTTAACACCCTGTATATATAAACTCTAAAATATTCTTCACAAACCAGAGAAGCCAACCAGCGCGTGTTAAAAGCACTAAAGATATCCTATTGGCGTCAGTACGAACACGGCAAGATCAGTAAGGATGGCGTCAGGGTCCTGGTACAAGCAGTAGAAGTGGCGGCTGATTCTAATGACGGCAGGGTCAATCTGGACCAGCTTGGGGCTTTGTGGAAGCCTAAGGTAAGGTTCCATAGGTTTAGCTATACACACATACATAACCTCACGCCTGTAATCCCCCAAGGGTTAGGCAGGTACAGTGGTACCCAACTGATAAGGCGCGCCGTGAATCTTCGTTCGCACAGAAAATAAAGTATGGCCCCGAAGGTTAGCGAAAGAATGCTTAAAACTTACAATCAACCTTAGATCACTACTATAAGGTTCATAATACACTGCAGCTGTTAGTTCCGTCTCACTTGCAAGTATGGCGGCTGACTGACATGCCACGCGGCGCGCGCTAACATGGCGGCAGCTGCCGACCAATAGCGGTACAGGAAAAAGAAGCGCGGTGCGTGGAGCGTGCTGATTGGTCAATAGCATTTCCCGCGCTTTGAAAATTCATCTTCTGCGCAGGTACATACACGCACATTTCGCCAGCTATGTCCCATGTAACAGGGGGCGAGCATACTCTCAACGGTTGATCGACCCCCTAGAGGTCGGTAACAATAGAAATTTAATTGTGTCTCATAATCATTTATTTATTTATTTATTCATTCAAAACATAAGTATACAGTGCTTACGACCAAATCACTTATATTCTAGTAAGGAAAAAAATACAACAAAAAAACTTATACTAACTTACATAGAAACAAATATATATATTTACAAACTTGGTACGGCTTGTCATGGAAGATATCCAGACTTATGTGCTGGGTGAGCAAAGAGTTCAGCAATGTGACAGCTCGGGCCGTGGGGCAGCAGCAGCTCGACGAGTGCGCACCCCCGGGGGCAAGGCGAACAGTTTCCGCCGACGACGAGGACCTTCCACGCCCTCACTTCCGACCAGGAAACGACTCGGCACACCCGCTCCAGAGTAGTTGGATTATCCACTCCGTTTGTCAGGAGACGGTGGTAGTGAACTAGTAAAAGTAATCTACGCCTGAGTTCGAGAGTGTCTAATCCCACCATCCCCCCAACAAACAAAGATGGATACAGGTAAGGGTAGTACCCGTACATCCGCTTAAAAATAAATCGAGCAAACTTCCTCTGTACTCGTTCTATTAAAAGAGAATACTTGGCCTCGTGTGGATCCCATACTATGGCGTTGAACTCAAGCCTACTACGCACATATGCTTTATACAATATTAGGGCAGCTTTGATTCCTTTAAACGCGAATGAAACCCTCATGACAAACCCCAGCATCCTATTGGCACTTTCACATGCAGATGTAATATGTTGCCTAAAGTTTAGTCGTGAGTCCAATGTAAGCCCCAAGTCTCGAATTTGGTTGACACGATCCAAAGGAGCACCCGCCAGATTATAGACAAAGTACAGCGGTGTGCGTGAGCGTGAAAACGTCATAATTTTACATTTTGCAACATTGAAGTACAGGCGATTTACCTCACTCCACTCCTCTACGGCGTCTATATCCTCTTGCAGCCGTTGGCAATCATCGAGGTCGCTCACCGCGTAGTAGAGTTTCAGGTCATCGGCAAACAGAAGACATTTAGCGGTCCTGACGGCTTCCGGCAAATCAATGGCCATAATAATAAATTGGGTTGGTCCAAGTGTACTGCCCTGACTAACACCAGATTGAGTATAGTATGAATCAGACTCAAATCTGGCTAGTCTTACATACTGGGTTCGGTTACACAAGTAGGATGCAAACAATGCAAGTAGCTTAGGTGTAAAACCAATTGACGCCATTTTTGATAATAGGATATCATTATCAACGACGTCAAATGCCTTTCGGAAGTCAAAGTAGTCATCATGTAACATGACCGTTGAAGGTTTATTGCCATACCAGATATAAAACCGAATAACACTTAAACCGACCTGGGTATCGAACCCAAGACCTTATGCTTAGCAGTTCTTCTTACGACCACTCAACGAGGAGCAGCAGTACCCAGATTTTGTTTTTTTTTACCAGTAAGTGGTAGTAATAGCCCCTGTCCAATGGTGTGTGGTCTTGAAGACGACCTTAAACCGAAAAGGCATAAGCCCCCGTTCATACGGACGATTATTTTATTTAAAAAGGTACACCAACAGCTTCTGTATACAACATATCAAATAATAGTAGGTAAAAAGTCATAGGCTTATACAGTTGGCAATAACAGGTGAACCAACATTCTCAAAAGATAAAGATAATTTTATACAAAAACAAATACAAATCAAAACAAAAATAAAACAAAAAAACACAATAAAAAAACAAAAAAACACAATAAAAAAACAAATACAATGATAACAGGTAAAAACGAAAAGTATAACAATGAAGTGGTAACAACACGACGGCGACGGCGACGGCGACGGTGGGACGATTTTTTTATCGCACTTAACTCTAGGTGTTGAGAAGAATGTTGACATTAAAAGCATTGTTTTCTCTTATCTCTTATTTATAGTTTTTTTTTAAGGTGTTTTTTGATGTAACGCACACGGCAATAGAATCTACATACAACAAAATCTACCTAATATTAGCGCTGTGAGCGCTATGATTATGTTTTTGTATGCCTAAATTTAACCCGCTGGCGCTAGATTATTGTTATGTGATTATGTTACCGTGCCATGGCCAATAAGTAATGTAGTAGGGAACAGCTGATTATTTGTCGCGCCATAATAAAAGTTGTTCATAATGATGAGTACAATGACCCCTTAAGAGGTTATCCATTCATTACGGAACACCCTGTATATTCTTCATTCTATTCTATAACCAGCTTTCTTTCTCCCCAAAGACACACGCTGTATGGCTACGCCGCAAACTTGTAAACATGATGACACCCGAAGCGGCCAACGCACAAGTACCTCGACAAAAATGGCGGCAGCACTGCTACAGAATAGTCACCAACGTCTGGTTCGACGGTTTTATCTACTTCATGATACTATGCAACACGCCAGTCATACTGTGCGAGGTGGCAATACCGATACCCGTGTCCCAGTCCGTCATGCTCACTATCAGGGCGCTCAACTTGTGAGTACAGTGCAGTTTATCTACTTCATGATACTATGCAACACGCCAGTCATACTGTGCGAGGTGGCAATACCGATACCCGTGTCCCAGTCCGTCATGCTCACTATCAGGGCGCTCAACTTGTGAGTACAGTGCAGTTTATCTACTTCATGATACTATGCAACACGCCAGTCATACTGTGCGAGGTGGCAATACCGATACCCGTGTCCCAGTCCGTCATGCTCACTATCAGGGCGCTCAACTTGTGAGTACAGTGCAGTTTATCTACTTCATGATACTATGCAACACGCCAGTCATACTGTGGGAGGTGACAATACCGATACCCGTGTCCCAGTCCGTCATGCTCACTATCAGGGCGCTCAACTTGTGAGTACAGTGCAGTTTATCTACTTCATGATACTATGCAACACGCCAGTCATACTGTGCGAGGTGGCAATACCGATACCCGTGTCCCAGTCCGTCATGCTCACTATCAGGGCGCTCAACTTGTGAGTACAGTGCAGTTTATCTACTTCATGATACTATGCAACACGCCAGTCATACTGTGCGAGGTGGCAATACCTATACCCGTGTCCCAGTCCGTCATGCTCACTATCAGGGCGCTCAACTTGTGAGTACAGTGCAGTTTATCTACTTCATGATACTATGCAACACGCCAGTCATACTGTGGGAGGTGACAATACCGATACCCGTGTCCCAGTCCGTCATGCTCACTATCAGGGCGCTCAACTTGTGAGTACAGTGCAGTTTATCTACTTCATGATACTATGCAACACGCCAGTCATACTGTGCGAGGTGGCAATACCGATACCCGTGTCCCAGTCCGTCATGCTCACTATCAGGGCGCTCAACTTGTGAGTACAGTGCAGTTTATCTACTTCATGATACTATGCAACACGCCAGTCATACTGTGGGAGGTGACAATACCGATACCCGTGTCCCAGTCCGTCATGCTCACTATCAGGGCGCTCAACTTGTAAGTACAGTGCTATTGCTATATAAGGTCAAATTAAATTAGTTTCACTTAACTACGTAGACGTGATGGATACCGAAAAAAAAAGGTTTTATGTTCTTTTTTGGGGGCAACGACCGCTGGTAACTACAATATATCATGTTTAGATATCAATACCTATCAAATAACTGAAGTTTATACAAAAAAAAAAAAAAAAATTGCACGCGTAGCATGACCACTTCTATCTCTACAAAGAATAGACACATCTCTTTCTATCAATCGGCCTAGCCTTTTCCCCAACTATGTTGGGGTCGGCTTCCAGTCTAACCGGATGCAGCTGAATACAAGTATTTTACATGGAGCGGCTGCCTATCTCACCTCCACAACCCAATTACTGGGTAATACGATACCCCTTGGTAAGACTGGTTGTCAGTATTTCGGGCTACTGACGACCCGTAAAGACTGTCAAAGATCCACGAATGACAGCCGGGACCAACGGCTTAACGTGCTTTTCGAGGCACGGAGGAGTCTCGGTATGTAAAGATGGTCACCCATCCACGGGCCAACCCTGGCAAGCGTAGCTTAACCTTATGAATTGACCTGTACGGCCATATACAGGCATCACTGATAGGCAGTGGCTCCATGAAAAAAACTGGTATTCAGCTGCATCCGGTAAGACTAGAAGCCCACCCCAACATAGTTGGGAAAAGGCTGGGCAGATGCTGATATACTATACCATGACAACCTATTTCCACAGATAGCTACAGTTGCAGTTGTTAATTTCAGTTTCTTCTACACAATTTACGTGATGGAGATGATTATAAAGATGTGTGCGCTCGGATTCTGTGGCTACTTCAAGTCGCACTGGAACAAACTTGATTTCTTCATCATTCTCATGGCTACTAGTGGTAAGAGAAGAACTGCTTTAATGTTCTGTTCATTACATCACGCATGTATATTCCATAAGGGAAAGTCGGTGGGTGGACATTTCGCCAGAGCGTGACGCTCTGAGGGCAGTGTTGAGAAAAACCCCGGTCTGCAGTGCTTCCGCATTGTTTGCGGATGCATCCATCGATGATTTCTTCGCCGTCATTAGGAGAAGAACTGCATTGATGATGAGCAGGGTCCGTGGGAGCACCAACACTGTCCTCAGAACGTTAGTGTGCAACTGTGTACTGAGCAGCTGTACATCTGCACAGGAATAGGAATAGACTTAAGGGTGCATTTATGCAAAATAGTTGGGTAAACGTCGTCTAAAACTATTCCAAATTACAAGTTGATAGCATTAGTAGTTCTTGAGATATCCAGCTGTGACAGACAGACAGACTGAGTCGCACCATAAGTGTTCCTTTTTACCATTTTGGTATGGAACCCTAACAAAAAAGACTTGAACCAACCGCTACTTCCAAAGGCTGTTAACTAAACGGCTAATTAAGGTAGTTGGCTGTGACATAAACACATAATTGTGTTCGTGACTGTACCTCATCATCATCACGCATGTCTCTCTTTCAGACTTAGTCCTAGACGTGTTAGATGCTCTAACTCCTTGGGACAAGTGGAACAGCCTCAACTCCAGCTTCATAACCGCTACTAAACTGTTGAGGATGCTTCGTTTTCTGCGATTATGCAAGCTGGCCAGGTAAAACTATACTTTTATTTATTTACTAACTGCGCCCCGCGGTTTCACCCTCGTAGACCGAAATAAAAAGTAGGTTATGTGTTAATCCAGGGTATAAGCTATCTACATACCAAATATTATCCAAATCAGTTGAGCCGTTTGAGCGTGAAGGAGTAACAAACACACACACACACACTCACAAACTTTCGCTTTTATAATATTAGAGTGATTTATTCTGATTTATTTATTTATATACAGTACAGGAAAAGACTTAATAATAATACTCGTAACAATTCCTTTTTTTTTTAAGCAGTGCGCAAATTTTTAAATGATTGACATTTGCATAAGACTCAGAAGTCATTTGATTGTGATGATTATTTTTGGTTTCAGGGTATCAGTGCCCAAAATAATGGCATACATAGACCGCATGATCGATATACAACTAGCGTTTGGTTATGATGTTGGAAAGGTAAGTGCATACAAACTTAATTATTGGTACATTAAGCACCTTTTTTTTTTCTGTGGGGAACCCTCCGTCTGGGAAGAACGGAGGATTATGCCGGACTCCTACCGACTAAAACCCCACGGTCGCTTCGTTCTTTCTCTCGTACCATGAGTCGGGGGACCGGGAGATACTTGTACTATCGGAGAAACTAACATCTGTACCTACACCGTAAGCACTATTCTTGCTTGCAGCGCTCGGCCGCTAACAGATGTGGTCGCTTCTCATTAATCGCTGGCGGTGGGGTACGTGCCTTTTTTTTTTTGGATGGGAAATTATTAAATGACTCAATGATGATGGTGGAGCGAGAGGGCGTGTCAGACTTTTACTGACTAAAACCTTACCGTGTTCCTTCAGTTGCCTGTGCCAGGGCCACGGTATCTCTTTCGAACAACCCGCGACCCCGGGGTATGTGCCTTTGACTTTTTTTTTGTAATTATGTATTAAACCTATGCCCAGTACACTCAATATATATTTTTTTATTGTATGAATATGGAATCAAGTAAGCTTGGCATTACGTATTGGATGAACACAGTTTCAGTTTCTATGTTCATCATCATCTGCTTAGCCTTTTCCCCAACTATGTTGGGGTCGGTTTCAAGTCTAACCGGATGCAGCTGAATACCAGTATTTTACATGAAGCGACTGCCTATCTGACCGCCACAATGCAATTACCGGGTAACACGATATCCTTTGGTAAGACTGGTTGTCAGATTTCGGGCTTCTGACGACCCGTAACGACTGTCAAAGATCCACAAATGACAACCGGCGGCGCTGCGACCAACGGCTTAATGTGCTTTCCGAGGCCTGGACGGGTCTTGGTATGTGAAGATAGTCACCCATTCATGGACAACCGCGGCAAGCGTAGCTTAACCTAATCGATCAACCCGCAACCCGTGCGGCAGTAATTACTTAGCCACAAGCCGATACGATGTTGGTCCCATGTAGAAAGTTGTTCAGTCTAGTGGTCTGACCACACTCTTAAATATGACCACACCTTTCTGATACACGCAGTATGTAAAATCTGGGAAACTTAATACATCTGACCAATTTGAAAACTAAATCCCGTGCACACGATGACTACATCTGTTAGCAAGTGTTACTATAGCGGCCGAGCGCTGCAAGCAAGAATAGTCCTTACGGTGTATAGATGTTCATTTCTCCGATAGTACTTTTGTAATTTTTTCAGGGTTTCGTCACCGGTGCTCAAGAAGTATGCACTCTCCTGCCACAGTTGGTTGATAACAAGCAGATATATGACATGCTCACTACAAAACTGGATAGTGACAGGTACTACTACGCTTTGGAATGGGCAACTAGCTTCATCTTTCTGCCTGACCGACCCCTTGACAATTCAAAAGTGTTCCTTTAATTGGTTTATTTGAAACTAGTTTTTCCCGCTTCGCCCGCGTGGATGTCAGGAAATATTCCCACGGGAACGTAGGTACTACCCGGAAATCCTTCCTATCCCTTTCAGACCTGACTTTTTTTATTTTCTCGTACGGATTTAAGTAAATTTTCAGTGTTATAATAGGCATTAAGAACTAGGAAAAAAATAGTAAAAAAAATCCTGCGAGTCAAGTTTTTGAGAAAAACCGGTTTTTCTTTATGTGCACAAATGTGACCATCCGGCTTTAATTATAATTATGATTCATGTTTAGGGGTTTTTACTAAATTAAGAAATACTGTTATTATAATATTTTTTTATTAGAAAAAAGCAATAAAGTAAATAAAAATTAAGTCGTATCTTCCGTTGGTACCGTTATTATTATAGGAAGGGGTCCAACCCCGTCATGAACTATTTCACTCTCGAGGCGAACTTCTCCCGGTCTTCGGGGAATAATTACGGGTGATGTCGGGCGTCTGCCACTTGGACGGCCTCTTTTAGCGATACCGACCTGTTTATTTAGCACAACAAAGCTTTCTGCTAATCTGCGACGAAAGTGAATCATAGTGAGTCGTTTGTTTATCGGGACTCCAAGTACCTAATTCGTTGTCAGTCTGGTATCCCGGAAAGCCTGAACAACTGCAAGATCTGATGCGTGGAATATCATGTGCAGACGTAATTTTTTTATTTTATGAATGTCCTGTAATTGCTCATGAGTTGATCAAGCAAGTCAATTCCTCCCATTGCATGATTGTACTTCTTCACGATTTCTGGCCTTTCAACTTCAACAAATCGCTTCTCCTCGACTTTGGTGACAGATTCCTAAAAATATCTTCATTTGAAGAAGCTGTTCCTGGTTCGGTCTCAAATACTCCATCAGAATTGTCAGGTACTTCCTGTATACGATGAGGTGGGACGACCATGTTGTTGAGAAAAATATCATCCGTTTCATCATCATCAGAGTATGGGGGGGGAAGATCTCCCTTTGATTTTGGTTAACTGCATCTGCACCGAATCGAACAGATCGCCATTCTCGAGCAAAACTACCTCCATTCCCATCGTCGTCATCTAAAGATAACTCAAAGTCTGAGAGGTTTTCGGCACGTTGAAGAAGACTCTATGCATTTCGTGTAAACATTTTTCGTAGAAGACATAATCCGAAAAATATTTATAAAGAAATGTTACATAATGTATTCCTAATAACAATATGTTGCAAAAACAACGTAAATTACATACATTACAGTAGATACATTTACAAAATCATATTTCTTTTCAAAGATCGTTACACTATTTGAATATCACGCAGAAAAGACAATTGACACCATGGGCACAATTGAGCACAAATCGAAAAGTTTATAATTTTGATATAAAAAAACAATAAATGACGCATAAAATAAAGCATATGTAGGCGTGTTGTCAGGATCGGACATTTTAAATAGAAAGTAGGTAGTTTTACTTATTAATCACTTTTATTTGATTCACTTCACTTAATTAATTAATTATAATAACTGTTAATTAAAAGATTTTAACACAGTAAATAGCAACTCTAGGCGTTATGACAACATGTGCACCGGACCGAAGTCAAGACTAGAATCGCCCCGAGCGCTCCGACCGCGCTCGTTTTATACCCGCGCACAAACAAGTCGAGTAGTGGGGAGGTGGGGATGGCGACATCGTCCGATCGGTCCGCTGCACGTGCCGTTTACAACAGTACGATGACGTAGCGCCGTCACGGCCATGCTGACGTGCGTACGTCCTCGCACGCGCACTAGAAGTTCCTAGGTATCTGGAAAAGAGAACCACAACTTAGTGTTCGTTCATCCTGATATTAAAATCATATCTTATGGTCTGGTCCGGTCTAATGACCCTCCAGATTTATAATCCCTTGGTCCGGTCTAAAGACCCTCCAGAATTATAATCCCCTGGTCCGGTCTAATGACCCTTCAGAGTTATAATCCCCTGGTCCGGTTATAACTAACCCTTCAGGATTATTACTGCTTGGTCCGGTCATAGACGACCCTTCAAGATCACTTCAGTTTATACTGGTCCTGAATTTGCTAGTCCGGACTAAAATGGTCCCTGTAGCTTATATAATCAGTTATCTCGTAATTTGTCCTTGTTCTACTTCATTAATTTTCTCTATGTATTAAGGCACTAGTCACAACGTCAATTGATTCAGGCTCCAAAGACTCTACCGATGATGTACGTGATCTACTAAATTGATTATTGCTACTGGCTGTTAAAGTACAAGAGTCGGCAGTCATTGTTTCACTATTAACAGACACGGTGTCACTGCTCCCTAAAATAGTATCATTTAAATCATCATTTTCGTGGGTAGTTTCATGAACAAGCTCATCATTATTATTCGCCGTCACGTCATCATCACTGATATTTTCTGTGATTTCTATTAAACCAGATTGTCCATGAGGCACTTCCCGTAAATTTTCGTGAGAATACTTGTAAATTCTGTTAGATCCATTAATATGTTTCAATTCATAACGGTCATTTTCTAAAACAGAAATGATTTTAAATGGGCCCTTATACTTGCGATCTAATTTGGTTTGGTGTCTTTCTTCGTTTTTTATGAAAACAAAATCACCTATGGAAAAAGGACGTACCCTGGCTTTTCCCTTATTGAACCGTTCGACATCAGATTGAGACAGTCTTTGAACATTGTCAGATGCGTTGGACCTAGCTGATTCAAGATCAAGTCTATTAGTGTCGTGAGAGCTCACAGAAATTCTTGATAATTGTAATGAATTTCCCTGAATTCCAAACATCAGTTCCAATGGTGAGAACCCTGTTACTCTACAGCGTGTACTGTTAAGGGCAAGTTGAATATCTCCCAATTGGTCTTGCCATACAGTAACTGGGTCACTTTCAACAATGGTAAGTAAACTTTTTAAAGTTCGCATGACTCGTTCTACTTGACCATTTGCCCTACTAGTACCAGTCGCAATAAGATGAAGTTCAATATGATTATCGGTACAAAATTGTTTAAAATCGCTGTTATCATAGGAACGACCTCGGTCAGCTATTATTCGCTTTGGAGCGCCAAATAAAGCTACTGCGTTTTTAACCGCTTTAATGGCATTTATTGAATTTAAATTTATAGTATGTTCCAGGAGAACAAATTTTGTGAATGCGTCTATAATGACGGAACAGTATTCTTTACGTTCGCTTTTTCCACTAAGTTTGCCCGTTAAATCTAGGTGGATGGTGTGCCATGGAATAGCCAATTTTGGGATAGGATGCAAACGAACTTGCTGAGCACCCGATGAACCTTTAGAAGCCTTACATGTGACACAAGAATCAATGAATTTTTTCACAAATTTTGACATATTTTGAAACCAATAGAGGTCATATAATTTATCAAGCGTTTTCTCAAATCCAAGGTGTTTTATTTCATTGTGCACGAGGTTTATTAAAGACCAAATTAATGATTTGGGTAAAATAGGAAGCCATTTTGTGATTTTGCTTCGCTCAATCTTTCGATACAGAATGCCTTGTCTAATATCGTAAGTGCGTTCCACATCAGTAGGTAATTCATTTGATCGTATTTTCAAAATAATTTCTGCTATTTCAGAGTCTCGTGATTGTTCAACTTGCAACCATCCTCTTTCCAATTCAGATAAATTGACTATTCTTGTATGTCTTTGTTTTAAAGCACATACCTCACTATCTTTAATAGTCAACGGATTTCGAGAAAGAAAATCTGCATGAGCCATTGTTTTACCCTCTTTATACACTATGTCAAAATCATAGGACTGCAAAATAGCCCACCATCTATGAACTCTTGGAGTTAAATCTTTTTTAGAATGAGATGCTTTTAATGCATTACAATCGGTGAAAACTTTAAATTTACGCCCGAAGAGATAATGTCTAAAATGCTCTACAGATTTTACTACCGCTAGCGTCTCTAATTCATAGGAGTGATAGCGACTCTCCGCATCAGTTGTTTTGTGGCTGAAATAGGCAACGACATGGGGAAGGTTGTTCCTCCTCTGAATTAGGACTGCTCCATACCCATCACTACTCGCGTCAGTATGGAGTTCTATGGTTAAATTAGGATCAAAAATTTTTAGAACGGGTTCTGTGACGAGACGATTGACAATATCTGCGTGAATTTTATCGTGTTCTGGGGTCCAACAAATATTACCCTTCCCAGCTGTCAAGGGATATAAGGGTTTCATAATTTTTGAAAAATTGGGGATAAATTGCCGGAAATAGGTAGCTAGACCGATGAATTGTCGAACTTGTTTAACAGTTTTTGGTGTGGGGACATTTTTCAGAGCTTCAACTTTACAAGGGTTTGGTCTGACTTCGCCAGCTGATATTACAAAACCCAAATATTCGATCTGTTTCTTCATAAAAGAACATTTTTTAAAGTTAAATGAAAATCCAGCCTTTGACAAAGTATCCAACAATTTGTTTAGACGTACCAACCCCTCTTCTATAGATTCTGATGCAGAGAGTACGTCATCCATATAGACTAAAATTTGGCTGTCATTAAGAGGCTTTAGTGCTGTATTTATAGCTCTTTGAAATACTTGAGGAGCATTTCTAAGACCGAATGGCATAGTTAACCATTCAAACTGACCTGTTGGTGTAACGAATGCAGTTTTTTCAACTGATTCCTCATTTACTTTAATTTGGTGAAACCCAGAGGCCATATCTATACTAGAAAAGAAGTGAGCTCCATATAATTTATCTATTTGATCGTTTATCAGTGGAAGAGGGTAGCTATCCGGTTTAGTGTTACTATTCAGCTCTCTGTAATCCACGCACATACGATCAGAACCATCTTTTTTTTTAACTAATAAAATTGGACTTGCAAAAGGTGAAGAGCTTTCCCGAATTATATTAGCATCTAATAATTCCTGAACGATTTTACTCACGATATCGGATTCTGTGGGGGATAACCTATATGGGCGTCTGTGTACGGTTTTATTAGTATCAATCAAGTTAATTTTAAGTTCACCGGTAGATACACGAGAAGTGGGAAGCTTTTGTATGAAATTTGAAGAGTATTTTTTAAGGATCTCAATTAGTTGTTCCTTATTTTTCCCTTCAAGGTCTGTATCAATTGAAGCCATATCAAAGGTCTCCTCGACTCTTAAACAGGCATTGAAAGCCTTTGTTTTAGAAAAAGTTAAACTGTCACTACTAATTTTAACGGAAATTCCTTGCTGCAAAATATCACGACCCAGTAAAATTTTTTCGCTCAGACAGTCATCGGGTAAAACGTGGTAAATAACATCAAACAAACAACCTTGTACCATGGTTGGACATTTTACTTGTAACGAACAATTTACGCTATTAGGCCCTACACCCTTTAGAACCACTTGTTCATGAAACTTTTCACCATTGAGAATTTCACAATTACTTTGTCTTATAAGACTACATTCGGAACCAGAGTCGAAAATAAAAGGTAGTTGTAAATTATTTATCTGTAACATACCTCGCGTCACTTTGGAGCATAGGTTCACCAGCTTGCTGCTGTTGCCACCGCTGCTGCTCTTGCTGCTTGATGCTGCATCTTCTTTTTTCGGCCACCGCTTAGGACATGTAGTAGCAGCATGTCCACGCTCGCGGCATATGTAGCAGATGACATTAGACTTGGTTGAATCCATACTGTTGTCTGAAACATTAGATTTTTTAAGCAGGTACCGCTGTTTATCTCTACAGTCTTGACCTCGGTGTCCTCGTTTCTTGCAGAAATGGCAATTTCCATGGAAATCTGTTGAAGGACGAAACCTTTTTGCATCATTGTCAGATGTAGCTGGCTCGTCAATTCTTCTCTTCAATGTGAAGCTTCGCAAGGTACGAAAAAGTTGATGTTTATCGTTAATTACGACAGAGTTAAGTTCTCGACGAATCTTGTCATCGCATTGAGACAAAACAGATATGACAAAACCTGTCACGACTTTGTCTGTCATTTTTGCTTCAGGAATTTTTTCTATTAATTGCCATAGACGCAAACCCGCTTCTGCAGGGCTCTCTGTGTTATTAATCTGAAACTTAATAACTTGATCAAAATAATCTTGCATCATCATAGGCTTGCTAAATCTGGAAATCAGAATTTCCCTAATAGAGCTCCAGGTGATATTGTCTGGTTGTATCTTGCTGAGACAGAGGCCAGCACGGCCCTTCAGAGCATGAGAAAGAGCCAAAATTAAATCGACTCCATCTACTTCCTTTTTTTTAATTATAATATCGCTGAGCGAACACCAGTTTACTATATCAGATTCTGGTGCATCAGGATCAAAAGGCATCAACTGTATTTGCGTATTTCCCGGAGATGGACGGGAACCCATGCTTTCAGCAATTTTTTGAAGAATTGCTTCCATTCCATTGGAGAACATTGTGAAGAAATTGTTTTCCATACTCGCCGAAGTTCTATGTGATTCTGTTTCATGTGGACGTGGATCCCGCACTTCTGATGTAGGCGTGTTGTCAGGATCGGACATTTTAAATAGAAAGTAGGTAGTTTTACTTATTAATCACTTTTATTTGATTCACTTCACTTAATTAATTAATTATAATAACTGTTAATTAAAAGATTTTAACACAGTAAATAGCAACTCTAGGCGTTATGACAACATGTGCACCGGACCGAAGTCAAGACTAGAATCGCCCCGAGCGCTCCGACCGCGCTCGTTTTATACCCGCGCACAAACAAGTCGAGTAGTGGGGAGGTGGGGATGGCGACATCGTCCGATCGGTCCGCTGCACGTGCCGTTTACAACAGTACGATGACGTAGCGCCGTCACATACATAATCTTAGTGATATAACTTACTGATACATATTTATGTATATGCAAATTTTTCACAAAATCGAAGTATTTAGGAATAAAAATAGCAGCTTACCTGCGCGGTTCGAAACACGTACGATCACTGGATGAAACTTGACGAAAAAATGTTAAAACATGATACTAGATGCCGCTACTTGTAGTGTTTTTGTTGATTTATTATGTGCACAAATGAATACAACCGTTTTTCACTACGAATGAGCGAAAGTAATACTTTTATCTAAGATTATATTTTATGTCCTCAATTGTGGACGCCAGGTCTGAAAGGGTCTTGCCTACATTATAAAGGGAACCTCTGTGCAATATTTCAGCTTTGCAGGTTCAAGGGTTTAGGCTGGTCGTTGATTAGTCTGTCAATCAGTCAGGACTTTGTTTGGGTTTTTGGTGTTTGAGTTTGACTACACCAAAAAAGCAGTAAAAAACAATGTACCCTCTTTTTAGTCTTCGCTGTAGTCGGAGAAAAACAAAAGAAAAACAAACTCACTTGTCATGTTTGGTTATAGATTAGCAGTAACTCGTCAACTAGGGCTACTCCAACGCGATAGACCCTGGACCGCTATCACGGTGAAGACAAGACAAGCCACCACATCCACACTCAATATCATGATCTTGGATGCTATGCAGCTGAAGGAAGAAGGTAACATCACATAGAATCAAACTAATATTATAAAGGCGAAAGTTTGTGAGTGTCTGTGTTCGTTCTTAACGCTCAAGCGGCTGGACCGATTTGGATGAAATTTGGTATGTAGAAAGCTTATACCCTGGATTAACCCATAGGCTACTTGGTGACACCGCGGGGCGTAGTTAGTATTAAATAATAATAATTAAAAAAAAAAAACTTTATTTCGGACCTTGATCCATATGATGTTAGATGATGTTGTTGTTGTTGTTGTTGTGTGATGTTATACACTATCTTATAAGCTCTATGTTAGTAACAAATGTAATAAAAAAATAATTCATATGTACGTCAGCTTCACGATGTGGGTACCCCCTTGAAAGCACTGGTGCTTCCAAGGGGGTACCCACATTGTGAAGCTGACTGTACATGGACCCAATGCGCCATCAACACGGCATCTCACTAATGACCACACTAATACCAGCCTATTACTGTCCCACAGCTGGGCAATGGCCTCTTCTCATACAGAGAAGGAGCATTGATCACCACGCTTGCTCAAGACGGGTTGGCGATTACCGATGTGGCTTTTTCAATTTATCGTGGATGGTTGACCATTTTTATATACCAAGACCCCTCCTTGCCTCGGAAAGCACGTTAAACCGTTCATCCCGGCTGTCATTCGTTGATCTTTGACAGTCGTTACGGGTCGTCAGAAGCCCGAAAGTCTGACAATAATAAAATCATTTGCACGTGTTGTTGAACGCTATATTCGTTAATGGTGATTTGGCAAAACAGACTGAATAAATGACAGCCAATTTGACAGATGTAGCTACAACAATATGGCCGCTAGCAACTGTCAAAGTTCGGAAGTCACTATTGGAAGACCCTTTACTTGCTTTCTCCCTCATTTTCAGGTTTCCTGGACGAAATGGAGTACAGACTGCTACTAAACGCGATTCAAGAGAAAATTCAACTGTGTCGTCATAAAGGCAGCTTAGTGGCGCCGTCATCACCTGAGGTAATTTATCTCCTACTAACTTCTGGCCGCGACTATCCTGTGACACTCGGCAATACTTCCCATTACTGAAAGAACCCATCCCATTCCCATCCCATCCCATCCACCATCCACCATCTTCCCATTACTGAATTTTCAGAATCGGATCACTCGTTCTGAAGATTACCCGCTCTTCCTACCTTCCGCCGCCTTGACGGGGTCGCCACCGTCTGATGGCTGACATGGTGGGGCCGCAGGGGAGGAGTGTCGGTATGCCGTTGGCCACAGAGTTTAGGGAGCTCTGGGGCCGAAAATTGGCAGGCGGCGGGGCCAAAGACCTGACCCGTCAGGGGTATCAAGGGTGCCCAGACACGGGATCGTCTGCTTGCTGCCCATGTGTTGGTTTGGTCCCTGGGGTGTTCACATTCTGGTGCGCTGGTGATGGGCAGTATTCCCCAGAGGAGGGTCCGGTGACGGACAGCCGCGGTGGATTCACGGATGAGTGATAACGCATGCCCTTGTTCCCGCCGAGTCCCACATGACTGCACTGTAGTGCAGTATGAGCATTTCTCCACTATAGAAAAAAAAAAATGTGAGCATAGGAAATTTCAAAATGTTCCATATCTCCAGACTTATTCATTTTTCAATGGTGGTGCTGTCGGTTAGCAACTCTACTCGCCTTAAATTAAATTATTTGCCATGTCAGAGCCATAATTCACTATGACTACTTAACAATTCCTTACTTTGAAACTACGTCAATTCCTTGAGCTAATCACGACATCTGCTAACG
Organism: Cosmia trapezina; assembly: GCA_905163495.3. Taxonomy (NCBI): domain Eukaryota; kingdom Metazoa; phylum Arthropoda; class Insecta; order Lepidoptera; family Noctuidae; genus Cosmia; species Cosmia trapezina. Next base: position 13,527,003 of record LR991040.1, on the reverse strand, counting down.
TACGATGACGACGACATATTCTCTTTGACACAATGAACGAAACCGCCTATACTCGTATATAAAAAGGCGTTTCTACAAGACACGTTATTGACGTGGTTTGCAAGTAATGAGATAGAATCCACATCGCATGCGCTTACTCACACACTATCACTGCTGTTACACGTTTTAACCTCTCGAATTTTGTAAAACAATCTTAACGGACGAATGGATGGCCCCTATAACACAGGATTTTCCCTCCTAGCATCGTCGGGGTCATTATTCACTAAAATTGAGCACAAATGTACTTTCATAGTAATGTAACATGCATTGTATTTCTTCTTCTTACTAAATAAAATTATTATTTATTATTTATTTACAAGCGGGAAATCATACAGAATTGGGGACCCGATAGTGCTATCTTGCCAATATCTTACTTCGCGAGTAAGGTGCTAGTCCCACTGTTTGCATTTTCATGAATTCCTTCAATAATGCATGTTTATATTTTTAGACACAACTCCGCGCTGTTTCGTGGCTGCAAGGAAACGAGAGGATAGCAGACTTCTTTTTAGAACATTCAGAGATACTGAACTTCAATATCAACGATGTTTTGATATCTAGAGGTAGGTGTTTTATGAATGAGAGTACACAAGCAATGATATTGTAAGTTATCATTGTATACAAGTATAAAAAAAAAATGATGTTTAAACTAACATTTTAAGTGACTACGACTTGGTGTTGATGACCCCAAAACAAACATCATCAAATTAATTTGTTTTTGTTTGATCATGTTTAGATATCGATACCCATCACGTCTGCGGAGTTTCTCTAGATAATTTATTTGACCCTTGCCAAATAAGAATAGGATTGTGCTTGCTGCCAACTTCACACGATAGCTGTCAAATACATGATAGCTGTCAAATTAGTACTGCCGATAACTGACAAATATACGACAGCTGTCAAATTAGTACGCATTGGTAATGAAGTTCGCGAGTATTGCGGAACAAAATGGTGTCTTGACAGTACTATTCTTATTTGGCACGCATAGTAGATACATTTGTAATTTACAAAAACCACCACAATCACAAGATTAGTTATCGTATCTGTGAAATTTGACCTTGTAGATTCATATTTAATTAACAAAAACCACCACAACCACAAGATTAGTTATCGTATCTGTGAAATTTGACCTTGTCAATACATATTTAATTTACGAAAACCACCACAACCACAAGATTAGTTATCGTATCTGTGAAATTTGACCTTGTCAATACATATTTAATTTACGAAAACCACCACAACCACAAGATTAGTTATCGTATCTGTGAAATTTGACCTTGTAGATTCATATTTAATTAACAAAAACCACCACAACCACAAGATTAGTTATCGTATCTGTGAAATTTGACCTTGTAGATTCATATTTAATTAACAAAAACCACCACAACCACAAGATTAGTTATCGTATCTGTGAAATTTGACCTTGTCAATACATATTTAATTTACAAAAACCACCACAACCACAAGATTAGTCATCGTATCTGTGAAATTTGACCTTGTCAATACATATTTAATTTACAAAAACCACCACAACCACAAGATTAGTTATCGTATCTGTGAAATTTGACCTTGTCAATACATATTTAATTTACAAAAACCACCACAACCACAAGATTAGTTATCGTATCTGTGAAATTTCGGCAACTTTTTAACCAAGTACCTATTTCTGCGTATCCCACAGGCGACGAGCCTAAAGGCATGTATATCCTAGTATCAGGGCTACTGGAAGCTTCCTACATTCCTCCGGACGATGACATCGACGAAGCGATACCCAACTATGAGTTCATGACCGACCTGAAGTTCGGGGAGCCCAGCCAAGATTATATCGTGTCGGGGAACGCTGTGGGGGTGTTGGGGGTAAGATGATAACTATAGTTGTCGCGTTTTAGCATGGCAATATCGGTCATTGCCCTTTCCTCTCTTCGTAGGAACCCAAACAATAAACTATGTAGGTATAGGTTTTCGTTATTGGAACATGTTGAAGATCATGATAGAGTTAGACGGACGATAGCGGACTTTATTTCAGTTTTTGAAATAAAAAATGCTAGAAAATTTAGGTGGGTCAACGACCGCTATTGCCATGCTAAAACGCGACGACTATAGTTCTCTATTTTGTCTACCTAAAGTTTTGTGTTAAGTCTTACGGGAATTTAAGTATAACGAAAATAGTCAATTGATACACTTAAAATATTTATACGTGTTGTATCGAAAACGGAAATTGCTATATTTCTTCACTACGGTTTTGTGCTACATTATCATCAGATAGAAATACACCGGTTTATGCGGTTTTCCTTGACTTGTCCAGGGCCTTTGACCTTGTTCCATACGATCTTCTTTGGCAAAAGCTAGAGGAAACGACGCTGCCGCCGGAGTTCGTATTACTTCTCAGGCACTGGTACCTGAACCAGGAGGCTCAGGTGCGGTGGGCAGGAGAGCTATCGGAGCCATGCCGGCCGGAGTGCGGTGTGAGGCAGGGGGGCCTGTCCTCGCCTTTGCTCTTTGGTCTGTTTGTTAATGCACTGATTGAGCGACTCAGCAGCATGCGTGTCGGCTGCTACGTGGATGGTGTTTGTTTAAACAACATTAGCTACGCAGACGATATGGTGCTGCTGGCCTATAAACAGGGTATATAAATTTAAATACCTGGGCCATCTGGTTACTGATGACCTGAAAGATGATATGGATTTAGAGAGGGAGCGCAGAGCATGGTCAGTTAGAGCGAATATGCTGGCCCGCAGATTTTCTCGATGTACAGACGCAATTAAAATAACCCTTTTTAAGGCGTACTGCACAGCACTGTACTCGGGAGCTCTGTGGTTCACGTATACCCAAAAGGCTTACAATGCTCTGCGTATCCAATATAATAACGCATTCAGGATATTGTTGCTATTGCCGCGCTCCTGCAGTGCCTCAGCAATGTTTACAGAAGCACGCACTGACGGCTTTGATGCACTGTGGCGTAAGAAATCTGCCTCACTACTTCGCAGGCTGCGTGACAGTCCCAACACTATCCTGCAATCGATAGCCGCCCGGGCTGATAGCCCGCTAGTGTGGGCGCTTGCAATTCGTACCCGATCTGTTTTAGTTATTAAGTACTAACATAGGCTAAGCTATTTTGTTACTAACACTGTAGACCACATTGTAGTCTGATAAATAAAGGTTAAAATTAAAAAAAAAAATCATCAATTTGATCAAAAAGATCCAAAATCTTCATACTTATAGGCAGCCTGACCTGCTGCCTATAAGTATGAAGATTTTGGATCTTTCCACTTCCAGTAATCAAATAATATATTACTGGTCTTATGAGCTTGGCTTGCGGACGGCGAGCAATGGGTAGCTCGCCGTCCAGTAAGGACCAGGCCCGGGTCGACGGCGCGTTTTGTTCCACGCGCGCCTCAAAGAGATGTCAGCAGTGATGGGGTCCGATAAGTCCGATGCCGCCGGGGTCGCGGGTTGTTCGAAAGAGATACCGTGGCCGTGGCACAGGCAACTGAAGGAACACGCGTCGGTTTTAGTCAGTAAAAGTCTGACACGCCCACCCGCTCCGTCCAGAGCGGGAGAAGTCATTTGATAATTTCCCATCCAGAAAAAAAAAGGTCTTATGAGCTTCTTTTAGAAATCGGAAGTATAAAAACCTCACCATTACTTACTATACTTTATTATTAGCATTATTTTTGGTTTATGTATTAAAATGTTGTTTACAAGTAGTATTTCCGTGTTACAGGTATTAACAAATCGTCCATACAGCTACACGGTTCGCTGCGACTCCGCAGTGCAAGCGTACTACATCACGATGCCGATCATCAAGGAGGCTTTTAATCTCGCGCCACATCCTATCATGGGGTAAGATATTTATTTAATTAACTCATTAGGTATGGATCAGAATGTTGGACCACAAAAGGAAGTAATGAAAGACAATTGCATGCAGCTGAGATGAGAATGCTAAGAGGGGTGTGTGGTGTTTCACGAATGGATAGAATAAGACATGAGTACATAAAAGGAAGTCTGAGAGTAACGCCGGTGACCGAAAAGTTGTGTGGAAATGGTATGGGCATGTGGTGCGGAGGAATGAGGAAAATGTTGTCAGGAAAGTTTTGAGTATGAATGTGTAATGGCTACGAGTAGGTAGAGGAGACCAAAGAAACGATGGATGGACTGTGTGAAAGATGATATGGCTAGAAACGGGGTGACTACCTACCGAGATGACGACTAATAGAGGAGTATGGAAGAAAAAGACGTTGCGCCGACTCTAAATTAACTGGTATAGGGCAGATGATGATTTGATAAATAATTTGATGAATGATTAGATAGGACTTTGGTCTAGTGATCGCAAGCGCTACTGCAGAGCATGAGGTCCCGGGTCGATTCTCAGGTCGGGTAAAGTGTTATTGGGTTTTTCCATCTGGAATTTCTCAGGAGTCTGGATTTGTGCCCGGTTGATGGTAATAGGGTCGCCCCTTATTACATGGGACTTAAAAATATAACTGGTGAAATGTGGGTGAACTATAGGTACACCTCTGCCCAACCCTTCGGGGAATATAGGCGTGAATCCTGAGCAGGAACTAAATCGGGCTTTCAGAATCCGAGCATGTTTTTTTTAAGGTTCCGTGCCTGAAAAGAAAAAAATGGAACCCTCGTTGTCCGTCTGTCAGTCTGCAAGACCCCTTTTCTCAGGAACGCGTGGAGAGGCAGTCGCGGCAGAGGTCTGAAACTCAAAGTGAGACCATAATAATCGTTTTCTTCTTTATAGCCTCGAATCATCCATGTGGCGTGAAATTGGCATCAAGCTATGTATGATGGTACTACCCACAGTGCCGGCCTACCACAGCTGGCCAGTAGAGCGCCTCAGCATGAGGCTAGAACACGCCTTCGTGCCTTGTCTCAAGGCTTTCAAGGTAATATTGCAACTATCTAGTTTAGAAATAGCTCTGTGTGTGAGGCATCAAGTAGTACTACGGCTGGCAAGTCGAGCGCCTCAGCATGAGGCTAGAACACACCTTCGTGCCTTGTCTCAAGGCTTTCAAGGTAATATTGCAACTATCTAGTGTAGAAACAGCCCTGTGTGTGAGGCATCAAGTAGTACTACGGCTGGCAAGTCGAGCGCCTCAGCATGAGGCTAGAACACGCCTTCGTGCCTTGTCTCAAGGCTTTCAAGCTAATATTGCAACTATCTAGTGTAGAAACAGCCCTGTGTGTGAGGCATCAAGTAGTACTACGGCTGGCAAGTCGAGCGCCTCAGCATGAGGCTAGAACACGCCTTCGTGCCTTGTCTCAAGGCTTTCAAGGTAATATTGCAACTATCTAGTGTAGAAACAGCCCTGTGTGTGAGGCATCAAGTAGTACTACGGCTGGCAAGTCGAGCGCCTCAGCATGAGGCTAGAACACGCCTTCGTGAATTGTCTCAAGGCTTTCAAGGTAATATTGCAACTATCTTGTGTAGAAACAGCCCCGTGTGTGAGGCATCAAGTAGTACTACGGCTGGCAAGTCGAGCGCCTCAGCATGAGGCTAGAACACGCCTTCGTGCCTTGTCTCAAGGCTTTCAAGCTAATATTGCAACTATCTAGTGTAGAAACAGCCCTGTGTGTGAGGCATCAAGTAGTACTACGGCTGGCAAGTCGAGCGCCTCAGCATGAGGCTAGAACACGCCTTCGTGCCTTGTCTCAAGGCTTTCAAGGTAATATTGCAACTATCTAGTGTAGAAACAGCCCTGTGTGTGAGGCATCAAGTAGTACTACGGCTGGCAAGTCGAGCGCCTCAGCATGAGGCTAGAACACGCCTTCGTGAATTGTCTCAAGGCTTTCAAGGTAATATTGCAACTATCTTGTGTAGAAACAGCCCTGTGTGTGAGGCATCAAGTAGTACTACGGCTGGCAAGTCGAGCGCCTCAGCATGAGGCTAGAACACGGCTTTGTGTCTTGTCTCAAGGCTATCAAGGTAATATTGCAACTATCTAGTGTAGAAATAGCCCTGTGTGTGAGGCATCAAGTAGTACTACGGTTGGCAAGTCCAGGCCCTCTGCATGAGGCTAAAACGGGCCTTCGTGCCATGTCTCAAGACTTTCAAGTAAGCGAAAGACCGAAAGTATTATTATTTATTAACAATAATTATTAAGCAATGTTTATCACAATATTATGTAGCCATCTGTGTAGTAAAATGAAAGACGGGTTGACCAAGACTGATTTTTATTGAATACCCACACTTATCTATTATTACTATAACAAGCCACTGTCCTCTTAGAATCTACCTACATAGTATACGACAATCTGAGAGCTCAGGCAGAGCCTTCCACCTGGGCACGTGTTACCGTGGCTGACTTGGAAATCCCTAAATAGTCTACGAACCCAAGTCGGCCGTAGCAATGAGAATTTCCACAGATAGGTGTTTATGAACGACTCGGACCTCAAGTGTTTAAGCGCCGTCTCTCCGCAGACAACGGCCCACCTTGCATCTTGCGCCCTGTCACCTGTGCACTTGAAGATCTTATGACTGCGACAGTGAACGGAGTTTGCGGGGCAGAATTTTGGGCTAAACATATTTGAATATTCACAACCTTATTTAACATTGATACGCTAAGAAAGCAATGTTTTAGGTTGTGCTGGCCTTTTCTGGATTTATGGGCAATAATAATATTTTCCCATAAGTCTAAAAATGAACGTTTGACAAGATAAGGTACGCTCTAATAACACGTACACATTATTGTACTAGAAAAAACTGTGACTGTGACGCCGCTTGCGCTGCCGCTTGTCTCTTCACACTCTTAAGAATCATATATTTCCACCCCTTTCTGCAAATGGCGCTCTAGCAGCAATATTAATCAGGAGACTTTTAAAGAAAATTAAGTTTTGATGTACTTACGAGTGAAAAGTAATCCCGTGGAACTTGTTTTTGGTTCATAAACGCCACCAGTTCGATTGTGACTTAGGTACAATTAGGCCCGTGGGCCTAATTTAGGCGGTCCACCTCGAGGAGCGTGTACCTAATCTTCCCTTTTTTTTTAGAAATCGATGCGTTTAAGAAAACATCATGTTTGCAGGTATTCGTGGTTAATGAGTTGATGGAAGATATCGTGCTGTTGGATGGGATCTGTCAAGACATGGCGACTAGAGAAGTGTTCCAGCCACCGGCATATATACCCAGGTAAACACAACATAAATACACCTTCTTCCCATAGGCGTAGCCAGAAAAATAAATTAAAGGCTTTATACACCTGGCCTTATGCGGATCTAAACAACTTCACTGATACCGCGATTGGCATGGCCACCTAATTGGCCCAACCGCACCTCGAAAGATGAGACTTGACCGCGCCTACCGCCGCCCTGATGACGTCCGGTCCCGTGCCGCGCTCAGGCCTCATACCGCTAAAGAGACCTAAAATCGTCTACTGCGCAAGTCAAACCACGTGGTTTGTCAAGTCTCATCTTTGTAATAGTGGCACGCATTGTACAGTGGGCTGCATCAATTGGGTACCCCAGTTGTATTAAAATTTTAATACAACTGGGGTATTTGTTTTGACCGTACCCAATTGATGCAGCCCACTGTACCTATAGTCTTTTTTTTTAACAAACAAGGTCTCTCGCACATTTCATTGGTCCGGGTCGGTGGAACGTACTATAAGTTGATTACGTGGACCAACAGCAACGCAGTCAAAATTTTCGGTACTCGTTAGTTAAAAAAAACCTAATATACAGGGTCAAATTAAATTTGCTAGTGAAACTCCACAGACGTGATGGGTATCGATCAATGAACGAGATTTATTTGCGTTTACTGGTATCGATATCTGAACACGACAAAAAAAAATAAAAAATTGATGATTGTTTTTGGGATCAGCGACTTCTTACTAGAAGAATGACTTGAGAAATTCTATTTTTCTTTTTTGATTTATGGTGTTTAGATGGTGTTGATATGGGGAAGAGCTCGTGGCTAAGTAATAATAGCCGCACGGGTCGATCCATCAGGTTAAGCTGCGCTTGCCGGTGTTGGTCCGTGGATGGGTGACCATCTTTACATACCGAGACTCCTCCGTGCCACGGAAAGCACGTTAAGCCGTTGGTCCCGGCTGTCACTCGTGGATCTTTGACAGTCGTTACGGGTCGTCGGAAGCCCGAAAGTCTGACAACCAGTCTTACTAAGGGGTATCGTATTACCCAGTTACTGGGTTGTGGTGGTCAGTTAGGCAGTCGCTCCATGTAAACTACTGGTATTCAGCTGCATCGGGTTAGACTGGAAGCCGACCCCAACATAGTTGGGAAAAGACTAAGCAGATTGATTTTGGTGTTTAGATGCATATTGATACTCATAACGTCTGTGAAGTTTACACAAGAAAAAACAGATTTTCTAGGCTGATATTTCAAGTGACTAAGTACACTTGCGGTCGGTCACCCCAAAAAAAAAACTTAACAAATTAATTTCTTTTCTGTTTTATCGTGTTTAGATATCGATACCCGTCACGTCTACGGAGTTTTCCTAGCAAATTCAATTTGACCCTGTTTCTAACATTTATTTATCGTCCGTCGGCTCGAAAAGAAGAAGTCTAAATAAAGTACGCTCCTTACTTCCAGAACCGCCCACCGCCTGATCTTCCCCAAGTCCTCGCAGCTGATGGTGTCCGGCACCTGTCCCGAGACGAAGCTGATGATCGTGCCCGCAAAGGATACTGATGAGCTGGACATCATGGAAGATGAGCTCGATGAGCTGCAGTGTGAACTGGTACAGTCGGCAACAAAAGTCGAATAACACTTGAGTTTTCTAAATCTTAACTATTGAGAAAAATACTTCATTAAAATCAGAACAGATGTAAATTTTAAGAAAAATTAACTCTTATCTAATAAATGAAATGCTGAAAAGCAGGTTATCGTATAATTTTGTGTTAATTTAGATGATGTCAAAAAGTAGCTGTGTTAACCGACTTCTGTTGCTGACCGTACATAACTACTACCCGTTCACTTCGAGAATGCCCCTACCTCGCGTCCCACTTCCCTACCTCTACCACCCGCTCAGTTCCGATGGACACTGCTATCGAAACTGAGCAGGTGGTAGGCGGAATACACGTATACTAAAAGATAAATAATTAAATTATCTTTAGTGAAGGTTACATAAAAATACGCTTGATAATTTTTGCGTGATCTGCGTTCAATTTTTTTTTTTGGGTTTTTTGCAATTTGCAGGTCCGTATCAGGTTGTATCTTGATTAAAATATGATACGCGACAATAAAACATGTATTTACATAATTTTAACCATAAAAATCATCAATACATCTCTCTAAGTTAGATCTCGTGCAGATCCTCGAACGAACGAAATCTAACAATATGTAACTTAAGAGAGATGTATTGATCATTTTTATGGTTAAAATTATGTAAAACATGTTTAAGAGCGCCTTCACACTAGCGTTTGTCCAGCGTAGGCGTTCGATAAACGTATGCGCAGCGCAGACGCCGCGACTACGCGGCGCAGGCGTTATCATATACAGGGTGTTTTTGAAAACATGCGACAAAATTTAAGGGGGTGTTCTACGCATCAATATGAACAACTTTTACTATGGGACCAAACCTGAAATCGCGAAAAAAAAAAACAGCTGTTCAGTACATTTCTGTTCGCATAATTCGTCAAAATGTAATTTTGTCGCATGTTTTCAAAATACCCTGTATTTTGATCGAGGTACAACCTGACACGGACCTGCAAATGGCATAAAACGCAAGAAAACTTCAATTTCGCGGGCTACCACTGCGCTCCTCATTAACATATATTTTTTCCAAATCATTAACACTACTCGTTTAGACGTGATCTTCTGTTTAAAACCATTAAAAGTCGTTTACCGTCGCCTTAAGTTGGTTTCAGTTAATTCAACGTTTTATTTCCCTCCTCAGATCTCCAACGTGTCTTCTCGCTGCTTATACCACCGCGCGGCGCGTCGCCTCTCGGCCGAGTCCCGCGCGCCCTCCGCGCGCCGCGGCAGGGGCAAGCGGCGCCGCGCGGGCAAGAGAGTCAACTACAGGGAGTCGGTGTGGGGCAAGCAGATCTGTTAGTACTTACATCATTATTTTGAAACCACCAAATAATCCGATCCAGGCTGTCCCCAGGGGCCGCCGGGGTCGCGGGTTGTTCGAAAGAGATACCGCGGCCCTGGCATAGACAACTGAAGGAACACGGGTGGGTTTTAGTCAGTAAAAGTCTGACACGCCCTTCTGCTCCACCCAGAGCGGAAGTCATTTGATGATTTCCCATACACAAAAAAAAAAGCTGTACCGTCCCGTACTATGACGTGAAAAAAGATCATGGATCCATCATGGTTCCAGTGTGAGAGAGAGACAGAGCTATACAGGGTGAAATTTTAATCGTTTTAATCCTCTTAAGGGGTCATTGTACTCATCATTATGAACAACTTTTACTATGGGACCAAACCTGAAATCGCGAAAAAAAAATCAGCTGTTCCCTACATTTTGACGAGTTTGATGTAGATAAATGTACTGAACAGCTGATTTTTTTTGCCCATCCTTTTTTCCATGATCTTTTTTCACTTCATAGTACGGCCCCTGATGTCCTCCCACCAGCGACGCCTTATAGGCCTGTACCTCACAGGTGGTGCCTTTAGCGAGTAGTCGCTTAGTTTATAAGGAAGTTTTTATGCTCTGCCTGGAGGCCTTAATTTATTGAGTCACAGGAAAGAAATACTGGTATTCAGCTGCATCCGGTTAGACCGGAAGTCGACAATAGTTGGGAAAAGGCTAGGCAGATTGATCAGCCTGTATAGGAGAGACACTCCCTCTGTGAGAGAGTGGGCCAGTGCCCAATACACCACGCGGGCCCAGTGCAGGTTGGTAGATGTCACATGTTTCCGAATTTTTGGTTCTAGGACATGCCGGTTTCCTCACAATGTTTTCTTTCACCGTTATGAGAACAGTGGTGATGATGAAATAATTTATACAAAGTAAAGCGTCTGTCAGGGTTCAAACTTACAACTCGTAAATCGCGGCCGTTACCACTGGGCCACCACTGCTCTACAGATTGATTGATTGAGTTATATTAATCTTACAGCGTCACAGATCTTGGGCGGTGCGAGCGAGAGAGAAATGACGTCGAAGTATTATAGGCCGAGCATCACCGATATAGTGAGTAATAACATCTCGCCTGTCTTAATGCGAGTAGGCTGAAAGTACTGACTATCCCAAATCTCTCTCATATCTGATAAAAATGTAAAAAAAATGGATCAGAAACATACCTGATGATGCCGATTTGTAGTGCCAGTACAAATTGAGTGTGTTTGATTTGATTATTTGAATACTTAAACCGGAAATCCTAATTTTAAATCACCTTATACAGCGTGCCGCCGCTATCGCGACATTAGCTTGAGACGCGAACACGGTTCCGCGTTTTCGTTTTATTAAGTAATTTTAATATCATTTTCAGCTGGGTCAGAACAATAGACAAGCAATGAACAAAAAAAAAGGGTCAAAGTCAAAGACCTTACCAGCTGACATAGAACAATAGCTTCATGAATGAGTCGTTTGCATAGAGTGATCCTAATTTTGGTTATTATTTTATGATTTATTTTGTTTGAAATATTTTTTTTTCAATTTATTAATTATTTTATCTTATTATAATTTTTATGATTACTGACCACCAGCCTGACCTGGGTCTTTAATTAATGTCGCGATAGCGGCGGCACGTTGAAAATTGTAGAAATTGTTGTTGTCGTGTTTTTCATTTAATAATGGGTTTGTTTTCCGGAAGCTTCGCCGCGTGTGTTTGTCACTTGTTTAAGTCATCTTGAAGACAAAGCGACTAATCAGCGACAAGAAAAAAGCACCATCTCGCGGCTAAGTTTTCAGCAAGGAACTCCATTTGAATGTAACAAACACTTAAGCGCCATTTACGCGGAACTAATTTGAAAGTTTTCTTCCCCATTGAGTTGAAGGTGGATCCGCGATGTTAGTCCGCGAAATTCAATTTTTTTTTGGGTTTTTTGCAATTTGTAGGTCAGTGTCAGGTTGTATCTTGATCGAAATATGATTTGCTACTAACAAATATTTACATAAGTATAACCATAAGAATCATCAATACATTTCTCTAAGTTAAATTTGTTCTCTTCTGATTTCGGAAATGATGACATTTTATAACACTGACCTGAAAATTGCAAACAAAAAAGGCAACAAAATTTGAATTTCACGTAGCCCGTGAAATTCAAATTTATTGCGGATCAACCTTAATTTCACGTAGCCCGTGAAATTCAAATTTATTGCGGATCAACCTTAATTTCACGTAGCCCGTGAAATTCAAATTTATTGCGGATCAACCTTAATTTCACGTAGCCCGTGAAATTCAAATTTATTGCGGATCAACCTTAATTTCACGTAGCCCGTGAAATTTAAATTTATTGCGGATCAACCTTAATTTTATAACAATTACTTTTTTTTTTATTCAAACAATAATTTAAGATAAGATTTTTTTATTTGCTTAAACATGTGTGTGTAGACATACATAGAAAGTGCATACAAGATAGATAGATTTGTTGTAGATAATAGTGATTTATATAAAGTGGAAACCGTTGAATGTGTTAGGTACTAATTCCCTTTATTGTGTGATTAGTTGATTACGTAAGCATTTAACTTCAACAGGGTTTGTGTACAAAAGGGATGATGCCTTAGTAAAAAAAAAGAAATTCTATTTAGTCCGTCAGTCAGATAATAAAATAATATTAGACACGGATTTTTTTGCTTTATCATATTAATAAAAAATACTGATAAAACGCATTAAAGTTGAGTGGGGGCCATTATTACTTTATATAGTGTATTATCTATGGTCACAACTACGTATAAAATCTAGTAATGTGTGACGTCATGCCACATTTTAACTCAATGTATCCCCGTAATCTTTTGATTACGTAAAAAAATAAAAAATAAGTCGTGTCCAATATTTTTTATTAATCTACATGACAGACAAAAAAAACATTTTTTATTCCTCATCCCTATTTCATCAGATACCTCTACAGGAAGCCACGCGCCACGAGCCACGACCCATATAACTAAACGATTATTTTGTTACAGCCTGAAAAACTGGAACCTTCAAAACCAAAAGGTAACTAAGGTAACGAGCGTAAGATCTTTAACACCAATTTACTTGATAAACATATACACACATACATAAACTCACGCCTTCTCCCCATGGGGGTAGGCAGAAACTACAGAACGCCACCTGCTACGATCCTTACATACCTTTTGTCTCGTGTACGTTCACTTGATAAACATCTTAAATTCATTAATTAAGGCGCTACCAAAATAAATTGGAGGATTTTTCGTAACCATTCATTTCACTATTGCAGCATGTATAGATATAATTTTTGGATATATGTTTATTGACTATTTGATTAATACTTTGACTGAAGGAAAACACGATTGGGTTAAATTTCCTCGATAGAATTTAATTCCGAAAAGACCTCTACTTTTTATGTTTTTTTTTCTATAATTCTAAAACCCTAAGTAATTTAATTGCAAAATTGCATTTAAAATGTGCGTATTAGGTAATTGAAAATTCTGGCTGAACATAATTTTGATAGATAGCTTAATTTATTTTTAAACAATTTTTATTTCATTTGGCGCTTTTATTTTGTTAGCGTCAGAATGGCTGGTTGCCTATGGCAAACGCCTCTGAAAGTATATTCAAGAATTGCTACATAATTGCTTATATTTGCTACATTTCTTCAATAATTGCTACATACGATGGATTCAGAGAAAAATGAATATTTTTTTGACCAGCCATTCTGACGTCAGGATGGCTGGTCGCCTCCGTGTTCAGCATGAAGGACGCAGAATTTCTAAAAGTTTGTTATGTCAATAATTGCTACCTAATTGCTTCATTCACGAATTTAAGTTTGAGCTTCATACATACATTAGGTAAAAAGATATAGCTTTTATTAATTTTTTTACGAAGAAGTGCCTACTAATTTGGAAAGGCAACAGATTTTTTTACTACAGCGCGCGTCTTGTTTAAATCTTGCAGGCGTGTGCTTAGAGTGATGTTGTATAATGAATAGCTTTTAAAACGTACCTACCCTCAAAAACACAATACATTTACTAGTATCAGTATGTAAAATAGCTGGGACAGATAATACTTTGAAAACTGTTTTAACTTATTTGATAAGTACATCAAAAGCAAAATATTGCACTAAGTAGTGAAAGAACAAAGGCGAAATCGTAGCTGAATTTAATTTGAGCGACTAAAAGTGACTTATATACGAAGGCAGCTCTATTATTTTTCTACGTTTTTTTTAAATATCACCTTAACTAGTTAAAAATACTAGTTTAAATGAAAAGTTATTTGTGTGAAAAGTGTTTAGTGTTGCCATTTTGTATTTATTCTTCCAAGTGACAGTAAGTACAGCATTATTGTATTATAATCCAAATTTTTCGTCATGGGTGTCATTTTCGTGTTATTTTAGGTCGCTGAAAACGATAGTGGGGTCAAAATGAAAATCCAAGATGGCGGCTGCGAAAATTTCCTAATTTTTCGTCATGGGTGTCATTTTCATGATATTTTAGGTCACTGAAAGCGATAGTGGGTTCAAAATGAATAACTATCGTTTTCAGCGACCTAAAATATCACGAAAATTACACCCATGACGAAAAGTTAGGAAATTTTCGCAGCCGCCATCTTCGATTTTCATTTTGAACCCACTATCGCTTTCAGTGACCTAAAATATCACGAAAATGACACCCATGGCGAAAAATTAGGAAATTATCGCAGCCGCCATCTTCGATTTTCATTTTGACCCCACTATCGTTTTCAGCGACCTCAAATATCACGAAAATGACACCCATGACCGAAAATTAGGAAATTTTCGCAGCCGCCATCTTGGATTTTCATTTTGACCCCACTATCGTTTTCAGCGACCTAAAATAACACTAAAATGACACCCATGACGAAAAATTTGGATTATAATACAATAATGCTGTACTTACTGTCACTTGGAAGAATAAATACAAAATGGCAACACTAAACACTTTTCACACAAATAACTTTTCATTTAAACTAGTATTTTTAACTAGTTAAGGTGATATTTTGAAAAAACGTAGTAAAATAATAGAGCTGCCTTCGTATATAAGTCACTTTTAGTCGCTCAAATTAAATTCAGCTACGATTTCGCCTTTGTTCTTTCACTACTTATTGCAATATTTTTCTTTTGATGTACTTATCAAATAAGTTAAAAGTTTTCAACGTATTATCTGACCCAGCTTTTTTACATACTGATACAGTACCTAAATGTGTTGTGTTATTGAGGGTAGGTACGTTTTAAAAGCTATTCATTAAACAACATCACTCTAAGCGAACGCCTGCAAGATTTAAACAAGACGCGCGCTGCGTTGTAGTAAAAAAATCTGTTGCCTTTCCAAATTATTAGGCACTTCTTCGTAAAAAAATTAATAAAAGCTATATCTTTTTACCTAATGTATGTATGAAGCTCAAACTTAAATGCGTGAATGAAGCAATTAGGTAGCAATTATTGACATAACAAACTTTTAGAAATTCTGCGTCCTTCATGCTGAACACGGAGGCGACCAGCCATCCTGACGTCAGAATGGCTGGTCAAAAAAATATTCATTTTTCTCTGAATCCATCGTATGTAGCAATTATTGAAGAAATGTAGCAAATATAAGCAATTATGTAGCAATTCTTGAATATACTTTCAGAGGCGTTTGCCATAGGCAACCAGCCATTCTGACGCTAACTTTATTTTGGTTCCAGCGCGTTGTTGCGCTTTTTTTTTCGCATGTGGAAGTAATTGACTCTGTCACTTTCTTATTCCCGCCCAGTTCACTTTTTTGTATCACCTTAATTCACCTTCTGACTCACGCACAATCTAAACCGCTGGTGGAAGCGTGTTGCACAAGATTTCCTTTTACAGGGTGTTAGGAAGCTGGGTGCAACGCCTTAAGGGTAGTTGACACCATTTAGAGCATTTTGAGCCATACCTGTCTTAGACGAAGTATGTTTTTTTTTAATTTTTAACTGATATTCTTAGTTTTTTTTTTAAATAATCCTACTTACGCAATGAACGTGGCTGAACGCTGAACTGTCAAAATGAAAGAAAATGCGATCAATGTGGGAAGTCGGGCAAAGCTAATTGTAGATGGTGTGATCATAGCTAGGTCCCAGGGCCTATAATAAATTCGACATTTCGTTAATTCATGAGTTTGGTTTAATTTCACTATTTCGTAATTTTCGGTTATTTCAATATTGTTAATTAAGTATTTCACGGAAAGTGTCGGAATTTTAAACCTTAAATATTTCCTCGTAATCACTTTCTTCAAACTGTTTCGAACTCTGTTTAATTTAAAAAAATCTTTAGGAATATCCATAATCTTCTAATTTTAGGAGTCTCGGGACATGTGGACTCCAACTTCGGAGTATTAAGGAACACAACAACGCTGCATTTTCGCAAAAATAAAATAAAACCACCTCAAGCCTTGTATTATTAGCTTGTGTTGGGAACTAGCTACAGTAGTACCCAACTAATATGGCTTATCGATGTACCTGCGCAGAAGATGAATTTTCAAAGCGCGGGAAATGCTATTGACCAATCGGCACGCTCCACGCTTTTTCCTGTACCGCTATTGGTCGGTAGCTGCCGCCATGTTAGCGCGCGCCGCTTGACAGCCGCCATACTTGCGAGTGAGACGGAACTAACAGCTGCAGTGTATTATGAACCTTATAGTAGTGGTCTAAGGTTGATTGTAAGTTTTAAGTATTCTCGTTAATCTTCGGGGCCATACTTTCTTTTCTGTGCGAACGAAGATTCACGACGCGCCTTATTACTTGGGTAATACTGTACGGCAGCGCCGTTTTGACAGTTGCCTTCCCCGTGGTCATTTTATGTGTGTTATGCAATTACCCCACGGAACTCACCAGTGTGCCAACTTTGTGGGGCACAGTGGAATAATAAATACATACATAAACTCACGCCTCCTTCCCATGGGGTTAGGCAGAAAATACAAAATGGCAGATGGAATACTTCACCATACTTAATTCCGTTTTTTTCGCACAGAAGTGAAGACAGTGCCATCATCTAACAACCCGGCGATCTTAGAAATGGCGCCGCCAGCACACGGCACGCCTACCTCGTCTGCACAGAATTCAGAGGAAGAAGTAAGTTGTCACCATAATAATTAATCAGACAAATGACGTTGCATGGTCTATTCAAGTCTTTGTTTCCTCAAATGAATATCAACTTTATGTAACTGTAAATTAAGCTGATTTCAGAATGACAGTAGGTGTTATTGAAAATGTTACAATTTTTTTGAAGTAGGTAGTAATGTAATCTGAACTTAATGTCTGGGTAATAAGGTGCTTTTAAAAAACACATGTTTGTTTAGGTACATGTTTGGAAACGACATCGCGAACACAGTACCTATGAAATGCATGCTGTGCTTTACAGTAAAACATGTGTAGATACAATGCGATTCAACTAAGAATAGGAAAGTCAATGACCTCTAACTGTCAAATGAAGCTAGAAATCTAAGGCTTGGAAAGTTTTGTAGTGTTATTCTTATCCATTTTAGTTCTGTTTTTGGAATTTGTTTTAGTTAAAATACGTATATTACTTGCAAATGTGTAAACAAGGCGCAATTTTGCTAAATCATCACAATATGGCGCAAGGTCATTCCTATTCTTAGTTGAAACGCATTGTATAATTTCACGCGATTTAACATCATCATCATCATCTTTATTTAAGTGACCGCTTACCTATATCTACCAGTCGGGGGTGCGGCGAATGTACTTACAAGTATTTCCCGGGCCCCCGACCTATTCCAGTACCGGAAGGAGCAGTGTGGTTTTATTCTGTAGGAGTCCGACATGACCCTCCGTTCTTATTAGACATAGGGTATCCATGAGGATTTACCCACGGGAAAAAGGTGTGACCGCTTAGATCTTCTGAACTAGATATGTCGCAATAAGAGTGTTGTAACCGTGATATAGTCCCTAGGGATATAGCTATATGCCGTAATAAAGTTATGTGAAAACTGTCGGAGTGCCCTAATTCTTATAATACTTTAAGTAGGTAGATAATGCTCGTAGGTATCATAGTTATATTCCTAGTAAGATAGTTATGAACCGCTTTCATAGACACATATTACGGTAGATAGCTATATCCCTATATAACTATATCACGGCTACAACATCTTACTGCGATAGAAAGATACACAAAGGATTTTGATGCGGTTTTCACTATCATAGACTTCAAATAATTCGTTCCGGAAGGGTTTAATTGTGTAAATTACATGAATAGGTAAGTATTTGACTTGGATAAAGCACAGAAATCTCGATATTTTGGCATAGCAACCGAGCGAAGCAGGGTCGCGTCGCTAGTTTGATTACAAATCAACAAAATGTGAACAAACATGTATACCTACCTGTCTATACCTTTTTTTGATAACAATTTGGGTATTTTGTAATAGGTATCACTATCAGTCCTTATCGGTCACAAACAATTGAATTAGTCCTATCAGATAGACTGCTTAGGTACAAACTTACCTACTATGTATATCCATTCAACGCTGTTTTAACATGTTTCACAATTTCTTATATTGACACGTTTTAAGAGCGGTGGCCGCTACATAATGGCTGTCGTGAAATAATGGCAGCGGAATTTGATTTAACGGTGTCGATGATCCCGGGTTGAACAGATTTTAGGAGAAGCTGGTGGCTAATTAGTAATAATAGCCTCACGAGTCGATCTGCCGGGGTTGGTCCGTCCGTGGATGAGTGATCATTTAAGTACATACCTACCCTGAGACTCCTCCGTGCCTCGGAAAGCACGTTACGCCGTTGGTCCCAACTGTCATTCATGGATCTTCGACAGTCGTTACGGGTCGTCAAAAGCCCGAAAGTCTGACAACCAGTCTTACCTAGGGGTATCGTATTACCCAGTTACTGGGTTGTGGAGGTAAGATAGGCAGTCGCTTCATGTAAAATACTGGTATTCAGCTGCGGTTATACTGGAAGCCGACCGCGGCATAGTTGTGAAAGGTCTTAACCGATTTTACGTATGCGTAAATCCATTTCACAAAATAATTAACACCGGATTGCAGTCAACATAAGGTTCAAAGTAGCTAGAGGTGGGTCTCTCAGCAGACGAATACAAACCTTGCATGGTGGTGTTGGTGTTACATACGTCAAGCAATAGGGTGTAAAATCGCTCGTCCATATCTTATGCTACACACGTCATGCCTGTAGCCCTGTAGCCAAGGGCGGATACGGAGGGAGGGGAAAGGGGCCATGGCTCCCCCCAGACGGTTCAAGTAAAACGGTTAACTATCTACCTACAAGAATTTTGACAGAAACATAATAGAAAATTATCTTGTAAAATTAAATGTAAAAAGTACATGTAATTTTTTCATTAACTAGTGAGATAATGTATGTCATTGATATAAATAATTAATCCCAAAGACCTATTGGAATACTAGGGGGGGGGGGAGACTCCTACTTGTCTGGCCCCTTCCAGAAATAAATCCTGGATCCGCCCTTGCCTGTAGCTTGTTCAAAACTATGCAAGTAGTAGCTTGCATGCCATTGTGCCATTCACCAATCAGAAGCTATTATAGTACACTGGCTAACAAGCTAAGTACTTAATACTTGCATAGTTTGTAACCGTTACTGGGTTCTTTCTGTATTCTGAGGCTACAGGATGTGTATTACGGGCCTACTAAGGCCCGAATAATATGGCAAGGTTGGTTTACTCTAACTCTAGCAAACCACAACAGTTTCCCAAATAAATTTAAATTCATAATGATATTTATTTCTTTTACAGTTGTACAATACAATGCTGTCAAAACTGAAAAGATCATCTTTAAGCAAGAAAAACACCAAATAGCGAAAACGAGACATATTTTTAATTTTAAGGATTTTACGAACTTTTCTATGCGTTTTGAAAGATAATTATTTTGTACCTATTGCAATTACATTTGATAGTACTTTATTAAGTTCGTGAGTTAGTTTATTAACATTTCTTGCAGTAAATAAAATATTAATGTATTTGGATATTTTGCTTGTGGTTTATACAAACCGTTTGTTTTAATAGGTATTACTACTGTCTCACTGGTCTAGTGGTCGCAAGCGCAACGCGGAGCATGAGGTCTTGGGTTCGATTCCCGGGTCTAGCAGTGTTATTGGGTTTTTCTATCTGGAATTTCTCAGGAGCAGCCCGGAGTGAATTTGTGCCCGTTTTTTGGCAATAGGCTCGCCCCCCATTTACATGGTACTTGAACTTAACTGGCGAAATGTGGGTGTACACCTCTGCCTAACCCTTCGGGAAAAAAAGGCGTGGTGTTATGTTACTAAATAATGTTACGCAAATAAATATTATTTCTATTAATAATAGAAACAACGCGGCAGCGTTTCAACGGCATCTGTTTGGGTAAAATAATTAGAACATGGATGTTGGTAGGCACAGTACGCAGTAGCTACCATTCACAACTGCAGCTGTTGACGTAATATCAGCGTATTCCTCATAATAATTATAGAATCAAGTTGATCCAGTATTTAAGTTGTTTAAAAATGACCTACCACACCAAGCGTCTCGTGCAGCCACCGCCACAGAGTACATTATGGTATTAGTGCTAGTTGCCGTATGTTGTAGATTTCAGTGCTCTAATTATGAATATAGTTCTAGATCTAGCACCAAAAGTGCTGAGTTGGGAACACTGCCGGTCGGCGTCGTGGGATTTGTTTGAGGGGCACAGCTTGCATAATTGCCTTTTTTGTTTAGCGAGCAACACAACTGCACATCTGTGCTTTTTTGATCCGTTTAACTATTTCTTTTAGTTTCTTATTTCAAATTTTGGCCTCGAAAAAGAGCGGGAGACAAAATATTAAACGCATCCAGCTACCTTTTTACATATTGGGTTGCCAACTAATGTTAGGTAATTCCACTAAATATTTTTTAGCGCTTAGTTATGAAAAAAAAAGCGCTATAGACCTTATAATTGCACTAGATCTAGCGCCAAATGCGCTAATGCGGCAACAAAGGTTAAAAGTGAAGCGGTGCCACCGCTTCACTTTTAACCTTTTCCCGCCATTCGTCGTGGGTGGGTGGGTGCTGTCACTAATGACAGCTACATTACTACAGTCCGGACGATGAATCACGGCCGGTCCGAACTTTGCGCAGAAGAATGCGCAATAACATTTTTTGGGAACCAAAATGGTGACATGAGGCGAGTGTGAGTGAGAGAACATGCGCGAAAGTTCGTAGTGCCTATGTTCAGACTGGCTGATTCATCGGCCGTAGGTACTGCATGTACTTGTGTAAACAAGTGTTTGCAAATCCATGGGCGTACCCAGGGGGGGGCAGCTGCCCCCCCCCCGGATCTTGTATGCCTAAGTAATGTTGCCGAAAAAAGTTATGTTAGAGACATACGTCACGTTGTCGTCGTGTACTTACTTTACGATTAAGTACAATATACTTATTATGCATTAATTTTAGAAAAAACCGCACTGCGCTGCCATAACCCTGGCTTTTTAGTCTATGAATTAAGCGACTGCAGGTTAAGGGCGGCGTGGTGTACCTCGCTGGTTCCTAACTGGATAATTATTATCTGCTACAGGCTCAGCTACGCCACCGATTAAGGGTCGGGGGGAATTACGTGGGGGTCGTCGTCGCAAGGGACCTGGGCGGCGAGGTCGGAATATAGATTTCTGTTTGTAATCTGTACTGGTGGCCCTATTTTTCTCCTGCAAGAGGATTAAGGGGTCATCGGGGTCGGTGAGAACATGCCTTGGACGGCGGACTTTACTGATTTCAGAAGGGATATAACTAGCGGATTCGACAACCAGAGGGGTTGCGGTGTTTCGGGGTATCGAAGAAACGCTTGGAATTGATGGATATTGGGATTTTAAGGTCTAGGTGGACGATTTCACGAACCAAGGGTATCCCGTAGCCGTTCGGAGGAAACGATTTTGTAAGGTCTGCATCTTAATACATATCTTATGGATGTTTCGGGACTTTGAGTGTGCAAATACTGAACCTGCATAGGTCATGTTTGGGAGAATACACGCTGTATAGATGTTCAACTTGCACTTAAGTGACAATTTGCTACGTGCATTCAGAACGAGACTGCTTTATGTGCTTAGAGGTGCTCATCGAGGGTTACACCTATATTTGGCTCGCTTCTCCAAAGGGATCGGCTTGCCAAACATGGTGATCGGTCGGTGGGGGGAGATCGATTGAGACGCGGTTTCAAAAAGAGAACCGCTTGACTTTTGTCGGGATTGAATTCGATTCTCCACTTTTGAAACCACGCGCCGAGTTTATCGACTGCGGTTTGGAGAGCGCGAGATATCGGGTCTTGGCGTTGGCCGGAATAGTAAATGATACTATAATGATAATATAATCGTATCGTCTGCGAACAGCGCCAACTGTGCCTTATTTACTTTTCGGGATATCGCTGGTAAATAACGTGGAAATGAGTGAAGAAAGCACAGAGTCCTAACGGAAACCTGCGTGAATGGGGTGGGGAGAGGATAGCGCTCCTTTGATACGAAAGCGAAAAGTGCGGAAAGACAAAAAGTTTCGTAAGATGAGCACGAGACGGTCTGGCACACCGAGTTTGTAAAGCTTGTTATAATAAACCGTTGTGCCAGACTTTGTCAAACGCTTTTGCTATATATCGAAGAAAACAACACCCGTCATCGAACCACGTTGGAAACCAACGCTTATGTGTTCGTCGATATGGTGGACCAAGACGCAAGATTTGAAAACCATACTGCTCGTTAGGAATTAGGCCCTTTGTATCGGCATAATCTTTGAGGCGCTTATAAATAAGTCTCCATTCTAAGATTTTGCCGAGGACACTGAGCAGTCTGATGAGGCGAAAAAAAAAAACATGTGGGGGGGGGACCCGGCTTAAGAAATTTCTAATTTGCCCCCCCCCCCCCCCCCCCCCCCCTGGGCCAAAAACTGGGTACGCCCATGTGCAAATCTATTAAATAGATACACTACTTATTACCTACCTTTTTATGATCAATGGATGAGGCATAATCGACAGTGCTTGACAAATAAAAACACATGTTGGTTTATAAACCAATTTATTTTAAAACTAATAAAATAAAAAAAAGAAACATTACTTAAAAACTTAGCCCAAATGCAAAACATTTAGATTGGACCAATAAGAAATAAGAAAACTTATAATTAAATTTTTTTTTGTTATTTTTTCATCTGTAATGCAATCGTAAACTTAATGTTTAGGAATGTGGAGAAATGCTTTTATTTATTAATTAATTTAACACTTTAATGGCTTAGCACCAAATAAGAATAATATAAAATGCACTATCTAATTGTATTTGTTTATTATTTAAATGATTTTATCCACTTTTAATGTTACTTGGGAAAACATCTCCGATAAAATTTAAATAAAAATATAAAACTTGAAAAAGTTTATTGCAATTTTGCCGCAAACAAAACTGAATTATAATTTACTCCCTGTAATTATTTCAGGGCTATTTTTAAAATTAATAATTTTAAACTTATCCCTTGGAAAATTCGCAAAATTTGTTTTCAAAAACATCCTTTAGTCACCAAAAAAGTTTTCAAAAATAGTACAAAAAAAAACTGAAAACAAAAAATTTGTGCAGCACTACTTGTGGACATTTTTAAAATCTTTATAATTATTATTGAATACAACACTGTTTATGTATGTAGGTACTGAATTACCTATACATAATAATATAAGTACTATATTCTGCTCTTCACACATCAAAATATTATATTCTAATGAAATGGTTTGTGCTCACACTTATTACTGAAACATAGACAAAATCGATTTTAAAAAGTTGGCAGCATCCAAGCAGGCAGCCCAACTGTTGGTTACAGTCCAGCCGTCGAGAGAATACGTTCTTGACACCTCTCAGTTTCGTAATATAACGAATATGTGTTTTGCGAATTCGATCCTTATTACAACTAGAAATTGTCCAACTGACACGTGTCAGTACCGCATGCTCTTGACGGCCGGACTGTAGTGGTCACGGCCGGCTACAGACCTCTGCAATACCAGAGACATCGCAGGTGCGTTGTCATCCTAGAGACAAAGCTAGTACACACGGCTACACATCAAGCTATACATTTCCAGTTTACACTGACCTCTCATTGTAAAGAAATCCTATGCAGTGCGAGATCAGCTTATACTGGAAATGTATAGCTTGATATGTTGATCTGTTTATCTCTGAACAGTACCTATACAATATTCTTCTTATTATTATGTAGTGTGAGCAACCATTTACCTCTAACTAAGTACAGTAACACACGTACAGTCAACAAATGAAGTTGTAATGCGTTTTTACACAACAATAATAAACTTTCACTAATATAAAGCTACAAATACATAGAATTACGATATTTTCGTACATTGTCAGTTAGGCCTGGTTTCAAACTTGCTGAGTGAGTGACTAGCTAATCGCGACACTATTTAGAACATGAGCTATCTATAAATAGTATAAATTCATAAAACAAAGTCGCTTTTTGTCTCTCTCTGTGCGTTTAATTCTTCTAAACTACACAATGGGTTTTGATGCGGTTTTCACCGTCCTTTTAGAGAATTTATTTTGGAAAGTTTATGTGTAGAATGTCTTATTATTAACATTAGATATAGCACAGAAATTTCGATGTTATGACATGTCGCCAATCTGTAGATAGCACCCGTACGTATCAGGGGCGGCTCACTAGTTGAAATCTTAGGTTGAAATATAATATTACAATAAAAGCTGGGTACTTCCGCTGCATCAAATTCTAATCTAGGTACATCCATAGTTTGACAATTGATAGAAATTCATTCCATAAATGAAGTATGTTGTCAAACAGTACAGTAAAATCCATTTGTATGTTATTATTATCATAGATTCTCTAGTATTTGTAGCTTATATAATATTTTCAGTGCTTTTCTCAATCTTTTAATTATTAGCAGACATTTGTAGGAATACATAGCGAAATGAAATAAGTTCAATTTGTTGTTTTTACCCTTCATTGTGGTGACGCAATGTGCACTTTTATTTTCTAACGTGACGAAATTATCGTGAATATCCACACGGAAGTCCACGTTAATATCGTGATAATACGGATACGGAAGTCCACGATAATATCGTGACGTTATAAATTATAAAGCGCACATTTGGACTAACATCATTTGTTATGTTTTAGTTTTTCCTATAAATACCTGAATATTTCACAAAATGGTGTTTAGAAGCCTTAAAATGATTAGGTTGTTATAACAAGACAGCAACGGATATAAAAAGACCATATAAATAAATAAAGTCCTTATTTATGATACAAAATATTCTTAATTATACCAATCTAATCACATGAGACATCTGAATACAACATTGTAACTTGACAACATTCAGAAAGGAACAGTGTTATTTTTAAATGCTGGCAACATAGTTTTGTGCGAATGGTGCCAAGTTAGAACCATGATTATTTAGGTTTTGTTTACATTAGATATTTGAACACAATGAATAGAATGTTAAGTATTGATTTTATATGATTATGGAATGTTTTATTTGCACATGTGTTCTATTCTGTTGTGAAATGGAATGGAATAACGTAAATATGTTCCCAATATGGAAGTATGTATAAAAATGTTAGGTAAGAATGTCCATTACAACTACAGAATCTATTTCAGAAACAGCTAAACGCATTTTAAGTATCTTGATAAACAAAAAGTATTTATATTTTATTTTTGTCGACTCCAATGACCTTTTAAGAAGTGCAACATTATTGTCAAAAAGTTAAGTTGCCACCCAAGAAAAGTAGTTACCAAACTTATCAAAATACAGATTACTTTATCAATAGTTATTCATAAGTTGTTACAAATTAAATGTTTGCATTCAAAATGCCCAATGTAAACAAATTACAAGTTATCAAGGTAGATAGATAAACAAACAGAAATCTTTTGCGTAACACTAATTTTTAGATATCGTATCACCTTTTGATATTGGCAGTTATGATGTTATTGCAGATGGCAAGACGGACAAGCCTGAATGATTATAAAAACATGCCTCTTTTTTTATATAGGAATGCTACTGTATAAAAAGTTCTAAGAAAAGAGAGAGATAAAAATATGAGCCCAGTTTCACAGCCATAGCTTGGCTAGACAAGTAATGGGCCACATCATCTTCTATCTCTTTCTAGCAAGATGCATTTCAGGTCTCACCATCCTAAGGCATTATGTGATTATGTTTTTAGGAGAATGAGCACTAACAATAACTAAGAAATCTTCCTACAATAACAGTTGATAATAACTTCATAATTAAATCTGATAACATTTTCTGTAGATCTACCTAACAACCTTAATATCTTCACGTAAGATGAGGTCTACTGCTTCCTGGGCTGCTGAATATTTGTTTGGGGCTTAAAATTGATGTGCACTGGAGGCTTAGGACTATGGGCCACCTGAGCCGCTTCCGGAGTGAAGTCCGCATTACCTCTGTTTGGTGCTCCGGAGATTGATACAGGGTTTGAAGGAACAGGTGATGGTCCGGAGAGACCGGTTAGGTCTTCATTAGCTGGTTCCTTGCCGGTCTCTTTTGTGTGCCCAGCCTTGTGTTGGGTGATTCTCATGCCTCCGGCTTTTACTGAAATTGTAAATGATTAGAATTATGTAGCATAGTAATTCAATGAATGTATGTTGGGTTATTAACATAATGTGAAAATAAAATTTGATATACTATTGAGTGAGACATGTGTTAATCAGTTTTAAGTTTTGATTAGATTGTTTTATTTTCAAGTTACAATAGTTTATTATTGTACTGTATTCAATGTATACTTGGGATTACAGGACAAGAATGGATGCTTATCAATGAAAAACTAAGTAGGTATACATAAGATAAAAAATCCGGTTTTTTTATTTTCCTACACTTGATATAAAAAAGTACATAGGCGTACGCTGACCGCCTGGCGACCTTGAATGTAACTCTTTAGTCTTTGTTTAACAACACGCAATGAATCGTAACATAGAATATACTTGACATGACATCATGATCAAATTCAAGGCCTATAGACTTGATTGCATTGCGGTTTATAAATAAATCAACTTGTTTACATCAAAATTCCATTCATTTCCTCAAATTTATTACGAATATTTTGTATTTTGGAATTAGATTTAAACGTAAACAAGCATTTTTGCCGCCTTATGGATCTTTACCTGTACCTGTTTTAATGCTTGATTACACATAAACAAAGGCATTGGAAAAGTTTATACCTGCCGGGGGATGACCAGCCTTAAGTTGAGAAGTTTCTTCAGTGGACGACATGATGAGAACAGTAGAATTTGATTGTAAATAGTAAAAAATGTCAACGTTGCACTACACAGTTTTAGGTAAATTGTACTCCGTATTCGACTTCGACTTCAACGTGTAATTACGATACGATGACACCGATGACACGGCAGCGGGCTTCGGTAGGTACCGATGGCGAATTGTCAAAATTTAAGTGATGTGCCCTATTTGTTCGAAACGTTTTTACTTTTAGTCGATTTCTAACTAAATTACTAAATCTTTTTAGTCAGTATTTGAAATATAACATGTAATGTGATTTCGTATAATTTTTCATGATCCATTTAGATTTAGATATGCTGCCAACATTTCCTAACGTTTTGGTACCTAAATATTGTTCATTTGCTATAAGGAAATTAGTGTGAAAAATGTATTCAAGAAACTTAACAGCATTAAGTTCCGTAATATTTAAATCTTTTAATATTTGGCGCACAATGTTTTAAGTTTACTACAATACTTAATTATGTCAATTATTTTTAGTCGATTGTCCGAAACAACACCACACTTTGCAGGTAACGTCGATAGATGGAGTTGTTTCTACTTTTATCATTATCTTTACACTACCAGTCTCGACATTCGTTACGTTGCGAAATCTCTCGGTAAGTCCTAATTACATGCATCCAGTTGTACATATTAAAATTTTAGGTACCCAATTGATGCAGCCCACTAGTATATACATAAGCATACTTTTGTGAACATAGAAATACCTTACCTACGGATATACTATTAAGCGTGGCAAATAAGAATAGGATCGCGCTTGCTTCAACTTCACACGATAGCTGTCAAATTAGTACGCATTGGTGATGAAGTTCGCGATTCGCGAGTCAAGCCACAACTTCACACAGTAGTTGCGGAACAAAATGGCGTCTTGACAGTACTAGGTATTCGTATTTGGCACGCATAGTAATTATCTGACTCCTATTACCTGTCTACGCCTATTACCAATAATTACAATTACACGGTGGCTGACAGTCAATAATCAACACTGCTATATTACTTACTCTTTCCTACTCCCTTGCACAGTAGGTACAGTCAGCAACACAATTCGATTAACAGTTTTTTAATCTTCTTAATTATTAAGCGAAATATTTAATTCATTAATAGTTAAACAAAAAAAAAAACAGTTTATCTAATCATTTTGTGTTAATTTAGATGATGTCAAAAAGTAGCAGTGTTAACAGACTTCTGTTGCTGACCGTACCTACTACCGTATAAACTAGGGCGTCTCCACTTCGCCAGCGGTGCCCAGGCACATGACGCAGACCCTGAAGGTGCGCACGCGCAGAAACGGGGGGCCCAACTCTGCTTATGTAATTATATCCGAATATTCCATGGAGAATGGTGACACATTCACACCGAAATTGTTGATTTTGACAGTTTGGTAATCTCTAATTCAGATTTTCAGATTGCCGGTGATACTTACTTATTTCAGGTGTCCCTGACTTTAAATTAATTCCTACCAGTCCTACCACCATGTAATTAATAACCTATAATGTAGCAAATAAAGAGATCATTCAGGTCAAGGAAAAATCAATCGAAACACAGCTTTATTTCCAGGCTTTTATTCTAAACCTTCTCTGAGGCACCACCACATCGGCGTCGTCCCGGCCAGGCTTCATCATATCCTTCTGCAGTTCCACTATCATCCGCAGCATGAAGTTCACCACCTGGCTGCTCGTGCCGTCGCGTAGTCTTTGGAAGTCCTGGAAAGAAAGGAATAAAAATAAATGAGGAGCTGGTGGCTAAGTAATAACAGCCACACGGGTTGATCCATCAGGTTAAGCTACGCTTATTGCCGGGGTTGGTCCATGGAGCATCTTTACATATTGAGACTCCTCCGTGCCTCGAAAAGCACGCTAAGCCGTTGGTCCCGGCTTTCATTCGTGGATCTTTGTCAGTCGTTACGGGTCTTCAGAAGCCCGAGAGTCTGATAACCAGTCTTACCAAGGTGTAACTGGGTAATACTGGTAAGTATTACGGGGTTACTGGGTTGTGGAGGTCAGATAGGCAGTCGCTCCATGTAAAATACTGGTAGGTATTCAGCTGCATTCGGTTAGACTGAAAGCCGACCCCAACATAGTTGGGAAAAGGCTAGGCAGATTGATTGATTGGAAAGAAAGGAAATGATGCGAAAATATAAATTCTTCTGAGTGCCACATAGACTAACTTGTAGATAAATATCATCAAGATAACATGACCCAAATAAGCTTATATATAGGTCTCAACCTAGAGTAGTCAATGACTACTAGTCATCTAGGTCTTTTACTGCAAAATAATCACAATATCTTGGTGATGACCAGTGATAGCCCAGTAGTAACGACCGCGATATACGAGTTGTAGATGTTAGGTTCGAACCCAGACAGGCACTTTACTTTGTGTAAATAATTTCATCACCGCTGCTCTCAAATCGGTGAAGGAAAACATCGTGAGGAAACCGGCATGTCCTAGAACCAAAAATTCGAAGACATGTGACATCTACCTAACCGCACTGGACCCGCGTGGTGGATTACAGCCAGCCCACTCCCTCTCACAGACAGGAGGCCTGTGTCCCAGCAGTGGGAACATTATAGGCTGATTATGTACAGTATTCTCAAATTAATAATGCGCATGCAGACTTCGCTAATTGTCGTATTCCCGCAAACACCCGAATCATTGAGTCGTAAGAGCCTAAATTATGCATGAAGAAAATGCACATAACCACTCTATTTACATATCGTCTTCCGACGCTCGGGGAATACAACCGTTGCCGAACAGTGACGAAGATTTCTATGCGCATTATCACTTTGGGAGACCTGTAAACATCTTGGTAGTTTTATGGCCAAACTTTTGTCCTGACATAATTTGTAGCTGGCCTGGCATAGTGGTCACTTTTTTGCAGTCATTATGACGCAAGGCATTTGACTTCCTGGAGCTTATTGCTGCTGGACCTATCTATGTAAAGCCAATGCCAGGCTCTTCACAGCTTCTTGTCACGTTATGGGCTTTGGCCAGTAAGTATGGCAGTCAGTAGGTTTAATGATCGATGTATAACGAAATAGTTTTCGTCGAAAAACATGACGCAGATAATATAACCATTTTTTTCCTGTGCAATCGTTATAAACCAACCATGCGTGTAGGAGACATCGTGACATCGTCCGTTGACGCTGACCGACTGATGCGTCAGGGAGGTGAGCACTGTGAGCAGCCGCTTCAGTATGTCCACTTTCTTACAGCGGGCTGGTGCGCCGTGTTCCACCCAGTCTTACTGTGTTAGCTATTAAGAGGAGTTCTAAACCAACCTTGCGTGTAGGAAGACATCGTCCATTGACGCTGACCGTCTGATGCGTCAGGGAGGCGAGCAGACGCTTCAGTATGTCCACTTTCTTGTTGGCAGCGAGGGGACGCAGGCGGGTCACGAAGCGGAGGAGGTATTCTAGGAGCATTATGTCTTCCTGCAATAGTAAATGGGAGTTTTAAATGTGCGCTACCGGAGTTTATGGACACCACTGCTCTCATCGCAATGATTATAAATGAGATTTCAGTCTATCCGCCTGAATTCCTCAACAGTAAAGCACCTACAGGTTTTTATGCGCGCATTTCTCCCAGCACGCGTAGCACGACCACCATAGAAACGGCTTTTGTCGATGGAAGAATAGACAAAATGACAGATTGTAGAAAGATTTAAGCTTGGCGATGTGTCATTTTGTCTATTCTTCCGTCGACAAAACCCGTTTCTATGGTGGCAATATGGTGGACATCTACGCGTGCAGGACGCGGTAGTGTGACCCCTGGCAATATTTAAGTATCGATTCGAGAACATTATACAGGGTTATTGGTAAAACACCAACAACCTCTTAAGGGGTCATTGATTTGATTGATTGATTTGAAATTTCTTTATTTAAAAATAAACAAAACAAACAAAATGACATTTAGATCTTATTCTAAAAGCATTCAACCTTAAGATTGGGTGTTTTGTGCAGACTATGGCGCCTTTATAAAACATTTAAGAATACATAAATTATGTAATGTAAACAAAACTTATTATGAATCAGAAGTATCATACTACTTACGGTAATTACATATTGTATAGTTCAGCGCGAAGATTAGACACAGGGCACTTTATAACACATATATTAAACTATTTTATAAAACATTGTAACAAAGTACATTGATAAAAATTATGATTTTTTTGTTCTAGTGACCTATAATAACTAAAATGCAAATGATTTTCGTGTACTGGTTATGATTTGTGATTCGTTGTAAATCTACCTACATTTAAAGCGAACGTACAAAAAGTCCGGTCATCGAGTCGCGTCGCCATTGTTATTCGTATAGTAGTAAGTGATGAGGGAGACGGTATCGATGATATATGTCGATATATTTTAAGTTTGTTGATCGAGTTCGACCAATGGAAGAAATAAGAGGGTTGTGATGTTTAGGGTTAGTTACCAGATAAAACTTTTTTGAGAGTTTTGTAATGAATTGTTTTAATGTTGGGAAATTTAATTGATTGTGTAACTTTTTAAGATTTGTCCGTAAGGGTGTATTGAATGAGGTTTTCATTGCTTTGTTTTGCACTACTTGTAGTTTAGTGTAATTACTTTCGCATGTGCTACTCCAGACCGGTGCAGCGTAGGTAATGCAGGGTCTTACAAGGGTTGTGTAGATTTTTAATTTAGTAATTGAGCTGACTTTAGATCGTCGTTTTAAGATTGGATGTAGGCAGTTTAGAGCTTTTATTCCCTTAACACGGAAGTACTCGGTATTTTTGGTCCAGTTCATTTTGTTGTCCAGCACTAGTCCTAGGTACTTGGTCGATACACGCCATGGCAAAGTACAGTCACCGACTTTTATGCATTTTTTCGGGAATGATCGCTTTCGTGAGAACATTATGACTTCAGTTTTTGTTGAATTTAATTTTAATTTCCATTGAGTAAAATATGAAACTAGAAGCTGTAATGATAACTGAAGCCGTTCAACGATCAAATCGGTGTCTTTACTTGAAGTAAACGATGCTGTGTCATCCGCAAAACATGCAAGATGAGTGTGAGCCTGCTTGGGCATGTCGTTTATAAACAGTATGAATAAATGCGGCCCGAGCAAGGAGCCCTGTGGCACCCCTGCAGGAATAGATCTTGGTTTAGACACACTATCGCCAATATGAACACAGAAAGACCTATCCGTCAAATACGCCTGGATGATTTTTACAAGTCCGATTGGTACATTACATAATAATAGCTTATGTAAAAGGCCTGCATGCCAAACGGCATCAAAAGCCTTTTCTACGTCAAGCAACATCATGCCCGTAGATTCACCCATGTTTAAATGATGCGTAATATGCTCGGAGACCCTGGCAAGCTGCTGGGTGGTAGAATGAGCCTTTCGGAATCCGAACTGCTCAGGCAGTAGCAGGTGGTTTGTAGCTGTTGCTAAGCGCGATGAAATTACTCCTTCCAGTAACTTTCCCAGGGATGGTAAGAGACTTATAGGTCTATAGCTAGATGGTGTACTTTCATCTTTTCCCGGTTTCTTGAAAGTTATAATTTTGGCTCTTTTCCAAGCAGAGGGAAAGTAGCCAATTCCCAGACAGCCATTAAAAATTTTGGTTATGAATACTATGCATTTACGTGATAGATTCTTTAGTAAGCAGTTGTGTATACCATCAACGCCCGGAGACTTACGACATTTTAGATTTCTAATTAATTTCGACACTTCTCTAGGACGCACGAGTTTAGGTGGAATAAAATCATCAGCATTTTCAAGTTTATTCAATGATTCTTTGACAGCAGTCTCTGTAAAGTTATCACTAGTCCAGTTCATAGTCAAACCCATGTTGTCATAAAAAGTATCAGCAAGCACTTCGCACTGTTCGGCAGGGGATGTAGTTAATTGACCACTTTTACACTTTAACGGTGGAATTACTGCAGGCTTATAAGTCAGAGATTTAACAACCCTCCAGATATCGGTAGATGGATTATCAATTTGAGCCAGCTTATCGTTCCATAATTTGTCATTATAAATTTGGATAAAGTATTTAATTTTATTATTTAGGTTGTTTATATATTTGTTAATGACGCGCTTAATTGCAGGATTTGATTCACTTAAAGCTGTTTTTCGTAGTCTATTTTTAGCAGAAATTAGGACTCTAATGCGTCTCGGCAAGGTGTAATGCTTAGCAGAGGAAAGGCCTGATGGAACGCTTACTTCACGACTCATTATGATGGCGGTATGTAGTTGGTCAACTGCAGCATCAATGCTAGTTTTAGAATTATAAGTTATTGATGCTAGTGTAATATTCTCATCCAAGTGAGACCTGTACTTAACCCAATTAGCCTCCGAGTATCGGTATTGTTTGAAGCTATGGCGGGAAAAATTACCACCTACTGAAAAAAGAACTGGAAAGTGATTGGATGATAAAGCTGGTAGAGTGTGAAGTTCAGACACGCCTGTAACATTACGGCTGATTAGTATATCCGGTGTGGAAGGAGTATGTGCGTTATTGTAATGTACCAATGTTGGAGATGTAGGCCCAAATACTTGGTAGTCATGGAGTAACATATGGTCAAACAATACTACTCCACGAGAGTTGTTTAGATAACAATGCCAATATTGATGTTTGGCATTGAAATCACCCATAATTAGTACTTTTGGCCCTAAATCAAATAAAATATCCAAATCATTAGAAGCTAAGGGAAGGTTTGGCGAATTGTATGCAGATACAACAATTATATTGCTCTCAAATGATGTTAAGCGAATACCTACACATTCAAGATTATACGTAGAGGGAATAACTATTGATGTATGAGGAATATCGTTCTTAACTAGAATTGCAACTCCCTGACCAATACCATTCGGTCTCTTATCACATCTGTAACAAGTGTATCCAGGCGTATTTAACGTATAATTTTCGCCTAATCTTGTTTCACATAATGAGATAATGTCGATACAATGTTCGCCAATCAAATTTAAAAATTCTGATAGTTTAGAACGAATCCCGTCAGCATTCCAGTATAAAAAAACGAAGCTCACTTGCATTATTACACATGTTGACCAAGATGAGTAAGTATAAGAATAACTTTGTCCATCATGCTATCACAGACACTAAATTGTTCTTTTAGTGATTTTATAGTTTTAAGGATAACCAGCATTTCAGAAGTAGTGTGATCTAGGGGAGCACGGTGCAAAGGTTGAGCTTTATAATCTGCCTTGTCGGTTGTAGATGCAACTGTAGCCCAGGAGCGACCGTCAACTTTGGAGTAGATTTTGTTACGACCAAACCAACCTGAAATCGCGAAAAAAAATCAGCTGCTCCCTACATTTTAACGAGTTTGATGTAGATAAATGTACTGAACAGCTGATTTTTTTTTCGCGATTTCAGGTTTGGTCCCATAATAAAAGTTGTTCATAATGATGAGTACAATGAGCCCTTATGAGGTTGCTGGTGTTTTACCAATAACTCTGTATATAAAACTATTGAGGTGTCCATGAAACAGTCGATAAGGTAGAATTTGCAAATTGTTGAAATATTAAACATATGAGTGATTTTCACGCATTGATGGCCATTCAATTTGAGTTTAGAGAAAAATGATATATATTTAATGAAGAATTTTGAGAAATTTTCAGAAACATAAATCTTGGTTTGTAATAGGAGGCTAACTTACTGAGAATTTCTAATGAAAACCTTAATATCCCTTTGCCCGGGTGTCGAACCTAAGACCCCAGCTCAGCAAGTCGACGCAAACAAACAGGAATCAATCTATCTGGAATATTGTAAAATATTATTGTTTTGATGGTTAAGGTTGAGGTTCGCTTAGCGCGAATTTTGTAATTTAAAATGCGTCTTTGCTTGTAGATGGATTTATTGCGACTAACTGTGGTGGGGGCATACAGGCGTTGATATACACTTAAAAACACACACACGAACACACAACATAGACATAACATACCGCCCACCAAAAGGACGTAGTTCTTTTCTAAATCAAAGTTTTACATATAACTTCACTAATATTAACTTAACTTTAACATTTTATTCAGTAGCAATGGGTAAAGGGCATAACTTGGAACAACATCTCTTCACTACACTGTTGCCACTTTTTATGCTGTAGACTCTGGTAATACCATCTTCTCCAGGATGTTTATCAACAACTCGACCCAGAGAAAATTTGCCAGGCGGTAATCCATCGGTTTTTATTAAAACAACATCGCCAATCTTGAATTCTTCTGCTTTCTTTAACCAAATGGGACGTTGTTGCAATCGTGTTAGGTATTCTTGTTGCCAACGTCGCCAGAAATCGCCAAGCAATTTTTGAGTGTGTTGCCACCGGGACAAGGAATGAATCTTCTTATCTTTGAAATCAGGTGAAGGTACTACAACGATAGGAGCTTCGCCGATTAGAAAGTGTCCAGGTGTTAGTACTTCTATGCAGTCTGGGTCCTTGTCATCGATAGGACACAATGGCCTAGAATTGAGACAAGCCTCAATTTGGCACAGCACCGTGGTCATTTCTTCATAGGTAAGGTTAGTGGTGAGCACGCGTTTCAAATGGTGTTTTACAGATTTTACACCCGCCTCCCACAAGCCTCCAAAGTTCGGTGAGTATGCTGGTATGTAATGCCATTGTGTTCCTTCCAGTGCCAAGGTGTTTGTTATGTCACCTTCAAAGACCAGATTTGCTTCTTTCCATGCGGCCTTCAGTTCTTTGTTGGCACCAACAAAATTTCGACCCTGGTCACTCCATATATCGCTACATTTTCCTCTTCTGGAAACAAAACGCTTGAATGCAGCGATAAAGGCTTCGGACGTTAAATCGCTAACAAGCTCAAGGTGCATAGCCTTGGTTGATATGCATATGAATACACAGATGTATGCTTTCTGAGTTCTAATGCCTCTTCCTTTGGACATGCTTATTTGAAATGGGCCCGCAAAATCAACTCCGGTGTGTATGAAGGCTCGAGCAGGAGTTACTCTAACCTTAGGCAGGTCACCCATTATTTGTGTCCTTGATCTCGCTCTAAGTCTAGCACATACTAGACACTTGTGTATGCAGGATTTTATAAGTGCCTTGCCTCGTACAACCCAGTACCTTGAGCTTATATAGCTTAACATAAGTTGAACGCCGCCATGCAATGTGTGGGCATGTGCATCAGAGATAATCAAGGGTATCAACTCGTTCTGGTTTCCCAATATAATAGGATGTTTAACCTGCTCATCCAAGTTCGCGTTACGAAGTCGACCGCCCACCCTGAGGATACTGTCTCCGTCAAAGTAAGGATTCAAGGTTTTAATTTTACTTTCTCCTTTTAAAGCTTTATTTAGTTTTAGTCTTTCTATATCATCTTTAAATTCTTCTTGTTGTACTAATTCTATACATTTCATTAAAGACTTTTCTAATTCCTTTGTAGTAAAACCCTTTTCTGTGTTTTCTAAGCTTCTTTTATAATTTAAAAATCTTCGACAATATGTTATCACTTTTATCAATTCTCTTAGACTATTGAATTCTTTAAATTGTAATTTTATACTTTCTTCATGGTTTATTTTTAAATTTGCTTGTATTTTATCCTTTTTCTTCTCTAATTCTGTAGATGTGTTTTCTTGTTTCAATCTTATTTCTGTTTCAGAGAGCCAAGCTGGACCCTTCCACCACAAATCGGACTTTTTCAGATCAACTAGTAACATGCCCCGGGACCCAATGTCTGCAGGATTCTCTTCAGATGAGACATGAAACCACCGGTTGCTGTTTATATTTTCAACGATCTCTACAACCCGGTTCGCTACAAATGTATTCCATTTGTGGGGATCGCCAGATAGCCATGCAAGGACAATTGTTGAATCTGTCCATGCATAGATGTTTGCTGTAGGTATTCTCATGGCGTGTTCTATTTGCTTCAGTAACTTCGACAACAACAGCGCTCCACACAGCTCCAACCGTGGTAAGGAAACAGTTCGCAACGGTGCCACTCTAGTCTTTGCTGCTTGCAGTTTTGTTGAGACCGAGCCATCTCGCATCTTTATTCGGACATAAGCCACTGCTGCGTATGCTCGCGTGGAGGCGTCGCTGAAACCATGGACTTCAATTTTTTCTATATCAATACTTAATGTGCCAAGCCATCGATCAATATATACTTCTTTTACTTCTTCAAAGTCTTCACGAAGAGTCAACCACTCGTCCACCAGGTGTTGGCTTATTTGGTCATCCCAGCCAACCTTTTCTAACCATAGCTTTTGTATAAGCATTTTAGCCAAGATTAAACTCGGAGCGATCCATCCCAGTGGATCGAACAGTTTTTGCATGTCCAATAAGATTGTTCTTTTTGTGATATTATCTGACTTCAGCGGTAAGTTTATTTTATATTGAAACTGATCTGTTCCTAGATTCCAGATCAATCCTAGGGCTTGCACAGTTCCATCTAACTTTAAATCTAAGTGTACTCGAGTTGTTCTCTTATCGGCATCTATAGATTGCATAAACTCAATAGAATTGGAACACCATTTTGATAATGTGAAGCCACCCTTTTGTAGTATACAAGAAATTTCCTGAGCTGTCTGTATGGCTTTCTCTGCCGTGTCATCACCAGAAATAACGTCATCCATAAAAAAATCAGTTTTGATAATGTGTACAGCCTTTGGGTGATTTTGACCTTCATCTTCAGCCACTTGGTGAAGAGTTCTTACTGCTAGATGGGGTGCTGACGCTGTACCAAACGTGACACGAAGCATACGGTATTCTTTGATCGGGTCTGACTCTTCCTCTCTCCATAAAAGGCGCTGATAGGTATCGGCGTCTTGTTCATGTAGTAAAACTTGCAGGTACATTTTTTGTATATCACTTGCATAGCAGATGCGATATAATCTTGATCTCATAACAATGTCTCTAAGGTCATCTTGTAGTTGAGGACCCACAAGCAACTCGTCATTGAGAGAGATGTGGTTCGAGCCTTTAGCTGAAGCATCAAACACGACGCGTGTCTTCGAAGTTTCCTTTTCGACGCGGACAACGGCGTGATGAGGTAAGTACACCGCTTTGTTTTTCTTAGTTTCATTTTCAGGTATTTCTTCCATGTAATTTGATTGTATATATTCTTGCATGGCCTTTTGGTAGTCTTCTTTTAGTGTAGGTGCTTTTCTAAATCTTCTTTCTAGCTGTAGTAATCTATGTCTTGCTATTTCTTTTGTATTTCCGTTAGGCGATAAGGGATTATCGGTTTTAAAAGGTAACTTTACTATATATCTTCCTTCTTTTGTTCTTGCATGACTGTTTTCATATATTGTTTCACATAGCTTTTCTTCATTTGTTAACTTTCTTTTCTTTTCAGTTTCAATTTCCCAAAGAGATTTTAATAGGTTATCTACTTCTATTTGCTGATGAAGGACCAGAAAAGATTCCTCTTGTAAATTGGTGTTGATTTCTCCAAACAGGATCCATCCCAGGTTTGTTTCTTGGGCACATGGAGAACCAGGAGGACCCTTGATTAATTGTTGTTGCACGATTTGTGCATACTCTTTAACACCTAGAAGCAAATCAATAGGACCCGGTTTGTGATAGTCCGGGTCAGCTAGGGTAAGTCCTTCTAGGTGTGGCCAATGTGTGACAGTGACAGCTTTGGAGGGGATTCTCGTGGTCAACTGTTTGGTCATGACGTATGCTTGTATGTTGATCTCGAAGCTTGGGTTCCATCGAGAACCAATCCTTAGTTGCACCACGTGATCGACGTTGGTTTTTGTAGATCCCACCCCAATGATATTTCCTCTTGCTGTATGCTTGGTTAGTTTGAGCAGTTGTGTCGCCTTCTCGCTGATGAATGACGCCTGCGAACCTTGGTCCACTAGCGCACGTAGAACAACAGTGTGATTATGCTCGTTTCTTGATAAAACTGTTGCCGTGGCCAGTAGTGATATACTTGTACTTTGTTTGGCACTGTGATGCGACGCGATCGTAGTGTTAACTATTTCCTCCTTCTCTTCTACACTGGGTTGTGTTGCTTTCGGTTGTTTAGAGTCCTCAGTTTGTACCGAAGAAGCAGAGTCCTTGTTTCGGTGTAGGAGAGTATGATGACGTCGACTGCATATGCGACAGGTCATTTTCAATTTACATTGATATGCGGAATGGCTTGGTACCAAACAATTAAAGCAAAGTTTGTTTGACTTAACATATTCAGATCTCTCAGCAGGTTGCAGTTTGGTAAAATCCTTACAATGGCATAAAGTGTGGTTTTCTTTACATAGCACGCATTTTCTATCTGCCGACGATGGTGATGTGGTGGCTGTAGCAGTAACAAGGTGTGAACGTTCTTTTATAGGTTTTTCACGGTTGCCCGATGTTGACATTATAAGTTCTAAGGTACGGTATCTTGATTGCAGAAACTCCTTCAAATCATTCCAGGTAGGTAATTCATCCTCTTCCTTTCTGCAAACAGCTTGTTCCCACTCTTTATGAGACTCTGGGTCCATCTTCTGTATCACGAGAAAAATAATTATAGGATCCCATGAGCTCGTAACTATATGTAAATTTTGTAAGTTGTTCAAACAATCCGTTGTGACGTCTAATAAATTCTTTATTTGATTTGCAGATTGAGTACTTATTTTCTTTTGATAAAATAATTTCTTTAACACTGAATTGATAATCAATCTTTTATTTCCATACCTTGATTTGAGAACACTCCATGCTTGTTTATAATTACTTTGTGTAATTTGAATAGGCTTCAATAATGTCTCGGCCTCACCGGTGACACTGCTCTTTAAATAGTGTAACTTCTGAACATCACTGATCGCCGTGTTTTCATGCACTAATGAAATAAATAAGTCCTGGAACGTAGGCCAATCTTCATAATTCCCACTAAAACTCGGTAATTGTATCCTCGGTAGCCTAACGAGTTGATCATTATTCGTAGTTGTAAACGAGTTGTTATTCGTTGACGTGGATGGTGCGGACGGTGCATTTAACGTCAACAGAAGGTCTTGTAAATCGGCTAATAACACAATATATAAGTCTTCGTAAATAAAGAAATCTTCGTTCACAAAGTAGGGTAAAGTTTGTTTATGTTCTTTCGCTGTTATCTTCACTAATTGTTGATGAGTTTCCTTGAACGTTGTCCAATATTCTTCTATACATGTTATTCTTGCCTGAACGTAACCTTTTGTCAACCTGGTTTTAGGACATTTCTTCAGGTTCACTTGTGTTTTTTGTAATAACGCAGCTGTGTCTTCTAAAACGTTAATTAACTCCGCCGTAGTACTCATCGCACCTTCTATTTCTTTTCAAATATTCACTAATCACCTCTGGAATGCGGCTGGCTATTGTTCGCGCCGGCCACCCGGTATCTTCGATAACTTGTTGTTTTCGCTAATTAATCCGGCTCGGATTTGACCACTATGTTTTGATGGTTAAGGTTGAGGTTCGCTTAGCGCGAATTTTGTAATTTAAAATGCGTCTTTGCTTGTAGATGGATTTATTGCGACTAACTGTGGTGGGGGCATACAGGCGTTGATATACACTTAAAAACACACACACGAACACACAACATAGACATAACAATCCATACTAATATTATAAATTCGAAAGTAACTCTGTCTGTCTGTCTGTCTGTCTGTCTGTCTGTCTGTCTGTCTGTCTGTCTGTTACCTTTTCACGCCTAAACCACTGAACGGATTTCGATAAAATTTGGCAAGGCTATAGATGGTATCCTGGGGACGGACATAGGCTACTTTTTTTTTCAAAAATAATCCTACAAGGGGTGATATAGGGGATGAAAGTTTGTATGGAAAACTCAGTATTTCTTAAGTTAGGAATGTGAAAATTAAAATGTATGCTTTTGATAGGAAATAAAGAAATATGCGGTTCAGCGTTTTTGACAAATCATCCCCTAAGGGGGTAAAATAGGGGTTGATTTTAAAATTTACAAAACTGCATGGATCTCGACAAAATTTGGCAAGGCTTTATATAGCATCCTGGGGAAGGCCATAGGATACTATTTTTTTCAAAAATAATACTACAGGGGGTGATATAGGGGATGAAAGTTTGTAAGGGAAACCCAGTATTTCATAAGTTAGGGATAACTTTATGCTATTGGTAGGAAATTAAGAAATATGCGGTTCAGCGTTTTTGAAAAATCATCCCATAAGGGGGTAAAATAGGGGTTGATTTTAAAATTTACAAAACTGTACGGATTTCGATAAAATTTTGCAAGGCTTTATATAGCATCCTGGGGAAGGACACAGGCTACTTTTGGTCTTAAAAAATAATCCTACAGAGGGTGATATAGGGGATGAAAGTTTGTATGGGAAACTCAGTATTTCTTAAGTTAGGGATGTGAAAATTAAAATGTATGCTTTTGATAGGAAATAAAGAAATATGAGGTTCAGCGTTTTTGAAAAATCATCCCCTAAGGGGGTAAAATCGGGGTTGATTTTAAAATTTACAAAACTGCACGGATTTCGATAAAATTTGGCAAGGCTTTATATAGCATCCTGGGGAAGGACACAGGCTACTTTTGGTTTTAAAAAATAATCTTACAGGGGGTGATATAGGGGTTGAAAGTTTGTATGGGAAACTCAGTATTTCTTAAGTTAGGGATGTGAAAATTAAAATGTATGCTTTTGATAGGAAATAAAGAACTATGCGGTTCAGCGTTTTTGAAAAATCATCCCCTAAGGGGGTAAAATAGGGGTTGATTTTAAAATTTACAAAACTGCAAGGATTTCGACAAAATTTGGCAAGGCTTTATATAGCATCCTGGGAAAGGACATAGGATACCTACTATTTTTTTTCAAAAATAATACTACAAGGGGTGATATAGGGTATGAAAGTTTGTAAGGGAAACCCAGTATTTCTTAAATTAGGTATAACAAATTTATGCTATTGGTAAGAAGTTAAGAAATATGCGGGTCAGCGTTTTTTAAAAATCATCCCCTCAATCTGCCTAGCCTTTTCCCAACTATGTTGGGGTCGGCTTCCAGTCTAACCGGACGCAGCTGAATACCATGGAGCGACTGCCTATCTGACCTCCACAACCCAGTTACTGGGTAATACGATACCCCTTGGTAAGACTGGTTGTCAGACTTTCGGGCTTCTGACGACCCGTAACGACTGTCAAAGATACACGAATAACAGCCGGGACCAACGGATTAACGTGCTTTCCGAGGCACGGAGGAATCTCGGTATGTACAGATGGTCACCCATCCACTGACCAACCCCGGCAAGCGTAGCTTAACCTGACGGATCGACCCGTGCGGCTGTTATTACTTAGCCACGAGCTCCTCTAAGTGGGTAAAATAGGGGTTGATTTTAAAATTTACAAAACTGCACGGATTTCGATAAAATTTGGCAAGGCTACAGATAGCATCCTGGAAAAGGACATGGGCTACTTTTTGTCTTAAAACATAATCCTACAAGGGGTGATAAAAGGGATGAAAGTTTGTATGGGAAACCCAGCATTTCTTAAGTTAGGGATATGCCCTATGTTTTCCACATGAACGTTCCCATGGGATATTTTCCGACATCCACGCGGGTGAAGCCGCGGGCAAAAGCTAGTTATATTATAAAATGTGAGTGGAAACGCCCATGACCATAATGGTGATGTTTTCAGATATTCGCAACCGGCGCGGCGTGCGTGTATATAACCAGACATTGAACGTAAACGAGGCAAAAAGAGTATTTATGGATCGTAGCAGGTGGTTCTGTTGCTTCAGCCTGCCCCA
The DNA here is from genome assembly GCA_905163495.3 of Cosmia trapezina. Taxonomy (NCBI): domain Eukaryota; kingdom Metazoa; phylum Arthropoda; class Insecta; order Lepidoptera; family Noctuidae; genus Cosmia; species Cosmia trapezina. The sequence goes on along the minus strand of LR991040.1, from coordinate 13,483,986 downwards.
TGGGAAGAAGGCGTCTGACTGACTGATTGACTGACTCATCAACGCCCCGCCCAAACCCTTGGACCTAGAAAGCTGAAATTTTGCACAGAGGTTCCCTTTATAATGTAGACAAGGAATAAGGAAGGAATTCCTGGTAGCAGGTTCCCTTGGGATATTTCCCGACATCGACGCGGGCGAAGCCGCGGGCAAAAGCTAGTGTAAAATATTACCATTGTCAAGGCCAGCACACACGACTCCACATTGTATGCTCTCCCAACGATCAGAGACAGATCTTCTCGGTCCAACACCGGCTGCTTCAGACCTTCAAGCCACTCGAACAGTAAACCGGTCAGAATTGTTGGGTCGTTCTGCAAAAATAGTAAATTATAATTAATTAATATACGTATATTATTTTGTCGTATAGGAATTAAACATAAAAGAGTAGTTCATTAAGTCATGACAACATCTTCCTAGTCTTGTCCCAGCTATGTTGGGATCGGCTTCCCGTCTAACCGGATGCAGCTGAATACCTGGAGCGACTGGCTATCTCAATCTGAACTTAACAGCCCAGTTACTAAATTTGTGCATAGCCTAATGGTGATTGCTTACCTCAAAATTGATTTTGTCAAACGCTTCCCTTTGCTGGTTTATTTCGTTGCGTAGTGTCTTTAAGTACTTTTGCCTCTCCTCTGGAAGACTGTGGTGGTCCACTGTGAATGCCTGGACAACGGAGATAGATTGTTTGAGTCGTGCTTACGAATATTTTCACACAAATATGAAGCTGTATTAAGTACGAGTATTATGTACTTTGTCAAATTATTGTGAGTGAGAGTCCGACAGTCTTCTGCTACATAAGATGCCCACGGATAGCCGTGCACATTCTACGTGGCAGACGACAGTTTCATTTGTTTGCCAGCATTTTATTGCCATAACGCCTACAGTTTCATACGGCCGACGTATCTTGGTGAGTCCGAACTTCGCGCGGAAGGCTGCGTGATAATTTTTTTTAGGAACCATAATGGTGACACGAGACGAGTGTGAATGAGAGACAATGCGCGAACATTCGCAGAGTCTATGTTCATACTCGCCAAGATACGTCGGCCGTTAAGAAGACTATGTGCGTAGCTTAGCCTTGCCGTAGGTCTTTGGGTAGCGACGCCTTTAAGAGGTAACGCGACTCTATTTCAAAAGAAGATTCTAGTTCTTTTATTAATTAATTTATGGATAAAAACAAAACATAGGAACATGACAGTGGTAGTATATTGATTATATTATGCTAAGAAAATATTTTCTCTAGTGAGATTATCTAGGGAGGAAACTGAGGAATACATTTCAAGTATGGACGAGACTTCGCTTGTGTTTGCCTGCATCAGCCGAACCATTGACTTAGAATTCTATAGACTGCTGGTTATCTTCCCTTGCATTCACACTAGAAAAAGAAGAATATATTAACGTCACTAGCATACAAAAGAGACAGAGTAAAAATATTTCTGTCCTTTATCGCGTGCCGGCTATGACCGTCGACGTGCGCAACAAGTTTGACGTTTTTGGCGATTGCAGATTGAAATCCAATTATTTATTAATAATTACATCGAGATTTTACACAAAATACGTGCCGTTTCGTGCTCAATTCTTTAATACCATCTGTGCAACTGTGCAAAATGGTTAGGTGCAGTGTATTACATTGTAAAAGTGATAGTTTGATGAAGATTGCCGGATTGTCCTTTCACACGTAAGTATTCCACCTTTTTATGTATTTTATCGCTGTGTGTGCTGCTATTTCTAATCAAATAGTCGCAGTAATGTACAAACTAATTTGTATTTGTGTTAAATCTCAAAAAATCGTGATTTGCGCAATATTTTTATTTTCTTACCTGAACATTCAGTGTTGCCACTTTTTGACGGGGAATTTACCCTTTAATAAGGGTAAAACTGATTTTTTAAAGCAATGTCTATAAAAAAATATTTTATTTCAGACCTTGATCCATTAATATTAGTAATACACACTTCTCATAAGATATTTTAGTAACAAACGTAATAAAAGAGTTTAATTCATATATCTGCACTCACCTGATGCCCCGCATTGGGTACATGTTGTACTCACGGCTACAGATCAAGCTATACATTTCCAGTTTAAGCTGATCTCGCAATGTATAGGATTTCCTTACAGTGTAAACTGGAAATGTATAGCTTGATGTGTAGCCGTGTGTACATGTACATAATGCGTCATAATGGTGCAGCACGGCTGTTTACTGATGACCGCTGCTGTTCCAAATACGGTAACAAATATGGATGTACCTAACATGTGATTGAATTTTATTACAATGGTTATAAAATTTTAACATTTAATTCCATTAGGTTGCAGGAAATAGAGGAAGCGCTATGATGATTAAGAGCAGCGAAGCCACATCCACTGAAACATTAGAAGGGAGCTCAAAAACAGTTAAATCTGTAAGTCTATAGGATTCATATTTTAACAGCTTAATAACGAGCCGAGAGTTGTATGTACTGACGCCAGCAGGTCAAACTACCCGAAACTGTCAGATTTTCCCAATCAACCTTGAACCTAATACTCTAGCGATAAAGATGAAAATCTATTAAAGAAATTTGACAGATTGTAGTAGCTTGATGTGCTGGCGTCTGTACATAATGTTGTTTCAATAATAAGTGCGTAATATAAAACATTTTCCTTATTTATTTTAGTATTCGTCACCTGAGTTTTCGCCCAGAACATTGAAACGAAAATGGCAGAAAGACCAAGAAATATCAAAACAGCGTTTGAAAAAGCTAAAAGCACTTCGAGAAAAATCTAGGAGGTTGACCAAAAAGGTGGTAGATTCCTACATTGTTCTCATATGTAGGTATATTTTCAACATGAACGATGTAACCAATATTTTGTAATTTTTTTTTATTTAAAAGAGTGTCCGTGGAGTTTCTTGCCCATTCTTCTCCATAGGGGACAACGGTTTGGAATGGACAACTAGCTTCATCTTTCTGACTGACCGATCCCTTGACAATTCAAACGTACGTATGATTAGTTTATTTTGAAATAAATATTTTTTTTTATTTTGCTTTGAGTTTGAGTTTGAATAAAACATTGCAGTCGCATCAATACTCATATTTTTTTATTTTTCCTGAAATATAAACCTCATTAAAAAAAATCTTATTTTTTGAAGAATATTGGGTAAAATGTACATCACTTGGTAACCCTAAACAAAAGATGTACTTTTTTTCTGTCCCTTTCGACGGCACGGATTCCATGAGTCTATAGAATTCTAAGTCAATGAGCCGAACCCAATAACGTACTGTCAGTAAAATACAGATCGCTTGTGATGATAGACAATTATAATTCTACCTGTCCTTACGTCACTTTCGTTCGTTCGTGTTCTTTTGTTTTATCTGTATTAGATTATTGGGACGTTAAAACCATAGATATTTCTATCTCCAGTAAGCCAAAACTGGTGACAGATAGGTTTTTGGGTTCGGCCGTTAGTAGGTAATGGAGTGCCGGTGTTACCTCATATATCCGCACCGCAGGTATACTGCCGTTGTTGGCAGTACCTGTAATCTTGCTGACTGACTCCAAGTTTCTCTCGATGTCCTCCTCCACTGGGTCCCGCCATTCCACCATTGGCAGTGGTGCTGGGTGGTCTGTAATCAATGGAAGAAAGTAATGAACCAAAGGAGGTAAATAATACAAGATAGGTAATTGGTTCCGGCTTCATTCGTAGATCTTTGACAGTCGTTACGGGTAGTCAGAAGTCCAACCAGTCTTACCTTGGTAAGACTGGTTGGCATACTTTATCCAGTTACTGGATTGTGGAGGTCAGAGAGGCATTCAATCAATCAACTCAGCCTATCGCAGAACACTGCTGGACATAGGTCTCTCCCAGGCTGCGCCACAACACCCTGTCCTCCGCCTTCCGCATCCAGTCTGTCCCAGCCACTTCCTTCAGGTTGTTGGTCCATCTAGCTGGGGGCGTCCCACACTACGCTTACCGATACACGGTCTCCTCTCCAGAACTCGTCTGCTCCACCGGTCATCGGTCCTTCGACAAACATGGCCAGCCCACTGCCACTTCAGTTTGCTTATTCTGCAAGCTATGTCGGTTACTCCGCTTCTTTTCCGGATAACTTCATCCCTGATTTTATCCTTCAAAGAAACTCGAGCATAGCGCGCTGAGTGACCTTGATTTGTGGACCAGCCCGACTGTCAATGTCCACGTTTCAGCACCGTATGTCATAATTGGCAGGACGCACTTGTTGAAAACCTTAGTCTTCAAACATTGCGGGATAGGTGACGAAAAGACTTGACGAAGTTTTGCAAACGCTGCCTAACCCAACTGGATCCTTCAGAGAGTCATTCGCTCCATGTAAAATACTGGTATTCAGCTGCATCTGGTTAAAAATTTCGGAAATCAGCCGATGGTTTGGATTTTGTGGTGGCGGCTGTATTTATTAAAATATGCTCAATTACCAAGCTCAGTGGCTGCTTCCTCAGGAGTGGTAGGATCGGGAGGCTTGCTCTTCCTAAGCTTGTACACCATGAAGGACCTGTAGAAGGGCTTGTTCTTGACACGGAAGTCCAGGCCGACGCCCTGATGACACCCGCACAGCTTCAGGAGACGTTCGCAGAGGCAGTATACTATCTGAAAATGATAATGAAAGCTGGGGTAAGTTTGGTTGGGTTTATATTTATGTTACTTTGGTTTTCTTTTTTGACCTATTTCTTTGAGAGTTCTGAAAGATATATTAAATGGGGAAGGTCGGGCAAAGCTAATAATTGTAGATGGCGTAATCATAGCTAGGTCCATTCCATATGGTCTTTAATAAAGACATTTAATTTATTCATGAGTTTGGTTTTTTACTACTTCGTTATTTTCGGTTATTTCAATATTTTTAGTACCTATTTGACATGGAAAGTGCCAGAATTTAAAACCTTAAATATTTCCTCGTTACCACTTTCTTCAAAATGTTTCGAACTCTGTTTATTTTTTTTTTAATATTTACGAATAGCCTTAATTCACAATCTTCTAATTTTAAGACCTCTCGGGAAATGGTGAACTCCAATTTCAGAGTATTAAGGAACATATAAAACCACCTCACGCCTTGTATTATTAACTTGTGTTGGGAACTAGCTACGACAGCGCCATTTCTATAGTTGCTTTCCCCATGAATTTAAGTGAACTTTTTATGTTCTAACTATATTAAATTCACTCACAGACAGACAACGCACAGCCTAATCAGGGGTCTCCAAACTTTGAAGCCTTATGGCCATAATGATTTTTTCAGTATGTTCCAAGGGCCAAAATAGTTTTAATTTTTCTGCCCTTAACTAGGTATATTTCTAGACTACTTAGAGTTTTACTGTGATTAGTGGCATTCATTTAAATTATTTGTTACTTATTAAATGCATAAGCTTAGATACTTAGGTTAAGTTTTCTGCGTCATCATTTCTGTCGTTAAGTTTTACAAAGCAAAAAAAAAGCAAATAAATAAAATCGAGTAATTATCATTCTGTGTTTTCTTCTTCAACTTATCATGACAATAGTAACAACAATAAGAAGACATTGGCTGTCACGGGCCGAATTGCAAATGTAGGACATTCTTTGGTGGCATACCTTTGGCAATTCTCTAAAAGCTCTTTCTTCTAATCCATGTAGAGTAGCTCGTTGTCGGTACAGGTGCTGTTTTAACGTGAACTCCGACGTTTTCCTATCTTTCGTCAAGTTTATGGTTTCCCTGAAAGAATTAAGGCCGGGTTTAAAGCAAAAAATTATATAATATCAGTGGTCAACTAATGATAACTTCAAAATTATGGTATTTTTGTCATAGTTAAGTGCAAGCGTTTTATGTCAGACCCAAGGATTTTTTTGGTCTAATTATATCTCCAGCTCAGATAAACCTCACAACGTCTGTGGTACGTTAGTCATAAGCTCATAACTCCGTACACTTACGTAGGCTCAAACCGATTTGTAATATTTTAAAATTTCAAACGCTCAAACTGAACTTTTACGATTTTGGAGTTATCATTAGATGAACAGTGACAACTGATAATATACCTTCGCTTATTCTGTGATAATAAAATACTGGCCAGTCAGCCCCCGGGCTACTCATTGATATGCAATGGTCTCTGTAGCCCCATGAAACATGAGGGGTTAGAGTGAATCATTGGGTTCATTCGAGTAATCGAGTCTGGTCAAACCACGCTAGGGTCGGTGCATCATTCATTCAGCAAGGTGCAAGGAATAGGCCCATTAATCTTCGCCTGTAATGTAACAATACAAGATTCGCTAAGATTCGAATTCATATTACGAATTGTAACATTACGGGTTGCGCATTGTAATGCTCGGTTCTACCCGCTCACTGATGTTCTTAATGCTCGGATCTGAACTGTTAATGCTCCTGATAGGGGAGCTCATCTATTACTTATAATAAATCTGTAGAGAGGTCAATTCTGTACATGATATATATTTTCAAAATAACTATCAGGGGGTAATTAGTGATCGATACTGATGCCAAAAATGCAATCAGTAAAATTTTTGTCTGTCTGTCTGTCTGTCTGTCTGTCTGTCTGTATGTTCCTTATAGAAACAAAAACTACTCGACGGATTTTAACGAAACTTGGTACAATTATTCTTCATACTCCTGGGGAGGTTATAGTATACTTTTCATCACGCTACAATCAATAGGAGCAGAGCAGTGAAGGGAAATGTTGGGAAAACGGGAGAAGTTCCTCCATTTTTTAAGCTTCCGTCGCGTGTGCAGCCTTAATGGTTAAAGCTGCATAGAAATCATTTATGACGGAAATGTTCTACATAAAATTATCTAAAAAATATCCCACAACAGCATATGTCTATCTTTTATGGTTGACTCACAATAACACGTGTAACTCCTATCGGGAGTTACACGTGTTATTAGCTACGCTTAGCAGTTCGGAGCTTTCTGATTATATTTGTTTACTCTTACGTTTATAATACTCTCACTCATCCCTAATTAAAAGAAGTTTATAATATTACCTATTCAATAAAAAAAGAATCATAGTAATCGGTATAGAAACACCAAACTTATACATGAAATGCGCTAATAAGCCATCGCGCCGTCGCACGTGAATACTGAATCATGCCATAAGGATTATTTTTGCGTAACGGTTGCCGCGCTCGACGCTGGTCGTGGCGGTAGGTTATAAAAAGGCGGGAGGTCCGAGCGCGAGCTTCATTCAACACACAGAGAACATTATACTATTTGGCTGTTGATGCGTTCAGAGCGTTCGACCAAATTGACAGACGGTGCCGATTCTCTTGTCACAAATGCCTCTAAACTAGACTAAAAATCACTAAAATTTAGTTTATTCCTGTCAAACAACGATTTCCCATTCTGAAATTGATTAAAGTGACACAACTTAACTAAATTTTAGTTTGACAGCACTAAGATTGTACTGAGATTATAATTTAGTGAAAATGGCAATTTTGCTATTCTGAATTTGACGTTTTTTCACCTAAAATTTTGATTGTCAAACTAAATTAGACTATTTTTAATCGCGATTAAAAAGGTGTGGAATAAGATTAGTTGTCATGACTAGCGTTGCAAAACTTCGCAAGTATTCGCAAGTATTCGGAATAATTGCGAAATATTCAAAGGAATACTTCAATTTGAAGGAATACTACTAGTAAGGATGTAGTAGGTAACCTACTTTTTATTACCTATTAAGAATAAAGTTATTGCCAGTAGGTACCTAGTTACGAATGTATGCGTACTTGCGTAGGTCGCTTGATGAGACTCGACTCGCCGAATATATTACGCCGTGCCGTTACTTGAATTAACGCCATCTAGCGGGCAATGGTAGAATTGTAAATGAACACCTGCTCTCGTTAGTCGCTCAACGACGCCAGCGCTCGCCTGGCATTGGCTTGATAGTAAAGTGGCACACCACCGAGCTTCGCAGCCATTCATTCATGAGTCAACGAAGTATTAGCGCTCCTGTACACGTTTTTATGGTGAATCCAGTGCCGGACAAGTGGGGGTTCAAGGACAAAAATGCAGTGCGCCGACTATTCTATTGTTATCGCAAGAATCCGCAAGATGGTGCCACAGAAGCGTAGCATTAACTAGCGTGATTAGTCGTGTTAATGCGACGCTTTCTGCTGCTGCAGTGACCAAGATTTGCTGATTAGCTTATGAATGGTGGAAGATTGATTCGTGGGTATTAATGAATGCACCATCACGAATGCGGGACATAATATATGTAATTTGCAATGAGAACTGCGCCCCCATCTAGCGGTCAATAGTCGCATTTAAAAGATAATCCAATAAGTACCCGAAGTTGGTAGGCGCGCGGTGCCAGCAGCGAGCCGGCGTTCACTTGCACTTGCACACGTGATTTAGGAAGCTCGAGCCCGTTCATTCATAAAATCAACGAGTATTATTCGATGCCTACGTACTAGCGCGAATATTTCCGCGTAAGTAGTTATCTACTAGCGGGAATAATTCCCTGTAAGTAGTTATCTACCAGTGACTCGGTAATTATTGTTTTATTTTTGTATGGTTGAGTTTAAAATGTCTATTTTGTGCGGATATTAGTGCCGATTCTCTTGTACATGGAGGGGCGCTAGGAGGGGGCAGCTTCAACGTGTTCTTTATGGTTTTTTTTTTGGTACCTACATGTAGAGGTTTAGGGGTTTATGGGTTTTATAAAGGGGGGCCAAATTTTCATTATTTTTGCGATAGGACACACCGTTTTCGAGATATAAGCAAAAGAAAAAAAATGTACTGTATTTTATATCTCGAAAACGGTGTGTTTTTGCACTTGAAGTCAAACCTTGACTTCTTTCTTGATACTTACTTTAAACTATTTTATAAACTCAGTAATCTACCTATGTATTTACCTCTCTACCACTTTCACACCTAAACCGCATACAAAAACTTATTACGTAAGTACTTATCTAAGTAGATGTAAAGAAATATTCGGAAGTATTGCGAAGTTTTCAAATCGAATATTACTCGGAGTCATGAATGAACGCAACATACTCGTACGACAACAACACACACGACGTAATGTTAGTTTGACTATTGACCGCTAGATGGCGTTAATTAACGCCATCTAGCGGTCAATAGTCAAACTTTAATAGATAAACTTGCGTGACCGCACATGTACTTAGCTCGGGGAATACTTGCGAATACTACTCAAAACTGGCGAATACTTCCGAATACTTCCGAAGGGAATACTTCGGAATATTACTCTCCGGCAACGCTAGTCATGACCTAAAATTCACACAAACACCTTGACTTCAAGTGCAAAAACAGTACTGTATTTTTTTTTTCTTTTCCACATATCTCGAAAACGGTGTGTCCTATCGCAAAAATAATGAAAATTTGGCCCCCCTTTATAAAACCCTTAAACCCGTAACCCTCAACACGTAGGTACCAAAAAAAAATCCACAAAAACACGTTGAAGCTGCCCCCTCCCTGCCCCCCTCCAGTTCTAAAAAATATCTGACACACGGTAACGGCGGCGATGTCGGATTGTCTGTAAACAAAATATGACAAGCCTTCTCACTTTTCATAGTGATTTCGTTAGTTCCAATTAAAGCCACCGGGTCAAATATACTACGAGCACTATACCACGCGGAGTCACGATTGTCAAACTCAATTTTAGTTGTGTCAATTTTTTTTCTAAATTTAGAGGTTTTTTTTTGCAGAATAGCTCTAAGATTCTCATAGAAAAAAGTAAGGAATTTTAGTGATAGTTTAGTTAGTTTAGTTCGGTGTACAACAGAATCGGCACCAATAATTGATATTAACAAATCGTGCTTATCAGCGCGACTTTTAGTCTTTAAATAGTTTATTTGAATTTTTTTGTTGTTATTTTATAAAATAGGTATTAGTTGTTTTGGTAGTGTTTAAATATTTATTAAATTACAAATTATTAATAGTTTGCATTATATTTCTTTTTAGGTGAAGTAGTAGTAGAAGTAGAAGTAGTACGCATAGATTTTTAGATACCGATAGGTAAGTTTTGGCTAATTTATGTTCAATTTTATTTTTGTATTAAGTAGGTAAAAGCGTAGATACTTTTATTAATTATAGTAGTTATAGGTATTTATTTTTAAGTGAAGTAGGTATAGGTAGATTATTAGATAGTATTGCACAGGCGTTTCAGCTTTATTTTCATTTCTTTTTTTGTTGTAAGTTGTACATATTTCTGGGAATAATTCCATTAGAATATTTTAGTTTAAATAGGCACTTACATTTTAAGTGTAAGGTAGCTATAGTTAGGACCTCTAACGTAGGTTATTTTGTTAGGTAACTGACAGCCTTTCCGTTACCGTCGATTAAAAATAAAATACACAATGCCACCTTAAAAACGATTATCTTTATCTCGAACTTCGAGTAAAGCTAAGAGAATGAGAATTACGCGTTCTCAAGAATCGGCAGAGGAAAGAGCACATCGGTTAAACTCTATGAGAGTTAGTGCTTCAACTTCTCGAGCCAATGAAAGCTCTCCAGAGAGAGAGATGCGATTAGCAGCTGACAGAGCGAGACGAGCTACATCACGGGCGTCTCAAAGTTCTTCTCAATGAGAGCTAAGGCTATATTGTACTCTGTGGCTAAGGCGTACCATTGACCGAGAACAACATGCGTTATCCCGAGAAGCTGAAACTGCTTCACAACGAGAATTACGGCTTACAGCTGACTGCGAACGGCATTTGCGATATTTTTCAACAGTATTGTGGATTGACATATTATATTTCCCTACTAAAATACGAAAGTTAATCTGTCTGTTACATCAAAACCACTGAACCGTGAGGAAGGACATACAGTACTTTTTTACGAAAAACGACGGAAACGCGGACGAAGTCGCGGGCAAAAGCTAGTTTATAATAAACAACATCAAAAAAAAAGGGGAATTATATCCCACTTACTTAGAACTGAACACTATAGTCTGTGGCAGCATGTAATGCTCGAACTGTTGCACGCACAGGATCTGTCCCGACGTCTGCACAGACTTGGGTCTCTTCTTGCGGACCAGCCGGATGGCGTCGTTGGCCCTGATGCGCAGTGAGTAGACCAGGTAACAGGCTATCAGGACACCTGTCCTACCGAGACCTGGGAATTGGAAATAAATAAATTACAAGGCTTTCTTCAATGTCAACAATTTTGATTGGCCCAAATTCATACATTGCCTTGATTTTTGTCGTGTCGTCGCTGTGTGGACTATGGACAAACTTTAATTTACTTTTAAACTGTAGGCAGTCGCTCCATTTAAAATACTGTGTGGACTATGGAAAAACTTTACTTTACTTTTAAACTGTAGACAGTCGCTCCATTTAAAATACTGAAATGAAATGAAATGAAATGAAATGAAATTGTTTATTCTGTAAATAGGATATCGAAATCACTTTTACACGTCATATTTTTATTTTTTTTTAAATAAGCTAGATGAAGTCGACATTTCCTATCTGACTACCCTGAGAAGAAATGGCGAAACAAACTCAGGGGTCAAAGTCTCTTTTATTAAAGTCCAGACATAATCTTGGTCAGATCATGTGAGGACCATGTAGATCCAGTCTGAAATGGTCTTTTGAGGAAAGAACCATAAAAATTTGAGTGGACCTGTCCAGTCAGTGCAAGCATTTGTCAACAATCGTGCAGCTCAACTCAGGATTTCAGGAGCTCAATAACTCGACGAACAATACCAAAGAAAGGACGTTTGGGTAGGTCGCATAAAGTACTCAAAAATATCAGACCATCAATAATACTAAAAAAAAAAAAAAAAAAAAAAAAGATCCACATAGTGCTCACATTTACAATAATTTTAATTTTTTAACAATTTACATTGATTTTTTAACAAAGGTTTGTCATTTTATTTATTATAATGAGTTTTGGTATTATATATATTACAAAGTTGATTGAATAGCTCAAACCCAAGCTTTTTTGTCTTCTAAATAATCAGAAATTTTATAGTAGCCCTTTTTACAAAGTTTGGTTTTAATGCAGCTTTTAAATCGTTTAATGGGCAAGTTTCGAATGTCAATGGGAAGTTTGTTGTAAAAGCATATACATTGACCCATGAACGAGTTGCCTACTCTGTGGAGACGAGTGCGATGTACAGCAAGATTGTGTTTATTCCTAGTATTTAAACTATGAATATCGGACATCTTCTTAAAATTGGATATATTTTTGTGTACATACAATAGATTTTCAAATATATATTGAGAGGCTACAGTCAGAATATTTATTTCCTTGAACTTCTCTCGAAGGGAGATTCAGCTGCATCCGGTTAGACTCGAAGCCGACCCCAACATAACTGGGAAAAGGCTAGGCCTCAGACTAAAAAACCTAAAAGTACTTAGTGAGGTAAGGCCAGGCGCACTCCGCGTTTTAGGTACAGTAGTACGAATTTTCTCAGGGCGGGAAATGTTATGGACCAATCGGCACGCTCCACGCTTTTTCCTGTACCGCTATTGCTCGGTAGCTGCCGCCATGTTAGCGCGCGCCGCTTGACAGCCGCCATATTTGCGAGTGAGACGGAACTAACAGCTGCAGTGTATAATCACTACTATAAGGTTCATAATAATTATGAACCTTATAGTAGTGATCTATGGTTGATTGTAAGTTTTATGCATTCTCGTTAATCTTCGGAGCCACACTTTCTTTTCTGTGCGAACGGAGATTCACGACGCGCCTTATCAGTTGGGTACTACTGTATGCAGCTACAGTACGCGGCGGGCTCGACTTGTCGGTATATTCCCGATGTCCACCACCCGTTTGGCCACCACTGGGGGACAGCGAAACAACTTGTAAAAATAATTCCCGCTGTCACCACTTCATGGTTAAAATAGGTCGAATCTGTTCCAAAACCAAATCGGGGCACCCCGACTTTACGTAGTCTTTTTTGTCTGCTACCCCTAGAGTGTGTATAAAAACCGGAGGCGCGAAGGGAGAGCACCCCCGCCCGCTGTAACAAAGCATAGGCACCCGTGCGAGCCGCAGCGGCTGAGGCTGGTCGCTCGAGGCGACCAACAAGCCGAAACTGCGGAGGTGAGCGCGGGTGAAATAAAATATCTTATCTTATTTATTTTATTTATTTTTATTTTACAGTTTTTGGAAAACTTACAGCTAAATATTTTGCAAGATTGAGAATAATAAAAATAAGGCCAATTAAAAGTTTTCACAGATAGAAGAGAGCATATAAACAGAAAAAAAAAACTTGAGAAGGTAGACAGTGTGATAAGCAAAAACAGTATTTGAGTAAAATGAGTTTCAAACAGCATAAATTCTAATCAATTAGTTTACATGATCAAAAAAGAAACCACAAAGAGTCCTTTTTAATTTTGAGATGCTAGTATTGAAAATATCGATATCAACGCCCCGACAGACCGCATTATACGTATGACTCGCTCTGATTAAGTATGAATTTCGTCTGTAATTCGTTCCTACCACAGGAGTATGATATAATAGATAAGGATTGCGTAGAAAAGTAGAAGGAACCCTCAGTCCGATTTTATTCAGCAATTCGGGAAGCTCGGTTGAACCGTTAGCAATTCTAAATAGAAACGCCAAGTCCGCAATTCTTATACGTTCAGAACGAGGAAGTAGATGGAATCTTTTACAGCGTAGGAGATAAGTGGGAGAATAAGTTTTGGAACGGAATTGAATATACCTCAAAAATTTTCTTTGTATGCCTTCCAATCGATTGATATATACAGGGTGTAAGGGACAGCCCTCCGCAAACTAACAGGGTGCATTCAGCTCCTCATTTTGAATCATATTCCACCGGAAATTTTCTCAGGAAAATTTTCATTTTTTCAAAAAAAATTTCATTTAGTACATTTTCATTATTTCAATGTAAAATTGCATTGTGTGTTCGCAGCACTCCATTTATGTAAAAAAAACTGCAAAAAAAAAACAGCAAAAAAAAAAAACCAGCAATGATGTTGAAATACTCTAACCAACGACGCGTGAAATCAGCTGTTCACTTTCTGTCTAGCTACAGAGTTCATCGAACTCACCGCATACCTATTACCTACCCCTCCGAACCAGTAATAGACGCTCCGATTTGTGCACAAAAACACAAACAAATCAGGTTTATTGGATTCCCTTAACGTTCCTGAAAAAATTTCATGTACCGGTCATCTTAGTATGACATACTGAATTCACCCTATCAGTTTGCAGAGGGCTGTCCCTTACACCCTGTATGTTGTAATTGGGATTCCAAACCAGGGGGCCGCTGGGGTCGCGGGTTGTCTGAAGGGGTTACCGCGGCCCTGGCATAGGCAACTGAAGGAACACGGGTGGGTTTTAGTCAAATTCAAATTCAAATCGTTTATTTGCTAGGAATACATGTTTTTATAGGAAGATCTCACAGCCTTAGAGTCAATGTATCCTGCCTGCAAGCAAGCGTGCAAATCATTTAAATTATACGTATAAGTCATAAATCAAATTATTACATACAAATGTCATTAATTAATTTACATAAAATTCAAAGTTATTTCTACCATGTCTAGTTTGCTGCAGATGCCGGCTATGTTTTGGTGTAAGATTCGTAATTTACTGTTTCGGCAATCCGGTTTTGACTTATCATAATTAATAAAATTATTATTTATAGAAGAATCATTTATGGAGGACTTTTTAGGAACGAAAAAACGTATTGTTGCTTTTACTATTAACATGAGGTGAGTTGCGTGCACTTGAACTAAGTTTTATAAAATCCTTTTCATATTCAATAAAATCAATCTCTATGTTTAGTTTGTAGGTAATTAAATCTAATTTTGATAGTCTAGTATGATAACTAACATCCAATTCATTTACTTCAATAAACTTACAATTCTTAAAGTTTTTTGTGAACAATTTTAGTTCATAATTAAGTTTTTTAACATTAAGGTACCTATTTTCAGAAACATTCAAAATCAGTATTGTACAATTACTTAGACTACACAGAGTTTTACACAGGTTAGTTATCAACATGTAGGGATTTCTATCATGTTTACCAACCGAGAGAATAACAATGTCATCATTAGTCAGGGTACGTGATAGTTTTTCTGGATTTCGTAGGATCTCGCATGATGAAGCATGTGGTTGAACTTTACCCTCGATGTTGTAATTGTCATTCCATTTACCTGTCTTTGTTTGTATTGGTTGTGCTGATAAACCTCTTACATTTTCGTCTCCAATTATGTAGATATTTCTTTTTGTGTTGCGATTTAATTGGGTTGTATGCTTTAGTATTTGATGGCGTTGTTCATTTGAAAAGTTCACCGATATCTTTTCACTCAACTCGTTGTTAATTTCCTGGTCAGCATTCTGACAATGTACACCCTGTATGTCGTCCGCTGGCAGTGAGAATTTTGCGTCTGGACTAATAAGTTGCTCTGAGAAATCTAGTTTTGTTTGACTGGGATCTTTCCTCCTTTTTTTTTGTGATGCTCTTTTAGGCGTGGATTTACAAATATCTTTTAGCTGATTAATTTGAGTGCCATACATAGACATTTGTTTTTTAAGACAGCAGTTTTCCGATAGTAGATTATCTATCTCATTTTCAGCTATTTCCAAGTTCTTAGCCAAAACAGAAACTTTCTTTTCTAATTCTTCTATTATATCAAAAGGGTTGGCTCTAATATTTGGGCAGCTTCTATATAATTGTGGATCTCTTTTCAATGTATGAGACAAAACATCGATATTTTCATCCAACGGCAAAGATTCGAAGGAGTTTTCAGTAGATATGTTTGCCTCAAAATTGTGAGTATGCGGCACAACTACCGGAGTGGCCGGTATTTGAGAAGTATTTTCATTTAAAACAAAATTTTGCGTGGGAATCATCTGTTGTTGTGGCGAAGAAGGTTTAGCTGAAGAATGTTGTTTTTTCCTAAGTGTTATATTAGAAGTTGCGACATCTATATTTGAATCCTCAACTTTGTTTTTTATACATATTTTGCATTTCCATTTCTTTCTTGCTTCGATGTCTTTTAACCGATATGTTGATTCTGGATAACCCACACAATCGAACTCATATCTTTTTTTACAGATTGAACAGAGAGCAGTGTTTTTTATGTTGACATATTTCTTGCAGATATTACAAGTGACTTGCTGTGCCGACGTCTTGCGGTCACTGCTTACTGCCTTACTGGATAACATTTTTTTAATTATTTAATTCACAAAAAGAAGTTATTTTGCTTGGGCTCGAACTCGCGACACAAGCCGGCGACGGCTTTCAAGTTGGTGTTGATACCACTAGACCAAATCGACTAGACCAATCTAGCCATAAGTTTTTAGGTTGTACTATAACCCCGTGGATGTTTTTTTTATTTTATTTTTTTATTTAATATCTCTTCATGTATGGAAAAACATAAAACTATTCCCATGCCTGGGCAGCATTTGGTCCAGATTGGTCAATCTCCTTTGGTTAAATCGTATGGTTTTTCAAAGTGTTAGGTAGGCTACCAAATGGAACAGCAATGAAGGTCATTTGATTTGAGAGTTTAAAAAAAAGTGATACTTATTTAGTGACGAATTCTGAGAAATATAATAAAAATATCCAGATGAGAATGTAGTAAGTAGATAATATCTATTAGTTAGGATTCTCGTGAAGAAAACACGCCCAATACTTCCATAATTGAAAAAAAAAAATGTGATCAATTCGTTTAAAATACGAAATTATTTCAGTGAATTTTGTCAAAACCCGAAGTTGTGTGATAAGTTGATTGATTTGACATACTATCGTTTAACCAAATCAATTAAACAAAGTTTAAAGTTCTAGAGCATGGCGGCTTCGCCAACAATGTTTTCCTCCAAGGTTTTGCGAGCGGTAAGTAAAGCAGTAACCATTGCGGATAATATTCTCAACACTATTATGTAAACGACCTACACGCAGGGCCGGTTTTAGGGCAGAGCCCCGGCCCTGCACAAAGAAGGGGCCTCCATAATTGCCTCCACAAGATAAGAAAAAACATCCTTTGTGTCCATCAAAGAAGAAAAAGTTCACATTCACAGGGATATACCTTTTAAATTATTTTTTTGCAAGTCCTGCGTTATGGTTTTATAAATGACTAGCACTTCCCGCGCAGCTTCGCCCGCGTGGATGTCGGAATATATCCCACAGGAACGCACAACCGAGAATTCCTTCCTTATTCCTTGTCTACATTATAAAGGGAACCTCTGTACAAAATTTCAGCTTTCTAGGTCCAAGGGTTTAGGTGGGGCGTTGATGAGTCAGTCAGTCAAACAGTCAGTCAGGACTTCTCTTTTTATTTATATAGATAGAAGATAGATAGATGATACGTTGAATTAGGTACTTTGATCCCAAAAACTGAATAAATAAAAAAATATATATATAAAGGAGAAAACTGAAATACTATGGAGCCTGGTACTTTATTCAAATTGAATGCAACCACAGGTTATAAAGTATTAATCGGAAAGGGATAAAATATAGTTTAACTTAATTATATCCTAGTCACGTAAATATCCTGCAAAATAAAGATTTTCATTTTTAAAATACGCTTGGTAGGATTTTGAAATTCACAATGCAACACGGGTAGATTTTGGCAACACCATGTTTTACGTTCCTATGCATACCGCAGCGCTAATGATTAATTATGGGTATAGTTGTACTGAAACACATTTTTAGTAATCAAAGTCATAAGAACGGTTATGCAAAGAAAAATAATGAGGAAAAGTAAATAAAAATGAAAAACAAGGTGTACTTGAGAATGCTCAAATAATAATGAGCTTAATTAGGAACGCGCTGCGTTGAATGACATTTGAAAAAAGCTAGATGTCATTGTCACTGTCACGATCATAGAAATATAAAATATCTATGGTCACGATAGATAAGTCCGTATTTTGTTTGGGAACATTTATCAAAATAAACAAGCTCGGTTATACTAAGGGGAGCATAACGGAGCAAATTGTTAATTTATCGTGCCTCTTAGTCCCGCTCCCGTCCCCGCAGCTCCTACCCGTAGCGCTGCCCAAACGACGCGACCATCTGACCCGTTGGTTACTGTGAACAATCCTACTGCTCCCCCGGCAGAGCCCGGGCCTATAAAGGAAACAGGCCGGGCTAATGATGACGGCTTCGTGATGGTGCAACAGTGCAAAACTGTGTGCTGTGAAGCCGAATACTCCGGTGAATATTTCCCACCTCCACTACACCACTGACGTGGAGGACATCGTGACGTACGCGCCGAGAGTACAGCTGCGGGAGTCACATCGCAACGTCAACTTTAAGGCGTTTGTGGTGCGCATACCAACATGCTACCTGCACTTGGTGATGAATGAAAGCTTTTGGCCGCATGATGTGCTATTCCGCCGCTTCCGCGGATAAGTGACACCGTGTCAGGTTGTATCTTGATCAAAGTATGATACGCGGCAGTAAAACATGTATTTATATACAAAAAACCCAAAAAAAAATGAATTTCGCGGGCTACACAGCGCAACCACCTTAAATCTTTCTAAATTATTTTCTCGAAAATGCAGGCAATTTCCAGCTCGAAACTTGAGATTAGGCAGTCTATTGTGCAATATTATCTCTGATGATTTTCTTTACAGTGGTTAAATTATTTCGGAATAAAGTACCAAAAAAGACCATGTCCTTTTTCGATGTCCATTTTATACTTCAAACGGTCGACGGCGACGTAGACGGCAATTAAATACCCCAACGAATTGGTTTAATGTAACATATACTTCCCCGTCTCAACAATTCACCATGTATACAAATATCTTCTAGCTTCTACCCGTTTGCTTCGTTCGCATGGAAGTCGTAAGATACACAACTATACTAAAATAACAGTTACATTTTTATTAAAACTCAGTCAGCCCCCGACGCACCGCGTCGCATAGCATCGCCCACCCGCAGTATTGCCTGCTTCGTTTTCGCTTAGTGTTCATTCTGACTTTTTGCTTTTTCCTCGGCTCCTGGTCGAAGCTTGATGTTATAAATAACCTTCATCGAGAATTCGGATATCAAATTCAAAAATAAATTTTCCATTCCGACCCGTAGTTCCAGAGATTGCGTTTAAACCAACTCTTCAGCTTTATTATATTAGTAGATATGAATTGAAACTGAAAAAAAAATCGTCTGTTTCAAAATTTTTTCGGGGCCATCACTTCTTGGTTGCCCAAGAGGAGGCCCTTGGGCAACCAAGAAGTGATGGAAAACATTTTGGAACAGACGTTTTTTTTTTTTTTTATTTAAACGTGTGGAGGCACACGTTTAAATCCGGCCCTGCTCAACGTGAATCAAGAAAGGTTCACATTTGATAATATTCACGCGTGTCTCTGCCCTCATCTCAGTCAACCGGACGTGTTCACCGCGGCAACATGATACTCATCATAGTGTACTCTTTGATTATACTACCACTCATTGTTTTTCTCACTTTGTTTCTTATCATTCTGATTGGAATGATATACTTGAAATTAAAGCTTGAACCCGTTCGAGGAGTATGTACATCTAATGTGAGACTCGATGGAAAGATCGCGCTCGTGACAGGCGGGAACCAAGGCATCGGCCTGGAGACTGCCCGGGACCTCGCATCCAGAGGAGCGCAAGTGATCATCGCCTGCCGGGACGCCACAAAAGCTGCAGAAGCTATCAACGATATAGCAGCTACCACAGGAAACAAACACGTTGAATTCAAACCTTTAGATCTATCAAAATTCAGCAGTGTGCGGAAATTCGCTGAAGACTTCAACAAATCCTATGACCGTCTCGATATTTTAGTGAACAACGCAGGCTGCAGCGACAGCTACCCGAAGCCTACTGAAGATGGAAATGAAGTAGTGATGCAAGTGAACTACTTCGGGCCCTTCCTCCTCACAAACCTGCTGCTGGACAAACTGATCGCTTCCAAACCGAGCAGGATCATCATAGTGTCATCTTGTCTCCATCATTTTGCCAGATTACGTGTTGACAATCTACATCAAACAGTCTATAGCGGAGTGATAGGCCAGTTCGTGAATTACAGCAATAGTAAATTATGTGATATTCTATGGATGAAGGCATTAGCTAAGAGATTACCTGAAGGGGTGACTGTGAATGCTTTACACCCTGGAGCTATTAAAACTGATATCTTTAGCACGTTGCCTTTTTATTTGAAGACGATAGTTTACGTACTTGCAGATGCTTTGATATTTAGAACAGCTAAAGCAGGAGCTCAGACGACGATACATCTGTGTGTTGCTGAGGAAGTGGAGAATGTGCGGGGGAGGTACTTCATGGAGTGTAAGGAGGGAGGATATAGCAGGAAGGCTGATGATGATGAGTTAGTGGAGCAAGTGTGGAGCAAGAGTTTAAAGGTGACGAGCTCAAGTTAGCTTGGACTTATCTTTGTGGTTATAACGTTGCAAATTTATAATGGTAGTATGTAGGTGTTCTTGATCGGCCTATTTTAAGTATAGTCCGGCCGTCGCGTTGAGAGACATGCGTCATACTAACGAAATATATGTTCTGCGAATTTGATCTATAATACAACTAGAAATTTTCCAACTGATAGGTGTCCGGATTGCATTCTGTCGACATCTGCAGTGCGATTCTGTAACCATCTCACCGTGAAAACTTAGGTGAAGTGAGCGTGGAGTGAGCTGTCAATAGTGTCAATTCCTAGCAAAAACAAACTCACTTCACCTAAGTTTTCACGGTGACATTTTTACAGAATCGACCGGCTGGACTTTAATAATAAGTGATAAACTTGGGCGTACTTATCAAGGTGATAGGTCGTGTGGTGCAGGTGGCAGCATAACATAAACACACACGAGAGTGTTAAAGGTTAAAGGGATCAGTTTATAGGTAATTAATCTTAGCTGCCTGTAATCGCGAGTTAACTGGCAACGTCGCATTTCTAAAGGTTTTTCTTGATTATTTTAATAAATATAAATCAAAGGACAATTTCTTCTCTCAAATTCTCAGATCGTTAGTATTTATTTAAAGTTTAGTAGGTACTTACTGAGATAGGAAATTGTCCTTTGATTTATATTTATTAAAATAATCACGAAAAACCTTACTATTATGTATGCTATTTTTTGACAGTTATTTTGGAACTTATTTACTTTTATAAAATAGAAAATAATTGGCAATATGTAATTTTAATAATAATAGATCATCATGTAAATGTAATGATTAAAGACCCGATTTTTAAATCGTCACATAATTTAAATAAGTACCTACCTGAATGAATAAATCCAAAGATATAAATTGTAGTCTCACCGCCGCCGCCGCACGGTGGATCGAAACTGCTAGGTATATGAGGGACATTGGGGTTTTTTTTACAAATTTGATTTTTTTTTAAATACCTATCGAAAGATCTGTCATTCTGATGAATAATTGTTATGAAACGTAGAACACAAACGAACGAACGAACGAACGTGAACGTGGTAAAATAAAGGTAAACAATCTTGATGTGACTTTTTAGACAAACACATATTATACAAAAATAAACTACTGCTAATGGTTCAATTGATTTAGTAATCATTATTGTTGTATTTACATTGGTTTTTAGTTGCATTTTATTTTTAAACTGAGGTTTTAAAATAAAAAAAAACCGGCCAAGTGCGTGTCGGATCACGCACAATGAAGGGTTCCGTAGTTGAAAAGAATTTATCCCAAAAACAAACTTAACAATAAAATCCCAAAAATATTTTTTTTTATGTGATCAAATTACAAATTACCAATTTTCGGACTTTTTCCTTTACTTATGCTGTAAGACCTCACTTCTTGCCAAATTTTATTATTGTAGGTCAACGGGAAGTACCCCATAGGTTTTGATTTACTTGCGAGTACTACACACATCAACACGGTCTAGGGATATTTCATACTCAATGAAATGAAATGAAATGAAATGAAATGAAATGAAATTGTTTATTCTGTAAATAGGACATCGAAATCACTTTTACACGTCATATTTTTTTTTTTTTAAATAAGCTAGATGAAGTCGACATTTCCTATCTGACTACCCTGAGAAGAAATGGCGAAACAAACTCAGGGGTCAAAGTCTCTTTTAAAGTCCAGACATAATCTTGGTCAGATAATGTGAGGACCATGTAGATCCAGTCTGAAATGGTCTTTTGAGGAAAGAACCATAAAAATTTGAGTGGACCTGTCCAGTCAGTGCAAGCATTTGTCAACAATCGTATAGCTCAACTCAGGATTTCAGGAGCTCAATAACTCGACGAACAATACCAAAGAAAGGACATTTGGGTAGGTCGCATAAAGTACTCAGAAATATCAGACCATCAATAAAACTAAAAAAGAAAAAAAAAAAAAAAAAATGATCCACATAGTGCTCACATTTACAATAATTTTCATTTTTTAATAATTTACATTAATTTTTTAAACAAAGGTTTGTCATTTTGTTTATTATAATGAGTTTTGGTTTATATATATTACAAGGTTGAGCGAATAGCTCAAACCCAAGCTTTTTTGTCTTCTAAATAATCAGAAATTTTATAGTAGCCCTTTTTACAAAGTTTGGTTTTAATGCAGCTTTTAAATCGTTTAATGGGCAAGTTTCGAATGTCAATGGGAAGTTTGTTGTAAAAGCATATACATTGACCCATGAACGAGTTGCCTACTCTGTGGAGACGAGTGCGATGTGCAGCAAGATTGTGTTTATTCCTAGTATTTAAACTATGAATATCGGACATCTTCTTAAAATTGGATATATTTTTGTGTACATACAATAGATTTTCAAATATATATTGAGAGGCTACAGTCAGAATATTTATTTCCTTGAACTTCTCTCGAAGGGAATCCCTTGGACCTAGATTGTAAATGGCTCGAACAGCCCTTTTCTGTAAAACAAAGATAGTATTAATGCCCGCACAGGT
The DNA here is from genome assembly GCA_905163495.3 of Cosmia trapezina. Classification (NCBI taxonomy): domain Eukaryota; kingdom Metazoa; phylum Arthropoda; class Insecta; order Lepidoptera; family Noctuidae; genus Cosmia; species Cosmia trapezina. Next base: position 13,461,189 of record LR991040.1, on the reverse strand, counting down.
TCCCCAGAGAAGAATCCCATAAGACATAAGGCTATGAAAATAACTAAAATAAACAATTCTGGCTGTATCCACATCAGTTATCTGTCGAATTTTTTTAACACCATAGGCGGCCGAACTAAGCCTTCCTGATAATTTTTCTATGTGTGGGCCCCATTGCAATTTACCGTCAATGGTTATTCCAAGAAAAACCGTCGACTCAACAGGGTCCAACTCTATTCCATTAAGTTGAACATTGGTAGTTAACTGCCTGACATTTGGCGTTGAAAATTTGATTAGTTTAGTCTTTTTTTCATTCAGTAGAAGATTATTTACATTAAACCAATGGACAACCCTAGAGAGTGCATCGTTAACTTGTTCAAAGTTGACTAACTGACGTTTGATTTTAAAAATGAGGGAAGTGTCATCTGCGAATAATACAATCTTGTGATTGTCCCTTATGTGATAAGGTAAGTCATTTATATAAATAAGAAACAAGAAAGGACCCAGAATTGAACCCTGTGGAACCCCCATAGTGATCGCAGATCCTGCAGATCTCTTGCCATTAACATCTACCCTTTGAATTCTGTTGTTCAGATAAGAAGTCAGAAGGTCGAGAGCACTGTTCCTTATACCATAGTGGTACAGCTTCCTGATGAGTGTATCATGATTTACGCAATCGAAGGCCTTAGACAAGTCACAGAAAATGCCAAGAGCATCCTGCGACTCCTCCCAGGCCTCGAATATGCTCTTCAGTAATTCCACGCCCGCGTCTGTAGTTGAACGACCCTTTGTAAAACCAAACTGTTTCAGATGAAGTAAATTATGTTTATTGAAATGTCCTAACATTTGTTTTAAAATTATTTTTTCAAAGATTTTGCTCAATGTAGGTAATATCGAAATAGGCCGAAAATTAGTGGGATCAGTGGGGCTGCCAGATTTCAACAGTAGAATCACTTTGCTAAGTTTCATCAGATCAGGAAATACACCAGATGCAATACAAGAGTTAAAAACAATTGATAAAAAGGGTGCAATAATATCAATTATTGAAGACATGGTATGTACTGATAATCCCCAAAGGTCAGCAGTTTTTTTTACCTCGAGATCTTTAAAAGAATCTATAACGTCTTTAGCGATAACAATTGCGAATTTAAAGTGTTTATCACATTCTGGTACACATTATTTTAGTATTGAGTAAGCAGAAGCGGAGGACGATGATGACAGAGTTTTGGTTGTTATAATGGGAATATTAGTGAAGAAATTTTCGAACTCAGTAGCCACCTCCACGTCTGCCTCAATATCTACATCATTGACTCTTAGATGGAAGTCACGATTCCGAACTGTCGTTCTTCCCGTTTCTGAATTAATAATATTCCAAGTTGTTTTAATTTTATTTCCAGAACATTTTATTTTATTTTTAATGTGTATGGCTTTTGCTGACGAACAGGCTCTTTTAAAAGTTTTAGAGTAATTTTTAACAAATTCTTTAAAAGTTTCATCATGGTTATACGTTTTTTCATGGTACAATTCATATAATTTCTGCCTACTTTTAGTCTCGACATTATTAACGTTGCCCTAACGATCGTTACGTTGCTCTGTGGTCTGATAAATTTTAAGGAACGGGCTCGAAGATGTGTCTGTGTCATCTGTGTGTCTTTAATAAAATCGAACTATTACCATTTGCCCGTCTCGAGGGTCGAGGGGAGCCCATTAGGACCACAGAGCATGTAATTAGTTAACGAATGTCGTAACGAAAATCGTTAACAATGTCGAGACTACCGGCCCTGGTGTTGCCCAATCACTAAATATAACGCGGTCACAAACAGGTAATGTTTTTGATGTGAATACCTTCCCAAACTCACAATTGATGAGGTTAAATAGTATAGTATAAGCTTGATCCGGGTTGGTGTGATAAGGCAAATCTGGTAGTTTTTCTATTGAATTCTTTTTAAATTGTTCTAAGCGACTTTTGTTTACCGGAACAAAACTAACAAGTTTTCTTTGAGCTCTGACTATTTTCTGAGGGAAAGTGACTAACTGGCCACAGTGATCAGAGTCCAACTCATTTATAATTAAATGGGTAGAAGGTCTTGAGTTTGAAAAAATATTGTCAATACAGGTAGCACTAGTGGCAGTTATTCTAGTCGGCTCAAAGAATGTATTGTACAAATTATATGACTTTAATAAAGTTACAAACTTATTTACAGTAGGCGATGTTTCCAGTATATTAATATTGAAATCTCCACAGACAACAACTAAGTACATTATCTAAGCACCTATTTAATGCTAAGCACGTATCGTTTTAAACTTAACCTGAATAACCTGGCTTGCACGCGCAGTATTTTTCCACTTAATTGTATTGTTTACCTTGAAAACTGGTTGTGTAATTCTAGGTTAATTATGAATGTGGCAAGGGTGGCAAGTTCAAAAGAATTTATGTTTGCACTGTAAATGCAATCTTATCATGACATCACGCTTATAATCTCCGAAGGGATAGGCAGGCTGAGGTGTACCCTACCTATACCTATTGCTTTATTGAAGTTTAATGTCAATCATAATAGATTGCTGGGAATTCAAGAAAGGAATCACTTTTAGAGGAATTGCAAATTAAGCAATTCAGTAATTTATTATGATTGTGCTATTTGACGTCTTTGACATTAAACTTCATTATATAGCAATTCATAATTTGTGTCCCATTTTACGAATCTCCATACAAAACTGTCAAACAGATGAATTGCGTGCTAAGAATTGTAGGTACGTACATAAATTATGTCAATTTGTGACCGTTTTACGATTTCAAATATGATTCTTCATACCTATTATTATGATTCTGCCAAAGTGGCCGTTTTAGCCCCCAGGTTTAAATTAAGACCTTAAAAAGGTCATGTTAAAAAAAAATACAAAATCTATCGCGTAACTCTTATAGGTACCTTCTGACTCATTAGGTTTGTCTTCTTTTACGACGCGCCGCATGCGTGAGTATCGAACTAACGTGCGAGCCGGCCAGCGCGCCACACTGAATTAGCTCGACAAGTCCGTTCATTCCCGATGTCCACCACCTATTTGTGATTGGCCACCACTGGGGGACAGCGAAACAACTTTTAGAAATTATTCCCGTTGTCCACCACTGGGAGACAGACCTAACTTCAAAACACTTTAAAGCTGCTTCTGCACGGCACCGGCGCTGCGGGAAGTGCAGCCCCTTCGCCCTTACGTAACAAAGGATAAAATAATGTCAAACTTTCGTGAAGCCACCAGCTCTGAGAATAATACACAATACCATTGTGAGCGGAATGATTTTAGTACTTACGATATTGCTGCTATCGAGGTTTGTGAAGACGAGGTTGTGAAACTACTAAAGCACTTGGACTTAAATAAATCTGCTGGTCCAGACATGCTCCCACCGGTCTTTATAGTAAACTGTGCTTCAAGCCTCTCGGTTCCTCTTACAATCTTATTCAGACGATCTCTTAATACCGGGGTGATGCGATAGTATCCGACAGAAAACATTTACACGGACACAAACTTTCCGTCTGGTAAAGTAAAAAAAAAAAACTTAAAAAAAAGTATAAGTACTTAGTAGGTTTTGAAGTCGGTTTTTGCTTTTTTTTAAAGTAAATTTATTTATCCATTTTTAGTAAAATATACAATTAGGACAATTACATGAGCCCAATAAGAAGAACGAAAAGTAGAATCATCACAAAATCCGCTTAGAAACGTCGGAGATACAGTACATTTATGCATATAACTTCGTACATAAGAGTAATTACCTACCTAATGTAATATATACCTTAACCTTATAACCTTCCTGAAAGTACGTAGATTACGGTAGTGAAAGAATCACTAAAATTGGTTTATTAGTTTTTGAGAAAATCGCGGACAAACAAACATACATACGGGTCGAATACAGAACCTCCTTTCAGAACTCAGAACTCGGTAAAAAACTATTGCTTCACATGATATGAAGAAGGCACGTAGGTGCTTATCTAATAATTCCCATTTTGCGCTCCTAAAAATAGGTAGGTATTATTGAACACTCTAAATATAATGATTGTGCATCTTTTTGTGAACCTCAAGTGTGACCTCAAATAATTCCTATTTTGTGGTCTTAAAAATAGTAAATCGTCAACAACTGCGACCAACTGGGATGTAGCGGTTAGTCACAGTTTTAATCTACTTGTAACCAGCTAACCCGTTTCGTCGGACCCTATAATTCTTAATTCGTTGGCCCTAGCTTAGTGTCTCCGGCCAACTGTGTGAAAAGGCCAAAAAGTTAAAAAGAGGATCAATTATTAAAAAACTGTGCATCATTAGAAGCGCAAAATTTTTTTAGAGGTTCATTAATTTTAAAAAGTGTCCATCATGAGAAGGCCAATAACTTTTTAGAGAATCAGTTAAATATTTTCCTTTGAAAAATTTGTCTGCTCGACAAGGTAAATAATGTAAGTAATGAATATTGTTGAATTCGAAGTTTTAATTAAAAAACCGGTCAAGAGCGAGTCGGACTCGCGCACCGAGGGTTCCGTACCATCACTTACCTATATGTAATTTTTGTTGATGATTTCTGAAAAACTGTGCTATTTAGAGACATCGTTATATTTTTCCCTGTAATCTTTACATAAACTTCTATAACATAGAATAATTTCTGATTTTTCGCTTTGCAGACTTCGGAGATTAGGGGGGGGGGGGGATGGTATTTTTTTTACATTTTTCATCAAAAGTCGAAAACTATGCAGGCTAAAAAAAAGAAAAAAAATGTTTGAGAATGTGCAAACAGCGCTCTTTCATATGATACCCCACATGCCCTAGTAGCCCCACTTTGAATTTTTAAGACCCCCTTTCAGTCCCTGTTGCAAAAAAAAATATAAATATTTTTATTTCTTTTTATTTGCAAAATAGTTGGGTAAACGTCATCTAAAACTGTTCCAAACAAGTTGATAGCATTAGTAGTTCTTGAGATATCCACCTGTGACAGACAGACAGACAGACTGAGTCACACCATAAGGGTTCCTTTTTTACCATTTTGGCACGGAACCCCAAAACTTAACCTAACCTTTTTTTTTGTTCCGGGGTGGAAAATCCTCATGGATGTCCCCCGGTCCCCCGCCCTGGAGTGAGCGGAGGCGTCTGACAGACTCTTGACTAAAAACCACCCCGGTGTTCCCTTCACACACTAGAACCGGGGATCATGGGAACTTGTGCGCCTTCCACGATCCCCGGTCTAGGCCCTATCCCCGGCGAGGGGAGTGAGGTGTAGGACTCCCCCGCGATGAGCGAAAGCCGGCAACGACAGGTCGGCTCCAAACTCTACTACGAGGGCACGACGTGGCTCCGCCCAAGCAGCACACTCTGCCAATGTATCCCGACAGTGGACGCAGTGATGGCACCGAGCGTCCGGCTCCCTCTTTATGCGACATAGGTACTTCCCGAAGCAACCATGCCCCGAGAGCACCTAAGCTGGGTCACCCAAAACGACAGGGAGCCGTGTCTAACCTAACCTAACTTAACATGCTCTATGCTCGACTCGGGTATCGAACTTACGACTACGAAGTACGAACGATCGAGGTACAACTACAAACCACGTACCGTGATGATTAAAACAAGCTCTTTGTAATTACGAGCTAGTTTCATTTAGCAAGCATCATTCAGTTATTTAATAATGATTGGTTGCTTGCTTGTAGGTAATTAATAGTACATTTTGATACAAGTGGAGAACGTTAGTTATTGCATTCGAGGCGGAATTAACACCCGAGCCGTAGGCGAGGTTGTTTTTGAGCCGAGAACTGCAATAACAAATGTCCACGAGTATCAAACGACGTTTTTCAATACACTTTTGAAGAAATAAAATAAAATAACGGAAAATATTTTTGTCATGAATTAGGAAATTATGATTTAAATTTTCTTTCTTTTCGCGCTTTGCTTTCGCCAGGTTGAAGGAGAAGCAAAGGTATAAAGCCGATAAACAGCCTAATATGAATAATAGAAAATTCAAATATTTTCGAGTTTAGAACACAAATAAATGTTAATTTGTTCATAAACGTTTTTTTTATTGTAATAAATAATAATCATAGTTTTTGATGATATTCTATTTATAAACATTATATAAATATTCAAAAAATATTAACGCCGTAAAGACGCATACCTCTTTGCCGAGATTAAAAAAAAACATTCACCTCCGAATAGGCAGTTGTGAATAGAGGCATTGAACCAATTTGGACTAAGTATAGGTATAAGTTATCTGTGGCAATTTTTATCCCCGCAAACGTGCGGGAAAATGAAAAATCGCACGCGTGTGAAATGCATTGCATTGTGAACCTAATCGTAGTGCGATATGAACCAGTTTTCGAGGAAGTGTATTGAAAAATAAATTATACCTTTGTAGATAAAATATGCGGACGCGGTAGTAGATTATGTAATTCTATCATGGATCTGTGCTTCTAGCGGCTGAATTGATTTGAGGAGTACCTACCTTTTGTCCACTTCCAAGGAAGGGCCGTCTTTTCCATTGGCCACTTTGGCAAGTGCCCATGGGCCCGGCGTTTCATGAGGCCCATTATTTCTTGCCAGCGTCGAAGCTAGGGACTATCAGAGGCAGGGTGCCAACTTTTCGAACTATTATTTCGCTGGCTCTTGCATTCTTGATTCTTCATAATTGCCTTGTTCCAAGGTGGTGCTTTTTTGGGTACCCAAACGGGACCCTATGACTAAGGTTGCTATACGCACTGTGCTCAGTCTTCGGCTGCCCGCCATTGCGTGAGTGTGTGCACGTGGTACGTCTGGTAAAATGGAATTCGATACCGAAAAATTTATCATCGAAATTTATTATGCACCCAGTACTTCTTTCTTTGTTTTTTCTTTTTTACGTAACATGTGTAAATGTAGTAAACAGCTGCAAATTCGTCCACGTCCATCTTTGAAATGGATCGATATGACCGCAAATCGCAACGGTTCTTCAACCGCACGTTGCGGTTGCGAATGCGGCTGCCCGCGATCCGGCTGGCCGCATTCGCAACCGCATCCTGCGGTCAGCCGGACGGCTAGCCGCGTTGCGGGTAACCGCATAGTGCGTATGAACCCTTAACGTGTTTTCCGAGGCACGGAGGAGTCTTTATGTAAAGATAGTCAGTATTGGTCAGCCATCCACGGACCAACCCCGGCAAGCGTAGCTTAACCTGATAGATCGAATCGTGCGGCTGTTATATTAATATATGGTAATAGTTTCAAGTGTCAAAAGTTTTGTTTTTGTTTGTGCTACATCGTTCTTACATGTATAATTTCAGCATGATTGCTGTAACCAATACAAATACCTACTAATTTGATATATAACAGTGTCCGTGGAGTTTCTTGCCCGTACTTCTCTTCTCCATAGGAAACTACAACGCTTTGGAGTGAGCAACTACTAACTTCATAATTCTGACTGAGACTGACCGACCCCTTAACAATCCAAAGGCACTGTCTGCCTGTAATTGGTTATTTTAAATTGATTTTAAATTTGAGTTTTGAGTTATTAAGTCCGTACAGTGGAAAATAACTGTTCACACGGCGTTGGACTACACCTTACGATATGTTAAAGTAAAATTAAGTAGTTAAGTACAGTAAAAGTTTAGTAATGTTGGGATCAACGCACTAACACAATAAAATCACAACACATACTTAAATAACATTTATACAGTAGGCTAATCAAAATTTACATGTGAATTAGTCAACATCTTTAGGTATTTAACCTATTTACAATGTGAATGACTTTCAAGGATGTTTTTAAACCCACACGAGACATGTAAACACACCATTTATCATCCTGAGGTAAGGATCCTTAATTAGCTACACAGACAACGAATGAACAATTTCAACATGAGAGCATAGACAAAGTGCCATTCTAACAGTGATAATAGTACATTATGATATAAGTGCGGTAAGTTGAAAATTACAACCGAGGCGATATTGCTAGCCCGAGCCGTAGGCGAGGGCTACAAGAAAGCAGAGGCTGTAATTATCAAAGCGCACGTATGTCATACGACGTTTTATAACATATTTGCGAGGAAATAAATAAAACTCGGACTTTCTTCAAGGAATAAATCTTTAAAAACACACTCTCTGAAAAAGAATTTGGATCTTTGCTTGTTTTCCATAAGATGAAATTTTGATACGCTTGTAAGTATCTATCGGTCGATTTTTCAGGCAAGAGGCTTAGAGTAGCCTTTTTCGATGCCTTTGAGACTTCTGGCGGTGTCGAATTAATAAATTCATCATTACTTGACGACATATTCAAATAAAAACAATACAGCGAAAAAAAAAGTGCGCGGAATAATTTTTACTTGTTCACAAATTAGCGATGCGCGCGCATCAGCGCTTTGTAGGGTTCCGTACCAAAATGGTAAAAAAGGAGCCCTTATGGTGTGACTCAGTCTGTCTGTCTGTCTGTCTGTCACAGCTGAATATCTTAAGAACTACTAATGCTATCAACTTGAAATTTGGAACAATTTTAGATGATGTTTACCCAACAATTTTGCAAGTAAGAAAGAAGTAAAAATATTTATGTATTTTTTGTAACAGGGACTGAAAGGGGGTCTTCAAAATTCAAAGTGGGGCTACTAGGGCATGTGGGGTATCATATGAAAGGGCGCTGTTTGCACATTCTCAAACATTTTTTTATTTTTTTTTAAGCTCCATGGTTTTCGACTTTTGATGAAAATTGTAAAAAAAAGACCGTCCCCCCACCCCTTAACTCCGAAGTTTGCAAAGATAAAAATCTGAAATTATTCTATGTGATAGAAGTTTATGTAAAGATTACAGGAAAAATAAAACGATGTCTCAAAATAGCACACTTTTTCAGAAATCTGGACGGAACCCTCGGTGTGCGAGTCCGACTCGCTCTTGACCGGTTTTTTTTTTTTAAAGCAAAGGCACAAAAACAGCCAGTACCTACCTATTACTAACAGAGTAAATTAATATTTTTTTGTTTTTGTTTGTTGTTGTTGCAATTTATTGTCAAAATTAATTAAATTAAAGAATTAATTCTTTAATTTAATTCAATATACTTAAAAATAAGCTAAAATAACTTAAAAATATAATATCTTAAACTAAAACTAATAAAAAACTAAAATATGGCGTCGAAAAATTCCTCCGCATCGCTGTCGACTGGTAAAGTACCCAAGAGACTGGCGGCAATAATTAATGTTTATTTTTTATATTTTATCTCCCAAAGTTAATTTTATTCATAAAATGTTGACCACTTTTCTGACATAAAAACTTTTTGCTAAGATTTAAAAAGTCCCGTTCGTTTTAGACGGACCCATCTTGATAAACCTTACGTTTTATCTTATTAAAAAGAAACCCGTGCGTTTTACATTACAATTACGCACAAGTACGTAATGACATACATTAAGATATTGAAATTCGTGAAATAAGAGATCCTTTACGAGCAAATGTTTTATAAATATGATGAAAAAGTCAAAAATGTATTGAGTTGGCATAAATTGTCGAAAAGCTTAGGTGTCCCCGAAACGATCCTTCGCAAGAGATTAATTTCTATTGTAGTAATATTGTCAATCGCTTCAAATAGCACTTCATAGACGATCAATTTGCGCATCGATGTGCATCAATCACGTTATAATTGACAGTTGCAATTGATCGTTTCGGGGACGTCAATACTGTTGGAAGTCGTTGTAGAGACTTATGAGAACTGGCAACGCAAAACTCTTAGCACTTGCACTCTGGGCTTGCACAAATTGGACTGCCATCGACACTCATAAGTTATAGTATCAACGCGAACGAAACATCATGACTTTGATCAATACTAGAATATGTTGCCATTAGTAACTTGTACTCGTCACCTTTAAACTCTTGCTCCACACCTGCTCCACTAACTCATCATCATCAGCCTTCCTGCTATATCCTCCCTCCTTACACTCCATGAAGTACCTTCCCTGTATATTTTCCACTTCTTCAGAAACACACAGATGTATCGTCGTCTGAGCTCCCCCTTTAGGTCCTCTAAAAAATATATCGAAGATAAAATTCATCATCTTCTTTACTACAGTAGGCATCCTTCGAAATATATTAGTCTTAACAACTCCTGGATGTAAACAATTGACGGTCACTCCTTCAGGTAATCTCTTTGCTAAAGCCTTTGTCCAAAGAAGATCACATAATTTACTATTTGCATAATTTATAAACGTTTCCCACGCTCCCTCTCCGCCTGATTGAAGTAAATCGTCGACGCGTAATCTTGCATAATCGTGGGCCGCAGATGACACTATGATGATCCTGCTCGGTTTGGAAGCGATCAGTTTGTCCAGCAGCAGGTTTGTGAGGAGAAAGGGCCCGAAGTAGTTCACTTGCATCACTACATCTATTCTATCTTCAGTAAGCTTTGGAATTAAGCCGGCACAGCCAGCGTTGTTCACTAAAATATCGAGACGGTCATAGGATTTGTTAAAGTCTTCAGAGAATTTCCGCACACTGCTGAATTTTGATAGATCTAAAGGTTTGAATTCAACGTGTTTGTTTCCTGTGGTAGCTGCTATATCGTTGATAGCTTCTGCAGCTTTTGTGGCGTCCCGGCAGGCGATGATCACTTGCGCTCCTCTGGATGCGAGGTCCCGGGCAGTCTCCAGGCCGATGCCTTGGTTCCCGCCTGTCACGAGCGCGATCTTTCCATCAAGTATCACATTAGATGTACATACCCTTGTAATAGGTTCTAGTTTTATTTTCAAGTATAGTGATACCGAAAAAATTAACAGAAATAATGTTAAAAATAAAATGAGAGGTATTGTCAGTAGGTAGAAAACCATAGCGAGTATCATGTTGACAGGGTTAACTGGTAAATGCACCTCACACTGACTGATGGATGACTGACTGAATTATTTATGCATGGGTCTGGGTTGAATTCCTAGCTTGTTTATTTTAACTTTTGAACTTGCATAAATGTATATTTTAATATTAATAGCCCACTTCACGCACTACGGTCGTTTAACATATTCGATTAAAATTTTTGGAACGACGTTCTTTAACGCAGCTTACGGTAGGAGTTGACTGGTAGAAAACGATTTCTCTATGCGGCTTTCTTATTTTGAATTCACACAAAATCACAATTCAGAAACTGTGAATTTGGTCAAAATAAAATCTAAGAGGGCGGGGTGGCTGCGAAAATTTTCAAATTTTTCATCATGGGTGTAGTAGACACCCATTTTCATTGTTTTCGAGGGTGTTAAAGCCGATAGTGACGTTAAAATGTAAATCCAAGATGGTAGCTGCGAAATTTTTAAAAAGTTTCATCATGGCTGTCGTTGTCATGGTTTTCGGGGGTGTTAAAACCAATACTGACGTTATCGTGTAATCCCAACAAAATTGGGAAAACTTTCAAATTTCTCGTTATGGGTGTCGTTTTTATAGTGTTCAAGGGTGCTAAATTCGATAGTGAGGTCAAAATGTAAATCCAAGATAGCGGCTCCGAAAATTTTGTTTATGTTTTAATCATACGTGAGAAGGAACACCGTTCCTAAAGTCGCACTTTTTTCACTCGTGGGCGTCTTCAATAAAAAAGTGTAGGTACGTTATAGTTCAATAGTTACGGTATGTTATAGTTCAATTTATACGTCCCTCTGCCGTCACCTTACAATTCACTCTCTCTCTTTCTTTATCCCTCACACAATTCATCCTTCTTTTCTTTGGTCTTTCTCTCCCTTTCCATCCATCAACATTTGTATTCATCACTTAGTTTGTTATGCCATACCTTTATGGGGTATGAAAAATAGTTAACGTCCTATTTTAAAACTTACTGAATAAAATTTCATAATAATCAGTCAAGCCGTTTCGGAGGAGTTTTGTTACAAACACTGTGACACGAGAATTTTATATTAATAGACATTTATTGCAAATACATCAAGTACTTAATTCAAATTTTATTGTTATTGCAAGAACAGCAGCCTAATTGCGTAACACATTATCAATCGGAGTTTGAATCATTTAGAAACAAATTGCTAATCCATTGCTTCATATGTTCGAAAAATTTGTCTGCTCGACAACGTAAATAATGCAATCAATGTTGTTGAACTGTTAAAATGAAACCAACTCCGATTGGTAATGTGTTACGCAATTAGGGTGCAGTAAAACGAGTCCGCTACGTGACCTCGAAAATGGTACGCCGAATATAGATAGTGCAATCCACGAAGACGCGCCCCACTACCTACTCTTCCTAACCGTTGGACACATTATACTAATACTGGGGAGTATAACGCGGTTTTAAAGATCGACCCTTTACTAATTACACTCACACGATGATATTAGTATTAAAATTACATATTGTCATTTATACTAATTACACTCACACGATGATATTAGTATTAAAATTACATATTGTCATTTATTTTCTATTTTCTAAGGTAATTTTATTAGGTACCAAAATAACTGTCCAAAAGTAGCATACCCAATAATAAGGTTTTTCGTGATTATTTTAATAAATATAAATCAAAGGACAATTTCCTCTCTCAGTAAGTACTAAACTTACAACGATCTGAGAATTTGAGAGAGAAAATTGTCCTTTGATTTATATCTAGAAAAATAATCACGAAAAACCTTTAGAAATGCGACCAGCTAACGCGCGATTACGGGTAGATAAGATTGATGTATGAAATTTTATACATCAATGGATTAATAATTATAAACTGACTCCAAGATTGTGACCTTTAACATTCGTCTGTGTTTATGATATGCTATCACATGCACCACACGATCTATCACCTTGATAAGTACGCCCCAGTTTATCACCTATTATAAAGTCACATACAAAGACAATTTCTAGTTGTACAGATCAAATTCGCAGAATTCTACTAATTTCGTTAGTATGACGCATGTCTCTCGACGCGACACGGCCGGACAATACCGGTCAAGAGCACCTACACAATACCATTATTTGCAACGTTATTACCACAAAGATAAGTCTAAGCTAACTCGAGCCCGTCACCTTTAAACTCTTGCTCCACACCTGCTCCACTAGCTCATCTTCATCAGCCTTCCTGCTATATCCTGCCTCCTTACACTCCATGAAGTACCTCCCCCGCACATTCTCCACTTCTTCAGCAACACACAGATGTATCGTCGTCTGAGCTCCAGCTTTAGCTGTTCTAAATATCAAAGCATCTGCCATCACGTGAAACATCGTCTTCACATAAAAGGGCAACGTGCTTAAGATATTAGTTTTAACAACTCCAGGGTGTAAAGCATTCACAGTCACCCCTTCAGGTAATCTCTTAGCTAATGCCTTCATCCAAAGAATATGACATAATTTACTATTGCTGTAATTCACCAACTGGCCTATCCCTCCACTATAGACTGGTTGATGTAGGTTGTCAACTCGTAATCTGGCGAAATTGTGGAGCCAAGACGATACTATGATGATCCTGCTTGGTTTGGAAGCGATCAGTTTGTCCAGCAGCAGGTTTGTGAGGAGGAAGGGCCCGAAGTAGTTCACTTGCATCACTACTTCATTTCCATCTTCAGTAGGCTTCGGGTAGCTGTCGCTGCAGCCTGCGTTGTTCACTAAAATATCGAGACGGTCATAGGATTTGTTAAAGTCTTCAGAGAATTTCCGCACACTGCTGAACTTTGATAGATCTAAAGGTTTGAATTCAACGTGTTTGTTTCCTGTGGTAGCTGCTATATCGGCGATAGCTTCTGCAGCTTTTGTGGCGTCCCGGCAGGCGATGATCACTTGCGCTCCTCTGGATGCGAGATCCCGGGCAGTCTCCAGGCCGATGCCTTGGTTCCCGCCTGTCACGAGCGCGATCTTTCCATCAAGTCTCACATTAGATGTACACACTCCTCGAACGGGTTCAACCTTTAGTTTCACATATATCGCTGCCGTCAGCAAGAGAAAAAATAAAGTGAGGAAAAATATGAGTGGTAGTATAATCAAAGAGTAAACTATGACGAGTATCATGTTGCCGCGGTGAACACGTCCGGGTGACTGAGACGAGGGCAGAGACACACTCGTGAATATTAGAATAGAATAGAATAGAATAGAATCTTTTTATTTCGGACACACAATATCCATATAGTGTTAGTAACATACAAAAATAACTTATTGCCTAGTGTTAGTAAAAATCAGCCTCCTCACAAACTGCTGCACAATCGGAGAGCCGAGGCTCTCGGCTACAGTTTTCAGGATGCTGTTCCGACTGCCCCTCACTGTCCTCAGTAGCGACGCTGTTTTCTTACGTATAAGTGCATGGAAGCCGTCGGTGCGGGCTTGCGCAAACATGGCCGACGCACTACAGTAACGAGGCAGCCTCAACAACATCCTGAAAGCATTATTATATTGGACACGCAGGACATCCAGCGATCTCTTAGTGCAATTGACCCATAGACTGCCCGTGTACAGACTTTGGCAATAAGCCTTGAAAAGCGTTACTTTAACTTGTTCTGTACACCGAGCAAATCTACGGGCCAACATATTGCTCCGGACCGCCAGAGCCCTGCGCTCCCTCTCAATGTCCACATCGTCCTTGAGGTCAGCGGCAAGACAGTGACCAAGGTATTTAAAAGTTGACACCCTATTAATTGGTGAGCCGTTCATAATCAACTCGGGTCCCTCTCCACGGCGTTTGCCGCCGACCTCAAAGACCATGTACTCACATTTCTTTACATTGTACTTTAAACCATGTGCGGCAGCGTAGGTCTCACACGTTTTAAGCATCTCTCTGATTGCTCCTGCCGATGGACCCAGCAGCACCATGTCATCTGCATAGCTGATGTTGTTAATTCTAACCCCATCAACACTGCATCCGACACGCATGCTGCTGAGTGCGACTATCAGATCATCCACGTACAGGTTGAAGAGCCTGGGAGAGGTCAGACCACCCTGTCTCACCCCGCACTCCAACCTATACGGTTCAGACACTGTATCATCCCATTTCACCTGATTGACTTGGTTACCATACCAGTACTGGAAGAGCCTGCATATTTCCGCTGGTATACCCCTGTCTCCCATCTTCCTCCAGAGCACATCATATGAAACATGATCGAACGCCTTGGAGAGATCAAGGAAACAGGCGTACACCGGCGTACCGCGATCTTTATAATATTGAACGGTATGCTTGAGACTTAAAATAGCACTTTCAGTTGATAGTCCGGGGCGAAACCCGAACTGCGCATCATGAAGATTTATGTAGCTTCCCAAGCAAGAATCAAGCATACCGTCCAAGACTTTGGCTATTATAGTCGCAAGAGAAATGGGACGATAGTTACCTCTGTCCGAGATGTCACCTGTCCTGTTCTTCACAATGGGAACCACGATGGTCTTCATTAGATTAGCAGGAAGGTACGCGTGACTAATACACATTGTGAAAAACATAGACAAGACTCGCGGCAAATGGACACCCGCGTGCCTCAGGTGCTCAATGCTGAGCCCATCATGCCCTGGAGATTTGCCTCGTTTCATGTTGTTAATGATTGCACATACTTGCTTAGCTGAAAAACGTATCAGAGGTTTCTCTCCAAGACGGATGGGCTCACAATCATTCACCGAGATTGAGGGACCGAGAGGGGACTGAACTTTGAAATGGTCCTTGAACATATTAGCAATTCCCCTCTTATCGCTTATCCCTTCCACACACGCAGAGAGGCCAGGTTTCGCATCCAAATTAGAAGTGGACTTCCAAAAATCACCAAACTTTTTACTAGCTCGTTGTTCTGCTAGCCTATCCATGACAATTTGCTCAGCGTGGTTTTGACAATATTTCAGTCGACTTTTAAAAACTTTCCGCTTCTCATACATTTCGTCATAAACCGGTCCCGACGAAGGAC
The DNA here is from genome assembly GCA_905163495.3 of Cosmia trapezina. Taxonomy (NCBI): domain Eukaryota; kingdom Metazoa; phylum Arthropoda; class Insecta; order Lepidoptera; family Noctuidae; genus Cosmia; species Cosmia trapezina. Next base: position 13,445,409 of record LR991040.1, on the reverse strand, counting down.
GATTGTTCAGTATCCAGGTCTGAAAGCTACATCTGGCCTCGCTGTGGGCATCTCTCACATACTCATTCCAACCACACACTCGCTTACCTCGCCTCGGCCCCACCCCAGATGTCCTTCCAGATTGCCTAGCCGCCGCACATAGGATTTCTACAATCTGTTCATACAAATTGTCCAGGATAACTCTATGCTCAGCCAAATTACATGAACCAACGCTGCACCTTTCAAACTCATGGGGGAAATCAACGTCTCGCAATTTACTCGTACATAAGTTATGATAGCTTTGCGTTCCTGACTGAGTTCTTTCACCCCAAAAGACAGAATTGCGGCCAGCACCCCCCGTCATCAATTTAGGCCTAACAACTTCCAAGTCGCATTCCAGATGCATCGGTAGATGATCCGAAACGTAAACATCCTCGGATACACCCACATTAACAATTGTGTGCCAAGCCGATACAGATACCACACAGTGATCTAACCATCTCCTGCTTCCATGCGCATCACTTATAAAAGTGTAGGTACCACTATCAACGCCCCGTTTCTCTACATCAGCACACACCCAGGATTGGTCAGAACAAAAGTTCATTAATTCCTTATAGAACATCTCTTGAGGGTGAGCGTTGAAATCACCCAATATAAAAACATTCTCTATATCACAGCTTGCTATGGTAGCGCTAATCTCACTTAATACATCTGTAAACGTTGGCAAGTTATCCGAACAATTTGTAGGCATGTATACACAAAAAACAATAATAGTACGACCCTTTGTCGTGGCTGTAATGGCCGCTATCCGAGGACTGCTACATTCAACAACAGAGACCTTCTCAAAAATGCCTTTTCTCCAGAGAATGGCAACTCCCCCATGGGGCCTTCCTCTCAACAAGCCCTCAGCAGTGTCCACAGCCGACTTACCCGTATACTCAAAGTCAGGGCTTATTCTTCCTAACATTGGAATGTCATGGGGAAGCAGCCACGTCTCTTGTAGGGCTACCAAATCAGACCACACACATATATCTTTAATGTTATCTATGGATCGTTTAACCGACTTACAATTAAAACTGGTTAACTTAAGATATTTATTACTAATTTTACTATACATAAATAACGACATTAATTGACTATAACTTTAGACTCCTGAGATTTCATTCGATACATAAAATGTACAAAACGCCTGAACACAATTCCATCAGGCCATAACTCGTTGTTTAGAAACAAGTCTGCCTTGTGTTTGGAAACATATAGTTTGTACGCATTATACTTTCTAAATGACTTCATGTTAATCTTTTTTAATGTTACAATTTCACTTGTCTTGTCTTTAATATAACGAATAATGTCATCTTCACTTGCTTCTGTACTAACGTTGGAAATTAATAACGGAACTTTGATATCCGCTGCCCGAAATCTACCGTCCGGCGCAGTCATAGCCGTTCCCTTACTACTAACCAACCTATTCTGTTTATAACGCTTTTTCTGAACTAACTTCCATTCAGAGTCCACACGACCTACCATTTGTTCACTACTCACGTCAACATCACGCAAACCCGCACACTGTATCTTCGTTTGCGAGGCACATGCCTCACTCGATACCGATGTATGTGATTCCGGCGCGACACTCGCGACTACAGTAGCACGCCGTCCGCTAGTAGGGGACCGTGATATTATCAAATGTGAACCTTTCTTGATTCACGTTGAGCAGGGCTGGATTTAAACGTGTGCCTCCACACGTTTAAATAAAAAAAAAAAGAAATCGTCTGTTCCAAAATTTTTTCCATCACTTCTTGGTTGCCCAAGGGCCTCCTCTTGGGCAACCAAGAAGTGATGGCCCCGAAAAAATTTTGGAATAGACGATTTTTTTTTCAGTTTCAATTCATACTAATATAATAAAGCTGAAGAGTTGGTTTGAACCTTTAGTTGTTCTTCTGAGGTTTGAACGCAATCTCTGGAACTACGGGTCGGAATGCAAAATTTATTTTTGAATTTGATATCCGAATTCTCGATGAAGGTTATTTATAACATCAAGCTACGACCAGGAGCCGAGGAAAAAGCAAAAAGTCAGAATGAACACTAAGCGAAAACGAAGCAGGCAATAGTGCGGGTGGGCGATGCTATGCGACGCGGTGCGTCGGGGGCTGACTGAGTTTTAATAAAAATGTGACTGTTATTTTAGTATAGTTGTGTATCTTACGACTTCCATGCGAACGAAGCAAACGGGTAGAAGCTAGAAGATATTTGTATACATGGTGAATTGTTGAGACGGGGAAGTATATGTTACATTAAACCAATTCGTTGGGGTATTTAATTACCGTCTACGTCGCCGTCGACCGTTTGAAGTATAAAATGGACATCGAAAAAGGACATGGTCCAAAATAATTTAACCACTGTAAAGAAAATCATCACAGATAATATTGCACAATAGACTGCCTAATCTCAAGTTTCGAGCTGGAAATTGCCTGCATTTTCGAGAAAATAATTTAGAAAGATTTAAGGTGGTTGCGCTGTGTAGCCCGCGAAATTCAATTTTTTTTGGGTTTTTTGTATATAAATACATGTTTTATTGCCGCGTATCATACTTTAATCAAGATACAACCTGACACGGACCTGCAAATTGCAAAAAACTCAAAAAAAAAATTAATTTCACGGCTACCCTGGCCCTTTCGCCTTAAGATTATGAAGCGTGGTACTTTATTCAAATGGTACGCAACCACAGATTATGTTGTACCCACGGCTACACATCAAGCTATACATTTCCAGTTTACACTGACCTCTCATTGTAAAGAAATCCTACACAATGCGAGATCAGCTTATACTGGAAATGTATAGCTTGATCTGTAGCCGTGCGTACTATTCGGAAAATTGTATTGTCTTGTGACTGATAATAGGTAGGAGATGAGGAAATAAAATTAAAAAAACAATACTCAAGTATTTTTTAAAATGTGTATTTATTAATCAAAATCCTTTCTTACTAATATTCTATATAAAAAAGGTGCAGGTGGGGAAATATTGTCTTGAACTCTTGATTGACCGTGCCCATCCCAAATACCAAACAATAGTAACAACATGAGCACAACTTCCCAATGGTCCTTGCCTATACCTAATGCAACTACAATAGTAAGCACAGAATATGCTCTCTAGCCAGTTATTTTTTTTCACGATTTGGGGTGTGGTCCCATAGTAAAAGTTGTTCATAATGACGAGTACAGTGACCCGAGCCTGACTGTGGTTGTGTGATCTTATCCTGCCTCTAAACAAGACGGGCTCACTTGCGGAGATACCTGGTACACGAACAACATTTAACTCTGTAGGTAATCACTTGTACCATATATAATAATAAATAATAAACCATTTATTTTCAGGTAACAAAGACCCATAGATACATACCTTAACCTAATCATAAATAATAATATGGTAACAATTTTGTTAGTAAATAAAACTTAATAACTATATATGTTAGTTTCACTTATTTGCACTAAGTGTTTGTGCGTTCCGGTGACACTTATCCGCGGAAGCGGCGGAATACCACATCCTGCGACCAAAAGCTTTCATCCATCACCAAGTGCAGGTAGCATGTTGGTATGCGCACCACAAACGCCTTAAAGTTGACGTTGCGATGTGACTCCCGCAGCTGTACTCTCGCCTTTGGCGCACGTACGTCACGATGTCCTCCGCGTCAGTGGTGTAGTGGAGGTGGGAAATATTCACCGGAGTATTCGGCTTCGCAGCACACAGTTTTGCACTGTTGCAACGTAACGAAGCCGTCATTATCAGCCCGGCCCGGCCTGTTTCCTTTATAGGCCCGGGCCGGGGGAGCAGTAGGATTGTTGACAGTAACCAACGGGTCAGATGGTCGCGTCGTTTGGGCAGCGCTACGGGTAGGAGCTGCGGGGACGGGAGCGGGACTAAGAGGCACGATAAATTAACAATTTGCTCCGTTATGTTCCCCTTAGTATAACCGAGCTTGTTTATTTTGATAAATGTTCCCAAACAAAATACGGACTTATCTATCGTGAATTCGTGACCATAGATATTTTATTCTTCTTTGATGGACACAAAGGATGTTTTTTCTTATCTTGTGGAGGCAATTGTGGAGGCCCCTTCTTTGTGCAGGCCCGGGGCTCTGCCCTAAAACCGGCCCTGCGTGTAGGTCGTTTACATAATAATGTTGAGAATATTATCCGCAATGGTTACTGCTTTACTTACCGCTCGCAAAACCTTGGAGGAAAACATTGTTGGCGAAGCCGCCATGCTCTAGAACCTTAATAATAATACTTTGTTTAATTGATTTGGTTAAACGATAGTATGTCAAATCAATCAACTTATCACACAACTTCGGGTTTTGACAAAATTCACTGAAATAATTTTGTATTTTAAACGAATTGATCAGATTTTTTTTTTAATTATGGAAGTATTGGGCGTGGTTTCTTCACGAGAATCCTAACTAATAAATATCTACTACATTCTCATCTGGATATTTTTATTAAACTCAGAATTCGTCACTAAATAAGTATCACTTTTTTTTTAAACTCTCAAATCAAATGACCTTCATTGCTGCTCCATTTGGTAGCCTACCTAACTTTGAAAAACCATACGATTTAACCAAATTTTCTAATACATCAAATAGTTAAAATACATATAAAGGAAGAAGTGTATTAATATCATTTTCAGAAATCACTTACATGAACTTTGACACCAGTATCTCAAAATCGCATCCAGAGGAGCGCAAGTGATCATCGCCTGCCGGGACGCCACAAAAGCTGCAGAAGCTATCAACGATATAGCAGCTACCACAGGAAACAAACACGTTGAATTCAAACCTTTAGATCTATCAAAATTCAGCAATGTGCGGAAATTCGCTGAAGACTGCAATAAATCCTATGACCGTCTCAACATTCTGGTGAATAACGCTGGCTGTGCCGGCCTAATTCCAAAGCTTGAAGATAGAATAATGTCCTAGGTGAACCAGGCGGGTGGACCATGGGCAATACTCGAGATGTAGTGATGCAAGTGAACTACTTCGGGCCCTTCCTCCTCACAAACCTGCTGCTGGACAAACTGATCGCTTCCGAACCCAGCAGGAGCATCATAGTATCGTCTTGGCTTCACAATTTTGCCAGATTAAAAATGTTTATTTATCGAAAACAGTTACATGGATTATAATTATAGTTATGAGACATCCCCAGTAAGTAATTGATATACTTTTGTTGGGGCTATCTCGCTCTTTCCCTTAATTATTTAACAATATTGAGGACGATTGTATCTCTCTACAAAAGGTGACTTAAAATTAAATTTATGGAGAAAAAAAAATCCAGTAAATGACTTACAACCTAATTATTTTATTTATTAAGTTAAGGGATAGTAAACAACTATAACATAATTATATAACACATAAGATTAACAAAACTTTGAGTAGTAATGTTGCAGTCCACTGCATTATCCACACATAAAACATATTTGATAATCAATGGTTGCCACTAGGCGATGTAATATAAATCAAAATTATCTCAATTATCACAGTTAGTAATAGTACTAATGTTAAGGTGGTTATTAATTTAAACTAGTTTGTAAGACAACAGAAAGTACCACTAACAGTATAGTTACACTTAATAACAGAAAGGTATTTTCTAGCTCTAAAATAGTTAACTGTAGAAAAGGGGCTAAGCAGAAATCCTTGAAATTATTTCATCAAAATATTCAAGGTTTTTCATCCAAACAATTGGAAATTGAATTGTTTTTAGAAAAAACAAAGTTTGACATTATTTGTTTAACCGAGCATTGGTTAAAAGATTACGAAATGTTAATTAATTATGAGAATTATAGTGTGGCCAGTTGTTTTAATCGAACATCAATGGCGCGTGGTGGTTCATTAATCCTAATTAAAAATTGTATTAAATCGAAAAATCGTAAAGACATAGTTGAACTATCGTTTGAACATAGTATTGAACTTTCCTGTGTTGAGCTAGATAAGCATGTCATAGTGTGCGTTTACAGACCCCCAAATTATCAAAACTACTCTATATTCGCGTCAGTAATGGAAGAAGTTATGTCAAGACTTGCAGCTGGTAATAAGTCAGTAATTATCTGTGGCGACTTCAATATTAATATTTTAGAAAATAATTCAAACACCAGTAGATTATTAAATTTGTTTAAATCATTTAATTTATCAAATGTGTTTGTAGAACCTACCCGAATAACCACGACTACTGCTACATGTATTGATAATGTTTTCTGTTGTTGTGACTATTTAGATAAATCCATTGTTGATTATCTCCCTTCTGATCACAGTGGTCAAACCGTAACTTTTGAGTCCAACATAACTATGCAAAAAGTGCAGATACAATCCAGACCAATAACATCTGTTAATTTAAATAAATTTAATAACACTTTAATTTGTAAGTTAAATGATCAAGAACTGAAAATGAAATGTTAATATTTTGTATAAAGAATTCTTTTCGGTAGTCCAAACAGAGTTCGATAATTCATTTAAGAAGATCAAAAAAACCATCAGCCCTAAGTTTCTATTTAGTGACTGGGCAACTAAAGGACTCAGGAAAAGTAGGGAAAGACTTTTCGAGCTGTATGGCCTTAAGCCTTATATTAACACGGAAACTTTTAATAAGTATGTTGCTACTTACTCCTTGTAAGGCAGCTAAAGCCTTATACATTAGCAACAAGGTTAAATCAGCAGATAATAAAATAAAGACAGTTTGGACAATTATCAACAGTGAAACGAACAGGAACAGAAAGCATATTATTGATTACACACTGGAGTCGTCATGTGGTCTCATTTCCGATAGCAAAGAAGTTGCTCAAGAATTTGTAAATTTCTTTACCAGTATCCCACTTAAAACTACTGAGGTCTTAAACTCCTCGCCCTCGCTCTCTTTTGATTTAGTAAGGGCGAACGTTTCGGCCTGCCCGATTGAATTTAACTTTAAGCATATTAACCCCATAACAGTAATAAAAGCTTTTAAGCAAATTAAGATCAAACTGACCGAAGATCTTTGGGGAATGTCCATTAAAGTCTGTACCTCCATAATTGAGACTATAGCGCCTTACTTAGCCTTAATATTTAATTTTTGTGTAGATCAAGGAGTTTTCCCGGATTTAATGAAATACAGTAAGGTAATTCCACTTTTTGAATCCGGAGACAGTAAAGACAAAAATAATTATAGACCAGTATCCGTGTTGCCGGTTTTCAGCAAGGTGTTTGAAAAGGTAATGCTTAATCAAATGCTCAATCACTTTAACACGAATAAAATACTTCACGATCAACAGTTTGGTTTCACCAAAGGACGTTGTACGACCGACGCCGGTGTAACCTTATTAAAACACATTTTTAACGCGTGGGAAGAGGCCCAAGACGCCATAGGCATTTTTTGTGACCTCTCCAAGGCATTTGATTGCGTCGATCATGAAACCTTACTCTTGAAACTTGAGCATTACGAACTTGGAAAACTTGCCCTCAGTTTAGTAAAATCTTATTTAAATGATAGACAACAGCAAGTTCAAATAAATGGTGTCAATTCACTCTGTTTAAAAGTTAAAATGGGTGTTCCACAAGGCTCGATATTGGGTCCTTTCCTCTTTTTATTTTATTTTATTTTATTTTATTTTACAGTTTTTGGAAAACTTACAGCTAAATATTTTGCAAGATTGAGAATAATAAAAATAAGGCCAATTAAAAGTTTTCACAGATAGAAGAGAGCATATAAAAAGAAAAAAAAACTTGAGAAGTTAGACAGTGTGATAAGCAAAAACAGTATTTGAGTAAAATTAGTTTCAAACAGCGTAAATTCTAATCAATTAGTTTACATGATCAAAAAAGAAACCACAAAGAGTCCTTTTTAATTTTGAGATGCTAGTATTGAAAATATCGATATCAACGCCCCGACAGACCTCATTATACGTATGACTCGCTCTGATGAAGTATGAGTTTCGTCTGTAATTCGTTCCTACCACAGGAGTATATAATAAATAAGGATTGCGTAGAAAAGTAGAAGGAACCCTCAGTCCGATTTTATTCAGCAATTCGGGAAGCTCGGTTGAACCGTTAGCAATTCTAAATAGAAACGCCAAGTCTGCAATTCTTCTACGTTCAGAAAGAGGAAGTAGATGGAATCTTTTACACCGTAGGAGATAAGTGAGAGAATAAGTTTTGGAACGGAATTAAATATAGCTCAAAAATTTTCTTTGTATGCCTTCCAATCGATTGATATATATGTTGTAATTGGGATTCCAGACCTGAGAGGCATACTCGAGATGACTGCGAACAAAAGTACAGTAGAGGATTTTAATGGTTTTGATGCTCCTGAACTCAGACGAGACTCTCAAAATGAACCCTAGTGATTTTGATGCTTTATTAATGATTCTATCTATGTGTTGATCAAATAAAAGTTTTGAATCAAATACAACTCCCAAGTCTTTGACTGTGTTAACCCTAGTCAAGGATCTGCCTAATAGTTTATAGTCAAATGTTATAGGTACGGGCTTCCGAGTAAAGGAGCACACGCAGCACTTGGAGACGTTTAAATGGAGCTTATTAGTGCTGCAGTAGTGCTGGAACCTATCTAGATCCCCCTGCAATGCTAGAGCATCTGATAAGGAAGATATCTTTGACATAATCTTCATATCATCCGCATATAGAAGTATTTTAGAGTGAAGGAAACAGGAATCAATATCGTTGACGAACAGATTGAATAAGAGCGGCCCTAATAAGGATCCTTGAGGAACTCCCGATGGGATACGCATTGATCTTGATGAATACCCATTCAGCACAACAGTTTGACACCTGTCCTCCACATACGATTTAAACCAACGGAAGAGATTACCCCTAATGCCCATCGATAGAAGTTTACGCATGAGAACGACGTGATCAATTCTGTCGAAACATTTGGCATAGTCTGTATATATGACGTCGATTTGGGACCGATTAGACATAGCCTCTGACAAGAAGTCACTACAGAGAACGAGGTTTGTAGTTGTTGACCGACCACCCAAAAATCCATGCTGGTGTTCGCTGAAACCAAGCCTAAGAGCAGAGTAAACTTGCCTGTACACAATTCTCTCTAATATTTTAGCAAACACGCATAATTTGGATATAGGTCTGTAGTTTTCAACGCAATTTCTCGGTCCATTTTTATGGATAGGTGTTACATAAGCCGACTTCCATATAGCAGGCATCACCCCGGTATTAAGAGACCGTCTGAATAAGATTGTAAGAGGAACCGAGAGGCTTGAAGCACAGTTTACTATGAAGACCGGTGGGAGCATGTCTGGACCAGCAGATTTATTTAAGTCCAAGTGCTTTAGTAGTTTCACAACCTCGTCTTCACAAACCTCGATAGCAGCAATATCGTAAGTACTAAAATCATTCCGCTCACAATGGTATTGTGTATTATTCTCAGGCTTCACGAAAGTTTGACAGAAAATACTCGCCGAAGAAATTGCAAATTTCTTCACCATTGCTAGAGGACAGGTTTCCAAACCGCAACACAGAAGGGTAGGAGTTGTTTTGCTTTTTTGATTTTATGAAGCTCCAGAAAGCTCGAGGGTTGTCGCGAATAGCTGATTCTACATTTGCCATGTAATCATCGAACATGCATTTTTCTAAATCCTTTGCACGTTGCCGTAATAATACAAAAGATTGGTAGTCCGACTCGTTCCCGTACCTTTTAAATTTCGCGTGGAATTTAGATTTTTCTTTAAGAATTTTTATTAACGGACTTTTATACCAGAGGGGGTATTTAGACTGGGAAACAACTGTTTTAGATGGAATATAATTCTTGTGTAATTTATATAAAACATCATAGAAAAATGCTACGGCATCGTCTAGTGACCTGTGGCCCAACTCGTACTGCCAGTCAACGATGTTAAGTTCATCTTTAATTGCTGCATAATCAGCAGACCGGTACAAGTATTTAACATAGGGACGAGCTGGCAGACTATGCAGCTGAACAAAGTCCGCCGTGATACATAGTGCATTGTGGTGCGGATCTTCCGGAACTAGGGGATCAGAGCTGCAGGAGACAGAAACTTCATTATTGGAAAATACCAAGTCCAGAATCTTATTGTTTTTGTTAGGGTGACAGTTGTACTGCAACAGGTTACATGCGTTAATGTTGTCAAAAAAAATGGTTTGGACATGACCGTTCAGGTTTGTAGGGAGCAGAGAATAACCATCATTTGCAGGGGTCCACGTTATATTAGGTTGGTTAAAGTCACCCAGCACAATAAACTTGTCGACCGGGTGCTCCATTATAATGTTGGTCAAGTTATCAGAATAGTTACCCAGCTGTGTTGTTAATGAGTTACCTAGGTTTTGAGAGCAAATGTAAACAACGCCTATATGCATTTTGTATGTTGTCCTAGGTCTACTTTGTTGCAGGGTTAATGTGACCCATAGGTCTTCTGCAGATGACTGCCACTCGCCGCGCGCATGAGCCACAATCTCACGTCTAACGGCAATTAAAACCCCCCCTCCCATAGTCTGACCTGTGCTGGTGTAATCCCGGTCCCGTCTCCATACCATATATCTGTCATCAAATAATTCGGAATCGGATATACCGTCAGTTAGCCAAGTCTCAGTCAAGCAAACAACATCAAAACCATTAATACATATATTTCTGTAGAAAACACCTGCTTTAGTTCGCAGTCCCCGCACGTTCTGATAAAAAATGCTAATAGGTGCCATAATAAATGATAAAACCCATTAGATTTAGCGTAGAAAAAAGAGTACTAAGCACAATCAATCCGTCCAAACAAATATTCTTTAAACAATGAGAGATGAATACAGATAAGTAAAATAAAACTTTATCTCCATACGAATAAGGTCCGAAGAGCGTAGTGGATAGTTGAACGTTAACAAATAACATGTAATTATTGTAAGGTATACTGAATAATTTCAATAAGCGATGTACATCCCCAAGGTAAGATAAGTAAAATAAAACTTTATCTCCATACGAGTAAGGTCCGATGAGCGACGTGCATAGTTGAACGTTAAGAAATAAAAAATAATTATTATAAGGTAGACTGAAAAATCTCAAAAAGCCATGTACATCTTTGTGGTAATGAGTGGAAGATTTAAAGTCATAATAGCAATAGTGTACGAATTGGTTCAAAAGCAGCGATAAGCAAACAAAAGGACTGCGAGAAATGAATGTATAGAAAAAATAAATAACTGTGGTTCTCAAACTTAATGAGGCGAAGTGAGCGTTATACAACTTATCAGGACGTTGAATCAACATTTCAATTATAAGAACTTTTAGAATAAGAATTTTTTTAAGTCGTGTTCCGTCTTGATGAGGAGTTTTGGGGATGTAAAGTTTTTTCGAAGAAATATCTTGCATCCCGTGACCCAAACATGCTCAAAACCACGTTCTTTGGCACGAGCTTTGGTCTGGTTCAGGAGAATTTTATTATCCAGCGTAAGATGATCGTTAATATAGGCCCTGTTTGTGCCTTGCAGACCTAGATGAGCAGCATTAAGGGTTTTGTGCTTTTTCGCCGCAGAAACAAAATCATTTTTGCTGTAGCAATTATGCACCGAACAAATTATATTTTTTTTTATTAAGTGGATCACTACGCATTGGAACTCGGGCAATGTAGTTAATCTGCTCCTTGGGTATATGACATCCAATAACATCCCCAATTTTAGTCATTATTGAGAATAAGTTTTCATCGCTAGTTATTGGCACTCCTTTGATTTCGATGTTGTTCATCCTGGACCTCTGTTCAATCTCTCTTTGATGAAGCTCTAATTTAGCTATGCGGTCTTGCAACTTCGAGATGTCATCTTTTGTCTTCTTCATTGACTCAATGTCATGTTCCAGAGTTGATACTTTGCAGGTCAGCTCATCCATTTTGTCACTAACAAACTGTAGCGACGACTTCACCTCTGAGAATTCAGCCTTTAATGTTTTGAGTTCCACAAGTTCGTTTTGCACAGCTTTAATGCTCTCAACCAGTGCTGGCAAGGCTTCCATTTGTGTAGATAGCCGCTTGAGCTCCGTTATGATGGTTTCCGTGTCTGCTGGTAAACTCTTGTCAGAATCAACTCGGGGACTGGCTAGTATCGATGTTTTACAATTGCTACATTTCGATGTGGTTTTACGATCTCCAAGTCTTCTCCATCCTGCTTCCGTGATGCCTGAGCAGGGGAAGTCAAACTGCCCCGCGCACGCAGAACATGTGACGCCGTCTCTCGATTCCACAGCGCACCGTTTACAAGTAAACATCTTGGAGAGTTTGAGAACGCAGTAGGATGGTCGTACGTTGAACGAGTCACAAATTCGTCGCCGAGTAGTATGTAACAAGTATGCGCGCGTTCGGTGTATGTAAACTTATAGTAGGTATTCGTCTGATGCAAGATGTGAACGCGCAACCTCTCTTCCAAATCGCGGTATTCAACCGCTATGCTACAACAATCCGTGGCGGGCGTGGCTAACGCTGTAGATTACTTGGGTGAAGCAATTGTCACCAACTTGCGCTCTCTTATGGCCATATAAGGTAATGAAATGCGTCGAATGCACTGTCTAATGGATGAGTCACGCACTGAGACTCACTGTATCGAGACAGCACTGGCGTCAGCGGGTGTGAGGCCCGGGGCGCGCGAGGAGTATCGGGCGCACCGCGGGTTGGGATAGGTCAGGGTATGTAACCGTTTATAAAAAGTTTGAAAGTTATTTACACATAACTTTTTAGTCCTTGGGTGTTTTAATGTCCAGTTTTCACCACTAGAACGTCCACTTCACTCACTATACAACACTATTGCTCAATAGTTTAAACAAACACGTTTTACTGTTTAAAACGATTAAAAATATAGAAGGTACTGACAGCGATCTTTCCTTTAGCACGGGTCAATGACCAACTGTTTAGTGTATATTAATGATTTACTCCATTTATTAAAAAATCAACCACAAATGGTGCTATTTGCTGATGATACTTCATTAATTTTTAAGGTAGATAGACGTGCTACAAATTTTGACGACGTTAATAACGCCCTACTGCAGATCCAAAATTGGTTCACTGCTAATAATTTAGTATTAAATGGGAAAAAACTAAGTGCATCAGATTTTCTTTACCAAATGTTAAAAGTAGTGATTGTGAGATAGTATTGAATCAAGAGAAGCTAGAATTCGTCGATAAAACCGTTTTCCTGGGGATTACGCTCGACTCAAGGCTACAATGGGGTCCTCATTTAATATCACTTACAGGACGGCTAAGTTCAGCAGCTTATGCTGTCAGAAAAATCCGTCAATTTACTGATGTAGATACCGCGAGGCTAGTCTATTTTAGTTACTTTCATAGTATCATGTCTTACGGTATTCTACTTTGGGGACGGGCTGCAGATATCGAGTCCATTTTTATTCTGCAGAAACGAGCCATCAGAGCCATATATAATCTTCGCAGGCGCGATTCTCTAAGGGAACTGTTTAAGGATATTAACATCATGACGGTACCTTGTCAATATATCTACGAAAACATCATGTACGTAAGAAAAAATTTACATCTTTTTAATAAAAGAGGTGAAAGGCATAATTATAATACTAGAAATAAGGACCTATTAGCTCAACCAGGTTTCAGGCTGGCTAAAGTAGACTCATCGTTCATGGGGTACTGTTTAAAATGTTACAATAAAATACCTCCACACATACTTCAACTAAATGAGACGAAATTTAAAACTTGTGTAAAACGCACACTATGCAGGCAGGCATATTATACGTTGGGGGATTACATAAATGATAAAAATGCTTGGCTCCATGCTGGTCCTGCTCCACAACCTCAACTAATTAATTAACATTTGAACATACTGTTGGAACTGCTGAAGATTGTAAGAATAGCTTTGCATTGTGTAGACTCAATCACCATTGTATTGTATAATTGCTTAGTACATGTGTGAGTACTATGTACCTACTCTAAAGCTACCATTTACTGGGTACGTCTTTATTTGACTTGGATGTGCCCTGGCGGCTGAGAGTGTGTCATGCTCACTCTAATGCCTCGCTGATGGTGGCGCGTGTGTTGGATCATTTAACGAATCTATACGTCAGGTTCGTCAACGGGCGCTGTTGGTGGAGGCTGGTCATACCTTAGCTGCCACGGCTTATTTTAATTTTAATTTTGAATTGTTTTTTTTTTATTTTTTTAATACGGACGCTTTTAACGTTCATCGTTCTCACATGTATAATTTCAACATGAATGATGTAACCAATATTTTGTAACCATATTTTGATTTAAAAGAGTGTCCGTGGAGTTTCTTGCCCGTTCTTCTCCATAGATCTACGTTTTGGAATGGGCAACTAGCTTCAACTTTCTGACTTACCTACTGACCGACTCTTTGACAATTCAAAAGTGCCTGTAATTGGTTTAATTGAAATAAATGCTTTGAGTTTGAGTTTGAGTTTGAGTCTATAAAAATAACCATTGTAAATAACGGAGCGACTTCTATTCATCTTCCTAACCATTCTACGCCTAACCAAATTAATTCAAGAAACCTTAATAACCTCTGAGTGTAATAGTGTGTTTTTTCTATCCGGTCTGTGTTTTTTATCTTTTAGTTTTTAATATAGTATCAAATCTAATTCTTTAGCATCTTTTATTTCTCTAGGCTAATAGATTTGTTACAGCGAACATTACCAAAATAAACAAATATTTGAGAAATAAATAAATAAGTTAGCTACTATAAAGCTAGCTATAATATGCTTGTACTTATCAAGAAGTTGGGAGTATGAGATAAGTCTTAGTCCCATAACATCTGTAGTACATAGCACGGAGGTTCTTTCGCTGGACCCTTTCTATTCCAACTACGTACTTTTGGTAGAAGGGGTTCCAAATAGGGACCGCATATTCTAACTGAGAGCGAATGAGCGCCTTATACAGAGATAGGTTGAGGTACGCTTAAATTCTGATGAAGATCTCATCACAAATCCATACATTTTAAAAGCATTATTGACTATGGCTTCGATATGCTGGTTCAAGGACAGTTTGCCATCAAATAGAACACCTAGATCCTTCACTATAGAAGTATTATTAAAGGGGACACAGTTAAGGTTGTAATTAAAATTGAAGATAAAATTATTCTTGGTAAAGTGTATATATAGTTACACTTGGGTATACTAAGTAAGTAAGTAAAATTTTATTTGTTTAAACATGGTGTACATGATACATTGCATGCAGGATAATAACAGATAGGTAAAGAAATAGTTCTAACATGTTCAGCCGCATATCGTGGCGTACAAATTGGTAGGAAGAGATGGTGCATAAACCGTGATAATATTCATCAAAATTAAGTACATTATAGAAATTATGTAGGTACAATTATTAAATCATCATTATTAATTAAAGATTTAGTATCATTACAACTCAGCAAGCATATTTTTAGATAAAATTAAATGTCAAAGTAGTCAAGATTGTCAATAAAAATAAATAAATTACTGTCATAAAAATTTCAATTCTTAATTACAATTATTCCACAAAATACAATAGATTACAATAAACATGTCAATAAAATACAATATCGTCATCTCAAACTCGAAGGAAAATTGTCTTCGTCCATAAACTCTGCTATACTGTAATATGCTCTTTGACATAATAAACTCTTCAGTTTACTTTTGAGAGCAAATATATTTAATGTTCTCCATGATTTGGGCAATTTATTATAGATGGTCGGACCCATGCAAAAGGTGCTCTTACGCATAAGAGCGGTTTTAGCGCCTTGAACACAGAGTTTGAAATTATCTCGTCTATTCCTAGGGACAGCATCAGACCAAAGCTGAAATAAATGAGTATTCGACTTAATGAACATTACTGTTTCCAGGATATATAATGAGGGCAATGTCAATATCTTACGTTCTATAAAATAAGATTTACAGCTGTCCATTGTTTGCAGTCTAAACATTGATCTAATGCACCTTTTCTGTGCCCGAAACGCTATTTCATTGTCCGTGCTATTCCCCCAAAAGATGACTCCATATCTAAGAACTGATTCGACTAAACCATAGTAGGCAGTAATTAGCGCATCTGTGTTGAGAACTACAGCAAGCTGTTTCAGAGCGTAGGCTGCACTACTCAATTTTTTACTAAGTGCCTCTATTTGAGGTTTCCAATTCAATCTAGAATCTATAATTAGTCCCAGAAATTTTGTTGTGTCAGCTTCATTGATTTTTATATTATCAAATTGAATATTAAGATTGTTGTTTGTTTGTGTACGTTGTCTAAAGTGCATTACGTTAGTCTTTTTTAAAATTAATTATTAAATTATTATCATTCAACCAATTTATAATAGATATTAGTGAATTATTAATGTCTTGTTCATATGTGTTTATGTCATTACAAGTTATTGTTATAGTGCAATCGTCAGCAAAAAGCGTCATCGGTTGTTCAGTTACTTTAGGCAAGTCATTTATATACAAGGTGAACAACGGAGGGCCCAATACACTGCCTTGAGGTACTCCGTACATAACTTCGCGTTCCTCTGATCTTGAAGTTTCTTCACGTTTACTTTTTTTATTTATTGTACTGATTTCTGTAACTTGTTTACGGTTATGAAGATATGATTTAATTAATTCTAAAACATTGCCTCTAACACCATATGCTTCAAGTTTATCTGCTAGGGAATTATAATGGACGCAGTCAAAGGCCTGTGTCATGTCGCAGAATATGACACAGACTGGTGTTCTCCTATCTACATTTAGCATGACATTATGTAAAAACTCATAAATAGCCAAATTTATACTTTTATTTTTACGAAATCCCTTTTGTTCGTCACTTAATATATTATATTTTTCTAAATAGGTATTCATTTCCCCATATATATATTTTTCGAACACCTTACACAAAACTGTACCCTAATTGCGCAACACATTATCAATCGGAGTTTGAATCATTTTGAAACAAATTGCTAAGCCATTGCTTCATGTGTTCGAAAAATGTATCTGCTCGACAACGTAAATAACGCAATGAATGTTGTTGAACTGTCAAAATGAAACCAACTCCGATTGATAATGTGTTACGCAATTAGGGTGCTGGTATAAGCGCGATCGGTCTGTAATTTATCATTAATTCGTGATTATCTTTCTTATATAGCGGTTTCACTATAGACTTCTTTAATGCATCAGGAAATATACCTGCACTTATGCAAAGATTAATAATGAAACACAAATGAGTACATATCTCAAATGCAACTGCTTTCAATATTTTTGTGGCAATACCATCGTAGCCAACGCTGTTCGTGTTTTTCAGCTTCATTATAATATGCAGTATGTCATGGGGCGTAGACGGAGCCATAAACATAGACTGTGCTCTGCCAAGAATTAATGACGTTGAGTTTCTTCCCGCGTTAATTGTTGTTTGTATTTTATCTATAAAATAATTATTAAATGTATTCGCAATGTCCTTTGGGAGTGTGATGTCTTTACTTTCAAATTTGATGCAAGAAATTGAGTTTTTCGGGGCATTGTATTTACTCTTATTAATTATTTGCCACGTAGCCTTAGACTTGTTGTTAGATGTTTTAATATTGTAATTGTTTTGTGCTTTCTGAGTTACATTCATAATTCTTTTAAGTAATTTTGAATATCTTTTGAATCTATCTCTATTAGCCTGACTTGGTTTCAACCTATATTCCCACAGAAGCTTTCGTTTGTTTTTACTACACAACTTTATCCCACGTGATACCCAAGTCGGTTTTTTAGTAGTCTTAATGGTAATCATTTTGCTGGGGAAACATAATTCGTAGAACAATTGGAACGTTTCAATAAAACAGTTGTAGGCTGCATTAGGATCGTCCATCTCGTACATGTCCGAGAAGGATAGACTACTGAGACAAGTCTTGAATTTATCTATATTTACTTGACTGTAGTCTC
The DNA here is from genome assembly GCA_905163495.3 of Cosmia trapezina. NCBI lineage: Eukaryota > Metazoa > Arthropoda > Insecta > Lepidoptera > Noctuidae > Cosmia > Cosmia trapezina. The sequence continues at coordinate 13,427,554 of LR991040.1, read as the reverse complement.
GTGTACCTTTGCGATAATACTTAAGAACATCCTTTTTTTTAACAGGACACTTTAACAGTTGTGCTGTGTGATCAGATAGCGCGAACTCCAATACTTCTGATCTACAACGACGCTTGTTAAAATTATGCGCAAAATTATCTAGGCATTATTTGGCTCGCAGGCCGAGTAGGTTGTCTCAAAGCAAGTTGTAGATTAAAATTCAAAAGAATACACTCTAATTCAGCTGACAGTTTACTTCTCTTCAAAATGTCGATGTTGTAATCACCAGCCAAAACTATCTTACATCGTTGTTTTGATAAATATTTTAAAAGAGTTTCCAGTTTACCAAAAAACTCGTTGATATTATTTGAGTTAGGTACTCTATAAATACACACAATTATAATGTTATAGTCCGTTAATTTAACTGCACAACACTCGAATATACTTTGAATAACTTCTCTTATACGGAATATAATTTCAAAATAATTAAACAGGTTTCCTCACGATGTTTTCTTTCACCGATGTCAGTAATGTCCAAGATAAACTCAGATAAAAGGTCTTAAATATAATAGTTTCCCATATTTTGCTTACTTTATTCAGCATGCAAAAAACACCTTAAAACAAACATCTTTAACTAACTGTAAATAAAAAGAGAAGTCCTGACAGACTGACTCAACAACGCCCAGGCCAAACTATTGGAGTTGGAAAGCTGAAATTTTGTTCAGTGTTTCCCTTTATGATGAAGACAAGGAATAAGGAAGGATTTTTGTTCCCGTGGGATATTTTCTGATATCCACGCGGGCGAAGCCGCACGGGAAATGCTAGTTATAAATAAATCGTTGGTAAGATTAATTTACAAATTGACTCCAAGATTGTAATTCGACCGTTGACACTTATGATATGCTATCACCACTGCACCACACAGTATATCGCCTTTTTAAGAACACTCAAGTTTATCACCTTGTTATGACTACTAATGTTAATTTATTTTACACATTATTTGCAACGTTTATGACCACAAAGAAAGTCCAAGCTAACTCGAGCCCGTCACCTTTAAACTCTTGTTCCACACCTGCTCCACTAACTCATCCTCATCAGCCTTCCTGCTATATCCTGCTTCCTTACACTCCATGAAGTACCTCCCCCGCACATTCTCCACTTCTTCAGCAACACACAAATGTATCGTCGTCTGAGCTCCTGCTTTAGCGGTTCTAAATACCAAAGCATCTGCCATCACGAGAAACAACGTCTTCACATAAAAGGGCAACGTGCTGAAGATATCAGTTTTAATAATTCCAGGGTGTAAAGCATTCACAGTCACCCCTTCAGGTAATCTCTTAGCTAATGCCTTCATCCATAGAATATCACATAATTTACTATTGCTGTAATTCACCAACTGGCCTATCCCTCCACTATAGACTGGTTGATGTAGGTTGTCAACTCGTAATCTGGCGAAATTGTAGAGCCAAGACGATACTATGATGATCCTGCTCGGTTTCGAAGCGATCACTTTGTCCAGCAGCAGGTTTGTGAGGAGGAAGGGCCCGAAGTAGTTCACTTGCATCACTACTTCATTTCCATCTTCAGTAGGCTTCGAGTAGCTGCCGGCGCAGCCAGCGTTATTCACCAGAATGTCAAGACGGTTATAGGATTTCTTGAAGTCTTCAGCGAATTTCCGCACACTGCTGAATTTTGATAGATCTAAAGGTTTGAATTCAACGTGTTTGTTTCCTGTGGTAGTTGCTATATCGGCGATAGCTTCTGCAGCTTTTGTTGCGTCCCGGCAGGCGATGACCACTTTAGCTCCTCTGGATGCGAGGTCCCGGGCAGTCTCCAGGCCGATGCCTTGGTTCCCGCCTGTCACGAGCGCGATCTTTCCATCAAGTCTCACATTAGATGTACACACTCCTCGAACGAGTTCAAGCTTTAGTTTCACATATATCGCTGCCGTCAGCAAGATAAGAAATGAAGTGATGAAAAATATGAGTGGGGGTATAATCAAAGAGTAAACTATGACGAGTATCATGTTGCCGCGGTGAACACGTCCGGGTGACTGAGACGAGGGCAGAGACACACGCGTGAATATTATCAAATGTGAACCTTTCTTGATTCACGTCATAAAAGCAGGGCCGGATTTAAACGTGTGGCCTCCACACGTTTAAACCAAGGGCAACCTTGGGCAATTTTTTTTTTCAGTTTCAATTTATACCAATACTAGCTTCTGCCCGCGACTTCGTCCGTGAAAAAAATCTTTTTTTCGCCGACCCACCCCGTTGCATCGCATTGCCTACCCGCGCTATTACTTCGTTTTCACTTAGCGTTCTTTCTGACTTTTTTCTTTTTGCTCGGCACCTAAGGGTCCTAGAGTGATGTTAAATATGACTATAGCCTTCTATAAGATTTGGCCTATCATTAATGCAAAAAGAATTTTTAAAGGCCGACTGGTAGTTCCAGAGATTAGCTCGTTCGTTCACCACATCCCCTTCCCCCTCTCTCCCTCACCACTCCGTCCCATTCCTCTCATCCTCTCCTCCCGCTCACCAACCCTCCCCTCCCCCTCTCCCCTCACCACGTCTTCCTCCTCTCCTCACCAAGTCCTGCCCCTTTCCCCCTCCGTCTATCATCTTCCTCCTCACCACCCCCTCCCCTTCGCGCCTCCACCTCTAACCCTCCTTCCGGGGTAGTTTTAAATAACTATTCATGACAAACTTTATTATTTACTTAGGCAAGTATTTGTGCCAAGTTTCAAGTCAATTTAAAACCAAATTAATAACATTTTCCATGTAAATTGTATTCCCTGTTTTCACCCCCGCAGGGCCGGGGTGGAATTTTAAAAAATCGTTTGAGATATTTCCATAGCTTGACTCAAAGATAAAAAAGACTAAGAGGTGTCAGGATGGTTGTAGAGTAGTCCCCTAATGTGAATGACGTCGGTCTGCCTGCCCTGAGTGGTTGCAACTTCGAGTTATAGCGCTTACAAGAGGCTTCATTGTTGCGAAAAAAAAAACGTCAGTTTTGGTACAAATTCAAAGTATGGCGTCTCTGCAGATGAAACAAGTTGGTCTGCCGGCTCTGAGTGGTTGCATTTCAGAGCTATGATGCGCGCAACATTGTTGCGAAAAAAAAAACGATAAGAGTAATGGTCTGTTTTAGTACCCATTCGAAGTATGGTGTCTCCACAGGTGAAACGAGTTGGTCTGCCGGCTCTCAGTGGTTGTATTTCAGAGCAATCGTTGTGTATGCAAGACGCTTATTTGTGGTGAAAGCCTAAAAAATACAACGAAAAACGGGAGAATAGGCGAATTTTTCAAGTGCACGCCAGCCGGTGTCGTACTCCACCCTACACCTGCGCCGAGAACCACCTGCTGCGCGACCGTCCCCCCTGTAAAGGAATAGGGAAAAAGCTAGAGGTGTCAAGAGGTGTCAATAAGAGAAATGGTCAGTTTTAGTACCTATTAGAAGTATGGTGTCTCCACAGGTGAAAAGAGTTGGTCTGCCGGCTCTTAGTGGTTGTATTTCAGAGCTTTGTTATACGCAAGGCGCTTAGTTATAGAAAAATTCAACTTAACGGTCATAAATAAAATAAAGAATGAAATCGAACAAATACAATTTCTAATAATTCAACTTATTACTTTGGGTAAATCACAGATTTTGTAGAATATAGCTGATGAAACAACTCAAAAAATATGGAATGTTCGAAGTAAGTAAATATTCAACTCTTACCCTCTTACAAATAAAACACGGAATAAAGTTATATCAGGAATATTAGGCCCTTTGTCTCTGCATAATCTTTGAAGCGCTAATAAATAAGTCTCTCATAGATTTTGCCGAGGACATTGAGCAGACTGATGAGGCGAAAAAAAAACATGTGGCTGACCCGGCTCAAGAAATTTCTGATTTGTCCCCCCCCCCTGGCCCAAAAGCTAGGTACGCCCATGCTTACATAAATAAAAAGTCCTGACTGACTCATCAAAGCCCAGCCTATATAAAACCTTGGACCTAGAAAGCTGAAATTTTGTACAGAGGTTCCCTTTCTAATGTAGACAAGGAATAAGGAAGGAATTCCCGGTTGTGCGTTCCCGTGGGATATCTACTATACTATTACATAGGTATTTTTTAGTGCGTTTAAACGGTGACACGCTTGGTTTAATTGTATGGAAAGATAATAGAATGAAAAACAATTTACAATAATTGTGAATACATCAGAGAGGGGCAATTCCTGTACTTTTAACGTTCGTAATATCATCTAAGTCTCAGTCGACTACGACAAAGCCAAAATAAATAAATAAATAATAAATATCCTTGGACATTTCACACAACGCTATCTAGCACCAAGCTAAGCAACCTAATGCTTGTGTTATGGTAACGAGATGGCTGATAAACTACTTTACATTTTTTTTTGTTAATACTTACATATTATAGATAGAAAAACACCCAGACTCGGAACAAATACTTGTAGGTCGCACAAATATTTGTTTCGTGCGGGAATCGAACCCGCGACATGCTGCGCAGCAGTCAATCGCTCAGCCACTGCGCCAACCGTGTCGTCAAAAGGAAAGGTTATGATTTTAGCAGTCTATGTATGTATGTATGTAGGTATTTACGAGTGTTCCACAGTAGCGCCTAAATTACTGAACCGATTTTGATGAATGCGGAATCGATTGATTCGTAACAATGGTCCGGGTGACATACGCTATATAAATGATTCCTAAATTAATTAGGTGGACTTTACGCACTTGCGGCACGCTGGGGTTCACCTGCCGCGAGTTCTAGCCATGTTCTTCACAATGTGCATGAATCACTCTTATTTACCACAAGATTTAATTAAAGCCATCGTAGTGCCTATTGTGAAGAAAAGGACTGGTGACATCTCGGATAAGGGGAACTATCGCCCCATATCTCTAGCCACTGTGATTGCTAAGGTGCTGGACGGTTTGCTTGACTCCAGCTTGGATAATTATATCAATCTACACGACGCTCAGTTCGGATTTCAGCCCGGGCTGTCCACTGAAAGCGCAATCGGTGGTCTCAAGCATACCGTCCGTTACTATAATACTGACCGTAGGTATATGCCTGTTTCTTTGATCTCTCCAAACCTTTTGACCTCGTGTCGTATGATGTGCTTTGGAAAAAGTTGAGGGACAGGGGTATACCAGTGGCTGTGCTCAAAATATTGAAGTATTGATGGTATGGAAACCAAACCAATTTTGTAAGGTGGGATATACACTCTCTGAAGCGTATAGGTTGGAGAGTGGGGTGAGGCAGGGAGGACTGACTTCTCCCAAGCTCTTCAACCTGTATGTAAACGACCTCATCGTCGAGCTCAGTAGCAAGCGCGTCGGTTGCTCAATAGATGGCGTTCGTATCAAAAACATAAGCTACGCGGACGACATGGTGCTGCTGAGCCCGACGGTGGGGGGGTCTTGGAGAGCTATTAAAAGTATGTGAGGCCTATGCAGAGGTACATGGCCTGTTATACAATGTACAGAAGTCTGAATACATGGTCTTTAGGGCCGCCGGTAGATGTCCCAATCATTCTCACAGCGTTACCCTGAATGGCATGAGCGTAAATCGTGTTACGAAATTTAAATATCTGGGACATTTCCTTACCGACGGCCTTGAGGACGATGTAGACATTGAGAGGGAGCGTAGGGCACTAGCGGTCAGAGGTAACATCCTGGTCCGCAGATTCTCCCGTTGCTCTGAACAAGTCAAGATTACGCTTTTTAAGGCATATTGTCAGAGCTTTTATACGGGAAGTCTGTGGGTTCGTCACACCAAAATATCGCTGGATGCCCTGCGCATCCAGTATAACAATATCTTCAGGATGATGTTGGGGCTGCCACGTTTCTGTAGTGCATCGGGGATGTTCGCGCTGTTTCGCACTGATGGCTTTCATGCCATCATTCGCAAGAAGACGGTGTCCCTGATCTGCAGGTTGCGTGGCGGCCGCAACGAACTCTTGAAGACGTTAGCTGAGAGGGTCTCATCCCCGCTCTGGAGGTCCTTTGTTAAGTTGGTAATTTAAATCTAATTTCCATTCCAATTTGCAATTTTTGTTTATTTAATTTTTAATAATATTTAATTTTAAGATGGACATTAATTTGAATGAACTTTAATATTTTTTAAATTTAGTTTAAAATTTTAATTAATTAATTTAATTATGTAATTTTATTAATTTATTTAATTTGTAATAATATTTTATTTTACATTCGACATTAACTTGAATTAATTTTAATAATTTTTAATTTAGTTTTACAATTTGATGTTATATAAGTACCCCCTACTTCAATATTTTTGTTTAAGTGTTTGTGTTTTTCTGTATATTTGCCATAGTTATTATCTTTGGTTACTAACATAGTTTTCTATGTATACCTACTAACATAAATATGGATCTCTGTGTCTGAACTAAATAAAATAATAATAATTTACACGTAAATTTCTGACCTCGAAAAAGAATAATTTGAGATAGTCAATTTTTGGTATCAAAAAAAGGTAGGCACTTACTTTTTAGATCACTTTTATTTTTCCGTAGTCGGGTTACAGTTTTTTAAACTTAATTATCTTGTTTTACATTTGATTGTCGCGGACATGAGATTGCGACTTGAATTTGAACGGTTTTAGGTACGAGAATTGACCTTCAGTTCTATGTCAAATAAAGGATAAGTACTAATTTATTTATGCGAGTTGCCTGCCCGATTCGATGCACTAATGCATAATTCATTCAGAAGATTTTTTTTAGAAGTGACTTTTAATTGGCTGTAAGTCTCACGTAAGTACTATTTTTTATTCCGTTTGTTGTAGTTGTCAGTCATCCATAATTAATAAATAAAAATAAATAAAGCAGGCTCATACTGCATTTCGTGCATCATCTAAGGTTTTCATGTTAGTTGTACAGGATGTTTCTTTTAAGGTGTCAAGCCAGTGCGAGCTTATAGCAGAGTACCTGATCAAGATTTAACACCCATGTATGTTCTACGATTTTTTGTAGTTTTCGAGTTATAATTTTTTTTCGATATTTTACTGATTCAACGAGATCATGATGGCTTTAAATAATTACTTATATCTTTTTTTTGGGTCAACTTTGAACAATAATGTACTAAATTGGGCAATATTTGCTGAAATCGGTCGTTGAAAGTGGTGTATCTGAAATCTTATGATTTTCATATTTTATAGGTAATTTATTTTTTATCTTTGCATATTTTTGTCAATCCTGATATTTACTATTCCTCTACGTTTAAGCAGAGCTCAGTTGGTAATAAAAACATACATTTTATATTTACTACTATGCTTAACCACTACCATTGATATGAAATGAGGGATCCAAAATAACTCGAAAACTACAAAAAATCGTAGAACATACATGGGGGTTAAATCCCCCATAGGTATGGTACTCTGCGTTCAGCTCGCACTGGCTTGACACCTTAAAAGAAACACTCTGTATATAATATGCATACAAATATTGATATTTATGGTACATGCTATACAGAACTTTCAAATTCCTAACTAAACGGACAACTTTTACCGCCCCCTATTTCTACATTTATGAAGATAAAATTAAAATTATATTTGTACTCTACTCGATGAGTTCTCGACAATGACACTCCACATAAGAAGGGTAAGAAAAACAAATATTCAAAATCAAAAGTTTATTGTATAATGTGATAATAATATATTATATAATTATATTAATCAATCAATCAATCTGATTAACCTTTTCCCAACTATGTTAATATCTATGTTAATGTTATGTTGTTTGTTGTTGTACTATGTATGTATATATATTAATATCTTTAATTTTATCTTTATTTTATTTTTATTAGAAATAAACTTCTTCTTCTTCTTTCTCCTGGCTACTGTCCCAATTTATTTGGGGTCAGCCCTCCTAGTATTTCTGCGCCACACCGTACGGTTGCGGGTTGTCTCTACTGTTGTGTTACTCTCTAACATGTCATTTTTAATTGTTCGTAGCCAAGTCATTGGTGGTCGTCCACGGCCTCTTTTTCCTTCCTCTATATTCAGGACTCTTTTTGTCATATGGTCATCATCTCGCCTCATCACATGTCCGTACCAGCGCAAGCGGTTTTCCCTAAGCTTCTCGCGTATCTCAGCGACTTTAAAAGTACCACGAATATATTCGTTTCTAACTCTATCCATTTTAGAAACCCCACCAGACCAGCGTAGCATCTTCATCTCTGTGGTGTGAATTTTTTGTTCATCCGTCTTCCTCATCGGCCAGCACTCAGATCCATATAATAGGGCTGGTCTTACTGCCCTTTTGTATACATTGCCCTTGACTTTAATTGGCATACGGGAGTCGCATAAGATGCCAGACAACGATCTCCATTTGAGCCAGGCTGCCTGGATTCTGTTGTGAATGTCTCTCTCTACACAGGCTTTTGGTGCTACAATGGATCCGAGATACTTGAACTGTTCAACTCTGTTGAGAGGTCTGTTCTCGACGGATGGGCATGGTATGACACCCACATTTGCTTCGGAAAAGTCACAAAACATATATTCGGTCTTCTGTCTACTGACTCTCAGCCCTCTCCTCTCCAAGGACTCCTGCCATGTTGTCAGGTCTGATTGCACTTCTGCCAATGATTCGGCTATAAGAACTACATCATCAGCATATAGTAGTGACCACGGTGCTGGTTTTTGTATGTTTGAAGTGATATAGTCCATTACCAGGTTGAATAGTAGAGGGCTCAGGGTCGAGCCCTGATGAACACCTACTCTGACCTCAAATTCTTTACTTGTTCCTGCTGGGCTTACCACTCTTGTAGATACATTGTGGTAAAGATCTTTCAGGAGCTCGATGTAATGCTCCGGCACTAGTTGTGCTCTCAGTGCTTGCCAGATAAGCTCTTGCGGAACTCGGTCAAACGCCTTTTCGAGGTCAATGAAAACCATGTGGAGGTCTTGTTTGCGAGACTTGTACTTTTCCATAAGTATTTTTACTGCGTGAATTGCATCTGTGGTGCTGACATCGCTGGTAAATCCGCACTGGTTCGGTGTTATCTTTGTTATTTTTGTCAGTCTTTTTACGAGGATAATTTCCCAGATCTTAAGGGTGTGAGAGGTTAGCTTGATTCCTCTATAATTTCCACAGTCCGCAACATCCCCTTTATTTTTATAGAAAGGTATCAGGTTACTGGTTCTCCACATATCTGGCACTTTGGTGGTTATAAGAATTTCGTTGAAAAGCTTAGTCAACCATGCTACACCAGTATTTCCCAGTTTTTTCCACAGGTCTGCTGGAATCTCGTCTGGTCCCGTGGCTTTCCCATTTTTCGTTTTTTGGATAGCTGTTTTGACTTCCTCGGGTGAAATTGCATTAACTGGTCCTACGGTACATGGTAGTGGTGTTAGCGGTTCCTGTGGAAACTCTTCATTGAGAAGTGTTTGGTAGTATTCCTGCCACCTGTTATTAATGTCTTTGTTTGTGGTTAACAATTTGCCGGCTGAATCTTTAATATATTTGTTACGTTTGATATCCTTTGTTTGATTATTTCGAAGTTTAGCTAATTTAAATATTTCCGCGTCTGTATTTGCGTTCTCTAATTCTTTGTAAAACTGATCATTGGACAGTGCTCTAGTTACTGCAACACATTTCTTAGCTCTCTTCTTCATTATGTTGTATTCCAGGCGATCGGTGTCCATTTTTGTTTCCTGCCATTTTTTGAAATACACTTTCTTTTCCCTTATCTGAGATTTAACATTCTCATCCCACCAAGCAGGGTTCTTATTAATCCTTAGTTTTCCTTTTGTGACACCTAAGGTTGTTTTGGCGGTTTTCAGGCAAAACTGGTGGAAGTCGTTCCAGAGAGTGTTGGTATCTTTAGGGTCTTGTAGAGTGTCTTTCAAGTATGCATCAGCCTTCGCAATGAATGAAGTGCCTTCTGATTTGTGCATGTTATACCATTTTATTCGGGTCTCATACTTTTGATATTTCTGCGTTTGGTTCCAATTTGGCATTACCAAACAGGCTACAAGAAGTCGGTGTTGGGTGGTTAGTGGTTCCCCTGGTATAACTTTACAATCCTTGAAATTGCACAGAGTGGACCTGTCACACAGAAAATAGTCTATTTGTGAAGCCGAACCACCACTTTTGTAGGTTATTAAGTGTTCGTCCTTTTTTTGAAAATAGGTATTGACGATCGGAAGGTCAAATTGAGTCGCTAAATTCATTATGTCATGGCCCTGGCTGTTAGAGGTGCCATACCCAAAATTTCCATGTATGACTGAGTTTTCTGGTGCTTTCAGACCCACATGTCCATTCAAATCACCTGCTATTATTTTTTTCTCATCTAAGGGTATGGTTTGTAAAAGGTCTTCTAGGCTTCCCCAGAACAGATCCTTTTCTTCGTTGCCACATCCCACCTGTGGGGCATATACTGAGACTACATTTAAAGTTGGTTGGTTATCTAGAGCTAGTTTTACATACATAATTCTATCACTTATTCTTTCTACTTTAATGATTCTTTGTTTTAGTGTTTCGTCGAGGATGATGCCAATTCCGTTCCTTGTTGTTGATGTGCCGTTATACAATAGTTGATAGTTTCCACCAATGTCCCTGGACTTTGAACCCTTCCACTTAAGTTCTTGTACACAACAGATATTTATATTTCGCCTATGTAATGTATTTGCCAGTTCTTGGCTGCGTCCGGTCAGGGAACCGATGTTCCATGTAGCTATGCGCATATTATTTGCGCTGCGTCTAGATTCGTCGCTTGCAGGGGACGCCTTAGCATTTTTCGCCTGTGATCGCATCTGACCGTCGCTTAAGGGGTACGCCCTAACCGTTATACTCTTTCTCTTGTGTTGTGCTTTCATACTAGGAGATTGTGTTGTTTTGGCGTTGTGTTTTTACAGCCGGTTGCCACCTGACGCCAAGACTATCACCCCATTCCAGGGTGTGGGTGCCGCCGTTGGCCCATCATGGGCTCTTCCGCCGCCATCCCTTCTGGAGTGCTCCAGCCCAAGCACCCAGCACTGTCCACGACCTCTGCTCCAAATATGTCGGAGAAGCCCGCAGCAGGGGTTTGATAACGGAGTTTCCTTCTCCGACCTGTTGGTCCGCGAATTATTAGAAATAAACAATCTGTGAAAATTTCAACTGTCTACCTATTACGGTTCATGAGATACAGCCCGCGGACAGACAGACGGACGGACGGACGGACGGCGGAGGCTTAATAGTAGAGTTCCGTTTGGCACCCTTTGGGTACGGAATCCTAAAAAGAAACGGACAACTGCGTGTCGGACCATGCACGGTTCCGTAGTCGGGAAGAATATTTACGCATGCAGTAGGTAGGTATTGAGGCCGCAAAAATTTGTTCGCATTTCATTTCATAGTGGTTCTCGAAAAAACTATGAAAAACAAAGTTATTTCTGCTGGCGTGAATGAAAATAACCCAAATTCACGTAGAAACATCATAATATTTTTTAAAATGGATGCCAAAAGCTTGTGTCCGTTGAATGTTTTTTTATGGAGTGCCACCCCTAATTATTTTTATCGTATATAATTTCACTATAACGTTATTTAGCGGTCCACAGAATACACGCGTCTTTCCAATAATCATCGATGTAGTGCTAATCTCCGAGTAAAATGGATGTGTGACATCCGGACTCGGATGGACAGACGGAGATGACAAAATTAATTGGGTTTCGTTTTTGCCATTTTTCTGATTTTTAATTTGATAGATTAAAATGACTTAGCATAGCATGACTAAAATGTCAAAATTATAAAAAAAGTCGATCTCAGCTGTCATTTAGGTCTAGCAAATTAAAAATCAGAGTGTAGAATATGTTGACATTAGTAACTTGTACTCGTCACCTTTAAACTCTTGTTCCACACCTGCTCCACTAACTTATCCTCATCAGCCTTCCTGCTATATCCTGCCTCCTTACACTCCATGAAGTACCTCCCCCGCACATTCCCCGAAATATATCAGTCTTAACAATTCCTGGATGTAAACAATTGACGGTCACACCTTCAGGTAATCTCTTTGCTAATGCCTTTATCCAAAGAAGATTACATAATTTACTATTTGCATAATTTATGAACATTCCCCACGCTCCCTCTCCGCCTGATTGAAGTAAGTCGTCGACGCGTAATCTTGCATAATTGTGGGCCACGGATGACACTATGATGATCCTGCTGGGTGGTTTCTCTAGCAGCAGGTTTGTGAGGAGGAACGGGCCGAAGTAGTTCACTTGCATCACTATTTCATTTCCATCTTCAGTAGGCTTCGGGTAGCTGTCGATGCAACCTGCGTTATTCACCAGAATATCGAGACGGTCATAGGATTTGCTAAAGTCTTCAGTGAATTTCAGCACACTGCTGAATTTTGATAGATCTAAAGGTTTGAATTCAACCTGTTTGTTTCCTGTTATAGCTGTGGTATCGCCGATAGCTTCTGCAGCTTTTGTGGCGTAACGGCAGGCGATGAGCACTTTAGCTCCTCTGGATGCGAGGTCCCGGCCAGTCTCCAGGCCGATGCCTTGGTTCCCGCCTGTCACGAGCACGATCTTTCCATCAAGTCTCACATTAGATGTACACACTCCTCGAACGGGTTCTAGTTTTATTTTCAAATATAGTGATACCAAAAAAAATAACAGAAATAACGTTAAAAATAAATAAAATGAGAGGTATTTTCAGTTGGCAGCAAACCATAGCGAGTATCATATTGATACGGTAAATGCACCTCACAGTGACTGACTGCATTATTTATGCATGGATGAATGCAGGTTCAAATACCTGGGTTGTTTATTGTACCTTTTTAAGTTGTAAAAAATGTATGTTTATTTTAATATTTATAGTTCGTGGCATTGTAGCGGATTTTGATGCGGTTTTTTTTAATAGATAGAGAGATTCAAGAGGAAGGTTTATATGTACCTATAATAAATGCATAATACACTGATAATTTTAGAGGTTTCTAATGTGATGTCGTAAATAAACACATTTTTTTGCGCTTACATTGCAAACACTGGCTGAACCCTACGAGACAGATCAAAATAATGTACTACAGTATTGTACAACTTAAAAAGGCCTGCAAAAAAGTCCGCGATGGTATATGTCTATATCTTAGGGATAACCCACAATAACCATTTTTTATCGTTTACTTTTTACGAGAAATAATGGAGTATTTACGAAGCGATTTTAAGCAATACAGCATTAATCCGTATCCAATTAAGTACCTTAAATACATTGTGCATTTACTATAGATCAAAATGGCCCTTTACAGCATGCAATTTAAATGAATGTTTTCGAAGATATTACAGATTTAAAATGCAGGGACATAGCGGGTGGCGCGGCGGTACATAAATAGCGCGTCGAAGGCCGCGCTTCGCCCTATAGCACGTTATGATTAACAGTGATCGCACGCGTTTATCGGAGCTCTCTAGCGAGGAAAATAACCATCCATACTAATATTACAAATTCGAAAGTAACTCTGTCTGTCTGTCTGTAACCTTTCCACGCCTAAACCACCGAACAGATTTTGATAAAATTTGGCAAGGCAAGGTTACCACCTTACCTTGCCAAATTTCCCCCTTCCTAAAAGTAGCCTAAGCCCTTCCTAGGGAAGGACTTAGGCTACTTTTTCTCTCAAAAATAACCCTACAGGGGGTGATTTAAGGGATGAAAGTTTGTATGGGAAACCCAGCATTTCTTAAGTTAGGAATATGAAAATAATTTATGCTTTTGGTAGAAAATAAAGAAATGTGTGGTACAGCGATTTTGAAAAATCATCCCCTAAGGCTAAAGAAGGGGATGATTTTAAAATTCACAAAATTGCACTGATATCGCTAAAATTTGGCAAGAATAAAGATGGCATCCTGGGGAAGGACATAACCCATTTTTTGTCTTAAAAAACAATCCTACAGGGGGTGAAAGTTTCATGAGAATCCCAGCATTTCTTAAGTTAGGGATATGAAAATTCAAATTTATGGTTTTGATTTATGAAAAAAACATCCCATTAGGCACAAACACTATTAAAAATTTTTAAGAAATTTGTGGGATTGGGTAGTTCGTATCTTGAAGTAACATTTAGTCTTAATATTTTTTTAATTCCCACGGGATAGGGAATAAAGAGGATTTATATTTTCGCTTTAAAGTTGCTTTCTAAGGCATGCAAGTTGGTAATTTTCCGTTTACTATTGTTTGGTTTTAAGATTTATTATGCTTCAGCAATCATATTATATATCAATCTGCGCGCTGCTCCTCGAGTTCTATATTATAAGCAGTGCGAGAAGATACTGTCTAGCCGACGTTCGCACAGGCGTAAAAATATCGCGGCGATTTTTTATCGCGCACTGCATTTTCAACGCTCTGCTTAGCGCCGATAGTTAAAAATCCAACAGTGTGTTTTTTCGTCGCGCTGGGATGTACTCTGTTGTTGTTAGGTTGGATTCTCGAAGCTCGGCTCAAAACCGAGAGTTGAAAATACAGTGCGCGATAAAATCCCGTCGCGATATTTTTTCGTGCGTGCGAACGGCGGCTTACTTGGATTAACACTTAGAGTACCTACTTTTAATCCCGGTAGTACGTTCCCGTGGGATATTTTCCGACATCCACGCGGGCGAAGCCGCGGGCAAAAGTTAGTGAATAATAAAAGGGACACACAAAGCATTATTATATCGTAGATAGACTCCCACTACCAATGATGTTATATAGTACTAGATCAGTAGTGTACGGCGCCGAAGCGTTACTACATCGTATATGTCCACAGGCATATCCGAGTTCAGTTGTCAGCTTGATAAAACTATCAAAATAGTGAAATGTGCGATTAAAATTTGTATGTCACTGTCTGAAAAGATTAATAAGGCAAGTGGTAATACATTTCACAAGTAACTTTGCTGAATTTTCTTCAGATTATCCAGAAATTTATCAAACATCGTTTTTGCCATCAGTGTTACCAGTAAAAACGATTTTGATTTTGCCCAACTTTTGGGAGTTTAGTGAATGACGAATGTATGTTCCTGTAAGTCTAAATTATTATTGTAGTCTGTTGGATTAAATATACTGTACAGTACCCAAACACTCACTAAATGGAAAAGTAGCACATGTCACGTGTACCTATGTCAAAGGTTTTAACTTTACCACAACGTTGTCCACCAAAATTAATTTTATTAGCAATAAATAATCACTTAGACTTTGAGTTTATAATTTTTAATTGAAACATAATAGATTGTTTATGATCACATTGTGTTAAATGGTGTTGTGCTGTACGAAAATAAATTGGTTCATTTTCAATTAAAGTAAACTAGCTGCGCCCTACGTTTTCACCCGCGTAGACCTGGATAAAAAGTAGGCTATGTGTTAATCCGGGGTATAAGCTGTCTACTTACCAAACATCCAAATCGGTCCAGCCGTTTGAGCGTGAAGAAGTAACAAACATACAAACACACACACTAAGGCTTTTCGAACCGCGTATCGAACACAGCCTAAAATCATTTATCCGCATTTCCGTTTTACTTAGATTTATACAGGGTTACTTGTAATTCGACGTATTCCTTGCATGACGTCATAGTAAATTGAATTTCGGTAGAACATTTGGTTGCTTAATTTGTTGCATTTTAACCCAAATGCAACAAATTAAGCAACCAAATGTTCTACCGAAATTCAATTTTCTTTTGTAATTTTTGCCTAAGGAACGATATAAATTACGAAAAATAAAATGTTTAATTAGTGATCTTTGCTAAACTTTTAGGCATTCTTCAACTATATTTCACAAAATTTTGCCTTTATAATATTAGTGTGATGTGATTAGTAATCCATTATTAAATCGAATTGTTAAACTACGATCTACTCGTACAAGTTAGCTTATAAATCCAAGATACCTTTTAGAATTTTTAAGATTGACAAACTTATCTAACTCAGTATAGTGAAACCCAGAACAGTCGTCGTAATTTCTTTTAAATAATGTACTTTTTTAGGGTTCCTTACATCAAAAGGAAAATCGGAACCCTTATAGGATCACTTCGTTGTCCGTCTGTCTGTCAAGACCTTTTTTTATCAGGAACGCGTGGAGGTACCAAGTTGAAATCAAATACGTAAGTCGTCTATGATCCCTTGGAGCTCTAAAAAAATCAAGCTTCTAAGTCTAGGCAGTAAAAAAATACGGCCATTTATGCAACATATTTTGATCTCGCAAGTAAATCAAAACCTATAGGGTACTTACCGTTGACCTAGAATCATGAAATTTGGCAAGAAGCGTGGTCTCACAGCACACAAGTAAAGGAAAAAGTCCGAAAATCGTTATTTTGTCATTTTATCGCATAAACATTTTTTTTTGGGATTTCTTGTTTTTCAACTACAAATGTTAAGTTTGTTTTTGGGATACATTCTTTTCAATTACGGGCCCTTCATTTTGCGTGGTCCACACGCGCTTGGAATGGATCGAAACAGCTAGACTATAGTAATTTACGTTATTTCATCGCAACGTACATTCATCATAAACATCATATTTCTGGCTCCTGTAACACAGGTGTTGCTACCTAGCACAGGAGTCAGGGCTTTAATTTACTTGTGCACCTTTTTTATGGCAATAAAGAATTTTATTTTATTATTTTTTTTATTATAAACGTCTATAGGTGCAGTAGGATTTGCGTGTGGTATGAGGGCCACTTTATTAAAACTCTTTGAAAATATGCTTAGGATTTAGTGAACATTCCCAAAGAATTGTGAAAGTTGGAATCAGATTTTGTGAAAGTCAACTTTGCGAGATATGGACTGTAAAGTGGGGCCCTCAGTTCTCACATAGAGGATTGAGGGCCCACCTGTACCTGATAAACTATGGACACTACAGATAAAGTCTTTATGCCAAAATCTAAGCTTATACTAAACAAAATTTGTGAAAACAAGATATTATCGCAAAACGCTGTCCTACTTGGTATATCTTCGTTCAAAATGGGCCCTCAATCCTCACACACGTAAAAGTTTATCACGCAAATGAAATGAAACCATTAACTTATAGCTACTGTTTGTAATCCTATAAGATACTAAATAAATTGTGAAAATTTGTGAAAGCAAGAGCAGGTCACCATTTCTTGTTGTTTGAAAGTTATGACCTTGACAAAATTCGGGCTCTCAATCCTCCATTTATTTTGTTTTCTGTTTTAATACGCTTATCATATGAAAGATTAACGTAAACGCACTTTAATTTTACACTACGCTTATCATATGAAAGATTAACGTAAACGCACTTTAACATTACCGCCAGTTTAAGCGGAGTTCAGATTGATATCCAAAAAATAAGCACATTCTTAATATGTGGCTTCAATAAAAATAATTTTTCAAGTACTGAAATTATCGATTTTTTTAGTTATGTGTAAGAACAGATAATCAAAGAATTACTTAAAAAATTAAAAATTAAATAAAAGGAAAAAGGGTCATGTCCCTATCACCGACTCAAAATATCGGGTGTGTGCCTAATACCGTTTATGTGACACCTAATACCGACCACTAAATAAATGGAACCGTTAAAGTTAAATAAAAATGCTCGTGTATATTGCACTGTTTATATAAATGCTCCAACACAGTACAGAATGCTGTCAACACTTAACAATTATATGTATTCTTATAATAGTATATTCTTAACAGCGTTAAATCAATAAAAAATATCATATTTATACGAATTATGAATTATTAATATATAACCAATGGGGGCAAAATAATGCATAATTAATGCATAATTAAATAATTATTATTATATAATTATAATTATTATTTCGTTTATTTATATTTTTTCCTTATAAAATACATATTTAAATATTTCTTAATAAATAAATAAAAAACATTTAAAAATATAAAAAATAGTGGTCCGCCGGTGTCGGGAGCAGCGTCCAAGCTCCCAAAAAGGGCTCCCATACAACAAACGTGATTTTTTTGCCGTTTTTATAGATACTGGTAGGAACCCTTCGTGCGTGAGTCCGAATCGCACTTGGCTGGTTTTTTCTTTTCATAAGAACCTTCCTAGGACTGCAAGGAATATTTGAAAAAAAAAATTTGCCGTACTTATTAATGTCATAATTGCGGGACCTCTTCTAAATCCTCTGTAAAAGATTTAGAAGACGTCCAAGAAGAGAAGAGGAAAAAGAAGAGGTTCTCTAAGAGAACCTCTTGTCAAAATGTACTGAACAGCTGATTTTTTTTCGCGATTTCAGGTTTGGTCTCATAGTAAAAGTTGTTTATAATGATGAGTACAATGAACCCTTAAGAGGATAACGGTGATTAAAATTACACCCAGTATATAATAAATTATGCATAATATTATAATAAATATTATTATTATGTAATATATTATTATTATTAATTATTATTGCATAATACTCTTTACTAATAATAAATAATACTTTATGTTTATTTTCTTTTTTATTACCATATGACTTCCACATATAAATGTTAGCTAAGTATTACTATAATATAATAAAGCTTATGTTATTTTAAATCTGTATGTTTATTATGGAATACTATAATGTCTATTAAATAACTTTATGTTCACTTGAAAATAAATATCAAATAAAAAAACATGTAGTATGGGGTCCGTCGTAAATGTACAAGTAGATCGGTAATAGGTTTTCTTAAAGGAAATCGTATAACCTATTACCGACCCAAGGGAATGTGTATGAATTGTGTAAATACATGTGATTTTTTTACATGTATATGATTTTAAGTGGTGCGGTTTCTAAAAACATTTAATAATTATGATATTTTAACTATAAAAATATACTATTTAAAAATTATACATCCTTTATTCATCAAAATATTTACATAAGAACAAAGTTAGTGTATACGGCTACTAAAGCTCTTGAATATATGGCGTTAATAGCTCAAATATAAGTTAACATACTAAGGAACTGAGTTAGTATAGCCTCCTGTCTATTAATTTATGCATTTTAACAAAAATCATGGCACACAAAAAATACGACAAGTACTTATCAGCGACATATCAGCGACATGGGTCGACAATAGGAATAAAATTGTGATTTTTGTTCCTATTACCGCCTATTTTTAATATTGAATTTTAAGCAAAATAAAATAGTATCTCATTAAAATGAATCATTACTTGTGTTCCTGAAAGTATCAAAAATGCATCAAAAGAACTAGAAGTTACATTAAAATGCTTGACGATATAATCTTCTGCTAAAAAAGAAACAAGAGTACTTACGCCATCGGGAATGCCGCACTATGGAAAATGCACTAAGGTCGGCGTCCACGGACGAACTGAGCAATTATTATTTAAATCGTCGATTTCCGCACACAAACAAGAGATGAACATTTGCAATACAAATACATCTACATTTTTTTTAAAGCAACCAATTGTGTAGCTTTAATACATTACATAAAAATGATAGTTTTCTGAATAGGGCGGTAATGAGCGCGGATTTTAACGGGTCGTTATTAGGTGCATTTACGTTAGACAAATACATAATTTCATTCTTTATTTGACTGATTACCGTTAAGTTGAATTTTTCTATAACTGAGCGCCTTGCGTATAACAAAGCTCTGAAATACAACCACTAAGAGCCGGCAGACCAACTCTTTTCACCTGTGGAGACACCATACTTAGGATAGGTACTAAAACTGACCATTTCTCTTATTGACACCTCTTGACACCTCTAGCTTTTTCCCTATTCCTTTACAGGGGGAACGGTCACGCAGCGGGCGCAGGTGTAGGGTGGGGGTACGACACCGGCCGGCGTGCACTTGAAAAATTCGCCTATTGTCCCGTTTTTTGATGTATTTTTTAGGCTTTCTCCAAAAATAAGCGTCTTGCATACACAACGATTGCTCTGAAATACTACCACTGAGAGCTGGCAGACCAACTCGTTTCACCTGTGGAGACACCATACTTCGAATGGGTACTAAAACTGACCATTTCTCTTATCGTTTTATTTTTGCAACAATGTTGCGCGCATCATAGCTCTGAAATGCAACCAGTGAGAGCCGGCAGACCAACTTTTTTCATCTGCGGAGACGCCATACTTTGAATGTGTACCAAAACTGACCATTTCCCTGATCGTTTTTTTTTTCGTAACAATGACGCCTCTTGTAAGCGCTATAACTCGAAGTTGCAACCACTCAGAGCAGGCAGACCGACGTCATTCACATTAGGGGACTACTCTACAACCCATCGAAGTAAATCTAACCGTATCCATGATCGTTACGAAAAATCCTGTGACCTCTTAGTCTAGGCGCTTTCGCCTTAAACTCGTAAGTCGGTACGTTTTCTGAATTTTTTTGTAGGACGCTGCGCCTCTAGTATTATTTATTATACCTCATTGCCTAAGCTCATTGCCCACTGCTGTGAGGTTCGAGCCCTTGCATTCTACTACATACTTCTTTTCCGATTTTAATTAAATATTTCGCTTAATAATTAAGATTAAAAAACTGCAAACGTTAATCGACTTTTGTTCCTGACTGTACTAACGAATGAGCCACAAAAAAAGATCAGTGTGATAAACAGATTTAGCTGTACAGGACGTCTAGCTCCATCTCTTTCTCTCACTCAAGTAAGATTAAAATAATACTATTTTAAGAGGTGGTGGTGCTCGATCGGTTCATAACAAAAACAAAATGATTTTAAATGACTGTTGATCACATTTGATCACGAGGTCAAAGACCCGTAGGTCGCACGTGCTGCGATACCCTTTTGAACGTGTGCTATTTTTTTACAAATTATCAAAGCCATTACAGTTTTATTTATTAATAACTAGCGGCCCCGACAGACGTTGTCCTGTCTGAAGGATCCTAGAACCCGACTGCAGCGCCACCTACCGGGTCCAATTGTGTTTTCAAACCATCCAGGAACCCATTCAAAATTTCATCTAAATCGGTTCAGTATCCTATGTCCGTCTCCTGGTTCTAAGCTTTTTCAGCCCCACGAATTTTCAGCCAAATCGAATCAGCCTTACATAATGTTATTACTGCTCCACTGCTGGGCAATAGCATCTTCTAATCCACAGAGAAGGCACGAGCATTGATCACCACGCTTGCTCAAGAAGGGTTGGCGATTTCAGACTTATATTAACTATAAAGTCCAGGTTTCCTCACTATGTTTTCCTTCACCGATGTCAGTAATGTCCAAGATAAACTCAGAAAGTACTTATTGAATTAAAAAAGTGACATTGGTACTTGCCCGGATTTGAACCCACAACCTCGTGCATGAGAAGCGAGGCTAATAACCGCTGGGCCATCATGACAGTGGTTGCAATATATATTTAACTATGGTCGGCCTTTAAATGACACTTCTTATCTGTCATTTCGCTAAAAAATGTTCCCATTTGGTAGCCAAATGACAGTAACAATGACATTAGAAGTGTCAGTTTACTGCAGCTAATTAAAAGTCCGACCATAGCTGGCCCGGCAGACGTTGTCATGTCCAAACAATAATTCATACAAACTCCCATAGAAGAGGACGTTAAATGTTTTCCCAATTTGAAAATTTTTCTAGAAACTTTTCCAATTTTTCTTTCCATACTATACTGGATGACTTTTTTTTCTCTTGTTGCCCTCACCGTACTTAGTAACATTGAAAAACTGTACATACTGAAAAAAAGGGAGGAATGAGCATGAACATGATAAAATAGCGTTTTGCGTTTACATGACAATCAAGTCAGGTCACTGCGTCATTGTGTGTCAGGTGTCACAATAGTTTATTATGCAATTAGTGAATAAAGGACGGATTTAAAGCGAGGGCCATACATGAATCACGAGCTAGTGAAGAATTCTAACGATTGAATCACGAGCGTAGGGAGTGATTCATGATGATTGAATCACGAGCGTAGCGAGTGATTCAAGTGTTAGAATTCTGAGCGACGCGAGTGATTCATGGCCCTCGATATAAATCCGTTTTATTCAAGAGTTGCATACTATACTTTATACCATGACTACGAGAAAAAGAAAGATTTAAGTTAAAATAGACATAATAATATAATGAAGAAAAAGGAAAGTTAAATTGGCTTTGATGTAAGCCAGCCGTGATTTTTTGGGTAGCAAGTTTTCCACTATATCGGCCACCCTCCCTTTCATAAACTCAGGTGTTAACACATCTTCATCACTTTTAATCGATTAGAACAACACTAAACAAACACAAAATTAAAGATTAATGTAACACTAAACTTTGTGTTCGTACAACTTACAGTATTCAAAATAGCGCCAATTTACTAAGGACAGCAAAGAACATAAAACAGTTTTTATTCTAATGCTAAACTCCTTGTCGAAAATGTCGACCAATCAAATTGAATTTAGAACACATCAATATAGGTCGAATACAAATATTACACTTACACTAGATACGGCAAGCCACGACCAAGCGTGCCCTGCATGTTTGACTGTTCGTACTAAAAAAAAGTCAGTTAGCTCAGTGATGCTTAGCGATTTAAACAGTTCTGTTTACTTTGAGCACATCACTAAATGGCTGGGGTGAAGTTATCGTAGGTATAAAAAAGATGACACGTTCGGTTTTCATACTATCTAATAACATGCCGTATCTAGCCTAGGTACTCTAAATCTGTGGTCGAATACATTGGTGTGTTCCATTTTCAAACATCAAAACAGTGAGTAAAAGTGCTTTTTATTCACTGTTTTCAGTGAATAAAATAAGCTTTTTAGAGGGGGAATGGTATAAAGAAATAAACGTGACTGTCTTTTGACACGGTAGGGTGAGTCTAACTATTTACATCTGTGGTACAACGAATGGATTTATTTATTCAGGTAATTAAATTTTGTCACGATTAAAAAATCAGCTCTTGACTTGACATTCACACGATGATATTCTCCTAGCATAGACAGCCAGGTAGGTAAGATTAATCATAAACTGACTCCAAGATTGTGATTCTACCTTCAACACCCTCGTCTGTGTTTATGATATGCACCTGCACCACACATCTATCACCTTGATAAGTACGCCCAAGTTTATCGCTTATTACTTACAGCAGCCTACTGTAAGTGATAAACTTGGGAGTCAATAATACACAACTACACAACTAAACGTTGCAAATAATGGTATTGTGTCAAGAATACACAACACCATTATTTTCAACGTTTATAACCACAAAGATAAGTCCAAGCTAACTCGAGGTCGTCACCTTTAAACTCTTGCTCCACACTTGCTCCACTAACTCATCATCATCAGCCTTCCTGCTATATCCTGCCTCCTTACACTCCATGAAGTACCTCCCCCGCACATTCTCCAATTCTTCAGCAACACACAGATGTATCGTCGTCTGAGCTCCTGCTTTAGCTGTTCTAAATATCAAAGCATCTGCCATCACGTGAAACATCGTCTTCATATAGAAAGGCACCGTGTTATAGAAATCAGTTTTAATAACTCCAGGGTGTAAAGAATTCACAGTCACCCCTTCAGGTAATCTCTTAGCTAATGCCTTCATCCAAAAAATATGACATAATTTACTGTAGGCGTAATTCACGAACTGGCCAATCTCTGGAATATAGACTGGGTCATGTAGATTGTCAACACGTAATCTGAAAGCGAAATTGTGGAACCAAGACGATACTATGATGATCCTGCTGGGTTTGGAAGCGATCAGTTTGTCCAGCAGCAGGTTTGTGAGGAGGAAGGGCCCGAAGTAGTTCACTTGCATCACTACTTCATTTCCATCTTCAGTAGGCTTAGGGTAGCTGCCGACGCAGCCAGCGTTATTCACCAGAATATCGAGACGGTTATAGGATTTGTTGAAGTCTTCAGCGAATTTTCGCACACTGCTGAATTTCGATAGATCTAAATGTTTGAATTCAACGTGTTTGTTTCCTGTGGTAGCTGCTATATCGGCGATAGCTTCTTCAGCTTTTGTGGCGTCCCGGCAGGCGATGATCACTTGTACTCCTCTGGATGCGAGGTCCCGGGCAGTCTCCAGGCCGATGCCTTGGTTCCCGCCTGTCACGAGCGCGATCTTTCCATCAAGTCTCACATTTGATGTACACACTCCTCGAACGGGTTCAAGCTTTAGTTTCACGTATATTATTCCCATCAGTATGATAAGAAACAAAGTGAGTAAAACAATGAGTGGTAGTATAATCAAAGAGTAAACTATGACGAGTATCATGTTGCCGCGGTGAACACGTCCGGGTGACTGACACACGCGTGAAATATTAATTGTCTATCTTCCTTGATTCACGTTGTGAAGGTCGATTACTTTTTACTTAGCGTTGAGAATTTTATCCTCAATGTTACCGCTTCACCTTGAAGGAAAACCTGTCGTCGAAACCGCCTGCCAGTCCGTAGAGCCAAATATTCGAAGATTGCCACTTTGTTAAATGATTTGATTAAACGATAGTAGGTACATAACGTAGTACTGTACTAGTATCACACAAGTTCGGGATTTGACATCCACCAATCACCAAATTGCACTGAAATAAGCATCCATACTAATATTATAAATTCGAAAGTAACTCTGTCTGTCTGTCTGTCTGTCTGTCTGTCTGTCTGTCTGTTACCTTTTCACGCCTAAACCACTGAACGGATTTCGATAAAATTTGGCAAGGCTATAGATGGTATCCTGGGGACGGACATAGGCTACTTTTTTTTTCAAAAATAATCCTACAGGGGGTGATATAGGGGATGAAAGTTTGTATGGGAAACTCAGTATTTCTTAAGTTAGGGATGTGAAAATTAAAATGTATGCTTTTGATAGGAAATAAAGAAATATGCGATTCAGCGTTTTTGAAAAATCATCCCCTAAGGGGGTAAAATAGGGGTTGATTTTAAAATTTACAAAACTGCATGGATTTCGACAAAATTTGGCAAGGCTTTATAAAATAAAGCATCCAGAAGAAGGCCATAGGATACTATTTTTTTCAAAAATTATACTACAGGGGGTGATATAGGGGATGAAAGTTTGTAAGGGAAACCCAGTATTTCTTAAGTTAGGCATAACAAATTTATGCTATTGGTAGGAAATTAAGAAATATGCGATTCAGCGTTTTTGAAAAATCATCCCCTAAGGGGGTAAAATAGGGGTTGATTTTAAAATTTACAAAACTGCCTGGATTTCGACAAAATTTGGCAAGGCTTTATATAGCATCCTGGGGAAGGACACAGGCTACTTTTGGTCTTAAAAAATAATCCTACAGGGGGTGATATAGGGGATGAAAGTTTGTATGGGAAACTCAGTATTTCTTAAGTTAGGGATGTGAAAATTAAAATGTATGCTTTTGATAGGAAATAAAGAAATATTCGGTTCAGCGTTTTTCAAAAATCATCCCCTAAGGGGGTAAAATCGGGGTTGATTTTAAAATTTACAAAACTGCACGGATTTCGACAAAATTTGGCAAGGCTTTATATAGCATCCTGGGAAAGGACATAGGATACTTTCAAAAACAATACTACAGGGGGTGATATAGGGGATGAAAGTTTGTAAGGAAACCCAGTATTTCTTAAGTTAGGGATAAAAAATTTATGCTATTGGTAGGAAATTAAGAAATATGTGACTCAGCATTTTTGAAAAATCATCCCCTAAGGGGTAAAATAGGGGTTGATTTTAAAATTTACAAAACTGCACGGATTTCGATAAAATTTGGCAAGGCTTTATATAACATCCTGCCCGGCGAGCACGGCCTACTGTGACATGGCTTGAGTCACACATTTTATCATAGTTAGGGTGATAAAACTGTTTTGTCTTAAATGCTAGCACGGCGGCGTGAGATAATTTCTTGAATGTGACATAACTTCTTGACGTTTAGTTGGGACTCATTATGTCTTATTTGCTAATATGGGTGCACCAATTATATCACAAATGTCACATTTTGACGGTGACTAAGAAAAATTTTATCACGTTCGTTCAGAGGTGGTGATAAAGATTTGAAAAATGAAAAAAATTATGTTTTCCTGCTAATTACTCTGCACCAAATGGCAATAAATTATTTTCTTGCATTGTGTGGTGGTGGTTTATTTGTGCGTGATAAGGATAACCAAAAAAAAATTGTAATAAATCAGTAAATAATTTACTATTTTTTTATATTTTTAAACGGTTTTTTTTTTTTAATTTTTAAAAATACATATTTAGACATGTAAATAATGCGCCTTAAAACCAACAAAAACAATTAAAATAAATAAATAATTTAAGTAAATACAGAGGTACTTAAATACTACTATTTTTTTTGTTACCTACATGTTAAGAATAATCGGTTTATGGGTTTCATAAAGGGGGGCCAAATTTTCATTATTTTTGCGATAGGACACACCGTTTTCGAGTTATAAGCAAAAGAAAAGAAAAAAAAAGATTTTATTTGGCCGCATATTCAGATAGTCTTAAACATTTTAATTTTTTCAATTTACTATGTCACGCTATGAATTAAGCAACAAGAAAGGCATGTCGCGGCTCTAGATTATGTCACATGGTTGACCCGTGCTAGCATTTAAGACAAATTCTAAGACATGACATAATTTATCATGTCTTGTCACTAACGTCTTGGGTACGCCCGTGCTCGCCCCGCTGGGGAAGGACACAGGCTACTTTGGTCTTAAAAAATAATCTTACAGGGGGTAATATAGGGGATGAAAGTTTGTATGGGAAACTCAGTATTTCTTAAGTTAGGGATGTGAAAATTTATAATGTATGAAATAAAGAAATATGCGGTTCAGCGTTTTTGAAAAATCATCCCCTAAGGGGGTAAAATCGGGGTTGATTTTAAAATTTACAAAAGTGCACGGATTTCGACAAAATTTGGCAAGGCTTTACATAGCATCCTGGGAAAGGACATAGGATACTTTCAAAAACAATACTACAGGGGTGATATAGGGGATGAAAGTTTGTAAGGAAACCCAGTATTTCTTAAGTTAGGGATAAAAAATTTATGCTATTGGTAGGAAATTAAGAAATATGCGATTCAGCATTTTTGAAAAATCATCCCCTAAGGGGTAAAATAGGGGTTGATTTTAAAATTTACAAAACTACACGGATTTCGATAAAATTTGGCAAGGCTTTATATAACATCCTGGGGAAGGACAAAGGCTACTTTTGGTCTTAAAAAAATATTTTACAGGGGGTGATATAGAGGATGAAAGTTTGTATGGGAAACTCAGTATTAAGTTAGGGATGTGAAAATTAAAATGTATGCTTTTGATAGGAAATAAAGAAATATGCGGTTCAGCGTTTTTGAAAAATCATCCCCTAAGGGGGTAAAATAGGGGTTGATTTTAAAATTTACAAAACTGCAAGGATTTCGACAAAATTTGGCAAGGCTTTATATAGCATTCCAGGAAAGGACATAGGATACTATTTTTTTCAAAAATAATACTACAGGGGGTGATATAGGGGATGAAAGTTTGTAAGGGAAACCCAGTATTTCTTAAGTTAGGGATAACAAATTTATGCTATTGGTAAGAAGTTAAGAAATATGAGGGTCAGCGTTTTTTTAAAAATCATCCCCGAAGTGGGTAAAACAGGGGTTGATTTTAAAATTTACAAAACTGCACGGATTTCGATAAAATTTGGCAAGGCTATAGATAGCATCCTGGGAAAGGACATGGGCTACTTTTTGTCTTAAAACATAATCCTACAAGGGGTGATAAAAGGGATGAAAGTTTGTATGGGAAACCCAGCATTTCTTAAGTTAGGGATATGCCCTATGTTTTCCACATGAACGTTCCCATGGGATATTTTCCGACATCCACGCGGGCGAAGCCGCGGGCAAAAGCTAGTACTATTATAAACGAATCTCATTACTTATTAGGGTTCCGTACCTCAAAAGGAAAAAAAACAGAACCCTTATCACCCGGATCATATCGTTGTCCGTCTGTCTGTCATCTGTCAATACCCTTTTTAGGGTTCCGTACCTCAAAAGGAAAAAACGGAACCCTTATAGGATCACTCGTGTGTCTGTCTGTCTGTCTGTCCGTCTGTCACAGCCAATTTGCTCCGAATCTAATGGACCGATTAAGTTGAAATTTGGTACACATATGGATTTCTGTGACCCAAACACGTACGGGTAAAGAAAATGAATTGGTCACTTTTAGGGGGCAAATAAGAAAAACAAAATGTTTTGCAAGCCGTGTGACATATCTAATGAAAGGGCTTACCTAAGAGGGTCTCAAATATTATTTGTTTATAATTTTAAAATAAATCGTTTTTTTAAAGTATTTAAGAAAATAGACGAAAATTGGCCATTCCCCCCACCTTTATCTCCGAAACTAAAACTGAGTTTAAAATTTTGGAAAAAATACAGAAAATAGTTCTATACCTGTAGATTACAGGAAAACCTATAAGAAGTTTAATAACATGGTAAATCTCTCGATATTGTGAGTACAAACTTACTGTTGGAATGTATAAGAGAACATGTTTTTCAACTTTAATGTCAAGTTTGTTCTTGGGATAATTTCATCCCAATTACGGAACCCTTCATTGTGCGTAGTCCGACACGCAATTGGCCGGTTTTTCTCAGGAACGCGTGGAGGTATCAAGTTTAAATTATTATTAAGTACGTAGTTCTGTAGTCCCTTGCAGCTCTAAAAACCGGCCAAGGCCAAATCTATATCTATGCCAAATTTCATCTAGATCCGTTCAGCCGTTCTGGAGTGATTGAGTAACAAACATCCATCCAAACTTTCGCATTTATGCATGACGTTGTCCTGTCTGAACGATCCTAGAACCCGACTGCAGCGCCACCTATCGGGTCCAATTGTGTTTTCAAACCATCCAGGAACCCATTCAAAATTTCATGCTATACCACGTTTTATCCATTTTTTTTTAAGTATCCTATGTCAGTCTCCTGGTTCTAAGCTACCTCCCCACCAATTTGCAGCCAAATCGGTTCAGCCGCTCTTGAGTTATAAATACTAACACGACTTTCTTTTATATATATAGAAGATTAGGCTCTTGAGTAGGTACCTCCGCTATCAATGTACCAACACAGAGACAGATTATAGTCTGGAATAGCACATAGACTACATTTTATCCCGGATAAATGTACGATTCCTGAGGGATCATTTCCGACAACCACGCGGGCGAAGGCCGCTGGTAGCTAGTAACTAAATAAATTATTGTAGAGGTTATTCTCGTGGCTAAGTAAACACCGCGGATTGTCTGTGGTTGGTAGTTGTACCGAAAGCATCTGTGAGTATCTGCATGACCATCCAATTACCAATAACTCTGTAGACGTCTACAGGTTGATTGGTAAATGATAAATGATTTATTTTCTGTAAGTAGGTTTGTACAAACACTTTTACACGTCAAACATATTTTTTTTAAACTAGATGAGTTCGACGTTTCCTATCTGACTACTCTGAGAAGAAACGCCGAAACAAACTCAGAGGTCACAGTCTCTTTTAAAGTCCAGACATAATCTTGGTCAGATCATGTGAAGACCATGTAGATTGCAGTCTGAAATGGTCTTTTGATGAAAGAACCACACAGATTGAGTGGACCTGTCCAGTCAGCGCACGCATTTGTCAGTAATCGTGCAGCTCAACTCAAAACTTAAGGAGCTTAACGATTCGACGAACAATACCAAAGAAAAGACATTTGGGTAGGCCGCATAAATTACTCAAACTGTCAGACTATAACTAAAACTGAGAAAAGGATAAAATAAATAAAAAACAATGATCCACGTAGTCTTCACATTCACAATAATTAAAAATAGTATAAGTAATACTTTACAAAGTAAATATTCATGTCATTGTATAGAATATGTAAAAAGGTATTTAAATCAACATTAATAGTGTAAATTTATTGGAGCAGCTCAATCCCAAGCCTTTTTGTCCTCAATATAGTCTTTGACAGTATAAAAGGCTTTCTGACAAAGTTTCCGCTTTATACAATTTTTGAATTTATTAAGGCTAGAATTGAATGTGGCTAGGTAGTTTATTATAAAAACGTATACATTGGCAACTAAACGAACCACTTATTTTCTTAAGCCTGGTTGTAGGAACAACAAATTTGTGTTTGTTTCTAGTGTTCACATTACGGACGTCACTGTATTTTTTAAACAAATTGATATTTTTATGAGCATACAAAAGATTTTCATAGATATACTGAGAAGGCACAGTCATTATATTAATTTCTTTAAATTTATCTCTGAGGGAGTGTCTGGGACTTAATTTGTAAATTGAACGAATAGCCCTTTTTTGTAAAACAAAAATTGTCTGAATATCGGTGGCATTTCCCCACAACAGAATACAGTACGACATCACACTATGAAAATAACTAAAGTAAATTAAACGGGCTGTCTCTAAACAAGTTAAATCACGAATTTTCCTAACGGCGTATGCTGCAGCGCTAAGCTTTTTCGACAATTTATCTATATGGTAATTGGGTGTATTCCTTAAAACGATAATAGAGCTAATTTGCAACATTTCTGACCGTAACTTGGGGTCCAAAATGGGTTGTTTTGGAGATATCGAACGTTTGAAGTTTTTTCGACCATAAACTGCTAATTGTGAGAAATCTACTCCGCTACACTTACGTCTTTTCTGATAAAAAAAACCTATTATCAAGATAGTACAAGACCTGCACCTTTAAAAATTGCACCCAAATACCAACCACTCTATACAGGCAGTGGTGATCGCTTAAATCCTTAGCTGGGGCGCCTGCTGCAGAAGGACCTTATTACTTAAAGCTACGGTTTCCTAGGAAAGCGGCCGTAATGGCTGTCATGAAAATCTGTCGTTTTCAATTTCAAACCCCGCTTTCCAAAGATTTAAATCGCTAGATTAGTCCTCACCGTACTTAGTTACGCAAAAAAGTGTCCATACTGAGAAGAGTGAGCTCACAAATTTCTATTAAATAGCGCTTTCATGACAATCAAGTCAAGTAACTGCGTCAATGTGTGTCAGAGGTGTCAAACCGAAATAGAAACGTGGCTGTCTTTTCATTGGATAGGGTGAATCTAACGATTTAAATCTTTGCGACTGCCGCTTTAGTATATGTGAAGTTTACCTGCATGGCAGTGTATGGCAACCCTGCCCTCCTGCAGCGCGAAGGAGAGCACTTTCGCCATATTGAGGAGTCCACTCAGGCTTGCCTCGGCGTAATCCGGCCACGCGAAGTTGTAGTAGTATACTGAAAACAATATTATACATCCCTTAATTATACGATCACCATTTTAGACGTATGAGGAACAGGTTGTAAAGTTCACTCATCCCCCATTGAAAAGGGAGGATCCTCCGACGGATGTTGTGTCTGGTGGGCAACTGGCCGAGGATTGATGTCGGGACGTTGAGCTAGTCGCGCGGTAAACTCTGATTGCGCGATGCAGGATTTTGCGTGACGTCAGTGTGATGCATATTGTTCGCATTTTGCGATGTAGATGCCGCCACACCATAAAGCCATTTCGGATCATCAGCCCATGCTTTGTTGTTAGGTTAACATAATATAACACCACGCCTTGTCTCCCCGAAGGGTTAGGCAGAGGTGTACCTACAGTACACCGACATTTCGACAGTTATGTTTAAGTCCCATGTAATAGGGGGCGAGTCTATTACCATCAACCGGGCACAAATCCAGACTCGGGGCTGCTACTGAGAAATTCCTGACAGGACAACCCAATAACACTTTGCCTCACCTAGGAATCGAACCCAGGACCTCATGCTCAGTAGTAGCGCTTGCGCCCACTAGACCAACGAGGCAGTATATATACAGGGTGTAAAAAGACACTTCACTAAGCCGTCAACTATGCATACACACCACATTTCCAACTTACATAACTGTAACAATTCTTTCGTAATAAGATGATATAAAATATTAGTCTTCTACAATTCTTTGTTTGTATTAATTTCATTTACTTTATTTTACTTTAGTTTTTCAAAATTATATAAATAGTAAACATTAGATTAATTTTGTATGTGAATGTACATTACGTAAATTTAAGTTGCGGAAGAGCGGAGTGTCCTAATACAGGCATTTATTTGCTTAAAAGGACACTTCTATCACTAGCTATGTAGTACAAACCATGTTAAAGAAAATAAACTATTTGTATTTCTATTTGTATACTGTACATCTAACTAAGTATTGCTGGGTTTTAACGTCAAATGACGCACAATGGGAACGAATACGCACGCACACACACACCCCCACTCACACCACACACACATCACATTTACACAAACATTTACATAACATCACATTTAACAACATACAACTGAAATCACCTCTCTAGTCTCCACTCTGGAATCCGTAGTCCGTACCCCGAGCCCCAAGATACAGACTAACTGTCTAGTTCGGGGCTCACTGGCAAATAATATTATGTAACCTAGCTATAAGTAATATTTTAAGCTACTCATGTCGTCTCAACTTATTTTTAACATGTAAACCTGCTTACTATATTACCTGGACAATAAACTATTTTCTATTTTTTTCTATTTTCTATTTCTATTATTGCTGGGAAATGAGTTATAGTTTTAGGTATAAAAAAAGCAATTTTGGTTGGAGTGTACGTAACGGGGCACTATGAAAAAAAGACAGAAAAATTTCACCAAAAACTCAAAAACTCTAGGACCTCTATGTCAATGACCCTGAGGTCAAGGTCAAAGACCTTAGGAGAATCACTGATTTTGACTTTCGGAATTTTGACCTTGACCTTAAGGTCAATGACCCGGAGGTCAAGGTCAGTGACCTTAGGAGAAACACGGATTTTGACTTTCGCAATTTTGACCTTGACCTTAAGGTCAATGACCCTGAGGTCAAGGTCAGTGACCTTAGGAAAATCACAGATTTTGACTTCCAGAATTTTGACCTTGACCTCAAGTTCAATGACCCTGAGGTCAAGGTCAATGCCCTTGAGGTGTCCCATGGTTTTCCCCCACCCTATTACTCCCACATCCCACCGGGTCCCGAGGGCTTGATTAGGCGATGGTTTTTGGTGAAATTTTTCTGTCTTCTTTTCATAGTGCCCCGTTTCGTATCCACTGACCGCAATTTTTATTACGCGCAGTGTAACGCGAACCCAAGCAAACGGAGTTAAGCCCCGCCCCTTCGTTCTACGGTACGCGTAGGTAAAAAGTTTAGTAATAACACTTGGAATACGTTTTTAGTAAAAAAAAAATGCGACTGACCTTCAATATCTCCAGAACCAGTGGATTCCCAGGTATGGTCTAGTGGAAAAAAACGATCCAAATAATGGGTAGAATATGTGGCTTTCGGCTATTCGGCAAGTGTCTTTTTTACACCCGGTATGTATGTGGGTATTGTGATAATGTTTCAAACAATTCATAACATGATCTTTAATAAATAAGTTGAGGTGTTTTAGTAGTGCTATTTATCCTTGAAATCGGGCCAACTTACGTCCTATATCCATCTGTCACCAGTTTTGGCATTCGTTTGAAGTCGCGGGTTGTTTGAAGAAATTACCGCGGCCCTGGCATAGGCAACTGAAGGAACACGGGTGGGTTTTAGTCAGTAAAAGTCTGACACGCCCTTCCGCTCCACCCAGAGCGGGAGAAGTTATTTGATGATTTCCCACCCTCAAAAAAAAAAAAAAAAAAAAATACTGCATATAGAAAACCTATCTATCTATGGTTTTAACATCCCAATAATCTAATACAGATAAAACAAAAGAACACGAACGAACAAACGAATGATTACGTCATTCGTTCGTTCGTTCGTGTTCTTTTTTTGGAACTAAGGACAGATACAATATTTATTTCATTTTATTTTACAGTTTTTGGAAAACTTACAGCTAAACATTTTGCATGATTGATTATAATAAAAATAAGGCCAATTAAAAGTTTTCACAGATAGAACAGAGCATTTAAACAGAAAAAAAAACTTTAGAAGGTAGACACTATAGAAAGTGTTTTAAGCAAAAACAGTATTTAAGCAAAATGAGTTTCAAACAGCGTAAATTCTAATCAATTAGTTTACATGATCAAAAAAGAAACCACAAACATTATATTGTCATCATCAGTAGCGACCTGTCTTTTATTGACGTCAGGTTACTGGGTTTTTGGCCGTTAAAGTATTGAGACTTACTATCATTAGCCATGAAGATTGTGGGGTCATAAGTGAACCCTGACTTGGTGAGGGGGGGTCCACAACTGGCGTGCTCCCCCGGCGTCTGTAAGTTGATGACTGTGCGAATACCCCAGCTGAAACATGCAGAAAAAAATACACTTTATTGAGTTGAAATAAGTTCCCAAATTCCTTTTTTAACCGACTTCTAAAAAAGGAGGAGGTTCTCAATTCGGATGTTAGTATTTTTTTTTTAATGTTTGTTCGCGCATAACTCCGTCGCTTGCCAACCGATTTGAAAAATTATTTTTTGTTGGAAAGGGTATACTTCCCAAATGGTCCCATTTTTGTCAAAATCCAGTTCTGATGATGGGATCCTGGAGAAATCGAAGGAACTCTTCAAATATTATAGGCACACCTATAGCGATGTGTGAAAGCACCACTTGATGAAGTGGAACTGATGATGAAGACCACAGATGGCTACCGGAACTACTCAATGATAAATATTTCACGGGTTGCGATTCGATTACTTTAATATGGTTGCTAAGCAATTTCCGCTCGTCACACAATGCGTGTGGTGAGTGGTTGTTGAGGAGTTCTCCTGGGTCTTACCAGCTGCAGCAGAACTCCTCAACAATTAACGTCCCAGCATCAGGAAAAGCAATATTTTGTAACATGTGATGAGCAATTGACATTAGACTATTGTAACTTATACAAATTATAAACCACTAAAAAGTGAGAAAAAAAAACTGTTTAACAAAAAAACAAAACCGACTTCCAAAAATCACTACAAAGTGAAAAATAACTTTGATTTCGGAAGTCGGTGGCAAAAAAAGAAAGTAAATAAAAAACGAAAGACACCGACTTCCGAAATCAAAGTTATTTTTCACTTTGTAGTGATTTTTGGAAGTCGGTTTTGTTTTTTTGTTAAACAGTTTTTTTTTCACACTAATATTATAAAGGTGAAAGTTTCTGAGTGTGTGTGTGCATGTGTTGTGTGTATGTTTGTTACTTATTCACGCTCAAACGGCTAGACCGATTTCAATGAAATTTGGTATGTAGATAGCTTATACCCTGGATTAACACATATGCTACTTTTTATCCCGGTCTACGCGGGTGAAACTGCGGGGCGCAGCTAGTTTTTTTAATAGTGTTTTGCTTATTGAGATAGTAAAAGATAAAAAAGAAACTGCTGCATTCAGGGTTGGGAGGTGAACAATACGAGTCATAGAGCAACACGGCCCCCAGCGGACGGGGGCCATGTTGCTCTATGCTACGAGTCTACGATGTGCTACGGCGTAGCTAGTGCGGTTACGAAATCCTAAGGCCTTGTGCACCCGAAGATGATCAGTAGATCCCAACTTTTTAACGTAAAATATCGGACTGGAACCCTATGAGGTTCAACCCCTCACAGTACCTACTAGCACTGCTCGCGATTTCGTTATGTAAGTAGCCATTGTGTATATCATCATTTTTAATACAAATATCTAAAATGAAAGTCCTTTTCCAGGTCACAGGCTACTTCACAATCTGTCTTTCATAATGATTGGTTTAATAGTTTAGTCGTGGAAAGTAGACACGACAGATAGACGGAGCTTTCTCATTTTTAGGGTTCCGTAGTCAACAAGGAAACCTTATAGTTTCGGTATGTCCGTCTGTCCGTCCGCAGTTTAGCTGAGATCAGAGCTCAGCTTAGCTCTCATATAATATGTCATAGTCAAAGGTCGGTATGCAGTCTCTTCCCGGAATTACTGGTTTATCCTGGGTTTGACCAAAGCCTTCGGGCAAACCCCAAAATAAATTCCAATTTCGGCCTTTGACTAAAGTATTTTTAGTAAAACTTAGAAGTTCCTAACTTTTCAGTCAAACGTCGAAAGTAAAATAATCTGTTTCGGGATTTGCCTAGTCGATCCTAGAAGCGACTGGCAAACTCGGTCTCACGTCGACGTCAGGGACACCCCGAGGTTGGGTTTGGTTAGGTTCCTTTAAAACCTGCAGACAGAAATAGAAGCCCCGCGCAGTGGGGCTCCGTCGACCTACTGACTAAAACCCTAAACCAAGCCTAACCTAGGTGTTTTGAGGTTAGTTAGTTTGACTGGTCAAACCTCGATTTAATTAAATTGAGTTTCGACGTTTGCCTGACCAAATTAGTTTTTCCTTGATTTGTCGAAAATTCTTTAGTCAGAGGCCGAAAAACTTAATTCGTTTGGGCTTTGACTAAGACTTCAAGTCAGACCTGAGGATTACCTATAACATAATTATATAACGAAGTTAAAGGAAAATTAACAGCTAAGTAGGCAACCAACTTATAAAATGTACTTGGAAAAGTAAAAATTTCGTACAAATTCCATTAAAAATTACTTATACGTTGTGCAACTACGGAACCCTATTACTGCGCGCGGCCCGACACGCACTTAGCCGTTTTTTATTAATATTATTATGGTCTTTATGGGCATAGAACCACTTACCTATGGAACTGTTGTATAATATTTCTGGCGGCGATACTGGTGGTGCTGGGGCGTGCCATCGCCAGAATGTCGTCGGTAACCCTGTGACAACGAGACGTTCCATTAGGTAAGATATTCAGAGAGAGATACCTACTATTGACTACTAGTTGGAAGGGAAGTAATAAATAGCAGCCGCACGGCTCGATCGAAGGTTAGGCTACGCTTGCCGCGGTCGGTACGTGGATGGGTGAGTAACTAATGTTATCAACTTGAAATTTGGAAAGTTTTAGATGACGTTTAGCCAATTATTTTACAAATAAGAAAGAAATAAAAATATTTATATTTTTTTGTAACAGGGGGTCTTAAAAATTCAAAGTGGGGCACTAGGGCATGTGGGGTATCATATAAAAGAGCGCTGTTTGCACATTCTCAAACATTTTTTTTTAAGTCACACAGTTTTCGACTTTTGATGAAAAATGTAAAAAAATACCGTTCCCCCCCCTTTCTCCAATGTTTGCAAAGAGAAAAATCTGAAATTTTTCTATGTGATAGAAGTTTATGTAATGATAACAGGAAAAATAAAACGATGTCTCTAAATAGCGAGGTTTGGTTTGAGTAATAATGATTTTAGTTATATTAAGGCAGTGTGCTGTTGTTTTCATTGTATGCAATGGGTAATAGGAATGTGGCTCTTTAATTTGCAGAATCAGTATGGTATGTAAGACTGAGTCAATAAATCTGCCTAGCCTTTTCCCAACTTCAGACTTTCGGGCTTCTGACGACCCGTAACGACTGTCAAAGATCTACGAATGACAGCCGGGACCAACGGCTTAACGTGCTTTCCGAGGCACGGAGGAATCTCGGTATGTCTAGATGGTCACCCATCCACTGACCAACCCTGGCAAGCGTAGCTTAACCTGACGGATCGACCCGTGCGGCTGTTATTACTTAGCCACGAGCTCCTCTCGGTATGTAAGACCGAGTATGTAATTAATAATAATAATTGAATAGATATTGTGATAAGCTTGAACAAGAAGTGAATATATAAGCATTTCAATGATTTGAGAGTTGACCCGTTGTTTAGTCAAGATAGTTTTGATGTATGTACCTACCTATTTTGTTCACAATCATGGGTGATTATGGACGCCTTTGTTCACCGCTTCTTATGATAATGTTAAAGCATTTAATTAAGTATCTACCTAGTACTTTATTATTTAAATGCTTTGCTCCATGAGAGCTATTAAAATAATTGGGTACCTACATAATTGACTGGAGTTATAGTTAGAAACAATAATAAGCAGCAGGCGATTTACAATAACGGCTGTATTAGCTAAGTGCCTAGGAACCTGTATTAATTTTACAAATCATTAAATACCGTTGATTAGCTGGTAAACATGAAGGCAATTAAAGTTATTGCATTACTTTGACGATCGGATATGTAGATATCAACATTATAATGTATGTATATTGTATATTACAATGATTTCCGCATGGTTTATTCTATGCAAACACGCATGTATGGGATTGTTTGCCCTCATGTTCGTTTAAGTGTTAGTACCTACCTACAATATAAGGAATATTATTGAAAAAACCATGGAATTTTTGTAGTAGGGTTACCCATGGCGGTATACCTATGTACACGTCAAAAATAAATTATATTTAAAAACTAGATGAGTTCGGTGTTTCCTGACTGCTCTGAGAAGAAAGGCCGAAACAAACTCAGAGGTCAGTCTCTATTAAAGTCCAGACATAATCTTGGTCAGATCACGTGAGGACCGTACGTCACGTGAGGAATATTATTTTGGGAAAATAACTAACTGTCCTGTCAGTGCGCGCATTTGTCAGTAATCGTATAGCTCAACTTCAGATTATATGGAGCTCAACGACTCGACGAACAATAGGTACTATCGGCCAAACTTCTGGGCAATAATCGCATAACAAAGCTCACGACTGGATCGCCCGAAACATGCGTTTTAACCAATAGGATGCACGTTAGTTTTTTATTTGATTTGTTGCTTATATTTGTTGTTATTTTTTGTTACACGCCCTGTAATCACACAAATGCATATTGTCTCTAATTGGGTGAAACCAGGAAGGAGTGAGGTCTGTCACGAGCTGCGCTTACGCAGAAATATTTTTTAAACTTATGCATGCTTAAGTTTCGCCGTTTTAGTACCTACCAAAGAAAGGACAGTTTGGTAGGCCACAATAAAGTAGATACTCAAACTGTCATCATGAGAAAGCAAAAAAAAAAATAAAAATGACCCACAAAGACGTCACATTACACAATATTTTAACAATTTAATTTAGGTCTAATGTTTAATTGCCTAAGTGTTCTTGACACAGTTTAGAATTAATGTAACCTAACCATGATAGGGTGCGTGGTAAATAAGTTGGTGTAAGTAATATATCTTACTACAGTGCGTTTCAAATAAGAATAGGAACGTCAATGACCTCTATCTGTCAAATATTGATTGAAGAGTTCGGTTTGCAAAGAAAACTTATTTGCGTATCAATAACGTTTTTTTTTTGTTGAACCGAGTCTTAGTTAAATCAAAGTGAAAAAAAGTAAAAAAATTAGTCTTATTTAGTTTTAACAAAATTATAGTACTTTCTTTCATACTTTCTTTGGTAGAAAGTAAAGAAGCTGCCAGCCGCCATCTTGTCGTTGTTGGTGTCCTTCTTCGTGCGACTGAGTGCTTGTGGAGTGTTACGTGCGAACGTCGGCTTACCGTTTAGCCGTTTTAGCGTAAAAGCGTACTTAACAAACAAACAAATTCACTTTTATATTATTAGTTAGGATTATAGCTAATAGCTTTGTTTTCGTGATGGGTAGAGGTCGGGCCGGGCTTCTTAGTTCTTATAATTTAGAATTAGAGCAAAAGTTTTCGAGTTCTTTGTATGTAACCACTAAAATTAGTAGTTCTTGCGATATCCAGCTGTGGGAGACGGATAGACACACAAACTGAGTCGCACCATAAGGGTTCCTTTTTACCGTTTTGGTACGGAACTCTAAATAACATATACGAAATGTAGAAAATAATAAAAGCACTTTATAAGCAAAAACATAATTAACATTTCAACCTAATTAAACAGTGCTTTCGTCTTGCCGAACGAATGACATTGAAAACCAAAAAACAAAGCATTCTAAATTGCATGCGCCTACTTTATTATAGTACCTATTATTTACTTATTTGCAGACATACATTAGTAGTTTGTTTTATTAAGAAATGTCATGTGTAATGTGTTATTACGACTGCAATGCCGTTGTTAGGTGGGGGATACACGAACCATTTTTGGCTGTTTATTTTTGACCCTGTATTATTTAGCTTCGCTGTAGGTAGTATAAAAATGCCGTTCATTGCTTATTTGACTGCGCTGTGGTGTAGACCTTAGAATAATCATTTGCCTAGCTTTTTCCCTACTGTCTACTATACAGGAAGCGGATCCCAAGATCGGCTTCCTGTCTAACCAGATGCGGCTGAGTACCAGTATTTTACATGGAGCGACTGCCTATCTGACCTCCACAACCCAGTTACTGGATAATACGATAACCCTTGGTAAGACTGGTTGTCAGACTTTCGGGGTTCCGACAACCCGTAACGACTGTCAAAGATCCACGAATGACAGTCAGGACCAACGGATTAACGTGCTTTTCAAGGCATGGAGACGTCTTGCTATGTAAAGATATATGTAAAGATATTCACATATCCACGGACCAACCGCGGCAAGAGTAGCTTAACCTGATCGATCGACCCGTGCGGCTGTTATTAGGTACTTCAAGGGCCTCAAGCCCCTCTATAATCAATACCTTAGAAGGGTTTAGTATTATATATTTTTGATGAAAGTGGTATTTTGAGTTTGAACAGTACCTACTCGTACCTAAGTACACGAAGAAATATACTTGACGTCAGAATTGTAATCTTGCATTACCGTCAGTTTCAATAATTGTCTACGATGTAAATACATATTACCAGAATTCTTCAGAAATTCGTGAGTTGTCAACTAAGTACGTAGCTACGTGACGAGGTTCACAATTCTAATTCTTAATTCCGTAACTAAGAATCGTAATGATACTTCTAAATTCATGTCTTATTGACTCTTGACTACGACTGCCAATGAGCCCAAAACGCTTCGGGGTAAATCTTCGAGCGTTTCAACCGCCGTCATTATCCTCAACAAAAATTTGATGAAAAAGAATACATTTAATTAAATAAGAATCTGTTAAAGAACCAGAATCTGAGAATTGCTGAAATACTTCATTAAATATATTCTTTATCATCAACTTTTCGTTGTAATGACGGCGGCGGTTGAAACGTTCGAAGATTCGCCTTTCGCTGCGTGTAGCCACAACCGTGTACCCCCACCCTTATTTCCTAAGTTCACATTAGTAAGTTGAGTGAAAAAGTATATTATTACAATAATTAACATAAAATAAAGGGGCCAGGCGGAAGTCACGCGACCCACACATTTTATTGTAGGTTCTTTTATTTTTAAAACCAAGGATAAGTACGATATGATAAATAACATGATCATTTTTACAAGGGTGCTTAATTATGTCAATTACTCTTTGGTCTAGTGGTAGCAAGCACAACTGCTGAGCATGAGGGCCCTGGTTCGATTACCTGATCGGGCATAGTGTTATTAGTTTTTCCTCTGGAATTTCTCAGTAGCAGATTAGAGTCTGGATTTGTGCTGTGTGATTTTTTAACTCAATGTATCGCTGTAAACTTTTGTCTCCGTAAAAAAGAAAAAATATGTGTCTAAAATTTTTTTAACTAGGTACATGACGGACAAAAAAACAATTTTGTCATCATCCCTATTAAGTTTCTGATAGGAGATGGTTTAACTTTGAACTCTGGATATCTCCCTCACCATTCCCTCACCATTTCGATGTGTAGCCGTTTGGCTATCAGTAGAAACGTAGAGACAGTAACAGATTCAAAAGTAGGCAAAGTGTAACTAATTGTCTTTGCGTTATGCAAACAAAAGTAAATTATACAGGGTGTAAGGGACAGCCCTACGCAAACTAACAGGGTGCATTCAGCTCCTCATTTTGAATCATATTCCACCGGAAATGTTCTCAGGAAAATTTTCATTTTTTCAAATTTTTTTCAGTTACATTTTCATTATTTCAATGTAAAATTGCATTGTGTGTTCGCAGCACTCCATTTATCTATATCTATACATATAATAAATCTGTAGACGAAGCGTTTCTGTACATTACAAATATTGAAAAAAAAAATAGTTGGGGTGTTAAAGAATGACCAGCAGTTGCCATTTCTACCATTTTTGTCATTTTTGTCTGTTTGTCTGTTTGTCTGTTTGTCTGTTTATCTGTTTGTCTGTGAGAGTTCATTTTTTTGTTCAAGTATCACGTCAAAACTACAAAACCAATATGGTTAAATGTTATACTCAAATATTGTGTGTAACTCAGGGTCATATTTAGTTTTTGTTTCATCGCAATCGCTTCAGTCTTTCAAAAGATATATGAATTTAAATTGTTCAAGAAAAACTTTTCATTACGGTATCTAAAGTTCATACGTACACGTAACGACATCTATTGATACCAAATGGTACTAACAAAATAAAATATTATAAACACGTCCTGTGTCTGTGTTATTTCAATAAAAATCACTTTCCACTGGTAGTTAACCTGATGGGTCGATCCAGCAGGATAATTATGACGTGTAAAAGTGATTTCGATATCCTATTGTTGATTTAGTTGATTTAGTTAATTATTTACAAAAATCAATCTTTAGTCGATTCTGTAATAATCGATATGTCGTAGGTACCTACTTATTATATAAATACTACCCACCATTATTATTACTTCACTTCTCGTTAGCGCCTTAAGAAAGACGGACGTATAAACTTCCTAGTGACTTTTAATTGGCTAATAATAATCTTTATATTTTAAAAAGCCCATAACTCGTTTTATTGAAGTGTTAGAACCTAGATTTCCTACAGGTTATGGGACCAGGTTACGTTTTTACTGCAATATAAGTGGTTAAAATTTAAATAAAAAATACGGGCATTGTTTAGTGAAATGGACGTGATAAAAAAAAGTTCCAATGTTATCGTCGAGTAGGTGACGGCATACTCATAAAAAAATTTAACAATTTTTGATGATTTGATCATCGAATTGTTAGCCGGCACGCCGCCGCCAAACCACGCCACGCGAGGTAGCTCATTTGTTGCTCAACCTACCCCCATCTTATGATGGCGTGATAACTGCGATCGAAACTTTATCGGAGGATAAGTTAACTAAGATTAATAAGATAGTTGCTAGCATTCGTTAAACCAAGGCTTTTGGATCATGAATTCAAGTTTAAAAATGAGTCCAGTGATACCAGTGTCAAAAGTTTTGCAATTTGAGGGAAAAATGGACAGGAATTTCGAAAAACCAAAATTCGATAATTCTCAAAATAATAAAGGGAATAATAGCTTCAACTAGGAAGTTAACAAGCAGAAGAATAAGTCTCAGTTCATGAAGTGTTATCACTGTGGCCGCAAGAAGCATGTGAAAAACAACTGCTTCCACTTCAAAAGAGCTCAAACATTACAGCAGCAGCAGAAAATACGGAGAGGACAAGGACGGTCCAGGCAGTTGGAATCAGTGAACCATCCACGTCGAGCTATTTTTCTGGCTTTGTTTTTATGATGGCAGACTATCAAGCGGATCATGATGGAAGATACTTTCCTGTTGGTTTCTGGAACATCGGACCATATTATAAACAGGGAAGATCTTTTCATTAGTCACACCGTCTTGCAAACGCCATTAAAATTTCTATTGCTTAAAATGGTGAATTTATTTCAGGAAACGATGTATGTGACCAGCAACATGGGCGTTCAAGAAGTTTTGGAGAACGTGTTCTTCTATGCTGCGGTACCACCGGTGCGGTGCGGTGCGGTGCGGTGCGGTTCTTAACGAAAATGCAACGTGCTGGGTTGACAGTCATTTTCGACCAGCAAGGAGCACAAAACGTAAGGTTAATAAAACTATCATGCAAGGTATGTTGAAAAATAATTTAATTGCTGTAGACTTAATGGCATCTGTAAATAAGTGTCAATCTGTTTCTCAAGTATGCAGTAAGAAAAATATGTACAAACTATGGCTTTGGTCATAATAAGAAAAAAATTAATTCATCGAAATTAAAAAAATAATAAAATGGTGGATGACACCAGCCAAATCGAAACTGTTCTGCGAGCCTGGATGATAAATTGTGTGAGGCCCACGGAGGTGAGGCCTGTATAAATAGGAAACAAAGGCGATTTCCGTTCATATCAGGTCAAAAAATAAAAGTCATGTTAACAGCTATTATTTATTGTGCACTCAGATATTTGTGGACTATTGTTACTGTTTATACCCCCAACTAACGACAAATAAAAAAAACTACTTTGTACTTTTTGTTGATGAGTATACGCATTAGGTACTTTGTTACGTACTGTTTAACCCACCTATAAATCAGAAGTGTTTGCCGTTTTTAAAGATTTCGTGGCTAAAAGCGAGGCTAAGTTTAATTTAAAATTAGTCAACTTATGCTGCGATAATGGTGGCGAATATCTATCAACTGAAATGAAAGGTTATTGTGTAGAGAGATATCATAACATTTAAAAATTCCGAGAATACCACAATTGAATGGCGTTTCTGAACGTATGGTCGGAACCATTATTACTTACTGGAAAAGTTCGTTTCATGAAAGCGGTGCTAAATTAGACAAAGTGTTTTGGGCGATACGCAGTATCAACTGTTGTTTATTTGATTAATTTGACCCCAATTAAAACTTTGAAAGTTTTCAAAAACACCATTCGAAATGTGGCATGATACAAAACCTCGAATAAAAAAAATATATTTGAAGGTAACTAGTTGGTTCAACTGTTTACGTTCATAATAAAAGCAGTAAGGCCAAGTTTAATGAAAAATCATGGAAAGGGATACTTGTGGGTTATGAACCAAACGCTATAAAGTTTAGAACCCAGAGTGCGAAAAATGACATAGTAGTCAGGGATGTTATTGTTGATGAGACTGGTTTTCTTCAATCCAGGTCAGACCTCAAGTCTGAAGGGAATATTAAAAAAATTCTCACGGCAAAGCTGATGATGTAATATCCAAGTCAGTGCCGGTCAAGTCTCATAACTCTGACAGTTCTAAATCAGATATGTCTATGGT
Organism: Cosmia trapezina; assembly: GCA_905163495.3. Taxonomy (NCBI): domain Eukaryota; kingdom Metazoa; phylum Arthropoda; class Insecta; order Lepidoptera; family Noctuidae; genus Cosmia; species Cosmia trapezina. The sequence goes on along the minus strand of LR991040.1, from coordinate 13,383,046 downwards.
CTAAATCTGATGAGCACGAGTGTCCTAGTAAAGTTCGCAAATTCAACCATGATTATATAAAATTGAATCGGAGCAAATAAATGATATACTTTTTGATAACCCATCTTCACCAAAAGAAAACACAAATAAAATCCTGACGTTAGATGATGCAATAGGTTCAAAAGTCGTCTACCTATGCCGTTTAGTGAAGACGATGATGATGATTGGCATTTTGTGTGCTCAGTCTATTCTATGTAAAATACCAAATTCATTAGAAGAGATCAAAACAGATCTCAGTGGGAAAGTGCAGTAGGGACGAACTAAATTCTCTAAAGCTAAATAATACTTGGACTTTAGTACCAAGACCTGAAAACAGTCGGGTAATAAAAACATTGTCAATTTATTGTAAATGAATGTTTCCTGTAAAACATGATGAATTTAGAAAACCTTTTGTTGCAAGAGGTTTCAGTCAAGAATACCTCACGGACTATACATAATGAAACTTTCGCACCAGCATTAGCATGAATAGCTAGTTTCGGATGTATCTTACTTTTGCAAATCAATTTAATTTCCTGGTCCGTCTTAGGGATGTCAAAACTACTAAATCCTAAATGACAAATTAAAGGAAGATATTTATATGAAAGTCCCTGAGGGTATCTCTTGTTTAGATAATTATGTGTGTGAATTAAATAAAGTACTTTACGGGCTGAATTATGCAGGCAGCTAGATATTGGTTTGAAATTTTCAAACAATCTCGTAAAGAAGAAGGTTTTCAAAATTCTTCAGTCGAATAGGTGTCAATATAAGCTAGACAATGAAGATGTACATCAAAATATTTGTCGTTTTATATATAGGTGATTTAGATATAGTATATGCGCTGATATTGAAATAATTATAAAAAAAAAGGTATTTAATAAGTAAATTTAAAATGACGATGAATGAAATGAATACACTTCACACACTCACACACACACTCTTCTTACACTTCAGATGATGATGAAATAATTTTAATTTTATGAAATAGCATTAAATCAAAGTGCGTATTAAATAAATTTAATATGCACGATTGTACACCTGTCAATACACCAAAGGAAAATAAACTTAATTATGACGCATTAAACTCTGAAGAAAAAAATATAATGATCCATGTTGAAACGTTATAGAATGTTTAATGTATGTCATGTTATGCACTCGTCCAGATTTAATTACTTACAAGCGTTAATATACTGAGTAGGTATACGAACAAAAATAGTAAAGAACTCTGGCAGTGTCTAAAGAGAGTGCTTCGGTACTTGAAAGGTACTGTTGATTTAAAATTAAGTTATAGGTAAAAGATGTGCCTACACTAACATTATATGTAGCTACGTACATTCAGATTGGGGTGGCAGTGATTCAAATGACAGGAAAAGTACAACTGGGTATTTCAAGCTGCAAGCAAACCTGGAGTACAAAGAACCAAATGTCAGTTGCTGCCTCTTCAACTGAGGCAGATTGTATGGCATTGTATGAAACTGTCATGGGAGGCTTTAGTGCTTAAATCACTAGCAGTTAGTATTAAGATAGATATCATTAAATCTATCATATTCTGTGAGGATAACAATGGCTGCATAAGCATTGCAAATAATCCAACCAATCACAAACGTACAATACACATAGAAATAAAGTATAATTTTTCTAAGGAACAGATTGAGAAAAATGTAATAAAATAAAATTACATTCCAACAGTTCAGCAGTTGGCAGATGTTCTGACCAAGGCATTACCCGCTATCACTTTTCAAGCGATGAGAAGTAAAATGGGCTTAGAATAAGATACTGATTGAATGTTTAGTGATTCTACATAATAATATGATTTATGATTAATTTAATTATTATTAAGCATAATTTAATGAAATGGTTTGATTAAGGTTTTCTGGGTTTCCCTTAATCCTTGGCAGCAAATGTTGGACCACATGTATTTCCCAGCAAACACTAGGAAGTGAATATGTTCCGGTCAATTAAGTAGTATGTACTATGACTTATTTTGTTTGTATAATTGGTAGATTAATTTTTGAGGGGGCGTGTTGATTTAGTTGATTTAGTTAATTATTTACAAAAATCAATCTTTAGTCGATTCTGTAATAATCGATATGTCGTAGGTACCTACTTATTATATAAATACTACCCACCATTATTATTACTTCACTTCTCGTTAGCGCCTTAAGAAAGACGGACGTATAAACTTCCTAGTGACTTTTAATTGGCTAATAATAATCTTTATAGTTTAAAAAGCCCATAACTCGTTTTATTGAAGTGTTAGAACCTAGATTTCCTACACCTATTTACAGAATAAACAATTTCATTTCATTTCATTTCATTAAGTTACGCTTGCCGGGGTTGGTCAGTGGATGGGTGACCATCTTTACATACCGAAACTCCTCCGTGCCTCGGGAAGCACGGTAAGCCGTTGGTCCCGGCTATCATTCGTGGATCTTTGACAGTCGTTATGGGTCGTCAGAAGCCCGAAAGTCTGACAACCAGTCTTACCAAGGGGTATCGTATTACCCAGTAACTGGGTTGTGGAGGTCAGATAGGCAATCGGTCCATGTAAAATACTGGTATTCAGCTTCATCCGGTTAGACTGGAAGCCGACCTCAACATAGTTGGGAAAAGGCTAGGCAGATTGATTCTATTGGTGGTTGATTAGTAACGCTAAAAGAATTTCAAATATAAAAAACCGGACAAGTGCGTTTTGGACCACGCTCAATGAAGGGTTCCGTAGTTGGGATGAGTTTATCCCAAGAACAAACTTAACATTGTAGTTGAAACATGTTCTCCCATACATTCCAACTGTAAATGTCAGTTTGTACTCACAATATTGAGAGATTTACCATGTTATTTTATGACCACAGACTTCTTATAGGTTTTCCTGTAATCAACAAGTAAAGAACTACATAAATCTGTTTTTTTTTTCAAAATTTCAGGCTCAGTAGTTTCGGAGATTAGGGGATAGGTATATTGGTCAATTTTCATCTATTTTCTTAAATAACTTTTTTTTTTAATATTTTAAAATTATAAAAAAATATGTATTTGAGACCCTCATAGTATTAAGCCCTTTCATCTGATATGTCACACGGTACAGTTTGCAAAACTTATTTGCCCCACAAAAGTGACCCCCATATTCAAAATCCATTTATTTACTTTACCCGTCCGCATTTGGGTCACAGAAATCCATATGTGTACCAAATTTTAACTTAATGGGTCCAATAGATTCGGAGCAAATTAGCTGTGACAGACGGACAGACAGACAGACACACGAGTGATACTTTATGGGTTCCGTTTTTTCCTTTTGAGGTACGGAACCCTAAAAATGGGGATATAATAGTAAGATGATAGTTAATACTAATAACTGATGTGGTGTTCCGAGTGAAAAAAAATGCAATGTCATATAAAAATCCTATCAACTTTTCATACATAGAGAAGGAGCGGGGGAGGGGTTGAGAGGGTAGGGGAAGGGGGACGTGGTGAGGGGAAGGGGGAAGCAGTTATGAGGGGGAGGTAGGGGGAAGCGGATGCGGTGACGGGGAAATAGAGGGGAACGTGAGAGGGGGATAGGGAGGGGGACGGTAAGATGTGGGTGAGAGGAGAGTTAGAGGAGGAGGGTTGAGAGGTTGGATGAGAGAGGGGGGACGAGCGCCTTAACACCTTAATGTTGCTTTTTGTGTAGCACTGGATTCATTGAAGAAACCCGACAGAAATGACCGAAAAATAGAAAGTCGGGACAATGAAGGGTTCCGTAGTTAGGATGAGTTTATCCCAAGAACAAACTTAACATTGTAGTTGAAACATGTTCTCCCATACATTCCAACTGTAAATGTCAGTTTGTACTCACAATATTGAGAGTTTTACCATGTCATTTTAAGACCACAGACTTCTTATAGGTTTTCCTTGTAATCTACATGTAAAGAACTATTTTTTGTATTTTTTTCAAAATTTTAGTAGTAGTTTCGGAGATAAGGTGGAGGAATGGTCAATGTTCGTCTATTTGCTTAAATAACTCTAAAACGATTTATTTTAAAATAATTATATAGTAAGCCCTTTCATTTGATATGTCACAGTACAGTTTGCAAAACATTTTTTTAGAATTTTCTTATTTGCCCCCTAAAAGTGACCCCCATATTCAAAATTCATTTATTTACTTTAGCCGTACGTGTTTGGGTCACAGAAATCCATATGTGTACCAAATTTCAACTTAATCGGTATATTAGATTCGGAGCAAATTGGCTGTGACAGACGGACAGACAGACAGACACACGAGTGATCCTATAAGGGTTCCGTTTTTTACTTTTGAGGTACGGAACCCTAAAAAGGAGTAAACGCCAGTCGTCGTCAAAGCTGACACACACACTTTTTTTTTAAAATGGGTTTACCTTTGAAATATAGCAGTTTCGTATATGCTGTCCAGGAATTCCGGTCTCTGGACGGATTTCTCTCTAGAGGTCGAGATTATTTGAGGCATCTTTATAACCTACTTCAAAAGAAAGAAGTTTTCAATTCTTCTGTTTTAGGATTCCGTAGCCAAATAGTACATAGAAAGGGAAGTCTTATCATTACGTCCTGTCCGTCTGTCCGTCCGTATGTCACACACCTAATGTTTGAAAGAGTTTTCTCCAGAGATGGTCACCTTTACTATGGTGAAGATCTGACAATTGAACTCTTCAATAACGCAGATACAGTAGGTATACGTACAGTGATTTGGTTATTGTACAGAAATCAACGAAAATTACTGGGTAGTTGCATCCGTGGTCACTAATTATGGACTTCGATCGTTTTTAAAAGTTTTGCCTCCCTTCACGGTATAAACGAAAGACAGTTTGATGCGCAGTCCAAACCACACAGATCGATCCGCGGTTTGGAATGCAGTCCACAGATCCGTGGTCCAAACTGTAGGTACCTAAACCCCGCTATTCGTTCGTTCGGAAACGATATTGGAATGGCGCGTTGTGTTTCCAGCAGTCCGAATACGTGTAAAACCCCGCTATTATAAACCGCAGTAACTGCAGGGCTGTGGTAGAGAACCCCAGGTAGCGGTTCCAACCAGGCAAGATCGGAAGATTTTTCATTTTATTGGAGGAGTGATACCTACACCGACATGCACGCGAACGAAGTCGCGGGCACAGCTAGTGTAAAATAAACTGCAAAAAAAAACAGCAAATAAAAAACCAGCAATGGATGTTGAAATACTCTAACCAACGACGCGTGAAATCAGCTGTTCACTTTCTGTCTAGCTACAGAGTTCATCGAACTCACCGCATACCTATTACCTACCCCTCCCAACCAGTAATAGACGCTCCGATTTGTGCACAAAAACACAAACAAATCAGGTTTATTGGATTCCTATAATGTTCCTGAAAAAATTTCATGTACCGGTCATCTTCGTATGACATACTGAATTCACCCTATCAGTTTGTGGAGGGCTGTCCCTTACACCCTGTATGTAGTATTTTTTTTTACACCAATTTGACATAAGTAGATGAATGAACACGCGTGAAAATAAATAACTTGGTCTGAGTCGGACTACTCAGCACACGCACAAAATGGCCCAAAGAGGACTTGAAAGAGGACTTGTAGCTGTATAGTCAACCCCACCCCCACTACCACCACTACCAACCACCACCAATTAGCTCGACAAGTCAAGTACTTGTAGCTTCATACCTAAAATGCGTAATGCGCCTGGCCTACCTAAAGGGTGGTAAATTCATTAATAGCTTGACTTTACATAGTTGGGTATATACATGTTTAAAGGAAAGGACCACTGTTTTTATAGCACAACATGTAAGACCACAAATAAAACTGGTGACATAGTAAATACGACTACACGAGTGGTGGCCAGTACTATCAGCACTTCAGCAGGCGTCACCGTAGTGTATATTGTAGAACTAAACTAAATTATGAACGAGCTAGGTAGTTTATTAGGGCTAGTATAGCATATTTACAGTAGGTCGAGTGTGGGCTGTTTTTGTAAAGGTTAGCGTTATCTATGATTAAATGGTGTTATAATAATGTATTAAACCAAGGCTTTTATATAAGTTCACCATAATCTTCTATTTATAAATAAAAATGAATGGCTAAATGTGTTGCGGTTGGACCAATTCGGCTAATTTTTTTTTTTTTTTTATTCGCTGAAGCCCGAGGAAGGTTCTTAAGAAGAGAAAAATAATTGGAAAAGTTAAATCAGTACAATTCTGAAAAACTGAAAGTAAATTTTGCTATGGGAATTTTGTAAGAATTATTTAAATATGGACAGGACAATGTGTGTCGCGGTAACTAGTGAGTAAATATAATTTAAATGTTTTATTAAAATAATTACTATAGAAGTTGGGATGTAAAGAGGCCACTATATAAATTCTTAATATTTTTGTAATTTTATCCGAAAAAACCGGCCAAGTGCGTGTCGGACCACGCACAATGAAGGGTTCCGTAGTTGAAAAGAATTTATCCCATAAACAAACTTGACATTGTAATCCCAAAAAAAAATCTTTCTGGCTTCTGCGACGTAACGACTGTCAATACAGATCTATGAATGGCAGCCGAGATCAGCTGCTTAACGTGCTTTCCTAGGCAAGGGGGGTTTGGTATGTAATGATTGGTCACGTATCCACGGACCGACCACGGCAAGCATTGCTTAACCATGAAGATCGACCCGTGTGGCTGTTTGAACTCCTTCTAACTAAAGTAAGCAAATACAGGGTGTAAAAAGACACATCACAAAGCCGTCAACTATGCATACTGTACTTCTAACTAAGTAGCTTTGCGCAAAAATTATTGCTGGGAAATGAGTTATAGTTTTAGGTATAAAAAATAGCAATTTTTACTACGCGCAATGTCACGCGAACCCAGGCAAACGGAGTTAAGCTCCTTCACTCTACGGTACGCATAGGTACTTGTCGGAAAAGTTTAGTAATAGCACTTGGAAATTGGAATACGTTTTAGTAAAAAAAAAAATGCGACTTTGACCTTCAATATCTCCAGAACTAGTGGATTCCCAGGTATGGTCTAGTGGAAAAAAACGATCCAAATAATGGGTTGAATATGTGGTTTTCGGCTTCGGCAAGTGTCTTTTTACATCCGGGATACTAACCAGTCGGAGTACAGCCCCTGTATCGCAGTCCCCGGCTGCGGCAACTCGTACCTGCAGCGCTGCCCGCCACAGAACAGCGCACATTGTAAGCCGCGCGGGGTGCTCACGCGCAGCTTTTCACCCACAACGCTGTATAACGCTGAGGGGGGGTGGTTGATGCGGCGACGAGATTCCCGGCCCCTGGAAGATGGAAAAATATTGGATCAGAAAACTGCTCAAATAAACTAATGAAAGATGTATGTATCATGCATCACATGTATTTACTGTATTCATAAGGTATTTTAAAGCTGACCCTATTCAAGTTAGTTGCAGAAACAACGGTACAAATCAGTTCAGACAGACATCAGGGGGTCTAAAACGGCCACGTTGGCAGAATCATAATAGGATAATACGTATTATTAATATTTGAAATCGTAAAACGGTCACAAACTGACAATTCATTATTTATCTGCGTACAATTCATAGCACACAATTCATCTGTTTGACAGTTTTGTATGGAGATTCGTAAAATGGTCCACAAATTATGAATTGTTATATTGAAGTTAATGTCAAATACCTACTTACGTCAAATAGCAAAATCATAATAATTTGCTGGGAATTCAGGAAATGAATTGCTTTTAGAGGAATTGCTTAATGTGGCCGTTTTAGGCCCCCTGACATTCGAAACGTTACATTTTTATAAGAAAAGGTAATTTTGTAACGGGCTACGACTTTGCTACGAGTTTGCTACGAGTAAGCTACGGCGTAGCCCGTGTAGCGTAGCACGACATCCTATTTATTTCTGTACAATTTGTGCCCTATGGGCATTCCCATCGTCTATGATGACGAACTTCGACACAAACATCGCCTATTTAACATCTTCGCTGCAAGAATTTTAAAAAATCCTTTCTTATAAGTGGTAATTTTCGTTGTATGAGGAACTCTTGTGCAAAATTTCATACTTCTATCTAGATTATTCTAGATCCAGCGGTTTAGGCTGTGTGGTATCTGTCAGTAAATGAATTTAAGATTTGTAGGTTTCCGCACCTCAAAAAGGAAAAACGGAACCCTTATAGGATCACTTCGTTGTCCGTCTGTCTGTCTGTCAAGACCCTTTTTCTCAGAAACGCGTGGAGGTATCAAGTTGAAATTAATATCAAATACGTAGATCTATGGTCCCTTAGAGTCTTAAAAAATCAAGCTTCTAAGTCAACGCAATATAAAAATACGGCCATCTATAGGGAACTTCCCGTTGACCTAGAATAATGAAATTTGGCAAGAAGCAAGGTCTCTCTGCACAAGAAAAGGAAAAAGTCAGAATATTGTTGGCTTGTAATTTGAATATTGTTGGGTCGTGGATGGGTGACCATATTCACAAACCAAGACACCTCCGTGCCTCGGAAAGCACGTTAAGCTGTTGGTCCTGGCTGTCATTCATGAATCTTTTACAGTGTTACGGGTCGTCAGAATCCCGAAACTCTGACAACCCAGTCTCAAGGGGTATCGTACTTATTACCCAGTAACTGGGTTATGGAACTCAGATAGACAGTCGCTCCACGTAAAATACGGGTATGCAGGTGCATCCGGTTAGACTGGAAGCCGACCCCAACAAAACAAAAAAACAGAATTTATAGTAGCCACGACAACGTCACAGATTTTTTGTAGTATTGATCTTTAACCACTTTATGACGACATATCTCACTTTACACTAAATACATTTTTCAACGGCTTCATCACTCTCGAAAAACACGTTTACCTGTCCAAAAAGTGGAATCTCCTAAAATTAATAAAATTAATGCTTGATTTCCGCCGTTCCTTTTCTAATATTTTGGTGGACATTTTTAGTAATACATTATAACGTTGTTACTTGTCGAGCTGTCCACTGAATACTGTATCGCGGTCAGTATCACAATAGAGTCACCCTTAGTAAGTATTGTAAAATAAACAAACGGCCGTCTGAACAATTAGGAGCGTTAGAATAAAAAGGAATGATCTGTATTTTTTATGTTATTTTTTTTTAACATAACATAACATCAATTTATTCCAAGAAAGGTTAGGTTAGGTTAGGTTTTAGGCAGAGGTGTTCCTATAGTACACCAGCATTTAGCCAGTTATTATATTTAAGTACCTTAATATATTCCCAATATTGTTTTAATTTATTCCCAATATTGTTTTAATTTATCTGAATTCAGCCCACTCACTAAAACAGGGAGGAGGCCTGTGTCCCAGCAGTGGAAACAATAGGTTGATTGTGCTAGGAGACCATGCTACCAACTATACATTTTCAGTCCATAAATTATTGTTATGATGCTGGTCAATTATTGTTATGATGCTGTCAAAGATAACAAAAGCGAACTGCTTAAGCATGGTCCATGATGAGATTCTCACAATAATCAGTGCCCTCCCTATTCGCTAATTTCGCGTCACGTAAGTTTGCAATGCGCATGACATGGCGCGGTTGGCACGCTGCTGCTGTTCTAATGACTACTGCGAAGTCATTTGTAGCCTTTTTTTTTGAGGGTGGGAAATCGTCAAATAACTTCTCCCGCTCTGGGTGGAGCGGAAGGGCGTGTCAGACTTTTACTGACTAAAACCCACCCGTGTTCCTTCAGTTGCCTATGCCAGGGCCGCGGTAACCCCTTCAGACAACCCGCGACCCCAGCGGCGTCGGCCCTATTGGACCCCGTCACTTGCTGACATCTCTTTGAGGCGCGCGTGGAACACAACGCGCCGTCGACTCGGGCCTGGTCCTTACCGGACGGCGAGCTACCCGCTGCTCACCGTCCGCAGGCCCGCGCCTACGGTGGCCGGAAATCGCCACGCGATTCCCGCCGCCCAGGGCGTCTCCTGCGGCGACTGAGGGCGTGAGGCTGCCTCTCCCTCACGTGTTCCGCCTCCTCCTTCGCGAGCATCACTGCTTCGCAGAAGGAGGTGACGGCCTCCCATGCACTCTCGCTCCGCACCATGGCCTGGACCAGGCTCGGACGCGAGAGATCGCCGCCGCCGATCGCCTCCGTGAAGTCATTTGTAGCCTACTTCATAGCGGTAAACATTTAAGACGTGAACTATAAAATACTTTGCGAGTATCTAACGCGATTACGCGGCCACATTACAATTTAACTTTTTCTTAATAGCGCTGTTTAAATGTATGATTGTCAAGTACAAGTAAGATGTGTTAAAATTCTTGTAAAATAGTATTTGTAGGTTATGTTTTTTGTTATTTCAGAGGAGCTCGTGGCTAAGTAATAACAGCCGCACGGGTCGATCCGTCAGTTTAAGCTACGCTTGCCGGGGTTGGTCAGTGGATGGGTGACCATCTTTACATACCGAGATTCCTCCGTGCCTCGGAAAGCAAGTTAAGCCGTTGGTCCCGGCTGTCATTCGTGGTTTGACAGTCGTTACGGGTCGTCAGAAGCCTGAAAGTCTGACAACCAGTCTTACCAAGGGTTATCGTATTACCCAGTAACTGGGTTGTGGAGTTCAGATAGGTAGTCGCTCCATGTAAAATAATGGTATTCAGCTGCATCCGGTTAGACTGGAAGCCGACCCCAACATAGTTGGGAAAAGGCTAGGCAAATTGATTGATTGTTTTGTTATTTCAGTCTGATAGCAATTCACTTGCATTTTCTTTTGGGAGCCCGAAGTTGTACGGTTGTCATACAATGTATAGTCTGAAACGATGGTGACTCAGACATCGATCAATCTATTTAAAGCCCATTTCTGTCCGTGCGTGCAGACTGCAGTCTCGCTGACATTCAGAAAAGTTAGACACGCATAGGTACCTCGTTATTAAATCATTCGGGTATCTATAAATATCTTACCGAAAATAGAAAAGAGAAAGATATTGTTACTTATTTAATATTCTGACCGTACTTCGCGGTGAAGGTCATAGTTACGTTAATGATAATTGGACAACCACGGGTAAGGGCTTTGAAATTCAAACACAACGATGCTCCGTTCCTATTATAGCGAATGGTTGAAGTTACCATTGGTATTTAAATTACGTGTGTAAAAAAAAAAGAAAGAATAATATTTATTTGGACACAGTTCATGAAACACAAAATACAAATAACAAAATAAAAAAACCGGTCAAGAGCGAGTCGGCCTCGCGCACCGAGGGTTCCGTACCATCATTTATGTGTAATTTTTGTTGATGATTTCTGAAGAACTGTGATATTTAGAGACATGACATCGTTTTATTTTTCCTGTAATCTATACTTATACTTCTATCACATAGAATAATTTCAGATTTTTCTCTATGCAAACTGCGGAGATAAGGGGGAACGGTATTTTTTTTAACATTTTCCATTAAAGTCGAAAACTATGCGGCCTAAAAAAAGAAAAAAATGTTTGAGAATGTGCAAACAGCGCTCTTTTATATGATACCCCACATGCTCTAGTAACTCTACTTCGAATTTTTAAGATCCCCTTTCAGTCCCTGTTGCAAAATAAACATATGTAGTTTTGTTTCTTTTATAATTGCAAAATAGTTGGGCAAACGTCATCTAAAACTGTTCTAAATTTCAAGTTGATAGCATTAGTAGTTCTTGAGATATCCAGCTGTGACAGACAGACAGACAGACAGACAGACAGACGGACAGGTTCCTTTTTTACCATTTTGGTACGGAACCCTAAAAAGAGCCTAATATAAAGACAATCCACGACCGACTAAAAGAATCTAATCCCATTGCACCTCAAACTTGACAATAAGGTGCACATTGCTTGCAAAACCTGTAAAGAAGTTTCTCATTGTCTTTAAGAAAGAATGCATCCATTACGCGGCCATCTTAGATAATCTGTCATCTGTCAATTACATGTTGAACATAATATTAGCCATATTAATATCTCATTAATATTTTTTTGCCCTTCAATTGTTTTGTCAAGTCAACTCGCTTGACAGACGAATTAGTGATTGACACTATTCTTCAATGAGGTTAAAGGATAACAAATTATAGTTTTTGTCAAATAGGTCAAACAACTGAAAATAAAATAATTGGGTAGAATATTCTGTAGATAATCACATTGATGACTTTGTTTGATAACCTATGATTACTTGTTTCATCAGATTGTCATAAGGTAGATTACCTACGTGGTTCAGTAACATTACTATTTATTTCATGAGAACATAGAGAGTCCATTGTTTTATTATACGAGTACCTAAGTTTGAATTGAAAGTAAATTGAAATAGCACATAGTACCTTCATCAGTTTCTTACCCGTTCTTCTCCATAGGAACCTATTACGCTTTCGAATGGGCAACTTCCTTCATCTCTCTGACTGACCGACCCCTTGAGATAAAAAAACGAATTGGTTACCTAATTTAAAATAAATGCTTTGAGTTTGAGTTCATCGTAATTAAAAATCAAGAGTCATTTATTCAAACTAGCTATGATGGTAACCTGAAGTGACCTCAGCGATTTCTAATGATTTTAAACTGAAGATCACGTCTAAACGAGTAGTATTAATGATATGGAAAAATATACCTATGGTAAATTAGAGCATTTTCATAATAACTTAATAATATGTTTAAATTACATAGTGTAATAAATTTTTAAAGTTAAGTAAGTAACATGTCTAACGCGGACAAAAACTGAGAATCAAGCAAAAACTATCAAGCATATTTTTAGCCTGCACCATTTTAAAGGTAATTTAACTATTTATCTTTTAGAATTATTGATGTATAAAATTAGGAAGATATGGTTCATGCTCCTCGACGTGGACCGCATATAAGTAATATAATAATAATATAATAATAATAATCTTCATTTATATAAAACAGATTGTAGAACATGTAACCTTTTTTAACAAAGTGGGTAGTGTTGAATCTCTAACAATATGTTCATGCACACAATTGACCTTAGTCACAATCGAACTGGCGTTTGTGTAGCACATGTGTACCACGTTAAGTTTACTTACCGTAATCGTCTAAATAAACAGCTACAATGCCTTCGTGTGTTTTCAAAATGTGCACAAATAGTTCAAGAACCAAAAACAAGTTTCAAGGGATTACTTTTCACTCGTAATTACAGGCAAAAATGTTAATTTGTTGAAAAATATAGTAATATTTAATTAGGGTTCCGTACCTCAAAAGGAAAAAACGGAACCCTTATAGGATCACTCGTGTGTCTGTCTGTCTGTCTGTCTGTCTGTCCGTCTGTCCGTCTGTCACAGCCAATTTGCTCCGAATCTAATGGACCGATTAAGTTAAAATTTGGTACACATATGGATTTCTGTGACCCAAACACGTACAGCTAAAGTAAATATATGAATTTTTAATATAAGAGTCACTTTTAGGGAGAAAATAAGAAAATTAAAAAAAAAAGTTTTGTAAACTGTACCGTGTGACATATCAAATGAAAGGGCTTACTATGAGGGTCTCAAATATATTTTTTTTATAATTTTAAAATATATTGTTTTAAAGTTACTTAAGAAAATTGACGAAAATTGACCATTCCCCCCCCCTTATCTCCGAAACTACTGAGTCTAAAATTTTGAAAAAAATATAGAAAATAGTTCTATGCCTGTAGATTACAGGAAAACCTATAAGAAGTCTGTGGTCTTAAAATAACATGGTAAATCTATATATATAAAAAAATCAAAGTCCTGACTGAGTCACTGACTAATATATCAACTCACAGCCCAAACCAATGGACCTAGAGACTTGAAATTTAGCACATAGATACCTTATAAACATCCACTAAGGAAGGATTTTTGGAAATTCCATCCCTAAGGGGGTAAAATAGGGGATGAAAGTTTGTATGAAAAATCCTATCCCTTGGGTTAGTAGACTTGAAACTTAGCACGAATATTCATATAAAGTTTATCATTTTTAGTTTTCCTTAACTACCCCCTAAGGAGGGATTGGGGGTGTCAAAGTTTGTATGGAAGAACTTTAACACGCGGTCCGATTAACTCAAAACTCAGTTTTTATACTTGAGACCAAAAATTAAGACTAACGTATATGAGGGTTTTCCAAAAATCTACCCCTAGGGGGTGAAAAGTTAATTTTATAGCGGAGGATTTTATTGGGGGCTTGATTAACTCTAAAATTGGTGTAAATAACGTTTGAGTCAAGTTATGGAAACATACCAGACGATTTTTGAAATTCTTTAATTGTGTTCGTGAAAACAGAGATACAGTTTATATGAAAAATCTTATTAATTGGGTTAATGAACTTGAAACTTAGCACAAATACTTGCATAAGTAATTAATAATGTTTGTCACTATTAGTTTTTCAAAACTACGCCTCAAATGAGGTTAGGGATGTTAAAGTTTGTATAGAAGAATTTTAAAGCGCAGTCCGATGAAAAAAATGGTACTTTGAGTCAAGTTAGGAAACTTGCCAAACGAATTTTCACCGATTTTGACGACATATAGCTGATATTTTAAGGAGTAACTTAGGCTATTTTTATTTTAGAAAAATAATTAGGGTTCCGCGAAGAAAATTAAAATCCATGAAATCAGACAACCACGTACGACTGTACGTGGTTGTCTGATTTACAACAGCAGTACAAACTTACTAACCCTCCGCTGTCTATTACGGCTATAACAACAAATAATAAAAATAAAGCAAAGTTAAAAATGTAAGGGGTCGATCCCCATACAATAAACTTTTCATTAAAAGAAAAAAATAAAAATTTTAATCTAGCATGTGTGTCATCGTCTAGAACTCATTGAGTAGAGTACATACATATTTTTTTAAATCTTTTAAAATTAAGAAATAGGGAGCCGTAAAAGTTGTAAATTTTAGACCATTTTTGTACGAGCTCTAGCGCAACAATTCAACAAATTAGGAATTCTAAAAAACTTCTTTATACCATTTAGGTACCATGAATACTGTATTTAATCAACAATATTGAAAACGGCGATTCATAAGGTATTTTGTTTAAACATGGGTGATTTTCTGCAACTGCAAAAAATAACCTTGTAATTCACAGTATCATTATAAAATAAGTAAAAAGTTATCTTTGCGATTGTTAAACATATAATATGGTACGGAACCCTTCGTGCGCGAGTCCGACTCGCACTTGACCGGTTTTTTTTGCTTCGCCATGTTTGTGAGAGCGAGATAGATACAATGTCATTGATAATCGTAAACATTCGGCCAACATAGTAGTTTGTTTCCGAGTTGTTATGGGTACGTAATAGTGACAATTATTGCTATCTCGTTTCCGCTACAGCCCGCGTAAATATGTCTCTCTACTTCGGTTGTTGAGTACATGACGCATGACATCGGGAAATGTAGTTGTGTGGGTGTGTTTACATGTAAGTGTTTCTAGTCCAATAATGTTTACGTGACTTTAGAGAATGTCCTATCTTCCTAATTTTATACATCAATGTTTAGAATACGTGTTTTAGTATACTTAATATCTTTTGTTTTATGTATAAGTACTAAATTAATAATGCATCTAATTTGGGACAGCGCTCCTTGATGGACGAGTCCTAGTACTGGCTTTACGTACGACACGTTGCGTGAATTCAGCACAGAACACGCAAGCTATGCACTCAAGGCTGTTGGAATATATCTGCGTCTTAGACCAACCAATCGGTAACCAGAAATGACCACAGCAGGTGCCTCCTTATCACCCAGCGTCTTAAATACTAGAACATTATAACCTATTTTATACCACCGTCGCGACCTCGCTACAGGTCGGAAGTCCCATAAAAACAAAAACTAACCTATATTCGGGGGTGCGTGCCCCATGAAATATGGAGGGTAGTTGAATAACACGACATGGGAAATGTCACGCGAGTTCTCTCATTATAAGTGTCGAGAGGGGGACGGGAAGGGAATGTTATTATGGTTGTTAATAATTAAGGAAGGGATGAATTTCGATAATTTTGGGAAATAATTCTGGGTTGCTTTTGAAAATTGTCATAATAATATAGTTTTTCATTAGGATAACTTTTGTGTCTACACAAGAGCCTCAGGGTGATGAGGACATTTTTCATCCATACTTTACTAATCTATATCTATACTAATCTATATACTAATAATAAAGCTGAAGAGTTTGTTTGTATGTTTGAACGCGTTAATCTCTTGAACTACAAATCGGATTTGTAAAATTCTTTTTGCATTTGATAGCCCGATTCTTGAGGAAGTTAGGCTATTTAACATTACGCTAGGACCTTTAGGAGCCGACCAAAAAGAAAAAAAGACAGAAAGAAAGCTAAACGAAAACGAAGCTTAATAACGCGGGCAGGCGATGCAATGCTACTGGGTGGGTCAGGGGAGAAAGAAATTTCACGCGGACAAGTCGCGGGCAGAAGTTAGTTATATATTTTTGAAAATAACTCTGCCTGTCTGTCTGTTAACTTTTCACGCCATAACGGCTGTACGGATTTCAATGAAAGAACAAGTTGCAAAAATGCCCCACTTCCGACTGCAATGATAAGTATCTCAAAAAATAGCTAAAAATGAGTATAAAAAAGATATACTTCCGGTGATCATCCTTACTGGCTAGCACATTAAAAAATTGCTCTAAATATTAATTCAGGGGCAGAATACCTGTAACATAGTAATTTCTGATTTTAGTTTTAGAATAGGATAAAAAAGCAATTAAACACTTTATTAACTCATTTGCGATTGTTTGATAATAGTTATTATACTAGTTTAATAATAACATAAGTATTTAAAAAGTATTATTTAAAGTAACGCTTACCTACTGACTACCTATATAGGGTGACTGGTAATTAGTGACCGATTACATATTAGTATTATTAGATATTAGGATTAGTAACCCATGATTGTGCTCATGATAACAAACAACTTTTACTATGGGACCAAACCTCAAATCGCGAAAAAAAATCAGCTGCTCCCTACATTTTGACGAGTTATGCGAACATGAATGTATGGGGCAGATGATTTTTTTTTCGCGATTTCAGGTTTGGTCCCACAGTAAAAGTTACCAGTTATTACAAGTCACCCTATATAATCTATTTATTTTGTAACATAATTATAGCCGTCCGTGTGTAATAAGTAATAACACACGGACGGCTATAATTATAGCAATGTCCCGGCCTCACTCAAGTAGTTAAAAACCGTACATTGTAAACTCCTAGAGGACAGGACGTGGGAGGCTGAACCAGGATGGACCCCAACGGATTAAGACTGGTCTAGAGCACACATTATAGTAACAGAAGACCGGATAAAGTGGGCTATAGACTACTTCCAGCCATATAAGTCCGCAGGACTGGATGGCTACTGCAGTGGGGGTGGATCATTTGATACCGTGGCTGGTGGAGATCTATCTCAGCCTGCATAGTACTCAGATACATACTTCTCACTCATGGCCGTGAAGTGAAAGTCATTTTTATACCCAAACCTAGAAAACCCGACTATACACAACCCAAGGCTTATAGACCTATAAGCCTCACATCATTTCTGCTGAAAACCCTCGAGAGACTCTGTGATAGACACATCCGTGACGGACCTCTTCGGGTAAAACCACTTCATAAACAGCTCCATACCAGCATGCATACTCCACTGGCTGCTAGTTTCCAAAATTGAATGCGCAGTGGACCACAAGTGCTCATAACTGGCCGTCTTCATTGATATAGAGGGCGCCTTTGACAAAACCATGTTCAATAGCATCAACATGGCCCTCGACAGACATAGTATAGACTCGACATTGAGAGGCTGGAAACGACAGCCAATGATGGCATCACTATGCGACAGAGCCCCGAAATAACACTACTTTCAACAGCATTAAAACATAATACTCGCGGAAGAACTCAGGTCCGCAAGAGTTGAGAGTAAACACCGATGGATCAAAGACCGACTCCAACACGATCTCGTCTTCCCACACGATCTCAACATAAACATATCCAGCTCGCTGGGAGTATTTAACACTGTCTACCAGGTAGAGTGTGAGGGCCAAGTGGCTTACGCCATAGAAGCCAGGAGAGTTACTGATACCCATATACGTATACTCTCAGACAGTGCCTCAGTGCTCCAATCCTTACAGAAAAAATACATTACCTCGAGATTAATACTAGAATGTCACAATGCACTCGAACGAGTGACGGTATCTAACCGCAACACAGTGACACTGCAATATATGAAAGGACACAGCGGATCACTGGGTAACGATGCAACTGACGAACTAGCTAGGAGAGCATCCAGCACGCCTGTCTGTGGATCTGAGCCAGTCGTACCCATTCCCTTCAACCAGTTACGCAGGTGACCACAGGAGTTCACCCATACACAAACGGAGAGTTGGTGGTCCTTGACACCAGACTGTAGACAGACAAGGGAAGCCTCCCTTGTCTGTGTTTATGTAAAGATTACGGAAAAATAAAACGATGTCTCTAAATAGCACACTTTTTCAGAAATTGGAACGGAACCCTGGATGCGCGAGTCCGACTCGCTCTTGACCAGTTTTTTTTATGGTCGTTAGAGTAGTAGGTATTGCATGATTGAAAGTCAAATATTTTTAAGATAAGTAATCCTACTGCGCCTGAAAGAATATTTGGAGCAATTTCTAAGTATGATAGCCAGTAAGGATGGCAATCGGAGGTATGCTATTTAATAATACTCATTTTTATCTATTTTTTGAGATATTTTTCTCAGCTATCGGACGTGGGGTAATTTTCTATGGGCGCTGCAACTTGTCCTTTGCCACATAGATAGACCATGCCATGGTTAGATGCCAAAGTGTATTCTTTGGCATCTAACCTACTTTAGGCTCATTTGGAAAGATAAAGAACCTCGTTGACCTCAAAATTGTATTAAACACATTACCGGTAAAGTTACTTACAAAGAGTTGGAAACTATTTAGTATTTATTCATTTTCTAAGTAAAGTTAAACCGTTTTACTTAGAAACAGAAGCTAATAACTTAGGTGATTAAAGAGCTGATTGGTAGTACATCAAATTGCACATGCACAGTGGTTAGGGAGCCGTGTGAAAGTGCTGGTAACATCAGGGAATATATAATATAGTCTATCTATGTGGTCACATTTGAAGTGAAGACTTCTTTACGCGCGTTGAGCGATTTTTGGCAGGGGGAAATCTTACGAGTTCGCGTCACCGACGACTCACATGCGTAACCGACATGCAACATGCTATGCATAGTTTTATGTTTAAGTTTTATACTAATTTAGCCACATAGGTACTCTTATCTGATTGGTCAATGTTAATAATCCTAGCGTTCCGAACATGGTAACCAACAACACAATAAATATATGGACAGTCAGGAAACTACGTACAAACGGTCGGAACGGCACACTCAGACAGACGGACGCACAGTGGGCTGAAAATCGGCTTTCATAGACTTAGGGATTTCTATCTGCAATTGCCGGATTTTTTCCTGGATATTGCTTCTATTAGTTGTTACTATATTCAAAAATGACACCGGAGTTAATTCTGGACAAAAACGAAGGAATTATAATTTTTTTACGAAAAATTTGTATGAAGCTAGTATAAAAAAGTTAATTATCTCGCAAACAGCAAGGAAAACCGTAATATCCTTACAGGTGGTTATAGTACTAATTATTTATGATTTTTTGACATATGTCATATAACGGTTTTCGCTGCTAATTTTTTTTTTAAAAATCGTCAAAATATTTTTACTTATTTTTACGTATGAAACGGTTCCTTTTAGTGACTTAATTAAGAACATTGTTAATTATAAATAATTTTATTAACCCAAATATTAAGACTATATAAAACAAGAAAAATATTTAAAAAAATAGAAAAAATGAAATCAAATATTAAACATTTTCCTTATCACTGTCGTTGTCGGACTCCAATTCTGAGTCAGAATCCAGATTGGATATATCTAAAAACTCGAACTCACTTTCCTGAAACTGAATTAATTCGAGAGTTTCAGCAAAAAAGCTCTGCTTTCTTTTGGCATCTAACTTAGGCCTTTGTGCACTTAGGAAAGGATCCGAAGAAACAATAAGCATATTTAAGATATCTTGATTACAATCTTGCCTGCTTCTTTTCCGCGAATGATGTTCCCGGAACCTCCTAAAATCTTTGTTTCGAGACTCTGAGGCTTCTTCCGAGAGAGTCCCAACGGCACAATATCATTTTTCTCGATTATGTCAGCCCCGTGTATTAGTAATTTATGTACGGTTGACGACATGTAGTACCAGTCGTACAATTCCACGTACTTTTCTGCTGTTTTGCGGGCAAAATCTTTAAATTTTATTACGTCGATCTTCTCGCCAGATGTTATCGCTTGCAAAATCACAGCAAATCTTTTAATAAGATCTTCGTCCAACCCGGTAATAGCTGCAGTTTTATTGGGAAACTCGAAAAACTTTCTTGCGGTATTCCCGTCATTGGTAGTTCCCGAGCCTTGTTTTACAATATCAATCAACAGATTGAGCTGATCTTTGAATTTATTTTGAATAGATTGTTTTCTGTTCTGCAACATTTCTTTGTCCTCATTACTTCTCGCTGCCCACCGTTTGAAGTCGAGCCTGTACGCAATATGTAACAGACATTCCATACAATTAATACGTGCGTGTAGGGATGACAAGCCAAATTCATATATGTCAGCACACACAGTCTTTGATGTTACAACATCTAAGCGGTTCATTTCCGTAGGTTTTGCTAAGCACAGGTAGCACGATGCATTTGATCTGGCCTCAGAAAGGTACGTGCAGACTTTGGCGTCGATCATTGTCATCATTAGTTGATGAGTCACCATGTTATTATTAATGCACTCTGTGGGGTTAAGGTCCTCAATTTCATCATCCATTTGTCTTTTGAAACCAATGACAACTGCTTCGCTCAAATTTAAGTGCGAAAAGTTTAAATAAATAAATAAATAAATAAATAAATAAACTGCTTCGCTCTCCTTTACAAAAGTAAACTGAACTGGACGACAATACAAAGTTGAGCATGGTTTTGGGTTCGTCCATACAGTATTATCACCATCTGTCAGTTTTAGTGGCACCAAGGAGGTCATGAAAATGCTTGCATCATCTTGCTCACCCTCCATTTTCTGCTTGTATCGGCTTTGGTTGGAAGCACCATCAAATCCCCACTTGGATATCAGCTTTAGCTGCTTATTTTGCACATCTGCATAGTCAGAAAGACTTTGAAGGATCCTCGTCACCGTGATGTCAAGTAAAGCTTGAAGTGTAATCCTAGCCGAGGAATCCGTAACTGACACTGATTGCTTCGGAGGGTAGCAATCAAGCTTAGTTTGTTGCACTTTATAGTAGGATGGATAAATATCCTTAGCACCTTCCCGAATGGCAGCCTCTCGCAAAGTAATATATTGCCACTTTGACAGTTTTAGTGAAAGAAGCAATCCAAGCGCTTTCTCTGGTGTAAATATGACTTTTTTCACTGGTTTCTTAAGCGTTTCTTTAATTTTAACGGCTGCTTCAGGATTTTTCATTATGTATTCGATCACAGATGCCATATCCTCATGCCCTTCTTCTTTTAAACGCGCTGCAGCTGCATATGCCAATTCACTGGAGTCTTCGCCTGTATGATCATCAGATCTTCTCTTTTTCTGTTTACTTCCCAAATCTTCGAATGGTTTTCGGGACCTTTTTGTCATTGTTCCAACGGACAATGATGCCGACGACGAAGGTTCTTGAGAGTCTGATTGTGCTCTTGGTATCTCATCAACAGTTGGTTCTTGATTAACTAAAGCTTGCACACAACTTGGCCAATCAATATTTGCTTGCAGCCAATTTCCGTACAGTCTTCTGAAGTGATCAAGGAATCGGTTGGATTTCTGCCATCTCTGTAAAGCAGCTCGCGTGAATTTCCGACAAAATTCTTTGAGAGTTACTCGATCTTCGGCAGAAAGGCAATCGCCTATGCGGGATACAACTGCACCAAACAATACTTCATGATTAAATGAAGTACTTTCACTTTTAAGAAGAACAAACAAGTCTAAATTGGTGATTAAACTTTCCATTTTAAGATTTTATAGTCGCAGTGCAAAAATTTAGTGTTAGCAGTTACACCGTTGTGAACAATCTAAATTATAAAGCAAAATTTTAGCCCTTTTATTGCAAAACGTCGATAATTAGTTAACTACCCTCATTAGAGTTTTAAAAGATGTGCTAATGAAAATTTATAATCGTCCAAAACATTTCTTAGAACTCTTAGCACAACTAATCAACAAATTAGCTTACTTATCAGAAATCATTAACAATAATTTAATCACCTATTCAGACTTATTAGAAGACTAAACAATTTGTTATTTGGTATTTTGAATGTATTTAAAGTTTTAAAACTCATTTTGTATTGATAAATATCTAATTCAAACATAGTTGGCTAAGTGTGGATGTACTATAAACCTCTGACTACTCCTTCAGGAATATAGGGGTGATGCTATTTTATGTTACGTGTTGTTAACAGTCTGTGTTCCTCAACCTAAACATCAAAAGGAACATTTTCATGTGTAAAAATAAATAAAAATATTTTGACGATTTAAAAAAAAAAATAGCAGCGATAACCGTTATATGACATATGTCAAAAAATCATAAATAATTAGTAGTATAACCACCTGTAAGGATATTACGGTTTTCCTTGCTGTTTGCGAGATAATTAACTTTTTCATACTAGCTTCATACAAATTTTTCGTAAAAAAATTATAATTCCTTCGTTTTTGTGCAGAATTACCTCGGGTGTCATTTTTGAATACAGTAACAACTAATAGAAGCGATATCCGGCAAAAAATCAGGCACTTGCAGATAGAAATCCCTAAGTCTATGAAAGCTGATTTTCAGCCCACCGTGGGACGCACCGACGAGGTCCAAGCGATAGTCGCGGTGCTTTCAGTATATTTATCGTGGGTTAGAGGTATCGTTTAGGTTCCATACCTCAAAAACGGAACCCTTATAGGATCACTTCGTTGTCCGTCTGTCTGTCTGTCAGTCTGCCAAGACCCTTTTTCTCAGGAACGCATGGAGGTATTAATTTGAAAAAATATCAAACACGTAAGTTTATGGTACCTTGGACTCCTAAAAAAATCAAGCTTTTGTAAGTCAACACAATAAAAAATACGGCTATTAATGCGACCTATTTTGATAGGTACTCGCAAGTAAATAAAAAACTATAGGGTACTTTCCGTTGTCCTAGAATCATGAAATTTGGCAAAAAGCAAGGTCTCGCAGCACAAGGAAAGGAAAAGTCCGAAAATTGTTATTTTATAATTTTATCTAATAAAAACTTTTTTTTCGGGAGTACAAAATTAAGTTTGTTTTGGGATAAATTCTTTTCAAGTACGGAACAAGTACGGAACCACTAGGCTGGTTTTTTTTTTTTGGGAGGCGGTTGGTTTTTTTTGTAAAAAGTTTTGCATAACTTGCAACATAAACTACTCGTACGTTTAAGTTTCCACACTATAATTTTCTTCAACATCACCGTTTCATGCGAACTCATAACATACGTAAAAGTTGGTTTCTTCTCAGAAACTGTAACCATTACGTAAAATAAAATACAACGCTTCGTGCCTCAGTGCGCACAGTGGGCAGGCTCACGTCCGGGTCAAAGCCTGTAATATCCGGAATTAAAACAATTGGTCACGACACCTTTGCACGGAACACTGTGCAGTTGTAGTGTTTACGTTTGGGTCTTTCCACCAGTTTCTTCTGGATAAGTGGACAGAAATAAAGGCTTCAGGGCGGTGAAGGGAGGAAGCACTCGTCGTAGAGACACGATAAAACGAAAAATATGAAGTCATACAGGGTGTAAGGGACAGCGCTCCGCAGACTGATGGGGTGAATTCAGTATATCATACTAAGATGACCGGTACATGAAATTATTTCAGGAACGTTATGGGAATCCAATAAACCTGATTTGTTTGTGTTTTTGTGCACAAATCGGAGAGTCTGTTACGTCGTTGCTTGGGAGGGGTAGGTAATAGGTATGCGGTGAGTTTGATGAACTTAGCTGGATAGAAAGTGAACAGCTGATTTCACGTCGTTCGTTAGTGTATTTCAATATTAGAGTATTCAATTGCTGGTTTTTTTTGTTGTTTTTTTTTACATAAATGGAGTGCTGCGAACACACAATGTAATTTTACATTGAAATAAAGAAAATGTAACTGAAAAAACTATTAAAAAAATGAAAAATTTTCTGAGAAATTTTCCGGTGGAATATGATTCACAATGAGGAGCTGAATGCAGGGTGCATCCACACTATAATTTTCTTCAACATCACCGTTTCATGCGAACTCATAACATACGTAAAAGTTGGTTTCTTCTCAGAAACTGTAACCATTACGTAAAATAAAATACAACGCTTCGTGCCTCAGTGCGCACAGTGGGCAGGCTCACGTCCGGGTCAAAGCCTGTAATATCCGGAATTAAAACAATTGGTCACGACACCTTTGCACGGAACACTGTGCAGTTGTAGTGTTTACGTTTGGGTCTTTCCACCAGTTTCTTCTGGATAAGTGGACAGAAATAAAGGCTTCAGGGCGGTGAAGGGAGGAAGCACTCGTCGTAGAGACACGATAAAACGAAAAATATGAAGTCATACAGGGTGTAAGGGACAGCGCTCCGCAGACTGATGGGGTGAATTCAGTATATCATACTAAGATGACCGGTACATGAAATTATTTCAGGAACGTTACGGGAATCCAATAAACCTGATTTGTTTGTGTTTTTGTGCACAAATCGGAGAGTCTGTTACGTCGTTGCTTGGGAGGGGTAGGTAATAGGTATGCGGTGAGTTTGATGAACTTAGCTGGATAGAAAGTGAACAGCTGATTTCACGTCGTTCGTTAGTGTATTTCAATATTAGAGTATTCAATTGCTGGTTTTTTTTGTTGTTTTTTTTTACATAAATGGAGTGCTGCGAACACACAATGTAATTTTACATTGAAATAAAGAAAATGTAACTGAAAAAACTATTAAAAAAATGAAAAATTTTCTGAGAAATTTTCCGGTGGAATATGATTCACAATGAGGAGCTGAATGCACCCTGTTAGTTTGCGGAGGGCTGTCTCTTACACCCTGTATATGGGGACTGCCGATAGAAGTGAAAACTTAAACGTAGGTGACCCGAACCCGTAAGTGGTCAATCAGACTGCACTAGCGGGTGCGGGGGCGCGCGCGGGCGCTCGGGTCTTGGCGTCTGCGTATTCACAGTGAAGAACGAGCTACGAGTGTTTGGTCGTTCTCAAACTTTGTTACGTATTTAGAAGACATGGATGAAGATTTGCTTTTAATGGAAAATTCATACTTGAAACATAGACTTATAAAAAAAGATGGACTCCGCGCCACGAATATCGAAAGTGAAGCACCCTACCGATCTATGTGTGCGTGATTTGAGTACCTGCAAAGTCGCCGTCGCTCGTGTCACGTAATGGCGGCCGGTCGGCATACTATGATATAAATGTGTGCGCGAGGCGTGTTTGTACAAAAGGACCCGGCATACTTACTGTGCTTCACTTTCGATATGCGCAGCGCGGAGTCCATCTTTTTTTATAAGTCTATGACTTGAAATTATAATCTGTAATTTTAACAATTATATGAAAATAAACTAACCGTTACTTCCAGGAAACAATCGTTTTATTTCTTCCCATAATTTATTTATGGCTGCCCTATTTAAATGTTGCAGATGTTTGCTTTGCCAAATAGCAGTGCGATGTTGTACTGCAGATATCAATTCTTCCGTATTGATATCCATGACGATTGATGACGCTTCGGCGGGTGAATCAAAATGGTTTAGAACCACAAGCGTAGTCACCTTACAGACGCTATATCACTGTGAACGATACGGGCGGACCAAAGAGTAAAGTAAGTATAGAGAGAAAGAGTGGCAACTCTGTGGTAAAATTTGCATGTATGGAAAGTGCTGCCACCTTATGTTTGGTGGGTGAACTAAGGGTCTAATGTATACACCTACCTATGCATACTGAGTAGGTACTCATAGTATGCATACCAGCTATAGGTAGGTACCTATCTATATAACTCTCGTACGAGTTTGTAAATTATGGGCAATCGGGGATATAATATAATTTTAAAAAACACGTATGCAGTTCAGGAAAATGTCAGTTTATTATTACCAATCAATCAGTCTTGAATGTGGGATCAAAATGGTGATCACTGCTTTTGTTCTTAAAATCTTCATACAATCACTTTCTCTAAACTCGCCGCCAACAGCCGCTATCCAAGCAGCGAACAAATCGGGCCTCGTAGTGGTTGTCAGGGTTTGGGAACCGGTGAAGAAGTAGGTACACCGTATGCCACTGAAATTGGAATGAAATTAATGAATAGCAGAATAAAACTTTTTCTTACTTTTATTAAAGGTACGGTACGGTAGTAAACACTTACATAAAGCATCACAGCCAAAAATACAATATCTTCTTGGGGGTTCACTCATTCTTGGGAGTTCGTTCAAAACAACTAATGTGAACATTGCTAACGAAAAACAAAGTATAACAATAATAGGAATAATAACAAAACTCAAACAGTAACATGAAACAATTTTAACAGAATTAACTGAGATAAACTCGAGAAGCGCATCAACAACGTCGGGAACGAGTTGACAATTGCCGAAAATCCCACAGATTAGATAGCTAGAAAATCTGAAATGTTTTTATGACAAGCCAGACAAGATGGCTGCCAAGTTTTGTTATCACACCAAACTCCAGATGTCGCTGTCATCTATGGAAATTGATGACAGTGTTAAGTGTGCCCTTAGAAACTCCCGCGCCACCCGCGCCCGCGCCCGCCTCATGAAGACGCGCGGCTCGCGGGAGCACTGTGAACGCAAATGGCGTCTGCATACATTTTGAATTACACACGCCCGCGCTAGCACCCGCGCCCGCCTCCACTCTGAAAAAGTACTATCAGAGTAGCTCTCCGCTCCGCGCACCCCTTTCACCCATCCGCTAACATCTCCCCTCGCTCCCTTTTTACCGCGCAGGCGATACGCGAGTTAAACGGTCGGCCTATAAGATTTCCCTCCACCAAAAACCCGCTAAGCGCACTTAAAGAAGTTTTTACTTCGAAAAGAATACCTACTCCAAGAAAAAACTCAGAGAAGGACCTAACTGGATCGACAATATCGAGATTGAGCAGAAGGAACCATCGTTCGATCTTTTTTTTTAACCGACTTCAAAAAAGGGAGGAGGTTCTCAATTCGGTTGTATGTTTTTTTTTTTTTGTATGTTTGTTACCTCAGTACTCCGTCATTTATGAACGGATTCGGAAAATTCTTTTTTTATTTGAAAGGGTATACTTCCAGATTGGTCCCATTTTGATGATGATGGTATCCATGAGGAATCGAGGAAACTCCTCAAATATTATAGGCATACATATAGCTATTTTCGTATTTTCATCAACAAATCAAGCGTTTGCATTCAGAAAGTAAGTATCATCTGGTGAAGTGGAACTGATGAATAAGACCACAGAAAGCCACGGGAACTCCTCAACGATCATAAGTATTTCACGGGTATGAGGAAGCTTTAAATAAAATCGAACCGATCTGATAAAGAAGCCGGAAGGTAGGCGACGGAACTCAGTAATAAAACAATGTATCCTAGCCGTGTTTGGGCTTATTGGAATTGTCATGAGGTGCACTCTGGCTATAAATGATTTAATGCTTACTATAATTATGCCGCTTCAAATTGCGCTAGGTAGGTACTTGAGTTGTATGTTATGTGTGTGGGGTAGGCCACCACTAAAAAGTGAAAAATAAAAACTTTTTACAAAAAAAAAAAAACAACCGACTCCCAAAAAAATACTACAAAGTGAAAAATAACTTTAATTTCGGAAGTCGGTGGCAAAAAAAATACGAAAGTAAATAAAAAACCAAAGACACCGACTTCCGAAATTAAAGTTATTTTTCACTTTGTAGTGTTTTTTTGGGAGTCGGTTGTTTTTTTTTGTAAAAAGTTTTCAGATTCTATGGCTCAGACTGTACCTTATCTGAAACTAAACTTACTTGTAAATACTGATAAGGGAACTGTATTTTCTAATAGTAAGTTTCATAGAGATTGACGTAACCCGCACACTAGAAAGTTGGTTTGTTTAAAACAACTTTCATTCAACCTTTGGGTTTTCTATCTTCTGGTTTAGGGATTTTTGTTTTTCATTTTAAAATCTTATTATAAGAAAAATAAAAGTCCTTTCTCATTCGTTAACTCATCAAAGTTCAGCCTAAATCCTCACAATGTTTGTCTACCGCACCGGGAATGGGACGTCAACGAGAAAACAGATGACAGCGCCGAAGTAGCGACAGTACATTTACTATGACCGAACCGAATAATCTCGTTTCTCGTTGACGTCCCGTTCCCGGTTCGGTGGACAAACAGGAACAACATGATGCAGGTAGACAAGGAATAAGATCGGATTTTTCGAAATGCCCTCAGGATTGGAAATAAAACGGATTGCAAGCGAAGTCGTTGACAAATAAGAATGCAAGTTCTGCGTGTCTGTATATTACATAATAACTCATAACAAGTTAAGGGTGTAAGTGTAAACAGTGGCAATATTTTAAGGGGTGATTGTACTCATCATTATGAGCAACTTTTAATATGGGACCAAACGAATTCGCGAAAAAAAATCAGCTGTTCCCTACATTTTGACGAATTAGGCGAACATATTGTACTGAACAGCTGAATTTTTTTCGTGATTTCAGATTTAGACCCATAGTAAAAGTTGCTCATAATGATGAGTACAATGACCCTTTAAAAGATTGCCACTGTTTACACTTACCCTGTACTTGTTTAGTGTAGTTTTTGTGGTAGAAGAAGTAGGTAGTGTGTTAGCTGGTGTGGTACGTGGCGGCTGTCTCCAGCAGATGTGACAGGCCAGAACTGTCGTACTACGTCCACGACAACCTACCTATACTAACTATATTCCAGCCCAATCATAATTATACTTAGGCCGTCCCAACCTAACAGGTTGCTCATAACAATGAAAATAAATCAATGGAAATAACAAACGCTGTTTTCCATAGGAATCCCATGAACTTTAATATACACATAAACATATTACAAATGCAAGCAAAGCAAGGGGTACAGTTATAATTAATGTCAAATGCGTGTTTATAAGCTTTTTTAGAAGTAAGTAAATGTAATAGCGACCATTAGTAAAATGTATTTTCGAATAAATCGTAGAAACCATCAGAAATTATAATTAATGGTGACTTGACGGTAGTGTAGACATGTTTGTTATTTATTTTGGTATTTTAGATTGGAGAGAGCGATAATTTTGTTTATTTAAAAGGTATTATTGAACTTGATGAAGCCAATTTTCTATAGCTATACCTAGTTCCGTTATTCACTGATTGACTGACAAACAGACAAAGCACAACGCAAGAATATAAAGCTCTTTATTATGTACTATACTCTAAAAATAAATTAACAGATATTGCAATGGGCGGTATATTGTGTCCACTCAAGTAAGGATTTTCCAGAGCTACATCCCTGAGCGATTCAAACAAGGGGATTGAGAAGTTATTGATCTATATAATCGATCTATATATATATAAAATTCAAAGTCCTGACTGACTGATATATCAACGCACAGCCCAAACCGCTGGACCTAGAGACTTGAAATTTTGCACGTAGATACCTTGTATAGTGTTAGGCATCGCATAAGGAAGGATTTTTGGAAATTCCATCCCTAAGGGTGTAAAATAGGGGATGAATGTTTGTATGAAAAATCTTATTCCTTGAGTTAATAGACTTGAAACTTGGCATGAATATTTATCTAAGTAAATTATAAAGTTTGTCATTTTTAGTTTTCCTAAACTACCCCCTCAGGAGGGATTGGGGGGGTCAAAGTTTGTATGGAGGAATTTTAACGCGCGTTCCGATTGACTTGAAACTCAGTATTTACACTCGAGACCAAAAATAAAGAATAATATGTATCAGGGTTTTTCGAAAATCTACCCCTAAAGGGGTGGAAAGGGGTAGTAAATTTTACAGGGCAGGTTTTACTGCGGGACTTCGAAAATTGGTGTAAATAATCTTTCAGTCAAGTTACGGAAATAAGCCAAACGATTTTTTAAAATTCCATCTCTGTGGGATTGAAAACGGGGAATATAGTTTAGATGAAAAATCTTATTCATTAGGTTAATTAACTTGAAACTTGGCACAAATACTTGCCTAAGCAAGTAATAAAGTTTGTCATTAATAGTTTTCCCCCAGAGGGAAGGGTAGTGGGGAGTGGTGGTGAGGAGGGGAAGGGGAGGGGGTGATGAGGAGAGAAAGGGGGAAGGGAAAAGGGTGGTGAGGAGGGAAAGGGGGAAGGGCAGGGTGTGGTGAGAGGGAGAGGAGCGGAGGGGAGGTGAGGAGTGAGAGGGGAAGGATGATGGAGAGAGGGGGAGAGGGGGGAATTGGATGAAAAAAAATTAAAAAGCGTTTATTAGTAGTGACATCTTTTTACAAAAAGTTTTACTTGTGCAGTTTGGTGGCAGATGTAGCTCCCATAAATAATTTTATATTTACTTTACTCTTTACTTTTCTTTATTTTTACTTTATATGATACTAGGGTGTAGGGTGTAGGTGTAGGAGCTCGTGGCTAAGTAATAACAGCCGCACGGGTCGATCCATCAGGTTAAGCTACGCTTGCCGGGGTTGGTCCGTGGATGGGTGACCTATCTTTACATACCGAGACTTCTCCGTGCCTCGGAAAGCATGTTAAGCCGTTGGTCCCGGCTGTCATTCGTGGATCTTTGACAGTCGTTACGGGTCGTCAGAAGCCCGAAAGTCTGACAACCAGTCTTGCCAAGGGGTATCGCATTACCCAGTTACTGGGTTGTGGAGGTCAGATAGGCAGTCGCTCCATGTAAAATACTGGTATTCAGCTGCATCCGGTTAGACTGGAAGCCGACCCCAACATAGTTGGGAAAAGGCTAGGCAGATTGAGATTGCTTGATATGATACTAGGGTGTAGTGAGGGGGAAGGTGTGGAGAAGGAAACAGGGGGAGGGGAGGAGTTGGCGAGGGTAGTGGGGGAGAGGAAAGCGGTGAAGGTGGTGTGAGAGGGAGTGAGATGGGGAGGGGGAGGTTAGCGGGAAGGGGATAGAGATAGAGGGGTTGGGAGGTTGAGGCGGTGAGGGGGATGATGGGGGAGGTTGAGAGGGGCGGAAGGGGAGGGGGGGTTAGACATGGTCAGAGTGAGAGGAGGAGTGGTAAGAGGGAGAGGGGGGGACGAGTGCCTTTGAACCTTAAAGTTGCTTTTTGGATAGCACTGATTCATTGACTGACAGAAATGACTGAAAAATAGAAAGTCGGAAACTCGGAACGGCACAAAAACAGGAGTAAACTCCAGTCGTGCGTCGGAGCAGACACACCTTTTTTTTGTTTGTTTGAACGCGCTAATCTCTGGAACTACCAGTTGGATTTTAATAATTATTTTTGCATTTGATAAGCCCAATTGTTAAGGTAGGCATATTTAACATCACTCTAGCTAGGACCATTAGGTGCCGAGCAAAAAGAAATAAGTCGAAAGAACGCTATAGTGCAGGCGCCAAAGGAAGTTGAGTACCTATGCAAAATATGAGGATCGCATTCTGTAAATGGTTTTAAGCTCGGAAAAGCTTGCAAATTATGATTCTGGATGTTGCCGGAAAGTTTTGTGATCCATTTTTTTTATACCCCATCCCCTAAAATATTAAGTAAATCGATTGAACATATGACTGGGAGCCATTTTAATGATTGTTTTAGTGACGATTATCCATTTTTTTCTTACGATTAAATAATATTATTTAGTCAACTAAAAAAAAAACACTAAAAAAGTTAGAAATATAAATAAAAATTGTTGATAATATAAATCGGGGGAACAAGAAATTTCACGCGGATGAAGATCGGTTGCAGAATAGTTATGTCAATTTTAAAAAGAAAAGTCCTGACTGACTGACTCATCAACGCCCAGCCAAACCCTTGGACCTAAAAAGCTGAAATTTTGCACAGAGGTTCTCTTTATAATGTACATCTACATTATAAAGGGAACCTCTGTGCAAAATTGCCCGCGGCTTGGCCCGCGTGGGTGTTGGAAAATATCCCAAGGGAACAAAAATCCTTCCATATTTCTTGTCTATGTTAGGTACCGGCAATCTGTATAGAATACCTGAGGCGTCCAGGCAATGTATGAAATATTATGAATATTATTGTCTGTTACATACTTTGCCCAGGTAATGTCTACATTTCCCAGGGATTGTATAGAATACCTGCTGGTTCACCGGCAATGTGTAAATAGATTTGGTATATATTTATCAATGTAAACTAAGTACTATGGGAGAAACGAACATCTATACACCGTAAGGACTATTTTGCTTGCAACACACTGAGGTTCTCAATTCGACGGGTATATTTTGTTTTCTCTATAGTATAACTTTATAACTTACCTATAAAATGACGGCCAAATAAAACAGCTCATGTTTGCTCAAAATAACTTTACACAACAATTACTCATTAAAAATATTTTTTATAAAAATGTAGGTAATATAATACTTTTTTTTGCAGTAGAATAAGAATTATTACACTCAAAAATATTTAATATTCATTCTTAGGAATTATCTTTTAAGACACTTTTTACTCCTAATATTTATTTTAAATAATCAAACAATATTCTTTAAAATAATCTTTAAAAAAAACCAGCCAAGTGCGTGTCGGACCACGCACAATGAAGGGTTCCGTTCTTGTTGTAGTTGGGACGAAATATTGAGAGATTTAGCATGTTATTTTAAGACCGCAGACTTCTTCTGGTTTTTCTATAATCTACAGGTAAAGAACAATTTTCTGTATTTTTTTTAATTTTAGGCTCTGTAGTTTTGGAGATAATAGGTATGGGGATGGTAAATTTTCGTATATTGTCAGGACTTCTCTTTTTATTTATATAGATTAATAAAAAAATATGTTTGCGACCCTCACAGTAAGCCCTTTCGTTTGATATATCACACGGTACAGTTTGCAAAACTTTTTTTTTTTAATTTTCTTATTTGTCCCCCAAAAGTAACCCACATATTCAGAATTCCTTTATTTACGTTACCTACACTTCCGTATTTGGGTCACAGGTTTTTTCCCTTTTGAGGTACGGAACCCGAAAAAGGAACTTAGTACCTTTCGATAACTACCGCCTGCATCGCGTGGAGTTTACTGCCTGCTCGCACGTCTTGCCCTTCCCCGCTTTCGACTTTTTCACACATTGCCGGCTGCGCATTCGGTTCTGTATAGAATGCCTAGGCAAAGTATAAAATAAATAATATTTCATACATTACCTGAATGTTTTAGGTATTCTATACATTGCCTAGGTATTGTATAGAATACCGGATTATACAGATTGCCGGTAACATAGACAAGAAATATGGAAGGATTTTTGTTCCCTTGGGATATTTTCCAACACCCACGCGGGCGAAAGCTAGTATCCATCCATACTATCCATACTAATATTATAAATTCGAAAGTAACTCTGTCTCTCTGTCTGTCTGTTACCTTTTCACGCCTAAACCACTGAACGGATTTCGATAAAATTTGGCAAGGCTATAGATGGTATCCTGGGGACGGACATAGGCTACTTTTTTTTTCAAAAATAATCCTACAGGAGGTGATATAGGGGATGAAAGTTTGTATGGGAAACTCAGTATTTCTTAAGTTAGGGATGTGAAAATTTCCCTTGAAGCCGTCAAGAAGGGACAGGGTTGCGTTGCAGCACGGTTCGGGGGGATTGTCGTGGTGGGGACATACTTCTCCCCGAACCACACTCTCGCCGAGTTCCACAACTCCCTTGCGGAGTTGAAAACCGTCGTCGTCGGGTTTCGTTCCCTTCCCGTGCTTGTCCTCGGGGACTTCAACGCCAAGAATGTGGCTTGGGGTTCCCGGTGTACGGACACACGGGGCAGGATGGTGGAGGACTGGGCTCTGGAGACAGGCCTGGTCATCCTAAACCGGGGTTCTGTCCCCACGTGTGTGCGGATGCGGGGCGAATCGGTGGTGGACATTTCATTCGCCAGCTCCGCTCTGTTGTCACACGTGGTTGACTGGCGCGTCATGGAGGGGGTGGAGACCTATTCCGATCACCGGTACATCCGGTTTGATGTCTCCGCCCATACCTCGAGCGCGCCGGTCCGACAGGCCCGACTGGTCCGCGGTGGGCGCTGAAGAAGCTGGAGCGGGAGCTCCTCCTGGAAGCCTCGATCGTGCAGGCCTGGGTGTCACCACTGGACAGGCCTGCCGACATCAACGACGAGGCGGAGTGGTTCCGGGAGGCCATGTCCGAAGTGTGCGACGTGGCAATGCCCCGGGTCCAGCCCAGTCGCGCCTTTCGCCAGGTGTATTGGTGGTCGCCGGAGCTGACGGCTCTGCGCGAGGCGTGCGTCGCCGCGCGACGCCTGTACACCAGGCACCGCAGGCTCCGTATCCGCCCTCCTGATACGGAAGCCATTCAGGCGGAGCTGTACGAGGGGTACAGAGCGGCGAAGACCGCCCTCCGAGCGGAGATCTTGCGGTCCAGGGATCTGGGCCGCGAGGAGTCGCTGGAGACTCAAAACAGAGACCCATGGGGGCGCCCCTATAAGATGGTGCGGGAGAAACTCCGCCCATGGGCGCCACCGCTGACGCAGAGTCTCCGGCCCGAGCTCGTGGAGGACGTGGTGAGCGCTCTGTTCCCTTCGCGAGGGGAACATACTCACCCGCCTATGGCTCCGCCTCATGCGGTGCCCGCTGCGGACCATGACACCGACGACGACGATGATGCTCCGGAAATGACCGAGGTAGAGTTGAGAGCGGCGGTACGTAGGCTCAGTGCCAAAAATACCGCCCCAGGACCCGACGGCTTACCTGGAAGAGCCTGGGTTCTGGCCTTTGGGGCTCTCGGGCCTCGACTAGGGGGGCTCCTAAGCGCATGCTTAGAGAGGGGCCAGTTCCCACTTCGCTGGAAGACGGGGAAACTGGTCCTCATTAAGAAGCCGGGGCGCCCTGCGGACTCTCCGTCCGCTTACCGACCCATCGTGCTGCTCGACGAGGTGGGCAAGCTCTTTGAAAGAGTTATTGCAGACCGCCTCGTCGGGTGGCTGGTGCAGGAGGGGCCGGATTTGGCGGAGAGCCAGTTTGGTTTCCGCAAGGGGCGCTCTACGGTGGACGCCATCATGCGCGTGCGAGCCCTCACGACGGGGGATGCAGTGGCCCGGGGTGGGGTCGTCTGGGGACACCGCCAACGCCTTTAATACCCTGCCCTGGAGTTGCATCAGGGAGGCATTCCGGTATCACCGGATGCCGACCTACCTCTGTCGAGTGGTCGAGGCCTATCTGACGGACAGGGCCGTCATCTACCCCGGTCATCAGGGAGAGTGGAACCGGCGAGAGATGTCGTGCGGTGTCCCACAGGGATCGGTCCTGGGGCCGCATTTGTGGGACATCGGTTACGACTGGGTGCTGCGCGCCGACCTCCCTAGCGGCGACAGCGTAGTATGTTACGCTGACGACACGCTGGTCCTGGCGCAAGGGAGGTCGCACCAGGCGGCGGCTGAATTAGCGACACGCGGGGTTGCGATAGTCGTGGAGAGGATCCGGCAGTTGGGACTCGAGGTGGCCCTGCACAAGTCCGAGGCCATGTGTTTTCATGGTCCACGGAATGCGCCACCGTCGGGTTCCGAAATGACGGTGGGAGGGGTTCACATCGGAGTCGGGTCGACGGTGTGGGCGCGTTCCCTAAGGCTGGGACCAGCCGGCAGGTTGAACGCGTCCCAGAGGGTCATGGCCATCCGGCTAGTCCGGGGATACCGCACGGTCTCCCGGGAGGCGGCGAGCCTCCTTGCCGGATTGCTGCCGTGGGATCTGGAGGCAAAGGTCCTCGCGCACGTGTGGGAGTGGCGCGAGGAGGCGAAGCGCCGGGGCGTAACTCCGCTGCCGCGAGAAATCACGGTACAGCGGACAGAGCTCCGGCGGGATCTGATGGCGGCATGGAGAGCGCGACTGTCGCAACCCAGCGCTGGGCACGCCACAATTTCGGCGATAAGTCCCCTCTTTGAGGAGTGGTTAGAGAGGCGCCACGGCGTCCTCACCTTCCGCCTGACGCAGGTCCTCACCGGACACGGTTGTTTCGGGAGGTTCCTGTTTCGCACAAGGCGGGAGGAAACGCCCGGGTGTTACCATTGTGTGGATCGCCCGGAGGACACGGTGGAGCATAAAGTGGAGGTCTGCCCGGCTTGGGCAGAGCACCGCCGTGTTCTCACGGAGGCGATCG
Source organism: Cosmia trapezina (assembly GCA_905163495.3). Lineage (NCBI taxonomy): Eukaryota > Metazoa > Arthropoda > Insecta > Lepidoptera > Noctuidae > Cosmia > Cosmia trapezina. The sequence goes on along the minus strand of LR991040.1, from coordinate 13,346,843 downwards.
GCGGCGGCGATCTCTCGCGTCCGAGCCTGGTCCAGGCCATGGTGCGGAGCGAGAGTGCATGGGAGGCCGTCACCTCCTTCTGCGAAGCAGTGATGCTCGCGAAGGAGGAGGCGGAACGCGTGAGGGAGAGGCAGCCTCACGCCCTCAGTCGCCGCAGGAGACGCCCTGGGCGGCGGGAATCGCGTGGCGATTTCCGGCCACCGTAGGCGCGGGCCTGCGGACGGTGAGCAGCGGGTAGCTCACCGTCCGGTAAGGACCAGGCCCGAGTCGACGGCGCGTTGTGTTCCACGCGCGTCTGAAAGAGATGTCAGCAAGTGACGGGGTCCAATAGGGCCGACGCCGCTGGGGTCGCGGGTTGTCTGAAGGGGTTACCGCGGCCCTGGCATAGGCAACTGAAGGAACACGGGTGGGTTTTAGTCAGTAAAAGTCTGACACGCCCTTCCGCTCCACCCAGAGCGGGAGAAGTTATTTGATGATTTCCCACCCTCAAAAAAAAAAAAAAAAAAGGGATGTGAAAATTAAAATGTATGCTTTTGATAGGAAATAAAGAAATATGCGGTTCAGCGTTTTTGAAAAATCATCCACTAAGGGGGTAAAATAGGGGTTGTTTTTAAAATTTACAAAACTGCACGGATTTCGACAAAATTTGGCAAGGCTTTATATAGCATCCTACTGGGAAAGGACGTAGGATACTTTCAAAAACAATACTACATGGGGTGATATAGGGGATGAAAGTTTGTAAGGGAAACCCAGTATTTCTTAAGTTAGGGATAACAAATTTATGCTATTGGTAGGAAATTAAGAAATATGCGGTTCATCGTTTCTGAAAAATTATCCCCTAAGGTGGTAAAATAGGTGTTGATTTTAAAATTTACAAAACTGCACGGATGTCGATAAAATTTGGCAAGGCTTTATATAGCATCCTGGGGAAGGACATAGACTACTTTTTGTCTTAAAAATAATCCTACAGGGGATGAAAGTTTGTATGGGAAACTCAGTATTTCTTAAGTTAGGGATATGCCCTATGTTTTCCACATGAACGTTCCCATGGGATATTGTCCGACATCCACGCGGGCGAAGCCGCGGGCAAAAGCTAATATGTATATATACTATACAGGGTGAAATTGAATTCATGGACAATATTTTAAGGGGTCATTGTACTCATCATTATGAACAAGTTTTACTGTGGGAACAAACCTGAAATCGCGAAAAAAATCAGCTGTGCTGTTCCATACATTATGACCCCTTAAAATAATGCCCATGAATTCACCCTGTATCAGACTATTTGTTCGACAAAGTGTTGCAGGCAGATCACTTTGGTCTTGCAGCTAAACCAAGACAAGTGGCGACCTAGCAGTATCTATACCAAGTCCCTCATAAAATCATATGGTTTCGGAGTTAGCCAACGAGGACATCGATATCCTAAAGCCTAGTATTTGGCTGACGTGGCAGTACAATGAGCTTATGAGCCGGGGCTTGAATAGTTTGAGCGTCTTCTAGTTGCATTGACTCAGTTAGAGAAGACAGGATGAGGAATGCGAATGGGAGAGGACCGGGATGGGGGTTTGTAACTGGACCATTGTCCGGTCCTCTCTGCCATCAGTGTTTTGTGCTGTTAGGGTTCCGTACCAAAATGGTAAAAAGGAACCCCTATGGTGCGACTCCGTCTGTCACAGCTGGATATCTCAACAACTACTAATGCTATCAACTTGGAATTTGGAACAGTTTTAGTTTAGATGATGTTGGGGCTACTGGCTACTAGGGCATGTGGGGTATCATATGAAAAAGCGCTGTTTGCATATTCTCAAACACACATTTTTTCCCTTATTTTTAGGCCGCGTATTTTTCGACTTTTGATGAAAAATGTAAAAAAAAATACCGTTCCCCCTTATCTCCGAAGTTTGCATAGAAAAAAATCTGAAATTATTCTATGTAATACCTATGGTAAGTTATGTAAAGATTACAGGAGAAAACTAAAACGATGTCTTTAAATAGCATACTTTTTCAGAAATCGGAGATGAACCCTCGGTGCGCGAATCCGACTCGCTCTTGGCCGTTTTTTATTTTGTCACGTTGGTTGAGTGCATTAGCTAGGTACTGATTGACACCACTCCACTATAGGTCTTCTAAGTTTTCAAAAGAAGATACTATGTCATGTGTAGTACTAACCTGTTACTATTATTTCCATTATGCAGAGGCGCGACTCTTGACCTTCCTCTTCGCCTGCACAATCTCGCGCACACGCCGCGTGCGCAGCCCAGTCTCTCCCACAGAGCACGTCGAGGAGACTCCGATACCACGTCACCATTCATTTTTGTATTGTCTTTGGTTTTATCTCATTTTATTTTATTCTATTGTTTTATTAACTGTATGTTTTTATACTGTGGCAGTTTCTTTTAACTTTTTGGTCACGCAAAAACTATCAAGCAAATTTTTATGAAACCTTCACCATTTTAAAGATAATTTAATTATTTGTCTTTTGTTACATAATCCTTTTGTTTTATGTACTTACAATAAACTATTTTGCGTCTAAATTGGGACGCTTCTTGATGGGCGAGTCCTATTACTGGCTGGACGTACGACGCGTTGCCTGAGCTCGGCACAGAACACGTAAGCTAACCATTCAAGGCAGCTGTCGTTTATCTGCGTCTTAACACTGTCAGCTCTTGAACACGGGTTAGATGTGCTAATCTCGATCAATTTACTTGGCGAAATTGGTCCTTAGTGTGTCTGTCTTTTAATTTTGACTGGCATGGCCCGTGCCTTGAAATTTTATGACATAACTATGTTTTAATGGTGTCTACTACGAAATTGTACCAGGTCACGAAAGCCTATTACGTAGACTAGGTTTCATGTGAAAATAAAAAAATATTTGTTTATGCTTGTTATAACTTACAGACAAAACTTTAAATAGGTATCTCGAAGGTTTACGAGGTTTTCGTTCGTATAGTCATAAAGCTAACTTTATGACATAAAATGTTAAAAACACTTAAATAACTGATTTTCATTAGGTACCTATTATTTTTTTAGCCTATAATAATAAGTTATATATAATAATAGGTAACTTACTTATTTCTGATTTCATTTTTTTTTTTCGAAATTAGGTTCTATTGCTAGTCGGAGTTGCTTTTAATTAAGGGTGTAGGTGCTGACGCATCTAAATAATAGGTAGGTTAGCTACGTTATTTGTTTTTTTTTTTATTTGGTTTTTTGATTTTGATTTGATGGTTCTGCTGAAATATTTTATCTGTAAGCTCTTGCACACATAATTTGGAGATTTTCGTCATGAATTTCCCAAAAACCATCACCTAATCAAGCCTTCGGGACCCGGTGGGATGTGGGAGTAGTAGGGTGGGGGAACATCATGGGACACTTCAAGGGCATTGACCTTGACCTCAACTACTTGAAATACTCTCGGGGTAGGCCAAACAAGTACAAGAGGTTGGCTAACTCGGTTCTGTAACAGTTTTTGAACCTAATTTATCCTAAAACAGCGACAAAAAGCATTGAATCAAGACGTTTCAACCTTATATTTTTAGGTGTTCTTTACGAAGAAACTAAGGATTTGCGAAAAAAAATAACAATCTAAATTTTCAAGTCCCAAACACCTTGATAGAAGGATCCCTTCGACACCATTTTTACGTCAAACGGCTGGTCGGAGACAAAAAACACGAAGATTCTTTTAGCCTTTTACGGGACCAGTATGATAACGGTATCAGGATGCTGCAGTGCATCAGGTAGGTATGTTTGCACAAGCACGCGTCGATGGCTTCCACGCCATCGTCAGACAGAAATCTGCCTCTTTGCTCTGCAGAGTGCGCGAAAGCTCCAACTCCATCCTGAAGACCATAGCGGAGGGTACGATTCTCCTTTGTTAGGTGATGTTGTTCGAAGATGCATTTCGAACAACAGCCTTGTCGCTAAATAGTTTATAAGTAAGTTTACTAACCTATGTTTAAGTTATCTTTTTGCTTAGTAACTCTGGAGCCAGGTGTTTTATAAATACGATAGAATCAAGAAAAAAGCGATTTGAAAAAAAATTTTTTTTTGTTTAAAATTTTTTCTTCTGTTCTCAGTGCCCAGATACAGTCCAACCGAACAAATTCAAGAACATAATAATTAAAATGAGTACGTGAATGACAATTTATCAGTAGCAGGCCGGAGTCTGGATTTGTGCCTGGTTGATGGCAATTAGGCTCCGCGCCCTATTAAGTACATACTGGGACTACCTACTATTAATAGGTACACCCCTGCCTAACCCATCGGAGATTAGAGATGTTATGTAAAATGAGTCTCAAAAGTTCAAACAAACCTACTAAAATTACTACCCTGCCGTTACTTTGAAGCCACAGTCTATAATCAAAACCGCCTTCGAACTCGATGACATTCAAGTGCAGTGGTACTTATTACTGGATAATAACAGGCTGTGTCCGATGCATCGACATATTTTATGACCTATGGCTGATAGGGACAGCTGATGTGAATTATTAAGTAGTTAGGATATTGATTAGCCGGCGATGTTGTCTTGTAATTAGGATTTCGATATTATTTTCTCTAATATGGGCAACGAATTATGAATGATAGTTGAATATGGGCTGATTTTTCAATCGTCAGTAGGTAAGTTAGTTAAGTTTTATCTAAAGAATAAATTTATGACAGTTTGACAGCTTTTGTATAAGTGTATAGTACATGTCAAAACCGCCATTTTAACGCCAACCCTAATTATTATTATATTCTTTATTTTTCGGACAACAATGATAAACAATAACTTATTACTAGTGTTAGTAGTTAAAATACAATAGAGAATAGCAATGTATGGGAATAAATTATTGTGAAATGTTGCAGCAAAAACAAAGCAAAAGAAAACAACTCTTGGGAAAACCTTGTGAAATCACAAGGTTTTCCCAAGACATGTTTTCTTTTAAAATTTTCCTGTATACTGGGAAAGCCACTAAAGATTTTAAATCTATAGCAGCTTTGGCAGCATGCCACATTGCATTCCGTTATGAAATAGATGAAGGAAACATCATCAAAAGCCTAATCTAAATAAAACACTTCCTTATTTATGTACTGTAGGTGAAAAGTCTGACACATTCTTCCGCTCCACCCAGAGCGGGAGAAGTCATTTGATGATTTCGCATCCACAAAAAAAACGTGGAATGAATAGGTAGCAATATTAGTGATTTTAGGAGATTGATAGGTAGGAAACCTACAAAAATTGTTTCAGTTTTTTTTTTTACGGTATTTTACCAGCATATATTTTTACTATTTACTTTTACTTTATTTAAATTTAAATCCACTTTCTTCAAACCAATTTTATAATAAAAAAAACACGCTTTTTTTTTCTGGTTACAATGGGGAATACTAAGGGGGTATTTTGCTAGCTACTTGGTAACTTAGGAAGTAGGTAGCTAACTTAAACCGACTTTAATTTTTACATTAAGTATTGGTTTTTAATCACACAAACACCCATCACAATCGCGTGATCTAATTCAGAATTTCTCAATTTAAAAACTGCTAATTTATTTTTTAGTCATCGAAAATGTTTTTATCGCGTGTTCGCGCCATTCGGTGCGTCAAATGCCAGCGTGGTATTGCAAGGGAGGCAAAGGAGCTACTAGTATACAGCCAACAGCCAAGAGGCAAGGCAAGACGGTATCGACTATACGCGATCTAGGAAACGGAGGGGCCTATTATCAAAGACGATTTTCTTTTTTTTTGGCTTTGATTTTTGAAGATGTTCTTTTTTGATCCAATGCGCCATGTTCCTATACAGTAATAAAAGACGTCATTCTCCAAAATGTGTCGTTTATTTCTTTTCTTCCCATCTTACTTTTACAATATTAGGTACTTCTTGCTCTCGCACTCTGTCATTCAGTATTTTAAATGCTATTTCTTTCACACAACACGCAAATATTCTACTTATCTCTTTCGTCAATAACGTTACCTTCCTAGAACCTCCTTCCTTACCTTTCTAGAACTATTGCTTCCTCACCTTTTGAAGAAGATTAAAGAATAGATTATAAAATGCCATTGGACGAAGATGAAACAATTATTCCCAACTGTCAAGCAGAATTATATATTTTTATTATTATTAAATAGCTTTTGCCCGCGGCTTCACCTGCGTGGATATCGGAAAATATCCCATAGGGGAACGTACTACCGGGAAATTCTTCCTTATTCCTTGTCTACATTATCTAGAGGGAACCTCTGTGCAAAATTTCAGCTTTCTAGGTACAAGGGTTTTGGGCTGGGCGTTGATGAGTCAGTCAGTCAGGACTTCTCTTTTTACTTAGGTACTTATATAGATTTTGTGAATCACTGTAATGTAGGTCTGATCTACCTACATTAGAGTGAGTACATAATGTACTAACAGGAAACTTGTGAGGCATTCTTAAATTAACCTCCATTGGGATTAGACGAAAAGTGCAAACATTCTTTGCGGTGTGAACTGTTTTCAAAATGGGTAAGAGGGCTTTAATTTATATGATCTATACACCACTATTTTTTAATTAGTAGGTACAAATACTTAAAGGGCTTATTGGAGAAGGTCATGTTATTATATATGTAAAGTCTCAATTAATAATATTCATAAACAGCAAAGTTATTGGCGTTTGTTTATATCTCAAAATGTCACTCAATGTATGGAAATATTGTACAGGCTATTCATAATTGTATTCATTCTCTCGCTCTCACATTCGCGTGCTCTCGGTCGAACTTGCCCCGCCTCCAACAGCTGTTATCGTATCATAATCATAAATTTACTAATTATGACAAATTTTCGTGGACAATTTTGGTATTTCGTTTTTTTTACTTTTGACTACACAAATATGATCAGTAACGGGTACGGATAGAGCCCCATTTTTTTTTGTACTAATTAAAAAATAGTGGTGTATATTAACTTTTGTAACGCAAATTAGACTATTCTTAGAACGACACCTAGCTAAAAGTTATTCAAAGGGAAAGCTAGCAAAATATAAATAACACATGAATTTTGAGAATAGGGGAAGCGGATCACGGATTTGAAAACTCACTATATGTGACGTTACGTTTCGTGTTCCAGAGAACTGCTTATGAAACCCTTGATCCAACAGAAAAATAAATATTTACATCACTATTTTTGTTCATTTTCACAATCTATATTTTTCAGAAATACTTACTTAGTCAAAAGGTAACGAAATCTAATTTGAAAAGTAGTTCAACTAAGAATGTTATTCAAATATTATTCCAACCTTAGAGTAATTAGACTATATAGCCTATTAATTCTATGATTCCAACCCTGTATGTACCTAATATTGTAAATCCACACAAATTAAAAACTTCAAGTGACTTTTGGCGGGCTGAATTCTGTAACGCAAAGTAATTCCTTATCATTAGGCCAAACATAAACGTTTGAAATTCAAAGTACCTATTTGAAACTAGGATTTTAAATAATGTGCTATTTTAAGGCTTGTCCGTCGCAAAAAGCGCGGTCACTGTCGGATTGCATAGAAATGAAAGAGAAGCGCGGTGACACAACGATTGCAAAATATGAAGTAATTATCGATTTACAAAAAGTCTGTTGATTAAACTAAAAAAGTACTGACGAGAAATCATTCCTTATTAATTTGTAAAGAACTGTATAAATTTATGAACACTTTTAATGAAAACTGTAGGAGTTGTTACCCACTCGAAAAACATAGACCGAAATAGACCTGGATTTACGTTTTTTTTTCCTTAATTCTACAAACTAAAATAGATTTCAGGACACATGAAATCACTTCTTATGTATTGTAGTAGACTGCTGTGTATTTTTTCCTATCAGAAAGATAAAGAAACTAACTAAGAATAACTGTAAAAGATGGTTACAAAGTTACTTAGTTTCGCCGTATTTTAGGAAGGAGCAGCCATAAAGCTAAAGTGAAAGAAGTTAGTACTGTCTGGAACTTCTCAGTAGCATCCCGGAGCCTGGATTTTGTGCCCGGTTGATGGCAATAGGCTCACCTCTGTTACTTAAACATAACTGGAGCAATGTGGGTGTACTACTTATACAACGTGTAACGTTAAATGCGCAAAACCTCTTAAGGGGTCATTGTACCCATCATTATGAACAACTTTTACTATGGGACCAAAACTGAAATCGCGAAAAAAAATCAGCTGTTCAGTACATTTAATACGTCAAAATGTACTGAACAGCTGATATTTTTTTCGCGATTTCAGGTTTGGTCCCAGACTAAAATTTGTTCATAATGATGAGTACAATGACCCCTTAAGAGGTTTTGCGCATTTAACGTTACACGTTGTATATGGTGCACCTCTACGTAGGTAATCCCTCGGGGAATACAGTGATTTTATGTTACTACGGATTAAGGCTGCTCCGGAGCGTCATTTCTCACGGTTTCGGATCGGATGCAATACCTCAGCAAACGCTCTTAATACAACGTGTAATGCTAAATGCGCAAAACCTCTTAAGGGGTCATTGTACTCATCATTATGAACAACTTTTACTATGGGACCAAACCTGAAATCGCGAAAAAAAAATCAGCTGTTCAGTACATTTATGTTCGCAAATTTCGTCAAAATGTACTGAACAGCTGATTTTTTTTTCGCGATTTCAGGTTTGGCCCCATAGTAAAAGTTGTTCATAATGATGAGTACAATGACCCCTTAAGAGGTTTTGCGCATTTAGCATTACACGTTGTATAAGAAAGATCATTAGGTATTATAATCATTAAATGATACGCACGGCTACAGATCAAGCTATACATTTCCAGTATTTAAGCTGATCTCGCATTGATTTAGGATTTCCTTACAACTTAGAGGACAGTGTAAACTGGATGTGTATAGCTTGATGTGTAGCCGCGTGTACTTTCCTGTTCACTCAACCCTGTCCTCCTCCCCCCTGTTCCTGTTCCCTGTTCCTGTTTGTGTGTCCTGTTTTCCTGTTAACTTGTGCTGAAAGTATTTGAAAACTTGAGGGGCTTGTGACTAAGTATGTTCTATGTTAAGGGGTTTGGTTTCTGCACTTTGTGTGTGCGTGGCTAAATAATAATAGCCGCACAGGTCGATCTTCAAGCAACGCTGCTGATGTTGGTCCACAATGGGCGACCATTCATCACATAGTATTGAGACCCCTCCGTGCTATTATTATTTATAATAAATCCTATACAATATAGGATTTCCTTACAATGAGAGGTGAGTGTAAACTGGAAATGTTTACTTAGCTTGATGTGTAACCAACGACGCAAGTAATCAGCTGTTCACTTTCTGTCTAGCTACAGAGTTCATCGAACTCACCGCGTACCTATTACCTGCCCCTCCCAAACAGTAATAGACGTTCCGATTTGTGCACAAAAATACAAACAAATCAGGTTTATTGGATTCCCTTAACATTCCTGAAAAAATTTCATGTACCGGTCATCTTAGTAAGACTTACTGAATTCACCCTATCAGTTTGCGGAGGGCTGTCCCTTACACCCTGTATACATCTTATCTGTACATTTAATAAAATCGTAAATCTGCTGTGCAAAAAAAGTACTGTAAGACGCGAGAAATAAGTAACAGAACCAAAAAAAAACAATTTTTGAAATTTTTGTCTGTTTGTCGGTTTGTTTGTGCCCGCATCACGTAAAAGCCCCTCATTGGATTCAAAATCGAATTACTGAAAGACAAGAAGCTTGTACAAATATACAAGGTGTAAGGGACAGCCCTCCGCAAACTAACAGGGTGCATTCAGCTCCTCATTTTGAATCATATTCCACGGGAAATTTTCTCCGGAAATTTTTCATTTTTTAAATAGTTTTTTCAGTTACATTTTCTTTTTTTGAATGTAAAATTACATTGTGTGTCGCAGCACTCCATTTATGTAAAAAAAAACAGCAAAAAAAAAACTGAAAAAAAAACCAGCAATGGATGTTGAAATATTCTAACGAACGAATCGTGACATCTTCACTTTCTGTCTAGTTACAGAGTTCATCGAACTCACCGCATACCTACCCCTCCCAACCAGTAACAGCCACTCCAATTTGTGCACAAAAACACAAACAAATCAGGTTTATTGGATTCCCATAACGTTCCTGAAATAATTTCATGTACCGGTCATCTTAGTATGATATACTGAATTCACCCTATCAGTTTGTGGAGGGCTGTCCCTTACACCCTGTATATGTATACCTATACAGGGTGTAAGTATAAACAGTGGCAATCGTTTAAGGGGTCATTGTAATCATCATTATGAACAACTTTTACTATGGGACCAAACCTGAAACCGCGAAAAAAAAATTATCTGTTTCCTACATTTTTACGAATTATGCGAACATAAATGTATTTAACAGCTGATTTTTTTTCGCGATTTCAGGTTTGGTCCCATAGTAAAAGTTGTTTATAATGATTAAGTACAATGGCCCCTTAAAAGGTTGCCACTGTTTACACTTACAGCCCGTATAAAGGCAATATACAAATATTTACGTATAGGATTATTTTTTTTGTGTAGGTAATTCGTGATGTGTATAATTAGGTACCTGCAGCTACATAACCATAAGTTTAAAAATGATTAGCTGAGCTACAGCTAAATTCACCATGTATTTAGCTTACTCAGAGCTGCTGGTCGACTATCAGCCTGACTCATCTACCTACCTATGTATATAGGTATATTGTAACTGTATGTTCTCGTAATCACGGGAAACATTAGCGTCATTTGTGAGGTGTATTCAGTTGGGAGGAGACGAAGCTAAATTGATATAAAATGAGTGAGTTTTATTTCTGTTTATTTTTGAGAATCGCTCTTGAGCTCGATCTTGTCTGATTGAAAGATGGATGGGAACCTTAGACGGACTTAGTTTGTTATAGTTTTGACCTAGCGAGCCCCACTCCCTTACTGTAATGTGTTTTATCTGCTTTCTTGTATCTATGGTTGTATCTAAGTATTTTTTTATTAGGTAAGTAATTATGATAAAGCAAAAAAAACCGGTCAAGAGCGAGTTAGACTCGCGCACCGAGGGTTCCGATTTCTGAAAAAGTGTGCTATTTAGAGACATCGTTTTATTTTTCCTGTAATCTTTACATTAACTAATCTTTACATTCACATAGAGTAATTTCAGATTTTTCTCTTTGCAAACTTCGGAGATACTTGGGGGAGGAACGGTTTTTTTTTTACATTTTTCATCAAAAGCCGAAAGCTATGCGGCCTAAAAAAAATGAAAAAATGTTTGAGAATGTGCAAATAGCTTTCTTTCTTAAGATATCCCACATGCCCTAGTAGCCCCACTTTGAATTTTTAAGACAGGGGGTCTTACGTTCAGTCCCTGCTGTTGCAAAATAAATTTAAGTAAATATTTTTATTTTTTCTTATTTGCAAAATAGTTGGGTAAATATTATCTAAAACTGTTCCAAATTTCAAGTTCATAGCATTAGAGATATCCAGCTGTGACAGACAGACAGACTGAGTCACACCATAAGGGTTCCTTTTTACCATTTTGGTACGGAACCCTAAAAATACGTGTCCAATATTTTTTTTAATAACTGCTGACTGACGGACTAACTAGAATTTCTTTTTTTTACCCAGGCGTCATCTCTTTACACATAATGTAAGGATTAAAGCAGGTGTCGTTCTGTAGTTTCTGCCTACCCCCATGGGAAGAAGGTTTGGTTTATGTAAAAAAAAAATACTTACAATGCTTTTCAAATAAGAATAGGATCGAGTTAGCGCCATGTTGTGACGTCATAGGTGTCAAATCGAATAAATTGGGTAGGGTGAGCAAAACAAGATATTTTTATTTTAATAACATTTATTTACGAGTCATGAACGAAGAATTTGAAAAAAAATTAAAAAATTGTTGCCGACAGTGCAAATATGGAAGGAAAATATATTTTTTTTTAAACTAATTATGACTATTTTTTTTGTTTTTTTTTTCACTTTGATAAACAAAAAAAAAACGTTATTGATACGCAAATAAGTTTTCTTTGCAAACCGTACTTTTCAATCAACATTTGACAGATAGAGGTCATTGACGTTCCTATTCTTATTTGAATCGCATTATATGGAAGTAAATAAAAAAACTTTATTGTATAAGAAAGACAATACCTATTCATATAGGTAACACTAGCCTCCACTACTGTGTGTCATAATTACTCATAATGTTTACGTGCTTAATTAAATGTATTAAGTAATATTTATTTTCCTGAAGCTTCTGGTAAGTTGAACTAGTACAGTATGCGACCGTGAATAATCTATATCTATTCTATACTTACTAATAAGAAAACCGGTCAAGAGCGAATCCGACTCGCGCACCGAGGGTTCCGTTCCGATTACTGAACAAGTGTGCTAGAGACATTGTTTTATTTTTCCTGTAATCTTACATGAACTTCTATCACCAACAATAATTTCAGATGTTTCTCTATGCAAACTTTGGAGATAAGAGGGGGGGGGGGGCGGTATTTAATTTTTACATCTTTCAACAAAAGTCGAAAACTATGCCGCCTAAAAAAAAGAAAAAAAAAAGTTTGAGAATGCAAACAGTGCTCTTTCATACGACCCCACAGTGCTAGGGCATTGAGGGGTATATACATATATAGCCCCACTTGGTTTTTTTTAAGACCGTTTCAGTCCACGTTGCAAAAAAAAAAAAAATTTTATTTCTTTCTTATTTGCATAATAGTTGGGCAAACATTCCAAATATTCCAAACAAGTTGATGGCAGTTATAGTAGTTATTGAGATACCCGGCTGTGACAGACGGACAGACTGAGTTGAACAATAAGGGTTCCTTTTTACCATTTTGTCACGTAACCCTAAAAAGCTGAAGACTTTGTTTTTTTGTTTGTTTGTATATTTGAACGCGCTAATATATGGAAGCTCAATTCTTGAGGCTATATGACATCACGCTGCGACCCATAGGAGCCGAGCAAAGAGAAAAAAATCAGAAAACGAAGTAATAACGCGGGCAGACGATGCCTTGCGAAGTTGCGACGGGGTGGGTCGGGGGACATGAAATTTCACGCGGACACAGATTTATATAGATGGGACACTCCGCAGTTTAGACACTACAAGTACGTCCAATTCAATAGGTCAGAAGGTCCATGAGTTACGCGATAGAAAGAAAAGAACCTTTAATTGAATATAATTGTAGGTAATAAGCGTTGTGCGACCTGAATTGCACTTTATTGTGTCGTAGCAAGAGTCGCTTTTTATTTAAATGATTTTGCGGAGTGTCCCATCTGTATTAATATCTGTGACGCTGACGAAATCGCAGGCAGAAGCTAGTACTTAATTAGTATTTAAGACACATCGAATTTTGACTACCTCGCTATTCTAGTGGTCGTAAGTGCTACTGCTGAGCATGAGGTCCCGGGTTAGATTCCCAGGTCGGGAAAAGTGTTAATAGGCTTTTTCCATCAGGAATTTCTCAGTAGCAGCAACTTATTGACATGACTCTTTTTGATATCTTTCTAAACGTATTGTTTCCTTTTTTCCAGGTACTTTGAGAGCCGTCGTTTTCGTCGTGGCAGCCTTGCTGGTCATCAACTACGTATCAGGTATTTTTTTCTGAATTGCATTCTTATAGTTGCCATAAGGCATAATAAATTAAAGAAAGAAATAAAGAAAACACATTATTTAGCATATCATACAAAATAATACACAGCAAATTAAAATAATAATAAAAGGTAAGATAAGATATGATAAAAGCAATAGGAGCTGGTGGCTAAGTAATAACAGCCACACGGGTCGATCCATCAGGTTAAGCTACGCTTGCCGGGGTCGGTCAGTAGATGGGTAACCATCTTTACATACCGAGACCCCTACGTGCCTTGGAAAGCACATTAAGCCGTTGGTCCCGGTTGTCAGTGGATCTTTGACAGTTGTTACGGGTCGTCAGAAGCCTGAAAGTCTGACAAGCAGTACCTGTACCAGTACGGCATGTTATTACCAGGGTTGTGGAGGTCAGATAGGTATAGTCGCTCCATGTAAAATACTGGTATTCAGCTGCATCCGGTTAGACTGGAAGCCGACTCCAACATAGTTGGGAAAAGGCTAGGCAGATTGATTGATTAAAAAAATAATTAAAAAAAAAAACAAATAAAAATAAGAATAAAAGTAATAAGAATAAGAAGAAGAAGATAGAGATATATAAGTAGAATATTTTCATAACAAAATAACAAACAACAACAAATCAAAATGCAATAACAAGATCGCACCAGAGTTTATTCATAACAGGAAAAAAATAACTTTGCGCTAAGAGCTAGGTATGTTATCTTAGGACGGGGAGTAACCCAACTAGCGGGAAACATGGCTCATCCACTTTGAGTCTCTAATTATAGTTTTAAAAGGTATCAGCGTTGCTTTCATTATGTTATGATCAAATATGTTATGCTACTATATACTACCATAAATAACTTATTCGTAGTATACTACATACTATTGTTAGAAATTTTGTAACCATATTTATCTGCAAATAAATCTTTAACTGTGACTTTGACTTTTGTATTTCGGTTTGAAGGTGTAAATGTCGCAGCCAACTGGTTTAGTTAGACGTTAAGTTAACCACCTTATGGCCCTTTAAACGGGCGCGCCCGTGGTTAACTTGGGCGTGGCGTGGCGCCCGCGTCGTTCAACTGGCGCGGCCTGAGTGATTTTCAATTATACAGGGTGTAAGGGACAGCCCTCCGCAAACTGATAGGGTGAATTCAGTATGTCATACTAAGATGACCGGTACATGAAATTATTTCAGGAACGTTATGGGAATCCAATAAACCTGATTTGTTTGTGTTTTTGTGCACAAATCGGAACGTCTATTACTGGTTCGGAGGGGTAGGTAATAGATATGCGGTGAGTTCGATAAACTCAGTAGCTAGACAGAAAGTGAACAGCTGATTTCACGCGTCGTTCGTTAGAGTATTTTTACATCCATTGCTGGTTTTTTTTTCAGTTTTTTTTTTTGCTGTTTTTTTTACACAAATGGTGTGCTGCGAACACACAGTGTAGTTTTACATTGAAATAAAGAAAATGTAACTGAAAAAATTATTAAAAAAATGAAAATTTTCCTGAGAAAATTTCCGGTGGAATATGATTCAAAATGAGGAGCTGCATGCACCCTGTTAGTTTGCGGAGGGCTGTCCCTTACACCCTGTAGGTAGGCTAAGCAATGCGTTGAAAATCCAGTCAATCTGCCTAGTCTTTTCCCAACTATGTTGGGGTCGGCTTGTTGTGTAACCGATGCAGCTGAATACCAGTATTTTACATGGAGCAACTACCTATCTGATCTCCACAACCCAGTAACTGGGTAATAGATATCTACCCCTTAGTAAGATTGGTTGTTAGACTTTCGGGCTTCTGACCCGTAACGACTGTCAAAAATCCACGAATGACAGCCGGGACCAAAGGCTTAACGTGCTTTCCGAGGCACGGAGGAGTCTCGGTATGTAAAGATCACCCATCCACTGACCAACCTCGGCAAGCGTAGCTTAACCTGGTGGATCAACTCGTGCGGCTGTTATTACTTAGCCACAAGCTCCTCCGTTGAAAATTCAGTACGCGAAAAAAAACACTGCGGGAAAATCGTCCGTGCGAACCTGGGCTGACTCCCAGCAGTGGGCACATGATAGAATTATGATATAGGTGGCGGTGACCAGATATCATCAGGTGGACCGCCTGCTGGTCACTCCATAAAATAACATGAACATAACTTCACGCCTTTATTCCACGAAGGGTTGGGCAGAGGTGCACCTACATATATATAGTACCTACACCCACATTTCGCCGGGGCGAGCCTATTGCATCGTGTCGTTTTGCATCCTCTCATATTTAAGGGTGTGATAAGACTATCAAACCGAACAACTTTTTCCATGGCACCAACATCGTAATCGCGAAAAAATAATCAGCCGTCCCATACATTTGCGTCGAGTATATGTATTTGTGTTGAAGTTTTCTATGGGACAGTTGAAAATTTTTTCGCGATTACGATGTTGGTCCCATGGAGAAAGTTGTTCGGTTTGATGTTCTGTATCACACCCTGAAATTTGACGAGGATGCAAAACGAAACGTTATAAACAGGGTGTACCTAAGTGTAAACAGTGGCAATATTTTAAGGGTTCATTACGCATTGTACTCATCATTATGAACAACTTTTACTATGGGACCAAACTTGAAATCGCGAAAAAAAAATCAGCTCTTCGGTACATTTATGTTCGCGTTCTTCAAAATGTAGGGAACAGCAGATTTTTTGTTTCATTCATAATGATGAGTACAATGACCCTTTCAAAGATTGCCACTGTTTACACTTACATCCTGTATATTACCATCAACCGGGCATAAATCCAGACTCCGGGCTGCTACTGAGGAACTCCTCACGGAAAAACCCAATAACACTTTGCCCGACACGGGAATCGAACCCACTACCTCGTGCTCAGCAGTAGCACTGACAAACACTACACCAATGAAGCAGACAAAATAACATTACTCGTGTTTATCCCCATTTTTTTTGTTACTTCTCTAGCAGGACTCGGTCACGGCAACTGTCCCCCTAAAAACAAGGTGTACAACAACAAACCCACCTGTTTCTCTGATGCTGACTGCCAGAAATGGGGCAAGGTGTGCTGCCCCAACCAGTTCAACACCAAGTCCTGTGTAGACCGAGCGCCCTGGCTGAACAGTGTTGATGACCATAAGAACAAACAGAAGTACACTGGTAAGTAATCTATATAAATAAAAAAGAGAAGTCCTGACTGACTGATTGAATGACTCATCAACGCCCAGCCCAAACCCTTGAACCTAGAAAGCTAAAATTTTGCACAGAAGTTCCCTCTATAATGTAGACAAGGAATAAGGAAGGAATTCCCGGTAGTACGTTCCTGTGGGATATTATCCGACATCAACGCGGGCGAAGTCGCTCGGGAAGTGCTAGTGGCTTATAAAGTTTCGATGATAGCGCACGCTTCATTGAATTCTGCTGATTTAGTCCACTGTTGGATACCTATAGACCTCATTCAAGTTTCACCAGTCAAACCCGGTTCTCCACCTTCCCCATCCCGTGATACCCGTCCAACGCTATGCTAGACGTTGTCGGTGCGTGGTCTCCTCGAGGATAGTCTGCTCCATGGGCCATCGGTCCTTCAATAGACATGGCTGGCCTACTTCCTCTTCAGCTTGAAGCAAATTGTCTCGGACGGTACCGAGAGCTCCTGCGCTTACACACACATACACGGCGTGTTTGTACACTTGGTAACCACGAGTAAAGCGCGTGTCACGTCGTGAGATAAAAATACTTCATGTTTTGTTTCATGTTTCCAGGCGGAGGTGGTGGTGGTGTGTACTGCGAAGGAGTGAAATGCAGGCCTTACGAGGTCTGCAAACCTGATCCCATCACCAAGCGGCTGAAATGTCAGCGGGCTTAAGACTACAGACGTACTTGTTTCGCGCCAGGGAAGATCCTGGAGAATATACCTACTTACCAAGTCCTGTAAAATTTTAACTAATACACCTTATTTTTAAGTAGAAATTATGTAATCAACATGACAATGACTTTGTGCTTTACATTTTGAGATGTTTGAAAAAAAAAACCTCAAAACCTAGATTAGGTATAGTTAATTCTATAAATTCTACAATTATCAAAGAAAAGTTCTGACTGATTGACTGACTCATCAACGCCCAGCCCAAACCTTTGGACCAAGAAAGCTGAAATTTTGCACAGAGGTTCCCTTTATAATGTAGACAAGGAAGAAGGAAGGATTTTCGTTCCCATGGGATATTGAGTATATACAGGGTGTCCCGTAAATAATGGATCAAACGTAACGGGTAGGTAGCTTACCTAATTTCCAACAACTAATTTGAATATTTAAAAAAAAACCGTTACAGTAACCAGGATATTAATTTTTTTTCGAATTTTACGATTTTGTCTTCCAGAATTAAGCTTTTTTAATGCTGTCGCTGCAAATGATGACATTTTTAGGTATGATTTTTATTTAACATTTCTGAATAGCTTACTAATGTTATAAGATACCATTTTTTTGAATACCGTTTTATTTGCCTTAGAAAAAAAATCTTGAGTTGAAAAGTTTTTTCTTTACGATGTTAGGACCAAAATTGAAAAAATTCTCCTGTAAAAAAAATGTATGACACCGAAGACCACCATTATTTTAAAAACTTGTACATTTAATAAGGTTTGCAAATTGGTATAAAACTTACGTCTAGTCCTTATCGTTACAAAGATATTGCTATGAATGTGATGAAGAAGACAGAAAATAAATTAAATTGGTACTATTCCATTTTTCCTTTTCGTAATGGCTTATGCTTGAATGCTTGTAATCGAAGCAGGTAGTTAAGCGGATAGCATAATTCCGACCCGATGACGTCATCTGTCCGGAATTTGGGACCGCTACCTGTGGCGGAGTTGCACCTCAGTCAGTGTGAAAGGGATAGATAGCGCCGCTTTTTGGTAAATCGGTTAAATCGGTATGAAGTTGCGCAGGTTCTTTTGTTCTTTCCTGCGCCCTTCACTCGTACAGGCTTCATTGTTGCTTGATTTTATTAGTTTAGTTGTAACTAGTCTCTCTTCGAGTTGCTACGTCAGACAACTTTCGCTCCCGGTCAGTGGCTCGGTGTTTTCTTCTGTAAAATTTGACTTGTGCTGTGTTTTTGGACTTTGCTTTGCCTATCGATTTGGAACTCTTTGCGTATTGGACAAACGACTTGGCGATCCTACGGACTCCGAAAACATTCGTTTGTGTGTGCTTGTACGTGTGTGCAGTAGCGCTGAAACCTTATTCAGCCCAATGCCTCGTTATGAGTACACGCCACGGCAGTACGCCGAAATGCATTTTATCTACGGAGAAGCAAGAGGTAATGCCAGGGCGGCTGCAAGATTGTACCGTGAAAGATACCCGAACCTGGTTCGTTATCCCGATTATCGCGTCTTTATTAGAGTGCATAACGCGCTTCTTGAGGGAAGAATTCTTGGCACCGGAGTTGGTGGTACCCGTGAAGGACGACCGCGACAAGTTAATGACGAAGTCATTCTTCGAGAAATCGAGGAAGATCCGTCAGTCTCCGTTCGCGTCATAGCGCGACGCGTAGGAATTTCTAGATCGACGGTGCATCGAGTGCTACAACGGTGCCGATTGCACCCATATCACGTGCAACGTGTTCAAACGCTGACGTCGCGTGATTACCAGCCAAGAATAGAATTTTGCCAAAGGATGCTTAGAATGATTCGGGCGGACCCGCAGTTTTTTAACAAGATTTTATGGAGTGACGAGTCTTCATGCCGCCGAGATGGATATTTAAATTTGCATAATTTGCACAGTTGGCAGCTTATAAACCCACATTTGATGCGAGAGGACAGGAGCCAACATCAATTTAAAATAAATTTATGGGCGGGAATAATCAATGGGCAAATAATAGGGCCCTTTGAACTACCAGCTACTCTAAACGCCGAATATTATCTCCATTTTTTAAGGAATGAGTTGTCAAGGTTATTAGAAAACGTTCCAGAAGACGTACGGCAAGCAATGTGGTTGCAAAATGATGGGTGCCCCGCTCACTATGCGACGGCAGTAAGGGCGCACCTTGATGAAAGTTATCCGGACAGATGGATCGGCCGATTAGGACCAATTTTAAATCCCCTAGATTTTTTTTACTGGGGATGTTTAAAAGACAGGGTCTACAAGAATCCAATAACGTCGGAAGAAGAATTACGACAGCGCATCCAATCTGCTGCATCAGAAATAAACCAAAGCCGTTTTGTCCGTCGGATAAGAGCTTCCTTTATTAGGAGATGCAGACTTTGCATTCTTGTAGAGGGAAGGCAATTCGAACATTTATTGTAAAAACCAAATAAAACGA
Organism: Cosmia trapezina; assembly: GCA_905163495.3. NCBI lineage: Eukaryota > Metazoa > Arthropoda > Insecta > Lepidoptera > Noctuidae > Cosmia > Cosmia trapezina. The sequence continues at coordinate 13,327,032 of LR991040.1, read as the reverse complement.
TTTATTTGAACTAACTGTTTTTTTTAGTACGGCCTCCTAATTCTTTTCATACGCCTCAATAATTCAATGAACATTGCCTCTGAAATGCTACAGTTACACATTTTAAAGAAAAAGTTTAAATGTACACACTTTTTTATTTTTTTTATTAACGTTGATTTGGAGCACCTCTCAGATTCATAGCAATTATCTTTGTAACGACAAGGACTAGAATGTACAACTTCATACCAATTTACCAAAAATACAAAAGCGGCGCTATCTATCCCCTTCACGCTGACTGAGGTGCAACTCCGCCACAGGTAGCGGTCCCAAATTCCGGACAGATGACGTCATCGGGTCGGAATATGCTAGCCGCTTAACTACCTGCTTCGATTACAAGCATTCAAGCATAAGCCATTACGAAAATGAAAAAATGGAATAGTACCAATTTAATTTATTTTCTGTCTTCATCACATTCATAGCAATATCTTTGTAACGATAAAGACTAGACGTAAGTTTTATACCAATTTGCAAACCTTATTAAATGTACAAGTTTTTAAAATAATGGTGGTTTTCGGTGTCATACATTTTTTTTACAGGAGAATTTTTTCAATTTTGGTCCTAACATCGTAAAGAAAAAACTTTTCAACTCAAGATTTTTTTTCTAAGGCAAATAAAACGGTATTCAAAAAAATGGTATCTTATAACATTAGTAAGCTATTCAGAAATGTTAAATAAAAATCATACCTAAAAATGTCATCATTTGCAGCGACAGCATTAAAAAAGCTTAATTCTGGAAGACAAAATCGTAAAATTCGAAAAAAAATTAATATCCTGGTTACTGTAACGGTTTTTTTTTTAATATTCAAATTAGTTGTTGGAAATTAGGTAAGCTACCTACCCCTTACGTTTGATCCATTATTTACGGGACACCCATAGTAGTAGTCTATGGGATATTGTCCAACATCTACGCGCCTAGCCTATATCAATCGAGAATGACGTAGCTTTTAAATCAGTGAAAAAAATTTTGTAATCGTATCAGTACGTCGATTCTGTAAAATTCAAACAACAACTCGAATCTCACCTATTCACTCTCACTTCGCATCACTTCTTCTCACTTGTTTTTTATTTGACACTTTGAATTTAGGACGTCAATCAAGGAACTCATAGCGGATTCAGATTCGAAGTTTAGAATGAGGTCTTACAGAATCACACTGCAGTATTTTCAGAGTTTTCTTTTTACAAACAAACAACTTTCCCTCTTCTCTTGTAATATTAGTTTAGTAGTCTAAGTTAACTAGTTTAGAGTTAGATTAGGTAAGTACATGTGTTATTTTTGCTTTCTGCTATGACATCGGGCTTTTTGTTTTTTGCCAATAAAATTTTAAATTGACGTCATCGTTTCATTCTCTTGTATCATCCCTTTTCTCCAGGGGCCAGTGGCTAAATAATAATATCCGCACGGTTCAATCGAAGGGTTAACCTACGCCCACCGCGGTCGGTTCGTGGATGGGTGACCATCCATTACTTAACATGAAGACCCCTCCGTGACTCAGAAAGTAGTTAAGGCGTTGGTCCCCACAAATGCGGCCCCAGGACCGACCCCTGTGGGACACCACACGACATCCCTCGCCGGTTCCACTCTCCTTGATGACCGGGGTAGATGACGGCCCTGTCCGTCAGATAGGCCTCGACCACTCGACAGAGGTAGGTCGGCATCCGGTGATACCGGAGTGCCTCCCTGATGCAACTCCAGGGCAGGGTATTGAAGGCGTTGGCGATGTCTAGGGACACTGCCAAGACGACCCCACCCCGGGCCACCGCATCCCCCGTCGCGAGGGCTCGCACGCGCATGATGGCGTCCACCGTAGAGCGCCCCCTGCGGAAACCAAACTGGCTCTCCGCCAAATCCGCCCCCTCCTGCACCAGCCACCCAACGAGGCGGTCTGCAATAACTCTTTCAAAGAGCTAAAAAAAAAAAAAAGCCGTTGGTCCCGGCTGTCATTCGTAGATCTTTGACAGTCGTTACTGGTAGTCAGCTGCCCAAAAGTCTGACAACCATTCTTATCAAGGGGTATCGTGTTACACAGTTAATGACTGGGTTGTGGAGGTCAGAGGGGCAATTCTCGTATTTTTAACAACGTTCGCAATATCATCTCAAGACTCAATCTGTCAAAAATTGTATAGCGTTTACCTACATTTTTGACATTTGATTGACGCTGGCATGAGATTGTGAACGTTTTTAGGTACGAGAATTGCCACTCAGATAGGCAGTCGCTCCATGTAAAATACTTACTGGTTTTCATCAGCATTCTGTTTGATTGGAAGCTGACCCCAACATAGTTGGGCAGGCAGATTGATTGTATCACCCCTTTTCACGCCTTCCTCTAGCATTATTATCTTATTTATTAGTGACTGCTTATGGTTAACAGGACAAGACCGAAGTTGGATGTGCCTCCTATTACATCTTCTAATATACATCAAATGTCTACTGTACGTCGATTCTGTAAAATTCAAACAACAACTCGCATCTCACATCACAAGATTCGAAGTTTAGAATAAGGTCTTACAGAATCACACGGCTGATGGCTGATCTCGTATGCTCTTAAACTTTCTAATTCTCGACAACTACAGGAATCTATATCATTATCATCAACTGTCTTGGGGCTGGGCTTCCAGTTTAAAAGTGATCTACAGGTGTATCAGATAGGTGTGGTCAAATTTAAGCGTGTGGAACCCCCCTACATAATCTACCCAATCTACCCAAAAGTACGGCTGACGACATCGGCTGATTATTTTTTCGCGATTACGATGTTGGTCCCATCGAGAAAGTTGTTCAGTTTGATAGTCTGTACTGACCACATCTTTCTGGCACACCCTGTATATTTAAGGTACAAAAGAAAAGCAACATTCCAATAAGTAAAAAATAGTTTAATCGAATACAAAAAAAAGATAATCCTTAGAAGCTATAATTGAATTGTTCAGGGTCGGCTGCACTTGTTGCGCTTGGTCTTAGGGTCCACCTTGCACACCTCGAAGGAGTTGCATTTCACGTTGTCACAATATATACCGGCGCCCGCTGGAAACGACAAAAAAAATATTAGTTTTCTTGAACAACGTAGAAAATCATTCAAATTAAAGTTTGGTATAAGTATAAGTCCTCTCTATTCGTCAAGGTATAGTACAGTGCACTCTATGCGTCAAGTACTGCTTATCCCCTTAAACGCGGAAAGTGGCAACTAGCTTTCAGATTTTACAATACATGTATGTAGTTACGTAGATATGCCAAACTTAAATACCGATCAGGGGTTTAACTTTGGCATAACTTTACATCCGTGCACAGACTAAGTACATAGATATACTATATTAATAAGAGGGGTAGACTTCCGTCTTATTAGAAATGGCTAGAGCCGCAAAGCTCGAATGCATAAAAGTAGACTTTGCTATGACGTCAGCATCGTTGACAACGCCACATGCGAACTACACATAATAGTCCTGACGTCACACCAATCCTGCATCGCGCAAGTAGAGTGTACTGCGCGACTGACATATAAACAACATCCCGACATCAACCGTCGCGACGGGCAGTTAGCCCACCGGAGGATCCTTCCTTTTCTATGGAGGATGAGTGGCCTTTACATCCTGTTCCTCATACCTCGGTTGCAGGAGCTCAGCGAGAGCGAGATGGCTTAGGCAAAGTGGCGCTTTTTGGCATTTTGTATTTCTACAACGACTTTCGTATCAGTTCTCAACAACAGTTCTTTCCAAAACAGTTTTGACTTTTCCATCGTTATTGCTGATAGATTGTCACTAGGCCCTTTTTGTTGTTCGATACCGGAGAGAATTTTATTCTGATAATCCTAGGATTTTCCACGTGGATAATCTCAGTAGATAGCAACCTGGTATCTGGACCTGGAGTCGTCCCTGATCAACCCATTAGATGGGGCTTATTACGTTAGGGATGCTATACACATAAGCAGGCCTTAATCGGCAAAGCTGGGCGGTAAAATCGAATATTTTATGTAAGTAGATGAATGTTTGGGGAAAATGTAGATATGAAAACTTCTTTCTGCTTTGACAAATACTGCCAAACCGACAATGCGTGTAGCAACCCTACCCGCCCAAAAATATTGGGGACTCTGTACACACGGCTACAGATCAAGCTATATATTTCCAGTATAAGCTGATCTCGCATTGTTTAGGATTTCCGCACAATGAGAGGTCAGTTTATACTGAAAATGCACCTCAGACTATGGTCCTCGAAGAATACGGGCTTGCTTTAACTTACACTGGCTCTTGCTGGAGCTACTGGATCCAGAACCGTTAGCAGCCGGCACGGTGCAGGACTTGGCGTTGCAGGCGTTGTTGCAGCACACCTTGCCATTGCCGCACTCGTAGTCCTGGACGCACTTGGGGCTGCAGCCGTAGACCTTCGAGGGTAGAGGGCAGTTACCAGCTGGAATGGAGAATGTGATAAGTTTAGTTAATAATAATCTTCATCTGCCTAATTTTTTCTGAACTATGTTGGGATCGGCTTTCAGTCTAACTGGATGCAGCTGAATACAAGTATTTTTTACATGGAGCGACTGCCTATCTCACTTCCACAACCCAGTGACTGGGTACTTTGCACGATATCCCTTGGTAAGACTGACTTTCATACTTTCGGGCTTCTGACTATTCGTAAAGACTATCAAAGATCTACGAAGTCACAAAAACCGATTCTTACCTATAGTCAGAATGTGGTCAATTAGTTTAAGTAATTCAAGTTTTTTTTATTCTCCATTAATTTCTAAAGACTTGAAAGCCAAAACTCTCATGAAATCCTTCAAATGTGAATTCACAAAGCTGGCTGAACTGCTAATCGACTACGCAGGAGTAGAAATAGCCTGGCCTTGAAGTAAAATAATTATACTCTTCGTGACTGATATTGACATTAACTTTTTGTTTTGAATTATTACGAGTTATTTTTGTTGGGTTTCATAATAACCTGTTTCATAATAATAATAAACCTTTATTATCATTGACATAATGTTATATTTCACACACAATATTAAAAATAAAACCTATAACGGCTATAGTTACTTATAAAATAAAATAAAATAATTAATTGATTAATTTCTATGCAATGTTATAAGTGTGTCATAAGGATATTGATATGAGCTTTTGGTGAAAATAAAGAATTTATTTATTAATTATTTAAAGTTCCTATATAAATATAATAATTACCTAAAATAGAGCTTCCTCTTCTCTACCCTATTGCTGTGCTCGACAGCGTCCAAATAATCCTTTATAAAACATACAGTCCGGCAAAAAAGTGTAGAAACCGAACTAATTTTTAATCTTTGTCAGTTTTGTCTCAGTCCGCGTTTTATCAGGCAAAAAATGAGCATGAAAACGATTAATTAGATTGATTTAAAATTAATAACTATTACTTGCTAAGTAAAGTCTGGAGCCGAGCTTCACTTTATCGCACTTGACGCAAAATGTGCACTTCGCATAGTGTGCACTTCGCGAAATATGCACTTCTCAAAATGAGCACTTCTCGAAATGAGCACTTCTCAAAATGAGTGTGAATTTAAGGAACAAAGAAACTACTTTTATAGTGGTAAAAATCGTACAAAATAATTAAAAAAAAATGAAAGCAAACGGTTTTTATTTTGACCCATTGCGATAAACTTCACATTCATTTTGAGATGTGCTCATTTTGAGAAGTGCTCATTTTGAGAAGTGCTATTTTGAGAAGTGCACATTTTGCGAAGTGCACATTCTGCGTCAAACCCACTATATCGACGTAGTATCTACTATAGACAGACGTGTGAAGTCCGACCAGCGACCAGTGACGCAGCATTGGGCAATCCCACCTATCGCACAACGCGCTCAGGATCCTGTGGGAACTGGCACGCATTCTGCGGAGGATCGACGCACACTGCGATAAATTACAGGATATCCTGCCAACGATTTTATTACTTATGCAATGATAAACGTGTTTAGCACGGGTATAATGATAAAATATGCCGTTTATCTAATCTAGTCACGTCTCCTTAAACGGCTGGATCGTATTAAAGTACCTATGTCAAACGATGACGACTACCTGCCCTCGACTATAAAATAATACGAATCACTTCAAACAAATCTTTTCATTGCAGTCGGGGGACGGTTCCTTGGAATAGTTCTTTACAGACCCCCGACTTCGCTGAAAAGATTTGTTTTCAGTTTTCCACTTTTGGGCACAATGGCGGTTTAATTACATATTAAATATTATAATCTATTTAGTGCTTACCTTGTGCCTATTCAACACTAAAATCATTTAGCTTGTTTTTAATTTTTAGCCAAATTTGTTAGTTCACTTTTTGACAAAGCAGGCGTGTTTTTTAATTTTTTAAATTATTTTTTTTTTTATTTAAGTAAGTATACAGATAGATAGATACTTACAAGCTTCAGCGTAAGACACCATCAGCACCACAGCTACGATGGACAGCAGGATAGTAGTGGAACCTGGAAAGTAATTATAAACAATGATTAATAATCTACATAGAGGGGCTCGTGGCTAAGTAATAACAGCCACAAGGGTCGATCGATCAGGTTAAACTACGCTTTCCGCGGTTGGTCCGTGGATGGATGACTATCTTTACATACCAAGACCCCTCCGTGCTTCGGAATTGGTCCCAGCTGTCATTCGTGGATCTTTGACAGTTCGTTACGGGTCATCAGAAACCCGAAAGTCTGACAACCAGTCTTACCAAGGGGTATCGTATTACCCAGTAACTGGGTTGTGGAGGTCAGATAGGCAGTCGCTTCATGTAAAATACTGGTATTCAGCTCATGGATTTATGAGTGTTATAATTATAATAATATTAATTCGTATTGGACTTAAAATGAATTGTAGTGTATTGTAGCTTATTTAAGAGTGACATTTGAATATTTGTACACCATTATAGTTGTGGTAGAATGTTTAGAACTTAAACAAATAGGTATTAATGTTACAGTTAAAACCCGTTTTTGGATAGAACTCGTTTTCCCTAGTTAAAATTAGTGCTTGTTAAATGCCTTTGTTAAAACTAGAAATACCTAGTCAAAACTAGAATTTACCACTGATATATTTGATTTTCATAACATCTCGTTGAATCAGGAAAAATATCGAAAAACAATTATAACTCGAAAACTACAAAGAATCGTAGAGCATAACATGGGGATTAAATCGATAGGTATGGTACTCTGCTATCAGCTCACACTGGCTCGACACCTTAAGGCCCAGGTTCCAAGATTAGTTTAGCTCGGTGTGTAAGTGAAATGGCGTTATGGCTGTCTAGTTTGACGCACGAGATAGAAGATTCTCACGCGCACCGGAATTATGTCGTAAAAATGCAAATAAAATCGTATAAAATTAGAAATTAACTATTTAATAAAAAGTAATCCATCACTGGATGCAGTTTAGAATTTGACATTTCATGGTATATTTTTAATTACAATTATAATTGTTAATGAAGGGACTGCTTTTAAAGATTATTAGGAGGTATGTTTAAAGATTTTTTTGGTGCATTAAAATATGTATAATTATGTTTTGGCTTCCATCACTGTATGCGAAAAAGACTTGAAAATATCATATTTTTTTTACATGTCAAAATTATTTACGGTTTATGAGATACACTGCTTTAAAAAACCACCTTTTTGATCGTTTTCAGGAAACCTGGGCCTTAAAAGAAACACCTTGTATATTCTACTTAATATTTTTCACGAAAACAATGTAACCATTGCCAATTCTTGGCTTCTTGCCGTTCTTCTCCGTAGCAATCCAGGCCATAGGTAATACACTGATCTAGGCTTTAAATTATTCAAACGTGCCTATAATTGGTCTTATTAAAACAGAATTGAATGAAAATTGCTTTGCATGTTTATTATAATGTTATTATCAATGACGTATATCATTGGTTATTATAATGTATTCTGTACGGGCTGCAACATACCTACTTCTTATAAACAGAAATATGCGTCATTTGCAATTCTTGTTACGTTTACTTTGTAAATATTATCCTCATGTTCAATTTACCTATATTCTAAAAAACAAGAAATCTGTTTTAACTACATAACATATAATACATATTATAGTAACTGTAAAGTCAAAACTGTACATTGAATATTTAAAAAAAAGTAATTGCTACGAGGTGTAGGAACGAGTCAGGTGTCGAAAATATACTTAGTTTTTATTAGAATTTTTGTACGTTTGTCTATTTGTTTGGACGTATGTTCCGCATTGCCGCAAAAACGGCTGAACGGATATGGATGTAATTTGATTACCTAACACTTAGCGCACTTTTTATCCCGGTAGTACATATTCATATTCATTTATTCATTGTTTGTCACAGGTCTTAGCATTTTTGTATCACTGAAACATACCATGGGCCATGGGGTGTATTTCTACAGTATTTATATGTAGGTATGTCAATATTATTGGCTAGGTATGTTAAAATTAAAATAATTTATAAAAATACAATTACACTTTCAATTTTTGGTGGTTATTATCCATTGCATTGGTTGCTTTAGTCAACCTCGTTTTACATTACGTTCCCGTGGGATAAATATTTTCCCAAATCCACGCGGGTGAAGCCGCGGGCAAAAGCACCGAACCACCGAACATCCTATACTTTACTAACGTTTTTGGTGTAGGTAGGTATGGTACTAGGGTTGCCAACTTTTTTTAGAAGAAGTAGAGTATATATTTGATTTTAGAGAGGGTCAATAAAGAGTACCTACAGATTATTAAAAAGAGTACCATTTATTGAATCCTAAGACGACCCACTGACCAATAAAATAAAAATGTATATTTTAGCACTTTACATAACAATTTTTTACTGTTTTTAAAAGAATTTTATGACTCCAAACATCCCAATTCTAAGTTAATATAGGATCAGGAGCTCATTTTTAATCAATTTTAATGAAGCCCTTGTTCAGCTCTTTTTGCCACTTCACTTTGATGGCTGGCATCAGTGAAGATTATGCCAAAAAGGTCAATTTATGTTAAAAGAGTATTTTAGCGTACTCTATTAGTGTTATAGATTCTAGAGTACACCTACAAGAAAAGAGTACAATACTCTATTTTAGAGTACGGTTGGCAACCCTATATGGTACTATACTATTACAGTGGGTTTATGTTTGTAGCAGCCTTCGGTGGCAAAAATTATGTAAATTTTGTATCGATAAACAGTACAGCCTCAGGTGGTAAAATGTTAGTGAGTCAAGGGCGAGCTGGCAAGTTTGCACGACCACCTCGTCGCATAAAATTAATTAAATGAGTTAGTATAAGGATCACGTTCAGAATGCGGACAGATTGATTCGCAATGTGTGCTGCGACTTATTGCAAACTTCTCCTGTTTTTTTTTTGTTTTTTTATTACAAAAACTTATTTATTAGTCTGTAGGTACCTAAATAATAAATAAACTAACAGGTTTAAAATAATAATATGTAAGTATTTATGTATGTACAGTGGGCTGCATGAATTGGGTACCCCAGTTGTATTAAATTTTTTATCTACACCCATGCTATAAATCCTCTATAAAAGTTTCTGAAACAGTTAGCTTATTGCCAACATTAAAACAACCAGTGTCATAGTAACCATAATATCATCCAAACGGGTGTTATTATGTTGTAGGTACTGAATTTCATAATGCAACTCGTTTTCAAAAAAGAACATTGTACAACGGCGCCGTAATTTAAAAAAAGAACTTATTCGAATTCACGTCGTATACTATGACGCCGGCCGCCATGTTCGATACGAGTATTAGTATTGCAAAAAACTGTTTCAGAACCTTTTATAGAGGATTCATAACATGGATGTAGATAGTCTTGTATGCAACTGTACATAATTAGGTATTAAAACACTCATGTGATACTATTATCACACTCGGCGAAATTCATGTTTTAATACCCCTTATAATACGTCAGTTGCATAAATAACTATAATACAACTAAGTAGGGTAGGTACCCAATTGATGCAGCCCACTGTAGGTACATATTATTGCAGCGAGCTACACAACGTGTGACTAATGTCTTGGATAAGCCTCAGTTCACAAGTGTGTTGCTGTTGACTAAGAACAACTATTAAATATAACGAATTGTTCTTGTGACATTCAGAGGATATATTGAAGCGTGGTGAAATACAATGCCACACATGGGCATGTGACCGCCCCTATCTTTTTCTGAATATTCATGAAAATTTATCGGAAATTAACTTTAAAACGGGGTTCTATTTTTAATGTTTTTCATGATACTTTGGATTTTTTTCCTACCGAAAAAAATTCAAGTACGTAATCATGTTTCGGTTTTAGTACAGTCAGCAACAAAAGTCGATTACCACCTGTGTTTTCTAAATCTTAATTATTGAGAAAAATACTTCATTAAAATCGGAACAGATGTATAAAGGAAATTAACTCTTATCTAATGAAATGCTAAAAAGTAGTTTATCGTATCGTTTTGTGTCAATTTAGATGATGACAAAAAGTAACAGTGTTAAACGACTTCTGTTGTTGACCGTACAACAGTAGGTAGACAATAAATCAAATAACATATGGAAAATCCAAATTGGTTTTAAGTATAGGAATTTTAAAAACACAAAATTATCGTTGCTTCTACTTCTAGAATGTTCCGCTTGCACATTGAATGCCATGTTCTATGAAGGGAAAAAAACAGAAGAATGTCATCAGTTAAAAATAACGAGACATTCGATATCAACAAAACCAGACAGACTATAATTATTATGACTTGCTAAGCCGGTAAGACCACTTAATGACGACATACCTATTAAAATAAGACCAGTAGCAATCATTGAGTTATACTATACATTATAACTCAATGGTAGCAATAAATGTTCTGCTCTTATGTTTTGTTAGCAAGAATCAGGAGGCCAACCGCTAAACTGATGAAGTTGTCACAGCCCACAGCCTCCTAGAGACATCTGCAACTAAACTGATGAAGTTGTCACAGCCCACAGCCTCCTAGGGACATCTGCAACTAAACTGATGAAGTTGTCACCGCCCACAGCCTCCTAGGGACATCTGCAACTAAACTGATGAAGTTGTCACCGCCCACAGCCACCTAGGGACATCTGCAATGTCAGGAGGGATTCACAGAAGCGTTGCCATCCCGAAATCAAAGCAGAAATATAAATTGTGCTGCTTGTAATTCAAGTTAGGCTATTTGGCGGAAGAAATGTGTTGGTTTGGTACTTAGTAATTCCCCGGATTCTATGAGAGTGTGGTTAGAGAGAGAGAGGGCATCTGTGTCTGCTGCGCACAACTCTCCCGCGTCGATTGCCACTCATCTCTTAAGATTGGCCGCCATGGCCGAAATACGGTGTGAAGGTCTACCTATAAAGGGTCAAATTAAATTAGCTAGAGAAACTCAGCAGCCGTGATGGGTATCAAATCGATATCTAATCAATCATGATAAAACAAAAAAGAAATCAATTTCATCATTTTCATTGTCATCAACAGCCGGTTTTTTGTGTAAACTTCACAGACGTGATGGCTATCGATATCTCAACACGATAAAACAGATTTTATCAACTCATACTTCAAGTAACAACACTACCAGCGGTCATTGATCCCAAAACAGAATCATCAAAACTTTTATTTTTTTATTTTCTCGTATACCCAAACCCATCACGTTTGCGGAGTTTCGCTAGGTAATTTTAATCTGACCCTGTATAATTCCCCAGGCTAGTCCGTTCACAAAGAGCTCTTCTGCCTACATAAAGTGTGATGAGTAAGGAATGGAATGACACACTGACTACATTTTATAAGTTGACTGACATTTTAATAGGTCTAACTCGCACTAAGCCCACAGCTCACATTCTTCTCGACTGGCTTGCATGCACTGTCTGTCTGTCTACGCTTTCTTGATAATTAATACTGCAACAGCTTCAAATTGATAGTTATCGAGTAAAACAAAAGAATCTAACACAACAAAAAACTTTTTACAAAAAAAAAACAACCGACTCCCAAAAAAACACTACAAAGTGAAAAATAACTTTAATTTCGGAAGTCTGTGTCTTTGGTTTTTTATTTACTTTCGTTTTGTTTTGCCACCGACTTCCGAAATTAAAGTTATTTTTCACTTTGTAGTGTTTTTTTGGAAGTCGGTTGTTTTTTTTTGTAAAAAGTTTTTATTTTTCACTTTTTAGTGGTGCCTACCTACCCCACACAAATCTGAATACCACTCTGCAAAATAAATTAGAGCATCATCCACATAGACTAAATGGAAAAAATACGTTAAGTCGTGTCAGAAGTTTGGTAGGCGTAGCATAACGAGGCTACGAAATCTGCCTTCTGACAATCAAGGCCACACATAACATACAACTCAAGTAGCGCAATTTGAAGCGGCATATAATTACCATTAAAGCATTTATAGCCAGAGTGCACCTCATGACAATTCCAACAAGCCCAAACACGGCTAAGATACATTGTTTGATTACTGAGTTCCGATGCCTACCTTCCGGCTTCTTCATCAGATCGGTTCCATGGTACCATTTTCATCAGAACCATTTATTTAAAGCTTCGTCATAGACGCTTAACTATTTTAATCTTATCGGTATCCGTGAAATACTTTTCATCGTTGAGGAGTTCCCGTGGCCATCTGTGGTGTTCTTCATCAGTTCCACTTCACCAGATGACACTTTCTGAATGCAAACGCTTCATTTGTTGATGAAAATACCATAATCGCTACATGTATGCCTATAATATTTGAGGAGTTCCCTCGATTCCTCATGGATCCCATCATCAGAACTGGATTTTGATAAAAATGGGACCAATCGGGAAGTATACCCTTTCAAATAAAAAAAGAATTTTCCGAATCGGTTCATAAATGACGGAGTACTGAGGTACCAAACATACAAAAAAAAAAAAAAAAAAAAAAAAAACATACAACTGAATTGAGAACCTCCTCCTTTTTTGGAAGTCGGTTAATAGTTTGATGATTTTTTTCGGGTCTTTAATCGCCGGTAGTGTCACTTAAAATATCAGTTTAAATATCAGTTTTTTAGGGTTCCGTACCTCAAAAGGAAAAAACGGAACCCTTATAGGATCACTCGTGTGTCTGTCTGTCTGTCTGTCTGTCTGTCCGTCTGTCCGTCTGTCACAGCCAATGTGCTCCGAATCTAATGGACCGATTAAGTTAAAATTTGGTACACATATGGATTTTTGTGACCCAAACACGTACAGCTAAAGTAAATATATGAATTTTGAATATGAGAGTCACTTTTAGGGGGAAAATAAGAAAATTAAAAAAAAAGTTTTGTAAACTGTACCGTGTGACATATCAAATAAAAGGGCTTACTATGAGGGTCTCAAATATATTTTTTTTATAATTTAAAAATTTATTGTTTTAAAGTTATTTAAGAAAATAGACGAAAATTGACCATTCCCCCCTTATCTCCGAAACTACTGAGCCTAAAATTTTGAAAAAAATATAGAAAATAGTTCTACACCTGTTGGTGATAAGCTTGACGCGGCTTTCGAAGGACCTTTGCGGGGGCGGTGAATTGACACGACACACAGAATTGAGCGAAAGGGAATCTTGTAAGGAGAAAATGGGATGGATGGACTTACTTGGGAATCTTCTGGATGGTGAGCGTTGACTCAAGGACAGCCTTTATAGATGTCCCACTTCACTGATTTTCTTTCTTCACTGTGGTGCACTTTTACATGAGGTCTTTAAATGTTACACTTGTGTCGGCCAACACTTACGAATAGATAGTTTTGAATTTTTTATAAAGTAGCGGATTACTTTGCGGCGCGGAGCGGTGCGGTTAGCGGAAGCGGGTTGAAGTAGCACTGACTCTTTTAACCTTCGAGAATTTCTCTCAAGTCAGAGTGAAGGTATGCAGCGATTGGCTATCACTGCAGCGGAGATGCCGTTGATTGGCGCGGGCGATATACATTCCTTCTCGCTCTGTTGTATGGAATTGGGGAGAGGAAGGAAATATAGCTCAAAACTGCGGTCGGATATATTATAGTAAAAAAAAAACTTATTATAACTAAAACTTGCGCGAGCATCCTGCCCGGTTTTGAGGATATGTAGTATTCTCAAAAGAAAAGAAATTATATTAGAGCGGACAAAGGAAAAAAAAGAAAAATATTTTTAAGTATGTTAACTACAGCTAAATTAGGGTTTTAATTACGCGGTGATGTTATTGAGAAGGTAAAGGACATAGTTTGACAACGGGTCTCTTGAAAGAGCCACTGCATGTCTTCACCATAGCAACGCGGGTTGTCCCATCCCTGCCGGGAAAAACTTCGGTAATTACACCCATTGGCCAACGTAAAGGAGGGACATCATCCTGATGTATGAGAACCACTGTACCAATCTTAATATTGTCTGCGGCATTCAACCATTTTTGTCTAACTTGAAGATTATGTAGATATTCTATACGCCATCTTCTCCAGAAACTACAAACCATCTGGTCAAGCAATTTTTTGCGGCAAGTTAGAGACTTCGACGTTTCGGGAACATTCACGACAGGCAACGAAGTCAACGGAGAAGCCATTATAAAATGAGCGGGAGTAAGCGGTTCTGGGTACGGATCCTCATTCAGGACACAGAGCGGTCTGGAATTTAGAACTGCCTCAATTTCAGTGAGAACAGTCGAAAGCTCCTCATAGGTAAGAAGTTGAGAACAGATAACACGGTGTAAATGCGTTTTAGTAGATTTAATATTTGATTCCCACAACCCTCCAAAGTGGGGAGCGCGGGGTGGAATCATTTTCCACTCTATGCGGTAGCGGTTAGCAAGTAGTTCTTGCAGTTGAGCCTTGGCTCCAACGAAGTTTGTTAGAACATGTGTAAAGTTATCATGTTTAGGTAAAAGAGCTAGATACTGAGCTTCATAGGGAAGGTTCGCATTTGGCAATCTGCCGCCGATTCTAATTATATTATGCTCGTCTAAGAAGAGATCGAGTTTTTTAAATTGTGAGCGAAGTTTTTTACTTTTAATTTCATCATAAACATCTTTAAAATGAAATTGTTGAATACAATGAATCAAATAAATTTCAGCGGTAGCTAATTCACGGACAGTAATTATCTTGTGTGACATATCATAAGGAATAATACGTAAAAATCTTAGAATGTATACAATTATGCGCAATATTTTATTTAATGATGCAAAATTTTGTGAAAGACTATATATTAAATTGAGTTCTGATACGGTAGATACGAATGTTAGAGTTTTATTATTAAATTCAGGCAATTGTTCGTTGCATGAAGAAACAAAAGGAGTAATAGGCCACTCAGCAGTTGGACGCAGAAGCCACTCAGGGCCATGCCACCATAAATCGTGGTTTAGTAACTGTTCAGGTAGTAGACCTCGAGACAGACAGTCACTAGGATTTTCCTTTCTGTTAATATGATAAAAATGCTTAGGATCAAGATTTTCTTGACATTTAGCGACGCGGTTACTAACAAAAATGTTCCATTTGTGCGGTGAGGAATGAATCCATGAGAGCGTAATTGTAGAATCGGAAAAGGCAAATATATTATTAATAGCGGTACGAGAGCGGTAAGTGTCATAAACTAATTTAATTAGTTTAGACAAAAGAACAGCTGTATTAAAACGAAACAATATTTTTTGGTATTTTCGATGCTCATCAATAACAGCTATTCGAAGATACATCTGTTTTATGTCAGCTGTAACTGCAATAGGGAACAAGCGGAAATGTAAAAGTAATAAAAATATGTCAGTCTGTAAATTCGGCCCTGTGTGTAACAAGTCATTCAATGACACGCCATTATGAGACTTAGCGCTTGCGTCAAGAACGATACGAACTTTAGTGGTTTGTTTATCATTCCTTATAATAGGGTGATGCGGTATGTAATAACCTACAGTCTGATCAACAGAACTAGGTGTAGTTTCAGTTAAATAATTTTGATCGATATACTCTTGGATTATTTCATTATAACTAGCGCGCAAAACAGGGTCGCGAAGCTTAGTTTTTTCGAAATTAATTAGACGTCGATAAGCGACAGCATAAGAATTTTCAAGTGAATCTGGATTTTTACAGAATGGTAACGCGGTACAATACCTACCACTGGAGTCACGTGACACAGTAGAAACGCACAGCTGTTCACACTCCAGTTCAGTAGGGCTCATAAAAGGTTTTGAAGGTATTTCTTCGATATTCCGAAATGTATGTGAAGATTTGTCTAAAGACAGAAAACAATGAGTATTATCTATATTTGGCGCGGTAGAAAAATATGAAGCGGTATTTAATTCAGCGGGACTATAATTATCATTAGATAAACTAGCGGGTACCTCACCCATAAGAATGTAACCAAACACGGTTTCAATAGCGGACGGAGCGGTAGGTGAGATAATTTTATTATGAAGTAGTAAATACGGGAACAGTTTTGCCCCTAGAAGCAATTCAACCTCACCAGGTACGTGCCACAGTGGGTCAGCGAGCGGTAAATCAAACAAATGTTGCACAGCAGAAGTGTCAACAAAGTGAGATGGTAAGTTATCCGTGATACAATCGACAACAAGAGCGGTAATTTTAAAAGAATTAGTTTTATTTTTAGCAGTAACTGTTGTCTCAACGTAACCTATGATAGGCCGCGAAGAGGTTCCGACACCCTTTATAACGGAGTTTGAAAGCGGTATAATGTTTAATTGTAGTTTTTTACAACAAGCAGAAGTAATTATATTATTTTGCGAAGCGTTATCTATTAAACATCTCACAGAAACGTATTTGTTATATTTGTTATCGACATAAACTTGTGCAGTTGACAGAAGTACCGTAGTACGTGGTGTGTTTGTACCTCCGACGCGAGAGCACGCACACAGCGCCACCTGTTGCGAATCCGCGGAACTAGTGGCAGCGTCAGTCGAGATCGAGACAGATCTAGGCGGCTGTGAACTGTGTTCTAAATGTAAAAGAGAATGATGTCTTTTGTTACACGTCCTACAAGTATGTATAGATTTACACTGTGAAGCAGTGTGCGTTACACTGAGACAATTTACACATCCACGTTTGTTTTTAATAAAATCCAAACGCGAATTGGGTGAGAGTGATTGAAAGGTTGGACAAGTGTAAAGTTTACAATGATCAATTTTATTGCAATACAAACAAGTTTGATTATTATCAAAAGCTACAAAAGTATGTACTGTATTATCACGTGACTGATTACGAGAAGAATTATTTCTATTAGGGTTGTTACTCACTAACGCGGTTCGAGATGAAATAGTGCGATCCAATATTTTAACTTGCGATTTTATAAATTCAACGAAATCCGTATAAGTAGGAATTTCCTCATCTCTCTTATGCATTTCAAATAAATGTACGGTTGCAGGGTCTAACTTTCTCAAAGCTAAATTTAGCAAAATAAAATCCTTTAAATCGTTAATTTGTAATTGTTCTAAAGCGGAAACGGACGCGTGAAAACTTTCAATGAAACTATTCAAAGATGCGGAATTATTAGTTGCGGGTTTAATATTTAATATGTTAGACATGTAATGTGAGCCTAGTGCTCGTTTATCTTGATACTTTTGAACTAAACTGTTCCAGATAGCGGTATAGTTATCACCCGAGGGAATAATTCCGGCGATAATTTGCAATGCGTTTCCTTTTAAATTACCTATCAAATACTGCACACGTTGAGAATTTGTAAGGTTTAAATTACTATGGATATTTGATTTAAATGATTCATAAAAAACAGGCCAGTTGTCAATTTTACCATCAAAGGACGGAATTTGAATCGGCGGCAGTTTGACCGCGCCTTTATATTGTTTTGCGTTATCATTAGACGCTGAGTCGTCCAATGACCTTGAAAACTTCGCGGCGATAAGTGATCGCACTCGTTCTACGCGAGTATATACTCCATCGTAAGATGTTAGACTGTTATAATCGATTTTATGATCAGGATTTAATTGTAAAGAATATGTATTTATATTATCTAAATTGGTACTAAATTCTTGACGAGTGACTGAGAGTATCTCCGTGTCCGCCATTTATGTTTCCACCGAACGAAGCTCGATACTAGTGGTATTTATTTTCTTAGAAGCTTCATATAATGACGATAAACGTTCATAGATTGCTTGATTTTTAGCATAAAGTAATTTAACTTTCATTTTAAGATCTTCCATGTTGGAATAATACTAGAAAATATAGCGTAGAAAATATTAAGTATAGTATAGCGGGTAGACCTAGAATAATTATTTTATTCTAAGCGGGTGTAAGAAAAGAATGCGGTTGAATATAAGTTATAGGTAAGTTAGCCGAGCTAACTCATGATAATTAGCGGTTAGAATATTTACCTATGCTATTTCAATGCAATAGGCGAAATATTAAGTTGGTACAGTAATTCTCAATGAATAATGTATCTAGCGGGAATGAACGAACGTATGAACGCGTTCAATATGGCGGTTTATGAACTTTGTACTTTAGGTATTTTGACCTAAGTTCTAGGTATAAGACCTATATATTATCGTTGATTCTTTGAATCCGACTCGATTGGACCAAAAAACTTATGGTGATAAGCTTGACGCGGCTTTCGAAGGACCTTTGCGGGGGCGGTGAATTGACACGACACACAGAATTGAGCGAAAGGGAATCTTGTAAGGAGAAAATGGGATGGATGGACTTACTTGGGAATCTTCTGGATGGTGAGCGTTGACTCAAGGACAGCC
Organism: Cosmia trapezina; assembly: GCA_905163495.3. Taxonomy (NCBI): domain Eukaryota; kingdom Metazoa; phylum Arthropoda; class Insecta; order Lepidoptera; family Noctuidae; genus Cosmia; species Cosmia trapezina. The sequence continues at coordinate 13,308,386 of LR991040.1, read as the reverse complement.
TTTATAGATGTCCCACTTCACTGATTTTCTTTCTTCACTGTGGTGCACTTTTACATGAGGTCTTTAAATGTTACACTTGTGTCGGCCAACACTTACGAATAGATAGTTTTGAATTTTTTATAAAGTAGCGGATTACTTTGCGGCGCGGAGCGGTGCGGTTAGCGGAAGCGGGTTGAAGTAGCACTGACTCTTTTAACCTTCGAGAATTTCTCTCAAGTCAGAGTGAAGGTATGCAGCGATTGGCTATCACTGCAGCGGAGATGCCGTTGATTGGCGCGGGCGATATACATTCCTTCTCGCTCTGTTGTATGGAATTGGGGAGAGGAAGGAAATATAGCTCAAAACTGCGGTCGGATATATTATAGTAAAAAAAAAACTTATTATAACTAAAACTTGCGCGAGCACCTGTAGATTACAGGAAAACCTATAAGAAGTCTGTGGTCTTAAAATAACATGGTAAATCTATATATATAAAAAAATCAAAGTCCTGACTGAGTCACTGACTAATATATCAACGCACAGCCCAAACCAATGGACCTATAGACTTGAAATTTTGCACATAGATACAAATAGTGTAAACATCCACTGAGGAAGGATTTTTGGAAATTCCATCCCTAAGGGGGTAAAATAGGGCATGAAGGTTTGTATGAAAAATCTTATCCCTTGAGTTAATAGACTTGAAACTTAGCACGAATATTCATCTAAGTAAATTATAAAGTTTATCATTTTGAGTTTTCCTAAACTACCCCCTAAAGAGGGATTGGGGGTGTCAAAGTTTGTATGCAGGAATTTTAACACGCGGTCCGATTAACTCAAAACTCAGTTTTTATACTTGAGACCAAAAATGAAGACTAACGTGTATCAGGGTTTTCCAAAAATCTACCCCTAAGGGGTGGAAAGTTAATTTTATAGCGGAGGATTTTATTGGGGGCTTGATTAACTCTAAAATTGGTGTAAATGATGCTTGAGTCAAGTTATGGTAACATACCAGACGATTTTTGAAATTCTTTATCTGTGTTCGTGAAAACAGAGATACAGTTTATATGAAAAATCTTATTAATTTGGTTAATGAACTTGAAACTTAGCACAAATACTTGCATGGGTAAGTAATAATGTTTGTCATTATTAGTTTTTCAAAACTACGCCTCAAATGAAGTTTAGGGATGTTAAAGTTTGTAGGTATAGAAGAATTTTAAAGCGCAGTCCGAGTCTTGCCAAACGAATTTTCACCGATTTTGACGGTATATAGCTGATGTTTTAAGGAGTAACTAACAGGTTAACTGCCACGCCGGTCACCGGTGACCTCAAACAATTCATTTTCTATTGTGTCTATTGTCTGGCAGCTAATGTGCTACGGCTATTTTTATTTTGGAAAAATAATTAGGTTCCGCGCAATAAAATTAAAATCCATGAAATCAGACAACCACGTACAGTCCAGTACAAACTTACTAAGCCTCCGCTGTCTATTACGGCTATAACAACAAATAATAAAAATAAAGCAAAGTTAAAAATTTAAGGGGTCTGTCCCCATACAATAAACTTTTCATTTTGAAAAAAAAAAAAATCTAGCATGTGGGGTATCATCGTCTAGAACTCATTGAGTAGAGTACAAACACATTTTTTTTATCTTCTAAAATTAAGAAATAGGGGGCCGCAAAAGTTGTAAATTTTAGACCATTTTTGTACGAGCTCTAGCGCAACAATTCAACAAATTAGGAATTTGAAACTTCTTTATACCATGTAGGTACCATAAATACTGTATTTAAGCAACAATACTGAAAACGGCGATCCATAAGGTATTTTGTTTAAACATGGGTGATTTTCTGTAAGATAAGTAAAAAGTTATCTTTGCGATTGTTAAACATATAATATGGTACGGAACCCTTCGTGCGCGAGTCCGACTCGCACTTGACCGGTTTTTTTTTTTGTGTAAACTTCACAGACGTGATGGCTATCGATATCTCAACACGATAAAACAGATTTTATCAATTCATACTTCAAGTAACAACACTACCAGCGGTCATTGATCCCAAAACAGAATCATCAAAACTTTTATTTTTTTATTTTCTCGTATACCCAAACCCATGACGTTTGCGGAGTTTCGCTAGGTGGCCGCATCATCAGAAACGTGAGAAGCAAAAACATTCTCATCACACTCACCGACTTAGAGAAAAGAGCAAAGGCAATCGAGGACATCAAATGCTTCAAGCCAGATCTCGCGTTCATAGCGCCAAAACCCAAGGCGGAACAAATAAAAACAACGAAAGTCATCATAAGAAATATGGGACATGACTATACAGTCGAAGAACAAAAAGACGAGATGGAAAAGTGCATCGGCATTCGCCCTCTCAATATAAAAAAGATAACGAGCGATGTACAACTATGCATATTCAGCGGCGATTTCTCATACAATGAGATCGCTGTAAGAATGAAAAACGCCACAGAAGCCTTTTACTGTGCACACAAGCTAAGACCTGAAAAATACAAAGCAGGCTCGGACAGAGTGCTACAATGCAAAAACTGTTTTAAATTCAACCACGCAACGAGTGCATGCCATGCACCGAAAAGAGAACCCACAATACCGATTAAAAACAATCAGAATGAATTGGTGAGAGTCTGCTCAAACTGTAAAGATGTACAGCCAGAGCAACACAGCGCAACACAGAGAAAGTGCCCACTGTTCAAAAAGGCAATAGAGAGACAAAATAAAAAGGCTGAGCGAGTAGAAAAGGAACACATAAATGTACCATCTGCAACTAAACCAACACCACAACAAGAAACAAATAGAAAATCGAGATCTCCAGTACGCAGATCGACGATTCAAAAAGGCACATCGTACGCACAGGCAACGAATAATGAAATCGAACCAACTCAGCCTCGCAGAAAACTAACCACGGAAGAAAAAGTCTCCATATTTGATAAAACTATGGAAACATTCATGACACTAATGAAAGAACTCAGAGATGTCCTACTCTACTAAAGGCAGTAAGAAACACATAAAGATCCTGCACATCAACGTGCAGGGTATCAGAAACAAGTTCACTGAAATAAAACAATTGGTCCAGAAATACCATGTGGACATAGCCATCATAAACGAAGCCAAAATCGACCTGACAGATAAAAAGTTCAACATTCTTAATTACGACAAAATATATGAACAGAAAGCCAACCATCTAGGCACCATATTATACGTCAAAAGAGGCATGAGGTGGGCTCAAACCAAACTCATTGACTCCTTTAGTGATGATGAGAGAAACATGGAAGGATGCAGTATTCGAGTCTTCACCAACCACAGAACTGGAGAATACATCACGGTAAAAGGCATTTACGTCCCAATACCGAATCAAAACGAACTGTCTGATGAATTTGAGCTACTACTTAGAGAAGAGAGTGCCCTCATCATGGGAGACATGAACCTAAGAATGCAACTGCTCGGCCGTTCAGTCGATAGAGGTCTCGGAATTTTATTACGGGAAATACACAACAACGGCGACTGTAGAATTATACATTCCGGTCAGCCATCTAGACCCACCAGTACTGGTAACAACAACATACTGGACATAGCAATCACAACATACAACCATTCTGATTTGGAAATAAAATCATGCAAACAGATAGAATCCATAGGGTCCGATCATATACCATGGATAATGACAATAAATTTGGAAAACGACTACGAGATCCCACTCAGTCGCAACCTCAAAGACATCAAATCGAGTAAGGAAAAACGTGAAGAGTTTGAACAATCTCTGGCAACAAAAATAGACTCAAACATAAAAATCGAAACTGACATAGACTGCGACAAAATGGTTGAAAACATAGAAAAGGCTGTAACACAGACACTGGACGAATTTGCGCCACTCAAACAAACCGACAACAAGGAAAATCTTCCCAAAGAAATACAAAAGTTGATAGAAAAAAGAAATGAAGCGAAAGACATCGCATGGCGTCTAAGATTCACATATAGATACAACGAACTAAAGAGAGAATACAACAGATTAAAACGCAATTTGGCTAAGAAACTCATCGAACACGGAGAAGAAATGCTGAACAAAGCTTTAGAGAATAAAATTGACAACAGAAAGAAAATGTGGGGTTTACAGAGAGCGATGAAAAAGCCACCTCAAAGGCTCCCCCTTATAGAAAACTGCAACACAGAACTGGAAATTATCGACAATCTAGTGGACACGGCTATCATTCACACATCCGATATCTCTCACGAAGACGAAAACACAGAGAAATACACACCATTCCAACCATTAGAAGCAACATCACACGCAGAGTTAAAAATAGCTCTTCGAAAGTTCAAGAATCAGAAAGCACCTGGCCCTGACGGGATAAGAGCGGATATTCTAAAAATGGGAGGTGATACGATGATAGCCATGTTCAAGCGAATAATGGACTACATTATCAACACGGGATACTTCCCAAAAAGATGGAAAGAAAGCACATGCATCTTTTTGCATAAACCAGGGAAAGACCACACACAACCCAAATCATACAGACCCATCAGTCTACTCAACATCATGGGCAAATGGGCTGAACGCATTATTCTCTCGAGAATAAACACAGAAAGTAACGAACTTATCCCCGAACACCAACATGGATTCGTCCGCCAAAGAGGCACAGCGACACAAATACTAAGGACGGGCAAATACATAGCCGACGCCCTGGAGAAAGGACACAGCGTGGCCATGATATCGACAGACCTCAGCAAGGCATTCGATTCTATAAATCATCAAGGCCTAATAAAGAAACTCTACGAAGCTGGAGCCCGAAATAATATCATAAAGATAATAGAAAATTATTTGTCAGACAGAACAACCAAAGGCAGATTTAGAACCACAACAGGAACAGAAAAAAAGGTACCACATGGTGTTCCCCAGGGATCAATCGTCGGACCCGTGATTTTTAACTTATACGTCGCTGACATACCAAAGCAACGAATCGCAGGACAGATGCTCTCTCAGTACGCAGATGACCTGTGCATTCTCAATGCAGCGGAGAAACCAGATCACGCCACTAGGCGCGCAGAGTGGGCAGCGGAGGAAATTATAGACTACTACAAGCGGTGGGGCCTCCAATGCAACGTGGATAAAACGGAGTGCATTATGTTCTCCTACAAAAGACCTCGGCTGGGAAATCCAAACAACGGATACAGAAATTACGTCAAAATGAAAAACGAACGGATCGAATACAAGAACAAAATAAAATACCTTGGTGTCGTATTAGACAAGAGACTGTCAATGAACATACACACCAAAGAAACCGTAGAAAAGGTAAAACGAGTAAGAGGTGCCCTAAATTCGATCATAGGGTACCGATCAAAAGTAAAAATTGAAACAAAACTGCTCATCATACAGACGTGTCTCTTGCCAGTACTCGACTATGGAGTCATCCAACTCCTTCCAAGATACAGCAAGAGCAATTTGACAAAACTAGAGAGACAGTACAAAATGGCACTGAAAGCTGCAGGTGCCTTCCCACGTCGCACTGAAACAAAAACGCTTTGGGAAATGCTTGGACAAGACCCATGGCACCTCAGAGCACACGATCTCCACCATGATATGATCGAAAAACTCTCCTCACTGACGATCAGCGGCCTCGACGATCCCGGTCCCGCGTATACGAGATATGGACAATTCAATCCATCCCTTTTCGCAAACAGAATAGGTGAAATTGAATATATAAATAAATCGGAGAGGGAGAAACCGCTCCACAAGAGAACGGCCCCCCCCCGGCAGCATAGGCTTTGACTCGTAAAGTCACTCCTACATTATAAGTCATTTCAGGTCTAGACCTGATGGGATCCTAAATCCAAATTTCTCACACTTGTTTTATATAATTCAATCGTGTGTGAAAAGAGTTCAACAAAAGGTTGCAAAAGATCCCTCCCCGGACAAAGTGCGCCAAAGTAAAGCACACACAATGCTCTTGTAAAATTACATTTTATAAGTGATATGTTATTTAACTAAAGAAATAAACGTCTATTCTATTCTATTCTATTCTATTCGCTAGGTAATTTTAATCTGACCCTGTATAATTCCCCAGGCTAGTCCGTTCACAAAGAGCTCTTCTGCCTACATAAAGCGTGATGAGTAAGGAATGGAATGACACACTTACCGACTACATTTTATAAGTTGACTGACATTTTAATAGGTCTAACTCGCACTAAGCCCACAGCTCACATTCTTCTCGACTGACTTGCATGCACTGTCTCTCTGTATACGCTTTCTTGATAATAAATACTGCAACAGCTTCAAATATTGATAGTTATCGAGTAAAACAACAGAATCTAACACAACAAAATGATTGCAATCATTATTGGCCTACATAAATATTTACAATTACTTATGTTGTCAAAATTAGCAATTTTCAACTCTTTGTCTTTATTATCAAAGGTCGTATTAAGTGCACAAATAACCGTTCTACAAATCAGAAGTCAAAAGATAGTGAAACCCTGGTACCTACTTGATTAAGTAGTTCTGACGCGATAAAGTAGGCATGTACCTATTTAGTACAACGTTGAAAATGTTAGTGTTTTTCCGTCTGGACTTAATCAGAAACAGCCCGGAGTCTGGATTTGTGCCCGGTTTTACATGAAGAATTAAAAATAACTGGCGAAATGTGCGTGTATTATGGGGTACAGCTTAGGGGTACGTACAACTTTGCCGCCGGGGTCGCGGGTTGTTCGAAAGAGATACCGTAGCCCTGGCACAAGCAACTGAAGGAACACGGGTGGGTTATAGCCAGTAAAAGTCTGACATGAAGAGCGGGAAAAGTCATTTGATATTTCCCATCCACAAAAAAAACGGGTAGGGAAAGTCAGCTCAAAGCGGCCATAGGAGGCAAAGCGGCCACGCTTAATTTTTCGGTTATTTGAAATGATAGCGCGGCGTGGCCGTTCTGTTTGCATGACCAATCTCCCGCCTCGCGCCGTGCAATCATTCGGTAGCAGTGGGATCGAGCGCGTGGTTGCAGTGACGAAATATATAAATATATTTGCGTGTTTTGTCAAAAAAATGCAAGGTAAGTTCAATCTGCTTTGGTCAAATCTTAAAGAGATATTTCAATGCTTTTATTGAACGTGTATTGTTACTTATCTATTTGGCTTTGTTTGTGTTCTATTCTCTCTGAATTATAATAAATAATGTGAGAGCAGTTCATTATTAAAACATAATGAGCGAAAAAGGCAAAGTGGCTCGGGCAAAGCGGCCAACTGACCACTTTGCCCTTTGTAAAATTATTACGATTCGATAGATAAGTAATGCTTAATTATTTTGTTTAGATGGTTAACAACTATAAAAGGAAGACTACCCAGGCGTCATGGGGTAAGAAGAAAACTAAATTTTACTTGTTTTTTAAGAAAGTTTTTAAATTTTAGAGCATGTATTTTTTTACAAAATATTAAGACTGTTGAAATAATTAAGTAAGACTTACTGTTGATTACTAAAAATGGTAAATATCGTCAAAAACTAAACCTGATTATAAGTTGTTCCTAATAGTTTAATAGAAGTTTTTAAACTTAATATAACAACTTTTTAAACTTTCGCGATTTGTACACATTATAAAACACTATCGAAAACGGGTCTTATCGCGATATTATTTTTAACGAGGTAAACAGGTACCTACTTGTTTCCCGACGTTTCAACCGCCTTGCAGCGATCGTGGTCACGGGAGGACCAAAAGAATATCGCGATAAGACCCGTTTTCGATAGTGTTTTATAAATATAACAATTAGTTAAGTTAAATTACCCTTAGACTGGTTGTAATTAAAATAAAGTATAAAATGCTGATTATTTTATAAAACGTTAAATAATAATAAATATCATTTTAAAATATTTTTGGTATTTTCATTTTGTCAAGCACAATATTTTTCAACAAAAACAAATTCATTTCTTGTGTACTTTTGGGGTGGCCACGTTGCCCCTACCCCCATGGCCGCTTTGGGCGGCCACTCGGGCAAAGCGGTTTTTTGACAAGTTTTCGTAATTTACAAATCACATGGTTATTTTTAAATTTGCGCGAATTTTAATTTCACATTATGAAAATTTAATAAATTCTGGCTATTAGTATAAAATTCTCTTCAAAAGTCTATCGTTTACTAGGTTTTTTTTTAACTCAAAGTTAAGGTGGCCGCTTTGAGCTGACCTCCCCTACAACTTTGCCAAAACCTGTGAAACAAGTTTGGTTACTCCTATGCTATGCTAGCGTTAATAAAGTAAGCATGGAGAGTCAACATTGAATATGGCAGCTAAACTCAAGAGCCAAGTAAATATTGTATTGTACAGGCAAATATCTACCTATTTGAATTCAATTGGGTAATGGTCCAATGGCCTCTCGTTGCTATCGGAATTTCCCCCTGGCAGCTGGGTCGCAGGCCTCACAGAGTGAGCTAGTAAACAGAATAGTTAGGAACATCGTAGTATATGAGGTGTATCTATTCATACCTACACGAAATCTCTTAAGGGGTCATTGTGCTCATCATTATGAACAACTTTTACTATGGGACTTTTTAGAAGTCTATGGTAGGACTTAGGTAGGGAACGAACCTATTTTCTTACGGGGAACTTCTCTTAAACCATTTATTACAGGGTCAGATGTTATCAACACACACACACACACACAACACTTACCTATCAAGTAAATCTCTATTCGTAGCTGGGTCGTTCTTCTTTTCTACCGACAACACCTCCGTCACACTTTTGAATATAATATTATGTCACAATTATTTTGTAAAAAGTAGTAATAACAAAACGGAAGTGTTTGAGATTATTTTAATGGTTGTATTATCAAAAGAATTTTTTGTGAAAACATATTTGTGACACTGAATATTTAGGAAGAAAAAAGAGTTTTTTTTCGGAGGGGACTATCATTGTCGGTAAAAAAAGAAGAACGACCCAGCTATTCGCGATCGTCGTGTGTTGTGTTCACAAAATCTTCTGAACCTTTCCTTATTCCGAGCTTCCTGGAGCTTCCTCGGAGAGCTACTTTATACGCAGAAGTGATGATTTAATTAACTCACCACTGTGCAGAAGTATTTTGTTTTTGTTTTAGCCATTCTTCGAAAAAATCCATTTTTGAGACGGTGAAAACTGTTTACTAGAAAAAAAAAAATGTTGTGCAATATGCACCTTTAAGTTGCACCTGCCGTGTTTTGTCTCTGCATCACCCTAAGGTTGACTGTTAGAAAATACCTCAGGCATTAAGTCCGCCTTTGTACGGTATTTTTTACTTGTGCATAAAGTTTCAATAAATAGATAAATAAATATTTTCTACTAATTACTACTAGATACTTGTGAAAATCATTTAGAATAGATTCTACAGAGTGGACATGAAAAGACATGTAATTTTTTGACCATTGAATTCAAAATTATAGAAGTGTTCCTGTGATAGAAATTAATTAAAATAAAACTACTTACTTACCCTTACTACGTTAGTACTATTATTTATTCTGTGCCCTTATGTACTTACAGAATCCATCACAAAAACACTATCACTTTCTTTCAGTGATAGTGTTTTTGATTGAAGAATTGTTTTTGTCCAGCTAGTTTGTTCTACACGAACCAGAGTGCGGCGGGTTAAGAGGCCGTACACGAAATTTTGCCGATTTCGCTGATTTGCGTGATTTTACAGACGTAACTGTTTTTTATAAGTTTTAATACACAACATGAAAAATCATTTTAATTATGATCTAATGAATGAGCTACTTTTTAGGGTTCCATACCAAAAAGGTAAAAAGGAACCCTATGGTGCGACTCAGTCTGTCACAGCTGGATATCTCAAGAACGACTAATGCTATAAACTTGAAAGGAACACTTTTAGATGACGTTTGCCCAACTATTTTGCAAATAAAAAAGATTTTTTTTTTGCAACAGGACTGAAAGGGGGTCTTAAAAATTGGCAGTGGGGCTTCTATGGCATGTGGGGTATCATATGAAAGAGCCCTGTTTGCACATTTTTTTTAGGCCGCTTAGTTTTCGACTTTTGACGAAACTGATAAAAAAGTACCGATTAGTACACATTAAGGTGTCAGTTTTACAAAACTGACAACTTATAGTCCCGGACTTTGTTGTCTGTTTTGTATAAAGAACTGTATTTCTATCACAGCTAGATTCTTATTACAAAAACTGGCTCGATGACACCATGAAACCATGACAGAAGAAAAACCAAATTTTGTAAAAAGTCCGTATCGGTCTTATTACAAAACGAACCTAGCTGTGATAGAAATCCGGTACTAAGTTGTCAGTTTTGCAAAACTGTAATTTTTACGTGTCGGAATAAAGTTCGAAATTCAAAAAAGCGTTCCATGGTTTAAACCTGGGTTTGAAGATAAACCTTGTTTTGTAATAAGACAGTATCGGTCTTATTACAAAACGAGGTTTTTCTTCTGTCATGGTTTAAACCATCGAGCCAGTTTTTGTAATAAGAAACTAGCTGTGATTAAATACAGTTCTTTAAACAGAACTGACATCTTAAAGTGTCGGAATAAAGTTCGAAATTCAAAAAAGGGTCCATGGTTTAAACCTGGGTTAGAAAATTAATCATGTTTGTAATAAGACGGTATAAGTTTAAAACTATTCGTAAATAAGTGATAAATATTCTAAACCTAGAATATCAAAAATTCACAAACCAGTCCAGTTTAGGTCGATTAATCCAAATTAAATAATAAAAATAAAAAAGTAGCTCATAAGTACATTAGATCATAATTGAAATGATCTTTCATGTTGTGCATTAAAACTTATAGAAATAAGTACCTACAGTATTATAATTTGTAAAATCACGTCTGTAAAATCACGTAAATCAGCGAAATGGGAAAAATTTCGTGTACTGCCTCTTAATTAGACGCGTTAGTCGGCCATCGCGACTGGAAAAAGAAGTGACACCAGTCACCAGTGTTGCCACACTACTGGGTGTAATTTTAATCACCGTTATCCCCTTAAGGGGTCATTGTACTCATCATTATGGACAACTTTTACAATGGGACCAAACCCGAAATCGCAAAAAAAATCAGCTGTTCCGTACATTTTGACGAGTTAAAGCTCTTACAGACAGAGGCGATATCGCGGTCGCGACGCGATATTTTGATATTATATCCGTAGAAAAATATCGCGTCGCGACGCGATATCGCCTCTGTCTGTAAGAGCCTTTATGCGAACATAAATGTAGGGAAAAGCAGATTTTTTTTTGCGATTTCGGGTTTGGTGCCATAGTAAAAGTTGTTCATAGTGATGAGTACAATAAGGAGCCACTAGTTCTAGGGCTCGAACTTGAAAAATTCTATAAAGTCGTAAAACCTGTAGGTATGCCAAGTTTCGTCCAATACGACCTGTAGAGCAGTACCAACAAACTGACAGAGGAAAGCAAATTTTGCGAGACCAGCACCCTAATTGCGTAACACATTATCAATCGGAGTTGGTTTAATTTTGACAGTTCAACAACATTCATTGCGTTATTTACGTTGTCGATCAGACAATTTTTCGAACATATGAAGCAATGGATTAGCAATTTGTTTCAAAATGAAACCAACTCCGATCGATAATGTGTTACGCAATTAGGGTACTGAATGACTGAAGCAGAGAAGCTTTGCTCGCTCGGTCAATTATGCAATATACATACTCAAGTAGGTAAACCTATTGTATGAACCGTGTGAACTTTACGATTCTGTGTTTTATGATGATTGATTCTTGGTTGAGAAAACATGGTTGTTTGGCTAGCTACCTATTGTGCGAAAACAATAGGCGATAGAAGAAATACCTACTCTCATTTTATTATAATCGCTCAGATTTTATATTGATTTGAAGACGTTACGTACGGTCACAGATAATTTAGTACTTTTTTTTTACTTATAAGTTTTTGTGGATTTCCTGCTCTGTTTGTCCATAGTGAAATAATTTCCGTTGGAGCCAGTATCTACATAAAAAGTTCCAAAAAGAGTAAAAGAGTGAGCTTAGTTAAGTGTGTGTGAGTGTCAAAAATGGACATACCTATATGCGTGGTTCCTGCAAGCACCCCGGCCCAAATGTTCTACCAGAGACCCCAAAAAAAGAGCTCGACTTGACAAAGAAATGTCATGCACTTTCCTAGTGTGAGTATTTTAATCTCAATATTTTCCTACCCCACCTTAATCCACTTAATGTTTAAGTATATTACAAAAAATTACTCACCCATATTTCTGTCTTGTAGTAATAAATTCACTTTGCGTGCACTCGCAACAAATGCTAATATGAGACTGGTTACTTACTGGTTCCGTAAAGTCCGCTGTGATACCTCTCAAGTCTCATGTTCTTAATTCAATTATGTATTTATGTACCTCTTGGTTTGCATTGGCCGGCCAACGATAAACGACTTCCAATGCTATACGACTTTGTATTATAATGGAGGACTTCTATGCACGGGGAGAAATGGATGCGACGTCGAATATTGGACGTGTGGTCAATGTTTGTAACCAAACATGACGATTTACGATAATGTAATTTGGCAATCGTTTCGTGTCAAGGTCTTTCTTAGGTCAATTTTATATGTGTGAGAGTTTTAATAATATTAATTTACTGGGCATCCTTCTTTTTAGGGTTCCGTACCAAAGTGGTAAAAAAGGAACCCTTATGGTGTGACTCAGTCTGTCTGTCTGTCTGTCTGTCACAGCTGGATATCTCAAGAACTACTAGTGCTATCAACTTGAAATTGGAACAGTTTTAGATGACGTTTACCCAACTATTTTGCCCCCCCCCCCTTATCTCCGAAGTTTGCAAAGAGAAAAATCTGAAAATATTCTATGTGATAGAAGTTTATGTAGGTAAAGATTACAGGAAAAATAAAACGATGTCTCTAAATAGCACACTTTTTCAGAAATCGGAACGGAACCCTCGGTGCGCGAGTCCGACTTGCTCTTGCCCGGTTTTTTTATTTAACTATTTCTAAAAATACAGCTGATGCAATCTTTAAACACGCTCAGCGCCAGATGTATATCCTGATATACACCCTAATGTTTTTGTCCTAGGCCAGTGTATAACTGGTGATACAGGCCCTCCGGATAGACCTATTGGTCTGAGGCCCCGACACTCTTTCTTTTTTTTTTGTCGGCGTGGAAATACTCATGGATGTGGGGTGGGCTCCTTTGCCAGCCTCATCCAGGTTCTAACCGCGATAGTAAGAATATCGTCCGCCCATCTTGCCGCCGCACGACCGACACTTCGTCTTCTTCCAGCCCTTGGACGCCACTTGGTCACTGCCTTACTCCACCTGTCACCACTGCTCCTTGCTGGGTGTCCTGCCCCACACCATTTGAGTTTCTTAGCTCGTTTTCCGATGTCGAAAAATGAATGGATACTTTTATGATCCTCCTGCTCCTGCTGCTATTTACTTTATGTACATATAGGGTCAAATTAAATTAGCTAGGAAAACTGCGCAGTCGTGATGGGTGGGGTATCGTTATTGTCTATGTAAACATGATAAGTAAAACAAAAAATAAATTAAATTAATTTGATATGTTTAACTCACTTCAAGTAACAACACTACCAGCGGTCATTGACCCCAAAAAAAAAACCGGCCAAGTGCTTGGCGGACCACGCACAATGAAGGGTTCCGAAGTTGAAAAGAAAAACATACCTAAGTAATTATTCTTAACGATTTTCGGACTGTTTTCCTTTACCTACACTTGACACCTTGCTTCTTGCCACATGATTCTAGGTCAACGGTAAGCACCCTAAGGATTTTGATTTACTGGATTGAAAAAGTTCCTAATATACCGATATTTAGTGGTTGCTTTACTAGAACCAGAACAGGAACATAATTATTGGAACTTTTAAGAACCTATTTTACCGGTTCTTCTTCAAAGCGAGTCCGAACTTCGAACGAAATTAAAAAGTGACTTGATTGAAGATGTCTTGAAATAATTCAGGTAAAGAAACAGTTCAGAGTCAACCATATCCCTTCTTTCTTAGAGAACCTTTAAATCGGATGATACGGAACCGGTATATTGGAGCCTTTATTTGGAAAGGGTACTTTGGAACCAAACCTGAACCGGAACCGTACCGAAAAGAAGAACCTGTTTGAGAACCGGAACCCAAATTCGTACTTACTGGCTTTCAATCCCTGAACGAGACACAATAGTAGTTTTATTGTTATTACTTTATATTATGTTACGTCTGGGCCTCTGGGGGCGTTTAGTGTGACCCCGTAAATTGTTTGTATCTACGTACCTAGAGGATACTTAGGTAAGGACCTTTACTTACATTAGTACCTACATATTAGGTAGGTATATCTTTGCTGTAGGCGGCCTGAACCTACGTAATGGTGATAATAGGTACCATCATAATAGTACGGTAATTAAAAATCCATCCATCATCCCCATTTCTCGACGTTCGTTTTGGTAAACAAGTTATTTTAATCGAATTTAGATGACTCAAACAATCTTGGTTCATTGGTTGTCCTATAATCGTTGATATGAGTTTATAAATAGAGATTATTATTAGGTACAGACCTACATAATAAGTATAAGTTCGTGAATCGTGTGTTGACGCAGTTTTGAACCTGACAATAATGGAAATAAACACGTTTCTTTTGGTTACATCGATTTCAGACGCTGGCCTACGGTTTCACCTACAACTCCTACAAACAGTGGCGGATTAAGCCTTTTGGGGGCCCCCGGGGCGGCAAAACTAAATGGCGGCCCCAGGTAAGCAGAAAGTTGGACAAGCAGTTTAAGAGCGAGCGACTAAAAGTTTAGGTTTTATTTAAATTCATACGGTCATAACTAGGTAGGTACATAAATAGAAAATACTTTGTCGACCTAAGTACTTACTGAAAAGTAAGAGCCTAAGGTAAGAGCATTATACGAAATATAGGTTACTTACTTACATTTTACCTACGTACCTACGTGTTTTCCGAGCCACGGAGCAGTCTCGGTAGGTGTCGAAGATGGTCACCCATCCACGGACCAACCCCGGCAAGCGTACGTAGCTAAACCTGATGGATCGACCCGTGTGGCAGTTATTACCTTAGAAGAATAATTATTCTTCTGAGGTTATTACTTAGCCGCGAGCTCATTTGGTGGTGCGAAGAATGAAGTCAAGCAATTATTAGCTTTTTATCTTCGATTAGCTCGTACTTAGGATCGTATATTGAATGAATGCGTGTGATTGTATTGTTAATAATAATTTGTGATTTCGTGTGGCACGTGCGTGCGCGCGATTCTTTTTGAATTGTTAAAAACAGCAAACGCGCTCTTTAATTCACATATTAACAAAATTCACATACTTGATCATTATTAATTATCGTCATATTAGCAAATAGCATAGCAATAGCATTTTGCATGCTAAGACTCAAGAATTCGCATGCTAATGAAATTTTTTCTAAATCGCATTAATTGCCATCACTACCGTCTACTGTTTATTTTTTTTTGTCCACGGGATGTCTACGGTATTCCTTTGAATTGGAACTTTCTTGAAAAAGAGTTCAACGCCATCTGTGATGCGACACAGGAACTGTGAAACAATGATAAGTCTAGGTCTTAGAGCATTTAACCTATGGAGATGGCATAGCTGAGCGAACCCCTCTGCCAAAGTCGTTTGGCCATATGGCCATGCACGTTATATAAAACTAATTCATTCGCCGACTGCTGTCATTGTGTATCGTATTGTGTCGCAAGAAAGTGCTCCCAAAAATGGTTAATTGTGCAGTTTCCTCGTGCAAAAAGCGATCTGCCACTTCAAATTTGCGAAACCATGGTGTTTCTTACCACATGCAAGTATAAATTATACATTCAAACAGTTTTATTTAAGTATAATGTCGAAATAATCGTTGTTGACATTACGATAGAAAAATACAGTGGTACGTTGGTAGCACAAACGTAGTACAGGTAAGAATTTGCATAGTGCAGGGACAACGTGAATCAATGATTGATAAAATAAATGATTTTTTCAGTCATTATGTTCAGTAACCAGTTTTTTTTTGTAATGGTCAGGTTGAAATAAAAAATATATATATTACATAATATTAATTTCAGTTCTTTGTGAGTCGATTTAAATTCTTTTCTTTTGTAGTTTTAGGCTAATAAAAAATAACAGTTTGTTCGTTTCGAATGTGAGTTTTTGCAGCTCATGCAATTTGAATAAAATTAATCCGCAGTGGAATAATTTAATAACTATTCCACCGCTGACCGTAGGTAGTAGGTACTTACTAGTAGGTTTTTTCAAGGCTGTTATGAAAACGTAGTACACACGGCTACACATCAAGCTATACATTTCCAGTTTACACTAATCTCTCATTGTAAGGAAATCCTATGCAGTGCGAGATCACCTTATACTGGATATGTATAGCTTGATCTGTAGCCGTGCGTGCGTACACAATCAAATTAATAGACATGATTTTCCTTTGATTCTGTTGGCACTTATTTAAACTGATTACTTCTATTCTATATTTTTCTTCAACAGATTTCCAAAAGATCCCGTACTATGACAAAATTGGAGGATATTTTGCGGTAATACAGAAACTTGGGGACCCACGCGTACTAGTGTAATCTGTGCGGAACATTTTATGTCGTGTTAAACAACTTGCAAATAATAGAAGGAAACTAATTGAGGGTACGATACCCACTTTAAAAAACATTCTTGGCACGGAAGAACCGCCTGCAAAATTAAAGATTTTAGTAGGACCGTTTTATTATTGGCAACACTTCTGAAATGTCAGAATTCCGTCGAATTAAAAATCAGACTGTAGTCGTCATTATTCAGACATATGAATATGAACTAAACATGCGGGTGTGGCTTCATAGCCAAAGCCTGCACCCGCATGTTTTCCTACTAAAATATCAAACACATCATTTAGTTTCTTTAATTAGTTAGTTATGAAACACCGAACTCAAATAGTTTTAAAAAACAAAAAATGGACGAGTAAAAGTGTTATTTTTAACAAAATAATAAAATTGGCTGTGTTATTTTATTATTTATATTCTACCCTTCCCACTTTTTGACACGTATACCTACGTTAAGCCCGCATTATAAAACGGGGCTCAAGTATGTATCCCGAATTGTGGCTCCACTGTACTATCACACACGCGCGTCCGAAACTTCACATTGGTGAATCACTTGGGTTAGTGACCATTACCTCTATTGCTTGAGAATAATTTTGGTTAGGTTGGGTTAGGTTAGAACAGTGACCCTTAACGCGTAGCGAGTATATAAAATCGCCGGTTGTGTTTGTACAGTGGTTCCCGAATTTCTAAATGCAAAATGATAGGGAAGGTCCAGCAATATCAATAATGTTATTTGAAAAAAATATTTGACTATTTAAATAAATACAATCGTTCTTTTTCTAAAGCACTATTAATTGTTTTGTCATTACTGGCTACCTACGTAGTTTCGCAGGCATTAATCATATTGCGTATTTTTGTGTACAGACGCCAGCACGTCAAGCTACTACAATCTTTATAAATCTAAAGTATTAGGTTCAAGGTTGATTGGGAAAATTTGACAGTTTCGGGTGGCTTGACCTGTACACACAAGAAAATAAAACGAATTAACATTTTATTTATTCATTCATTCATGTAATGAAATAGCAGGTTAAGCTACGCTTGCCGGGGTTGGTCAGTGAATGAGTGACCATCTTTACATACCGAGACTCCTCCGTGTCTCGGAAAGCACGTTAAGCCGTTGGTTCCGGCTGTCATTCGTGGTTCTTTGACAGTCGTTACGGGTCATCAGAAGCCCGAAAGTCTGACAACCAGTCTTACCAAGGGGTATCGTATTACCAAGTAACTGGGTTGTGGAGGTCAGATAGGCAGTCGCTCTATGTAAAATACTGGTATTCAGCTGCATCCGGTTAGACTGGAAGCCGACCCCAACATAGTTGGGAAAAGGCTAGGCAGATTGATTTTTGATTCATGTAATGAAATACCACTGATTGTTTGTGTCCCATCACTAGCACTTTGTGTTTGTTGTCATAGGACAGTTGCGTAGATACGCACAAATTTGTCAATGTGTATGTGTTTTTTTATTGTGTGGCTATTATTCTTTCGTGTGCGTTCGTAGCAACACGAAGCATGTATCTGTGTGTGGTTGTCAAATTTTTGTAGTGTGCTGTATGTGTTTTCCTCGCCCCCCGCATAAAGTGGCAGAAAATGTTGTTCGGTGATTCGCTGCTTGCCATCTCCACTAGGTTGTTGTGCGATTGTCTCAAGGAACGTTTAAAGTACATTATTTCATGGATTCTGTCTGTATTTAAAATAATGAACAAATACAAAACACTTCAATAACATTTTCGTTTTGTTGTTTGATTCTTCTGCACGATAATACATGGCGCTTCCTACACACACTAGAACCACTGAAAGACAAAAATAAATAAGTTTGGACTGAATCCTAATTCTGCCAAAACGAATCAACACCAACCCACAATATTCTCCGGCCTCCCATGTTTCAGGATACGATTCAAACCAACGAGAGAAAGAAAGCATATAAAGAAAGCTGAACAAGTTTACCTTAGAGTAATGGGGAGCCACACGCAAAGCTGTTTGTAGATGGCGCTCTGAACGACTGTACATTGTTTTACAAACAAATCCTGTATGGATTTGTTTGTAAAACAATGTACAGTCGTTTTGACAATCGTTCGTTATGTCAAATCAATGAAAAAAGGACAGTCGATCATGTGCCACCTAGCGTGATAAAAAGTTAGTTTTTCTCCCCATTAGCCTATTAATGGGGTTGGCTCCTTAAAACTTTTGGCAGATGACGCTAGCATAGCTTTCACCTGTCACATTTGTTTACTCAATTTGTGTGTTCGGTTTTGTAAATGTTTTCATCAAAATACCAGGATGGATGATAAGATAAACATGTACTCAACATGGAGAATAAGCGAGCTAAAGGCTGAACTGAAAAAAACGAGGTGCTTCTTTACAAGGAAGAAAAGCAGACCTTATTGAAAGGTATACTCTTAAAATTATACATCAAGCTATTTTATTTATGAAATAGTTTTGTTTGTAGGAAGGTAGGAAGTATACATTTCATAATACTTTTCGCCAATTGTACATTACTACAAAAAGCCGAATAAGACCACTTTTTTTTATTACTTTTTTTAACCACTTTTTTAAATTCTACATCTATCGGAAATTGGTGTGCACCTATTTCTTTGCAATAAGGCACTTCACATTTCTTAGGCATTTTGTAAAATCTTAAACAAATAAATACTTCATACAAATGAATATAATTTTGGTTAAAGCTATGCTAGCGCCACTTTGACAGTAGCCAGCCCCATTCTATGAAGTTTACCATAAAATTCCTGAACGAAGAAATATGACTCTGTGCGGCGCCTACCGGATACAAACCGAACTAAATTCAAATATTTCGGTTCAAACGTCAAACGTCCAACAAACGGGTGTCTGTGTGGAAATTGTTTTATATTTTGAATTGCTAAAAACTAAAGTGAAATCATTAATATCGTGCAAAGCGTACACAAACTATGTCAACTGTGTGATTTGTGATAATCGAGTACCTTTTATAAAGTTTCAATTATGGATCCCTTCACTCAGGTACGATTGGGTGATAATTTATGTATTAACGGTCACAATCTATAGAAGGTCATCAAGAATCGCATGTTTTAACATCCAAAAACTTATTTCCAGCGCATGTTAGAGAGAGCGCGGGCCAGACAGGAGAAGATCGATCAAAAACTTGCAAATTCCGGACAGGCTGTTCCGAAAAGGAAGCCACTTTCAGAAAACATCGCTATAGTGAAATCTGAGGGTTCTCCTACGAAGCCTCCAAGTAAAATGGCTCGGGAATCTATTACGTCGCCTCGGAGACAGTCTAAGGACTTTAAAAAGTCTGAACCTCCAACGAAAGCTGTTACTAAGAGGTCGAGTTTGAAGACTGATGTCGCCTCTCCACAGCGGGGTCGTAATGACGTTGTAGTTACTAAAAAGGAGTTTAAAAGTCCTAAAAGGGGGAGTATCAATAGAAGGAACTCTGATGTGTCGGTTGAGATAAATATTTCCCATAGAAATGACATACAGATTGAGGTTCAGGTTGAGGAGAGGGATGCTCCTATTAGTGTGGTGTATGACTCACAGGCGCGGTCTGGTGGCAATGTTATTATAAAGGAGATTACAGGTAAGGAAACCATATTATTATTAATTTTTTTGTTAGCCTACATTGTGTACCACTGCTGGGCAAAGCCCCCCCCCCTCCCTTTTTTCCTTCCAAACCTCCCTGTCTTGTGCGATCTCTGGCCCTGCAAACCTTATCAGATTGTCACACCACCTTTCGCCGTGGCCGGCCTCGATGACGATGTCTCCCTCGGTGTCCAGTGAGTGACGATCTTTGCCCATCTCTCCAGGTGCATTAGTGGAAAAGGAAACCATATGAAACAACAATTTAATACCTACTAAATAAGTGAATTATTAAAAAAGAACTTTAATGATTGTAAGATTGTTTATTGAAAATTATGTTGCCAAAAAAGGCTTAATAATAAATAAGTGAATACTTAAACCTCTGCCCATCTACACAGTGCATACTCAGGCACTTAGTATCCTAAACATCTAGATATCATAAAATAAATGCTTACAACATGATGAATTATGCAGTAAAAACCACATTAATGTCCCTTCTCTGCACATACCTTTGCCTAAAAAGGTACTACTACTACCATGAAGGTATTATTTAAATAAGGAAGAACAAGGATGACTAACAAAAAGCCAATGACACTTAATATTATATTTTTAATGTTTATATTCTCACAACTTTACAAAGCTTCTTGTCTGTTACTTATTACTCACCTAAAAGAGATAATGGTTCTAATAATTAGTAAATGTTTTGCTAAAGTTAACAAAACATTAGCAAAGCAGTAGCAATAGCTGTAAACAGTTTTAAATTAAGATTGTGTGGTATAAGGTTTAATAAATTGTTGTTGTTTTAAATTGTGTATCTTGTGGCCAGTGTGGTGTTTTCAATCTTTTTGTTATACTTGGAATAAAATGGCAGGTAATGTTCAGCTTTTTTAATTCTGATTTTGTTATTAATGGGGCAAGTTTCTTATTAAAATATTTAATAGTTTCTTTGCACTTTTTTGGGATCAAAACAAGGACAGGAAAACAGTCAAGGTTAATTAAATATTACATAATATATAAATATTTGGTTTGCTTCTTGTACGCACAGCTACAGATCAAGCTATACATTTCCAGTATAATCTTTCTTTATAATAATAATCTTTATTTTATTTATATAAAACTGATTGTAGAACATGTAACCTTTTTTTACAAAGTGGGTAGTGTTGAATCTCTAACAATCATGTGGGTGACGTGCTGGTCTCCTTGCTAGACTATATTTCCAGTATAAGCTGATCTCGCATTGATTTAGGATTTCCTTACAACTTAGAGGACAGTGTAAACTGGATGTGTATAGCTTGATGTGTAGCCGTGTGTACTTTCCTGTTCACTCCTTCAACTTGTGCTGAATATTTTTGATATGAAAGTATTTGAAAACTTGAGGGGCTTGTGACTAAGTATGTTCTATGTTAAGGGGTTTGGTTTCTGCACTTTGTGTGTGCATGGCTAAATAATAATAGCCGCACAGGTCGATCTTCAAGCAACACTTGCTGATGTTGGTCCACAATGGGCGACCATCCATCACATAGTATTGAGACCCCTCCGTGCTCCGTTCGTGAAAGCACGCTAAGCCGTTGGTCCGGGCTGTAATTTTTAGATCCTTGACAAACATTACGGGTAGTCAGAAGCCCAAGAGTCTGATAACAAGTCTTGCCAAGGGGTTTTGTATTACCCATTCACTGGGTTGTAGTCTACAACCCAGTGAATGGATGCAACATATCTGACCTCTACAACTTGTAGAGGTCAGATATGTTGCATCCAGTTAGACTGGAAGGCCACCCCAACATGATTGAGAAAAGGCTAGGCAGATTGATTGAGTACTTGAATCTTCTCATTCTCACATCATTATCATTTTGTATTTGGTCTCATTCAAATCATACTTATTCCTATATTATTACAATTACAGATGACACATCCAGTAACCTGGAGAAGGCAACAGAAGATACATCAGAGACCAAGCGTGCAGGGCTCCGACATAATGTTAAGTCTCGACTTGACCGACTTGGCAATCTCTATTCAGGTATTGTCCAGATTTTTTTTTTATATACATAAACTCACAATTTCTTCCATGGGGGTAGACAGAAACTACAGAACACCTCCTGCTACGATCCTTAAATACTCCATAAGATTATTTATATGGTTATATTTTTATGGTTCATACTTCAAAAGGAAAAATGGAACCCACTTTGTTGTCTGTCTGTCAGTCTGTCAAGACCCTTTTTCTCAGGTGTGTGTTGAGGTATCAAGTTGAAATTAATATAAAATATGTAGGTCTATGGTCCCTTGGAGATCTAAAAAAATAAAGCTTCTAAGTCTAAGCAATAAAAAGATAAGATGGTTATTTTATGCAACAACATTATTTTCACATTGTTTTTAGGGTTCCGTACCTCAAAACGAAAAAACGGAACCCTTATAGGATCACTTGTTTGTCCGTCTGTCTGTCTGTCTGTCTGTCTGTCAGTCTGTCAAGAACCTTTTTCTCAGGAACGCGTGGAGGTATCAAGTTGAAATTAATACCAAATACGTAGATCTATGGTCCCTTGGAGTCCTGAAAAAATCAACATTCTAAGTCAACGCAATAAAAAAATACGGCCATTTATGTGGCATATTTTGATGCTCGCAAGTAAATCAAAACCTACAGGGTACTTCCCGTTGACCTAGAATCATGAAATTTGGTAAGAAGCAAAGTCATACAACACAAATAAAGGAAAAAGTCCGAAATTTGTTAATTTGTAATTTTATCACATAAAAAAAATGTTCAAGTCTGTCAGTCTGTCAAGACCATTTTTCTCAAGAACGCGTGGAGATATCAAGTTGAAATTAATATCAAATACTTAAGTCTATTATCCCTTAGTTAGAGTCCTAAAAAAATCAGGCGTCTAAGTCATCGCAATAAAAAATACTGCCATTTTGCGACACATTTTGATACTCGCAACTGTCGCAAGTAAATCAAAACCTATAGGGTACTTCCCGTTGACCTAGAATAATGAAATTTGGCAAGAAACAAGGTCTCCCAGCACAAGTAAAGGAAAAAGTCCGAAAATTGTGAATTTGTAATTTTTGACATAAAAAAAATTTTTTTGGGTTCCAATGTTAAGTTTGTTTTTGGGATAAATTCTTATCAACTACGGAACCCTTCATTGTGCGTGGTCCGACACGCACTTGGCCGGTTTTTTTTTCGTTTGTTTTTTGTGTTTCACGAAATGTGTCCAAATAAACGTTTTTCTTTCTTTCTTTCAACATATTTTGATACTCGCAGATAAATCAAACCTATAGGGTTGGTACTTCAGACTTATGAAATTTGGCAAGAGGCAAGGTCTCACAGCACAAGTAAACGAAAAAGTCGGAATATCGTTTATTTATGGAATAATCACATAAAAATAAATTGCAATTACAAACTTACATTTGCAGTTAGAGAATTATCCGTGCTTTATATTGATGTATGGGAGAACATGTTTTTAACTACAATGTTAAATAATATATGTTTTTGGAATGAATTTATCCAACTGCGGAACCTTTCATTATGCGTGGTCCGACACGCACTTGGCGATTTTTTTTTTCAACTTTATTACTCGACAGGTGTCTTCTATTTCGTATTATTTGCATACTATAACTAGGTACTCTACTTACACAGACATTAGAAATGCTCCTAGGCTTCTTTCGCGTTAGCCAATATGGTAAAACCAGACCAACATTTTGCACAACCTGGGTAACAAACCCAGGACCCGACACTCGGAAGTCGCGCTGCCCACCACAATACACCAAGAAGCCATAATGCAGTCATAACACTTCTGCCATTTCTGTGTAAAACACCAATAATAATTAATATTTTGGTATTACTCATTTCACTTGATTCATAATTTGACTCATACAATAACAATATATCCTGCTTTGATAACTTATTCAAAAACTCCCTAATACACAACAGGATGTGATAACAATCAATCAATCAATCAATCAATCAGTTTATTTGTGAAACATAGGTATTTACATGCATAGGTGTTAACTTATATAGGTGCGCTATGTTTTGTCATAAATGACATACAAACAACAAGGATTTGATAAAATTAAATAGATTCTGATATTGTTTTAAGAATTAGAATGTAGAAAACGATTCATTCAAGCTTCAGCTTTGATAGTTAACATTTGAGTGTTGTTTGTGTCGACATTATTGAACCATACCTACTTACTTATTGCTGGTAATTTTCAATCTCTGACTGTATTATGATTTTATTTTCATAAACATTAACTTCAGACTGCGTTGTGTAAAGGCAGAGAGAGACTGACTTGTAACGTTTGTTTGTAATTTATCCGGTTTTTGTAACGCGTTACGGTAGTCAGTGCAGCGAGCCGAGCCGCTCGATGCGAACACTGCGAGCGTATGTTTACAAACAAATCAGTGCAGTGCAGTTT
Organism: Cosmia trapezina; assembly: GCA_905163495.3. Classification (NCBI taxonomy): domain Eukaryota; kingdom Metazoa; phylum Arthropoda; class Insecta; order Lepidoptera; family Noctuidae; genus Cosmia; species Cosmia trapezina. The sequence continues at coordinate 13,283,878 of LR991040.1, read as the reverse complement.
TTACTTCTTCCAGTATCAATGACTAAATAAAAAAACCGGTCAAGAGCGAGGCGGACTCGCACACCGAGGGTTCCGTTTCGATTTCTGAAAAAGTGCGCTATTTAGAGACATCGTTTTTTTTCCTGTAATCTTTACATAAACTATATCACATAGAATAATTTCAGATTTTTCTCTATGCAAACTTCGGAGATAAGGGGGGAACGGTATTTTTTTTACATTTTTCATCAAAAGTCGAAAAGTATGCGACCTAAAAAAAATAATAATAAATGTTTGAGAATGTTTAGAAAGAGCGCTGTTTGAGCGCTCTTTCATATGATGCCCCACATGCCCTAGTAGCCCCACTTAATTTTTTTAAGACCCCCTTTCAGTCTATACTGCAAAAAAAACCTGTTTCTTTCTTATGCAAAATAGTTGGGTAAACGTCATTTTGCAATGCCCGTGACTTTGACAGCCCACATGTTATCAAACTGCTTTATAATACTCTGGTTCGATCTAAATTAGAAGCAGGTGCATGTGTGTGGAATCCCTACACTGCAACTCAAACGTTGATGCTGGAGAAGGTCCAAAAAACCTTCCTTAGGTTCTTGTTTAAAAAAGTGCACAAGTATTTTCCGTACATGTACCCAACAAATTACCTTTTTGGGATGTTGGGTTACAATTCCTTGGAAGTTAGACGAGGTTTGAATCAGATTGCGGTAGCCTGCAAAACCCTCAGAGGGCTTATCGACTGTCCTGAGCTACATAACCTATTTTGTCAATTATATGTGCCTGGCAACTACACTCCTTTGCAAAAAAAACGGGTGGTTTGGATTTTTCTACATTATTGGTAATCATTTAGTTCTAAAGAGATTTTAATAGCTAAACTATGTTACTGGCACTTAATAAAGAGTCTGGGTATGAAAAAAAGTTAATTTCAAATTCAGAACTGTTGTTTTTAAAAATAATAATCCATTTTTCAGTTTATAACTTTTTACTAACTATTCGCGGGTTTGCGGTTAAAAGGTAATCAGGCAACTGAAACTAACTTCTCGTTATTTTTATTAGAATAATTTATGTTTGTCGCATAATCCTGCCTTATTGTGACTTAAAACAGATATCTTTGTGTCGATTATAATGGCAGAAAAAGCAATAAGAGCTAGTAAAATTATAGCGCTGCTGGAAGTGGGGTGTAGCCAATGTTACGGCTCACAGCGGTTAAACGTGAGTCGTTCCACCGTCCAAAGAACCTGGACTCGATACCAAGAGACAGGTTCCGTTCAAAGAAGGCAAGGTTGTGGGAGAAAACGTTGCACACAACCACGAGACTACCGCTTTTAGTGACTCAGGCACTGAGTAACCGCAAATTCAGTTACATTAGACCTCAAAAGAAACCTTGAAGAGGTACGAGGAGCACAAGTTAGCCTATGGACAGTGAGGAGGAGGCTTTTAGCGGTTGATATACGCAATCAACGACCGCCACGGCCCCCCAAGTTACTCCGTGAGCACTGGATTGCTCGACTGAGGTTCACTAGAAATTGTCTATCTTGGACACTAGGTAACTGGAACGCGTACTCTGCTCCGATCAGGCTCGAATTTGCCTGAATGGTGAGGACCAACGTCAGCGAGAGTTACGAAGACCAGGGGAATGCTATGCCGACGTGTGTTTTGAAGAACTCACCCCTTATGGTGGAAGGTCCGTTATGTTTTGGGCGGGCGTAACTTCCAGCTATCGTACCGAGATAGTGTTAATTGAAAATGGCTCACTAAATGCGCAAAGGTACATAACAAGAATAATTTGTCAACATGCACAGCCCACACTGACTGTAATTGGTGAAGATGCCATTTCATGGACGATATTGTTCGGGACCACCGTTCTGGCGACGTAGATGCTTATATGCAAGAGGTCGGTATTCGTCGTCTGGATTGGCTAGCGCGGAGCCCCGACCTTAACCCCATTGAGCACGTCTGGGACCTCCTAAAAAGGCGAGTACGATCTGTACAACCACTTCCACAAAACATCAGGGAGCTTAAAACGTGTAATTTCGGCTGAGTGGGAACACATTCCACAGGACACCATCAAAAGCCTGGTGGAAAGCATGCCAAGACTATTACATGTCGTAATCGCTGCCAGGGGAGGTCATACTCGTTATTAATTTTTATTTTTCAATGTCTTTTTTTTAATTAAAATACCATAAAAATACTTGTAGTCTTAATTTAATTGTACCCTGAAAATTTCCATTTTAACACGACTCTCTGTTTGCATTGACTAAAACACCGATTCTAGGATTTAAGGGTTAAAAACTATATTCTCAATGATAATAAGAAATTTCTAGTCATTTATGCTAACGACATACTAAAAATATTAATATTTTCCATAGAAAAGCCAATGACTGTAAGGTGCCCGTTTTTTTTGCAAAGGAGTTTATATAGGTCACCGCCACAGTAAGAGGCACAAATTGTTTGCTCGGCCAGCATGTACGGTCGCTAGAGCAGAGTCGCCAGTGTGTCGGACTCTGGAAGCCCTCAATGCCCTCCTGGCAGTCAATCCTGATTGTAATCTGTTTGCCGATGAATGGAGAGAGATAATTAGTCCAGTAAAAATAGTGTTTGAGATTGCATTAAAGACACTTTAGTAAATTGGTTTTGAAATAATAGTATAGTTATTTACGTATGCATTCGTGGCAATTTTGTGTTCATATGGTCGGAGGAACCTCAGAAATACCTAAAGTTGTGTTTTTACTGTTTAACGTTAAACAAAAAACACACTTTAGGTGAAAAGTAAGATTATCGTCTATAGCCAGCCTAAAATTATAGTACATAAGTAATCCCTCGGTTTGGGTACAAAATTCTTAACATTACGAGATTTTTTCTTTCATGGTGTGATAAATGAGACTTACAAAATCTCACTTTCGGGGATTTTTCTGTTTATACATTCCAAACGTTAGCCTCGAACCTATGTTCAGTTTTCACCTTGGTGACTTCTCAGGAACATAGTTAAAAAGTGTTTTATCATGTTTTGTATATTGTACATAAAAGACACTTGAAATATTTTTTAGGCTGTGCATTAACATTTTCATTCTTCATATGTAAGTGTCATAATCCCCTGATTAAGTGATAAGGATTTTTCGCAAAATGCATAAAACCTAAATTACCTACACAATATAAAATGCCAACCTTGACCGAGCGCCTTGCATCCCCCGCGTCGGTGTGCGAGAGGGACGAAGTTATCGGATGTGAAAAAGATGGAGCTATTGTTTAACTGCTCAAATAATTACTGAAAATTTTCTTCTCATTACGCAATGAGATTGTTTACTATGCGCCCGGATTTTTGGTACTTATTTATTATGTCTTGCGTATTATGCGGAAAGCCCTTAGATGGTGATTCTGTCACCGTTGGCAGTAAAGGTTTTAAAATTCTATGTTTTAGTGAGCTTCGGAAAGACAATTTATTTCATTTCTCGGATAATGTACCAGTGATTTTACATACAAATTGCCGAAAACAGTAGTACACAAATCAAAAATGCGAAAGGTATAATACCATGCCTACTCTGCAATCTACCCACTCGCGCGACAATTGCACGAAACTGTACCGGAACGAAAAGCCAGGATTGTCCGACTACACGAAACTGACGTTGTTGTTGTTACGTCAGCAAAGAGAAAAATCTGAAATTATTCTATTGTTAGGATTTTAATAAACTCAGTACACAGTTATACCTATGGGATATAATAAATGCGCTTTACATCCAAGATAAGCGCATTTTTTCTATCAACTACCGCCTTCTGGTTCGAATCATATAAGGTAAACGCGGGTGAAGTCAACAGTGACCCAGTAGTCGTCTAATTATCTAAAAACATCAATATCTTTTTCTACTAAACACAATGATGTTAATAGTACTAGATCAGTAGTGTACGGCGCCGAAGCGTTACTATATCGTATATGTCCACAGGCATATCCGAGTTCAGTTGTCAGCTTGACGTCAAGTGAGCAATTGCTTAGCGATAAAAATATCAAAATAGTGAAATGTGCGATTAAAATTTGTATGTCACGGCCTGAAAAGATTACTAAGGCAAGTGGTAATAAATTTCACAAGTAACTTTGCTGAATTTTGTTCAGATTATCCAAAAATTTATCAAACATTGTTTATGCCATCAGTGTTACCAGTAAAAACGATTTTGATTTTGCCCGACTTTTGGGAGTTTAGTGAATGACGAATGTATGTTCCTGTAAGTCTAAATTATTATTGTAGTCTGTTTGGATTAAACATACTGTACAGTACCCAAACACTCACTGAATGGAAAAGTACCCAAACAGTCACTGAATACAAAAGTAACACATGTCACGTGTAAGTATGTCAAAGGTTTTAACCTAATATATCACTACATCGTCCACCAAAATTAATTTTATTAGCAATAAATAATCTTATACGTAATGACTAATGACTATGAGTTTATATTTTTAAATGAAAAATAATAGATTGTTTATGATCACATTGTGTTATATAGTGGTGTGCTGTGCGAAAATAAACCGGTTCACTTTCAATTAAAGTAAACTAGCTGCGCCCTGCGCGTAGACCGGAATAAAAGTAGCCTATGTGTTAATCCGGGATATAAGCTATCTACTTACCAAACATCCAAATCGGTCCAGCCGTTTGAGCGTGAAGAAGTAACAAACATACAAACACACACACTTACAAACTTTCGCCTTTATAATATTAGTGTGATGTGATTACTGTGATTAGTAATCGATTATTAAACCGAATTGTTAAACTACGATCAAATACAAGTTAGTTTATAAATCCAAGATACTTTTCAGAATTTTTAAGATTGACAAACTTATCTAACTCAGTAGTGAAACCCAGAACAGTCGTCGCAATTTCTTTTAAATGACGTACTTTTTTTAGGGTTCCGTACCTCAAAAGGAAAAACGGAACCCTTATAGTATCACTTCGTTGTCCGTCTGTCTGTCTGACTGTCTGTCAAGACCTTTTTTATCAGGAACGCGTGGAGGTATCAAGTTAAAATGAATATCAAATACGTAAGTCGTCTATGATCCTTTGGAGCTCTAAAAAAATCAAGCTTCTAAGTCTACGCAGTAAAAAAATACGGCCATTTATGCAACATAATATTTTGATACTCGCAAGTAAATCAAAACCTATAGGGTACTTACCGTTGACCTAGAATCATGAAATTTGGCAAGAAGCAAGGTCTCACAGCACAAGTAAAGGAAAAAGTCCGAAAACCGTTATTTTGTCATTTTATCGCATAAACATTTTTTTTTGGGATTTCTTGTTTTTCAGCTACAAATGTTAAGTTTGTTTTTGGATACATTATTTTCAATTACGGAGACCTTCATTTTACGTGGCCCACACGCGCTTAGCCGGTTTTTTTACTATTAAAATGGATCGAAACAGATAAACTATAGTAATTTACGTTATTTAATTTTCATCGCAACGTATGTAAATTCATCATAAACGCGTCAATAGGTGCAGTACTAGACAGAGTGATCTCTTATTTGTTTTCCAGGGTACCTAAAGATCAGAAGCACATGGAAATATTCCATATTACAATCTTTCATTATAATTGATTCAATGAAAACCTTCATTAAATTCTTGGGAAATGATGTTGATCGTTGGCAACTCTGGCCGTTTTTCGGGTAACAATGTCTTGTCTCATTCCAACGTAATTACTTTGACGGTGGAAGAAGTGAGACAAACATAGATTATTTTGACAGATTGACATATTTATGTATCCGTTTCAAAGCTACGTGTTTAAACTCGTACAAGTCGGTAAGTCGGTACGTTTTTCTGAATTATTTTGTAGAACGCTGCGCCTCTAGTATTATAATACCTCATTGACTAAACATTAAACTTGCCGATTTTATGGCAACCTATTCTTGGTAACATATTGCAACATCTGAAATATTTTACTTGAAAAGTGTGTCCGACAAAAATTTAATTTTTTTGCAAGTTCAGCTGCTAAATGTGAAGTCGGCACGTAGTTTTGTTTTTCGATTTGTGAAACTTCAGTTGGGTCTACAGTAAGTCTGATTATTTGATGAATTAGTTAAGTTAATTGGCTAACGATATGAATAACTTGAAATTTGGAACACTTTAATCACAAAAGTATTTTTTTTCGAACGTGACATCTATTGGTACCTAAAAATTCCTACTTGACCCAGATCTCGTCATTTTAAGTACTATTGTAACGATTACTGGGACACGCTTAATAGTTGCCTCTAAACCCGCCAAATTCTAGGTATTTTAGTGTTTTATGCCACAAAATGCGAATAATAACATTAATTAAATTTTTAGAAAATTATATTTTGAGTAGTAAACTACTTAATACATTTACGGTTTAGTTTAAGTCATAATGAATTTGCTTCCTAAGATAAATTTATGGGTAATAAAGGGTGTGCAAGTGGTAAGAATGATTAGCACCACTGGGCCGAACTGGTCCACTGGATTCGGCGGGTCCTTCACATGCCCTAATCTTGTTGATTCTGGAAAGAAGCCAGTTGATTCCAAAGAGAAAATTATTAAGAACATGTCATGCGTTGAGCCACATTGTTCCAGCGTATATCTTCGGCAAAACCGAAATATAGCAACTAAAATCGTTACCTATGTCGGAGGGCAACCCGGAAGGCACACAGACTGTCGCAAAAGCTTTAGCAAAAACAGAAGCGTCTGGCAAGGAAGCAACTGAATTCTTAACACGTTTTTACGGTGACCAGGTAAAATATTATTATATTATAACAGCAGGTCAAGTTACTACAAACTGTAAAATTTTCTCATTCAATTAATGAACTTAACCGTCAACAATTGCTCAGGTGCTGGTAAAACTGCAGGCATACCAGGCCTGGGCTTCGGCCCGTATACGTGATACGTCAGGGAATGCAATATTTTATCCAATTCTCTGACGTTCCACTTGGCAGCGAGCCTCAGCCCTGGTACAACGCGTCTTGTGCACAAGCATATTTGCAAACAGAGCAGGCATACCAGCACCCTAATTGCGTAACACAGTTTGTTTCTGAAATAGATTCCAAATTTAAACAAACCCCTGTCGTTTTTGACTATTATATTTGGAATTGTGACATAAAAAATTACCCGACCGATAGGAATTTTATAGAGATGTACTAACCAATTGCTCAAAATCTGTTTCGATGAAGCGTTTAGTTTCATCATATAGGAATTATTTGTTTTCGAATTATTGTGCTTAAATCTATTTTTGTTTTAATTACAACTGATGGTCTACTAATGCATATAAATGAAAACGTTCAATGATTGCCGAAAAATTAAAAACCAATTTTTAAAACACTTTCTACCAAAAACTACCATATTTGAAATAAGTAACGAAACGTTTTTCTTTTCACGTTTTTGTTATCTGTGGCCAATGAAAACATCATAGAAAAGCAGTGTTGTCAACTTATTGGAATCTCCATTGAAACGGGGGGGTTTCGCCATCCCTACTGGCGGAGTAATTTTGCTTTTAGTGGACGGTGGTTTTGTGATAATAATTATAATTTATCCAAATCTGTTCATTCGTTTAGGAGTTATGTGATATCCCACTGGATATCAAAATGAAGGGTTTTAAAAGGTGATTACAAAAATATATACAACTTATAATGTTTAAAAGTAATTCGAAGTGACAAATCGAATAAAGAAGACAAAAAAATTTCGAACTCCACAATATGTCATCTCAAATCCGCCATTTTACTTTATTTTTGATGTTAATGTAGCCAGTGACACTCGCGCCACCAAGGCAAATCTAAAGACGTATAATTTATCCAAATCCGATCATTCGTTTAGGAGTTACGAGGGAACAAAGAAACGGACATACATACATACATAGTTACATACAGGTCAAATACATAACCCTCCTTTTGAGCTTCGCCGCAGTCGGGTAAAAAGTTGTCTAGTTTATTTTTGGTAGTGTGAAGAATCGCCGCTAGCTAGTGGACTCGCGAAAGAGAAGTTGGCAACACTGATAAAGATTAAAAAACTGCCTTGATTAATAAAATAAATTTTTCAACATACAAATTATTTATTAATAAAGCACAGAGTAGTTATATAAATAAAGGAACCATGGGCCTATGATGAATAAGACGGCCCACTGACCTAGTTCTGGAACATTTGTGGCTTAAAGTGACCACGTTAGGATGTATCTACATATTGTGGAGATTTCTCTGGTCAAGAACTAGCGCTCTGTTGATGATGCAGAGGGCTTTGTAGTGGGTGCACTAAGACTTGAGTCAAGTTGAGTCTGTTTTGCTCAATAGCGAAAACTGCCTATTACTATTTCGATATCGGCACTACCTACAAGTAAGTAAACCAAGAATAACGTTTGTAGAAGACAAGGTGTACCTTCGTACACATCTCATGCTGTAGGTACATTATTGGTCTGTCCACATACGGACAATCATTCCTTTGTTGCGTAGACACAAGCACCTTACGTGATGTACTTTTTTATATGTCCATGAGTGAGGTTAACTATTTTTTGTGGTTAAAATAATTTATTAGGTACATAAGTCTGTCAACCTCACTTAATAGCTACTCAAATAATTGTTAATTGATATTTTTGGACATAAGTAGATGCTATAAATTTACTATAATAACCACTAAGTAATCAAAATAACAATTAACTACAAAACATTGGTCATAATATTTTCACAGACGGTGCTAGCTGAAAATACAAGAATGGAACACTGCCCACCCACATCAATCTAATATAGGAGGGATTTTGAAAGAAGTTGATGGCAAGGCATGAATATTATTGAACATGGATTTTTTATAAAAATCATTGAAGGTACCTACCCAAGCTTTTTGACACATAATTATTGAAACAAGTGTAGCAAGTTACTAAGGAAGACAGGACACTTGATCCCTTGGGTGAACTTTCTACATAGTCACATTACACTATAGGTACACCCAACTAATGTTTTAAACTAAAGGATCTGTGGATGGGTGACCATTTTTATATACTTACAAAGATTCCTCCGTGCCTTGGTGAGCATGTTAAGCCGTTGGTCCCGGCTGTCATTTGAAGATTTTAGGCCGTTGTTACAGGTTGTCAGAAGCCTGACAGTCTGTCAACATCTTACCAAGGGGAATCGTATTACCCAGTAACTGGGTTGTGGAAGACTAGGCCGGTGGCTTTTGGTCCAACCATGGGCTGATAAAGGCATAGTGGATATGCCTAGTTTGCCACATTATAATTATTCAAGTACTTTATTCAAGCAGAAATAATGTGATTTTGTTTTCAAATTGTAGGAGAGTTCCCGGTGCGTTTCACCTACGATATGAAGGCAGCATAGATGTTGCCCGTTGCTGCTATACATGACATCACTGCACTGCTGCTCTGCAACTACTTCATTTTCAAAGTACAAAGTCCCTTCGGGGGTTATTACTAGAAAAGTGCTATTACAGTGTAGATGAATTCATAAATGATATTTTAGTTGTATATATTCTAATATTCTCAAATTAAATTTTGACATTTGAATTTTGACTTTGTAATTAAGTATAGATTACATTTTGACATTTTAATTAAAATTTAATTCAAATTGACATTGTAATCTCTTTCTTTGTTTTTTTTTTGTATTTGTTTGTCTAGTATGACTAATTTTGTACGCCACAAATGGCAAAACATGTAGCTACCTCACATTAATTATAAGACCTGTAAAATTTTACTCATGTTTTACAAAATAAATATATATCTTGTATCTAGAAACTGAAGATTTTTCATAAAACATTGTCATTATTTTAGAAAACTGTTGAAGTCGTTCACAACAGCAATATAAACATATTATTATGATATTGTGTTAATTGATAAGTGTAAACTTTAATTATAAAGTGTTTCATTATGAACTAAAGGTACAAATAAAAATAATTTGATATTTTATGAAGTATTTAAAAATTGAGTACACACGGCTACACATCAAGCTATACATTTCCAGTATACACTGACATCTCATTGTAAGGAAATCCTATACAATGCGACATTAAGCTTATACTGGAAATGTATAGCTTGATCTGTAGCCGTGCCTACCTAGCAGGTACTTACTAGGTTTTTCAAAATAAAGAAGTGATTATTCTAGTGTTTAGAAAATAGTGGTGTTTAGCTAAATTAACTGTCATTCATTACTTTCTTTATGTATAGATAAATAGGTAGAAATAAAATATGGTAGGTACAAAAAACTGTCTTATTTATTATCAATACAATTACAACCACTGACAAGAGTGTTTAGACATGGGCAAAAAGAATTGGAACAAATATTTGTAGTGTAAGTTGAAATTTGGCATTTTAAGGCCCTGCACGTAGGTACTGGCGCACCGGCGGTGCCTACGGTGATTAAAACGCATGCGTTTTTCTCACCGCAGTGCGCGCACTTCAAAGACATTCCATACTTCACAGATGTAGTTAAGCCTGACACCTGCAATTTATAAAGAAAAGAACATAAGTACTTAAATCCTTATCCCTTAAACAATTCAATGCACTATCTATCAACTTTATAGAACAACAATATTCTGCTAGGTACCTATAAACAACGATTATGTGCCTTACAAGTACTGATGGATAGAGCCTTGACTAAAAAGTACACAAACAGAGTTATTTGATAACAGATAAAAGGTGGATGAACCTATGATATAATTATACAGGGTGTACCAGAAAGGGTGGTCAAATTTAAGGGTGTGGTACAGATCATCAAACTGAACAACTTTCTCCAAGGGAACAACAACATAATCGAGAAAAAATTAATAGCTGTCCGATTCAAAACTTCAAATACCTACTCGACCCAAATGTATGGGACGGCTGATATTATTTTTTCTCGATTACGATGTTGGTCCTATGGAGAAAGTTGTTCAGTTTTATGGTCTGTACCACATCCTTAAATTTAACCACACCTTTCTGATACACCCTGTATATTGCTAATTATTGTGGTAAGTACCTTTCAACCAAAACCAATTCAGTGCAAAGGGCTCCATAATAAACTAACAATCATCTTCCTGCCCTTATCCCATGTGACTTGGGGTCGGCGCAATATGTTTAAATAAACTAACAATAAACATTAGAAATAACTCTCAAGTAGGTACCTAAACTACCATAATATTTAGAAAACCACCTTCAAGGCTATTGATTTTGAGGATTCACACAGGACATCCTAAAAGATACACATTTATAGTACACAATAATGACTTAGATACATATATTAAAAAAAAAAATTAGATAGCAGGTACCTACTTATGTACTTGGATATTATTCTCAATAAGTACTCAATACTTTTATTGCATTCCATAATTATGTAGGTATTCTTATCTATCTGCCTAGCCTTTTCCCAACTATGTTGGGGTCGGCTTCCAGTTTAACCGGATTCAGCTGAATACCAGTATTTTACGTGGAGCGACTGCCTATCTGACCTCCACAACCCAGTTACTGGGTAATACAATACCCCTTGGTAAGACTGGTAGTCAGACTTTCGGGCTTCTGACGACCCGTAACGACTGTCAAAGATCCACGAATAACAGCCGGGACCAACGGCTTAACGTGCTTTCCGAGGCACGGAGGAATTTCGGTATGTAAAGATGGTCACCCATCCATTGAACAACCCCGGCAAGCGTAGCTTAACCTGACGGATCAACCCGTGCGGCTGTTATTACGTAGCCACGGGCTCCTGTAGGTATTCTTATGTGGTAAAGTTATAATTAGATCATGTGGAGCCTGTCGGGCACAGCAAAACTACTTAGCAAACTACTATATTAGGTATAGTAATGATGTGGGTATTTATCTATTGAAAGATATAATAATAATTAATTTCAGTTGCCTACTACTTTCTTTATTTTAGTTTGTTGTTTTAATTTGCTAAGAAATATTCATAAAGGTAGGTTGTAGGTATGTATGTATGGCAACTACATTTATTGGTGCCTTACCTACTTATATAATTTGTGTTCACCAGTAACAAGAAATATGTGTGTAACATTGTTGCTGTGCCTAACATTTTGAAGCTCAGACTAATTGCAAAACCAGTAAAGCGCTGTCAACAGTGATGTGAGGCCTCACATTTCGAGTATCCTAAACTTGTGCATGTAAGAACACTCTTACATGCACATATTTACACCAATCCAATCCAATCCAATTTTATGTACAGAACAAGGTGTAGTGTTGCACATGCTACACTGTATTGTTTGCAGTGCTATAATGTCTTGATTTTTTATTTAATCTGAGCTTTGCAGACACCACATTTAATGTTCAACAATAGAAATATTGATATTACCTACCTTGAACAGACAATGATGTGGAAATTGATCTATGTAAGTATGGTGGTATGTTTTCTGGATTGCCACAAGAAAAGAGAGGCCTATGCCCAGCAGTGGGTGAAGGCGGGTTGTGGATGACGATGATGATGGTGGTATAATGCGATTTGCATTGTATGTATGTTCATCAGTCCTTACATAATACATTGACATAAAATGCTTCAAACTGTGCTTTTTTGTTGTTCCTCTATATATTTATTGCTTTTTTCAATGAAGCCCTGAAATAAAATGTTATTTCTTTATGCACATTTTTTGAAGACACTTAGGTACCATGTTTAAAGTTCGTTGTTTGCTTGGACTTTTTTGCTTTGTAATAATTTGATTTTAACAGTGTTCATGGAGTTTCATAACCATAATTTCTTCATTGTGATATAGGTAAGTTTTGGAATGGGCAAGTATCTTCACTTTCTGAGCTGACCAACTCCGTGCCTGATAATGGTTTAATAAAATTCAAATAATGCTTTGAATTAGCCAAAGAAAATACTTCCTCACAAAGCCATAAGAGTTGAGGCACTTCTCAAAAGTCTGCGGCTTATAATAAGCTCATCTTTGAGGCGTTGTTCTTCCGCGCTAAGCAACAAAAACCTCGGTATTTAAAATACCCTATATATTGATTTAGCGTTGCAGGCAATCGCGGTTCTACACAAAAACACATTCACTATTTATCAAGAAGATGTTCACTTACATAATTTCGTAACAATTATGGAGATTTTATGAGAAAATCGCAAACAAATTGCTAAGAAAAATGATTGCGGGCACGACGTTGCCTTCTGTTTCAAAAACGACTGCTCGTAAATTTCAAACAAACTTCCAGCTGTCAAAATAGTTTTACAATTCGAATATAAGCCCTTTTAGTAGCTTATCGTTCACTCTTTACTGTCTTCAAACTCCAAACCACGATTGGAGTTGGTTACACACGTTAACGTAGTTTCGCAATTCGAAAGACATAAATTAAAATAAACTGCGGTAGAAGCCAAACCAACTAGTCTGAATAGGATGACGAAAATGTGTTTCGCAATTAGGTAGCAGGCCTGGGCTTCGGCCCGTAATGACAGGTGCGACAGTCAACGTGCTCGCGCAATGTTAAAAGAGCGTTCAATTCTCCCCGCCAAGTATTGCGAACGGATGTTACGGAAGGCGCGTTTTGACCATGTTGGACGAATTTGGGCCAAGTTGGCATCCTATACCTTTCTGATAGCAAGGAGTTCTGATCGCTGTCTAAATCGGTCTAAACAAATTTCTGCCATTTGCTGCCTCTTATGCTTAAGTCTGATGGAACGCTGGCTCATCCCGCGCAAGAGAGTGCAAACTTATTAGCCTTTATCTTTGTCGAAAATTCACGCCTTGATGCGGCCTCTAACATACCCCACTGTAGTTCCACAATGCCGGAGATGGCAATCTGGTCAAATTCAATGCTCTGAAAACAAAGGTGTGTCTTTTCACTGCCAAAAGGGGCCAGTTTCAGTTATCTCCTACTTTCCGAGGAGCATCTGTACTAGTTACCGACCACCTAGAGCTTTTGGGCATGGAGTTGACGTGTGATCGGTAGTCAAAAGCACAGACTTAATTCCGGACAAAAACTGATTCTGTTATTCTGATCGCTCATATTTTTTTGCCAGACGTCTCTTAAAATTTTTAAGTAAAAATATGTAACAATTTAATTAACCTTGCTGTTTTTATTACCTCCTGCTCTGCTACAACCTTTAGTAAATCTTAGCATTCAGTCTTCTACCTACCTTTTGTTTCTTAGACTCTTAACAAACACGTACAGTATGTTCAAGGTCTGAGAGGTCACATTAACACAAAAAATTGAACACGACGGGGTCCTTTTGACGAGTAATAGTACAAATCCAACGACTATTGGTACAAATCGCCTTTTTTTTTAACTATCTAAAGTACTAAAATTACCTATTAGTCTCTTTTTGCATGGAACATTTATTCCATTCTGTATCTGAGAAGGACGTTGTTAGCTGCGCTACAGTTTATACTTTTGCAGCTATCATCGTTTTACTTGTGTACCTACCTACTTCTTGTGTTATTGTTCCAAAATATTTTTTTTTTTAATTTTGCTGATATTAATATTTTGCCTAGAAGTAGGTACACGCGGCTACACATCAAGCTATACATTTCCAGTTTACACTGACCACTCATTGTTAGGAAATCCTATACAATGCGAGATCAGCATATACTGGAAATGTATAGCTTGATCTGTAGCCGTGCGTACTACCTATTTCATTTTAAAACACCACATCTTTGTTTACTCATGTGGTCTAATTACACGAATCCAAAATAAAATTTATGTAATAGACGCGGCCGCTTGATGCATCGCGACGCCGCCGCCGCCACCCGCCCGCCGCGCGCCGCCCGCGCGTACCCTCTCGCGAGTGTTTGATTTTCATTTAATTATTAGAAATGCATTACAGATATTCAGGGGATTCCTTCCAATTTGAGTAGACAAAAATTGTTGGTAGTAAGATTCATAAAAATATCCTGGGTGTCTTTAATGTACAAGGGTTAAATACAAATTTAACTTCACGAAAAAAAAAGTATAATAGTCACCTTGGTGATAATTTACCTAGTTATTTGTAGTAACTATTTATATACTTTGACAAAATTTCACTCTCTAGGCAATTACTGTTTTGAAGTTATCATTTATTTTATATAAAATAGTCAATATGGTACTTAATATGTTGATTTTGACCGGGGATAATTATTTCCATAATTAAAACTTTTGAAAAGGAGCAGTCATGTACAAAATCACCAGTGGTCCATTTTTTGTTCCCACTTAAATTTAATGTTATTGCTATAATTGCTAATAACTCAATAAATATAAAAAAAATATCGGGGATTACTGTCAATTTATGTATTTCAGCTATTTATATATTTAATTCTGAATTATCACCCAAAGAGCATTTATTGCAATCTACTCCATACAAATCGATCTATTTTTACTGGACTAAATGCGAGTGTGTCTGAAGTTATGCGAGAGAAAGTATGAGAGAATTTCCACTGTTATTTATTAAGTATGTAGTAAATATTATAATATTAGTATTGTGTTTCTAGGTTAATTATTGTAATTGGTGTATAACCGTTTCAATTAACTATAAATAAATAAATAAATAATAAATTTTAAACTGTTCCAAATTTCAAGTTGATAGTATTAGTAGTTCTTGAGATATCCAGCTGTGACAGACAGACAGACGGACAGACTGAGTCACACCATAAGGGTTCCTTCTTACCATTTTGGTATGGAACCCCAATTAATGACGCACACACAACCCCTACCTCCACCATTCTGAATAAAAATGGAACACGCTTGACTCAAGTGCTCGAAGCGAGCGTTCGCCACTTTTAACGTATCGCCGTTTTGCAACAAGAAATGGAGCGTGCTTGAGTCGCGAGCGTTCGCCACATTTAGTGTATCGCCGTTTCGTAACCCAGCTCGCCTCGAATGATACGTTACAAACAAACGTTACAAGTCGGTCTCCACCTGAATGGTGTGTGTATGATTTAATACTTTTGAGCCAATAAAAGCTGGGTTCATGTTCTATGTAAATAAAAAGAGAAGTCCTGACGACTGACTGGCTGACTGACTGACTCATTAATGCCCAGCCCTTGAACCTAGAAAGCTGAAATTTTGCACAGAGGTTCCCTTTATAATGTAGACAAGGAATAAGGAAGGATTTCCCGGTAGCGTGTTCCCGTCGGATATTTTCCGATATGCACGCGGGCCTAGCCGCGCGGGAAGTGCTATTAGGTATAGATCAGGATCATCTCATCATCACTCATTGATAGGCTCATAAACGCTGATCTCCTAGTCCTTTCCAGCTAATGGAGCAACAGCTAAACACCACGTGCTTACAAGTGCTTGTCCATAAGCCTTTTCATCTAGGCTGGACAAAGCTTAGCCCCAATGGGTTGAATGGCGATCCATTTAACAACCAAACCCCATTTCTTTTTACAGATAAACCAAACCTCTCATCGCCAATCCACCGCACGGAGCTTGAATTCTCCTCAGCAACGCCACCATCAGAGCTGGAGCCAAAGCAGCCGAAGCAACGTCCCCAACAAGACGGCAAGAAGAAGTTTGGTAGACTAGCAGCTTTGGCAGACCAGATCAACAACTGGGAGGATGATTTGACGCATCATACTTATGTGAGTGATTTTGATGGTGTTTTAATTTTGAGTACTTGGGCTTAGGCTCATGTTTCACTACTATCTCACCAACATAGGTGATCTATAATCATCATCTTCCTGCACTTATCCCATGTTACTTGGGGTCGGCGCAACACGTTTTCTTCTTCCATTCTCCCCTGTCAACCGTCACGCTATCATTCACTCCCTTCTCTTTCATATCATTCCTCACACAATCCATCCATCTTTTCTTTGGCCTTCCTATGCCTTTCCATCCATCAACATGTATATTCATCACTCTTTTAGTCACATGCGTTTCGTCTCTCCTCATCACATGACCATACCAACCCAAACAATTTCCTTTCAACTTTTCTGTCACTGCGCCACTTTCAAACTTCCTCTTATATACTCATTTCATAATTTATCCATTCTCGTCACTCCACACATCCATCTCAACATTCTCATCTCCGCTGCATGCAATCTTTTTTCATCCGTCTTCTTCACTGCCCAGCATTACGATCCATAAAGTACGACAGGCCTTCTATAATATGTATAAATAAAAAGAGAAGTCCTGACTGATTGACTGACACATCAACGCCCAGCCCAAACCCTTGGACCTAGAAATCTGAAATTTTGCACAGAGGTTCTCTTTATAATGTAGATAATGGGAAGGAATTCCCGGTAGTACGTTCCCGTGGGATATTTTCCGACATCCACCAGTATTCCATAAGCTGGCACAGCAACGGCGACTGCATGGTTAAGATGAAGGCCAATGTACAAATTGGGTGCGTCACTGTTGCCGGCAAGTGAATAAACGGCAAATAGATGTAAAAGCTGACTTAGGAAGGAGCATCCATGTAAACATGACTGCAATCACTGATAGATTAACAAAAATGTTTTACCAAATTTTTACCAATTTTCGCATACCACTCTTCATTGTTTAGGGCACCAACTAATTACACTCATAGTATTGTTGAGCTCCTTAAGTTTTGAGTTGAGCAGCACGATTACTGACAAATGCGTGCACTGACTGGACAGGTCCACTCAATCTGTTTGGTTCTTTCCTCAAAATACCATTTCAGCCAATCTGCAAAGTCTTCATATGATCTGACCAAGATTATGTCTGGACTTTAAAAGAGACTGTGACCTCTGAGTTTGTTGCGGCCTGTCTTCTCAGAGTAGTCATATCTGACTACTCTCTGGAAACACCAACCTCATCTAGTTTAAAAAAAAAAAGTGTTTGTACAAACCTACTTACAGCCATACGCAAAATACGCGCATTGTCGTGGAGTTGCGGATACCAGCCCGTATTACCTAACCTACTTACAGAAATAAATCATATGAATAAATGTCTCAATTCACCATTTTCCATGAATTCCAGCAACCTGACAACACTACAAAGAAAACGACGGCTAAACACGAGCCTAAAAACAACAAACAGACAACTGCAGAACCCAAGAACAACAGGCAGGACAACAAACAGAGAATGTCAGAACCAAGAAACAATAGACAGACTAAAGCAGAACCCAAAAACGTCAAGCAGGATAAACTAGACGCATCCACGCTGGATGTGTCAATACATTCTATCAAGGATATCAACAAAGTATTAGATAATACTAGCAAAGCTAAACAGGTTTGTTGCAACCTTTTTATTAATACATTGTGCAGGTGATATTCACAGATTGAATGACATTTAAAAATGTGTTGCTTTTGATTTCTTTGCAACTGTTTCTTCTTGTACACAAGAAACCAGTTATGAGGTGTATTTTGTGGCTTTGTTGGAATAATTTAACCTACAATGTCTTTCTTTAGCCGAATGCAATGCGAATTTTAATAATAATAAAGCTGAACAGTCTAACCTCTGGAACTACAAATTGGATTTGAAAAACTTTTTGTATTTCATAGTCCATTTCTTGAGGAAAGTTATAGGCTATTTAACATCACTCTACGACCTTTGGGAGCAAAGCAAAAAGAAAACAAAACCCTTCAAGAGCGAGTCGGATTTCTGAGAAAGTGCTATTTAGAGACATTGTTTTATTTTTCCTGTAATCACACTAATATTATAAAGGCGAAAGTTTGTGAGTGTGTGTGTGTATGTTTGTTACTTCTTCCCGCTCAAACGGCTGGACCGATTTAGATGAAATTTGGTATGTATATAGCTTATACCCTGGGTTAACACATAGGCTACTTTTTGTACCGGTACGCGGGTGGAACCGCGGGGCGCAGCTAGTTATATTTAAAAAATAATTTCACCATTGTTCACAGACTACCAAGCAGCTCGACTCAAACACTTTTACGAAACCGTCAGCGAACGAGTGTCAGAGACTTGGCAGGCAGATAGTAGCCGAATTGGTAAGTACATAGCATGTAAGAATAATTTTATGTAATGCTATTAATACCATTTTAGGTGACTGATTTGATTTAAACTGTATTTTCGACGAGTTTGTGACTTTCCATACAGGTTTTATTATTTAATATTTATGAATTTGAAGATGTGATTGTGAAATTCTAAAATAATTGACTGGAATTAATGGTATTTTGAAATAAGTGAAGGTAAGCTGGAGTTTTGTTTATTTTATTCCTTGTATTAATCAATATTAAAACCGGCTGTACGCGGACTGCTTTGGTAGTTGCATTTTTGAAGTCATTAAAGTAAGAGCAATATTTTTGCGTTTGAAATAGGATTAGACATAAACCTTTTTTACAGTCCGTTCAACAGATTTTGACTTCTATTGCGTTGGTGGCATGACAAATGGTAGTTGCAGTAAACAGTTTGTATTGTAGCCACGTTTTTGCTTTTAATGCTATCCTTATGCCTACGGAATAGAAGTCAAAATCGGTTGAACGGACTGCAAAAAGATTTATTTAAATGTCTAATCTTATTTCAAATGAATTAAAGGTATTTCTGAACCACAAGCTAAAGTTCGAGAACTTCGTTAAAAAAAAAAATATATATGCGACTCTTTTTAATTTTTTTATTCATAAACATACACATAAAATAACATCAGGCCTGTTTCCCCCGATGGGTTAATTAAAAGTGTACCCACTTTTCGCCAATTAAGTGTATATAAATTCATTAATTTAAACGTTGAGTAGACGACTCTCCGTGTTTTTTAGCTCTATACCAAAACATCCCATCCAGTGGCCAAAGTAGTCTGTGTATTGCCAAATTCCCCATTTAAAGTATGCCTATTAAGATGCTGATTAAAGGCGTCACTTGGCCGCATGACACGGCAAAGCATTATCTTCCGCGGCATACCGCAGCATCCCGCGGTATGTTCAAGTCCCATTTTGACGATACCAACGAAATGTAAGTACTAAGTCTATGAATATAAGATTCAAAATCATTGCCGCTTATGAACATCTTTTGCCATGCCATGCCGCCTGGTGAGCCGGCCTTTAACTCCCCTTTTTGTCGTATTTCCCCTAAGAATGTGCTATATTACATAAATACTTTTTTGTGTAAATTATAGATAATTCTAGGCGTCACTAACGTAGTTTTAGTAACTCACCCTCAGTTTCTTATGATTGGATGGTAAACGGGTGCTCGTGTATATGTTAACAACGGTTTGGGGTAGTGTTATTTCGTCAAAATCGGTTCGGTTTGTGGTGAATTCGTAGGTGAACGGCGAAGTTGCATCATTGACGCGTAAACATAACACTACAATTTTCACGTATAAAAAAACGTATGCATTCTTTCTATATGAATGATAAAGTCGCCTGCGCAGATTTAGTATTGGGTTTACGGCGTAACGTGGTTTGCTCTGGCGTTTATTACAGGAGCTGTAATAATAATGAACTATTTATACAATTGTCGTCGAATAAGACGATATAATATTCACTAAAATATTCACACACACACTATTTTATCATAACCATACTTATGTAGATGGAATCTTAATTTTGACGAGGCCCTTTGGTCCAGTCAAGGTAAAGGAAGTGATGCAAAGCACTAGTACACCTACCGTTACTTTTATGTCATTGAAAGAAGATTTGCAATGCTTGACTTGCGGTTGTAAATTTTAACTAAATCACAAAAATCGACATCGAGAAATAAATATGTATGTAAATAAGTTATGATGTCATAAAGGACAGTCCTCTGTGCAGGGCTTTGTGCTGAGGAAACTGTTGCGCATGTATTCTTTGAAAGAACAGGCGTTACCCAGACTAGAGCAGAAACCCTCTGGGCACCCAGATCTTTCATAGATGTTCTGAACAGACCAGGAGACGTGATCAACTTCTGGAGGGACGTGGGCTGGTTGGATTAACCACTGACGGCCGCCATGGCCCACGTACAATGGTCCACCTGAAGGACTAAGTGCGGAAACCAAAGTTATGATGTCAAATGTTTACAATGGATACCGTAATCCGTTTGATTACGATTCAAAACTATTGTGACGCCGCACCATCAATGGGCAACAGATTTGCGTAGTATTGACTACGACCATTACTCTGAACAAGGAATAGAGTAGCTGTTCTGACTAAATATTATTGAGGAGTTCAAAGGACCTGTATTTGTTAAATATTATGCTTACATAACAGTGTAATAGTAACACAGCTTCCAAGCTTATTCTACACCAAATGAATTAAATAAAGTGTGAAAAAAAAAAGTAGGTAATTTTCCAATGAACAATTTTACTGTCTGATCCTCGTACTTTAAAGATCTACATCCATTTCAAAATAAAAACCAAACGCCATTTATTCAAACTAGGCTGAAAATCAGCACTTTTCGAAAGTCAACAAGTTACATAAGACAGTCCCCCCAAAGCCCCCACCCTTCACCACATCCTAGTGCTGGCACAGATAATACAGATGGGACAATCCGCACTTTAGTATGAAGCTACAAGTACGTGGCGAGCTCAGCTCACTGGATCAATTCAGTGTGGGCTGCCGCGCATCACTAGCCGGCTCACACGTTAGTTCGATACTCACTCACGCGCCGCGTCGTAAAAGAAGACAACCCTGACGAGTCAGAAGGTATAAGAGTTACGCGATAGAAAGAGAGGCAACTTGTAGGTGAATATAATTGCAGGTAATAAATACGTCGGGTCGGGCGGGTCGACGTTACCGCGTCAACGCCAGCTATCGCTGAAAACCGGCGCTGGGGCTCCATTTCGCATGGGGTCGCGGCATTATGCTGAGCGGTGGCCGTTTTGCGTAGATGTGACGCATATTTTCCCCCAAATTGTATTTAAATAGTTATTTTATTTTATTGTAGTTTGTGTCATGTTTACCGCAAATAAACGTTTTTTCTTTCTTTCTTTTCTTTCTAATAGACGTTGTGCGACCTGAGTTGCATTTTATTGTGTCGTAGCAAAAGTAGCTTTTTATTTAAATGATTTTGCGGAGTGTCCTATCTGTATTAATCTGTGGTGCTGGGAAGAAGTGTCGCAACAAAATCCCCAGCAGCACAGCTGTCTGTGAGATGAAAAAATATTTTCTACCAACATTTGGGTAGTTTACTGGTTCATTAGAGTGCTTACATTTTTTTTTATTGAATTTTTATCTACGTATATTTTGATACAGCTCCACAGTTTTCCCTATTCATACCTAATCAAGGATTAGAGTCGCGCCATGTATCGGCAATTTGACGCGGCGCCCGCATAGAATACTAATAGGAACGATTTTGTTATCTACAGCCCATCTATTCTTATTTGCATAGCTATTGGTTCTTCTACTGTTATTAGGATCAAATATTTTAGTTTTTAATAATGTCTTATGCACATGCATTTGCATGTAGGTTCTTATCATTTTGTCGAGTAAAAAGCGTTGTCCATAACCATTTATGTATCCTATACTCATATTATAAATGCGAAAGTGAGTTTGTTTGCTATTAATAGGATTTAGATGAAATTTGGCACACAGATAGCTTATAACCTGGATACTTTTTATCCCGGTGGTAGTACGTTTCCGTGGGATAATTTCTGACCTCCATGCGGGTTATGCTCGCCGGGCAAAAGCAAGTTTTTTTCATAAAGAAATAAAATATGCAATGTTTATTGCCAGTCAGTCTTCTACAGATTGTTCTTCGGAGAGTGGGTGAAGGAGCTACACGTCCTGATCCCACCATCTCCCTTTCACTACCAGACGTACTGCAGGGTATCATCCGCACTTGGTCGATATCCCAACTCAACTCTACTACACATTTATTACGCGCACAACCAATGTGTGGAACTTCCTGCCAGCGGCCTGTGTTCCCATCCACCTATATCCCCACAGCCATCAAAACAAGATTGAACAAGCATCTTCTGGGCACGCTCGTTCCATCGTAGACCTCATCCACCGCTTTCCGTCAGGCGAGATCGAGGTCAAGAGTAGGCACATTTGGCAAAAAAAAAAACATCAGCCACTCGAAGGCTGCTTCCTTTTTTGCCAATCCATACTAATATTATAAATTCGAAAGTAACTCTGTCTGTCTGTCTGTCTGTTACCTTTTCACGCCGAAACCACTGAACGGATTTCGATAAAATTTGGCAAGGCTATAGATGGCATCCTGGGGACGGACATAGGCTACTTTTTTTCTCAAAAATCCTACAGGGGGTGATATAGGGGATGAAAGTTTGTATGGGAAACCCAGCATTTCTTAAGTTAGGAATATGAAAATTCAAATCTATGCTTTTGGTAGGAAATAAAGAAATATGCAATTAAGCGTTTTTGAAAAATCATCCCCTTTGGGGGGGTAAAATAGGGGTTGATTTTAAAATTCACAAAACTGCACGGATTTTGATAAAATTTGGCAAGGCTAGATAGCATCATGGGGAAGAACACAGAATACTTTTTGTCTTAAAAAATAATCATACAGTGGGCGATATAGGGGATGAAAGTTTGTATGGGAAACCCAGCATTTTTTAAGTTAGGAATATGAATTCAAATCTATGCTTTTGGTAGGAAATAAAGAAATAGGGGTTGATTTTAAAATTCACGAAACTGCATGGATTTTGATAAAATTTGGCAAGGTTATAGATAGCATCATGGGGAAGAACACAGGCTACTTTTGTCTTAAAAAATAATCATACAAGGGGTGATATAGGGGATGAAAGTTTGTATGGGAAAACCAGCATTTCTAAAGGTTATGAAAATTTTTATTTATGCTTTTGGTAGAAAATAAAGAAATATGCGGTACAGCGTTTTTGAAAAATCATTCCATAGGGGGGGGGGGGGGTACAATAGGGGTTGATTTTGAAATTCAAAATAACACTAAAATGTTTGCGTATCTCTTTTTAAGAGATTCGCACGGACGTAAAAATATCGCGGCGGGATTTTATCGAACACTGGATTTTCAACTCCCGGTGTTGAGTCGAGCTTCGAGAATCCAACCTAACAACAACAGAGTGCATTCCAGCGCGTCGTAAAAACACACTGTTGGACTTTCAACTCTTGGTGCTAAACAGAGCGTTGAAAATCCAGTGCGCGAAAAAAAAATCGCCGCGATGGTTTTACGTCCATGCGAACGTCGGCTTACGGCTCATTCACACGAAGACGATTCGTTTTTATTGACGTCTTTAGTCTTTATTTCATTCGACGTTTTTAAGACGAATGGATGTTCATAAGGCTTTCACGAATGACCGGAGTGATTCAGTGTATAGGTAATTCATTATGGTTTTTTTGTAAATTGGCTGAAATATGACGATGATTGTTGAAGATGTCGGAAAAAGCCATGCTGACTGGGAGCTTTAAGGCCACCATACACGGCAACGATAAATATCGTAGCGATTTGAGTTTGCATAGTTATATCGGACGGCCCTATGTTTTCCATATGAATGTTCCCATGGCATATTTTCTGACATCTACGCGGGCGAAGCCGCGGGCAAAAGCTAGTGAGTTATAAGAATCTCCCAATTTATGACAAAGTTTCGAGTCCGTGGCTTTCTGAGCCAGTCTGCCCCAGATGCCCTTAATTAAGTTCTCCGTCGACCTGATTGTCAGCTAGTAGATCGATTAGGCAATGACATAATTTCTATAATTACAGTTATCTGATAAATGTATCTGATAAGCCCATTTAAATTTAAATGTCATATCTACATGATTATTCTCTTCGAAGCTATGTTTTAGAAAAGCTACACTACTTCCATTTTAATACTCCCAGAGTATTTTGAACAGAAAAGTGTTCAATAGGTTAGTACAGTACATATTAAGTTTTGGTTCAGGTCATGCATACGCATTTTGCATCTACCATCATGTCATGTTAGCTAGTTGTCCGGATCTGCTTATGTGTGTCTGAAAACGCATCTACGAAATGGTAGAAATTCTTAGTGTGGGCCCACGTTTTAATTTCAAAGAGTACTCTGAAGTTATGCGTGCTGTGCACAGGGGTTGCGCGGTAGAGGAAGTGTGGAGCAGTGCGCCGCACTCACAGTCCTTTCCGAGCAGTCGTTGCGACAGCACGCCAAACGCAGTGATATTGCAGGGAACTTGTAGTTGAATAAAACTGTAGGTAACGAGCGTTGTGCGACCTGAATTGCACTTTATTGTGTCGTAGCAAGAGTCGCTTTTTATTTAAATGATTTTGCGGAGTGTCCCATCTGTATTAATCTGTGCATAAACCAAGACAACACAAGTAGCAAACTAAAGTCACTTTCCAAATGAATAAACCTAGAAAGCTCAATGTTAGCGACATCCGTGTCTCTTGCTGGATGGTTTTCCCTAAAACACTTCTGAATCATGCATCATTGTCGTATGCAAAACATGTAGCGAATACTTCATCATTTCATCACCATTTGCAGCCTTGTCCCATCCACTGCTAAATATAAGCCTCCTTCCTACCTTTTGAGCCATGCTTCCCTGCACTCTAATTGCGTAACACACTATCAATCGGAATCGGTTTCATTTTGACAATTTAACAACATCATTGCGTTATTCTTATTTACATTGTCGAGCAGACAAATTTTTCGAACATTTGAAGCAATGGATTTGCAATTTGCTTCAAAATGACTCGCATTCCGATCGATAGTCTATTACTCAATTAGGATGCCGGTGATACACTTTGTTATTTAAATAATCTTCGTTGTTGTAAAAATTATATTTCGGTTTTTATAACCGTGGTAAAAAACTTAAAAGTGTTTATGGAACCTTGAAAATGTCATCTTGAAAGCTTTTAATATTTAATTGTCAGGGAGACCGTGTTCTTCTTTGTTGATCTACTCTTTTATTTTTTAAATAAAAAAGGTCTGCCTTATAAATGTTCTTAAAAAATAATGTGTTGGTATTTATTTAATGTGGCCAAATACTCGTGCGAATAATATCATGAGCAGCCAATTTGACTGAATATCTTATTTTTTTTCGTTTTATCCTATTTTAGATAGACTAGACGTTTTGTCTATAGTCCTTTAGGATCCTTATTCAGTAAACTTTGATTCAATTCTCTTTCCGGCAAATTGTTATTTCCTCTAAACCTGTGTCTTCTCATTATACTTACGAAAGGCCCGTTCTTCTATTCTTTATTGTATGTAAAATAAATAATAATATGCAGTAGTTGATAGAGTACGTATATGTTTTCTCATGGTTTTCTCCTAGCAAACCTTTCCGTGATAGAGAGAGAGATCATAACAAAAGCCCACTCTTCCAATACAAAAACAGTATGCAATTGGAACTGCCATTAAATTTATCTAAACACAGTTCAAACGGCCCAGATATTAATAGTTATCTATAAATAAACCCCACCATATCTAAGCCGAGCTACCCTTTGTCCCGTTCCGAAGTCCCGGCGACTTTACGACTTATTTTGATCTTTTACGGCTATATTTAAAGCTTTCGTTATTTCATGACTACGTCCGTAATGGGTGGGCTTTCGACAAAAGGGTCTGTGGGTTCATTCCGAATTCGTGGTTATAGGGCTGTCTTGAAAACCCTTAGAAATAAATGGAAGTGATGTAAACAATTACCTAAACAATTTACAGTTAAAATTGTGTTTTGAGAATCTTTAACAGTTACCTATCTAATTTACCTAAACATACATAAACCCCGCCTTCTTCCCATGGGGTTTAGCAGAAATTATAGAAAGCCACCAGCTACGATCCTTATACCTATACATATTCCTTCTCATAATACTTTTTGAAGAAATCTTACTCTCGGGACTCGGGAGCTTCATACTCCAAACGGATTCCATTTCAGTGTCTACTTTGTAGGTACTTTATTAGAACTTTGATACTAATCATAATCAGTTATCATAATATTATCCTTACATATTGCAAGCTTTATTTCCATAGCTGTACAGCCCTAAAACCGAGGCAGCAGCATTCATATTCCTTCTCATAATACTTTTTGAAGAGTTCTTGCTCTTGGGAGCTTCATACTCCAAACGGATTTAATTTCAGTGTCTACCTTGTAGGTGTACTTTATTAGAACTTTTGATACTAATCATAATCAGTTATCATAATATTATCCTTACATATTGCAAGCTTTATTTCGAAAGCTGTGCAGCCCTAAAACTAAGGCCAGCGCATAAAATCAGCGCAGGAGCATTCATATTCATTCCCATAATACTTTTTGAAGAAATCTTGCTCTCGGGAGCTTCATACTCCAAACGGATTTCATTTCAGTGTGTACCTTGGTACTTTATTAGAACTTTTGATACTAATCATATTCGGTTATCATAATATTATCCTTACATATTGCAAGCTTTATTTCGAAAGCTGTACAGCCCTAAAACCAAGGCCAGGGCATAAAATCAGCGCAGGAGCATTCTTTCACCACTCTTCGCATTTCAGTCTGCATAAAGCCGTCGTAATATTATGCACTGGAGTGTTCACTATTGTTTCGCTTTACACAAATCATATTATTATTTCAAAAGACCTTTCGACGAATTGTTTTTCTGGTCCTCTTTTGTTACCTTATGTTTTTGGTTTTATTTTTTGAGACAGCCCTGAATGTGTTGACCGTAAAAGCTTTTGAATATTATTTAAGTGCCTAATAAAAATATTGTGTAATATGTTCTGAGGATTTTGCATAAGTTTTATAATACTTACATAATATTTCTACTTTTACCGTACATACTACAGAGTAAATTAAAAATCCACCAACCAGTAAGTAGGTACATTTAAAATATTGAATTTCAAAAAAAAAAGCTATCTTTTGTTAGTTGTTTTGATTCTTTGCCAACCACTTTTGTCACAGCAAATATGAAATGAATAGTGTGTTCATCATCCACGCCATTGAGCTCGGCTACTCTCATCTAACATAGTTTTTTAAAACTAAAATCTCCATAAAATTATTCTTCTTACTTTCCTCTCAAAAACTTACAAGGAATAAACTTATTGAAACAATCTCTCATTCATGCATTATTTTTTTTCCCCGTGTGTGTACGGGGAAAAAAATTAATGCATGAATGCACGTGTGGTCTTTATGACGTCATTTGACACTATCGCACTCATTCATCCTTTTAGATGTTTGGGTGTGATTCTGATAATGCATCTTAGAAGCGAGCGTCATGAGACTCTTATATCTTTGTCATAAGGTGTAAATTGGGATGAATGACGCGCGTTCAATAAATCTTTACAGATTAGGGTGGCGCTACTTGCTAAGACACCAGCAAAGTAGCTGTCAAATTCAGTAGTTATTATATTTAGTTCTCGGTTTTGCCACGTATCAATATAAACTGGACACTAGCGTTGCATCCAACTGTTTAGTATTCGGAACAGGGAATATAGGACTGTAATATGTTTTCCGATAAAGATAATATATAGATTAACTGTTGTAATTTACATAAATTGGGGCGTTTGATGATAATAATAATAATGGTTTATCTATTTGTGAGATAAATTGGGTCGAATCAATGTTGAGATAGTTTTGGCTCTGATTCGCTTGTCAGGACTACTTCCCCTATGGGATAGTTCCTTAACCTGAAGTGCACTGTGGTTGTAGCATTTTTACTAGCTTAGTTTCTGCTAGGATCTATGTTGCAGCCAACTAGCTTTATATTTAGCCTTTCAGTTAATAGCTTAGCCTTTTTACTGAACGGCGCTGTTCAACTAGCGGCCTGAATTATATTCATTATAGGTTATTAGCCGAATTATGATCAATAGAACTGTGATCAACACCGCGCTAGCCGAGCGACCGAAGCGAGCGGTGCCGCGGTAGCGGCCGGTGGACGTTATTTCCAAAGGCTAGGCTGGCTAATTAAGCTAGTTGGCTGCGACATCTAATTCTACACCTTCATCAATGACGCTAATTTAAAAAGTTCAAGTTTAAGTACCGTGGCTAAACGATAACATCCACACGGGTCGATCGAAAGCTAAGCTAGGCTTGCCGCAGTCAATTAATTGATGGGTTACCATACATACATATCTAGAACCCTTTGAGCCTTGGAAAGCACGTTAAGCCGTTGGTCCAGGCTGTCATTCGTAGATCTTTGACAGTTGTTACGACGGGTAGTTAGAAGCCCAAAAGTCTGACAACCAGTCTTACTAAGTCTTGGGTAACATGTTACCCAGTAACTGGGTGGTGGAGGTCAGATAGGCAGTCGCTCCATGTAAAATACTTACTGGTATTCAGCTGCTTCCGATTAGACTGGAAGCCGATCCCAACATGTTGGGAAAAGGCTAGGCAGATTAATTATTACTTAATAGATCATCCCTGCTGTAGCATCTATTTAAGTAACACAAACATTTAATCACACTTTGTTTATTTATTAAAAATGAACCAACCCATATTTGACCAAAACTCATAACAATAAAACATGACATTCGTTTGCATTGTATGATGATTTTATTTTCATAGTCTATTCATGGTAGCGGTTAGCCGCCATAATGAACGAAGCGACATAATAGATTATTATTTACTTTGTAAATGGGTCCTTGAATGGTGATAAATGGCCATTGTACAGGTGATAATCTCACAGCATAGGGGTCCATTTAAGATAAGGTTATTAGAAAATGGAGGTAGAGACTTTGAAAAAAGTATAGTTAACTTTAACGACCATAAGGTAGGTCACTGCCTTGTTGGCCTATAGTGATCGCAAGCGCTACTGCTGAAAATGAGGTCATGTGTTCGATTCCCAGGTAAATAGAGTGTCGCAGGAGTTCCACGACCTGATCTCACCATCGCCCTTTTACTGTACCGAACTACCAGACGTACTGCAGGGTACCGCAATTGGGTGAAATTCTGACCAGTCGTGCTTAGCGCTTCTCCTCTACGTTTTTAATCGCACTGCCAAACTGTGGAACTCTCTGCCAGCGTATGTGTTCCCTTCCACATATAACCCGTCTCCTTCAAAGCAAGAGTGAACAGGCATTTTCTGGTTCGCTCGTTCCATCATAGTCCTCATCCATCGCTTTCCATCAAGCGTGATCGAGGCTAAAAGCAGCCCCATTCAGCTATAAAAAGAAAACACTTTTGAATTGCAAACGGGTCGATGTCAGTTACTAAGTTGAAGCTGATGAGTTGCCCATTCCAAAGTGTAGTAAGTAGGTTCCAATAGAGAAGAACGGGCAAGAAATTAGAAACTAAAAGCAGGCCTTAGACCTTTTCTTTGTTTCCAAATCGGCTTGTGTTTAAACGCGTACCAGAAAGGAAAAATGCTCACCAAAATTAAAACCATTTTATTGTGAAATTATAACTTTAGAAAACTGACAGCAGGTCGAATAGGAGCCCCGCAAAGCGGGGTTCCTATTTCTGTCTGCAGGGTTTAAAGGAACCCATTACCTAACCAACCAAACCTCGGGGTGCCCCTGACGTCGACCGTCTAGGGTTAGGGTTTTCGTCAGCAGGTCGACGCAGATTTGGTGAGCATTTAATTTTTTTGGTAGTCATTATATTTAACCCCTTTCCAAATCTACTTTTCTGCTTGTTTCTAAGTTGACTTACCATACTGAATTTACGTTACAACATAATATCACCCAAATCAGTTTCTCAATCCGCGGAAACATTTCTATTTCTACCTGTGTATCTGTGCTATGCGCAGGAGTTCCGCGTGCAATCTAAATACGCATCTCGCATGGTGTGGCCGCTTAAAATGTCATCATGTTCATCGGTTCGAGTTTCCGTATTACTGTTATATGGGTCGCTTTGGTACTGAGTATATTTGTGTTGGGTTTACACAAATGGTGGGTTGTGAAAGATAGAATATTGATTGTATCTTTCTCTAATTTCCGCCCGATACCTTCTAAGTTTATTATCTTATAAGCTGTACGCCAGAACGGGCTTACCATCTGCATAAATGACGAACATCCAAACAAAATTAACTTATTTAAACTTCGCAAAGAAAAAGGTACAAAGGCCGACTTGACAAAATTTCAAGCTAGTGTGTGAGATTGCTTTTCTGTCCATTTTCTTGACATAGGTATTGCCTTTATCTTTAATCTTGGATATTTCAAAATTCTGAACAAAACTCAAGAGCTTCAGAAAACCTGCAAAACGCAACAATAAAGAAGCGTACTAGATAGTGTCATCGACGTTTGTTCCTGTTTTCAATAATAATTAAAGTTATACCTATTACGCCCACCCACAGCACATGAGTAAAAAATACTCTGTGCCCACAGTTCTTCAAAACGTGTTAGTTATCAAAAGCCGGCACGAGCTTTCTTATCTGTCAAACGTAATTCAATACTCACAATTCCCAGAACAATATTTACTTGCCTTATCGGAGTCAGTGTTACGCTTTGAATCATGGTGGAGCTTATAGTGCTAATTATCATGTCAGAAAGAAATCCATGGCTTATCGTCCATGTAGTCTAGCTTAGGTTGAATATTTGGATTAGAGGTGCGATGACAATGGGTTTAATTTTACAGCACTGTCATTGTTGAGTTGGGATATAAGGCTATCTATCTCATCTTAGTTTCATCGGTTTAGTGCCAGAAGAATGTGTGAGGGCAGGTAATAATTGGACTATAATCGGCAAGAGAGGTTGAATTGAGTTTCAAAGAGTCTTATTAGAATTCGGTCAGCCAGAGCATTTGTTGATTGATTCGGTAGGGTCGTTTGTATTTGTGACTAATTTAGAAGGGTCTGTTGATGTTTTTCTGTCGCTATAATATTGATTTTATATGGTCTTGGAGCATATCTTTAGGGATTTTGTTGTGAAAAGAAAAAGAACAGCAAAACTAAAGCTTGGCAACAGAAGGCCTTAAAATTTAGGTCAGTGCAGACCTGGCCCTGTGATTTTAATAATAATAATACCAGCCTATTAATATCCCACTGCAGAGCAAAGGCCTCTTCTCATACAGAGAAGGCACGAGCCTATGACATTATTGCCATAATAATTAGGATTGAATTCGCCATTCAAAAACGGCACTGGAATTTAGTGTTGTTTGAAATCATAACCAGAAAGATCGTTTTCACAACGGACATTGCATAACGCGTTGAGGACTGGCCATCAAAACAAAGATTGCCTTTATATCCCAGCAGGGAAGAAATGATCAAGCTTTCCACAGCCATGTGTTATCGTAAACATTAAAAGGCCCACACACTATAAATCTTGGAAGCATTATACGCTGAGAATTAACTGTCTTTTTACACCCCGATACGATACGATACAGATTAATCGCCACAGCTTTACGTCCTATCGTAACGCCTTTTTTATACAAATTGCATCATTGTTACGACAGCTTCACTTCCCTGCAAACCTGGCCAGATTAAAGACCCATTCTTGGGTAAAAACTCTATAGAAATGTAGGTCTTTTTAAATGGTCATGGTAGAAGTTTGTTGAACCATGTTTTTGCGGACCGTTTACCGGTCTGTTTGGATCGGCAGTTTTTCTCTAAATGCTTTTATAAGATTGATTGCTTGGGTGCATCGAACCTCGACTAGACAGTCGGGATTATAGAATGTTGGATCTATTTGAAGGTCTAGACATTGTGAATTCGACTAGCTAGGAGCGATTACTACAGAATATATTAAAATACCAAAGGAAATGATTAAGCATTAGTCATTTTGTTACGCTAAAGTGATGTTAATTCGATGTAGAATAATAATAATGTAAAAAATGTTGTAGGTGCTACCAAAAAATATAATTGCTAATTCATGCAAAATTTCAAAGCATTTCATACATACAATGATGATTAGGACTATTAGGAGTTCTGATGAGGTTTAAAATTAGTGCTAAGTAATGAAATTACACACCAAATCAGTATATCACAGTCCACTACTAAACATGACGATCTCAATTCGGATTAACTTATAATACCTATCTTTTTATTTTTTATCTGTCACCGTAAGATTGTGAACATACGAGCGCGTTTTGACCTGTGTTTACGCTTACTTAAGCGTATTTTTCCCATTATTTTAGTTGTACTTTACCTTTGTGGCGCAAGAGGAACTATGCACACTTCTGATGTAAACTATTTCTTTAGGGGGGGTGTTAAAACACGCACTAGTTATTTAAATGTACATATATTACTTTGGAAATCACACTACACAAAATCAATCGCGTTACGTGGCTTCAGAAACCACAATGCGTCAAAATGACAAGTCCCTTTTTTCCCAAAACTTCACGGCCATTCCCCCGAGTAGCTTCACTCGGTGTTGCCACTGCCATCCCTCGAAGTAGCTTCACTCGGTGTTGCCAACACCGGTTAGTTCATAATAAGAAAATAAAGAAAAACTATTTATTCCCTCGAAAAATGACGCACATACATTCGTTTTTTACATAATCCTAAAAAATAAAAAACAATTGGGTAATAATCTATCTCGCGAGATTTTAAGCTGTCGAGAAATTGAGAACTGTACCATACTGCTGACAGTATACATACCTAACGTATAATTGTAGATAGTTTATAATCTATCCATGTCAAACCGACAAATTGTGAACGAACCAGCACTTACCGACTGGGTGCACAATCTGTCCGATTTTATCACTCGTAAAATTGTGAACCGTCCCAGATAGGTAGGTCTTGGCGGTAGCCGAATTGGTCGCAGTAACTAAGGCAGGGCATCCCGACCAAATGGGTTAGCTTAGGTTAGAACTGTGACCAAACTCGGTCGAGCCGTGCTAGCGCTTCTTCCAAGTTGGTCGCAATTACTTGGCTTATTAGTACAGTCATCTATAGCAGGGATGTTGCGAATATTCGCATCCGCATCCGCATCGATTTAGACATCCGCATCTGCATCCGCATCCGCATAAATCGATGCGGAGCTGATGCGGATGCGGATGTGTAGCAGGTCGCGACAAGAAAGAAAGGGGCGGGCCCGGCGAGTGGCACGTGTCGACCGCGCGTGCTGATTGACCAATAAGAAAGCAATAATTTTGTTTTGGACTTCGGTGAATCGGTGACGGTAACGCGCGGAACGCGCCTCGCTATTGTTTGTGTTGTGAGTGTGACAAGATCTGACGCGCACGTTTGTTGTTATAATGCTCCAATATTCAAATTTAATTACTAAAATAATGAACCAGTAATAGTAATTCACTTGCTACTTTATTATTAAATAAAGAAAGAATAAATATTATTGTCTTTTTTTTTACTCTACCCACATTTAAGTTTTTTGTACAGATCCGCATCCGCATCCGCGGATGTGAGCTTCTTAAAATCCGCATCCGCATCCGCATCCGCGGATGTGAAAAAATCTGCAGCCGCAACATCCCTGATCTATAGCATTAGCTGACCCACCCTTGCATAAATGGTTGAGATTTTTTAGAATACGAATCGATAGAATTTTATACCGACTGTACCTATTACTGCAAGGTGCGTTCGTCGCATATAATGATACCATACCATACATATATAAACTATCGAAAAATAATGCGTTTAAATGGTTTGTTGCAGTTCACAATTTTTCGACAGTTATAATCTCGCAAGATAGATTATAAACTAACAAAGTTCATAATCATACGGTGACAGCATGTGTGTCTGTAATAACAAAAAAAAAACTTTCTTCCTTTTCTTTCTAACGTAGCTACATCGCATCAGTTGTGTCCATTTCTGCAAAGAAATCCCAGTGGTTTCCACAGGTTACACATCTTTCGTATGGCCAAACTAATTTTCGAACGACGAAAGATTAAAAAGGATCCTCTATAGCGCCCCCTAGTTTACTTAACCAGTTAAATAGTCCTAAATTAGAGTAACACGACCCTCGTCATTCTAACTAAGCAGTATCATCTAGCTGAAGGCATTGACCGTAAGGCGTAAGGGGAATGTCTATCACAATATTCGGTAGGCACCCGAACTTAAGTAAGGGAATTGGTTAATAGGCTCCTATCAATGTAGGAGCGTGGAATTTAATATTTTTGGATAGACCTCTGTGATGATTTTTTTTTATTTATTTTATTTAACAATTTATGTACACACACATAAACAGACAAACATAAAGGAACAGAAAATACGTACAAAGGTGATGCTTATTTCAAAAGAAATCTCTTCCAGCATACCTGCGATAGGACATTTTATGTAAAAGGGTGTCTTTTTTTTGCTAAATCCTGGCTTGATGTCCTTATTTTGTTTTTTATTGAATCTAAATCTCTAAATCTGACATGTCCGAAACTCGTTACAAATCACTAATTTCAAATTAAATGGCTGACCGACCATCAATAAAGTCTTAATCACATTATGAAACAAGATTACTTACTTAGTTTTTACAAGTTTTTATTTTTTGTCTTCCTTTATGATAATGGACTTTGCTTCGGCCAGTCATGTTTCCTTGTTACTTACGTATCGATCACTCCTTTCCTATAAATTGTACACATTTTACTACATTTTCTAGCATTTTTTCAACATTCTATTATCCAAAATCCGTACATAGTTTATTTCCTACGGCGAGATATTAAGGAAAGGGTAATGCCCGCTATTGCCATGCTAAAACGCAACGATTATACATAGCATAATCAGTCTACATAATGTCCCCACTGCTGGTACGCAGGCCTCCTCTCTGTGAGAGGGAGTGGACTAATCATTCACCCTATCCTTATCCTAATTTATTTAGGGGGGGCTCGGCATATTCTTCTTCTATCTATACTTACTTACATCTCTGATAAATGGTATTTCAGTATTCACTCCCATTTCTAGCCATATCATGTCATACAATCCATCCATGTTTCTTGGGAGTTTGTTGCGCCACTTCTTCCCAGCTAAAGCACTATAATAGGAAGTGATGGAAGGGTTTTGCTTTTGAGGTGTTATGTAATTTTGAAGTTCAAAAAGTGCTGATTCTCAGCCTAGTTTGAATAAATTACTTCTGATTTTTGTTTTTCGTCTTCCCGAACGTATCATGTCCTTCATTCCTTCACCTTAGCTTTGGTTTAAGAGAGTTGATATCCATTGTAACCGTTTCGTAGCGCCAAATATGATCTAATGCCCAATCGGATGCTTGCGGCCTGTCTATCAGCACTTTTTGACCCCCCAAGATACAGGCAAATGTCTAGCTCGCAGGTCACCATCTTGTACAATTTCATTATTGATAAATAAATTTGTGAATTCAGCATCCTGCAAATTTAATAAAACTGGGTAAGTAGATAGGTACCTACATATTACGTTTCAATAAAACCAGGTAGGTATTTCTCCGGCCTTTAACACAGTTGTTTGTATACTATTGATGATAATCACGTCAAAGTTTTGGGAGCAGTCCGTTAGGACATCTTTTCTCCAAAAAGTCGTATTTTTTTTCTGTATTATTAATGGTTTTGTCATTAGGGCTTCCGGCGCGGACTCGTCTTTGGCAAAAATGTCATAGTAGGAATGGACGAATAATTTTTTGAGTAGGTACTTATACAGTTGACTTAGCACAAACTTTAATGGAGTGAATTGGCCAGATAATAGGGTTTTCTTGAGGACCAGTTGTTGTCTCATCTATGATGAAACATAATCATAGTCTTTTTCACGGAAATATTAAGTAACAAAATTCGGAAACCCTCTATCTACTTACGTCATTGAATGCCAAATTGACGCTCTGATGAGCACAGTTCACAGACCAGACGCGATTATCAACACGTAGGTACTACAAAGGTAATATTATAAAGCATTTCATAACACAGCGTGTCATTTACCCGAAAGAATGATACATATTTCCTCAATAATTATAATAACACAAAGCGGACGTTTCATCAAACAACGCGGTGCGTCAAAATATAATTATCAGCTGGGCTAACGTGTGCGGCCCTCCGCAGACAGCCAGTCAGTTGCAGCTCGCCACACGGGACTCACGCGCGCACACACGACCCCGCGACCTAACGGACACGACACACACGTTCATTCACCTCCTCAAACTATTTATTTACTGTCATAGAAATTATAATGCACTTCAGTTACGCAACCTAACGATGTGATGCAACTTCGCCGCGAGCCCTGTAACGCTAACTTAACCCAGTTTAACTAACCGCGCGAACTCAGCCACTGCTATAAAACTCGTATCAATAAACGAAATGCAAGCACGTGTTCACCCCTCGCGTTACGCGGCCGTTGTCCAATCGTAGGAGGGCGAGGGCTACCGGCGAGTTTCGGCCAGCCAATCGCGGCTCGTCTACGAATTCACCACGAAAACCGCCGATCCCGACCGACAGGAGCCGAAGTGCGCATCGACAACCCCCAGTGCCGCTTCAGCCCCCAACATGGCGACAATGGTGGCGCCCTCGCCCGCTAACCCGGCCGTGACAAAAAAACCTTCTATCAAGAAATACAGAGCACCCACGCCGCCGCGGAATATTATCACGGAAGACGAATGTGAAAGTGAAAAAGACAAAGAGAATGAAGTGCAACTCGACAATGAAAATGACGCAAGTGATGATTGTAAACAAACTAAACAGGAACCGGCGGACGACAAGCCGGCGCCGGAGAAGGGATCGCCGCTAGTGAAAAAGTTGGGTCCAAAAATAAACGGGAGTGTTGACAGGAGTTCTGTGTTGTCTAAGGCGGCGATGTTCGAGACGGGCAGCCCGAAGGCGAAGGACCCGGCCGAAATGTCTTTGAGGGAACGCAAAGCGCTCTTTGAGAAAAACAAGGGCGCAGCGATCGTTCCAAAGGCCCCTTTTGGCCTTGCACCCTCCGCTAAGACCCTGCTAGGGGATAACAGAGGTAAGTTCAACTTTTAATAATATTTGCTGCCAACAATGAAGAACACGCTAACACCTTGACACACCATTATTTAGACTTTATGGTCTGTAACCAATAAACGGTATTTTTTTCGCTTCTGTGTTACGCAGTTCCTGAGATTTTTCTGTAGCTGTTAATTGATTTAATTACAGTCTGACGTTTACACGCAGCTTAAGTAGACTTTAATTATGCATTGTGCAGCTAATTCGTAGATAACGAACATACCAGAATGAATAATAATGAGTCTAAAAATACTTGTCCCAAATCTAATTCCGAACGTTTAAACAAAAACAACAGCAGATTGTCCCGTATTATTTGATAACCTACTTCTTTGCTCATTCTTGATAATCTCATAACAATTATCAATGGTTTCTTCATCAGCATCACACATGCAAAGATTTGTGTTGCAATCTTTCGCGAATTGAATAAAGAAATGGGAATAATTTAAAATAATAAAAGTTAATTTAAATGTCAAAGTCGTGCAGATTCGGTAACTACCTTCGTTTTTTTGTACAATATTTAGAAACCGGATTTTTTTTACGACTACCGATCATAGATAAAAGTTTTTTATTGGTTGTTCGTTCGTATTGGCATTTAAATGTTATCAATAATTGCCGAAACGATACTTAGGTACTTGGCTTAAATTAGTGCCCGAGGGTAAATAGAATCTAATTTATTTGACGTTTCCTACGACAAAAAGTTATGATAATGTATTAAAGTCAGTCAGTCAGTCATTATTGTGGTTCTTATTATCTTAATGTTTTTATTATGTTTCACGTCATAACTGTTCTGTGGTAATAAACTAACATTACTGGTAATTATCCTATACGGGTACTATTCAATGAGCAATATTTGTGTATTTGTCATCACGTTCTCAAAAACGACTCTAAAGATTTTGATGAAAGTTGCAATATAAATAGGGATTTAGGGGTGGGGGGAAAAAATCGATCTAGCTAGGTCTCATATCTGGGAAAATTCGTTTTCTCTATTTTCACACGAGTAGAGCGCTGCCGCGCTGTCGAGGTTCTATATTTTAATCCTAACAAGCATTCCTATACCTACATTTTCCGTTTTTTGTAGCTACATGATTAGCCTGTAGTAGCTGCACTCTGCAGACTTCGTTAAATAAGAATTCATTTGTACGTACTTAATTGGTTAGTTTTATAGTAGGAAGCGCCTAATCGTTATAAACGCAAAACAATCCATGTATTTGTTACAATTTGTCTATTTTTCCACGACCCAAATAGCGTAGCCAACTGCTCGCAAGGTCGCGAGGCCGATTCCCCTATCGGTACAAATATTTGAATATCTATGGGTATTTGAATAAATATTAGGGCAAACAAATTTATTTTCGACAGTAGGAAGTCTGAAAGATGCACCGGTGACTGAAAAGTTGTGTGGAAAATCGGTTGTCGTGGTATGGGCATGTGATGCGGAGGAATGAGGAAAATGTCGTGAGGAAAGTTTTGAGTATGAATGTAGATGGCTATACGAGTAGGGGAAGAAGAAGAATATAATACAGTGCCGCGGGCACTGCATTATATTTACTAGAGATAGCCGACTTGACAAAACAGCGAGATTTCTTTAATATATTAAATATAAATAATAATAAATAAATATCCTTGGACATTTCACACAACGCCATCTAGTCCCAAGCTAAGAAACTTAATGCTTGTGTTATGGTAACGAGATGGCTGATAAACTACTTATATACATTTTTTTTTGTAAATACATACATATTATAGATAGAAAAACACCCAGACTAGGAACAAATACTTGTAGGTCGTACAAATATTTGTTCCGTGCGGGAATCGAACCCGCGACATGCTGCGCAGCAGTCAATCGCTCAACCACTGCGCCAACCGTGTCGTCAAACCCAATTATATTATATTGCACATCTAGATCGAAACTGAGACAACTCAAAACAGGTCATTTTTCAGGAGACGATAAAAACGTAGGTATATCTGCATTTTTTGTTAGGGAAGTTATACAATTTAATTTGATTCTAGATAATAAATAGCTTGTAAAATGTCACTGTATACAAACTGGGGCTAAAAATCAATATTTTTTTATCGATAATCACTGTTTTTCAAACATAACTCAAAATTAGCGATTTTTGAGTTGTTTCAGTTTAGATCTAGGTGTGCGATATGTAAGTTTAATATACACTTAAACCTTCCGGAATAAATTCTCTAAATGATGGTGAATACCGCATCAAATTCCTTTGCGCAGTTTAGAAGAAGAACGCGAGCGACTAATTTATAATACCAGATAAATAGTACAATCTGCAGCCAAGGCCCTTCCTTAGGTCATGTCAAAGACCTTTGTGTCAGTCAGACTACAGACAGGTTCTGTTGCGTCACACTGCAGCCATAACGATCCCATTGACATTTCTGCATTAATAGGAGCCTTAATTGACGGGAGGAAAATATTATTTTGTAATGTGTAATACTTACAAATATATTTTTTTATTTAGAATGCATAGCGATAATTTTTAAATTTTCCACTGTGAAAGGTCCGTTTCGTTGTGCAATAGGTATCAAATATTAAAACGAGCTGTATGCCAGATGGGATTTCCAACAGGAAAACATTCTACTCACTTGCATACAAACTTTCATCACCTATTTATTAATTTTACCTCTTTATAATACTAGTATAGATTTTCTAATTTGTGTTATAGATGTTTATCAGCGAAAACTTGCCTTTAATCCCACATTTTTTACGAACACTGCAATAAGCTAGCTGTATATAAGTTTACCGTACATACAGAAAATCAAATAAAGAAAATAAAATAAAGCTACTGACAGACGTGCTCATTGTTAGCACGAAAGCATGCTTTTATTGAGCAAGTGCTCATTAGTAGCATGTGTGACTAGTAATGAGCATGCTTATTTCTAGTATGTTTTCGAGTAAGCGTGCTTATAGGCATGCTTTTCATGAGCACGTGTGTCAGTACCTTTAGTAAATAAATCTTAATCCAGCCACACAACTTATCTCACGATTTTTTACTTAAATAATCATCTCTGTTTTAAATATTAATGTAGTCATAACGGCATAGATAGATCGA
The DNA here is from genome assembly GCA_905163495.3 of Cosmia trapezina. NCBI lineage: Eukaryota > Metazoa > Arthropoda > Insecta > Lepidoptera > Noctuidae > Cosmia > Cosmia trapezina. The sequence continues at coordinate 13,243,443 of LR991040.1, read as the reverse complement.
TCTCGATGCAGAACGACGTCTGAAAGTTTTTGTTGCCATTTTTAAATCGATTTGACTCGATAACTAGGTACATAATCGACTAAGTAATAGGTGGGAATCGATACAAGCTACATTTAAGTTTTTTGTTTCGAATACTTTAAAGTGCATTCACCTTAAGTAATAGAACAATTTTATGGATCTATAAAATTTTGTTGCTACTTAGTAAACTCTGCAGATCGAAATTGGTTTTTTTTATCGTAGAAATTAGTTTTGCATAATGTGTGAATATGTAATTGTTGCGAATGCCTAACCGGTCTTGATTTCTTTTTTATAAAATCGAAAGAGTTTTGCATTGGCCATTTCATTATTGTAATGTTAATAAAAAGTTGTATAATCCATGTAAGTTTTTAAAGCCGAGTGGCTCCCTCAGATCCTTGAAATACTATTTACACTTCTTTAATTTATCATAACAAAAATAGCTGGCGAAATGTGGGTGTGCTATATATTCTATCGGTTTAGGTAATTAAAGGTAAAAAAACAGGTGTCTAATTAACCGACTAAACGTAATACCTGTCACTTCAGTCATCAATTCATCATGCTTCGACACAGTTGTTAGAATTTTCTGATTCGGATCAGTAGTTAAATTACCCCCTAATTACAAACTTACAAATTTTACCTCTTTTTAAGTAACTAGCTTCTGCCCGCGACTCCGTTCGTGTGAAATTTCTTGTTCCCCCGTCCCACCTCGTTGCATCGCATCGCCCGCCCGCGCTATTATTTCGTTTTCCGTTTGGTTTTTTTCTTTTTGCTAGGCTCTTAAGAGTCGTATCGTGATGTTAAATAGCAAATAACCTTCCTCAAGAATTGAGCTATCAAATGGAAATTTTTTTTTTCAAATTCGAGTAGTAGTAGTAGTTCCAGAGATCCTCCTACAAACAAACTAATTTATGTTAGTATACAGGGTGTCCCGTAAATAATGGATAATCTCTTAAGGGGTCATTGTACTCATCATTATGAACAACTTTTACTATGGGACCAAACCTGAAATCGCGAAAAAAAATCAGCTGACCAGTACATTTATCTACATCAAACTCGTCAAAATGTAGGGAGCAGCTGATTTTTTTTTCGCGATTCTAGGTTTGGTCCCATAGTAAAAGTTGTTCATAATGATGAGTACGATGACCCCTTAAGAGATTATCCATTATTTACGGGACACCCTGTAGATTTAAAAAGTGTTAAAAACAGCCTGTAATTGTATGCTCGTTTCACTCCATAGTGTCTAATTCCATAAAAAACAAAGACATTTTAAAATTATACTATAGCAACTTATTATACTTCCCGTGGAAGTGGCCACAGCATATCATTAAGACAATAGGGATGATGACTAAAAATTTATTTTATGTCCGTCATAGAGATTATTAAAAAATATTGGACACAATATTGGACATCAAAAGATTTCGGCAATACATTGAGTTTAAATATGGCATGACGTCACGCGTAGCTAGGTTTTTATACGTACAAGTGACGTAGCGAGCCCCCACTCCCCAACTTTAATGCGTGATAGCTAAGTATTTTTTTATTAATATGATAAAGCAAAAAATACGTGTCTAATATTTTTTTATTATCTGACTGACGGACTAAATAGAATTTCTTTTTTTTTTACTCAGGCATCATCCCTATTCAAACCAGGGACCTACCCTAACACAAATTGCACAGGATGTTCCCCACCTGCAGTGTTGCCATTTAAGTTCTAAATCGCCATTTATGATTAACATCCTGTGTGGCGATTACTGAAATTATGTCGACTTCTTTATTAGCTGTAAATAAATGCTTTAAAAGGTTATGTCACATAAGACCATGTTATTCTTCTTCTTGGTCGTGTCGATGATGCCATTTATACCTTAGATATAAGTATAGATATAGGACTACTATTTAAGCTGCAGTTTGTTTGTTTGAACGCACTAATCTCTAGAACTGCCAGTCGGATTTTACAAATTCTTTTTGGATTTGATAGCCCCATTCTTGAGGATGGTTATAGGATATTTAACATCACGCTGCAACTCTTAGGAGCCGAGCAAAAAGAAAAAAGTCAGAAAGGATACTAAGCGAAAATGAAGTAATAATAGTAAATAATATATCATTTAATTCGGGTAACAATGACCCATAACATAAATACCTTACAGACTACCATCTTGCATCGCATTCCCGGTCACCTGCACACGTGAGGACGGTATTCGCGTTGCTGTGTATAAGTGTAAGCGTCTGTAAGTTAAAATTCGTTTTGTCTCGTTCTGACAATCAATGACAGATGAATTTCAGAGCGAAATGTTTATGAATAGAGCTGTAAGTCAATACTGGACCCACAAAATTTAACGAACACACTAACATTTTTCTTCATCACTGCCCGCGAATGTGATTTCGTGCATAGCGAAACTTTTTAGTAGGTATTTTAGTAGTCGAGCATAGCGGGACTAACCGGAATTTTGGGCAAAACAAATTTAAAAAGGGTTTTTTTTTTTGAATTATTTTGCCATAGACACGCTTAGAAGAAGCAATGTTATTATTAACATTTTATCCATGGAATAAAATATCTGCCTTTTTTACCTTAATATTTAGAAAAGGCTTCTTAACTAGACCTACGTGACTTGTAAGTAGAACACGATGTGACATGCAATTTTCCATGAACAACATTGCAATTTGTGAATTTATTGCTAAAATACAAAAAGTGCGTAGTTCGCAAAATATCCTTATACGTTTAATTCATTCAGTACGTATAGTATTATGTACTTACTTACCTTAATTCATTCAGTATAGTAATAGGTATACCTACCTTACAAAACTTACAATGGCGTTTTAACAGGAAAATAATGAACACTTATCATGCGGTTTCCCAGTAATAAGAACGTGGTCAAACAAACCCGAACATAAAAATGCTTTTAACTAATTGGTGGTATTAATGCGCGTATACCTACATTACCGGATCTCATTCATAAAACAAAAAGTTTAATAGGGATAAATGCCGCCCTTCCTTCTGTATAAGGCCTTGAGTTCTGACCGAATCATATCGTCTATGTATACCGTGGATCTAAAGACCTAAATATATGCTTCTTGGATCAGGTAAAACGGAATTTGGATAGGAAGGGTACGGATATCGGTAAAATTCCAGGCCCATGACACATGTGAGTTTTGTTTTTGCTGGCATATGTCAACACATCTGGTAATGGCACTGGTCCTGCAGATAATAAATCCATAGGCTGCCTCATTGGTCTAGTGGGCGCAAGCACTGCTGCTGAGCATGAGGTCCTGGGTTCGATACCCAAGTCTGGCTAAGTGTTATTGGGTTTTCCATCAGGAATTTCTCGGTAGCAGCCAGGATGGGATTTATTGTGCCCGGTTGATGGCAATAGGCGTGCGGATTACATAGGACTTAAACATCTGCCAAAATGTGGATGTACTAAGATACTCTTCTGCATAACCCTTCGGGGATTACTAGCGCGGTGTTATGTTTATGTAAAACCACAGGTAGAAGCAACTTAACATCTTGGGACGATTGCGTGTTTGCCAACTTATGTATTAGTGACATTTTCTGGGTAAAAAAAAGAAAGATAATACGTTTATTTGCTGTAAACATGACGCACAGAACAAAGACAATAAAATAATTAAAGGAACAAGTTTGGGGGCAAATATGCGTCACATGCAATTAGTACTACTTTTTCTCCAGACCTTTGGTGGAGTTTATCAATGCCTGCCTAGCCTTTTCCTAGCTATGTTGGGGTCGGCTTCCACACAACAGTACATTTCTATACTAATCAGCATCGTGAGTTCGTGACGCGGCCGACGGCGTTTATAGGAGCCATAGCTTTAATAACCAAATGGTGACATAAAGGCGAGTGTATGTGTGTATGGTGTGAAAGATCGTAGTGCCTATGTTCAGACTCGCCAAGATATCTCGGCCGTAGTGTAGGTACTCTACATGCTGCTATATCTATCTGCCTAGACTCTATGTTGGGGTCGGCTTCCAGTCTAACCGGATGCAGCTGAATACCAGTATTTTACACTTACGCAACACAGTAACTGTGTTATTTCGATACCCCTTGGTAAGACTGGTTTGGTCCTTTGGTCGAGTTTAGTACTATTATATTGTTTTGATGGACAAAGATATACTCAGACCTGCGTCTCTGTTGACAGTGAAAGTCACATTGGTACTTAAAAAAAGAATAACTGTTAACTGAAATAACTACGTAGTTCCTACAGCTGTTTGACTATTGACATTATTCAAAAACTGGCACACTTTCGTTTTTCTGCCATTCGATCCCAATAGAAAATGCAGAGACAAATTAGGACCACCCAAATATGGATTCATCCGAAAGTCTTTGAAAACATTTAGCACGTCTTAACTACGTCGAGACATTTAACGGTAATAAGCGATACTGTTTCAAAGTAGCATACTTACAATATTTGAACAATAATTGTGTCAGACGGTTTCGCAACAAATATTTAAAATTCTGATGTATTTTGTATGAGTTTGACCCGGTCAATTAATTAACAAGTCTATGTAGAAAATAGTAGGTAGGTAATGTGAAAAGGCCCATTGAGGAACAATCAGCACCTATGAACAAGTAGATATTATTTATTTTTTATTTTTAGCCCTCTGAAGGGCAAATGCCTTTCTCCTTTCCACTCGTCTCTGTCATAAGCTAGTGAGCACCAATCCTGTCTCGTCCCACGATCTTCTGTTGGGTCTGCCTCGATTTCGCCGGGCGTTTTCTAGGACCCACATTGTGGTAGATTTGGCCCATGACTCATTCGACTTGCGGAAAACGTGTTCGGCCTAGTCACACTTAATCGTTGAGCAGACGAATGGACAATTTGTCCGCAGACAATTTGGAATCTTATGGAAATCCTGGTAGTCTAGTCTAGTTCTTGCATAGATTTCCAATACGTTCAAATTGTCCATCATCTGCTTCTTGGCTGCTTTTTGGGTGACGTCTGTAAATTAGAGATGGCAAAGGGAAATACATCTAAAGATTTTATGAGGGTAATGAGTACCTAGCTTTCTTCCTTATTCTGACATGTTCAGTGAATTATGCTAAGTTGGATGGGCTGTCATAATAAGCTAACTTTTGCCCATTACATGGACCTATAAATTTTACGCAATAAATGTCCCGTTAAGGCGGTGAGAGCCGTAAAAACGTCGTTTTGTTTAGTGTTTTATTCGTAGATAACACGTATTTAAATTTTGAAAAAAATATATTACTTAGTTCAGACTTCGATCTAGAAATTTCGGCCGTCCGATACACGATTACTTGCACTTTACTGCATCCAATTAAATCGCAAAGACAAGTCTAAATTATGATCTATATCTTATTTCATTTGATTTATATTAGGCTTTGAACAATAAAACTTATGCCATAATAAAGGTCGTAAAAAATGTAATTTATAACGGCTATCATAATTTGAAATATCAAAATATTTATATCACTAATTCCAATGTCAAGTGTTTTCAGCTTCGCAAACGCTCGCCCTGAGCCGTTTAGTCCCGAGCGGAACGTGACGGAGGTCGGACGTGTGCCAATTTTTCGAACCCGCCACCCCCGCTAACTTCTGTCACCGGCTGCGACCGGCACAAATTAGCATGTGTTGAAAACAGTTGAATTTGAACGCTATGCCTATGTAAATAAAGACGTCACGCGCGCAAAAGCTTTATTGGTATTTATTTTTATCACGGCCTATGTTTACCAATCGCATCAAGTGTGTAAAACAGTTGAATTTGAACCCTACACTGGAGCTTATAAAGCCGCCTGACGCGCAAATTTTTGGTTCACTATTTTCAAATCTCAAATAGGTAGGTGCCACAGAATAAAGTTAGTACGGGTGGTTTTATAATGAATATCGGATAGGAAATGAGATTTCTTCATAACATCACGCCTGAATTCTTTCAAAGGGTTGGGCAGGGATGTTCAGAAAATAAGTAGGCCCTCAAATGTATTTTTCTGTATACCTACATAAATAAGATTTTTTTTTAAAATTAAGTTTTTTTTCTAATTAGGTATCTTCTTATTTTTTTTGTATTTCAAGGTCAAAATGAAAATCCAAGATGGCGGCTGCAAAAATTTCCAATTTTTCGTCATGGGTGTCGTTTTCGTGATATTTTAGGTCGCGGAAACCGATAGTAGGGTCAAAATGAAAATCCAAGATGGCGGCTGCGAAAATTTCCAAATTTTTCGTCATGGGTGTCATTTTCGTGATATTTTAGGTCGCTGAAAACGATAGTGGGGTCAAAATGAAAATCCAAGATGGCGGCTGCGAAAATTTCCTAATTTTTCGTCATGGGTGTCATTTTCGTGATATTTTAGGCCGCTGAAAACGATAGTGGGGTCAAAATGAAAATCCAAGATGGCGGCTGCAAAAATTTCCTAATTTTTCGTCATGGGTGTCGTTTTCGTGATATTTAAGGTCGCTGAAAACGATAGTGGGTTCAAAATGAAAATCCAAGATGGCGGCTGCGAAAATTTCCTAATTTTTCGTCATGGGTGTCATTTTCGTAATATTTTAGGTCGCTGAAAACGATAGTGGGGTCAAAATGAAAATCCAAGATGGCGGCTGCGAAAATTTTCAAATTTTTCGACATGGGTGTCATTTTCGTGATATTTGAGGTCGCTGAAACCGATAGTGGGGTCAAAATGAAAATCCAAGATGGCGGCTGCGAAAATTTCCAAATTTTTCGTCATGGGTGTCATTTTCGTGATATTTTAGGTCGCTGAAAACGATAGTGGGGTCAAAATGAATATCCAAGATGGCGGCTGCAAAAATTTCCTAATTTTTCGTCATGGGTGTCGTTTTCGTGATATTTTAGGTCGCTGAAAACAATAGTGGGGTCAAAATGAAAATCCAAGATGGCGGCTGCGAAAATTTTAAAATTTTTCGACATGGGTGTCATTTTCGTGATATTTGAGGTCGCTGAAAACGATAGTGGGGCCAAAATGAAAATCCAAGATGGCGGCTGCGAAAATTTCCTAATTTTCGGTCATGGGTATCATTTTCGTGATATTTGAGGTCGCTGAAAACGATAGTGGGGTCAAAATGAGAATCCAAGATGGTGGCTGCGAAAATTTCCTAATTTTTCGTCATGGGTGTCATTTTCGTGATATTTTAGGTCACTGAAAGCGATAGTGGGATCAAAATGAAAATCCAAGATGGCGGCTGCGAAAATTTCCTAATTTTTCGTCATGGGTGTCGTTTCCATGGTTTTAGAGGGTGCTGAAAACGATAGTGGGTTCAAAATGAAAATCCAAGATGGCGGCTGCGAAAATTTCCTAATTTTTCGTCATGGGTGTCATTTTCGTGATATTTGAGGTCGCTGAAAACGATAGTGGGGTCAAAATGAAAATCCAAGATGGCGGCTGCGAAAATTTTCAAATTTTTTGACATGGGTGTCATTTTCGTGATATTTGAGGTCGCTGCAAACGATAATGGGGTCAAAATGAATGACTATCGTTTTCAGCGACCTAAAATATCACGAAAATGACACCCATGACGAAAAGTTAGGAAATTTTCATAGCCGCCATCTTGGATTTTCATTTTGACCCCACTATCGTTTTCAGCGACCTAAAATAACACGAAAATGACACCCATGACGAAAAATTTGGAAATTTTCGTAGCCGCTATCTTGGATTTTCATTTTGACCCCACAATCGTTTTCTGCGACCTAAAATATCACGAAAATGACACCCATGACGAAAAGTTAGGGAATTTTCGCAGCCGCCATCTTGGATTTTCATTTTGACCCCACTATCGTTTTCAGCGACCTAAAATATCACGAAAATGACACCCATGACGAAAAATTAGGAAATTTTCGCAGCCGCCATCTTGGATTTTCCTTTTTACCCGACTATCGTTTTCAGCGACCTAAAATATCACGAAAATGACACCCATGACGAAAAGTTAGGGAATTTTCGCAGCCGCCATCTTGGATTTTCATTTTGACCCCACTATCGTTTTCAGCGACCTAAAATATCACGAAAATGACACCCATGACGAAAAATTAGGAAATTTTCGCAGCCGCCATCTTGGATTTTCCTTTTTACCCGACTATCGTTTTCAGCGACCTAAAATATCACGAAAATGACACCAATGACGTAAAGTTAGGAAATTTTCGTAGCTGCCATCTTGGATTTTCATTTTGACCCCACTATCGTTTTCAGCGACCCCAAATATCACGAAAATGACACCCATGACGAAAAATTTGGAAATTTTCGTAGCTGCCATCTTGGATTTTCATTTTGACCCCACTATCGTTTTCAGCGACCCCAAATATCACGAAAATGACACCCATGACGAAAAGTTAGGAAATTTTCGCAGCCGCCATCTTGGATTTTCATTTTGACCCCACTATCGTTTTCAGCGACCTAAAATAACACGAAAATGACACCCATGACGAAAAATTAGGAAATTTTCGCAGCCGCCATCTTGGATTTTCATTTTGACCCCACTATCGTTTTCAGCGACCTAAAATGTCACGAAAATGACACCCATGACGAAAAATTAGGAAATTTTCGCAGCCGCCATCTTGGATTTTCATTTTGACCCCACTATCGTTTTCAGCGACCTAAAATATCACGAAAATGACACCCATGACGAAAAATTAGGAAATTTTCGCAGCCGCCATCTTGGATTTTCATTTTGACCCCACTATCGTTTTCAGCGACCTAAAATATCACGAAAATGACACCCATGACGAACAGTTAGGGAATTTTCGCAGCCGCCATCTTGGATCTGTCTAAAATGTCTAAAATGTGTCTAAAATGTCTAAAATCTGTCTAAAATGTCTAATCTGTCTACAACTTTCAAAAATACTTACTAGAAAAATAAAACAAAATAAACTTGTATACTAATCAGTTCAAGTTTATCTACTGCATTGCTCTATTCTGTGACGCAACATAGTACCTACTCGAGTTCATGAACTCATGAGCGGTGCGCTTGGCGCGCGTTTCCCGCGCATCGTAATTTATTACGTATCGCTACTCCTTGCGGGGGCTGCGGTAAGCATTTAATACCTACGGCGCTTGCTTTCACCCCGCCTTAATATAGTCTGAACTCGCCAACCCGTCTTGAGCAAGTGTGGTGATCAATGCTCGTGCCTTCTCTGTATGAGAAGAGGCCTTTGCCCAGCTGTGGGGCAGTAATAGGCTGGTATTATTAAACGTCCCATAAACCTACTTCATTTTTATACATTTTAGCATATTTTTCGTAATACAGAACACACGTGGTCACAGATTGTGGGAATAATCGATAATACCATGCAAGAAATCTTTAAATCACTCAAATTTGGACTTTGTTTCAATAAAGCAGAGTTGAGATTTGCTTGCTGCCTTTAAATAACATGTGGTACTCTAATCATATGCCTAGTTAACATTTATAATGATAGACAATTAGTTGCTATGCTCAACCGCGAGATTACATAATGTAATGCTAGCTTGTAATGTGATCTCAAGTGTTAAAATTATAGCTGAAAAACTAAATAAATAGAGAAGTCCTGACTGGCTGACTGATTGACTGATTGACTGACTCATCAACACCCAGCCCAATCCCTTGGACCTAGAAAGCTGAAATTTTGCACAGAGGTTCCCTTTATAATTTAGAGTAGTAGTGGCCCAGTGCTAACGGCCGCGACTTATTACGAGTTGTATGTCGTAGGTTTGAACCCAGACAAGCGCTTTTTATTTTGTGTAAATTATTTCATCACCACTACTCTCAAAACGGTGAAGGAAAACATCGTGACGAAACCGGCATATCCTAGAACCAGAAATTCCAAGACATGTGACATTTGCCAACCCTGCGCTGGGCCCGCGTGGTGTATTACGGCCCACTCCCTCTCACTGAAAGAAGGCCTGTGTCCCAGCAGTGGGAACATTATAGGCTGATTATGTAATAAGATGATCAGCCAACAGGCGATGAAAAGAGGCATCGTATAGAATCCGGCATGTAGGTACTCAGAACTAAACATTCGAAGACATGTGACACCCACCAACCCGCATGCGTTGCCCCTCGTGGTAGGTAACAACTAACAACCCCAGTGGGTGGCAACTCAAATAATAGACGCAAATAATATAAATAGGCTATGGTGACAACAGTTAGAAGTCATCATTTCTAAGATTTGCAAGAAGCTTGCGTTTGACCGCAATGTTGCCTGATGGTACTCGTAACCGCAACCTAGGTTAGAGCACGTCTCACTAGGAAACTCGCTACAAATATAACTACACAATAGAAGATAGGTAAGTTTTAACAGCTTTGCTAACCGAAAAGAGACCTTGCAAACATTTAGACTCACCATACATGAGCTGGATGTAACGAGGTTTTGTTGGGCTACAGCTGGTCAGACAGAAAGTTTACATTCGCGAAAAAAAATAAAAAAAAATATTTCGATAAGTACACTTTTGTATTTGTCTTGTGTTAACAAAACAAATACAAAAGTAAAACGATGATAGCTGCAAAAGTATAAACTGTAGCGCAGCTAAGAACGCCCTTCTCCAGATACAGAATGGAATAAATGTTCCATGCAAAAAGAGACTAATAGGTAATTTTAGTAATTTAGATTAAGGAGAAGAAAAAAAAAGAAAGAAGAAAGAGATGAAGATGGAATCTCCTTCTTCTTCTTCCTCAAATGCTCGAATATGTGAGACACATTACAAACTGCATCAGCAGCAGTGTCACATTCGCGAGTTCATTGGATTCCGTTGCCCGCGTGGATGTCTGAAATTATCCCACGGGAACCTACTACCGGTATAAAAAGTATCCTTATTCAAGGTTATAAACTATCTGTGTGCCAAATTTCAACGAAATCCGTTCAGCCGTGATTGAGTAATAAACATCCAAACATCTTCACAAACTTTCACCTTTATAACATTAGTGGAAGGATATGCAAAAAAAAACCACAAGGAGTATGTAGACCGTAGCAGGTGGTGTTCTATAGTTTCCACCAACCCCCATTGCAGACAAAAATCACAAGTTTAAAATCCGCAAGATACACCAATAAATTGAGTATCGACAAACGGACAAATCCATCGGCTCGGTCACTCCGAGCGATTTTAAAGACAATAACGTAAAATTACAGTTACTGTGAAGCCGTTTCACATCGGCTCGTAAAGACATATTGGTTATTACATTGCTCTGGCTTTCCCCTCCAGTTTTGTGCCTTGTGTCAGATGTACGCTAAGCTCCCATTGTACAGAGAGCTTACACAATACGAGGTCAGCATAAATACTGGAATTTATAGAGCTTGATGTTCGGCTCGTGGCTAAGTTATAAGAACAGCTGCACGTGGATGTGTGACCATCTTTACATACCGAGACACCCCGTGCCTCGGAAAGCACGCGGTCCCGGCTGTCATTCTTGGATCTTTGACAGTAGTTACGGGTGGAAAGTCTGACAACCAGTCGTATCAAGGGGTATCATATTACGCTGTAACTGGGTTGTGGAGGTCAGATAGGCAGTCGCTCCATGTAAAATACTGGTACTCAGCTGCGTCCGGTTAGACTAGAAGCCGACCCCAACATGATTAGGAAATGGCTAAACAGACTGATTGATTGTGAGTCTAACTGCTCATCACTGATACTATCTCTGTCGACACTGGGTGAGACAGTGTGCTTTTTGGACACGCCCACCAGTGAGTTCGAGCCCGCGACTTGTTCAACCTTAAATGATTGACAGCGAAATTTATTACCTACTTTTAATTGAAGAATATCCGATCTATTCTGTAAAAATATCACCGAGCTGTCAATAGTGTCAATCCCTAGCATCAGGCGGAATGACAGCTCAATTCACAGGTGTTTTCACTATGATATTTTTCAGAATAGGACCGCTGGCAATCCTCTAGCTAAAACTCAACAGCAAAAGTCAAATGAAAAGCATTCCACCCAGCCATTCAAACTTTTACTTACTACCCATAACGTCCTGGTTGCTGCCTGTACCGACAGTTGCATAATGCTTTATCGACAATAGTCTATTGAGTATTGAGCTGGGTTGGCGAACTAACGGAACGAATCGGATCGCAGGGCTGTCAACTGGGAACCATGAAGTCTGTACACATAGAAAGTGCTGAGTAAAATGTTGGTGCACACCACGGCCTATTGAAGACCTGTCGAATCTTTTAAATATACAGGGTTGAAAGGGGATGTAGGAGAGGACATTTGAGACCAAATGACCCCTTTTGGATCCTATGCAAATGTCAATTTTTTTTTTTTTTTTTTGCAGAATTCGACCATTTTACTCGAAACTCTTGTTCAAAATTATGAAAATTGTAACGATTTGTAGCTCTGATTTAGAAACTGTTAAAGAAATTGTCGTTTCATGGTTGATTAGTAGGTACTCATTGAAGTTTAGCAAGCAGATATACTTACCTACTTAATAATAATAAAAAAAATACTTGTTTCATTGGTATTTTTTATTCATATCTTCAAAAAAATATAAAATATATGTAAGTACCTACTCGTAAAAGGTTGACATTTGAATTGGGGCCGTAAGGGGTCATTTGGTTGCAAATGACCTCTCCTACATTCCCTTTTAATGGATTGCTGACATGTTACCAATAACCCTGTATATAAATAAACGTATCAAAATCAAATTGACTGCTTTGCTATCCATTTTTACCGACTTCACAAAAAGGAGGAGGTACTATGTTCGGCTGATTGTATGTTTTTTTTTGTATGTTTGTTCATCGAATGTACTCCGCCAATTGTCGACGGATTTTCAAAATTCTTTTTTTGTTTGAAAGGGTATACTCTCGAGGTGGTCCCAATGTCTCCAAATCAGAATCTGATCAGGGGATCCCATGGAAATCGAGGGGAACCCTCAAATTTTATAGGCACAACTATAGCGATTTAGGTATTTTTTATAGTAACTCGTGCATTTGCTCTCGTAAAACACCATTTGGTGAAGTGGAACTGATGATGAAGACCACAGATGGCCATCGGAACTACTCAATTTATAAGTATTTCACGGGTTGCGATTCGATTACTTTAATATGGTTGCTAAGTAATTTATGCTCGTCAAAATGCATAATGGTGAGGATGACTTCACAATGGAGCTCCAGTTCTCCTGGTTCTTACAGGAGAACTCCTCAACAATTAACGTCCCTGCATTGGGAAAAGCAATATTTTGTAAAAAAAGTGATGAGCAATTGCCATTGGGCTATTGTAACTTAGTTAATTTACAAACTGACCCACTAAAAAGTGAAAAATAAAAACTTTTTTACAAAAAAAAAAACAACCGACTTCCAACAAATAGTTAGTCGGTGGCAAAAAACTAAAATACAGATCCAGAGACACCGACTTCCAAAATTAAAGTTATTTTTCACTTTGTAGTGTTTTTGTTGGAAGTCGGTTGTTTTTTTTTTTGTAAAAATGTTTTTATATAACCACCATTATGCACTTAGTATACTTAGCTAAGGATATTACTAGTAATAACCTACTTCAAAATCGTTGCCACCAATTATTAGTCTAGTACTCTACTGCGGGCTCCAATTTTCGAAGCCTTTACCAATGTTAGCGCTATTGGTAAAGGTTTATGTTTAGTTCTAATAAAAGATAATACTGCTAACTAAGCTATATTACTGCAAACACCAGCAGACGAACTGCAGTTCGGCTTTTCCAGCAAAATATCTTGAGAAAATATACCCACTTAAATACGAACTACATTGGTGGTTACATAAATGCAAATAACCAGTACTTATAGCATCCTGGTTCCTACTGTTGTTTAGCCCTATCAACGACAATGGTCTATTGGAGCTCGGGTTTGCGGTGTAACAGAACGAAACGTTATCTCTAGGGCTGTTATGAAATACAAAATCAATAGTCATTTATTAAAATTGGGCTAAGAATCAGCACTTTTTGAACGCCAAAATTACAAAAGACAGTCCCCAAAATGCCCGCCCTTCACCACCTCCTCCTAGTGCTTTAGCTGGCAATAATTTACGTGGGTTAACATAATAAATAACAGAAGTCAATAGATAAAGCAGTGGGTCTCAAACTTCCGACCTTTCCGATAGATTTTCCAAAAAAAAATCTGTCATAAAAACCTTGTCTTGACAATTAAAAACACAACAAAAAGAATTTATAGGTATGCAACCGTTCTCAAGCTCTTACATACATTCGGCAATTGATTTTTAATTTTTTATATATAATATTATCAGACATAATTCTAAATCATTAACAATGTCTTATTTTTTTTTAAATTTTAGGATGTTTTTTTTAATCTTTGACTCAGTTTAAAATCTTGCAAAACAAGAGATAACCTCTTCACCTATTTTGGAGTTTAAAAAAATAGCAGTGGCACGCATTGGCAGCCCTGCCTGTAACACTTGAATGACCTCAGTCTGTACCGATCCGTTGATTCTGGTGGCGACAACTGAGAGAAAGTCGAGATGACGCGAAAAACTGTTCTTATTGTTTATTTGTAAGATTTTCGTGTTTCTTGTATGTCACTGAAGTAGAACATACCTACTCGCTCGAGTTTTTTAGAGCAAATTTTAGAAAGAGTTCTCATATAAGCTAAATTTTCTGCTCAGTCATGATCGGGTAGAGAGGAGAGATTGAGGAGGAATGTATGGAGAGGGAGAGGAAGCGTCGACCACAACTCTTATGCCCGTTTTCGTGAAACCTTACGTGAAACTTAAATGAATCTGTAAATAAAAGTGCACTGTTGGATTTTCAACGCTAGGCTTAACAGTGCCGAAAGTTGAAAATTCAACAGTGCAATAATCATTTAAGTATCTCTTAGAATTGGTGAAAACGAGCATAAGTAACATAGGACAAGGGCAGCAAGATGCAATGATAATGAGTCATGATCGAATCCAGGAATTGTCTACACTCTCCTTATCATGTAAAAAAGTAAACAGTTTACTGTCACAAATGAGAGTATTCACAAGAATTTGATTCATAGATATAATGATTTGACTACCCATTTGTAACAGCGTCCTTAAGTATTTATTTTTGTCTGCTGATTTTTATGTCTGCTTGACCAGTCAATCATAATTGACTAACAATATCGAAACTCACCACGCTAATAGCACAAAACCAAGCTTAAAAACTGTCAGCTTAACCAAGAATCTTTGCTCAAACATATCAATACTACGCTAAGTGTCAATTGTTTATAGAAGCCAAAAATATGGTCATCAAATAATCCATATCATATCATGTCATATCTACCTACTGGTCTTAAAATAACGCAGTGGTAAGCTAATACAAAACTAATGTAAGTAGTCGAAGTAACCTTGCTTATTATTATGTCATCATTACGGATGTAATCGGCGCCTGCGCGCACGCACACAAGAATCCATTAAAGCTGACTTTAGGATATCATCAGATTGTGCATCGTAGATAGAGATATGAATTGTTGTTCCATTTTATATACAGGTTGTAACAGAAACGTGTGGTCAAATTTAAGTGTGTGGTACAGAACATCAAACTGAACAGCTTCCTCCATATGACCAACATCGTAATCGAGAAAAAAATATTAGCTGTACCGTACAAAGCTTCAAACCTACCCAAATGTATGAGACGGCTGATAATTTTTTCTCGATTGCGATGATGGTCCCGTAGAGAAAGTTGTTCAGTTTGATGGTCTGTACAACACCCTTCAATTAGACCACACCTTTCTGATATATCCTGTACAGTACAGTCATAATTTTCTCGCAAGAAAATTTAAATTTTTGTTGACCAATCCGGGTGGATGCCAAATTCGAGACAAAAATCAAATGTGTAAGAACGAACCTTTTTTTTTTTAATCAGACAGACGAGAATGTTAGCTTTTTCCAGATATAATTATTAAGGTTATGTGCGTTCTCTCATACAAGCCGAAGGATATAATAGGGATTTGTACAAATGCTTGGCTTTTTCAGTCAGTTTCAAATGGACTCCGGAATCTTCGGTGGAACGCACCCGTTAAATTATACAACCATTGATAACGTAGAATAACAGATGAACCTGTTATATAATGTCAATGATACTAATAAGATATTTTGACAGCTTCCCAGAATGATTTCGTGTCGAATGAAGTGAAATGTGAAGTCCGAATAACTAAGTATTCCGTTTCTACTCCATTATCAAATAATACCAGCTTAATACTGCCCCACAGCAGGGCAGAGGCCTCTTCTCATACAGAGAAGGCACGAGCATTGATCACCACGCGCTAGCTCAAGACGGGTTGGCGATTTCGGACTTATAGGTATTAAGGCGCAGATTTCCTGAAAACGACCAAAAAGGTGGTTTTTTAAAGCTGTGTATCTCATAAACCGTAAATAATTTTGACATGTAAAAAAAAATATGATATTTTCAAGTCCTTTTCGCATACAGTGATGGAAGCCAAAACATAATTCAACATACTTTAATGCACAAAAAAAATCTTTAAACATACCTCCTAATAATCTTTAAAAGCTGTTTATCCCTTCATTAGCAATTATAATTATAATTAAAAATATACCATGAAATGTCAAATTCTAAACTGCATCCAGTGATGGATTAGTTTTTATTAAATAGTTAATTTCTAATTTTATACGATTTTATTTGCACTTTTACGACATAATTCCGGTGCGCGTGAGAATCTTCTATCTCGTCCGTCAAACTAGACAGCCATAAAGCCATTTCACTTACACACCGAGCTAAACCAAGCTTGGAACCAGGGCCTTAAAGCGCGGTATTAGCTCAATGTTCACAAGTTTCTTGGATTGTCGCGCAATGACGATCCAATCAATGATTATGTATCCGACGCAAAAAATACAGTGGAAGAAAAATTAATACAAATATACAAAGAAAAATTTTAACCAAATACATAGAATAGTAAAAAATAATTCCCAATAAAAATTTTGGTTTGAAGTTGCTCCACAAAAATAAACTTTGGCGTCGAACATCTCTGTATTTTCAGCGATAACGACGTCCTTTTTTTAAGAATTTAATATAATCAGCATTTTTTTTAAACTTTAACCGGGCAATTATTTAATTTATTGTGTATATTCTGAATAATCTAAAGAAAACCCGGTAAAAATAAATGCACATTCGCACCTTAGTCACACATCTCGGCAACACAAATATTATTTTCAATTTTCAACCTTATTTTAAGCCAGCTAATGGGGACAATAGAGTACGCGGTTGTGTGCCGTTTAAAATCGTAGTAAGTCCGCGCCTTAAGGCCAGGTTTTCTCACGATGTTTTCCTTCACCGATGTCAGTTAATGTCCATGATAAACTTTTCAAAAAACTTTCCCCAATTCTCTTACGGTATTGTCATTCGGTTTCTTACACGAGTTATATATATGTCAATGATATGTTTGCGTACATGACATGCACTATACAATCAGTCCGGATCATTAGAGGCATAGCCCACAAAATGATGTGTTATTACTACCGAAACTGCTACCGTTCTGGCCGGTATCATTACTGACAGGGACGGTGTTATTCTGAACATCTGTTTTGAGTTAAATTTTCTATCGGTGCGGCACTAGTAAGTCTATAAAAAATGTCATAAGTACCTACCAAATTGAGAAGAAAAGCAAGGTTAGTAGCTGAGCTGCCGAGGATGTGCTGGATGTATTTTATTTAGCATCGTTTTCACCCCTAAAATAAAAACTTTTTTACAAAAAATACAACCGACTTTCAAAAACAACACTACAAAGTGAAAAATATTTTATTTTTTAATATCGGAAGTCGCTGTCTGGTAAAATGTATTTCCGTTTTTTGCCACCGACTTCCGAAATTAAAGTTATTTTGTATAGTTGTGGTAGGTATACACCACACAAATTCTAATACCTGCAAAAGAAATTAAAACATCGTCCACATAGAAAGTGGGGACAAAAACGTATTAATGAAGCTAACTCAAAAACTACTTAGGCAATGTTAATAAATTTTATATAGGACCAACTTTGAGGTCATACCCTCTGGAATAAAACAATTTTTTTTTCAAATCGGACTACTCTGTAAAAAGTTATGCGTGGTCATACGTAAAAAAAATACTGTCGACTTGAGAACCTCCTCCTTTTTTTTCGTCGGTTAATTAGCATCTTCTGGGTACGCCTATTCCATCGTAGATCTCATCCATTGCTTTCCATCAGGCGTGATCGACATCAAGAGAGGCCCATTCCGCAATAAAAAAATAAAACAGTCATCATCATCATTCTCCTGCACTTATCCCCATTTATTTCGGGTCAGCACATTTCCCTTTTTTCCATACTTCTCTATTAGTCGTCAATACTAAAAAGTATTAAAATCTGCTGTCACTTTGTCTGAAATTAAAACGGAACAACCTCTGAGTGAAATTCGTACATTACCTGTGGTGATCTCTGTGAGTAGGTAATAGTGTTCAGGGGGCTTACTATGAGCTCTTATAGCAGGGCAGAAGTTGAACGTTAGCAGTGAGAGAGAGTGACGTTGCTATAGGTCGTATATAGATCCGTCTCTCTCTCTCTCTCTCACTGGAAACGTTCAACTTCTGCTCTGCTATAAGAGCTCATAGTAAGCCCCCCCAGGAGGTAAAATGTAAACTTTACTGTGTAAAGTTGAATTTTCTGAAACTTAAGGATTTTTTTTCTCAAAAACGATGCGTTTGCGCAGTGTAATATTTTGCGAAATTGTTTTATTCAAAGACATAAACACGCTATAAAATTGTGAAGGCTCGAACGAGCGGCTTACCAAGAGCAGTGGTTCCGTCATCTCGGTAGTCACTCCCTTTCTAGCCATATCATCTTTCACACAGTCTATCCAAACAAATAAAATAATATCAGTCGAATATAATAGTAATAATGATAAGTAACTAAATACAAAAGCATTGAATCCTCAATCAAGAACGCCCAGCTGAATGACTAAGCATTTATTAAACTGTTGAGTAAAAAGCTACGAAAGGTTAAACGGATAAACAGAAGTCGTTTTATAAATCTATCGCTAAGTAAGCTGAGCTTAAAGCACTCAGGGTAAAAGAACTCCTTAAAGTTTTTGCTCGCGATTAAAGCAGGTTCAAGACCGGTTCTTATTATTACTAAGAAGGCCGTACGTAATCCTAATGTAACAGGCTTGTGGGACACTAAAGGCATGTGCCAAAATAAACTTGCTCGTTTCCTTCTGAGAATATCCAAAGCGAACAAGATACTTTCACAAGATACCTACATTGTTTTTATTTTATTATTTCCTGCAGTTTTGTGGTCAAGGTCAACATGTATGAGCCTTGGTCCTGGTTATGCAGAAGGCTAAATGCGATTCTACATCATTAGTCACTGAATTATTTGCATTCAAATAAGCTGTTATCATAAACAATATTTGAATAATTCTTCTAATAAGTCGCATTTTGATAATATTTTCTCTTTAAGCTTAAATCTGGCATAAATTATGAAATGAACCGTTTTGGCGCAGTCCTGATGCACACTTGCTATTAAAACATTTTACGATCTGTTGCCAAATAAATTTTATTCTTTCTTACATATTTTCAATCAAAATAAAAAATATGCAAAAATGGAAGCCAGAATAATAACCCAAATAGGGCTGTCGAAAGTATTGCCGAAATTAAGTGATGCGACGTCACTTAATAGCAGTTGAACAAGGCTAGCAGGCGCCGTCAACCTTGACTCCGCAGATGGTTTACAGGGACAGAAGCCCTTTTTGACCGCAGTTGACTTTGTATTTTTATTTTATGAGAGATATACAGATAACTTTAAAGGTGTATCATACAAAATATTTATTGTTGTGTATATAAAGTGACAGAAGTTGAAAATGTTCAAACCGGAAATCAAAATAGCAATGCAAAAACAGTTATAAAACCAGAAACAGCTGCTGGGGCGCAGCTGTTTCTATCGCAGATTGAAACGGTTACAACATTGTAAACATTAATTGCATTGATAATGAAAACGACACGCCATCAGACAATTTTCTAGTGAAATTAATAGCTCTTTGACACGACAATCGGCCATCGGAACCGAACAGACGATACGAACCAGTGACGCGTAAAAATGCGACAAAAGATCGCTAAGTTAGAAAAGGTTTAGTGCCACTGTTTTGAGCGTGGGATTCGGAAGCGCACCTCACTAGTTCGAAGTAGTGGTGGACCAGCGGTTGGTGATCCGCGTCGCCCATTCTGCTGAGCGCACGCGCAACCGATCGAACTTAGAAAAATATTTTAAGTAGTTTTTTTTTTTTTCAATTTAAATCGTGATTCGTGTTTAGTGATCGTGATCGAAGAATTTTTTGTGATCACAGCTTCATTGGATTTTTGTGACAAAAATTGCCAATCGATAGTGCGTTGATCGATTTTCTGTTGAAAATTACTTGTGAGGTAATGATTTAAGTATTTTTAATATTTTTTTTTCTTGAAAGTGTTCCTATTAGAAAAATATTTTTTAACTGAAGGAATCTTACAAAGGATGTTTCTAAGAATATCCAAAAAAAAAATTTTTTATTTTTATTTAAGCATAATCAATATTTATCTTATTCACTTATTGATGTCGAAACATTGATTCACAAGGTGCCAACGTTTCCAAACAATGTTAAGCTTAGCGTCAAACAATGTGGCAGTCATTACGCGGTTTCCGTCATTATAATAATCCTAAGATAACTACTCTGTAGTGATTGTTCCGTAACATCTAGCAGATTTTCTTGACCCCAATGTTTTGTGCACAAAAAGTGTTGTATGATAAAAATGTTGGTGTGTTTGTACCATCATCGTCATCCATTCTTTACCCCAATTTATGGGGTTGGCGCAACATAATCTTCTTCTTCTATACTTTTAGTCGTCATCTCAGTAGTAAATTTTTTCCAGCCATATCGTCTTTCACACAGCCCATTCATACTCCATAGTTTCTTTCGTCTTCCCCCTACTCTAAAAGCCAATCAAGCACGGTATCCTTAACATGAACTTCATACATAAGTAACTCCACGCCTGTATTCCCGAAGGGTTTGGCATAGTACCACCCACATTTCGCCAGTTATGTTTTAAGTCCCATGTAATGGGGGGCGAGTCTATTGCCATCAACCGGGCACAAAGCCAGACTCCGGGATGCTACTGAGTTATTCAGATATACCTACAACCCCTATAGCACTTCGCCCGACCTGGCAATGTGAAGCACACAAGCCTGGTATAATATGCTAATTATGGTTGCCGAAGTATTTCGTACTGGAGAATTGTCTATTTAATAGTGTTATTGGGTCCATATCTTAGCACAATGTAATTCAAAACACTCAATTTAAAAGAAGATAGCGTTAATTGTCGAATCAGTATCTGTTCAGAGTTTATCTAAGGACCTCAGAAACCGGTTAAAGTCGCTTTTCGTGTCTGTCTGTGTGGCCGCGTTGTTCTTCTAAACTACGCAACGGATTTTGATACGGCTTTAACCATCATTTAGAACAGCCTTTCCTAAACTATGGGTCGCGCTCGCGAACCACTGGCAGGTCGCGAGCGAATATTAGGTCTTGAAAAACTGATTTTTAGCTATATTAAAACTAAATAGGTACCGAAATAAATTGGTTGTATCAAAATCATTGCAATTAAAACTAAAATTGAAGTTGATACTAAAGCTATAATGACAAAAATAGGAAACAAATCTCATTATCCTAGTCATTGAAATAGCACTCCTTGTACTTACTTAATTTTTTTTTTTTTTCTCCATGACAAGAGTCCCGAATTTGGAAGTTTTTGCTAGGTGGGTTGCGGTTTAGTCAACTTTGATAACCACTGATTTAGGGAATTTATCCCGGAAGATTTTTGTGTACAGTATGGCCTATTTATCTTGGCAGGTCCGAACTTAGCGCAGAAGGCTGCGCAGTAAGATTTTTTAGGAACCAAATGGTGACATGAGGGGAGTGAGAGAAAATGCGCGAAAGTTCTAGTGTTAGTTCTTAGTTCAGACTTGTCAAGATAAACTTAATATTAAACAAGCAGCAGAAGCGGCTCGCTATTTAGTAGACAAAAACGTCTTATCGTCAACTCGGCTAACACAAGGAAAAAACTTTTAAATATTTCAATGTAGACTACATCATTAAAATATTATAGGTACCTAGGGTTGATATTTACGTAAGAACATTTAATATTTCAAGAAAAACAAGATACTATAATGGAATAAGTATTTCCTCTGAGCCCTATAAGTTGTAGTATAGAAAGTTGTGTTAAGTTCAGGAAACATTAAAATGCAAAGTGCTTAATCAGTAAACTTAATTATTTTATAACAAGTTTTACCTAAACGTAGTAAATGTGGAGATTACAGATAAAAGTTTTCTCCTTATTTACTACTTTTAGACCCGCTTTGAGTCCCTGTTGCAAAAAAAAACATAAATATTTTAATTTCTTTCTTATTTGCAAAATAGTTCGGTAAACGTCATCTAAAACTATTCTAAATTTCAAGTTGATAGCATTAGTAGTTCTTGAGATATCCAGCTGTGACAGACAGACAGACAGACAGACTGAGTGACACCATAAGGGTTCCTTTTTTACCATTTTGGTACGGAACCCTAACAAAAGCTATTATCAATTGAGTTCACAATCACTTCTCTTGTTGACTCGATCAGTTTACTTGACCCGTATCGGAGACAGATGTTTCGCCAAGGTTCGCCTCGTTAATCGAAACAATTAAACCACCTTTGTAACAGTTGGCGATAAACTTACAGGTTTATTCTCACAATTTTAATCCATTTGTAAATTGGAATTGGATTGGTTGAGAAAAACGGTCAAATTGCTTTTATGTTTCGAAAATCGAAAGTTAAGCTATGCTTGCCGTCGGTTCGTGGATGGGTGACCATGCAGTACATATCGAGACCCAATCGTGCCTCGGAAAGCACGTTAAGCCGTTGGTCCCGGCTGTCATTCGTAGATCTTTGATAGTCGTCGTTACGGGTAGTCAGTAGCTCGAGAGTCTGACAACCACACTTACCAAGGGGTATCGTTTTACTAAATAACTTGGTTGTGGAGGTCAGATAGGCAGTCGCTCCATGTAAAATACTGATTTTCAGCTGCATCCGGTTAGACCGAAAGCTGACCCCAACATGATTGGGAAAAGGCTAGGCAGATTGGTTGATTGTTTGAGTTGGATTTTAACTATTGATTAGTAATCTTGGCTACAAGCTGTAGGAACCAAGAAGAAAATGCTTTATTTGTTAGCTGGTGAAGTAACCTAATGGTTGCAAAGGAATAAAAAACAAAACGACCTTTAAAATTGTCCTTGATCGACCTTCAATACTTTGTATTTTATTATGACAATCATGAACATAACCTGATAGAAACAACAAAAAATATCAAATCCTTTTTTACATAACTGCTGCAGCAATACATAAAAATAATCTTGTTAACAAATTCCCAAGTTATCGATCACGAATCATCGAACTGAACGTGATTTATCTACCTTTTTGATACTTACAATATATACATTGTACTCAACATTATACTCAAGCAAAAAACCTTCATTGTTGGCACATAACACATCGAACTCTGTACTACGACCTCGCATTTTCACTTGTTTTTTTTTTCTTTCAGCCGACAAGAAACTATTGGCTCAAAAAACGACACCTACCAAACCCAGCTCTTTGGCTAACTCCAGAACGAATTCTAAAGACGATATCCCTGATGACAATATAAGCCAGAGTTCTTTAGGAGGTGGAATCAAAGGGAAGTTAGCTGCATTGTTCAGTAAGGAGCAGACGATTAGTGAGTCGACTATCGCGAATAAGAATAAACTGGAGAGAGAGAAGGAAATGGAGATGCTGCAGAACAGATTTCATTATAAGGTGAGAGGAATCTTTTGTTTTTTTTTTTTTTTGTAAATTGAAGAGCCTAAAATATAAAATCTAAATAAACAATAATAAAAAAAAAATCTAAATTATAAATTGTAGTCGAACGGAGTTATTATTAGGACAACATTCAAAATGTTGATGAAACAATTACAATATTAATATCAAGGTTTTTTTTCAACGGTTCCAGTTGCAAAATATTTTAGGTACTTACATTTTTTGGTAAAAACTAGGTATTAAGTATCAAATTAAAAATTGTAACGGTTAGAGCTTCAAACTCAAATAATTTATTTCAAATAAACCAATGAAAGGTAGGTACTTTTGAATTGACAAGGGGTCGTGTCGGTCGATTGAGAAAGCAATTCCAATATACTTAAAAAAATATTAAAATATCATGGAGCTAACATGCTATTTTAATATTTTTTAAATATCCAAACCACCATGTCACAATCCACATTCCTAGATTAAGTGCGATTAAACTTCCTAACAATTTTTCCAAGCAAAGAACATCTATTTAAAAAACTACCCACGAAAGACAAGCTTTCCTTATACCATAACTCTTCACAAAACGCGACGTCTCATCGCTCCAACTCCTTACTTATTAGTTCCCGAGCTATTCCCGTCGGGAGCAACAAACCAGAGCTATTTATTTCCTGTTGCTTCTCTCCCTAGAAAGGAAATTAAGAACTGTACTCGGTAAGATAGTTCAGAGTAATGTGGGTAGATTTAATGAGAAATGCGAATGATAGATTATCGTAATTTTATCTTTTCCGCTTTCGTTACGAGTTATTTCTAGACGAGCCCTGCGAAAAAATAGTGGATAGGTACTCGTATATCCCGATAAAATCATAAATCATTTTAAATACTGGGGTTAAGAATCAGCATTGAACATCACAAGTTAAAAAGATCAATAACCGTATGGGATTATGGCTTATATTTTTTCTGTAAATATCGGGCCTAATATAGGTACCAAAAAGCTGAAGCTTTAGACTCGCCGCCGACTACAGACTTTCTATCGACCGATATTTTTTTTTTTATATTTGGTCGGTTTCCTAATCAATATGAATATGTGTGCAAGTTCGATCGTTATAATGTGCCTTGTCACTTGCATACGTCTTCAAAGAAACCGACCAAACTATCGGCTGATAGAAAGTCTGTAGTCTGCAGGGGCTATTAAACCTGAAAACAGAAAAACATCATATTGTTATAAATTACACATTAATAGCTATACCATAAATTTGCATTTGCACTAGGGTAGCACTTCCGTGTATCAGGCCAAAAATTCAAGCCTTTTTACCCGATTGCCGCGGAGGGTCATGTGTTTGGCCTATATGTACATACTAGCTGTTGCCCGCGGCTTCGCCCGCGTGAATGTCGGAAATTATCCCACGGGAACCTTCTACCGGCATAAAAAGTATCCTTGAACTTGGTTTGTTGAACTTTTGTAGGAAACCGCTGGTTTTTTTTCGTGATTTCAAAGTTGGTCCCATAGTGAAAGTTGTTCATATTCATGGGTAGAACACCCTGTGAAAATTTGGCTGGTCATTAAAAAATCACCCAGTATAAAAGAAAGTCGTGTTAGTTACACTATTTATAACTCAAGAACGGCTGAACCGATTTGGCTGAAAATTGGTGGGTAGGTAGCTTAGAACCAGGAGAAGGACATAGGATACTTTAAAAAAAAGTATAAAACGTGGTATGACAACGGCTGGACTGATTTAGATGAAATTTTTGCGTGTATATTTGAATGGGTTCCTGGATGGTTTGAAAACACAATTGAACCCGGTAGGTGGCGCTGCAGTCGGGTTCTAGGCTTCTAGAATCGTTCAGACAGGACAACGTCTGCCGGGTCCGCTAGTTTATATTATTAGTAGGATAATAATTATAGTAGGATAATAGGATGTATGTTTGTTCCTATGTGTCATAACTACTCAACGGCTCAACCGATTTTGATGAATTATATGTCGTTAGATTGGACTTTATTGCGTGAGTGTCACTGGATATATTAAAATAATTTTGATGTTCAAAAGTGCCTTTTATGTGCCTGTTTGAAATCAATAGATTTGACTTTACTAAAACAAACAAAATGGCGGATTTTTGGCGCCAAACGTTTTGTCCGTAGTCGGGTTACAGTTTTTTAAACTTAATTCGTGTTCTTGTTTCTTTACTTCTCCTTCACCAAACACACCGAAAACTCATGACGCAACCATCACAAAGTAACGAAAGTGTACAGTAAATATACACAATACACGATAATTGACAATGCCGTAAAGGCGGTGCGTACACGCCCTTACCCCTAAAAAGAGGTCGTATTGCGAAACGTGGCGTAAGAAGTACTAATGAGTTGTATGTGCTAAGTGAAGCTTTAACGGCGGTTGAAGGCTGAGAAAAAGATGCGAAAATGCGGTGGTTGTAGGCTATATCCACGAAAGAAAACAATCTTGTAGTGTCTCGAAATGTTGAACTTTACACCAGAGTCAAAAAACTATTTCAAAAATGTATAACTCGTAAACTAGCTGAATCAGAGAGGTAATTTTTATGGAACACGTATTTCTTATAATGAAATTTATCAGATGCCACTAATGATAGCATTCTTAAGTTAGTCTAATATGCGTTTTATAGTAGTTACAGCAATTAGTATTTCAATTTCAAGCAGCAATATTGCTGTATCTTGGTAGTTGTAATTGTAACTTGCGGCACAACGAAATAGCTTTAAAATTCAAAGTTACAACAAAATCGTAAATTGATTTTTTATGGTCGTTATTTTATGTGTGGTTGTCGATTTTGCTATTTAAAAATAGTTGATTTTATGGTATTTACAGCATTTTGAAGTATGTTTTGTGAAAGTTTAAAACAAAGTCGTTATGATACGACCTAGTACCTATCTAAAAAATATCGTTGCTCATCAGACCGTCCGACGCAGTATTTTTGGCATTTTTCAAGATACGACAAAATCGCTTTCCAGCGTCGATAAGCAAATTAGGTTAAAACTGTTAAGACTGTTTATTGACCTTTGGGAATAATATAATGAACTTGAATGAGCAAAGCGATAATATACAATCATTAAAATAGCAGAAGCAGCAGTGACATTGTCATTTTCATATTAGGTAATGAGTCCAATAGACTAAAATGACCGCAATTCACTAACTTCGTCTAAAGTAAGCAATACATTGGGTTTCTCTACATATTCTCCTAGAAATTTAATTCATGTCTTTAGTCTAGTACCAGATAACAGCCTTTTCAAATTTTCAATATTCCGTCCTATTCCGTTCTATTTAGTCTGTCAGTCAGATAATAAAAAAATATTAGACACGTATTTTTTACTTTATCATTTATTAATAAAAAAATACTGAGATAACACGCATTAAAGTTCGGGCATTAGGGT
This sequence comes from Cosmia trapezina, assembly GCA_905163495.3. Lineage (NCBI taxonomy): Eukaryota > Metazoa > Arthropoda > Insecta > Lepidoptera > Noctuidae > Cosmia > Cosmia trapezina. The sequence goes on along the minus strand of LR991040.1, from coordinate 13,216,333 downwards.
ATTGGAGGCTCGCTACGTCACTTCTACTATAAAATCTAGCTAGGCGTGACGTCATGCCATATTTTAACTCAATGTGTCGCCGTAATCTTTTGATTACGTAAAAAAAGAAAAAATACGTGTCCAATATTTTTTAATAATTTACATGACGGACACATCACTTTTATTACTTTACGAGTTTTAGTTAAGTCTTCAGCCGCCATCTGTCTATTATAGAAAATAAGATAATTGAACACCTTTATTAAAAAAGGTATTATGTTACAAGTTTTCACAGGTGGCATGGCCGACTTAGGAAACTTGCTTACCTTACAACTTGACGTTTCTGTCTTGCCCTTATAAGGACACTACCTATATATAAAGCTAGCGAAGCATATGTTGTAGTCTTCTCCAATATCGACACGAACTATATGAGAATAGCTTAACACTTTGCGGGATTTAAACGCCCATTAGACGTCATATAGTGTGCGCGCAAGTGCTAGTTACCGCCTGAGGTCAAGGTAAGTCAGTCTGCCAATCTTGTCAATCGCGCCCTTCACCAACACCACCCATCTCACCATCCACCATCGCACCATCCATCCACCATCCATCGCATCTTACCGCTCACATACCTCAGGCGGTGACTAGCACTTGCGCGCATACTATAACAAAAAAAAATCTATTGTCTCGTGTCCCGCAAAGTGTTAAGCCGTGGTAAAAGTATTAGCCAGTCAGCAATAGCGGGTTTGACTGACCAGGGTGCCTCAGACGTTCGACATTTCAAGAAGTATCGTCTGGGTTACAGTGTTTTATAGTATGCGCGCAAGTGCTAGTCACCGCCTGAGATATGTGAGTGGTAAGACAGGTGCGATTGACAAGATTGGCCGACTGAGTTAGCTTCACCTTTGTCTACCTCCCCCGTCTCACTGCTCACATACTTACCTCAAGCGGTGACTAGCACTTGCGCGCATACTATAGTGTGACTTTTTATAATACCTATTCGACTGATTAAGCGCCGTCCTGTTATTCCATACTAATAGAACGTTAACGCGATCGAATAGGTATAAAAACTCGCGCTAGTCCCTCTGGTTACTGTCTTCGAACATCAACCAACTGCTGGGCAAAGACTTTTCGACTTCCAGCTCTTTCTTCTGAGACCTGTTTTATTTCTTTGTTGAAAAATATCGAGCATCCGTACTTATCTTTGTAAGCTTTTCTGGACGAATGCCAATTGGCAATGTCCATATTGGGTCGCATTTCGGACCAAAGCTTTTAACTTTGATGTATCTTGACAATCTTGGCAGTGGCAATAACAATTTTTGGCAGGGTCTGTACTTGGAACTTCGGTTCGTAAATATAGGGGTATCGAAGCCCACCGGGCAAGGGAATAAACCCGCAGCCTTATTAATAAAAAATCTCACATCAACCATCTTGGAATCTTGCGTTGAATTTAAATTAGATATTTTTTGTATAAGTACTACAAAAATATGCAAATGTTGTCGTAGTAAAATACAGAATTGGTGTGGTCTTGAAAACCAGTCAATGTAAAATTATTATGCTAATAGCTAGTTATTCCCCGCGACTTTGTTTGCATACAAACTTCAACCCTTGGGCCCTCGCTCACGCCGACTTTTTGTAGCGATGCTGTCGCGCGTCCGCATCGATACAGTCGCGAAGCGGTCGCTAGCTGTGTGCCCTCGCCCACGGGCCCAGATTCAGTCGAGATGCAAACGCGATACTGGTGCGCTTCTGTCGCGATGCAAACGCGATTCAGTAACGTCACAAAAATACCTGCGATCGCTACAGTTGCAAGATGGACTCCGTTGAGGCAACATTAGTCACGATGTCTTTGGTGCTGCTTTTACGTAAGCAGCCGAAGCGTAGGCAGCGAAAGCTTGGTTCTCCACTCACGTGCCACCCTCCCTCCGTTCTCTCCCCGATGTCGTCCGACACGGTCGCGCGTTTGCATCGATACAGTCGTAATACTGTAGCGCGTTAGTAGCGCGTTGGCGTCGCTTCTGTAGCGTGTTGCAAATGCGACTAACGCGCGTTAGTATTGATGCAGTCGCACATTTCGTAAACGCGCGACAGCATCGCTACAAAACGTCGCCGTGGGCGAGGGGCCTTTTTTGACTCGTGTAAGATTATTTCTTAGTCAATCTCTTTGTACAGCTTCTATTGAACATAGTCTTCCAAATTACGTGTTTCTATTTACAGTGTGTAGTCTGTTTTCTTATGCAAATATTAAAACAGTTTGAAGTTCACGAGGCGTAATGAATCATCTAGTTAGGTGAATGGCGAAACAGTTTTGAGTTCCAATTTCGACATTTCCGCACCTCATGGAGTCATGGCGGAACTTTCATTACACAATGTTGCATTACATTTTATTTTCACGATTCTTTAAAATATATGATACACGATGTTATACAGGGTGTAAGTGTACACAGTGGCAATATTTTAAGGGGTCATTGTAGGTACTCATCATTATGAACAACTTTTAATATGGGAACAAACCTGAAATCGCGAAAAATAATCAGCTGTTCCCTACATTTTGACGAATTATGCGAACATAAATGTTCTGAACACGCTGATTTTTTTTTTCGCGATTTCAGGTTTGGTCCCATACTAAAAGTTGTTCATAATGAAGAGTACCCCTTTAAAGATCCCTTAAAAGATTGCCACACTGTATTTTGAAATAATATATGAACAGATTTTTTTTGTAATGTGGGACTTCCATATTGCTTGGTTACTTGGGATTGCCTTATGCAATAAGTGGTAATAGTAATCTGTATGTTTATACGTAGTTTCTGGTCTTATCCGTGTTATTATGTACTTATTACTGGTGCTCCACCATAATGACATTATTTGCGACTCGACGCATATCACTTCGTTACTGTAAGACAGCAATAATCTTCGAATCATAATAATATCGACATCAACATCGAAATCGTTAAATTTTCCTCATTAAATAAAAGCGAGCAAGGAAAACCCAATACGTAGGTTTCAAACAAGTTATCTACTTAATTTATGTATAAAAAACCTACGTATCTTGCTATACTGTGGGCGGAAAAACACGACCAAATTTTACCTGCTATTAAAAGTACTTTCTGAGTATTTATCTTAGACATTACTGACGTCGGTGAAGGAAAACATCGTGAGGAAACCTGGACTTTATAGTTAACTAGCTGACCCGACAGACGTTATCCTGTCCCAATTTCAATATTCCCATATAAAATCCACTTTCAGTTTTCCAAAATTTTCCAATTTTTCCGGCAACTTTTCCAATTTTTCTCATCGTTTAAACCTTCCCTGGACTACTTCAAACATTTCAAAACCAAAATCAGCTAAGTCGGCCCACTCGTTCTTGAGTTATAAAATTACAACGAAAAGTGGCATTGATTTTTTTCCTCATCGTTTAAACCTTGCCTGGACTACGTCAAACATTTCAAAACCAAAATCAGCTAAATCGGCCCAGCCGTTCTTGAGTTATAAAATTACAACGAAAAGTGGCATTGATTTTTATAGATATAGATATAAATCTGAAATCCCCAACCCGTCTTGAGCAAGGGTGGTGATTATTGCTCGTGCCTTATCTGTATGAGAAGAGGCCTTTGCCCTTTGGGATAGTTATTTATAATAAAAACTGTCTTATTACACCTAAATAACGAATTTCTTCTCAATTCCAGACCAAACCACAAAAAGCCGAAAGCCCAAATGACTCAGACGATGACGCAAGCGAGCAGGACCCTTCAGAAAAAGCTCCCCTCATGGGTAGTACCACCAGCCTTACACAAACAACTAAGAAGCCGGAAATAATTTCCAATATACCCAAGGTCACCTTTGATGAGAAGAAGGAACAGCCTAATGATAAGGAAAAGGACGTTGAGAAGGAGGATAGAGTTATTGGATCACAGCCTGTTAAAAGACGAAGTGAGTATGGTCATAGTCGCCTACTTTTACATTAACTACTCTAGGATTTTTCGGCCCGAAAGCCTTAGCAAGCCAAGCCAACCTAAGCAAATGATGACACTAGTTTTTTTTTCATGCAAAACTATTTAATCGTATATTATTATCGCTGTGGTGGTAGCCCGCGAAATTAATTTTTTTTTTTGGTTTTTTGCAATTTGCAGGTCCGTGTCAGGTTGTATCTTGATCAAAATATGATACGCGACAATAATACATATGTATTTACATAATTTTAACCGATTCGTCGAATGTTTTGTTGTCGCGTATCATATTTTGATCAAGATGCAAAACATGGACCTGCAAATTGCAAAAAACCCAAAAAAAAAATGAATTTTGCGGGCTACCACTGCGCATCCTCCTCCTAATAATAAATGCTAGGTAGTCTGTTGAATTGCAATAAGATGTTTGATCATAAAACCAGTAACTGATTATACCAGTAATTTACCTTATAAAATCAATCAATCTTAAAATTGCTAGTCTGTCTTTTGAAATAACCACGAAAATCATGGGAATTTCCACATTATTAAGGATAAAAAGATTTCCTTTTATAACCCAGATAAGGCAAACAATTCCTATCATTCAAATACTAATTAATTTAATTTCTTGAAACATTCTAAACATAATTTATTTCTTGTTCTTGTTCCAGGCTCGCAAGACTCGCCCGTAGTCCTATCAGTATTAGAAGACGTAAAAAGAATAAAAGTAAACAACAACAAAAAGGAGTCACAGACTAACGGAGCAATCCTACAACAACCAGCGAGTCTATACCCACATCTATCAGACATTGAGACAGACACCTCGCACAATCAGGAGGAATACTCAGACTGTGGTGGATCAAGGTGTGGACATTACACTCTCGAATGCGTCTTCTTCTTTCTATGTATTTAAGTTTCAGGAAGAAAGTTGCTTGGAATTAAAACTAGATGGCGTTGTACTCAATTTTGGAGTTCAAGATGGCGGTGTTACAGCAACTGTTGTGCGAACGGTTGCTATTTAGTTTTTAAATGATGTTCCTATTAATTTAGGATTATTTGTTTATGGTAGTGTTTAGTTCTCAGGGACAAATATCTACAGACATTTTAAAATTAAAACATTTCATAACTTTTCCACAAAGTTGCTGTAGTAAAAACTAGACTTCGTTAACTTATCGATAGATATTTATTAATATTCCTATGAATTCGCTATTTATTATACATTCATAGAGGTGCAGACAGGTTGCCTAGCCAGTTTTATAGATACTAGGTCGTAACTCAGACGAGAACACATGACCAGGTGACACTGAGCCGATTATTTAATAGGTAATCACATAGTATTATAATCATTAAAATGCAATTAGATATGTCAAAACTGTGGCAAATATATTAATGACTATTATTAGTATGTCGATCGCCTATCGATATGAATCTTTTAAATGACAATATAAATAATATATGCAATTATCTAACAATACATATTAACCCGTTAGGTTTTTTTATTTAGTATGAATAAGGTTTCAGCCATTTTGAAATCGGTAATTAAAAAATTAATAACTCTTTTTTTAATGCATTTTATATAGCATCTTTTAATAATACTAAAAAAGCAATAAAACCTTCAATTAAATTATAATTGAATTGAATTTAAACTCGTGCCTAAATTGTAATGGACTGTTTTACAAAAGATTTTTGATACGTAGGTATATTAAATTGTCATTAGTAACGTTTGAAATTGAAAGTTTCCGGTAGTAAAACGAGAATGCTTAGTCACATTACTCGGTAATTAAAGTCCCTATAAAATATCATGTCACGTCTTCATTATAGGAGTTATTATACTATTGGAATTCCTACATTCATCACCATCATCCTAGCCTAGCCTTTTTCCTAATATTTGTCTTCCATTCTAACCGGACGCAGCTAAATACCAGTATTTCACATGGAGCATTTGCCTCTGACCTCCACAACCCAGTTATTGGTATTCCTTCATTATAAGAAGCAATATTAATGAGATATATTTTTATGTCTTAATCTCATTAACCGTGTAGGCTGATCAAAACTTTCTTATTTTTTCTTAAAAGTCGCTTATGTGAATGACCCTTTGCAACATTGCATTGACAGTCAAAATCGAAATATAAAATCTCTGCATCACCCTAAGGTTGACTGGTAGAAAATGCCTCAGGCATTAAGTCCGCCTTTGTACAGTATTTTTTTACTTGTGCATAAAGTTTTAATAAATAAATAAAATTCATGAATACGTTATGGTAGCTGTTGCTTCCATACGAAGATTTAAATCGTTAGATTCGCTCTACCGCGTCAAAAGATAGTCGCGTTTCTGTTTCGTTTTGACACCTCTGACACACAATGATCAGAGACTTGACTTGATTGGCATGGAAACACTATTAATAATGCGTGAGCTCATTCTTCTCAGTATGAACACTTTTTCCCTTGACTAAGTATCATCATCATCATCATTTCAGCCAAAAGACGTCCACTGCTGGACATAGACGTCCCCCAAGCACCGCCACTAAGTATGGTGAAGGCAAATCCAGCAATTTAAATCTTTGTTTCCAATACTTGTATTTTTTCTGCAGTAACATTTGCTCAGTCACACTCCTTTGTCCCATAGTTCAGTCACATCGACAATTTTCCGAGTGTGAAGTAATTCGATACGTTGTCGCAGGCACGGCCGTACTTATTTCACAATAATCCGTTACTTTACATGGCGCCGATTGCGAAATCGCCACGTTCGCGATTAGGTACCTCTGTGTTACCGAGAAAAAACCTTTGCCAGAACTTGGCAGTATGGGTTACTCGCATTTTTCTAAGTGTGAGGGTAGTATTTAAAGAATATAACATGGTACTAATACATAATTTAACTGGCTCACACATCTGCCTATTCCTTCGGGGGATACAACCATAATGATATGTTTTGCGGATTAAGTTATAGCTGAGCCTGAATAAATAAATTGCTTGAAGTATTGAAGTACAATAAGTGTTGTATCAAATTATTAGTGCAGCGTTTGCTTTCGTTGAATATTATTACTGTGTTCAAAATTAAGCAATTTCCTGTTCATAATAATACTACCATGAATTCTATTTTTTTTTTTTTTTGTAATATTCATTTCTACTGGAAGTATTCGAGTATCAAACTCATTTATATTCTTCAAAAAAACATCTTCAAACACTTACCAGAGCACGTTAAATTTATTTTCCAAAAAAATCGCAGCTTTTTCTTTCTGAGGCTCGGAACAAATTAAAATAAAAATCAAGACCCCATTAATTACAGTGTGCAAAACTAACTACTATAGTTCATTAGGTATTCAGCAAATGTTCCACGTTATTGGGTCAAGTCGATTTGCATGGTGGCCAGTCATGGCGGCGAAAAAACGTTGATTATCTAGCGTACATATCTAAACAGTCTGTGATACCCTTTTATTGAAAACGTGGGCCCTTTTTTAATGCAATTTTTTTTCCTTTACATTTCTTCGTATTGTACTGTAATGTACCTCTACTAATTTATTTAGAATGCAATATAAGAAAAAAGCTGCTATGACAGCTATTTTTACTCCATAACACTAGCTTCACCATTTGCTTCGTTCGCGTAAATCGAAAACTTCGTTAATTTATAAGTGGTTCTCGATTTATTAGCCACTAGTGAACAGGCAAAAAAGAGATGTTGCGTTTTAAACACTTTAAGTATAAAGAACGCAAACAATGCCTAAGCAATTATCAACCTTCTTCGTTCATCCCAATTTATTTATAGTCTGTGCAGCACGTCTTCTTCCCTCCATCTCTATCAGCCATTACATCTTTCACACAATCCATCCACCGTTTCTATGGTGTTCCCTACTCTAATTTAAAAAAATCTAAATTATAAAAAAAACAATAAAAAGTTAAATCTAAGACTGTATGTTGCCTATCTAGTGTGTAGTGGTTTTACTACATTCTGTTGTATTATAACTTAGGTTAGATATACACGGTTCTACTTAACTGACGTACTATGCACAATTATTACGAGTACTATTTATTCATTCACGCATAATAATACTGCAGTACAATTCCATGTTTAAATCTTTATCTTAATAACTGGCCGGAAATAACCCTAAGGGTACCCCTTAGGGTTATTTCCGGCCAGTTCACGATGTCCGAACAAATACACTACTCACCGAAAAAATTCAAAAAGGGAACAGAATTTGTATGAAATTTTTTGCCAAGCAAGTTAATAAGAACTTAGGTGGTGAAACAGGCTCTAGGTAAAAGATAGGAGAAAATATTTCATATAAAAATCGGAGCAAAACTGCCAACCTGCCGGTCGATTCTATACATACCGCTCACAATTATTTTACCACTGACAGCTCTGACAGCGGCAACCCAATATCAACATTGGTAGCAACCCAAAAACAACCTTATTGCATCGACAATAAAGATCACTGTGATTTTGACAGTTATGCAAAATCAGAGGGAAAATGACTGTGAAGGGTCTGTATAAATCTCGCCGTGATAACTTAAGTGAAGTGAGCTGCCATTCCACTTGATGACAAGATTGACCCTATTGACAGCACTTTACCTAAGTTTTAAGTAAGATTTTTGCAGAATAGATTGGCTGAAGTGTAAAAAAGAAGAGATACAAGAGTCAAAGAAAACAAAATGATTATCGTTATTTATAGATAGCGGACAGTTTGATTTAGGAAAATAGATCTGATCTTTTCTATGGGAAATACACTTATTAGCATCAATACAGATTTTGTACAAAAAATGTTTTATTATGTAAAACTTATCATTAATATTCTTCAACTACTATCATTGTTATCATGGACGCAAATTGCAGTATATTAAAACAATCTGTTAATAACATAATAATATGCATTTTGATCATCACTATGCCTAGCCTTTTCCCAACTATGTTGGGGTTAGCTTCCAGTTTAACCGGATGCTGCTGAATACTAGTATTTTACATGGAGCGACTGCCTATCTGACCTCCATAACCCTGTGCAATACAATACTCCTTCGAAAGACTGGTTGTCAGACTTTCGGGCTTCTGACGATCCGTAACCTATGTCAAAGTTCCACGAATGACAGCCGGGACGAACGGCTTAACGTGCTAAACGAAATCAATATTATGTATCAATAAAAATCTCTTATCAGTGGATTGGTGTTCATAAGTGCGTTTTGCCCAGCTACCTAGGTACTACTACTTAACTATCTACTAAGTACAATAAAATTAGTAACACGAAAAACGGTAAAAAAAACTACAATTACAAAATCTAGCGGCGACGGCTTATCTATAGCAGGATACTTTAGAAATACTAGGTTAAATTATTCGGGCTAATGTCTAGGTATTTGCAGAATAGATACATGCATAATCAAGTTGTACCAAGCAATGTAAAATAGACTTTATCTCTATGTTCATAGAGTTGAAATTATCAATACTTAATTAGTTAATGTTTGCAATAGTTCAACAGTCGAAGTCGATGAAAGCGATCATGCGATTTGTCTCATTGAACTGTTGTGAAGTTAGTTATACATACTTCATTTCATATTAAGTATAAAAACGCATGAAGCCCTGTGTTCGATTCCCAAGACGGGCAAAGTGTTATTGGGGTTATTCCATCAGGAATTTCTCAGTAGCAGCCAGGAGTCTGGATTCGTGCCCGGTTCATGGTAAGGTATTATAGTGACCCATGAATGAATTTATAATGCCCACAAAAAAATCCCAATAAATTCATGGGTGCCAAGATGGGAACGAGCCGAGATAGGACTAAACCGATGCTAACAGTTTCGTCGCCTATTACGTGGGACGTAAAGATAATTAGCGAAATGTAGGTGTATTATAGGTACACCTCTGCCCAACCCTTGGGGGAATACAGGCGTGATGTAATATTTGTCACTAAATCGCATGTCTGCATTCATAAAACTAAACAAAATGCCATACTTCAACATCAAGCATTTTCAAAACAAGCCATTTTTTTTTGCGGTGAAGATTTGATTTAATATAATTTAATTTCGAGTAATTTTATAATTATAAGACTCCTTTTCAGGTATTTTATAAATTATGTTGTCTGTGATAATATTAAACTTAATTAGTAATGTTCTTTTTTGTAAAATAAAGCTATTGAACAATATTGTTGGTTATTTTATTTCTTTTATTTTGCTGTGATACCCAAACCTGATATTAGTTTTAAACCTTTAATGAAGAGTCTCAGTATGTTGTTTGGTTTCTTTATCCTTTACTAGCTTTCATGTCTATCTCCAGTGGTTTATTCTGTGTTTTGTCTATTTTCATACAAAAATACCATCCAAATTTCCGACATATCCAGTGAATTTTCCAAAAAATAATCTGTCATACAAGCCTTGTCCTGACAATTTTATTACAAACACAACAAAAAAAGAATTAGCCAAATAGATGCAACCGCTCTGAAATAATGCGATACATACATTTAGCAATTTATTTTTATTCATATCGATTTCTAGCCAGGATGAATACTGATCAAACACGTGGACAAAAAAAAAACAATAATAACAATCGTATATTCGTGTGTAAATTCTTGACAAATTCCAAGAGTCCTTTACTGTTATTAAAAGAAAGTGCTAGCAGCATCTACCCTACCTACCGCCGCACAGAGCGGCCGGGGTCGGTCAAAAACCAATTTTGAAATGTTGAAGGTAGGTCAAAAAAAATTATGGCTATTTGAATAGTTGCTTCATCTAAATGCGCAAATATGAAGGTAGGTTTATGACAAAATGTAAGGTTAACCAGTTCAAACATTCTACAATCGGTTGATACATTGAACGTTGAACATACATTCAGTAAAAATTGCAGTTCTCTGTTACTTTTTAATTTCAAAACGACAAAAGTCAGTGAAGTTCTGAAACATGGATTCGGTAGCTCAAGGTATCTATTTTATTATAATACTACTTATAGATTTTCACATAAATCGTTTACTTAATATGTTATTAGTGGAGAACTTAATAAGCTCAAATTTTACAAATAAAATTTATTTTACGAGAGTAAAAGTTATAACAGTTCGTTACTCTTTGCAACAAACCCAATAGGAAAATATACCTTAAACGTTCTTTTATGCTAATCTTGACGTAATTATTTTTTTTTTTATTGTATGTAGGGCGCGTACTAATTTTTAGTCGTTGTGAACCGGCAGACTTGATATTTCAAGATCCTGCAATAAGTTGGGATTGTAAGAGAGGATATTTTAAAGAGTTAATTATATTGAAAACTAATTGGGTTGACTTTAGTATCCGGTCGCACGAAAATGGGGGTGACAGTGATTGAAGGTCGTTGGGTTTGGGTCCCTGATTGTAACGATATCACTCTTATTAAAAGAGATTGCAAAGAAATTTATACTAATTGTTTATAACCTCAAATTACATAAATAGTGTAACGAAACGTTAAAATGGGCGATTGACAACCAAATCTGTACCAGTATATTGTCTGTGGTGCAAAATGTCGTGTAAAATTGATAAAACGGAACGTAAAAAGAACTGTGAGTACTTAGTAGAAATTGTGTTCAGTAGGAAGTTAGTGTTTCCCCACTTTATGATTAAAATAGGTCGTGTTACGTACCGTTCTCTTTGCAGTTGGTATTACGTACCTACTGAATTAATTCTTAGAGATTTTAGAATAGTGTTTTCTTCACCCCACAACTGGTAATCAGGCTTTTTTGTGTAATTGCCGAGGGTGTTGATTCGAATGAGCTTCCGGTGTGAAGGTCGAATCTGTCCCAAAACCGAATCGGGACACCCCGACTCCACGTAGTCTTTTGGCTGGCACACTAGAGTGTATTTAAAAATCCGGAGGCGCGGAGGGAGAGCAGCCCCCGCCCGCTGTAACAAAGGTTAGGCACCCGTGCGAGCCGCAGCGGCTGAGGCTGGTCGCCGGAGGCGACCAGTAAGCCGAAGCTGCGGAGGTGAGCTCGGGTGCCTGTCCTTTGTTACGTAAGGGCGAAGGGGCTGCACTTCCCGCAGCGCCGGAGACGTGGAGAAGCAACTTTGTGTTGACAAAAGTGTTTTTAGGTTAGGTTACAATAATTTGTTTTTCTCAGGAATGGTGCGTTCTCTTTTCATGGGAGTGGTACCTGGGAGGAGGGAGCACCCCCCCTACCCTCCCCTCCACCCCCCACCCTCATTTTCGTGCGACCGAATACTAAAGTTTTACCAACTAATTGCCCCCCCCCCTGACCAACAAAATTCTATGAGAATACTCAAGAGTTTCAGTTTTTTTTTACAAATATGACCGTTTACAAACTAAATTAATGACAATTAAATAAAACAAGACGTTTTTATTAATTCTGCATCATTAATTTGTTAAAAATAATTTTGACCGCTTCCAAGCATGGGGCAGCCGCTCTGTGCGCCGCGCCGCCGGGGTCGCGGGTTGTTCGAAAGAAATACCATGGCCCTGGCACAGGCAACTGAACGAACACGGGTGGGTTTTAGTCAGTAAAAGTCTGACACGCCTCCGCCCGGAGCGGGAGAAGGTTGTGAGACGCCACCTAAAAGGTAATGAATACGTTCGTGAATTTATACATACATAATAAGCCGGAAACTACAGAACGCCACCTGCTACAATCTTTCGTTTACGCTCATACATCCTGGTCATACAAGGCAGATGTGAGTGGAAACGCCGGGAGGGGACTAGGGCTTCCAAAATTACGGAAATGTCAGTTACGTAACTAGTTACGCAATTTCTTTCTGCAATTCCGTAATTCCGTAATTACGTATTTTTTTCCATATTTTTTTTAAATCGATCATATTTTGTTAAAATTGTAGATATTCTAAGGAATTATCAAAATAAATACAATATATCTAAAAAAACAAATATTATTCAAGAACTTAATGTATAATTAAGTCAAACCATTTCTTTTCGTCCCGAATATTTTTTCTTCTTGAATTAGTTTCTTCTTGAAAATGTGATCTCAGAAATGACGGCATTTAAGGTTTTATCACCCAGAGAACTTTAAAATTTGTTTAAAACTGTCACTTTGTTTATTTGTATATGTATGTCTAATTATTGAGCGATTGTCAACTCCTCGTCATCATCGTCACTGGTGATAATTGCGTCCGATTTACTCAGTTGTTGTTTATGGTGTTGTGGATTTGGACGTTTTTGTGTGGAATTACCTATATTTTAACCATTCCAACAGTTCCACTATGTATATTCGTAAATCATCTGAGTGTGACGATAAAAATATTGCAAAACACCGAATACATTTGTTGGCTAGAATAGATGTGGCTAGTTTTCCACTGAGATCGTTTGACTGAAGATCTTTAGCATAAATATCTGAGATCTGGAGTTTCTCTAGCATAAATCGAAGCGCAGCGTCTGTTGTCAATAAGTTTTAATCATGACAACATAATGACATTACTGTAGTTTTTATTACATGACATCCAAGCTGTAATGAATTTCATGAAGGTCTTGGAACTCTTCGTCTGTAGTGTAGTTTTTCACTGAGTTCGTTTGACTGAAGATCTTTAGTATAAATATCTGAGATCTGGAGTTTCTCTAGCATAAATCGAAGCGCAGCGTCTGTTGTCAATAAGTTTGAATCATGGCAACATAATGACATCACTGTAGTTTACATGACATCCAAGCTGTAATGAATTTCATGAAGGTCTTGGATCTCTTCGTCTGTAGTGTAGCTTTCCACTGAGATCGTTTGACTGAAGATCTTTAGCATAAATATCTGAGATCTTGAGTTTCTCTAGCATAAATCGGAGCGCAGCGTCTGTTGTCAATAAGTTTTAATCATGACAACATAATGACATCACTGTAGTTTTTATTACATGACATCCAAGCTGTAATGAAATTCATGAAGGTCTTGGATCTCTTCGTCTGTAGTGTAGTTTTCCACTGATATCGTTTGACTGAAGATCTTTAGCATGAATATCTGAGATCTGGAGTTTCTCTAGCATAAATCAAAGCGCAGCGTGTCGTCAATAAGTTTGAATCATGGCAACATAATGAAATCACTGTAGTTTACATGACATTCAAGCTCTAATGAATTTCATGAAGGTCTTGGATCTCTTCGTCTGTAGTGTAGCTTTCCACTGAGATCGTTTGACTGAAGATCTTTAGCATAAATATCTGAGATCTTGAGTTTCTCTAGCATAAATCGGAGCGCAGCGTCTGTTGTCAATAAGTTTTAATCATGACAACATAATGACATCACTGTAGTTTTTATTACATGACATCCAAGCTGTAATGAAATTCATGAAGGTCTTGGATCTCTTCGTCTGTAGTGTAGTTTTCCACTGATATCGTTTGACTGAAGATCTTTAGCATGAATATCTGAGATCTGGAGTTTCTCTAGCATAAATTAAAGCGCAGCGTGTCGTCAATAAGTTTGAATCATGGCAACATAATGAAATCACTGTAGTTTACATGACATTCAAGCTCTAATGAATTTCATGAAGGTCTTGGATCTCTTCGTCTGTAGTGTAGCTTTCCACTGAGATCGTTTGACTGAAGATCTTTAGCATAAATACCTGAGATCTGGAGCTTCTCTAGCATAAATCGAAGCGCAGCGTCTGTTGTCAATAAGTTTGAATCATGGCAACATAATGACATCTCTGTAGTTTTTATTAATCTCACGAAGGTCTTGGATTTTTCGTCTGTAAATTTTTCATTTGATTTCACAAATCTTGTAACACATGTAAACACATGTAAACGCATGACTTTAATTTGAGAAATCGGCGTACAACACACAACAACAACAAACAACACACTAGCTCTCACAAGCTGCTCCATCGCGTTTTACAATCCAGCACCCTAATTGCGTAACACACTATCAATCGGAGTTTGTTTCATTTTGACAGTTCAACAACATTCATTACGTTATTTACGTTGTCGAGCAGACAAATCTTTCGAACCTATGAAGCAATGGATTAGCAATTTCTTTCAAAATGAAACCAACTCCGATCGATAATGTGTTACGCAATTAGGGTACAGTATTATGTCAATTTTTTACCATGCTCTTCTAAAATGTATTTCTGCAATAAGTCGTTTTTCAAAGGGGAGTTTTTAAAAGATTTTATTAGGTCTCTTAATTTTTTATTTACTAGTTCCCTGTAGGGACTTTCCCACAGGGTTTCCCGGCGACTCGCCCCGTTGATAATTGAAATTGAACTCTATTCTGTACGTCTTAGAACTACAAGCAAGATATATCAAAGAATAAAATAAACCACAGGGAACACCCTGTTTGTACATTATTGATGCAAGTTATGTTGTATAGTGTTGCCACATTATAAAATGTGCAAAATACATTCTTATTAGTTGACTAATTTGATTGATTGACGATGACAATAATTACGTAAGTACGGAATTGACATCTTCAGTTACGGATTTGAGAATACCTTAAAATTGGTCCGTAATTACGTAATTGCGTAGTTACGTAATTACGTAATGGAAGCCCTAGAGGGGACAACCTAGGAGGAAAAGTCAGTTTCAAAACTTTCAAATATCAAAAGTTTTTGTTTTTTAGTACAGAGCCATCTATGTAGTAGCATAGTAGCTAGCTAAAAACTTATACTATACTAGAAAGGTTTAGGTAGTTAATTAAAGGTGCTGTGCCCGGCTACCGGCTACTGCCGACAGCCGCAGCCCACATGAGTCGACACTGCAAAATGGCGGCCATTCATCGTGACGCGTCGATGCGCGAAATCTTGATGTGCCTTTTAACTTTTTTATTTTAAAACCTCAGTTTAAAAATAAAATGTAACTAAAAACTAATGTAAATACGACAATAATGATTACTAAATCAATTGAAGCATCAGTTTAAGCAGTACTTTATTTGTTTAATATGTTTGTGTAAAAAGTGACATCAAGATTGTTTACCTTCATTTAACTATACAGGTTGAAATTTTAATGGTTGTTTTCCTCTTAAAGGGTCATTGTACTCGTCATTATGAACAACATTTACTATGGGACCAAACCTGAAATCGCGAAAAAAAAATCAGCTGTTCCCTACATTTTGACGAGTTTGATGTAGATAAATGTACTGAACAGCTGATTTTTTTTCGCGATTTCAGGTTTGGTCCCATAGTAAAAGTTGTTCATAATGATGAGTACAATGACCCTTTAAGAAGAAAACAACCATTAAAATTTCACCTTTTATAAACCTTTCTAGTATAGATGGCTCTGTATTGAAAATGTTTTGACACTTGAAACTTGACTTTCGGGCATATCACTTTTTCGTTTCGTGACGATTTCAACCAATTTACTCCTACCGCAAGCGGCGTTAAAGAACTTCGTTCCAATACAAAACAGATGTTAAATAAGCTATTTTACTAACACATCTGCCTGTTCCGTAGTCAGGGGAGGGAACCAGATGTTTTCCTGCCTGCCATTGAATAGCAATCGTTCAACAGCGCGCGACAGATGGCAGAATGTCCTTTACAGTAGTACTTTGAATTCCGAGTTTATAATGAAGGTTCCAAGGCATTTAAGCGGTTTCTAAAGCTATTTGTATAAGTAATCCTAACTAATATTATAAATGCGAAAGTGAGTTTGCTTGTTTGTTACGCTTTCACGCTAAAACGGCTGATCGCATGGGTATGGGTAGACCATGACCTGGATTAGGATACTTTTTAATACCTACCGGAATTATCTCCGTATAACTTCCGACCTCAACGCGGGTGAAGCAGCGGGCAAAAGCAAGTACTACATATTTTTGCCGATTAGCAGCTTTTGTGTTATCATATTTATACACACACATACATACATAAACTCGCGTCTTTTTTTTTCCATGAGTTAGAAACTACAAAACGCCATCTGCTACGATCCTTACATGGAGTATGTGGGGATTTTGCATTTCCACTTATGCTACATATCATATCATATTTATGCTCCGATTAAATTATAGGCACATGCGACATTACAACTTGATATCTTAAGTTGGCAACACAAATATACTGGTTGTTCAGAAAGGTGTGTATGGGACGGCTGATATTTTTTTTTCGATTACGGTGCTGGTTCCTTTTGTATCTGTCTAATAATTATAAGTTGCGGGTAAGCCGCAAATAAACAGTTGGTTCGTTGACTTAATATTTCATTGTGTGCGCTCCCGAAAATATTCTTTAAACACTACTGGGGACGAGTAAAACTAAGTTAAATGACCACTAATAGTTAGTGTTGAGTGTTATTGTGAAGTGACAATAAAATGCCGATCGGAAAAATAGAACAATTCGATTTATCGAGCAAAAAATGGTTGGCATACATTTGACGCGTGGAACAGTTCATGGCGCTCAACGAAATCAAACCTGAATTACAACTGGCTACGTTAGTTACATTAGCGGGTGAAGCTAGTTATGCATGATCTTTGTGTGCCAGACAATCCGGAGACCAAAAGTGTTCAGGAGTTAGTGAACATAGTCGGCGACCATCTCGAACCAAAGCGCTCAGAGCATATATTTAGAATTAGCGGCATATATTTAGAATGAGACGTCAAAATGGTGGCGAAAGTCAGAGCGATTAAAAAAAAAAAAAAAAAGTTTATTAGGAACAATTTTAGGTATTTAACATAACAATAGTCACGAAGATAGCTGCAAAAGTAAAATACTGTGGCGCAGCTACCAACGCCCAACACAAAATACAAGGAAGATATTTTTGTTCCAGACTTTAACATCTATAAAGTAAGTCATAAAAATTAAAAATTACAAAGAAAAATAAAAAAATATATATTAAAGTTTTTAAGTACCTACCCAGTGAGGTGGAGTGGAAGTGATGTTGAGAGTGTTTGTGTGTGAGGATGTGGGGGTGTGTGTGTGTGTGTTCTTGTGTAAGATGTGCAATTTGTCTATTATATGAGAGACCGCTAGCGTGACAATTTATTTATGATATCACAAGTTGTTCAGTTTCATCATAGGATTTTTTGTCACTACTGTTCCATTGAGAAAGTTGTCATTTTGATGGTTCTTTCATTTATTTGCGTATTTATTTAAATAATGCAACTTAAGTCTTTAGAGTTCATTATAGGCTACTTTGATGCAGTGGTGGAAAATTCATGATATAAGGAGGTGTCCTCCGTTGAAGATTTATGTATGAAAACCGCCAATCTACTTAAATATTTGCCCAGAAGAAACATTAGGCATATTATATTTCGACCGTGATTTTTGCGTTAAATGGCCAACTTTGGCGTTCTTATTCTGAGAAACAGAAAGACTTGGACAACTGACTTATTTGGCATATTAGGGATTAGGGGTTGAATTTCGATAGATCCTTATTCCTTGTCTACATTATAAAGGAAACCTCTATGCAAAATTACAGCTTTCTAGGTGAATCAGTCGGTCAGGACTTTTCTTTTTATTTACATAGATAAACAGATAGATGTTAACCCACTTTACTGTTTTCCTATACTGGTGCAGGGCTTACACATTTTGCAGCATGAGTCTAGTAATTCCTGAGATGCGTTTATGACATCCACGTCAGTGCGCAACTCGTCCGCGACGCAAGTCGTCGGTACCTCGAACTGAACATTTCGAGCACGCTCAAGATTGGCTGCTGTATTTTACAAGATTTTTTTAAAGACATGCTCATCCGTCGCGTGGCTTCCTAAGAATATTCGGTGATCACTGTAGATCGCGTCGTGCATGCCGCTTGGTCCAAGTTCTGGAGCAACTTTTCTTAGCCTCGCAATCGCTGGATCGATCACGTTTATCTGTACCATTACATCCTCGTTCATCATGACATCTGGGTCACCTGTGTCCGGGTGATGTACCGATGGTCAACGATGAAGTTCCAGCCTTCATCATTGACCATTGGTACATCATCCGGAGACCGGGACCTCTAGGACATCATTCAACACCATCAGTACATCAAATGGGACTTCCGGAACATGTAAAAAAATCGGCTTACCACACTCCGAGATGCTAATACGCTCCTCCGATGAAGTACTTGCGGAATTAGATGAGGTGTTCATTATCTTCTAATTCCGCAAGGACTTCATCCAAAGAGCTTTTGTCATCATTATCAAGCATCATCGGAACATTCGAGCCACCCTGCATAACCGCGACGGGCGAGACAACTGGATCATCCGTGGCGACTGGGACACCTGGGTCAACGAGATAATCCAGGACATCTGAGGTTAGCGGGTCAATCGGAATGACTACGATAACAAAGTAACTGGAGTGACTTTGTTATCGTAGTCATCCGGGGTGACCTTTTCATCCGTGGAGTCTTCTGTAATGTGTAAATCTGTTACGGGGGACTCGAACTTCTTCTTTGAAAATATGATCTTGTTTGTGGTAATTTTTTAATTTTTAATTTAAGACTTCATTATAGATGTGAAAGTCTAGAACAAAAATGTCTCCCTTGTATTTTGTGTTGGGCGTTGGTAGCTGCGCCACAGTATTTTACTTTTGCAGCTATATTCGTATCTATTGTTATGTTAAATACCTAAAATTGTTCCTATTAAACTTTATTTTATTTTTTAATTGTTGATTGTATGTAACAAAATGAGGTTGTTACCTAATGTATCTTTGTTGATGGTTAAAAAAATAATTTAGTCCACCTGAAGTCTGCTGTTTCATTATAATAACCTTTTTTGTAGTGGTCTCGCTTATGGTGAGGTGATCTCCTTTGTTAAGGTCTCTACTGGAGTGACCTTTTCAACCGTGAAGTTTTCTTTTAAGTGTAAATCTATTACGGGGGACTCAAACTTCTTTTATGAACTGATCTTGTTTGTGATAATCTTTTTTGTAGTGGTATTGCTTATGGTGATGTCCTTTGTTAACTGGAGTGACCTTTTCAACCGTGAAGTTTTCTGTTAAGTGTAAATCTATTACGGGGGACTCGAACTTCTTTTTTGAACTGATCTTGTTAGTAGTAATCTTTTTTGTAGTGGTCTCGCTTATGGTTATCTCCTTTGTTAAGGACTCTACTGGAGTGACCTTTTCAACCGTGGAGTTTTCTGTTAAGTGTAAATCTATTACGGGGGACTCGAACTTCTTTTTTGAACTGATCTTTTTTTGATCTGAGTCACAATAAATACTTTTTCTTTCTTTCTTTCTTTCTTTTATCTTGTTAGTAGTGATCTTTTTTGTAGTGGTTTCGCTTATGGTGATCTCCTTTGTTAAGGACCCTACTGGAGTGACCTTTTCAACCGTGGAGTTTTCTGTTAAGTGTAAACCTGTAACAGTGGACTCGAACTTCTTTTTTGAACTGATCTTGTTTGTGATAATCTTTTTTGTAGTGGTATTGCTTATGGTGATCTCCTTTGTTAAGGTCTCTTGTGTGGTGATCTCTCTTTTAGTCCTCTTCTTGAAAGGTTTCTTTTTAGAACATGTCTTCTTGGGAGGGCTCGGTTTAGGAGTTTTCTCCTTGGGAGCACTCTCCCTTGTAGAGGTCTGTTTTGAAGTGCTGAGTTGTTTTGCAGTCCGCTTTTGGCGAGTTTTCTGGAATATGAGCGGTTCATCCTCATCAGAAGAGTTCTCCTGGCGCTTCGAGGCCACCTTTCTGAGAGGAGTACAACTTTCCGCTATAAGCTTGTTTAATTCAAGCTTGCTCTGGCCCCGAAACCTTAACCACATATGATTTACTTTATATTCCTTCTTTTTTTTAATAGTCTGCAACTGGTGGCTCAGCAGGGATCTTGATTGTGGCCACATTGTTATTCACACGTTCATGAGGGTATTCCCAGGGTCGTGGTTAAACAGTTTCGCTCTGCGAGGGCGGCGGCACGTCGCGGGCCGGGTTCCTGCCGCGCAGCCTCTCAAATGATCAGTAGGTACAAGTTGTGAAGTCAAATGAGAGTGACTCTGTAGAGACACGACGTCGCTAAATGGATTGAATACTGTACAAAAGCAAATGAAATAAAAAGAATATAATATTATAATACCAATCGTGGCTTAGTTCATAGCGGCCTCAGAATTTTGAAATATGGTATGGAATATCTATAAAAACTATCCCATTCAAAACCATAACACTAGTAAAAACGCTCAGAATCAACTGTAAATCTCTCCTTACTACATTAATAACTTACGTATAATTTATACCAGAATAAACTTTAGTTTATATAAAACAAAAAGTATATATATAAGACTCAAATTAAACGTTATTACAACTGCCAAATTGATACATAACGCGATGCGTCGCCGGCCTCTTAATGCTGGTGGTAAGAGACTACAAGATAACATCGAAGTATCAGGTTAGGTAGAAGTATGTAAATTGATGCAGGAGGACCTCATTCCTCCTGCATCAATTTACATACTTCTATTGTCGTCGGGAAAGTTTTGAGTATGAATGTAGATGGCTATAAGAGTAGGGGAAGACCAAAGAAACGATGAATGGGCTGTGAGAAAGATGATATGGCTAAAAATGGAGTGACTACTGAGATGACGACTAATATAGAAGTATGGAAGAAAGGGACACGTTGCGCCGACCCCAAATAAATTGGTATAATTTTGAGAATTATGTAATGGCCGCAGACTGTGCTAAGTAGTTTCTGCCTACCCGGATCTGGGTGTATCAGAAAGGTGTGGGTACAGACCATCAACCTGAACAAATTTCTCCATGGGACCAACATCGTAATCGAGAAAAAAAATATCAGCTGTCCCGTACAAAGCTTCAATACCTACTCGACCCAAAAGTGGCTGATGGGATGGTGAAAAACGATGGAAAATTTGTCCGCGGACAATTTGGAATCTTATGGAAATCCTGGTAGCCTATTTTTCCTACGTGTGCGTTATTGCATAGATTAACAATACATTCTATCGTCGCGTCAAATTGTACATCAGCTGCTCAGCGCATTACTATGGGACAAAACCTATAATCTCAAAAAAAAAACTGCTGTTCCTACATTTTGTTGATTTATATGTAAACACAAATATGTATGGAAAAGCTGATTTTGTTTTTTTGCGATTTTTTTTTTTGTATTTTGCAGTTTGGTACCACCCATAGTAACAGTTGTTCATAATGATGAGTACAGTGACCCCTTTTCAGGTTTAGATAAAACAAAAACATTATTCTCCTTCTGGGACAGTCGTCGGGTAAAAACTACGTTTGTATCTAACAAGAATGTACAAAATGTCGGCTGCCACAAATAAAACTAAAACTAAAATTATTTGAGAAAAATGTATACTGCATGTCGATTATTATTTACAATCATTTACCTAATTCTATTCAAGATTTACCGCTGACAATGTTTAAAAAAATGCTTTTCAAATTTTTACTATTTAAACGATATTACACCATTATGGAATATTTAGAAGACAAGTCAATAGACTCTGTAATTTGTAACATAGATTAATTTTGACATCGCATGATTTTTTTTTTTTTAAATACATTTGCACGCCATGTTATGGCAGGATATGCTGAACTAAACAAATTAACACCTTATGTACCATATTCTAGCAAATAAATATTTTGATTTGATTTGATTTGTCTTAAACGTGAGATATTTGTTTAAAACCAATTAATCAACTGAGCTAGATGTTTTTTACACAACATCATTATTGGGAATATTAACCAAACACATACTGAGACTTAAAAATCAACTTCACAGCAATATAAAGGAATAAAATAATCAACATTGTATGTATGTAGTTCAAAATTCTTCAGAATTTTATTCTGACATCAATTTGTTACTGTATTCCAGTTCTGATGACTACATCCCGGAGTGTGTTCAAGAGAAAATGAACAAATCTGACAACTGGGCTGAAACTTCTTTTGGGCGGGAAGTTATGAATGTAAGTACATAATTAATGATATACCTACTTACTACTTTCATAATGTACAGTGGGATACAGTATCAATTGGGTACCCCAGTTGTATTAAAATTTTAATACAACTGGGGTACCCAATTGATGCAGCCCACTGTACTTAGATAAGTGCATAAGGCAAATGTGTATAGTTGATGAATTTATGATTCCTACTTAAGTTTGGAACATAGGGCCAATTCCCGTATTTTTAACAACGTTCACAATCTCGTCTCAGTCTCAATCTGTCAAAAATTGTTTAACGGTTAAGTACCTACATTTTTGACACTTGACTGTCGCTGAATTTGTACGTTTTTAGGTACGAGAATCAATCATCGGTAAGTCTGCTGTCAAAGCTAATGTTAAAACCTGGAGACCGCGAACGCGATCATGACAGTTTCGACCAGGACCCGTACTATGACGTGAAAAAAGATCATGGTTCCAGTGAGAGAGAGAGAGACGATATGAGCTATGGCCTATAACACCATCCTGTTTTCTCAACGGAACCATGATCTTTTTTCATTTATTTTATTTTTATTTTTATTCAATAGGTACAGATACAGACAACAGATTAAAAAAAATACAAAAAATGGCCTTATTAGTAAACAGCGAGTGAACCTGAAGTCCAATTACAACTGTACACAACTTACAAAATAAACAATGCCTCGTTAATTATAACTTTAAAAAAAATCTAAAATTTAAAACATTTAAATATGGAGAGAGAAAAAATAACATGAACAAATAATTTAAAAAAAATAACTCAAATAAAATACGAATAATGCTTAAGTTGACTAAGAAGGTTACACACTTTTGTACTGTAGCACAGAATAAATAATAGTACTACCGTACAGAAGTTGCACTCCTTTGATCTTGAAGAAAGCCGCTTTTATAATAGCCTACAAAATCATTTTCCACCCACGCGCAAGCTAAATTGCACTTAATCGCCGCGCTTGAGAGTTGTTATTACTTTGTGTGCTTTCTCGACCGTAACATGCCTACGCCGCTTAACCGAGTACTAGGGCTGTCCTGTTGTCTTTTATTATTGTACTAGCTTTTGCCCGCGGCTTTGCCCGCGTGGATGTTGGCAAATATCCCACGGGAACGTAGGTACGCATGGCTACAGATCAAGCTATACATTTCCAGTGTGTAGGATTTCCTTACAATGAGAGGTCAGTGTAAACTGGAAATGTATAGCTTGATGTGTAGCCGTGTGTACTACCGGGATTAAAAGTACCCTAAGTCGGCGTTCCCACGAGCGTAATAAAATCGCGGCGGGATTTTATCGCGCATTGGATTTTCAACTCTTGTTGTTGAGCCCAGCGTTGAGAATCCAACCTAACAAAATCAGAGTGCATCCCAGCGCGACGAAAAACACACTGTTGGATTTTCAACTCCCGGCACTAAGCAGAGAGTTGAAAATCCAGTGCGTGATAAAATCCCGCCGCGATATTTTTACGCCCGTGCGAACGTCGGCTAGACAATATCTTCTCGCACTGCATATACTGGATAATTTTTTAAGCAGTGCGCAAATTTTGACGGGGTGTTCTACCCATGAATATGAACAACTTTCACTATGGGACTAACTCTGAAATCGCGCAAAAAAAATCAGCTGTTCAGTACATGTATCTACACCAAACTCGTCAGAATGTAGGGAGCAGCTGATTTTTTTTTTGCGATTTCAGGTTGGGTCCTATAGTAAAAGTTGTTATATTCATGAGTAGAACATCCTGCGAAAATATGCGCACTACTTAAAAAAATATCCTGTATAGTCCTACTCGAGGAGCGGCGCGCAGAATGATATACCTATGATTGCTGGAGGATAATAAATCTTAAAACAAAACAATAGTAAACGAAAAATTACCAACTTGCCTTTGAAAGCAACTTTAATGCGAAAATATAAATCCTCTTTATTCCTATTTACTGTGGGAATTAAAAAAATATTAAGACTAAGTAACTGTTACTTCAAGATACAAACTACCCAATCCCTCTTACACAAACATTTTAATGGTGTTTGTGAATTTTAAAATCAAGCGCTAGTTTACGCCCCTAGGGGATGATTTTTTCATAAATTAAAACCATAAATTTGAATTTTCTTATCCCTAACTTAAGAAATGCTGGGATTCTCATAAAACTTTCACCACCAGTAGGATTATTTTTTAAGACAAAAAATAGGTTATGTCCTTCCTCAGGATTCCATCTATAGTCTTGCCAAATTTTAGCGATATCCGTGCAGTTATGTGAATTTTAAAATCATCCCCTTCTTTACCCCTCAGGGGATGATTTTTCAAAATCGCTGGACCACACATTTCTTTATTTTCTACCAAAACCATAAAGTATTTTCATAGCCCTTACTTAAGTAATGCTGGGTTTCCCTTGCAAACTTTCATCCCCCATATCACCCCCTGTAGGATAATTGTTTAAGATAAAAAATAGGCTGTGTCCTTCCCCAGGATGCCATCTGTAGCCTTGCCAAATTGTATCGATATCCGTGCAGTTTTGTAGATCTTAAAATAACCCCTATTTTACACCCTTTGGGGGATGATTTTCCAAAAACGCTGAACCACTTATTTCATTATTTCCTACCAAAAGCATAAATTTGAATTATCATATCCCTAACTTAAGAAATGCTGGGTTTCCCATACAAACTTTCATGCCCTATATCACCCTCCGTAGCGTTATTTTTGATACAAAAAGTAGCCTAAGTCCCTTCCTAGGATACCACCTTATAGCCTTCCCAAATTTTATCAAAATCTGATCGGTGGTTTAGGCGTGAAAAGGTTACAGACGGACATAATTATTTTCGTATTTGTAATATTAGTATGGATAATTGTTATCTTCCTCGCTAGAGAGCTCCGACAAACGCGTGCGATCTCTGCTAATCATGAAGCGCGGCGTTCGACGCGCTATTTATGTACCGCCGCCCTGCATTTTAAATCTGTAATATCTTCGAAAATATTCATTTAAATTACATACTGTAAAGGGCCATATTGATCTATAGTAAATGCACAATTTATTTAAGGTACTTAATTGGATAAGGATTAATGCTGTATTGCTTAAAATCGCTTAGTAAATAAGCCATTATTTCTCGTAAAAAGAAAAGGATAAAAAAATGGTTATTGAGGGTTATCCCTAAGAGATAGACATATGCCATCGCGGACTTTTTTGCAGAACTTTTTAAGGTGTACAATACTGTAGTACATTATTTTGATCTATCTCATTGGGTTCAGCCAGCGTTTGCAATGTAAGCGCAAAAAAATGTGTTTATTTACGACATCACATTAGAAACCTCTAAAATTATTAGTGTTCCTCTACTACATTATGCATGTATTATACATATGAACCTTCCTCTTGAATCACTCTATCTATTAAAAAAAACTGCATCAAAATCCGTCACGTAGTTTTAAAGATTTAAGACAGCGGAGCGACTTTGTTTTATAATATGTAGTGATATACCGGATGACTTTTTTTACCGTCTCGGAAAAAATGGGTATATTAGGTGAACGGAGTAGAAACCTATGGCACAGCTGTTGTTTTTTTTTTTTTTTATAAAAAATCAAAAGTTCTAATCATATGCACGCTGCATGTGATTTGAATTTTGATATTTTTAAACGATTTATTATTTTTTTTCAAAATTTCTGTTTTTAAGGTACAAAAATGAAAAGTTTACATCGAATTTGTAGTATTTATTGGTACTTTGATAATTTTTTCTGTCTAAGCTATTAAAAAAAAACTAGGTATGCCATAGGCTTCTCAAATCAAATCAAAGATTTTGATTTGATTTTGATTTGATTTGATTTGATAGGCTTCTACTCTGTTCACCTAATACACCCAATTTTTTTCGAGACGGTAAAAAAAGTCATCCGGTATATATCAGTTGTATCAGATAAGTAGTAAAAAAAAATTATAATGTCTTATAAATTTTTTCCATTCTCTGAAGTTCCTAAGTATTGTTAAATTTTAATGTAGCAAAAATCCTAAATCTAACAAATAATTTTAATAAATTAAACTTTGAGTTCTTCTGTTTACTAGAACATCCGTCCACACAACAACTGCTAGTATTACGTTTTAATTTTGATGTCATAAGTAGTCATAACGAAGGGTGCACAAAAAACAAAAATAAAATAATAATAAATACGACGGGTTCGGTCAGAGCCTCAGAGGCGCGGCGCGGGCAGCGGTGCGTGGCGTGATTGCGTCGTACGTGACTCGCTGAGCGCGTATAGACCCCGACTGATTAGCAACCCTTGGTTGCCGCGCGCTGTAGGTACTTATCTCGAGCGGAATGTACCAGTGCAAGAGGCCTGACTGTAGCAAGAAAGATTTAAAAGCACCAAATTTGTCATGAAAAATGTCTACATGTGAGCAAATAGTATTGTAATTTTTACACATTCTGTGCAAAGGATTGTTCTGAGATACATTGTTGTACATGTCATAGTACGGCCCCAACATATCAAACTACTGTGTTAAAAACTGCATATTTACTTACTATGCGACCAAAACCAAACATGATTTGAAAATTGGTTGAAAGGAATTAGCTTTTAGATACTGTTAATCTATCTAGTTACTAAGCCTTTAAACTTTTTATAGTTATGTAGGAGGTAGTAATTAATGTAAACAATGAAGGAAAAATGTGAGGAAAACCACACAATGACACAATACACAATCTTCACACAATGTCGCCTTTATCACAGAATAATAAACCTACAGTAGTTTATATGGGTACTATGGTATGGGTATGGGTATGGGCTTTACTTTATTTTTTATCTTTTCTGTAGTAACTTATTAGCCTTAGCATTGTTAAGCAACTACTTGGGAAGAGTGAGACAGCTCCGACACAAGTACTATTGTAGCTTACTGGGGCTGCCTCAATTTATGTACAACACAATGTTTAGTTGAAATATTTGTTTTTGTATTTTTTTTTTTTGTGTGGGTGAATTTGAATTAATTACCTACGGCCGCTCGGTAAATAAATACGCGTCCGTCCGTGCGTAACTACCGCGCGCTCGAACTGTTGCGTACATTATGAGGTATATTATGAGATTTCGAAGCGCGTCGTTTCGGCCGTTTTCTATGAAGATAAACTGCTGTAACATTATTATGCTGTGCCTTTATTATAACAAAACCTACCTAGATAAAGCAGTCAAACATTAATTTATTACTCGGCACTAGCCTTAGACAGACATTTTTGTATTGAATACAAAACATGATTGTGCAAGCAGGTAAGCACGTTTCTATAAGCTGAAAGTAAAAGATCGTATGTGTTTTGCAAATTTGATCCTTATTACTACTAGAAATTATCCAACTGACAGGTGTCAGGAACGCATTCTCTCGACGGCCGGACTGTAACCTAACTGCAAAGTGATAGGGGGGTTATCTGGCCAGGATGTGCCGGACGTGCAGTCAGATTAATTAATTGTTAAGCAAATTGACAGCATATAGCCATTTCATACAAATGTCAGCTGTCTGTACTAGAGATGCAACGAATAATGATTTGATCGAATACCGAATATTCGGCGGCGCTTGTTTTTATTCACCATAATCTGCATTTCATTAATTTTAAATATTAAAAACGCTACCATCCTCAATATCAAGACTAACAAATAAGGGCCCTCGCCCACGGCGACTTTTTGTAGCGATACTGTCGCGCGTTTACGAAATGCGCGACTGTATCGCTACTAACGCGCGTTAGTCGCATTTGCAACGCGCTACAGAAGCGATGCCAACGCGCTACAGTATCGCGACTGTATCGATGCAAACGCGCGACCGTATCGGACGACATCGGGGAGAGAACAGAGGGAGGGTGGCGCGTGAGTGGAGAACCGAGCTTTCGTTGCCTACGCTTCGGCTGCTTACGTAAAAGCGGCACCAAAGACAACGTGACGAATGTTGCCTCAACGGAGTCCATCTTGCAACTGTAGCGATCGCCGGTATTTTTGTGCCGTTACTGAATCGCGTTTGCATCGCGACAGAGGCGCACCAGTGTCGCGTTTGCATCGCGATTGAATCTTGGCCCGTGGGCGAGGGCACACAGCTAGCGACCGCTTCGCGACTGTATCGATGCGGACGCTCGACAGCATCGCTACTGCATCGCTACAAAAAGTCGCCGTGAGCGAGGGCCCTAAGTGATTATTTTGATAAACAAATATGTTTTTGATTAAATTGCGTTTTTATATCCTTTTATCAGACATTCGGTATTAGGCCGAATGGTAGGTAGAATTCGGTCGATTACCGAATATTGAAAAAATTTCCGAATACCGAATAGTTGCCGAAGTGGCTGCGACAGACCAGTGGCTGGGACAGACTGGATGCGGAAGGCGGAGGATAGGGTGTTGTGGCACAGCCTTGGAGAGGCCTATGTCCAGCAGTAGACTGCGATAGGCTGATTTGATATAGTTACCGAACATTCGTTGCATGTTTAGTCTGTATCTACTGTCTTTCATATTCTGTAGATATTAAAGAGCAGGTATTCTATTCTACAGTCCGGCCGTCGAAAGAATTCGTTCCTGACAGCTGTCAGTTGGACAATTTCTGGTAGTAATAAGTATCAAATTCGCAAAACACATATTCTTTAGTATTCTATTATATTCTGATATAGAATCACACTTGTGATTTATATAATGACAATTCAAATTGGTAATGAATTTACCAATTATAATTTCCTTAAATGGAAATTAATTGTGATAAGTATTTAAATTAATAAATGTAACGTGTTTACAATCAGGTTGTAAAGAAAAACAATACAAGCTACAAGAAGGCGGTGCGCGAGAGTGACTCTGATAGCAGTGGATTGGACAGTGAGCTGGACGATATTCTGGACGAGGCGATTAATGAGCAGAGCGAGGGACCTACGCCGCCTAAAGTTAATAAGGTACACATTATTGCACATGGTTTTATACTTATACCCTGGAGACCTGGAGTAAATATGACACATTGTGCCGTAAAAGGAAACACACAGGTTTGATTGACAGACACCCGGTTCCTGAATTGAGAATTTGAAGTTGAGAACTTGTGAAACTCTACTTTAGCATTACTTGAGGTGATAGACCGTGAAATTCAACATTTCTTTGGTTTTTTTTTAAATAAAGGAGATCATTAATTTTGGGCTAAACATATGAAAGTGAAGTATTACGTTCCGTTAGTTAGAACATGTTATTCTCTGCGCTTTTCACTATGGGACCAAATATGCAGGGCCATTCTGTGCGCTGTTATACGAGTTTTCAGTATGTAGGACATGTAGGTATTAGTTAAAAATAAAATAAAAACAGAAATAAAAAGAGAAAAACGTATTCTTTCGGAATATAGCTTTTTTTTTTTTTGTTTGTCCGGCACTTTTATATTTAGCCCAAAAATGTATGGACGGTGAATGATCTCCTTTTGAACTTCGCGGGCTACATTGAAGATTCCTTCAAATTGAAGGAATCAACGTTTGACAAGCTTTCAACTTCAAATTCTCACTTCCGAAAACGGGTGAAAATCTAAAAACCGAAGGTTTTACTAAAACTCGATCATGTGACAGAATAATGGCCGGGTACTACTGCATGTGAATCGTTCTCATTCGATTTTGGCCGAATGTACACACAACGCCAGCGTAATTTTCCGAGGCAGTTCATTCGAAAAATGGCTTCCTAAAATTGTTGCAGGCTATAATCAAATACTTAGTTAAATAAACAAAGACAATACAACAAATCATCTTACGCTTCTATTTGTTTTAATTTTCTCAGTAAAACATGACAAATAAGTAACATGAAACATTGATCAACACAATAAGGTAGACATTGTTGTACAAATATCCATTGTGTTTTCTTTAGTATTGACGAGTTTCCGCTACAGTTCGCAACAGCGGTTGAGTGAATAAGTTTTTATTTGTTGCCAGTAATAATTCGTGCAGTAGTCTTCTTAAATAATGTCGAGTTTGTTGAAAAATCTACTGCCATTTCTTAAACAGGTGAAAAAATAAAAGAATGTGAAGTCTTTCAGACAAGAAACTTTCCAAATATTAAAGAGTACATACGGCTATATATCAAGCTATACATTTCCAGTGTAAGCTGATCTCGCATTGTATAAGATTTCCAGACAATGAGAGGTCAGCTTAAATATCATTGTGTGTGAACTCCAGTTAAGTACGCTCGCACAGGCTAAAACTACAGCTAAAACTATCTTGGTGCTCTCAAGACGGTGAAGGAAATCATTGTGAGGCTTGCGTGTCGTAGAACCAAAAATTCAAAGACAATAATTTCCCAACCAGCACTGGAACCGCATGGTGGGTCTGTGGAATACGGCTAATTACCCTCTCACAGAGGAGGCCTATGCTGTGTCCCAGCAGTGGGAACTTTATAGGCTGATTATGCCGCTTGCATAGTCATAAAAGTAAAAGTTTAAAACTATATCGCGTGCAGTTAGGACGATTTTCACCAATGAAACTGAATGCTGATTGCATTCTGTTTAAAACGCGTTCAAGAGCTCTATAAGTGCCAATATTCCATAACACTGACGGCTCGTGAACGCGGCTTAGATGTTTTCTTATGCACACTTTTTTTTCTAGATCACTTAAGGCGATGGCACAATAGTCGATATCTGCTTTGCTTGCCATTTATTAAAAATAGAATAGAATAGATGTGGGGGAGGGGGGGGGGGTCTAAAACGGCCACTTTAGCAGAATCATAATAGGATAATAGGTATTTATGAATCATATTTGAAATCGTAAAACGGTCACAAACTGACAATTCATAATTTATCTGCGTACAATTCATAGCACGCAATTCAACTGTTTGACAGTTTTTTTATGGAGATTCGTAAAATGGTCCACAAGTTATGAATTGCTTTATTGAAGTTTAATGTAAAATAACACAATCATAAGAAATTGCTGGGAATTCAGGAAATGAATCACTTTTAGAGGGATTGCTTAATGTGGCCGTTTTAGGCCCCCTGATCGCGTTCAGTTTTATTGGTGAAATTCGCCCTTAGTGCTTTGCGTTGTAAGCTCACCTTAGCTTGTATATTTCGCTTGACCAACCACTACGGGGGGTTGGTTGCAGCATTCCGTCGAGTCCTCATCAAGTTTCGTGTACCAGGAGCGCTCGGGCTTCAAGTCTCCGCTGAAGGTGCAGCCCCACACGCCCAGGGTCGATAAGGGCAACGAGCTCGTGCACAGTGTTAGTTTCTACAGGCGTATGCAGAACGCGGTAAGTTTTATATCTAAACCAATAAAATACCAGAAACATTCAAACCCTTGGTGTAACTTTTAAACAAATTTCCTCAGAAAGTAATATCAAGAACCGGTCGACGAGCCCCGCTCCTATATCTAACTAAAAACTAAACTAAACTAACCTAACCATACCTCGGGGTGCCCCTGACGTCGACCGTCTTCTTCCGGTTCTTGATCAAAACCCTAGGTTTTTGAACAAAAACCTGATTTTACCTTGTTTTGTTTATTATTGTATGCCTACTAGGCAGGACATATTGGAACTTTAATTTATTGTGAAGACCTGTAACTAACATTTTTTTTATTTTGTGTGCACATGTTTGTTTTTGACGACAATAATTTTTGCGACCGTTGGCTACACTACCGTGCTTGTGTTGCTAATTTGCATGAAAAAAGAATATGATTTATTAATTTAGTTGAAACGTTTGATGGCTAATTTTGAGGCTGGAATTTGATTTTATTAGCAGACAGATGTTGAATCTCTAAAATATATAAAGTAGCCCACTTACAACATTAGTCGCTGAGTCATCAATTCAGAAGTAAATTATATTTATCGGTAGCTCTGAGTCATATTGATTTACGTTCGTAAATTGACGCTGGTTTTTTGATATTGTGTTGGAATAGTAAATATGATGAATTAATATAATAGAAGCTGTTCTATTAACTCGTTCCCTAAATACAAAAAAAAGACGTTAGGTTGCAGGTGCTAAAGAAAACTTGTTGCTGCACTCATTATTTCCCTTAGTAAATTAATCATTGTCAATGGTTTAATCTTCACAGCATCCTGTAACACCTATAACAGGCTATTATTTTGAACGGTAACCAGCTTCTTACTAAACCAAACGTCTTTTATCTAGTAAGAACTAACCCTAGAATATAATTATTATATTGGGTACAAGTATATAATATAAAGGGGAGAGCTCATTGGACATCAAAACATTCGTCCGCATCGCTGTTAGTGCCCAAAAGTATGGTAGCGTTGCCACGTTGGATGGCAATGCTGATTCTTTGACCTAAAAATTGGCCACCCCGCGATTCACATGAATATTCGACCAACCGCTTGGCGATGTTCCGAAATACCCGATGAGCACTCGGACCCCACGGCACTAGTGTTTCAACCCCAGACGGCTCAAACGTATAGCTCCCTAATGCGCCTTGTGAGTTTTTCTGCACCTGCATTAGCCGCTCCAACACAGCTAGAAAAGTCAGCCTCAAAACCCAGACCTATAAAGGGTATAAAAATGGCGCTCAGTGAGGCGAAACTTGGGCTACTAAATAATCTCGTCTCTTTTTGGCAATGTCTTATCTACAGCTTGTGCTAAAGCTAGTAACTATTACTCCCACAGTCATCCACCCCATCAACCCCTATGCGAGTAATCCGGCACGTGTCGCCGGACCGCGAGCCGCCCGCCACGCCGGACGAGCCGGCCTCCTCCGTCATGACAGTGCGCGAGAGAATCAAGGAGCTGCAGAACGAGATAGCCAAGCAGCAGACTGTTATATCACAGGTAAATATTGTTAAAATAGGTCAATGTAATAAATAGTTTCTCCCGACTACGGCGAAGTAAAAAGGAGGGTTATGATTTTGACCGGTATGTATGTATGTTCATCTGTTCCCTCATAACTTCTAAATAACATATCGTAATTTGACAAATGAGATATCATTCGAAGCGTCTTGATCGTCCGCTGGCTATAGGCTATGTGACGTCACATTGACTTAAATATGGCGCCCTGTAGAGGACATAAAGACATGAAGTAAAACAAAAAAAAAATGTTTAATGATCCCGTGTTGGTTATCGAAAGGGCTTAATTAGCACATTTCAAATATATATAATTGTTAGCTATTGCTTGCGGCTTTACTAGCATGCACCCGATAATTGGGAGTATTTTCTAAAATCACGCCTCAGATGTGTGAGCCAAACATATTTACTCAAAAAAAAAAAAAAAAAACTCAAAGCATTTATTTCAAATAAACCAATTACAGGCACTTTTGAATTGTCAAAGGGTCGGTCTTGGGTGGTCGGTCAGTCAGAAAAATGAAGCTAGATTGCCCATTCCAAAGCGTAGATCCTATGGAGAAGAACGGGCAAGAAACTCCACGGACACTCTTTTAAAATCAAATATTTTACAAAATATTGGTTACATCGTTCATATTGAAAATATACATGTGAGAACAATGTAGAAAGACGTGCACGTTAAAAGCGTCCGTAATAAAAAAAAAAAGATAAAAACTAAAAACAATTAAATAAAAATAAGCCGAGGCAGCTAAGAGACGACCAGTCCCAACTGACGGCGCCCGTTCACGAACATGACGCATGGATCAGCACCAATTAGCTCAACCATTTTGAAGGGAACTTAATGATCCAACACACACGCCACCACCAGCGAGACATTTGAGTGAGCATGACATACTCTCAGCCGCCAGGGCCAACTCTCCAAACCAACCCATAATACACACATATAATAATTACTTATTCTTCTTTAAAAATGTAAAATGACTGCAAATACTTTATCACAAAAACTTACCTAACGCCAAAATAATTTAAATAAAAAGTAAGTTTCAAAACTAAATCCACATATAAATAACAAACATATGTTATGTATGTTATGTTGTTGTTGTTGTTGTTTGTTGTTGTGATATGTATAACAAATAAATTATTCTTATTCTTATTCTTAAAACCAGACTACTGAAAAATCACGCTATAGAAAGTATCAAACAAGAAAATATTCTCATCTGAAATTAGAAAAAGACAGACAAATTAAAAATCCGGAGTCACACGTAATCTGTTCGATTTATGTCCTAAGTGTGACTCCGGATTTTTAATTTGTCTGCCTTGACATGTACGTATCTACACATTTTACGTCAAGGACACACCGTACAGCTTCAGGAGTATTAAGTGATTAACTGCTTAAAATACGGTTGCTGTATGGTGTGACCGGTCTGAACATACTATTCTTGTGGATTCTGAATTCTGATAGAACTTTCGTGTTTGTTTCAGGCCAGTCAAGCTCTGAACTTGTGCGCTGCTACCATTGAATTCAGTGGATCCACCGAGCAGGCAGAAGGCGAAAGACTACTGTTATTAGCAAGTAAGTAAACAACACCGAAATAAATAAGAAAGGACAGGTGCGTAGTACCACAGATTAATACAGACGGGACACTCCGCAAAATCATTTAAATAAAAAGCGACTCTTGCTATGACACAATAAAGTGCAATTTGAGGTCGCACAACGCTTATTACCTGCAGTTATATTCACGTACAAGTTGCCTCTCTTTCTATCGCGTAACTCTTAAACCTTCTAACTCGTTAGGGTTGTCTTCTTTTACGACGCGGCAGCCCACACTGAATTGACCCAGTGAGATGAGCCTACCGCGTACTTGTAGCTTCATACCAAAACTGCGGAGTGTCCCATCTGTATTAATCTTGGTAGTACACGCAACCGGTGTGTCACTCCGTTCGATAGGAGTTTATCGCGTTCAGACAGACAGACGCGGCGTGTGGGCTTTGTTTTATAATATGTACAGTGGTACCCAACTAATAAGACGGGTCGTGAATCTTCGTTCGCACAAAAAGAAAGTATGGCGCGAAGATATAACGAGTATAACGAGAATGCTTAAAACTTACAATCAACCTTAGATCACTACTATAAGGTTACAGGTAGCTTTTAGTTCCGTCTCACTCGCAAGTATGGCGGCTAACTAACATGTGACGCGGCGCGCGCTAACATGGCGGCAGCTCCCGACCAATAGCAGTACAGGAAAAACAGTCGCGGTGCGTGGAGCGTGCCGATTGGTCAATAGCATTTCCCGCGCTTTGAAAATTCATCTTCTGCGCAGGTACCTCGGTAAGCCATATCAGTTGGGTACTACTTATAATGACTTAGATATAGCACAGAAATCTCTGTTTTGTCATGACGCCACATGTTATTGCACCCGTGCGAAGCAGGGACTTACTTTATATTAATACGTGTGTTATTTATTTCCAGCACATCGTCGTCAAGCATGCGTACACGAGCTACAGCGGCTTCAGGTGGAGGGCGCCGGGCCGGCCGCCACAGCTGGCATGGCGACACTACACCTCAACTCTCTTAACGTGCCGCTCAAGAGAGAGTACGTCAGGCAACTGAATGCTGGTATGTACAGCTTCTATTAGACGTCAAACTCATCTGCACGATATGTTGGCTTGTTGAAAAGTTTCTGGCTACATAACAGGCAATGTATAATAAACTAGGCAGTCCATTTTATGTTGAACTGCTGTGATGATGGGTAAAGATTTTGGAAAAAAAACGGACACGGTATAATCTTTCCAACCATTTATTTTACTTTATCGTCCATGAAGTATTGCATTTTTTCACCTAAGGTTGCCTGTCAATAAATAAGAAACTTCATAGGCCTGCTTATGTAAAAAGTAAAATAAATGGTTAGAAAGAGTATAGTGGCTAAGAACAGCCTGGGGCCGTACTATGACGTGAAAAAAGATCATGGTTCCAGTTAGAGAGAGAGAGAGAGAGAGACGGAGCTATTTACGACCTATAGCACCATCCTTTTTTCTCAACGGAATCATGTTGGATCCATGATCTTTTTTCACGTCATAGTAAGGCCCTTGGTCTAGACAAAGAATACAAAAGCCTTGCCTACACAATGATCTGTATTATGATACAGATTCGATACGATTTATGCGAATATATTACGGTATGTTCTTCGCATCATCGAATGAATGACATATTGCAAAGAACAGAGTCGATTTTCAGATTTTATTAGCATAACATGAGTGAGATGTTCCCGTATCTATAAAAACATATTGTGTATATTTACAATGTTTTATAACAATATTTTGATGTAAAAGAGTGTCCGTGGAGTTTCCTGCCCGTTCTTCTCCATAGGTATAGTGGTTTTATCTCACGAAAGCGGGCGAGCCATACTTGTATGTGTAAATGTTACATGCACATTGTCTTTGTGTGCGTAAGCTCGGGAACGCGCTACCTGCAGGTACGCACACAAGAGCGCGTGTCGAACGCGTGTCTATACGCATTACATCTACAAGTATGGGTCACCCGCTTTCGCGAGATAAAACAACTGTACCTACTACGTTTTGGAATGGGCAACTAGCTTCATCTTTCTGACTGACCGACGACCCCTTGACATTTCAAAAGTGCCTGTAATTGGTTTATTTGAAATAAATGCTTTGAGTTTAACTTTGAACCGCTTGTTATTTACAGATGGCGCTGTAGGTCACCACGCGGTGTGCCTGGTCAAGTGTCGCGACCGCGTGCTCGCGACAAGTATGCAACAAACAAAGCCGACAAGCAACATATTGCACTTCCCCGATGAAATACGTATGCTGGGACTTGCTAGCGATTTCAAGGTTAGTTCACACTACCCCCTATCATTCCTAAACGGCCATGCGCTGTAATTGGAAACATTATGACGAAATGCACTTATGAGTGGATAGATTATTTCTATTCTAAGATTAATCTGAAGACTAAAAAAGGAGAAACCTTTGAGTTAGTTTAGTGCAGTGTGAGTGAACTTCTGCATTCCAAGTGCTGACTATTTTAAAGAACAAGTAAATCAAGTGTTTGCCCCTGAACATAAAGTGAATAAGAAAGTCGTTACTGCACGATTCCTTAATTTTACTTAGCAGTTTTAAGTTATCGTATATTTAAATTACTTATTAGCATATTATAGGCTAAGTTGTAATGCGAAGAAAGTATATATCGTATCACCAACTATGATACATTGCAAAGGGGTTTTTTTAAATTATAATTGTGTTTATCTATTTCCAGGTATCAGTAGAGGTGTACCTGCTACAAGCTTCAAAAGAAGTGCTATCACACGAGATGAAATATCACATCTCTAGCAAAAAGGTAAGAACACACTAGAAGTTTTTTCATTTACTTATTTCAATACCCAATTTCTGCAATACTGATCAGCACCAGTCGGTACTAACCGACTATCAAACTCATGTTAATCAATATTATTGGCTGACTAAAATGGCAATAGTCAATCAAATCACTTGGCAGTCTGTAAACAATTTTCTTTGCCTTTTAATATCCGGTAACTTTAGAAACTTCACCCTTTACTTACTGAAATATTAGCGCTCATACACACGAACGCCACGAGTCTGCGGCAGCCGTCAATAACATGCCGCTCGTGTGTATGAACACTTTTCTGTGTTCACTTTCATCGATAAGACCGCCCATGGTCACCCTGTATAAAATTCTACATTTAAATCTGTTATTTATATGGAATTGTATTATATTGATATGTGTAAGTAGTCTATATTATCTGTATTATTAAAAAAATATAAAAAATAGTAGTAGTAATATTTTAAAGAGGTAAAATTTGTTTGTTTGTATGCAGGGAGTAATCTCTAGAACTAATGATTGAATTCTAAAAAAAAAAACTTTTAGAAAGCTATATTAATCTTGAGTGCCCACGCCTGCCTGTGTATTCGTATAAAGTATTATAATATTTACATCATGTTTAAGGTATCACAGTTTTTATAACGACACGTTGTGCACAATAATATTATAAAGAGATAAAATTTGTAATCTTTGGAACTACTGATCTGATTCCGAAAATACATTCACTAGTGGGAGGCTACAGAAAACAAGAATAAAAATAAGAAGATGAAGTCGCGGGCAGAAGTTAATATATACAACAGTATTCTCAATACTCAATACTCAATACTCAATACTTTATTTGCATTCCACAATGTGTATAAGATGGTAATTTAAAAATAGGTGATCATCATGGACCCTGTCGGGCACAGCAACAATAGCAGGAGAGAGGAAGCTTTAAAACTTAAATCTAATATTACATAAATCTAGCTTAAATCTGATATTATTACTTACTGAACTTAAATAATAATTATAATAATATATTCATTTAATCGGTACCGAGTCCCAATAAATAATAATCAACATACATAAAATTCATTCATCATTAAAATAAAACATTAAAATTAGAAGTAGTCACATAACAATAAATTAAAATTGAATTATTCATTAATATTAAAATTTGACTAGATGGTCACTAACACTAGAACAAAATCATTATCGTCGGATGTGTTGATAACTTATATATTCTTATCATTTAAATATTCATTAATACTGTAATAGCATTTTTTTATTAAAAATTGTTTTAATTTTTTTATAAATATATTAATTTTGTCTTCTTTCTTTAATAATTCTGGTAGTTGGTTATATATTTTTATTGACATTACATAGGGACTTGTAGAATGTATTTTTAGCCGAGAAGTGGGAATGT
Source organism: Cosmia trapezina (assembly GCA_905163495.3). Lineage (NCBI taxonomy): Eukaryota > Metazoa > Arthropoda > Insecta > Lepidoptera > Noctuidae > Cosmia > Cosmia trapezina. The sequence continues at coordinate 13,177,242 of LR991040.1, read as the reverse complement.
TTAGTCTTGTTTTATGTCGGAGTGTGTAACGTGGCTGTATGTCTTCGCGATTTGTATAAAATTCTTTATGTTTACGAACAAATTTGCAGGTCTCTAATATGTAAATACTGGGGAGGGTTAAAATACTATGATTTTGGAAGTGTGGTTTGCAGCTGTCAATTTGCTCGATGTTTACTAGAATTCTAACTAATTTCTTTTGAAGGGTGAAGAGTGTTGGTGCATCGGTGCTATTTCCCCAAAGGGTAATGCCGTAGCTTAGCCATGCATAAGCATACGCATAGTAGGTGGTGAGCGCTGTTTGGAGATTGGTGGTTTTTTTAATTTCACGGAGAGCGTACGAAAATCTTGAAATTTTTGATCTGAGTTTTTGTATGTGTGCTTTCCAATTTATATGAGTGTCTAAATCTAGTCCAAGTAAGGTGCATTCTTTAACAATTTCTAATTTTGAGCCGTTAAAAGTAAAATCTATATTTAGAGGTGTTTTCTGATGGGGATGGAAGGTAATTAATTTAGTTTTTGAGTAGTTTATTTCGAGGTTGTGCGCGTTCATCCAGATTATCGTTTTAGTGAGTATTGCATCTAATTCTTCATTTAAATTAAGATTATTTTGACATGAGACTAATATAGAAATGTCATCCGCGAATAAAACACATGGCCAGTCTATGGTTTTCGGTAGGTCATTTATATAAATGAGAAACATGAGACCTCCTATCACGCTTCCTTGTGGTATTGAGGCGCTAATTGGTTTGCTATTTGATCGTACTTTTTCTATTTCGTTGTTCTGGTGGTTAAAAAATTCTATTTCTACTGTTTGCTCTCTATTTTTCAGGTAGGATACAAGCCATTCGTGAGCTTTTCCGCGAATACCTATTCCGTATAATTTATTAAGCAATATATTAAATTGTACTTTATCGTAGGCTTTGGTCATATCAAGTAATATACCTACTGCATATTTTTTACTATTAATTATATTCAGTGCTTCCTGGATATATTTATAGACTGCCAAAGTTGTTGAGCGGTTTTTGCGAAAACCGTTTTGGCATTCGTCAAATATTTTATATTTTTCGCAATATTTGTACATCCGGTCGCACATGGCTTTCTCAAAGATTTTTGAGGCTGCAGGCAAGAGAGCTATGGGGCGGTAATTGTTTGGATCTGTTTTTGAATTTTTTTTGTGGATCGGTTTAATTAGCGACTTCTTCAACAAATCAGGAAAGACACCTTCTTGAAAAGACTGGTTTAGTAGGAGATAAAACGGTAAGGTTAGTTCGTCTGCGCATTGTCTTATTAAAAAAGTTGGAATTTCGTCCATACCATGGCTGCTTTTATTTTTTAGATTTTTTATTATTTTGTTTACTTCCCAAGCGTCCATTGGGCTAAGAAACATGCTATTTTCCGTGGGGTTTAGCACGGAGGTGCCGTCAGGCTCCCGGCTACCGGGTAGTCTAACGCTACTCTCTCCAATCGATGCAAAGAAGTTATTAAAAATGTCAGCCACTTGTTTAGGTTCGGATACTATGTTTTTATCTATTTGCAATTTTAAATTATTTTTTTCGTTTTTTATTTTCTTGTTCGTTCTCTCATTTATAATACTCCACATTGTTTTGACCTTATTATTTGACTTTTTTATTTTATTTATGTATTCATTCTTTTTTGCTGTCGTAACTAAGTTTTTTAATATTTTTTCATAATTTTTGTAATACTGTCTAATTGTTGGATTTTTTGTTTTAAGTGTTAGTATTTTTAACAGCCTTTTATTTTTGCTAGAGATTTTAATGCCTGTAGTCAGCCAGTATTTTTTAAATTTCGTTTTAAGTTTAATTTTACGCAAAGGAATAAATTTATTTAATATAGTTATTAGTACATCGTTGAATGCGTTGTAGTTCTCATTTATGTCTCTGTGTGTTAATAGTAAATCATTCCAGTTTTGTTTACATAGTTCAGATTTGAATTTTTGTATATTTGTGATGTTGTATGATCTTCTTTTAGTGTACCAGATAGTTGGATTTGATTTTCGCGGTATATGTAAGTGTACAATTGTTGCGCTGTGGTCTGAAAAACCTAATTCCTCCACTGTTGTAAGCATATTTCTATTTGTGAAGTTAGTAAATATTAAGTCTAAGCAGGTTGAAGTTGTTTGAGTAATTCTTGTGGGTGTTTTTATATGTTGTGTGAATTTGAATTCTGACATAAGGTCCAGGAATAAGTTCGTTTTTAAGTTTCTATCCAACATATTGATATTAAAATCTCCTCCTATAATTATATCAAATTTATTATACTTATTATTTAGATAGTTCAAAATTAGTTTCAGTTGGCTATTAAAAACGTCTTCCTCCCTTCTGTTCCAATACATAGTAACTAACAGTAGGTTTTCTTCAGGTAATTCAACTGCACACACTTCAAGTATATATTCGATTGACATATCTGTGATGTCTATCTTCTCTATGCAATTGATGTGTTCTTGTAAGAGAATACAGACACCTCCGCCCCCTCTAATTTTACGGCAGTATGATGCAGCAATCTTGTACCCAGTGAATTGCATCAGGGCTAGTTTCTCTTGGGATAACCAGGACTCTGTTAGGCAAATAGCTTTATATGTTGGGTTTTCTGTTATGAATGCTTCTATAATGTGTTGTTTATTGTAAATGCTTTGGATGTTCTGAAAAAGTATTTTATATTGTAGGTCGGTGTTTTCGAAAGGAATGATTTTCAGTGCCTTCAGTCGTGTTTAGTTGATTGAAATTCGGGTTTGTCTGGTTGTAGTTTTCTTGTGTAATTCTCTCTAAATCATTTGTGTTGTTGTTTTGCTGGAGTTTGTAAGTTTCATGTTTTATATTAATTCTTTGCCCCTCAACGAATAATTGGTTGTTTCTGATTATTGCAAATAAGCCGTTTCTTCGTGCCTTAAGCATTTCTTCTCGCATTAAACGTCTTTCCTTTCGTGTGTTATCGTCTAAAAATTCGGAAATAAATAAACGGGTTCCCTGGAGACATTGACCGTTATCTATAACATACTTCGTCATCCTTTTACTTAATAACTCAATAACTAGTGGTCGGTTTTTTATATTGTTTCTGCCTATTCTATACGTATCTTCTATATAACCCATCAGGTCTACATTCATCGTGTCGCGAAATAGTTCAATTAGTCTGAGGTGGAGATTGTATTCTGGTTCTTGATAATATTCGGCGAATCCGTAGAGAACTATTTTCTTCGAGTTAGTTTCGGTGCAAGCGATGTTGGGGATATTTTTCCTAGTTAATAGAACTTTAATTTCGTTTTTCAATTTTTCATTTTCTTTTTCCAAATTTTCAATTTTCCTGTTAATTTTCCCTATATCTACTATTCTTTGGTCGTTTTGTTTCAGTAAGGTATCGGTTTTCTGTTCTATATCTGCTCTTAATTCAGTTATTGCTTTATTGATTTCACTCTGTATTGTATGTTTAAGTTCCGTTAAGATTGACTTATTATTTTCTTTCAGGCGTAATATTATAATTTCGCTCAAATTTTGCAGCGTTACTTCCGCTTGAACGGTTGTTTCTTGTGTGTGAAGCGTATCACCAAATAAACTCAAGTCTTCAGAGCTAGCTGTGAAATTGTGAGAATTTGTGGTCATTTTCCTAATAGTGACATTATCTTCTGAAGGTGTTCGTATCTGCTGGGATAGCTGACGATCCTCTAGCCGTATAGGGGTATTCGTGTTGCCTTTCTTGGGTAATTTGCATAAGCAAGCTTGGCAATTCCACGTATTTCTTAGATGTAATGACATTTTGCTATTAAAGCGATCAACAGACACATTGGCACACTCTAAATCGTAAGTCTTTTTACAGAGCACACAGGTGAGATTTTTATTTCTTTGCAATGTTCGATTACATCCTGCGCAGGAATCCATTTTTAATATTAATAATTTATTGTTGTTGTAATAACAAGTGATTTTGCAACTAGTAGCGCCCTCTAGGTAGCAAATATGTAAGTAATTCTGTCGATCGAAGAGTGCTTGTTGGAGTTAGTTCCTCCTGTCAACCATAGATGGCGCTGTTTTCATTTATTGCCTAGGTTGAGTTGTATTTTTTGAAGAATTTCATCGTTATGTGCCATATATTTAAGATAATTTAAGTGTCTTTCATACCTTTCATGAGGTCCTAGTTTCCAACAGGTATTTGATTTCCACTGCTAAGGCTTCGTTCTTGTTTAGCGATTCAAACAAAAAAAAAAAACAGAATTTGAAACGGATGGTCGTTACAAAGTGTTGCACTTAATTTTGTTAAGTTTTCTTTGGAATTTCTTGAGTACTGCAACGTTCGTCATACTAGGTTGTCTAAAACTTTAACTTAGTGCACTTATTTTCACAATTTAAGCGTTTTAACTGTTTTTAAAGAATAAAGATATACGGAGCTGATGTTTGTTTACGCACAGTAGCGCCCTCTCTCACGTAATCTCACGTAATTCTGTTTTCATACCTACATATTTATGTGTCTTATTTTCATTAATTTCTTTCCACAGTCGAGTTCCAAGCTCCTAACTCCCAAATCAAAGATATCAGAATTAAAAACGCCGCGGATACAAAGCCCTGCTGGACCGCTAGCAGTACGTTCTCCTCAGTTCTCACTGCACGGATACTGCATCTTCGCGCTGCAGCAATCCACTAGGAACAACTTCACTCTCAACAAGGTAAGAGAAATAACCATTGAAACAAAAAGATGAATAATTATTGTCATAATATTTTGCTTAAGAGCCCAGTTACCCAGTGAAAACGGCCACGATTTACAAGGACTGTAGTAGGTTCGAACCCTGGCTGACACTTTACTTTGTGTAAATTATTTCATTACAACTGCTCTCAAAACTGAAAGAAAACATCGTGAGGAAACCGGCATGTCCTAGAACTAAAAATTCGGAAACATGTGACATCTACCAACCCGCAATAAGCCCGCGTGGTGGATTACAGCCCGCTCCCTCTCACAGAGAGGAGGCCTGTCCCAGCAGTGGCAACGTTATATATAAGCAGCTAGTACTTACTATGTTTATGTTATGTTACATAAAAGTACGCTGGCCAGCATTGACTTGATTGACTGAAAATTATATTACCACACTTGCTAATAAAATAACCCTACACCAGAATGAATTCAATCTTTTTTCCACGGGAGTAAGCAAAAACTCCGATTGCTTAGTCCATGTACTATCGAAATCCGTTGCTCCTCACCCTTTTCAAAACTTTTTCGGTTGCACGTTAAAATCGTAGTTTGCAACGCCCTTTTTTAGTTTGGCCAATGAATGAAGGATGAGCCTTTTTTTTCAAATTTAATTGTTTTTGTTTGACCTTGAACGATGAATGTCGCCTAAGAAGGATGACCCTAAAATAAACAATGTCACTTTTCTTAATCGTTTCGCAAAAAAAAAATGTTCTACATTTTTGACAAGTTTTTGACACTGATTGTCGCTGAGATGTGACTGTCAGTATTGTGACTATAGTTTGACCACTACCGTAGTACCGCGCCTTAGGTATGTTCGCGGCGAAACTGTAGTACAGGCCGCTCGTTCGTTAACGCTCACGGCGTCCCGCCCCTCACGGTACAGCGGTAGCGGTCAAAGTATAGATAAAATTAACATTTTTAAATACGAGAATTGGCTTTCTAATCATACACGCACGCCAGTTGCGATGATTATGCATATAAAAGTCTATTGTCATATTTACAGGTACCATGCAGCAGTGCACTCGAAGGTACCGTCAACCTCGAGATCAAAGCTCGCGTACAAGTCACCCCACCTTCACCTCATGCAGCCTTCCTCACTGCCTTCGACGACGTGTCAGGACTAGGCGCGTGGCACAGACGCTGGTTCCGACTGCAACCCCCCCGCATGGCCTACTGGAAGTACCCTGATGATGTTCAGAAGAAGGTAAGAACTTCGGCCTATGTCAGTACTGCACAAGATCGAAAAGGCATAAAAATAGCTTCACTTATGTCTTCCTATATTTTACTCTCTGCATCAATGCTTAATTGATGCGGTACTTACACCGTTACTTTACCTCTGACAGCAGCAATCCAACAGCAACCTTGTTGTAACGAAGATTAAGATCACTTTGATTTTGACAGACTTGTCGGTGGCAGTAACTCAACAGTAACCTCAGAACAACGACTAAAGCATAGAAGTAGTGGTAAAATAGCAACTGAACTCAATATATTTGTTTCATTTTGACTTATGGAGCCGCTATGATGTTAAAGAAGGACACGTATACAGAAGACGTTTCGAAATTTTGTAGGTTGTCATTCATTTTATTCCGACTAGTGATGTACCCACTAAATTTCAACGTCGATAGAATTTACAATAACATTCTTTCTTATACTGCCAAGAATAAAAACCGTAGGTACACACGGCTACACATCAAGCTATACATTTCCAGTTTACACTGACCGCTCATTGTAAGGAAATCCTATACAGTGCGAGATCAGCTTATACTGGAAATGTATAGCTTGATCTGTAGCCGTGTGTACCAAAAATTTTGAAGTAACTAAGCATACTTGTGATCCCAATACTTAATATATTCGTTCAAAATGAAAGAATACTTTAAGTATGAACTAAATAGTTCGTCATCATCATCACCAAAGTCTTCCTTGGTTCCCGACAGCTCTTCATGTATTAAATCTGACCCGGCTAAACCCGAATGTATTTAATTGCCATAATAACTGATGAGTTTATTGAAAAGAAGTGGGAGACATTCGGTTTTGCAAATGTTTTTAGCAACTTACTTTCTCATATTTATTTGAATTTTAGATTACATCATAGTCTACTCAACAAAGTCTAGGGAACAAGGGTATTCAAAGTACCTAATAATTTTTATTTTAATACTTTTTATATAACACATTATTTTAAATCAGTAGAAGCGTAATTTAATAGAGATTTGAATTATTTGATTAAATAAAATGGTTGTTAGTGAAAAAATAAAATTTATTATGAAAATTCAAAATGGTACCAAAGCGACAAAAACTTTTCGTACATAAAAAAATAAATAACGACCAGATAATATTTTAAATAAAAAGCCTAGCAACTTTAATCTGTTACGCGAATTCCAGCCCACACCATAATACGGATGAACTTCCTGAGGATTCTGGAGTCGGCTCTGGCGACCAGGAACTCGCCAAAAGCGCTGTCTTCTTGAATCGGGATGGAATCCAATTATTTCTGAATTTGTTATTGTCATCTGTGTCAAGGATTCCTAAAACGAACAATTCTCAATAAAATTTATGTAAGATTTTTTATCATCATTTTTATTTAGGTAAATAGTTTTATTTGTATGTCTTACCTGACTGATGTGAGATGATTTCACGAGATGTCAATATCAGTGGCGATTCATTAATCTGTACCGATGTACTAGGTCCTGTTTCAACTTCCATTGCTACGGGATCCTACAATTACGTATTTTTTATTAAAAACAAGTAAATAAATTTGCACACGATTATATTTCCGACTCGGGTAATTAGAAGAATAGTATCGCATCAATGATATTTTTAATATAATATCATTGTATCGCATATATCAAGTGAACATATTTCTGAAATGTTATACCTGTCTTCATGTTAGATTGCTGTTGATGGTGAGCGGTTCTTTTAATTTGCAGTACTGCGCTATGTCCTTCTTCGCAGACTTCCTTAAGTATTTCCTGTAATGTAATAAATCAAGTTTTAATTTGAACGGGATACTATTTATTGCCAATAAAATACCTTAATTATATCATAATACTGGATGAATTTTTTATCATGCACCAAATCGAAATGGGAGATTATACTCATCATTATGAACAACTTTTACTACACGAACAAACCTGAAATCGCGAAAAAAAATCAGCTGTTCAGTACATTTATCTACATCAAACTCGTCAAAATGTACTGAACTGCTGATTTTTTTTTTCGCGATTTCAGGTTTGGTCCCATAGTAAAAGTTGTTCATAATGATGAGTAAAATCTCCCATTTCAATTTGGTGCATGATAAAAAATTCATCCTGTATATCAGACCATTTCATCTGTTCTATCCATAACAAATAATGTAGGAACAGCATGTTCTCTAAGTGACGACTTAAAGAACATGCTACATCCATTTCATAGGTTCATTACCAAATGAATACAAAGTAAAATGCTTGGAGCATATTATGTGGCTGAGTCCAATTTCGTCTACCAATACAATTTATCCATTTTTTTTTTCACATCTATCTGTAAAAGAAATCACATCTATCTGTAAAAGAAATCACAGTTATCTGTAAAAGAAAAGTATCGACAACATTATTTACGTCACTATGGCTGATCAAGATAACCCCAAAACAATTTCCGAATATTCGCTAATAACTTCTATTGGAATAAATATTACGACTGGTTTCAGCTATGTAGTGACACAGCAATATTTGTTATGTATTTATATTCGTTTAACAGATCATATGCAACAAGAAATTGAGCAAAAACTTACCGATGGAAAGTCAATATTTATTGTTCATTTTATTTTCGCTATGAATGGGACTGGCAGCCCCCAACCACACAAGAAATTGCTCCACAGCGTCCACACACTCACTGTTTGTAGTTAAACAAAGAATTCATGCAATCTAACAGTAGAAATATTATTAAAACATCGCCAAACCATGGCAGATTACGACAAACACGTAAACAATGAACACGCGAATAAGTCAGGTAGTTCAATGAACGAACTGTCAGACATTGAAACAAAGTACTATCAAATTTGGCCGCGTCATACTATAACTTTTTTAACCAAATGACAATTGATCTTGTGACCATGCCAAGAAAGTAAAACAAAGAGTAAAACATTTATCTCTTTCCCACATCCTTTATCGTACCTTTATCGTACCTAATAATAGAACGGGACTAAAGGTAGTTACAGAATTCTGTTTTTAGCCTTCCTTCTATGCTTTGTTATTGTTCTGTGACAGTAACCTTATATAGTAATAAAAATAAAGACCATTTTGATTTTGACAATGATGCATGATCAGAATTAAAATAACTGAACTGTCTGTACCTACATGTAAAACAATGTGTAAATGGCCTATTGTCTATGTTCGCAGAGGTGGAGCTCGTGTGGGCTCCGTTTTCAGGGAAAGGTTCAAACTGTCATTTGATGTGAGAGACATGAGTGTAGGAATTATCTATTTATATCTGGATTTATGTGAGATCTACTTCAGAAGTAAAATAGAATAAGATTGTTGTACCAGCTCGAAGCCTTAACAAAATCCTCTTTTTCAGATGCCAATCGGCGACATCGACCTATCAACCGTGATTTCCGAGCGCGTCATCAAAGCCCCCCGCGAGCTCTGCGCTCGCCCCAACACCATCCTTCTCGAATCGTCCATCCCCGCCGGACTCATCGTGCCGGAGACCGGCTCGCTGGTCTACGTCCGGCGACCGGACGGCTCCATCGTCCGGCGGCACCTATTAGCTGCCGATACACCGAAGGACAGAGATATTTGGGTCGACTGTCTGAATAAGGCCTTAGAGTATGTTAGGTGCTGTGGTGCTGATGATGATTAGAACAGGTGTGATGAATTGATGTAGGTATGTGATATGTTAAATCATGTGAAAGACATAATGCTGTGATTACGACGTTGTTAGATATTTGATTGTGGTAAAAGTGTTTTGAATTTGACGGGTGATAAGCAATACACTACTAGCTGGTTCCCATTGATTTTTTATTTGTGGACAACTGCATAAGAGTAATGAATGTTCTATAGTTCGCGCGCAAGTGCTAGTCACCGCCTGAGGTATGTGAGCGGTGAGACGTGGGAGTTAGACAAAGGCCAAGCTAACTCAGCCTGCCAATCTTGTCAATCACGCCCTCCCCCGTCTCACCGCTCACATACCTCAGACGGTGACTAGCACTTGCGCGCGCACCATAAAAACACGTAAAATTATAGCAGATGTCAGTTAATCGTAGGTTCCTTGGCCAAGAGTCCTTTAAACAGACCAAATATCTGATATCAGGACACAAAAACCAGGTCTTAGAGGCGATGAACACGGTCCGTTGCGGTGCCGTACCGCAACGCACCGTGTGCATCGGCTCTTTGTCTGCATAGTTCTTGACAATTATTACACATATAAAATTTTCAGGTACTGTCTTATCACTATCTATTCCAATCACTACATGTCTATCCGCCTTACAATCCAGTATTTCATTGGCAGGGCCAAGTAATACCTGTATGTATTAAGTCGTATGTATCTGTATGGGACCAATTTTAATACTATTATATGTATTTCTGTAATAACAGAAATGAAATAGACGTATCATGTATTTATAAAGAAATATCTGCAGATGAAGCGACTTGTCTATGTGCAACTGTGACGAAGTTTGTTGATTCGTAACTTTTATTTTAGACTCATGTTTGCCCAAACCAAGTTTTAAATCGAGATTGCGGGCTATAGTTTGACTGATACCGTTGTACCGCGACTGAGGTATGTGCGCGGCAAGACGCATAGACAGTGCAGGGTGGTTACTATGAGCTCTTAGAGCAGGGCAGAAGTTGAACGTTTCCAGTGAGAGAGAGTGACGGTGCTGTAGGTCGTGTATAGCTCCGTCTCTCTCTCTCTCTCTCTCTCTCTCTCACTGCAAACGTTCAACTTCTGCCCTGCTTTAAGAGCTCATAGTAAGCCCCCTGGCCGCTCATTCGTCAACGCTCACGGTGTCCCGACCCCTCGGTACAGCGGTAGCGGTCACTAGTTGATACTTGGGGCCTTTCAATGTCTGTGGCAGTAGACCCCCTAGCATTCGGCTAGTACTGCGACGTACGTTTGCCATGACAATATAGATCGTAATTAAAAATAGGTAGATATTGCAGCATAGTTTTTTTTTCATTTTAGTGTGTATAGTTTTAGTTTGACTGAATTTAGCTTTAATTCTTGACTAACAATATACGGCCGCTTTCTATAGTATACTTCAGTCCCAATCTTGATCCCGATTCTTTTCTGTAACCAATCAACAGCCGAGTTTGTCAATCTGAGTATTTGAGAGGGCGATTCACAAGCAGCCGTCAAAGACTGCGGATCAAGATTGGGATTGAGATACATTATAGAAAGTGGACGATAACCGCTAGGTTATAAATAACCATGACAATTATTTGAATATGTTCTGAAATTATTATTGATTCAATATACAACAACTATAATATAAGTTCTTCAATAACGAACGTAAAGATGAACCATTCTAAAAATGAACGCCCCTCCACAAAACGTGACTATTTCATTGTGTGAGAGGAAATAATTATTGCAACACTTTACTTGTGTGTGTGCGGCGACTTTACTGTCAACATGGACTCGTCGCCGCACGTAGGCTCGTATTTATAATCAAGTAATTACTTGGTAATAGTAATTTCTTAATGAAATCATTACTTGAGGGTAGAATTATTAAGTAAAGAAAGTGGTGACTATTACTTTGCTAAGAATTCTAAGCTTTGACAATTCTAACTTCAAGCAATTACTAAACTATAGAATGAAAATCATTACTTGAGCAATTACTTTGACTGAAGTAATTACTTTTACTTGACTATAAATACGACTGTTAGAGGTCAACTAATCGTGCGTTCAGTCCAGGTACTAGCATTTTACGGCGTGCCTGCGTTGTATGGAACGTCACGTTGGATCTGTCGCGCGTTCATGTTATTTATTTTACACTACTTGGTCAACAAATCCGGGTTTTCGGCGTTTGGGCAAGTCGGGTAGGTACTATGACTGAGCAACCCAATGACAAAGACCAATTAATTATATGTATTGCGTCTATACACTTCTTTGCATGTGATCGTAATCGCTGTGGAGGGGCGTTCATTTTTAGAATGGTTTATCTTTACAAGTTGAACAAAGTACTGCATGCAAATTTTATTACAATTGTAAAATAATCACATAATGAACAGTAAAATCTTTCCAACCATTTCTTTTACTTTTGACATAAGCACGCCTATAAAGTTCCTTATTTATCGACAGGCGACCATAGACGAAAAAATGCAATACTTCATGGACAATCAATCTGTCTAGCCTTTTCCCAACTATCTTGGGGTCGGTTTCAGTCTAACCGGATGCAGCTGAATACCAGTATTTTACATGGAGTGACTGCCTATCTGACCTCCATAACCCAGTTACTGGTTAATACACGATACCTCTTGGTAAGACTGGTTGTCAGACTTTCGGGCTTCTGACGACCCGTAACGACTATCCAGGAATGACAGCTGGCACCAACGGCTTAACGTGCTTTCCGAGGCACGGAGGAGTCTTGATATGTCACCCGTCCACGGACCAACCCCAGCAAGCGTAACTTAACCTGATGGATCGACCCGTGTGGCTGTTATTACTTAGCCACAAGCTCCTCTCTAAATGATCTCATGGTCGCTAAAGTAAAATAAATGGTTGAAAAGATTTTACTATTAAAAATAACTAATCTCTCTGTTTGATAAATAATATTGCTGAACAGTACCTACACACAATAACATAGGTATTTGTAATTATTATAATAACATTCATTATTCCTCTATCAAATATTAATTTCTAAACTAACCTACACTATCTTTAGTTTTAAATAATCATCATTTCATCTTCCAATAAAATACTGTATCACAAAATATATACTCGCGACATCATAAGAAGAATATTGCATTATAAAAATGCAATACATTAATTTGTTTGTTAAGTCATATAGAATCCACCTGTTTTAATGTTTAGATGTTTTGTGTGAGATTCTTGACACACATAATACAAAATGTCCTGTAATTAACGCAAATCATCTTAAGGGGCCATTGTACTCATCGTTATGAACAACTTTTATTAAGGGATCAAACCTGAAATCGCAAAAAAAATCTGCTGTTTCATACAAAACTTCAATACTCGACCAAAATATATTAAACAGCTGATTTTTTTTCGCGATATCAGGTTTGGTCCCATAGTAAAAATTGTTCATAATTATGAGTACAATAACCCGTTAAGAGGGTTTGCGTTAATTAACGTGCCTACATGTTGTATGTACAGGGTGTTTCAAACGTAGTGGCCCAAAGGTAAATGGGGTAAAACGGAGGTGGCCACCTATCATTTAAAAATTTAGAAGTTCGGATATTCTCAACAGTTAAGAAAATTTCGCTAATTTAATCTTTTTCAAGGAATTTTACACTTTCACTTGGATTTTTCAACCCTTTGAACAAAATTTTCGACGTAGGTAGCGAGTTCAAATCTGGCTGGAATATGCCTTAGTTGTAGTTGTAGGTACGCACGGCTACAGATCAAGCTATACATTTCCAGTATAAGCTGATCTCGCATTGTATAGGATTTCCTTACAATGAGAGGCCAGTGTAAACTGGAAATGTATAGCTTGATGTGTAGCCGTGTGTACATACAAGATTATGTTCCTATTTACGTTCAGTGTAGCTCTGCAACGCTTCGGATTTTATTTTTACTTGTCTTTTCTTATTTTTTTATTAAACTTAAGCGAAAATTTCTAGTGTGCGTCTATCTGAAAGGCCCCAACGAGATTCATCAACAGGTGATAGCTTGTCATAAAGACATTATTTTGTACCTAAAGAAAATAAATAAGATATATTTTGTACCTCGACAGTTTTTGATTAAATGACGTTTTTATGAAGTGTCTTGCTAGCGGGCCCTTTATGGTTATTTTTATTGTTATTATACTTTCAGATCGCACAATAGTGTTAGGAGCTTGATACTATTATGTACCTTACAAATCCAAAATCTCGACTTTCTGTGAGCTACACTTCAGAAGATATTCGTTATTTAAACAAGCGTCCAGCCAGCGGGCCCCTTTTTTAAATACTACTATTTTAGATCATACAATAGTGTTAGGAGCTTGATACTATTATGTACCTTACAAATCCAAAATTTCGACTTTCTGTGAGCTATACTTCAGAAGATATTCGTTATTTAAACAAGCGTCCAGCCAGCGGGCCCCTTTTTAAATACAACTATTTTTCATCATACAATAGTAATAGGAGCTTGATACTATTATGTACCTTACAAATCCAAAATTTCGACTTTCTGCGAGCTATACTTTAGAAGATATTCGTTAATTAATTGTGATTTTTTATTTGCTTTAGCTCGTCAGTCATTATTATGTTACAGTAGCTGTTCGACCGGGCTCTGCTCGGGTGAAAATAGAGAAAACGAATTTTTATTTTTATTTTTTTTTTTATTTTGCCAAGTATGACACCTAGCAAGATCAATTTGTTGCACCCGTAAATCCCTATATTGCAAGTTTCATCGAAATAGTTAGAGCCGTTTTCGTGAACGTGAGTACAAATATTACTCGTTTAATAGTATAGGGATGTTGTATAAGGTTTTTGATGTTGTTTAAATTTCTAAGTTCTAAATTGACATTTGTTACGCGTTGTCTGAAATTTTAAAATTATTTAAAATTACTGTCGACATGTTTAGACATCTTTTGTTCCTAACAATTTAAACAGATTAAAGATTATAATTACTATTACATTTTCTCTTTTAATTTACATCGTCATCATTAGCGTCGTACTTAACTCTCTTACTCTTTTTCTTAATCCCAGTTTTGGTGTTATAGCCCTATTGGATTATGAACGTAGGTATAATGTTTGAAAAGGGGTTTGCTAGCTAGACGATCGTTTAATTAACGAATATCTTCTGAAGTATAGCTCGAGAAAGTTGAAATTTTGGATTTGTAAGGTACATAATAGTATCAAGCTCCTAACACTATTGTATGATATAAAATAGTTGTATTTAAAAAAGGGGCCCGCTGGCTGGACGCTTGTTTAAATAACGAATATCTTCTGAAGTATAGCTCACAGAAAGTCAAAATTTTGCATTTGTAAGGTACATAATAGTATCAAGCTCCTATCACTATTGTATGATATAAAATAGTTGTATTTAAAAAGGGGCCCGCTGGCTGGACGCTTGTTTAAATAACGAATATCTTCTGAAGTATAGCTCACAGAAAGTCGAAATTTTGGATTTGTAAGGTACATAATAGTATCAAGCTCCTAGCACTATTGTATGATATAAAATAGTAGTATTTAAAAAAGGGGCCCGCTGGCTGGACGCTTGTTTAAATAACGAATATCTTCTGAAGTGTAGCTCACAGAAAGTCGAGCTTTTGGATTTGTAAGGTACATAATAGTATCAAGCTCCTAACACTATTGTGCGATCTGTAAGTATAATAACAATAAAAATAACCATAAAGGGCCCGCTAGCAAGACACTTCATAAAAACGTCATTTAATCAAAAACTGTCGAGGTACAAAATATATCTTATTTATTTTCTTTAGGTACAAAATAATGTCTTTATGAAAAGCTATCACCCGTTGATGAATCTCGTTGGGGCCTGTCAGATAGACGCACACAAATTTCTAAACCAAGAATTTAAAAAAAATTACTATTAATTTTCCAATTTTTAAATGATGGGGTCACCTCCGCTTACCTTGCCACCACCCCCGCTACCGCTTACCACCGCTACCTCAGTCACGCGCGCCGCGTTACCGCTTATTTACCTTTGCACCACTACGTTTGAGACACCCTGTATAATTGTTCACCACTGTTTTTACATCAAGATTGTGTAATAATTATTTTGAAAATAGTGCTTCGTACTCAATGGTTCTAAGAAGGCGGACTCGGAATGGTCTAATTTCCATTCCCTAGATACATACTTTAATACCTAGCTAGCACATAAAGATTTATTTCATGAAATTATGTAAATGAGTTTTTAACCGACTTCAAAAAAAGGAGGATGTTCTCAATTCGGATGTTTATTTTTTTCTTATTAATATGAATTATGGGATGATGACAAAAAAAAACTTTTTGTTTTTTTTTTTTCATTTAGATTAAAATATTGGACACGTATTTTTTCTTTTGTTACGTAATCAAAAGATTACGGCGATACATTGAGTTAAAATGTGGCATGACGTCACTCCTTGCTACATTTTATACGTAGTTTGTAATAGTTGTGACGTAGCGAGGCCCTAATCCCTATCTTTAATGCGTTTTATCAAAGTCATGTTTTATTAATATGTTAAAGCAAACAATACGTGTCTAATATTTTTTCATTTCTGTCTGACGTCGTACTACATGGATTTTTTTTATCCAGGCCTCATCCCTATTATTAAAATATTTCTACAATACAAAGGAATAAATTATTCTTATTCCAGAAATGTCCGTTTACATATTAATTTTAACATTTATTCACCTACATTGATAAGATGAGGATTATCAAATAATTGCAGCCTCTTTGTTCAAAAAGACATTGTTTTACATAATTTGTAATAATTAACATTTTTAGAAACATTATTTAGGAACTACGTAATTTCCATAATTTAGTTGATAGTATGCACCAAGCATCGGAATTGATTGTATTTTGTAATAATTATGCGTGTGTAGTTTGTAATTACATTTTATGTGTAAATAAAATCAATTTATTACAATAATATAACTATTTTAAGTATATTTTGTTGTTTCGTTTTGTTACTTCCTACTTAGATCTTGATCACCGATAGAAAAGTTATAATGTCGTTGAAAAATTATCAGCAAGATAATGTTTTATCATTTTAACTTGTATTGCATTTTTTTATTTCTACAAAACAAAGCCCGTATCTCTTCCGGCCGGAACACTCGGCACCTACCGGTGTATATTCTGTATAAATCTCGCCGTGAAACCGTTTGTGGAGTGAGCTGTCAATAGTGTCAAACCCTAGCATCAAGTGGAATGGCACCTCAGCTCACTTCTGGGTGTTTTACACAGTGCGAGCTTCTGACTAGACAGTAGACCACAGTAGACAACTACTCGCATTGTTTACTCGTATGTTAGTAGCTCGGCTTGCCTTGGCTGTTTTCACTATGAGAGTAGCTGCCTAGTCTCTTGAGAGTACCTAGACTGTAGACCAGGGATTCCCAAAGTGGTTTCCCAGAGGTCGACATAAACGAAAACTGATTTTTAGGGTCGACGAGGTCTAAAAATCGACCTAGGGGTCGGTTCTTGAAAATTTCAATTAAGAGCGGCGCTTGTGTAGGGCTACACAAGCTCTTATTTGAAACTTTCAAGATAAGTACTGTATAAGTGTACCTTGGTATAAGGATGACTAATATTTTTTCAATACACTTCCTTGAAAACTGGTTCATATCGCACTACGATTAGGTTCACAAAGCAATGTATTTCACACGTGTGGGATTTTTCATTTTCCAAAACGTGTGCGGGAATAAAAATTGCCACAGATAACTTATATCTACACTTAGTCCAAATTGGTTCAATGCCTCTATTCACAACCGTCTCGCGCCAGTTTCATTTTGGCACTTGCCGGTGCCATGCCAAGTGCCAAAATGAAACTGGCGCGAGACGAGGTAAATGTTTTTTTTTTTGATCTCGGCAAAGAGATATGCGTCTTGACGGAGTTAATATTTTTTGAATATTTAAATAATGTTTATAAATTGAATATCATCAAAAACCATGCTTACGTATTACAATAAAAAAAACGTTTATGAACAAATTAACATTTATTTGTGTTTTAAACTCAAAAATATTTGAATTTTCTGTTTTTCATATTATTAGGCTGTTTATCGGCTTTATACATTTGCTTCTCCTTCAACCTGGCGAAAGCAAAGCGCGGAAAAAAAGAAAATTTAAATCATAGTTTCCTAATAATTCATGACAAGAATATTTTTCGTCATTTAATTTTATTTCTTCTAAACTGTATTGAAAAACGTCGTTTGATACACGTGGACATTTGTTATTGCAGTTCTTGGCTCAAAAACAACCTCGCCTGCGGCTCGGGGTGTTAATTCCGCCTCGAATGCAATAACAAACATTCTCCACTTGTATCAAAATGTACTAAGTAGGTATAGTATAATTGTTGTACTATTAAAAAACTCAAGTCGATAAGCGTGCACAAGTTCTTTAATTATTTTAATGTTTTTTTTTTTAATAATTAGGTACCTACATACTTACCTAAGTATCTTTACGTTTTTTGTATTATTAATTACACTTGATATTTACTGAATTTTATGTCTATTTATTTTGTTAAATTTTGATGTGAAAATCATGTCAAATTCACTTAACCAACCGCAAAGTTTTGTAAGTATCAATAGGAAAAAAACTAAGAGATTGGATTTAAGAAATTTGGCTATGTGGTCTGAGGTATCAGTTCATTTTGGAAAAGGGGTCTCTTGCCCTAAATAGTTTGGGAATCCCTGCTCTAGACCCACCAGGGTTGAAATCGTCGATCTTAGCATCAGATCTGAGTGGGCGTCGATTTCCCTGGCATTTAAGTACTTACATAAGACTTAAATATGATCTTGCTTGAAAATAAAAGGGAATATCTAATTAATAAAACAGACATAAGACTTCAATCTTCTTTATTTATAATACAATACAATATACAGACATTTTCAGTTTGCTATACAGTGATTATATGCCTATCAAAATATCGATCGCCTAATTATCTTTTCGTGCATTTAATTCGCGTAATTTGATACCTAAACTTACCTAACTACTTATGTATTACTTAGCAAAGAATATTGACTAGAGTCGAAAATAGAAGTTAGCTTAAATTTTATATTAAAGTAGGTTTTAGGAACAATGCAGTCACACTTATATCTGGAACGGATTACAAAAGTACTTAACCCTTCAAGTGTCGAATGCACCCCATGTGTGCATAAGAAAAACCTTTTTTTTGTTCGGTACATAAGCTTATATCACATATATATAAATGTAAAAAAACATCATCCGATGGAAAACCAATCAAATCATTAGTTGTGAACTTATGGAGTTCGCAGCTAACCTCCCCTCCCCCCCCGCGTGTCAAATGCACCCCAAGTGTGCAAAAGGACAAAACTTTACATAATAGGTATATAAGCTTAGAACACGTATATATAAACGTAAAAAAAACATCATCCGATGGAAAACATATCATTATCAGTAGTTGAGAACCTATGGGGTTCGCAACTAACCCCCAACCCTCCCCACTCGCTGGGGTTTTGGGTCTAAAATCAGCCAAACTCAGACACTTGAGGGGTTAATGGCGAATTTAGTTAAAAATATTGTTCTTTTCTCAAAGAGTAGGTACCTAAACGATTTTGGTTGTGAGCGTACAAAATTTCAAAAACACTAAGTAAGTACTACATAATTATTCAAAAGAATTCCACTCTTAACATGCAGAAATATCAATTACTTAGAAAGAAATAACAATATTATAATGCAATAAAACGAACGCCTACAGTAATCAACTTAGCAACAGACGCGCCACAAAATGCTAAAACTTTATGCGTCACGGTAGGTACTTACAAGTTTTATGGTTTTCAACTTTTCACATAATATTGTCCTCCATAAATATCTGCCACGCTAAATTAAATTTAAAATTAAGGTTAATTCAATGATTGTTGAAAACTTTTTGATTATACGGAACGAATTTGGTTACCCAAAGGGTAACTTGTGTTTTGGCCACAACAAAATAATGCCAATAAGTAATAGATAAATACCACAAAGAACCTTTTAACCAAACTGATAAACTCAGAAATTGGCTAAATTGTCGAGTTAAATGGAAAAGAACACTGAAAAAAAAAAATATCCGAAAACCGCCTCCTTTTTATGAAGTCGTTTAATAAAATCATCTAAAACATTATTCAACATATGTAAATACCTACATTATAATAGAAATCTGACAACTGAAACTAAAAATGATACTTTAAAAATCCTACTTTCGATGTCCCAAAACGGAAGGCATAGATCAAGAAATAGCACAGCATAGAGACGCTACTTAAACTCTATCCAACCGTTACAGAATCTATCCATCATCAACATAATCTGGCATAATCAGTTCAGGAGTTCTATCTGCCTATAACGTGTAGGGATGTTGCAGCTACTCTTCGTCGTAAAGTGGCGGCTTGTCCAGCTCGCTGTGGTGCTTGCCGGCCAGCTCTGACGTCATGGCTTGCTTCAATTCGTGCTGCCAACATGGGAGAAGATATTTTAGATTAATACGTCACATCTGCATTGCGCACATACACGGTGTGAACGGGTTTTCAAAACCAGCTACTTTTCATGTCTTGTTTGTTTTTCTAACAGACAGCTGTGCTGCTGGTGTTTGTGCCACTTCTTCCCAGCTAAAGCACTAGGAAGTAGTGAAGGGCGGGCGCTTTGGGGGACTGTCTTATGTAATTTCGACGTTCGAAAAGTCCTGATTTTCAGAATAGTTTGAACAAATCACTTTTGATTTTGAGCCTTTGCTATAGTCATCAGAGAGGTCACATGAGGAAAGAAATCGGTCAAGAGCGAGTCGGACTCGCGCACCGAGGGTTCCGTTCCGATTTTTAAAAAAAGTGTGCTATTAATAAAACGATGTCTGTGCTATTTAGAAACATCGTTTTATTTTGCCTGTAATCTTTACGTAGGCATGCTTCTATTATCATAGAATAATTTCAGATTTTTCTCTATGCAGACTTCGGAGATAAGGGGAACGGTATTTTTTTTTTACCCCACATGCCCTAGTAGCCCCACTTCGAATTTTAAGACCCCCTTTAAGTCTCTGTTGCAAAAAAAGTACATAGGTATACTTTTATTTATTTCTTATTTTCAAAATAGTTGGGCAAACGTCATCCAAAACTGTTCCAAATTTCAAGTTGATAGCATTAGTAGTTCTTGAGATATTCACTATATTCAGCTGTGACAGACGGACAAACAGACTGATAATACTTAGTCGCACCTTATGGGTTTCTACCATTTTAGTATGGAGCCCTAATTAGTTTTGGTCGCTGCTAAGGCTGCCTTTTCTCCAGGAAAGTACGAAGTAGCTAAGTTAAGAACCTATGTGTAGACACATAGTTTTCCACCAGAGCTAATGTAGCGATATGTAAGGTACCTCCGATTTACGCGTATCCAGACCTAATAATCCAAGCTAGTAAAATAAAAGTAGTCCGCTATGAAAATCAAACGATCCAATTGAGTTTATATCATTCATAGCCATCACTACGCAGCTTAGTACATCTTTGGGAAAAGGGAACCAAAACCAAATTATCATCCTAGTTTAGCTACGTTTTGGAAAACATCATAATCTGAGCTTTTGTCCATTAATAGGATTATAGGACGTTTACATTCACAGCCGAACTTTGATCTAATAGATGGACCATAATAGAAGATCGGGTCGCATGAGGCTTCGGTTAGAGATTGACATTATTTTGCATAAGGATTAGCTCATACGACTTTATTTTCGGTATTGAGAAGCGCCCATAATTATGATGCTTTGATGAATTTTGGTGACATGAATAAGCCACTTTGTGTCAGTATCTTCGAGTTACGCTAGTGTGTGACCACAAAGATTAATGGTCAACTTAAATCTCTATCAGGGCCGTCTTTAATCTATTGGAGTCCCTGGGCATTTTAGGATATGGAGAATGCAGCATGCAAGAGTGAGCACCGCCTAGGTTAGGATTTCTTTTGACTGTTAATACAGAAATAGTAGGTATCCAGTTACTTTGTCGACTTATGCAGAACAAATTGGGAAGTAAGAAATTGTAGGATCATTGTAGAGTTGAAAATCCAACAGTGTGTTTTTTCGACAAGCTGGGAATGACCGGTATGCACTCTGTTGGATTCTCAAAGCTCGGCTCAACACCGAGAGTTGAAATTCCAGTGCGCGATAAAATTCCGCGATATTTTTACGTTCTTTGTTGACTTTGTACTGTGTTTGCTTCGATTGATTATGAGAGAACAATAAAGATTTTTTTTTAAACGTCTTCGACATATCTCGGGACCCTGGGGTCCCGGACCTTTGAAAGGCACACGAGGGGACAAAGCCAGCTTGCAGAGGCCCCTTATTACAAATTTAATAAGTGTTGAGGCACCAACCGACGATTATCCCTGATGCGTTATACAAATGCACCCAAGGGCAATCCCCGGTTGGTGGGACCGTTGCAGAACATGGAAATTTGTTTCACATGTGTTGACATAATATTGGGCTATGGGTTTGGGTGACTATAGTGGATTGGTAACTTAGAACTATGGAAGCACTATGGCCCTGCCTGATCAAAGATAACAGTCAAAATGGCAGGGGCTGACTTGCACACTCAATAATGGACCCCGGAAAACGGTTTTATTACACATAAAGCAGCATTATTTTAATATTACTTCAGAGTTCAGTATGGGAGAGATGGAGAGCTATTAAAGGTGATCGTAGGCTCCCAGTTCCGCAATTGAGCAAGAAAGCTCTAAAGATTAGTGTGACACTAACTACGAAGTGGCGACATAGCCTGGTGAACTGCCCGCAGTCGAGGGCAAGCTGTGGGGCTGCTCGCTTGCCGCCGGTCCAGTCGCGGCTGAAGGTGATCTGCGCGGAGACCAGCGCCGCCGCCAGCACGCAGGCCGCTACCACCGCTACACACCTGCTGGAGAAGATGACTTTATATTTTAGGACCTATCATAGATAAGTAAATAAATAAAAATAAGAAATAAATAAATAGAATAAATTTAACGTTAAATAGAAAACGAAAGCAAATGAATCTATCTATAAAAATAAATAAAATTGAAGTGTCTGTTTGTAATAAATAAATAAATAATAATAATATCCTTCGACATTTCACACAACTCCATCTAGTCCCAAGCCTAGCTTGTGATATGGTAACGAGATGGCTGATAAACTACTTATACAGGGTTACAGGTTAAGTCGACCTAAATCCTTTAAGAGGTGGTAGTTTCCATCATTCCTGACTGATTTGACTATGGAACCCCATACCCCAAACTTAACCGTTCTCAAGTTATGGGACTTTGAAGTTTTTTTTATAAAAATCCAGATTTTTTGTCTTTTGTCCCCTTTTTTTGCGTTTTGTACCTCTAATGTTTTTGTTTTTGTATTTTTTGTGTAGCAGATTAGTTGCTTCATTATTTTAAATACAAAAACTGCAAGTAACTGTACCAACTGAGTCATATTAGACGATTGATTGTTAAAAAAAGAAATAAATTTGTGGAAAGTTTTTTATTCTTTGTAAGATATTTTAAAAAAAGTCTATGACAGTTATGCTGCAGATGTGCTTAAAAATATCTACGGTTCTTCAGCTTTCCGATAAGGTATAATACAACAGGGTATTATTGGATTTTTTTAACAAAAACATTGATGATATGCTACCAGGTAGTAGTAAAAAATAACGATACTTAAGCATCAAATTTAACTTTAGTCAGAAAACAAAATAAAACAATCCAAATAGGTAACAATTGAAGTTTATTATTCCTTTTACAGTACATGTTCCACATGTCCACCCCTATTTCGCAGGACCTCAGAATGCAGGACAATAGGCGCTGCGAGCAACTTTACGAAATACCGTTATTTTTGCTATTACCTGGGAGTCTTTCATCGATGATTTTTCCGAGAATCCTGATAACACCGTAGCAAATTATACCTTATCGGAAAGCTGAAGAACCGTAGATATTTTTAAGCACATCTGCAGCATAACTGTCATAGACTTTTTTTTAAATATCTTACAAAGAATAAAAAACTTTCCACAAATTTATTTCTTTTTTTAACAATCAATCGTCTAATATGACTCAGTTGGTACAGTTATTTGCAGTTTTTGTATTTAAAATAATGAAGCAACTAATCTGCTACACAAAAAATACAAAAACAAAAACATTAGAGGTACAAAACGCAAAAAAAGGGGACAAAAGACAAAAAATCTGGATTTTTATAAAAAAAAACTTCAAAGTCCCATAACTTGAGAACGGTTAAGTTTGGGGTATGGGGTTCCATAGTCAAATCAGTCAGGAATGATGGAAACTACCACCTCTTAAAGGATTTAGGTCGACTACCTGTAACCCTGTATACCTATACAACAAGATCACCTACCCTATTTAAAATTTCCACATTTAATATAACATAACGGCTTGTTTCCCGGAGGGATTGCGCAGAGGTGTACTTACAACATTAGTTTTTGTTTACACTAAACCCGAAAAGGGTTCATTGTACTCATCATTTAGAACAACTTTTTCTATGGGACTAACCTTGAAATCGCGAAAAAAAATCAGGTGTTCCATACATTTGTGTTCACATAAATCGACAAAATGTATGGAACAGCTGATTTTTTTTTCGCGATTTCAAGGTTGGTCCCATAGAAAAAGTTGTTCTAAATGATGAGTACAATGATCTCTTTTCGGGTTTAGGGTAAACAAAAACTAATGTTGTCTATGTATTGTACACCCACATTTCGCCAATTATGTTTAAGTCGCACGTAATAGGGGGTGAGCCTATTGCCATCAACCGGGCACGAATCCAGACTCCGGGATGCTGTTGAGAAATTCCAGACGGAAAAAACCCAATAACACTTTACCCGACCTGGGAATCGAACCCATAGGTGACCAGTAGACTAACGAGGCAACACATTCTACATTTATATCTGATATTTATATATCTAAGACCGGTTTTAGTGCTCGACTGACGGTCGGTGCGTACGTCGGTCGCGCTTGCCATTTGTGTGAAAATTCACAAGTCGTGACAGTGCTCGACCGACCGTACGCACGCGTATAACGCGTAATTTTCATACAAATGACAAGTGCGACCGACGTACGCACCGACGAGCGACGCGGTCGGTCGAGCACTAAAAACGGCCTAAGCACATAATTAACACTGGATGGATGAAATGGCGACAGGTCACGGGAACAATCTGCGACTCCCGCATCTCCCTTAAACTTTAGGGGAAAAATTATAAAAAAAACCGGCCAAGTGCGAGACGGACTCGCACACAAAGGGTTCCGTACCATATTATATGTTTAACAATCGCAAAGATAACTTTGTAGATAACTTTGTAATGATACTGTGAATTAGAACGTTATTTTTTGCAGTTGCAGAAAATCGCCCATATATAAACAAAATACCTTACGAATCGCCGTTTTTAGTATTTCTTGATTAAGTACAGTATAAGGTACATTATATAATAGAGCTCGTACAAAAATGGAATAAAATTAACAACTTTTACGGCCCCCTATTTCTTCATTTTAGAAGATAAAAAAAATAAAAATATCTTTGTCCTCTACTAGACGAGTTCTACACAATAACATACACACACAGGTTATTTTTTTTTTTTTCAAAATGAAAACTTTTCTGTAGGGGGGAAAAAAAAGTAAAGTTAAAATTAAAGGGGGCAGCCCCTTTAATTTTAACTTTACTTTATTTTTATTATTTGTTGTTATAGTCGTAATAGAAATACACAATCTGTGAAAATTTCAACTCTCTACCTATTAAGGTTCATGAGATACAGCCCTGTGACAGACGGACGGACGGACGGACGGACAGCGGAGGCTTAGTAAGTTTGTACGCACAATATTGAGATACTAGCTAGACTGCCCGTGGCTTTGCCCGGCGAGGATGTCTGATTTCATGGGTTTTAATTTTCTTATTATTGTTTATTTTTCATCAAAAGTATAAAATACTGAATACTGAGTTTCCATACAAACTTTAACATCCCTAAACACCCTTTGAGGGGTAGTTTTGAAAAACTAATAATGACAAACTTTATTACTTACATAAGCAAGTATTTGTGCTAAGTTTCAAGTTCATTAACCAAAACAATAAGATTTTTCATATAAACTGTATCCCCGTTTTTACGCCTACAGGGGTAGAATTTCAAAAATCGTCTGGGATGTTTCCATAACTTGGGTCAAAATTTATTTAAACAAATTTTCGAGTTAATCAATCCCCAATAAAATCCTCCGCTGTAAAATTTGCTACCCCTTTTTACCCCTTAGGGGTAGATTTTTGGAAAACCCTGATATTCGTTAGTTAGTCTCTATTTTTGGTCTCAAGTACAAAAACTGAGTTTTGAGTAAATCGGACCGCGTGTTAAAATTACTCTATACAAACTTTGACATCCACCAATCCCGTCTTCTGGGGTCGCGGGTTGTTCGAAAGAGATACCGTGGCCCTGCCATAGGCAACTGAAGAAACACGGGTGGGTTTTAGTCAGTAAAAGTATGACACGCCCTTCCGCTCTACCCAGAGCGGGAGAAGTCATTTGATGATTTCCCTTCCACAAAAAAGGAGGTAGTTTAGGAAAACTAAAAATGATTAATTTTATAATTAGATGAATATTCGTGCTAAGTTTCAAGTCTAATAACTCAAGAAATAAGATTTTTCATATAAACTTTCATCACCTATTTTATTTCCTTAGGGATGGAATTTTCAAAAATTCTTCCTTAATGGATGTTTACACTATATAAGGTCTCTATGTCCAAAATTTCATGTCTATAGGTCCAGTGGTTTGGACTGTGCGTTGATTATAATCAGTCAATGAGTCAGTCAGGACTTTGAATTTTTTATATATAGATTTACAAGACCACAAACTTCTGATAGGTTTTCCTGTAATCTATAGGTAAAGAACTATTTTCTGTTTTTTTTTTCAAAATTTTAGGCTCATCAGTTTCGGAGATAAGGGGGGGGAATGGTCAATTTTCGTCTATTTTCTTAAATAACTTCAAAACTATTTATTTTAAAATTATAAAAAAAATATATTTGAGACCCTCACAGTAAGACCTTTTATTTGATATGTCACACGGTACAGTTTGCAAAACTTTTTTTTTAATTGTACTTATTTTCCCCCAAAATCCCACCCCCATATTCAAAATTCATTTATTTACGTTACATGTTCGTGTTTGGGTTACCAAAATGCATGTGTGTACCAAGTTTCAACTTAATCGCTTCATTAGATTCGGAGCAAATTGGCTGTGACAGACGGACAGACGGACAGACAGACAGACAGACACACGAGTGATCCTATAAGGGTTCCGTTTTTTCCTTTTGAGGTACGGAACCCTAAAAAAATGCATAGACCTGCTGTCTTGTATGGATCAGAATGTTGGGCCACAAAAGGAATGAATGAAAGACATGCAGCTTGTGTGGTGTTACACGAATGGATAGAATAAGAAATGAGTACATAAGAGGAAGTCTGAAAGTGACACAGGTGACTAAGTTAAGTAGTAGTATAGGTATAGCAATAGCATTTTTCGTATTGTCATAAAATATATAATAAGTTACCCATAGATAGACATTAAGAACCATCACTCAATTGGTATTTATTTAAGGAAGCTAAAAGACTTCCTGATTAAAAAGGCATACTTACCTATTATTCTGTAAAAGAATTCCTTGAAGAAAAATGTGATATAAATTGTAAGAATAGTCTGATATAATATAAAATGTATGAATAGCGATAATTAATAAATATCTAAGTGGTATAATAGTACTTACAATATATAATGTAAATTCTATAACTGTTACATTGAGTATGTACCTATATTTATTTTATTTATAACAATTTAACAGGCAACTAAGTTCTAAGAACCTATATCATTTGTTAACATCTTCAAAATTCTACCCTTAGCTTGTTCGCAAAAGAATTTGAATTTGAAAAAGTTGGAAATCGGTTGTCATGGTATGGGCATTTGATGCGGAGGAATGAGGAAAATGTCGTG
Organism: Cosmia trapezina; assembly: GCA_905163495.3. Classification (NCBI taxonomy): domain Eukaryota; kingdom Metazoa; phylum Arthropoda; class Insecta; order Lepidoptera; family Noctuidae; genus Cosmia; species Cosmia trapezina. The sequence goes on along the minus strand of LR991040.1, from coordinate 13,149,813 downwards.
AGGAAGTTTTGAGTATGGATGTGGATGGCTTAAGAGTATGGAAAGACCGAAACGATGGATGGGACTGTGTGAAAGATGGTATGACTAGAAAGGGTGTATTGGGTTTATTATTTTTCGCGCTTTCAGGTTTGATCCCCTATTAAAAGTGGTTCATAATGATGAATACAATGACCCCTTAAAAGATTGCCACTGTTTAAGGCTCTTACAGACAGAGGCGATGATATCGCGTCGCTCTTGTGTGTATGGTCGCGCGCGATTCCATAAAAATTGTTCTACGGATATAATATCGCAATATCGCGTCGCGACGCGAGCCTCTGTCTGTAAGAGCCTTTACACTTGGACACTCTATAAAAACTTACTTATTAAAAATTATAAATCCATACTAACATACTAATATTATAAATTCGAAAGTAACTCTGTCTGTCTGTCTGTCTGTCTGTCTGTCTGTCTGTCTGTTACCTTTTCACGCCTAAACGACTGAACGGATTTCGATAAAATTTGGCAAGGCTATAGATGGTATCCTGGGGACGGACATAGGCTACTTTTTTTTTCAAAAATAATCCTACAGGGGGTGATATAGGGGATGAAAGTTTGTATGGGAAACTCAGTATTTCTTAAGTTAGGGATGTGAAAATTAAAATGTATGCTTTTGATAGGAAATAAAGAAATATGCGGTTCAGCGTTTTTGAAAAATCATCCCCTGGGGGGGTAAAATATAGTAAAATAGGGGTTGATTTTAAAATTTACAAAACTGCACGGATTTCGATAAAATTTTGCAAGGCTTTATATAGCATCCTGGGGAAGGACATAGGCTACTTTTTGTCTTAAAAATAATCCTACAGGGGGTGATATAGGGGATGAAAGTTTGTATGGGAAACTCGGTATTTCTTCAGTTAGGGATGTGAAAATTAAAATGTATGCTTTTGATAGGAAATAAAGAAATATGCGGTTCAGCGTTTTTGAAAAATCATCCCCTAAGGGTGTAAAATAGGGGTTGATTTTAAAATTTACAAAACTGCACGGATTTCGACAAAATTTGGCAAGGCTTTATATAGCATCTTGGGAAAGGACATAGGATACTTTCAAAAACAATATTACAAGGGGTGATATAAGGGGTGAAAAATGGGAAACCCAGCATTTCTTAAGTTAGGGATATGAAAATTCAAATTTATGCTTTTATGTGGTACAGCGTTTTTGAGGGGGTACAATAGGGGTTGACAAATGTTTGTGTACCTACCTCTTTTTAAGAGATTTAAGGGATTGGAAATGTAGTTTTAGTTCAATTCTTGAGGTAACATTTAGTCTTTATTTCATTCAACGTTTTTACGAGGAAATTATTTGAACGAGTGGACACTCGGACAAAAGTTATTTGTTATTAGAGCGTGACTGGCATAATAAATTTTAAGTAGTTAACAAAGTCCCCCCGCCGCGTAAGTGTCTGTTTGAATGCGATAATGTCAAAAAGTACCGAACGGATTTTCTGTAAAGTTTCTGGAGTGATTCAGTGTAATTCATTATGGTTTTTTTGTAAATTGGCTGAAATATGACGACGACTGTTGAAGATGTCGGAGAAAATCATGCCGACTGGTAGCTTTATGCCTACTATACACGGTAACGATATATCGTAGTGATTTGAGTTTGCACAGTTATATCGGACGGCCCTATGTTTTCCACATGTACGTTCCCATGGGATATTTTCCGACATCCACGCGGGCGAAGCCGCGGGCAAAAGCTAGTGGAATATAAATATACACCTAATTATACATATATACCTAAATATAAGCACAAATAAATGTAATAAAGCAAATAAGTAAGACAAACAATAGGTTAATCGGTTGATTGCCATTCTGATTTCCTGGGGGAGCGCATTCCACAGAGAGATAGACTGAACGAAGAAGGAAAAGTGAATGAAGTATGTAAGGTGAGTGGGACATTGAAGAAGATGGTTCTGAGATGAACGTATATTTCTATTGTGGTTGGAGCAAATGTACTGAAAGTGGGGGGCTAGATAACTAGGGGAACAGTGAGGGACAAGAAATGAAAACAACGTGGTCAACGCCCTCTCTCTGCGCTGGCGTACTTATGGGCAACCACTTACAAGCGATATCTAAATGATAAAAGTATAAGCTCGTTACATCGTAGACCTCCATCGCTTTCCATCAGGCGTGATCAAGGTCAAGCGCGGGCCTATTCCGCAATAAAAAAATAAAATAAAACTTTTCTATTACCTAAATGTTGTCAAGGCCCAGTAGATAAGGCCTCGCCTAACATGCACGAGGTGGTGTGGTTTCAAATCCGGGCAAATACCAATGTGACTTTTACAATTCATATTGTATTTTCTGAGTTTATCTTGGACATTACTGACATCGGTGAAGGAAAACATCGTGAGGAAACCTGGACTTGTAGTTAGTAAAAGTCTGAACTCGCCAACCCGTCTTGAGCTAGCGCGTGGTGATCAATGCTCGTGCCCTCTCTGTATGAGAAGAGGCCTCTGCCCTGCTGTGGGGCAGTAACAGGCTGGTATTATTATTTTGTTTTGTTTTTTAAATTTATTTTCTCATGTTGATAGAACCAGAAAATCTCACGGGTTAGAGATTTTAGGTAAGTTTGAGTAGATGGATTAGGTAGGTACTTTGTACTGCATTGAAATTATTGTCTAAATCTAACTGTTGGCGTTCCCATTGAGGGACCACATTTGAATTTTGAGCTTTTGAATGCGTCAGCTTTTAGTAAAAGTTCTCAAACAATTGTAAATTCAGCCTTTAGTTTGTAAAAGTAGCCACTCAAAAGTTACAAACGGTTAAAGGTGGTCCCTCAGTCGTGACTGAGAGGCATCCATAATTATCTCAAAACCTAGTTAAAATTTAGAACTGCTATAAATGACTACCTACTCTAAGTAAAAGATTTGTAAAACTAATTTATTGAATATCAACCCTTCCTTTTCACAGAATAAAAAGAACTAAGTAGCATGCGGAAGGTGGTTCCTGATCACCATAAGGTTCACTTTGAGTGGAGAACACAATGGATTTTGAAATTTACATGGGTCTAGCGTTAGTAAAAGTACTTGAACGATTGTGAATTCAACCTGTAGTTTGTAAAAGAAGCCATTCAAAAGTTACAAACGATTTAAGGTGGTCCCTCAATTGAAACGTTTATTACTTATAAGAAAAATCAATTTACATAGCATTCCGAAGTTAAATTGACGAATGCTACAGTCTATCCTTTAGTAAAAAAATGTATAACACATTTGCTCGTAAAGGGTCTCTTATTTCACCAATTTCAATATCGTAATGTATGTCATTACGTACTTGTGCGTTATTGTAATGTAAAACGCACGAATTTCTTTATAACGTAGGTTTTATCAAGATGCTCCGTCTAAAACGAACGGTACTTTTTAAATCTTAGCAAAGAGTTTTTATGTCAGAAAAGTAGTCAAAATTTTATGAATAAAATTAACTTTGGGAGATAAAATATAAAAAATAAACATTTAATTCTTTAATTTAATTAATTTTATCTATAAATTTATCTGTAACAAAAACAAAAAAATATTAATTTACTTTATTAGTAATACTGGCTGTTTTTGTGCCTTTGCCCTTAAAAAATAAAAACCGGTCAAGAGCGAGTCGGACTCGCGCACCGAGGGTTCCGTACCATCATTTATATGTAATTTTTGTTGATGAAAAACTGTGCTATTTAAAGACATCATTTTATTTTTCCTGTAATCTTTACATAAATTTCTATCACATAGAATAATTTCAGATTTTTCGCTTTGCAAACTTCGGAGATAAGGGGGGAACGGTATTTTTTTTTTTCAATTTTTATCAAAAGTCGAAAACTATGCGGGCTAAAAAAAAGAAAAAATATGTTTTAGAATTTGCAAACAGCGTTCTTTCATATGATACCCCACATGCCCTAGTAGCCCCACTTTTAATTTTTAATACCCCCTTTCAGTCCCTGTTGCAAAAAAAACATAAACATTTTTATTTCTTTCTTATTTGCAAAATAGTTGGGTAAACGTCATCTAAAACTATTCTAAATTTCAACTTGATAGCATTAGTAGTTCTTGAGATATCCAGCTGTGACAGACAGACAGACAGACTGAGTCACACCATAAGGGTTCCTTTTTTACCATTTCGGTACGGAACCCTAAAAAGCGCTGATGCGCGCGCATCGCTGATTTGTGAACAAGTAAAAGTTATTCCGCGCGCTTTTTCTTTTCACTGTATTGTTTTTATTTGAAAATGTCGTCAAGTAATGATGAATTTATTAATTCGACACCGCCAGAAATCTCAGAGGCAGCGAAAAAGGCTACTCTAAGCCTCTTGCCCGAAAAATCGACCGATAGATACATACAAGCGTATCAAAATTTCATCTTATGGAAAACAAGCAAAGATGCAAATTCATTTTCAGAAAGTGTGTTTTTAGCCTATTTCATGGAACTTTCTCAAAAATATAAGTCAAGCATTGTGGGGCTACTATTCAATGCTAAAAAGCACTGTGAAAACAAAACATGGTACTGATATCAAGTGATACTCCAACTTGCTGGCATTTCTAAAAAGACGTTCAAGTGTCCTTGTGAGTAAAAATTCGAAAGTATTTTCGGCTTTTTCTCTCAAATCTATACTAATATTATAAAGAGGTAAAATTTGTTTGTATAAGTTTGTATGTAGGGGGTTATCTCTGGAACTACCAGTCGGATTTGAAAAATTCTTTTTGTATTTGATAGCCCAATTTATGAGGAAGGCTATATGTTATTTATCATCACGCTACGACCCTTAGAAGTCGAGCAAAATGAAAAAAAGTCAGAAAGAACGCACAGCGAAAACGAAGTGAGTTCCTACTCGTCATAGCGCGGGCAGGCAACGCGATGATGCGACGGGGTGGGTCGTAGGAACAAGCGCGTGGACAAAGTTGCGGGCGGAAGTTACTATAGCCCAATTCTTGAGGAATGTTATAGGTTATTAAACATCACGCTATGACCCTTAGTAACTCAGCAAAAAGAAAAAAGAGGTAAACGAAGTAATAGCACGGACGGACGATGCTATTCGACGCGGTTGGTCGGGGGAACAAGAAATTTCACGCGAACAAAGTCGCGGGCAGAAGCTAGTATGTTATAAAACGTCGTATGACATACGTGCGCTTTCATAATTACAGCCTCTGCTTTCTTGTAGCCCTCGCCTGCGGCTCGGGCTAGCAATAGCGCCTCGGCTGTAATTTTCAACTTACCGCACTTATATCATAATGTACTATTACTAACGATTACTTTACTAAACAGCATCAAAATATTTACCGTTTTATTTCAAATAATAATCAAAGTCGTGGGAAGAAATACTAAGATAGAGGTGACTACACAGCAGGATTTTTTTGAATAAGTAAAACTACCTAGTGACTGTTTGTTGAGAATTCATCATCATTCTCCTGCCCTTATCCCAATCTATTTGGGGTCGGCGCAACATGTCCCTATTTGTCATCGTTTAGCTAATTAAAACACAGAAAGAAAATTGATTGTACCCTCATTTGATTGTGGCTGTTCATAATTATAAGGTAGGTATTTTATTTCTTTATATTTTCTGATTTTTTCCGAGATAGTTTTCTGTACATTATTGGTGTTTGGGACTGCTATTTCTACTAGCTTTTGCCAACGGATTCGCCCGCGTGGATGTCGATATCCCACGCGTAGGTACTACCGCGAAATCCTTCCTTCTTCCTTGTCTACATTATAAAGGGAACCTCTGCGCAAAATTTCAGCTTTCTAGGTTCAAGGGTTTGGGCTGGGCGTTGATGAGTCAGTCAACAGGACTTCTCTTTTTATTTCTATACTTAGATGTACGGTACGTGTGTATTATTTATTAAAGCCAACGAGAGCTTTCCAACACAACCTTTTCACTAATATTAAAGTAGAATTATCTCAGCAGTGACTACTTATTATGTGCGAGCCCACGCGGGCAGTTTTAGTCACGGGATCAGCTGAAGTCGTGAGACATTTTCTCACAAACAACAATAATGTGGCTTACAATGATAAGTTACCGGATAACTCGCTGCTCTATTATATCTTCTTAACTTACGACAACTTGTTGCTTTGTTATTTCTTTGAAAATTATATGAGCAGCTATTTTTATTTTAGACTAGCACTGCGCCCTGCGGTTTCACCCTCATAAGTCCCGTGGGAAAATTGACCCGGGAATCGAACCAGAACCCTAATTGCGTAACACATTATCCATCGGAGTTGGATTCACTTTGAAACCAATTGCTAATACATTACTTCATATGTTCAAAAGATTTGTCTGCTCGACAACGTAAATAACGCAATGAATGTTGTTGAACTGTCAAAATGATGCCGACTCCGATTGATAGTGTGTTACGCAATTAGGGTGCAGGATCTCATAGTCAGCATTAGTTTTGCTAGCGAGGTAGTTAGTAGGTAGGTACTCAAATAACAGAAAACCTTAAGGTTGATGCGCCAGGGTAGCCCGCGAAATTCAAAATTTCTTACGTTTTTTGCAATTTGTAGGTCAGTGTGAGCTTGTATGTTGATTAAAATATGATTCGCGGCCGTAGCTAATATGGCTTTACAAAATTATAACCATTAGAATCAGCAATACAGCTCCATAAGTTAGCATTTACCTCAAACCTCATGATTTCATGAAATCGCTAGATTTGAGGTAAATGCTAACTTATGGAGTTGTATTGCTGATTCTAATGATTATAATTCTGTAAAGCCATACTAGCTACGGTCGGGAATCATATTTTAATCAACATACAAGCTCATACTGACCTACAAATTGCAAAAAACGTAAGAAATTTTGAATTTCGCCGGCCACCCTGGCGCTTTCGCCTTAACTGACTATTTCTTACATTCGCTACATTGCTAGATTTCTATACTGGCTACGACTATTTTAAAGACTGCCTGAATTTTGATTCGTCCATCTTTGTTATGCCCGCCTAGATAACACAGTGAAGTTACACAAAACTTGAAACACTTTTAAGCTCTTAAGGGGATACCTACATCGATAAATTTTGTGTTTTTAAAATTCCTATAAGTAAAACCAAATGTAGGTAATTATATATTATGGTTAAATCATTTGGATTTTCCATATGTGTTATTTGACTATATTGTCTAGGTATTGCTGTATTAAAACCGAACATGATTACTTGAAATTTTTTATATAGAAAAAAATTCCAAAGTAGCACCGTCTATTTTCTGTTTTATACGATTATACGTAAACAGTTCTTTACTGGGCAGTAAAAATTGCTTTAAATCGAAGGTATTTCAATATGTTAAGAACTTACTAAGCTAAAACTGATTAAGTATAGAATTTTGTCATAAATCTACATTTAAACGAAGCGCGTTTAGTCCCGGTGCGCAAGTCTTCTATCTCGCACGTCAAACTAAACAGCTATAACGCCATTACACTTACACACCCAGCTAAACCACGCTTCGATGTATCCTCTTAACATATCTATTCACAGTAAGTTTCACACTTCACACTATCTACCTAGCAACATTACAATGTGAAAAATGTATTGCAAATCTTTTCGGGACTTATTTTTGTAAGATAAACTCTTATCTTACGATTTTATCGTATTGGCCCTCACAGAAATCATCTGGATGCTGATTTCGTCTACACAACTTCCATTAAAAAACTTAAATCTTAACTATCCTAGGATTAATAAAAAACTTTTTTACAAAAACAAAAACCGACTTCCAAAAAAACACTACAAAGTGAAAAATAACTTTAATTTCGGAAGTCGGTGTCTTTGGATCTGTATTTTAATTTTTTGCCACCGACTTCCGAAATTAAAGTTATTTTTCACTTTGTAGTGTTTTTTTGGAAGTCGGTTTTTGTTTTTGTAAAAAAGTTTTTATTTTTCACTTTTTAGTGGTTCAGTTTGTAATTTATCTAAGTTACAATAACCCAATGTCAGCTGCTCATCACGTTTTACAAAATGTTGCTTTTCCCGATGCAGGGCCGTTAATTGTTGAGGAGTTCTCCTAGTAAGAACCAGGAGAAATGGAGCTCATGGTGAAGTCACCATTACCATTATTTTGACGAGCATAAACCATATTAAAGTAATCGAATCGCAACCTGTTAAATACTTAGATATAATTGAGTATTTCCGATGGCCCTCTGTGGTCTTCATCATCAGTTCCAGCTCACCGAATGGTACTTTCCGAGAGCAAATGCACGAGTTACTATAAAAAATACCGAAATCGATATAGGTGTGCCCATAAAATTTGAGGGTTTCCCTCGATTTCCATGGGATCCCATCATCAGATCCTGACTTGATGATGGGACCACTTGGGACGTATACCCTTTCGAACAAAAAAAGAAAAATCCAAATAGGTCTAGCCATTTTCGAGTAATCGAGGAACATACATAAAAAAAAATAAAAAAAAAATAAAAAAAGGTTCCGACGAATTGAGAACCTCCTCCTTTTGGAAGTCGGTTAATTATAAATGGGAAAGTGAGTTTGTTTGATTGTTACACTTTCACGCTAATACGGCTGACAGGATTTGGATGGAATTTGGCATATGGGTAGACCATGGCCTGGGTACTGTATACAACGTGCCGCTGCAATCGCGACATTAACTTGATACGCGTATACGGTTCCGCGTTTTCGTTTTTTATAAGTAGATATTTTAATTTCATTAAACGTTATATTTTTTTTATTTATTTACAATTTTCTAAAATAGCATCTTGGAGCAACCTGTAGCGCAGGGATGAAATTAAAACGAACGAGAAAGAAAGTCAGTTTTTTTCTGGATACCTACTTTGCAAAAAAATTATTCATGAAGCTACTCACAGCTAGGTCAGAACAATAGACAAACTATGAACAAAAAAAAGGTGTCGGCCAGCAACCTTTTAGCTGACATAGAACAATAACTTCATGAATGTGTCGTTTGCATAAAGTGGTCCTAATACAAGATTAGGACCACTTATTGTTTAGTTTGTTTGAATTTTTGTTTTTTTTTTTTCAATTTATTAATTACTTTATCTTACTCGTATTACTTGCAATTTTTATGATTACTGATCACTAGCCCTACCTAGTCTTTAATTAATGTCACTATAGCGGCGGCACGTTGTATAGACTTATGCAGGTGAAACGGACGTGCGAGTCGGACTCGCACTCAAAGGGTTCCGTATCACCGTACAATATTTAACACTATACATATATTTAAAAAAATACTTCAGTTTTTTTCAAGAGTCGCGGGCAATGGCTAGTATTATGTGAACCCGTGGACGCAGGACGCCATGCTATCCTTATTAGAAACTGACCTAGTATAAAGGTGGCGCACAAATGTCTTCATAGATACTAATTATCCTTTGGCGTGTTTATTAAAGCAAAAAATACGTGTTTTTTATTTTTTTATTATCTGATTGACGGACTAGAATAATTTCTTTTTTTTTAACCAGGCATCATCCTTATTGTCGAAATACCAATATTTATAAGATGTCTACGTACGTCCAGCTTAAATGACTGAATTGATGATCTGCAGATAAAAAAAACTTCTTGCCATAACTTTCCATAGAATTAGCGGTTCATAAAGTATATATAGTACCTTTGTATGACTATTAAACATTCTGCTAGAAGTATGCACAATGCACTGTCCCGGAAATCTGCACTACTTATAAGCACTTGAAAAAAAACCTTAATAACTTTAAAGCCCAAAAATTGTTACTTTTTTTTCTTAAAATTCAAAACTGTCATAGACAATTTTCACACGAATCCTTTTTTTCCCAAACTTTTGTTCCACCAGTAATTTTCAACATGTTGTTTAATAAAAATGTTCACCGTTTAAAAACTTTTGATGAAACTCACCTACAGCGCACTGCCGCCATGTCACTGCTTAGCACGGGTCACAACAGTGGCCTGCAGACCGGGAGCCATCGTTATATACCGTCCCTTTCCCGCGCATCCTTCCACGCACACAACGTGGGAAAGGATTAAGGAAATCTCTTGTGGATAATACCTAGGAGATATATTTTTAAAAAGAACATTTTCATATTTTTCAATTTCCTTCTACTTATTAAGAGGGGAGTTTCTTTAAGAGTTCTGCAGTCTAAGAATATGGGGTAATAGCAGCACGCTTAGCATGACGACGTTTTGTCGACGGAAGAATAGACAAATCTACACATTGCCATGCTTAGACGTGTAGAATGCGTACAAATATTTCTACCATCTTCCATTTTGTCTATTCTTCCGTCGACAAAACCCGTTTCTATGGCGGTCATGGTAAGCATGCAGTTTCCTTTACTTTAGTAATCATAATTAAGTATAGCGTACTAGCTGACACGCCGGGCGTTGTCCTGTCAAATTTAATTTTCTTTTTTTTTACCCGACTGCGCCAGAAGGAGGGTTATGTTTTTCGAGAGTATGTATGTATGTATGTCATGTATGTATGTATAATTGTTTGGTACGCTCTACAGCCTGAACGGCTCGATGGATTTTAGCTTGAGAGGTGTCGTTAGATTCGTATTTACTGTGAGAGTGACAATGGGTATATCAAAATAAAAAAAACAAAATGGCGGATTTTTGGCACCAAATTATGTCTTAATTTTTTTTTCTCAAAACCTGTCGAGTGGGGTATCAAAATAAAGGGTTTTAAAAGGTGATTACAAAAATATACGCAACTTATATGGTTAAGAGTACCTCGAAGTGAAAAATCGTGAAAAACACGTAAGTACAATAAAAACGTCTGCGAAAAAAACGTCACATTTGTAAACTAAAAAGCTGGAAATAAAAAAAGTAATTAAAAAAATTTAAAAACCCGACTGCGGTAAAAGACTTAAGTTTAAAAAAAACTGAAAATCTAAAAACAAGCCCAATTTAAATTAAATAAAAGTTGGAAGCAGGCGGGACCCATTCCCTCAAATGGGTCCCGCCTGCTTCCAACTTTTACCGCAGTCGGATTTTTTAATTTTTTTAATTACTTTTTGTCTTTTCAACCACCAAAGAGGAGAATAAAACAAAACAAAAATTCAAATGGGTGGAGCCGTTTTTGAGTTTATTCGGTAAGTAGTCTATTCGGACATCGTGAAATAGGCCCTTAGCGAGACTAACGGACAGCAATTGATTTTTGTTTAGAAGATTATGTATAGCACTTAACACCTTTTACGGATTCTACTAAGTATGTACCTGTAAGTGTCTGAATACTATTAAAATAAAATATAGGTAAATAACTTCTACTCAACCTAATTAATTAATAAAATAAAAATAGGTAGGTATAAATATCATAAATTCCTAGCAGACTAAAAGGCGTCGAAATAGAATGTTTTGGTATTCACACAACCCCAGTGGTACAGTGACGAAGTGTGTGCCACCGCGCGAGGTCGCGAATTCGAGTTCTTTTCAAGTTCTTACTCTTACTTAAGGACTATCGCATTATTTTCAAAAACCTTTAGTAAAAAAAATGCAAACAAACAGTCCTGGTGAACCCAGATTTTACACTCAGAAAATTTCATACTTAATTACATTATATTGTGGTGCCTAATTTTCAAATTCATAACTTGTAATATATCTCATTATGGTAATGGAAGGTATCATCTTTGTACGTATTTTTCTGTTCCTTTATTTTTGTCTGTTTATTTTGTGTGTCATATAAATAAATAAGGTACAGACGCCAGCAGGTCAAGCCACCCGAAACTGTCAAATTTTCCCAATCAACCTTGAACCTAATGTTTTAGCAATAAAGATGAAAATCTATTAAAGAAATTTGTCAGATTTTACTAGCTTGATGTGCTGGCGTCTGTACAAAGAGTACCTTGTGAACTTATTTATTATTTTTCAGGGAAGTAATGGGTAGGTAAAGTTAAAAGATAAAAAGCTCCGTTTTCACGGTGCAAGATTCTGACACGTTCAAGAGCAATAAATTGCATGGCATAAAGCACGAAAAAAGATCTATTTAGTCCGTCAGTCAGACTCAGATAATAAAAAAATATTAGACACGTATTTTTTGCTTTAACATAATAATAAAACAATACATAGATATAACGCAAAGTTGGAGAGTGGGGGCTCATCACTACTTCACAACTATAACAAACTAGGTACGTATAAATCTGGCAAGGAGTGACGTCATGCTACATTTTAACTCAATGTAAAAAAAGAAAAAATACGTGTCCAATATTTTTACCCGACTGCGGCGAAGCCCAAAAGGAGGGTTATGTATTTGACCTGTATGTAAGTATGTATGTATGTATGTCTGTTTCTTTGTTCCCTCGTAACTCCTAAACGAATAAACGGATTTGGATAAATTATACGTCTTTGGATTTGTCTTGGTAGCGCGAGTGTCACTGGCAACATTAAAATAAAAAACAAATTAAAATGGCGGATTTGGGGTGCCATATTGTGGAGTTCCAATTTTTTTATTCTTCAAATACCATCGAGTGGGGTATCAAAATAAAGGGTTTTAAAAGGTGATTACAAAAATATATACAACTTATATGGTTAAAAGTACCTACCTCAAAGAGACAAATCGCAAAAAACACGTACAATAATTAAAACGTCTGCGAAATCTTTCACATTAGTAAACTAAAAAGCTGGAAATAAAAAAGTAATTAAAAAAACTAAAAACCCGACTGCGGTAAAAGACTCAAGCTATGTACTTTTTTATTTAATAACTTACATGACGGACAAAAAAAAATTTAGACAACATCCTTAATCAAGTGTACAGACACGCGCGATTCCATAAAATAGTTGAATGCAAGTTTTTCCATTCAACAAAATCGCATGCGACTCAATTGTACGTGTTGTTTAGACGGTGCCAGTTAATTGCCCTTCAAATTTATTATTATTATTATTATTTATTACATTTGGGAAAACAAACAGTAGTATACTAAGCATAAACAGTGTTGTCTTACAATTAAAACTTTACAAATATACTACCCACAACATTTTCCACAGATTACTACATTATATATTAAAAACAAGCTATTAGCAAACAATAAACTGTAGCAGGGCTTATTAATGAAAAAGAAGTTAAAAGGAAAAAAAAAGAAAAGATAAACAATATTCTCTATGTATCAAGATGTATTATTAATGATACCCAGATTGAGTAAAACCTATGTAGCCCACTGCTGATCCTTTAGAATTTTATTTATATCAGTTTTAAATTTATATCTGCCTAGGAATAATATGTCTATTGCACCAAAATGCTTATTGTACGTGTCGACTAAGCGGTATAGTGGTGAACGTACACCAGCATTCGATCTACAAAAGCTGGTAGCGAAAAGACGCCTGGAGCGTACCTCCCGTCCATGTACTGTTCGAGGAACCAGGTAACACAAACCTGGGACCCAATTCCGGGCTCGAGCTAGATATCACGACCATGGAGATCAATGTCTGTTTCAAATCTCCGCATCAATGTCCGGTCCAAATCTCGATACTATCAAAAAACCGTATTCTGGTAGACCATGGAGAAAGATTTACACCGGAGAAAATAATCTCGTCTAAAAGACGTTCCATTTTTATCGATTCACTTTGATTATAATCGATTATGCTACGTTTTTCTTTTTTTAGTATTAATAACGTATGTTTAATATATTAAATCCAAGCAAACACATTATAAAAGATAATTTTAGTATATTGTGTTTATATAACTGTGTTTTTTTTTATAATTACCTACTTAGGTACTGAAAATAGTAATTGCAAAGTAGCGTGATCCGAAACACATTTCGTATGATTTGTGTAGTATTATATATATAGTGCTCTGTGATTTGTGTCCTTTTTCTGACGTAGGTAGGTTTTAATTTTCAAACAAATAAAACTATTTTTAATCGCGATAAAGGTGTGGAATAAAATTAGTTGTCATGAACTAAAATTCACACCAACATAACACCTTGACTTCAAGTGCAAAAACAGTACTGTATTTTTTTTCTTTTGCTTATATCTCGAAAACGGTGTGTCCTATCGCAAAAATAATGAAAATTTGGCCCCCCTTTATGAAACCCATAAACCCCTAAGCCTCTACATGTAGGTACCAAAAAAAAAATACGAATATAAACCTACGAATGTAAATTTTGACAGATGTTCCAACGGAGATTTCATATCTCCATACCTTAGGACCAGCCGTGATATCTCGCTGGTTTGCGATCGAAAAATTTATGAATGGAGATCGTTAGAATAGCATTTTTCGTTTTCGACGGAGATAAGCAGTTTCTTGACTGATATTTCGACCATGGAGATAATTTCCATGCTACCGGAATTGCCCTCCAGACACCAAATCAGGGCAATCAAACTTATTTCGGCATATACTGAACAACGTCATTTTATGTTATGCGACAGGCAATAACCGTGTAAATGGAGCTTTAAACACAAAGTACAACTTAGGGGCAATTCTCGTAATTTTAAGAACGTTCGCATTCTAATCTCCAGTCGCAATCTGTCAAAAAAACCTCTAATTTCCCTACATTTTTGACATTGATTGTCGCTGAGATGACACTGCGACTTGAATTTGAACGTTTTTTAAGTACGAGAATTGGCCCTCTTATCACATTTAGGTACAGTCAGCCACAGCATTAGCTGACCCACCCACCTTGCATAAATGGTTGAGATTTTTTAGAAAACGAATCGATAGAATTTTATAATCCTTTTATATGAGGGTTGTCTCGTTCTTTGGCCAAAGAATTAGCATTGCCATTCAACGTGGCAATGCTGCCAGTCTTCTGGGCACGTTTCCGGATGACAGCGATGCGATGGGGACGAGTACCTACTTCGACGCCTAAATTTCCTTTTCTTTTTAACCGACTTCCAAAAGGAGGAGGTTCTCAATTCGTCGGAACCTTTTTTTTTTTTTGTATTTATTTGTTTATGTATGTTTAGAGTTAGTTAGTCATTTAATTAAAAAAATATATACTGCTGTATACTTCCTAAAAATATACTGCAGTCTTTGCTTTAAATCGAAGGTATTTATATGTTAGGTAACATAAATACGTTCGATTTAAAGCAAAGACTGCACATTGTGGAACACTTACGTATACCTAAAACAGAAAATAGGAGCTACTTTGGATTTTTTTTCTATCGAAAAAATTTCAAGCTAGTACCTAAAGTAATCATGTTTAGGTTTTAGTACAACAGTATACAATATAATCAAATAACACATAATCCAAATGATTTAACCATAAGTATGTACCTATACTTGGTCTTATACTCAGTTTTATTGGAATAAAAAAAAAAAACAAAATTATCGTTGTATCCACAGAACACATAAATGAGGTAAGTAGGTACTATAACAGAAGGACCTCTTTTATCTGTTCTGTGGTTGTATCTCTTTTCGTAAAATTGATTTCTAAACGAAATATTGAAACATTTACATGTTTATACTACTGACACCAATTAGGTAGCAATTTAAATAGTTATTATCAATGATATCATTTAACCTAATTTTTAACTTATTTAGATTAATAGTTATTTTTATCGCCGCCTCTTTGATAGGTCATTGCGTAGTCCTAGTGGTATTGAAGTGGTTGTACACTTATCAGCAGATCAAGTTACAACAAACTGTCAAATTTTCTCATTCGATTTTGAACTTAACTGTGAACATTTTAAGGTTTAAAATCATTTGGAGAAATTTGACAGTTTGGATTAACCTGATGTGCTGTTGTCTGACTAATATTATAAAGAGAAAATATTTGATTTTTTGTATGTTTGTATCATCATCATCATCACCATTTCAGCCGAAAGACGTCCACTGCTGGATATAGGCCTCCCCCAAGCACCGCCACTTCGACCGGTTCTGTGCTTCCCGCATTCAGCGGATTCCTGCGGCTTATTCATGTTTGTAATGGATGGAACTCAAAAAATACTAAGTAAGTAACCGATTTTAAAATTCTTTCATCTACAGAAAGCTATACTATCGGCGAGTAATTATTTATTTCAGATTATGGCTAGGCTGGCTAGGCTATTATTATGCTGTACTTTATTTTTAAAAAAAATTAGAGATCTCTACGAAAATTGCAATAATGTAAACTAAGGCACAGAATACCTACATCTTACTAGTACAAGTACAAGGTACAGTTAAACTATTTCAAGGGGGTTAGTTATTGCAATTTAAGCCTTATGATTAACGACAACACACGACACGACTTCAACACGATTTGGCTTCAAGACACAACTTCGTGAAACAGTTGAACTACCTACTTAGGTAGGTATATCAAGTTTTTTTTTTTTTGAACGCGCTAATATCTGGAAATACTACCAGTTAGAAAAGGGCCCAGACTTATGGTGGGTTGCACCATCTTACTTTAACAATAACAAACATCGCACCTTCACTTCAATGTTTGTTATTGTTAAAGTAAGATGGTACACACGGCTACACATCAAGCTATACATATCCAGTTTACACTGACCTCAAGCTATACATTTCCAGTATAAGCTGATCTGTAGCCGTGCGTACAACCCGTTAGAGTTCCTGTTAGACAAAAAATGAGTTGTTCCATTTGACAATTTGTTAGCTGACGTAACCTTAACCGCCCACGCTTCGCCGGTTAAAGTTATTGTTAAATATCTGTCACTTGTGTCAGATGCGTCGAATATCATGTCCCTGCTCCGAACTTTAACTTTTACATTTGACATGACGGACGGTGCAACAACAGGTAGGTAGGTACTTAGTTATTCTATGGTCATATTAACTTTGACGGAAACTATGACGTAGTTAGGTACGTAGCCCTTGGCGCAACCCACCATAAGAGTCATTCTATTTAGCAATAGCGATCATGGAAAAGTCAAAAATGTATTGAATTTAATTAAGCTTTCGAAAAGCTTCCTACATCAACGTCGTTGTAGAATATGAAACGCTTTGACAGCGATTGCCTCGCTTGTGTGCACTAGACAACGTGGAAATGGCAACTGTGTGATAATTACCTTCATTCTGAAAAAATAAGTGGGTGGACTTTCGAAATTCGAATCAAGACTTTTCGCTACGCGGCAGACGTGGTGCCCTATCAGCACAGGCTCCGCAAAAGTTTGTCGAGCGAAAGTTCCGTCGTGCTGTCGTTTGTCGAGAAAACAATCAGTCGCACTAAAGTACCTACATCGACTGGTGTGCTGGCGCAGCACTGATGATCGACAGTCGACAATTATCATACTGTTGCCCTTATAACTGTCGCGTATTTGTTTGTCACAACTATGATGTGGAGTCGATGACCTCCTTCATTGCAGTTAGCAAGAACATTCTAAAAGCATTAAACCAAATAAAAATATAGCACGCAAGTGACGCATTTTATTATTTTGCTCGAATTTTTGTAGCAAGATTTTTAAGTAATCTCACTGTGGAGCTCTAAGTCCTGTTAAATGGGTTTATATACCTACTTATTTCTGGTAAATAAGCACAAAAGTCATAAATCCTATATGCTCATTGTTCCCTTGTCTAATATAACACTAGGAAGTCATATTTCGTGTATACTTAGGTAGGTACTTCAGGTAATGTTCTCAGTATACAAATCCAAGAGCGATCGCAAATTCAGACTACGGCACCCAAATTGCGTAACACATTATCAATCTGAGTTGGTTTCATTTTGACAGTTCAACAACATTCATTGCGTTATTTACGTTGTCGAGCAGACAAATTTTTCGAACATATGAAGCAATTTGTTTCAAAATAATTCAGATTCCGATCTATAGTGTGTTACGCAATTAGGGTGCGGGCTCTATGGAAAACTCGTGAAAAAACAATAACACAGCTCAACCCGGAAATCAAATCCAGGACCTCACTTTCACCTCAGCACTCAGCAGCCTTGCTTGCGGCCAATAGATCATCGAGACTTGAGTATGAGTCTATTCCAAAATTATCTGATAAAAATGTAAACAATCCCTGTTTAGGTTAAATTATTATTACGCAATCACTGACTGCAGGGACACATTCTTAAGTATAACATGGCACATTCTTATGTATATTAGAAGGTTTCAACTTTATATATCACCAACTGTATACCTTTCCAACAACTATTATTTGAGTAGGTACTTAACTTATCTAACTGTTAGATAAAAAATCGTCGACGAAAATTGGTTTGCAAAATTAACCTCAATCGTCAAATCAGAAACTCTCTTGATAGTGATTTCATATTAGAATTTCGGGTTTAATTAAGTACATATACAAATGATCAAATCAAACCACTCAATTTGTAAGTGGCACTACAAAATATTGGCATCCACCATCCATCAATCCATCCATTTGTTTACAATTTTATCAGATACTTTTTGAACATACTATAGTAGTATATGAGGAGAACTTACCCATACTACGTGACTCATTTACGTTCCCGAAGGCAAGGACCTTCAGGAACGTCTCCTTTTTACAAGCTGCAGCTAAGTAGGATGATCAAGCTGATGAAATGAATTTATCCTGAAAAGAACCGGAGTTACCAACATAGCCTGCAGAGTAAGCAAGTTGAAGTGGCAGTGGGCTGGGACTGACTGGATGCGGAAGGCGGAGGACAGGATGTTGTGGCGCAGCCTGGGAGTGGCCTATGTCCAGCAGGGACTCCACTAGGCTGAGTTGATTGAAGTAGGATGATTGCAGTTCAAAAAACAGTCGGGATTGATACCATTCAAAATTATTTCTATGCTTGCTCACCCACCCGTAGCCACCACAGATATAAGAAAGAAGGAGATATGCCCAGTATATTAAAATGTATCGGAACCCTGTGTCTCCACATTGTCCCTTTGTCACTTTCATGATTTTAAAGACAAATACGGTAAAATACACATGGAAAGTGATTCCATGATTTATATGGCTTCGGTTTTTACAAGAAACCACTGAACAACACGGCATTCTTATAAATTTTCAGGGTGACAGTCGAAAGCGCACTAGTTCGCGGAGACGGAAATTGTACTATGAACGGCTCATACTGAGCATGTCGCGCGGACACAGATTCGCCCGCTTGCCACTTCTCCTGTTTTTTATATTTCTATGTTAGCCACCTACAAAGCTTAGACATATCTCCACACTCACAAAGGGTCCCGTAAACATGTTTAAGATCGTTGTGGAATATGAAATACATTCATATAAATTCTCTTTGATCCATTGTTAGTTCTTATGTGGACTGACAATGCCCGTGTGATCCACCAGGTGGCGCTTTACAAAATGTCCGCCATTGTTGCCAGTTATTTATGAATTTCAATACATTCCTTTGGTATTGGAAACTATTGAAGATTGCAAACATCTTATGAAATATTAGCGGTTTTCTTAGTATATTCTGTGCAGAGAAAAGGCGGATCCAAAATTATAAGATTCCAGTGTTTATTTCTGTTTGGATTATTGCCTAAAAATGTTTGTGTAACTACAGTAGTTTTATGGGACTATTGCCCGTTTTCACTAACCCTAAGTGAAACTTAAATCATCTGTGGAAATTTTTATTCCCGCACACGTGTTGGAAAATGAAAAATCGCACGTGTGTGAAATATATTACATTGTGAACCTAATTGTAGACTTGTAGTGTGATATGAACCAGTTTTCGAGGAAGTGTAATTGAAAAGTCACTTCCCGCTGTCTCTCTGTCCCTATGTATGCTTAGATCTTTAAAACTACGCAACGAATTTTGATGCGGTTTTTTTTTTTTGATTAGTTAGTGATTCATGAGGAAGGTTTATATGTATAATAAGCGGCAAAAACTAGTAATAAGTAATTAAAAGCAAGATAGACCCAGAAACAGATTTATACGTAAACTGGTTCGTTAACATACCTACTAGTTACATAAATTATTATTTAAAATACTTCAATTATGGAATATTTATACTTATCAATATACTTAGTTACTTACTTGTCTCTTTAATTCTGGTTATACTTTTTGTATGTTGACAATAACATTAGATTGTTTTATTTAATGTTTTGTTTTCCCGGTGTTATTGCCTAATATATTCATTCTTTAATAGATAAGACACTGTATCTGTCGTGATCAAATTATATTACAAAATATTCTCATACAAGTATACACGCACACAGTAAGTAGGTATACAGTAAGTAGGTAGTGTAAGTGTAGTAAGTATACAGTCCGCGAGGTCGAAGCTGAGCTTTCATTTGTGTGAGTGCACATAGATAGTGTAGGTGGTACGTCCAGCATAGAGCGCGATTCGTCCTTTGCTTGATTTAAAACCGGTTTATACAGCTTTTGGCAATCGGTTTTTATACCAAACACCATGTGGCATCGTTGTAAAACGTAAAACGATTGAAGATTTTGTCTTACGTAAAACGATAAGACAAAACTTTTGGTCATGAGCTCTCGTACCATTTTGGTGAACACTCACACAAATGCAAAGCTCAGCTTAAGCCTCGCGAACTATATGTAAATTCTTCGTCACAATATTTTAAATAGGTACACTTTTTATTTATTTTCACCGTTTTAATTTTATGTCATAAATTCTTCATTATGAATAGGTATTATACTCCATTGAGCATAGGAATTAAGTTTTATAAGTACCTAGTAATTTCTCGAAAGTCGATTCTACCTAAACAAATAAGTACTTTCATTAAGTAGGTACATACCTCATCAACATTCTCCTGCTATACATACCAGTTTATCTGGGGTCGGCGCAACATGTCTTTTTCTTCCATACTTCTCTATTAGTCGTCATCATCTTTGATCTTGGTAGTTAGTCAACAATACTTTTATTACCTGCTAGCTGACCGGACAGATAGACGTTGTCATGTGGTTGTCATGTCCAAATTTCAATAGGTACATAAGTAGTTCCCAGTAGTTCATACAAGTTTTTTTCGTTTAGTTTTCCGAGAAACTTGTCCAATTTTCAGAAGTGATTATGTACCAAAACTGATGTGCTTGTTGTGCTTACCAACGAAAAGTATTTCATTTTCATTATAATATGGACTAGATCACAGAACAGATAAACCTCTTTATCTTTTCTGTGGAATAGATGACCCGGTGAACTTCGTATCACGTACGTGGGCAAATCCCATACAAAATTTAGATTCTTTCGATTTCTCGGCTGTTTCTTCGCGAACAAAACAAAAATAAAATATTTAAATCGGTCGAGCCATTTTCGAGTTTTTGCGAGACTAATACCATGGACAATAATGTCCCCACCTGCGTCCTTGACCTATCTACCTACATATCTTCGAGTTTTGGCAGCCACAATCACAAGACGACACATCACTGATAGCGATGCCTGGCAAGTAATTGTACCATCTCAATGTTGTTTACAACAGTACACTAGTGCGTCGACCGCATACTACACGTCTTGCGCATTTTTTTTTTAAATTAAAAATCGTTATTACCGTGAAACTGCACCGTGAAGGAGAAATCCGGTTTTCATTCGTGCACCGTTAACTGAGAAAAAGGTAAGTTATTGACTGATGTTTTTTTTTTGTTTTATTCTTTTTTTTTGCCAATGGTTGACGTTTAAATAAGGAAGACTTTCCTCGAGTTTAAATATAGAACGTGTATAGAAAATGACGCAAGGTTATCGTTTGAAGTCGCAAAGCGATAATAAATAAATAGAAATGCTAGAAATAATAACATTCTTGGTTGTGATAGTTTCATATTGGTATACAACGTTATCACTTTTACTGGGCTGATAGAACTGATTTCTATTGTGTTAATTAGAAAATAAGATTGATTGCGTGTTTATTAAGCATTTTGTTTGGAGGAGCGGAAAATTACTATTTTCCGCTCCTCCAAACAAAATGCTTTACGGGTTGGTAGTCAATTAATTAATTAATCTTTTAAACAAAAGTATATTTACTAAACAAAATGCTTTACATTCTTAAAATATTTTATGTAGGTACGAATTGTGCAAGGTACGATTCTGAACTACAAATATTTCTTTACATATTTCCGGGTTCTCAATAAATAAACCGAAGTGAAAAATTTTACGTTAGTTCATTTATTGAGAAACCATGGACCTACCTATCTAAAATTATGTTTATAGTTCAGAATCGTACCATGCACATCTACCTACAATTCGCACAAAAAACATTTTAAGAATGCAAAGTATTTTATTTAATAAACATAACTTTTGTTTAAAAAACACTCGCACAGTAAAAAAAAAACTACTGTCAAATTCGCGGAATGTCTTTTTTTACTTGCCTTTTGTTCAACTGTCCGACCAGATGTCAACTACCCTCAATAATATTTTGTGTTTGCTTTTATACGCGAATGTTATCATCAGCGACAACAGATAATTATTATTATAAAGAAGAAAGAAAGAAAGAAAATGTTTATTTGCGGTAAACATGACGCAAACTACAACAGAGTAAAATAATTATTTAAAAACAAATTGGGAGAAAATATGCGTCACATCTACGCAAAACGGCCACGGCCACGGCCACACGGCCACGGCCATTATGGCTAGGTATACTTTCTGGTTGTAACAAATAAAAACCCTTACTATTATGTAAACCCTTACTAGGTACCTAATCATTTATTTATACGAACTCGATGCTAATTTTCTTCTTTTGGAGATCGAGGAAACACAGCAATTTCGCGAAATATTTTCAACTTTTCGATTTTGAAAACTTTCTTGCTCTGTACATTTATAAATAGAAATTTTACTTTAATGCTGTTTTTAATTGCATTTACAATTTACAGCTACAGTCTTTTTGAAAGGCGGTGCATCATGTTATTATAACGTACCTACTGCATTTTAACATTTTTTGGCAGTTTTTGTATACTCCATCGGCTTAGGTAACTAAATAAAGGTAAACAAAAAAAAACCACGTGTCTGGTTAACCGACTAAACGTAATACCTGTCACTTCAGTTGTCATGCTACGACAAAGTTGTACTCTTCAATTTAGCAATGCTATTACAACAAATTCTTGTTGCTAAATTGAAGAGTACAACTTTATCGTAGCATGACAACTGAAGTGACACACGTGGTTTTTTTTTGTTTACCTTTATTTAATTACCTAAACCGATGGAGTATAGGTTGCCATAAGCATTCACCTACCTACAGTTGTATGAATCTAGGCAAAGAACTTTGTGCATTAGCTCAATCATTGCACTCAATAAATTATTTTAAATTGAAAGAGTTTTAAAATATTTTGACGGCAGATTATCATGCTTACCAAAGCATGATAATCTGCCGTCAAAATATTTTACCAGCTAAACGGATACCTATGTACCGAGGTACTAGTGAAAGCGATATAGCTAGAGCTACTGGTGGTAATTAATAATACCTAATTAACCTCCTCACTACAGGAACCACTTTTTATGTCAGATTCTATTCATATTCAGGATTAAGGCTGTTTAGGGGTTACTTTAGAATTGAAAAAATACTGAAAAAAATCTATTCCCGTAACAAAGGGTTTTTCTTTATGTTCTGCTACTAGGACAGATGCAGGCTACTTATATTTTCAGGACTATATTATGTTCTATAGACAGGACAATTGCAGCCAATGAGAGTAAGCTACTGTATGATAAAAAAAGACAAACCCATAAAATAATCAACGTTTTATTGAAATTTAGACATGTTTAAAACTTAGAACTAAACTTTTCACATCTTTATTTATTTTGAACCAATAATATTTCTATAACATTACTTCATAGAGATTTATTTCGAGAGGTTCAAAATTTCCAGTCCATAAATCCACAACATCAGGTTGAGACGGTATTTGTCTGTAGTCTGGCTGAGCTGACCTTCGAGGGCGACGAGAAGACCTTCCTCGGCGTAAACCAGAGCCAGTAACCTGGCGTATTATAGAACTACTCGATAAAGCCGGCGATGGGGCCTCAACAACATCATGGGAGTCTGAATTTTTATAAGAATCACTAGAATCATCCTTCGACGCTCTTGTGTAGTGATTTCCGTGGGTTCAATAAATGTAGGCTCTTGGTCATCATCGTCACTGCTAAAGTAACATCAGATTCTTCCAGAAATGCTAAAGCGACATCGTCAGAACAGACTAAAACAAACTGCAAATAAAATATAATTTACATAGTTCCCTTACAGGTACCTATACACAGGACATAATAATATTAATTTCTAAATTAGTAGTCTGCATAGTTCCTAAATACAGAACATAGAACTTTTATCTCCTATAAAAATAAAATAATGGCAAAATTCGCGTAAATATTGACAAATCAAACTAAATCTATTATTCGAAAACGTAATTTGAATATGTTTTGATAGAAATAGCAACATTTTTAGAAGATTCAAAGAGATTGAACTTACCATTGCCCGAGTGTGACTCGATACGTCTGGATCTGGAAGCCATTTTGGCAGGATTGACCTTCAGTTGAGTTTTCAAATATTTTTCTATACCAAAAACAATTATCAATAGATGTCGCTACGAATTTTTATTTGACGCGACGTGGATATTTAACTTGCAAGACTTTTTTGTTTTTTATGTTCTGTGGGTAGTACAAGTTCAGTCAGGAGGTTAATGGAATATTGATTAATTACTAAGTATTAATTACCACCATTCAAAGAGTACACAACACTATCAACTAACAAACAAGACTGAACACACATGGATTCTTCCAGTAAACCTAATAAATACCAGCTCTCTTATTTTGTCTTTGTTTTATATAATACCTACTAGCTGTTGCCAGTGACTTTGTTCGCGATCCAGGATGAAAAGTAGCCCGTGTCCTTCTCGAGGGAGTCAACTCCCTAAGTCCGTCCGTCCGTCTGACATAAGTTCACACCGCGGTCCGAACCACTCGTGGTGCGAAACGACGAAACACCCAACGATCCATCAAAACAAGTGTAAAAGCACAGCTAAAAGTTAAATTTTTCGGACGGGCAAAAACAAAAACACATCGGGAGTAGCGACAACTGTCCAATCGTGTTGTAATTCTAGGTCTCTGGCTACATATCCGTCAAAGGAGACGTTTATAATGTTTATAATTTAAAATAACAATTATGATTTCAAAAACAAAACCCGACTTCTCCGAAATCAAAATCGCAAAAATGTTTAGTTGCCTACATCGTCTTGCCCCGCTGCTGAATATTCATCGGGTTTTTTAATTATCCATGGTTTACTCTATTTCTATTCCAAATGCCCCGGTCGCCGTTTCAGCATTTATGGCAGCCCCGCAGCCCTAAGCTGTTGCCACTTGCCACCTGAATAGCATTGGCATGGAACTAATGGAAGGAGATAAATCACCACATTTGTTGAACGCGGATTGGCGATTGCGCTGTTTTTTTTTTAACTTTTTTCCTCATTCCTCCGCAGCAACGATTTTTCCAATTGTTGGAAAAATCTTTGCTGCGGGAGGAATGAGTAAAATGTGAGTAAAGTTTTGATATGAATGTGGCTGGTTATAAGAGTAGGGGAAATCTAAAGAAACATTGGATGGGCTGTGTGAAAGATGATATGACTAGAAAGGCGTACCTAACTAGTAACTACCGAGATGACGACTTACGGCTGAACCCAATAACCTACCTGTCACCAGTTTTGGCTTTCCTACTGGAGATGGAAAACATATCTGTCTATGGGTTAAAACGTCCCAATGATCTAAGACCTTCTAAGACAGATAAGAAACAAAAGAACACGAATGAACGAAAGGAAAGTAAGCACAGACTATGACAGTAACAGCTGAGTAGTGTTTGCAAATTTAAGATGTTTTTATAATTATGAACTTTACTGTGATCTCCTTAAGTCGACAATCAGGTTTTCCAATAGGTCGCATGACAAACTGCTCAGGCGACGGACGGTTAGTAACGTAAAGACGTCAAACTGGTAACACGGAGACATTATGGAACGGGTTTCATATAGTTCCATAAAAGATGAACCTGCTATTTGCTGTAAAAACTTCAAAATAGGAAGAGTTCAAATATCTTCAGAGAGTTCATAATACACGCAAGAAATACTGCCATACGTACCTAAGTGTTTGTTGAGTAGGTGAAGACCCGGTACTCTCAGGTCCTCACAGGGGGTTTCGTAACTAACTACTAAATGATACGAGAGGCACTCAGAAGAAAAGGGGCTGAAGCCCGCTATATTAAATCAGAATCAAATTATAATACACTCCCTAGGTCCTACGCGAAGCCCATAGACTACTATTATATATACTGGCGGAGCCCTAGCTACCAGCTATCTGTCAAATCTTATAAAAAAGCCACCATCACTTTTTTATAAGAACATTCGATGTTTGAATGATCGGAATGTCAGCCAGTTATCCATACTATGGCTTGTACACAACAAAACCTGTACAGTACTACTTACTATTAAGTTGTTTTTTTTGGCCTTTTGTAAAATCGCTCGGCTCGTGGCTAAGTAATATACTTGCTGCGGTCGATCCGTGGATTGGTGACCATATTTAAATACCGAGACCCCGTGCTTCGGCAAGCACATTAAGCCGTTGGTTCCGGGTATCATTCTTGGATCATTGACAGTCGATACGGGTCGTCAGAAGCCCGAAAGTCTGACAATCAGTCTTACCAAGGGGTATCGTATTACCCAGTTGGATTGTGTGAAGGTCAGAGCAGTCGCTCCATGTAAAATACTGGTATTCAGCTGCATCCGGTTAGACTGGAAGCCGACCCCAACATAGTTGGGAAAAGGGTAGGCAGATGATGATTTTGTAAAATCGCTATTAAACACTTTTTATTTATTTAGTTATTTATTTATTTATTCCTTTCTTATAAAAAACCTTCCTTCCTTTATTATATAAAACACTTTGCCTAACCGTTCGGGGAATACAGGAATATCCACTAACGCGCCTCTTATTCGCGGTACGGCACGCCCACGAACAAAAAACGATTGTGTCTAGTTGCCCAGTGCCTTGTGGACTGTGGTCCTACCATAGACTATACAAGAAAGTAAATTTCTATGGGTCCTACGGCTACCGTTAGGTCCAACAAGAATAATGAAAGATCAAAAATAGTTTGGCCATCAGCCCGATTTCCAATCAGCTGGCCAACGAGGACACACCTATTTTTACAAGCTTTTATTTAACTTGTGCAATGTTCAAAATTTGCAAGTTAAATTTGACCCACTTCCCGGAGTTCGATTGAGCTGAAATTTGGCATACCTATGTGAAATCGGTGACAATGCAATATTTTGGTACCATCAAACTGATCTGATGATGGAGCCGGAAGGTGGCCACAGGAACTCGGTAATAAAACGACGCAACCCTATCGAGTTTGGACTCGTTTGATTCATCTTGACAAGAACTCTGGTCCTGGATGACATCCAGAAGAAGCTTGTTTAAAAAAAAAAGTTTTTTGATGACACAATAAATTTTAAGCCATTATCGCCAAAACTTCGTCAGATCAGTAGGTAGGTACTCGTAAGTACGCACTTTTGAAAAACAAAGTAACTAATCTCTCCACAAACCACCATTTTGTTACGAAAACAACCAACTGAAATCCATTATCATCTGTCATTATTCTCATTATCATTATTAGTCAATAGGGCCGAGCCTCCCAGCCCCGAGCGCGATCTAAACGCGTTATCAAAACAACAACAACATGATGTAATTGAGCCGTGAAGCCGCGCACTGATAACACTGGCTGTTGTGACGTAGCAAGTTGTTGACAACACTGTGGCGCAGAATAATAATATTACAGTAGTTTAGCTTCATAGAAAACGGCCGCACAGTGGGCCCATACTGAAAATTAGTGGACTTAGGCAACAAAGTTCCTATATCGATGCGATTTTTTTTTATATGACGTGTTATATTATTCCTGACAACTTTTATTCTTATAAAATTTCTTCTAAAGTTGATAGTTTGTCTTGAAAAAAATTAATTAGATTTTTTTGTATGGAGCGAATCACGTTTAATTTTTTTTCTTCAATTGTACTAATATGTTGAGTGTGTGGCGTGAGTATATGATAGCTAGGGTCATTCTCTATCCATGAAAAAAAAATCAGCGCCGGCCATCTGCGGCAGCGCGAGTAATCATTCGGTAAAAAAAAAATGATTTGGAAGAATTTTTTTGTCATTTAAAATAAATTCAAAGCATAAAATTATATTGTATTCCCGTCGTTTGTAGTTCCAAAACCCTAAAATGGGAAAACAATACTGTAATATACAATACATAGAGATATAATTCACAAACAACATAAAGAGAGCGAAAATTAAATACATACCTGTTTGACTATATCAATCAGCATTCCAGTTTGCTCACGAAACTCTTGCTGTGTGGTATTTTTTTTAGCTTGTTTCAAAGCCTTATGTTCGCCGCGAGCAGTCCATCGTTGAAAATCCAGATTATAAGATATATGGAGAAGACATTCCATACACGAATCTTCATATGCAGTGAAGAAATTCCTTGTTTGTAAATTTCTTCACGAAGTGGTTTAGAAGTCAAAGCGTCTAAATTATTCATCTCACTCGGTTTTGCTAAGCAAATGGGACACGTTGCATATGATGGTACTCCAGCAATAATATTGGCCACTTTTCCATCAATCATGGTCATATGCAATTCATGTGCATTCATACAATAATATTTCCACACTGTGTAGATATTCGTTCATCAATTTGTTTTTTCATCTCAGACTCTTCAGACTTTATAAAGTCAGCTGTCTCCGAAGTGAAAGTGAACTTCACTGGTCGACAGTACAGAGTTGAGCAAGGTGTGGGGTTCTCCCAAACTAGATTTTCATTCCCAGATGATGGCCTAGTAGACACTAGCCGAAGAGGGACGATGCTTATCATGACTACTGATGAATCATCGAACTCTGTAGCTGTGTTTGACGTTTTCTGTTTATAGTTACTCTGCGACGAAGAACCATCAAGTCCCCATTTCCAGGTCAACTTGAGTTCTTCATTTTGAGACCTATCAACAGTATTTATATCAAGTAATATCCTCTCCACAGTGTGGTCCAATAGCGCTTGCAATTTAATGTGAGCTCCGTTTTCGGTAATCTCCATACTCTCTTGTGGTGGGTAACATCTTTTCTTGGCATTTACAAGCTTTGGATAAGATGGAAAGGCAGCTCAGTTTTCTTCTTTCAGAAATTGTCGAAGAGCTAAGTACTTCCATTTCGAGAGCGCAACTGATGTATAAAGAGCTAAACACTTATCTTCAGAGACAGTACTTAAGCTCTGCTTTTTGAATAGTCTCTCTTCTACTTTGGATAGCGCATCTGGATTACTGGAAAGGTATTCGACCACTTTTGCCAGATTCGTTTTGCCGTTGTCTTTCAATTTTGTTATGTACCAGTGCTGCAACTCTTCCTCGGAATTTTCTTCTACTATGGAAGTAGAACGTCTTTTCTTTTGCTTATTACTTAACTCTTCGAACGGTTTTCTGTGCTCCTTTTCTGTAGATGTTCCCGCTTCCGCAGTACATACTGCAAGAGTAGGAACATGGCAATCTATATCCACAAGCTCAGATAAGGCTGCGTCCGAAAAGCCCATCACACTTCTCAGATCAACACTGTCACAAACAGGCCAGTTGATGTTTTTTTCCAACCACTTGCGATTAATTACACGATTCATAAAAGTTTTTTGATTTCTACTTGACTCTATCCACTTTTTATTTAAATTTACACAAAAAAGTCGACAGAACTCCTTGATTCGGTTCTTGTCTTCTTCAGAAACTTCGGTAGTCAAGACAGAAATGATACTTTCATACAGAAACATATGATTTTTCAGATCACCGCCACTTCTTAATTTCACAAAAAGATCTAGGTTGGTACAAAATCCAGCCATAGTTCTAATGTTAATATAAAAATACAAGTATTTCACTGTGTTCACAAACAAGCGACAAGAGCGAAACTAGATGGACTTTTTCGAGATGTCGCTACGCCCCCTAGGGGGCGTGGCATGCGGCTCCGGGGCATAGCCCCCTGTCCGCGGATGCAGCACGTTGGCCCGTAAATACGGGCCCCTCATTGAGTGGGCCTCACACGGCCTAGGATGAAGGGGCGCCTCGCGCCCCTGTGTGTAGATGCTATATTTGTGTCTGTAGGCACGCCACGGCGCTGCTAGTCAGCGCCGCTTTCTTCACCGTACCCCGGCGGTCAGCCCCTACCAGGTGGAACCCCCATCTACATGGGAGAAGCCCAGCAGAAGGCGACCAGCGACAGAGGTACGGACTCGACGTTCCTACAGAAGGGTGAGTGGCCCCCGCCCATCACACTTTCAGAGCTAGCCGAGCCTGCGTGGGTTAGGGGGACCGTGTCATGGGTGTGTGGGTGGCATTGTACTGTGTGGCGCCACCCGGTGTCTATGCGAATTCGCGCGCCCGCGCTGCGTCTTCGCGTGTGTACTTGGTGCATGTATAGTGATGCATGTCTGGGGTTTGCCACGTGATACGCCTAAATTATCCTAGCACGCACCACGTGACAGCGTATGTATTTGTAGTGGAAGTGTCGCTGTCACAAGTGAGCCGCGTGTAGCCGGGAGCGGCTCACTCGGAAGGTCAATCCGGTACTGGCGATGGGGTCATCGTCCGCAACAGGTCGCGGGGCAGGGGCCTAGCGTCCGGGGGGCGCGTATGCCAGGGCGCGATCTGCTTGACATGAGGCCAGGCAGACGCGTCGGCACGCGCGAACATCCCCTTCGCCAGGCGGCCCACAAACTTGTCCAGGCTCTCAATCCCGAGGTCGCGGTGGAGCACGTCGTTCCTCACGAAGCGGGGCGCGTCGACGATTGTCCGCAGCGCAAGGTTTTGCTGCGCGCGGAGCAACTTCCTGCTGGGTTCGCTCGTGAGGGCGAACCATGCTGGGGCGGCATAGGTCAAGATTGGGCGCACGTACAACTTGTACACGCCCAACTTGACCCGATGCGGGAGGCGGGACGAGAGCACTGGTCTGAGCAGGTTGCGGGCGACCCTACCTTGTGCGGCGACCTTGCGGACGTGTGGCCCCATGGTGAGCCGACGATCGATGGTGACACCCAGGTATTTGACCCGGGGCGACCACTCGATGTCGGCTCCTTGAAGCCTCAGGGGTGGTGGTAGACGCGCGGACCCGGAGACCATCGCCTGCGTCTTACCCACGTTCACCGACAGCCGCCACTTAGACAGCCAGTCGGGGAGGAGGTCGAGGGCGCGCTGCATTTTGACCGCCGCGTACTTCGCATTCAGCGAAGTGGTGATGTACGCGGCGTCGTCGGCATACAGCGCGAGCGTCGCATCCTCCGTAGTGGGGATGTCGTCCGTGTATCGCGAGTAACACGCAGGCGATACGCAGCTACCCTGTGGTACGCCCGCCGACACCGGGCGGGCGCTTGATAGCGCGCCGTCCACCACCACTCGGAAAGTCCTGTGGGAGAGAAAGTCAGAGACCACCCTAACAACGCGACGGGGCGCGTCCGACGTGGACAACTTGTATATAAGGCCGTCGTGCCACACGCGGTCGAAGGCCTTCTCCATGTCGAGGAATACTGTCACTGCGTACTCCTTCTTATTTGCAGCAGCTGCGAGAAGGTGCAGTACCCTCGACAGCTGGAGCGTCGTGCTATGTTCCGCCCGGAACCCGAATTGCTCTGGGCGCGGCGAAATATGAGGCTGGAGATGTCGCAGCAGGAGTGCTTCGAACACCTTGGAGACTGTCGGCAGTAAGGTGATCGGCCGATAGCTCTCCGGCTTCAGTATGTTCTTTCCCGCCTTGGGCAGCATGATGACGCGCCCCTCCTTCCACGCAGCGGGAAAAGCCCCCGTGCGCAGTATCGCCGTAAACAGGCGCGCCAGGGCCGCAACCATTCGGTACGGCAGGTGGCGCAGCACTGTATTGGTGATACCGTCAGCACCAGGGGCCTTACGAGGCTTCGTGTTCAGGATGGCGCGTCTGACTGCGCCAGGCGAGAAGAAGATGGGGTCCTCTTCGGGAGCTATCGGCGTCGCGAAGTAGGCCTCCAGGTGTTGCTCGACTGCTGCGACATGTTCGAGGTCGCTGGTCGGGTTCGGTTGGAACTGACGCTCCAGGTGCTCGGCGAAGACCTTCGCCCGGTCCTCCGCTTGATATTTGAGCGCCCCGTCGCTGCTAAGCAGTGGGCGCACCGGGGCTGGGGTATTCGTCAGCTGGCGGCAAAGTTTGTAGACAGACGGCCAGCTGTCTGTGCAGGCGTCTATTCGTTCCTCCCAGTCCGCGGCGGCCTGAGCTTTAAGCTCGGCCTTCACCTTCTCCGCGAGACGGTTGAGCTGTGTTTTTAGGGTAGGGCATCTAAGTTGTTGCCACTGCTTGCGAAGGCGCCTCTTCACGGCGATCATCGCTTTAAGGTGGGTCGGCAGGGGCGGCAGTAGCACTCTCCCCTGCGGCTGCGTAGTAGTCGCCGCTTCTAAGGCGCTCTGGATGCAAGCAGTGACGTCATTCGCTGTCTGGTCAACGTCCGCGGAGGTAACGATAGGCCGAGTCGGCGTGGTGGTCTCTAACTTCTCCTGGAAAATAGTCCAGTCCGTTAATCGACGTGGCGCTATGGGCTTCAGTCGGGTCGGCATACCCGATAGGACGACGAGTACTGGCTGATGGTCCGACTGTAACTCGTCGTCTATCACTTGCTGCGTGATCTGGCCTTGTAGCCCTCGGTGGACTACGATGTCCAGCACGTCCGGCATGTATGTGTGGGTGTCCGGATAGTGGGTGGGCGTCTCTGGGCCGGACACCGTATAGCCGAAGGCTTCAGCGTCCGCGAAGAGCCGTCTCCCCTCGGTATTCGTGTTGGATGAGTTCCACGCTGGGTGCTTACAATTGAAGTCACCGGCGAGGATGGTTGCCCTCTGTGATGTGCATAAAAGGGCCCGCAACTCCGATAGGTCTAGGTGAGTCGCGGGCGGCTTGTAGCAAGCGTATAAGTTGATGTCCTCGCCGGCTATGTGTAGCTGTACACCCAGCGCGTAAAAAGAGCTGAGCGACGACAAGGGGAGTTCTTGGTGGACGACCCTTCGCCTCACTATTGTTGCCAGACCACGGTAGCGGACGTTCTGAGCCGACCTTTCATCCTTCCTGTAGACGAGGTAACCCGGGACCCTAACCCTATCTTCGGGTCCCAGGAGCGTCTCGCTTATGAGCGCCACGTCGATATCTTGTTCCCGAAGGAGGTGGCGGAGGGGGGCGACCTTGTCCCTAAGGCCGCGGGCGTTCCAGTGTATCACCCTCAATGGCCTAGCCATTATAGAGTGCTAGAAGGGTGGCCAGGCCATCGAGGATGACCGTCTCCACATCTTGACCCTGCCTAATTGCCTTAATCAGGTCCATCAGAAGTCTGATGGCGCAGGCTGTGAAATCCTTCTTGGATGTTGTTGTGGCTTTGGCGCCGGCAGCGCCACCACTCGTCTCTTTCGTGAACTTTCTATGTTCCAAAATTTTCCGCTGCGCTATGCCGGCGCTAGCTGTAGTTTCGGTAGTGTTCACAGCCTGCGCCCCGCTTGAGGCAGGGTCGGCCTTCGGGACTTCTTCCTGTGTCGCCGGGGGGGGGAGGGTCGGCTTCTTGCCTCTTCCCTTACCCCCGCGTCTCTTCTTCCTCCGCCCTGAGGAGGAGGCTTGGTTGCGCTCTGTAGGCCCATTGGCCGCCGCCATCAACGACGTACCCTCTTGGGCCTCTTCTTGTATCACTTGCGGCCTTTCGGTGGCCGCATTGGGCCGGCGCGCCTTGGTCGTGATGGCGGCGGTCCCCGCCCGCTTGTTCCTTATCTCGTGTTGGAACACGGGGCACTTTATGTTGCACGCGGGGTGCGGGCCACCGCAGTTCGCGCAGGTGGCCGCTTCTTCCCGCGGGCGTGGGCAATCTCGTGCCGCGTGCTCCTCCCCGCACCGCACACAAGCGAGCGGGCGGTGACAGTGGTGAGAGCTGTGCCTAAACTGCTGGCACCGGTGGCACTGGGCTGGGCCTCGTTTGCCCCTCCAAGCCTCTATCTTGACACCCCGCATGTACATGAACACGGTGGTGTCATAGATGGCCCGGACGTCTGGGGTCTTCTTGACAATTGCGTGGAACACGCAGCCGGGTCTTCCTTGCGCCCCCTTAATGTGGCGCACGTACACCGGCTGGTATCCCAGCGTCCGGAGCTCCTCCTCTATCTCCTTCGGGTCTGTATCCGCTGGTAGGCCCTTAATGGCTACCTTTAGGTCCTTCTCCGCTGGTAGAGAGTAGGCGAACCACGATATGCCGCTCTCTTTCTCCAGTGCGACTAGGTATCGCTGGACCAGCCTATATTCGTCCTCGGTTTCGGGGGTGAATCGAACACCCGCCCCATATGGACGGGCATTGGGTGGCCGGCCCAGCTTCGCGGCGATGGCCCGGAAGTGGGTGGCCCAATAAGGAAGCTTCTCAACTACCAGCGGAGGGTAGCGGGGCTTCTTTGTTTTCGTCGTTGCCGTCTTAGTGGCGGCAGGGACGGTAGCAGGGGGTGCGTTATTCGCAGGGGGGGCAGGGGGTAAATTTGAAGCACTTACCCCAGCGGTACTCGTCGTGGGTGTCGGTGACGGTGAGCGTGGTGGCGAGCGGCGCACCGCGTCAGCAAAAGTTGGCGACGCGAGCAGCTCGAAGCATGTCCGCTTCCCCCCCTCCACCTCGGATTCCGACGACCTCCTTCTCCTTGGCACCTTTCGCTGTGGCTGGGGCTCCAGTCGGAATTCAAACCCGAATCCCAGCGGCTGCGGTGGTGTCGTCATCTTCTTGGGGGTTTCGGTTGCGGCTCCTCCCACGGGGGGCCGCTGCCCGGATCGCGGCGTCGTATCCGGAGACACGTCGCCGCGACCGGACGCGACCGAACACACTGATGCTAATGACATGCTCGAACCCGCGCGAGACGAGCATGCCGACAGCATAGCTGGCGAGTCGTAGGCGGAGGTACGAGGGGGCGCCGGTGAGGCGGGCGCCCCTGGTGAACACGGCACTGCACTTGTCACTTCACTTTTCGCGGCCGACGCCGGTCCCGCCAGCGAGAAGCGGGGACCGGGCGCCGCGGTGCGCGACGCGGGCACGGCTTTGGGCGTTGCCCCTGGGGGCGCGGGCGGTGACGCGAATCGCGGCGGCGGCGCAGCGGAGCGCGCAGGGGGTACGCGGGAGCGCACGGTTGGTGCGGACGGTGCGGCGCACACGGGCAGCGCGGCGGCGCGCGCGGCGGGCGCAGGGTTGCGCATCGCGGCGGTATCGCGCACGGTTGGCGCCGCGGCGCGCGCAGCCGGCGCGCGGCTAGTGCTCGCGGCGGGCCCCGGGGTCTGAATAGGCACCGGGCGGAAAGCAGCGGGGCGGATGGGTACCGCTTGATGTCGACTCGACGACGGCAGCGGCGCAGCGCGCGCAGGCACCGGCGCCGTCGGTGGACCGGCAGCTACAGCGGCACTCGTTCCCCCCCCTCTTCCTCTCTCTTCTTTCTTCAGCTGGGCTGGCCCTGCTGGCGGCGCACCGGACACCGCGTCGCCAATATTTGGCAACGACGTCGCCCGGTCCAACGCCGGCTGGGCTTCTGGGGACCCGGCACCGCGGCCTAACGAGCCGCGCTTGCCGGGCTTCGGCATGGTGATGGGTGTGGCCTCCGCGACCGCGACAGTGGGCGAACCCACCGGGCAGCACGGTGCCTCCCCCCTGTGTGCACACAAATGCCGGCTCGGTTATTTGTGTGAACACAGAGAGAAAGATAAAAATTTGGCGGTCCGCGCAGAAAAAATAAACTAACACGTGTGGGTAGGACGCGTGCAGCTCGGGCCACGGGCGAATCCTAGATGGACTTAATGAATGTCTTTATATTTATAGTTAGTGTTAATTACTCAAGTAGTGGACATAACAGTGAGTGAAAATTATTCAGCCAATCAGAGACGAGCATTTTTCGATGACTCATTAGTTATGCGCTTAGCCGAGTGCACAAACAAATGAGTCATCAATCACAATGCAGGTGCTACCGATAACATGCAATAATAACTAAATCTCTACCAGAATTACTAGTTATAAGTACGTATGCGCTATTAAAACTATTTATTTAACTAAAAAGAAGGTGAAAACAGCCAAATGAGACAAAAAATATGCTTTGAATTTATTTTAAATGACAAAAAAATTCTTCGAAATCATTTTTTTTTTACCGAATGATTACTCGCGCTGCCGCAGATGGCCGGCGCTGATTTTTTTTTCATGGATAGAGAATGACCCTAGCTATCATATACTTACGCCACACACTCAACATATTAGTACAATTGAAGAAAAAAAATTAAACGTGATTCGCTCCATACAAAAAAATCTAATTAATTGTTTTCAAGACAAACTATCAACTTTAGAAGAAATTTTATAAGAATAAAAGTTGTCAGGAATAATATAACACGTCATATAAAAAAAAATCGCATCGATATAGGAACTTTGTTGCCTAAGTCCACTAATTTTCAGTATGGGCCCACTGTGGGCCGGTACGACGACGCGCGACGTGCATCGAAATCTCAGTATACAACAGCACGCTTAGCATGACGACGTTTTGTCGACGGAAGAATAGACAAAACTACACATTGCCATGCTTAGACGCGTAGAATGCGTACAAATATTTCTACTATCTTCCATTTTGTCTATTCTTCCGTCGACAAAACCCGTTTCTATGGCGGTCATGCTAAGCGTGCTGGGGTTCTACTCCCTAAGCACGAAGCCCGTAGTTTCGGCCTTCGTTACGGGAGTTTCCTACGAATAAATGATTGGTTCGGGGCCGGAACGAAGTATGAATGACAACACGATTTGACAGTTGTCCCTTCTACCGATGTGTTTTGCCCGTCCGAAAAATTTAACTTTTACACTTATTTTGATGGATCGTTATGTCAGACGGACGGACTGACGGACGGACGGACTTAGGGAATAGCCCCCAGGTTCCAGAATTGATGGCACAACCGCTTAAGGGGTCATTATAACCATCATTATGAACAATTTTTACTATGGGACCAAACCTGAAATCGCGAAAAGAAGATCAGCTGTTCAGTACCTACTACTTCAAAGTCGTCGAAATGTAGGGAGCAGCTGATTTTTTTTTGCGATTTCAGGTTTGGTCTTATAGTAAAAGTTGTTCATAATGATGAGTTAAGCGGTTGCCATCAATTCTGGTACATGTTGTATACCAGGGGACTTACTATGAGCTCTTATAGCAGGGCAGAAGTTGAACGTTTCCAGTGAGAGAGAGTGACGGAGCTATATACGACCAGCGTCACTCTCTCTCACTGGAAACGTTCAACTTCTGCCCTGCTATAAGAGCTCATAGTAAGCCGCCAGTAGGCAACAGTTCGCGTATTTATCTACCGAGCGGCCGTAGGTAGTTAATTCAAGGTCACTACCCAGATAAACTACTGTTTACTTTATTATTCTGTGGCTGTAGCTGCATTATCGAGGGGCGTTGTGATTGTTTGTAAGTAAGAATTTGTAGAAGTTACGTGATGTTGCGTAAGCTTTTCTTCAAATTATTTTGTCTGTGGTCATCAGCATCATCATTCTCCTGTCTTTGGCCTCGCACAGGTCTTTTTTTTAGTTTGAATTTTTATTTATTTTTTACTTTTTTTTTTGTTTTTTAATGTGTACTTTGTTACTTTTATATGCTCCTTCTAAACTGTACTTCCTGTGTGTGTCCCAAATAAAATATTTTTCTTTCTTTCTCCTGCCCTTATCCCAATCTATTTCGGGTCGGGGCAACATGTCTTTTTCTTCCACACTTCTCTATTAGTCGTCATCTCAGTAGTCACCCCTTTCTAGCCATATCATCTTTCACACAGTCCATTCATCGTTTCTTTTTTCACCAGTGGGGTAATTACTTAATATTACCCAGTTGCTGTGTTGTGGAGGTCAGATAGGCAGTCGCTTCATGTACAGTACTGGTGTTCAGCAGCATCCAGTTAGACTGGAAGCCGACCTCAACATAGTTGGGAAAAGGCTAGGCAGATAATGATATGATTCATCGTTTCTTTTAGTTACCTACTCTTCTTCTTCTGTCGTTAAAACAACTCTTCTGACGTCTCTTTTTCTTCCATACTTCTCTATTAGTATCATCTCATTTGTAATTACCTACGCTCTCAAAAACGGCTCTAACGATTTCTATGAAAGTTGCATTAAAGGGGTTTAGGGGGGCGAAAAATCGATCTAGCTAGGCCTGATATATGGGAAAATTAGTTTTCTCAATTTTCACCCGAGCTCGGTCGCCCACAGGTACATTGTATATACTATAAATTGACCTACGAGAATGAAGGAAACGGATTTCCAGATCAAGAATTAGAATAGCCAAACTTTACTTCAAAAACTTCCCCCTAAAAGATTCAACACCAGACGTATTTTTCAAGAGAACACACTTTTTGGTTATGGTCCTGACAAATCTCGGTAAAAAAGCGCACTAATAAACGTCACCTACACCTTGACGCTTATAATACAATAATAATGGTAATAATTACAATAGAGCATCTTTACCTACCGTTTTACAAAACATGGTAAATACCTATTTACATAAATCATAATATACAAACATAAGGTAATTAACTATTGTGTGATTAATTATTAATGTTTTAAAACAACGCGTCGACGTCAACGTCACAAGTTCACAACATCATATTTTTCAATTTATTTTATATGGTACCATAGACAACCCACTCTTTATTTACATTATCTACCGATGCAAAACCCGTGTGTTGGTACTCTCAAGGGTACCATATTACCACTAAAGTACCGGAGCAGTACCAGCCTAGTGGTAGCTGAGTGCTTCTACAGTAAATTGTTCTCTTAGGACTTCAGCTAAGTCGCATGAGCTCATAAATTTTCCAATATTAGATGATAAAGTGAAAAGTCTAGAAAATTCGTAGATTTTTCAGCCATTTTTCAGATAGAATTATAATAAAAAAAACCGGCCAAGTGCGTGTCGGACTTCGCAAATTTAGGGTTCCTTACCAAATCTGTTTTATCAATTAGTATTTGTTAGTAAAATAGTTTTATCAATTAGTATTTGTTAATAAACATGCTCGCGAAATTTCAAGTTCATAGTATGAACTTGAAATTTCGCGATCATGTTTATTATTACGAAGAATTTTTTAACTTCCCATTAACCTATTAACTTCATAGGTTAATGGGAAGTTAAAAAATTCTTCAGAATCAGAACAAAATTTTGTAAAAAAAAACTGACCTAATGGTGGCTTATCATTCCTTTACACGATAATGAACAACTTTTACTAGGTATAGGACCAAACCTGTAATAGCGAAAAAAAATCAGCTGTTCCCTACATTTTGACGAGTTATGCGAACATAAATGTAGGGAACAGCAGATTATTTTTTCGCGATTTCAAGTTTTCCTAAGAGATTTCGTGTATGAATAAATATACCATATATTGTCGCTAATGTAACTAAGTAACTGACTTGAAGAAAATTTTACAGGCCAAGCTATTTTACAGGCCAAGCTATTTTACAGGCCAAGTCACATATTTAGTCGGGTCTTAGTTTAGAGGATATAATGAGTTTAGGTATAGTCCAAGAGCTAGATCGAATAGTTTTCGTAATCTCAGGCTGCCCAGATCGGCCACCTATAAACCCTTATAACTTTTGAACCAGTGACCGACAAATTCTGATATTTGGCGACAAATTTCGACTAATTAGCGACAATTTTTTTGTGTTAAGTATCATAAATAAAATCCCTGACGGTGGCCATGCCAGTGTCAGTCTGTGTCAGTCACACACGAGGTCCCAAGAGATAACCGCGGTGCACTCAGTATATTTATTGTGGTTTGGGTCTCGTCGATGTGCGCGTCTGTGTGTGCCGTTTCGTACATTTGTTCGTAGTTTCCCTACTGTCCATATTTATATTATGGCGGTAAGTGCGGATCCGGACCGCCGACCTATTTTGTGTAAAATTTATAAATAAAAACATTACATAAGTACCTATAATAAAATTTGGGTAAGTACAGAAAAATACAATAGGTTCAATGTAAATACATTAGGTTCAAATACATAAGGGTTGGTTATTTATCATTAATTTATGTAAACAAACATTTTTTGTTAATTATTTATTAAATATATGGATTGACCCATTAAACCTTTCATTATCACTTTTTTTAGCCAAATGCAGTCCTCAAAGATCACAACTTAACAGTCAAAAACGTCCAGTGGACTTCCCCTTATCATTGCTGTACCCTAGGGATTCCTGAAACCTTCACTATTGTTTACTAGGTTCAACCTTGAAAAATATGACATGAAACTGATATTAGGTGGGTAGGTACTTACGTTGTTTTTCTAAAAACAATTGGTTACAGATATTTTTAGTAGTTAGCTCTACATTCAACAAATAAGATATCTACGTATATCTTATGAAAATATTGTGTTTTATAAAATATTTCTTCCGCCTCTTCACTTCTTATTTGAGCTAAGAGGAAAATATCATTCTATGACGTCAGAGCAGTCAGCTGTTTACACTTTCAGTCAAAAATTACGCATTTGTGAAATGTTATCTACAAATAGGAATCTTAAGACCTTGATGCTTCAAGTATCTGATGACAAGTTCGGATGATAAAAATCATTACTTTTGGCCATGATTTTCTAGGTCAAGCTCAAAACAAAAACATAAATATTGTGTATCTTTTGAGTTGGATTATTTGTTAGTCATATGTATTATAAATCTGCTTTGATAGTTTCAGGGGAAATTTAGGAAAATTCTGTTCCATGGATGGTATTGTAGGTACTTACCTAATAATATAGTTTTGCCTGCATCTTCGCCTGCGAGGAATTTTTAAACCTGTGGTCAGTGGGGTTATCTTAGATAAGACATATTGACATTCTATAGCTTTTGCCCGCGGCTTCACCCGCGTGGAGGTCATAAATTATCCCACAGGAACGTAGGTACTGATACTAAAAAGTATCCAGGTTATAAACTATCTGTCGCCATTTCATCCAAATCCGTTCAGTCGTTTTTGCCTGATTGAGTAACAAACATTAATTTTTACCGACTTCACAAAAAGGAGGAGGTACTATGTTCGGCTGATTGTATGTTTTTTTTTTTGGTATGTTTGTTTATCGAATACTCCGCCAATTGTCGACGGATTTTCAAAATTCTTTTTTTGTTTGAAAGGGTATACTCTCGAGGTGGTCAGGGTCAGGGTCAGGGGATCCCATGGAAATCGAGGGGAACCCTCAAATTTTATAGGCACAACTATAGCGATTTGGGTATTTTTTATAGTAACTCGTGCATTTGCTCTCGGAAAACACAATTTGGTGAAGTGGAACTGATGATGAAGACCACAGATGACAAAATGCAGCGCACTAAAATTATCATTATAAGACCTTTTAAACTATGTACCTGCATTGTGACAAATACAATGATTTGATTTGATTTGATTTGATTTGATAAACAATAAAATTTGAAAAAAGAACAATAAATCGTTAAAAAATATCGAAATTTAAATCGTAATTTATGCAACCTGCATAATTATGATTTGAATTTCGATTTATTTTTTAATTACAAAAAAAAAACATTAGGTAAGTATGTCATAGGCTTCTTCTCCGTTCACCTATTATTACAGCCTATGTTTTTCAACACGGTAAAAAAAGTCATCCGTATAATTTATTCCGGAAGGTAAACTTACATAGAACTATAGAACTCAGCCTAATTAAAAAACCCACACATGAAGCAAAAAAACACCAATCATGTGAAGCATCATCAACACCAGCGGCATCATGTGTGTGTGTGTTCTGCTCAAAACTACACCTCGCTCTCTGCTAAGCTCACACGCACACATTTACACCAAACTACGACTAAACTACACCTATTACGTGCACACAAATGTTTACGAAAAAAAAGTAATAAAGAAAGAAAGCAAGAAAAATATTTTATTTGTGACACACACAGGAAGTACAGTTTAGAAGGAGCATAAAAAAGTAACAAAGCAAACATTACAAAAAACTTTTTTACAAAAACAAAAACCGACTTCCAAAAAAAAAACACTACAAAGTGAAAAATAACTTTAATTTCGGAAGTCGGTGTCTTTGGATCTGTATTTTAGTTTTTTGCCACCGACTTCCGAAATTAAAGTTATTTTTCACTTTGTAGTGTTTTTTTTTTGGAAGTCGGTTTTTGTTTTTGTAAAAAAGTTTTTATTTTTCACTTTTTAGTGGTTCAGTTTGTAATTTATCTAAGTTACAATAACCCAATGTCAACTGCTCATCACGTTTTACAAAATGTTGCTTTTCCCGATGCAGGGACGTTAATTGTTGAGGAGTTCTCCTAGTAAGAACCAGGAGAAATGGAGCTCATGGTGAAGTCACCATTACCATTATTTTGACGAGCATAAACCATATTAAAGTAATCGAATCGCAACCTGTTATATACTTAGATATAATTGAGTATTTCCGATGGCCCTCTGTGGTCTTCATCATCAGTTCCAGTTCACCGAATGGAACTTTCCGAGAGTAAATGCACGAGTTACTATAAAAAATACCGAAATCGATATAGGTGTGCCCATAAAATTTGAGGGTTTCCCTCGATTTCCATGGGATCCCATCATCAGATCCTGATTTGATGATCATGGGACCACTTGGGAAGTATACCCTTTCGAACAAAAAAAGAAAAATCCAAATCGGTCTAGCCATTTTCGAGTAATCGGGGAACATACATAAAAAAAAAAAATAAAAAAAAAAATAAAAAAAAAATATTCCGACGAATTGAGAACCTCCTCCTTTTGGAAGTCGGTTAAAAATAAAGAAAAGTAAAAAAATAAACAAAAAATACAAACTAAAAAGACCTGTGCGAGGCCAAAAAGGCTCCCATCTCAGCATAAAGCTGCGATATTTAAAAATAACAGCCGCACGGGTCGATCCATCAGGTTAAGCTACGCTTGCCGGGGTTGGTCTGTGGATGGGTGACCATCTTTAAATACCGAGACTCCTCCGTGCCTCGGAAAGCACGTTAAGCCGTTGGTCCCGTCTGTCATTCTTGGATCTTTGACAGTCGTTACGGTTCGTCAGAAGCCCGAAAGTCTGACAACCAGTCTTACCAAGGGGTATCGTATTACCCAGTTACTGGGTTGCGGAGGTCAGATAGGCAGTCGCTCCATGTAAAATACTGGTATTCAGCTGCATCCGGTTAAACTCGAAGCCGACCCCAACATAGTTGGGAAAAGGCTAGTCAGATTGATGTTTACGAAACCCGAAATATGCGGCCTCGCGTCACTGTTGACAGCGCTGTCTTGATTTTTTATTTAGTTTGAGAGAGATATCTCGATGTTTGTAAAGCGAAACAGGGGCGGGTCGCTAGTTTCTTATAATTATCAATTAAAATAAAGCCATCAAATTAGTAAGTATTGAACCTTTTCACCCGGATTTCAACAAACAGATAACTTTATAAAGTCAAGTATCAGGACCTACGTATTATAATTAGTTTTTCTCGCATTTTCTTATCAGCGCTCATGGAATATTTGCGATTTATTTTTAAACTCGGCGGCGCGTTTATAAATAACT
The DNA here is from genome assembly GCA_905163495.3 of Cosmia trapezina. Taxonomy (NCBI): domain Eukaryota; kingdom Metazoa; phylum Arthropoda; class Insecta; order Lepidoptera; family Noctuidae; genus Cosmia; species Cosmia trapezina. The sequence continues at coordinate 13,106,586 of LR991040.1, read as the reverse complement.
AATACTTTACAATAAGTATGTAGATAGGCATATCGTCGCTAATTTAACTAACTGACGTATCTGACATTTTTGGACTAAGCAAGGTCGAATCGATCTGCCTAATCGGCGAATCTGTACCTATGGCTTAGGGCCCTCGCCCACGGCGACTTTTTGTAGCGATGCAGTAGCGATGTCGTTGCGCGTTTGCATCGATACAGTCGCGATGCGGTGCTAGCTGTTTGCCCTCGCCTACACCACGATTCGATTCGAGTAGCGATGCTGTCGCTACTCGAATCGAATCGACATCGCGAGCATCGCTTCAAAAAGTCGCCGTGGGCGAGGGCCCTTACGGTCTCCATGATAATGCAAAAATCGAGACTGATAGTATATCTACAGTTTCCAAAAAAAAAAGAAAAATAGCTTGGCCTGTAAAATAGCTTGGCCTGTAAAATAGCTTGGCCTGTAAAATAGCTTGGCCTGTAAAACAGCTTGGCCTGTAAAATAGCTTGGCCTGTAAAATAGCTTGGCCTGTAAAATTTTCTTCAAGTCAGTTACTTAGTTACATTAGCGACAATATATGGTATATTTATTCATACACGAAATCTCTTAGGAAAACTTGAAATCGCGAAAAAATAATCTGCTGTTCCCTACATTTATGTTCGCATAACTCGTCAAAATGTAGGGAACAGCTGATTTTTTTTCGCTATTACAGGTTTGGTCCTATACCTAGTAAAAGTTGTTCATTATCGTGTAAAGGAATGATAAGCCACCATTAGGTCAGTTTTTTTTTACAAAATTTTGTTCTGATTCTGAAGAATTTTTTAACTTCCCATTAACCTATGAAGTTAATAGGTTAATGGGAAGTTAAAAAATTCTTCGTAATAATAAACATGCTCGCGAAATTTCAAGTTCATAGTATGAACTTGAAATTTCGCGATCATGTTTATTATTACGAAGAATTTTTTAACTTCCCATTAACCTATTAACTTCATAGGTTAATGGGAAGTTAAAAAATTCTTCAGAATCAGAACAAAATTTTGTAAAAAAAAACTGACCTAATGGTGGCTTATCATTCCTTTACACGATAATGAACAACTTTTACTAGGTATAGGACCAAACCTGTAATAGCGAAAAAAAATCAGCTGTTCCCTACATTTTGACGAGTTATGCGAACATAAATGTAGGGAACAGCAGATTATTTTTTCGCGATTTCAAGTTTTCCTAAGAGATTTCGTGTATGAATAAATATACCATATATTGTCGCTAATGTAACTAAGTAACTGACTTGAAGAAAATTTTACAGGCCAAGCTATTTTACAGGCCAAGCTATTTTACAGGCCAAGCTGTTTTACAGGCCAAGCTATTTTACAGGCCAAGCTATTTTACAGGCCAAGCTATTTTACAGGCCAAGCTATTTTTCTTTTTTTTTTGGAAACTGTAGATATACTATCAGTCTCGATTTTTGCATTATCATGGAGACCGTAAGGGCCCTCGCCCACGGCGACTTTTTGAAGCGATGCTCGCGATGTCGATTCGATTCGAGTAGCGACAGCATCGCTACTCGAATCGAATCGTGGTGTAGGCGAGGGCAAACAGCTAGCACCGCATCGCGACTGTATCGATGCAAACGCGCAACGACATCGCTACTGCATCGCTACAAAAAGTCGCCGTGGGCGAGGGCCCTAAGCCATAGGTACAGATTCGCCGATTAGGCAGATCGATTCGACCTTGCTTAGTCCAAAAATGTCAGATACGTCAGTTAGTTAAATTAGCGACGATATGCCTATCTACATACTTATTGTAAAGTATTAGTTATTTATAAACGCGCCGCCGAGTTTAAAAATAAATCGCAAATATTCCATGAGCGCTGATAAGAAAATGCGAGAAAAACTAATTATAATACGTAGGTCCTGATACTTGACTTTATAAAGTTATCTGTTTGTTGAAATCCGGGTGAAAAGGTTCAATACTTACTAATTTGATGGCTTTATTTTAATTGATAATTATAAGAAACTAGCGACCCGCCCCTGTTTCGCTTTACAAACATCGAGATATCTCTCTCAAACTAAATAAAAAATCAAGACAGCGCTGTCAACAGTGACGCGAGGCCGCATATTTCGGGTTTCGTAAACATCAATCTGACTAGCCTTTTCCCAACTATGTTGGGGTCGGCTTCGAGTTTAACCGGATGCAGCTGAATACCAGTATTTTACATGGAGCGACTGCCTATCTGACCTCCGCAACCCAGTAACTGGGTAATACGATACCCCTTGGTAAGACTGGTTGTCAGACTTTCGGGCTTCTGACGAACCGTAACGACTGTCAAAGATCCAAGAATGACAGACGGGACCAACGGCTTAACGTGCTTTCCGAGGCACGGAGGAGTCTCGGTATTTAAAGATGGTCACCCATCCACAGACCAACCCCGGCAAGCGTAGCTTAACCTGATGGATCGACCCGTGCGGCTGTTATTTTTAAATATCGCAGCTTTATGCTGAGATGGGAGCCTTTTTGGCCTCGCACAGGTCTTTTTAGTTTGTATTTTTTGTTTATTTTTTTACTTTTCTTTATTTTTAACCGACTTCCAAAAGGAGGAGGTTCTCAATTCGTCGGAATATTTTTTTTTTATTTTTTTTTTTATTTTTTTTTTTTATGTATGTTCCCCGATTACTCGAAAATGGCTAGACCGATTTGGATTTTTCTTTTTTTGTTCGAAAGGGTATACTTCCCAAGTGGTCCCATGATCATCAAATCAGGATCTGATGATGGGATCCCATGGAAATCGAGGGAAACCCTCAAATTTTATGGGCACACCTATATCGATTTCGGTATTTTTTATAGTAACTCGTGCATTTACTCTCGGAAAGTTCCATTCGGTGAACTGGAACTGATGATGAAGACCACAGAGGGCCATCGGAAATACTCAATTATATCTAAGTATATAACAGGTTGCGATTCGATTACTTTAATATGGTTTATGCTCGTCAAAATAATGGTAATGGTGACTTCACCATGAGCTCCATTTCTCCTGGTTCTTACTAGGAGAACTCCTCAACAATTAACGTCCCTGCATCGGGAAAAGCAACATTTTGTAAAACGTGATGAGCAGTTGACATTGGGTTATTGTAACTTAGATAAATTACAAACTGAACCACTAAAAAGTGAAAAATAAAAACTTTTTTACAAAAACAAAAACCGACTTCCAAAAAAAAAACACTACAAAGTGAAAAATAACTTTAATTTCGGAAGTCGGTGGCAAAAAACTAAAATACAGATCCAAAGACACCGACTTCCGAAATTAAAGTTATTTTTCACTTTGTAGTGTTTTTTTTTTGGAAGTCGGTTTTTGTTTTTGTAAAAAAGTTTTTTGTAATGTTTGCTTTGTTACTTTTTTATGCTCCTTCTAAACTGTACTTCCTGTGTGTGTCACAAATAAAATATTTTTCTTGCTTTCTTTCTTTATTACTTTTTTTTCGTAAACATTTGTGTGCACGTAATAGGTGTAGTTTAGTCGTAGTTTGGTGTAAATGTGTGCGTGTGAGCTTAGCAGAGAGCGAGGTGTAGTTTTGAGCAGAACACACACACACATGATGCCGCTGGTGTTGATGATGCTTCACATGATTGGTGTTTTTTTGCTTCATGTGTGGGTTTTTTAATTAGGCTGAGTTCTATAGTTCTATGTAAGTTTACCTTCCGGAATAAATTATACGGATGACTTTTTTTACCGTGTTGAAAAACATAGGCTGTAATAATAGGTGAACGGAGAAGAAGCCTATGACATACTTACCTAATGTTTTTTTTTTGTAATTAAAAAATAAATCGAAATTCAAATCATAATTATGCAGGTTGCATAAATTACGATTTAAATTTCGATATTTTTTAACGATTTATTGTTCTTTTTTCAAATTTTATTGTTTATCAAATCAAATCAAATCAAATCAAATCATTGTATTTGTCACAATGCAGGTACATAGTTTAAAAGGTCTTATAATGATAATTTTAGTGCGCTGCATTTTGTCATCTGTGGTCTTCATCATCAGTTCCACTTCACCAAATTGTGTTTTCCGAGAGCAAATGCACGAGTTACTATAAAAAATACCCAAATCGCTATAGTTGTGCCTATAAAATTTGAGGGTTCCCCTCGATTTCCATGGGATCCCCTGACCCTGACCCTGACCACCTCGAGAGTATACCCTTTCAAACAAAAAAAGAATTTTGAAAATCCGTCGACAATTGGCGGAGTATTCGATAAACAAACATACCAAAAAAAAAAACATACAATCAGCCGAACATAGTACCTCCTCCTTTTTGTGAAGTCGGTAAAAATTAATGTTTGTTACTCAATCAGGCAAAAACGACTGAACGGATTTGGATGAAATGGCGACAGATAGTTTATAACCTGGATACTTTTTAGTATCAGTACCTACGTTCCTGTGGGATAATTTATGACCTCCACGCGGGTGAAGCCGCGGGCAAAAGCTATAGAATGTCAATATGTCTTATCTAAGATAACCCCACTGACCACAGGTTTAAAAATTCCTCGCAGGCGAAGATGCAGGCAAAACTATATTATTAGGTAAGTACCTACAATACCATCCATGGAACAGAATTTTCCTAAATTTCCCCTGAAACTATCAAAGCAGATTTATAATACATATGACTAACAAATAATCCAACTCAAAAGATACACAATATTTATGTTTTTGTTTTGAGCTTGACCTAGAAAATCATGGCCAAAAGTAATGATTTTTATCATCCGAACTTGTCATCAGATACTTGAAGCATCAAGGTCTTAAGATTCCTATTTGTAGATAACATTTCACAAATGCGTAATTTTTGACTGAAAGTGTAAACAGCTGACTGCTCTGACGTCATAGAATGATATTTTCCTCTTAGCTCAAATAAGAAGTGAAGAGGCGGAAGAAATATTTTATAAAACACAATATTTTCATAAGATATACGTAGATATCTTATTTGTTGAATGTAGAGCTAACTACTAAAAATATCTGTAACCAATTGTTTTTAGAAAAACAACGTAAGTACCTACCCACCTAATATCAGTTTCATGTCATATTTTTCAAGGTTGAACCTAGTAAACAATAGTGAAGGTTTCAGGAATCCCTAGGGTACAGCAATGATAAGGGGAAGTCCACTGGACGTTTTTGACTGTTAAGTTGTGATCTTTGAGGACTGCATTTGGCTAAAAAAAGTGATAATGAAAGGTTTAATGGGTCAATCCATATATTTAATAAATAATTAACAAAAAATGTTTGTTTACATAAATTAATGATAAATAACCAACCCTTATGTATTTGAACCTAATGTATTTACATTGAACCTATTGTATTTTTCTGTACTTACCCAAATTTTATTATAGGTACTTATGTAATGTTTTTATTTATAAATTTTACACAAAATAGGTCGGCGGTCCGGATCCGCACTTACCGCCATAATATAAATATGGACAGTAGGGAAACTACGAACAAATGTACGAAACGGCACACACAGACGCGCACATCGACGAGACCCAAACCACAATAAATATACTGAGTGCACCGCGGTTATCTCTTGGGACCTCGTGTGTGACTGACACAGACTGACACTGGCATGGCCACCGTCAGGGATTTTATTTATGATACTTAACACAAAAAAATTGTCGCTAATTAGTCGAAATTTGTCGCCAAATATCAGAATTTGTCGGTCACTGGTTCAAAAGTTATAAGGGTTTATAGGTGGCCGATCTGGGCAGCCTGAGATTACGAAAACTATTCGATCTAGCTCTTGGACTATACCTAAACTCATTATATCCTCTAAACTAAGACCCGACTAAATATGTGACTTGGCCATGCGACTAATTAGCGACAGAATTTGGGAGAAAACAGATCTTCGCTAGGTGCCCTAGCTTTTGAGATTCAAATTGGGCCAAGCTGGGGAGATGCTCCCCAGATCGGCGACCTATAAACCCTTATAACATTTGAACCAGTGACCGACAAAAAAAAAATTATTAATAATTAGCGACTAATTTTTTGTGTTATAAAATCCCTGATGGTGGCTATGCCAGTGTCAGTCACACGGACCTCGTCGGTGCGCGCGTCTGATGTGTGAGTGTGCCCTTTCGACTGTTTGTACGTAGTTTCCTTACTGCCCATAGATTTATTGTGCTACTGCGGTTAGGGTTACCAGAACGAAAATTTAAAAGTCTGGAGAAAAAGCCTGATTTCCATTGAAAAATCTTGCGATTTTCTCGAATTTTGTGAATTCTCTCGCAAACGTAACTTTTTGATGTTATTACTTCATACATTGTGGGCAACTATTTTCAAGACGATCGGTGTTTCAAGATTACCAAACATAATGCGTATTTGTATTTGCTTTTACAGCCCAGAATGCAAACGCAGAAAGAGTTTTTTCTATAATGGGGGCTCAATGGTCGAATGAAAGAAACAGACTAACGGTGTATTCAGTCCGAGCTTTACTTTTAACAGTATCATTTGAAGATTTTAACGTGCAAAGCATTTTATAGAACAGTTTTAAAAAACAACCGACTTCCAAAAAAAAAAACACTACAAAGTGAAAAATAACTTTAATTTTGGAAGTCGGTGTCTTTGGATCTGTACTTTAGTTTTTTGCCACCGCCTTTGTAGTGTTTTTTTTTGGAAGTCGGTTGCTTTATTTTTGTAAAAAAGTTTCTATTTTTCACTTTTTAGTGGGTCAGTTTGTAATTTATCTAAGTTACAACAGCCCAATGGCAACTGCTCATCACTTTTTACAAAATATTGCTTTTCCCGATGCAGGGACGTTAATTGTTGAAGAGTTCTCTTAGTAAGAACCAGGAAAACTGGAGCTCCATGGTGAAGTCATCATCACCATTATGCATTTTGACGAGCATAAATTACTTAGCAACCATATTAAAGTATTCGAATCGCAACCCGTGAAATACTTATAAATTGAGTAGTTCCGATGGCCATCTGTGGTCTTCATCATCAGTTCCACTTCACCAAATGGTGTTTTCCGAGAGCAAATGCACGAGTTACTATAAAAAATACCCAAATCGCTATAGTTGTGCCTATAAAATTTGAGGGTTCCCCTCGATTTCCATGGGATCCCCTGATCAGATTCTGATTTGATGACAATGGGACCACCTCAAAAGTATACAAGGGTATACTTTTGAGGTGAACAAACAAAAAAAGAATTTTGAAAATCCGTCGACAATTGGCGGAGTATTCGATGAACAAGCATACAAAAAAAAAAAAAAAACATACAATCAGCCGAACATAGTACCTCCTCCTTTTTGTGAAGTCGGTAAAAAGACAAAGTTTACATAAAAAGGTATCATCGAAAAATAAATATGATAAAACTGATGATTTAGAATAGGTTTCATAGATTTTACGTGTTGATCTTATTTGTGCAATTCACATTACCAAGATTATTATTTGTTTTTGTAATAAAAAAGATCTGAAAAATCTACTTACTTGAATATGTTATTGAAAATTCTAAAAATCCTGAGATTTCCTGGTATTTCCAAAATCCGGCCGCAATCCTAAGAGCCTAAAAATCCTGAGATCTCAGGACAAATCCTGAGGTATGGTAACCCTAACCGCGGTCCGCCATTAATTTGGTGCCTTAGAAGTCTAGAACTAGACCAACGAGGCAGTAAATTTTATAAGCGTGATAAAAATAAATCGTAACCTTTTGAATGCTGATGACCACTCGTGACATTTTTATCAGAATAATGATTTCCGTGTTCAAGTTATTAAATTATTTTAGTATTCAAATGTCAGGTTTTTGTTATTGTCACTCAACCGGGAGGTTGTCTGTAATATTAAGTCGCTGCTGGCCTTCTTTGAGGAGCTGGGGTAGATCGAATAATCGATTTTCCCACCCATACGCAAAATACGCGCATTGTCGTGGAGTTGCGGATACCAGCCCGTATTACCTATTGTCACTCAATGTAATTTTTATCCATCTACTTTATAGATTGAGCAGAGGCACTATGGTATGGTTTTGTATGTAATTATTATGTTATCTAATTCTTTTCTAATATTTTTTGTAACATCTATTTATTATATATTTATTTATTTATTCAGATAACAAAGATCTGTTATATGACCTTATTGTGTATATTTCTAATTTACTATTATAGCATTTTTTAAATGTAAACAGGGTTGAAGTGTACTTTTGCTTGAAGTTTTTATATTTTCAGGTACTTTTATTTGTACTCTTAAATTCTAAACTACTTAACATAATTTGACAATTACTGTTCTGAGGTATCGTTAGAAGTCCTCTGGAATGTTAAGAGGGCTGTCTCATTTTGTCACCTCTCTTTCTCAAACGGGATTTTTTTTTAAGATTGTTCAAACATTATTGTATGTTATATTTTTGTAATTGCCTCCTCAAGCGCTTTGTTTTGATACCTTATACATGGCCATGGTCGTAATTTAATTTTTCAATACATTAAAATAATGACTTGTAAAATCCGCGATTTTGATTTTATAAAAGCAAAACCTAACCTATATCCAATGCATGACGAGTCGATAGACACCTCTCATTCCAGCAGTTTCAATGCTTCGAAGTTCGAAGGTATAAATAAAGAACCCACAAAGATACCTCCCTAGTTATAACTGCATAGAAATCTGAGAAGGCGTGTAAATCCGCTTTTCTTTTACCAGAAGATTGTCGATAACACTTTAATAAATAACAATTTCTTTTGTTACAGTAAAGCTGTTGGAGCAGTAAACTGAAAGCAAATCAAAATGGTGTTCTTGTTCTCTCGAATAACTAAAAAGTAAGTGGTTTAATTGGTTTTATTTACTTGTTATTTTGAATGCAATGATCACGCCATGCTATTAGATGAATTTTGAGTATTAATTAATCTGATCGTCACTGACTCACTGTCTTGTTTCGGACATTTGCAGACCATCGCAGCACGTAAGTTGAACCAAAATGGCGGTTGTCGGCAATCTGTGTAGTACCTACACTAAACCTCTAAGTACGCATACAAATACAATTTTGTGTACAACCTGAACAGGTCATAGTTCAACTTACGTGTCGCGATCTGTACAGAAAAAGTGAACTACAGATCGCCGACGATCACCGTTTTGGTTCAACTTAGTGGCGCGATCTGTACTTACAAAATAAAACAAAAATAATAAACAATAATAAATAAAAATAATGTATTAATTTACAATCAAACTAAAAATAAGTACTTAGCTGCAGATTCTACGACTTTCTTTCGAAAATGCTTTTGGCACCTAGGAAGCGAATCATCTAGTTAGGTAGGAACCTAAAAAATAATTTGAAATGGGCTAAAAATTATGCCTACCACTATTACCGCTGCCAGCCGCCGCTAAGCAGCACAGTCTCTTCTTAAGGCCGAACTATACGCCAATGACCTTGAGGGCTAGCTTGCGCATTCTGGCCTGAGCTCACGCAACGCGTCGTACGTTCAGCCAGTAATAGGACTCGCCCATCAAGGAGCGCTGTCCCAAATTAGACGCATTTTTAATTTATTATAATAAAAAATATACATGTTTTTAAAAAGTAACAAAACCAAATAATTTTCGTTTGTATTGCAAAGTAGTAGATATTTTTTTTATATTATTTTGATAAAAAATGAAGGAGTAAAATGGTTTCATCTTAACGATTTGGAGGTGATTTGGGGTTTTTTTTTCTTGTTATGTGATACCGATAGAAAAATTATGGCTAAACCAAATTACGATTCATATCATGTAGATTACTAACAATTTTTTCAGATGTAATTTCTCTGTAGGTTCCGGCGAAAAACTGCTTCATCTGCACGCTGTTTTTAAGCTTTTTTCGAAAGAGTAGCCTTAAAAGAAAGACGTTCAGTATACATTATCTACGATGTAATCAACGTTAGCCCATTCACACACGTGTGTAACCGTCGCAACACTTGCCAACAGTTGCATACATCATGTCATCATATGTAATGTACCTAACTACATAGTTTGTGATGTGTGTGTCGCAGCCAAGTGGCTTAATCAGCCGTTTGGTCAACTGCCTAGCCATTTCACTAAATGCCGCCTTACAATCAACGGCCTGAATGATAGTCAGCCATTCAATCAAATGGCTAGGCAAATTACTTGGATCGATAACATTAACTACTTGCCTAGCCCAGACATTTCGATTTAAATTTAGTTCCATTTTCTGCTACCTGGCGCTGAAATCCACACTGTCAATATGACGTCGACAAGCCACAATATTTCTGGTGTTTCTCACAGTTTATGCGTTTACGCAAAACTGAATCGGGGCAACCCGACTCCACGTAGTCTTTTGGCTGATACCCTGTCTTTTGGATGCTAGAGTGTATATAGAAATCCGGAGGCACGAAAGGGGCAGCCCCCGACCGCTGCAACCTCTGCAGCTTCGGCTTGCTGGTCGCCTCCGGCCACCAGCCTCAGCCGCTACGCCTCTCACGGGAGCCTATCCTTTGTTACGTAAGGGCGAAAGTTTAGCACTTCCCGCAGCACCGGAACATCACGTTGCACATTTAAAGTGTTTTGAGATTAAGTTACAATCATTTGTTTTTATCAAAAACGGTGCGTTACCTTTACACTGTCATTTTAAATTGGAATGAAATAAAATATTTAAATGACCTACCAAAATTGGTCCTGTTGTATAAATGGCCTAAGTAAGCATCCGCCAGCCAGTTCATTAAAATGTTGTAATCTTTCAGGCCGTTGATTGAATGGCGGTGTTTAGTGAAATGGCTAGACGGTTGACCAAACGGCTAATTCAGCCATTTGACTGCGACAGATGCACTATGCAACAGGCGGCGTGGTCGCAACTCTTCTACTTATTATGAATCTATTTTGACATCGTGATCGATCAGTCGTGACGCTGCGCTGCTGAGTACTGAGTCGGTTGCGTTACACATTGAGCATGAGCAGGGAGATGGCAGAAAATTAAATTGAATGTAATATGATTAGTGTCCGACCGAAACTAGTTTTTACGACCGAAACCGAAACCGAATTTCGGCAACGGTCTCAGTTTCGGCCGAAACCGAAACCGAAACTTCCTTACAAGGATCATGTTTTGAGGGAAAAATAAAGAAAACGTTATTTCTAATCAGTCAGTTTTATTTTTAGGGTTCCGTACCAAAATGGTAAAAAGGAATTCTTATGGTGTGACTCAGTCTGTCTGTCTGTCTGTCTGTCACAGCTGGATATCTCAAGAACTACTAACTTGAAATTTGGAACAGTTTTAGATGACGTTTGCTCAACCATTTTGCAAATAATAAAGAAATACAAATATGTATGTTTTTTAATGCAACAGTGACTGAAAAGGGGTCTTAAAAATTTGAAATGGGGCTACTAGGGCATGTGGGGTATCATAATATGAAAGAGCGCTGTTTGCACATTCTCAAACATTTTTTATATTTTTTTTAGCCCACATTGTTTCGACTTTTGATGAAAAATGTAAAAAAAAAAATACCGTTCTCCGAAATGTGCATAGAGAAAAATCTGAAATTATTCTTGTGATAGAAGTTTATGTAAAGATTACAGGAAAAATAAAACGACGTCTCTAAATAGCACCCTTTTTAGAAATCGGAACGGAAACCTCGGTACACGAGTCCGACACGCTCTTGGCCAGTTTTTTACCTTTAAATCACATAGCTATCCAGTCTTCGACATTTTCACTTATTGGTAATTAACATAACAACTCCTCATTTGAGAAAAAAATATTGATTGCGCCTTAAAAATATTTAAAATGGGTGAGGTGTTTATTTTATTTATAGGTAGGTACTATTGTATAGAATCAAGTTCTTCTAACTGAACAGACAGCTGTGCTGCTGGGGAGTTTGTTGCGCTACTTCTTCTTCCCAGCTAAAGCTCTAGGAAGTGGTGAAGGGCGGGCGTTTTGTGGGGACTGTCTTATGTAATTTCGACGTTAGAAAAGTGCTGATTCTCAGCCTAATTTGAATAAATACTAACTATAACTTATAACCAAATATTAATACTTGTTTAAAATATAAATACCACAAAAGCAAATTAAACTATTTAAATGGTACTAATTTAATTTAATATTTATTTCACAAAAAGCGCCTTCATCCTCTCTCCTATTTAAAATTAACTTTGCTGTGCCCGACGGTCCCATAATTGATTCGATGTTTTAACATACCAACTATGTACACATTATGGAATGCAATAAAATATTGAGTATTGAGTATTGAGTAAATGACTTTTGATTTTGATTTTTTGATTTTAGTAGGTACGCACGGCTACAGGTCAAGCTATACATTTCCAGTATAAGCTGGTCAGTGTAAACTGGAAATGTATAGCTTGATGTGTAGCCGTGTGTACTACCTAAAAGAAAATTCATCGCATGGATGGAATTTACCGGGCCGAACATGACCGAGCACAGCGCGAGAACTCCCGAATGCAGTTTCGGTTTCGGTCGTAGTTTCAGCAGGTTTGCAGCCGAAACCGAAAGTAAACCGAAATCCGTTTTTTTGCCGAAACTCGACCGAAACCGAAACCGAAACCGAACTTTCGGTCGGACACTAAATATGATGATATTTCTGTTTTTTTTTTAATTAATTACTAGCTTTTCCTTGCGGCTTCGCCCACGTGATGTCTGAAAATATCCTACGGTAACGTACTATCGGGAAATCCTTCCTTATTCCTTGTCTACATTACAAAGGGAACCTCTATGCAAAATTTGGGCTTTCTAGGTTCAAGGGTTTGGGCTGGGCGTTGATGAGTCGTCAGTCAGTCAGCACCCTAATTGCGTAACACATTATCAATCGGAGTTTGAATCATTTTGAAACAAATTGCTAATCTATTGCTTCATATGTTCGAAAAATTTGTCTCCTCGACAACGTAAATAACGCAATGAATGTTGTTGAACTGTCAAAATGATACCAACTCCGATTGATAATGTGTTACGCAATTAGGGTGCGGGACTTCTCTTTTTATTTTATTTATTAATAACTAGCACTTCCCGCGTGGCTTCGCCCGCGTGGATGTCTGAAAATATCCTACGGGAACGTACTATCGGGAAATCCTTCCTTATTCCTTGTCTACATTGTAAAGGGAACCTCTATGCAAATTTTGGGCTTTCTAGGTTCAAGGGTTTGGGCTGAGCGTTAATGAGTGACGACTCATTAACGCTCAGCCCAAACCCTCTCAGTCAGTCCGGACTTCTCTTTTTATTGTATTTATTATAGAAATCTATCTACCATAGACTTATAATAAGTCTATGCTATCTACTTACATTTATTTATTGCCGAAGACTGACGAGTGCTACCTACGGAATATTATTATACAGGGTGTTTGGCGCATGGACCGACACAATTTTTTGGGGGATTGGGGGGGTCATTTGCTAGGTTTCACCTAAAGACCTCCATGTCCTAAGTGTGACGGTAATAGTTTTTTTTTTTTTTGTTCTTTCTTTGAATTACCCAAAGTCTCGCCTTTGAATCGATATATTTTTTTTGTTTATGGTTGTAAAAGAACAAAATAATTTTTATTATAGTCTACAATGTATTCTTATTCGAAATAAAATAAAAAAATATAGTAACCGTAATAAGTCTTTTCTTAAAACACTCCATAACTGACTCTCTAACTAGTATTTTGACTACATTTGAATTGTTTTTCATAGCGTGTAGCATACCCTTAGAAAGGGTACAAGCTAAAGAACTTTTTGAGATAAAAATAAGGTCAAAATGGCTTTATTTAAAAAAAAAAATGAATTTAAGAGTAGTAACTTTTCATACATTTAAACATTTTTAAGACTTTGGAAGCACGTAAGTCATTTTCTACTGATCAATTACATCAAATAATAATTTATTTAGAATAAAAATACATTGCAGACTATTATAAAATTTATTTTGTTCTATTGCAACCATAAACAAAAAAAATATATCGATTCAAAGGCGAGATTTTGGGTAATTCAAAGAAAGCACAAAAAAAAACATATCTCAATTACCGTCACACTTAGGACATGGAGGTCTTTAGGTGAAACCTAGCAAATGACCCCCCCAATCCCCCAAAAAATTGTGTCGGTCCATGCGCCAAACACCCTGTATATCGCACACCTAGATCTAAACTGAGACAACTCAAAAAAGGTCATTTTTCAGGAGACGATAAAAACGTAGGTATATCAGCATTTTTTGTTAAGGAAGTTATACAATTTAATTTGATTCTAGATAATAAATAGCTTGTAAAATGTCACTGTATACAAACTGGGGCTAAAATTCAATATTTTTTATCGATAATCAATGTTTTTCAAACATAATCTCAAAATTAACGATTTTGAGTTGTCTCAGTTTAAATCTAGGTGTGCGATATGTTCCACGACTGAAATGCTCTGTATTGAAAAGACACAGCTGTGCACACGTTTTCCGCACGACACATAAGTTCAAGATAACTTTACTGATGTAATTATTTTTTGAACGAAAATGTAGTAAAATATGTTTAAAAAGTCATATCGGTGACATAATCATACGTTTATCGGACATTTCTTTGTTACCATAACCCGTAGGTAATTAGGTGTAAATTGTACGTGAACTGATAAAATTACTTATAAGTATTTAGACTTTTTTCACGGCTGAAATTCGCAAGGCTTACAGAATTAGTTGAGCTCTTTATTATTAACAAAAGAGTTACCTAAGGCTCTTTCAAACGGGCGCGACAAGTATTATAATCGCGCGCGACACGCGTGGAAGTACCTACTACGTACGTTTGCCGAGCCGAGCCGTTTGGGGTTGAAACCCTTGGGCCGTGGGGTCCGAGTGCTCATATTAGTTTGTTCAAGGAAATCTCCAAACGGCTGGTTGACACTTCCCGTGACCCAAGCGCTGGCTTTTACTTGGGCCAGAGGCTTAGCATTGCCATACAACGTGGCAATGCCGCCAGTCCCTTGGGCACTTTACCAGTCGACAGCGATGCGGAGGAATTTTTCGACGCCATATTTTAGTTTTTTAATAGGTTATAAAAAGAGAGAAAATAAATAATTAGTATACCCTAGTATACCTATTTCTGTCGCAAATTATCTTCGCTGTGTGGAAGAGTGTCGGTAATTTCGTGGGTAACCGTGGTAAATTACTTCACTTAATTTATTCTGACTTTGTTCCTATTGGGTTTTTCCGTCTGGAAATTCTCAGTGCAGTCCAGAGTCTGGATTGATACCTACCCAGTTTAAGATAATACCTTTTTTTATATTTTTCTATGGACAATATACTCGCCGGCTCGCCCCCTACATCACCTACATGGGACTTAATTAAAACCTACTTACAGAAAATTAATCATTTATCATTTATAAACATAACTGTTGAAAATTGGGTGTAGGTACTTTAGGTACAACTCTGCCTACCCCTTCGAGAAATACAGGCGTGATGTTATGTTATGTTTAACTTTTTAAAACGGCACCATTTCAAAATGTTCACGAACTTAACCTTCTCTTTTTAGCTCTGCACACGCCAGTCGAACACACACAAATATTATTGTACAACGGAGAACTCCGGATTGATAACAGTGATAAGGAGGTCACGAGATGACCCTCATCTCGGAGGCCTGGCCTCACACCCTCCGACGTAATCTTAGTAAAACAATATTTATATAGCCAACAATAATTGCGAAATTATCGGAGTAGTAACAACTTTTAGGAATATTTGTTGTCAAGCACAAAAGGAGCTAAATATAGTACATACTACTTCCATGCATTCATACAGGGTGTAAGGGACAGCCCTCCGCAAACTAACAGGTTGCATTCAGCTCCTCATTTTGAATCATATTCCACCGGAAATTTTCTCAGGAAAATTTTCATTTTTTCAAAAAACAATTCAGTTACATTTTCATTATTTCAATGTAAAATTGCATTGGGTGTTCGCAGCACTCCATTTATGTAAAAAAACTGCAAAACAAAAAACTGCAAAAAAAGAAAACCAGCAATGGATGTTGAAATACTCTAACCAACGACGCGTGAAATCAGCTGTTCACTTCTAGCACAGTATCTTCTAGTCTAGCTACAGAGTTCATCGAACTCACCGCATACGTATT
This sequence comes from Cosmia trapezina, assembly GCA_905163495.3. Classification (NCBI taxonomy): domain Eukaryota; kingdom Metazoa; phylum Arthropoda; class Insecta; order Lepidoptera; family Noctuidae; genus Cosmia; species Cosmia trapezina. The sequence continues at coordinate 13,090,588 of LR991040.1, read as the reverse complement.
ACCTACCCCTCCCAACCAGTAATAGACGCTCCGATTTGTGCACAAAAACACAAACAAAACAGGTTTATTGGATTCCCTTAACGTTCCTGAAAAAAATTCATGTACCGGTCATCTTAGTATGACATACTGAATTCATCCTATCAGTTTGCGGAGGGCTGTCCCTTACACCCTGTATATATTTGGCGTGGTTTGGTCTGATTTCCGAAATATTGAAACACGGCAAATCAGCTAGATAACAGAAAAAGATGTACCTATTGATGATTTATCTATACTAATATTATAAAGAGGTAAAATTTGTATGTAAGTTTGTAAGTTTGTAAGTTTGTAAGTTTGTATGTAGGGGGTAATCTCCGGAACTAATGATCCAATTCTAAAATTTTTTTCACTGGTAGAAAGCTACATTATTCCTGAGTGCTATAGGCTATAAATTATATTTATATCATGCATATTAGCCGAGCTATCACAAGTTTTGTCTAACAAGTCGGAAAGAAATACCTCTTTAAACAGACTTTTTTGCATGCGCTGCCTAAACGGTTGTTTATAATTGATAACAATGTATGGCAGTTTGGTCCGTCTTAAATAATTCTACAAAAAAGTCCGCGACACCATATTTCTATCTTTTATATTTTATCTTTTATACATCTTTTATTGTTTTAAAAAAGTATTTTTTAGACATACTTACGTTTGGATGATTATTTAAACAACAAAACATTAATCCTTATCAAAATAAGATATTTTATGATCACAAGGACATCATGGAGATAAGATTTGGCCTTTACAGTATGGCAATTGGTCATACAGTTTCGGAGATAATATAAAATTACTAAAACGCAAAATAACTTTAATTCATACCGGTTCCTCTTGAGCAAACATGTTTAGAGCGGACGTTTTATCAATTTACCCATAGATGGCGTTGTGCAAAATGTCGGTGGAATACAGCGGAAGAGTTTGTTTTTAGGGTTCCGTACCAAAATGGTAAAAAAGGAACCCTTATGGTAACTTAACTTAACTCAGTCTGTCTGTCTGTCTCTCTGTCTGTCACAGCTGGATATCTCAAGAACTACTAATGCTATCAACTTGAAATTTGGAACAGTTTTAGATAATATTTACCCAACTATTTTGCAAATAAGAAACAAATAAAACGATATGTATTTTTTTTGCAACATGGGCTGAAAGGGGGTCTTAAAAATTCATAGTTGGGCTACTAGGTCATGTGGGGTATCATATGAAAGAGCGCTGTTTGCGCATTCTCAAACATGTTTTTATTTTTTTTTAGGCCGCACAGTGTTCGACTTTTGATGAAAAATGTAAAAAAAAATACCGTTCTCCCCCCCCCTTATCTCCGAAGTTTGCAAAGAGAAAAATCTGAAATTATTCTATGTGATGCAAGTTTATGTAAAGATAACAGGAAAAAAAAACGATGTCTCTAAATAGCACACTTTTTCAGAAATCGGAACGGAACCCTCGGTGCGTGAGTCCGACTCGCTCTTGACCGGTTTTTTTTGTTAGTTTGTTTGAACGCGCTATCTCTGGAACTAACCCAGTCGGATTTGAAAAAATCTTTGCATTTTATAACCCAGTTCTTGAGGAGGGCTATAGGCTATTTAACATCACGCTAGGGCCCTTAGGAGCCGAGCGCGAAGTAATAGCGCGGGCAGGCGATGCGGAAGGATATAGGCTATTTAACATCACGCTAGGCCCCTTAGGAGCCGAGCGCGAAGTAATAGCGCGGGCAGGCGATGGGGAAGGATATAGGCTATTTAAAATCACGCTAGGGCCCTTAGGAGCCGAGCGCGAAGTAATAGCGAGGGCAGGCGATGCGGAAGGATATAGGCTATTTAACATCACGCTAAGACCCTTAGGAGCCGAGCGCGAAGTAATAGCGTGGGCAGGCGATGCGGAAGGATATAGGCTATTTAACATCACGCTAGGCCCCTTAGGAGCCGAGCGCGAAGTAATAGCGCGGGCAGGCGATGGAGAAGGATATAGGCTATTTGACATCACGCTAGGGCCCTTAGGAGCCGAGCGCGAAGTAATAGGGCGGGCAGGCGATGCGGAAGGATATAGGCTATTTAACATCACGCTAGGGCCCTTAGGAGCCGAGCGCGAAGTAATAGCGCGGGCAGGCGATGCGGAAGGTTATAGGCTATTTAACATCACGCTAGGGCCCTTAGGAGCCGAGCGCGAAGTAATAGCGCGGGCAGGCGATGCGGAAGGATATAGGATATTTAACATCACGCTAGGGCCCTTAGGAGCCGAGCGCGAAGTAATAGCGCGGGCAAGCGATGGGGAAGGATATAGTATATTTAACATCACGCTAGGGCCCTTAGGAGCCGAGCGCGAAGTAATAGCGCATGCAGGCGATGCGGAAGGATATAGTCTATTTAACATCACGCTATGGCCCTTAGGAGCCGTGCGCGAAGTAATAGCACGGGCAGGCATTGCTATGCGATGCGTCGGGGTTGGCGGGTGGGGGGTACAAGAAATTTAACGCGGACGAAGTCGCGGGCAGAAGCTAGTAAGGTTATAATTTATATAATATACATAGGTATTTGTTACTGTCGGGAATCATATTTTGATCAAGATACAACCTGACATTGACATGCAAATTGCGAAAAACCCAAGAAAATTTAAATTTTGCGGACTACCACTGCGTCGTTCCAAAAATTTCACATAGGTTGACACAATGGGTGGTCTTATCGCTAAAAGCTATCTTTAGTAGATGGTTTCGAAATAATCTGTAAGTACCTTAGTTTTTTCAGGAAGTTATTGTCCAATGACTACTTATACAGCCTCCTATTGTCATTCAGAAACTTAGACCATTTAAGGGGGATCCGCAGAAGTAGCCGCAAAATTAAATTGTTTTTTCCGTTTTTTTTTGCAATTTGCAGGTTAGTATCAGGTTGTATGTATGTAAAAATATGATACGCGGTTATATTGTATTCACATAAATAAAACCATAAGAATCAACAATACATCTCTCTAAGGACCTGTTTCACCACCCACGAATAAGTTCCTATTAACTTACCTACTTAGCAGATAATTTCATACAAATTCTGTTCCATTTTTGAATTTATTCGGTAAGTAGCAATGATAAAACGTCATTGGTATAGTACCTAGTGGCTATTCGGACATCGTGAAATAAGCCGTAAGTCTTTCTTTTTATGTTAACTTAGAAAGATGATTCTTATGGTTAAAATTATGTAAATACATGTTTGTTATAGCCGCGTAATAGTATATTATGCAATTAGTGAATAAAGGACGGATTTAAAGCGAGGGCCATAGATGAATCACGAGCTAGTGAAGGATTCTAACGATTGAATCACGACCGTAGCGAGTGATTCAAGTGTTAGAATCCTGAGCGACGCGAGTTATTCATGGCCCTCGATACAAATCCGTTTTATTCAAGAGTTGCATACTATACTTTATACCATGACTACGAGAAAAAGAAAGATTTAAGTGAAAATAGACAATTTAATGAAGAAAAAGGAAAGTTAAATTGGTTTTGATGTAAACCACCCATGATATTTTGGGTGGCAAGTTCTCCAATATATCGGCCGCCCTCTCTTTCATAAACTCAGGTGTTAGCACATCTTCATCACTAGAATGCATATTTAATCGATTAGAACAACACTAAACAAACACAAAATTAAAGATAAACTTTGTGTTCGTACAACTTACAGTATTCAAAATAGCGCCAATTTACTAAGGACATCAAAGAACACAAAACAGTTATTATTCTAATGCTAAACTCCTTGACGAAAATGTCGACCAATCAAATTGGATTTAGAACACATCAATATAGGTCGAATACACAGATTACACTTACACTAGATACGGCAAGCCACGACCAAGCGTGCCCTGCATGTTCGACTGTTCGTACTAAAAAAAGTCTGTTAGCTCAGTGACGCTTAGCGATTGAAACAATTCTGTTTACTTTGAGCACATCACTAAATGGCTGGGGTGAAGTTATCGCAGGTATAAAAAAGAAGACACGTTCGGTTTTCATACTATCTAATAACATGCCGTATCTAGCTTAGGTACTCTAAATCTGTGGTCGAATACATTGGTGTGTTCCATTTTCAAACATCAAAACAGTGAGTAAAAGTGCTTTTTATTCACTGTTTTCAGTGAATAAAATAAGCTTTTTAGAGGGGGAATGGTATAAAATATTTTTTATACCATTCCCCCTCTAAAAAGCTTATTTTACAGAACTGTTTCAATCACTAAGCGACACTGAGCTAACAGACTTTTTTTAGTACGAACAGTCGAACATGCAGGGCACGCTTGGTCGTGGCTTGCCGTATCTAGTGTAAGTGTAATCTGTGTATTCGACCTATATTGATGTGTTCTAAATTCAATTTGATTGGTCGACATTTTCGACAAGGAGTTTAGCATTAGAATAAAAACCGTTTTGTGTTCTTTGCTGTCCTTAGTAAATTGGCGCTATTTTGAATACTGTAAGTTGTACGAACACAAAGTTTAGTGTTACTTTAATCTTTAATTTTGTGTTTGTTTAGTGTTGTTCTAATCGATTAAAAATGCATTCTAGTGATGAAGATGTGTTAACGCCTGAGTTTGTGAAAGAGAGGGCGGCCGATATAGTGGAAAGGTGGAAAGCTTGCTACCCAAAAAATCACGGCTGGTTTACATCAAAGCCAATTTAACTTTACTTTTTCTTCATTATATGTATATTTTCACTTAAATCTTTCTTTTTCTCGTAGTCATGGTATAAAGTATAGTATGCAACTCTTGAATAAAACGGATTTATATCGAGGGCCATGAATCGCTCGCGTCGCTCAGGATTCTAACACTTGAATCACTCGCTACGCTCGTGATTCAATCATCATGAATCGCTCCCTACGGTCGTGATTCAATCGTTAGAATCCTTCACTAGCTCGTGATTCATCTATGGCCCTCGCTTTAAATCCGTCCTTTATTCACTAATTGCATAATATACTATTCTCAAACATGCATGGAAATATTGTCATTATTTTCGAAAAAAGAACACGCGAAGTATCGAATTTACGGTCAAAGAAAATCAAATCCATTGCAGGAGCGTTTTTTGAATTTGGAACAATCAACGCTCCAGCAATGTTGTATGAAACGGCGTGCTGGGGTTATTAGATACTCTTTGATTGGATCTCTTTTATCATTCTTGGCATTCCAAAGTAAGTCTCTTTGCTTAGTACAAATTGCGTTCACGTGGCTGTATAGCCATAAATGCGTTAATTGCTGAGGAGTTCTCCTAGTAAGAACCAGGAGAACTGGACCTGATGGTGAAGTCACCATCAGCTCCACTTCAGCATATGCATTGTGACGGACAAGCATAAATTGATAATCGAATCGCCACCCGTGAAATACTTATTATTATTAGTTCCGATGGCCATTATGCGGTCTTCATCATCAGTTCCACTTCACCAAATGGCGCTTTTCAAGAGCAAATGCACAAGTTACCTACTTTAAAAAATACCCAAATCTCTATAGGTGTGCCTATAAAATTTGAGGGTTTCCCTCGATTTTCATGGGATCCGCTCATCAGATTCTAACTTGGTGACCATGGGACCACCTCAAAAGCATACCCTATCAAATATAAATAATTTTTAAAATCGGTCCACAATTGACGGGGAAATCGTCGTCGGTTAATAAAAAGCCATCTACATTATGGGCACAATTTATTCCATGCTGGAACGGCATTATCTTGAAAAATTATTGAAATTTTATTTCCCTGCATTCTTTTGAGAAAAGCACTATATATGCCTCGGCGGAAATGGCAATTGCCTGTCTCGTATTAGTGAAGTCCTCGCCTACGGCTCGGCCTTCAAACTCATACTCGTCCTGCAATTGCCTACTAATTTATATAATAGGTCTTTACCTATGAAATTGCCGTTTTGTATGAAAAAATTTGAACGAATTTTTTTCATGTATTTTTTATTTGTATTAATCGAAGTAATCACCCATGCAATCATTGCATCTTTGCCAACGCAGTGGCAGTTTATTGATGCCCTTCTTAAAGAAATCAGCTGGTCGGGAGGCAACAAATTCTTCAAAGGCATTTTGTACTGCCTCTCGGGTATTGAATTTTTTTCCCGCCAAGAAGTTATCCAAATTCTGGAAAAAGTAGTAGTCTGTAGGCGCAAGGTCTGGTGAGTAGGACGGATGACGGAGAGCTTCCAACCCCAGTTCTTGCAACTTGGAGACCGTCTGCTGTGCAGTATGAGGTCGCGCGTTGTCGTGCAGGAGCAGCGGAGACGAGCGATTGACCAATGCTGGTTGGAGATGTGCCAGCTTCTCCATCATTGTGTTAAGTTCTTCACAGTACACATCTGCAGTAATGCTCACCCCGTTTGGTAAGAAGCTGTGATGAATCACACCGGCGCTAGACCACCAAACAGTGACCATCACTTTTCTAGGGGTAAGTTTTCGTTTAGGGCATTGTTTAGGTGCTGAACCAGGATCCAACCAACTTGCTGAGCGCTTGCGGTTATCAAACAGAATCCATTTTTCATCGCAGGTAACAATGCGGTTCAAAATTCCTTCATTTGTGTGTCTGTTGAGCAGTGCAAGGCACGTCTCGACGCGTACTTTGCGCTGGCGATCATTGAGTTCGTGGGGCACCCATTTTTCAAGCTTTTTTACCTTGCCAATTTGACGCAAATGGACCAATATTGTTTTGACGCTAACGTCGAAAGCTGCTGCTAATTCAGCCGTAGATTGTGTATCCACAATCGCCTTTAATTCTTAATTGTCGACCAAAGTCTTCGGACGACCGCGAGGTTCATTTTTCAGGTCGAAATTTCCAGAACGGAAGCGAGCAAACCAATAACAGGTGGTGCGTTGGTTTGTAGTGTTAGCTCGGTAAACGTCGTTGATGTTGCGTGCCGCTTGTGCCGCGTTGCTGCCACGACGGTACTCATATTCCATAATTACTCGAATTTTTAACGTATCCATGATGACGAAAAAGATTGAAATGCGATGAAAATGTAACACTAATCAATAAACAAATGACTACTTTTGGAAAAAAAAATCCATGTTTTAAAAATAAAATTAATTTGAAATTAGAATTCTTAGCCAAACAAAAATTATTTTGATTTGAAATGGCCAGTACTGCAGAACGGCAATTTCATAGGTAAAGACCTAATATAAGTAAGCCTCCTTGATATGATTCGTATTTATTTAGGTTATTTCAAGTGTAGGTTTAGCGTTAAATGGGCTCGACTGTGCTACAGAATCGCGGTATATTCCATTGATAAAAATTATTGACCAAAGTATGACCTTTACGGCCGGGTTCATTTCATACTAATATAATCTCGTTTCCAACCAGACCGCGCTGCTATCGCAGTTTTAGTAACGTCTTTATCTGGAGTTAATTAACTGAACCGAATTATTGGCGGTAGGCACATTGTTACGACATGCTTTTCAATCTTGAAGTCTAAAGTCAATGATTGTTACTATTTTAGCAATCATATTATGAAGGGTACTTACCTATCAACCTAAATGTTTGCTGAAGTACCTACTAATAATTAAGGGTGCTATACTACCTATACCTACCCCACAAGTTTTAGGCAAAGACAACGTCGAAAAAAAAATTACAGGGTGTAAGTGTAAACACTGTCATTGTACTCATTATTATGAACAACTTTTACTATAGGATCAAACCTGAACTCGCGAAAAAAATCAGCTTTTCGCAACAGCGGCGCCGCGACCGAAGATCGAAATCACTTCCTTAGAAAGAAAGAAAGAAGAAAGAAAGAAGAAAGAAAAATCGTTTATTTGCGGTAAACATGACGCAAACTACAACAGAGTAAAATAATTATTTAAAAACAATTTGGGGGAAAATATGCGTCACATCTACGCAAAACGGCCACCGCTCAGCATAATGCCGCGACCCCATGCAAAACGGAGCCCCAGCGCTGGTTTTCAGCGATAGCCGGCGTTGACGCGATAACGTCGACCGGTGCAGCATGTAACAAATAATATGCAAATATAAAATAAATAAAAATATGTGTATAAATAAAATAATTAAATGCGTGAGCCCTTAGATGGCTCGCTAGACCGAATTTAGTTTTGAGCACCAGTCACTCGTGGAACAATAAAGTTGGCCTGTAGTTGTTGTATGTATAATTATGTCGCAGTAAGATGGTTGTAGCCGTGAGCTCGTGATATAGTTACTACTACACAAATATCGCGCTTGCTACCAACTTCACACGATAGTTGTCAAATTAGTACTGCCGATAGCTGTCAAATTAGTAATGCCGATAGCTGTCAAATTATTATTGCCGATAGCTGTCAAATATACGATAGCTGTCAAATTAGTACTGCCGATAGCTGCCAAATTAGTACTGCCGATAGCTGTCAAACTAGTAATACCGATAGCTGTCAAATACACGATAGCTGTCAAATTAGTACTGCCGATAGCTGTCAAATTCACGATAGCTGTCAAATTAGTACTGCCGATAGCTGTCAAATTCACGATAGCTGTCAAATTAGTACTGCCGATAGCTGTCAAATACCTACACGATAGCTGTCAAATTAGTACTGCCGATAGCTGTCAAATTATTATTGCCGATAGCTGTCAAATATACGATAGCTGTCAAATTAGTACTGCCGATAGCTGCCAAATTAGTACTGCCGATAGCTGTCAAACTAGTAATACCGATAGCTGTCAAATACACGATAGCTGTCAAATTAGTACTGCCGATAGCTGTCAAATTCACGATAGCTGTCAAATTAGTACTGCCGATAGCTGTCAAATACCTACACGATAGCTGTCAAATTAGTACTGCCGATAGCTGTCAAATTAGTACGCATTGTTATTGAAGTTCACGAGTATTGCAGAACAAAATGGCGTCTTGACCGTACTATTCTTAGTTGGCACGAATAGTACCTTGGGATATAGCTATCTACCGTAGTATAGTTATATCTTAGATTATGATCATAATCTAAGAGTTATATGTATAAAAACTGTGGGAGTGTCCTAATTTTGTTACTGCGACCAATTTCGACGAAAGTAAGGTCACAGTTCTAACCTAACCTATTTGGTCGGAGTGCCCTAATACTTTTATATTACTGGATCATGCTAGTCGTATCATAGTGGAGCTTGTGGCTAAGTAATAACAGCCGCACGGGTCGATCTATCAGGTTAAGCTACGCTTGCCGGGGTTGGTCCGTGGATGGGTGACCATCTTTACATACCGAGACTCCTCCGTGCCTCGGAAAGCACGTTAAGCCGTTGATCCCGGCTGTTATTTGTGGATCTTTGACATTCGTTACGGGTCGTCAGAAACCCGAGAGACTGACAACCAGTCTTACCAAGGGGTATCGTATTAACCAGTAACTGGGTTGTGGAGGTCAGATAAGCAGTCGCTCCATGTAAAATACTGGTATTCAGCTGCATCCGGTTAGACTGCAAGCCGACCTCAACATAGTTGGGAAAAGGCTAGGCAGATGATGATGCTCGTATCAATAGTTATTTATATTCCTAGTAAGATAGTTAAGAACCGCTTTTCTAAAGCTATATTACGGTACAAGCTACTCGTATATGGGATTGGGATATAACTATTTTTCTATCTATAATATGTATGTATTTACAAAAAAAAAAAAGTATATAAGTAATTTATCAGCCATCTCGTTACCATAACACAAGCATTAGGTTGCTTAGCTTGGGACTAGATGGCGTTGTGTGAAATGTCCAACGATATTTATTTATTTTATTTATTTATTATTTACTATACAACGTGTCGTTTTGCATCCTCGTCAAATTTCAGGGTGTGATACAGAACATCAAACCGAACAACTTTCTCCATGGGACCAACATCGTAATCGCAAAAAAATTCTCAACTGTCCCATAGAAAACTTCAATAGGTAGGTATGTATGGGACGGTTGATTATTTTTTCGCGATTACGATGTTGGTGCCATGGAGAAAGTTGTTCGGTTTGATGTTCTGTATCGGGAGTGATATGTAGGTTCGGATGACGTTTTAGCGAAGGTCGCCATTTCGAAAAATTTTGCGAGTACGCCAGTTCGAAAACTCATTAAATCGAAAACCGCTATATCGAATGATGTTATCACGAAGGTCGCCATTTCGAAAAATTTTGCGAGCATCAGTACGCCAGTTCGGAAGTCCGATGTTGAGTTAATTTGTCTTTCTTTTTTTTTTTTTTCCCCAAACCAAATCAAAAGACCATACTCTCTGTGTCTCGTCTCATTGGGGTCGTGAGTTCGATTCCCAGACAAATTAACTCAACATCGGATTTCGGTACCATGACTCTCAAACTGGCGTAATGCTCGCTAAATTTTTCGAAATGGCGACCTTCGCAAAAACGTCATTCGAACCTACTTAACACTCCCTCTGTATCACACCCTGAAAGACGAGGATGCAAAACAGCGACACGACTTTGTATATCACGGCTAGTACCATCTAGCGGTATCCACACCTCCTCCACATTGTTTGTAAACAATATTTCTAGACGAAATGACCTTTCCAACTCTTTTAGAAAATTCTAGACTACATAATAAGATTAAATAGTCGTATAAATAAACAATATTTATCATCATAAATCTAAACACTAAAATATCTACTAGTTAGAAATAGCACGGGAACAAATTATAAACTAACGCCTCACTGATAATATTGTAGATTTAATTAAGTATTTACTTGCATTACTCACACGCAAGTAATTAATCATGTATTATGGCTCGTATTTACAAAAGTAATTACTTGAGTAATTACTTGCTAATAGTAATTTCTTATTGAAGTCATTACTTGAGGGTAGAATTCATAGGTAAAGAAAATGGTGACTATTACTTGGCTAAGAATTCTAAGCTTTGACAGTTCTAACATCAAGCAATTACCTACTAAAATATATAGAATGAAAATCATTACTTGATACTTTGACTGAAGTAATTACTTTTAGTCGACTATAAATACGAGTGTAAGTATGTATTGCTAATGACTCCTGTTTACTTTCTTTGGTCGTAAATACCTAGATGTTAAGTAAGTAAGTAAGTTAAGTTAAGTCCATCGCTATTCTTTATCGGTCTAGTTATAAAATATAATGAGTAAGTACCTAGACTATAATACCTAAGTATGTTTTAACAAGCAATTAGTGTGCATTAAAATATAGTCTTCACAAGTAATGTAATACTCTAAAGTACTTTAGCCGAATTAACTTGGCAACCCCAAACTTCGCACAGAAAGCTGCCAGTAACATTTTTTAGGCTTTAATTGGTTTCCTATTTTACGCTACTTATACAAGGTGAAATTTTAATGATTGTATTCCTCTTAAGTGGTAATTGTAGGTGGGTACCTACTCATCATTATAAACAACTTTTAATATGGGACCAAACCTGAAATCGCGAAAAAAAAATCTGCTGTTCAGTACGTAGGTACCTACATTTATCTAAGTACATCAAACTCGTCAAAATGTAGGGTGCAGCTGTTTTTTTTTTTCGCGATTTCAGGTTTGGTCCCACAGTAAAAGTTGTTCATAATGATGAGTACCTACAATAATAACCCTAAACAACCATTCAAATTTTACCCTGTACACCTACTAGTTAACTTCAGCGTCAACGTTCCAATTTATTGACATCTGAAGGCCAATTCTACTAATTAAACTGAATAATAATAATCAATTCTACTAATTAATACATCTGAACGCAACGCTATATATATCTGTACTATACTAGAAAGGTGTAGGTAGTGAAAAAAAAGGTAAACAATCTTGATGTGTCTTTTATCTTTTTTTTATTTTAAAACCTCAGTTTAAAAATAAAATGCAACTAAAAACCAATGTAAATTCAACAATAATGATTACTAAATCAATTGAACCATTAGTTTAAGCAGTACTTTATTTGTTTAGTATGTGTTTGTGTAAAAAGTCACATCAAGATTGTTTACCTTTATTTCACCACCTAAACCTTTCTAATATAGGTAATATTATACCTGAAAAGTTTGTTTGTTTGAACGCGCTAATCTCTGGAACTACCAGTCGGATTTTAAAAATTCTTTTTGCTATTGATTGCCCAATTTATGAGGAAGGCTATAGGCTATTTATCATCACGCTCAGAAGTCGAGCAAAATGAAAAAAAGGCAGAAAGAACGCACAGCGAAAACGAAGTGAGTTCCTACTCGTCTTATCGCGGGCAGGCAACGCGATGATGCGACGGGGTGGGTCGTAGGAACAAGCGCGTGGACAAAGTCGCGGGCGGAAGTTAGTATAAAATAACTAGCAACAATAACAACATTAGCAATTAATAATAATAATAACCCGATCCAGCCTGTCCCCTGGTCCTCCCCCAGCGACGCCCTAAACCGAGGCCCGCCAGCCCTCAGGAGGTGCCCTTAGCGAGTAGTCGCTTAGTTTATAAGTTTTCCTGACTGGAAGCCTTAATTTATTGAGGCATCCACACAGGAAAGTCCGGTAAGCAGCCGAGAACCTCCTAGGTTGACCTGCGAGATACCATCAATCTGCCTAGCCTTTTCCCAACTACGTTGGGGTCGGCTTCCAGTCTAACCGGATGCAGCTGAATACCAGTATTTTACATGGAGCGACTGCCTATCTGACCTCCACAACCCAGTAACTGGGTAATACGATACCCCTTGGTAAGACTGATTGTCAGACTTTGGGGCTTCTGACGACCCGTAACGACTGTCAAAAATTAAAGAATGACTGCCGGGACCTGTGGCCGGGACCAACGGCTTAGCGTGCTTTCCGAGGTACGGAGGAGTCTCGGTATGTAAAGATGGTCACCCATCACTGACCAACACCGGCAAGCGTAGCTTAACCTGATGGATCGGTACCCGTGCGGCTGTTATTACTTAGCCACGAGCTCCTGCGAGATACCTACCATACAAAAAAAAAAAACCGGTCAAGAGCGAGTCGGACTCGCGCACCGAGGGTTCCGTTCCGATTTCTGAAAAAGTGTGCTACTTAGAGACATCGTTTTATTTTTCCTGTAATCTTTACATAAACTTCTATCACCTAAAATAATTTCAGATTTTTCGCTTTGCAAACTTCGGAGATAAGGGGGGGATCTTACATCAAAAGTCGAAAACTATGCGGTCTAAAAAAAAATAAAAAATAGTTTGAGAATGTGCAAACAGTGCTCTTTCATATGATACCCCACATGCCCTAGTAGCCTCACTTTAAATTTTTAAGACCCCCTTTCAGTCCCAGTTTCAAAAAAAATATAATTATTTTTATTTCTTTCTAATTTGCAAAATAGTTGGGTCAACGTCATCTAAAACTATTCTAAATTTCAAGTTGATAGCATTAGTAGTTCTTGAGATATCCAGCTGTGACAGACAGACAGACAGACTGAGTGACACCATAAGGGTTCCTTTTTTACCATTTTGGTACGGAACCCTAAAAACACCGGCTTCGCACGGGGGTGCACCCGTGCAATGACGACATCATGTCTAAGCATCGAGATTTCTTTGCTATAGGTACGTAAATATTATTTAGATAAATATAAATAATAAAATAAATATTTTTGGACATTTCACACAACGACATCTAGTCCCAAGCTAACTAAACTAGCTAAGCTAAGCTAGATAAATATATTAAAACTGAATGACGAATAGGTACAAACGCATAAACCCCCGGAATAAATTTATTTATTTATTTATTTTGCTTTATTAAATGCTTTAATGATGGTGATAAACACATCAAAATCCATTAGTTTAGAAGATCTAAAAGATCACACGAAAAGCGACTTTGATTTAAATCTACTCAGCATTTGGAGTGCAAAAATGGGTGTGCAAAATGTACGATAATTATGGTACTTAATATAAATAAATATTTCATCGTAATTCGTATGCATAGTCATTATTATTAATAATTATGTTATCTTTGTCCTCTTGAACTTCCATTATTATACCTATGTGTTATTTTGTTCGCGGTTAAAAGCAATTAGGTACTTTCTTGAAGTATTTCCTGCTCACCGGAGTTACCGGTATCCCGGTATCAGTTATAAATAAATAAATAAGTTAAATAAGTATCGATCATAGATATAAGAAAGAAGGTATCGATCGATAAACTTCAATGTTTTGAAGAATTAAATAGCAAGATATACTTAAACAACATTAGTTTTTGTTTACACTAAACCCGAAAAGGGGTCATTGTACTCATCATTTTGAACAATTTTTTCTATGGGACCAACCTTGAAATTGCGAAAAAAAAATCAGATGTTCCGTACATTTGTGTTCACTTAAATCGACAAAATGTATGGAACAGTTGATTTTTTTTCGCTATTTCAAGGTTGGTCCCATAGAAAAAAATTGTTCAAAATGACCCCCGTTTCGGGTTTAGTGTAAACAAAAACTAATGTTGTGTAACTAGTAGGGCAATCTTTATAGCACGACTCAATTGTAGGTAATATTAATAAACCTACAATTACGAAAAATACAAAGACGAAGTGTCGTTCGTCCAGCGGTGAGATGGGCGGACGATATTGTTACCCTCACACAAAATAAAAAATCAAGACAGCGCTGCCAACAATACAGTGAAGCATGCGCAAAACTACACCTCGTTCAGTGCTAACACGCTCACACACACACATTTACACCAAACTACAACTAAACTACGCCTCACTAAGAGCATACATGTTTACGAAACCGGCCTCACGTCACTGTTGACTCCGCTATGTCTTGGTTTTTTATTTGGTCTGAGATTGTTATCATCGCGGAAATCTTACAAAATCATGGAAAATCCCCTTTTCATATAATTTGCAACACTCCAGCTAACAGCTGGTTTGACCCTCAGACTTCAACGGTATCAATCAACAAAGTTACCCTTATCTTGAAATTACTCATAAAATCAAGCAAAATTTTCCTTATGCCTACTTGTGCAGTGTTTTTGTAACAATAATGTTATTTATTATTTTGTTTTGTTATTTGCTCATTACCGTGGAAAATGCCCCTCATATTATTAAGATAACTAGTAAATAATAATTGTACTCTCTTAATTAATAATTAACAGATGTAGGGTCAGACATGAGACTAGGTCCGTATTACAGAAGGAAACTCAAGCACTGATCTTTGTTTACATCTAGTTTATAACTAATTTTAACCAATCAAATGGTTTTGAGGGTGGGAAATCATCAAATAACTTCTCCCGCTCTGGGTGGAGCGGAAGGGCGTGTCAGACTTTTACTGACTAAAACCCACCCGTGTTCCTTCAGTTGCCTATGCCAGGGCCGCGGTATCTTCTTAAAACTACCCGAAATGGCTTGAATCTAGTTTTAAGTAATGCTTGAGTATTGGGTGACGTCCTGTAATACGGACCTTAGTGTCGATTATTGTTACTTAGATATTTTAAGTGATTGATACGTACGATCATGAAATTCTTAATGAAGTAAGTTTGTTGAATAACCCAGTAAATATACAAGGTGTAACAGTGTAAACAGTGGCAACCTTTTCATTGTACTTATCATTATGAACAACTTTTACTATGACCAAACCTGAAATCGCGAAAAAAAATCAGCTGTTCAGTACATTTATGTTCACCAAAATACTTGTACTGTACTTCGTCAAAATGGTTATGGAACAGCTGAATTTTTTTTCGCGATTTGAGGTTTGATCCTCTAGTAAAAGTAGTTAATAATGATGAGTAGGTACAATGACCCCTTAAATGTTGACACTTGTCGCGCCTGTTTGAAGGAGCCTGAAAGCGAAGACTGACTGTGATTCGGTGAACTAACGGTCGCACAATAACGGCTGTCGAAAAACAGAGCGTTTTTAAAATTCTGGTGAAAATGACAGATTTTCATGACGGAAGCGTTTTTCTAGGAAACTCTTTGTTTAATAAATCATTATTATGAGGAACATATTTTTAGAAGTATGTTTTATTTCACAAATAATGGATATAATTTTTAGTCAAGCTTGAACATAAGAGAGCTTTGTAAAAAGTGGCAAAACATAGTGGAAAGTTAGGCAACGGAAAATTATTTATAAAATTAAGTACATGAATTATATTATTAAACACAGAAGATATTCTAATTATAGTATTAATTGTAAAGATAATTACGTTAGACAGTATTTTAATTATTACTGTAAATACATAGCCCGTATCTTGGTATGTCTGCTGCAAAAGGTCGCCCTGTTGCATCAGTGAGTGACACTTGAAATTTTTATGGCTTAGGTACAAGTTGTTTATCATTGGTCATGTGATGGCCATATTAATATGATTTTGTTTTGTTTAATTAATTAGACATTCAATAGACAAGATCAATCAATCTGCCTAGCCTTTTCCCAACTATGTTGGGGTCGGCTTCCATTCTAATCAGATGCAGCTGAATACCAATAATCTACATGGAGCGACTATCTGTCCTCCACAACCCAGTTACTGGGTAACACATTAACGCCTTGCTTAACTCCGAACAAGACCTGATGTCAATTAAGATTTTCAGATATTTCTTTGTTTTTTTTTACAGTAGAGTTTTTACATATTCAGTCTAGGTACTCTTAATGGCAAAATTATCAAAAGAAAAATTCCAAAAAATTCTACATATAAGAAATTTTGGAAAAAAATAATATGGTTCGTAGTTAATAACCGGTGCTAAGGAAAAAAAGTTATTGTATTGTAGATAGGTACCGACATTATACCAAGCGCCTAGTGAGATATCGTTCGCAAGCAAGATTCACTAAAATGTAGGCGCTTGCGACTAATTTTCGACACCAATAGAAAATCACTTTAATAAAAATAATGTAATGTATAGTAGTTAGGTATTTATATATTTTGTTATGTTAAATTATTTCTGTTTATTTTTAATATACGTACTAGTTACTGTTTGTTTTCCCCTATGAAACAAAATAAAATGAGTGCTTTTTTTAATAAAAAAAATCGTAAAAAATGTAAAAATAGAGAAATATTTTCTATCTTAGAGCGAGCAAATACAAAAACAAGACATAGCGCTGTCAACAGCGACGTGACGCCGGTTTTGTAAACATGTGTGCACTTAGTTAGGTGTAGTTTAGTGTAAATGTGTGCGTGTGAGCGAGTATGCACAGAGCGAGGTGTAGTTTTCCGCATGCTTCATTGTATTGTTCGCAGCGCTGTCGTGGTTGTTTTTATTTGGTCTGAATTTTCTATTAAAATCTAAAATTAACGAATAATAGACTAGCCTTTATTATTTTTTTGTCACGTTATTTTACTAATAAAAAATACAAAAACTCTTTTGCAACTGCAATCACCAATTTAAAAACAAACTAAGTATTGCCACATATTTCTTATTTTTATCTGGCAAACTAACCAAGTTAAACTTCCTGGTTCAGTTGATAGACAAAGGAACCCCATTCTCTTTAGGCGGCAAGCCCCGCGACCTTCACGACCAGTCTAACAGGCGCTCAGTAGACAAAGAAACGAGGGAATACATTATCTACGAGTCGATATTAAAAAGATATATTCTGCTACACAAAGAGGGAGATATTTATAAAGAGTTCGTAATAAAAAAGTTTGTTGTCTGTGGTTGTTGACTAGGAAATGATTAGTAAGGTAGGGTTTTGTGTTTGCATCCTCATTCCAACTGAACTTATTAGATTATTTGACACACTAGACACGTGAAATAGAGTAATATCTTGTTTTAACATAAAATTTATAAGTAACCTAAGACACTCGGCAATAGGTACTACTTATAGCTTCCCATTACTTTTTCGGAAACGGATCAGTAGTTCCGAAGATTACACCCTATTTACAAACAAATACTTTAACAAACCTTTCGATATATTTAACCAAATTTTCGAACGGTCAATTTCTTCATCAAAAGTAACAGCTAAAGTAACGTCACAAAGTCAAAGTAATGGTTAAATTTGTTTCTTTACAATTTTAGCAGTTGCTTTTACTGTTATTGTGAAGTATTATTTAGTAATAAATCTATAAATAAAATCACTATAATACAATCGGTATTTTTTATATGTGTCAAAGCTTGTTAATTTTTAATAACAGTTAGTAAGGTAATCAGTCCTATAGACAAACAATAAAAGAAGTTTGCATTACGAAGGTTGTACAATCTTTACACCCACACTTCTTTTAAGAATTTGCTCGAAGACCAATTCCACGAGACAGGTCGTTTAACCTCGGTCCATAAAGAGGTTTTGTAAACATATCTGCTAGTTGCACTTGCGCTGCAACTTGCTTAACGACTAGTTCTCCTTTTGATACACATTCTCTAATGTAGAAGTGTCTCAAACTAATATGCTTTGTTCGACGGTGAAACTCATAAGGCGGATTATATGATAATTTCACAGCAGACTCATTATCAATACATAGTGTAACTTTTAAAGATTCTGTGTTAGATAGGTCTGCCAAAAGCTTCTTCAACCACACTATTTCTTGTGCTGTTTCGCTTGCTGCTACAAGTTCGGCCTCTGTTGTTGACAGAGCAACTGAAGTTTGTTTCCGACTCTTCCAGGCAATAGCTGTGCCGGCATAAAGGCAAACCATGCCCGTAGTAGAGTGCCCAGTTTCTGGATCTCCTCCATGATCAGCATCTGAGTAGCACATTAAGTCATATGCTTTGGATTTACTCATTGGATAAAATGTTAGACCTTTATCGAGAGTTCCTTTAAGGAAGCGAAGAATTCGCTTTACAGACACAATATCCTCCTTACTAGGTTTTTCTAAATGCCTTGATGCGACTGACACTGCATAACAGATATCGGGTCTTGTTGCGACCATTAGGTAAGCCAGTGCTCCGACACAATTTCGATACGGAAATTTCATATCTTCATTTTCATTAGCCTCTTCCATTTTTGGCATCTTAATAGCCGGAGATGTAACTGGTTTGCAGTTTTCCATGCCGAATCGTTTTAGGACCTTTTTGGCGTAAGCTGTTTGTCTTAAGCTTATTGATCCGTCTTTGTTTTTATTTATTTCCATACCAAGGAAATAAGACGCTGGCTTCGTTGTTATTTTGAAGTTTCTTTCAAGTTCATTTAAAAACTCTTGACCAGCGCTGTCAGTGGAAGCCACCAAGCCGTCATCGACATAAAGTCCAACAATGACTTTTGAGTTTCCCCTAATCCTTACATACAAGCAGGGATCTGCCTCACTTCTCTGAAATTTGGCGTCTATCAGAAACTTATGTATGCACTCATTCCAGCATCGAGGTGCTTGTTTTAAGCCGTAGAGGCTTCTCAGAAGTCTACATACTTTTCCTTTAGGTACATTAAGTCCATTCGGTGGTGCCATATAAATTTCTTCTTCCACTGTACCGTTCAGGAATGCAGTTGTGACATCGAATTGTTGTAAATTCAGATTTTCGCTAACTGCAATTCCCAGTATTGCTCTAATAGTTGCAAGTCGTGCTACTGGACTGAAGGTTTTATCATAGTCAATACCTTCGCGTTGAGAGAAACCTTTGATGACTAGTCTCGCCTTGTAACGTTCTACGGTTCCATCTGGGTTCCTCTTTATTTTGTATATCCATTTGCTCGGTAAAGCCTTTCTACCTTTTGGTAATGTGGCTAGTTCCCACGTATTATTTTTCTGAAGTGAATTCATCTCGTTTTTCATGGCTTCTTCCCAATTTTCTCTATTTTCCGATGACATTGCTTCATTATACGTTTTGGGCTCAGTATAATTGTCTTCTAACTCTGCCACAGCGTTCATAACAAAATCATCAAAACGTATGGGCTTACGTATTAATGAATGATCACGCAAAGCTCTGGTTTCTGTTTCTTTTTTTTTTCTGTTTTAAATAATACTTCACATGGTAGCAGAGCGTGTACAAATATAAAAAGTGAAAAAAAAAAAACACAAATGTGGTTGAATATGTAAAAAGTGGAAAAACACGAACGCGGAGAGTACAAAATCGGAAAAGAAAAGAAAACCAAAGATGTCGAATAGAATAGAAAGTTTAAATAAAGAAAATTATGACACATGGGCAATACAGGCCAAAGCTGTTCTGGTAAAAGCAAAACTATGGAAGTATGCAGAGCAACAAATAGACTTGAAGAATGCAAGTAAGTCGGATATTGAAGGAAATTTGCTGGCTATCAGCGAGTTAGTCCTCATAATATCGCCGTCGGAATTAAAACAAATTAAAAGCTGCACAACAGCTCATGAAATTTGGAAAAAGCTAAACGAAACTCATGCTAGCAAATGTCCTGCGAGGAAAGCAACGCTACTGAAGCAATTAATTTTGACAAAATATGAGAAAGGAAATGACATCAGGGAACATCTAGACAACTTTATGGACGTTGTAGACAAACTGGAAGAAATGAATGTCGCGGTTCATGAAGATTTGTTAAGTATTATGATGCTGTACAGTCTTTCCTCAGATTTTGAAAACTTTAGAGTTGCAATTGAATCCCGTGATAATCTTCCGAAACCGGATGAACTAAAAATAAAAATTATAGAGGAATTTCAAGCGCGGAAAAACACTCAAGGAACTCAGCCGAGTACAAACCCAAGCGAACAAGAATCGTTCTATGCAAAAACAAATTTATACTGCAAAATATGCAAAAAAAAGGGGCATATGACTAAGAACTGTTGGAAACGTTACAAAAATAAGAACAAGGATAATCCCAACAATACAGGGAATAATGCTAACAAGGAATTCAATAGCTTGGCATTATTGGCAAAAGATGAATCATTCCAGAAACAATGGATTTTGGATAGTGGATGCACATCTCATATGTGCTATAGCAAAGAATATTTCAGTGAAATAGAGCAAACAAATAAAACACTGAAATTAGCTTCTAAAGATCACAACACAAACATTCTGGGAAAAGGAAGAGTTGATCTCTTACTAAATACAAATAAAGAAATAAATCTTCACAATACACTGTTTATTCCAGACCTATGTACTAATCTTCTATCTATTGGGAAGATAACAGATGCTGGTAATACAGTACTCTTCAAAAAGGATGGAGCTACAGTAAAAAATCCAAAATATGGTATTGTGATTAAAGCGAAGAGAACTGAAGATGGTCTCTATGCGATTTTTCCCAAGACTGTGTTAAACGTAAAAGATGAAAAAGTAAATTTTGTTCCAAATAATAATATTTCCGAATGGCATTCAAAGCTGGGACATATGAACTATAAGGATATGAGACTAGCACTTAAGAATGAAAGTTTGATTGGGCTTGAATTCAAAATAGAAGAACAACCAGAAGAATGTGAAGTTTGTATTAAAGCCAAAATGAAAGCTACGATCGGGAAACCAAGTACTGAACCTCGTACTTCTGAACCACTTCAGATTGTACACAGTGATGTGTGTGGCCCGATGTCAAAAGCTTCTTGTGCTGGAAACAAATATTTTGTCACATTTATTGATGACTTCAGCAGATATAGTCGAGTATTTTGCATAAAGAATAAAAATGAAGTCATAGATATGTTCAAAGTGTATAAAGCTGAAGTAGAGAACTTCATAGAAAAGAAAATTAAATGCCTACAATCCGACAACGGTACGGAATATTGTAACAATGAATTCAACAATTTCTTGAAAGAAAATGGCATAACCAGAAGACTATCTGCACCTTATACACCGCATCAAAACGGAATTGCGGAAAGGAAAAACAGGACTTTACTGGAAAAAGCAAGGAGTCTAATGATTGAGTCTAACGCACCGATGTATCTGTGGGGCGAAGCCATCTACACAGCAAACTACCTCTCAAACAGAAGTCCAAACAACAGCATTGGAAATGCAACACCATTTGAAAAATGGATTGGCAGAAAACCATGTGTTGCGCATCTTAACAGATTTGGAGCAAAGGCATTCGTTCTCTTAAAAGGAAGACAAAACTTAAATAAGTTTGATGCCAAAGCAATACCTGGAGTCTTCATTGGATACTCTGAAATATCCAAGGCTTTCCGTATTTGGGTACCATCAACGCAAAAAGTGATTGTAACCAAAAATGTAAACATAATGAAGAAATTCTACTACGATATAAAGGAAGGAGATAATCTTAGTAAAAATAACAAAGATGAAACAAGAAAAGAAAAAGAATATGTCGAGATTGAATTTCTAGAACAAAATATAAATAGCGAAATACAAGAAAGTCAAGAAAGAGAAGAAGATACTTGGGTTGAAGCAGAAATGCAAACAAGAACTAACAATAATTCAATTTCTGAAGAAGATGAAATTTATTCAGCAGAAGAAGAACTACCAATGCCACCTCAGAATGAAGTCATCGAAGAGCAAACAGAGGTCCGTGGATCGTAACCACGCTCTGCTACCATGTGAAGTATTATTTAGTAATAAATCTATAAATAAAATCACTATAATACAATCGGTATTTTTTATATGTGTCAAAGCTTGTTAATTTTTAATAACAGTTAGTAAGGTAATCAGTCCTATAGACAAACAATAAAAGAAGTTTGCATTACGAAGGTTGTACAATCTTTACAGTTATTTTTGCCTCTAACTTTATTAAAACATCAAACAGTTAGGCTGGGTTGCACTACAGTAATAGTAGTTAAGGTTGATGCGCCAGGGTAGCCCGCGAAATTCAAAATTTCTTACGTTTTTTGCAATTTGTAGGTCAGTGTGAGGTTGTATGTTGATTAAAATATGATTCGCGGTCGTAGCTAATATGGCTTTACAGAATTATAATCATTAGAATCAGCAACACAACCCCATAAGTTAGCATTTATCTCAAATCTAGCGATTTCATGAAATCATGAGGTTTGAGGTAAATGCTAACTTATGGAGTTGTATTGCTGATTCTAATGATTATAATTCTGTAAAGCCATATTAGGTACGCCCGCGAATCATATTTTAATCAACATACAAGCTCACACTGACCTATAAATTGCAAAAAACGTAAGAAATTTTGAATTTCGCGGGCTACCGTGGCGCTTTCGCCTTAAAGTAAAGGTTTATGTCAGTTTCTTCAACAACAAGTAAAGTAATCAGTAAAAGTTGAGAGGCAAAAGTAACAATAAAAGCAACAGCTAAAATTGTGAAGAAACAAAATAACCGTTACTTTGACTTTGTGACGTTACTTTGGCTGTTACTTTTAATGAAGAAACTGGCTGAAAGACAATAACTGTAACGCTGACTTTAACTGTTACTGCGAAATGTGTTGTAACATATTATCTCTCAAATATATAAATATAAATGACATGACAATATAATGTAAAGTCATTGTAGGTAGGTATTGCGTATAACTCTCCAAGGGGCCTGCTGGTGTCCTGATAAGTGTTATCAAAGCAAAGGTGTGTCAATTGTTTATCAAAATCCTGTTTTTATCAACATTACCTTGATTTTATTAATCAGACATAAGTAAGATAAAAAAAAAAAACTCTGCCCACTACCCAACACTTATCTCTAATTCTATAAATAATTATTAAAATTCTAAAGGTTTATTATCTGCCTATCGTTTAGTTAGGGTGATAGATTTGTGTTTTTAAAATACCTACACTCGCAATCTTTATCTGTTCTGTGCTCGCGATACAATCGCGAAAAAAAAATCAGTTGTTCAGTACATTTATGCATGAGCAGCTGATTTTTTTTTCGCGAATTCAGGTTTGGTCCCATAGTAAAAGTTGTTCAGAATGATGAGTACAATGACCCCTTAAAATATTGCCACTGTTTACACTTACACCCTGTATAATCTTTGACACAATTCAAATACTTATTGTTTTGTTTGGTAGTACGTACCCCTACTCATCATTCTCCCGCTCATAACCCAATTTATTTAGGGTCGGCACAACATGTATTTTTCTTCCACACAAGTTCTCTAGTTCAAATGATTTTGACTTTGAATGAAGAATCCATACCATGACAACCGATTATTTTTTTCCTTTATCAAAAGGCGGCAACCAGTTGATGCCTGCACTCGATACACAGAGTTCATATGATGCTGTTTTGGTGATATAGGGCGATCTGGATATCGGTATCTATAAGACTTAGGAGTTTGTTATTTGGACACATTAAACTTGGACTTATAATCTTTAAATCTGTTGAAGCGAAAACACGATTGGATAAAAAATTCTCGATAGAAAAAAAAAACGAAAAAACCTCCTTTTTCACTTATTTTGAGTTAGATCTCTGAAACCTTATGGAATTTCGTGATGATTTTTAACCTAATAGATAGGTAATAATATTATCTCAAATCGTGACGTTTTTTTTTTTAATTTTTCTACTCTTTATTCTTGTAATTAGCAGTTAAGTGATTTGGCGCTTGCGTCATTTTATTCTAAGCGAGCACACTCTCTTTCTGTCTCTTGTTTTGCACGCGGTAGTAATAGCGCTATCCTTTTCAATTTGTTCAATCAGTCTGCTGCGGCATCTGTTGCAGGACGGATCTATGTTTGGCGACATTACAGAGAAAGGACTATTTTCGACATTTTTATTTTGTTTTGTGGTAGGTATAACCTACTGTGAAAAGAAGTTAAAACCTTTTAATAACCATACAATAAATTATTGTCATTATTTAGTGTAAGTAAATAAAGATGGGCAAAAAGAAAACTCTCGGACTTAGGTACTTAGGTATTTCAATTATGTCTAGGGACGAACACGACGGTTCGTTTCGCGGACCATTTTTCGAGTTTCAACCTTATTGCTACGAGATGCTCATGTCTAGTGTCACGTCACCCTGCTGTTGGCTGTTGATAAAGTTCAAGTTCGTTTGATGAGTCGCAAAATACGCTTTGTAATTATAAATATTGTTATTTTTGTAAATAAGTAGGAACCTATAAAGGATCAATGGGTATTACGACAGATACACACGGCTACACATCAAGCTATACATTTCCAGTTTACACTGACCTCTCATTGTAAGGAAATCAAATACAATGCGAGATCAGCTTATACTGGAAATTCTACTTGATCTGTACATTTCCAGTTTACACTGACCTCTCATTGTAAGGAAATCCAGTACAATGCGAGATCAGCTTATACTGGAAATTATACTTGATCTGTACATTTCCAGTTTACACTGACCTTTCATTGTAAGGAAATCCAATACAATGCGAGATCAGCTTATACTGGAAATTATACTTGATCTGTACATATCCAGTTTACACTGACCTTTCATTGTAAGGAAATCCAATACAATGCGAGATCAGCTTATACTGGAAATTATACTTGATCTGTACATATCCAGTTTACACTGACCTCTCATTGTAAGGAAATTCAATACAATGCGAGATCAGCTTATACTGGAAATTATACTTGATCTGTACATATCCAGTTTACACTGACCTCTCATTGTAAGGAAATCCAATACAATGCGAGATCAGCTTATACTGGAAATTATACTTGATCTGTATTATGCTTGATTATGCTTGATCTGTAGCCGTGCGTACCACGCGTAGTTTCTAATACTCACGAATAAGTAGGTACTACCTACCTACTAATGTGGGGTCAGGAACCTATTTGAATGTTGTGTGTTAGGTAAGTATGTTATTTTATTATGACTAAGTTATACATTTGCAGAAAACCATTCGTTGAGCTTGAGAATGTGACGAATAAAACCGTGCCCACGGTATTAGAGCATGAATTGCACGAAGCCGGACCGGCGGCGGCGCACAGTGGGCCCATACTGAAAATTAGTGGACTTTGGCAACAAAGTTCCTATATCGATGCGATTTTTTTTTATATGACGTGTTATATTATTCCTGACAACTTTTATTCTTATAAAATTTCTTCTAAAGTTGATAGTTTGTCTTGAAAACAATTAATTAGATTTTTTTGTATGGAGCGAATCACGTTTAATTTTTTTTCTTCAATTGTACTAATATGTTGAGTGTGTGGCGTAAGTATATGATAGCTAGGGTCATTCTCTATCCATGAAAAAAAAATCAGCGCCGGCCATCTGCGGCAGCGCGAGTAATCATTCGGTAAAAAAAAAATGATTTGGAAGAATTTTTTTGTCATTTAAAATAAATTCAAAGCATATTTTTTGTCTCATTTGGCTGTTTTCACCTTCTTTTTAGTTAAATAAATAGTTTTAATAGCGCATACGTACTTTTATAACTAGTAATTCTGGTAGAGATTTAGTTATTATTGCATGTTAACGGTAGCACCTGCATTGTGATTGATGACTCATTTGTTTGTGCACTCGGCTAAGCGCATAACTAATGAGTCATCGAAAAATGCTCGTCTCTGATTGGCTGAATAATTTTCACTCACTGTTATGTCCACTACTTGAGTAATTAACACTAACTATAAATATAAAGACATTCATTAAGTCCATCTTTCATCATTCATCAAGCAGTTACAGGAAAGTCCGGTTAAACAGTCTCGACCCCCCGTGGTCAACTGCGAGAAGCCATTCCAAAAAAAAAAAAAAAAAAAAATAAGTCCATCTAGTTTCGCTCTTGTCGCTTGTTTGTGAACACAGTGAAATACTTGTATTTTTATATTAACATTAGAACTATGGCTGGATTTTGTACCAACCTAGATCTTTTTGTGAAATTAAGAAGTGGCGGTGATCTGAAAAATCTTATGTTTCTGTATGAAAGTATCATTTCTGTCTTGACTACCGAAGTTTCTGAAGAAGACAAGAACCGAATCAAGGAGTTCTGTCGACTTTTTTGTGTAAATTTAAATAAAAAGTGGATAGAGTCAAGTAGAAATCAAAAAACTTTTATGAATCGTGTAATTAATCGCAAGTGGTTGGAAAAAAACATCAACTGGCCTGTTTGTGACAGTATTGATCTGAGAAGTGTGATGGGCTTTTCGGACGCAGCCTTATCTGAGCTTGTGGATATAGATTGCCATGTTCCTACTCTTGCAGTATGTACTGCGGAAGCGGGAACATCTACAGAAAAGGAGCACAGAAAACCGTTCGAAGAGTTAAGTAATAAGCAAAAGAAAAGACGTTCTACTTCCATAGTAGAAGAAAATTCCGAGGAAGAGTTGCAGCACTGGTACATAACAAAATTGAAAGACAACGGCAAAACGAATCTGGCAAAAGTGGTCGAATACCTTTCCAGTAATCCAGATGCGCTATCCGAAGTAGAAGAGAGACTATTCAAAAAGCAGAGCTTAAGTACTGTCTCTGAAGATAAGTGTTTAGCTCTTTATACATCAGTTGCGCTCTCGAAATGGAAGTACTTAGCTCTTCGACAATTTCTGAAAGAAGAAAACTGTGCTGCCTTTCCATCTTATCCAAAGCTTGTAAATGCCAAGAAAAGATGTTACCCACCACAAGAGAGTATGGAGATTACCGAAAACGGAGCTCACATTAAATTGCAAGCGCTATTGGACCACACTGTGGAGAGGATATTACTTGATATAAATACTGTTGATAGGTCTCAAAATGAAGAACTCAAGTTGACCTGGAAATGGGGACTTGATGGTTCTTCGTCGCAGAGTAACTATAAACAGAAAACGTCAAACACAGCTACAGAGTTCGATGATTCATCAGTAGTCATGATAAGCATCGTCCCTCTTCGGCTAGTGTCTACTAGGCCATCATCTGGGAATGAAAATCTAGTTTGGGAGAACCCCACACCTTGCTCAACTCTGTACTGTCGACCAGTGAAGTTCACTTTCACTTCGGAGACAGCTGACTTTATAAAGTCTGAAGAGTCTGAGATGAAAAAACAAATTGATGAACGAATATCTACACAGTGTGGAAATATTATTGTATCACATGAATTGCATATGACCATGATTGATGGAAAAGTGGCCAATATTATTGCTCGAGTACCATCATATGCAACGTGTCCCATTTGCTTAGCAAAACCGAGTGAGATGAATAATTTAGACGCTTTGACTTCTAAACCACTTCGTGAAGAAATTTACAAACAAGGAATTTCTTCACTGCATATGAAGATTCGGTGTATGGAATGTCTTCTCCATATATCTTATAATCTGGATTTTCAACGATGGACTGCTCGCGGCGAACATAAGGCTTTGAAACAAGCTAAAAAAAATACCACACAGCAAGAGTTTCGTGAGCAAACTGGAATGCTGATTGATATAGTCAAACAGGTATGTATTTAATTTTCGCTCTCTTTATGTTGTTTGTGAATTATATCTCTATGTATTGTATATTACAGTATTGTTTTCCCATTTTAGGGTTTTGGAACTACAAACGACGGGAATACAGCGAGGCGCTTTTTCCAAGATTACAAAAGATCTTCCAGAATAACGGGAATTGACGAAAATCTGATTTTCAGATTTTCCGTTATTCTACAAGCCATATCATCAGGCAAAAACATTGACTGTGAAAAATTTAGAAGATACTGTAGAGAAACAGCTGATGTGTACGTGCAACACTATTCGTGGTACTACATGCCAGTTAGTGTACATAAACTTCTAATGCACGGTGCAGACATCTGTAACCACTTTGGTGTTTTGCCAATCGGTAAGTAAAAAATAAATATAGTTTGATGTATTATTTGACTCGATTGCGTTTTGAAATTAAAATGTATGTACTTATTCGTTTTAGGTACCTTATCTGAAGAAGCTTCGGAAGCCCGTAATAAGGACTTCAGAAACGTCAGGGAGAGGCACACTCGGAAAACGGGGAGAATAGCAACAAACGAAGACATCCTCCATGGACTTCTAATAAGCTCTGATACCCACATATCCTACATAAGGCCTAAAATAATGAAACAGGTTCATAATGAGTTGTTGCCTGAAGCAACTCAGTTGTTACAGACTACTGAGCCTCCCTGTGACAGTGAAATTATGGAGGAAGAAGAATGCCTCATAGCAGAGTCCGAAAATTTGCCGGACCCACGAGCACTTCTGGAACAAGAAATAATGTGATCCGGCTCTAAATTATTCCCACAAATGCCCATCATGGTTAGGAATATGACAAACAGCCCTTTTCAGGGCTACAATTACTTCACAGTTTCATATTGATCATACGTACGATAACTTATACTATAATAATATACATACAGTTGATTATGTAGATAATTATCAACGACTTGCCCGTACAAATTTAAATTATTTCACCTATCATTAACAAAATTAGTATAACCTGAAACAGTACGATATATTTATTCAACAATAGATAACGTGCAGTTAAAAAATAACACAGTCAATCAGAGACGAGCATTTTTCGATGACTCATTAGTTATGCGCGCACAAACAAATGAGTCATCAATCACAATGCAGAGCACCTGCATTGTGATTGATAACTCATTTGTACCGATAACATACAATAATAACTAAATCTCTACCAGAATTACTAGTTATAAGTACGTACCTATGCGCTATTAAAACTATTTATTTAACTTAAAAGAAGGTGAAAACAGCCAAATGAGACAAAAAATATGCTTTGAATTTATTTTAAATGACAAAAAAATTCTTCCAAATCATTTTTTTTTTACCGAATGATTACTCGCGCTGCCGCAGATGGCCGGCGCTGATTTTTTTTTCATGGATAGAGAATGACCCTAGCTATCATATACTTACGCCACACACTCAACATATTAGTACAATTGAAGAAAAAAAATTAAACGTGATTCGCTCCATACAAAAAAATCTAATTAATTTTTTTCAAGACAAACTATCAACTTTAGAAGAAATTTTATAAGAATAAAAGTTGTCAGGAATAATATAACACGTCATTTAAAAAAAAATCGCATCGATATAGGAACTTTGTTGCCTAAGTCCACTAATTTTCAGTATGGGCCCACTGTGCGGCGGCGCGCGTACAGGCGCGAGCGGCAGCGGAGCCCAATTCGTGGCTGGCGGCGGCTGGGCATTTGGAACAGGGAAAGGGAGACTCACCGCTATCGATTGACGATACGGACAAGTAAGTACATAAATAAATACATAATATAAAATAAATAAGTATATTTTTAATCCCCCTTAGTAATTTCTTTTTACCTGCCTCGCTGGTCTAGCGGTCGCAAGCTCTACTGCTGAGCGTGAGGTCCTGGGTTTGATTCCCGGGTCGGGCAAAATGGTATTGGGTTAAAAATCATTTATCATTCTAGTTCAATCATTGACATTTTTAACTAATTGACAAAAAAACTGTGCTGTTTCATACATTTTGGTCAAGTAGGTAGGTACTTATTGAATTTTTGTATTAAACAGCTGTTTTTTTTTTCGTGATTTCAGAGTTGGTCCCATAGTGAAAGTTGTTCATATTCATGAGTAGAACACTGTAAAAATTTGGATGGTGATGAAAAAATCTTCCTGTATAACGAAGTTCAAAGGAAAACTATCACAGCTAAGTAGGCTTTACAAGTTTACGAGTAATAGTCGAGCAACTTACATTTGCAGTTGCAATGTATGGGAGAACATGATTTTCAACTACAATGTTAGGTTTGTTCTTGGGATAAATTCATTCTAACTACGGAACCCCTCATGTGCGTGGTCCGACACGCACTTGGCCGGTTTTTTTTATTTATAAGGAACATTTGTTTTAGATAAATAGTTATATTATGTGAGAGTTTATTTTTGTAGGAACATTCCTAATTTTTGTTAGTACTACGATATTTGGATAAGGTACCTACCAACCTATGAATGTTACGCGTCGCGTAATTTGTTGAAACTTCTTTGTCTTTTATTTTTTATGTGATTTTTAACCGATTGCCAAAAAGGAGGAGGTTATATGTTCGACTTTATGTATGTTTTTTTTTGTTGGTTCTTGTAATAATATTCTGAATATACATATTAAATTGTATAATAAATAAAGATTGATGAAAAATAACATTATTTTTATTTCATACTAACCTTTTAGGTTTATAGATTGAGTACCTACGCGAGGACTGAATGACGGATCCGTCTAAATATAGTACACGAAAAAAAATTTTTTTTTGTTTTATAAAATTTAAAAAAATTAGTTTTTTTTCCAACCCTGGTGGTATGTCAGTTTGTAGGTCTATGAACGAAGCTTCCAATATGTATATAGGTACCTATGTAGGAACATACATTTTGATTGCCATACGAATCAAGTTCAAATTCACGAATCTATCGGAGACGGGCCGTGAATATGCATTCACGGCCCGTCTCCGGCATAGATCGCTGTTGATCAGCTGGGCGGCCGGGGCACCGCGCCGTTCAAACTCGAGCTCTGAACTCGACTCGATCGCGGTTGCCGCGCCGCCGCGCCGCCGCTCGCGCCCGGTGCGAAGCGCGCCGCGCGCCATGCCACCGCGTATTATTTTAGAGGGGGCGCGGTCGGGCGGGGCGAGAGGTACGAAATCGCTCGCGTTAGGTTGTAGTGGCGCGCTCTTAACAATCTAGCCATCAAATAAACCATGCAAACATTTCAGACTTCAAATGAAACGGTTGAGACCAAAGCCTAGAACGTTCTTTGACTAACTATTATCAACGCAATCTAAGAAGTCCACAGCTGTCAAAATACTTTGCGTAGTGATGGGAAAAAACAGTATTATTTTATGTTAAACTAACTATTTTATATTAAACGCGTAGATAAAAAGTAACCTATGTGTTAACCCCGCGATGTTACCCGCGGTTTATGAGATAGGAACGAAAAAGTATTCACAAAGAAATTGCTCATCTCACGGGAACACTACATTTTTCAGGATATTATAAAGTAGCCTATGTGTTAATCCAGGATGTCAGCTACTTCCTCACCAAATTTCATCAAAATCTGTCGAGCCGTTTGAGTTTGAAAAAGTAGCAAATATATTTCAATTCCTTGCTCATCCCACGGGAACACTACATATTTCCGAGATATAAAGTGGCTTTGTCAGCTACTTCCTCACCAAATTTCATCAAAATCTGTCGAACCGTTAAAAGAGTAGCAAATATAATTGAATTCCTTCCCACGGGAACACTACATTTTTCCCTACCTTCTGAAGAATACATTTGAATTTTTGTACTACAGACAAATAAGATTTTTTGAACTTAACAACATAACAAGTGTCCAAGATAGGGTTGCCACCTGTACTATATTATATAGTATCGTACTATATTGCGGTCAATTGTACTATACATTATAGAAATATAATATAGTACGAAAAATACTATATTTTCATTGTTAACTCCACTGCTGCACTTTTTTGTATAAACATGGACTAAATTGGAACGTACCTACCTGTAGTGACGCGTTGTGAATTTTAGCGAAACGAAACGCACTCACGAAGCCTCGTTACGGCTACGCAACGAAACGTCATTTCTGTTTCTATTCTGTGGTGAGGTGAGGGAAGAAAGAAACAGAAGTTTAATTAAGCTCATTAAAAATTGCTGTGATTCGTATAATTATTTTAAAAACAATAAACTGTTATTATCCAAAGCGCAGAGTATCAATAAATATACCTGGAAAAATAAATAATGTTATTCTGTTTGTCTGTTTCTTTTGTACCTACTTAAACTGGTGTGCAATAAAGTGATAGGATTGTAATTTGTATATAATGTTTAAACATGATGATTTGATGAATGAATGAATGTGTACTATTTTTTTTCCGACATTTCCCAAAAGTACTATATTTTGGCAAGGTTCTGAGAAAAATACTATATTTCTTCAAAAAAAAGGTGGCAACCCTAGTCCAAGACCATCAATAAACATTCTTTAATTTAAAATTAAATTTTACAAAATATGAATAGACTGGAATAGGTGGATACTCGATAGCCATACACACTATGCCCGTACTTTGCTAAATACTTTAATAAGCACTCAATCGATCGCGTCCTGTATCGGATAAAAATTAATATAGTTGTTATGTAAAGATGGGTATTTTATGTGTTGTTTGAGGGTTGACATTTTAAAGCGCTATTAACATCATAAATGGTACTTATA
Organism: Cosmia trapezina; assembly: GCA_905163495.3. Classification (NCBI taxonomy): domain Eukaryota; kingdom Metazoa; phylum Arthropoda; class Insecta; order Lepidoptera; family Noctuidae; genus Cosmia; species Cosmia trapezina. The sequence goes on along the minus strand of LR991040.1, from coordinate 13,057,958 downwards.
AATAATACTTAGTCACTATTAATTGATAAAATTCTCGCTTTGATAGAAAATACACGATGTACAGACGCCAGCAGATCAACCCACCCGAAACTGTCAAATTTTCCCAATCAATCTTGAATCTAATGCTTTAGCGATAAATGCCGAAGTTACGCGACCGAAGTTCGGCACGATTACGCCTGCAATGCTATTTGAATTACTGATGACACTATGCCGAAATTACGTTGCGTTCTAGCGTACAGCCGAACTTCGGTCGGGCGTAAGTTCAGCGGCAATTCGGCGGCAACGTACACATTATACGCGACCGAAGTTCGGTTCGATTGCCGAAGAAGATCCGGGGCGGGGAGCAGCGGGAGGCAGGCACACAAAGTTGCGCAACTGAATTTCGTTCGGCACTTATGGTGTGTCATATCAGCCGAACACGACGGAACATAACATCAGCCGCGGAACTTCGGTCGCGTAACTTCGGCATAGTGTGTTTAGACACTAATGAAAATCTATTAAAGAAATTTGACAGATTGTAGTAGCTTGATGTGCTGGCGTCTGTACTTTGTACTTTACGCGTCGTGCTAGATGCGGCCTAGTCCAGAAAAATACCTAGTGCGCATACCTGTTCTCGTAAATTACGTCTCAAGTCAACATTCTATACCAAAACGTGTTCAGTGACGTCGCCGACACACCCATCCGTCTCGTCGCTCGTTAAATATCACAAGCAACGTTAAAATATTCAAGTGGGGTGTGTCCATACCGGTTTCGATAAATTTTCCACATCATTCTCTTTAAATGTTACGATTAAGGCCAAGTTCGTTTTTTTATAGTTGTTTTGATAGGTGTTCCTAGGCGGATCGAGGATTATTAGGTGGTGATATCATTATCTAGTCGTAAATATCACTATTTAACGTTGGCTACCCGATTATAGCTTCACTTAGCGGTCATCCGGTCTGTGGATGAATCCACTATACTTACCTACATACTGACTGAGCTCGTGGCTAAGTAATAACAGCCGCACGGGTCGATCGATCAGGTTAAGCTACGCTTGCCGCGGTTGGTCCGTGGATGGGTGGCCATCTTTACATACCAAGACCCTTTCCTCTGAAAGCACGTTAAGTCATTGACCCCGGTTGTCATTCGTGGATCTTTGACAGTCGTTACGGGTCGTCAGAAACCCGAAAGACCGAATGTCTGACAACCAGTCCTACCAAGGAGTAAGTATCGTATTACCCAGTAACTGGGTTGAGGAGGTCAGATTGGCAGTCGCTCCATGTAAAATACAGTACTGGTATTCAGCCTGCATACGGTTAGACTGGAAGCCGACCTCAACATAGTTGGGAAAAGGGCGATGAGATGATGACACCTCCTTATCTGCACAAACAAACATAGTGAACTCAAACATATGCGTGGATAATTCCATGTAGATACACACGGCTACACATCAAGCTATACATTTCCAGTTTACACTGACCTGTCATTGTAAGGAAATCTTATACAATGCGAGATCAGCTTATACTGGAAATGTATCAGTATGGGTATTTTTTTTTTTTATAAAAAAATAATGTTATAAGTAAATGGCTTTTAGAATTTTTTACATAATCACAACAATAATTAGATTGACAGCGTGTTAGTTAATTTTTGTATTGGTCGGCAAAACAATTAATTAGTTTATTAAGACACACAGTCAGGGGCTCGTGGCTAAGTAATAACAGCCGCAAGCGTCGATCCAAGTTACGCTTGCCGCGGTCAGTCCGTGGATGGGTGCAGCACGTTAAGCCGTTGGTCCCGGATGTCATTCTTGGATCTTTGACAGTCATTACGGGTCGTCAGAAGCCCGGCGAAAGTCTGACAACCAGTCTTACCAAGGGGTATCGACCCAGTGACTGTGTAGTGGAGGTCAGATAAGCAGTCGCTCCATGTAAAATACTGGTATTCAGCTGCATCCGGAAGCCGACCCCAACATAGTTTGAAAGGCTAGGCAGATTGATTGATTATGACATACAGTGAACCGCACATCCAGTGGTACCTAACACTGACAATAGCTCTTCGAAATAAAGACGCTGGCAATGTCAAATTGTTACCACTGGTGTGCATTTGACTGTACCATAAAAATAAATTGTCTTTGGTCTCATAACAGCCGATGGAAAAATATACCTACTTAGATACGAGGCTTTTGTCTAAATTGCTTTCCGAGTGTACTTTGCTTTGTCATTTTTGTTTTTTATTTTTTTCTAATGTGCGTTTTATTTGTGCCGAATAAACAAGTTTTCTTTCTTTCTTTCTTTTCTTTTCATAAGCTAAGTATGAAGATGCACATTTAAAAACGTGTATTTTATCAAACGTGGCCTCCACAACGTTTGATAAGAGGGAATGAGGAAGTTTGGGAGGTTCCGGGAGTCATGTCACGCCAATAATTAGCTATATAATACTTATTTAAAATATCTTAATTAAACATAGAAATCCGCTTCCTGGTTACAGAAATGTTTGGGTTTGTGATAATTGGAAGATTTTTTAGTTTGTGAGAAGAGAAACTCGATTTTTTTTTTAATAAGTACCTATTTAGGCATTGATCACCACCAGGTCAGGTCTTGTCATTAGAAGCCCGAAAGTCTGAAAACCAGCCTTACCAAGGAGTATCGACCCAGTCACTGGGTTGTGGAGGCTCGTTCCATGTAAAACACTGGTATTCACTTGCATCAGGTTAGACTGGAAATCCCCTTGTGACCCGACTTGGGAAAGGCTGGGCCCCTAGGCACTTGACATTTTAGGACCCCCCACCCAACACGAACCCATTTTGGAAAGGACGATGGCACAAAATGTTACGGAAAAAGCCATTCGGCCCATTTGGCTGAAATATGTTTTTAACCGAGGGTTCCGTTCCGATTTCTGAAAAAGTGTGACATCGTTTTATTTTTCCTGTAATCTTTACATAAACTTCTATCACATAGAATAATTTCAGATTTTTCTCTATGCAAACTACGGAGATATGGGGGGGAACGATTTTTTTTTACATTTTTCATCAAAAATCACATTAGTAGTTCTTGAGATATCCAGCTGTGACAGACAGACAGACTGAGTCGCACCATAAGGGTTCCTTTTTATGATTTTGACTATAATTTTGACTATCTATGACCCTAACTTAATAATCTATAGCTAAAAACATCATCATTCTCCTGCCCTTATCCCAATATAGCTAAAAACATTCTTCCATTTCCCACTTTTCACTTAGACTAGAACATAGCTACCGGGTTTTGATATTTAACTAAATACACATTTTTAGCCAGCATTTAATGTTACCTACTTTAAAAATAAACATCAGAAATAATGCAGTCTAGGTATGCTTTATATGTCAACAGTCGTTAAAACTTGACGTTTCTAAACAAATACCTACGTTCTTTTCCTCGTGCATTCCTTATCACTCAATTAGTATCACTCAATACGATAATACTTACGAGGAAAAGAACAGCAGGAAAATTTATGCATCCCGCTTAGGAAAGGTCAGATTTCTTTTTCTTTCCTACGAGTGGATAGGTACTTACCATGACCATATGACCGCGGGGCCAGTAATTTCTATCTAGCCCTCCTCCTGCCATAAGGCAGACTAACCGATTCGGGGTAGCTTTGGGGTCCCTAAGCTGGCTGCATGGTCCGTTGGCCTGGCCGTTGTATGCCTAGTCGTAAATCCGGGGCTGACTACCACACTTCAAGACGGGTTGGTGATTTATTTAGGTTAGTCAACAATTGTTTACACAAATAATTTCAATAATAGTGCGTTTTTCACAACATTCACCATTTATTGTTTTACGTAAAGCCAAAAAGAGTAAATAATTTTTGGTAATTCATGCGTAACAATAATAATAACAAACATTTTATTCTAAATAATTGATAACATTAACATCAATACAATTAAACTAATAATAAAAATCTCAGCTTATTCAAATATATTGGGATCTTAAAATTAAAATTCACATTCAGTAGCGAGATCGTTGGAGTGTCATCTGTAGCCTTTTCCCAACTCTGTTGGGGTCGGCTTCCAGTCTAACCAGCAGCTGAATACCAGTGTTTTACATGGAGCAACTGTCTCTCTGACCTCCACAACCCAACGAAACGACTGTCAAAGATCCACGAATGACAGCCGGACCACGTGCTTTCCAAGGCACGGAGGGGTCTTGGTATGTAGGTGGTTCCATCCACGGACTGACCGCAGCAAGCGAGCTTAACCTGATCGATCGATCCGTGCGGCTGTTATTACTTAGCTTAGCCACGAAATTTTCCTATGCTGTCACGAATTCATGATATCAGTAAGATCACTGCAACTATTTAGGTTCACACAGGCGTGAAATTGGTGAGTTAACTGAGTTAGCACCTAGAACCGTTCTGCGCAAGGGTGGGTATAGCGGTGTATACAGAATGTTACACAATTAATGACCCTGAAAAGGCGTATGAGGCATTCTATGAGCTATTTAAACTATTTTATGATCTATGTTTCCCTATCATACGAGTTAAAATACCTATTTCCAAGAAACCTAAATGGCTAAGTAACGGAATCCGAGTATGCTCTAAACGAAAACGTCAACTACTTTGGAAGTATAGGTTAACATCAAATTTGAAAGATAAAAAATACTTTAAAGAATATACAAAAAGGCTAAGAACTATAATTAAAAAAACTCAAAAATCACAAAACAACTATTATATTAGTTCAGCTACCAACAAAGCCAAAGCAACATGGCAGATAGTTAATAACTATAAAACTGTAAATCCCAAAGAGGACATTAAAAAAATTAAATTAAACGACAAAATAATTACTATGCCGGAAGAAATAGCTGAATCTTTTAATAATTATTTTATAGATGACATAAAACCTACAACAAAAGAAAATGGTACTTATCCAAAAACACTGACATATAATAATTGCAATTCAATGTTCATGAAACCGACTAATCCATATGAAGTTGACCAAATAATAAAAAGACTAAATAACACTAATAGTACTGGGTATGATAATATAAATACTAAAATAATTAAACGTGTTTCCAAAATCATAGCTCCAGTACTGAGCACCATTATCAATTTGTGCCTGGAGAACGGAATTTTTCCCTCAAAACTAAAAATAACAGTCATTAACCCAGTATTTAAAAAGGAAGATAGAGAAGACATGAAATTTTATAGACCAATAGCTTTAATACCAATTATTGCAAAAATTTTTGAAAGGGTAATTTATAATAATCTATATAACTATTTTGAATCCAATAATATATTCACACATGAGCAATTTGGGTTTCGTAAAGGCAAATCAACGAGCGATGCACTTTTTAATTTTTTAAAGAAAGTAATGACAGGACTGGACAATAAACAACATATAACTGCAATATTTACGGACATGTCAAAAGCGTTTGATTACGTAGACCATAACATCCTCTTAAATAAACTAGAAAAATACGGAGTTAGAGGAACTGCATTAAATCTTATAAAATCATACCTCACAAACAGAGTTCAAGTAACTCAAATAACAAGAATATCAAATGAAACAAAATATGAGCAAACGTTTCAGTCTAAGCCTAAAACTGTTAGATACGGGGTGCCTCAAGGAAGTATTCTTGGCCCACCTTTGTTCTTAATATATATCAATGACCTCCCAAAAGCCATAAACCATGACATGATATTATTTGCAGATGACAGTACAGCTATTTTTACAGACGAGGATCAAGATAAATACGAAATTAATGTAAATGATTCCCTAGAATGCATAATAAATTGGTTAAATTTCAACAATCTTAAAATTAATTTAGAAAAAACATGCTATATTTCGTTTGCTAATATAAATAAAAAACCAAAGAACCTAAACATACAATACAAAGGTGAAACTGTAAAAGAAGTAAAGACCACCAAATTTCTTGGCATACATATTGACTCTGGACTAAACTGGAAAATGCATGTTGACCATGTTTGCAAAAAACTAAACCAGTTTTCATATGCCCTTTACATGTTAAGAAAAGTTACAAATGAGAGTACTTTACTAAGTGTTTACCATGCATATGTAGCCTCCGTACTAAAATATGGTGTCCTATTCTGGGGTAATTCAACGAACAGAGAGGGTGTTCTAAAAGCACAAAAAAAGTGCATTAGGAGCATATGCGGACTTAGACAGATTGATTCATGTAGACCAGTTTTCAAAAGGTTGAAAATCTTAACCCTACCTTCTTTGTACATATTTGAAGCGGCAATGATGATAAAACGCGATATAGATAAGTATGAAACGTTGAAAAGTGCGAGACACAAAACTGAACTTAAAGGCATTCAATGTAGAACAGTAAAATTTAAATCGAGTGTATTTGGTATTGGAGTTAAGATCTATAACAAACTCCCTAACTGTATTAAGAATATCTCAACATTAAACATTTTTAAATTAAAGCTAAAAGAATTTCTCATATGTAAAACCTATTATTCAATTAACGAATTTATTAATGACCGAATTATTGACTAAAATTGTTTTGACTTATTTAATGTAAATTATATTACCGTAATAGTTATGTCTAATAATGAATATGTAGTGCTTAAGAGGTTGACTAAAACTTGACATATTAAACTTATTTTTATTTTTCTGACATAACTAAGGTAAATTGCATGACCATAATAATTATGTCTATTAGTGAATGTAAGATGAGGTCGACTAAAAATCGACATGTTATGCTTATTTTTTTTTTTTTTTTTTTTTTTTGCCTAATGTAAACGTAAATTGAATGACCATAATGCTTATGTATAGTAATTAATGTAAAACGAGGTCGATTATAACAACCAATGCAGTGGATAATAACCACCAAACATTAAAAAAATGTAGGTAATTGTATTTTTATAAAATTATTTTTAACATAGCCAATAATATTGACATGCGTAATAAATATTGTACACCCCATGGGTATGTTTCAGTGATACAAAAATGACAACTGTAAGAACTATTTTCACCTGTGACAAACAATTAATAAATGAATTATGAATTATGGTGTGATAGGGTTTCGCGGATATCCGGCTGGGACACGAAACTTTAGGAGACTCAGTAGGTTTGGGCAGTCAATTTTATTTCTAAGCAACTTCTATAAGTTGCTTAGAAATATTATAAGAAACAAACGCATCAAATTCTCTTCTAGATGATAAGTCCAATCGGAATCGGAATCTGTTTCATTTTGACAGTTTCAACAACATTCCTTGTCCAACTTACGTTGTCGTGCAAACAAATTTTTCGAACAATGAAGCAATAGAATAACAATTTGCCTCAAAATGATTTAGATTGCGATCGATAGTGTTTTACGCAATTAGGGTGCATATTTTCTCACGATGTTTTTCCTTTACCGATGTCAGTACGACATAGGTAGGTACAGTGAGTACCTAATGTCCAAGTTAAACTGAGAAGGTACCTACATTATGAATTGAAAAGTCACATGTCCCGTGTCCGGAATTCCACATTTGATCCCACAACCTCGTAATTAGCGTTTATTTGATAACAATACGAGTCTAAAGTGTAAAGTATCTTAATATTGCACTAACAGTACTTACCTATTGGACTTTAAGATCTTTAACTACTTAAATCTAGAGTATAGATTAATAAACCGAACTTAGAACTATGGTCATTATTAATCTATCTATGTATATAAATAAAAAGAGAAGTCCTGACTGACTGATTGACTGACTCATCAACGCCCAGCCCAAACCCTTGGACCTAGAAAGCTGAAATTTTGCACAGAGGTTCCCTTTACAATGTAGACAAGGAATAAGGAAGGAATTCCCGGTAGCAGGTTCCCTTGGGATATTTTCCGATATCCATTTTCAAATGTAATAAATAGATAAGTAAGTCATAATGTTTAGGTGTGTCTTAATTATCTGTGTGTACTTAGAACTAGAACTACTAGATTACTGATAACACTGTTTACATCTTATCGTTACTGGTAGGAGTGGCTATTTATATAAGAAAATAATACTTAATAAGAAACCAATACCAAAGTTTTTACTTGATATAATGATGATGATTTATTTATTTGCTAGCTGCGCCCTGCGGTTTCACCCGCGTAGACCGGGATAAAAAGTAGCCTGTGTGTTAATCCAGGCTATAAGCTATATACATACCAAATTTCATCCAAATCGGTCCAGATGTTTGAGCGTGAAGAAGTAACAAACACAAACACACCCCCACACACACACACAAACACTAGCAAACTTTCGCCTTTATAACATGAGTGTGATTTATTTATTTAAATGCCTTAAAACTACTTATAATTACAGCCGTGTGATTCTGTAACACCTCATTCTAAACTTCGAATCTGCCGGTCGATTCTGTAAAAATCTCACCGTGAAACTTAGGTGAAGTGAGTTTGTTTTTGGCTACGAATTGACACTATTGACAGCTCACTCCACGCTCACTTCACCTAAGTTTTCACGGTGATATGGTTACAGAATCGCACTGCTGAATCCGCTGTGAGTTTCTTGATTGGCGTTCATAAATTCAAAGTATCAAATAAAAAACAAATGAGCAGAAGTGATGCGAAGTGAGAGTGAAGTGAATAGCGAGTTGTTGTTTGAATTTTACAGAATCGACGTAACTTAAGGATCTTTGTCTTAACCTAAAGTCACACCCAAAATTATGATGATAGATACTACTTACACAGGGTGAAATTAAATTAGCTAGCGAAACTCCGCAGACGTGATGGGTATCGATATCTAAATACAATAAGCTTATAAAATACTTGCATGGGGAAGTCAAGCAGTCTAAAACCTCTACATCAGCTACGCCCCTACTGGTTAGAAGTAGGTAGTAGGGGCGTAGATAAAATTGGTCCGAAAAAAATCCGGTAAAATTTTATCCGCCTGAGATAATAAGCACTTACACCTGCCCATACCTACTGAGAACATTCACTTATCGGCATTTCATTCTATTTAGAATTCGAAATTCAATTGAATTGATTTTATAGTATAGAGCATGCTATTTAAAAAAAAATCTGTTGTTCATTTGTTTTCCCGCCGTAAGATTTTTCTTTGATATCGACTCGATGTTCCTGTCTGTAACCATGGAAAAATCGAAACAGTGCGCTATTTTCGAATACGAGTTTCGTCGTGGCAGCACAGACAGCACGCAATATTAATTAACGACATGTATGGACAAGGTACCGCAAGTGAACGCACATTCTGAGCCTTGAAACGATTCCCGTCCCCAGGATTTCTATAGCAGAGGTATTAAAATGGCAAATGTGCATCGACAACGCTTCTTTTAAAAAGAATTGTTTGATTTTTTCTATGTAAAACGGCAATTTCATAGGTAAAGACCTAATGTGTGCCAATGTGCACTCAAACAACCTCACGGCTCGTCGTGACATAAATAACTGATGAAAAAGATGCCACATGGCGTCCTCCAAACAAACAAAATGACGTGACAATGACAATTCACATAAGACCAGCGGATGTTAAAAATACTAAAATCTCATCAAACGTTATCGAGTTAGAGGAAGGGAAAGGCAGAACTGTGTAAGATTGATCACAGCTAACTCATGAACTCACTCCAAAGGGAAACATCATCAACATACGCACATCACACCTGTTTCCCGAAGGGTTAGGCAGAGGTGTACGTACCTATAGTACACCCACATTTCACCCGTTATGTTAAGTTCCATGTGTGTGGCGAGCCTATTGCCATCAACCGGGCAAATCCAGACTTCGGGCTGCTGAGAAATTCCAGATGGAAAAACCCAAATATACTCATATTAGATCTAAACTACAAATACAGTCCATATATTGACTGAACTGTGGGTCATGCATGAGACCATAGATATCTATGGACGAACCAATTGTGACACTTTTGAGCAAAATATGTGGAACTGTTTTATATTTAAGACCTGTTATGTACTTACTACTAACCATATTTTATGAAAAAAAATATTCTATTCTATTTTGACGAAATATCTGCTAGTCACGGCACGACTATGAATTAATTAAAAACTTGATCACCATATAACAAATCTAGTTTAGGTGATATTAGGTTCCAAGAATTTGTAGAAGATTAGATGACATTTTTGGCTAATGTGCTGTTTATTAAAAATATCTAGATACATCTTAGGAATTAATTATAAGTAGATCCATATTTTATGCAAAAAAAGATGTTCTGGTAAGTAGGTATTCCATTTTGAAGAAATATAGTCTGCTAGTCACGGCTCGATTGTATGAATTAATTAAAAACTTGATCAGCATAATAATAACAAGTCTAGTTTAAGTAATAGTTATTAGTAGGCATTCTGGTCGATTACAATAATTTGTAGAAGAATATCTGACATTTTTGGCTAATGTGCTGTTTTCATACTTAATTATTATTGTGATTAAAAATATCTAGATACAGCTTAGGAATTAATTATAGATCAAAATAGGTAGGTAAGAGCAATGACGAAGGTAATATATCATTGGGTAAGAGGTTATATCAGATTAAAAAAATTAAGTAATCTTGTTGTTTACTTAAAGGACGGACTTTGCACAGCTGATACACCCACAGTTTTAGACAAAGACGATCGAGAGACTCTTTACATAATAAGTGATATATGTATTCAATAAAGTCAAAATTAGATACCTAATGTCAAAATAAACATAGGCATTAAATATGGCGCCCAACTTTGCACTCATCTTCTTTTTATCTCAAATCCACATGACTTGTCATATGACCAGTATTTTTTGTTAACAAAAAACTGATGTAAACTATAAACTAACAGACTATACTACACTTCCAGCTTATCTCTCTGAACTTATGACCTATTGGAGTCACGTAGAATGTACTAACTGTGGCCGTGGGTGGAGACTTTTGCATCAGAATTTTATCGTTAGATTCAACAACTTTATTTATAAATAAACTGGTTGCTGGCCATATTGGCATATACACGGTTACTTGATTCGACGTATTCCTTGTAGGACGTCATACTAGGGAGGGTTAAAATGGAACAAATTGGGTCACCAAGCAACAGTTCTAGTTATTTATTTATTTATACCATTCCCCCTCTAAAAAGCTTATTTTATTCACTGAAAACAGTGAATAAAAAGCACTTTTACTCACTGTTTTGATGTTTGAAAATGGAACACACCAATGTATTCGACCACAGATTTAGAATACCTAGGCTAGATACGGCATGTTATTAGATAGTATGAAAACCGAACGTTTCATCTTTTTTATACCTATGATAACTTCACCCCAGCCATTTAGTGATGTGCTCAAAGTAGACAAAATTGTTTCAATCGCTAAGCGTCACTGAGCTAACAGACTTTTTTTAGTACGAACAGTCGTACATGCAGGGCACGCTTGGTCGGATGGCTTGCCGTATCTAGTGTAAGTGTAATCTGTGTATTCGACCTATATTGATGTGTTCTAAATTCAATTTGATTGGTCGACATTTTCGACAAGGAGTTTAGCATTAGAATAAAAACTGTTATGTGTTCTTTGCTGTCCATAATAAATTGGCGCTATTTTGAATACTGTTAGTTGTACGAACACAAAGTTTAGTGTTACTTTAATCTTTAATTTTGTGTTTGTTTAGTGTTGTTCTAATCGATTAAAAATGCATTCTAGTGATGAAGATGTGTTAACACCTGAGTTTATGAAAGAGAGGACGGCCGATATAGTGGAAAACTTGCTACCCAAAAAATCACGGCTGGTTTACATCAAAGCCAATTTAACTTTCCTTTTTCTTCATTATATGTCTATTTTCACTTAAATTTTTCTTTTTCTCGTAGTCATGGTATAAAGTATAGTATGCAACTCTTGAATAAAACGGATTTATATCGAGGGCCATGAATCACTCGCGTCGCTCAGGATTCTAACACTTGAATCACTCGCTACGCTCGTGATTCAATCATCATGAATCACTCCCTACGGTCGTGATTCAGTCGTTAGAATCCTTCACTAGCTCGTGATTCATCTATGGCCCTCGCTTTAAATCCGTCCTTTATTCACTAATTGCATAATATACTATTATACCATTCCCCCTCTAAAAAGCTTATTTTATTCACTGAAAACAGTGAATAAAAAGCACTTTTACTCACTGTTTTGATGTTTGAAAATGGAACACACCAATGTATTCGACCACAGATTTAGAGTACCTAAGCTAGATACGGCATGTTATTAGATAGTATGAAAACCAAACGTGTCATCTTTTTTATACTTACGATAACTTCACCCCAGCCATTTAGTGATGTGCTCAACGTAAACATAATTGTTTCAATCGCTAAGCGTCACTGAGCTAACAGACTTTTTTTAGTACGAACAGTCGAACATGCAGGGCACGCTTGGTCGTGGCTTGCCGTATCTAGTGTAAGTGTAGTCTTTGTATTCGACCTATATTGATGTGTTCTAAATTCAATTTGATTGGTCGACATTTTCGACAAGGAGTTTAGCATTAGAATAAAAACTGTTATGTGTTCTTTGCTGTCCTCAGTAAATTGGCGCTATTTTAAACACAAGTTGAACGAATACAAAGTTTAGTGTTACTCTTTAATTTTGTGTTTGTTTAGTGTTGTTCTAATCGATTAAAAATGCATTCTAGTGATGAAGATGTGTTAACACCTGAGTTTATGAAAGAGAGGGCGGCCGATATAGTGGAAAACTCTCCCGAAAAAATCACGGCTGGTTTACATCAAAGCCAATTTAACTTTCCTTTTTCTTCATTATATGTCTATTTTCACTTAAATCTTTCTTTTTCTCGTAGTCATGGTATAAAGTATAGTATGCAACTCTTGAATAAAACGGATTTACATCGAGGGCCATGAATTACTCGCGTCGCTCAGGATTCTAACACTTGAATCACTCGCTACGCTCGTGATTCAATCATCATGAATCACTCCCTACGGTCGTGATTCAATCGTTAGAATCCTTCACTAGCTCGTAATTCATCTATGGCCCTCGCTTTAAATCTGTCCTTTATTCACTAATTGCATAATATACTATTATTCAATAGTTTTTGAGGTAGTTTTGATTTTTAGTTTTTTTTTTATGAAAATACAATTCTAAAATGATTTACGGCGCGACTTTCCGGGCGTCCCCCGCCGGCGTTTCCACTCTCCTCTGCCTTGTTAACATGACCAAAACCATCTAAAGAAGCATTATCTCTTTTAAATTTTTGTCATAACTTCATTTATTTAGATTTTTTTTTATTTCTACGGTTACGCCGCCTTTCCTTCTCAACTTAAACGCTAAGAAGTGGTGAAAATTTGACGTTTTGGGAGCTTTTCTAGTTTAGACCTTCAAAAAGTGCTGATTCGCAACCTAATTTGGATTTATAAAAGGGTTTTTGGTACCTATTTCATTGGGTACTATTTGAACCTCCGTACATTATTGTTTTTTTTTTATTGCATTAAAATCCCTTACAAAGTTACAAGTTATTATTTTCACGTAAATCATCTAGAGATTATTTTGGTTTTCTCTTCAAAAAGTAGCATTAGAGCGTAGCGCTGTTTTTCTCTCTAAACTACTTAGCGAGTTTCAGGAAATTTCATTTATCAGAGTTAGAGGCTACAGGCAGATTCCTGGAAACTGGAAAATGGAGCTCAATGCTCTATGCTTGTTGAAACGGACAGAATCGTGGAAATCGTGGAAATGCGAACGCTGCATTGCCTGTTGCAAAATTCACTATAATATTTAATTAAGTACCTATGTTCATATTTTCCGGGAAATTATTACATAAGGATATAGGTAAGGGGCGTTCATTAATACCTACGTGAGGCGATTTTGGCGATTTTTCGAATCCCACCAATCTCACGTGACATTTTAAAAAATGCGTATTTTTATTGTAGGTAATATGTTAATCTGTGGATGATTGCGTTGGATTTATTTAATTAAATATAATTTGCTTAACTATTTTTCTAATACCTACTTAGTTATTTTTTATAGTGCCTAAGTTATATTTAAGTAGGTACCTAGGTTACTTACAGTTTTCTCATGCGAAAAAAAATTATGTGATAAGAACGCCCCCTAAGTAGTTTGAATAGTTGAACAAGCCTTTTTTTAAAGAAGAATAAAACACAAATTATTATTTTCATAACACACGAATACTTATCCACAACTTGAGTTTTATAATATTAAGAAAAGACACCTACTTTCATAGTCTACCTACAACTTATAGGTATAAATTGTTTAAGTTAATAATTTATGTAGGTCTAGATAGACATATTAGGTCTTTACCTATGAAATTGCCGCTCTGCAGTACTGGCCATTTCAAATCAAAATAATTTTTGTTTGGCTAAGAATTCTAATTTCAAATTAATTTTATTTTAAAAACATGGATTTTTTTTTCCAAAAGTAGTCATTTGTTTATTGATTAGTGTTACATTTTCATCGCATTTCAATCTTTTTCGTCATCATGGATACGTTAAAAATTCGAGTAATTATGGAATATGAGTAGGTACCGTTGTGGCAGCAACGCGGCACAAGCGGCACGCAACATCAACGACGTTTACGGAGCTAACACTACAAACCAACGCACCACCTGTTATTGGTTTGCTCGCTTCCGTTCCGGAAATTTCGACCTGAAAAATGAACCTCGCGGTCGTCCGAAGACTTTGGTCGACAATTACGAATTAAAGGCGATTGTGGAAGCTGATGATACACAATCTACGGCTGAATTAGCAGCAGCTTTCGACGTTAGCGTCAAAACAATATTGGTCCATTTGCGTCAAATTGGCAAGGTAAAAAAGCTTGACAAATGGGTGCCCCACGAACTCAATGATCGCCAGCGCGAAGTACGCGTCGAGACGTGCCTTGCACTGCTCAACAGACTCACAAATGAAGGAATTTTGAACCGCATTGTTACCTGCGATGAAAAATGGATTCTGTTTGATAACCGCAAGCGCTCAGCAAGTTGGTTGGATCCTGGTTCAGCACCTAAACAATGCCCTAAACGAAAACTTACCCCTAGAAAAGTGATGGTCACTGTTTGGTGGTCTAGCGCCGGTGTGATTCATCACAGCTTCTTACCAAACGGGGTGAGCATTACTGCAGATGTGTACTGTGAAGAACTGAACACAATGTTGGAGAAGCTGGCACATCTCCAACCAGAATTGGTCAATCGCTCGTCTCCGCTGCTCCTGCATGACAACGCGCGACCTCATACTGCACAGCAGACGGTCTCCAAGTTGCAAGAACTGGGGTTGGAAGCTTTCCGTCATCCGCCCTACTCACCAGACCTTGCGCCTACAGACTACTACTTTTTCCAGAATTTGGATAACTTCTTGGCGAGAAAAAAATTCAATACCCGAGAGGCAGTACAAAATGCCTTTGAAGAATTTGTTGCCTCCCGACCAGCTGATTTCTTTAAGAAACTGCCACTGCGTTGGCAAAGATGCATTGATTGCATGGGTGATTACTTCGATTAATACAAATAAAAAATACATGAAAAAAATTCGTTTAAATTTTTTCATACAAAACGGCACTTTCATAGGTAAAGACCACCTACCTACCTTTATTTACCTACTTATTTAACATAATGTACAAAATTTATTTAAAATAAGTAGATTTATTGACATCAAACATCAATAAACGTAGGTAACTTACTTAAGGGCCAAACACTAACAAATGCCCATAATATTATGATGACGTAGGTAAACAAAACACATGTTGCAAATAATTACTTAAGTAACTATCAATGGCTTTGGTAAACAAATCAGTTATTACATTGAATAGAAAAACTTAAACATTCAATACTTGTGACGTCTACTGACGTCAAACATTACATTAAGGCTTGTCCGTCGTAAAAAGCGCGGTCACTGTCGGACTGCAATACTGCATAGAAAAGAAAGAGAAGCGCGATGACACAACGCTTGCAAAATATGAAGTAATTATCGATTTACAAAAACTCTGTTGATTAAACTAAAAAAGTAATGACAAGAAATCATTCCTTATTAGTTTGTAAAGAACTGTATAAATTTATGAACACTTTTAATGAAAACTGTAGGAGTAATATGGTAACAACTCGAAAAAATAGACCGAAATAGACCTGGATTTAGGGTTTTTTTTTTTCCTTAGTTCTACAAACTAAAATAGATTTCAGGACACATGAAATCACTTCTTATGTATTGTAGATTACTGTGTATTTTTTCCTATCCGAAAGATGCTATAGTTACTGTAAAAGATGGTTACAAAGTTACTTAGTTTCGCCGTATTTTAGGAAGGAGCAGCCTTAATGGGAAGAGCATGAAATCGGTCATTCACGGGTTTTGTCGAATGAAGGTCGTTGTTTAGTGACCCACTGCGGGGCAAATGCATCGCTTCCCTCGTTCCACTCATCCCTATCTACTGCTGTTTGTGGCCAATCTTTAAGAAAAGAGTCAAGTTCGTCCCACCATCTTCTACCGAGCCTGCCGCGTTGCCGTTTGGTGCTGTTCCTGTTTGTGACCCAATGTGTGGTTATTTTTTTAGCTCCTCCGCCACGACAGATTTGGCTAGCCCAGTTCCATTTTGGCTTGGCAGCCGTGTGACCTATATGACCTAGGTAGGTATATCAGCAATTTGAATTTTGGAACGCAATAACGCGTTAATATCCATGTGTTCCATGTGCTCCTTGCGATCACGATAATTTTGTGTTTTTAAAATTCCTATAAAAACAAATGTGTAATTATGGTTAAATCATTTGGATTTTCCATAAGTTTAATGTAACTATACTATCTATTGTTGTATTAAAACCGATTACCTACTTACCTACTTGAATTTTTTTCCAGAATCGTATTAAAAGAGAAAATAGAAGGTGCTACTTTGGAATTTTTTTCTTTAGAAAAAAATTCAAGTAGGTAAGTATGTAATCGGTTTTAATACAACAATAGATAGTATAGTTACATTAAACTTATGGAAAATCCAAATGATTTAACCATAATTACACATTTGTTTTTATAGGAATTTTAAAAACACAAAATTATCGTGATCGCAAGGAGCACATGGAACACATGGATATTAACGCGTTATTGCGTTCCAAAATTCAAAAGGAATTGTTTAAAAGTACATATTATGTACTTTTAAACAATTCCTTATTGTGCAGATAAATTCGTTTTAAATTGAAGATATTTAAATAAGTACCTATGTTAAGAACATAAGTACTAAGCTAAAAATTGATTTAGGGTATAGCATTTTGTCTACATTTAAACGAAGCGCGTTTAGTCCCGGTGCGCGTGAGACTCTTCTATCTCTCGCGACAAACCAGACAGCCATAACGCCATTTCACTTTCACACCGAGCTAAACCACGTTTCGTTTCGTTGTTTTGCTGTCGTCGTTTCGTTAGATTCGTTGTCGTCGTTTTGGTTTATATCCTCTTACTTATGTAGAAACACAAGGAGGAAGATGGCCAAGAAGGTTTATTGATCAACCTTTATACAGGGTGAAATTGAATAGATGCGACAAAATTTAAGGAGGTGTTCTACGCATCAATATGAACAACTTTTACTATGGGACCAAACCTGAAATCGCGAAAAAAAAATCAGCTGTTCAGTACATTTAATGTTTGCATAATTCATCAAAATGTACTGAACAGCTGATTTTTTTTTCGTGATTTCAGGTTTGGTCCCATAGTAAAAGTTGTTCATATTGATGCGTAGAACACCCCCTTAAATTTTGTCGCATCTATTCAATTTCACCCTGTATAGATGTCCTGAGAAAGATGCGGTAAAGTTACCAGCGTACACACGACTCTTTCATTTTGAATGCTCTGAAGGCCAAGGTCCACCGTCCACAGAGTGTATATGTCTGGTTTTACAAGTGCGTCACATCGAATGTGGTCCACTTCCCACAAGTATAGGTACCTACTTGCGTATTTCGTTCATTGACGACAATTTCCATTTACGTCATATTAATAAGATCTATTGAGCAAATTAAAGATATTGTTGTCATTCAAAATTTTTATGCCTAGGCACACAAGATTTCAAACTCAAAGCATTTATTTCAAATAGGTAAACCAATTACAGGAACTGTTGAATTGTCAAGGGGTCGGTCAGTCAGAAAGATGATGCTAGTTGCCCATTGCAAAGCGTAGTAGGTAGGTTCCTATGGAGAAGAACGGGCAAGAAACTCCACAGACACTCTTAAATCAAAATATGGTTTTAAAATACCTATTGGTTACATCATTCATGTTAAAATTATACATGTGATAACGAAGCAGAACGTTAAAAACGTCGGTAATATAAAAATATTAATAAAAAAATTAAATTGTAATAAGCCGTGGCTGTAGCAGCTAAAATATGACGTTCGGATGATCAACTCAACTTACTTTAAATCTTAGAGTATACAGGGTGTAAGGGACAGCCCTCCGCAAACTGATAGGGTGAATTCAGTATGTCATACTAAGATGACCGGTACATGATTTTTTTTCAGGAAAGTTAAGGGAATCCAATAAACCTGATTTGTTTGTGTTTTTGTGCACAAATTGGAACGTCTATTACTGGTTGGGAGGGGTAGGTAATAGGTATGCGGTGAGTTCGATGAACTCTGTAGCTAGACAGAAAGTGAACAGCTGATTTCACGCGTCGTTGGTTAGAGTATTTCAACATCCATTGCGGGTTTTTTTTTTGCTGTTTTTTTTTGCAGTTTTTTTTTTACATAAATGGAGTGCTGCGAACACACAATGCAATTTTACATTGAAATAATGAAAATGTAACTGAAAAAAAAAATTGAAAAAATGAAAATTTTCCTGAGAAAATTTCCGGTGGAATATGATTCAAAATGAGGAGCTGAATGCACACTGTGAGTTTGCGGAGGGCTGTCCCTTACACCCTGTATAATCTGTAATTATATACTCTAAATATTGAATGTTTTTGGTATGATCATTCTAAACCAACTCTTGTGTTTTGTATCATAATATTTAGTATGTTTCCAGTCCTTCTATGTAGTAGCTATAAGCAGAAAAGACTAAGTATAACACTGTGTTTACTTATAAAATTATTAGAATCATCGACAAACTCAACAAAATTTAGAAGTAAGTAAGTAGGTATACGTTGAACTGCAATCAGTATGTGCAATTGTGCATGCCGTAGCACACGCCTCCGATGACGAAGTCGACCATGAGCTTTACAACTTGCTGACGAAATAAACGCCTTCAGTTACATTATAAACACTTGGCTCTACTAAGTCAAACACCTTACTTTCCAAAAATCAATGAAATTCAAAAGAAACTACCTATTTATTTTTAAAAAATGTACTCCTGGCCGTAAATTTTGGTGATCATCTATGTAAGACAAGAAAGTTATCTATGAATGAAAAAAAAAGATTTTGACATTAAAATTGGCGCGAAAGTATTTTTTAGATTAGCCGCCTTCTAATTTTATTTAAGAGGAGTATGACTGCTCGCAACGACGACCTTGATTAAAAAGTGCCCACATAGGTAGGTAGGTACCTAATGATTAGCTGATGCAACAAGGCTTCCATCTTGCCTACATACCACATGGAAATTGTTTTTAGCCTGGCCTACATACAGTGTATTGCACTTACATTCATGTAGAAGGGAAACTATTAAATCTACTGAATGAAATGTACTTACCACGGAATTTGTCATTGAGAAGTAAAATTACTTCTATTATGGTGTGCTATGGAATGTATGGAATATTCAAGGTTCTACATTTTTTTACTTGCATATTTTCTATCTTTGATGTCAGCTGACATTGCAACTAAAAACCGTCAAATACGATACAAAGTACGAGATTGGTACCTAGTACCAATCTCGAATCAAATCACGATAGGTATTATTTTCAAAAGCAACATAAACATTATCATCATTACAAAAACAAATCGATGAACGTAGAAAAACAAGTTGTTCCAAATGTTACGTGTGCACACGTCATGACCTCGCGACACACCCGCGCTCTCGACCAATCAGACCGCGCCGTGTGAACACTCCTCCGGTATTAAAGCGTGCGCGCAACATTTTAAAATCACTATGTTTCTGAAGCTTCGTCACGAATAGTGTTAAATGGGTGACAAATTAAACACAATAGCATATTATAGGTGGCTGATATTTCTATTCAGTTTCAGTAATTTTGATAAAATTTAGCCCGCGATTTTATTTTTTATTTCATTTTAAAGTATTATTTAATTTTATTGTTATTTAGTTGTACTTATTAAATTAAATTAAAAATGTTGCACTTCAACTCTATCCCTGAAGACTACGTGAGGAAGACCAACCAGTGAGTATTTTATTATTTTTTCTTCTTTTATTTTACTTTGTCGTGACTTAAAAATATAGCCTTCTGTTATTTTTATTTTAATTCTCAAAGATGTATTTTTGTCATAGAACTGTTTCAATTTCCAAATCCTTTGTGTTATTCTATCACTTTAACTTCAATTCACATATTAATAAGTAACTTTAAAATAATTAAGTCAAAGCTTTCAGTTTCTGATAATTAACCAGAATTATTTAAACCACTAGTTTTTGTGGTTGGTTTGGTAAAGTAATTTATTAAAACCTACTTACAAAGTATTTTTATTAATTTTACCAGAGTTACAATAATTTATTTACTAAAAGCATAAAATACTAAGTATTTGGTTAAGTAAAGCTCACGAGAAATATAATCATACCATACTTGAGTACTTACCCTAACTTAGTAAGGTACTTTCCTCTTCCCTCATCGGAAAAACCACACGTTCTCATGTAGGTAACTAGTAGTAATAACGTCCTAAAGCACGTTCACCTGATATAATCAACCTTGTTAAATCTAAGAAAAGGAAAATCCCTTTATTTCATTACCTACCAAATGTATTGCTAGGTAGGTATCTATCTACTGCAATGCTAATGTATAAAGCAGCAACAAGTAACAAAGTTCCCAGGATTTTGTAATATCTTAATTTTAAAAAAGAGTGAAGTAACAAAATTCGCAGGATTTTGTAATAGGTATCTTGATTTAAAAGAGTGTCGTTGTCCTACTCTTTTAAATCAAGATATTACAAAATCCTGGGAATTTTGTTACTTCACTCTTTTTTTAAATCAAGACATTACAAAATCCTGGGAACTTTGTTATTCGTGTTGCTTTTTTATACATTAGCAGTAGATAGATACCTACCTACCTAGCAATAAATTTGGTAATGAAATAAAGGGATTTTCCTTTTCTTAGATTTAACTAGGTTGTCTGGTCTTCTCCATAGAGACGACGAGACGTGAGACGTTTCGGAATGGGCAACTAGCTTCAACTTTCTGACTAACTGACGACTGTTTGACAATTCAAAAGTGCCTGTAAAATGCTTAGAGTTGAGATAAACCTACTGTAGGAACGGAATAATCATGTTTTTTATTTATAAGACCGTAGGCCTATTATATAAGATGCTTTGCTTCCACTCTTTCAGTAGCGTTTCGTATTTCGTTACAAGTACCTACAACAGCATTGTTTCAAATTGATTAAAATTACCAAGCCCCCTGCTACATTACCTACTGTTCAGTTTTTAAGTATATCGTCATTGAGTTACCTACTAATAAAAATTAATCAATTTCGCACACGTCACGAGGCGTTGCTTGTGGGCCCGGCACAGTCACGTTACCCATCGCGATTCACGTTTCAACACATCGCACATCGGCAGCGAGAGTGTCACAACACATAAAAATATGAAGTTGAGAAAAGTGACACAGAGGAATTTATAAGTAAAAAATAAATATAAAATGGAAAAAATATCTTTAGATTTTAATTTCCACAAAAATATAACTAATAGAATTTTAAATAGTCTTCTTAAATCTTAAATAAAATTATTATTTTTATTTAATAAATATCTTATGTTCTCCAATATGCTCTCTCAGAAATATTGTGTTGAGAGCGTCACAATTTGACGCTCTCGTTGCCGATGTACGACATTTTGGACTCTTATATATAGGTACCTACCTATATGGTCTGGTGGTCTTTGTCTAGACAAATTACCTTTCTATAAACGTACACTGAAAGATTTTGTGCTTCCTCTGCCCAAGATGTAGGTAGGTGAAAATGTAGGTTTACTGCACGGCATTCGCATCAAACATTTTACTTTGCTCTATGGCTGGCTATAAAATACATACGGTTGCATGATAAATAAATAAAACCCCTGTGTTACTGATAAGCAAGACGTAGGTACAGAGCTAGGTACTTAGGTACGTCGATTTTTCCACGTAGGTAAATATCTTATGCGGTTGTATTGATTCGACAAAATTATCTCTTTCCTTGTGCTCGGTTTTGAGGTTCTCAGATAAACCCTCAATAGTAATTCACTCGACTTTTAAGCTAAAATCTTCCTTATGTGTTTAGAAACATGATATCGAACCAATAATCACTACCGAATGGGTAAACTCCGTATAAAAACCCCAGAAACCGGGCATTACCTACCTATAGTTAGTTGATATAGGTGGGTACTTGCCGAATGATTCCATTGCATTGGGTTTCCGAGGGGCGAAGAGGCAACCCAAAACATCTCAAGGTTGTGACGCCATCTACATCGCCACATATAAACTACGCATCAATGACATGACGTCACGCAAACCTGCATCGCGCAATTAGAGTTTACCACGCGATTAGCACAACGTCCCGACATCAACCGTCGGGCAGTAGCCCACCAGACACGACACCCGTCTGGTCGGAGGATCCTCCCTTGTCTATGGAGGATGAGTGAACTTTACACCCTGTTCCTCATGCCTCTGAAAGGTCTTTTGACTGCTAGCCACTAACGTGTGTGGGACATACTTATTTAATAGGTATTAATTAGGATGTCTAGATGTGAAATGCCAAATTATACTGCTCCTTTTCCTGATTCTAACAGGAAAACCTGTACCTTTATGTAATTGCATAGGTATTTCAAAGGGAAAATCCAAAATAATTATGAAAAATAACCTGATACAATATCGTCTAGATATTGCATCCTATCTAACAATAGCACGACTTTGGAGAAAAATGGAGCCACTTAAATAATAAGTAGTTTACTTAATCTTAGCCATCATCAGAATAATTTTCTAACAACCTCAAAGTTCAAATGACTGTTATTGTTTTAGAAAGATCAGCTATTTTACCACACAACCATTCATAATTTATTACTTACTCAGTAGGTACAATCTCAGCCAAGTAAGGGAGAGGAAGATGGTTTTATTTTGATGAATTAGTTGCTATAGGTTGACTATCCA
This sequence comes from Cosmia trapezina, assembly GCA_905163495.3. Taxonomy (NCBI): domain Eukaryota; kingdom Metazoa; phylum Arthropoda; class Insecta; order Lepidoptera; family Noctuidae; genus Cosmia; species Cosmia trapezina. The sequence goes on along the minus strand of LR991040.1, from coordinate 13,034,858 downwards.
TAACATGCCGAGAACCTCCGTGCCTCGCAGTTGGTTCCGGTTCTCATTCGTAGGTACGTCTTTTTGTCAGAAGCCCGAAAGTCGAACAACAATTAACAACAAACCGAGAGGTATCTAATCGTCTTACCCAGTAACTGGGTTATTAAGGTCAGATAGGCAGTCGCTCCATGTAAAATATTGGTATCCAGGTGTACCCGATTAACCGACCAACATAGTCGGGAAAAGGCTAGGCAGATTTATTATCCATATCCGAGCGTTATACTTTAGCCACCCAAGATTACTTATATTAATTAATCCGTTTATCTAAACATCTACTTAATTTAAAATTACGAACTAGGAACAAAGTGCAATAAGATACTTAATAATAAATCTAACCTTTGCTTTAAATCGCCGACATTTTGTGCTCGGTTCAAAGTTTTAAACGTCACCCTGATGAATGGACGGTGCGCAATAGATAAAGACGACTGTATTGTTAAATATTATTTATCAAGTTAATATTCTCTTCAACATAGCAATTAATTGTAGGAGTCATAAATACACCACAATAGTCACATACTCATAAAACGCCTTGTTTATCATGTGACTAAACATCATCCCCCATAGTCATAAAAAACTAAAACGCGCTATACTTAAACCTATTTTAGTTAAAAGTGTTTTGTTTTCTTCTTACAAACTCAAATTATAATTCGAAAGAAAATTGACAAAATACTTCTCTAACTAAAATAGGTTTATAGTGCGTTTTAGTTTTATATGACTATGGGGGATGATGTTTAGTCACATGATGGCGTTTTATCCGGCATTTTGTTACGTTTGATATCTACAGTCAAAATCTAAATCGATCATCTTTTCCTACCTAATTTAATATTTCGTTTGACGATACTTTACCCTCCATTATAACGTCACAGACAGGATATTCAAACAAAATAGCAAATCTTGACGATTTTTAGAACATTTTGGTTAATAGGAATCCAATATGGCGTGGCGACAGTTGACATCAAAATGTGTGCTATTCATTTCGGAACATTTTCCATATTTGGGACTAAACATTTGTCTCATGTAGTTTTTACGTTGTCCCCAGATATGCCCAAGTGGCACTGGCTTGCGGCCGCGCGGCCCACCAGACAGCTCTCCGTGGGGCCACCAGCCCCAACCCTCAACTTGCTGCATTGACTCCCAAGGTAAACATATATATTTACTTTCCTATACTTACTTAGAAAAAAAAACATTCTCAAAAGGGAAATGTTGGTCAGAATTCTATTTCGAATTATCTATGAAATGATTGAACAAAAGGTAATTATAAAAACAACGACTAGGAACTGAGAATAAAACAATAGTTTCCGTTAATTGCATGTCTTAAATTAATGTTGTCTAAATCGTGCAACTTGTGAAGAGGAAAATTGCCATTATTTAAGTAGGTACCCTATTACGTTTCTTCTTAAAGAGTTCCTTATTATAACACTAAGGATCTTTGTAATAGGTACCTACTTACTCTCTATAAGTAGGTACCTACTTAACATAACTATCTTTAATGTGTAGGTAGGTTCGAACCGCGGCGCGAGAGCTTCAAACATTTAAAGGGCAAGCCAGCACGCCACTTTGTGAACTATAAATACTTTATTCAGACGAAGGCCATTTCTTATGGGCCCGCCGCCGCGCCGTGGCTAAGTAATAACCGCCGCACGGGTCGATTGATCGGGTTAAGCTACGCTTGCCGTGGTCGGTCCGTGGATGGGTGACCATCTTTACATACCGAGACTCCTCCATGCCTCGGAAAGCGCCGTGGGTCCTGGCTGTCATTCTTGGATCAGAAGCCCGAAAGTCAGACAACCAGTGTTACCAAGGGGTATCGTGTTACCCAGTAACTGGGTTGTGGAGGTCAGATAAGCAGTCGCTCCGTGTAAAATACTGGTATTCAGCTGCAAACCGTTAGACTGGAAGCCGACCACAACATAGTTGGGAAAAGACTAGGCAGATTGATGTTTTTGAGAAATGCACCAACCGTATGTCGCCAACCTAACAGAAAACGTAAAAGAACATTCTTTAATTTTTTAACCGATTTCATGCAGTCCGATCTTCGATCAATAAATCCAAGTTAAATATGTCATGTAGGTACTACCAATTACCAACATTTTACTTACTTACATTTTACTACAAAAACCCCTTTGGAAGCCTGTACCAATCTTACTGCCTGGCCTATTTTTTCACGACAACGTTAGCCTTAGAGTTCCAAATACAAACATAACAGGACTTAAGTCAGACCCTTGAGGGATGCCTCAAAGTTCGCGCCGAGAAGAATAACCTAACATTCCTTTCACCCCCTCAGGTCCGTGCATTCGTGGAGCGAAGCGCTGTTCTCTGCCAGCCGGAGCATGTCCATGTCTGCGATGGCTCCGAGGCTGAGGCGGCTGCCTTGCTGCATATCATGCAGCAACAGGGAACCTTGAAACGTCTGCATAAGTATAACAACTGGTAGGTACAGCTGGAACTGCTTTTGATTTTTTTTTCTTTTTGAGTTAGTTGGTAGAAGCTTTAATCTTATTTGATCTCAAAAATAAAAAAAAACAACCGACTTCCAAAAAAAACGCTACAAGTGAAAAATAACTTTAATTTCGGAAGTTGGTGTCTTTGGCTCTGTATTTTAGTTTTTTGCCACCGACTTCCGAAATTAAAGTTATTTTTCACTTTGTAGCGTTTTTTTTGGAAGTCGGTTGTTTTTTTTTTGTAAAAAAGTTTTTTTTTTCACTTTTTAGTGGGCCAGTTTGTAATTCATCTAAGTTACAATAGCCTAATGTCAACTGCTTATCACCTTTTACAAAATATTGTTTTTCCCGATACAAGGACGTTAATTGTTGAGGAGTTCTCCTAGTAAGGTACCAGGAGCAACTGCACTTCACGAGCATAAATTGCTTAGCAACCATATTAAAGTAATCGAATCGCAACCCAAGTGAAATACGTATTATTGAGTAGTTCTGAAGTCCATCGTGTCTTCCTCATCAGTTCCACTTCACTAAATGGTGCTTTCCGGGAGCAAATGCACAAGTTACTATAAAAAATACTCAAATCGCTATAGATGTGCCTATAAAATTTGAGGGTTTCCCTCGATTTCCATGGGATTCCCTCATCAGATTCTGACTTGGTGACAATGGGACCACCTCGAAAGCACACCCTTTCAAACAAAAAAAGAATTTTCAAAATCGGTCCACAATTGACGGAGAAATCGGTGTACATACATAAAAAATATATATACAGGGTGTCCCGTAAATAATGGATAATCTCTTAAGGGGTCATCGTACTCATCATTATGAACAACTTTTACTATGGGACCAAACCTGGAAACGCGAAAAAAAAAACAGCTGCTCCCTACATTTTGACGAGTTTGATGTAGATAAATGTACTGGTCAGCTGATTTTTTTTCGCGATTTCAGGTTTGGTCCCATAGTAAAAGTTGTTCATAATGATGAGTACAATGACCCCTTAAGAGATTATCCATTATTTACGGGACACCCTGTATACAACGTGTAATGCTAAAAGCGCAAAACCTCTTAAGGGGTCATTGTACTCATCATTATGAACAACTTTTACTATGGGACCAAACCTGAAATCGCGAAAAAAAAATCAGCTGTTCAGTACATTTATGTTCGCAAATTTCGTCAAAATGTACTGAACAGCTGATTTTTTTTTCGCGATTTCAGGTTTGGCCCCATAGTAAAAGTTGTTCATAATGATGAGTACAATGACCCCTTAAGAGGTTTTGCGCATTTAGCATTACACGTTGTATACGCGACGAATTGATAACCTCCTCCTTTTTGTTTTTGAAAAGTCGGTTAAAAAACTAACCAATCCTTATTCTCCACAGCTGGCTAGCCCGCACAGATCCCGCCGATGTGGCCCGCGTAGAATCCCGCACTTTCATCTGTTCCGACAAGGAGAGGGATGTGGTGCCCATAGCACGCGCGGGACAGAAGTCTGCACTTGGCAACTACATCGCTCCCAATGACTATGACAAGGCCATCACTGAGACGTTCCCGGGATGTATGCGAGGTGAGTCATGGCTCTTTAGAAAAAAAGTTGGAGACCTATAAAACTTTTTGGTCGATGTTTTAATTTTTTTTTTACAATAAAGGGGAATTTAGAATTGTTAAGAGGATGAAATGCAGATTACTCTTGTGTGCAACGACAAGATATTTTTAATCATCATTTGATTTCAAGAGCATTGTTTAAATAGGTTCATCTGTATGTCGGCTAAAAAGGGCCACACTTACTATATTCCACTTAGACAAACATGACCTTTATGGAGAATATTTAGCATATTATATTAACGTCGCTAAATATGCAATATGAATATGCACCAATGGTCCACTTGAAGGACCAAGTGCGGAAACCAAACCCAATAACATAAAACAATATGCAATATGACGTAATAGATACCTACCTCTAAATCAAACACGGAAGAAGACCGTTGAAAACCAGTAATTTTAAACCAGGCGTGAGACAAGGAAACCACAGTATCACAACAAAATCAAATTTCTTTGTAACTCATGAGTCATGAACAATGTTTTCAAACAAAAAAGGTATAATTGGCAATACGCCGACGTATTTACTTAAAACAAAAGAGTATTTATTCCATTTTCACACAATCAAAAGACTGTTCCATTTTCAAACAATGAGGACTCGAATGACTTTCCCAAAATCTGTGTTTGCCCAACGGATATTGATTGAGTACCGAGTAGCTATTCAAAGGGGTTCATTATTATAATGCCTACATATATGGTTGCATATGTGCTTGTCTGGCTCTCAGACTCCCCTCAAAATCAATACATACAGCTACCGGAGGCCCGGGAAATCCGCTAATTGCTGCAATTAGGGCAGGTATGATATGCATTATGCTAGACAAATTAATTGTCGATGGAATAACATAAATTAATAATGTTCTGAAATATTTTATTGAATTATTTTATCAAGTTGAAGATTTTTTTTCTTTTGTAACAAAGGGGGACAAACCAGCATGTCATTTGCAGAATTTGAATTTGGAATATTGCCTAATGTACAGAAAAAAATATGTATATGAAAGATTTTTCGCCAATTCATCCAGATATCTCAAAAATATTTTAATTGCGTCTTTCTTATTACAAGTATGCGACCAAAAAACTTAGCTAGGTACCTAATTTTCTAATTAATCTGATCACTAAGTAAGTACTAACTAATAAGCTAACCAATTAATATTTTGTCCACAGGCCGCACGATGTACGTAATTCCATTCTCCATGGGTCCTGTAGGCTCTCCGCTGTCCAAAATCGGCGTAGAGATCACCGACTCTCCGTACGTCGTCTACTCTATGCGCGTCATGACAAGGATGGGTACGTTGTTACAAAATATCCAATAATTAATACAATACGTCCAAAACCAGCCCGACAGCCCGATGTAACCAGTATATCTTGACCGTGCAAAGCCGGCGACGGCTAAATGTCAAAGAGCAACACGTATAGTCCATCAAAACTCGGTCTATTATTAAAAACTCGAAGGCCAATTTATACTGGTTGCATTGTAGTCTGCAAAGGGCTTTTCGATTTGTCGGTTGATGGAAAGAGAGGGCGATATGTTGTGTACGATCTTGTCTATAAATAAATATTTATTTATTGATGATTCGCAGTTTTCAATGGTTTTGCTGGCGCAACTCGCTTATGGCTTAGGTCACTTGCAGCCTTATTCCGGAATGCGCTCGCAATAGCATCTTCCTTGAGTATTATTTATTCTGTGCTTGAGTTTAGGGAGCGAGAGATTGCGAGCGTGTTTCAGAATAAGACTGCACACTTTGTCGCCAGCATACACAGTCAAGAGAAAAAGTTGCAAAATATTTCAGCTTGATTTTTATTTGAGCTGTTTTTGTTTGAAAATAAGACAAAAAGGATTTTACAACATTTACTTTGAATTCTAAACACACAAATGCACAAAAACGCACAGCAATCAATGCCTACATAAATATGTAGTTAGATATTACATAGAGGTAGGTACCTACAATACCGTAGGCTACACATTACCACATAAAAATACGACACTTGGGTACATATATTTATTCTTAATTTGCACATAATAACAATCGCTGTTTAGTCCGACAAAAGACAATAGTAGGTATCTAATTTATTAGAAAAGTTAAATTCGTAAACATTTCTTACCTAACCTGTACCTACACTTTTTAGAGGAGCATACTAACTCAGCGTAATTTTCGCCGCTCAACCTACTTAATTTATCAAAGGGAGAGAGAGATTTTCCTTGTGTGGCTCGAACCAAATTATAAATAAAATAGGCTGTGTTGTGGAAATAAATAATAATACCTAATACTTAATGATAATTCTGCGCCAAGCGTGGTGAAAAAGATAATATTGTAACAGCGTAATTATGGTGGCTCACTTAGAGCAGCGTAAATTACGCTGGGTTTGTCACTTGTCTCTTTTGATACCAAGAATTCGTTGAGTTATTTTTAGGAGCGCATCGTCTAGGCCTCGTCAAGGTCCTCATGGTCTGTCTCCGGATACATTATTTCTCCTTCAGGGTTGGTCGGCCTCCCATAATGTGATGGGTATACAGGTTCTTTCTCCAAAGTCTCCTCTTGCTCCTGTTCGGGTTCAACAACATTTTCTTGAACATTTTCCATTCCAGGAGGATAAACTAACTCACTCTGAAGAATAGATAACCTTTTCTCCCCCTCAGCATCTTTGATAACTTTTAAAATTTTAGGCCATGCCGAAAACAGTTCTTCTTGAGTTAGTCTATTTAATAATGGTACTAACATGAACGCGAAATGTACGTTCGGGTTCGGGTCGATCGGTGGTGGTAGTCCTATTTCGGGAATACTTATGTAGTAGGGCTTTTGGCCTTCGTAAGTCTTTGCGAAGTCACCGACTTGAGCCGATGTTGAGGGCACCGGCACCGGTGACTTATTGGGGATGTTGACTTGGGGTGTCTCCGGCGGAGCATACTCCGCATCAGTGTTACTATTGAAGGCGCATGTACTCACGTCCGCGTCGCTAACAACGGTTGATGGGATCAGGAATGTCAAACCATCTATATTTTTTTTGCTTCTTTTAGATGTAGGGTGTTTTTGAACTTCTTCGTAACGCTTAAAAAAAATATCCTGCCGCTTCTGCCATTTATCCTGCACTATTTTTACTGAAAATAAAATTAAAATAAATAATTTGAATTCCTCTAGAATTTCTTATTTTTAAGTAGATAGAAGTCATGGCGAAGAACAGAAATAGAAGTACAGGAACAGTCAAGAATAGACGTCCAAGAAGATTATAAGTGCTTGTTATTTGTATTGTTTTGATCCGTGGAAGTTTTTAAAAAACTAATTCGAGAGTCATTGTCAATCTGCTTTTTAGGGTTCCGTACCTCAAAAGGAAAAAACGGAACCCTTATAGGATCACTCGTGTGTCTGTCTGTCTGTCCGTCTGTCACAGCCAATTTGCTCCGAATCTAATGAACCGATTAAGTTGAAACTTGGTACACATATGTATTTTGGTAACCCAAACACGGACATGTAACGTAAATAAATGAATTTTGAATATAGGGGTGGGATTTTGTGGGAAAATAAGTACAATTAAAAAAAAAGTTTTGCAAACTGTACCGTGTGACATATCAAATGAAAGGTGTTACTGTGAGGGTCTCAAATATATTTTTTTTATAATTTTAAAATAAATGTTTTTGAAGTTATTTAAGAAAATAGGCGGAAATTGACCATTCCCCCCCCCTTATCTCCGAAACTAATGAGCCTAAAATTTTGAAAAAAATACAGAAAATAGTTCTTTACCTATAGATTACAGGAAAACCTATCAGAAGTTTGTGGTCTTGTAAATCTATATATAAAAAATTCAAAGTCCTGACTGAATCATTGACTGATTATAATCAACGCACAATCCAAACCACTGGACCTAGAGACGTGAAATTTTGCACATAGATACATTATATAGTGTAAACATCCATTAAGGAAGAATTTTTGAAAATTCCATCCCTAAGGGAATAAAATAGGGTATGAAAGTTTGTATGAAAAATCTTATTTCTTGAGTTATTAGACTTGAAACTTAGCACGAATATTCATCTAAGTTAATTATAAAATTAATCATTTTTAGTTTTCCTAAACTACCCCCTTTTTTGTGGAAGGGAAATCATCAAATGACATCTCCCGCTCTGGGTGGAGCGGAAGGGCGTGTCATACTTTTACTGACTAAAACCCACCCGTGTTTCTTCAGTTGCCTATGGCAGGGCCACGGTATCTCTTTCGAACAACCCGCGACCCCAGAAGACGGGATTGGTGGATGTCAAAGTTTGTATGGAGGAATTTTAACACGCGGTCCGATTTACTCAAAACTCAGTTTTTGTACTTGAGACCAAAACTAGAGACTAACTAACGAGTATCAGGGTTTTCCAAAAATCTACCCCTAAGGGGTGAAAAGGGGTAAGGTAACTGCACCAGTAATGGTAAGCGCTCCAATAATGGTCAGTTGAAAAAAAAACCTTTCAAATAAGAATTACAAATGTTGTGGGGAAAATGGCAACACTCAAAAACAAACCATAGACACTCAGCTTGTCAAAAATGCCATTGTGACGTCTAAACGTCATCCATTTTCAAAATGGTGGTCATGTGAACTAGACGCTGTCGTAAAATTATAAATTTTTGTGAATCTGTTTAGTGAGGTGAGTACTTATTTTGAGTTGTTTTTAGTATGAAGAGTAGTGTTTGATTTGTACCCTATCATTGATATGTATGTTAAGATGATTGGGATACAAATAACAACATAATTTCACTAATTTACTTTATATCTTTTTTTTTAACTAAAGTGTTCTTTACTGGAACCTTTCAAAACGGTTTGTACCAATTATGGTCAAACTGATCATAATTGGTACCATAGCGTTTTTAGCGTCTTTCATCAGATTCAGACTCTAAGTGTAATAATCATGCGTTTGAAATTTGTTACGCAATCGTACAAGTGACGGTTCTAGTAATGGTCATCACTGACCATTACTGGTGTGACTGTTACTAGCATTTAATCACTTATGAAAAACATAATGCATGGTAATCATTTTTTTTTTGAATTTTGCAAACTTCTCTTGCAGAGCCAGTGGAGAAGTTGTCTAAAGTAATTGTAGAAGAATTGCCGCAAATTCAGGTAGCTGCAGCTATCGAAGAAACACAATATTGTCCCATTTCTATCGTTATGTCTCCAAGTTCAAAAAAGTTGCTCCAAAATCGTTTGACTATTGACGATTACGTTCTTGTCACTTGGTATGAACGTTCATATCCTGGTCAGATTATGGATGAGTCTCAAGAAGGACTACTCATTTCTTGTATGAAAAAAAGCAATGGGTTTTGGCGCTGGCCAGTTATGAAAGATATTCAATTGTACCACTGGGATAAAGTTGTGTGCCAAATAGGAATGCCAAAGTTTGTTAAGAAAGGCTGTTTTACAATACCAGAAATTGATAATTTGTAATAGTTATCTAAGTATATCTGATATAATTTTCTATAACTGTACAAGACTAGTTAGTGAGTAGCTGTCTATTAATTTTAGACTGTTACATAAGATTGAGACTGATTGAGATAAGATGATTGTGATCTCAATAAAATACTGATATTAAAAAAAAAAACTAACTTACGATAAAAATAAAAAACGATAAAAACTTCCAAGTTTTATAATGTTGATTCTTCAAATAATTGAGTAATAAGTCTGTTATTTTTTCGAATATTTTTTGTTTTTTCTTAATAAATGTTTTATCTAATTATCACCATGTTTCATTTTTCTCTAGTAAAGCTGTAAAAACTTACCTGGGTGAGATTTGATTTAATTTCTGTTTATTTTATGACCATTACTAGCTGTTCATTACTGGAGTTGACTATAAATGGAGAGTCCATTACTAGGTTTTTACCTGGCCATTATTAGTGAAAAAAAAATGTAATTATAAAAAATAATTTTTATTGCTTCTAATAAAGATAAATTAGTATTTGTAAATTCGACGGTTAAGTGGTACCGTCTTCCACAAATACCAAAATGGAACAGACAGATCAAGCAATAACTACTTCGATAAATTTTAAATAATTCCAAATATTTTCTACTACTGACCATGATTGGAGCGTTTACCTTAGCAAATTTTACAGCGGAGGATTTTATTGGGGATTGATTAACTCGAAAATTGGTGTAAATAATGTTTGACCCAAGTTATGGAAACATCCCAGACGATTTTTGAAATTCTAACCCTGTGGGGGTAAAAACGGGGATACAGTTTATATGAAAAATCTTATTGTTTTGGTTAATGAACTTGAAACTTAGCATAAATACTTGCTTATGTAAGTAATAAAGTTTGTCATTATTAGTTTTTCAAAACTACCCCTCAAAGGGTGTTTAGGGATGTTAAAGTTTGTATGGAAGATTTTTAAAACGCAGTCCGATTAACTTGAAACTCAGTACCTATTCAGTATTTTATACTTTTGATGAAAAGTAAACAATAATAAGAAAATTGAAACCCATGAAATCAGACATCCTCGCCGGGCAAAGCCACGGGCAGTCTAGCTAGTATCTCAATATTGTGCGTACAAACTTACTAAGCCTCCGCTGTCCGTCCTTCCGTCCGTCCGTCCGTCTGTCACAGGGCTGTATCTCATGAACCTTAATAGGTAGAGAGTTCAAATTTTCACAGATTGTGTATTTCTATTACGACTATAACAACAAATAATAAAAATAAAGTAAAGTTACTTACTTACTTTTTTTTTTCACCATGCAGAAAAGTTTTCATTTTGAAAAAAAAAAAAAATAACCTGTGTGTGGGGATGTTATTGTGTAGAACTCGTCGAGTAGAGTACAAAGATATTTTTATTTTTTTTATCTTCTAAAATGAAGAAATAGGGGGCCGTAAAAGTTGTTAATTTTATACCATTTTTTTACGAGCTCTGTTATATAATGTACCTTATACTGTACTTAATCAAGAAATACTAAAAACGGCGATTCGTAAGGAATTTTGTTTAAATATGGGCGATTTTCTGCAACTGCAAAAAATAACGTTGTAATTCACAGTATCATTACGAAATACAAAGTTATCTTTGCGATTGTTAAACATATAAAATGGTACGGAACCTTTTGTGTGCGAGTCCGTCTCGCACTTGGCCGGTTTTTTTTTTTTATCCATGGCAATAATCCGAAAACCCGACACAAATTTTGTCGTGCAAAAATGTTCCGTTTGAGCTAAGTTATAATCACTTTCACACACACAGTGTTTGTACCTACCTATTTTATCGATCGAAGATCATGTTTTAAGTTGTTGTGTTGAGTTGAAGTTGACGTTACAAGTTGATTTATGATGATCCAAGAAAACCGAAAAGATTAATAATGAAGACTGCGATAAAAATGATGACTTAATAGTATAATGTATAGACTAGCTAACCAAATTTCACTGTAAGATGGATTGATCTCAATTTTTAACACATATGTACCTACCCGTTTTGCCCAAACGCTTTACCCGTTTTAAGCTCCCCCATGTGGGCAAAACGGGTAATATGAAGTTTTTTTTTCGTTTTTTTTTGTTCTAATAATGAAGAAAATCATTGTTTATTCTTAATTTGGATTCATTATTAATTAAATATTTGAAAAGTCAAAATAGAAATTTATTTTTCTTTTCTAAAACTGTTTTATTGATCATCTCCCTTAGCGTACCCGTTTTGGGCTCACTTCCTCTAGTTATTACCAATCGCCACATACTTATAAGACCCAAATATTTAAAACTAGCTGACCCGACAGACGTTGTCCTGTTCAAATTCTATAGAAAAGAGCAGTTTGTTTTTTTCCGAATTTTCCAATTTTCCAGGCAATTTTTAAAAAAAAAAGCCAAATTGGTCCAGCCGTTCTGAAGTGATGCGCTTACCAACAAAGAGCATTTAATTTTTATTATTAAGTATAAGTAGACTTTTTATAAGTACTTACCTACAAATTTTTCCCTTCTTGACTTACCTAGGAATCGAACCCGGGCACTGAATCGCTTCAAACGCTCAGCTTTGCACCCTAACATTCGAAGCGTGCAGTTGGCTGGGGCTCAATCGATTTTTAATATAGGTAGCACAATAAAAGAATCGCGTAACCATATAAATTATAAAATTATTAAAATGGCATTTATTTAGATAAAAAATTGAGCGTTCAAAAAGACAGAGAAAATGACTTACTTTTTTCTCTCTTCTTTTTTGGGGAGAACTCACTCCACTGATTGAACAGAGATTTACAGACTATTTTCCACTTTTTTAACCTTGCCACATTCTCATTATATTCTGTGTACGCCTTATTATATAGGATGGGGTGTTTTTTCACCTCGGCAATTAGCAACTCGATATCAATAACGGCGGCAGGATCGCCGTGGTTAGGGATGCTGACTACTGCCTGTTCTACCGGGGCTGACGAGTTTAGGTCTGACATCTCACTTCCACGTTCGCTCATTTTTCTACCAGAATGCCGCGCGGCGACTTCACATCCCTCCTACACAAATGCAACGACATCTATGTACTCGGTATGCACTCAAAAAGGGCGCGTTTTTGAAACTCAATTTTCCCACCATTATTTTAACGACGTCACACTTAAAAACACACCACAGTTCCTATTTAATTTTTTTTTTTTTTTTTAGAAAATTCAACTGTTTTCGTCGCAAAATTGTGCCTATTCTCAAAAACATTGTTTTGATACGGTTGTGGACAATGACGGGTGACGGGGTTCTCATCGTTCACGTGTTGCGTAGGGACGCCAATCAGAGCGCAGCAGGTAGAAAAGGGCGCGAACCATTGACTTATATATTACTGATCAATGGCGCGAACTGTTAGGTTAGGAATTAGGATGACTTTTATGTCAAATATTTATTGGCTTGTTATACTTACTTATAATTAATAAGTTCCTTTTAGATATTTACATGAGCTTAGTAGGTACTCACGTGTTGCGACATGAATGAATAAGTTTCTGTTTATTTAAAACAAAATAATTTTTAAGTGATTGTTTGTGTTCTGTGTTCCATGCAGCACTAAGTTTATTTAGTCCATCTTTTGTGAGTTACGACTTGTAAATACTTAATTTGCTTTCATAATTTGTACGTTATTAGCCCATTCTTGAAAATACTTCAGTCTCCCACAGCTTAAAGACACAGATTTAAGCGGAAAACAACTCAGCAAAGCCATTGAAATTCGCTAGTTTTTAAACAAACAACAGCTGTTTTCAGTATCCTACGAGGGAAAGAGACAACATATCTCCCAGAATACTTTTAACTTACGATAGAAAAAGACACAAAATCTAAAAGGGTCTTTTTATTGTCAACAGGTGCTAAAGTCCTGGAAGCGTTGCGTCAAGATGAGCAGTTTGTACGTTGCCTTCACGCAGTTGGTAACGGCGGCATTACTGGATGGCCCTGCGACCCGCCCCGTACTATCATCCTGCACAAACCTGCTGATAATGAGATTGTTAGCTATGGTGGGTATTTCTGAAACTTGTAGCATGTTTATCATCTTAATTAGTCGCTGGTGACTATGTGGAGCTGGTCTGAACGGTTTTAAAACTACTGCATTATCCGTGAGCAATTTTTCATTGATTTCGACGTATCCGCCTTCAGAAAAATTATTGTTAGGGCGTCATGGGCGATTCTGCCAGAAAAGTGTATAGAAAAACGAAAACGACGCACTACATTATCCAGGAAATTCTGAAACCAAATACCAAACTGAAATAAACTAGAAAAAAATCTCGACTACTAACGCCATCTAGTGGCGGTAAACAGAAACTTTTCTCAAACACTTACCCTCTTACAAATAAAACACGGAATAAAGTTATATCATGAATAACAAAGGAATAACCATACATTTTCATAGGTTTAAACTTGGAATAACTTTATTCTGTGTTTATTAGTAAGACGGTTAAAATATTACTGTAGCTTAAAATTATCTGAAAGCTGTGTAAAGACACAGCTTTCAGATAATTTTCCAGACATTTCTAACTTTGTTTTTATTTTGTTAACAGGCAGCGGTTACGGTGGTAACAGTTTGTTGGGCAAGAAGTGCTTCGCGCTCCGTCTGGGATCAGTTATCGCACGCAGAGAAGGATGGCTCGCGGAACACATGCTGGTGAGTTTAAAATGTTATTTGTGGTTAAAGAATCTTTCTCTTTAGTCAGTTTATATTATTTGGAGTTTCAACAATATTGAAGACTAGCTTTTGCCCGCGACTTTACCCACGTGGACGTCGGAAATTATCCCACGGGAACGTACTACCCGGGTAAAAAGTATCCTATGTCCTAATCCAGGTCATGGTCTACCTATGAGCCTAATTTCATACAAATCCGTTCAGCCGTTTTAGCGTGAAAGCGTTACAAACAAACAAATAAATAAACAAACTTTCACATTAGTTAGTATGTGTGCCTACAATAATTATTTTGAAGGGACGTTGCACCTACAATAAAATAATAGCAATGTTTATTAAAAATATTGCTGACAGATTTTGGATTTCAAACTACCCTCATAATTATGACCATTTATTCGGCAGATGATTAAAAAATGCCTAGAATTCATATTAACACATAAAACCAACTTTTTTTATTGATTGGATGGTCTATTCGTTGGATTTTAGTCTTTATTCAAAGAGAGCCAGGGAACACCAGCTGGCTAGGTTTGCGAGCAGGCTTATTTAGGAATAGCCCTGTAGAAGCTTCTCTCTTAGTAAAATCTACTTCTACTACAGTCCGCCCGTCGAGAAAATGCGTTCCTGACACCGCTCAAATTCGCAAGACACATATTAATAGCAAATAGTTATCAAACTTATCTCCATCTTTCTAGATCGTAGGCGTTACCGACCCCAAAGGTCGTAAGCGCTACATCGCAGCCGCATTCCCCTCAGCTTGTGGCAAGACCAACCTCGCTATGATGACGCCGACCCTACCAGGATACAAGGTGGAATGTGTGGGTGATGATATCGCCTGGATGAAGTTCGATAAGAATGGCGTACTAAGGGCTATTAATCCGGAGAATGGATTCTTTGGAGTTGCTCCAGGTAAGGAATGGAAGATAATCATTATAATACTTGCTGTAATTGGAGGGAAGTTATTATAAACATCGGTAAAAAAAAAAATAGAAATAATAGTCTGCAGTGTGTCTGCTGATGTGTCTGTAGTCTGTCTGTCTGACTTCGTCTGCGATCCAGGGTAAAAAGTGCCCATGTACCAAATTTCATCCAAATCCGTTCAGCCGTGTTAGCGTGAAAGCGTAACAAACAAACTCACTTTCGCGTTTTTATAATATTAGTTAGGAAGTTAGGATTACTAAAGAAGTCATTACTAGTTCCGTTATACAAATCCTAATTTTCTATTCTTTCCACAGGAACCTCAGAAGCAACGAACCCCATAGCAATGTCAACAGTATTCCAAAACACGGTATTCACGAACGTTGGCGAGACCCAAGATGGTGGCGTATGGTGGGAAGGCATGGGCACTAATCCTGAGAAACTTACTGACTGGAAGGGTCAGCCATGGGACTCTAGCAAGAAGACTCCTGCTGCTCATCCTAACTCCAGGTAGGCTGGATGAAATGTTACCTTGATCAGATTAAAAGTTAGAAAAATCGTCTATGGTTGACAGTGCTGCCAGTTTAAAAAAAAATGTTACAATAGAATCTCTTTAATATGCATAAAAACGTTAAAGTTGAAATAATGAATAAAATAATATGTAATGTATTACAGATATAAATGTAGAAATGTTACCAATTCAATTCAATTCAAGGCAAAGAATTCTAATATTGTAACATATTTGGCCACCTTTGTCAGAGAAAGTTAGGAGAATAGTCATGGATTGCCGGGTTAAAATAACTTTACCCATGTTAAGGGGTAAAAATAAAAAATAATTTTTATTTTAATTAAATCCTTCGATTATTACAGCGATTTTTACCAAATATTGTTGTCACAGATTCTGCACTCCAGCGGAACAATGTCCAATCATTGACGATCAGTGGGAGAGCGCTGAAGGAGTGCCGATCTCCGCCATCTTGCTGGGCGGGCGCCGCCCGGCTGGCGTGCCTTTAGTGGTAGAATCGAGAGACTGGCAGCATGGAGTGTTCATGGGTGCTAGCATGAGATCTGAATCTACTGCTGCGGCTGAACATGCTGTAAGTGTATTTTAATAGCTATGATTATAGTTTTAAGCGAGTATTGTACGGTTGCAAAAAAGGGATGCTGCTATTCATTCTGTCTAGCTTCATCTCTCTCTATGCACGAAGACAATGATGGCTCTAATTCGTCATAATAATTATGGCCCTTGTTTTCAAAGAGAAAAATCTGCTCGATATCAGCATCCTTTGCTTACTATCCGTGAAATCGTAACAGACTCTGATGTACTGAATATTATTTGAACTTGCTAATTGATAATCCGTTAAATCATCCAGCAGTCCCAAGACCCTGTAAATATTTGACCTAATAATTCCTTTAACATTATTCTATAACCCACACTATTTCTATTATAGGCCAAAGTAGTGTCCCCTAACTGATGTCACTTTTCCATGATTTTAACCCAGTATTATTTTTAAAGGGTAAAGTAGTGATGCACGATCCGTTCGCCATGCGTCCGTTCTTCGGCTACAACTTCGGCGAGTACATCAAGCACTGGCTGTCGATGCCACAGGCTGGGCGCCAGATGCCGAAGATCTTCCACGTCAACTGGTTCCGTAAGAATGATGAGGTATGTACCATTTACTATCGGTAATATTACAACAGCTTACCATCTACGAATGGTGATATTTAAATGTCCTCGGTGGTACAATGTGTTGATATTGCTACTTTTAAATATCATCTAAATTGATACAAATTATTTGATACATGGTATTCAGCATTTAACTTATTAGCTAGTAGTTAATATTCTTTTTATTTTACTTGTGTGCCGATTTTAATTAAATGTTTAGCTCAATAATTACGATTAATTACGATTTAAAAAAAATGAAGTGTTCATCGCATTTTTTTCTTTGGTGCACCTTGCTAATATTTTTTACTACGATGATCTAGTCTTATAAATCAATTAAGAGCATGTTCTACTGTTTAGATTTAAGCCTAAACATTTGGCACACCTTCCTAAAATTTAAAAATTTTTAGCAAGCTTTTAGTAAATTCCATACTAATAATATTTTCTCTCCGCAGGGTAAATTCCTCTGGCCCGGTTACGGCGAGAACTCCCGCGTTCTCGATTGGATCCTTCGTCGATGCGACAATGAACCGTGCTTCACCGAAACTCCCCTTGGAAACATCCCCACTGAGGGCGATCTCAACACGCAGAACCTAGGCCCCATCGACATGAAGACCCTCTTCAGCATACCTAGAGACTTCTGGCTACAAGAAGCTGACGCAATCGAGAAGTATTTCAAAGAAGAAGTGGGAGAAGACCTACCAACCGCCATGTGGGAAGAACTGAAGAAACTCAGGAAAAATATTCAACAATTTTAATTTTTAAACCAAAGATTCTTAGCTTTAAGCTTTAATGTAAGTTATAGTCTTTGCAAACATTCCCGAGATTTTATTGTATTTTTTATTTTAATTGAACCGCGCTGGTCGTAATTTTAAGATAAAATGTTGACGAAAGTTCTAAAAAGGATGGTTTCGAAGAACGTTGTTATGAAGAACAAGAAGGCTGTGTTATTTAAGTAAAGTAAGTTTTGTGTATAATACTTTATAATGGAACTCATCAGATAATGAATATATATTTTTGTAATGTAAGTTAATGTTTAAAATAAAACGTATTATTCAATGAGTAACTATGTATTTTATTCATTTGTAACCCACAAAAGTATATCTTCTCTTAATGGTCAAATTAAACTAGCTAGGGAAACTCCGCAGATGATAATAACAGCAAAAAATAATTTAATTTTATGATTTTTTGTTCGAGGTCATCAACCGCAGTGTAATTGAAATCAGTTAAATAGCAGGATTTTTTTTTTGTGTAAACTTAACAGACGTATGGGTATCGGTATCTAAACACGTTCAAACAACAAAAAACACATATCTCAACTCATACTTCAAGTAACAACACTACCAGCGGTCGTTGACCCCAAAACAAGTCATCAAATATTTTTAATTTTTATTTTGCAGTGTATCAATAACCATTTTAAGTCTATGAAGTTTCGCTGCCTAATTTAATCTGACCCTGTATATTCTACTTACAAATTACACACTACTTCATATGTTTAGCTGAGAACACTCTAACACCGTCCTGTGTAGAAGCTCTGGCGTATTTCGTCAAGAGAGCGTTGACGTTCAATTTTTCTGTTGCATAGCATCTGGAAAATGCAATATTATAATTATGGACATGTTCCTCAAGAGCATCATCAGTCTGCCTAGCCTTTTCCTAACTATGTTGAAAAACTCATTAAGACATTTTATAGCCCAGTTCTTGAGGAAGGCTTGTTAACATCACGCTAAGGCCATTAGGAGGCGAGCAAAAAGAAAAAAAGACAAAAAGAACGCTAAGCGTTCCCACATCGTCGCATCGCATGCGACGATGTGGGAACAAGAAATTTCACGCGGACGAAGTTCGAACAAGCACGACAATCGCTTTCGGTTAAGAGGAAAGACGGGTGGCCAGACTTTTGAAAATTAGGTATTTTAAGAAAGTATTGCTGTCGCTCTGCGAGCGCTTCGCCCTCGAATTCGTGCGATAAGGACAACTGCAGATCCGACTAAATAGCCTATGTAAAAAGTCACATTTCGAGCTTTGGCTCTCGCCTATTTCCTCCTCCAATATTGGACCAATTTAAAAGATATTTCATAAACTGAATAAGAAGGATATATACTATGCCCCTATGTTTTTCTTTTTTCGGTAATAGTTGTCAAATTGGTACACTAGGCGTCTGTTGACAGCGGTTTGAATAGGCAATTTTGAGCATTTTTGGAGGGTTCTAGTTCTTATAAAAATAATATATCATCAAAAAGGAAAACATAGGGGCATACAAGTAGGTGATATTTATATTTCTGTAAAAAATCATTGCTTTATGGTCATTAACCAGAAACAAAACAGGCGAGAGCGTTTGTATCTTTTTGTATGGAGAAAAGAGCACCCACGTTTCCTCTTAAGTCGCAGCTTTATGAGATGCAAAAAATAAAGGGTTCACGAAATCTCCGGAATAACCAGTACTTACTCAATATAAGGTGATATTTGATCAACAGTCCACTTCGGTTTCGTTTGAAACAGTATTTTAAATCTCTCGTTAATTTCTTCAGGTAAGTCACTCTCAGCGAATCCCCATACAACCTGGGGCGTGGTTGTTTTGTCCACTAATGCTATTCCTGACAAAAGTGATTCCTGAAATACAAAGAAACCATTTATCTATTTCAATTAGGCACATAAAAGGCAGTTTTGAATGTGAAAATTTACAAGAAAAAAACCGGCCAAGTGCGAGTCAGACTCGCGCACGAAAGGTTCCGTACCACTATCTATAAAAACATATCTACAATTACATTTCGTAAGTGTACCCGGCTTTATCAAGGGGTCTAACCACGAGAGGCATTTCCTACTCGAATGAATAACAACTCGATTTGACAGTTGTCCTTTGGTTGTCCTACACCGCAGGTTTGTATTTGCCTGTCCGAAAATTTTTATTTGACACTGTTTTTGCCGGAACAGCCGCACGGGTCGATCCATCAGGTTAAGCTACGCTTGCCGGGGTTGGTCCGTGGATGGGTGACCTATCTTTACATACCGAGACTTCTCCGTGCCTCGGAAAGCACGTTAAGCCGTTGGTCCCGGCTGTCATTCGTGGATCTTTGACAGTCGTTACGGGTCGTCAGAAGCCCGAAAGTCTGACAACCAGTCTTACCAAGGGGTATCGCATTACCCAGTTACTGGGTTGTGTAGGTCAGATAGACAGTCGCTCCATGTAAAATACTGGTATTCAGCTGCATCCGGTTAGACTGGAAGCCGACCCCAACATAGTTGGGAAAAGGCTAGGCAGATTGACTGTTTTTGCCGGATGAACTACTTTCGGCCGGGCACGTATTTTCTTTGACGGACTTATAGACCCCCTGATGGAACGTCGGCTTGTTAGCTACGGAATAAGTTGAAAAAATAATAGTTGAAGACACTTACATCTGTAACCATTCCTTCAGGAACAGAGTCTCTCCAAGCTTGCAAAAACTCCGCCAAATTGAATCTCCCGGCGCTCTTCAATAACACTCTGGCCAAAAACCTACACACTTTATCCTGCTTGTACTGATAGAACTGTACGCCATCCTCAAGAATGGACTTTGTAGTATAGAACCTGAATGTTGCCTCCAATATTGGGAAAGGAACCAACTCTTTAAGACTATCTATAGTTGTTTCCTTAGATATTCTATCCAATAGCCAAGAATTCTCATCTACAAGATCCAGCATGTAGGATAAAACACGAAATTCGTAATCAAATTCTAGTAATCTGTAATAGCCTTCAATTTCTATTGCCTGTATCTTTTCCAATTCTTCCTTTAGTTCTGCTTTCGACGCCTGAACATGGTTGCATAATGCGTCATAGTTTAGTAGTTTTGTTTTGTCTATCGCATATTCTACCTCTAATCCTTGATATCTAGTAGGTTCTAGTAGCTTTCTTAGCTTTGATAATCTTGGTTTGCATGGTTTTAATTCGTAGTATGTGAAGAAGGTGTTGATAATATCCTTGTGTACAATATTTCTTGGCGGTCTTGCCCCTTCGTCGGATTCCGTGGATTTGTTCAAACTTGCGTTGGACTTATCAAATGACGAATCTGATTCCATGGACTCATTTTGTATTGTTTCGTCTAGTCCTGTTGATGCTGCGAATAATAGTTCTGGTACTAGCAGGAGACTGTTTGATGTTTCTGCTTCTTTAACATCATAAGTTTTGTTGTCTGTACATAATACTAAGTTCTCGTCGGGATCACCTGTAATGTACATTAAATAATATTTTATTTACTATTTTCTGCCCGCGATTTGGCCCGCGTAAAATTTCGTATTCCCTCGACCCACCGTGTCACATTCTTCCCATCGCCCAATTCGTTTCCGCTTAGCGTTCTTTCCGAATTTGTTTCTTTTTGCTAGTCTCCTAAGGGTTCTAACGTGATGTTATATAGCCTATAGCCATCCTCGAGAATTGGGCTATCAAATGCAAAAAGAGTTTTTCAAATCCGACAGGTAGTTCCAGAAATTAACGCGTTCAGACGCGTTTAAGTATTGCTATAATTATAGCTGGATGAATAAATGGTAGGATCATCATCAATCAATCTGCCTAGCCTTTTCCCAACTACGTTGGGGTCGGCTTCCAGTCTAACCGGATGCAGCTGAATACCAGTATTTTACAAGGAGCGACTGCCTCTCTGATCTCCACAACCCAGTTACTGGGTAATACGATACCCCTTGGTAAGACTGGTTGTCAGACTTTTGGGCTTCTGACGACCCGTAACGACTGTCAAAGATCCACGAATAACAACCGGGACCAACGGCTTAACGTGCTTTCCGAGGCACGGAGGAATCTCGGTATCTAAAGATGGTCATCCATCCACTGACCAACCCCGGCAAGCGTAGCTTAACCTGACGGATCGACCCGTGCGGCTGTTATTACTTAGCCACGAGCTCATAATGTCAGCCAAAAATGTATTGTATCCCCATGAACATAGGCCTCCCCCAAGAATCGCTTCAAAGACCGGGCTGATGTTGCTGAACTTCCAAATAGAGATAAGTATTTATTTTTCTGTAGGTAAGTCAAATGAATATTATTTTACTTATAAAATAAGGGGGCACATGCACCATACCCACAACTTAGGCCCAAAGTACGTGAACCTGTTCTCTATATAGTCTGTGAGTGTGACCCAAAACCATACAATAGGTTAAATAACAGAGGGCGTTCCCTTAAACTCGTTAATCTATTGTATAATTAATAGATTGATGACGTTTCATTTCTGAGGGTTGTTAGCGGTTAAAATAAAAATATCAGCATAGAAAAATAAGAAAACCGGCCATGTGCGAGGCTCGCGCAGGTGGCAGACGTACAGACAGTCGGACGGACAGCGGAGTCTTAGTAATAGGTTATACGGACCCGTTTTACCCTTTGGGTACGGAACCCTAAAAAAAGTATAAGAAAATCGGAATTCAATCAATTAATAACACTGGTAAGCAGTAGTTTTGTTTTATGAAGTTTCATACCTGATTTTGTATGATTCTGCCACGCTGATTCCAAATCTGTTGTCAGTTTTTCTCTAGCAGCTCTAGTTTTTGAAATATTAACATATTACATTTTTAGCGAAAAAAACTCGAATTATAAAATGAAAAAAATTGTTTCTCTAACCTAACGTGAAAAAAGTTTCTTTTATAAGATTTTCTTGCATGAATCGAAACTTCAGCCTTGTTTTAAATGCTCCAGCAGTAATCAGGCATCATATTTGCATTCCAACGACCCTGGTATCGCTCTTCCATCGTGCGAATGTCCTGATGAAAGCGTTCTCCTTGTTTTTCGCTTAAATCGCCTAAATTTTCTGGGAAGCGGTCTAAATGGCTGAAGAGACTAAGATGTAACATGAGCATCAAGATGCACTTGCATCTTGATGCTCATGTTACATCTTAGTCTTTGAAAGTGCAACATGAGCTGCTCAATGTGCTCAATGTAGTCTGGAGACTTTTTATTTCCTAAGAAATTTTGCACAACCCAAAAAAATTCAATACATGCAGAAATATCTTTATCTGTCATACACTCAGTAAAATTTTGATCCTTTATTAGTTCCCTGATTTGAGGACGTACGGACGAGGCGGTTCGAATCGAACGTACTCGAGAAAGAAAAGTCACTGTCCTCATCATCAGTGGCTTCTGAAAGAACTTGTAGTGTTACAATAGAAGTACTAGGTTGCGTATCAGCACAGGTTCTTCGCTGGTATTTAGAATTGGTCTATAGCTGATTTTAAATTCGGATAAGTCCATTTGAAACGATTTTTGCGGTTTATTCCGGTAATATTCACAACACAAAAATAACAGTCATCGTGGTGATTAGTCGGTTCACGCCAAATCAGGGGACTTTTGAACTTCAAAGTAGGTCTTTTTTACCAGCCCATAAACGCAATGATGTTACGCAACTACCACATACAAAATTTGGGATCCATGGCTTACTAAACACTTGTAATGGCGTCCCAAAGAAGTCCAAGTAGGCCTTTTTTTGTAAACTCAGACGCACTTAAACGACACTCTCGAAACATATATTCACCACAAACAGCACATAAACTATTTGGATCGTTTAAGCAAGTTCTTCTTATTTTATTAAATTCCATAAATAAATCGATATGTCTACCGATTTATTTATGGAATTTAATAATTTTTTGCACTAAAAAAAATATTTGTAATCTGCATAACGAAATTTTAAGAAGTACCTGTATCACAAAAACTAGAGCTGCTAGGAAAAAACTGAGGGTAGATATGAAATCAGCGAACTCAAATTACTAAGAAACAGTTTAGAAACTTCATAAAACAAAAAAAAGTTAAATTTTGTTTACCAGTGTAATTAAATGACAACAAATTCGAAACGTCTTTTTTAATCAAAATAGTAGCCTAACCGTAGAGTATTCGCATAACGTATTCGCGTTGCCCAAACCGGCAACATCGCAATTTTTGTCTCGCTCGGGTGGCGAGCGGCGACTTTGATAAAGGCGACAAAATTAATTAAAAAGACAAACTTCGCCGTACTTCCACGTTGAAAGACAAGTTCTTTTACGTATCAATTTAATATTTTATTTTTGTGAATATTTTATTAAAAATAATATAAACTTTTTGTTTTTGAATGGTATACCTAACTACTATTTTTTTTAGCATGTATGGACGCTATACTATTGCGGGTTAACGCCTTTCGTTAATTATCATACTGTACTCATCCTGCCGGTTAAGAGTTAAAAGCTCTGATGATGACGACTGAGGACACACTCCTAAATCTTAACAAACCACATCCTAAAATATTCAGTACCTAACCGCTACATGCATTACCGTTTCTATTGACGAGTTGAATACTATCTGCAGTAAAAAAAATATGTGTACACGAATACAAATAAATTAAAGAATTATTACCTACCTTTAAACAGCAGTTCGTTTCCCGCTTCTATTTCCTTCAGGAGTGTGGCATCCAGCAACATGAGCTTCAAATTATCATTATGTTTGCTGGCATCTGGGAATCTTAAAACTTGTGTGATTTCCGTGAGCTCCGACTCGTTAAGTTTTGCAGTTTTTATGATTTTTCTCACCTCCTCTGGGGTTCTTAATTCACTGGAATTAAATTATTTTGTGAATCATTTTCATCAGAATCTTAGACCATTCAAAATCAAGAACTTCTTAGTCTAGTCTATTGCCATTTTTTTTTCGATACTGACAACATTCGCATAATTTTTTGTCTATACTCTTCAGGGTCCTCTCCTCAGAAGAACAACAAGCATAGAAGTAGTGTTTAAATAGCAACTGAACTCAATATATTTGTTCCATTTTGACTTATGGAGCCGCTATGATGTAAAAGAAGGACACATATACAGAAGACGTTTCGAAATTTTGTAGGTTGTCATTCATTTTATTCTGACTAGTGATGTACCCACTAAATTTCAACGTCGATAGAATTTACAATGACATTCTTTCTTATACTGCCAAGAATAATAACCGTAGGTACACCCGGCTACACATCAAACTATACATTTCCAGTTTACACTGACCGCTCATTGTAAGGAAATCCTATACAATGCGAGATCAGCTTATACTGGAAATGTATAGCTTGATCTGTAGCCGTGCGTACCTAAAATTTTGAATTAACTAAGCATCCTTATGATCCCAATACTTAATACATTCGTTCAAAATGAAACAATACTTTAAGTATGAACTAAATAGTTCGTCATCATCATCACCAAAGTCTTCCTTGGTTCCCGACAGCTCTTCATGTATTAAATCTGACCCGGCTAAACCAGAATGTATTTAATTGCCATAATAACTGATGAGTTTATTGAAAACAAGTGGGAGACATTCGGTTTTGCAAATGTTTTTAGCAACTTACTTTCTCATATTTATTTGAATTTTAGATTACATCATAGACTACTCAACAAAGTCTAGGGAACAAGGGTAGGTATTCAAAGTATCTAATAATTTTTATTTTAATACTTTTTATGTAACACATTATTTTAAATCGGTAGAAGCGTAATTTAATAGAGATTTGAATTATTTGATTAAATAAAATGGTTGTTAGTGAAAAAATAAAATTTATTATGAAAATTCAAATTTTTGTACATAAAAAAATAAATAACGACCAGATAATATTTTAAATAAAAAAGTAAAATGCCTAGCAACTTTAATAATCTGTTAGGCGAATTCCAGCTCACACCATAATCATTCCGCCCTGGTACGAATGAACTTCCTGAGGATTCTGGAGTCGGCTCTGGCGACCAGGAACTCGCCAAAAGCGCAGTCTTCTTGAATCGGGATGGAATCCAATTATTTCTGAATTTGTTATTGTCATCTGTGTCAAGGATTCCTAAAACAAACAGTGCTCAATAAAATTTATGTAAGATTTTTTATCAACATTTTTATTTAGGTATGTACCTAAATAAAAATGTTGATAAAAAATCTTAAATCTTTAAACTAAGTTTTATTTGTATGTCTTACCTGACTGATGTGAGATGATTTCACGAGATGTCAAGATCAGTGGCGATTCATTAATCTGTATCGATGTACTATGTCCTGTTTCAACTTCCATTGCTACGGGATCCTACAATTACGTATTTTTTATTAAAAATAAATAAATAAATTTGCACACGATTATATTTCCGACTGGGATAATTAGAAGAATGATATCGCATCAATGATATTTTTAATATAATATCATTGTATCGCATATATCAAGTGAACATATTTCTGAAATGTTATACCTGTCTTCATGTTAGATTGCTGTTGATTGTGAGCGGTTCTTTTAATTTACAGTACTGCGCTATGTCCTTCTTCGCAGACTTCCATAAGTATTTCCTGTAATGTAATAAATAAAGTTTTAATTTGAACGGGATACTATTTATTGCCAATAAAATACCTTAATTATATCATAATACTGGATGAATTTTTTATCATGCACCAAATCGAAATGAGAGATTGTACTCATCATTATGAACAACTTTTACTATGGGAACAAACCTGAAATCGCGAAAAAAAAATCAGCTGTTCAGTACAGTTATCTACATCAAACTCGTCAAAATGTACTGAACAGCTGATTTTTTTTTCGCGATTTCAAGGTTTGGTCCCATAGTAAAAGTTGTTCATAATGATGAGTACAATCTCCCATTTCAATTTGATGCATGATAAAAAATTCATCCTGTATATCGGACCATTTCATCTGTTCTATCCATAACAAATAATGTGACGACTTAAAGAACATGCTACATCCATTTCATATTAGGTTCATTACCAAATGAATACAAAGTAAAATGCTTGGAGCATATTATGTGGCTGTGCTTTTTGGAGTCCAATTTCGTCTACCAATACAATTTATCCATTTTTTTTTCACATCGTCTAGGAAATCTGTAAAAGAAAAGTATCGACAACATTATTTACGTCACTATGGCTGATCAAGATAACCCCAAAACAATTTCCGAATATTCGCTAATAACTTCTATTGGAATAAATATTACGACTGGTTTCAGCTATATAGTGACACAGCAATATTTGTTATGTATTTATATTCGTTTATCAGATCATATGCAACAAGAAATTGAGCAAAAACTTACCGATGGAAGGTCAATATTTATTGTTCATTTTATTTTCGCTATGAATGGGACTTGCAGCCCCCAACCACACAAGAAATTGCTCCACAGCGTCCACACACTCACTATTTGTAGTTAAACAAAGAATTCATGCAATCTAACAGTAGAAATATTATTAAAACATCGCAAAACCATGGAAGATTACGACAAACACGTAAACAATGAACACGCGAATAAGTCAGGTAGTTCAATGAACGAACTGTCAGGCATTGAAACAAAGTACTATCAAATTTGGCCGCGTCATACTATAACTTTTTTAACCAAATGACAATTGATCTTGTGACCATGCCAAGAAAGTAAAACAAAGAGTAAAACATTTATCTCTTTCCCACATCCTTTATCGTACCTTTATCGTACCTAATAATAGAACGGGACTAAAGGTAGTTACAGAATTCTGTTTTTAACCTTCCTTCTATGCTTTGTTATTGTTCTGAGGTCCTCTCAGAACAATAACAAAGCATAGAAGGAAGGTTAAAAACAGAATTCTGTAACTACCTTTAGTCCCGTTCTATTATTAGGTACGATAAAGGTACGATAAAGGATGTGGGAAAGAGATAAATGTTTTACTCTTTGTTTTACTTTCTTGGCATGGTCACAAGATCAATTGTCATTTGGTTAAAAAAGTTATAGTATGACGCGGCCAAATTTGATAGTACTTTGTTTCAATGCCTGACAGTTCGTTCATTGAACTACCTGACTTATTCGCGTGTTCATTGTTTACGTGTTTGTCGTAATCTTCCATGGTTTTGCGATGTTTTAATAATATTTCTACTGTTAGATTGCATGAATTCTTTGTTTAACTACAAATAGTGAGTGTGTGGACGCTGTGGAGCAATTTCTTGTGTGGTTGGGGGCTGCAAGTCCCATTCATAGCGAAAATAAAATGAACAATAAATATTGACCTTCCATCGGTAAGTTTTTGCTCAATTTCTTGTTGCATATGATCTGATAAACGAATATAAATACATAACAAATATTGCTGTGTCACTATATAGCTGAAACCAGTCGTAATATTTATTCCAATAGAAGTTATTAGCGAATATTCGGAAATTGTTTTGGGGTTATCTTGATCAGCCATAGTGACGTAAATAATGTTGTCGATACTTTTCTTTTACAGATTTCCTAGACGATGTGAAAAAAAATGGATAAATTGTATTGGTAGACGAAATTGGACTCCAAAAAGCACAGCCACATAATATGCTCCAAGCATTTTACTTTGTATTCATTTGGTAATGAACCTATGAAATGGATGTAGCATGTTCTTTAAGTCGTCACATTATTTGCTATGGATAGAACAGATGAAATGGTCTGATATACAGGATGATTTTTTTATCATGCACCAAATTGAAATGGGAGATTGTACTCATCATTATGAACAACTTTTACTATGGGACCAAATCTGAAATCGCGAAAAAAAAATCAGCTGTTCAGTACATTTTGACAGAGTTTGATGTAGATAACTGTACTGAACAGCTGATTTTTTTTTCGCGATTTCAGGTTTGTTCCCATAGTAAAAGTTGTTCATAATGATGAGTACAATCTCCCATTTCGATTTGGTGCATGATAAAAAAATCATCCAGTATTATGATATAATTAAGGTATTTTATTGGCAGTAAATAGTATCCCGTTCAAATTAAAACTTGATTTATTACATTACAGGAAATACTTATGGAAGTCTGCGAAGAAGGACATAGCGCAGTACTGCAAATTAAAAGAACCGCTCACCATCAACAGCAATCTAACATGAAGACAGGTATAACATTTCAGAAATATGTTCACTTGATATATGCGATACAATGATATTATATTAAAAATATCATTGATGCGATACTATTCTTCTAATTATCCCAGTCGGAAATATAATCGTGTGCAAATTTATTTACTTATTTTTAATTAAAAATACGTAATTGTAGGATCCCGTAGCAATGGAAGTTGAAACAGGACCTAGTACATCGGTACAGATTAATGAATCGCCACTGATATTGACATCTCGTGAAATCATCTCACATCAGTCAGGTAAGACATACAAATAAAACTATTTACCTAAATAAAAATGATCATAAAAAATCTTACATAAATTTTATTGAGAACTGTTCGTTTTAGGAATCCTTGACACAGATGACAATAACAAATTCAGAAATAATTGGATTCCATCCCGATTCAAGAAGACTGCGCTTTTGGCGAGTTCCTGGTCGCCAGAGCCGACTCCAGAATCCTCAGGAAGTTCATCCGTATTATGGTGTGGGCTGGAATTCGCGTAACAGATTATTAAAGTTGCTAGGCATTTTATTTTTTTATTTAAAATATTATCTGGTCGTTATTTATTTTTTTATGTACGAAAAGTTTTTGTCGCTTTGGTACCATTTTGAATTTTCATAATAAATTTTATTTTTTCACTAACAACCATTTTATTTAATCAAATAATTCAAATCTCTATTAAATTACGCTTCTACTGATTTAAAATAATGTGTCATATAAAAAGTATTAAAATAAAAATTATTAGGTACTTTGAATACCCTTGTTCCCTAGACTTTGTTGAGTAGACTATGATGTAATCTAAAATTCAAACAAATATGAGAAAGTAAGTTGCTAAAAACATTTGCAAAACCGAATGTCTCCCACTTCTTTTCAATAAACTCATCAGTTATTATGGCAATTAAATACATTCGGGTTTAGCCGGGTCAGATTTAATACATGAAGAGCTGTCGGGAACCAAGGAAGACTTTGGTGATGATGATGACGAACTATTTAGTTCATACTTAAAGTATTCTTTCATTTTTAACGAATAAATTGGGAATAATTGGGATCACAAATATGCTTAGTTACTTCAAAATTTTTGGTACACACGGCTACAGATCAAGGTATACATTTCCAGTATAAGCTGATCTCGCATTGTATAGGATTTCCTTACAATGAGCGGTCAGTGTAAACTGGAAATGTATAGCTTGATGTGTAGCCGTGTGTACTTACGGTAATTATTCTTGGCAGTATAAGAAAGAATGTTATTGTAAATTCTATCGACGTTGAAATTTAGTGGGTACATCACTAGTCGGAATAAAATGAATGACAACCTACAAAATTTCGAAACGTCTTCTGTATACGTGTCCTTCTTTAACATCATAGCGGCTCCATAAGTCAAAATGAAACAAATATATTGAGTTCAGTTGCTATTTTACCACTACTTCTATGCTTTAGTCGTTGTTCTGAGAGGGTCCTTTTGACATTGACATTTCACAATAGTTCGGTTTCTTAAAATTCGCTGCGTGATAGCAAATCACGTTTTAGGTTTAGATTAGTTAAAATAGTGTAAAAACTAGCAAAATGTCCTTGTTCGGCGATATACTATCCATAAATAAGAATGAGGAGAAGTCGCCGCAGGCGGGGGCGAGTCTATCCCCATATTTGAACTTCGATCCCCATATCATACCGAAAGTGCAGCCAGAATTTTTGTACCCTGACGACAGTCACATGGCATCTACTGCTCGGAGGTCTAATGTAGCACTACCCATCATTGGAATGTCCTTCATGACCGGATCAGGTAATGGGATGATGAAATTATAACATAACCTCAAAATTTTTAGTAATTTTTACATAACACTGCGTAAGGCCGAATATGTAAACAGTATGTATTTGTTATAAACAACAAATCACAATTTTATCTAAATCTTAGTCTCGAAGAGTTCTGGAAAGTCAACCAAGATGCTCTTAGTTATCAAAGATTTCTAATGAGTCACTAAAATATTTCTGTTTATATACATGGCCATCTAGCCAAGATATAGGTACTGCAGTAACAACTGCATACATATACTGTCAAACACAATAAAGTTAACATCTAATTCATAAATTAATAAAGAAACTGATGCAACCACAAAAACAGTGTGATCATTAATAAAATAAAAGCACTGACTATGATAAG
The DNA here is from genome assembly GCA_905163495.3 of Cosmia trapezina. Classification (NCBI taxonomy): domain Eukaryota; kingdom Metazoa; phylum Arthropoda; class Insecta; order Lepidoptera; family Noctuidae; genus Cosmia; species Cosmia trapezina. The sequence continues at coordinate 13,004,150 of LR991040.1, read as the reverse complement.
CTGCATGTTCTTTAAAGCATGAAATCTAATCTGAATCACAAAGAAGAAGTTATTTTACCAAATGTTTATGTAGTTCAGTATAAATAATGTAGTGTTCTGCACAACATTGAACTTATAAAAACACCACAAAAAATAATTTGATGTGTTGAAAACTAAAATACACACAAGCTTATTATTTATGCATTTAAAGCTTTTGCACATAAGCTTACAAAAGAATTACTTCACTCTGCTAATTATTAGGTATGGTTGCAGTAAATCCTAATAAGATTCTTGTAAGTACTAAATATCTAGTCTGCTTTGACTTATTAGTTACTAGCTGTGCCCCACGGTTTCACCAGCGTAGACCGGGATAAAAAGTAACTGTGTTAATCCAGGGTGTCAGGTACCTCCATAGCAAACATACAAACACACACACAAACTTTCGCCTTTACGATATTAGTGTGATTAAACAAGGATTGTGTTTAAACTAATGAATAATTTAGAATAACGTGATTATTTCTGTGTCTTCATGCATTCAGGCTACTGAATATTTTTATACACCGCTATCATATAAGCGATAGGTCTGGATATGCCATTCTACGAATACAGATGAACTGCTGCTGCTAAAGGCACCTACTATCTAAACTGCAAATATCCCCCGTGTATGCCCACTCTTGACTGTATTATAAATAAATACATAAGAAATGTAGTTCATGTCATGTAAGTTTGCCGCTCTGAAGTGGCTATGCAGTAGTCAATATCTATACTAAAACAGCAACGCGGCTGGTTTCAGAGCGGCAAACTTATATGAAGTGAACTATACTACTATATAAATTCAGTTTCAACCACGATTTGTCATAGTAAATTTAGTTAGTAAACCATCATTCTAGCTCTGGGAGGTGAAGTTTAAATATAGGCATATCTGGTCTGAACAAGGCTTATATTATGTTCCACTGAATTATAACTATTTTAGGCCCAAAGGTTTATCTGTTACTAGCTTTATTCTAAATCATGTGTGAACTCTGTTCCAGGCTTAGGTGGTGTGACGGGCTTATACAAAGGACTGAGGGCTACGACACTGGCGGGGCAAACAGGCAAGGTGCGGCGAACGCAAGTTATCAACTACATTATGAAACAAGGTCAGTTTATATCAATAATAACTATACAATTAATTTATTTATAACAACAGAAGTAATCTTTGTTTATTTGTAATCCTTGTCTACATAGATATTACTAACTGAACTTCAATGGTATTAGAGAAAAGGTTTTTTTATATGGACCCACTGATTTCATGACCATTTGACACAATTTTTTTTCATGGTCCATCTCACCTTAAAACTGTTTATAAGCTTGTCAAATGCCCATGGAGTGCAACCAACATAAGCAGATGCTACTAGCTATTCATATTTTACTTTGAACAAGTGAGCTAGAACTGACATTAAATGGTGACTTTAAATCCACATATTAAATTGGGCATTTTCTTGGAACAAATTAGTCTGAACTGCCATCAAATTCTGACCTCAAAACTCCATATAAATATTAAAACTTTAATAAATGTTCCAGGCACAAACACAGGGTGTACTCTCGGGATCATCGCATCATTCTACTCGTGCATCGCGCTGGGCGTCACATGGATTCGCGACAAAGAAGACACCGCAAACACCTTCATAGCTGCCACTACCACTGGAATGATCTATAAAAGCACCTCCGGATTCCGCTCAATGGGCCTAGGAGCCGCAGTAGGCCTCACCCTCGCAGGAGTATATACCCTCATAACCGATAATGACAACATATGGAGCAAAGCTAGATACAACAGATTGTGATTCAACCCGCCTATAGTTATGTAAATACTTAATAGACTGTTATGTTTAGTATTTCGTTAAGGACGACGCCAAAGGATCTGTCGGGACGCAGGGACTTATTTGTGCCATGTCCCCGTACCTGTTTAGATTTATGTGTAGTGCTGTTTTGGTATCCATAAACTGTGCAAGTTTTTGTAGCTCTTGCCATAGTCGCAATTGTACTTAATAAATATTCTTCCTATTGCCAATGTTAATTATGTATATTATTGGGTAAATTTTGAGCTTTTTTATGTGTTCTTCTATAACTTGTTATAGAAAGTTAGCCTTTTAGACTACCTAAGGGCTTCCTACGCCATAACTAAAGTGGGTACTTCGTAAATTATTGTGGAAGTCAAAAGGTGCAAAGAATTGCTCAAATTTCTAATCACACATCGAGATTCTGTCTATAGTGAAGGTGGACAATGTTCATAAATCATAGTTCACAACTCTTCCAGTTTTATCTATTATATGCAGCCTGCATATTTTTTTTTTTTGTTTTGTTAAAATCACGTACAGTTTATGAATACCGCACCCCCTGTATTACGTACATATTCCCGCCTTGTCGTATCAGGGCCGCACAAATATGCATAAGCGTTAATAAATGAGTTATTTGAAAAATAATGTTTATTTATTTCATTTACGTTGTTTTACACAGTGCAGTTTGTACAATGTTGTATTTACATGTGGCGATTACGATGGGATATGTTATAATACTAGTGGAGTCTGTGATAAATGACAATACAACGGTATGGGTATTTCAGTATCCCATCACTTTTAGTCCAGTCGAGCCAATTCGAGTCGTGGGAGATGAGAGTATACTAAGGCTTGTCCATTCTGACCGACGACAACTACTCTGAATGACGCGCCCCACTACCTTTTGTATACGTACCTTATTCCCCCTGTTTCGTAGTACACTACGGTAAATGCGGTAGTGGGGTGCGTCAATTCAAAGTGGACAAGCTCTACTCGAAAACAACGGGTTCTGCTGAATTAGTACCAGATAATTTGTGACAGCGAAGTCAAGCCACATAACGTCGCCTTAAAGTGAAAACCTCGGGAATGCATTTTTGCTCAAATTTATTTTATTGCGTTTCTAGGAAGAAAACGTCGCAAGGCACATCCAGATCTGACTAATTTGTTCATTCGATACTCGTAGCGCCATCTATGATTGATGATATTCCATATTTATTAATAAAAAACATAAAAGACGCCGTACAAAAATTTTACAGCATGCAGTGTTTTCTTCCTCCTGAAAACTTCTTTTACACTTATGAGGTTTTCACTCTGAGGCGTCGATAAGGACATCTGTATCTGCAATACCAGCCAGAGACATCGCAGATAGTTGCCAATAGCTGCCAATAGCTGCCATTGCACAAACAAAGCTGAAATGTCTTATGTGCCGGTAACTAGATGTGGCGTGATCGGAGTCTACTGAACTCAACCATACTGATCAGACCTACACAAGAAGCCATGAATATCCGCTTGGAAGGACTCTATTAACTTAATGTCTGTTAAAATAAGTGGGTCAAACCGGTTAATCCAGTTTGGAACGTCTGCACGAGTAAACTGACGTCACATTGGCTCGACCCGACCTTGACATAATAATCTCCCTTGGGGTGTGTACATATTGGCGAACACTTGGCAACCTTGCATGAACTGCGGTCCCGGTAATCTTCACCGAATAAGAGAGTAAGGTAAGGGTATATTCACGTAAAAAGCTGATACCCGAAGCCGGTAACCAGTTTTCTACGTGAATACACCCATATAGCCGCGGCAATATTTCGCGCGCTTAGTTCCGCTTCTCGTGGGAGTAAGTTTTTGCACACAGACTTTTAGAACGCGAAAAACTGCGCCTTGAAAGTCGATAAACCTGCGCATCAAAAACGATTTCGCCAATATGCCCGCACCCTTTCATATAGCTTAAACTTTCAAACAATTTCATTGAGCAAACAGGCTTTTCATGGAGTAGGTATAGGTACTTACCATAAAACTAGCTACTTATAAAAATAAAATTACAATGCCATAATTATCATCCAATATTTGAAAATAATAAAATTTGGCACCCAATGATTTACATATATTCGCGTAAAATAAACACTCGGTCGATCCATTAATGTTGGTAGTCTTTAACTATTGTTGTAAAATTATACGAACATCATTTCCGGGCGGCCGGTGTTTATGCCTGAAATGCATTTTTAACCTTGAACCTTGACTCATGTAAACGAGGTTTTTTAACTTGCTGGTTTTTGATAACACCCGGACTCGTGTTCGTTTTGCTTACTTTAACAATAAAGCGTGCGTCACACAGTAGGCGGAGGACGGGGGCGATGTTAATTTAATGTTATACTTTTTATAAACCATGCCAGCAACGACCAGGGATATATGGTCGTTGCATGCCAGGAAGGAACATATAGGAAACCCCGTTCTTTGCCGCCTACAGTTATAGCTGCCATTTTATCTAATGCCTCGTTTACATTCAGCCCCTGCCGCTGCTCCTCGCGCTGCCGGCGATACTTCCCTAAATACTGCCGCAGCAGGATCGAGAGAAGTGTGTGTTTACATACTGCCCTACCACTCACATCACTTTCGACTTTCGGCAATGGCAGACGTCGAAATAATTACAGCGTCCGCTCTGTGTCTTCTTACAATACATAATTATGTTTAATTTAAAAAGATATAAAATTCAAAAAAAGAAAATTCGTCGTCGTAGAAGATGGTGGATGATATCTATCCATCGTAATAGAACTCTGTAAGTACCTAACCACCTACATAACTGATTTTTGTGTGCATATACCCTATACTTGGGTGGGTAAACTAAATTCTAATGACCTATACCCATATACATAAACAACTGTTTTTTTGTTTCATTTTGACAGTAAGAAAATAAGGCGGCACGCACATCCGATTCGTTCAGGCGCTCGGCGAGAAGTGAGCGACGGAGCTGAATGTAAACACGCACTGCCGCTCGCGCTGCCCGTCCTTTGACTTCGGCACAAAAAACCGCTAATTTGGGGAGCGCCGGGCAGCGCGAGTAGCAGGGGCAGCAGCAGGAGAAGTATCGTGTTTACATACTCGTCCTGCCCACTTCCCTGCTCACTTCGGCTGAATGTAAACGGGGTATTATACCCCGTTTACATTCAGCGCGTGCGTGCCGCCTTATTTTCTTACTGTCAAAATGAAACAAAAAAACAGTTGTTTATGTATATGGGTATAGGTCATTAGAATTTAGTTTACCCACCCAAGTATAGGGTATATGCACACAAAAATCAGTTATGTAGGTGGTTAGGTACTACAGAGTTCTATTACGATGGATAGATATCATCCACCATCTTCTACGACGACGCATTTTCTTTTTTTGAATTTTATATCTTTTTAAACAATGAACATAATTATGTATTGTAAGAAGACACAGAGCGGACGCTGTAATTATTTGGACGTCTGCCATTGCCGAAAGTCGAAAGTGATGTGAGTGGTAGGGCAGTATGTAAACACACACTTCTCTCGATCCTGCTGCGGCAGTATTTAGGGAAGTATCGCCGGCAGCGCGAGGAGCAGCGGCAGGGGCTGAATGTAAACGAGGCATTACACACACTTGACTTTTCTAGCATGGATGCGTTTCACGCAATTCATAAGGCTAATTTTGTTTAATTTAGAGTACGCACGGCACAGTACAGATCAAGCTATACATTTCCAGTATAAGCTGATCACGCATTGTCTATGATTTCCTTACAATAAGAGGTCAGTGTAAACTAGAAATGTATAGCTTGATGTGTAGCCGTCTGTACATTAGGGCTGATGAATCATGGCCGGTCCGAACTTTACGCAGAAGGCTAATAAGTAATTTTTTTATGGAACAAAATGGTGTCACGAGGCGAGTGTGAAAGAGAACATTAGCGAAAGTTCGGAGAGCCTATGTCAGACGGCCATGATTCAAACTCAACTCTCGTCGGTCGTATTGTATTAGATGATCAATTGGTGGTTGTGATTCAAATTAAAGACATTTGAGACAGTTTTCATGCTTCTGATTAATTTAGGAATCCGGTTAAAGACCCATATTATTGTTAAAGACTATTTTGTCTCAAGTACAGCAGACACTCGACTAAAAAATACCCAATGATAAAATTATTATAAGTAAAAAGTCGTAGATAAGTCACACGCTCCGCAAGTGGCACGTCAAAATCTGGCTAATTAGCCACATTTTCGTCGTCTTGTCTCTTTTTCGCTCCCGATAATTCCGTCATGCCGTCCTACTTCGACGCGTCATCTCATAGTTCAACTTTATGACATTTTTGAACATCAAATGTTGGGTAGGTAACCTATCTACTTACGTCTTTTTACTTGAAATATCATTGCCTACAACCAACGATCATCTTTTCCAATTTTACATAACATTGTATAGGAAAATACTTTTTAGTATATTAACAAGCGCGGTCCATTTAATATCATATTATTACATTAACTGTAGTCTCGATAATATATCTTAGAAAAAATCCTGCGATAACAATGTAATTTATCTTAATATTCATTACTTATCTATGTTCAACAATACAACCGTTCATTATTTAGCGGTTCTAAAGTAAAGTACAATTGGATGGACTTTTGTGTGATAGATGAGTTACATAAATATATAGGGCTGTTCCGATTGTCAGTTTGTTATAATCTAACCATCTATTTTAAGTCTGAATGTTACTACGTGGCATCTGCAATGCAAAATACTTATGAATCTAATCTCTGTTTTTGCATTTGAATCGTCCGATAACTCTTACCTTATAACGGAATTTCAAATTCAAATCAATCTTTGTATATGTCGCAGGTTTATGACAAAATCAGGTTTTTGATCAAAAACTTAGGCTTTTGGTCAAGAACCGGAAGAAGACTGTCGACATCAGGGGCACCCCGAGGTTCGGTTAGGTTAAGTTCCTTTAAACCCTGCAGAAGCCCCGCGCAGCGGGCTCCGTCAACCGGTTCTTGATCAAAAACTTGCGACATATACACATTGCACGGCCTTGTGGGATCACGGTCCTACAGATAATTACAATTGATAATGAAACCGTTCGCTGTGCGATTTGATTTCACGGAATTACTTGGACCACCCTCTTATTGAATGCTAAGATGCGATGCAAATAATATTCGCATGTGATTCCACCTGTATGTACGGTAATAATCTGTTTAACAGCGATCAAACTAAACCCGATAATTTTGGCAAAATATCCACCTAGCGATTATGTTAACTTATGAACGATTACCGCCTGATAATAATGATGATAAGTTACCGCCCCTGACAATCGGAACGCACCGTTTGCGATACATAAATAGACAGACAGGACAGATACACATACAATACAGAGATTCTATACATTCTACTAAAATATTATAAGTACGAAAATATACTTCAACATGCGATTATCCCAGGAATACTCAAACGATATTAAATTTTCAAACGTTCTTAAAAATATTTTTGTCGCTAAAATACTCCTATAAGGCGAGTAATGCTACCAAGCTACCAACTAGCGCAACCATTGAGAAAAAAATCACAAGTCTATGGAATTGAACATTTTTTTTTTTGTTCGAAGCCTGTACGAGGTTTAGTGTTGATTTTTTTGATACAAAAATTCTACCTCATCTTACTAAAAACGTGAGCATAGGAAATTTCAGAATGTTCCATATCTCCAGACTTGTGATTTTTTTCTCAATGGTGGTGCTAGTTGGCAGCACTAATCGCCTTAAATGAAAGGGACATCATAAGACTTATCAGAGGCTTAACTTTGTTTATTAACCGATAGGTACCGGGTATTTTTTATCTTGTGTGGGTGGTCTCGTAGAAATGCAATGATGCCGAATTAAAATGGTAGTCTCGAAAATATAATTGGCGACAATAGCACCCGTGGTCCCTGGATGGGATTCCAGGGACCACGGGTGATAAACGTTAAAATTGAATAGCGTTTGAGTAATGGACCGTAAGTAACATTATACTTAACTAGACTTAGCACGAAAGAGGACAATTACTTATTTTTAGACTGGAATTGGACTGTTTTGGTTCATAAAAGCTCAAGTTCTAAATCGCAAGTTTAAAAGACATTACTTGTTACAGAGTGATATTTTAGGCAGAGTTCTAAGAGAACCGGGTATCTTTCCAGGAGATATTAATTCTGCGATAGAGACAAACAGGATAAACTCACATTCATAAAGAAGTCTTAGAGACGAACGATTCAACTATTGAGCTATATTTTTGGGCATTCCAAAACAATATTTCTGAATTTATTGGTTTTTCCGCAAGATCTGATAAACGATTAATTAGATAGATTACCGCTAACCAGAGCCACTTCGATAATGTGAGAATATTTTATTTTACTGTTAGAGATAATGCTCAATCAAACTTGTAGTTATTTATAAATAACATACTGAAATATTTCTCACAGAGTCACAGTGATTGAAGGAGGTACTTGATTCATATTACTGAGTCAGCGCGGGCGCAGGTATTGAGACGACTCTGGAAACGGTAATTGTACTGTAGGGTGATACCTGATTATAGGTAGGTACCTACCTATTTGTATTCTGACTTAATATTTTACATTATACGAGGTAATTTTATGCACAAACTAAGTATAAAATTAAAGCCTTCGACAGTTGGAATAGATCATGTTGCTTGCTAAGAACCAGTGTCAAGTTTATCAGTTAAGTTTAAAAATCGATTTTATATTCATATGTGTCGTGAAACTTTATAAGCTAGTAAGAAACAAAAACTACGCGTTTTTTATGTGACCTTGCTCACACAGCTAATAAAATAGCAGACTTACAAATGTCTCACAAATTGGATTACAATGTTTTAATATACGATATTATCTAAAAAACGCCTTCCGACATTTTCTCTGGTTACTTGATAGATAAAATTATGATTAAGTATTAATTTTATAACTACTTACAATATTTACAACACATATAACTAGGTATTTATAATCGACGTAGTTTCATAATAATATCATGCCTTTATCAGTGAACAAATACCAACAATCCACCCAGGCGTTCTTGGCAAGATTTTCAACAGTATAAAAAATGAATTATTATGCAGAATTATGGCCGTTATAATTGTACATCAAATGTTTTAGTCACAGTATTATAAAAAACAAATTTGAATGCCAATGTTTACATTTTTAACGATGACTTGGTCAAAATTATATTGAATTTATTTGACATTGCTAATGAGTTGTTAGTCATTACTAAAGTAAATATAACAATATACGGGAAAATGCTCTGCAGTAGCATCGAAAACGTCTTTTGTATTCATAACAGGACAAATAAATTAGGAGAATCGGTAATAAAATTGTCAATCAACCGAGTTGGATTGGTTATTAAACATACATTCCTGGAAAATCAGTCATTTCTAACAGGATACTTTGTCATTACTATAATTACTACTTAACTAACATCAGATACTTAATATCAGAGTAGGTACATAGATGGAAGCAAAGATTCTTTAAACAATTCATAGGTCACATGGAAACACAAATAAACAAGCTAGTATTACATGTTTTTGACCAGAATATTGTTTAAAAAGTTACCAGGTCTTTGTTTATGTAGGTAATTACTTACATAATTACAATTGTACGTCAACTACATAATGACGTAATTTCTGGGCAGTGATGATAAAATCAAAGAGCATAAAATTTTAAATGCAAACTCAGTGGCTTATTATTGTTTTTACACCACATTAGTAACGCAAATTGGCTTAATAAAATATTGCACAGTTGAAACAGTTGATATTCGCAACTGGTTTGCGCAAGCAACCCCTAAATGTATGTGTGTATTGCCCATAGATAAAAAACCTTAACATTTTACATGCACACAATAGGGTGACCATGTCTTAACTTCCTGTATTGTGTCTTGCAGTCGTCGCTGCATCCTCGCATGTTTGAGGCGCAGCAGTGCTTCTGTCACGTGGCTGCATTTAGTATAGACTTCATATCCTCCGGCAGGACACAGTTGAGGTCCTCCAAACGTCGCGCGAGCAACGTCCTAGTATTATCAGCGACTGGGGGATTACTCTTCAGTACTTCTCTCAGTTTTAAGACCATATCCACAATCTCAACCTCCTTCTTGCCAACTGACCATTTCTTTAAATCACTCTCAGCCAAAGCTTCAAGCTGCAATGCATGTAGTTTGTTTGTCAAATTGTTGTGTCTCTCATGGAACCATGCACTAAAGTTGGGTGTCCTGAAGTAGTTTCTGTATAGTCCAATCCAATCACCTTTGATACCAGTAGTCAGTTGTGGGCCTGATTGCTGCAGAGTAGCAAAGAAATCTTCAGGGTTGAACGGATTTGGTACTGGAGGTGCTCTAAATGGTGAAATATTCTTCTGTAAAGGCATGAGGGATGCCATGTACCTCTCTAAGGGTATCATAAAACTTTGGGTCAGTTCAAGTAAGTGCCGCTTCACCATAGCAGTTTGAACTTCAGACGGGCGATCAGTTCGTATTCCATTATGCAGTTTCTTTATAATAGCTTTATCTTTTTCCAAAAAAGGTTTATACTGGGTGTACACACCAGGAGCAGTGTCCAAAAGCTTGAGGTTACCAACTTTTCTTAGTTTAGTTTTTATTGAAGTAGCATCACCCAATTTAATGGTGTGTGGCCAATGTTGCAATGTTTTCGTAAAGAATGGATTGGTCACACCTAGTATTACACAAGGTGGGTTGAATTGTTTCCTTGTAAATTCTTTGAATTCACTGTCATGTATTGTGAAATATGGTCTATATTCTGCCGAATATGGTAATGGCTGTATCAAGTATGTCAGGGCTTGAACTAATGCAGAACATTCTGTTGGTGAACTTGCCATAACCACTATTGGTTCTGCAGTCAACACTAACTCCCATAATAAATGTAGGTGTGAAATAACACTAGATAACACATCAAATACATTCACATCTTGTATTGATGCTAATATATGAGGTACGTTCGGAGAATGCACTTGTTTGGCGATGTCAGATCGAGTGATCTTTCCGGTCTGTTGGTTAGGAATGTATGATTGAAAAACTGTACCAAGCACAGGTAACAACACATTCTGACCGGCGTCGAGTGAAGGCCATCTGTTAATATCATGACATGCGGCTTCTAGGCTCCTTTCCCCTTCTTCAAAATGCTTGGGAGCAATCAATTGAATTACTTTGTAGAATAAGTTTATAAAAGGTAATCTAGTAAGTAAAATTATACTTTTCTGGAAATATCCTCGCGGTAGAGAGGGGTCCTTGACTTGTCTGAAGTATACGAAGCCCCAGTAGTGCGTGGAGTCAGCGCGCAACGTCGGCACACTGTCGTCGTTGTACACAAGTTGCTGACGCGTGAGCCCCGCTCGCGAACGCAGACGAACATGGAACTGGGTGTCTCCCATACACCCAGAATTAGAGTCAGGAAACGCCAAATAACAAATATTACACTTCTCTTGATCACTAAGCTTCACACCAGGAGGATACACGCTTTCCATAGCCTGTCCGAGCTCCAAGTCGAACGTAACCACACAAATGCAGTGTAACCAGTCGGAAAACCTGCTCCATTTCGCTAGGAACTCAAGTTCTGCCGCGGGCATTTCACTGTCCTCGTAATTTTGCAATCCACAAGCCATTATTTTCTGATTACCGAAAACACATCCCGACCGACCAATTTGTGAACGTTTATTTACTAAACACGTTAATGACACTACGTTATCATTGTTTATTACGATGTAACGAGTTTAGACACATTTTTTTGTTAATAAAAACGACAAAAACAACGGAGCGCACAGAAGTCGTCCCGCAACAGCTGTTTGACACAATATGGCTGCGGGCGCCAAAACAAAAGTTTATCATGTTTAACGATACAACTAAACAAAAATCAAAAGATTTACATATTGTTTTTAGCATAATAACTTACCCGCAATCCATGATTTTCGATTTTGCAGCAATTCACTACGTTTTTCACATAGATTTTACAAAAATCGGTTGAAAAATACGATTTCGGCCCAAGCTACTTAATGAATGCGTTTCGTTTTACGCAGAATTAACTTTATTTTGTTTTCAACACGTTTCGTTTGTCACAATCAACTTTTTAATAATTTTGTCGTTCTTAATAAAATAGTATATTATGAGAAGAATGTGTTAATAATGGCCGTAATGAGAAAAAACCGATCACTCTGCTCTATTGGCATCAACTCTTTGGCCCTGTCCCGCTTTCCCGCGGAGAAACAAAAGTAATACCTAAGTAGACGAATCGTTTCATCACAAAAAACTATGGCATGGGCTTCACTCAGTCATTTTCTAGTCTCTCCCCTTATCCGGTATCCGATATCCCCATACGCCTGGTCCTTGGACAGGTGACAGTGTTTCTTGTAGGTTTTTATCCTATTTACATCACCTTTCTTACTTTATCATTGACCTACTTTCTAGTTATGTATGCAATCACATTGGCCACTTTGTTTCTACAATACACACAAGTCTGGACTTCCCTTGCAGGATCTAAAAGGTATGTACTTATGCCAAGAATCACTTCTGTTATTGCAGAATAACTCTTAGGAACCATAGACGGTCCGAACTTTGAGCAATAACCAAATGGTGACATGAGGCGAGTGCGAGTTCCGTAGATTCTCTGTCTACGGCGCGGCGAGTTCGGAGCGGCCATTACTATATTTATTCATCGACCGTATTGTAGACTGTTCATCCCAAGTATATGTAAACACAGCAGCAGGCCAAGTTACTACAAACTGTCAAGTATTCTCATCCGTCTTTGTCTTCGATTTGGAACATAACCACCAACATTTTAAAGCTTAAAATCATTTGGAGAAATTTTACAGTTTGGTATAACCTAATGTGCTGTGTCTGTACTTACTTCTTCGTAACAGGTACTCGTAGATCGAGGACTGCAGTTTGATAAAGTTAAATAAAAAATATTTCTATTGGCATTATATTTATTTATTATGTAAACGAAATACAGGCTCAATCAGGGCTACATTCAGCCAATATGACTAATCGCCCGTTACTTTTTTTTACTATATTACATATTCACTTATTAGAGAATCACATTTTATATTTCAACTAAATACATCAAAAGTGGATTTTATGAATGACGATCTAAAATAGTAGACTATCAGTACAAATCGGGCATTCTATAGTCATCACAAAGACACACATAATAGTAAGAAATGGAGTGCACGAGTCATTCACACAAATTAATCTGCCCTTGACATTTTGGGTTGCTCCCACTATTCCTACTATGAACGCTCAAACGGCTAGACCGATTTGGATGTTTGGTATGTAGACAGCTTATAACCTGGATTAACACATAGGCTACGTCGAGATAATTTATTTGTTTCTCTTTCTCAGCTTTCACAAGGTTCTCGTCATGTGGAATGGTAACATCGACTATCATTGCGCGGCGCACTAATCATTAGTATGAATGATTATTAAAAATGAATAATAGTTCTAAATAGATTATACTTTCAAGAAAATTAACATTGTACCTACTGCTAGGAATAGTGGGAACAACCCAACATTTTTATGCGTACGCTGACATCTCGTGGTGCTCTGTCGCACATTAAGTACCATTTCATTTCTTGTAGTTGTTCATTCGTACAGACATTTCACAGAATGGATCTAGAACACAGAGTAGTAAGTAAATGGAGTATTCATAGAAAATATATGTTTTTTGTAGGTTTGCGAGGATAGGAATCCTCCGTTTTTGCCTACATATTCTTCCTCCATGGACTCACAGTCTCTAATAACAGTACATTTAGAGTCATTTGATTAGATAATAAAAGTATTGTCGACTTCTCGTATCAATATAGTGACGTGCAAATCGTCCTGCCCAATGAATGCCAATTCCATTTGTTCAATCACATTGATCGTGAATTGTATTCTCGTCATCATTAGTGACGCGTACGTACGGTGTTCTTTTTTAAATTCATTATGAAAGTATGACGCATGCATGACTCGCACTATATAGTACATATTAAGTCCATGCTTTTGTATCTCGCGTCTATTTTGGCGCGAAACTGATATTGGAATGTGGAGTGATTTAATTGAAATGAAATCGTACTTTCATAATGAATTGCCCCTTAAAAATACCATGTTTCTCTCAAAATGTTAATAACATGCAAAAGAGAAGTAGCAAATTGCTAAGTGTTAAATAACCCTAATGTTTTTGATAAGATATAGTCATTCAAAATCACTTTTAGACACATTGACATAAGGTTTAAATTGCAATGTTTGACGTGATTTCGCAATGCATCTAATACACGCGAGTAGTCAGCTTACCTTGCTGCATTGCCGTCACCACATGACGCTGGCAAAATAGACGACGACTCAGTTGCCAAAGATGAAAAAAAAGAACCTAAAAGAATTGCAAGTCATCATTTAGAGAGAAACTCAGGTTATGACAGTTAAAATATACGGACAAACGGGTACATTCTATCAAAATATAAATAAATTGACAAATTATTACTGATGTTTACGCAATACAATATGACCCTGTTCCAAAGGAACGATGCACGAGAAATCAGTCTTTTATGACAAAAGTTGATCGTGCACAGGCAGAAATTGACAGTACCCAAGCGCTAATAGGACACATCGAGGTTAGAAAGAGAACTGTCACACAGGTGCGAGTGACAGAGACCACGCTCTACAAAGCCGAACTCTAAAACTCGATGGGCTATGTATGGCCGGGTGGTACATACTCTTTGTTAACTAAAATTCAAGTTATTAAAAAAAAACTTTGTTTTCCTAAAGCTACGGTTTCCTAGAAAAGCTGTGGCCGCACTTAACGACTGTCATGAAAATGATGAGAGTGGCAAAGATTTAAATCGTAGTTTCGCCCTACCGCGTCAAAAGATAGTCGCATTTCTGATTCGTTTTGACACTTCTGACACACAATGACGCAGTGACTTGACTTGATTGTCATGGAAACGCTATTTAATGTGTGAACTCACTCTTTACAGTATGGACACTATTTCGCGTGACTAAGTATGGCGAGGGCAAATCTAGCGATTTAAATCTTTGGGGGCCAGGGTTTGACTTAATGTCAAATACTGGTGAAAATGACAGATTTTCGGACGGACGTTATAATTATGACGGAACCGCTTTCCTAGGAAACCAAAGCTTAAGAAAGCGTGAACAGTCACACAATAACGGCCGTTCAAATACACAGGTTTTTGACGCCTTAATGTCAAATACAGGTGAAAATGAAACATTTTCATGGCGGCCGTTATATAACGGAACCGCTCTTCTAGGAAATCACAGCTTATATAATACTTGTAAACCTTGGCAACACCAAAATAAATGTCTAAAAAGCATGACATGGGAATGGCTTCCTATTCGTAAATAGTTATATTATAGAAACTTTACAATTTAGATAAAACGGTTATCAGATTTTATTTAACATTTTAACTTCTATAAATAAATAAAATATTAAACGTTGAACACGCACCAATTTTCGAGTTGCAAACGTCCCGAATTTTTTGTTCTGATGATTAAATAATTTGTATAATAATATTACTTATGTTTTTTTTTTTTGTATTTCTATGATTAAATAAAATATAAAAATAAAATATCTGTAAACTTTTTTCTATTTCAAATATATTTTTTATATTATTTTGTCGGAATAGAACAAGTCCGGGACGCCAGCTTTTCGCGAAAAAATAAAAATAAAAAATCTACTTAAAATTACTGCAAATTAAGATCGTTACACAAACACAAATTATTATCTGTGCATAAATATTTAAAATAGTGTTAAAAAGTGCTAAATTATTAATCAAAGTGTAAACGTTTTTTGGATACACAATATATAAATATAAATTATTCAATGAAAATAAAAAATAAAAATATCTTCAGATTTACATAATTGCACAGGTCGAATCATAAGATTGAGCTTGGTTGGTTATTTCAAGCTGTTTTCAGACATTTTTGGTTTCATAATATCAAAACGATAATTTACTATTCCCTTTTAAAATTTGAATGAACTAAGTTAGTATATTTAGATTACATTGTGCACTAACTATAGCCCATCACTATGTAGGGCTGTTTAATTCAGCTTTTCACGATTTAGCTATAACGCCGTAATGAACACAGCTTGAAATAACTAAGTCTTTGCACACATGTTTCTCTATTATTATGTGTAAAAATATAAACTGTATTTTGGCATTTTGAGCCCTATTTCATATACCATAAAGTATAATTTCATTGGACTTTTCATTCAGCCAATGACACCTCAGAATGTTGTCAAGGGAATTTCAGACTCAGACCAAACCTATTTCGAACTATACTTTCCAACAATCAGTTGTGCAGTGTCATTACCATAATTTACAAATCAAACGACACTTTCAACCTTATATCATGTACAGTCGAACAATTGTGTGCATAGACCGTCACAACTTCAGAACAAGTGGAAACCATTGTATTAAAAAAATTAAACATTTCAAAATTGGAACATAATGAATCTCTCCACTCGCAGTCATTTATTTACAATACGGCCGACGAATCATGGCGGCTCTCCGAACTTTCGCGCATAACCTCTCACTCACACTCGACTCATTTGGTTTCTAAACAATTTTATTGCGCAGCCTTCTGCGCAAAGTATGTACCGGCCATAATTTATCGGCTGTATTGTACGGTTCCAAATCGCGATGGAATAAGTTCATACAAAACCTCGGTCTTGAACCAGATAGGCTCCGTTCACATTATAAGTAAAATATTGTAAACAGTACAATATTTTACTTGAGGGTTTTCAAGAAAAATCACGCCACCAGTTGGCGCCACTTTGACAAGAGGTCTTCTCTCAGAACAATAACAAAGCATAGAAGTAGTCCTAAAATAGCAACTGAACTCAATATATTTGTTTCATTTTGACTTATGGAGCCGCTATGATGTTAAAGAAGGACACGTATACAGAAGACGTTTCGAAATTTTGTAGGTTGTCATTCATTTTATTCTGACTAGTGATGTACCCACTAAATTTCAACGTCGATAGAATTTACAATGACATTCTTTCTTACACTGCCAAGAATAATAACCGTAGGTACACACGGCTACACATCAAACTATACATTGCCAGTTTACACTGACCGCTCATTGTAAGGAAATCCTATACAATGCGAGATCAGCTTATACTGGAAATGTATAGCTTGATCTGTAGCCGTGCGTACCAAAAATTTTGAAGTAACTAAGCATACTTATGATACCAATACTTAATATATTCGTTCAAAATGAAACAATACTTTAAGTATGAACTAAATAGTTCGTCATCATCATCACCAAAGTCTTCCTTGGTTCCCGACAGCTCTTCATGTATTAAATCTGACCCGGCTAAACCAGAATGTATTTAGTTGCCATAATAACTGATGAGTTTATTGAAAAGAAGTGGGAGACATTCGGTTTTGCAAATGTTTTTAGCAACTTACTTTCTCATATTTATTTGAATTTTAGATTACATCATAGACTACTCAACAAAGTCTAGGGAAAAAGGGTATTCAAAGTACCTAATAATTTTTATTTTAATACTTTTTATGTAACATATATTATTGTAAATCAGTAGAAGCGTAATTTAATAGAGATTTGAATTATTTGATTAAATAAAATGGTTGTTAGTGAAAAAATAAAATTTATTATGAAAATTTAAAATGGTACCAAAGCGACAAAAACTTTTCGTACATAAAAAAATAAATAACGACCAGATAATATTTTAAATAAAAAATAAAATGCCTAGCCACTTTAATAATCTGTTAGTCGAATTCCAGCCCACACCATAATCATTCCGCCCTGGTACGGATGAACTTCCTGAGGATTCTGGAGTCGGCTCTGGCGACCAGGAACTCGCCAAAAGCGCAGTCTTCTTGAATCGGGATGGAATCCAATTATTTCTGAATTTGTTATTGTCATCTGTGTCAAGGATTCCTAAAACAAACAGTTCTCAATAAAATTTATGTAAGATTTTTTATCAACATTTTTATTTAGGTAAATAGTTTTATTTGTATGTCTTACCTGACTGATGTGAGATGATTTCACGAGATGTCAAGATCAGTTGCGATTCATTAATTTGTACCGATGTACTAGGTCCTGTTTCAACTTCCATTGCTACGGGATCCTACAATTACGTATTTTGTATTAAAAATAAATAAATAAATTTGCACTCGATTATATTTCCGACTGGGATAATTAGAAGAATGATATCGCATCAATGATATTTTTAATATAATATCATTGTATCGCCTGTCTTCATGTTAGATTACTGTTGATGGTGAGCGGTTTTTTTAATTTGCAGTATTGCGCTATGTCCTTCTTCGCAGACTTCCATAAGTATTTCCTGTAATGTAATAAATCAAGTTTTAATTTGAACGGGATACTATTTATTGCCAATAAAATACCTTAATTATATCATAATATATCAAGACCATTTCATCTGTTCTATCCATAACAAATAATGTAGGAACAGCATGTTCTCTAAGTGACGACTTAAAGAACATGCTACATCCATTTCATAGGTTCATTACCAAATGAATACAAAGTAAAATGTTTGGAGCATATTATGTGGCTGTGCTGTTTGGAGTCCAATTTCGTCTACCAATACAATTTATCCATTTTTTTTTCACATCGTCTAGGAAATCTGTAAAAGAAAAGTATCGACAACATTATTTACGTCACTATGGCTGATCAAGATAACCCCAAAACAATTTCCGAATATTCGCTAATAACTTCTATTGGAATAAATATTACGACTGGTTTCAGCTATATAGTGACACAGCAATATTTGTTATGTATTTATATTCGTTTATCAGATCTTAGGCAACAAGAAATTGAGCAAAAACTTACCGATGGAAGGTCAATATTTGTTGTTCATTTTATTTTCGCTATGAATGGGACTTGCAGCCCCCAACCACACAAGAAATTGCTCCACAGCGTCCACACACTCACTATTTGTAGTTAAACAAAGAATTCATGCAATCTAACAGTAGAAATATTATTAAAACATCGCAAAACCATGGAATATTACGACAGACACGTAAACAATGAACACGCGAATAAGTCAGCTAGTTCAATGAACGAACTGTCAGACATTGAAACAAAGTACTATCAAATTTGGCCGCGTCATACTATAACTTTTTTAACCAAATGACAATTGATCTTGTGACCATGCCAAGAAAGTAAAACAAAGAGTAAAACATTTATCTCTTTCCCACATCCTGTATCGTACCTAATAATAGAACGGGAATAAAGGTAGTTACAGAATTCTGTTTTTAGCCTTCCTTCTATGCTTTGTTATTGTTCTGAGGGTCTTCTATTTCGACAATGAATATAAAATATATGATGACGTTAATCACTGGTGTCATTCATTCGTTCATCATTCAGTCACGACTAAAGCAATTATGGCGCTATGATACTTGACAGGTGCCCGGATCTGACTTCTCAGTGCTGCCACCTAGTGAACGTCATTTCAGAAAACCCTCATTTTGGGATCACTTGGCAGTTACATACTTACTGCATTTGTTTTTAACCGTATGAACACTTAGATACCGTCATACAGTAGTACCCAACTGATATGGCTTACCGAGTTACCTGCACAGAAGATGAATTTGCATTTTCAAAGCGTGGCAAATGCTATTGACCAATCGGCACGCTCCACGCACCGCGCTTCTTTTTCCTGTACCGCTATATTGGTCGACAGCTGCCGCCATGTTAGCGCGCCGCGTGGCATGTTAGTCAGCCGCCATACTTGCGAGTGAGACGGAACTAACAGCTGCAGTGTATTATGTACCTTATGGTAGTGATCTAAGGTTGATTGTAAGTTTTAAGCATTCTCGTTAACCTTCGGGGCCATACTTTATTTTCTGTGCGAACGAAGATTCACGACTCGCCTTATTAGTTGGGTACCGCTGTACCGTCATACCGTACTGGACAGCGCCATGTGACGAACGCATAGAGTGGAGATACTTTTTTATCGATAGCCAAACATCTTCGCAGTTAATACCCATAAGATTTATGGAAATAATACTACTAAGTACTTCACCTTTGCTCCACTTATTCCGAAGCCCCAAGCCTCATAACATAACAGTGTTAGGAGCTGCACTCAACAGGCGAGGAGCGGTTTACTTTTGTTTTTTTTACATAAATGGGTAATGAAGGCCGTCGATGTTTATGCATTCGGGCTGTATGAATAAATCAGTGTCATTTGAGTACTAACTTAGAAATTCAAAAATCGATTTTAATAGGTAAGACTTACAGCTTGACTTATCACTCGCGAATAGTAAGTTTGTACTACACACGCACGGCTACACATCAAGCTATAAATTTCCAGTTTACACTGACCTCTCATTGTAAGGAAATCCTATACAATACGAGATCAGCTTATACTGGAAATGTATAGCTTGATCTGTAGCCGTGCGTACGTATTCGGATTGAGTGGTCAACTGATTACCTTTCTACATGGTTTTTATTTCTTTTTCAATGCATTTGATAACATAAAAAGTGTTATTTTCTGCAGAATTAGCTTCCAATAGGTACAGGACTCTTGAAATAATCGTGATTTTTTTATAGGGGCCAGATTACCGCGTCTTAAAAACAAAACCACGACAACATCACCCAGTGAGTGCAGCCTCCTCAGTTATCTGAGCATTATAAGTAGGAACAAACTGCTTAAGAAGCCGATCGAGCCGTCGCTCACGCTAACTTATCTACACGTGTTATCAACTCCCGCGCAGATGTACTCAGCTTTAGAGTCATGTAGTGTTGAGATCGATTTATTTAAATATTTGCTAGTAATTTTGCCTTTGCCCAGTGGAGAAAAAACGCTTCTGAATTTGGCGTTTGCCAACAACTCCACAATATTTTTCCACTTAGGCCGAGATTGATAAACGTTACTTAGCACGTGCTTGCAGATATGTACCTGTCTCTATCTTGCACCTGTATTTTGACAGTTGTGCGACAGTGACAGGAAATAGTGCTAAGCCAAATAGTGGGGAAAAAAAAAATGTGGGAGCTTATAAAGCATTAGTCTCGTTCGGCAGTGTCAAGTCCATTTAAGATATGACTGCCAGAAAAGTCTATGCTTAAAGAGTACCCTTAGCCACTCGAAACTGTCAAATTTTCCCAATCAACCTTGAACCTAATGCTTTAGCGATAAAGATGAAAATCTATTAAAGAAATTTGACAGATTGTAGTAGCTTGATGTGCTGGCGTCTGTCCAAAAAATTCACTGTGGCCAAGTAGAAAATAAAAGACCGACATGAGGTAATAAGTTACTAACTATGGCATAACTATTTCTATGGCATCAGAGTACTAAGACTCATTATCACCACACATCACTACACGCATTTAATGCTAAACTAATATAAAACATCGTTCCGTTTCTTTCAATTTCAGTTTGAAAATGTCAGAGGCAGAATGATGTATTAACTGTGTTTAGCGTTAAACACGTTTAGTGATGTGTGGTGAAAGTGAGGCTAAATGTTGTAGAAAAAAGCTTTCTTGAATTAAAATATGAAAGATTTTCTGGCAGTATTAATAAATATTATTTATTGTAGACAAAACTTCACTACATGACCGCACAAGCTTCCATACATACAAAATACATCCGCGGTAAATAAAAAATGTCTAAACCAACACATATCTACTGCCATGTCGTGTTGCTAGCAACGTTCGCGTTCGGTTGCGCGAACGCGTTCGGAAAACTCTGTCCTAAGTTCAAACTATTAAACTGTTGCGCCAACGGCTGTTGCGGCTGATTGAAGAACTGATTACTCTGAAACGGTTGACTCTGCAACGGTTGCTGTGCCGGACCTCCAAACGGTTGCTGGAATTGGTTAGGCATGGCGAATTGATTGAACTGCATACCGTTTTGTTGCACGGGCTGTTGCACCATGTTGCTGAAACCTTGTTGGTGTTGAAACACGTTGCCAAAAGGGTATGCTGGTTGCACGGGTTGGACCGGCTGTACCGGATTGAACTGATTCACTAAATTAGTTGATGGGGTTTGACTGTACAAAGCTAATATACTGTCCTTTGTTAACTTTGACTTTTCCTTCTCCGTTGGCGCTGCTTGCTTGAAGAAGTTTTCTTCTTCAGTTTTGAGGTCCGGTTTCAAGTCTTCGGGTCTCGTTTCTGCAGGTTTTTCTGACGGTGCGGAGAAGAAGCTGGAGAATATGTCATCGTTGGCTGGTTTGGGGTCCAGTTTGGTACTCGTGTCGAGACCGAGGAGGTCTGCGGCTCCGTTTGAAGTCTTGCTGAGGTCCGGTTGTGTGGGCGGAGTATTCCTGCCCAATTTTGGGCTAACTGACGATTTTGGTTTCGGAATGCTCGGGATGACGTCAGATTTCTGAAATCAGATGATTTTTATGTTACATTTTGTTGTCTGTCAGCTTGTTGCTACTTCTCTACAGGTGGTATTTTACAATCGATCTGGACGAGAGAGATCCAATTTCGATGTTCTTTTTAGGGTTCCGTACCAAAATGGTAAAATAATATTAATATTTCAAGAACTACTATGCTATCAACTTGAAATTTAGAATAGTTTTAGATGACGTTGACCCAACTATTTTGCAAATAAGAAAACAAATAAAAATAATTATATTTTTTTTTAAACTGGGACTGAAAGGGGGGTCTTAAAAATTTAAAGTGGGGCTACTAGGGCATGTGGGGTATCATATGAAAGAGCGCTGTTTGCACATTCTCAAACTATTTTTTATTATTTTTTTAGGCCGCATAGTTTTCGACTTTTGATGTAAGATGTAAAAAAAAATACCGTTCCCCCCCCCCCAGTTTGCAAAGCGAAAAATCTGAAATTATTCTATGTGATAGAAGTTTATGTAAAGATTACAGGAAAAATAAAACGATGTCTCTAAGTAGCACACTTTTTCAGAAATCGGAACGGAACCCTCGGTGCGCGAGTCCGACTCGCTCTTGACCGGTTTTTTATTTGAAAGGTTGAGGACTTTAAGTTGGTCTCATAAAAATTTGTTTATCCGTTGAAAAAGAAAAAAGAAAACATAGTAAATACCTCGTTTTAAATAAATTTAGTGGTATATTAATTGTTGCAAAAAAGTTTGTACTCGCGAGCTCTACTGTTCGCAGAACTACTAAGTTTATAATTATGTTTAGATATAGATTAGGGCTATCTATAATTCATCACGATAAGCTTTTATTATGGACTGTTTTGCACTGTTTCGACTAGGGTCTACTCATGCAGCGCTCACAGATATAGGAAGTATTCTTCGCTATGGGGCGAGGGTTCACACGTTCTTAGTTAATATTTATTTATTTATTACATTTGGGAAAACAAACAGTAGTATACTAAGCATAAACAGTGTTGCCTTACAATTCAAACTTTTACTTTAAAACATATTTTTTTTACTTTTTTTTTAAAATATTTGTAAGCAATAATATAATACAGTTCCTTGAGTTTGAAACTTGTAAGATAAGTACATAACATATAACATCGGGCCTGTATTCCTCGATGGGTTAGGCAGGGGTGCCCCTATAGTACTCGCAATCGTATATCGTAAGATCATTTTCTAAACATGATTATCAAGCTTCAATATGGTAGTTTCATGTTTCTATAGAATAAGTCTTATAACACTAGTGGGCGCAAGCGGTACTGTTGAGCATGAGTCCCTGGGTGCGATTCCCAGGTCGGTCAAAGTGTTATTGGGTTTTTAGTGTTCCGTAGTCAACAAGGAACCCCATATAGTTTCGCTATGTCGTCCATCCGTCTGTCTGTCTGTCTATCCGTCCGTCCGCAGCTGATCTCAGAGGCTGTTAGTACAAGAAAGCTATAATTTGCCATGGATGTACTTACACATTCATCACGCGACAGTGGTAAAATAAAATCATAAAAAAAAAAATTTGGGGTAGTTACCTGTACACGAAAAGTGGGGATGTTTTTTTTCTCGTCTACCCCATGGTGTAAGTAAGCTTCCAAGTTTACGAGTAATAGTCATTTATTCATGAAACAACAAAAAGCCCTCTTCTTAGTCCGCATTATTGTGCAACTACGGAACTCTATTACTGCGCGTGGCCCGACACGCACTTGGCCGGTTTTATTCTAACTGGAATTTCTCAGTAGCAACCCGGAGTCTGGGTTAGTGACCGGTTGCTGGCAATAGGCTCGCCCCCTATTACTTGGGAATGTAACATAACAGGCGAAAATGTGGGTGTACTATAGGTACACCTCAGCCCAACCCTTCGGGGAGACAACCTATGGATATTTTACAACTCCTAAAGCCTTTTCTTGGTCTCTTCATTTACTTAGTATAAAAAAATGGTAATACTTACATTGTATTTCTTATCACTGGTGGTGGGTGCTGGCAGAGGTCCTAGGCCTGAGGAGTTGGATTTCTTTTTCCTTTTCTGCCTCTCTATTTCTTCATCAATCTCTTTGTCCCTGTAACATAAGGAAAACGTGATAATATTGCAAAATATTACGTATTTTTTCTCTATTTTCTGTGCGTTGAACCATAGATTTCGGAGCTCCGTGACTTTACAGGAGTTTAAAATCGGAGTAAATATAAGCTTCAATTAGTATGATAGATAGACGTTTACACATGAGTGGACCTCACAGGAGACCAAACACTAAGGGACTATTTCACGCTGTCCGAATAACCACCACTTACCGAATAAATTAAAAAACGGAAGAGAATTTGTACGAAATTATCTGACAAGTAAGTTAATAGGAACTTAATCTTAAGTGGTGAAACAGGCCCTAAGCGATGAAAAGGTTTTAATTGATACATGTTAGGGCCACCATAAGTTCCTTCGCATCCAACTGCTGGAATTATCTGTCTTTATGGCTAATCCAAGCAAAATGGGGTCGACTTTCATTCTATCCAGAATTATGCGGGTTTCACGAGATCTCTCCACTTTCTATACTTACTAATTTTTATCATCTGCCTAGCCTTTTCCCAACAAAGTTGGAGACGGCTTCCAGTCTAACCGGATGCAGCTGAATGTCAGTATTTTACAAGAGAGTATTTTACTATACCAGACACTACACATAAACAGCACACTTATACAACGCACTCACACCTAGAGTTACTTTCTTTTAAATACCAACTTGTTCCTAATTTTAATAGCTTTTTCCAACAAACATCGGCTTACATACATTATCAATACGCTGACTCATTTTATATGGAAGGCACTGTCTCCTGTGATTCTGTGATACAGTTTTTAGGGTTCCGTACCAAAATGGTAAAAAAGGAACCCTTATGGTGTGACTCAGTCTGTCTGTCTGTCTGTCACAGCTGGATATCTCAAGAACTACTAATGCTACCAACTTGAAATTTAGAATAGTTTTAGATGACATTGACCCAACTATTTTGCAAATAAGAAAGAAATAAAAATAATAATGTTTTTTTTGCAACTGGGACTGAAAGGGGGTCTTAAAAATTTAAAGTGGAGCTACTAGAGCATGTGGGGTATCATATGAAAGAGCGCTGTTTGCACATTCTCAAACTATTTTTTATTTTTTTTTAGGCCGCATAGTTTTCGATTTTTGATGTAAAATGTAAAAAAAAATGCCGTTCCCCCCCCCTTATCTCCGAAGTTTGCAAAATGTGATAGAAGTTTATGTAAAGATTACAGGAAAAATAAAACGATATCTCTAAGTATCACACTTTTTCAGAAATCGGAACGGAACCCTCGGTGCGCGAGTCCGACTCGCTCTTGACCGGTTTTTTTTTACTAGTACAGGAGACAGGTAATCTTTTCCACTAAAGTTAAATACTGTATTGTATTGCATAGTTTTTGCTTTTCAATAACTTGTAGAAAAGAAATCTGTAACAATGTTTTTGGAACAATAAAAAAAAACTATATTTATCAAAATTACAAGCTTTATTTAATCAACTTACCAGTTAACCTTAGGCAGTGCAGGCGGCACCCACTCCTTAGCAATATACTTCTTCTGCTCATACTTAGCTCTGATGAAGGCTTCGAGCGAGGAGTCGTTCTGTGGCCTTCGGAAGGAATCGGGTAAGTTCGCCTCGTACACTGCGCGGGCGCGCGAGTTGCCCATTTGTTGGAGAGATACCTGGAACGTGATGGGATAGCATCGTTGAGAGAAAACTGCAGGAAAATGTGAAATTGTGACACCTGAACTTCTGCCCCGTGATGGATTACGTCCCGCTCCCTCTCACAGAGATGTGTCAGAGATGTGTGTTTCACTTGAATGTGCCATGGCGGCTGAGAGTACGTCATGCTCTTGCTCACTCTAATGTCTCGCTGATGGTGGTCCGTGTGTTGGATCATTTAGTTCCCTTCAAAATGGTTGAGCTGAATAGTGCTAAGCCATGCGTTAGGTATGTGAACGGGCGCCTTCAGTGGAGGCTGGTCATCTTAGCTGCCTCGGCTCATTTTAATTTAATTTAAATTTTGAATTATTTTTTTATATATTTTTATTACGGACGCTTTTAACGTTCTGCATTGTTCTCACATGTGTAATTTCAACATGAATGATGTACCTAACCAATATTTTGTAACCATATTTTGATTGAAAAGAGTGTCCGTGGAGTTTCTTGCCCATTTTCTCCATAGGTATTACATACCTACTACGCTTTGGGATGGGCGACCAGCTTCATCTTTCTTACTGACCGACCCCTTGACAATTCAAAAGTGCCTGTAAATGGTTTATTTGAAATAAATGCTTTGAGTTTGAGTTTGTCTTACCGAGTTCTATTGCATAGCTGAACATTGCCATTTAACTAACTAAAAGACTATCTTCAAAATTGACACCAACACCTAATTTCACTATAATCCAGAAAATCACACCCTGAGCCTGAGCACCAATATACACTAACTAATAACTAACTATTTAGTTTGGGGCTCACCGGCAATATTAATTGTGTAAAATAGCTGTAGGTAATACTTTTACTGTTAACTAAAAGAATCAATCAATCTGCCTAGCCTTTTCCCAACTATGTTGGGGTCGGCTTCCAGTCTAACCGGATGCAGCTGAATACCAGTATTTTACATGGAGCGACTGGATATCTGACCTCCACAACCCAGTAACTGTCAGACTGTCAAAGATCCACGTATGACAGCCGGGACCAACGGCTTAACGTGCTTTCCGAGGCACGGAGGTGTCTCGGTATGTAAAGATGGTGACCCATCCACAGACCAACCCCGGCAAGCGTAGCTTAACCTGACGGAGCGACTCGTACGGCTGTTATTACTCAGCCACGAGCTCCTCCTTACTGTTAACTAAAAGAATGTTATTCATAAATGCAGGTGCATTGTAATTGTATTACCTGGAAATTAAATATACTTATTTCTATTTCCCCAAGGATCGGCCAGTAGAGGGGTAGCACAATCTAAGTAGTATTAGGGGTAGGTAGTAGGATAGACCGAGTTATGAGTACATTCTATTGATCGACGGGGTGGGTTACCCCAAAGGGATCGGTCACCAAGGGGGTAGTATAGCCTGAGTGGTACATTACTGATCAAATGAAAGGGGAGATGTATTTTCCGAAACATGGACGATTCTATACTTTCCGATGTAAATGTCAATACTTCTGGGTTTCTCTGATAAAAGCAGTACTTACCTAAAAAACTTTGCACATAATTTATAACCCGAGGGGACAATTTCCAAGAAAATAATTACAAAGAAAGAAACCATAGCACCTCAGTTTATTTTTAAGTAACCCAACCACGTGTTTCGTTCGTTGACGTCGCTTTGGGGAGTAGTTTATTGTTTTAAGTCACGCAATCCGCGATATAAAGGGTACTTAATAATTTCGCACGACACGATACGTCACTATAACGCGATTACATCGAATTTGATCGTATCAGGGTAACTTGTACAGAAGAACATGGCCAATGACCGGTATGAACATTCATAGCATTGCTACACACTTATAAAAACAGGAGGACTCCGCGCCACGCATATCGATAGTGAAGCACAGTAAGTATGCCCGTTTGTACAAACACGCCTCACGCCAACTCACGCACACATTTACATCATAGTATGCCGACCGACCGCTATTACGTAACACGAGCAACGAGGTCTTTGCAGGTACTCAAATCACTCACACATAGATCGGTACGGTGCTTCACTTTCGATATGCGTGGCGAGGAGTTCTCCTTCTTTTGTACGTCTATGAGCATTGCCTAGGTTAGCAGCTGAATTTGTCTTTTTAGTGAGTTGCTACCTCTTCAAATATTTATATTTCTAGATGGTCAGTCGGAATAAGGAAGGCTGTCGGAGCCTCGGAGGTGACATAAGAGACCAATAGGAGGTGACATAAGAGACCAATAGCTTGAAGTTGCGTGATACCTATGTGGTCGCGATCCTCAGCATAGGAAACGAAAATGAAAAATTTAGAGCAATTTTCTATAGTTTTCTTAAGTTTGTGACGATAATCGCGTTTACATCAATTGATGGAGAGTAGATATTTTGCCAGGATTTAGAAGTTGTGCTATGTAGCCCCCTCCTATTGCCACTATACGCCAACTGTTGTTGAAAACCAGCGCTGTGGCTCTGTCTCGAATAGTAGTCACCTCAGACCAAACAAAAAAACCAAGACATATTGTTGCTGCGAAGTGCGAACAGCACAATGAAGCATGCTCAAAAGTACACCTTGCTCTGTGCATACACGCTCACACGCACATATTTACACCAAACTACAACTAAACTACACCTCAATACTTAAGTGTACAGTCCGCGAGCTTTAAGTTGAGCTTTGCATTTGTGTGAGTGATCTCCAAAATGGTACGAGAGCCCATGACCAAAATTTTTGTCTTACCGTTTTACGTAAGACAAAATCTTCAACCGTCTTATCGTTTTACAATGATGCGACATGTGTATACTAAACAAAATCCTATTGCCAAAAAGCAGTATAAGCCGGTTTTAAACCAAGCAAAGGTCGAATCGCGCTCTAGACCGACGAAACCGGCCTCACGTCACTGTTGACAGTGCTATCTTGGTTTTTTATTTGATCTGAGAGTGTTACAGCATTACCTATGCTGAGCGATGGCCCTTTTGCGTGGAAGATGCATATTTTCCAACACCTTGATGTTTTTGTGTGCTTTATTTTGTTCATTATGCGTCACATTTTCTTTCTTTCTATACAATCTTTATATGCGATTTTTGAGAGATTCGTTTTTTTAATGGGAAGGGGCAAAAAAAATGTAACTTACGACTTGCTCCGGTGTCCATGAGTCGAGGTTGACACTCTTCACTTTAGAGATGTGGACACCCAGGTTACGGTGGATGCCAGCGCACCTGATGCATAGGAATATACCCAGGTTCCATGAAGCCCAGCGGGGTCCTGTGGAAATGAGAATACATAATGTTAAGGACATAAAAATTAACAGATCTGACATTGGCAACATTGCCATAGAGAAAAATAGAATAGAACATAACATCACGCATATAAAATAAAACTAAAAGTCAACAAATTTATTTCAATTGGGCACATACAAGGCACTTTTGAATCTCGACCGATGACCTTAAGCATCTTTTCTGTGCTTTGAATGCAGTTTCTCTTTCGGTGGAGTTGCCCCAAAAGATAACGCCATATCGTAAGTGGCATTCGACTAAACCATGGTAAGCAGTCAGGAGTGCGCCTAGATTTACAATAGACGACAAAGTATGTAAAGCGTATGCGGATGTGCTTAGTTTTTTGCAAAGTAACTCTATGTGTTAAGTTAAGTTTTTTGTCTATTTCTAGCCCTAGAAATTTAGTACTTACTACATCGCTAATCAATCTGCCTAGCCTTTTCCCAACTATGTTGGGGTCGGCTTCCAATCTAACCGGATGCAGCTGAATACCAGTATTTTACATAGAGCGACTGCCTATCTGACCTCCACAACCCAGTTACTGGGTAATACGATACCCCTTGGTAAGACTGGTTGTCAGACTTTCGGGCTTCTGACGACCCGTAACGACTGTCAAAGATTAACGAATAACAGCCGGGACCAACGCCTTAACGTGCTTTCCGAGGCACGGAGGAATCTCGTTATGTAAAGATGGTCACCCATCCACTGACCAACCCCGGCAAGCGTAGCTTAACCTGACGGATCGACCCGTGCGGCTGTTATTACTTAGCCACGAGCTCCTTAATCGCTAATTGTATCATTATTATATTGCACATGCAGATTACTCTTATCTGGCATGCGTTGGTTAAAATGGATTATCTTTGTTTTGCTTATATTTATTCTCAAGTTATTTTCGTCTAGCCATTTTATAATCGATTTTAAAGAAATATTGATGTCACTTTCGTATGTATCTACACTTTTAGAAGGTATTGTCACGGTACTGTCATCTGAGGATCTCGGACATCTGACGAGTTAATAAGTTTTTCTTATGGTGTTCATTAAGAACTATTCTATCTTTCTATCCATAAATTGATTGAACTGCATTCAGCAGTAAACTTTAAATGTATGCATGTATTAGGACAATTAAAATTTTCCTTGAATCTTTAAAATAGCACATTGAGCTTACTAAACCACTCATAAAGTTTACACGAATTGTTTGAATGCAGCATTGACATACCAAATAACGTTGATGATGTAGTGTAGAAGGTAAAACATAATTGCAGACTTCCTGTTGTCCAAGTTTTTAATTAATGCAAGGGCACCATTTAATTGTTTACTGCTTTAGGAGGTATTTAGTCAATTTAGTTAGATTATTTCATTAGTTTTCGTTAGTTTCAGATTATTTTATCAACAGTAAATAGATGGATGTGTTAATTATGATCATAGTATTGATTAGTTATTTCATTAATTAATACAAATCAATCAAGTATAACTGTGTAGGTATTTATTAGCCAATAGTCATTGTTCTGTCCAAACAATAGTTCATACAAAAATCCTAAAGAAAAAAGGCCTTTCACATTTTTCTAATTTTTCCAAATTTTCTTTACTACGTATTAAACTTATTGGACCATTACGCACATTTTAAAACCAAAAATAGCCAAATCGGTCCAGCCGTTCTCAAATCATACACTTACACAAACTAACAGCATTTCATTTTATAGAGATAGATATAATACGAGGATGCTGATCATCCGTATTTGACTTCCCTTGTGTAGGTATGTATTATTAAGTAGGAATGTATTTTTAGTTAAAAATTAACAGATCATCATTCATCATCTGCCTAGCCTTATCCACAGTGTTTTTAAAAGCTTTTATTGTATGTAAGTATGTCCTGGAATTTTGCAAGTTAAATTTGACCCACTTCCCTGTGTTAGATGAGCTGAAATTTGGCATACGTATGTAAAATCGGTAACAATGCAATATTTTGGTACCATCGAGCTGATCTGTTGATGGAGCCGGAAGGTGGCCACAGGAACTCAGTAATAAAACGACGCAACCCTATCGAGTTTGCGCTCGTTTGATTCGTCTTGACAAGGATTCTATCCAGACTTATTAAAACTTGATTTAAAAAAAAAATACACTTGTTACATGGAACAACTGCCAATCTGACCCCAACAACTCAGTTATTGGGAAACACCATACTCCTTGGTAAGACAGTAAGACTACCTACCAATAAACAGTTACATATTTCCAGTAAATTAGTTTCAACAGCTAATTATGCAATCAACTGAGCTGAAATATTCTAGATAACGTCATATCACTGTTTGTGATAAAAAATATAAATGTTAGACATTTGCCATTAAAAGCCATGTCATATTGATAAGTGGAAATTGGAGGATAATTAGGTTTACCTGTTTATTATTTTGTTTAAAAAATATTTAGTCTCATGCATGTCATCTGTATGGTTTAAAATTTCAATGTTTTTCCAACATTCAATCATAGTAAGTCAGGCAAGGGGTGTTAAATTACAAAATTAAATAGTAACCTAATAATCCATACTATACATATATACTATATTACTATATTTACTATATTTTACTATATATTATACTATAAATTCGAAAGTAACTCTGTCTGTCTGTCTGTTACCTTTTCACGCCTAAACCACTGAACGGATTTCGATAAAATTTGGCAAGGCTATAGATGGTATCCTGGGGACGGACATGGGCTACTTTTTTTTCAAAAATAATCCTACAGGGGGTGATATAGGGGATGAAAGTTTGTATGGGAAACTCAGTATTTCTTAAGTTAGGGATGGGAAAATTAAAATGTATACTTTTGATAGGAAATAAAGAAATATGCGGTTCAGGGGGTAAAATAGGCCTTGATTTTAAAATTTACAAAACTGCATGGATTTCGATAAAATTTGGCAAGGCTTTATATAGCATCCTGGGAAAGGACATAGGATACTATTTTTTTCAAAAATAATACTACAGGGGGTGATATAGCGGATGAAAGTTTGTAAGTTAAACCCGGTATTTCTTAAGTTAGGGATAACAAATTTATGCTATTGGTAGGAAATGTAAGAAATATGCGGTTCAGCGTTTTGGAAATATCATCCCCTAAGGGGGTAAAATAGGGGTTGATTTTAAAATTTACAAAACTGCACGTATTTCTATAAAATTTGGCAAGGCTTTATACAGCATCCTGGGGAAGAACACAGGCTACTTTTGGTCTTAAAAAATAATCGTACAGGGGGTGATATAGGGGATGAAAGTTAGTATGGGAAACTCAGTATTTCTTAAGTTAGGGATGTAAAAATTAAAATTGATGCTTTTGATAGGAAATAAAGAAATATGCGGTTCAGCGTTTTTGAAAAATCATCCCCTAAGGGGGTAAAATAGGGGTTGATTTACAAAACTGCACGGATTTCGACAAAACTTGGCAAGGCTTTATACAGCATCCTGGGAAAGGACATAGGATACTTTCAAAAACAATACTACAGGGGGTGATATAGGGGATGAAAGTTTGTAAGGGAAACCCAGTATTTCTTAAGTAAGGGATAACAAAGTTATGCTATTGGTAGGAAATTAAGAAATATGCGGTTCAGCGTTTTTGAAAAATCATCCCCTAAGGGGGAAAAATACGGGTTGATTTTAAAATTTACAAAACTGCACAGATTTCGATAAAATTTGGCAAGGCTTTATATAGCATCCTGGGGAAGGACATAGGCTACTTTTTGTCTTAAAAAATAATCCTACAGGGGGTGATATAGGGGATGAAAGTTTGTATGGGAAACCCAGAACCACTGAACGGATTTCGATAAAATTTGGTAAGGCTATAGATGGTATCCTGGGGACGGACATAGGCTACTTTTTTTTCAAAAATAATCCTACAGGGGGTGATATAGGGGATGAAAGTTTGTATGGGAAACTCAGTATTTCTTAAGTTAGGGATGTGAAAATTAAAATGTATGCTTTTGATAGGAAATAAAGAAATATGCGGTTCAGCGTTTTTGACAATTCAAAAGTGCCTGTAATTGGTTTATTTGAAATAAATGCTTTGAGTTTGAGTTTGAAAAATCATCCCCTAAGGGGGTAAAATAGGGGTTGATTTTAAAATTTACAAACCTGCACGGATTTCGATAAAATTTGGCAAGGCTATAGATAGCATCCTGGGAAAGGACATGGGCTACTTTTTGTTGGCAACTCCAACAAACTATATTTTTTTTGTCTACAATTTTTATCTGTGCCTAATGTCAAAATTACTGTCATTCACTCAGTCGGCAAATAACCTCCGCTCCATTCACGTATCGCCAAAAGCCTGCTTTTTATTTCTGCTTCCACACCATCGAATACCTGCATGAACCAGCCCTGCTGCCATACCCCATCACTTTTTGTCTTAAAACATAATCCTACAAGGGGTGATAAAAGGGATGAAAGTTTGTATGGGAAACCCAGCATTTCTTAAGTTAGGTATATGCTATGAGGGAGAGGCAGCCTCACGCCCTCAGTCGCCGCAGGAGACGCCCTGGGCGGCGGGAATCGCGGGGCGATTTCCGGCCACCGTAGGCGCGGGCCTGCGGACGGTGAGCAGCGGGTAGCTCGCCGTCCGGTAAGGACCAGGCCCGAGTCGACGGCGCGTCGTGTTCCACGCGCGCCTCAAAGAGATGTCAGCAAGTGACGGGGCCCAATAGGGCCGACGCCGCTGGGGTCGCGGGTTGTCTGAAAGGGTTACCGCGGCCCTGGCATAGGCAACTGAAGGAACACGGGTGGGTTTTAGTCAGTAAAAGTCTGACACGCCCTCCCGCTCCACCCAGAGCGGGAGAAGTTATTTGATGATTTCCCACCCTCAAAAAAAAAAAAAAAAAAAAAAAAAAAAAAAAAAGGTATATGCTATGAACGTTCATGTGGAAAACATATTTCCACATGAACGTTCCCATGGGATATTTTCCGACATCTACGCGGGCGAAGCCGCGGGCAAAAGCTAGTGCCATATAAGTGAAGAAATGCATGTGACTAAAAGAGTGATGAATATAAATGTTGATGGACCGAGAGGGAGAGGAAGACCAAAGAAAAGAAGGATGGATGGTGTGAGGAATGATATGAAAGAGAAAGGAGTGAATGATTGCGTGACGATTGACAGGGGAGAATGGAAGAAGAAAACGTGTTGCGCCGACCCCACATGGGACATAGGCAGATGATTAATGGTTGATAGAACTATATGTGTACTTTTAGTGTTGCTGTTTGTTTTTTTTTTTTATATTTGTGTAGGGGCTTTTACCATGCCATGAGTGCAGTGGTGGGCCAGTGGAAACGGCCGCGACTTACGAGGTGTAGATCGCACAGGCGCTTTACTTTGTGTAAATTATTTCATCACCACTGCTCTCAATACAGTGAAGGTAAACATCGTGAGGACACCGGCATGTCTTAGTAACCAAAAATTCGAAGACATGTGACATCTAGCAACCCGCACTTGGCCTGCGTGGTGGAATACAGCCCACTCCCTCTCACAGAGAGGAGGCCTGTGTCCCAGCAGTGGGAACATTACATGTTTCCCATGCAGTGTAGTTTTCAGCCAAAAGTTTTTATGCATATCTTACTGGTCAATACCTGCATTATTTGCAATTGAAAGATGTTATGTTATGCATAATAAGCTCAATAGCTAAGAATAATATCATATTTGTTATAAGCTATTGTTATGCAAAACATATAAACATGTCTTATCCATTAATAGATCTGTATATGATAATGATTACTATAGAATATTAATATGAATGTTTAATAAGGAAGTATGATTGCAAGCTCCTAATAAGCAATCCAGAGATTTCAGTATCATCATCTACCTAGCCTTCTCCAAGTATGTTGGGGTCAGCTAATCAGCTACCAGTCTAACCAGATGCAGCTGAATACCAGTTTTTTACACAAACAAAACTGAGTATGATAGGTACTTAACCCCCCCACCGCTGGGGTTTTGGGTCTAAAAATAGCCCAAACTCAGACACGTGAGAGGGTTAATATCTGTTAAACATTTGAGTATTAGCAGTAGAGGTTTTTACTGCAATAAATAGCCTGTTTAACCACCCTCCAGATAAGTTTCAGCTAACTCATCTGAAAGATAGTTTACATTTTACACAAATCTTATCTGTTAGATATTGCCTGCTTTGAGCAATAATCCTTTAACTCTCAACCACAGATGTGTAATTTCGTAACACTACCACTGACACACAAATGACATTTGTCTGTTTTATAACATCTCTGAGCCAGTCATCAAGAGAATTTAATGTTTCTATTGATTTTTATATGATACAATATTTGAAACAGAAGGTGCGATGATATTTTTTTTTGCGATGAAAAAATTAGAGCTTGAAAAAAGAACATAAACAAACTTAACTAAAACTAGGAAACTACCTAAAATGGCGTGAATGTGGTCCCGCACAAAATAAAGTTTTGAATGAATAACGGTTTTGGCAACAAATGTCATTCGTACTTCAGTGGTTAAGGGTTAAAGTTGTCTAGTAACAAAATAACCCTTTTGCAGCTGTTAAATGAAGCAAACGAGTATGTTCTGTAGTTTCTTCCTACCCCCATGGCAAGGTGTGACTTTATGTAATGATGTATGTATGGTCAAAGAAATAATATATTTATTTCTTTAAATATTATAGAAAAATACTGCCAATATACAGCAAAATCATGTATTTTCCATCACAGAGTGTATTCAATAATTGCTATTCCTATCACTTTCAATGTTTATTTAGCTGCTATAAAGTCCTACATAAAAGTATAAGTGAACAATATTATCTACAATCATAAATTATTATAATGTGCCAAGTAACAATTAAGTACATACGTGCGGTCTGAAAACATTGTCATAATTCACTTTTTATGAACTAACATAAATCTGACTAGGCAAAGGATTTTCCCAACTGTAGAGGTTGGCATTCTGTGGCAGAATGTAGCATACATGGGTCTTCTCGTGAAAATTGTTTTGATCAAATAACATTTTTGAATGTGACAAAATATTACGATTAATATTGTATGTTGATCCATGAGCAAAGGCAGTGAATGACACAGTATTGAAACAGTGATAAGAGGTATTTTCTTAATTTAACTGATGTTAAATGTCTTGAAAAGAAGATTGGGAGAGCTAACTATTGTTGCAATTAATTACAGCAGCTGTTTGCACTGAATACATTGCTATTTTGAAACATTCCTATAGATCATTCAAGCAAGAACAAATTGTTTATCAAATACTTGCAGCCTTCGTGATTTAGTGTTCATTATAAATACTAACAAAGTGAGAACACGGAAGCAATGAGAATATGAAATATGAAGGGATAGCAAGACAGTTCTTACGAGATTTCGTGAGTCATTTGTATAATTTTGATGTTAAAAATTGAGTTCAAGGACCTCAATTTATACTCACGAAATTAAACTAAGTTGTGAAGAAATATACATTTAAGATTTATATGACCTCATTACAAGTGCATTCCAGACGATACATCGAAAAATTTGCAACCAAAAAAAGAAAAAATCCGCGTACCTTTAGCATCGCAATCAACACAATATTTATTGTCTTCGTCCTTCAACATCTGCATCAATATGTTCTGACATCTGTCCTGGATCTGTTTGGCTCGATCTTTTTCACTTTTAGAAGACATTTCTTTGAAATATTATTAGCAAACGATATCAAATTCAATGAAAATGGGTGGAATGCTTGTTTGTTGAAGGAAAGAGAAACCATAGAGCTAAATACAGCTAATGACAGCAGATTTGATGAGTTGTGTTGTCATTTTACTCTATGAATTTTGACAGAATGAGAAAAACACGAAAATCAAAGTCGAAAATCAAAGAAGAAAGAAGGCTAAAAAAATTAACTCACATATCCTGGATTGATCAAAAGATCAAGAAATTATTTTATAAACGAAGAATCATAATTTTTCCTTTTTTTAAAAGGAAAAACTAACACTTTAGTTCTCAACAGTAAAAGTACTCTGTGGTTCTCAATTTGCGTTCCTGAACGCACCATCCCTTGTCAATGTTACGTTTTGAATTTTTGATTGACTGGCAGGCAGTTGTCAAAAATAGCAAAATTCTGCTTTGTTTTGAATACATACGTGCACTTTCTTACTATTAATTTAACTTAGATATATTGCAGTTATTCTTATAGTTAACGCAGAAGATAAACAAGTGCTCTCCAAGGTCTCAAAGCTATACCATCCACTGTGTCGAAAATAAATAAGTTAACTTTGAGAAGGAAATGTGTTGAACGCAATTTCTTGCAAATTTTAACATTACACAATGGGAAATCAGCTGGTGGGTGTCGCTCCATCGCAGATATATCCCGTAGAACATTACCTGAGTGATCATGTAGACTTGGCGTTCGATCAGAGGTATGATTCAGTTTTATGCTTAACACAATGTCAATATTGATATGTATTTTGATTTTGATAAAAATAGGTGTACAAAATCCACGTCGCATATAATATTTAATTCAGACTATTTAAACTTTAATAAAACTGTATGGCAAGCTAGAAACATTCCCTTGATATTAAAATAAAATTATGAGTCAGAACAAGCCCCAATTACTTTATCTTTAATTCTTAACATCTTTGTTTTGGCTGTGACTGTGATCATGCTTGTTATGATAGCAAATACACGTAATAAAATGACAATAAATAGTTAATTAAAATGCTAACTATTTACATAGGTACTTACTAAATTAAAAGACTAACAAACTATACAAATAAAAACAATAAGATACCAAACAATGTACAATAATTGTCATAAATACAGATAATCCATTTTCTTCAAAAGGTTTAAAATATTAATCTTACAAACATTTTCCTTCCAGCCTTGGCTCAACCCGTTTTCTGAAGGTAGCTCGAGCTAGATCTCGTGAAGGTCTAGTAGTTGTGAAGGTGTTTGCAGTTCATGACCCGTCACTGCCTCTAGCTGAACATAAGGAGAGGATACTGAAGATCAAAGAGCAACTGGCTTCGGCATTCAACTGTTTGCCGTTCCAGAGGGTTATTGTAAGTATTTGTTTCTGATATAATTGTTCTCAATGGAAAAAGCAGCAGTAGTACTTTGATACTACGGGTATACTTTGATAACAATTGTCGACTTGTAGAAAACTTAATTTTTTTCAGTGTGTGAATACATGCAAAAGGAATTTATTTTTTTGTTGGCACCATTGTTAGTTTCTTTTTAATATGGCGTACCTACCAAAATTATGTTTTTAATGTAAAATTAATTTGCATGCCCTAAACAGACAAAATATTGAGTGTCCATAAACCACCAACTTTTACAACTGGTAACACCTTAATAAATTACAAGCAACTAAAATATTCTTATTCACAGAAACAGTCAAAATCAAAATGTCATTGATTTTAACTAGGCTGAGAATCAGCACTTTTCGAACGTCAAAATTATATAACAGTCCCCCAAAACGCCCGCCCTTCACTACTTCCTAGTGCTTTAGCTGGGAAGAAGAAGTGGCGCAACAAACTATAACCATTTCTTCATCTTCTTC
The DNA here is from genome assembly GCA_905163495.3 of Cosmia trapezina. NCBI lineage: Eukaryota > Metazoa > Arthropoda > Insecta > Lepidoptera > Noctuidae > Cosmia > Cosmia trapezina. The sequence continues at coordinate 12,965,543 of LR991040.1, read as the reverse complement.
CAGCTCACAGACAAAGCAGGTCTCCTAATGCGCGAGTACTGTAAATGCAGTGTCTACGACCGCATGTCCACTCGTCCATTCCTCACCACTCTTGAGAAGAAATGGATCACTTTCCAGGTGCTGTATGCACTGCACCGCATGCACAAACTTGGGATTTGTCATGGTGATATTAAGGTGAGGAAAATAATAAATAAATAATCATTTATTTCAGATTCATCGAATAGTTACATACACGATTATTAAATGATGCAAAACGCTACTCGGTTGATACTTAATACTGTTGTTAAATAGAAAAATATAACAGAGTTTATATCTGTTTTCATACTTACTTAACTTACTAATCAAGCTGCCCATAAGCCTTTTCCCAACTATATGGGGGTCGGCTTCCAGTCTAACCAGATGCAGCTGAATACCAGTATTTTACATGGTACGACTGCTTATCTGACCTCCACAACCCAGTTACTGAGTAATACGACACCCCCTGGTAAGACTGGTTGTTAGACTTTAGAGCTTCTGACGACTCGTAACGACTTTCAAAGATCCACGAATGACAATCGCGACAAACGGCTTACCGTGCTCTCCGAGGCACGGAGGGGTCTCGGTATGTAAAGATGGTCACTCATCCACGGATTGACCGCGGCAAACGTAGTACCTTAACTTACCATTAAATGTAAACTTTTGGAAAATTAGACCATGATTTCGCGAGGTTGACGGTCTCATCCAACAACTCGGCTAGTGGCTACCCTGGCCTCAATAAAAAAAAAAAAAAAAAAAAAAATAATATATAAATATAATAAAAAAATAATAATAAAATAAAATAATAATAAAATAATAAGAGGTTCCTCTCTCAGCAGCCCTGACCGCCGGTAGCTTGGACCCTGTTCCCGATACCGGTGGGCTACTATTTTTTATATTTTTAAATGTTTTTATACTTTTTATATTTCAACATTTAAAAATGTAATTTATATGTATATAAAAATGAAATAAAGGAAATAATATAATTAAATATAATATATTTAATTTTATTCGGCCTTAATTTCATATTTTTAATTCCGAACTTCTTATTTTCCAGTTAGAAAACGTAATGGTAACCTCCTGGCTGTGGGTGCTGCTCACCGACATAGCGTCGTTCAAGCCGACCTTCTTGCCCGATGACAACCCGGCCGACTTCAGCTACTTCTTCGACACGTCTCGCAGAAGGCTCTGCTATGTCGCGCCTGAAAGATTTGTGAGGGCTCCTGACCCACATAATAGGCCTGCGGTAAGTTTTAAAGAAAAAAATATATACATATTTCCCCCTGGTTAAGGCAAACAATTATAGAGCAAGGAAAGGTGATACCTATATTATGTAAGTTGGTGATATAAAAAAAATTGCATTAGAACTTACTAGAGCGGTTGAACGAAACGAGTGACGTACACGCTAGCAGCCACTCGCTTAGCGCTGTCTCGATAATATGCGCGTGCTCGTGATTTTGATAAATTTCTAAAAAAACGTCACCATCTTCCTGCCCTTATCCCATGTTACTTGAGGTCGGCGCAACACATTTTCTTCTTCCATTCTCCCCTGTCAACCGTCACGCTATCATTCACTCCCTTCTCTTTCATATCTTCTTAGTACTTTTCGCCCATATTTGTACCCAACCCATCTTGTTTACCAGTCGTGTGAGGTTCTGACAATTCGCCAGTTGTTTATATTTCTTGTGGTTATGAAGCAACACTCTTTACTACAATTCTCAAAGGGTGATCTAGCTAGAAGACGAAATAATGTTATTAGTAATAATGACCGACCTTTTTTCAGGCATGCTTACGTAAACAAATATTTTTGCTTCTTGGGGCCGTACCTATATAATAAAATAAATGACGCTTTGGAAATATACCCGCTAAATAAAAAGATATGTAAAAGTAAAATCTTTAATTTTATAAGTAAACATACGTATGAAGAAACAGAAAACTTATTAAAGATAGTTAGATAGTAAATGTCTTTTATACTCACCCTCTCACACTCTTTCACTCACTTTCACACACTACACACCGAGAGGTTAACACTCCACACACCATTTTTGTTTATTTTGTTTTAAACTTTTTTCTGTGCTATGATATACCTCCTATTAATATTATGTCTAATTAAGTTAGTAATGTAATGGTCATCATAAGGAAGAGCGCTGATGTCCGAGATACAGATATTTTTATCTAGTTCAGACACAGATGCCTTCAGTATAAAATTAAGAAAATTTGATTGTGTCCTGTATATCTGATCAAATGTAACATATGTTGTGTCAAATAAATATATTATTATTATTATTATCTTTATTCCATTTATGTACAACATATCATTTACATTTTTAAATATTTTTATAAAAACAAAAATAAAAAAAACATTTAAAAATATAAAAAATAGTAGCCCACCGGTATCGGAAACAGGGTCCAAGCTACCGGCGGTCAGGGCTGCTGAGAGAGGAACCTCCTAACGATACGCGCCGTGTCCAGAAGTACCGCTTTCTGGATCAAGCCCTTGATCCAGCCGCCTAACGAGAGCCTCCTCAGGTGTTGATCGAGGCTCTTGGCTATTATGCCATTGGCCGTCACGACTATCGGTACAATGATTGCTGTATCCACATCCCACATGTCGACAACCTCGCGAGCCAGGTCAAGATACTTAATTTGCTTATCTTTTTCGGCTTTCACGAGGTTCTCGTCATGCGGTACCGCTATATCAACAATCATCGTGCGACGCTCTAATCGATCTATCACCACTATGTCAGGTTTATTGGCAACAATAGTCCTGTCAGTGATGATAGACCGATCCCAATACAACGTGATATTGCCATTTTCGAGAACTGGGTCGGGCACATACCTATAGTATGGCACTTCTGATTCAACAAGACTGTATTTCAGAGCAAGTTGCTGATGGATAATCCTGGCTACAAGGTTGTGCCTATGCAAGTAGTCTCCGTTAGCCAGACGAGAACAGCCAGAAATAATGTGACGGATTGATTCCCCCGGACGGTGGCATGCCCGACAGATGTCAACCGTGCCGTCCTTCACAATATATTTCCGGTAGTTGTTCGTCATCATAACTTCGTCCATAATCGCAAAGACAAAACCTTCGGTTTCCCCAAACAGATCACCGAATCGCAACCAGGATACGGACGCTAAGAAGTCTACATCGGGCCCATGTAGGACCCGGTAAAAGCGCCCGTGAAGCTCTTTGCTCTGCCATACCTCCCTGCGGTCATTAGTATCTAATACTACAGGTTTGCGCCAGTTCTCGTTAGCTAAGGAGAGCGGGGTGAGGCCCTTATCTACTGAGACCACATCTCGGTGCATCCCCACGTCGGCTTCTAGGAAGTATTCCCTGAGACTGCATACCTCACGGTTGTGCAGGGTCTTAGCATGTAAGAAGCCACGACCTCCGCATTTCCGCGGGATATACAGTCTCATCACCGATGACCGTGGGTGATGCATCCGATTTGCGGTCAGCAGTGTGCGGACCCTCCTATCCAGGGCGTCAAGTTCCGTCTGAGTCCATTTGAGTATGCCGAAAGAGTACATCAAAACCGGCATGACCCAACCGTTGAAGGCACGCACCTTATTTCCGCCTGATAAAAGACTATTTAAAACTTTATTCAGGCGGTCAAAGAAACGTTCCCTCAACGATTGTTTCATGTCAGCAGCGTTGATGCCTAACGCTTCCGACATACCCAAATACTTGTAGGTTTCGAGTGAGGAGAGAGATCTTAGGTGTATGGAATCCGAGAGTTGGGTTCTCACGGATTCCACAATCTCCCCTCGCTTTACATGCATGACCGCACATTTGTCCACACCAAATTCCATCCTGATGGCGCTACTGAAAGTTTCCGTTACCTTCAGTAGCTCCATCAGTTGCAAATTGTTGGGGGCAAAAAGTTTTAAGTCATCCATGTAAAGGAGGTGAGATATAACCTGACCACCTCTTCTCAATCGGTAGCCTAGACCTGAATCCTCCAGCAGTGTGCTTAGAGGATTCAAGGCTAAGCAGAACCAAAGTGGACTCAAACTGTCGCCCTGAAATATACCTCACTCGATCCTTATCGGTTCGCTATTCCTCTGGATATTTCGACATCCTGGATAGCGAAGGACCGTCCTCCACTGCCCCATACACGACATCAGGAAGGTGCGTAAAGTTGCATCTATTTTATACAACTCCAGCACCCTCATGAGCCATGTATGTGGCACCGAGTCATAGGCCTTCTTATAATCTATCCAACATGTCGACAGATCCTTTCGGGAACGACGAACCTGCTGGTTAATGGTCATATCGATGAGGAGCAGCTCCTTAGTACCGCGGGACCCGTTCCCACATCCATTTTGAGAGGCAGACATGATGGAGTTGGTGTCTATGTGTTTGTTAATTTTAGCTCTCAAAATGGATGTAAGAACCTTATAGACCGTCGGTAGACAAGTGATCGGTCTATAATTTCTGGGTTCCGCAGTACTACCTGATTTATGGAGCAGGTGGGTTATTCCTGTCGTTAGGAACTGGGGTAGCGATCCTGACTGTAAGGCCGACTGGAACTGGGATGCCAAGCGGGCGTGCGACCTTTGAAACCACTTTATCCAAAAGTTGTGTAGCCCGTCCGGCCCTGGAGATTTCCAGTTAGGTAACGGGCGGACCGCACGAGCTACATCTTGGGGGCTGATGGTAAGTGCCCCCATTTGTGGTATATGATCGCACGCTCGCTCGACCTCCCTAGTCCAATCACCCTCAGTGTGACTGACAGGCACCGACCAGATGCTTCGCCAGAACGAACACATGGCGTCATCATCCGGTAGTTGCGTGTCAGCCACACCTTGGTCAGGTCGCTCCCAAGCCCTATAGACCCACCTTTCATCGCTCTGGAATGTGCGATTCTGAGTGTACCGCTCCACTCTCCGCCTGTACCGACGAATACGGTTTGCCCATGCACAGATCTTCTGTTTCAGGAAGTCGATACGCTCTGTGACGCAGGTGAAATAATCTCGAGGACTAATATCCGTCCCCGAGAACGCCCGCCTCACAAAGCGCATCACTCTAGGGCGAGTATTGCCCTCCCTGAAACAGATTAGTTTGCCGATGAGTGCTCTAGCCTCACCTATACGACGCTCAATCCTGCACTGCCAAGCTGGTACGGCTGGTTTTGGTCGTGGTACTCTGTCACTGTTAGGAAATTTAACATGAGCCACACGACATGCCGCAACAGCTGCGCAGTACAAGATTGAGTGGGTATCGGCGAGGTCTTTGCTGCCATCAAAACAATTTGACAGCTGCGAGTCTAGAGCACCCACCAGCGCCTTGTTTTTCTTGTGCATGGGCAAACGAGGTAAACGTGGTCTAAGTCCAGGCGGAGCGGAACGGTACTCCCGGAAAGCATCTTCCAAAGCGCTCCTCAACTGTACATTGCATTGGGAACTCACGGATATAGCCCCGCTATCATCCTCTTCACCAACGCAGTCGGGTCGCGGTGAAGCACTTGGTAAATTTTGCAGTTGCACCGCGACCATAGGCGAAACAGATGTAACACGGCTATTCCGTGATTCGAGACGTAGTCGATCAAGTACGACGTCATCCAGCATATGGTTACGCTGGATGACCCGCACCTGATCCGACAGTCGTTGCGCCGACACGTTAACAGCTGGCTCAAGCACCTGAAACAGAGAGAGCATCCGACCACGGTACGCAGTCAAGTTACTTCCCCCCTCTGTAGCCCCAAAGTATGCGCGCATGACATTTTCGTTGACAGTTTGTGTCCACCTCATGCGCTGCACACTTCCACCGGGAGCGGGGACCCTATCAGAGGCCGATGGGCCTCGGGGTCCTAAACTGGCCGGTGGTCGGCCTCTTCCACGTCGACGTACTGGTGGTGGTGTCGTCGGCGGTGAGAAGTATTCGTCGCTCGAGCTCGACGCAACTGCAGCGGCCGGTATCACTTGACTCACGTCTGGAGCAGGTTCCGGCAACTGCGAGGCGGAGCTGAGCGACGAACCCGAAGATGTTGGTTGTGTGTTTCGTAGCTGTTGCGCCCGACTTCTCGTCAGCATTGAATTGGTATTATTTATTATTATTATTATTATATCATTCTTCACACAATCCATCCTTCTTTGGCCTTCCTCTGCCTCTCCATCCATCAACATGTATATTCATCACTTAGTCACATGCGTTTCATCTCTCCTCATCAAATGCCCATACCAAGCCAAATGATTACCATTCAACTTTTCTGTCACTGGCGCCACTTTCAAACTTCCTCCTATATACTCATTTTTTACTCTATCCATTCTCGTCACTCCACACATCCATCTCAACATTGTCATCTCCGCTGCATGCAATCTTTTTTCATTCGTCTTTTTCACTGCCCAGCATATGTCACCAACTTACCTATATCACCAAAAGAACCTTTACTTACCATACACAAAAAACAAAAAAAAAAAGAAAGAAAAACTTACACTATTGTGTGCCTCACGGCTGCGCTAAACTATTTTACTTTGTTCTTTGGTTGTATACTGCCCTTTGTCTAGCAATAAATAACCTGCCAGGAGTGGAATCAAGACTTATTCATGAAAAATTAATAAAGTTACGATATTTGTCAATGGATATTGTAGATGCAACAATAAATACACAACAAATGGAAGTTATGTAGTATAGTTGTTGCATCTCAGGAGCGCATGTGAATCAAAGCAATTTCAACCTTATGTTAATGACATAAAAGTGTCATGACGCGCACTGTTGATTTGATTACACAAACTCTTAAATAAACTCTTATGTGTCGAAACCGTTTATTTATTTAAAAAAAAGTCGTTTTATCAATACGTACTAAACAAACGATAAATTATCAAATTATCATTTTACAGGGTGATGACAAAATGGGCGGTTTATTGCTGAGTGAATCACCCTGTAAAGTTGGTGAACTTGTACCCAGTATGGACATATTTTCGGCTGGGTAAGTTGAATTACAATACTACCTATATCATTAATATTTTCTTGGTGCTGTTCTTCGACCGACGATACTTAATAGCCTTGCCTAGACCATTTACTTATTTTTTGTAAAGTGGTGTGAGGTTTGATTTTCGAAAAGTGCTAATTGGTTTAAACCAAAATCATATTCGCTAGGTAAACAGACTGCCCCCAAAATCGTCCATTTTATTCATTTGACTAGCTTCTCCTGCTAATGTCACAATTATTAGTGGTAGCAAAAACGCAGGACACTTCACTTTTAGGGCGAAAATTTGCAAGTAGCTTGCATGCCGTGTGCCATAACTTCTGATTGGTGAATGTCACAATGGCATGCCAGAGGCATGTGTGTTTTCGCCCTTAAGCGATGGCTTACTAGAAGAGCGGTGACCGCACTTAACGGCCGCGTTGCTGGCTGTCATGGAAATTATGACAGCGGCAAAGATTTAAATCGTTAGATTCGCCCTGTGCCGCGTCAAAAGATAGTCGTACTTCTGTTTCGTTTTGACACTCTGATAAGTGACTTCACTTGCTTATCGTGGAAACGCCGTTTAATAATGTGTGAGCTCACTCTTCTCAGTATGGACACTTTTTCCTGTGACTAAGTACGGTGAAGGCAAATCTAGCGATGTAAATCTTTGGGGGGCGGGGTTTGACTTAATGCCAAATACTGGTGAAAATGAAAGATTTTTATTAGCTTTACAAGCATTGCGCCCGATGGGATTTCCTATCGGCAAAAATGATGAATTTTCAAAATGGCAAGTAACCCTTCATTGTGCGTGGTCCGACACGCACTTAGCCGGTTTTTACAAAAATATAACTATTTTAAATCAGCACTGTAACTTAAAAAAAAGAAAAAAAAAGAAGTAAAGAAAAACGTTTATTTGGACACAGTTCGTGAAACACAAAAATACAAAAGAAAAAAACAATGTGAAAATAATATTTTAACAACAATAGTGTATGCCTAACGGCATACACCCTAATTCCTACTTCCTTTTTATCTTCCTAACCACAATGCTCCCTCACCAGCTGCGCCCTCCTAGAGCTTTGGAACGACGGCACACCCGCCCTCGACCTGCCCGGTCTACTAGCCTACAGGAACGGCGAGGACCGCCCGCCCACCATGACGTTGACAACTGAAGAAACGCAGCTGAAGACTCTTCTGCACTCCATGACTGAAAGGAACCCCAGGGATAGGAGGACTGCTGAGCTGTATCTCGATGAGGCTAGGGGGAAGTGAGTAAAGTATTTTTTTCATTATTATTTATTTTCTCAAAAGTACAAAATTGAAGGTTTGCCAGAAGGCGATGGAGTGAGTGTATTGGGCGCAGCGACCAAATACGTAACACCACGATACGCTCCAAAACTGTAATCACCGATGTGGGCAACAATAAGTCTGCTAGGCTGAAGTGGGGCTGGGCGGACCATGTACGTAGGATCCATCGGGACAGATGGGCCAGAGTAGTCACGCAGTGGGACCCAGAAGACGGGCCTCGACGCCGAGGGAGGCCGAGGAAATGCTGGCGTTATGACTTACAGCCGTTTGTCGTATTGCGCACGGACGGTCGTTTGTTTTCATACACGTGGAGTTTGCGACGTTGCCGTCCTGTTGTCGAGCGTGCGCGATATCGACGCCGCACTGTTGCCGCACCGCGCGCTTTGTATGAAAACAAACGACCGTCCGTACGCAGTACGACAAACGCACCGCTTCGGCACCGCAGCGGTCCGACACGAAACGTCTAAATTGAAAGCGCCCTTATAGTTTCATCTTGTCATCTTCTCCGGTCTTAAATACCAGAGAAACTAACTATTTAGTCTCTACCAACTCATACGGTTTATGACGCTTAATGGAATCGCACCCAATCCAAATTTATCACAGAAAATATCAGATTATAGCAAAAAACCGATTGCAGATAAAAAAAAAAACATTGTCTTAATCATCACCGCCCTGGAGTATAAATGCTCTTACGCATGAAGACATTAATTAATATATTATTGTAGTTCACTTTTGAGGGGCTAGTGGCTAAGTAATACAGCCGCACGGGTCGATCGATCAGGTTACGGTACTCTTGCCGCGGTTGGTCCGTGGATGAGTGACCATCTTTACATACCGAAACCCCTCCGTGCCTCGGAAAGCACGTTAAGCCGTTGGTCCCGGCTGTCATTCGTGGATCTTTGACAGTCGTTACGGGTCGTCAGAAGCTCGAAAGTCTGACAACCAGTCTTACCAAGGGCTATCGTATTACCCAGTAACGGTATTGTGGAGGTCAGACAGGCAGTCGCTCCATGTAAAATACTGGTATTCAGCTGCATCCGGTTAGACTGGAAGCCGACCCCAATATAGTTGGGAAAAGGCTAGGCAGATGATGTAGTTCACTTTTGCACCACCAACGGCATCTTACGGTGGTCTGTGTCTGTTTACTTTGGAGACCAGTAAACTTTTTACGTCTTTGAGGACCCCTTGCACTGACAATCTTAAATTTTTGTTCCAGATTATTCCCCGAATACTTCTACTCCTTCCTCCAGTCATACATGCTGATATTTTCCGCCCAGCCCATACTACCTCCCGACGAAAAAATACTCCGAATACATCAAGACATAAGAAATATCATCAAGATCTTCACCCAACCATCAGATGCCAAAAACTACCAAGACTTAGTCGAAGAAACCACAGACCATCAGAACATAGACAATATTGATAAATTAAAAGACAAATTCAAAGTTTTGAGCGTCAATACGACAGATTTTGATGAAGATGATGATAAGGCACCAGAGAGAAAAGATATGGGGCCCGATAGTGAAGGTTTGATACTGATTACGTCATTGGTGACGTCATGTATTAGGGGGCTGCATCATTGTACGTCGAAATTGTACAGTTTGGAGATTTTGCAGCTGCTGTGCGAGAATTCTAGTTCAGAGACCATTTTGGATCGGATTTTGCCTTATATTGTGAGTTAATTTTTTTTGCCCATGTTTTCTGTTGTTTGCTGTTTTCACCTTAAAACTGCCAATTTCGGTGTATTATTCTATTATTCTATATGAAAATAATTCTGCCAATGACAGATGTGTTGAGAAAACGTGCAGTAAGAATAAAAAAGTTATTAAAAACCTAAAGTGTTAGTGGTTGTTACCATTCTAATTTTTTTTAACTTTTCTGTCCTTTTCAGATCCACCTATCCCACGACAGCGTATCCCGCGTCCGCGCATGCGCAGTAGCGACCTGCGCGCGCGCCGTCGCCCTCGTGCGATCACTACCCAACGCCGACTGTAATGTGTTCCCGGAGTATATCCTGCCGGAACTAGCGCCCCGCGCTACGGATCCTAGTGTGCCTGTGCGCATCGCTTATGCTAATAATATCGGTGAGTTAAAGTCGAAAACGCCAGGACAGCCTGCGAAAATAAAATTTTCTTACTTTTTTTTTGCAATTTCCAGATAAGTATTAGGTTGTATGGTGAACCAAAAACGAGAGTTCGAGTTGTTGTTGTTGTTTGGTTGTATTCGATCGTAACAAGTATGTATTTACAAAATAATAATAATTAAAATCGTCAATATAACTCTTTATCTTCAAATTACACACATTGACATTTGAGGCCAATTCTAACAACCTAGTGAGTTTTATTGACGATTATAATGATTATAATTCTGTACATACATATTTGTTACAGTCGGGAATCATATTTTGATCAACATACAACCTTACACTGACCTGCAAAGTGCAAAAAACTAAAGAAAATTTGAATTTCGCGGTCTACCTTAGCGCATACCCCTTAAGAGCGTTGATCGCGTGCGGGCTGGCAACATCGCATTTCTAGAGGTTTTTCGTGATTTTTTAATTACATTTAAATCAAAGGACAATTTCCTCTGACAAATTCTTAGATCATTGGTATTTATAAGTATGTACGATATTTATTGACAGTTATTTTGGATTTAATGCTTAAAAAATGACATATTGTCAATTATTTTCTATTTTCTAGTTATATTTGAACATCTACGCCTTGGCTCATAACTCTGTACGCTGCGTACAAACGATAAAAAATATATTTAGTCTAATTTTCCTTTGATAGCTAAATTGGCTGAGACTGCGGTACGTTTCCTGGATCAGACGCAGAACATGGTGGATAAAGAAGCTGCTAACATTAACTATGAGACTGAGCTATCTGCGCTGCATGAAATGGTATGTGTACGAAATTATCATAGCTTTAAAACTCAATAACCAGAAAATTATGCATCGTTAATTATTTTTGGGTCCACCTGCCCAATGTCTTATATCCTCTTGACTGCGTGAGGGACCACGAAGGTTTGATGTCAAAAAACGTCCCTGTCGGACCCCAGTGGACCTATCGGCTCCCGACGTTATTGTCATAAACTGTATCTTTACTGCTCTCACTAGCATAAAGTGTAGCGGAAAAACCAAGGATGGCATACCGTCCATATCAAGTCTCTAAAACAAACCAACAACGATAACACCCAGAAATAAGCGAGCGCAAGCGAGACCACCCAGAAATACTCTCACACAAAAAGCTCACAAAAAAAAAAAAAAAAAAAACAAAATGGCCGTCACAGTGCATAGGATATTAGTTCCCTCTGGGGCTCATAGGTTCCTCAGGGGCTTGTGGCTAAGTAATAACAGCCGCACGCAGGTTAAGCTACACTTGCCGCGGTTGTTCCGTGGATGAGTGACCGTCTTTATTACATACCAAGACTCCTCCGTGTCTCGGAAAGCACGTTAAGCCGTTGGTCCCGGCTGTCATTCGTGGATCTTTGGCAGTCCTTCGGGTCGTCAGGAGCTCGAAAGTCTGACAACCAGTTTAATCAACGGGTATCGTATTACCCAGTAAGTGGGTTGTGGAGGTCAGATAGGTAGTCGCTCCATGTAAAATACTAGTATTCAGCTGCAGCCGGTTAGACTGGAAGCCGACCCTAACATAGCTCAGAAAAGGCTAGGCAGATGATGAGGTTCCTCTTACACGCTCAAATCTAGTCGAAAGTAATCTGATATCTCGCTAGGGCTTATTCCACTTTTCCCCGTTGGATGATCCCCATTGATGGGGATTAGTGAACTTTTTGTTCACTATTCCCCGTTGACCCAAAAAATAGAGGGTATATGGCGCTCGGCGGCCGCTGCCGCGGCACCGCTCGCTTCGCTCGCTCGCCGTCGCGCGTTAAGGGTCACTGTTCTAACCTAACCTAACCTAACCCAAATGATTCACCAGCAATAGAGGTAATGGTCACTATTCTAACCTAACCCAAATGATTCACCAATGTGAAGTTTCGGATGCGGGGGTGTGATAGTACAGTAAATAAAAATTTTGGGTCAACGGGGAATAGTGAACAAAAAGTTCGCTAATCCCCATCAATGGGGATCATCCAACGGGGAAAAGTGGAATAAGCTCTCGCTAGTTATTGGCAAGATACAAACTATAAATTTATCTTAGAAAGTTTATATTAGGTCTGATCCTAATGCAGTCTGAAATGGCTTCAATATAATCTTTCCAACCATTACCTTTTTTTTTTTTTTTTTTGACGCTGAGAAATGCGTTACGCATCCCCGCTCGTGGGGGACGAGACGGGGTATGTGGGACTCCTGCCGGGATGACAATATACCCACTAAAACTCAGCGGTGTTCCCACATCGCCGTGATGGGAGGGCCATGGGAAACCGGCTCAACCTTTACTTCCACAACCCTCCCGGCGCATGCCCGCCTAGCTGGCGGGCCCCGCATGCCCCCAGGTTGAGGGGCTGTGGGAATGGCCGGGAACACCTGGCCATTCCCGTCCGACACTGGTGGAGGCCTGTGCAATACAGGCAAAGGTGCCCCCACACCTATTGGCTGCTGGCCTCCACCTGGGAGGAGTCGGAGATGACTATCATACTGACGTCTTCTTCGACCCCTCCTCCGCCGTCGGAGCGGCGCCGCGTGAGGATCGTCCTCCCGTGCGCGCTCCGCCGCCTCCTTCTGGGACATGACGTGCTCGCAGAAGGAGGCGACTGCTGCCCATGACCTCTCATCCCCCAGCATGGCGTTAACCAAGCCGGGAAGCGAGAGATCCGGTCCGATCGCAGTCACGAGATTGCGTCGCGTCTCGAACCATGACGGGCACACCTCCAGCGAGTGCTGCGCCGTGTCCTCCACCGCGCCACACTCGTGACACGACGGCAATTAACCCCAATTAGCCTTTTCCCAACTATGTTGGGGTCGGCTTCCAGTCTAACCGGATGCAGCTGAATATCAGTATTTTTCACGGAGCGACTGCCTATCTGACCTCCACAACCCAGTTACTGGGTAATTCGATACCCCTTGGTAAGACTGGTTGTCAGACTTTCGGGCTTCCGACGACCCGTAACGAACTAACGACTGCCCAAAAGATCCACTAATGACAGGCAATGGTTTAACGTGCTTTCCGAGTCACGGAGAGGCCTTGGCATGTAAAGATGGTCACCCATCCGCGGAACAACCGCGGCAAGCGTAGCTTAATTGTATTTAAGTATTGCAATTTTTCGTCTATGGTTGCCTGTCATAGGCGTGCTTATGTCCGAAGTAAAATAAATGGTTGCAAAGAGTATAATTTTTGTCTAGCACTTATCGGAGTATCGGAGATGTTCGTAAAGTCGTAAAGAAAGGCGTTTAGAGTTTCCAGTACTTAGTTATTTTTTGTTACCAGTTCCAGCCATATTGTGTCAAATAGTCAATAAGGTTCAGTTTCAAATGTTCCCGATAGTTTTGCAGCCCTCTAATCATTTGTTTTCTTTGCATCAGGTACGGTCTACAGTATCATATCTACTGACTGATTCGCAAGCGGTAGTGAAACGTGCGCTCGTCGAAAATGGGATCACCAAACTTTGTATATTCTTCGGGAAACAAAAAGGTGAGTTGTATTTATTTAATTTAGTTAAATTATGTTATGAAAAATATGTTTTTTAGGGTTCCGTACCTCAAAAAGAAAAAATGGAACCCTTATAGGATCACTTCGTTGTCCGTCTGTCAGTCTGTCAAGACCCTTTTTCTCAGGAACGCGTGGAAGTATCAAATTGAAATTAATATCAAATACGTCAGTCCCGCTCCCAGCGGTACAGCGGTATCGGTCAAATTATATCAGTTCTCAAGCGTAATGCAAATACAGAAAACGAAAAAAAGAAAGCAAATACGTTTATTTGCAAAAAAAATGTTATTGTACCTACAAGGAATAGCTGTACTTTAGGCGCGTGACAATAATCTATACTAACCCCATCATTTTGTTTTTCTATACATTTCACAAATGTTTACCAACGTTATTCGATCGCTAAAAGATCCTTGACGCACTGTATGAACACACAGTTTCCATTAAAATACAGCTGTAGTAGCTACAGCTACGCCTTAATTACCTCACATGATCTGACCAAGATTATGTCTGGACTTTAAAAGAGACTTTGATCCCCGAGTTTGTTTCGCCATTTCTTCTCAGGTTAGTCAGATAGGAAATGTCGACTTCATCTAGCTTATTTAAAAAAAAAAAATGTGACGTGTAAAAGTGATTTCGATATCCTATTTACAGAATAAACAATTTCATTTCAATTTCATTTCATTTCCATTTCATTTCAATTTCATTTCATTTCAATTTCATTTCATTTCATTTAATTACCATAATTTAATAAATAATATCTCCATTACAGCTAACGACGTAATCCTATCCCACATGGTGACGTTTCTGAATGACAAAGAGGAGGCAGCTTTGCGCGGGTGTTTCTTTGAGCGAGTGGTGGGCGTCGCAGCCTATGTAGGGCACCATGCAGCGCCTATACTCGTGCCGCTGCTACAGCAGGTACGAGATACTCGTGTCGTCACTATAAGTAGATATAAGATAAAACCGAACAACTTTTCCATATCACCAAATCGCTAAAAATTATCAGCCGTCCCATACATTTGCGTCGAGTAGTTATTGAAATTTTCTATGGGACAGTTGAAAATTTTTTCGCGATTACGATGTTGATCCCATGGAGAAACTTGTTCGGTTTGATGTTCTGTACCACACCCTGAAATTTGACGAGGATGTAAAACGACCCGTTTATATGGAACTCAAACATAACTGACGAAATGTGAATGTACTACAGCTACACCTCTGCCTAACCCTTCGGGGAATCCAGGTGTGATGTTATGTCATGCGCTTTCTTGTAATATTAAAATAAATAAATATTTGACTGCTGCGCAGCATGTCGTGGGTTCGATTCCCGCACGGAACAAATATTTGTACGACCTACAAGTATTTGTTCCGAGTCTGGGTGTTTTTCTATCTATAATATGTATGTATTTACAAAAAAAATGTATATAAGTAGTTTATCAGCCATCTCGTTAGGTTGCTTAGCTTGGGACTAGATGGCGTTGTGTGAAATGTCCAAGGATTTTTATTTATTTATTTTGTGCAGGGCCTAACAGACCAGTCGGAGTGGATAATAGCGAAGGCATTAAGAGCTACGACCAACTTGGCAGAGCTGGGCTTATTGCCCAAGCAAGCGCTGTGTGACCTCGTCGCTGAGAGCGCTGTGTTCCTTGCACATCCTAACTTATGGGTAAAAAACAAAAAATGCAGTTTTATTTTTCTTCAAAATGGAGGTCATGGTTCCTTTGACCGCTTTGACCCATAGCTTCGAATTTAGCCCTAATTTGCAATCGCAACAATCAATTTCATTTACGCGACTGACATATTCCCCCCACTTCCATGCAGCTGACTATTTGTTTTGGGTTGAATGATCCGAAAAACCGTCACATATGGTTTTGGCGCGGTATGAAATTACTGTTTTCATAAGATTTTTTTTTACAACTTTGACATGCTCTAACTTTGTCAAATCAATCAACTCAGCCTATCGCAGAACACTGCTGGACATAGGCCTCTCCCAGGCTGCGCCACAACACCCTGTCCTCCGCCTTCCGCATCCAGTCTGTCCCAGCCACTTTCTTTAGGTCGTCGGTCCACCTAGCTGGGTGGCGTCCCACACTACGGTTACCGATACGCGGTCTCCACTCCAGGACTCGTCTGCTCCACCGGCCATTAGTCCTTCGACAAACATGCCCAGCCCACTGCCACTTCAGTTTGCTTATTCTGCAAGCTATGTCGGTTACTCCGGTTCTTTTCCGGATAACTTCATTCCTGATTTTATCCTTCAAAGAAACTCCGAGCATAGCCCGCTCCATAGCGCGCTGAGCGACCTTGAATTTGTGGACCAGCCCGACTGTCAGTGTTCACGTTTCAGCACCGTACGTCATAACGGGCAGGACGCACTGCAAACATTGCGGGATGAGTGAAGAAAAGACTTGACGAAGTTTCCCAAACGCCCAACCCAATTGGATCCTTCTGTGTGTTCTAACTTTGTACTCCCCAACTATTGGAGCAGCTGACGCTCAGATCTCGGAAGGAAAAACTATTTTTGGTATGATTTTCAGCGGGTATAAAATGACTTTTTCAAACTAGTGCCACCTCCCGTACTATATTTTTTTATAGTGAGAACGCGTTTCCTTGACAACCTTCAACAGATAGACAGCTGACAAGCACCAGCGATAATGGCGTCATCTATAATTAGCTTTGCCTGTTCTTTCCCATTGTTATACGTATTAATTTAAGTTCAAAATCCTTTACTCAATCTTTATAGTTGGAAACAAATCTCAGTTCAGAAAGGTACGATAAGCTTACGATTGGTTTGTTCAACACTTACATAAGTATTATATTTTCTGATCAGGAACCTGAATTATTTCTGGTAAGTACTAAAATTTATATCTGACGCCTATATAATTTCTGTTACTAGATTCGTCACGAAGTATGCGGCTTGGTATCTTGTGTGTCAAGCCTGCTGAACCCAATCGACGTCAACTGTAAGATATTACCACTAGTATGGCCGCACCTCAAGCACAAACTAATACAGGTACTGCACATATTGTTATAGAGTTTATTGGGGTAATTACGATAACGGGGTAATTCCGATTGATGATAATTACTACTAAACCAGCGGCATTTTATATAGCGACAGCGAAAGATGGCGACCGATAAAAGGGCGTCTAATCATTCAATCAATCAATCTCCTAGACTTTTCCCAATTGAATACCAGTATTTTACATGGAGCGACTGCAGCCTATCTAACCTCCACAACCCAGTAACTGGGTAATACGATATCCCTTGGTAAGACTGGTTGTCAGACTTTCGGGCTTCTGACGACCCGTAACGACTGTCAAAGA
Organism: Cosmia trapezina; assembly: GCA_905163495.3. Classification (NCBI taxonomy): domain Eukaryota; kingdom Metazoa; phylum Arthropoda; class Insecta; order Lepidoptera; family Noctuidae; genus Cosmia; species Cosmia trapezina. Next base: position 12,948,377 of record LR991040.1, on the reverse strand, counting down.
TCCACGAATGACAGCCGGGACCAACGGCTTAACGTGCTTTCCGAGGCACGGGCGACCCATCCACGGGCCAACCCTGGTAAGCGTAGCTTAGCCTGATGGATCGACCCGTGCGACTATTATTACTTAGCTACAAGCTCCTAGCATCTAATCATTATGTTACCAATATAATTATGTAAAATGCCGCTGCGTTTTATAGAAATTATAATCAATCGGAATTACCCCATTATCGTAATTACCCGATTCTCGATTTCGATGTTGGTCCCATGGAGAAAGTTGTTCAATTTGATGGTCTGTACCACATCCTTAAGTTTGACCACACCTTGTATATTATTCAGGTAGAAAGAGCAGAACTACTGTTAGAGAGCTTAGCAGAACCGATACCGCGAAAAGTGTTGGATGCTGTGCTACGACACGGAGATGTAGACCGACTAGTACACACGTTACGAGAGAGAAGAAATACTAGACTTAAGGTAATTCTAACATGTTTGCTATTTTAAAAGTGCATAAAATTAGTAATCGAATATTATTGAGTAGTTCCGATGGCCATCTGTAGTTTTCATCATCAGTTCCACTTCACCAAATTGCTTTCCGAGAGCTAATGCACGAGTTACTATAAAAAATACCTAAATCGCTATAGTTATGCCTATACAATTTGAGGGTTTCCCTCGATTTCCATGGGATCCCTTCATCAGATTATGACTTGGTGACAATGGACCCACCTCGAGAGCATACCTTTTCAAACAAAAAAGAATTGTCAAAATCGGTCCACAATTGACGGAGAAATCGATAAACATACATTAACTTATTAACTATTATACTTTTTAAAGCTTATTGCCAAACCTTTTACACGAGTAGCCTGTGGGTCAGCTGTACTCAAAGGTAATGCTCTGCGGGTCCAGTATAATAATGGATTCAGGATGCTGCTGGGGCTGCCCCGCTTTTGTAGCGCTTCACGCATGTTTGTGGAGGCTCGGGTTGATGGCTTCCACGCCATAAGACGTAAGCGAATCGCCTCCCTACTAAGCAGAGTGCGGGGCAGCACTAACAGTATCCTTCAAGTAATTGCTGAGAAGTATGACTCGGCAGTCATGAAGGCTTTCGTTCGGATTCTGGTTGGATAGCGTGGCAATCTATCCATGAACTCGAGCGAGAGGTTTCATGACTACACACCTTTTTTTATATACGTTGTTTTTGTATTGTCTGTACTAACATAGTTTTTTAAGAAAATTGTGACTAACAAATATAATGGACTTTGTCTGAGTTAAATAAATTAAATTAAAAAAAAATACATAAAGTCGAACATAATAACCTCCCCATTTTTGGAAATCGGTTAAAAAGGGTCGTCGGTCCATCTAGCGGGGGGGCGTCCCACACTACACTTACCGACACGCGGTCTCCACTCCATAACCCGTCTGCTCCACCGACCATCGATCCTTCGACAAACATGGCCAGCCCACTGCCACTTCAGTTTGCTTATTCTGCAAGCTATGTCGGTTACTCCGGTTCTTTTCCGGATAACTTCATTCCTGATTTTATCCTTCAAAGAAACTCCGAGCATAGCTCGCTCCATAGCGCGCTGAGCGACCTTGAATTTGAATACCAGCCCGACTGTCAGTGTTCACGTTTCAGCACCGTATGTCATTGTATTTGATTTGATTAACATAATTATTATTATTATTTCAGATTAAACAAGGCACAGTGCCACAGTACTCCGAAATGGGGCAGCAGCTAAGAAACTTATTTAGAAGACTTGCTTCTGATGGTAGGTGTTCATTAATTGTATGTTCTTATCAATCTGCCTTTTTAGGGTTCCGTACCAAAATGGTAAAAAAGGAATCCTTATGGTGTCACTCAGTCTGTCTGTCTGTCACAGCTGGATATCTCAAGAACTGCTAATGCAAGTTCTATAAACTTGAAATTTAGAATAGTTTTAGATGACGTTTACCCAACTATTTTGCAAATAAGAAAGAAATTAAAATATTTATATATTTTTTTTGCAACATAGAGAAAGGAGGTGTTAAATAATCAAACTGGGACTACTAGGGCATGTGGGGTATCATATGACAGAGCGCTGTTTGCACATTCTCAAACATTTTTTTTTTTCTTTTTTAAGCCGCCTAGTGTTCGACTTCTGATGAAAAATGTAAAATAAATACCGTTCCCCCCCATCTCCGAAGTTTGCAAAGAGAATAATCTGAAATTATTCTATGTGATAGTAGAAGTTTATGTAAAGATTACAGGAAAAATAAAACGATGTCTCTAAATAGCACACTTTTTCAGAAATCGGAACGGATCCCTCGATGCGCGAGTCCGACTCGCTCTTGACCGGTTTTTTTTTTTTGTGGATGGGAAATCATGAAATGACTTCTTCCGCCTGGGTGGAGCGGAAGGGCGTGTCAGACTTTTACGGACTAAAACCCACCCTGTTCCTTCAGTTGCTTGTGCCAGGGCCACGGCGGTATCTCTTTCGAACACTTCTTCTCTTTTCTTCTTCTTCTTTTCTTGTTTCTTTTCTTTTACTTATGGATACCAATCAATCAATCAATCTGCTTAGCCTTTTTCCAACTCTTGTGGTCGTCTACCAGTCTAAATAACACGATACCTCTTGATAAGACTGTTTGTCAGACTTTCGGGCTTCAGACGACCCGTAACGACTGTCAAAGATCCAAGAATGACAGCCGGGACCAACGGCTTAACGTGCTTTCCGAGGCACGGAGGAGTCTCGGTATTGAAAGATGGTCACCCATCCACGGACGAACTCCGGTAAGCGCAGCTTAACCTGATGGATGGACTCGTGCAGCTGTTATTACTTAGCCATATGGTCTTAAAATAACATTTGCAGTTGGAATGTGTTTTTGTGAATATGTTTTTCAACTACAATGTTAAGTTTGTTCTTGGGATAAATTCACCCCAACTACGGAACCCTTCATTGTGCGTGGTCCGACACGCACTTGGCCGGTTTTTTATTTATACAGGGTGTATGTGTAAACAGTGGCAATATTTTAAGGGGTAATTTTACAACAACTACACACATTATGAACAACTTTTACTATGCATTTTATTGATAGCATTTTGTTATAATTACTTAACTTATTTCAGGTATGACTGAGCATGTGGAAAATCAGCTGTTGGCTATGAGCGCGCATTTAATCAAGATACAAGGATCGTGTACACAGGTTAAAAACACTTACTTATTTAGGAGAAATGCCTACATTTTCTGTTAGTTCAATTAAATCGAAAATAGAGACATGTTTTTAAGCCCTCAAGTGTCGAATGCACCCCATGTGTGCATAAGGAAAAACCTTTAAATGGTGGTATATAAGCTTATATCGCATATATATAAACGTAAAAAAACATCATCCGATGGAAAACCAATCATCGCAGCAGTTGTTCACCTATGGAGTTCGCAACTAACCCTCCCTCCCCCCCAGCGTGTCAAATGCACTCCATGTGTGCATAAGGACAAAACTTTACATAGTAGGTATATAAGCTTAAATCACATATATATAAACGTAAAAAAACATCATCCGATGGAAAACCAATCATCGCAGCAGTTGTTCACCTATGGAGTTCGCAACTACACCCCCCTCCCCCCGCGTGTCAAATGCACTCCATGTGTGCATAAGGACAAAACTTTACATAGTAGGTATATAAGCTTAAATCACATATATACATACATATACTCATCAGTATTTGTGAACCTATAGGTTTCGCAACTAACCCCCAACCCCCTCCCACCGCTGGGGTTTTGGCTCTAAAAATATCCCAAACTCAGACGCGTGAGGGTTTAAATCTAATTCATCAGCAATTTAGCTAACTGACTGGAGTACCAAAAGTCATTTCTCACATCTGTCATGTGACAGCCTCGTTGGTCTGGTGGTCGCTAGCGCTACTGCTGAGCATGAGGTCCTGGGCGGGTCAGGCGCACTGCGCATTTTAGGTATGAAGCTACAAGTACGCGGAGAGCTCGACTTGTCGAGCTAATTCAGTGTGGGCTGCCGCGCATCGGCTGGCTCGCACGTTAGTTCGATACTCGCCGCGTCGTAAAAGAAGACAATCATAATGAGTCAGAAGATAAAGAGTTCTGCGATAGAAAGAGAGGCAACATCTATGTGAATATAACGCTGTGTGAATTGCGCTTTATTGTGTCGTAGCAAGTCGCTATTTATTTAAATGATCTTGCGGAGTGTACTTGTACTATTATGTATTCAGTATCCTGGATTCGATTCCTAGGTCGGGCTAAGTGTTATTGGATTTTCCTATCAGGAATTTCTCAGTAGCAGCCCGCAGTCTGGATTTGTGCCCGGTTGATGGTAATAGACTCGCCCCCTATTACATGGGACTTAAACATAACTCGCGAAATGTGAGTGTACTATAGGTACACTTCTGCCTAACCCTTCGGGGATTACAGGTTAACGTATTTTATGACACTTAAGTATTTTGTAAAGAACAATGACAGCCGCCCATACATTGTTTTAGCTGAGATTAAATGCTTGCGTCTTTAAATGAAAAATATCTTGTGTAACGCAGCGTCACCTTCTGAATTACTTTGTGCAAGAATTTTTGTTCGAGAAGGCCGAAAATAATAGATATTCATTCTTGAACTTTTGTAGGTTATGCTATTGTAACTTAAGGGTCCCCGAGACGATCAAAAATGCACTTGACAAGTCTTCGTGATTGAAGCGAGTCGTTTAACGAGTACACTTGACGCTAGCGTCAAGATAAAAATACACGGTACGTTATAGGTATCTGACGAGTACACTTGACGCTAGCGTCAAGATAAAAATACACGGTACGTTATAGGTATCTGCAACAGCTCTGAGGCTGCCACCGTGAGCATTGTTTTAGGTATTGATACAATAGGATTCAATCTAACATAAACACGCACAGGAGTCCTTAAACACGCACAGGGTCACACAGGGAAATATCACAGTCCATAAGCAGTCCAGGTCGAGTAAAAATGAAAGAAAACGGGAAAAAACAATCGAAAGCAAAACACAAAACACAGAGCGCAAGCGTCAGTGATTGAGTATGATCAACTGTCAAATGTCAAATCAATAACCAAACTAAATTTTATTTAGATTTGGGATACTAGTCTTTTTGCTGTTCATTAATAAAAAATAATTCATTTATTGTCACACCACAGTGTTTTTACCTCTCTCCAAGGAACACTTACACTTAGAAATAAACTGTATTGTAATTCACATATTCCGTTTAATTATAATAACAAAATAAAACTGATTACAATTCAAAAATGCTGCACTTACTGTCACTTGGCAGAATAAATATAAAATGGCAACACTAAACGGTAATGAAAAGATCAAATAACTTTTCATTTAAAGTATTTTTTTTATCCGGCCTGAACTAGTTACTGCGATACTTTGAAAAAATTTAGAAAAAAAATGGATCTTCCTTCATATAAAAGTCACTTTTAGGGCCCTCGAACACGGCGACTTTTTGTAGCGATGCAATAGCGATGCTGTCGCGCGTCCGCATCGATACAGTCGCGAAGCGGTCGCCTAGCTGTGTGCCCTCCCCCACGGGCCCAGATACAGTCGCGATGCAAACGCGATACTGCTGCGCTTCTGTCGCGATGCAATCGCGATTCAGTAACGGCACAAAAATACCTGCGATCGCTACAGTTGCAAGATGGACTCCGTTGAGGGAACATTAGTCACGTTGTCTTTGGTGCTGCTTTTACGTAAGCAGCCGAAGCGTAGGCAACGAAAGCTCGGTTCTCCACTCACGCGCCACCCTCACTCTGTTCTCTCCCCGATGTCGTCCGACACGGTCGCGTGTTTGCATCGATACAGTCGCGATACTGTAGCGCGTTAGTAGCGCGTTGGCATCGCTTCTGTAGCGCGTTGCAAATACGACTAACACGCGTTAGTAGCGATGTAGTCGCGCATTTCGTAAATGCGCGACAGCATCGCTACAAAAAGTCGCCGTGGGCGAGGGCCCTAGTAGACGCTCAAATTTATGTCAGCTAAAATTTCGCCATTGTTCTTTTCGTTAAAATGCTCAGAAATTATAGCAGGTGATATAAATATAGACGTATTGAATAAAAATTATATTACTTTCGAACTGAGATGTCTTCTAAAAAGTTTTAACATGAAATTAGAAAAACCAACCAGGATGCAAAGCCAAACCTGCATTGATAATTTCGCCCACAATTTCGAGAAAAAATGCAGGACGGAAGTGATAGAATTTGCCCTATCGGATCACACTGCGCAATTGCTGAAGTGTCCCGTACCTATTAACTGTGTTTTGAAATAATGGTATAAATCACAACGGGACTTTAGCCAAGAGAATATGACAAAATTTAGAACTTACCTTGAGAAACTAACGTTCTCTGAAGTATATGACAATGACGATCCCAATGATGCATTTAACTCATTTATCGAACAATTTAAATTATTTTATGACCTATGCTTCCCCCGTAGACGTATTAGAATACCAATAAGCAAAAAACCAAAATGGATATCGCGAGGACTTAAATTATGTAGCTTCAAGAAAAGGCAATTATTATGGACGTCTAGACTTAAACCTACTCCAATAAATAAAACAAAATATTCAAATTACTCAAAGTTATATAAAAAGATAATTAAACTAACTAAAAGATCTCAAAATAACTACAATATTAAAACTTCTGACAATAAAAGTAAAATGACATGGCAAATAATAAAAAACCCTAAACTAAATCTACCTAATGACACAATAAATAAAATTCAAATTGACAATGAAACAATCAACAAACCTCAATTAATTGCTGACAAATTCAACGACTACTTTGTAGAAAAAATTGTGCCAATACCAGGATCAGGTCGACTGCTTATATATTAAATAAACAAAAATCAATGTTCATGGCTCCATGTCAGCCGATACAAATATTCAACATTATAAAAGGTCTTAAAAACACTAATAGCGTAGTGTATGACGAAATCTCAACTAAGATTATAAAACATGTTGCTGATTTAATTTCTGAACACTTGTGTCATATTCTTAACCTGTGTATAAGCCAGGGTATTTTTCCTGACCGTCTTAAGATATCCATAGTGAAACCAATATTTAAGAAGGGTTGTAAGCAGCTAATGCAAAACTATAGGCCGATAGCGCTTTTGCCAATTTTTTCCAAAATTTTTGAGAAATATATTTATAATGAGCTATACGCATACTTAGAAAAACAAATGATTCTATGTAACGAGCAAAAAGGTTTCCGAAAGAATATGACAATTAATATGGCTATTTACGACTATTTAAATAAAATTATGACTAATATTGATAATAAGATACCTGTTTGTGCTGTGTACTGTGATATGACGCAAGCTTTTGACTGTGTTGACCACAATATTTTAAGAAAAAAACTTGACTCCTATGGTATAAGAGGTAACATTCTGGACTTATTATGCACTTACATTTCAAAAAGAAAACAATTTACTGCTATAACAGATTTAAACTTAAAGACTAAAGAAGAAGTTACTTACATATCCAAAGAACGTAAGTGTATTTTGGAGTACCACAGGGCAGTGTATTGGGTCCCTTACTGTTCTTGATTTATATTAATGACCTGCCCAAAGCCATAGACTTCCCCATTACATTCTTTGCTGACGATAGTACGGTAACAATACCTTGCAATAAAGCAGAATTATATGAATCTGATGTAAATAACGCGGTCAGTTCATTAATCTCTTGGCTTAATAATAATAATTTAAGAATAAATCTTGGGAAAACCCAAATAATGCACTTTGGCCATAAAAAACCCAGTTTGAAAATGGAAGTTCAATACCAAAGTAACAGGATTCACGACTTAGATAGTGCAAAATTTCTAGGCTTGATTATTGATAGGACTGGAAGGAACACATTGAAGCGCTTTGTAAGAAAATTAGTAGTTCATCCTATGCCCTGTACAAACTTGCTCCAACAGTTAACACAGATGCACTACTCACAGCGTATCATGGTCTTGTGGCATCAGTATTGAGATATGGTATTGTGTTTTGGGGTAATTCCACAAACAGAGAAGCCGCTTTTAAAGCGCAAAAAAGGTCCATAAGAGCCATGTTTGGACTACAAGTAACGGACAGTTGTGAACCATACTTCAAAAGATACAAAATTCTGACATTACCGGCTTTGTATATTTATGAAACTGCCTTATTTGTTTAGCTGAATGCACACTTGTTTCCCCACCTATCAGACACTGTTAAACGTAACAGGCGGAATGATATGTTACGCGGATGGAGGGCTAAAACAGCCTTAATGTGGAAAAGCATATTCTGCATAGCCCCGCAAGTATATAACAAAATACCTAAATCTATCAAAGAGTTAAATTTAAATGGATTTGAAAAGAAACTCAAAGACTTCTTATGTAATAAATGTTATTATAATTTAAACGACTACCTAAATGATACTTTGACATCCTAATTGAATTCTAATCTTTTAAACTTTGACATCTTACTCTTTGATACTTTGACAATATATAAATACTTTGACATCCTAAATAAAATGTGTGTTTTATGTGTTTATGACATTATTTCTATCTAACATACTTCAAATTTTAATTTTAATGTCTAATATGCAATCAATAATGTTAATATAATCAAATAAATTAATAATAATAAATAAGTAATAAATGTATGTACCTACCTAATATTTGCACGCCACACTTGGCAGAATGTGACGATACCTGTGACTAACCTTAAGACCATTTAATGTACCATGTTCTGACAAATAAATAAATGATTATGATTAAATATAAATTATTATTATTGATATTTTAAGTTCGCCTTTGTACGGTGTTTTTTTTACTTATGCATAAAGTTTCAATAAATAAATAAATATTTCCAGCACATAACAGAAGCTCCCGGTCGTTTGAACCTGCAACAAACAAATATATCGCGCGCCGTACAGCTGGACACCGGCGCCGCAGACGCCATGCAACATGTTGACAAACTGTACGCCTCGACACAAAATAGGTAAGTAAAAAAAAACTTACAGAGAGTAAAAAGACCACATAGGTCAAAAAAAGTTGCAACTTTGACCTTCAATATCTCCGTAACCAGAAGGTATGGTTATTATTTATTTATATAATTGTTATTAAATAAATAATAAATATTTCACATAAAACTACATGGGCACTTATGAAACGTCAGAAGCTAGGTGCACAGTTCCAATAGGTCGTTTCATGGAGAATACCCGGCAACAAACTCCACGGTACTCTTTTAAAAATAATTGGCTTTTACAATATTTTCAAATAACAGTGTTAATAGGTATGGGAGGACAGTGTAGGCCTTTCAACAAGTGCCAGATAATACGAGTCGAATACAGGCAGACCGTCTGCCTGTATTCGACTCGTATGTATGTATGTATGTCCGCGATTTTCTCAAAAACTAATGAACCAATTTTGATGATTCTTTCACTAACGTAATTTACATACTTTCAGGAAGGTTTTGTATATAATAAATTATGTAATTATTCTTATGTACGATGTTATATGCATAAATGCACTGTATCTCCGGCATTTCTAAGCCTATTTACTTATGTAATTGTATATTCAACTAAAAATGGAGAAATAAATTTACTGTAAAAAAGTAAAAACCGACTTCTAGAAGTCGGTTTTTACTTTTTTACCATAAAACGAATAAAATAACTTTCATACAAGACGTACCTTGCATGCACTTAAGGTGCATTGAAGAATTGCAGACACCGACTTCAGAACCTGTTAATTTATGAAAGTTATTTTACTTATTAGTTTTTGGTTTTTGAAGTCGGTTTTTTACTTTTTTACATGAAGCGAATGACCTCCACAACCTATTTACTGGCTTATATGATACTCCTTGGTAAAACTGGTTGTCAGACTTCCGAGTTTCAGCGTTTCAGACTATACATAGCAACTGACCACACCACATTCCACAATTATAAGTATTTTTTTTTTTTAAACTAATATTATGAAGAGAAAAATAAGATTTTTTTGTATTTTTTTTTATTACGCTTTCACGGCTAAACGGCTGAACCGATTTTGATGAAATTTGGTATAGGGATAATATGAGCCCCGGGGAAGGGCTACTTTCTATCGATATACCACGCGGGCGGAAGCTGGTCTTTAAATAAATAAATAAATAAAATAAAATAATAAATAATATCCGTGGACATTTCACACAACGCCATCTAGTCCCAAGCTAAGCAACCTAATGCTTGTGTTATGGTAACGAGATGGCTGATAAACTACTTATATGCATTTTTTTTTTTGTAAATACATACATATTATAGATAGAAAACACCCAGACCCGGAACAAATACTTGTAGGTCGTACAAATACTTGTTCCGTGCGGGAATCGAACCCGCGACATGCTGCGCAACAGTCAATCGCTCAACCACTGCGCCTAGCGTGTCGTCAAAAATAAAAAAAAATAAATGAAAAAAAAAAATAACATGGTGTTGTATTTACAGACGCACCCATAAGACATCGGTTTCCCACGAAACGCACATGAATACAGAATGGCAACACATGTTCGGACAGTCGCATGAGCAGCATTCAAGAGGTAATATAGAAATATGTTTTTTTTTTATTTTTAAATTAAAGGTGGAGGTAACTTAAATAACGCACAACTTCTTCAAGGGGTCTTTGTACAGACGCCAGCACATCAAGCTACTACAATCTGTATTTCTGTAATAATAGATTTTCATCTTTATCGCTAAAGAATAGGTTCAAGATTGATCGGAAAAATTTGACAGTTTCGCGTGGCTTGACCTGCTGGCGTCTGTACTCATCATTATAAACAACTTTTACTATAGGACCAAACCAGAAATCCCGAAAAAAATCTATTGTTCCCTACATTTTGACGAGTTATGCGAACATAAATGTTTGAAGCAGCTGATTTTTTTTCGCGATTTCGGGTTTGGTTCAAGGAAGGCTGTTCCAAATTAGATGCATTATTAATTTAGTATACATAAAACAAAAGTTATTATATTAAAACACGTATACACTAAAAGATAAATAATTAAATTATTTTTTAAATTGGTTTTCATAAAAATACGCTTGATAGTTTTTGCGTGACTCTCAGTTTTTTATCCGCGTTAGACATAACTTTACAAATTAATTACTCCATGTAATATAAATATAATCTAAAATATTCACATATTAAGTTATTAAGAAAATGCTCTAATTTAACATATTTTTTTTCCAAATCATTAACACTACTCGTTTAGATTGAAGACGTGATCAACATTTTAAAATAATTAAAAGTCGATTATCGTCGCCTCAAGCATAAAATTCCTATAAACACCATTAACTAAATAATCTTGAAATAAGAATGCATTAAGCTGACAGACGTGCTCATTATTAGCACGAAAGCATGCTTTTATTGAGCAAGTGCAAGTAATGAGCATGCTTATTTCTAGTATGTTTTCGAGTAAACATGCTTGTAAGCATGCTTTGTATGAGCATGTGTGTCAGCACCTTAACACGGATCGTACAGTTTAAGGTGGATGCGCTAAGGTAGCCCGCGAAATTCAAATTTTCTTACGTTTTTTGCAATTTGCAGGTCAGTGTCAGGTTGTACGTTGATTAAAATATGATTCGCGGCCGTAACTAAAATAGCTTTCCAGAATTATAATCATTACAATCTGCAATACAACTCCATAAGTTAGAGTTTACCTCAAACCTCATGATTTCATGAAATCGCTAGATTTGAGGTAAATGCTAACTTATGGAGTTGTATTGTTGATTCTAATGATTATAATTCTGTAAAACCGTGTTAGTTACGGCCGCGAATCACATTTTAATCAACATACAACCTGACACTGTCCTGCAAATTGCAAAAAACGTAAGAAAATTTGAATTTCGCGGGCTACCCTGGCGCTTTCGCCTTAACGAATTTGCAAGACTCAGTCTCAGTAGTATGTTTTGGTCGTTTTTTCAGAGGGTGTATCTCAATCACAAGTGGTGTCGGGTAGCGGTGTAGTATCACAAGCGATGTCAGTGCCTCCCCATCACTCACAACTAGGACACAGCGCTAGCTATGTGCAGTGTATGTATATATACCAGATGATCATCATACATTAAGCATTTCTTTCATTATATACTGGTGAGGGTACCAGCCATTTTCATCATAAAAGGTTTTATCTATATATATATAGGGTGACTGGTAATTAGTGACCGATACCTAAACACATGATTATGCTCATGATAACAAACAACTTTTACTATGGGACCAAACCTGAAATCGCGAAAAAAAAATCAGCTGCTCCCTACATTTTGACGAGTTATGCGAACATGAATGTATGGGGCAGCTGATTTTTTTTTCGCGATTTCAGGTTTGGTCCCATAGTAAAAGTTGTTTGTTGTCATGAGCACAATCATGTGTTTAGGTATCGGTCACTAATTACCAGTCACCCTATATATATATATATATAAATGAATCCCTATTTCCCTTGGTCATCGCATCACGCGTGAACGTATGGAACAATTTCGCTAATTATTTTTTTATTGTGTTTATTATTGTCAGGAGAAAGGTTCTTATGAAGGAAAAAAAATAAGAAAATTTCGCAGAAAATTGGAAACTTAACGACTATTTTAACTTCATGCGTTTACATTAGAATATTCATAGCTAAGACAGGACAACTTATGTCGGGTCAGCTAGTCTTCTATAAAATTAAATAGTATAACACTAAGGGCCCATTCACACTTTATTTATTGCCTGAACCGATGGAGATGGTTGGATGACCGATGGATGGTCATGTATTATTATTATGTAATCTGTGACAGCTACCGTGTATTTGATAGCTGTCAAATACACGGTAGCTGTCAAATTAGTACGCATTGGTAATGAAGTTCGCGAGTATTGCGGAACAAAATGGCGTCTTGACAGTACTATTCTTATTTGGCACGCATAGTAGTTGCGATGTGGTTACGTTGTGGTTAGTATTTGCAGACAGACAGATCGTTGTGTTTGCGTTGTGACCGGCCGCGGCCGTTAGAGCGTGGTCTCGCTGGTGGTTGCGACGTGGCCTTGATGTTGTCGGCATTGCCCACACAGTTGATTCTGGGGGCTTACTATGAGCTCTTATAGCAGGGCATAAGTTGAAAGTTTCCAGTGTGAGAGGGAGAGAGACGGTGCTATAGGTCGTATATAGCTCCGTCTCTCTCTCTCTCTCCCACTGGAAACGTTCAACTTATGTCCTGCTATAAGAGCTCATAGTAAGCCCCCTGGCGGTCAAATGTGTACCGTGTGAATAAACTATTCATTTTCATACAAATTAGCGGCCATATGTTGTCGTTTTGGTGTGGTTGAGGTATGTGTGATCGGGCCCTTAATCGCTTTTCGTGTCTGTGTGTGCTTAGTATTTCTTAACTGCATAATGGATTGTATGGTCACCATCATATAGCTAATGCCATTATCACTGCATTTTTAGATGGATTGATGATACAGTATCTTATTGGTACCTATACATCCACCGGAATAATTATCATTATTATCAATTGTTCTATTCTTTGCAGATAGCATGGCTCCTTGTCGCGTAGAACTGAGAGACTTGACGTCACGGATGCAGCAGAAATATCAGAAGTCGTTGAGGTAAAATGCTCTTTTATACAACATTCCCAGAATTAACGCACTACCTTAAATGTGTTAAAATGTTCGCATAACTCGTCAAAATGTACGGTACAGCTGATTTTTTTTATCTCATAGTAAAGTTGTTCATTATGATGAGTACAATGACCCCTCTGGGACATATTGTATATTTTTTTTCTATTTTTATTGGTGATGTTCATCAGAAAGGTCAGATGCGTAGTACTCGCAACCGGCGTGCGCGTATGACCAGATGTATGAACGTAAACGAGGCGAAAGGAGTATGTAAGGATCGTAGCAGGTGGCGTTCTACAACGTGTAACGTTAAATGCGCAAAACCTCTTAAGGGGTCATTGTCCTCATCATTATGAACAACTTTTACTATGGGACCAAACCGTGAAATCGCGAAAAAAAAACAACAAGACGACACGGTTGGCGCAGTGGTTGAGCGATTGACTGCTGCACAGCATGTCGCGGGTTCGATTCCCGCACGGAACAAATATTTGTACGACCTACAAGTATTTGTTCCGAGTCTGGGTGTTTTTCTATCTATAATATGTATGTATTTACAAAAAAAAAAAAAAAAAATGTATATAAGTAGTTTATCAGCCATCTCGTTACCATAACACAAGCATTAGGTTGCTTAGCTTGGGACTAGATGGCGTTGTGTGAAATGTCCAAGGATATTTATTTATTTATTTATAACTGTTCAGTACATATATGTTCGCATAATTCGTCAAAATGTACTGAACAGCTGATTTTTTTTTCGCGATTTCAGGTTTGGTCTCATAGTAAAAGTTGTTCATAATGATTAGTACAATGACCCCTTTAGAGGTTTTGCGCATTTAACGTTACACGTTGTATAGTTCTACCTACCCCCATGGGAAAAAGGCTTGAGTTGATGTATGTATGTTTTAAACGATTAAAAATGCAAGGTGAATTTTGAAATATGAGTGTAAATTGCGAAATCAAGTGTGTATTTTTCAATTTAAAAAAAAAGATATAATTTGTTTTTATCAGGAGTCACGACGACCCCTTAGACAACAATGAAGATGTGTTACCTCCACACGGATGGCGGCCTGGGAATCAACTGCTCGCGTACTTACACGAACACAAGTAAGCCCTATAATTATGTTCTATTATACTTTTTGTTTAATAAACCAGTGGCAGCTGTTAGATATGACCAAAGCTTACGATCAAGTCTAATACGACATTCTGCTAAATAAATTTCAAGGTATAGGAATCTGCAGGAAGGCTCACGAATGGTTTAAATCCTATTTAACAAATAGAGAACACTAGGTCGAAATAGAATTTTGTAGTGAAAATACTAAAGAGATTCAAAATATTCGATCTGACAGCAAAACAATGTTGGCTTGATTGAAGACTGGTTAGGTCCTCGCTCAAGCACAGATTAATACAGATGGGACACTCCGCTGTTTAGGTATGAATATGAAGCTACAAGTACACGGCGGGCTCCGTCCGCGGGGCTAATTCAGTAGAAATACTGCGCGCCGAAGGTATAAGAGTTACACAATAGAAAGAGGCAATGTGTAGGTGAATATAACTGTAGGTAATTAGCGTTCTGCGAACTGAATTGCACTTTATTGTGTCGTAGCAAGAGTCGCTTTTTAGGGTTCCGTAGTCAACAAGGAACCCTTATAGTTTCGCTATGACCGTCCGTCTGTCTGTCTGTCTGTCCGTCCGCAGCTTAGCTCAGAGACTCTTAGTACTAGAAAGCTATATTTTGGCATGGATATATATATTCATCACGCCGACAAAGTGGTAAAATAAAATCATAAAAAAAAAATTTTATTAGGGTACCTTACTTACTTTATGTGTACCTACAGAAGGTACACATAAAGTAAGTAAGGTACCCTAAAAAATTTTACACATAAAGTGGGGATGTTTTTTTTTTCTCGTCTATCCCATGGTGTGGGGTGTTGTTGGATAGGTCTTTCAAAAATATTGCGGGTTTGTTGAAACAGTTTTTCGATTTAAGGATCCGTTTCTGAAATATTAAGCTTTAAAGTGCTAATTTTTGTTAGAGTCAAGTGTCCCCCCCCCCCCCCCTGCCAGCTAAACGGTTAGTTTTGGATGACTGAAAAAATTCACGGTAGTAGTATATATAACGAAATTAAAAGGAAAACTATCACAGCTAAGTAGGCTTTTCAAGTTTACGAGTAATAGTCAACCAAAACTTGTAAAATGTACTTTGAACAGTAAAAATTTCGTACAAATTCCATTAAAAATTACTTATGTAACGTTGTTAGTTGTGTAAAACAGGTAGTGAATATAAGTTTATAAACCACGTAAAAATAAACAACTATAAAATCATAACATTCTTATTAATAATGATTTCTAAATTAATAATATTTACGCTCGAATAACGACGGGCGGCTTCGTGCACTACGGAACCCTATTACTGCGCGTGGCCCGACACGCACTTGGCCGATTTTTATTTAAATGATTTTGCGGAGTGTCCCATCTGTATTAATCTGTGACTCAAGCCAACTTTGTTCACGCACGATGTTAGAAGTGAAATATCAACAGTAAACAAGACGCATGGCCCTTCTATGGTTTTTGGAAGGTCGTGTGCGGTGTGAAGTGTTCTAATATCACTGTTACAACAACGTCACTGTCACTTACAACGCTGACCTCTATTGTTTCAGGGCTCGTGTGAACCAGCTGGTAACTCTACCAGCTCACCGGTCGTTATTCGGATCGTGTTCAGATGACGGAACGGTTCGCTTGTGGGACGCAGCCAGGCTACACACACAGGCGCATATTAATAGGTAAGTTTATAATACCAGCCTATTACTGTCCCACAGGACAAAGGCTCAAGACGGGTTGCCGAGTTCAGACTACATTAACTACCAGCTGACCCGACAAACGTTGTCCTGTCCAAATTTCAATAATTCATACACATTTCTCATAGAAAATGCACTTTTAGTTTTACCGAATTTTTCATTTTTTCCGGAAGCTTTTCAAACATTTTCTTTCATACAAACCTTGTCCTGACAATGGGTAGGAAAACTAACTTTTTATCATGCTAGGTGGCACATGATCGACTGTCCTTTTGTCATTGATTTCACATAATGAACGATTGTCAAATTGTATGAATTTGTTTGTAAAACAATATACAGTCGTTCAGGGCGCCATCTAGAAACAGCTTTGCATAAATGACTCCCCATTACGAACACAACAAAAAAATAATTTGCCAAATAGGTGCAACCGTTGTAGCTACAGACAACAGAACATCAGGTTATGATAAACTGAAAAAAAATTCCAAATGATTCTAAACCTTAAAATGTTGAGGGTTAAGTACAATAATCGAATGAGAAAATTTTACAGTTTGTAGTAACTTGACCTGCTGCTGTGTGTACATACATTCGGCAATTTATTTTTTATTTATATAGATAAGCGTTTCTTTAAAGTAGCCTTGACGATAGTGTAGAAACGGATACCTTTTGTAAAAATACTGTACAGGGATCTTCAACCATTTTAATGTCAAGCAAGAGCAAGAATATTGTTGCTTTTGGTATTCGCAGGACGTAAGGGGGCGTTCATTAATTACGTGAGGTGATTTTGGCAATTTTTCGACGCCCCCTCCCCCCTTGGTGAGATGTCGTGAGATTTGGCTCTATGCCCTTAATCTCACGTGAGATTTTTCAAAATGCGTATTCGTATTTTTTGCGTATGCTTCATTGCATTGGGTTTATTTAAAGTAAATTGCTGCTTAATTATTTTTTATAATATATTAGTTACCCAGTTTTCTCGCAATTTCAAACAGATTCTTGAGAAAAAAAAAACGTGATATTGACCGAGTCCCGCTCTCCCCCATCCCCCTAAACGATATAATGAACGCTATATGGGATATGTTATCCCTCATTGCGTGAAATTCGGCTCCACCGCCCCCCTCCAACCCCCTAAACGTAAGTAATGAACGCTATATAGGATATGTTATCCCTTGTGTTAGGGGTAACACAAGGGATAACATAATATTCCATTATATATATTTTTTAATCAGGTATAGAACAAAAACCAAGGTATCGTTGGCCCGCAAAGGAAAAGGCTTTTCCTCTAGTGTCTAGCTCTAGTCTAGTAGAAGAATTTATTAATTTGAATGAATTTTTTTTATTTTGGCAGATCAAAATCAATGTACAATAGAAATGCAGGGCCCGTACTATCGATAGCTGCATGTGAAGGCGGGCAATCTCTGGTAGCAGCCACGCAAGAGTCTGTCTTTGTATTAAGGTACGTATGTGTATTGTATAAGGTTCAATTTAACTTGTATGTAAGAGATAATTTTACAATACTGAAATCAGATTTGAAATGATGTGTTTTTCTAATCTAATGCCTTATCCTTAAGGATTCCACTTTTTTATTCTTACGAGCGTGTTTTATGAACTGTTACGAAATAAATGTTACCAGAAAAATATTTTCGGTCGCAAAAATCGTTTGACATACCCCGTGTTATCGTCAAATATTTAATTGTATGATCAGTAAACCTGTGGCTTCTAGGCTAAACTTCTATTTACATTTTCTTTTCAACATAATGTCTTTGCATAGTTCCATTTACATTTTCTTTTCAGCATAATGGCTTCGTATAGTTCCATTTACATTTTCTTTGCAGCATAATGGCTGCGTATAGTTCCATTTACATTATCTTTTCAACATAATGGCTTCGTATAGTTCCATTTACATTTTCTTTTCAGCATAATGGCTTCGTATAAGTTCCATTTACATTGTCTTTCCAACATAATGGCTTCGTATAGTTCCATTTACATTTTATTTTCAACGTAATGGCTTCGTATAGTTCCATTTACATCTTCTTTTCATCATAATGGCTTCGTATAGTTCCATTTACATTTTCTTTTCAGCATAATGGCTTTTTATACTTCCATTTACATTTTATTTTCAACGTAATGGCTTCGTATAGTCGCAACTTTCTTGACTTTAGCTGCACATTATGAATCTTGGCTTTTACCAGTCTCTGGCAACATGTAAACTTACCTTTACTTCCCCAGGGTTGACGGCACATCCTCCCGTATGAACCTCTCCCAAGGTCGTCAGCTAGAGGGTGACGGTGACGACGCGGTCTGCGTAGCGGCGCCGTCACATGGCGCCGTCATATCCTACGCCACTCTACTCGCCACTATTGTGGGGTGGGATCTAAGGGCTCCAGGTAGATATTATAATCTTAATTTATGTGAGGTCGGCACAGCATGTCATCAATACTTTATCATTATTTACGTTCACACCTTTACAAGCCATTTTTATGGTTCCATACCAACATTCTAAAAAGGAACCCTTATGGTGCGACTCAGTCTGTCTGTCTGTCACGGCTGGTTATCTGAAGAACTACTAATGCTATCAACTTGAAATTTGGAACAGTTTTATATGACGTTTGCCCAACTATTTTGCAAATAAGAAAGAAATAAAAATAAATATGTTTTTTTTTTCCAACAGGGACTGAGGGGGGTCTTAAAAATTGGAAGTGGGGCTACTAGGGCATGTGGGGTATCATATAAAAGAGCGCTGTTTGCACATTCTCAAACATTTTTTTTTTTTCTTTTTTTTAGGCCGATATTTTTCGTCTTTTTATGAAAAATGTAAAAAAATACCGTTCCGTTTGCATAGAGAAAAATTTGAAATTATTCTATGTCATAGAAGTTTATGTAAACATTACAGGAAGAATAAAACTATGTCTCTAAATAGCACACTTTTTCAGAAATCATCAACAAAAATTAAATATATCAGGTAGTCAGGATTTACTCAGTTAGATTCAGACACCATGTAGGCAGAAGATGGCCGGTTTCGTGCAATGAAAACACACTGGGTGCTATACTCGGTGATTATTAAAATCACAATCTAACACAATCACTCCAAATTAAAATTAATACAACTACTGAGCACAAAGAATCGAATACAGTTCCGTGGCGTAGTAACCCGGATGCGATCAGACAGTAGACTGTCCTCTTCGTCATGGACTTAAAACATCATGACTCTGTAGAAGCGCGCTGTTGGTGTGGGTAGATTACGTAATGTTGCCTGTGTCGCGCTTTCAATTCGTTTCGTGTCCGTACTATTGACCGGATCCGACAAATATAAATGATGTCACGCAACCCTCGGTGCGCGAGCCTGACTCGCTCTTGACCGGTTTTTTTTATTTATACAGGAGGAAGTAAAGAATTTCTTAACGCAATAATGCAATGTTTTTTAAGTTAACTTGAAATGCCTTACACTTCAATTTAGATGAAATCCCTTAACGCGCACTTAAACGCGTTTTTTTTTTTATAGTTGCGATTATCTTTATGTATTTCCTCTCTAGGCAACGCGTGGAAACTCCAAGGCGATTTAAAGCAAGGTGTCTACACATGTCTATACGCGGACCCGTGCGGGTACCTCGCAGTGGGCACGTCCAGTGGCTCCATCTGCGTGTGGGACCTGAGGTTCCAGCTGCCTATCACGTCTGTGCGGCATCCCAACTGTGAGTGTTGCCATATTGTTGTTATACTTAAGGTGGATCACGATTATAACAAATATGTATTTCCATAATTTATTATAACCATAAGAATCATCAATTTGTCAGCCAACCCACTCGCGATATATTTTTTAACATATTAAAGATATAATAGTTATTTGTTATACAAGAGTGCAAAGTATGCATAATTATGCCTATCAACATCTCTATGACAATCTCATCAATATGACGTGAAAATAAAATGGCGCGCGCAAAGCAAATAAATAAAAGTACACCAAGAAGGTTCCGAGTCTTAGTTTTTATCAAATTAAAAAAGTTGTATGATAAATTCGGCACCATGGAGGGAGAAGTAAATAAGTTTAATGATGTTTTGTATTCACAAACTTAGTGCACACGATGTTCTAAATTCGGTTTACTTTATCCTCTAGCGGATAAAAACGGCTTTTGCACTCAGATATCGAACAGCAAAAATACTCTTTCCGAGATGGGGGGATGAAAATAGGTTTAATGATGTTTTGAATTCACAAACTTAGTGCACACGATGTTCTAAATTCAATTTACTTTATCCTCTAGCGGATAAAAACGGCTTTTGCACTCAGATATCGAAGAGCAAAAATACTCTTTCTGAGATGGGGGGATGAAAAATACTTTTCATTCATTTACCAGCTCGGTGTAGGTCGTTCTATGCTCGGATCCTCTACTTTAAGGGCGAGGCGCTAATGAAGTCCGCGATATTCAAATTTTCTTAAGTTCTTTGCAGGTCTGAAAAAGACCTGAAAGAAGGTTTTATGTTGATAAAATTATGATTTGCGACCGTAACAAAAATATGTCAGAATCAGACAAAAAAAATAAAAGACAGAATCATTAGAATCATCAATACAACTCTCAAAGGACGACCATTCTTGGAATGTAACTTAAAAATCTTATTTATTTGTTCTACAGCGGAACGCGTCCGGCGCATAGTTGGAAGCGGCAGTAGCGGTGGTATCTGGGCAGCCGGAGCCAGGGATGCGGCCGCCTGGAGCCTGGAGTCTACCCAGAGAACGCATGCGCTGTGGCCCAGTACCAACTGTGTGCAACCCCTGCACTATACACCTGCTGTAAGTACTCGGAAATTATTGTAAAGCTCAATTCCTATGGCCCTCGCCTGTTCGATTAGTGCTGCTGGGGAGTTGGTTGCGCCACTTCTTCCCAGCTAAAGCACTAGGAAGTGGTGTAAGGTGGTTTTGGAGCACTGTCTTGTGTCGTTTTGACGTTCGTAAAGTGCTGATTATTGAGTGCATTACCTTTAGTAGGTAAACAATAGTGGTATGCGTTTAGAGTCGATGTTACTAAGACTTTTGTGCTTGTGAATATCATTGTGTTCTTATGAACTTATTGTGTAATGTTTATAGATTATTAATAACTAGCTGTTGCCCGCGGCTTCGCCTGCGTGGATGTCGGAAATTGTCTCACGGAAACGTACTACCCGAATAAAAAGTATTCTATGTGCTAACCCAGGTCAATGGTCTATCTCTATCCCTTTCATCCAAATTCGTTCAGCCGTTAAGGCGTGATAAGGTAACAGGCCGAGTTACTTTTGCATTTATAAAATAGTTTCTGCCCGCGACTTCCTCCACGTGGAATTTCTTGTTCCCTAGACCCACAACGTCGCATCGCATTGCCTGCCCGCGCTACTGCTCCGTTTTCGCAAAGCTTACTTTCTAATTTTTTTTATTTTTGTTCGGCACCTAAGGGCTTTAGAGTGATGTTAAATATGCCTATAGGCTTCCTTAAGACTTGGGGTATCAAATGCAAACAGATTTTTTTAAAGTTCAACTGGTAGTTCCAGAGATTAGCGCGTTCAAACAAACAAAAAAATGTGTGTGTCAGCTCCGACGCACGACAGGAGTTTACTTACCCCTCCCCTCCCACTCTCACTCACCACAACCTCCCCTTACCCCCTTGCTCTCTCCTCTCATCCCCCGCACCGCTCCCTCTTACTCCCTCCGCTCCTCCTCCATCCCCCTCCTACTCTCACCATCCTCACCGCATCACTTTTTCGCTAACCTCCCCCAACCCCCTCTCACACACCTTTCACCGCAACCCCCTCCTCCTATTCCTCTCCCCTTCACCTCCACTTCACCAACACCTCCCACTCTCCCCTCACTCCCTCCTCTCCACACCCTCACCAACCCGTCCCCTCACCCTCCTTACCACTCCTGGTGGTGCTGTCTAGCCAGCCGAGCAGGGTGAGCGGCGACCACGCGACTTTTTTCTAATACTCGTGATATCTTTCGAATGGAATGTCCGAATTGAATAACTCAAAAAGTTATATATAGGTATTGAAGCAGTCTTGAATATGAAGTAATTTATTTTGATAAGGATTAATACCAAGGGACAAATAAAGAGCCTTTTCTAGCGCCTGCGTTTCAATAAATTTTTTAAAATAAAAGTACACTTATTTGACATAACTATAATAGCTAGACATTTTTTGTAGATAATGATGTGTTCTGCAAAGTCGTAGTACATTATTTTGTTCTATCATCAATAGTTTTTGCAGCGCACGCGATGAAAGGAATTTTTTAGGTAATTTTTTTACACCTCGGGTTACATTATTGAAGTTTTAGTAAGGATCCCTAATTTTTTTGAAAATAAAATTTAGCCTCTGTCACTCGGGGATAGTGTAGCTTCCCAACGGTGAAAGAATTTTTTAAATCAGGCCAGTAGTTTCGGAGCCTATTCAATGCAAACAAACAAACAATCAAATCTTTCCTCTTTATAATATTAGTATAGAAATTCAATAACAAATCTTTTAATCAGTGTCAAACTCAAACTCAAAGCATTTATTTCAATTAGACCAATTACAGGCACTTTTGAACTGTCAAAGAGTCGGTCAGTTAGTCAGAAAGTTGGAGCTAGTTGCCCATTCCAAAACTCAGATCTCTATGGAGAAGAACGGGCAAGAAACTCCACGGACACTCTTTTAAATCAAGATAATTATTACAACATCCTGGGTACATTGTTCTTGTTGCTTCTACATGTGAGAACAATGTAAAAAAAAACGATTCAAAATATAAGATTAAAAATAAGCCCTGGCAGTTAAGAGAGGACCGACGGCGCCCGTTCACGAACATGACGCGTCATAAAGTGCAGAGAAGTCGTTTCAGCGTTGATGTTCGTAAACGATGGATTTATAAGAATACTATTTTCAGTAACAACTAGATACCTATTCATAGTTTATTATTTATCAGTACATATCAGTAATTATCATTTATAAGTTTTGTACGGAGAAGAATGGGCAAGACACTCCATAATTATCTTGCCCATTCTTCTCCATACGAAACTACCTTTTTAGAAACAATTATATTTTACTTGAAATAAATGATTTGACTTGACTTTGACTTTGTATCATTTTGCGCTTTATGCCACTGAACAAAGTGTATAATATTTCACAACAGCTAGTTAATATTTTTGGTCGTCAGAAGCCCGGAAGTCTGACAAGCAGTCTTACCAACGAATATCGTATTACCCAGTAACTGGGTTGTGGAGGTCAGATAGTCAGTCGCTCCATGTAAAATGCTGATACACAGCTTCATCTGGTTAGACTGGAAGCCGACCCCATCATACTTGGGAAAAGGTTATGCAGATGATGAGTTAAGGCGCGGTATTAGCTCAATAATTAATTATTCACAAAAATTGGATTGTTGGATTGTCGAACGTAACGCAATGAAACTATCCGACGCAAAAAATACAGTGGACAGAGAAAAATGTTAAAAATATAAAAATGTTTAAAAAATGTTAACCGAATAGAACAGTAAAAAATAGTTTGATAATCCCAATAAAAAATTTGGAAGTTGCTCCACAAAAATAAACTTTGGCGTCGAACATCTCTGTATTTTCAGCGTTAACGACTTTCTTTTTTTAAGAATTTAATAGAATTAGCATTTTTTTTTTAACTTTAAGCGGACAATTATTTAATTTATTGTGTATATTCTGAATAATCTAAAGAAAACCCGTAAAATAAATGCACATTCGCAGCTTAGTGTCGGCATTCAATTTTCAACCTTATTTCAAGACAGTTAATGGTGATAATAGATTACGCGGTTGTGTGCCGTTTAAAAAGTTTACAATTAATGTTCTTCCAGGCATCCCACTACATAAGCGCAATCTACTGCGGCGCCCGCGAAGGTAACCGGTTCGTAGTGACGGGCGGCTCCGACCTGCGCCTGCGCTACTGGAACCTCGAGCAACCGGAGGACTCATACGTGCTGCTACACGCACACAATGATGGGCTCCGGCATACACCCAACGCTGTCAAGTACAGGTAGGATATTTGAATTCAGAATCTAAGATTGTCAAGTTTTGGCGCCATAAACTCAATGTAAGAAAGAAAAAAATAAACAGTAAAAACTTAAAACAGTATTGTGTGCCACACGGCACGTGCCAATGTCATACAAGATAAAGTTGCAAATTCCATTACAACCTTTTTATATTTCTGCCAGTGCCAACGATAGAATGCGTTACTGACACCTGTCAGTTTGACAGCGAAAATAACCGGCTTTAGGGATAGACATAAATACTGGACCCGTAGTACTGGTTCCGTATTCAGTTATGCAGTGAATAAAGGCCGAAAAGTACGAGAGAGACAAAGCGAATTTACGGCCTGTGGCCTTAGTGCGAGTTATTATACTTACTCTCAAAATGGTGAAGGAAAACAACGTGAAGAAACCGGCATGTCCTAGAACCACAAATTCGAAGACATGACTGTGATATCTAACAACGTGCACTGCGCCCGCGTGGTGTATTACGGCCCACTCACTCACAGAGAGGAGGCCTGTGTCCCAGCAGTGGGAACATTATAGGCTGAAATCAGCCTGCCAGCTTATGCTACGAATTAAAATTCATCATCCACAGCCCGACTTAACCCACTGCCTCTCTTCATTACAGTCAATATTCATGCTTTATGGTGAAAATATACATACTTGTAGCTGGTAAAGATAAACCATTCTAAAAATGAACGCCCCTCCACAGCGGTTACGCTCACATGCAAATAAGTGTATAGACGCAATACATATAATTGGTCTTTGTCATTGGTTGCTCAGTCACAGCACCTACCCGACTTGCCCAAACATCAAACAGCCGGATTTGTCGGGCAACTAGTGTGTAAATAACACGAACGCGCGACAGAGCAAACGTGTCGTTCCATACAAAGCGCACGCTCCCCGCCGTAAAATGCTAGTAGCTGGACTGATCGCACGATTAGTTGACCTCTAACTGCGGCGACGAGTCCATGTTGACAGTAAAGTCGCCGCACACACACAAGTAAAGTGTTGCAATAATTATTTCCTCTCACACAATGAAATAGTCACGTTTTGTGGAGGGGCGTTCATTTTTAGAATGGTTCATCTCTACAAAACTATGCAAATAGCTTGCATACCGTGTGCCATAACAACTTCTGATTGGTCAATGTCACAATGGCACAATGGTCAAATGTCACAATTTAATACTTTAGTTTAAGACTTCGCATAATCATATTTTTCTCTTGTTCTCACACACTATTGTCTACATTTCTTTTTCATGTCTCCTTTCGCAGATCTGCTGGAAGAAATTTCTTAAGAAATAAGCAGTAACTTTGTACTCCTAATTATAAATATGATGTATCCCTTTATATTTTTCTGTGTGTACATAAATAGTAAAATAAATAAATAAATAGCATGCCAGTTCCTTGTATAGTTTTGCACCAGCTACAGACATGTGTATTTTCGCCCTTAGTTACTTTACTTTTTTTCTACAGGAGCCGCATAATAGACGGAACCACAGTAATCCAAGAATGCTGTAAACTGAACCCTTCTGCGCCTGCGTCGCTTATCGAAGACAACATATACCGCAGCGTGGAGTCGCGCTCGTTCTACCACACGGCGCCCATCACTGACCTGACCGTGGTGGAGGGAGCCAAGCCGTATCTAGTGAGCGCGGCCGCTGACGGCGTTATTAACGTGTGGAAGTAGGCCATATTGCCCGCCACGGTGAATTAAAAGTCAATATTATAGTTCTTAAGGTGATTCCTTCAATGTAGCCCGCGAAATTAAAATTTCTTACGTTTTTAGGGTTCCGTACCAAAATGTTAAAAAAAGAACCCTTATGGTGTGACTCAGTCTGTCCGTCACAGCTGGATATCTCAAGAACTACTAATGCAATCAACTTGAAATTTGGAACAGTTTTAGATGACGTTTGCCCAACTATTTTGCAAATAAGAAAGAAACAAAAATACATACTTATGTTTTTTTTGCAACAGGGGCTGAAAGGGGGTCTTAAAAATTAGGTGTGGTGTTATCATATGAAAGAGCGCTGTTTGCACATTCTCAAACATTTTTTCTTTTTCTTAGGCCGCAGTTTTCGACTTTTGATTAAAAATGTTAAAAAATATCGTTCCAAAATTTCCGAAGTTTGCATAGACAAAAATCTGAAATTATTCTATGCGATAGAAGTTTATGTATATATAAAATAATGTCTCTAAATAGCACAGTTTTTCAGAAATCATGAAACAAAAATTACATATAAATGATGGTACAGAACCCTCGGTGCGCGAGTCCGATTCGCTCTTGACCGGTTTTTTTGTATGTTAATTAAAAATCATCCATTTATAGGAGAAATAACGTGAGTCATCCGTGAATCTATGGACAAACACCCTACAACATATACATGGGGGATGAAAATTTCATTATTTTAGACTTAGGACGTCTAGTTTTTGAGATATTTGCTAATATATTGAAATTCGATGCGCTGGGGCCCGATGCGGTTGTAATGTACACTTAATTAGCTTTGTGGTGCAGAATCATCAGGGGGAATAACTTTCATTTTGACAGATGACAGTTCAACAACATTCATTGCGTTATTTATTTTGATGAGCAGACAAATTTTTCGAACATATGAAGCAATCGATTAGCAATAGCCATCAAATCAAAGTCATTCAGATTGTGATTGATAGTGTTGCGCAATTTAGGATGCATGAATGTGTAAATACATAATAATACCTAATTAAAATAAATTAAAACTATGTACTTGACACCTCTCTATGTTAAGGTATATTCAATGTAAATTATACAGTGTGTGTGTCAAACTGAACAACTTTTTCCCGGGGACCATTTGATGGTCTTTACCACATCCTTATGTTTGAGCACATACTGCTGGGACACACTGTACAGTGCGTTTCAAATAAGAATAGGAATGTCAATGACCTCTATCTGACAAATGTTGATTGAAAAGTACGGTTTGCAAAGAAAACTTATTTGCGGTTTTTTTTTTGTTTAACCGAGTCTTAGTTAAATCGAAGTGAAAAAAAAAAACAAAAAAAATTAGTCATAATTAGTTTTTAAAAAATATACTACTTTCTTTCATATTTTCATTGTTGGCAACAATTTTTATCAAATTCTTCGTTCATGATTCGTAAATATTTAAAAATATCTTGTTTTGCTCACCCTACCCAATTTATTCAATTTGACAGCTATGAGGTCACAACATGGCGATAAGTCGATCCTATTCTTATTTGAAACGCATTGTATTTTCTTTATAAAGATTCTAATATTGAGTATTAAAATTATTTATTTTATTTTGTAATACTTAATCATTTGTTCCTTAGATTTGTTTATCTGTGATCTTTTAATATTTTACTCACGTATATAATGAGGAGACAACAATACGACAATGCCTGCGCCCACTGGCGGCACGGCACGGCAGTTGAGCCTTCGGCATCACTACATGCAAGATTGCAAGTGCATTCTGACGGCAACGATGCCGCGACGACCTTAGAGCCTGTCCACATCTCCACGTCACGGCGTCGTCAACGTGGATCGGTGCGGTAACGTGCCACGTTACGTTGCCGCGTCGTGCTAGTGCACGGTACGGCAGCGTCGCCGTGGGACGGCGCGTCACGTCGGCCGACGTAGCTCGATTCTATGCGCTCGCTGTTCTGTGTGTGAAGAATGTAGCAGAATTCAAGGCACGGCGACGTGCAACGTTGTTGTGTCGTGACGTGCGTTTTTACGTTACGTTAACGTAAATTTGCACGTCATGTCAACGTACCGTGCCACGTTACCGCACCGTTCCACGTTGACGACGTCGTGACGTGGAGTTGTGGACAGCCCCTTAGGCATCATCATTGAAAGAACATCGAACCTCGTTGGCATACCTATACCATCCGCCATTTTGAAAAAGAAAAACTAGTTTCGGAGGCCAGCGATGAAACATGTGTCAATCGACAGAGTAAGCCGACGCGACGTTCGCACGGACGTAAAAATATCGCGGCGAGATTTTATCGGGCACTGGATTTTCAACTCTCGCTATTGAGCCGAGCATTGATAATCCAACTTAACAACAGCAGAGTGCATTCTAGCGCGGATACACACTGTTGGATTTTCAACTCTCGGCGCTAAGCAGAGCGTTGAAAATCCAATGCGCGAAAAAAAATCGCCGCGATATTTTTACGTCCCTCCGTGCGAACGTCGACTTTCAGTATATTTGTACTTACTGGTGGACTATGTATTTCATACAAGATGTCCCCAATGATGTCCTATCTACAGTCGCTCCACATGGATTCATTCGGCACATGAATTCACACGTTCCGCTTCTAGTTAACGCTAGATTTGAGGTAAATGCTAACTTATGGAGTTGTATTGCTGATTCTAATGATTATAATTCTGTAAAGCCATATTAGCTACGGCCGCGAATCATATTTTAATCAACATACAAGCTCACACTGACCTACAAATTGCAAAAAACGTAAGAAATTTTGAATTTCGCGGCAAGAGTCAGAGAAAAAGTGCTTTAATTAGGTACCTACGACTTAGACCGAGGGGTGAACGATATTGGGAAAAAAATGCCGCGTTCTTCAACACTGTTACCTGCGTGTCCTGCGTGCGTACTGTGTTCTGCGTGAGCGACGAATACGACGCGACGCAACGCAACACGACGCGACGTAATGCGACGCGATGCTACACGGGACAAATGTCCTACGTGATTTTGGCCATTATTTCTCGAATCATGGAGAAGTACAGTACAATTTTGCTCGAAAGTTCATATATAAAGTACAGACTTTTAAAAAAATATCGTAAAGTATCGTTTATGTTTTTTGTCCCACAACAATTTTTGCTCAAGCACTGCGGCGATCAACGCTTCTGAATCAACCATTTCCTAGTTCGTGGTGTCGCGTCTGGTCGCCCTCAAAACAAGGACGCGTTACGTCGCGTCTCGCCGCAAACTGCCACATAGGCCGCAAGCAGGGTATGCCGTTGGTTGAGTTGATCGCGTTCGTCGCGTTCGCAGCGTCGCGTCGTATTCGTCGCTCACGCAGGACACCCCGTTAACGAGTGGAACAAAACATTCCCAGTCGTTAATAGTTAACGAGCGGGAACGACCCGACATACACAGTTTAATTTATTGTCGTATTGTTGTCTCCACCTTGTATTTTATGACGTGTATATTATTAAATTATGCAGTCCAGGGAGTTATACTAAAACTGACAACGACTGAATAATAATAAAATTGTATCAAATTTATTTTCATATGTTGTAATTCTAAATTCCTTAGATAGTAATTAATATTATATTATAACATTCATATTTATGATTTTATTCGGTATTAGTCACATGCATGTATCGGTTCACGATTTCTTTCGAACTCGAAACTAACCCGAAACACGCATAAGGCCGCGTTTCCACTGACGCGGAGCTGGGCGGAGCGGAGCGGAGACGTGCAGGAATCGTCCAATTACAGACGAGACAAGAGACGCGATGAGGATTTCAACCATTATGATTGGTCGATTCCTGCACGTCTCCGCTCTGCTCCGCCCAGCTCCGCGTCAGTGGAAACGCACCCTAAGAGTAAAACTGTACATAATCATTACAACTGTAGATAATAAGATTCTATTTTTACATAATACATAATAAAATATTATCATGTTTTTTTTTTTACAAAATTATTTTCCTTGTACTGCTGACATTTCAAAAATGATTTTAAACCCCATAAAATAATCCAAAACATTAATTATATGTGCGTTAAAGAACAATGTCAGGTTTCGGCCTACACAACTTTTAAAACTAAATTCACACGGACACAAAGTTTTTACCTATAACAATTTAAATATAAAATTCCAACTTATTAAAAAATATTTAGTTCTTTTCGAGAACTTTTCGAAAAGAAAATCCTTCTAATAAGTAATCATTTTACTAATCATGTTCTTGAAGAACTCTCTGTCAAGTTCGCGCGCGCTTAAACTGACAGTAAGTTGAAGATGACAAGATGTCAAACATCTTGTTGTGTTGTTGTCGGTGTTTTTCTATGTTTACGTTTGTTTCCTTCTCGAATTCCTCTGCGTTTGCGTTAGAGACTTATTGTGATATCCATACCACACATTTTGATACAATGTCCCATCAACTACGTTGTAATAATTGTGGTTTAAATGTGTTCCGTGTGAAACGGAATTTAGTTTTAGTTGCATAAGTTTGACGATGTCCGTTCATTGTTATGGCAATGGACTTCACTTTCTGAGGTAAAGTACGATTCTTTTATTAATATAATAATGTCAACTGTTTTAACTAAGCTAAATGTTAATTTGCAACAAAACTGTATTTTGTATGTTTTAGATTCCAAATGACACTGTTGTTTTTCATTACTGTTGGTTAATACATAACTTAACCTCCAATTTAAAATGTCTGAATAACTTCTTTTTTAAAAGTTCAGTGTAAAAGTGGAAATCACAGAAAAGCTTTTGACATTAAACTACACAAAAAAACGTAAGGATTTTCACTGTCCATGACAAATTAATATTGAGCCAAAGTTACTATGGACATCTGACATTGTTCTTTGTAATCCCCTAGTTTCACCCATCTTAGGACTAAAATGGCGACAACATATTAAAGCAGGCGAATTTAATTGTTAAGCAAATTGACTACTAAACTTGGAACTGTTTCTGATATGAAATGTCTTTAAACGTTGGTATCAATTTGCTTATCAATTAATTTCCCTGGCTGCATCTATCATAATACCCACTATAACAATCACCTAAGTATTATTTTATTCAATAAAACAACAATTCAAATAGATATAAAACAATATCAAGAACGGGTCTTATCGTGATATTCTACAACGTCGGGAAACAAGTAGGTACCTGTTTACCTCATAAAAAAAAATATCGCGATAAGACCCGTTCTCGATATTGTTTTATAATGTGTACAAATCGCGAAAGTTTAAAAAGTTTAATTCAAATAGTTTGTGTATTGAGGTTCAATATAAACTAGAGCAGACACCGCAAACAAACATGTTGTCTGGGATAGCAAACATCTCAGTACTACCTGAATACGCATACACCGCGAGACACATCTTTAGTTTGTAGAGATAAACTACGATAACATGGCGCGCCCCTCCAAAATTCAAAACGTTTGAAAGTATTTGTGAAAGTATTTACAATGCACCACCAAGATTCACAACGCATGTGTGCGTAATGAGACTATGAGACGGCCGTCAAACAAAAACAAATCCACGGATTTGTTGCTCGACTAGTCACGTCACTACACACATTGAAACAGTAATTTGGAGGGGCGCGCCATGTTATCGTAGTTTATCTGTAATGCCTGGGCCGCACACATCGCGATGACATTCGGGCGATAAACTTCGTCTTCGGTCTACAGCGAAGCTGCGCGGCCACATAGTGCGTGTTGTCAAGTTTATCGCGATGTACGAGCGATGTACAAACGAATAAAACAAAATGGACGCCGCGGTTGCTCTGTATTTTATGGCAGCAAGATGGCAGCAAATAATTATTTTTTACATTTATGTCATGTAAAAAACAAATTAAAAGCAAGAAAAAGGAGGAAGTGGATGATAACTATTCACAAATTAAGAACTATATTAGCTATATTTATGCACTGTAGTTTAACTTAACACTTCCACTACGCACGAAGGGTGGGGGCCGACTGAAGTGTGGCCGCGCAAGCGAAGTTCATCGCGATAAAACGCTTTGATCTGCGAGAGTTTACCGACAGCGGAGCGAAGTCGTTGCGACTACGCACGAAGTTCCGAAGTATACGCGAATACTTGGCTACATACATCGCGATTACGCGAATCTTCGGGTTATCGCGATGTGTGCGGCCTAGGCATAACAGACCACAAGATGTTGCGCAAACATTTTGTTTGCGGTGTCTACTCTGGTTTACATTGAACCTCAATGAGTTTGTGCTCATCATTTCTAATGTCATAGAACATTATTTCAATATGAACTAGATTATGGACCAGTTTCTAGAACGAAAATTATCGCAACATGAATATGAAAAATTGTCAAGCAAGTGTGCACTGCTCTCATTGGTTGAATGATTTATTTCAGTCAATCGCAGGCACTATATGTACACTTGACAGTTAATTTTGCGATAATTTTCATTCGAGGGCCGTAACTATCACAGATTATAATAATTTCTAACATACTACAAACCAACATACTGCTCAATCAATTCCGTACTTTCTTACAAACTAGGTACTTAATGCAAAATCTATAAAAATGTGATGACAACCTACATAATTATTTTATTTTCTTCATACATTAGCTTACTTACACATTTTTTAAATGAAAGAAATTCAAAATAACGTTTTCTGGCATTACCTAGCTAGATAATAGGACAGAAATATTACATGTACATCATAATTTCTGCCTAGCCTTTTTCCAACTATGTTGGAGTCGACTTCCAGTCTAACCGGATGCAGCTAAATACCAGTATTTTACATGAAGCAACTGCCTAACTGACAAACCAGTTACTGAATAATACGGTACTCCTTAGTTAGTGGGACTGGAGGAATATTACATCCAAGCCAATATTACATGTTTGACTTACCATAAGGAGGTAAAATTGTACCATTGTTTGGAAGTACTCATCCAATTACAAAAATTATTTCACTATAGTGTGCGCGCAAGTGCTAGTCGGTAATTGGCGGACTGAGTTAGTTTCACCTTTGTCTACCTCGCCTGTTTCACCGCTTACATACCTCAGGCGGTGACTAGCACTGGCGCGCAAACTATTGCCGAGTGTCAACAAGAACTTTCACATGGACGAAGTAGCGGGCAGAACACTAGGTTCTGCACGTCATCATAACTAGCAAAATAGAGTCCACAACCTAATATAAACCTTGGGCTCCATTAGAGAATGCTATGTTGATTTGTAATTCTTTCATTTCATTTGAGTATTTTGCATGAAGAGTCAATTGCGTCACTTTTATAGCTTGATTGATGGGAATACCGAGCGGAACACGTCATACAACAATGCATGACGCTTCCTATGAATATTGGATAGAATAGATAGAGCCACTAACTTATGTGACACAGTGGATTTATGACGAAATCACTTTGAAAGTGGACAAGTGTAATTTTTTGTTCATCAACAGCAACTCCATTATCGAGCCTCTTGGGGCTGTGCCAACCGGACATTAGTGGTGACAATTTGACATTAATTGCACCTTTAAGTTGTAGCAATGAGGTCATAGATTATTTTCTTACTGATGTGCTCACTGTACGCCGCATCCCTCATACGGCGCGAGATTGGCCTCAGACAGTTCAAAGCATAGTTTCACATTTTTTCTGCATATACAAACTCCTTATCCAAATAGCTAATACTATTTGCTATCAGGTGTATCTGCCAACAGTTTCTCAAGGTCCATGCCTTCAAACTTGGGATCAGCTTTGTTTGCAGCAGTAGCGATGAAGAGCTCCTTCAATAACTCCAGTTCTTTTGTCAATCTTTTCGTGGTATCTTCAAGCTGTTGGTTCTCTTCTTTCAGCTTTTTGACACGTGAGAATGTGTCTTGTGTCTGCTGTTTTGACTTTACTCTGCTTTTTTTGACTGCCTGAAAAAAAAAATAAGGGTTAGGTGGAGTGATGGGAGGCTATCTGTCGAGGTAGACCACTGCAAAGGTGATGTGACAATCTAATCATGTTTTCTGGGGCCAACATGGCAAGACATTGCACAAAACAGAGAGATTTAGAAGGAAAAAGGGGAGGCATTTCCCCAGAGGGCAACAAAAGATGACAAAAAAACGGTAGTTGAAGTTATTTAACAACAAACTTAAAAGAAATTGGAGTATATCAATAGATTCGCGAGCTATTGGAGTATATCAATAGATTCGCTCCCTATGAAATAGGATTACAAATAAAAATAAAGCATATGGATTCTAATTAACAAAATGACTTAGAATCAATTTTGCCAGTAATTTTGTTATTACTGTAGTACTGTCCTGTAAAACAGGTGTGGTTTTATTATTAGTTGGAATAGTATTGTATGTCTTGTCACATGTGCATGCTTTGGCGTTGGCCTAGTCCCATGGAAAAAAATATTGCAATCCAATTTAGTATCCAACTTCAAAAAACAGATGTGGTTATGCATTCCTCAGGTTTTCCTTTTTTGCACATAAAAAACCTTTTTTATATGTATTATATTTTTAGAAATAATCATAGGTAGGTAATATGGGCTGGTATCTGCAACACCACGACAATGCGCGTATTTTGCGTATGGTAGAAATAATCATAGGGCATCAAGAAATTCATCCGCATTGCTGTCAACAGGAAAAATGACCAAAAGGCTGGCAGCATTGCCACATTGTATGGCAATGCTAATTCTTTAGCCAAATTGTAAATTCATTTAAAACGCTTTTACACAATTTAATTATGTTTTAAATCTATATGAGTTAGGTGTTACCTAATATCTACTCTGAGAAGAAAGACAAACAAACTCAGAGGTCACAGTCTCTTTTAAAGTCCCGACATAACCTTGGTAAGGCCATATGTCAAATCGTCAGCATCAATTTGGTTCTCCTAAAAGACCGCTTTAAGTCACGATTTTCAATAAACATCCTCATGAAAATCAAAAGTTTACAATATTACAATCATTGCATCATCAATACAAGATGTAAACAACTGCGCAATATTTATGATACTTGATGAAGCAATTGTTACAATGCCTTAGATACAACACAAAACCATACGCAAAATACGCGCATTGTCGTGGAGTTGCTGATACCAGACTGTATTACCTATTACCTACAACACAAAACTACCAAAATTACACTATTTTGGAGGATAAGCAAAATGACAACACGGCTTTACTGAAATATACAAGGGGACTGGTGTAAATAGGAATAATTTTAAATGAAAGCCTTTATCATACTGCAAATGTGATTGAATATAATTAGATGATGATAGTGTTTGATCATAATATCTCATGCAAAGTATCTGAGATTCTAAATAGAAAATCATGTAGAATGGACTACTGCTTAGCCTAGCGACAATAGTTTAGCATCCTAAGATTGGTTGGCCTTATTATGAGGGAGAAGTGTTGTTACTTCAGCGGTAGACTTTTTTTAGCTCTCTTTTATGGTTTAACATTAAACATTTAACAAGTACAAACCTCATTGTTTCTCTCCCTCTTTTTTCTGTACTCGTCGTCTCCCTCATCAGCGTCGCTCACCCCTCGTCTTCCTCGTTTCACAGGTGGCATATCGAGGAAGTCTTCCAGATCGAATAATGTCATCAAATTACAAACGACTTAACGCCGCGAACTCTTTACAGAAATTAACTGTAAATTACTTTTAACACACGCCTGCAATATAACACAGAAAACGAAAAGTTAGTAAACGAGAAGTTAAAAGTTTCCATGAAATATTTATGACGCAACTTTGTTGTTGAAACACGACATAAATTTTATTCTTTTGAAATAGTACGTACCAAATTAATGCTGCTATTGCTTTAGCTGACTATAGTTTTGATTTACTGGATTTGTAGAAAAATCAAATTGACAATTTAATTATAGCAATGCGAGTTGTACTAGTTTGAATAAAAAGGAATTTGTTGTGCACAGGACAGAATTTGTGAATTACTGAATTGTGATTTTGTGCACGGTGGTATAGCTTAGAACAAAAGTAAGGGAAGCATAACCGGTCAGTTTAGGTGGGCTTCTGCTTTTGGAGATACACTACTCAAATAGATAGATTTTTAATTTACTCGAATAGTAATATCAAAAGTTAAACTTACTTATTGACAGATAGCGCTGTTCTCAAAATGTTCATGGGTTTAGTCTAAACTTATGTTCCATTTTACTCAGATTTTCTTATAATAACAACTATTTTTTTTCACAAATAAAAACAATTAAGGGGTTTTAAATTAATTGTGTTAACATACAGCGTTTGTTTTTATGGCTAAAATCATCCATTAACGCAACATTATTTTTTTAAACTGTTTTCATTAAGTGGAAAAAAAGGATCACAACTCGCGTAAACGTCAAATTTGTTTTTAAACAAAAATATTCCGTTGTCCGTTTTTCTCTTTCCGAGTGAATGGATGCGCTTCGATATATTTGTGGATTTTTCTTGACGACTTGGCTTGTATGGACATTGACGATTCTGCTTTTAAACGTTGACCTGGAAAAGTATTGGATACCGACGACATCGCTATATCTGATTGACCGTTGCATGAAAATCTGGACTGTTTACTTGTTTGCGAAACGCACTGATATTGTGTTGTCTAAAAACATGAACGCGAGCAAATGTTGTGTGCTGAACTGCAAAAACACTCGTAAGTACAAATAGTTACCTACCATAAACAACATCACTACGTCCTGTACGGCAGTATGATAACATGTGGAACAACATTCAGCATGTGGGTATACTTTAAAATAAAAGCACGCTGCCTCCTTCTACCTCAAGTAAGCAGAACAGCAACAAGGAAGAGATTGTGGTGGCGCCATATGTGAACTATATGGGTACCTATTAACAACTGCACACTGAATTAACTACATTACCAATTGAATATCAACATAGAGGAAAGCTACAGCTACTAGCTAAAGCTTGTACCTACCTAGCAGGAAATAATATAACCTTTGGTCTATTTTCAGGTCCAGATACTACTTTGCATAAGTTCCCCGATCCAGAAAAGGAGTTGGATAGATTCAATAGGTGGATATATGCAATTGGTGGGAATATATTAGTGATAGACCCCAAGTCTGTCTTTAAGAATGGAAGAGTCTGCCACTCACATTTTAATCCAAAATTCAACACTGCAAGCAAAAGACTCAGCAAAAATGCAGTTCCATCATTGTTTTTATCAGGTATGATAATCATTTTATGCAGTATGAAACTGTTTCTAGATAAACTGTTAGCAGAAACCCGCTAATGGTTTAAAACTTAAATTGCTCATAAAATATTAAACTCTTCTTGTAGGCCCGTAGTCTTTCATGTATGCCTAGTGCACATCAGCTGCCCCCTCACATATTCACATTCACAAACTAAAACTATAAGACAACCCTACTACTAATTATATATATATATATAATTAGTAGTATGTTTTTTAATAATTATACTCAATTCTATTTCAGGTATCCGCTCTTCTTTGCAGTTACAAAATATAACAACTAACCCGGAAAATATCTTTTCGGGTCAGGGATGTGTAAAAGTGTTGCAGCCAGCTGTTCTATCTCAAAATCAGCCTACTCCTTCAATACTTGAGCAACCTGCCCCATCAACATCTAAAGGTACACATTAGAATTATTTTATTGTTACAATAGATAGATGATTATTTTTCGCTATTTCAGTGTAAGTTCCATAGTAACAGCTGTTAACAGTAACTATTTTATTAGGGTTCCATACCAAAATGGTAAAAACCCTTATGATGCAACTCAGTCTATGTGTCTGTCTGTCACAGCTGGATATCTCAAGAACTACTAATGCTATCAACTTTTTTTTTTTAAATCTTTATAAATTTATAGAGGGTTTGATCAGTATGACCATGTCACCCTCATAGGGGCATCCTATGTCTATCTACGCTTAAATCCTAGATGCACAATTTGGACAAGGGAGCAGCCAAGATACTATGTATTATACATACCAACATTAATAGAATTAAAACCATTTTCTATGAAATAGCTACTCCTCTCAACCTCGTTCTGGACACATTCCGCTAAAATATGAGTAGTATTCTCTACCTTACCACACTCAGAACAATTGGGCGAATCACTCTTTTTCATTAGAAAAGCGAAGCTATTCAACGGAATATTCCTGAACGTAGTCTGA
This sequence comes from Cosmia trapezina, assembly GCA_905163495.3. Taxonomy (NCBI): domain Eukaryota; kingdom Metazoa; phylum Arthropoda; class Insecta; order Lepidoptera; family Noctuidae; genus Cosmia; species Cosmia trapezina. Next base: position 12,910,253 of record LR991040.1, on the reverse strand, counting down.
AAGCAGTCACAGTCTCATTTCTATGCATATCTGCACCCACAAACCAAGGAAGTCTGGACAGGCTAACTTGAATGGTTCTATACCAAATTCCCTTACTTAGCGACCTCTTATCAAAGTATTCTTTCCATAATTCTAAACACTGTATTGTGTTTTATGAGCAGACAAATATCGGTCTACCCTCTTTATTGTTCGTTTTTTGCACTCAGTGCCACTACTACTACTACTTTGTTTGTTTGGTTGAACGCGCTAGTCTCAGCAACTACTGGTTCTTTTTGAAAAACTTTTAGTGTTAGGCGATGCGATGCGACGGGGTGGGTCGGGGGAACAAAAAATTTCACGCGGACGAAGTCACGGGCAGAAGCTAATATTTTAATAATTATACTCAATTCTATTTCAGGTATCCGCTCTTCTTTGCAGTTACAAAATGTTACCAATATAACAACCAATCCGGAAAATATCTTTTCGGGTCAGGGATGTGTAAAAGTGTTGCAGCCAGCTGTTCTATCTCAAAATCAGCCTACTCCTTCAATACTTGAGCAACCTGCCCCATCAACATCTAAAGGTACACATTAGAATTATTTTATTGTTACTATAGATAGATAGATGATTATTTTTCGCTATTTCAGTGTAAGTTCCATACTAACAGCTGTTAGCAGTAACTATTTTACTAGGGGTCCATACCAAAATGCTAAAAAGGAACCCTTATGGTGCGACTCAGTCTGTCTATCACAGCTGGATATCTCAAGAACTACTAATGCTATCAACTTGAAATTTGGAATAGTTTTAGATGATGCCCAACTATTTTGCAATTATGAAAGAAATAATTTTTTTTTTTACAACAGGGACTGAAAGGGGGTCTTAAAAATACTCTTCTTCTTCCTGTTCTTGTCCCATGTTACTTGGTTGGCGCAAAATGTTTTTCTCTTCCACTCTTCCCTGTTAACCATCACACTATCATTCAGTTTATTACAAATAAGAACTTAATCGTAGGTGGTGAAACAGGCCCGTAATGTAATCATTTATAGTTAACTAATTTATAAATGTAAATAAAAAATAATGTAATTATAATTTAACAAATTGATTAATTAAGTTGATGATGATGAATTTATCTTTCTTTTCCAGGTATGGGAATTCTGCCAAATGAATGCCAAGAAACAGCAGATTTACTTTTATTTTTCAACGATTTGTTCGACTCCGTTAACGGGAGCTACGAAAATTCAAAAAAAAGGGCAGGGAAACCTCTGCTTGGACCAGTAACTCCTAATTCAACTCACAAAACAGTGTGGGCTGAAGCAAAGAAAATTATAAGTAGTATGAAATATTGCGGTAATGGCAAATCTGGTACTGTACCATCAATTACCAATTGGTTGCAGACAATTGAAAATATTGAATATCTTGTCAATGTTTTATCTAAAAAGTATAACCTGACGTCTATATGGATGAGACATTTCAACCAAGACCCCCTAGAAAATTTTTTTGGCTGCATTCGAAGCCATGGTTATCGTAATACGTCGGCTTCGTGTGTTGGCTTCGAAGCAGCCTATGCTTCCTTATTAATTAATAATTTTAGTAGTACGCATTCGCCGGGGGCCAACTGTGAAGTTGATAACTGCATAAATTTTAAATCCCTCAAAAACCTCTTTTTTAAGAAACCTGAGACGTCAAGTTATATTATGGAAGTTGATTTTGATGATGTGAATAGTGACAATATCTTTGTAGATCTTGAAACAAAGACCCAAGACCCAAAGATAAAAGCACAATTAGAGTTTGTTACAGGATATGTATTGCGTAAATTAAAAGTAAAAAAATGCAAAAATTGCAAGGATTCATTTTATAATGAAAATAAAGAACATAGTTACCTTCGTTTTAGAGAATATTTTAGAAATAAAACGTGCCTTACATATCCTTCCATCTCACTTATCAAATGCTTCTCAAATATACAAGATGTTGTCACTAGTTTATTAAAAAAAGATTGTAAAAAGAAAAACATCCGACAATATATGAAAACAATATTTTCAGTTATATTAGATTATAGTTTTATTAAATGCAACGACCACAAAATGCAATTAATTTCAAAAATTGAAGATTTGTGTATTAATTTCTTCATTTATAATTGGTGTAAAGACACAAATAAATTATTAAGTGGATCACGTAAAGATTACGATGTAGAAGACAGAATTCAGGAGTTGGCCTTCAATTATTGTACAAAAAGATTGAAATAAAGTATTCGACATTGTATCTAATGTTTTATTTTTAGTAACTAGGTATCACGTCTAATAAAAGGAAAGAAAATAGCACAATATAAATATATATTATATATATACCCATATTGCTTCACGGAATGTTGTATTTACTTGTTGCTAGAGGGCGCTATGAAATGTTCGAGTGACGTCTCTATCCTCCTATATAAATGTACTCTGTGATTTTGTGTGTGATTTGTGAAGATGTTGCCATTATATGTTTTCGGACTCCCAAAAAAGCTATGCTACCGTATTTTTCTGAAAACCATAAACAAAAATAAATAAAAGCAAAGCAACGATTCAAAAGTAACTATAACAATTTTTAGCTAAAATAAGCCCAGTTTATACTTAATAAAGCACTTGGCTTTTAAAAACGGTAGTTCGACTCATACCTACCCACCAATGTGGGAAATCCCCGCTGATAGGCAAGACAGCTGTCGAACTGTCAAACAGATATGACGATGACGTCAATACTGACAGGGATGAGGTGTCCAATAGGTATAAATGATTGGTTATCGACAATCGAATGCTGAATCTAAAGAATCGAGTTAGTTGAATTATAAAAAACCGGCCAAGTGCGTGTCGGACCACGCATGATGAAGGGTTCCGTAGTTGAAAAGAATTTATCCCAAAAACAAACTTAACATTGCAATCCCAAAATAAATTATTACAAATTAAGAATTTTCGGAATTTTTCCTTTACTTGTGCTGTGTGACCTTGCTTCTTGCCCACGCTAGGACAACGGGAAGTACCTTACCTTAGGTACCTTTGTCGGGATTTACTTGCGAGTATCAAAATATATCGCAAATAATGGCCGTATTTTTAGGGTTCCGTACAGTGGCGTAACTATACCGTTCGAGGCCCGTGGCAAATTCGTGTTCGTTTCAACCGCGCGGCCATAGCGTTAAAAAAAAAAAACTATGCCAACATTTTGTAACAATTTGTAAAAGTTGACTCGCAAAACCTCAAATTTGTCAAAGCTATGGTTAAAAAGTTAGAAGGGTTTGAACGTGGCCGCGCCAGCGAAACGCGGAGAACCGCGCGGCCACGGAGATCTCAGAAACTAAGCGTTGCACAGACCTGAAGTTTTGGTAAATAACAGATTCAATTTGTAAACAATTTGTAAAAATGTGACTACCGAGATGACGACTAATAGAGAAGTATGGAAAAAAAGGACATGTTGCGCCGACCCCAAATAAATTGGGATAAGGGCAGGAGAATGATGATGATAGAAAAAAATCTTAGGTTAATATTTTAGGAGCTGTGAGACTAAAACCCCGTGGCCGCGCCATCGAAACGGTGACAAAAACGTGATAGCCGATATCTCGCTGAAAAAGCATCGCAGACGTCTAGAGTTTTTTGTAAAACCCAGATTTGAATTTGTCAAAACTTACAAAAATGCAACAAAAAATACTAGGTTAATATTTTAGGAGCTGTGAGACTAAAACCCCGTGGCTGCGCCATCGAAACGGTGACAAAAACGTTATCACCGATATCTCGCTGAAAAAGCATCGCAGAGGTCTGAAGTTTTTTGTAAAACCTAGATTTGAATTTGTCAAAACTTGTAAAAATACAATAAAAATCCTAGATTTATATTTCAGGAGCCGCGCCATTGAAACGGTGAAAAACACGTTATCACCGATATCTCACTGAAAAAGCATCGCAGAGGTCTGAAGTTTTTTGTAAAACCTAGATTTGAATTTGTCACAATTTGTAAAAATACAACAAAAAATCCTAGGTTTATATTTCAGGAGCTGTAAGACTAGAACCCCATAGCCGCGCCATTCAAACGGTGAAAAATATGTTATCGCCGATATCTCGCTGAAAAAGCATCGCAGAGGTCTGAAGTTTTTTGTAAAACCCTGATTTGAATTTGTCAAAACTTACAAAAATGCAAAAAAAAATACTAGGTTAATATTTTAGGAGCTGTGAGACTAAAACCCCGTGGCCGCGACATAGAAACGGTGAAAAACACGTTATCGCCGATATCTCACTGAAAAAGCATCGCAGAGGTCTGAAATTATTTGTAAAACCTAGATTTGAATTTGTCAAAATTTGTAAAAATATAACAAAAATCCTAGGTTTATATTTCAGGAGCCGCGTCATTGAAACGGTGAAAAACACGTTATCACCGATATCTCACTGAAAAAGCATCGCAGAGGTCTGAAGTTTTTTGTAAAACCTAGATTTGAATTTGTCACAATTTGTAAAAATACAACAAAAAATCCTAGGTTTATATTTCAGGAGCTGTAAGACTAGAACCCCATAGCCGCGCCATTCAAACGGTGAAAAATATGTTATCGCCGATATCTCGCTGAAAAAGCATCGCAGAGGTCTGAAGTTTTTTGTAAAACCCAGATTTGAATTTGTCAAAACTTACAAAAATGCAAAAAAAAAATACTAGGTTAATATTTTAGGAGCTGTGAGACTAAAACCCCGTGGCCGCGCCATCGAAACGGTGAAAAAAACGTTATCACCGATATCTCGCTGAAAAAGCATCGCAGAGGTCTGAAGTTTTTTGTAAAACCTAGATTTGAATTTGTCAAAACTTGTAAAAATACAACAAAAAATCCTAGGTTTATATTTCAGGACCCGCGCCATAGAAACGGTGAAAAACACGTTATCGCCGATATCTTACTGAAAAAGCATCGCAGAAGTCTGAAATTATTTGTAAAACCTAGATTTGAATTTGTCAAAATTTGTAAAAATATAACAAAAAATCCTAGATTTATATTTCAGGAGCCGCACCATTGAAACGGTGAAATATGTTTTTTTGTGAACCTAGGATTTTTGTTTTATTTGTAAAAAAATTATCTAATTCAAATGTAGGTTTTACAGAAAACTTCAGACCTCTGCGATGCTTTTTCAGTGAGATATCGGCGATAACGTGTTTTTATCTGTTTCAATGGCGCGGCTCCTGAAATATAAATCTAGGATTTTTGTTATATTTTTACAAATTTTGACAAATTCAAATCTAGGTTTTACAAATAATTTCAGACTTCTGCGATGCTTTTTCAGTGAGATATCGGCGATAACGTATTTTTCACCGTTTCTATCCTGAAATATAAACCTAGGATTTTTTGTTGTATTTTACAAGTTTTGACAAATTCAAATCTAGGTTTTACAAAAAACTTCAGACCTCTGCGATGCCTTTTCAGCGAGATATCGGTGATAACGTTTTTGTCACCGTTTCGATGGCGCGGCCACGGGGTTTTAGTCTCACAGCTCCTAAAATATAAACCTAGTATTTTTTGTTGCATTTTTGTAAGTTTTGACAAATTCAAATCTGGGTTTTACAAAAAACTCTAGACGTCTGCGATGCTTTTTCAGCGAGATATCGGCTATCACGTTTTTTTCACCGTTTCGATGGCGCGGCCATGGGTTTCTAGTCTTACAGCTCCTGAAATATAAACCTAGGATTTTTTGTTGTATTTTTACAAGTTTTGACAAATTCAAATCTAGGTTTTACAAAAAACTTCAGACCTCTGCGATGCCTTTTCAGCGAGATATCGGTGATAACGTTTTTGTCACCGTTTCGATGGCGTGGCCACGGGGTTTTAGTCTCACAGCTCCTAAAATATTAACCTAGTATTTTTTGTTGCATTTTTGTAAGTTTTGACAAATTCAAATCTGGGTTTTACAAAAAACTCTAGACGTCTGCGATGCTTTTTCAGCGAGATATCGGCTATCCCGTTTTTTTCACCGTTTCGATGGCGCGGCCATGGGGTTCTAGTCTTACAGCTCCTGAAATATAAACCTAGGATTTTTTGTTGTATTTTTACAAGTTTTGACAAATTCAAATCTAGGTTTTACAAAAAACTTCAGACCTCTGCGATGCTTTTTCAGCGAGATATCGGCGATAACATATTTTTCACCGTTTGAATGGCGCGGCCATGGGGTTCTAGTCTTACAGCTCCTGAAATATAAACCTATGATTTTTTGTTGTATTTTTACAAATTTTGACAAATTCAAATCTAGGTTTTACAAAAAACTTCAGACCTCTGCGATGCTTTTTCAGCGAGATATCGGTGATAACGTTTTTGTCACCGTTTCGATGGCGCGGCCACGGGGTTTTAGTCTCACAGCTCCTAAAATATTAACCTAGTATTTTTTGTTGCATTTTTGTAAGTTTTGACAAATTCAAATCTGGGTTTTACAAAAAACTCTAGACGTCTGCGATGCTTTTTCAGCGAGATATCGGCTATCACGTTTTTGTCACCGTTTCGATGGCGCGGCCACGGGGTTTTAGTCTCACAGCTCCTAAAATATTAACCTAGGATTTTTTTCTATATTTTTACAAATTGTTTACAAATTGAATTTGTTATTTACCAAAATTTCAGGTCTGTTCAACGCTTAGTTTCTGAGATCTCCGTGGCCGCGCGGTTCTCCGCGTTTCGATGGCGCGGCCACGTTCAAACCCTTCTAACTTTTTAACCATAGCTTTGACAAATTTGAGGTTTTGCGAGTCAACTTTTACAAATTGTTACAAAATGTTGGCATAGTTTTTTTTTTTTTTTTAACGCCATGGCCGCGCGGTTGAAACGAACACGCAAATTCATCGGTTTTTTTTACTAAATGTGTAATATTATATGTTGGGAGTTGGGATTCTCCTCTGACCGGGGGCCCCTTTCGGCTGGGGGCCCGTGGCATTTTGCCGACTTGCCACCCTGTAGTTACGCCACTGGTTCCGTACCAAAATGGTAAAAAAGGAACCCTTATGGTGTCACTCAGTCTGTCTGTCTGTTACAGCTGGATATCTCAAGAACTACTAATGCTATCAACTTGAAATTTGGAACAGTTTTATATGACGTTTACCAACTATTTTGCAAATAAGAAAGAAATAAAAATATTTACCTATATTCTTTTTGTAAAAGGTGCTGAAAGGGGGTCTTAAAAATTCAAAGTGGAGCTATTAGGGCATGTAGGGTATCATTTGAAAGAACGCTGTTTGCACATTTTTAAACATTTTTTTTAAGCCGCATAGTTTTCGACTTTTGATGAAAAATGTAAAAAAAATCCCCCCCTTATATCTCCGAAGTTTGCAAAGGGAAAAATCTGAAATTATTCTGTGTGATAGAAGTTTATGTAAAGATTACAGGAAAAATAAAACGATGTCTCTAAATAGCACACTTTTTCAGAAATCGCTCTTGACCGGTTTTTTTTTATTGCGTTGACTTAGAAGCTTAATTTTTTTAGAACTCCCAAGGGTCCATAGACCTACGTATTTGATACTTATGAATTTCAATTTGATACCTCCACTACATCTTGAGAAAAGGGTTTTCAGACTGACAGACAGACTAACAACAAAGTGATCCTATATGGGTTCAGTTTTTCCTTTTGAAGTACGGAACCCTAAAAATTGCAGACTAAATGACTTACTATTGAAAACAAGACTTGTTAATTATGAATCTTCTCTATTAGGTAATTTCTTTATTAGAACCCAGTGTTGTTTATTAGCTATTTATTATGATTTATTTCCAATAGATGGAGTTTAACAACAAAACGAAACATTTGGGCGTCTTCAAAGAAAAGTCCTGTTTTACGTGTGGCTGACACTGGCTTGGCCACCATCAGGGATTTTACTTTTGATAACACAAAGATTTAGTCGTTAATTAGTCGAAATTTGTCGCCAAATATCAGAATTTGTCGGTCACTGGTTCAAAAGTTATAAGTTGTCATTGGTGGCCCATTTGGAGAGTCTCCCCAGCTTGGCCACCTTTATATCTCAAAAACTAGGGCACCTAGCGAAGATCTGTTTTCTCCCAGATTTAGTCGCTAATTAGTCGCCAAGTCACAGATTTAGTCGGGTCTTAGTTTAGAAGATATAATGAGTTCAATTTTTAAGTATAGTTCAAGAGCTAGATTGAAGAGTTTACGATAAAATCTTTGATCTAGCTCTTGGTCTATACTTAAAAATTGAACTCATTATATCTTCTAAACTAAGACCCGACTAAATCTGTGACTTGGCGACTAATTGCGACTAATTTCGACTAATTAGCGACTAAATCTGGGAGAAAACAGATCTTCGCTAGGTGCCCTAGTTTTTGAGATATAAAGGTGGCCAAGCTGGGGAGATTCTCTCCAGATCGGCCACCAATGACCCCTTATAACTTTTGAACCAGTGACCGACAAATTCTGATATTTGGCGACAAATTTCGATTAATTAACGACTAAATCTTTGTGTTATCAAAAGTAAAATCCCTGATGATGGCCAAGCCAGTGTCAGCCACACCTGTTTTACCATCTTCCGGATAAGTTTCTACTTATGTATCTGGAAGATAATTGACTTCTCAAAAATTCTAAATGTACCTATCGGTCGGTGGATACTGTGTCCAGAGGCGGTGTAAAGACTTACGGGAATTTACAAAATTAAAACGACATAAATTGCTTTGTAAAAATGTATTTTTTATTTCATTGTTTGTTTAGTTCACTAAGATTCTTTTACCACAGTTGGCCGATATTTCATTTACTTAGAACTTAAAATAATGTAAAGCTGCTAATTCTTATGCATAAACCGATCTAGTAAGAGTAACAAGGACTAAAGAAAACTTCATAAAATCATTTTGTATTATCAGTTAATGAAAAAACAACGCAACAATATGCGTAGTGGGGTGTGGCTGGGCGTTTCAACAATAATTCCTTCTTTCAATACTAAATTTTGATGTTATATTCCATAACTTTTACAAGAATAAGCTTTGAGGTCAAAATTTCAAGTCGCTCAATTACATTTTTATGCGCGGTTTCCATATATCTGTAATACAAAGAAAATGTCCCTGTTTACATTGCAAAAAGGTTTTATTTTAAAATATTCGCGAGATTTTCATAAGTAATATAATAATATGTAATCAAAAGTAAACATTACTTACACTTTTTTGGTATACCTACCTATTTTCCTAAATTTTATAAATTCACTCAAAATGCAAAGAAAAATAAAACTACATTTTTCTAATTAATTGTTAGGATAATTGAATTACTGATCACAGTCCACATTGTTTGTACCGTCTTTTTTTTTAATAAGTAAAATATTGCCTTTTTTGTACTAGTGTTACTTAGGGTAAGGAACTACAAATATTACCAACAGCCAGCATTGTGCTCTGCTAAAGGTGCGTTTATTGGAAAAACAGCAGCTCTAACGAAGAGATATCACAAACTTTTAAAATAGGTAACAAAATGTTTTTTCAGCAATACAAGTATTTATATTAAAATTTAAGCCAGGTAAAAGATAAATGTTTTTTTTTTTAACCAAAACGTATGTATAATTCATGAATCAATTTATAGTTTCTACATAGAAACTATAAATTGATTCATGAATTACAAAATGCTTTGTTTGTTTATATTACAATTTTCAGGTTTAAAAACATCCGGAACTTAACTGGAACCTACTAAAGCGCTAAAAGGTTCTTTTAGACTCTAAAAGATATTTTAGCGCTTTAGTAGGTACTTAGTTCCGATTTTGGCAACGCTCTAAAAAGAGCGTTGCCAAAATCGGAACTAAGTAACAACGCCATCTTGTTTTTTCAATCCATTTCACAAAACCAAAAGATCCGAGTAGCAGTGTGTACATGCATTTTATAAATGCATATTATTAATAATTCAGACATTGTTATCATTTGTCAACTAGGGGTGCGTTTATCTAAAATGCTACGTAATTCACTTGTCATCTCACATTAAATAATTAAAATGATAAGCATTATATTTTAAAAGTCATATACATAAACATTTTATTTTATAAAGGCAAACATGTAACTTTTGCTTTTACTAAGTTGATTCGCTACTTCTCTAGTGCTCTATTATGTAAACAAACCATTCTATTTATTTAAATTATTGATGGGTCATTCTGCTGAAATTTTAACATAAATTAAATGTATTACTTGTGTAGTCCCAAAACGTCTGTTTTATTATTAATAATGTGTATGTACAAAAACGGGAGTGACCGTTTAGTGAATCAATTTTAATTTAATATACCCCATGGCACAAAATAAGTGTCAGTATACATAGTATACAATAATCCTGGTTTATTGCCACTACGCACTTGCGACCTTATCACTGTTGACTGATAAGTTATACAATTTAAATGTGTATGGTGTATATGTAGGTACATACTTTGTTGTCAGTCATTACATACAGTATAGTTGTGTGGTTAACAGTCGCCAGTACATAATAGCTATTAACTTCTTCTAGTTGAGCCACAGAACACTGAATTTAGCTGTCCCGGTGATCGCTTTCACAATATTTTACTATCTCAACCACAAATAACGGCAAGTCTATAGAATAAAATTAATTAAAAACTATTTCTTATCCTCTGGTATATCTTCTAGCAGCTTGTCCAGATCTATCCCTTCAAGTTTTGGATTGGATGCGTTTGATGCATGAGCTAAGAACAGTTCTTTAAGAAACTGCAGCTCTTTTGTTAGTGTTTTCACTTTTTCTTCCAACATTTGGTTTTCTTGTTTTAGTTTGGTTACCCTTGAGAATGTTTCCTGTGTCCGCTGTTTTGTCTTGAATCTGCTCTTTTTTACTGCCTGGAAAGAATAAAATTATTGATTATTATCACTTTCAACACTTACACTGCTGAGCACAGATTATAATTGTATTGCATCACTTGAGGCTTTGTAAACAATTTTCAGTGATGACATAAAAACAATTAATATTTATTAGTACCATTATTTTTGATAAGAAATCCAACACTAATAATAACTACTATATCTTATGATTGTTATATCACAAAAACAACATGGTCACTGCTACTTTACAGAATTATCACAAATACTAAGTTAAAATTAAAGCAAACTGTGGGATTGTACAAGCTTGTAGTGCCATTTTGAAATAAGCAATACTATGATAGTAACGCAAACAGTTATAGTAGAAGTATTGCATCATGATTACTGAACATACACAACAAATTGCACAATATTTTTCATTATCTTTATATAGAAAATAGTACCAACAACTGCTCTATAATATGTCAGAGATGGGGAGAATATTTGGCTGCTATTTATGTAAAAATGTCTGGGTTTTTTAAATTCTTACACAATAATTATTAATGACAGAATATTATGGGACCATAATTTATGTACCTACATTATTTTCCTTATTGTTTCCTTCCAAATAAGGTTGGGCAATTCCTGGAATTACTCATTCAGTAAAACAGCAGACCATTTTATTTTTGGAATTATGATGAATCATATTCTGGTACCTACATTAAAAATAAATAAAAGAATATGTAACTTAGGTAAATGTAGGAAACCATACTATAATTTAATGTTTTTTTACCTATACAATTATACATACTCCTAAAATGGACACAAATAGTCCCATGATTTCTATTTACCAAGCCCATTTTCTAAACCCCGGGATCATCTTACAGGAAAACACAGGGTCAGTGGGTCGTCTAGGGGCGGAGTTAAACACAGTAACAATAATAATGAAATGAAATGAAAATGAAACCAAAACATAACTGCCAGGGAACTTTTCCTATAGCATAATTGTTTACAAGTTCTTCAGGTATATCTACAAAGATATACCTGAAGAACTTGTAAACAATTATTATGCTCTTACTGCCCTGAGATTAGTGGCAGTCTTTACTGGCTGGATTCAAGCTAGTATATTTCTTTCTTTTTCTATTATATTAAGTAAAACCTTACCTCATTATTTCTGTCCCTCTTCCGTCGGTAGTCATCGTCCTCATCGTCAGCATCACTGATTCCTCGTCTCCCACGCTTGTTAGGAGCCATGTCAAAGAAATCTTCGAGCTCGTCTAATATCATCAAATTGTTTATACGACAAAAGCCGCGCTTTGCTCACAAAATTTACTAAAAACTACTTTGAACACACTTCTGAAGGAATTATGGAGATTTTAAGGAACTACAGGACGATTTTGTAATAGTTTTAACGTGAAATTGAGACGCTGTTGGTGATCTGGATCACTTTTACTCTGTGTTAATATTGCACAACTTCACAATGCAAATACTGTTTTGCCGTTCTTCAGTACTTTTAACAAACTCTATATAAAATGATAACTTGTTTCACTGGATTTGAAAACACAAACAACAATAGCACCTTTGCAAACTGTTCATTTATTTACTCATGTTTACTAAGTTCCTGATGCGTAATAATCGAAAGCAAAAATATAAATAACACAGGAAATGTCAGTTGACGTCATTTGAGGCAAGTTTTTAATTTGACGTCATCACGACGACACTAGTAGTTGTAGGGATTTCATCATTCGTTTCATGAAAACAACACACATATGAGATAGATCCTAGAATCCTAGAAAGATTTGTTATCGATGAAAGCATAATCGATGGTCTTTATTTCTTTTTCATTTTTCCTTTCGCAGGTCCTGCTGGGCGAAATTTCTCAAGAAATAAGCTTGGGTGGTACCACTGTACTCAAAAGTTATGTCATTTTTCGATGTATTATACTGTCATAAAAATTTCAAAACAATAGTGGGGAAGCTATTTTAGTAGAAATGAGTTTGTAACAGTTTTATAACTGGTTTAAAATATACTAAATGCTTAGATTATGAAAATAATTAAAATGTCCTAGAACTAACAATGCGAAGACGTGACATCTACCAACCCGCACTGGGCCCGCGTGGTGGATTACAGCCCACAATACTACTTAATCTGTGCAGCCCACTCCCTCTCACAGAGAGGAGCCTGTGTCCCAGCAGTGGGAACGCTGTAGGCTGATTATGCTTTATGCTAGGATTATTGAGTGACTAGCACTTTGTCAGAGACTTTGAGGGCCCTATATTCCTAATCTCGTGATTAAAAAGATTTTACAGTTCCTTATCGTTTAATTCAATCGATACAATATTTTTATCGACAATGGGGTCTGACGGGAAGTCTCTAGAACATCCCTATGTAACGTTGAGCGTTTTGTCCACAGCTTATTTACCTATGTTTTGGGTCCAAGGACCTGTTTTGTTTGTCAAATGTGACGTGACTGACATTACAAAAGCAGCGTTCAGAAACAATTTATTTTAATTCGTAAGCTGCGTTCACGTAAAGACCGATTTAGAGTAAACGAACATGGAACTAGAACAAGAACTTTAATAGAGCATTTGCTTTTATCGATATTCTTTTTGTTTGTCAAATGTGACGTGACTGACATTACAAAAGCAGCGTTCAGAAACAATTTACTTTAATTCGTAAGCTGCGTTCACGTAAAGACCGATTTAGAGTAAACGAACATGGAACTAGAACAAGAACTTTAATAGAGCATTTGCTTTTGTCGATATTCTTGCCTGTTTAGTAGGGAGAGACCAACGAAGGAATGTTCTGTCCCTGTTTACACAAATAGAATTTGGTAGAGTGGAGATAGAATGTGCATTCGCTCGTTTGGTCTAAATCGACCTCTAAACTTATACAATGGTATTCTATTCTATTTTTACCCGACTGTGGCAAAGCCCAAAAGGAGGGTTATGTGTTTGTTACCCGACTGCGGCGAAGCCCAAAAGGAGGGTTATGTGTTTGACCTGTATGTAAGTATGTATTCTATTTATTTATTAATTTTGATTTACACGGCTTACGAAACCAATTACATAAATCAACGTATAGAAGTATAAACATAAAACATAAACAAATAACAAAAATTTAATACAATGTATGCGTGTATGTATGTATGTCCGTTTCTTTGTTCCCTCGTAACTCCTAAACGAATAAACGGATTCGGATCAATTATACGTCTTTAGATTTGTCTTGGTAGCGCGAGTGTCACTGGCTACGTTAAAATAAAAAAACCGGTCAAGAGCGAGTCGGACTTGCGCACCGAGGGTTCCGTTCCGATTGCTGAAAAATTGTGCCATTGAGAGACATCGTTTTATTTTTCCTGTAATGTTTACATAAACTTCTATCACATACAATAATTTCAGATTTTTCGCTTTGCAAACTTCGGAGATAAGGGGGGGGGGAATGGTATTTTTTTTTACATTTTTCATCAAAAGTATGCGGCCTAAAAAAAGAAAAAAAAAGGTTTGAGAATGTGCAAACAGCGTTCTTTCATATGATACCCCACATGCCTTAGTGTGAAGTGTGGAAGTGAGACACATATATACGAAATAATTAGGAAAATTGAGACAAAGCATCGTATCTTCTGTCCCTTACGGCGTGCCGTATTTTTGCTTTAAAAATGTTGCCAAACAAAGTACTTTGCATGGCAAAATTTAAAAATGTTGCCAAACAAAGTACTTTCACTGTTAATATTGCTGTCTCATGACCGGCCACGCGGTGGCTCGATCTAGATGTATATTATCTAAGCTCTTTGCAGTAAAATGACACTTCTTACTGTCATTTCATTAAAAAATGTTGCCACACTATCTCTACTAGTGATGTGATTAAAAGGCAATGAAACATCGTTTTAAGGTCAGGATATTTTAAATTTACCTATTTTGATTTAACCGTAAACTAAACAATCAAATATTTTTTTTATTCATCGGATAGAATATATGTGTTGTAATTTCAATCACAGCACATATTTAAATTTCGTTAAAAAGTTATTACACATAATCTGTCATTTTAATGTAGCTTAGTCAGACCCTTACAACGAATTAAGAATGATATTTCATACCAACGAATATGTGTTTTGCGAATTTGATCTTAAGGGGCCGCCACAATTGCGGCGATAAGTCCCCTCTTTGAGGAGTGGTTAGAGAGGCGCCACGGCGTCCTCACCTTCCGCCTGACGCAGGTCCTCACCGGACACGGTTGTTTCGGGAGGTTCCTGTTTCGCATAAGGCGGGAGGAAACGCCCGGGTGTTACCATTGTGTGGATCGCCCGCAGGACACGGTGGAGCATACAGTGGAGGTCTGCCCGGCTTGGGCAGAGCACCACCGTGTTCTCACGGAGGCGATCGGCGGCGGCGATCTCTCGCGTCCGAGCCTGGTCCAGGCCATGGTGCGGAGCGAGAGTGCATGGGAGGCCGTCACCTCCTTCTGCGAAGCAGTGATGCTCGCGAAGGAGGAGGTGGAACGCGTGAGGGAGAGGCAGCCTCACGCCCTCAGTCGCCGCAGGAGACGCCCTGGGCGGCGGGAATCACGTGGCGATTTCCGGCCACCGTAGGCGCGGGCCTGCGGACGGTGAGCAGCGTGTAGCTCGCCGTCCGGTAAGGACCAGGCCCGAGTCGACGGCGCGTTGTGTTCCACGCGCGCCTCAAAGAGATGTCAGCAAGTGACGGGGTCCAATAGGGCCGACGCCGCTGGGGTCGCGGGTTGTCTGAAGGGGTTACCGTGGCCCTGGCATAGGCAATTGAAGGAACACGGGTGGGTTTTAGTCAGTAAAAGTCTGACACGCCCTTCCGCTCCACCCAGAGCGGGAGAAGTTATTTGATGATTTCCTACCCTCAAAAAAAAAAAAAAAAAAAAAAAAGGGGCCGCCTCCACGAGCGTGAAAATCGCGGCGATAATCTCGTCGTGCCACCAAATTCAATAGAAACTCTATGAATCAATCTCCACACGGCGATATTATCGCGGCGATAATTTGTAGGCACAGCGTGACTATCGCCGCGATTCCCTCGCTCGTGGAGGCGGCCCCTTATAGAGCAAGATCCCAGGGCGGCCAGTTAATATTATTGGGCATCCTACTCCACCTTCCGGTCCATAGGCTCACTCCGTTCGCGTAGTCACTCACCAGTGTAGGACGCAAAGAGGAAAGGCCCGGAAAAATATTTTGCAACGGTTGCGATCTCCACTAAGCATCGGTTGGATACGGGTTGAAGAAGACTGACATTCACCAACCCGCAAAAGGCTAGAATGGTGGCATGTGGATATGGCCCACTCTCTCTCACATATAAATAAGAGGCCCGTATACCAGCAATGGGAACATTATAGGATGATTACGCTTTATGCTTAATTTGCGATATAGGTTTATGGCGAATTAAATAAAACAACAGAATATCAGACCACAATATAATTCTTTCTTCACGATAAACTTCTAACAATTTACGTAAATCTTATTTACACAATTAATGGAAGCATCGAATGCTTTAGCATTCGATGCTTCCCTCGCTCGTGGAGGCGGCCCCTTATAGAGCAAGATCCCAGGGCGGCCAGTTAATATTATTGGGCATCCTACTCCACCTTCCGGTCCATAGGCTCACTCCGTTCGCGTAGTCACTCACCAGTGTAGGACGCAAAGAGGAAAGGCCCGGAAAAATATTTTGCAACGGTTGCGACCTCCACTAAGCATCGGTTGGATACGGGTTGAAGAAGACTGACATTCACCAACCCGCAAAAGGCTAGAATGGTGGCATGTGGATATGGCCCACTCTCTCTCACATATAAATAAGAGGCCCGTATACCAGCAATGGGAACATTATAGGATGATTACGCTTTATGCTTAATTTGCGATATAGGTTTATGGCGAATTAAATAAAACAACAGAATATCAGACCACAATATAATTCTTTCTTCACGATAAACTTCTAACAATTTACGTAAATCTTATTTACACAATTAATGGAAGCATCGAATGCTTTAGCATTCGATGCTTCCCTCGCTCGTGGAGGCGGCCCCTTATAGAGCAAGATCCCAGGGCGGCCAGTTAATATTATTGGGCATCCTACTCCACCTTCCGGTCCATAGGCTCACTCCGTTCGCGTAGTCACTCACCAGTGTAGGACGCAAAGAGGAAAGGCCCGGAAAAATATTTTGCAACGGTTGCGACCTCCACTAAGCATCGGTTGGATACGGGTTGAAGAAGACTGACATTCACCAACCCGCAAAAGGCTAGAATGGTGGCATGTGGATATGGCCCACTCTCTCTCACATATAAATAAGAGGCCCGTATACCAGCAATGGGAACATTATAGGATGATTACGCTTTATGCTTAATTTGCGATATAGGTTTATGGCGAATTAAATAAAACAACAGAATATCAGACCACAATATAATTCTTTCTTCACGATAAACTTCTAACAATTTACGTAAATCTTATTTACACAATTAATGGAAGCATCGAATGCTAAACTTTCTAATACTGTAATGCTAACCATTGTCAATACATTTTAAAACTATACAGAATAATTAAATTGAAGGTAAAATTCCTTAGTCGAGAAATTCTTATTCATTCGATTTCATAATCTATTAGTCAAGAAACAAATACAGAAATGATTCATGTTACATCACAGAAGAACACGAGAAAAGATCCTAATAGTCGAACATTGAATAAGAATCGACTATCAATCGGAAACAATCGACTAATCTCTAATTAAAAAATATGTAAATGCGAAATGGAAAGTATAGTTAGAATAGTGCGGAATTTAGAATAGTGAAACACATTACGGTATCACACCGACACAAGCGCATCTCTTTTAGACCGAAAGGTACCTACATAATAGAAAGCCGCCATTTTGAAAATCAACTATTATTTTGACAGACTTGTCAGTGGCAGCAATACAACAACCATTTACTGGAAATATAGATCACTATCAATAAGACAGTGATGCAAGATCACAGTTATAAAATAACTGTGAATGGTCTAGAAGCAATGTAAGTAACACTAGAGTGCGCGCAAGATAAGTCTACGCGCGACTGATGCCAGTACTTTTAATTACTTTCGGCATAATGATGGCGATTATTTACTTTGAAAACTAATAAAAACACGAAACACAGCACACTCTCTTGACACCTAATGTAAACGACAAGATGGTTAGATGGCGCCACGATTAGTTCCGATTTTAGCCGCGCGCAGACTTACCTTGCGAGCATTCTACAACTGGCTTTCAAGATATTCTTTAAGAATTGAGCTATGACAGCAGTTTTATTTCTAGGTAGTTTTAGTCATTAAAATCTGCCGTTTATAGTAGAGCTTGTGTTAATAAAGTGTAGGTACATGAAGCGACGTGTACAGTAGATTAACACAACACAACACAAGTAAAGCACACGTGCTTTACTTGTGTTAACCAAGTGTACTGACAACAGCACATCAGGTTATACCAAACTGTCAAATTTCTCCAAATGATTTTAAACCTTTTAACATTGAAAGTTAAGTTCAAAATCGAATGAGAAAATTTGACAGTTTGTAGTAACTTGACCTGCTGCTGTGTGTACAAACATGCCGTGAAAATGTGAGTGAAAACGAGTAGCGTCAGCACATAACACACCACACACGCACACCCACACACACTCTTCCAACTTCGCCATTGTCTCGGACGGTACCGAGAGCTCCTGCGCTTACACACACATTCACAGCGTGTTTGTACACTTGGTAACCACAAGTAAAGCGCGTGACGCTTCCTGAGATAAAAATATTGTAAGTAGGTACCTATAGTAAACTTCATCAGTAGTAACAGGGCTCATAATAGCCCACTGAGTTCCTTCTGTCTTGGAACGGCTGAGGTTAGTAAGGTACAATTCACACAAAAAAGGCAGTGATCGTCATACAGCAATGTCTACACAAAATCTAGATTCTCCTATCATTATCACAGAACATACAAATTGAAATTTAAATACAGAACCTACTTCTTTACTTGTTAAAAATCAAACGACAATCTATACAAACCAGAAATTCTACAACGGTTTAAAAGTAGCATCAGTTACTGCGTTAATGGAAGAAAAACAATGAATTCTTACCTTCTAATGTTAACCTATTGAGATTAGACCAGTCTAATGGTTATTTACATATTATTATGAACGATTAGATACTTTAATTGTTGCGTTATTGGAACTATAGTTAAATGTTATGCTTAAAGACATAAAACATATATTTCGATCTTGTTATATTGTCTTTTGTCCATGATTTTGAATGTAACAGTTTTTATTTTGTTTGACAACTACGATGATTTGAGAAAACATGAGGAATGAAGTCGATCTAAGCTTAATTGTAAGCCCAATAGGCCGAGAGGCGCATTGTTGGATTATTAACGTTCGGCTCAGCACAGAGTTGAAAATCCAACAGTGCAATAATATTTAGGCTTTACGTTTATGTGTCGCTTAGTTTTAGTGAAAACGGACGTAAGAGTAATTCAAATCAAAGCAGTTGTCAGATGTATTGGTAAAATAATGCCCTGTTATTGGATGAAGACAAACTTTATATTTAATATTACTCACTATAGTAGGTAGGTAATAGTTTAGGCCTCTGTGGCATTTTACGATGAAATGCAATAGGTACCTACAAATTTTATTCAAAGAGTTGTGTAATGGCAACAAAAGTTATTAATTTTCTTTTATAGATGATGAAGATGGTTGATGGTTTAATCATTCCATCGTGAAACGCAGCATAGGTCTTCGGTATAACATTATAACATACATGACTAAACAGCACTTGAAATATTGGAAATATTAAAAGTCCACTAACACTGTATTTGAGTCAAAACATAGTTCATATATAATTAGGTAAATATTTATTTTGGCACAAAAATACAGCATCATATATTTTGATCCATTTTGTGCTCCCAAACCGGGTACCTATGTAGGTAGGTACATACGTTAGGCCTTAAATAGCTAGAATAACATTAATTAATAAATAATATAGATAAATACAGACTTGAAAATATCAAGACAAATCCATAACAGGAACATTTTTTACAAATATTTCGTATTTCATTTGGTTTCTACTGCACCTGTGAGAATTTATTTTTAAATTTAGAACTTTTTTTTACCATTTTTAGCTGTCTTAACAAACAAACAGTTACAGCTCAGCTATTAATTTATTTAAAACATGAGTAGAACTTCAACATTACAATATGAAAGCCCAATAGAAAAAGTAAGTAAGTAAGAATATCTATTTATCTAGACAAATCATCAGACTCAAATAAGAGGCCTTAAAAGGTTTATTGTTCAATAAGGCAGTCAGAATCAATAATAAGTACGGTATAGTATTATTATCTCCCGAAACGACACGCTTTACTTGTGGTAACCAAGTGTACAAACATGCTGTAAATGTGTGTGTGAAGACGAGTAGCATCAGCACATAACACATACACGCACACACATACACTTCCAACTTTGCCATTGTCTCGGACGGTACCGAGAGCTCCTGCGCTTACACACACATTCACAGCGTGTCTGTACACTTGGTAAACACAAGTAAAGCGCGTGTCGCTTCGTGATATAAAAATACTATACCCATGTCCACCGACGAAAAAGAACGATTCTGTATAGAGCGTCGTCTCTGTCATTCATAATCATACCTGTGTGACTATACATATATTTCTCTCTCGATGTGTCATATTAACGTGCGGGTACTGTAACATTAGATCGAAATAAGACATTACAACAAGTAACATTGGTGAAAGAATTTACGTATTTTAAATATAAAATAAGTAAATAAATAACTATCAAAACAGTAGAAACCGTAGTATAGTCAAACTATCAAATTAAATTCAGGCTACACTGAGGCGAATATCGCACGGGACCTATAGAGTACAGAAACCTTCCATAATCTAAGCGTGGGACATAGAACGCGCGCTTCGATTCTGCCAGCATGCAACTATGAATCGTGGCAGTTTGAACAGCTCCATAAAAGTTAGTTGACACAATTGTCGCGAGCGAAATTCGCTTCAGTTTTGCCTGAGCTTGATGTTTTCCGTTTCGAAAATAAAATTCTTCTCGCCTTTAATAAGCTCGCGACTTGTACATAGTTGTCGAGATAAAATACGTTTTACTATTTACAATAAAAAATGTCAACTCTTTATGGCCGTTTGACCAAAAATATTGGATATAATTAAATGTTTACGTACGTATTCTTAGTTCAAACTAAATAGTAACACATGGTTGGATTTTCATTAATTAACTTCGATTTCGTAATGAGTAGGTATTCCCATCAGTTAAAAATCGACTAACTAATTGATTAGATAGCGACAGATGACAGCGTACATCACTAAACTGTAACACACAATATGATGAAGTTCGAATGGGGTTAAAACTGAAAGCTCGTCATAGGTGGCAGCACTGTTGTCAGTCCAGAAACCATCATCGTTGTGCGTGTAAAGTAAAAAGAAGTCGCTTGTTTACAAAAATGTACGGATAATATCAGCTAGCTGTCCAAATCTTGGACTAGTGACTAGCGACATCTGATGTGAGCAAGTGGCAGTTTTATCCCCATTATATAGGTGCACAGTTAATCAGTAAATTGAGCATGCTGCATTATAAGCTATAAGCTAAAATACAGTCGTAGAATAAAACTAAAAAATGCACTGGGGTTTTAGTAAAGCCATCCACCACATTAGGCCTCGTCTTTTAAAATTCCAACCATGCTATTATTTAGTCTCTTTATTAAAAGGTTTAAAGTTTAGAATATTATTATTATGTCTAAGAACCGTACAGACTAGTGAACTAGTATCGCTTAGTTACCAAATACCAGCAGTCGACGGCGATCGCTCGCCGTGTCGCTCGCATTGTCCAGATACGCACAGTCTTCTCATAAAATATTTATACCTATTTTCACAAACACTAGGCTACACCTAAATTAATGCTTTAATAAAAACACGTTATTGGATTTTGAACTTTCAGCGCTGAGCAGAGCGTTGAAAATCCAACAGCGGGCTTTTGCCTAGTATTCATGAAAACTGGAACTACTTAGTCGCACTGCTCATTTGCTGGTGAGCTTTGATCCGCCACGAATATAAGTTTTAAGTAAGACCTTGTGTTAGAACCATTCAAAATTTTTTTCTCAATGGTGTTATTTCCCGGTAGCTTCGCCGCGAGAGAGAGCTGTGCGTTTGTCACTTGTCAAAGTCATCTTGAAAACAAAGCGATCAATCGGCGACAAAAAAAAACACTTAGCACCAACCCGCGGCAAAGTTTTCAGCAAGGAGCTCCAATGACAGCTGAATGAAAGTAACAACCACTTCCACTTAGCGCCATCTACGCGGAACTAACGTGACAGTTTTCTTCCCCATTAAAAAGGCGGGCCACTTGATGCTAAGTGGTTACCGCCGCCTATGGCCCTTTGCAGAACCAGAGTGATTGCAGGAGCGTTGCCATCATAGATACAAAGCTAAACAGTCTCAAGTGCCTTTTTACACGCGGCACCCATAACTGACAGTCATTTATCAGCCGATCTATTCTGTAAAAATGTCTCCGTGAAACTTAGATGAAGTGAACTTGAAGTGAGCTGTCAATCCATAGCTTATGGTAAAATGATAGCTCACTTCACCTAAGATAGCACGGTACGTTTTTTTTTCAGAATAGACCCGCAGATTCTTAGATTTTAGTCGAGTTTTAGAGCCTGTGTTATCTGGACCAGATCATCTCAACATTAAAACTTATTTATTTATTATCATTGCGAAGACATTAATTTATAAATGAAGAAGTCATTAAATATCGAAATCTAACTTTTATTAATCGCCTAAATCTAGTCTTAGTTTTAGGAATTAGAATTAAGCGTCATTTACATTGACGTATGAGCAACATTTGGTTCTCTCATTTTTTGCTATAGTAACATTTCGATAGTCGATTATTCAGTTTAGTCGAGTGACTTTTTAGTCGAGTAGCTTAATTTAAATTTTAGTCGCATCCTTAGGTACTTCACATTTCGATTATGAGGAGTATGATTAACGAATACACGTATGAATCTCGTTTCTGACATTTCATAGTCATTCTTAAATCGATTATTACAAGTCAGTCATTGAGCGTATCTTTAGAAATCGATTTTCGAGTTTCAAATCGATTCTCGAGTATCAAATCGATTTTTTCTACATCCTTTATCCTGAAATCTAATTAATAAATATTATAGCATCTTTAACAGGGTTTACAAACATTTCTACAGCGGGACTATCCTTGTAAATTTTTCTACAATAGGTCGAGCTAAGTGTACTAGTGTTGTACCTATCTAAATCTTTCCTTGGAGCGGTGCTATCTATGTGTGCTAGTGATGTTCACTGTGGTGGCGGCATCTGCGTCTTCCGGCATTGACAGAGCCACTTAATTATGCGCGCATTCCGTTCTACGACGCTAGGAGGCTCTGTGTTGCGGTAGATCGGTTTCTGAACGCCTGGGCCTTGCACCTGGAATATTATCATAAAAATATAAGTGAGTGGATAAACATTTGGTGAAGCCCTGGGAATCTGGAACCTCGACATTGCAAGGAAGCTAAAAAATATCCTATTTGTAGGTACATAACTTCTAACTTATAAGATTTTTTCCAATTTTCCTACAGTGCAGCTTTAGAGTTTTTGGCTTCATCAAAGAAAGCAGGACCTTTGGTCGACCTTTGTGAACAGAATACTTATTCAGAATTATTATTATAATACATAAACTCAAGTCTTCTTCCCATAGGGGTAGGCAGAAACTAATACCTACTCCTTTTACACGTTCATACATCTGATCATCGCCGGTTGCGAGTGCCACGCACCTGACCTTTCTCAAGAACATCACCAATAAGGTCACTATAAATGTCCGTCTAGTTTCCACTCACATCTGCCTTGAAAATACCTTTTGTTAGACGCACTTTCATGTTTTCTTAACTACTACGATTTTAGACCAATCTTAGAAAAAGGTAGTTCGGTTCATCCCGCCATTTCTGGTCTGCCAGGACAACGTTCAAAGGTTCCATCATTTATCTTCGGAAAAACAGAAATATAGCGAATATAAAATGTGAGTATCGACCAATAGAAATTGATTTATATTCCCATCTAAACTATTTTAGATTGATGCACTAATAATTCTGTCACTCCTATAATCTTAGATAATATACATCTAGATGGAGCCACCGCGTGGCCAGTCATGAGACAGCAATATAATACTTTTTCTAGGTTATATGGTATGAGAAATGAAGTTTAACGTAAGAAATCTTCCATATTTTGGACTGAAACCCATATTTACACACCACATTACGCACAATCCAAAAACTGCCCATAAATTTTAAATTAATCGACGCAAGATACATTTTGTAACAAGTGAAAGCACTTTGTTTGGCTAACATTCAAAAGTTCGCCAAGCAAAAATACGGCACGCCGTCAGTGACAGAAGATACGATGCTTTGTCTCAATTTTCCTATTAATTTCGTATATATGTGTCTCACTTCCATACTTCACACTGTAATCATGGCAACGTCTAGAGGTTCAATTATCTTTGCCCATAATGGACCAGTGACATTTGATTAATTTGATTCGGCTAAGTTCGGTTTTTCCGAAAATAAACGATGGAACGTTGTCGTACTGTACAAGAAGCATACTGTTTACATCCTCACCGTATAATCAGCAGTAGCAGCCAACTGGTTGCTATCCACAGTGGAAGCGGACGAGAAGAACACGGGACTGTCAGGCGGCGCGTCCCGCACCAGCGCGTCGTACTGGCGCGGCTCCAGACCGAGTCTCTCGAAGAACTCCTGCAGGCGCGAGGCCTCCTCCGAGGGACTGTCGGGGGAGTCCTCGCCCTCGCACGGGGCGGAGGCCGGGCTGCGCCCGTCGGAGCGCCGGTATCTAGAAGGGATGTAGGTTTTAGAGTGCGGAACTAGTTATACGTAGAATAGAATAAATGCTTTATATGAATAATGAGGTAGGTACCTATAGTGTTGAATGTATAAGGTTAAATTTCAATGCCTACTTGACCTAATGTATGGGACGACTGTTTTTAGGATTCCGTACCAAAATGGTAAAAAGGAACCCTTAATGGTGTGACTCAGTCTGTCTGTCTGTCACAGCTGTATCTCAAGAAATACTAATGCTATCAACTTGAAATTTGGAATATTTTTAGATAACGTTTGCCTATAACTATTTTGCAAATAAGAAAGAAATAAAAATATATAGGTATGTTTTTTGCAATAGGGACTGGAAAAATCTAAGTGGGGCTACTAGGGCATGTGGAGTATCCTAAGAAAGAGCGCTGTTTGCACATTCTTTTTTGTTTATTTTTAGGCCGCACAGTTTTCGACTTTTGCACAGTTCCCCCCCCTATATGTCCGAAGATGATTGCATAGAGAAAAATCTGAAATTATTCTACGTGATAGAAGTTTATATTATGTAAAGATTAGCTTCTGCCCGCGACTTCGTCCGCGTTAAATTTCTTGTTTCCCCCACCCACCAACCCCGACGCATCGCATCGCAATGCCTGCCCGTGCTATTACTTCGCGCTCGGCTCCTACGGGCCCTAGCGTGATGTTAAATAGCCTATATCCTTCCGCATCGCCTGCCCGCGCTATTACTTCGCGCTCGGCTCCTAACGGCCCTAGCGTGATGTTAAATAGCCTATAGCCCTCCTCAAGAACCGGGTTATAAAATGCAAAAACATTTTTTCAAATCCGACTGGGGTAGTTCCAGAGATAGCGCGTTCAAACAAACCAACAAAAAAAAACCGGTCAAGAGCGAGTCTGACTCGCGCACTGAGGGTTCCGTTCCGATTTCTGGAAAAGTGTGCTATTTAGAGACATCGTTTTATTTTTCCTGTAATCTTTACATAAACTTGCATCATATAGAATAATTTCAGATTTTTCTCTTTGCAAACTTCGGAGATAAGGGAGGGGGGGACGGTATTTTTTTTTACATTTTTCATCAAAAGTTGATAGCATTAGTAGTTCTTGAGATATCCAGCTGTGACAGACAGACAGACAGACTGAGCCACACCATAAGGGTTCCTTTTTTACCATTTTGGTACGGAACCCTAAAAACAAACTCTTCCGCTGTATTCCACCGACATTTTCCACAACGCCATCTATGGGTAAATTGATAAAACGTCCGCTCTAAACATGTTTGCTCAAGAGGAACCGGTATGAATTAAAGTTATTTTGCGTTTTAGTAATTTTATATTATCTCTGAAACTGTATGACCAACTGCCATACTGTAAAGGCCAAATCTTATCTCCATGATGTCCCTGTGATCATAAAATATCTTATTTTGATAAGGATTAATGTTTTGTTGTTTAAATAATCATCCAAACGTAAGTATGTCTAAAAAATACTTTTTTAAAACAATAAAAGATGTATAAAAGATAAAATATAAAAGATAGAAATATGGTGTCGCAGACTTTTTTGTAGAATTATTTAAGACGGACCAGACTGCCATACATTGTTCTCAATTATAAACAACCGTTTAGGCAGCGCATGCAAAAAAGTGTGTTTAAAGAGGTATTTCTTTCCGACTTGTTAGACAAAACTTGTGATAGCTCGGCTAATATGCATGATATAAATATAATTTATAGCCAATAGCACTCAGGAATAATGTAGCTTTCTACCAGTGAAAAAATTTTTAGAATTGGATCATTAGTTCCGGAGATTACCCCCTACATACAAACTTACAAACTTACATACAAATTTTACCTCTTTATAATATTAGTATAGATATAGATTACAGGAAAAAAAAAACTCTAAATGGAAAAGTCTCTCTCTCATTTTTTCGGAAATCGGAACGGAACCCTTGGGCGCGAGTCCGATTACGATGTTGGTCCCCGGGAAAAAGTTGTTCCGTTTGATGGTCTGTACCACATCCTTAAGTTTGAGCACACACTCCTGGGATACACTGACACTGTATAGAAGAATGTATGTGTTACCTGTCTGAGATATCAGATTTGGAGCGCAGTATGGGTCGCGGTCGCCGCTGCTTGTACCGCAGACATCGCTGTCGCTTGAACGTGCCCAGCGGTGACGTCACCTCTTCCGATGGCTGGCATATCTAGAAGAGGAAATATCTTTTTTAGTACCTAACTAACTTCACTCCATTTGAAATAAGATTAAGCATTTAAATAAACCTTTTTTACAGTCTGTTCAACCGATTTTGACTTCTATTGCGTTGGTAGCATGACGAATGGCTGCTGCACTATACAGTTGGTATTGTAACCACGTTTTTGCTTTTAATTTCATACTTATGCCTACGGAATACAAGTCAAAATCGATTGAATGGACTGTAAAAAGGTTTACTTAAATGTATTGCAAGGTTTGTGGCAATTTTAAGAACGATAATATTATTACATTGTAGTTGCCCGAATTGCAACCAAGACGAAAATATGAATCAATTTCGTAGTTCTTTGTTCATAAAATACGACGCCTGACGCAAATCTACCCTATTGTAGGTGCTTTTTGATGTAAAGTATGCAATCTTTGGAATACAAAGTGTAATTTAAATAACGCACAACCCCATAAGGACGCATTACGATGGATAGTCAAATCATTACTTTTTTAAACAAAAGTATGTTTATTAAATAAAATGCTTTGTATTTTTAAAATGTTTTTGCGACGAATTGTAGGTAGATGTGCAAGGTACAATTCGTAACTATAAATATAATTTTAGATATGTCCAGTTTCTCAATAAATGTACCGAAGTGAAATTTTTACTTCGGTACATTTATTGAGAACCCGGAATTATGTACAGAAATATTTGTAGTTCAGAATCGTACCTTGCACATCTACCTACAATTCGTCGCAAAAACATTTAAAAAATACAAAGCATTTTATTTAATAAACATACTTTTGTTTAAAAAAGTAATGATTTGACTATCCATCGTAAATGCACCCTTAGGGTCATTGTACTCATCATTATAAACAACTTTTACTATGAGACCAAACCTGAAATTATGCGAACATAAAGGTAGGGAAACAGCTGATGTTTTTTAGTAAGTACTGAGAAGTACTGACCTGCGTGGCATTGACGTACTCCTGTTTATCATCAACGCGTGGTCTCATACGTAGCTCCTGGTACTGCGGCTGTTTGTTCACTACTTCTGTGCTCGGTTCATGGTACCTGCAAGTAGGTAAATGTAAAAAAATTATATCCGAAGTTTTGCAAAGAGAAAAATCTGAAATATTCTATGTGATAGAGGAAAAATAAAACGATGCGATGTCTCTAAATAGCACACTTTTTCAGAAATCGGAACGGAACCCTCGGTGCGCGTAAAATGGTAAAAAGGAACCCCTAAGGTGCGACTCAGTCTGTCTGTCTGTCCACGCGCGCCTCAAAGAGATGTCAGCAATGATGGGGTCCGACAGGGCCGGTGCCGTCGGCATCGCGGGTTGTTCGAAAGAGATACACACGCACGGGTGGGTTTCAGTCAGTAAAAGTCTGACACGCCCTTCCGCTCCGCCCAGAGCGGGGGAAGTTATTTGATGATTTCCCATCCACAAAAAAAGTCCTTGTTGCAAAAAAAAAAAAAAAATTAATAAATATATAATTGAAATAGCTTGGTAAACGTCATCTAAAACTGTTCCAAACAAGTTGATAGCATTAGTAGTTTTTGAGATATCCAGCTGTGACAGACGGATAGATAGACATACAGACAGACAGACAGATTGAGTCGCACCATAAGGGTTCCTTTTTAACTTTTTGGTACAGAACCCTAAAAAAGAGTACCATCGACACGTAGAAGTTGGACTTTCAGTCCTTACCTAGTATACTCCCTTGCATACTCCTTGCGGCCCACGTTGAGGCACTTGAGCGGCGTCTTGTACGTGCACTCGTAGTCGCCGTAGTCGTACATGGGCGGCTCGTCCTGGAACTGCGGCGGGGGAGCGCTAGCCTGGAAGGGAACAAGCAATGGTTACAGCACGCGTAGCATGACCACCATAGAAACGGGTTTTGTCGACGCGCGACGGGAGAATAGACAAAATTACAGTTTGTAGAAATATTTCTACGGAAACGCGTCTAAGCACAGCAATGTGTCAATTTGTCTATTCTTCCGTCGACAAAATGTCATGCTACGCGTGATAACGCGTGTAGTACGGCAATGTTAAATGGTTCCATCGTTTATTTTCGGAAAAAGCGAACGTTGCCGAATTACGTAGTTATGTGACTGGTTCAATAGGGGAGTGACCGAATGAGTGCGTCAATGTACATATTAATTTAGGTGGGAATAAAATCAATTTCTATTGGTCGAGATAGTCAAAAAACAAAATGCGTTTTGAAATTCATAATGGTCTGGGAACATAGTGATATCTATTTTATTTACACCTATGTTTTAGATATAAAGTTTTCGAGTTTGACTGAAGTTTTTGAAGTCTAAATAGGATTCCACTGTATTATTTTCTCTGAATTTTAGCTTGAACCTGGTTTATGATGGGTTAAATCTTAGATACCTGGAAGTGTATCCCAACCCTAGGCGCATGGGCATAATGATGATGATGTGCGTGGTGCTGTGGGAGTGCTGCGGGGGCTGGCGGGGCGGGGGGCTCGGGAGCTCCGTCCTGGAACTGTGGGGGGGCTGACACGTAGCACTCCAGGGACGCGCCGTATTCTGATACGTAGGAGTTGTAGCGGCTGTGGAGATAACATGGAATTTAGATGTCATTTGACCAAAATGAGGGCCAGTGCGCATTCAGATCTCTTTGGAGACACCACATACTCAAAAATCATTACTATTTTACCATTTCTTGTTAGTAACCAAGTGTTATTTAATATAGCTATTTCCTTTATAAATCAGGACTTGTAACTTTTACCAAAACATAATCTTATCAATAGGTGAAAGGTATGTCAGGTCACCATAGTGCCGAGAACTAATTTCTACAATTTATAGTTTTGTATAGTATTTAACGGTGATTTTATTGAGAGATAAGAAGCTTTTGCGTGAATAAAGTCGACTAAAATTACAATTTGTCGATTGGGTTGGGAAGATCTTAGCCGTTTATTTGTTACGTGCAAATAAGTTTTTTTAGTCCTTCTTAGTATTTTCTGGTCCTTCGAGCCGGATGAACGACAAACTTAGTTAATACTAGTTATATATTATACAGTTAGGTATATAAATGTAGTGCATGTAGTGCTCACCTGGCGTGTTCATGGTCGTGTTGCGTGGAGGACCCTGAGTCGGTGCGTCTGTGTTGATGCGGCGCGTTGTGTGCAGGAGCGCTTCGTTGCGTGTAGTGACCGCTCGAGCCGCCTGAGTCACGAGCGAACGACGACCCGCAACGACTAAAATAGGTATAATCGTTAGTAAATATGAACTTTTATGTGATAGACTAGCAAAAAGACTAATCAAGCAGATGAAGATTAGATATTGCCTGTTTTAAAAACCTTGGCGATCCTAGTACTTTCTGCATAAGCTTAGAGTAGAGAGACATTGTCAAAATGTCTCGTGCATCAATATAAAGTATACGTTTTTATTAATAACGCTCATATTTTCTTAGTCATACTGTCATGGCAGACATGAGGATCTTGCTGTCAACCCAAACACATATATAGAACAACCACACATAGTTGCATTTACGTATAGAATCAGTCGTTATGGCGGTGCTATCCAGCAGTCTTACGGCTGAATGATGAACGTTTACCTGTTATAAGACTGATAGTTGTCCTCTCCTGGCGAGGGATGCTCCGAGAAGGCATCACACGAGGACATGAGCGAGGAGTGGTTGGAGCGCGTGCCCTTGGAGGAACACGACGCGGTGCGCTGGTGCGTGGAGTGGCGCCGGCGACGCGGGGAGCGCCCGAGTGTGTCTGTGTGGCCCACGTTGACGCTGCGGATGAAAGTTCTTCATAAAAACGATGAAACTATTTCATTGAAAAAAAAAACGGCTCCCAAAAATACAGAAAATGCATCCCCTTGATAAATATTACCATAAGTTTTTGGAGCAAAATATAGGGTAATTTTCAACCTAAAAAATAAAAAAAATTGGGCTAGGTCCGGAGTTCGTAAACGTAGATCTCTATGGAGAAGAACGGGCAAGAAACTCCACGGACACTCTTTTAAATCAAGATAAATATTACAAAATCCTGGGTACATTATTCTCGTTGTTTATATAAGGGAACAATGTAAAAAAATATTTAAAACAATTCAAAATATAATATTTTAACAGTATAAACTCATTTCTGATATAAATGCTTTAATAACATTAGGTTTCGGGGCGAAGATAAAGTTTTGTAAAAATACTATCGAAGATGTGCACAGCCCAGTTGACGGACTACTAATAAAAAGACAGCTAAAAATGTCAACGACAAGGCTGCGCGTCATCTCTTTTAAGGGAAGCTTCTAGAATCTTCTAGAAGCTTCGACTCGCCCTTATTGGCCGAGCGGAAGCGAGAGGCGTTCCCGACAGCAGCGTGCGGATTGTGGCAGGAGCGATTAGAAATGCTTTCGCGTTATAATATTAAATATAATCCCTGGCAGTTAAGAGATGTCCAGTCTCAACTGACGGCCCCCGTTCACGAGCATGACGCGTGGATCAGCACCATCCAGCACAACCATTTTATAGGGACTACTGTCCTAGCTAAAAATTCACTCTGTATCTAGTATACTCACTGTTCAGGATAGCACCTGGTCTGCGTGTGCAGATCCGGCAGCGACTTGTGGCTGTTGATGTTGGGGCAGCCGCTGTCCTCCTCGCGCATGCTGGGCTGCGAGTGCGAGTTGGACCTGCACATACAACTGCGCCATATTAAAGAAATGCTTCGAATAGGCAGTTTACAAAACACAAGTGTATTTTTTTTTATGAAGCCTTTATTAGTGTGTATAGGGCCAGAGTCCTTGTCAAGACGAATCAAACGAGCCCAAACTCGATAGGATTGCGTCGTTTTATTACTGAGTTCCCAGGGACACCTTCCGGCTCCATCATCAGATCAGCTCCATGTCATAATAATATTGCATTGCCATCCGATTTACATATGCATGTACAATTTCAGCTCAATCGGAAACCGGGAAGTGGGACAAATTTAACTTGCAAGAATAGATTATACCTACATGACAGACAGACAGACAGACAGACACAGCCTAGGGGCAGGTGAAACTAAATAAATGCTTCTAAAAAGCAGTTTATGTATGCACTCAGCGTTTTAGGTAGGTATGAAGCTACAAGTACGCGACGGGCCCGACTTGTTGAGCTAATTCAGTGTGGGCTGACGCGCGTCGTCCGGCTCGCACGTTAGTCACTCGACACTCGCGCCGCGTCGTAAAAGAAGACAACCTTAACGAGTCAGAAGGTATAAGAGCTACGCGATAGAAAAAGAGGCAACTTCTAGGTGAATATAACTGTAGGTAATTAACGTTGGCGACCTGAATTGCACTTTATTGTATCGTAGCAAGAGTCGCTATTTATTTTGCGGAGAGAATCTTCTGTATTTGTACTATTATGTCATTGTATTCTGAGGAGCTCGTGGCTAAGTAATAACAGCCGCACGGGTCGATCCGTCAGGTTAAGCTACGCTTGCCGGGGTTGGTCAGTGGATGGGTGACCATCTTTACATAACGAGATTCCTCCGTGCCTCGGAAAGCACGTTAAGCCGTTGGTCCCGGCTGTTATTCGTGAATCTTTGACAGTCGTTACGGGTCGTCAGAAGCCCGAAAGTCTGACAACCAGTCTTACCAAGGGGTATCGTATTACCCAGTAACTGGGTTGTGGAGGTCAGATAGGCAGTCGCTCTATGTAAAATACTGGTATTCAGCT
This sequence comes from Cosmia trapezina, assembly GCA_905163495.3. Taxonomy (NCBI): domain Eukaryota; kingdom Metazoa; phylum Arthropoda; class Insecta; order Lepidoptera; family Noctuidae; genus Cosmia; species Cosmia trapezina. The sequence continues at coordinate 12,877,772 of LR991040.1, read as the reverse complement.
GCATCCGGTTAGACTGGAAGCCGACCCCAACATAGTTGGGAAAAGGCTAGGCAGATTGATTGATGTCATTGTATTCTGTGCCGGTACATCATGTAACATACCTGATGTACCGCGGCGCAGAGTGCGCATATTGTGCTGGAGGACTGATGGCGGCTACAGGGTCGGCGGGGGAGCCCGAGCCGCTCACTACTGGCTCAGGGAGCTCCATGTTCTCGGGACTGGAGTGGGAACTCGCTGGAACATCAGAAATACCTTGTTAGGTCAGGTTTACACTATATTACTATTTACAATAAGAGTAGCCCTTCGGACGTCGAACGTCGTCTAAATTAAAAACCCAAAACACAAGAGTTGGGGTAGGGGGGGGGGGGTTAGTTGCGAACCCCATAGGTTCACAACTACTGATGATGATTGGTTTTCTATCGGATGATGTTTTTTTACGTTTATATACCGGATGACTTTTATTACCGTCTCGAAAAAAATTGGGTAGGTATATTAGGTGAACAGAGTAGAAGCCTATGGCATAAATCGTTTAAAAATATCGAAATTCAAATCATATTCAGCCTGCATATGATTTGAATTTTTGATTGTTTTGATTTTTTTTTGAAAAAAAAAAAAAAAAGTTAGGTATGCCATTGGCTTCTACTCCGTTCACCTAATATACCCAATTTTGTTCGAGACGGTAAAAAAAGTCATCCGGTACATGTGATATATCACATGTACCGGATGACTTTTTTTATATAAGCTTATAAGCTTATATACCTATTATGTAAAGGATTGAAATTGGATTTCCTTATGCACACCCGTGTGTGCACTTGACGCCTGAGGGTCATAAGTCATAAGTCATAAGTCATAAGTCATTTATTTCATAACAAAATACATTGTGTTGAAAAAAATAAAATAAAATAGTAGTAATAAAAATAAATAAAATAATTAAAATAAGAAAATAAAAAAACAAAACAAATAAAAACAAATATTAAGTACATTCATATTTAAAATTCGTTACGCATTTAAAGTGTATCAATATACCTAATAAATAATCATAGCAATGTCATTAATTCAGTAGCAATAAATTGTATAATCACCAACATTGCAATCAAATTTTAAAAATTCATTATCATAAATAATAATAATAATTAATTATCATATTCATTATTATAAATATATTTAAAAAACACATTTAGACACAAACACATAATTCACAAATCATTTAATAGTGGCTGCCGTACTCGTTTGTCATTTAAGAACTCTTCGATGCTGTAATAGCCTTTCCTCAATAAATATGTCTTTAATTTGTTCTTAAATAAGTTTGTACTGTTTATGCTTTTGAATTCTATTGGCAACTTGTTGTATAATAAAACTGATTGAACCCTGGGACTGTGATGAACCACGTTTAATTTCGGTTGTATTGTGGAAGTTACGTCCTTCCTACGAGAACCAACTCTAGCTTGTCTTTCCTCATCGGACTCGTGCAATTTCTTAACAAAATTGGTTAACAATACTAAAATATAGAGACATGGCACTGTTAAAATGTTAAGTCTGATGAAGTGGTCCCTGCAAGATTCTGTCTGTTTCATGCGGAGCATTGTCCTTAAGGCTCTTTTTTGAATAACAAATGCCGAGTGAACATTGTACTTGTAGCTATTGCCCCAAAACTCAATACTGTATCTCAGCCTTGACTCAACCAAAGCAAAGTATACCATCCTAAGTTGAGCCAAAGTGAGTTCATCCCTCAGGCTTCTGATGGCATAGCATGCAGAGCTAACAGCCTTCTCTATAGACAATATCTCAACCTTCCAGTTCAGTAACTCATCAATGTGGACACCTAAAAATTTAACACTATCCACTACTTCAACATTGTTACCACAAGATACAACCTGGAGACTAGCGTTATTTCGTACCGTTGACTTGAATAACAAACATTTGGTTTTATTTACATTAAGTTTTAAATTATTTGTTCCAAACCAGATTTCAAAAGCTTTAAGGGCAGCATTAATTTTAGATTCTAAATTACTTACATTATCTGCAGAAACTATTGCATTAGTATCATCAGCAAAAATAATTAGTGTTGTGTTAGTTATTCGTTTTTGAATGTATTCAATCAAGTCATTTAGGAATAGGATGAAGAAAATTGGGCCCAGAACGGAACCCTGAGGGACACCTCTAGATACAGTGACAAGTTTGGATTTATAATATTTTTCTTCTCCATCCACAACCGACTTAATCTCTATGTACTGTCGTCTATTATGCAAATAACAACTAAATAGCTTCAGTACATTCTCCCGAATACCATAATGTTCCAACTTGGCCAGAAGAATTTCATGGTCTACTGTATCAAAGGCAGAACTAAGATCCAGAAAAATACCTGCCACTTTATGCTTGTCATTCAAGTTACAGACAACTTTGTCAATTAACGCTCCAATAGCATCGGTGGTACCTATAGATTTTTGGTATCCGAATTGCTGACTATTTATTATACTGTGTGTTTTTAAGTGCTTCATGAGCCTATTCTTCATTAGTTTTTCGAAGATCTTTGATAATACAGGCAAGAGGGAAATTGGTCTGTAGTTAGCAGAATCTGTTTTTAAACCTTTCTTAAAAATTGGAAGCACCCGAGCGATTTTAAACTGATCAGGGAATAGGCCTGCCTCAATACACTCATTATAAAACGATGCTAATGGAGTTGCCAATAAGTCAATATTATCTTTAATAATAGTCAGGGGGATTTCGTCATAACCAGCAGTGGATTTATTGGGCATATTTTTAACCATATTAAAAATTTCTAAAGGTGTGACTGCGTCAAAACTCATGTTAGAATCTACTCTGCCAACACTTTCAGTTAGATATGTCATTGCTAATTTATGGTCACAAGCTTTTAGATGTACACTGTTGTCGAACCTTTTTGAAAATATATCAGCCACATCTAAAGCATTATTAGTTACTGTGTTGTCAATCTTAAGAATAATTTGTTCATTGTCGAGCTTTTTTGTTACATTGCGCTGTCGATTTACTATTTTCCATATCGTCCTACTAGAGTCAGATGCCATCTCTATTTGTTTTCTGACATCATTCCTTTTTGCACAAATAACTACTTTTCTATAAATTCTGTTATACTTGTTTCGATATTCTAGAACTGAACTGTCACATTGCGTTTTATCTATGGTGTTAAGGAAACGTTTTACTTTACTGGCTGTCCTTATTCCATTTGTTACCCATTTAGACCCCCTATTACTTTTAACAGTAACTTTAAATTTACACTTCTTAAATAATGAAGAATGCATTTCTTTGAATTGTCCTATAAAAGTGTTAATCCCTGCGCTCCAGTCAGTCTCTAACAGCCTTTTCCTGAACTCACTTTTGTTCTTGTCATTATATTTTCGTCTACAAAGACGCATATAATTTATCTGCTTCCTAAATTCAACCTTTTCTAAGCGTAGTGAACAGAACAGACCCGCGTGACCGTCTGATAGCCCATTGTGATCAACATTTGTACGTTCTATAACAGTGTCTGGTAAATTGGTTAAAATATTATCGATACATGATTCCGATTTATTTCTTCTAAAGGTCGGAGTATTTATTAGATACCTAAAGTTGTAGCACGTTAATAACGATAAGAATGAAGTGTGCCTCGTGTCATCTTTCAATACGTTAATATTGAAATCACCACAAATTATACATAATTTATTGAAGAAATGCTGTAACAGTTTTTCAAGCCTATCCATAAAGTTATCAAAATTACTGTTTGCAGGAGTTCTATAACAGCAAACAACACACAAATTAGTTTCAATGTCTCTAACTCCACATACTTCGAAACAATCAGTTTTGTACAACTGCTTACATACTTGAAGTTCATCTACGTTTCTGTCCTGAGGTGTTAAAATCATCGAACCTCCTCTATTCTTTTTGAGTCTAGTGTTGTAAGACCCCATTTTGTAGTTAGTAAAATTGAATTGTTTTGCCAGTGTATCGTTCAGAAAATGTTCAGATATACATACAAAATTCAGTTCTTTTGACAATTCGCATAGATACATTTCAAGGTCATCTTTTTTATTATTGATGCCGCATAAATTTTGATGATAAATATTAAGACTTGAATATAAGTAATTAGTCAAGAAAAAAAGTATTGTGCTTCTTGTTAACGTCATCATTTTTGTCCTCTTCTTCATAAGTTTGTATGTCAGCCACATTCGTGTTTAAATTATTTGTCAGATCAAGTTCAAGTTCAAGTGGTGACATTGAGTGATTATTATTATTTACAAGTAACAATAAATTTTGAAAAATATTTGTCATTCCTTGGTTATTTAATTTCCTAGTATATTTTGAAAACATAGTAAAATCGTAGAGTAAGTCTAAGTTAGAGTCTAGTACTGTTACATAATTATGTGACAGTAAATCTAAATGAAGTAAGTTGTTAAACGTTTCGATACGCCAGTTGAACATCGTCGAATAATCACTTAGCTTGAATGTAGGTAGGCACAAAATAATATTTGTATGCTGAATTTTTTCCAGCGTTTTCTTTAATCCTATTATAATTTCTACATAGTTTTTGGTTTTTTGAAAATCTTCTTCTCCAATCAAAATTACGCAGTAATTGCTAAACGAGTAATCTACAACTTTTTCATGTAAATTGCTGATAAGTTGTAACAATCCGCATTTCGGAGACACATAGTGACAGATCTGTAGGTTTTGGAATGTCTCTTCTGCGATGGACAGAATATTATTTGTTTTGTTAGCACTAACAATGCATAACCTATTACTGGTAGATTTCACACTACCCTCCATTTCTGTCCTTTGAGTTGTATTATTTTGTTTTGTGTTTGTGGTGTATAAAGTATTTGTTTGTTGGTTTTCGGTTGTGGTACATTTGTTGCTTAGCTTTTGTGTTTTTATTTCAGATTTAGGCGTTGCATTTTTACTGTTATTCTCGCCTTTATTTTGCTTTTGAAGCAAGTAATCTTCTTCAAAGGATACATTCAGTTTGCCTTTATTTATACTTTTCCTCTTAGTTAGGGTTGAAACTCTTTTAGGTGTACATATTTTTTTCAGGTTTTTTATAACTTTCTCATGGTTAATTATGATATTTTTAAGTGAATAATTTTCTGTTATTAAGTTTTCAATTTCACTATCCGCAGAAGCCAATTTTCTTCGCAAGGCATTAACTAATGTCCCTAATTCTGTTATTGTTTCGTTTTCATTTTCATTAAGTTGTAATTGAGGGCAACTTGTGTTATGCTTGCCGTAAGACGTAATAGATGAGTATTCGTTGTCCTCGTCCACTGACAAGGATGCAAAAGAATTTTCTGTACTTATGTTTATTTTGCTTTGCTGTTTTCTAATGGTTACGTTATCAGTTTCTAGTGAAAACAATTGTAAGTCAGAGTTGTTAGACATGTTAAATATGGTGCGAGTCACTTAGTAGTACTCACTTAGTTGTAGATTAGATATGAATCTGCACAGATCAACACAGAACGCGATACTTTCCAGCAATCGTTCACTGTGCGACACAGTGCTGGGGTTTAGACATCTAAACAAACCTTTTTATACTGTCCGTTCAACTGATTTGACTTCTATTCCGTAGGCTTAAGGATGGCATTAAAGGCAAGAAAGTGGTTACAATACCAACTGTTCCATTTGTCATGCTACCAACGCAATAGAAGTCAAAATCGATTGAACGGACTGTAAAAAAGGTTTGTTTAAATGTCTAATCGTATTGTAAATGGATAGAAATAAAGGTAAACTCATAATATGGACAAAAACCGCCCATTGTAAGTTACAATGGGCGGTTTTTATCGCTATTACCGATTTCTGCTGTAGGACATACCCCACACCTTTTTATTAACACTACATATGGGTATACACATACATAACATCACGCCTGTATTCCTCGCAGCATTGGGCAGAAGTGTATCTATAGAACACCCACATTTCGCCAGTGTAATAGGGGGCGACCCTATTGCCATCAAAGGGGCACAAATCTAGACTCCGGGCTGCTACTGACAAATTTCTGATAAAAAAATCCAATGACTTATTCAACACAACACAAACAAACACACACCCACACACACCCCCACATACCCCAACACACACCCCAACACACACCCCCACACACAACAACACACACAACAACACACACACAAACACTGATGTCAGCACATGACTGATGTAGGTAACACTAAAATTTTTTGCATCTATGGGAAGTTAACGTAACCCAAGGATAGAAAGACCAAAACTGTCACACTTAATTCTACCAAAAACCATAAGGACCAATATACTTACGCATAGAATATCCACTTTTAATCACCACCTCACTGGGCCTCTGCCGTGGTATCACGAAAGATTCCGGGAAGAACACTCTCGCGTCGCCAAAGCTCAAGGGCCTGTTCATCTTCTCTCTATGGTCAGGGTCTGACTTCTGGGCCTTAGACCCTGAGGTTCCTGATGAGGAGGTTCCCGAGAATGTCCCGGAGAAGGTCCCCGAATTGTGCTGTGAGCGAGGAATGGTTTCCCGTTCAGGGTAGGAATCCTTTAGACGTCTTGTGTCAGCATATACTTTGTGCGCTGAAAGTGTACCTGAAGTGGACAATTGTTACGTTATTTTTTTTAGAAGTCTTTTGCAACAGTTTATTTTATAATGTAAACTAGCTTCTGCCTGCGACTTCGTCCGCGTGAAACTTGTTCCCCCGACCCACCCCGTCGCATTAAATCGCCTGCCCGCGATTACTTCGTTTTCGCTACTTTTTTATTTTTGCTCGGTTCCTAAGGGTCCTAGCGTAATGTTAAATATCCTATAGCCTTCCTCAAGAATTGGGCTATCAAATGCAAAAAGAATTTTTCAAATCTCACTGGTAGTTCCTGAGATTAGCGCGTTCAAACATACAAAAAAAAAACAAGCTCTTCAGCTTTATATTAGTAAGGTATAATTATCTAAGGGCAGTAATCAGAATAATAACTTTCTACGCTGCGATTTATAAAGATGAATCAACATTAAGTGACAAACTTATTTTTAACATCAAATATTGTAGACCGTAATCAATCAAAATCATATTCAAAATTATTTACTCTAATTAGACTGAGAAGCAGCACTTTTTGAACGGCAAAAGTTACAAATATTATTGGTGAAAGGTAGTTTTGGAGGCTGTTTTTCTGTCAGTTCAAATACCAAGAAGTCTCCAAGTGTCCCGCCATAATGTGCGCGCGCCTTTAGAATATTTAGTACTTTCAGTTATTTCTTGTCATCATCAGTGAATTTTTTGTTAGATTGGCCGCCCCTAATATCTGGCCGCCCTAGGCCCAGGCCTACTGGGCCTTGGGGCAAATCCGCCACTGCACAAATCTATCTGTTTACAGGTAGTAAGTACACTTACAAACAGCAAAAGGCGGCGAGTAGACATTCTCCCTGCTGTCCGCATGCTCCAGCAGTCTGCGCAGCGTGTTCTGCAGCCCCTCGCCAGCGCTGACCGCGCGCCGGGCGGGGCCCATGCTGCGGGTTGTCGCGTCTGGAAATAGTGGGGTAAATGTTAGAATACTGTGTGACTCCTACTGAGGGCATAGACAAATGCCATTCGCTTCGGAGCAATTCTGTTTCTACAATCGCTATACCTTCAGTGACATTGACATGATCACGTGACATTTCAATAGCTTATGTCAACACCATACATTTTTTGGCATTTCTACTAGAGTGCACGCTAATCGAAAGCTACGAGTACTTTGTCTAGGCCCTTAGGACCTCTGGTTTTGTTAAAGTATTTCGAAGAAGTGAAAGAAGAGAAGAAGATGAAGAGTGAGAAGTGATTCGGAGTCTGATGGGCCAGAGAAAGGCACAGAGAGAGAGAGAGTGAATTGGAAAACTACGGGATAAATCTATCTATATAAAAAGAGAAGTCCTGACTGACTGCCTGATTGACTGACTGACTCATCAACGCCCAGCCCAAACCCTTGAACTTAAAAAGCTGAAATATTGCGCAGAGGTTCCCTTTATAATGTAGACAAGTAGTAAGGAAGGATTTCCTGGTAGCACGTTCCCGTGGGATATTTTCAGACATCCACGCGGGCGAAGCCACGCGGGAAGTGCTAGTAACAAATAATAGAATAAAGAAAGTCTTTCTTGTTTCTTCAATGCCACAATACTATTTGCACTGACATCTTAAAAGGTCTAATAAAATCAATTGACATCTTAAAATAGTCAATCATGGACATTAATGGCTTAGGGTTAAAAAGGTTCGTACCTAATCAGTTTTTGAATATATCGTGTTTTCCAAAACAGAAGGCCATATTATTCTCTTACCTAAAAACATTCAAATTCAAGTCGCAATCTCATGCCAGCGACAATCAAATGTCAAAAATGTAGCTAAACGCTATACAATTTTTGACAGATTGAGACTGAGATGATATTGACGAACGATGCTAAAAATACGGGAATTGCCACTCAGGTGTTTTTTAACCCTTATAAGGAAAACACCATCAAATTACACGATGAATCTATTCTGATTCGAATGCGGTTGACACTGATTGATAGTGAACGTAGTATGAATTAATGGTGCCGAGAGTGCAATTAATCTTAGACGAGATGTCAAAACAAGGCAGTTTTATGCAGTGCGTATGCGTATCGAAGAAGATAAGACGGTTTTGTGATGTAGAAATAAACATTATGCCTGTGCAAAGGTGTAGGTTAAAGACACTGTTTCTAGCCACTACTTTTATGTGTAAGTACTAAGTACTAAACTTACTATATTCTAGTACTTTTGGACTGTGATATCTTTGTCATTTATCGCTCCTGGCTGTTCATATTTCTGCACATTACCATCACAGTAGGTTTGTACGGAAAACTTGCAGCTAACTCATTTACAGTGTTTTTAAAAACTATGATATTGAACGCCATTACAAGTTTCCGGAGATTTTATAAACTAAAATAAAAACGAAAAGGGTCGGCACAGAATAATTATAACATTTTAAAAATAAATAAATACCACCATCGAATCCCCACCAATAATCGTATCCCTTCTAACCATGATCCCATGTACCCATGATACTTACAGGGGTTGCAGCAGGCATCGTTGTTCAAGGTGCCGGAGCTGACGAGGTGGCAGCCACCGGCTGCTATCGCCTGCCCCAGACCACTGCTCATCTGTGAAGCAACATCAAACCATTAAAACTGTGGTGGTCAATATAAAGTATGTCGTTTTATGGAATTCCACTTTAAACTTCACCATAAATCTTGCATCTTGTTGCTGATGCACCTTAACATAATCAATCAGTCTTTAATGTCCTCACTACTGGGATTCAGGCTTTCTCTCCGTGAGAGGGCGTAATCCGCCATACTTGCTCAATGCGGGCTGGTGGTGTCACATATGTCTTCAAAGATTTGGTTGTAGGACATGCTGGTTTCCTTACCATGTTTTCTTTCACCGTATTTGAAGCAGTGGTGATGAAACACAGAGTAAGAAGTGTGCGGCACCTTGCCACGTCAAGCAAGTCAAGACAAAGAATCATTTAGTCAGGACTGTAACTATACTGCGTCATCTTACCCCTTGAAATCCAACCAAATATCTACATATTAACCAACTCACCCTCAAAGGCAACTCCTGCTTCCTATCCAGCACAGTTTCCGACTTCACATAGAAAGCCTTAGTCTCTGCCAGCAGTTCCACAGCAGATTTCCGTTTCTGCTGCTGCGGCTGCGCAAGAGACCGCGGGGCCGCCATGCCGTCCCTCGACTTGCGCGGGAGTTTGAAACTCGCGAACAATGAGTCTGCGAGACGACGCCTAGGGAGCGATGAGAAACTGTGATCATTGGATTAGTCTGCCTAGATTCTTAGGTGAGTGCTCCTGGGCAAAAAGGACAGAAATTGATATTAGAGTTAAAACCATCATTGTTTTGTTGTCAAAAAGGGATGGTGCTTCATTCTTTATAACTACATATTTCGCTGTCGCAAAACAATATTGATGACTCCAACATGGCTAGTTCGGCGGGTTATTCTTCACTGATAAAATATGACAGTGGTCTGTCTAAAATTGTAAGCATCCAGTGGTTGAATTATTGATCATAATTATGGGTGGATGTTGAAAAATACAACTTACTACGTCAATAAAGACATCTCAGGGTGTTGAATTTTCTTACCTGGGCGGCGACTCGAAGGACCTCGAAAACGCCGGACAATTGGCAGCTCCCTCAAACTTCTTCCGCACTTCCTCAACTTTAGACCAGCCGGCTTCCACGTTGAGCCGGCGGTTTAGCGGTGTGGCTTGCGACGCATGCTTCGCCAGCTCTTCCCTGGTCCTCTTGACCGACACCTCGGGGATGGTGTCACGGGGGCGCAGGCCCCGCGCCTCGTGGCATCTCTCGATGAACTGCTGTCGCCGGAGCGAGAAGTTCACTGATTGGTGATGATCTTCGTCGTCGTCTAGACACCTAGAAATGGGAATAAGGGTTTTGTTTAGCATAAGCATAGCATAATCAGCTTATAACGTAGCCACTGCTGGGAACACTTCCTCTCTGTAAGAGGCCGTAGTCCACTAAGCGATGTCACGCCTCTTAAATTTTTTGGTTCTAGGGCATGCCGGTGTCTTCAAGATGTTTTCCTTCACCGTTTTTATAGCAGGGGTGAAGAAATAACACAAAGTGCCTGCTTGGATTTACATTCGAACCAACGTCCTGCAATTCGTAAGTCGGGGCCCAGTGGGGGCAGTGGGCTACTACTGCTCATACCACCACCGCTGGTTTCTAATTATTGAAGTGAAAGAAAAGATGAGGTAGTTACCTAAGCTATAAGTACATAGCTTAGGTAACTACACAACTCACTCTATCGGATATTTTTACTGGGACCAGAAATTGTCACGGAAGAAAAAATTGTTCAGTTGACGAAACATGATACCTAACAATGGGCTGGTTAGGATGCAGAAATAATTGCGTTGATCTAGATTTTTTGCGCAATGCCACTGGAACTTGGTATTCAAATGCCTAATCTAAGTAAATAGTTTTTGTATTCTACGCAGCAAGGCGTGTTAGCGTTGTGTCATGCAGTAACTACAATGCAATGCAATGTGCTGCAATGGACTGGCATCTGGTTGATCTGGTTGTGCAGTGTCGCATGTCTGCAGCTTAGCCTTGATACTTGAATTGTGCTTTAATGTAATTTTTTAGCCATCTAGAGACAGTACGTACGAGTAGTAGTCAATTGTCATGCATGATTTAATAAGCAGAAGAAATTTAATTAATTTTCTAGTTCCGTTCCTTTGAAAGAACGTTAACTTCACGAGCAATAAGTAATAAGAAGACTTAAAAAAGTTAGGCGTAATTCCAGACCAAACGGAAGACCAAACGGTTTTGGCCCTTCCATGTTTTATCCAGAGGGTTGCAAGGTGCAATCTGGGTCTTCGGGAGTTACAAAGACCATAATTATTTTTAGTCCTTCTGAGTCTTAGGGGGGATGCGCTGGTAGTCCGCGAAATTAAAATTTTCTTACGTTTTTTGCAATTTGCCGGTCAGGGTCAGGATGTATATTAATTAAAATATAATTCGCGAGCGTAATAAATATTGGTTTTTACAAAATTATAAACATTAGAATCATCAATAAAACTTAAGTACCTTTCTTTGCTATTGCCTTCGATCAATAATATTGATCGAAGGCTATTGCTCGTCGAATGCTTGAGCTCCTTAAGTTCCGAGTTGAGCTGCACGATTACTGACAAATGCGTGCACTGACTGGACAGCTCCACTCAATCTGTGTGCTTCTTTCCTCAAAAGACCATTTCAGACAGACACCAATCTACATTGTCTTCACATGATTTGACCAAGATTATGTCTGGACTTTAAAAGAACTGTAACCTCTGAGTTTGTTTCGGCTTTTCTTCTCAGAGTAACCACATAGGAAACGCCGACCTCATCCAGTTTTTAAAATACATGTTGACGTGTGAAAGCGTTTGTGCAAACCTACTTACAGAAATAAAATCATTTGTCATTTACCTAGCAGGCTGCGCGAGGTGCGACCTGCAGGGCTGGTAGCAGGAGAGGGCGGCCATGTCTCGGGCGGGGCTGCCGGGGGAGGCGCGGGGTGCAGGGGCCGCCGCCGGCGCCGCTCATCATTCGAACCGCGCACAGGAGTCACCGCCGCTACTATCACTGGCTTCTGGAACAAAGATGAGGTTATGTTAGAATGTTAGAAGCGTCAAGAATATTGCCTTACAGAAGAATCAAGAGAATTGCTTCGATAAAGAAGAATCTTTAAGCACAGGAGGACTCCATTACGTCCGTTGGTATCCCAATATAGAAATTCTATTGTAATTTTAGTCAAAATTAACAACTTGCCAATTGATTAGTTCTCAAAATATACCGTTATAACTCCTTTAAAAATGGATTCATCGGAAATTAAATAGTTCTCAAAAAGGTCTCTGATCATCTCATTTGGAAGAGGTTTTCCAAACAAGCAGTTAGCGCTCTGTAAAATTAGAAAATCAATGTTGTCATGACCATATTGATCTTATATTACTTTTTAAACAGGCGTAAAATATGATGCCTATCCTTAAATATGCCTACATAATACAGTTAATGATGACGCAATTCTAATATGATGATAAAGACGTATTGAAGAACGTGCATCTCAGCCGTAAAATCACGCTTCAAAACTCTGCTTATACTGTATTACCTTAACTGCCACGTTCAAAAACCGCTTTACTTTTAATTCAACTCGTTAGTCTTTACATAACCTGTCAAAGGATGTTATAAAGTTAAATATTTGAACTCAGTACTTTCACTGAATGACGCGACAGTTACCTACAGTTAGGTAAGAGTTAAGACTAATACAATAGCAGAGAAAACTAATAGGTACTGTAATGTTTAAAAAGTGAGGAGTTACTGATGTTTTATGTTCGTTCGATGACTGTCTGTTTAAAAGAGCATGATTTGCGAAATAATGTGAAACTGCTATAGAATGCTGTCATGTCAAATCGGAGATATCTAATTACCTACAAACAGTATCTATGTACCTACATATTAAATAGCTGGGTAGCCAATTATTAGCTAAGGCATTATATGAAAATGGTAACGTCTCAGTGTGGAATTCTATCAAAATACTGGGTGGAATATGATATGACGATTAACGAATCTATGATCTAGGACTAAGAAATATACATTCGGGACCAAGTCGGGACCATGCGTGTGGCCAAGTGATCTAATAATTGACGATAAACAAAGAGCATTTAACATTAAGCTTCTTCTATTATGTCTTTGCACCATGCAGCCATGCTGCTTGCGGTCAGCTTTATGTTTTTCTCTTCCATTCTCCCCTGTCATTCGTCATCCTAACATTCACTCCCCTTTCCTTTATAATTATCATTTCCGCACACAATTCATCAATCTATATTCTTAGGGCTTCACCCTCTAACCATCTCCATAACTCCCAGATCATTATTAAATGGGTCAAACCTTCAGCAAGCCTAAAATAATGACCTACTATGCAAACTGGACTCAGGCCCACGAGTTTCCCTACAGAGTTAATTTCGGGGTGAATGTATACCACTACTCGTAAAACAGATAAACACAAGTGCCCCAATTGGCCGGTATTTGGGCCACGTCCCGCAATTCGGGCTGGCCATAATATTGATGAATAGTATCCGCGCATATATTTAGCTTTATTAAGCCGAGTGACAATACTGACCGCTCCATAATGAGGTTATTGTGCGCCATCACTGGTTGGGTCACGTTAATACGAACGCGGTTGCTATTTAATTTTTAACGGGTTTTGTGGATCTGCGTTAACATTTCAGTGAGTACAGTCCAATTAACTTTGGCTACCATTATCAGAGCAACCCTGTTTGAGTCGTTCTCACTCTTGGTGGTACCTATATAGGTATAATAAAATTATGTACTCTACTACTACCCAAAAACATTTGAGATTTTATTAACACATGTGTATTAGTAACAGTAAGGCATGCTAAAAAGACAATTTTAAACAAAAGAGGATGGTCCTTTATTAATTTCGATTATTTCAGGAGGTTGTGCTTCTAGAATAAAAAAAAGCGAGTTTTAAATCGTCTGCCTTTTCACCATTAAGTAAGTTTTTGACCAGCGACCAGTATTTTACATGGAGCGACTGCCTATCTGACCGCCACAACGTATCTGAGTAATACCACAGTATAAAAACATACAGTAGGACGACGCCTTTGATCTCGTGGTAAATGCCGACAACGTCTAGACATTGTCGCAACAGCAAGGGTTGTCCCAAGTAAACGATATTAATTAATTAATTTGTTTATTTGAGATCAACATCGTCATTAACATTATTATTATTATAAACGACATTTGAGTGCCTGCTTATTTCTTAAGTTTTTTTTTTCAAATTATTTTATTATTTTTCTTTTAAGTTATATTATTATTCTTAGAAGTTCTTTTATTTTTTTCGACATGTATGTCATTATCATGGTTTTTGAGGTCGCTGATGACGATAACGAGATTAAAATCAAAATTCAAGATGGCGGCTGTGAAAATTTTCAAATTTTTCGTCATGGGTATCGTTTCTATGGTTTTCTAGGACGGTAAAGCCGATAGTGAAGTCAAAATGAAAATCCAACATGGCGGCTGCGAAAATTAGCAAATTTTTCGTCATGACCTCATTATCGTTTTCAGCGACCTCAAAAACCATGAAAATGACACCCATGACGAAACATTAGAAAATTTTCGCAGCCGCCATCTGGGATTTTCATTTTGACCTCATTACCGTTTTTAGCGAGCTCAAAAACCATAAAAATGACACCCATGACGAAAAATTTGAAAATTTTTGCATCCGCCATCTTGGACCAAAAACCATGAAAATGACACCTATGTCATTACTATTATTTCCTTAATTTCATTTTATACATATAAGTTACAGTTCCGCCATCTTGGATTCCAAAAAGGATGCCTTTTTCGTATCAAGCACCCCAATTATACTCAAAATTAACACCCATATCAAATTATAAAAAAATTACGTCGTCCACCATCTTGGATTCCAAAAAGGATGACTTTTTCGTAACAAGCACCCCAATTATACTCAGAATTGACACCCATATCAAATTATAAAAAAAATTCGTCGTCCGCCATCTTGGATTCCAAAAAGGATGGCTTTTTCGTAACAAGCACCCCAATCATACTCAGAATTGACACCCATATCAAATTATAAAAAAAATTCGTCGTCCGCCATCTTGGATTCCAAAAAGAATGGCTTTTTCGTAACAAGCACCCCAATTATACTCAAAATTGACACCCATATCAAATTATAAAAAAATGACATCCGCCATCTTGGATTTCAAAAAGGATGCCTTTTTCGTAACAAGCACCCCAATTATACTCAAAATTGACACCCATATCAAATTATAAAAAAATGACATCCGCCATCTTGGATTTCAAAAAGGATGCCTTTTTCGTAACAAGCACCCCAATTATACTCAAAATTAACACCCATATCAAATTATAAAAAAATTACGTCGTCCACCATCTTGGATTCCAAAAAGGATGGCTTTTTCGTAACAAGCACCCCAATTATACTCAGAATTGACACCCATATCAAATTATAAAAAAAATTCGTCGTCCGCCATCTTGGATTCCAAAAAGGATGGCTTTTTCGTAACAAGCACCCCAATCATACTCAGAATTGACACCCATATCAAATTATAAAAAAAATTCGTCGTCCGCCATCTTGGATTCCAAAAAGAATGGCTTTTTCGTAACAAGCACCCCAATTATACTCAAAATTGACACCCATATCAAATTATAAAAAAATGACATCCGCCATCTTGGATTTCAAAAAGGATGCCTTTTTCGTAACAAGCACCCCAATTATACTCAAAATTAACACCCATATCAAATTATAAAAAAATTACGTCCGCCATCTTGGATTTAAAAAAGTATGGCTTTTTCGTAACAAGCACCCCAATTGAACTCAAAATTGACACCCATATCAAATTATAAAAAATTACGTCCACCATCTCGAAATTCACCCTTAGTAAATAATAAAAAAGTCCACCATCTTGACACGGAACATACAAACAAACACTTTCACAATTATAATATACTTAATTATAATATATAAGACTTGCAATCACTCACAGCACACGTCGTATGAACCATTTTAAATAAACAAATAAAAAATAAACACGCGTTAGCCCTGAATAACATATCCCGAACTACTAACATCGTTTTGTTCGCAGTTCGGGATCGGCTTACCCGCGTCTCGCCCCTCACACCCCGCACGATTGCCCTGTCTAGACGTCTTCGTTGGACGACTGTATGATTTTTAGACTGTGGTAATACGATACCTTCTGAGTACCCGTAACGACTAAGACAAATGACAGCCGGGGCCCGGGACCAAGGGCTTAACGTGCTTCGGGAACTCTGGGTGCTTATTTTTTTCAATGTCATTTTATAAAATATTTTTTAGATTCGTAAGTGCAGCAGCGAATTTAATTGCTTCTATTTCAGCGGTAGGCTCAATACTGTCAAAAGAGTCTCAAATAAACGCATCTGCTGAACTAGAGTGCGTCATCAAATTATCAAATAGTTCCTAAGCCGTAATGTTGGCTCTACTGTTAAACTAGGTCCATGCTGTATGTAGCGAACTCGTAGCGAATCGTGTTCATCCTACAACAGTGGACCAAACATTACGGCTTATGAACTATTTGATGAAACGCACTCTAAATGCCCATAAAAATAAAGCTTCATCCACAACACCATGCAGTATAGAAAGTTGCCACCAGTTACCAGTCACGGGAAAACGAAAGTAG
Organism: Cosmia trapezina; assembly: GCA_905163495.3. NCBI lineage: Eukaryota > Metazoa > Arthropoda > Insecta > Lepidoptera > Noctuidae > Cosmia > Cosmia trapezina. Next base: position 12,861,023 of record LR991040.1, on the reverse strand, counting down.
GAGTATATAGTGTTTAATCTAGTTTTTTCCTCACAAATTACCCGCGTTTATGAGAAACTTCTTCTTAAACAAAGGCGGCTAATGCCACGCTTGACTCAATTGAATGAGTTTACACATAGTGAGTGAGATAACAAGTCTTTAGGGCACTCGTTATAAAGTATTTTTTTGATAATTTTACCTTTTTGAGGTAATGATGTAAAACGGAGTATTTAGAAAAAGTTTTGTTTGTTTTAAGAAAGTAAATTACTGATATTATGTTGTGCTTGTATAGCGGAGGATGATTGTGAATTAATGATTTTCTTAAGAATGATGATTAATTAGCATAATCAGACTGTAATGGTCCACTGCTGGGATACAGGCAACCGGCTCAGGCTCTGTGAGAGGCAATGGGCCGTAATCCACCACGCGGGCCCAGTGCGGGTCGGTAGATGTCACAATACCTACATGTCTTCGAATTTTTGGTTTTAGGACATGCCGGTTTCCTCACGATGTTTTCCTTCAACGTTTTGATAGCAGCGGTGATGAAATCATTTACACAAAGTAAAGCGCCTGTCAGGGTTCGAACCTACGACCCTCAAAGAGATTACTTAGGTACATAAAAATTACCTGCATGAGTTAGGAACTTTTAGCAGAATAGTACTTAAGTAGGTACTTTTATACAGGAACACAAAAGTATTAGATGCGATAGATATCCGTAGAATGAATTGCAAAATAATCTAACTGTGAATACTTACAGAAATAATCTAACTGTGAATACTTACAGAGCTCTTTTGTTATTTCCTCAAACTGTTTTTGATGAACGAAGCTTCTTTGAGTGTCGGAGAAGAATACGTTATGTAACAGAGGAATTTATTATCTACATCACTGTCTTTGAATAAAGAAATGACTGTGAAGAGGAAAGCGGAATAACCGAATAAGCATAGCGTCGTGGGCTCCTGGCGTAGCAGTTAAAGAAACGTTGAAGACTTTGACAATATTGATGTCATATCTAATTGAATTATTGATGATATAGTTACAATAAGGGCGCTTTCAATTTAGAAGTTTCGTGTCGGACCGCTGCGGTACCGAACGACCGTCCGTGCGTAATACGACAAACGGACCGTCCGTTTGTCGTATTGCGTACGGACGGTCGTTTGTTTTACACAAAGCGCGCGGTGCGGCAACAGTGCGGCGGCGTCGATATCGCGAACGCTCAACAAGGACGGCAACGTCGGTATCAAACTCCACGTGTATGAAAACAAACGATCGTCCGTGCGTAAATACGACAAACGCACCGCTTCGACATCGCAGCAGTCCGACACGAAACGTCTAAGTTGAAAGCGCCATAGTACATATACAGGGTTACTTGTAATTCGACGTAAGTATTTCTTGCAGGGTTCCTTCCTTTCCTTCCTTGTAGGGTTAATACTACAGGGTTAAAATGCAACAAATTAAGCCACCAATGTTCTACGTTGTTGTGTTGTTTTGTGTATGTAAATTAGCTACCTACCTACGTATTTGATATTAATACCTTCCAATCAAAACTTGATACCTCCACGCGTTTCCTGAAAAAAAAGGGTCTTTAACTCTTGACAGACTGACAGTCTGACAGACAGACAGACAACGAAGTAATACTGTAAGGGTTCCGTTTTTTCCTTTTTAGGTACGAAACCCTACAAAAGGGACGATACCTTAGTTTTTCAAGGCGACAAAATAATTATCCACCGAATAGAGAACAATAACAATTTCATCAAGTAAGTAATTTAGAAACCGCGGAACTAATAAATAAAATTGAAAGAAAGAGATAAAATACATTTATTTTTTAACACAGACTAACAGCAGGCACACAAATTATTATACTTAACAATAATAAAAAAAATAAATAAAAACAGTAATATACAGGGTGTTTGGTGCATCGTTTGCCAAATTGAATTGGCCGAAAGAAGAGGTCATTTGCTATCGCTTCAGGCTCAAGTACTCATTTTTGGCCACACCGGTTTTTTTATTACAACTTTCTAATTTTTATTTTGAAAAAATCCAAAACTCAGCATTAAAGCTTAAATTAAAAAAAAAGTTTTAAGTGTAGTCGTCAAATTTCATTTTTATTTACATATGTACTGTTGTATGGCTCTTTCAAATTTAAAATTACTTGCCAGTTACATCTAGTTTTTTTTTAATAAATCACAAAGTTTTTGGAAAAATAAAAAATGAACTTAAAACTCAACTTTAAATAGCTATAAAAAAAAAACTAAAAGCGATCGGGATCTTCGAATTATTTTAAAAAGTTCTCTAGTCTATCCCCTTTCCAACGGTATGCAATGTGTTTAAAAAATGTTTCAGTAAGTTCACTAATACGCTAAGTTTGTGTATCGGGACGCACCATCAAACTATTGCATATTCGGGATAAATAAGTGTTTTCGCGTAAACAATACATACGAAGCAGGTAAAGCCTGCTATCTCCCTCCTACACAGTAGAATTCATTATCTGTCTCTTTTTGTTATTGGGTTGGCCGCAAATTGGTTAAGTTTGTTAGTCGTTATTTGACTGTCTCTGAAAACTAACCCCTTGTTGTTGTTGTGTTATTTTCTGTTACTGTTATTTTCTGTTACTGTTAATTTCTGTTACTGTTATCTTTTCATTGAGTTTTGTGGGTGTTTGTGTTAACTTTCGTGATTTTTTTTGTGTTACAATATGGCTACATTCTCTAATGAAGAATACGCTGATATTTTGATGGCTTATGGAAGAGCCGATGGTGTTGCTCGCGAAGCACAAAGAATTTATCAGGAACGCTTTCCCAATAGACGATTGCCTTCCCGCCATACTTTCCAGAACACTTATCGACGCTTACGTGAGACTGGTAATTTGACTGCTAGTGAACCAAGAGGGATTGTAGTGCGTCATAATGTTGACGTAGATGAACAGATTCTGGCACTGTTTGAAGAAGATCCCACTAGAAGCATAAGAAATGTAGCTGCATTACTGGGAATTTCGATCTGGAAAGTATGGCGAGTACTTCGCCAAAATAACAAACATGCTTTCCATTACACTCCGGTGCAAGGTACGTAATTTTTAAATTAATAGACTCACAACCGTAGGCGCTAACGTAGATTGCGAACCCTTTCTAGCTTTACCGCGTACCCGACGCAGCAGCAGGTAGCGGCTTTGACGTCACTCTGCCAGATGTCATAAACCTTCAGCGGTCAGGCCATTGTCTTTTACATTGTACTGCCCGTACTTTTTACAAACAATAAAAAAAAATCTTGCGAGAAAGTAATGCATTCTTACGCGTATTTTATTTGTTGTAGGTCTCGAGAATCAAGACTTTGATAACCGTGTCCAGTTTTGTCGTTTTTTACTGCATTCAGACGTGGATAATCCGGTCTTTTTAAAAAGAATTCTGTGGACGGATGAGTCCAAATTTACTAAAGAGGGAATCCTCAATTTACATAACTTACACCACTGGACAGCAAAAGATCAAAACCCACGCGTAAAACGACAAAGGTCATTCCAGAGACGATTTAGTGTGAACGTTTGGGCAGGAGTCATTGCAAATCATGTAATTGGACCACACTACTTACCTGACAACCTGAACGGGGATAATTACTTAGAATTTCTGCAAACAGAGTTGCCCTTATTATTAGCTGATTTGCCAATTTTCAGTGAAGACAGGTCTTTTGTTTTCCAACATGACGGTTGTCCCGCTCATTGGAGAATAACCGTCAGGGAGTACTTGAATGATGCATTCCCGGACTCATGGATTGGGAGGGATGGCCCTATTCCTTGGCCTCCACGTTCTCCAGACTTAACTCCGTTGGATTTTTACGTCTGGGGACGGGCCAAAGAACTCGTCTACGCCACGGAAGTTGAGACAAGAGATGATTTAGTCCAACGCATTGAGGCGGCTTTCATGACGATCAAAGCAGAAATGCGTTTACGCACCACTACAGTTGAGATAAGACGAAGATGTCGCGCGTGCATACGCAATAGTGGTAGACAGTTTGAACAAGACTTGTAAGATTAGTATGTAATTAAATTACTTATTAATAAATGATTATTTTTGTAATAATGTATTTTTTTTTCAATTTCGAGGAAAGTTCCCTATGTAAGAACGAGATAAGAGACTACGTAAGACGTGAGATAACAGTATCTATCTACTAATAGCATGTAATTTATGCGAAAACTAGTGTTTTAAACGTAATATCCAATATCAGCCTGATGTGTCTCGACTACACATTTAGCTAATTATTAAAGATATTAAAAGAGTTTTTTAACACATTACATACCGTTGGAAAGGGGACAGACTAGAGAACTTTTTAAAATAATTCGAAGATCCTGATCGCTTTTATTTTTTTTTTTATAGCTATTTAAAGTTGAGTTTTAAGTTCATTTTTTATTTTTCCAAAAACTTTGTGATTTATTAAAAAAAAACTAGATGTTACTTGCAAGTAATTTTAAATTTGATAGAGCCATACAACAGTACATATGTAAATAAAAATGAAATTTGAAGACTACACTTAAAACTTTTTTTTTAATTTAAGCTTTAATGCTGAGTTTTGGATTTTTTCAAAATAAAAATTAGAAAGTTGTAATAAAAAAACCGGTGTGGCCAAAAATGAGTACTTGAGCCTGAAGCGATAGCAAATGACCTCTTCTTTCGGCCAATTCAATTTGGCAAACGATGCACCAAACACCCTGTATAATAATATAATTGCTAATACACCACTAATTTTTAATTAGTACAAATACTTAAAGGATTTATTAGAGAAGGTCTTGTTATTAAATATGTAAAGTCTCAATAAATAATATTCATAAACAGCAAAGTTATTGGAGTTTGTTTATATCTCAAAATTTCACTCAATGTATGGAAATATTGTACAGGCTATTCATAGTTGTATTCATTCTCTCGCTCTCGCATTTGCGTGCTCTCGCTCGAACTTGCCCCGCCTCCAACAGCTGTTATCGTATCATAATCATGAATTTACCAATTATGACAAATTTTCGTGGACAATTTTGGTATTTCTTTTTTTTTACTTTTGACTACACAAATATGATCAGTAACGGGTACGGATAGAGCCCCATTTTTTTTTGTACTAATTAAAAAATAGTGGTGTATATCATAGATACTGGTCATTTGGTCAAGGAATATTAAAAACCAACAAATTAGGCTTATTCCCATCAGATCCCACAATCGGATCCCTCTGTGTGGGATCCCACATAGTGGGATCCATTAGGAATGCGGATAAAATAAATATTTTGTTCCAATCCGATCCCACGTTGTGGGGTCCGTTAGGAATGTGAATAAAATTTACATTTTCGAAAAAAAATGAAAACGAACGAACGAATTAAAATTAAAATAAATGTATTACCATAACTGTTACCGACTTTACTATTTATCTCGATATTGTGTAGGTACTTACTTTTTGTTTTCATGTATCGATACAAGCAGGGGATCATTACGTTCGGATATTAATTTTATCCACATTCTTAACGAATCCCACAAATGGGATCGGATCGGAACAAAATGTAAATTTTATTTACTTTCCTAACGGACCCCACAAAGTGGGATCGGATTTGAACAAAATATTTATTTTATCCGCGTTCCTAACGGATCTCACATAGTGGGATCGGATTGTGGGATCTGATGGGAATAAGCCACAAATTACGTACACAGCAGTTGTGGGCACTAGTTGTTAGTTCTAGTTTACGGTGACACCCGAGGCTTGAGCAAGCGCATAGACGTGATGCGAACACGGCGTCATCTATAACGGTAATCATTGTGGCTAACAATTACTGACTACTTGTGCCTCATTTGTTTTTATTAGGTAACTAATGAATGCAAGCGCTTTCTTGAATGTAATATCCAATAATATCTAGTATTTTTTGGATTTTGTGTGCTTTGATAAATATGTCCAGACTCTACCCATGAATATGAACAACTTTCACTATTGGACCAACTCTAAAATCACGAGAAAAAAATCAGCTGTTTCATACATAATTTGGTCGAGTAGGTATTGAACTTTAGAATGAAACAGTTGATTTTTTTTTCGAACAGATTACATCTCCGGATCTTCAATTTGTCGGTCTTTGTCTAATTTTAGATGAAAGTATTAATTTTCTTATTCAAACTTTTTAGAGTGTGATTTTTCCGTAGTCGGGTTCTTATCTTACCTACTTTTCTAAAACATTTTGGGGCCGTACAATGACGTGAAAAAAGATTATGGGATCCATCATGGTTCCAGTGTGAGAGAGAGACTGAGCTATATAAGACCTGTAGCACCATTCTTTTTTCAACGGATCCATAATGGATCCATGATCTTTTTTCACGTACGGCCCCGGTGCTGAAATTACTACCAACGGTCATACCACAGTCATACGGTCAACAAAATGCTTATTAATCTGCCTAGCCTTTTCTCAACTATATTGGGGTCGGCTTCCCGTCTAACCAGATGCAGTTGAATACCAGTTATTACCAAGTCAACAAATAAATATAAAAAGGCAAAGATTACTCACATTTTAAACTATCCTTGACCCATACGCACGTAAATGAAAATTTCAAACAAGATGTCACGACATGACTACAAAGTTAAGTACACTCTCGTAACGAAGTTGTGCAACTTATTGGCTTTCATTGTTATGCTAAAATGTTACAGACAAAAGATAAATACTGCTTGAAGTCTTTTTAGAGTTCCGTACCTCAAAAGGAAAGAACGGAACCCTTATAGGAAAACTTCGTTGTCCGCCTGTCCGTCAGTCTGTCAAGACCCTTTTTCTCAGGAACGCGTAGATGTATCAAGTTGAAATTAATATCAAATAGTTCAAATACGTAGGTTGAAAGTCCCTTGGAGCTGTAAAAAAATCAAGCTTCTAAGTCAACACAATAAAAAAAAATACGGCCATTTATGCGACATATTTTGATACTCGCAAGTAAATTAGAATCATGAAATTTGGCAAGAAGCAAGGTCTCACAGCACAAGTAAAGGAAAAATTCTGAAAATCGTTAATTCGTAGTTTTATCACATAATAATTTTTTTTGGGATTACAAACTTACAGTTGGAGAAATGAAAGTGACGTAAGTATATCAATGTATAGGAGAACATGTTTTTCAACTACAATGTTCAGTTTGTTTTTGGGATAAATTCATGCCAACTACGGAACGCTTCATTGTGCGGGATCCGACACGCACTTGGCCGGGTTTTTTTAGGTATTGGTTGGCTAATTAAATAAACCCGATGGCCTGGTGGTCAGTGGTTGGTTGGTTACCACCGCTTGTGAACATCTCTATAGAATGCAGTTGCGAGAGAAGAGAACTATTTGATTCTAAAATCTCATTAATTATCCTCTTTTTTTATTCTTCTCTCTTCTTTCTCCTTTCTCATTAACCCAAATCTGGCTTTGGCACTGGCTTTTTCTTCCATAGGTAGATCTCTATCAGCCATAATTTCAAGGTTCGTTTCCTTCCTATCCATATCATCTTTCAAATCACCTTAATTTATTATAATTATAATTATATTATATACAACATTCGTTTTTGTTTATACTAAACCCGAAGAGGGGTCATTGCACTCATCATTTTGAACATTTTTTTCTATGGGACCAACCTTGAAATCGCGAAAAAAAAATCAGCTGTTCAGTACATTTTGACGAGTTTGATGTAGATAAATGTACTGAACAGGAACAGCTGATTTTTTTTTCGAGATTTTAGGTTTGGTCCCATAGTAAATATAAATATCCTTGGACATTTCACACAACGCCATCTAGTCCCAAGCTAAGCAACCTAATGCTTGTGTTATGGTAACGAGATGGCTGATATACTACTTATATACATTTTTTTTTTTTTTGTAAATACATACATATTATAGATAGAAAAACACCCAGACTCGGAACAAATATTTGTAGGTCGTACAAATTATTTGTTCCGTGCGGGAATCGAACCCGCGACATGCTGCGCAGCAGTCAATCGCTCAACCACTGCGCCAACCGTGTCGTCAGTAGTAAAAGTTGTTCAAAATGATGAGTACAATGACCCCTTTTCGGAGTTAAGTATAAACAAAAACTAATGTTGTATATATTATAATTATCTTTTATTTGGTCTGTCTCTTTTCATAATTATAGCCTACGTGATACCTAGGTAGGTACTAAAATATCAATGAAATGGCCCGACCCCAGCGTGGTGCAGACTCGATTATTATTTCTTTGACTTGAATGGAGAGTATGTCATGCTCACTCTAATGTCTCGCGGAGTCTCGCCTACTTAATCTGTGTGTCTCGCTGATGGTGACGCGTGTGTCGGATCATTTAGGCAATTAATTTTTCTTGGGCATCTCTCTATTCGTCGTAAACTCGTGGCAAAATAATAACAGCCGCACGGTTATGATCGCAGGTTAAGCTATGTTTACTGCGGTCGCTTCGTGGATGGATGACCATCCATATCGAGACTCGCCAGCCGGCTTGACGTGCCTCGGAAAGCACGTTAAGCCGGCTGTCATTCGTGGATCTGTATCCCGTTAGACTGGAAGCCGACCTCAACAAAGTTGGGTTAGGCTAGGCAGATTGATTGGATATCTCTAATCTCCTAAACGTCGTTGGATATTTAAACTTCTCTACACACGTCACACGTGGTAAGTAAATAGTTGCTAACTTAAATCAAGATTACCTACATACTTAATTCCATAATGCTAAAGTTATTCATAATGTTTCAAGCAATAAAAACGGACATTTTAATTAAAATAAGGGACTAACGGTCCATATGATAATAATGTCAGATGTTACTAAAGAAATTAGCATAAATAAATAAAAATCTTTAGTGTATGATGTTCGTAACGTGTGGGTTGGACCTCGAAATCAGCGGTTGAGAAAATATTCGGCTTAGGTTAGGCATTTGTTGGTAAAAGCACAGAACAGATAAAAGAGGACCTCTTTTATCTGTTCTGTGGTGAAAAGCTTATTTACGACACAGAATAATTGTTTGCATTTATACGATATTTAGTTTGTGTTAGTTGATCGTGTTCTATTTGTTTCCTAATTTATGTTATACCTAGGTATTTTGTACCGACCTTTTTGTTTCAATTTTATGTTTCAGTATTTATCATAATGGTCTTCAGTTTCATATTGTTGTCTACTTTAGCTGCAAGTTTCCCGAATAAAATAAAATAAAATGAAAATACAGGGATCTACGAGATTTGGTAGCCAATTAGTTTAACAAAGTTTTGCTGTTAATTTGGACAAAAGTGCTGATTTTCTTCAAGGTAGGTTATTGTTGTCAGAAAGCCTAATTTATTTCTGAAACTCTAGATCTATTTACTCCTCCATTAGCGATCCTCGAAGGACCAAATTTTAGAACCAGCAAGATCATAGCTTATATGTAGGTAGTTAGATGCATTGTTGTGCTTATTAGCATAGGCTTCATTACCTACTACGATAGAATTAATAGCTGTAGTAACTAGTAATGGAATCTTCGTAATTTTTAACCGACTTCTAAAAAAGGAGGAGGTTCTCAATTCGGATGTTTGTATTTTTTTTTTTATGCTTGTTCGCGCATAACTCCGTCGTTTGCCAACCGATTTGAAAAAATATTTTTTTTTGGAAAGGGTATACTTCCCAAATGGTCCCATTTTTGTCAAAATCCAGTTCTGATGATGGGATCCTGGAGAAATCGAAGGAACTCTTCAAATATTATAAGCACACCTATAGCGATTTGGCTATTTTTTATAGTAGCCCGTGCATTTACTCTCGGAAAGCACCACTTGGTGAAGTGGAACTGATGATGAAGACCACAGATGGCTACCGGAACTACTCAATGATAAATATTTCCCGGATTGCGATTCGATTACTTTAATATGGTTGCGAAGCAATTTCCGCTCGTCACACAATGCGTGTGGTGAGTGGTTGTTGAGGAGTTCTCCTGGTTCTTACCAGCAGAACTCCTCAACAATTAACGTCCCAGCATCGGGAAAAGCAATATTTTGTAACATGTGATGAGCAATTCACATTAGACTATTGTAACTTATACAAATTATAAACAGACCCACTAAAAAGCGAGAAATAAAAAGTTTTTAACAAAAAAAAAACCGACTTCGAAAAATCACTACAAAGTGAAAAATAACTTTAATTTCGGAAGTCGGTGGCAAAAAAACTAAAATACAGATCCAAAGATACCAACTTCCCAAATTAAAGTTATTTTTCACTTTGTAGTGATTTTTGGAAGTCGGTTTTTTTTTGTTAAAAAGTTTTTATACAGCAGCCGTTTCTTTTATGAAAAGAGGTAGATTGTTGGCAACAAAATCAGACAAGTAGGTAAGTACCTACAGTTGGCTCACTCATTACCTAATGACCAAAAAGATTTGACTTTGAAGTGAAAAAGTTCTCACTTTTATCAGCTACCGAGTCATTAGCAGTTAAAATAACTTTTTGAAGAAGTGTGTTGTCAATTTACCATTCGTTTTTTGAGGATCATTAGGGACAAAGAAAATTATTTTCATGGAATTTCTTATTTGTTATCATTTAAAAGGTATTCACGCATTATTAGAAATTTTGTGGGAACAAAAATAAAACTTTCAAGTTCCTTCTAATTTAGGTAAGTACCTACTGTAAGTACCTACTAAAATGTTTAAAGTTCAGGATTCATTTATTTAAAAATGTTTTTTCTTAGTCAAGTCAAAGAAAATTCCCCATATAATCTATAATATTTTAATTCCCGGTACCGCTTTTAACTTCGCGCTTATTTCATAGCCAAACAAGTATGTATGTTTACGTTCACATTATAGCATAATGAAAAGCACTGAGCATCGCACTTGTTGTTAATATTACCTAGTTAACAAGTGGAGCACTGCACACCATTTTATTATTTTCAAATGTGGAACACGACTTTTTTTTCAAGTATTGATTGGAACGAATTGTAGAAAGTAGGTGCTTAGTTTTTTTATTATGAAAAGTTATGTATGTACCTACGTCATTTTAAAACATATTTCACACTAGTGTGACAACTATTATTTATTCTGTGCTAGTGATACTAGTTTTCTATGCGGTTACCTACCTTTCCTGTTAAATAATAAAGTCAATAGAGGTAAAGCTCAAAATGTGATAAGTAATTGCAGAACAGGAGATTAATCATTATATTCTAGCCTTTAGAAGATCAACATAATCAACAAATCTGCAATCTATGTGTAGAGAAAGATTTAGGCGGGAAAGGAAAAGATTTAAAAACTTACATAATTTCCAAGCTCTGTTGACGTTTTCGTAAACACAACACAAATCACACAATGTTTACCTAAGGCATTCGAATAATTTCAATTTGGAACATCACTGTAGCATCCACAAATACCCTTTGTGTTTTTTTTTTCAATTAATTGCACACAAAAATCAATTGAAGCGCACCGAGAACGAGAATATCAGTAGCGACTAGCGTGTGCGTTCACTTCAGACGCAAAAACGAATGGTCAATTTGCTATTATCAATTATTACATAAGTAGTGAACAAATAATGCACGAAAGACCGAACCATAAATGAGGGTTCACTAAGTACTCTAATTTAGTACCTTCTAAATACAGTTATTAGCACAACAAAATTCACCGATGTGTTAATTACGTACCTAACTACCTACTTACTGTTAATTTGGAATGCCTAATTACTAGAGACTATGGCTGCTTTACTAAGAAAATATGCCTAAAATAAATACTTACACCAAATTGTCAATTGAACGTCAATTGAACGTGAAATTGAACGTTTTGCAACTCGATTTTTTTATTTTCGTTTTCCAGTTGAAAGTCCATGTTTTGTATTTTTATTCAATAGTAAAAGGTGTCCTATTTCAGGAATATCGGGTTTTCAATGCTTTAACAACTGATAGTGATAAGTCGCGTTGCCGTTTCAAGTGGTATCGATTTCGACACTCGCGATTCCGAACCTCGTGATTTCATGAATTTCGTGAAAAAATTGCAGGAGCTTTTTTTGTACGGAACCGTAGGTACATTAGGTCTACAGAGTTACGCGCCGTGCATTGAGCACGCACACAGCATTTTATACCGAATACATTGCTTCTAATATTATGTAAAGATATCTTCTTAACAAAAAAAATCAATATAAATTATTACCTACATTACTGCGTGGGATTCTGACGTCTGCATCGATGATATCTCTATGCATTAGTTAAAAGAGGCATTGTGTTTTGTTTCCTGTGCGTTTAGATATCAATTGTATGCGAGGCACTATTTATTTATAAAACTAAGTAGATGACGGCGGCGTATGGGACCGGCATTAAATTATTCTATTTATAGTTATCAGAATGATTGTCTTAAAATGGACTTGCGCACATCATTTTCTTGTCCTTTGGTGGGAATTGATATGGCAAAATATTATTGATTTTTGAGTTGATGGCCAACCAAAAGAAGAAAATGAAACGTTGAAAGCTTTCCCCTTTCTCTATTAAGTAATAATTAAGATAGAACATGATATGACCCAGAACCAGGTGAATCCGCTGGATGCGAGAAGCACAAAACCGTTCGAAATGGGGGTGCTTGAGGGAGGCCTAAGTATGTCCAGCAGTGGACGTATTTCAGCGGAAATAGTGATGATGACGATCTAAGATTGATAATTCTATGTTCATTTGGCATAAAATGAACCGATATCCGAACCGAATCGAAACTGATGCTAGTTTCTATCTGATCTCATTCCTTTTAATTATTTTAATTACCTACCTTAGCCTACCTATACTTTTCTAAAATCCCTCTTCTCAGCTTCAATTGATTTCTGTTTAAATCACGTCCTCCGTGATTTAAACAGAAATCAAGTCCTCCGTGGTTTATACCGTACCAATATGCCAATCCATCCTAAAAGTAAAAGTGTAATATTTCCTACGAGTGTTTATTACATACAGCTTTATTAGGAGCACTATTCTTACCACAAATTATAGAAACTTACGAAAAAAAATAGCTTCAGAAAAGACATTGGTGAAGGAAAAAACATCGTGAGGAAACCTGGACTTGTATAACATAAAGCTCCATTTACACGGCGCCAGTTTATTGCCTGTGGCATACCATAAAATTGAAAAGCAAATATCTGGCACCGTCTAAACAACACGTACAATATTGTTGCACGATACGTGCAACTTTGAAAACTGGTATAAGCATGTACAAAAAAATCGCACAGTACATATAATAATTGCTCGTACAATAAAATCGCATTCAATTCTGGCATGATCTGACATTTGTGCTGTCATTGAAATATGAGTGCAGTAAGTGAGGGTGTGGTAATCGTTGTTGCTATTTTGAGGCAAGAAATCAAATCAAGAACAACTTGAAGAATATCTTGAGAAGCGTTCAATAAAATTTAATGAAATATCATGTCTAGGCAAAACTTGCATGCTATAATCGCCTGTCAATCTGATCAAACTTACCATGTTGTCAACATACTCGTAGCTCACAGAATAAGCAAGCTGAAGTGGCAATATAGGCCAGCCATATTAGCCGTAGAAGTGATGACCGTTGTGGTAGACGATTTCTTGAATGGAGACCGCGAATTGGCAAACGTAAGGTAGGACGCCCTCAGGCTGGTGGAGCGACGATCTGCGCAGGGTGGCTGGTAGTAGCTGGATCAGAGTTGCCGAGAACCGAGCTGAATGTCGTGCTAATCTTTACGGGTTCTGAGATGGCGACACGCCGCCGGTTTACGCTGAAAACCAGCGCCTTGACTCGTGCCTTCGTGCACGGGTCACGGCATTATGCTGAGCGTTAGCCGTTTCGCGCGTTAGTGACGCTTAATTAAGTATTTGTTTGTTTTTCCTTTTTAAGTTTGAATTTTAGCTACCCAATTGTTTTTTATTTTTTAGGTTTATGTAAAAATTGAAAGTATGTGCGTCATTTTTCGCGGGAATAAAATTAGTTTTTCTTTCTTTTTTTTTCTTTTTTCTTTCAATTGGAGAGGCGTATGTCCAGCACATAATCAGCCTATAATGTTTCCACTGCTGGGACACAGGCCTCCTCTCAGTGCGAGGGAGTGGGCTGTAATCCACCACGCGGGCCCAGTGCGGGTTGGTAGATGTCACATGTATTCGAATATTTGGTTCTAGGACATGCCGGTTTCCTCACGATGTTTTCCTTCACCGTTTTGAGAGCAGTGGTGATGAAATTGTTTACACAAAGTAAAGCGCCTGCCTGGGTTCGAACCCACGACCTATAACCGTTACCACTGGGCCCCCACTGCTCTGTACGTCTAGCAGTGGACTACTATAGCGTCGCCGTGCAGTGAAAAGCTCGTAAAGAAAATGTTTTTTTTTTTTGTATGATTATTTGTTTTGTAGGAATCCCCGTAATGCATATTTATAACAAACGTGCGCCGCTCTAAGATGCTTCTAATGCCTTCTAATATGTATTAAATAATGAGAATCTCGAAGAATGTCACGACGGCCATTATTCAGACAGAGTTTGTAACTTCCCCTGTAAAATAACGTATAATGCAATTACGAGGTTTTCACTGCACGGCGACGAAATAGGCTGCTGATGATGGTGATAATGATGATGTACCTAACCATAACGGTCTAGCCTTCCAATGAGATCAATCTAAGCGCTTTCAAATGTAACACAATTTGTTCACCTGCCACCACAAACAATAAGTTATTTGGTAGTGTACAGGTGACTACGATCTTAGCACTTGCTGTTTATCTGTCACCTACATCTTATGTTCGAGTTTGTTACAAACAATAGATACCTGTGTTCCAATTTTAATGTTATTATCATTACACTTTTGAACTGAAGACAGTTTGGAATAAACCTGCTGTTGTCTGTACTTGCTCGTTTCTCGTTAACCGGCGGTGAGACAGGTGCCTTACCACCTGGTAAATCAATTACGAGGTCCACTTACTTATACTCATATAATGTAAAAAATCACAAATCTCCTAACTTCTAACCTCACTTCTAACGGTTGTCAATTCAAATGTCAAAAGTTCATTCATATTAGCAACAAAGTTACCAAAACATGCAACGAGATGGCAGCACTTCCCAATAATTAAATACTACGTAATGTCACGGTTAATTCAATGGTTAATTTGTATTGTACACCATTTACTAGTTTCATGGCGGTTGAATTAGTGGCAAGGTCAAAACCGCGATGGTTTTGTTGGATGGACGGCTTTTAATCAATTTTAAAGGGACCCGTGTCATTTAGTTCAGTTTGGTTTGACCTTAGAGGAGTTGGTAAATGGAATGGTTTCTGGGTTAGTCTTCCAAGACATCAAATATTTAGAATGCCGATTGGTGCGACTTCGCAAAATCTACCCGTTTCTGCTGGACTCAGCTGGTGCACAATTATTTCCAGCCTTCCTTATCCAATACAAATCCCTCATCTGTCGATGTGTGAATTTTCTTGTTTTAACGTAAAATATAGCTGATACTGGGCAATACTGTGTAGCTTCCTATTAGCCGACGTCAGCACGGACGTAAAAATATCGCGGCGGGATTTTATCGCACACTGGATTTTCAACTATCGTTGCTATCGTTCCTAGCATTGAGAAAACAACAGAGTGCATTCTAGCGCGCCGAAAAAACACACTGTTGGATTTTCAACTCTCGGTGCTAAGCAGAGCGTTGAAAATACAGTGCGCGAAAAAAAATCGCCGCGACATTTTTACGTCCGTGCGAACGTCGACTTGTGACAGGGTCTACTCCCTAAGCACGAAGCCCGTAGCTTAGGCCTTCATTACGGGCGTTTCCTACTCCGTATCACATACGGATGGATGATTTGTTCAGGGCCCGAACGAAGTATGAATGTCAACATGATTTGACAGCTGTTGTCTACCTCCCGATGTGTTTTTGCCCGTCCGAAAAATTTAAATTTTACACTTGTTTAGATGGATCGTAATGTCAGACGGTCGGACTGAAGGACGGACGGACAGACGGAGTTAGGGAGTAGGCCCCCAGAATCGGAATTCGGAATCGGATCAGTAGTCCCGAAGATTAGATTAGATTAGATTAGATTTTAGACATGTATACAGGGTGTAAGGGACAGCCCTCCGCAAACTGATAGGGTGAATTCAGTATGTCATACTATGATGACCGGTACATGAAATTATTTCAGGAACGTTATGGGAATCCAATAAACCTGATTTGTTTGTGTTTTTGTGCAGAAATCGGAGCGTCTATTACTGGTTCGGAGGGGTAGGTAATTGGTATGCGTTGAGTTCGATGAACTCAGTAGCTAGACAAAAAGTGAAGAGCTGATTTCACGCGTCGCTCGTTAGAGTATTTCTACATCCATTGCTGGTTTTTTTTCAGTTTTTTTTTTGTTTTTGCTGTTTTTTTTGTACATAAATGGAGTGCTGCGAACAGACAATGTAATTTTACATTGAAATAAAGAAAATATAACTGAAAAAATTATTAAAAAAATGAAAATTTTCCGGAGAAAATTTCCGGTGGAATATGATTGAAAATGAGGAGCTGAATGCACCCTGTTAGTTTGCGGAGGGCTGTCCCTTACACCCTGTATAATCAAAGCCTCCCATTTTACCTCTTTATTTTATACTTCTTTCTCTTTGTATTTTAATATAGATTTCAGTTCTGAAGAAACACACAGAATTAAATAAATTTAAAGGCTACCGACGTATGTTTTTGTTTTGTTGCGAGCTCAGCTAAAGTTCATTATAAACTTCCACGGACCATCAAAGTAATGGTTTCAAGCACCTTCTTCACGGATATAACATTAACTTTCATCACACCGCGCACCGTTAATAATTAAACCGTAAAGTCCCGTTAAATATAACAAGCCGTAGCAAAACCATGAAACAATGTAGTTAAAATCAATAAATCGGATAGGAGATGGTAGTTAAAATTAACCATCAGTTATTTCAGTATATGACCTTGAAACTGCTGTCCATAACAATTTATTATCCTTGGTAACGGCGATATTTTGTAGGGTTTTGGAAAACAAAGGAATGAGAAGGAAATCTGAGAAGAGATGCCACCAGTCAGATTATTTTACAAAAAAATCCGAAGATTGAAATTTGGTGATAATGTTTATTATTACGTATATTTTACTAACAAATATATAAAAACCAATATATTGATAAATCAGATTTGGTATGGAACTTGACCTGCTGTTGTGTGTACCTACCTACCTTACAGTGACATCTCTATTTTTAGCTCACCCCACAGCACAGGCTTCAAATCAGTTTATTAATAAGTCCAGTAAATTAAATTAATAATAACTTACTCATGAACCATTGCGCATTGATTTAATTTTATGTCCTTACTTCTGGGAAGAAAGATAATACAGGGTGATTGGAAGATGGGTGCAAAGCTTTAAGGCGAAGATAGTACAGACAATTTAGAACCATTTAAGCCATGGTTGTCTTAGACGAAGTCTTACCATTTTTTTAACCTAATTTTTATGATTTATATCGAAAATTCCCAAAATTTTAACTAAACTGCATATTTATGGCCAAATTGAATGATATATGAATTCATTTTTATTTTATTTAATTAAAGGTATGTGTAAGCAATCTAGCAAAACATGTTTTAGGCCTTTAATTAGTGTGCCTAAAATTTAAACTTTCTTCCTCAAATTTGTTTGTAGGTCCTAATTTCAATGATTTGTAAGATATCCACATAAATGATACCTCAAAAGAAAGAGCGACTATCAAGCATGTTTTCAAAAATGTTTGAACTAAAAAAGAACCCTCCGTTTTTTTTATAAATAAGGTTTACAAAAAGTGTTTATGAATTTTTAAAATTTTTATGTACTTTAAATGTCTGTAAAAAAAAATTCTAACGACACAGAGGCCTAAAACATGTTTTTCTAGATTGCTTACACATTAATTTCATTAAACAAAATAAAAATGAATTCATTATCATTCAATTTGGCTATAAATAAGCAGTTAAGTTAAAATTTTGGGCGTTTTCGAAAAAAAAAACAAAAATTGTGTAAAAAAAATGCTAAGACAACCATGGCTTAAATGGTTCTAAATTGTCTGTCCTGTCTTAGCCTTAAAGCTTTGTACCCATCTTCCAATCACCCTGTATATAGTTTCATAATGTGGGAATATTGTCTAAAGTCCTTGATAGGTACTCATCAGTCTTACTTCAACTTGTACTCAAGCTGAATAAGCGCCATCTGGTGACTACTATGGGAAACAATTATTCCATACAAATTGACAGATTCGGGTTGCCTTGCCACAGACTCCACAACGTGCCGTTAGACAGTGTATGTAGGTTTAAGGTTCGTAATTATAAGGTTTAGATTTATCGAAGATCTTTTGGCGATCGAATGACGTTGCAAAGGGGGCGCTGTCTAAACATTTGTACAATGGCGAAGAAAACTGCCAAATGGGGAAGAAAACTGACAACTTTTTCCGCAAGGTGTCGCTGGTAACGCTTGGCTCACAGAAAATTAAATTAGCTGTCAAATTACATACAAAACTTGTTTACAAAAAACTTTGGATGGCATCTGACAAAAAAATTACTGCCTTTGCGCGTGATCTGTTGTAATAACAATGAAATCATTAAATTCCAAAAGACTTACGATTTAAAAAATATGGGAAAGGGCGACTAAGATACGCTATAGACTATGAACATATTCATATCCATATTGGTATCAGCAGTTTCATGCTGCTGAGATATCTCACAGTTCAAATTACGATCAAATGATTCGATTCTGTAACAGGTTTAATTAAAATTCAGATTTAATTTCTAGGTTAAGTTCGTAGCTCATGAAACATCGAATATGTTATAAAACTACTGTCTTAGTACGTAAAAGTTTGTAATTACTACGATAATTAATGAACGACTTATTGCTAATATGAAATTGGGTTATTTTCTTCAATTGTTAACAAGAAAATAGGCTGTAAATACCGGCTGACCAGATCCGCAGATTCAGTTCAGCTTTTAACTGAGGTACTGTCCACGTTGAATACATTGTTCGTTGTAATAACAAAAAACACACGCTAGTTTATGTAACAATTATTTAAAACCCGAAAAACATTGAGACATAAAAAAGACAGTGCGATGTTATGAGTAGAGCGTTAGCAGCGCCACCTGTGCATAGCTTTGCGATTTCTTCCCCATTAGTGCCGCGTAGATGGCGCTAAGTGTTTGTTACTATTATTCCGCTGGCAATGAAGTTCCTTCCTGAAAACTTTGCAGCGAGATTGTGCTAAGTGTTTTTTCTTGTCGGCGATTGGTCGCTTTGTGCAACAAGTGACAAACACACACACTTTCTTGCGGCGAAGCTTCCGGTAAATAACCCTATTGTTTTGTGAATTAATGTTACTTGAAACGTATTCAACAAACAAAATCGTGAAGTTAGTTCCGTTTTCGGCCACGCGCCAAAATAGCCTTGTAGCGCTAGGTACCTATACATATTTATTAATTTTAATATTGTTTGTTTATGTCCTACATATACTACTAGGTTACCTATATTTTCATTTGAGTTTTTAAAGTGAAAACTTCTTTAGGCGCATTGAGCGATTTTTGGTAAGGGAAAATGTTACGCGTTCGCGTCACCGTGTCACTGCGACACCTCGACACCACGACATGCTTTGCATAGTTTTACGTTTCAGTTTTCACTTCTGTGGGCAATCCCCATGAGTGGCAATTTTTTTTTCATTGTAATCAATCAGGTACCTAAGTACACCTTAGATCTCATGTGTGCTACCATTGTCTTTTTAAATAGGTACCTTCAAGTGGCTATCGAAAACTTTTAAACCTCTTAGAAACGGAGTAGTTTTTGCATAGTTTCGTAATTAACAACAGCCACCCTAGCTATCATAATTAAACTGGTAAAGCCCCCAGTTCAAACTCGTTAATTATATCAGAGGCTTATCGGAGTTATCGCCGCATGTCGCTCCACAGCCTGACAGACCGATATTATGATGTTTATAACAAACTTACATCCCTTTGGTTTGTTTACGTAGGTTTTTATTTGTTGTAGGTATACAGGGTGAAAATACATATTTACTATCGATTAGAACTTGAAAAGAAAAAAAGAAATCTATAGCTTGACATGTAGCCGTGTACTGTATCGTCATATCGTCAACCTGTATAGCTAATTGTCTGTATAATTAACTAGATTATCGAGCGAAGGAAAATTCTATCCGTCAACCAGTATATTTTCGAAAGTAGGAAAATATCCTGTCAAAAAGTAATTTGCCTGTAAGAGCCAATTTGCAATACAAAGGCGATCAATTAACGACCAAGGGAAGATAGATAGATAGATAGATAGATAGAATACTCTTTATTATGCACACCATAAAAATTACAGATATAAATGTTGAAATTTTACATAGGGTGACACAATGGGCGGTCTTATCGCTAAAAGCGATCTTTTACAGACAACCTTTGGATGGATTATGGGGAGAAAGGAGAGAATACTGTAGGTAGTCTGTGGTGTACCATATATACATACATAAATACAGAAATTATATAAATATATACTTATATATACTACTTGAAAAAGAGCAAGGAACTATACGTAATGACGATATTTATAGAGGGAGGAAATGTTTGGAATGTTTTGTGGAAGCGAATAGCGATAA
Organism: Cosmia trapezina; assembly: GCA_905163495.3. Taxonomy (NCBI): domain Eukaryota; kingdom Metazoa; phylum Arthropoda; class Insecta; order Lepidoptera; family Noctuidae; genus Cosmia; species Cosmia trapezina. Next base: position 12,840,528 of record LR991040.1, on the reverse strand, counting down.
ATGAAATACCTACTCATCAGCAAATATTTTTACTGGGTAGTAATTATTTATGTAAATAAAAACCTAAAGTGTGTTTGTCCACCGCAGCCGTCACCGGGACGGCACCCAGAACGTTTTGACGGTGCTGAAGTAGCGATAGGTACATACATTTACTATGGCCGCGTGTCCACTACACGTCCGTCAACCAGGCGCCGTCATTCCGACATTCATTCATTTTGACGACACGGTTGGCGCAGTGGTTGAGCGATTGACTGCTGCGCAGCATGTCGCGGGTTCGATTCCCGCACGGAACAAATATTTGTACGATCTACAAGTATTTGTTTCGAGTCTGGGTGTTTTTCTATCTATAATATGTATGTATTTACAAAAAAAAAAATGTATATAAGTAGTTTATCAGCCATCTCGTTACCATAACACAAGCATTAGGTTGCTTAGCTTGGGACTAGATGGCGTTGTGTGAAATGTCCAAGGATATTTATTTATTTATTTATTTATTCCGGCCGCAGAATTTTCGAGTTGTTCGGCGCGACCGCTACAACTCGGAGGGTGGGAAATCATCAAATAACTTCTCCCGCTCTGGGTGGAGCGGGAGGGCGTGTCAGACTTTTACTGACTAAAACCCACCCGTGTTCCTTCAGTTGCCTATGCCAGGGCCGCGGTAACCCCTTCAGACAACCCGCGACCACTCGACCTGAGATTGTGACGGGTCGATTTGCTGACACGTTTGATCTTATCCACACACTGCCCTTGGCTGGAGGCTTCACCCACAGGATTGTCCGGTTAAGTAGTCTCGGACTCTCAAAGTCAACTAAGAAACAAAAAAAAAGTACACACACTGCCGTAGCAGCGGCGGCGACGCTGTTCGTCCGGCTTTTGTTTTGTCTATCGTAGCACATATATACTGTACTCTTTGTCGTAGCATTCGTAGCGTACTGCCGCCGAGTTCGGTCGCCATCACCGGGACGTCACGCTCGTTTCAAATAATTCTCGTTTCTCGGTGACGTCCCGGTGACGGCTGCGGTGGACAAACACAGACTGCCTCATTATCGGCTTTTATCCTTCATTACGGATAGTTAACACGGTAATCATAGTTAAACTGTTAACGGTAGGTAATCAGAGTTTAAGTTGATATTTTTGTTATTATTTTTAGGGTTCCATACCAAAATGGTAAAAAGGAACCCTTATATGGTGCGACTCAGTCTGTCTGTCACAGCTGGATAATTATCTCAAGAACTACTAATGCTATCAACTTGAAATTTGGAACAGTTTTAGATGACGTTTAATCAACTATTTTGCAAATAGTTATGAAAGAAATAAAAATACTTTTTTTTTTGCAACAGGGACTGAAAGGGTCTTAAAAATTCACTAGGGCATCATGCATCATCAGGTATCATGAAAGAGCGCTGTTTGCACATTCTCAAACATTGTTTTATTTTTTTTAGGCAGCATAGTTTTCGACTTTTGATGAAAAATTAAAAAAAATACCGTACCCCCTTATCTCCGAAGTTTGCATAGAGAAAAATCTGAAATTATTCTATGTGATAGAAGTTTATGTAAAGATTACAGGAAAAATAAAACGATAAGTATGTCTCTAAATATCACACTTTTTCAGAAATCGGAACGGAACCCTCGGTGCGCGAGTCCGATTCGCTCTTGACCGGTTTTTTCAACCATGGTAACGATTTTTAAATAGAAGTATATCGTTTTAACGGGACATCCAGAATACAAAAACTCAGATATTTTAATTTATTTGCAGTTTAAAATTTTAAATGATACACTGCACATTGTGTTTTCTTTCTTATATCTATAGTATTATACCTACGACAATAATATTGAGGAGATTAATTTACTTATGAATTATAAATCACAAAGGTAGATAGGCTTACTTACTTAATTTACTGAGCTAGGCCCCGAATAGCCTGAATTATGTAGAGCAAAGAAATCGATCTTCATTCTCTCGACTCCAATCAATCTGCCTAGCCTTTTCCCAACTACTTATGTTACATCGTCGGATGCAGCTGAATACGAGTATTTTACAAGGAGCAACTGCCTATCACCTCCACAACCCAGTTACTGGGTACACAAGGAAGACTGCGTTGTCAGAATTTTGGGCTTCTGAGACCAATGGCTTAGCGTGCTTCCCGAGGCACGTAGGGGTATCGATAAGAAATGGATGGTCACCAATCCAAGAGCCGACCGCAGCAAGCTTTAATCCTGACCTGTGCGGCTGTATCATTTTTCCAAAGAAGCCCGAAGAGCTCGGTCTTCATTCTCCAAATCAGTTTAAATTGGTGCAGCAAATTATAGCTCGATATCGTCCTAGAATAATTAAATTATACCTGACAATCTCAATTGTTCTGAAAGTCGCCATAATTACCTGAAAAAGAAGGAAATATTGATTTAGACACTTTTTTTGTATGTAGAGTTATTAGACTAGTCCAATTTATAGCCAATATTTTTCGCAACACATCCAAAAATAACAATTCACACTTTTTTGCTGTCTGTATACAGTTAACTCATTAACTAAGTAAACAATAATTGATTATCGAAATAACCAACTTTCTACAGGGCCAAATTAAAATAGTCGATTCCAAAAAAAAGAACAATTTTTTTTTTGTTTTACTCATCCTATTAAATAACGATAAGTACCTAACCATCACGTCTCCGGAGTTTCGCTAACTAATTTAAATTGACCCTGTATTTATGTCATGTCATAGCTCTAAATATAAGCATTTGGCATGATTGTGTCGTGCAACCCATCCGTTCCTAAAACAGACTTAGGGCCTGTTTCACCACCTACGATTAAGTTCCTATTAAGTTAATAGGAACTTGGCTGATAATTTCATACAAATTCTGTTACATTTTTGAACTTATTCGGTAAGTAGTGGCTATTCGGACAGCGTGAAATAGGCTCTAAGTATGTAGATGTAAGTACCTACCTACATAGTAGAAGCACATTCGATGCAAGCCGACAGAGGCAGTAACATAAGTGTAGCGTGTAATACAAATCACGACAAACGTCAGATAACTACCTACATAATATATTATCTGTGACACACAACACGGAAGCTACAGCAGAACGTAATCGATACTATTTCTGAGCAGTTATCGGTGCTCGCCCGGTCATCCGCGGGGTGAATAGGAGACCACGTGCACTGCGGGAATGGGACAGATCCTGTACCTAGATTTAGTTTGGAATAGGTTGTATTATATTGTAACAGGAAAGGCTTTAAAAGTGGGTTTCTTGAGACTATTATTATACATAGATTTTTTTCAGGCTTTGATACTTGCCTGGGCGTACACAAAGTGATGAAATCAAAATCAAAGGTCATTAACTAGGCTGAGAAACAGCACTTTTTGAACGTCAAAATTACAAGAGACAAAATGCTAGGTCCGGCCTGTATAGCCGCCAGAGCCGCGGGTTGTTCGAAAGAGATACCGTGGCCCTGGCATAGGCAACTGAAGGAACACGGGTGGGTTTGTCAGTAAAAGTCTGACACGAAGAGTGGGAGAAGTCATTTTCTTGATTTCCCGTCCACAAAAAAAAAATGCCCGCCCTTTTCCACTTCCTAGCGTTTTAGCTGTTATAATTTGAATAGTGGCGCAACAAACTCTCCAGCAATAATAATCAAGTTACCTAACAAAAAACAAAATAGGGCTACTACCAGCTCAATGAAAACGGAGAAGTTGAAGTTCTATTGAGCACCTGCTGTAGATCGGAGCATACGAATAAGTGGGTAGTCAGGTGCTTTCAATTGCGGCTGCAGTCTAAATAGGTTTTGGGATAAACTTCATTGATACTAACAAAGGTAGAGATAAACTACGATAACATGGCGCGCCCCTCCAAAATTCAAAACGTTTGAAAGTATTTGTGAAAGTATTTACAATGCACCACCAAGATTCACAACGCATGTGTGCGTAATGAGACGGCCGTCAAACAAAAACAAATCCACGGATTTGTTGCTCGACTAGTCACGTCACTACACACATTGAAACAGTAATTTGGAGGGGTGGCGCCATGTTATCGTCTCTACTGTTAAAGAAATATTGATGTTTTTTTGCAAAGCTGCATCTCAGCCCTCACTGCTTTAGACAAAAATTCAAATAACTCGCAAAAATCTTATAGTTACCGAGTCGTGAGAACAAAGTCAAATCTTAACGGTGTAGCGTATTTTTTTGAGTTGTGAGTCGCGTAATGTGGGTCGCGTAATTTCTGCTACATTCAATGTCATACAAAAATCCTATTTCGTTCACACGGCGACGCAAAATGAGTTGTCTGCCGACTCACAACTTATACTCAGAAATTACGCGACCGAAATTACGCGATTCACAACTCAAAAAATTACGCTCGTCTGGCTTCACCCTAAACCTAACGAACCTTATTTCATATCACGGCAGGTTGCCCACGGAGGACGGGAGCAATGAAATCAATATAATATTATCAAGCATATTTAGATACAGATAGAAAACAGAATACAAGAGAGCACTCTGACGAGGACAGTTAAAGTTAAGGTGGAATTTGTGCTCACGACTCGTGCCGGTAATTATAACTAAAAAATACATTCCAAAAATCAGGTGGACTATCCGATGAATTCACGTCCCCATGGTGTTCACAAACCATGACACAGATGCACGTTATATCTAGATGTGTACTGTACCGGCGACACGATGCCACACTGCGGCGCTTTTATTAGTTTTATTAGTATTCGTATCAAAATAACACCACATGGGATTCTTTGAGGCGTTGTGGCAGTTTCGGTTAAATCTTAGTTAAAATAAAATAGGAGAATACTTTTACAAGAAAGATTTGTGGCGTTGCAATAAAACACTGGGAGAGATGGCGATATTATGCACGCTTTTGGCTTGCTTGTTAACCCCTCAAGTGTCTGAGTTTGGCTAATTTTAGACCCAAAACCCCAGCGAGTGGGGAGGGTTGGGGGTTAGTTGCGAACCCCATAGGTTCACAACTACTGATACCTAATGATATTTTTTCCATCGGATGATGTTTTTTTACGTTTATATATATGTGATCTAAGCTTATATACCTATTATGTAAAGTTTTGTCCTTTTGCACACTTTGGGTGCATTTGACACGCGGGGGGATAGGGGGGGTTAGCTACGAACTCCATAGGTTCACAACTAATGATGATGATTGGTTTTCCATCGGATGATGTTTTTTTACATTTATATATATGTGATATAAGCTTATATACTTACCTAACAAAAAAAGAGTTTTTCTTATGCACACATGGGGTGCATTCGACACTTGAGGGGTTAATAAAAGAGAGTTAGGCAATTTAACATCAAAACCTATGACAAAGGGCCTACACCAGAAGTTCGTCTACATTGTAAGATCTCAGACCACCTCTATTAATTTCATAATTGGCCCAACTTCAAAGTCTACGACTCTAGCAACTTGATAAAAACCTTGTTCAAGAACTCTATGGTCTCGAAAACCATAGACGAAACTCCAAAGGTGTTCTAAAATGAAATCATCACAACAATCAGTCGGTCCATCGCTCTCGCTTGACCCCAGAAGACATTTAAAAGGTTTTTTTTTGTCGCCCGTTGCGAACGTGACCGAAATCAGTCGCGGGGCTTTTGACAAGCAGTAAGTTACGACACAAGTACCGTTCTGATACTCTCGCTGTGTGATGCATCTCTCTCTCTCTCGTAGTTTGAGACATTGAAGAGTATATGCTTTATTTAGCACAAAAGTCTGACAACCAGTCTTAAGTACCAAGGGGTATCGTGTTACCCAGTGCCTGGGTTGTGGAGGTCAGATAGGCAGTCGCTCCATGTAAAATACTGGTATTCAGCTGCATCCGGTTAGACTGGAAGCCGACCCCAACTTAGTTGAGAAAAGGCTAGGCAGAATGTTTTTTTTTTAATAGTTCGTAGGTCATTCAGACGATCAATGGGCCAAACTTACGACCCAGTGGGTGGCAAACGACATCGCGGCAGGCCCGGACGGATATGGCGGGATGAGCTGGACTCCTTTAAAAAAGATTGGTCCTTGGCAGCTCTGGACAGAGAGAGGTGGAAAGAGAGTAGGGAGGCCTTTGCCCAGCAGGGGGAAAATTATGTCCAGTAAAAAAAAGGGTCATTTCGGGTGTAACGACTGTCGAAGATCTACGAATGACAGCCGGGATCAACGGCTTAATGCTGCTCCTTCCTAAAATACGGCGAAACTAAGTAACTTTGTAACCATCTTTTACAGTAACTATAGCATCTTTCTGATAGGAAAAATACACAGTAATCTACAATACATAAGAAGTGATTTCATGTGTCCTGAAATCTATTTTAGTTTGCAGAACTACGGAAAAAAAAACCTAAATCCACGTCTATTTCGGTCTATTTTTTCGAGTTGTTACCATATTACTCCTACAGTTTTCATTAAAAGTGTTCATTTTATACAGTTCTTCTGTTCTTTAAGGTAATAAGGTATGATTTCTTGTCATTACTTTTTTAGTTTAATCAACAGATTTTTTGTAAATCGATAATTACTTCATATTTTGCAAGAGTTGTGTCATCGCGCTTCTTTTTCTTTTCTATGCAGTCCGACAGTGACCGCGCTTACGGAGGGATCTTGTTATGTAATGGATCGTCACCCATCTACGAACCGACCGCGTATGAAATCCAATCATCAAGATAAAATAAGTTAAAAGTAACCTAAAAAGTTAACCCACTGTTCTCCCTACGCAACATAAAGTATGGTATGCACTCATTAATTCAGTGTAAAGTGTAAAAAGATCCAAATAACAGTTGAACAAAGGGTAATCCTTACTCGAAGTGTGTTTTAACTTTAAAAGAAACAGACTCTTGTGGTTACCGACCAACAAGCTTTCTTGTGCACTTCTAACGATATTCCTGTTTATTTTATTTTAATGTTGTGTGGTCCTGTAATGTTGAAATGGGTACAGTGTGGATAATGTTTAAGTTGTCCTTTGATGTAGTGTCACAAAGTAGTGACTGTTTTTTTTTTATGTTTCCCGTCTGTACGTGTTATGAGATCTCTACCCAGATCTCATACAAGGTGTGTAGCCAGGAATTCATCCCTGGGGGGGGGGGGGGGGGGGTTGCCAACTTTTTTTTAGAGAATGTCTGATTTCAGAGAAGGTAAATCTTAATTCATCATTTTTTGTTTTTTTGTGGATATATTTTAAAAAAAAAATCTGAATTAGAAGGTCTCACGTTCTAATTTCAACTCCCAACCACCACCGCTTTCCTGCCTACGTCTCTGGTAGGTGCCGTTAAGAAACTGGAACACTGATAACTGGCTAATATTTTTATCGTAAAATACACAATTCTGGTTATAATTAGTGCAAGCTCTAGAACAATAACTACCTATAACTGCACTCTACACTCTGTGCAGAAAATAAAATAACTTTCCATAAACTACAGTCTTCCCAGTAGGTCAAGGACCTTTTAAAGGTCCAACTTGCCAAAAAATTATATTAGGTCTTTACCTATGAAATTGCCGTTCTGCAGTACTGGCCATTTCAAATCAAAATAATTTTTGTTTGGCTAAGAATTCTAATTTCAAATTAATTTTATTTTAAAAACATGGATTTTTTTTTCCAAAAGTATTCATTTGTTTATTGATTAGTGTTACATTTTCATCGCATTTCAATCTTTTTCGTCATCATGGATACGTTAAAAATTCGAGTAATTATGGAATATGAGTACCGTCGTGGCAGCAACGCGGCACAAGCGGCACGCAACATCAACGACGTTTATGGAGCTAACACTACAAACCAACGCACCACCTGTTATTGGTTTGCTCGCTTCCGTTCTGGAAATTTCGACCTGAAAAATGAACCTCGCGGTCGTCCGAAGACTTTGGTCGACAATTACGAATTAAAGGCGATTGTGGAAGCTACACAATCTACGGCTGAATTAGCAGCAGCTTTCGACGTTAGCGTCAAAACAATATTGGTCCATTTGCGTCAAATTGGCAAGGTAAAAAAGCTTGACAAATGGGTGCCCCACGAACTCAATGATCGCCAGCGCGAAGTACGCGTCGAGACGTGCCTTGCACTGCTCAACAGACACACAAATGAAGGAATTTTGAACCGTATTGTTACCTGCGATGAAAAATGGATTCTGTTTGATAACCGCAAGCGCTCAGCAAGTTGGTTGGATCCTGGTTCAGCACCTAAACAATGCCCTAAACGAAAACTTACCCCTAGAAAAGTGATGGTCACTGTTTGGTGGTCTAGCGCCGGTGTGATTCATCACAGCTTCTTACCAAACGGGGTGAGCATTACTGCAGATGTGTACTGTGAAGAACTGAACACAATGATGGAGAAGCTGGCACATCTCCAACCAGCATTGGTCAATCGCTCGTCTCCGCTGCTCCTGCACGACAACGCGCGACCTCATACTGCACAGCAGACGGTCTCCAAGTTGCAAGAACTGGGGTTGGAAGCTCTCCGTCATCCGCCCTACTCACCAGACCTTGCGCCTACAGACTACTACTTTTTCCAGAATTTGGATAACTTCTTGGCGGGAAAAAAATTCAACACCCGAGAGGCAGTACAAAATGCCTTTGAAGAATTTGTTGCCTCCCGACCAGCTGATTTCTTTAAGAAGGGCATCAATAAACTGCCACTGCGTTGGCAAAGATGCATTGATTGCATGGGTGATTACTTCGATTAATACAAATAAAAAATACATGAAAAAAATTCGTTTAAATGTTTTCATACAAAACGGCAATTTCATAGGTTTACCTTTTACTTACAAATTACATATTTGGCCCCATCATACTTGAACGACTAACGATCCAAAGAAAAAAAAACCGGCCAAGTGCGTGTCGGACTACGCACAATGAAGGGTTCCGTAGTTGAAAAAAAAAATCCCAAAAACAAACTCAACAAAATAATGCTAAAAAAAAATTTTAATTACTACTACAAATTAATAATTTTCGGACTTTTTCCTTTACTTGTGCTGTGAGACCTTTCTTCTTGCTAAATTTCATGATTCTAGGACAACGGGAAGTACCCCATAGGTTTTGATTTACTTGCGAGTATCACAATATGGCGCATAAATGACTGTATTTTTTTATTGCGTTGACTTAGAAGCTTGATTTTTTTTAGAGCTCCAAGGGACCATAGACCTACGCATTTGATATTAATTTCAACTTGATACAGGACCTTCACGCGTTCCTGAGAAAAAGCGTCTTGACAGACAGACTGACAGACCGACAACGAAGTGATCCTATAAGGGTTCCGTTTTTTTCCTTTTGAGGTAAACGGAACCCTAAAAAAGTCTCAAAATTATTTTTTCCAGTCTCAGACGACTATTTCTAAGATTATTTACAAATCCTTTTACCCTCTAAAAGTAATTCATTTGTCATAAGATTACAATCAGCTGTACCAACGTAAGTACTTACGCTGCGTACGAGTGTACACCAAGTGCATTATTTATTCACTACGACGCCTCTCCGTTCGTTCACATCGCGACAAACATTGTGTACCCGGCTTTACATGATAACTGCGACAATACATCTGTTTTACATATGACACTACTTAGCTGACTCGTTTTAAGTATGTACCGAGTTTAGATTTACATTATTTTACCACCCAAATCGTGAGTACGCACGGCTACAGATCAAGCTATACATTTCCAGTATAAGCCGATCTCGCATTGTATAGGATTTCCTTACAATGAGAGGTCAGTGTAAACTGGAAATGTGTACCTTGATGTGTAGCCGTGTGTACAATAGCTGTAGGTAAGTATTGATACAATAAGGTAAAAGAACTGCCTAATTGGTCTAGTGGTCGTAAGGCTACTGCTGAGCATAAGGTCCTTGGTTCGATTCCCAGATCCAGGGCAAAGTATTATTGTTATTTAGGGTTCCGTGCCTCAAAAGGAAAAAAACGGAACCCTAGGATCACTTCGTTGTCCGTGCGTCTGTCAGTCAGTCTGTCAAGTCAAGACCCTTTTTCTCTGGAACGCGTGGAGGTATCAAGTTAAAATGAATATCAAATACGTAGGTCTATGGTCGCTCGTTTACCTACAAATCCTCATTTCGCATGCCTTCAAGTAACTCTTCAGTCTTGATAACCATCTCGAAGCCCGCATACCCGCTTGGCTGCGCGGGCGCCGCCGTTCGGTAGCCATTGTCTCGCAAGTGACAGCGGAATGCATTCAGAGCTGAATATGTCACATAGTTTCGAACTGTGTTGAGGTTACTGGCACTTTGGCATTTGAAGATGACAAACGTTTTTAACCGACTTTCAAGAGGCCTATGGTTATGTGTCTATGCGATTACACATAACTATTTTAAAGTATTTTTTTATTATAAAAGCATAAACGTTTTCTGAACTACGAATTTCTTTCATCGAAGGGAACTTAGAAAGGACTAGGTAGTCTTTTCTTAGTCATTTCTAAGTTTACAATTATCATTAAACCTGTTACCTACGTATTTTTAAAAGCCCGTGGTGTTCCACTACAGCACCCTAATTGCGTAACACATTATCGATCGGAGTTGGTTTCATTTTGAAACAAATTGCTTATCCACTGCTTCGTGTGTTCGAAAAATTTGTCTGCTCGACAACGTAAATAGCGCAATGAATGTTGTCGAAGTGTCAAAATAAAACCAACTCCAATTGATAATGTGTTACGCAATTAGGGTGCAGGTCAGAGCCCTCCCTACTTTCTTTCAATTACTCCATAAAGAAGGAACTAAAGCATTAAAAACTTAAGCATCTTAAAAAGAGTTTATGGGCGAAAACCGGTGCAAGACAAGGCTGCAAGGCTTCAAGTATTCTTTAAGAGTGATACAACGAAATTATTAAACTAAGTACCTACATAATACTTATATGTGGCTGTTTCATTTGTAGTGAAACCACAGGGGGCCTAAAACGGCCACATTAAGCAATTCCTCCAAAAGCGATTCAGTTCCTGAATTCCCAGCAATTTATTATTGCAATTTATTATGATTGTGCTATTTGACGTATGTATTTGACATTAAACTTCAATAAAGCAATTCATAAATTGTGGACCATTTTACGAATTTCCATACAAAACTGTCAAACAGATGAATTGCGTTCTAAGAACTGTACGCAGATAAATTATGAATTGTCAGTTTGTGACCGTTTTACGATTTCAAATATGATTCATTCATACCTATTTTATCCTATTATGATTCTGCCAAAGTGGCCATTTTAGCCCCCATGCTCTTTGTAGATAGGTCATTGACATTAATAACATAACATTACGCTTGTAAACCCAAAGGGTTAGGCGTGGAGGTGTGTGGTGAGGTGCCTATGGTAACACCCACATTTCACTCTTGTAATAGGGGGCGAGCCTATTGCCATGAACCGGGCAGAAATCCAGACTCCGGGCTGCTACTGAGAAATTCTTGATGGATCGAACCCAAGACCTCATGCTCAACAGTAGTGCTTGCGATCACTAGACCAACGAGGCATTCATTCATTAATTCATCGAAAAACATTACCTTCCTGCTGGGGCAGTCGGGTCAAAACATTTGTTTTGTTAGATGAGATTCTGTTTTTCTAGATAGAAATAGGGTAGCAAAAAGAACGAAAACATAGGTAATCAATCATTGACTTGTTGTTTTCGCTGCTCTCAGATGTTTTTGTAAATGTCTTGCCGAAAAGATTATCACTTGACTCCTTACAAACAGGCGCAACACGCGATATAACCGCGCGACACAAACGCACCGCGAGTCACGTGACGAGCGGTGCGTTTATGTCGCACGCCTGTTTGAAGGAGCTTTAATGCGATTTTGATAGAACTGCTAGAAACCAGTATTTAATTCTATCAATTTGAACTGAAATCAGTTAATTATCTTTTTAGGGTTCCGTACCAAAATGGTAAAAAGGAACCCTTATGGTGTGACTCAGTCTACATGTCTGTATGTCTGTCACAGCTGGATATCTCAAGAACTACTAATGCTATCAACTTGAACAGTCTTAGATGACGTTTACCCAACTATTTTGCAAATAAGAAAGAAATAAAAATACATACATTTTTTTTTATAACAGGGACTGAAGGCGTCTTAAAAATTTAAAGCGTAGCTACTAGGGCATGTGGGGTATAAAAAGAGCGCTGTTTGCACATTCTCAAACATTTTTTTATTTTTTTAGGCCGCATAGTTTTCGACTTTTGATGAAAAATCTAATAAAAAAATACCGTTCCCCACTTATATCAAGTTTGCAAAGAAAAAAATCTGAAAATTATTCTATGTGATAGAAGTTTATGTAAAGATTACAGGAAAAATAAAACGATGTCTCTAAATAGCACACTTTTTCAGAAATCGAAACGGAACCCTCGGTGCGCGAGTCCGACTCGCTCTTGACCGGTATTTTAGGCAAAGTTGCACCAAGAATCACTAAATGCATTTAGCAAGTGCTAAACGAATTTAAAACAACGTTCTATTTCTGTCAATCGTTTGAAGATGACAGAGACACAATGATGTTTGTGATTTGTGTTACAAGCGGCCCTTGGTTAGTGGTCAAATACTCATCAACATGACGACTTTTTATGATTTGCTGTTGTATTTTGGTTGGTTATCCAATCACAGCACCTATTATGAGGTTTTCAAAAACCAACTTACTTAACAACATAAGTATCAATTTAATTTCCATATCTCCATAATTCACATTCTCTTTCAAACGCACCACAAATTGTATCAATCCATCGACAATGGCCGACAAATGACAACAAACAATCAGTGTCAACTGTCAAGTATGGCCGCAGCCGCCATTGCCATCCTTCGAAGGCCACAAAACAATGTCATTACCGTTTCAAATGGATCCTGGTCGGTGAGTAATCGAAGGGGAATCGTAGATGGATCGCCGGATGTCCGCCTAGCTAGACGATGCGCATTAAAAATCATTATTGTAAGGAAATTAGGTACTTTTTACAAGCTTTTATTCAACTTGCAATGTTCGTATGTAAGTAATAAGTTGGTATTAGTGTGGTCGACGAACTTTTATATCAAATAAATAAATTCTGAGATAGGTATCAACAACAAAACCATGCTTGTAAAAAGCATAGAAATATTATCCTTTTATAAAAACAAGCATAGATATCAGAGAGGCAATAGATGAATGACCGGACTTCCGGCTGGCGGCTACGCAAATAATACATCACGAGATGATAGAGTATAGCAAAAACAACTTTTATTTATTTTGTAAACCTACGTTTTTTTTATTTTTTGAATACGGGAAAAGCGGATTTAAAAAGAAGTCTGCAATACCAAAAAGGATAAAAAAACATGTTTAAAAAAGGAAAACAAATGAAAAAAGCTCTGTTGAGTAAAAACGCGAACAAATTGAATGTTTAAATTACGAATGTATTTTTATTTAACGGACTTTAAAGTCAATATGATGCAAACGAGACTCTTGCTGGAGACGAGTTAAAAGCTTTTGTAGCAGAAGCGGGTTTTGGACCCACTCCAACGTTTATTCCAAATTAGATTGGTCCTAGCAGCTATGACAATACAACTATATGTTATTTAGCATAAGTAGTATTTTGATGCAGAGCTTAATGAATAAGGATCTTTTCCTAATAAAATTGAGGATAATACAACAACAGCGCCACTGGGTGAGAGGAACATAGAAGGTCGATACCCGAATCTTCTTAGTCACCCTTCCCTTAACAAAATCTAAGAATATCAGCCTGTATAGGTATCATCAACGGTACTTGATCCACTGCAGCCAAGCTTTTTGTTTTGAGAAAAATAAAGCATTATCCTATGCTATCTCTCAGTCTTAGCGATTTCAGACCATTATGGTAAACGCTATACGAGATTTCTCTTTTTCTTCACCTCTTTTTCTGCCTGCCCTTATTAAATCCTATGTCACCTAGGATCGGCCAGATATTTTGTTCACTTGTCTGCTGTAAGCTGTCACTTTTTTATACACTCCCTTTTCATCCCTTACAAAATCCATCCATCTTTGCTTTGATCTATTTCGTCTCTTCCATTAGTGTTGCCTTTATCATTGTTAGTGCTAAAATAGCTAGTCAATTATTCTATATAAGGCGCTTAGCAACAAAATTATCCTTACAAAAATTTAACACCTCATATACGTCAAATGGAGCAGTGATGGCCCACTGGTAACGGTCCCGACTTCCGATATGCAGGTCGTGGGTTCCAACCCAGGCAGGCTCTCGAAGAGAGGAGGCTTGGGTCCCAGCAGTGGGAACATTATAGGCTGATTATGCTAAACGTCAGATAAGGATAAGGACACACAATTTAAATTTATTAGCATAGATTATAAAGATTTACCGCTATTTATGCAAGTTGAAACACAAAGCTCTAACGGACATGATAGCCTTATCCGTCTGCGTAGCTGGCGTTCTATGCTAATTTCAATTATTTTATAGCAAAGGTCCCTATCTTCCTGTATGGAGTAGAAACGTGGACGATTTTGACATGAGAAAGACAAAGGATTGATGCATTTGAGATGTGGTGCTGGAGACGAATGTTGAGAATACCATGGACTGCCAAACGCACCAATGCATTCGAATAAAAACCCGCTTGTCGACCGTAATGTCAACAACGCATTCTCTCCTATATCGGTCACACAGTACGCAGAGGCGATGAAAGTTTGGAAAAACTGATTGTGGTGAGGAACACCGAAGGCAAACGATCGCGCGGTCGTTCACCAACATGGATGGATGAACCGATCAGGTGAAGGAATTATCGCCATCTAAATTCTACACGGTGGTAAGGGATGCGTTGGACAGAAGCCGGTGGAGGTGGATCATCCGCTCCAGGTGCAACTCCGAAGCTGACCACGATCCTCAGCCACGAGGGACCGACTAAAGAGAGAGATAGCAATGGTAAGGTATTATATTACTAGCTTCTGCCCGCAACTTCATCGGCGTAAACGCTGGTTTTAACATAACATATTTCTTATGTCCTATGACACTAGCTTTCTACCAGAGAAAGAATTTTTATAATCGGATCAGTACTTTCAGAGATAAAAGTTATTTTACAAACATTTAACAAAACCATTTTTCTTCTGTAGTAATATTAGTTTAGATTACTTTATATAATACAGGGACATCAACGCGCAAGCGCGCAACCTGTTACCATGGATTCAGTACATGATTTTGGATCATGGGGATCCAGAATCATGCCACCCTGTATTGTTCGAGGTAAACACAAGTAATAGAATACCTATCTATCTAGTGCTTATTTTGTGATTTTTTTTCTAATAAAAGAGGACAGCTTATACTGATTTTGTTACAATTAACTGACATTCGGCCTACCGTACCTTATTTATCATTGCTACTTGAACGCTCTTTTCAAAAAGCAAAAGAGCCCTCATAATCCTTCTTCATACACATCGCTGACATTTATTTAATCCGTTATATAATCTGTGCATATCCAATAAAGGCAGGAAATCTGGCTTACATCCACACCGTTTGAGTTCATACGGCTTCATTCATATCTTACTTGTAACGTGATAACTACAAGGAGTCTCATTCATCTTAAAACTGGTTTGTTTTTTTCTTGTCTTTTAAAATTATGATCTTATTTTAATTTCAAGCTTACGTCTGTTACGGACAGAAAAGGATGCTGTTATCATGATGGTGCTTTTTTAACGTCTTTTCGTTTAAAAAATCTAATCACGAGAAAGACGCCTTGAATCTTTGCTTGAGAAAATATAGTTGATCTAGCTTTTGCCCGCTTGGAGGTCGGAAATTAGCCCAGGGAAACGTACTACCGGGATAAAAAGTATCCTGTGTTAATCCAGGTTATAAACTATCTGTGTGCCAATTTTCATCCAAATCCATTCTGCCGTTTTTGCGTGATTGAGTAAAAAACATCCAAACATGCAAACTTTCATATTTATAATAAAACTACTTTTTTATAAATACGATATTAACTTACGAAGTACCTACCTGTAGATTCTAGGTGCAAAGGCTTACCTTTGCACCTAGAATCAGCTAATCTTGTCGTCTAGTGTCTTGCTCAATATTACAGGTTAATCCTCAGTAGGTATAAAGCTACTTACTCAATGGTTCGCCCATACATTTTACAGGATCAGAGAAATTACTTTTTCTTTACATTAATTAAATGTGAAATGTCAAAAAAGTTGACATTAAGTACTTAAATGAGCATGAGTTCCTGGGATCGATTCCCGGGTCAGGCAAAGTGTTATTGGGTTTTTCCATCTAAAATGTCTCAGCAGCAGCCCGCAGTCTGGATTTGTGCCCGGTTGAAAGCAATAGGATCGCCTTCGATCGAGTTTAAATGGGATTTAAACATAACTGGCGAAATATGGGTGTAGTAGGTATAGGAATATAGGCGTGATCATAGACGTATAAAAAAGGAGGACTCCGCGCCATGCATATCGAAAGTGAAGCACAATAAGTTTGCCGGGACCGTTTGTACAAACACGCCTCACGCACACATTTACATCATAGTATGCCGACCGGCCGCCATTACATGACACGAGCGACGGCGTCTTTGCAGGTACTCAAATCATGCACACATAGATCGGTACGGTGCTTCACTTTCGATATGCGTGGCGCGGAGTCCTCCTTTTTTATACGTCTATGGGCGTGATGTTATGTTTATTTAAATGAGAAATGTTCTCATTGCCAACATGTTTTGCATCCTTGCAACCAGTGAACTATCAAATCTTGCTATAGAAGTAGCAAGATTTGATAGTTCACTGGTATTACCTAACGTATTCATAATTAGAACAAACACAATTATTTTTCCGTATAACACAAGGAAGAGTCATTGATGGCGTTACGTCAGATGCCAATTCTTTTCGAGAGTTCCTTTCCGAAATAGTTGCATCGCTTACAAAAACCTACTTGTTTTGGCTTTGGATAATTATTTGATGGTAGGTGGACAGAATACACCTAGAGCTGTTGAAAAACAACGGAGTAATTTCGACGCTCGTCTTGCAAAAACCACCTCAATAGATGTTGTACACAGCACACTTAGGCCGCTTGCACCACAGATCACATTTAGCGCTACATAAACGTACTTAAAACAACATTCTGACTCTGTCATTTCCAAACGATTGACAGAAATAGAACGATGATTTGAATTCGTTTAGCACAAAATGCATTTCTAAGGGATTTGTGCTGCAAGTGGGCTTAAATCTTTATCAAGCCTACTTCCTTACGAATAATTACTGACATTTCCGCGCCGCGCCGCCATTGGTTGAGAATGGCGTCGTTACATTCACACTGGGCTGGTGACTGGGATAGGACAGGCATGCAAACTGCTTGCTCGACCAGTGGCCTTAGTGCGAGTTTTCATACTTACTCGATCACGTTAAAGTAAACGTCAATTTGTATTTGAAATGAATAAGCGCCGCCTGGTGACTATAATGAGAAACACAATTATTCCATACGAATTGACATACGTCAACGTTAACGTAAACGCGATAGAGTAAGTGTAAAAACTCGCACTAAGGCCACAGATATATTATAACGTATACCGTGGGAACCGGTCGCACCGCCTACAACCGTCCTAGAGGGCTACTATGGGACTGCGAATAAGGTTTGTTTGAATTAAAGTATGATTAAGGGTATTTGAAGACTGGCTGGAAACTTGTAGATGTGAACAGGGGGCCTAAAACGGCCACATTAAACAATTCCTCTAAAAGCGATTATTTTCCTGAATTCCCAGCAATTTATTATGATTGTGCTATTTGACATTAAACTTCAATAAAGCAATTCATAATTTGTGGACCATTTTACGAATCTCCATACAAAACTGTCAAACAGATGAATTGCGTGCTATGAATTGTACGCAGATACCTAAATTATAAATTGTCAGTTTGTGACCGTTTTACGATTTTAAATATGATTCATAATACCTATTATGATTCTGCCAAAGTGGCCGTTTTAGCCCCCCCGAGTTAGTGAGATAATAAAGAAACTAAAATTATAAATGCGAAATTGAGTTTGTTTGTTTGTTACGCTTTCACGCTAAAACGCCTGAATGGGTATGAATGAAATTTGGCACATGGGTAGACCATGGCCTGGATTAGGACATAGGATACTTTTTATGCCTTTAGTACGTTCCCGTGGGATAATTTCTGACCTGAAAGCTTGTCATATTACATGGCTTGATCTTAGAAGAGGAAGAGCCCAAAATATTTGATTTGAAGTTAAATACTTAAAATCGTGGCACAAAATAAAAAAATCGAAATAGCGATCTCATATTTTCTGCACTATCTTTATACTCGCAGTTTTGTAATTTTCTATCTATTACATCTTCTGAAACGAATCGAGTGTTTCCGCGAAAACGGTCAGCGATTAAACTAAATGTTTTACCTCTGATTCGCAACGAAGAAAAGCGTGAAAAATACAAGTCACAGTCATCGAATGTTACTTCACGCCTGTTACGAGATTCAAACAAAAAACAATACGAATTGTTTATGCAATGCTTAGATCATCGAAGAGAATGACCGATCATATTAACCGTCATTCATTTAAAATCAAGTGTTTCCGATCAGGATTATAGACAAAGATTGCATTTAATTCAATTCAGACTCAGTAGTAGTCGATTATAAATGCAATCTTTGTCTATAAAGATTGCATTTATAATCGACTACTACTGAGTCTGAATTGAATTAAGTAGAGATCGATCTTACTTCGCACAAAGTCCAAGCTAAAGTGATCATTAGACAGGTTGTAGACTGCTCTGAAAAGTTTGAAATCAGTGTCTGCATGCATGAACAGAACAAGAGAGGGAAGATTGAGTTCAGTAGCATGCAATTGAAGAGGTTTATGTCTGGTCTGTTGTATTTTGACGAAGAAGTGGAAAATGAGGAGGTTGTAGTCAGTCAGTAGCAATAGCAATCAAAAATACAGTAAGAATAAGAATAATTTATTAGTCCATCACTATCATCATCATTTCAGGCGAAAGACGTCCACTGCTGGACATAGGCCTACCCCAAGCACCGCCACTTCGACCGGTTCTATGCTTCCCACATTCGGCAGATTCCAGAACCTTTCGGCCCCATCGGTCATCTGTTCTGTGAGCAATGTGCCCTGCCCACCTATTTAAGTTTGGCAATTCTTCGGGCCAATAAATTTCAAAAATAATAATATTGTATGCTTACTGTAACTAGAATATTTAACATATTTATTTGAGCAGTGGTCCCCAAACTATGCAACGAGCCCCTGTATATTGGAGGCCTGAGTTGCAATATCTTAAAAATTCGAGACATGTTTGCATAACTTAAATTAAGTTTCAGGATGTATGAAAATGGACAGTACAGACTTAATTAGACAGGATCATAAGAGAAACAAGAAGAGCCTATAAACTTCTCGATTGAGAACTGAAACGTGGCACTTTTGTTCAACTGTTCTATCTTCTTAAAGAAACTTGTTCATTTCCTAAAACTCATAGTAGACCTCAAGATATCGAGTTTGTGATCGGAACTGACACTCGATTTACGTAAATACTGGTCCGGTGCACTCTATTGCTCGCTGTCACCGGCTAATCGGCAACATAACGTGGTTTCTACTGATTTTAATGTATTAGAAAGCAATTAAAGGCTTTGATGACTTAAAGGCTTTGCAGAAATATCATGTGACATGTTTTAGGGCTTATAGAAACGATTGCGAGATTGAATAAGACTCGTTTCGGTCGTTTATATTCGCGATTTAGGCACCTGTCCCATCGCCGAAGAAGAAGCAACTAGCTATTAACGAGGTAAGTACCTACGTAGTTGTAGACTTGTAGTACCTAGTAAGAGTTGATCGCTGACTGTTCACACTGCCAGCGAGTACTCGTTTGTCGCAGTGATAAGAGCTATCAAAGAGAGTAGGTACTCGCTTAGCGACGCTGGCTTGGCAGGCAGAACACTCACTGGGAGACTCATGCTTGGTAACGCGTGAGAAATCGCTCGTCGCCATCGCGCACTCGCTGCTCGTCGCTCGCCAACTCATTTTTAGTTGCTAGCTCTACTCGTTTCGCGTTAATCACCAAGCGGTTGAACAAGTGACTAAGTTTCCAAACGTGTAAACAAATACTAAACTTTGTTTTTGGAAAACAATTTGTACACATCTTAAAGTTCAGTTTGAGCTACAATTTAAACCATTTTTATGACTTTTTCAATAGTAGGTACTAGTCATTCAGATGTCATGATGACCCAGCGGTTAAGAGGATTGTGAAAACAATTAATAATAATTTACACTCAAATAACGTTGATACTCGTATTCGTTTAATTGGAAATGACATCCATCAATATAACAAGGATTTGAAAAGAACGACATAATTTCTATTTATGACATATCAGCAAACTGTCGCCTTTTCTAACTTCTTCGTAATTGATTTTTCCTTGAGTTAATACAAGATGTCAGAGACCTTTTTGTAATTAGCGTGGGTAGAGAAAACGAGACTGACATCTGATCACAGGCCTTCGCAAAAATAAGATGAAATTGATATCTGGGAAGGTAATAAAAATACTCATTTATTTGAACTTCATGCAGAAATAGCAGATACATAGGGAGACCGAAAGCCTGTCTGCAATATTGATGACAAACTGCCTATTAAACTTTTCAAAGCTCAACGTAGGTACTTAACCTTTTTATCCATTTCAAACTTTTCAGGTAATGTTACCTCCGGGAAACTTTTCAAACAACAAGGTAGCGATTTCAAAACATCATCTAGTATTTATTAGAACAAAATATAAAGAAAAAAACATAAATCATGCCTGTAGTTCCCAAAGGGCTGGGCAGAGGAGCACACACACATTTCGCCAGTTATGTTTTCTTAAGTCCCATGTAATAGGGAGTCGAGTCGGCGAGTCTATTGCCATCAACCAGGCCCAAATCCAGACTCCGAGCTGCTACTGAGAAATTCCTAAAAGAAAACCCCAATAGCACCTCATGCTGAGCAGGAGGATCAATCATGATCATTTCAGCCGAAAGACATCCACTGCTGGACATAGGACCGGTTCTGTGCTTCCCGCATCCAGCGGATTCCAGGAGGATCAATATCATCAAGTATTTATTAGCAGAACATAGGTAGAAAGTTGTTACAAATAAATAATTTATAAAATTAACAACAGGATGAAATGTGTAAAAGATGACATGGCTAGAAAGGGGTGACTACCGAGATGACGACTAATAGAGAATTATGAAAGAAAATACATGTTGCGCCGACCAATAATAAATTGGGATAAGGGCAAGAGAATTATGATGATGATCAACGCTACGATTGGTAAGATTAACGACCCGTTTTTAGGTATTTGGAACCGCGCATTAGGGAAAGCATAGGCAGCAAGATGCCAACTTTTTCCTAAAGGTAGTATCGATTACGTAATCCGAAGCAATGTGAGACTTGTCGGCGATCGAAAGTGAAAGTATATGACGTATTTACGAGGAAAATCGCGGAAAATATACATAATACCTACAAAGGCAAAGTGTGGATGAGTTGGACTGTGTGAAAGATATGTATGAAAGGGGGTGACTATCACGATGACTAGTAAAAAACCGGCCAAGTGCGTGTCGGACCACGCACAATGAAGGGTTCCGTAGTTGAAAAGGATTTATCCCAAAAACTAACTTAACATTGGATCCAAAAAAAAATTTTTTTATGTCAAAAAATTACAAATTCACAATTTTCGGACTTTTTCCTTACTTGTGCTGGGAGACCTTGCTTCTTACCAAATTTCATTATACTAGGTCAACGGGAAGTATCCTATAGGTTTTGATTTACTTGCGACTGTTGCGAGTATCAAAATATGTCGCAAAATGGCCGTATTTTTTTATTGCGTTGACTTAGACGCTAGATTTTTTCGAACTCTAAGGGACAATAGACTTACGTATTTAGTATTAATTTCAACTTGATATCTCCCCGCGTCCTTGAGAAAAAGGGTCTTGACAGACTGACAGACTTGAATATTTTCTTTATGTGATAGAATTACAAATTAACAATTTTCGGACTTTTTCCTTTACAAGTACCCTATAGGTTTTGATTTACTTACGAGTATCAAAATATGACGCATAAATGGCCGTATGTTTTTATTGCATTGACTTAGAAGCTCGAGTTTTTTAGGACTTCAAGAGACCACAGGCCTACGTATTTGATATTAATTTCAACTTGATAACCCCACCCGTTCCTGAGAAAAACGGTATTGACAGACTGACAGACAGACAGACAGACAGACAGACAGACGGACAAACAAGTGATCCTATAAGGGTTCCGTTTTTTCCTTTTGAAGTGCGGAACCCTAAAAAGAATAATGGAAGCTAAAGACATGTTGCGACGACCTCAAATAATTGGGATAAGGCCAGGAGAATGAATGAGTGTGGAATGTGTGGATGAGTTGTTACCAAGAGAAGTATTGGTGGCGTTTAGAACTCTAACTCGATGGGGTGATATCGTGAAGATTGCGGTGCGCTACGGCAGACGATACGCCATGTTGAACGAATTTTTGTTCACAAAAATTGAAGAGGAGGATATTGGCAACATTTAGTTTCAACAGGACGGCGCTACGTGTCACACAGCCGAAGCTACACTCAATGTTTTGCGACCTGTTTTTGAAGATCGCATTATCAGCCGCAGAGCTGATGTCGTTTGGCCACCTCGTAGCTGCGATTTGACACCGTTACTATTATTTGTGGGGTGCCGTCAAAGATAAGTGTTACGCCGACAAGCCAGAGACAATTGACGCTTTAAAGGACAATATTCGTGAAGCCATTGGTGAAATACAGCTGCACACAATCGATAATGTGCTTAAAAATTGGACTGATCGTGTAGGCTACTGCATGGCCAGCCGAGGCAGCCATTTGAATGAAATTATTTTCCATTATTAACCGGAAGGATTGTACTTTCAAATAAAAAAAGAAATTTGAGAAAATATTTAATAGTTTTTTTTTATAGCATTTTCAAAAAAAAAAAAGTTATATGGCGGACCCTGTACAACATCTTTATCAATAAATTGAGGCTTTTCCTTGTAAGCAAATGCTACTATAGTCTAAGTGAGTACCTAAATGATAAATTATAAGTAACTTCGTAATTATCTATTTGCATCTACAAATACTCACTATTAAAGATACGCATACCTACTACTAATACGACTGAAAAATTGAATGGAGCGTCCAATAAATGACTTACCTTAAGGATGATATATGTATAAAAATTAATATGAATTACGTAATAAATCAAAATAATAATAGGTAAATAATATAATGAATATAAAAATAAATAAATGTATATAATTTAAAAAAAAAAACAATCGCTATAATTCTAAATTCAATTCTGTAATAATAAAACAGTTTATCTCACTAACTACATAGCTAATAATTAAATTTATCACATTATGCACCCAGTTTTCTTCCTCCTCTCTCCTACATGATCTATGCTGTGCCCGACAGGCCCCATAATTGTGACTATATAATAATTTCCCTACCAACTGTATACATTATGGTACGCAATAAAGAAATTGAGAAATTGAAAAAAGATCATGGATCCATGATGGTTCCAGTGAGAGAGAGTGACGGAGCTATTTACGACCTATAGCACCATCTTTATTTCTCAACTGAGCCATGATGGATCCATGATCTTTTTTCACGTCATAGTACGGCCCCTGGTCTTTGGGTAAAGTCTTAGAAGAAGAACGCACTATCGACACTTGAATCTTCTTCGGTCTTTTATGAAAATAAACACATATAGCGTCTCACATAATATACAGGGTGGCCGGAACATTGACGTCCAAAAATAAAATTTCGGTCCCTCGTATCGTGGGGTATTCGAATCACCCCCATGTATGTTCCGCGACTTTTCATAGTTTTCGAGTTATGAATTTTTTTCTGAATGTTTGAAAATTTTCGACCTGACCAACCTAAAAAAATTCTAAAAAAAAAAGTAGAGGGTTTTATCGAGTTTCTTTTTTTGCAACTGAATTTTCATAAGTAGTACTTTTATGCATAAAATAATCAGCTTCGTAACTGTGATTAAAGTTATGAAAATGTTGATCTAAAGTGAAAAATTTACGTTCGGTAAATTATGACTCAAATTTTCAACTTTAAATTAAAAATCTTAACAGGTGACTTCATAATTCCTAAGTAGGCTTCAAGAATGCGCCAGACTCTCAGCTTTCATAATCATAAAAAAAATGAAGTACTTAAGAGCGTAGACGGGCTGCATTTTTCCATACAAATGTATTCCCCTATTCTCTTCCTGGATAATGCCTCTAGAGTAATCGTTTTTATTTATAAAAATCCAGGTCTATTGAAGGCATGCCCCTGTCATTTTTTTTTTTCAAAAAATTTATTACAAAAATAAATATGACTTACCAAAAACCTAAAAAAATACCCCGTTTTTACCTACGTAATCAGACGACTACCAAAGAAAATTGAAAAGTTTTTAAAATAAAAACAAGTAATAGGGGCATAGATCTATTCTTCCTTTAAATTTTGATACCAAATATAATTTAATTGGCTTAGGTTTCGAGGAGAAAACAGGAGAATACGAAACGTCAATCGGTCAAGGTTTTTTATAGGTAAAATCGTTCTGAGCTGCAGTTGTCTCTATCGCACTCTACGGGGGGAGACGAGAGGTGAGGGAGGGTTAGATTAATACGTACACAATTAGGGAAGTGACTAGTGTCGAAGTTTTTATCGAAATCATAGTGATGTCAGTCGATATCGACGTTTATCCTATACTGATTTACTGAATAGTGTTTGATGCTCATTTTGTTTTTTTTGTAAGAGACAACGAAGTAACAATTCAATGACATTTTTAGGGTTTATAATTAACTAATAATTGAAATGAACTTTAGCGAAGTGTCTCTTACAAAAATACAAACCGTAAGCATTAGGTATAATACGTAACTAAAGTTTGCACTATACTGCTTGGTGTGATAATTCTGCTTTTGACTTGACATAAATATTTACAGGGGAGTTTATAAAATAATGACTGCTCTTATCAAGTAAATCTATATATTAGGTCTTTACCTATGAAATTGCCGTTCTGCAGTACTGGCTATTTCAAATCAAAATAATTTTTGTTTGGCTAAGAATTCTAATTTCAAATTAATTTTATTTTAAAAACAAGGATTTTTTTTTCCAAAAGTAGTCATTTGTTTATTGATTAGTGTTACATTTTCATCGCATTTCAATCTTTTTCGTCATCATGGATACGTTAAAAATTCGAGTAATTATGGAATATGAGTACCGTCGTGGCAGCAACGCGGCACAAGCGGCACGCAACATCAACGACGTTTACGGAGCTTACACTACAAACCAACGCACCACCTGTTATTGGTTTGCTCGCTTCCGTTCTGGAAATTTCGACCTGAAAAATGAACCTCGCGGTCGTCCGAAGACTTTGGTCGACAATTACGAATTAAAGGCGATTGTGGAAGCTGATGATACACAATCTACGGCTGAATTAGCAGCAGCTTTCGACGTTAGCGTCAAAACAATCTTGGTCCATTTGCGTCAAATTGGCAAGGTAAAAAAGCTTGACAAATGGGTGCCCCACGAACTCAATGATCGCCAGCGCGAAGTACGCGTCGAGACGTGCCTTGCACTGCTCAACAGACACACAAATGAAGGAATTTTGAACCGCATTGTTACCTGCGATGAAAAATGGATTCTGTTCGATAACCGCAAGCGCTCAGCAAGTTGGTTGGATCCTGGTTCAGCACCTAAACAATGCCCTAAACGAAAACTTACCCCTAGAAAAGTGATGGTCACTGTTTGGTGGTCTAGCGCCGGTGTGATTCATCACAGCTTCTTACCAAACGGGGTGAGCATTACTGCAGATGTGTACTGTGAAGAACTGAACACAATGATGGAGAAGCTGGAACATCTCCAACCAGCATTGGTCAATCGCTCGTCTCCGCTGCTCCTGCACGACAACGCGCGACCTCATACTGCACAGCAGACGGTCTCCAAGTTGCAAGAACTGGGGTTGGAAGCTCTCCGTCATCCGCCCTACTCACCAGACCTTGCGCCTACAGACTACTACTTTTTCACGAATTTGGATAACTTCTTGGCGGGAAAAAAATTCAATACCCGAGAGGCAGTACAAAATGCCTTTGAAGAATTTGTTGCCTCCCGACCAGCTGATTTCTTTAAGAAGGGCATCAATAAACTGCCACTGCGTTGGCAAAGATGCATTGATTGCATGGGTGATTACTTCGATTAATACAAATAAAAAATACATGAAAAAAATACGTTTACATTTTTTCATACAAAACGGCAATTTCATAGGTAAAGACCTATTATATAAAAGGAAGTCGAGAATCGTGTTAATTACACCGATTTTTATATTTTTTGGATTAGCCGTCGCCGTCGTCCGACATAGGATAATAAGTTTTTTTTAATTATTTTTTTAGGTAAGTAGGGTAGTAGTCAGTTGTCGGGAGCGAAGCCGTGGGCAAAAGCTAGTTCTTAATATTTATGCAGAAGAGGCAGAAAAGGTGCTTGTGGGTATTTTAAATTATACAAAAGTTATATAATAATATGTACATTTATTCTGTCGTCATTTCCATCCTTTCTCTTACAGGTAAATTTCTTGGTATCCGACCGTCAATTATTTCAGGGAGAAGGCATTCATGGAAAAATTTAGTATAAATAGCACGATCACACGAAACACTGCGCACGCCGATATTTTCAATCCGACTGAGACAGAAACGAACGCAACGTAGGTAGTTTGGTTGGCGCGAGCGGGCGGGAGATGCGCGCTACTGAGCTACGCACACAAATACAGACTTCACTCACATATTGACACCGCCCGGTTGCTAGAGCGCAGCGCGACGGCAATAGTTTCTTCAAATACCTATTTTTCAATTCCCGCGCAGCCCGTCTACGCTCTTAATAGGGCTACTTTGTTTAAAATCGGCCTTCAAAGACAGCGAGGTGGAAAAATTCTTAAAATTACCCATCTGAGTAATTATTTTTTTTTGGCTATTTTCTCGTTCCTAAGGTTAATTAATGATAAGAATACTGAAAACTAACCAACAAATAGTTTCAGAGTTGGGTAAGAAAAGTTTTACGTAAAAAGTGGTTTGGAATAAAACACAGATGATAATGTGAAAAAAGTACTTAATTTATTTTTAACATTTACAAAAGGTTTTCAAAGTGGCCACCACCAGCAGCAATACACATTCTACACCTACGTAAGAAATTGTCTGGCAATCGTCTAAAAGCGTCTCTGTTCTCTCTCACAACACGTTCAGCTTCTGCAATCAACTGCCTCAGCTCTTGTTCACTTGAACAGTCTCGGGCGTATGCTATTTCCTTGTAATAGCCCCGAATAAAGAAATCGATGGGGTTGAGATCAGGTGAGCGTGGAGGCCACCTAATTGGTCCGCTGCGTCCGATCCATCTGTTGGGGTATGTTTCATCTAAGTAATTTCGGCTGACGACACGGTTGGCGCAGTGGTTGAGCGATTGACTGCTGCGCAGCATGTCGCGGGTTCGATTCCCGCACGGAACAAATATTTGTACGACCTACAAGTATTTGTTTCGAGTCTGGGTGTTTTTCTATCTATAATATGTATGTATTTACAAAAAAAAAATGTATATAAGTAGTTTATCAGCCATCTCGTTACCATAACACAAGCATTAGGTTGCTTAGCTTGGGACTAGATGGCGTTGTGTGAAATGTCCAAGGATATTTATTATTTATTTATTTTAATTTCGGACCTGGGTTGCATAGTGACACGGGGCGCCGTCATTTTGCAACACCATGGTTCGTCTGAGTTCGAGATTCACATCTGCCAGCAACAATGGAAGTTCATTTTCGAAAAAGTTTTTGTATGTTTCTCCATCAAGTCTGGACGGCAGTTCAAACGGACCAATTAGTTCGCCATTGAGGATACCAGACCACAAGTTAACGCTGAAGCGATGTTGAAATGTCGAAGCTCTCACTTCGAGTGGATTTTCATTCGCCCACGTGTGGTAATTATGAATATTGAATATTCCGGATCGCTCAAATCGTGACTCATCTGACCATAAAACTTTATTGAAAAATCCAGGATCCTCTTGCTCTTTTCGTAACATGGTTTGGCAAAAATCAACGCGCAATTGGTGATCTGTAGGCAGTAAAGCTTGGACTCGTCGGATGTGGAACGCGTGGTATTCTTCATCGTGAAGAATGTCTTGGATAGAAGTCCTTGGGATGTTCAGAGCACGAGCCATACTTCTCGTACTCGTAGACGGATTTCGCTGAACTTCTTCCAGCACCATTTCTCTGCGATCCGGGTTAGCTCTAGGGATTCCTTCATGACTGCCGCGTCGACCAGGAATGCGGCCTGCCATCAAAGTGTTGTGCGTGTTAATAAAAACACGATGGTCGGGATATCGCTCAGGTTGCGGCCCACCACGACGTTGAAGTTGTTCGCGATACAGTCGCGCTGCTTCATGGCCGTTTCCTTGTGCAACTCCATAAAAATAATGCATTTCTGCATATTCACTTAACGTGTAACTCATTTTTTACACTTCCACGTAAAAAAAGTCCAAATCAGAATGCAAAACACAGTCCAATAAACGAGCAAAGTAGTCAAACAAGTAGGCAGCGGAGTCCGTGGGCAAAGCGAGTGTGGTAAAGACAAAATGGCGACACGCGTATAGCAGTAAACACAATGTGAGTACGACTGAGGTACTTGTTTTGCGTTGGCTTCGGTTGCGCGCCTTGCGTGAGAGAGATAGCAATAATTCGGTCTCTTTTCCTCTCGGTCCATTGTTATTGCAGGTAAAAGAGTTGCACCCTCGTTTACAACCCATAGTCCACGAGAACGGATCGCGCAAAATTCATTAAACTAACATTTAAAAAAATCTCCTTGTTTAAATCTTAGCTTTCCTGCAGTCATTTTTGGTTAGCAAACTAAATAACCTTAGGAGCGAGAAAATGGAAAAAAAAATTTATTAATCAGATAGCTAATTTTAAGAATTTTCCACCTCGCAGTCTTTGAAGGCCGATTAAGGCCAAAGTTAGCCCCATTAAGTCCTACGTTTTTTAATGATTATGAAAGCTGAGAGTCTGGCGCATTCTTGAAGCCTAGTTGAGAACCATGAAGTCACCTGTTTAGATTTTTAATTTGAAGTTGAAAATTTAAGTCATAATTTACCGAACGTAAAATTTTCACTTTAGATCAACATTTTCATAACTTTCATCACAGTTACGAAGCTGATTATTTTATGCATAAAAGTACTACTTATGAAAATTCAGTTGCAAAAACAGAAACTCGATAAAACCCTCTACATTTTTTTTTAGAATTTTTTTAGGTTGGTCAGGTCGAAAATTTTCAAACATTCAGAAAAAAATTCATAACTCGAAAACTATGAAAAGTCGCGGAACATACATGGGGGTGATTCGAATACCTCACGATACGAGGGACCGAAATTTTATTTTTGGACGTCAATGTTCCGGCCACCCTGTATAGCGTAGTCTCCCTTGGTATATCAAATCAAATCATTTATTTCAATCAGCAACTGGATCATAGCATTAGGTACATTAAAATAAAAATTACTAGAACTAGAAATAAAAACAGACAATAACACAACACACAAGATTATTTCATTTTATTATTCACTGTCACTACATTAAGCATACAGCAATGGTTAATGTAGTGACAGTCGAACCTCTCAGCCATCATCCTCAAGATGGTGTTGGAGCTGGCGCAGACCCTGCGCACCAAGGATGTGCACTGTTTCCGCATTGACGCATAGAAGCAGTCAATGCGCGACTCAGCGAACATCCCCGACGCACTGCAGTACCGAGGCAGCCCCAACAACACCCTGTAGGCATTGATGAATTGGACTCGTAGGGCGCCGTACTGTTTTTGAGTATAGTTAGCCCACAGGGCGCCCGAATAAAAGCAGGTGCAATACGCTCTGAAAAGAGTGAAATATATGTGTGATGTAGGAAAGAAGATAAAATTATTAATTAAGTAACGCGTATGTTTGTGAGGACGGATGGATGGATGTTTGCTACTATTTCACGGAATAACTACTAAACAGATTTTGACGACATTTCGCACACATATAGTTAGTTTATAAACCTGGATTAACACATTGGATGCTTTTTATCTTATTCTACACTTCTCCGGGTGAAACCGCGGGGCGCTGCTAGTTATAATATAGATGAATGACTTTACAAAGTTAAAACAAAGGAAAATAAAGTAGATACCTATGATTAATCTCACTGTTCTAATTAAAATCCATTGATAAAAAGGTATTTCAGATTATTTCAGTTTTACAAATCTGTCTTAGCCCCAGAGGATGCGTGGATTGTGGCCCTACCATTGATTAAAATTTAATTAAAAAACTTTTAACAAGCTTTAACAAAAGTTTTTCGCCAAAATGAACAGCCATTTTGGCGGGAGCTGGATTTAAGGCACGCAATTTTGTGAAACGAGGATCAACATTTTGACCATCTCATTTTCTACATTACAATTTTTGTTCACTACATTTTTATTGGAGCCTAGCCCTAGGTATTGTCATGGAATAATAGGAGAAACAGTTTTAGGCTCAGCAGAAGTCACAAGAATCTAATGATGAACGATGCCCGTACAGTTGAGCGAGCATGGCTTCGCACACAGGTCCACGAATAGTTGGAAAGCCAGAAGTCCAGGACAATTTTGTCTTTAATGATAACTATTCAAGAGGAATCTGTGACATCTGCCAGAAAATTAAGGATGGCATTCATTATAATAACATAGTCATCGTTATATATTCTCCTGACCTATTCTCTGTCAACTAGGTTATTCACTTTTGACACCTGTCAGTTTCATACTAACGAATGTGTTTTGCGAATTTGATCCTTATTACTACTAGAAATTGTCCAACTGACAGGTGTCAAAAAGTGGTTAAAGAATAATTACAATTTACTTGGAACTGGCTCAGCAGCGTCATTTTAGTCAGTCGTCTGCACATCAGATTCTGTGGTTCTTTCCTTTTTCCATATCATCCTTCACATTCAACTATACCCATCCTATCTTTGACCTGCCTATTTTCGTAACTTCGATTTAACCAATACCAATTCCAAATACGGTTACCAACTAGGTAACTTAATAAATAACGGCGTCCTTGCAACTGACATCGACAGTATAAGATTCGGATAGATTACTTCAAACAGGCCTGCCCACACACGCCCACTTGGTGTCGAAACTTGATGTTAACTTATTATCTCACTCGGAATTATCTTAAGCATTTTGTTTTCTATGTAACTTTACCAAACTTAGATGCGTGAGGTGATATTGGATGGAAAGAGTGAGGGAAATGGTGGAGAATTGGAGATTACAATGATGAGAGTTTAAATGTAAATGAGATCGAATTTTGTTAATGTATTTTACAGTTAAGAAGCCCGTTCTGTTAATAAAAAGATATCTAGTGTCTACCATAACTGATTCTGAGAAAAACGGCGATTTTGTGTGATAAAATAATGAATTTGTCGCATGTCGGTGTCAGTAGATGATCAAATGGAAGGAGCAATTAAAATCGAATCACAGAACTAAGATTCTAAGAACTGTATGTCTCTTGGGTAAAAATCTCGCCGTGAAAGGTAGGCTAGGTAAAGTAAGCTGTCATTCCACCTGATGCTAGGGATTGACAACATAGACAGCCCATTTCACCTAAAGAGACACGTTGTACAGTCCGTCGGCAGACTGTAAATGTATGTGGTACAGTTATATAGATCAGCTGATTTACTCTCTAAGCTCGACAGTAATAAAAGACCGAGAATAGCCTAGATGCAGAACAAGAACTAAACAAAGAAAGGCTAGGTCAACGAGATGATGCTGACAGAAATGTATAATTTTTCCGACCAAGGGTCAGCTCTAGGAAATCGTATTAGGATTTTGAATAAGTTCATATAGAAAACTTAAATTAGTAGCCACGTAAAAAAACGTCTGGCTAGCTCAAGAGTTTCACCAGTCAGCAGTGGCGTAACTACAGGGTGGCAAGTCGGCAAAATGCCACGGGCCCCATTTAGTAAAAAAACCGATGAATTTGCCACGGGCCTCGAACGGTATAGTTACGCCACTGCCAGTCAGACCAGACAAGGTTGTTAAAAATATTGAATATCACTTCAAGAGTGCATAAAGCACTGCCGAATTTTGATAACTTGGCGTAAATAAGAAGTCACGTGGCTACTACTTTAAGTTTTCTATATAAACTTGTTCAAAACCCCACGATTTCCTAGTGCCGACCCTTAAAAGACAGTTCCGTTCCGAAGATAGAAACTTAGCCCTAGTCTCTATGGCTAAGTTTCCGTAGACCAGGGAGTTCGGCTTTGCAATCATTTCTTCGAGCAACTCTACTCCAGTATCCAAACGGGATTTAAAGTTTGTATACAAAGGAAGTCGCCTTCAACTTCAACAGTTAGTTTCTTCTATAATTTATTCCACAACTGATCCTACCCTCACTGAAAGTCGCTGGGATGCAGAGTTGTTTACGCTGTATCGATCTGTCAGGTGGTTGCTATAGCAACCGGTCGCTCGATACTTATGTAAACCACAGTTTGATTCGAACAAATAATCTGATGCCATTCATGCGGCTATTATCTGTTTTTACTGGTTTTTGGGTTGCTTATGTGAGTGGTTTTCCCTTAAAGCTGATAGGTTTATTTTCAGCACATTTGGGGTACTCCTTTCATGTAGCTAGAAATGAGTTTTTGGATGTAAGACCCTAATAGTTAACCATCTCTGTCCAAAACTTCCTTTCATTTAAGTTCTGCCTAAAATTGATTCAAGTTACTTCAAGACTCTCGAAAGAACCTGCCTGCTTCTATGTGCCTGACTAAAATAAATTATTTGATTTTGACAGAGACAAAATGTAGGTCCTAATTTACGCCCTGTAATTTCACCAGCGCAATTCAAAACGGCCTAGCAAAACTTGGCGACAGATTGTCGGGATGTTGCTCCCATTTTTCCGATAATCGGACACTACACCCACACAGACAAGAAATGGGGCGGTATATTACAAAGCAAAAATAGCGGCTTTCATCCAAGTACGGTTAGAATTAATTCCCGAATCAATGCGAGGCAGTTTGTTCACCGCTCAAGTCTATAAATCAAAATGATATCATCTGTTACGAAAATAGGAACCAGCTTTATCTTTAATTGATTGCCTTTCGGTGTTATGTCAAGTCATATTGTTATTTGCATAACCGAGGATGGGTATTTATCTAAATAGGGAGTATACTTTGGATAAAGTAATAAATGAGTTTAAAAGAGGAAGTTTGAAAGTGGCACCAGTGACGGAAAAGTTGAAAGTAAATTGTTTGGCTTGGTATGGGCATACGAGGAGGAGAGACGAAACGTATGTGATAAAAAAAAGATGAAAATACACGTTGATGGATGGAGAGGGAGATGACAAAGAAAAGATGGATGAATTGTGTGAGGAATGATATGAAAGAGAAGGGAGTAAATGATAGCGTGGCGGTTGACAGGGGAGAATGGAAGAAGAAAATGGTGTTGCGCCGACCCCAATTAACACGGGATAGGAGCAGGAAGATGAGTATACTATGATGAAATCTTTTTAAACTGTAAAACTTTTAGAAGATGGATAAAGTTGTTATTGATAATTTCTCCATTTATGAAAGTAATTTATAAATCTCTTAACTTTTTAACACCCTGAAGCACCTTCTTATAATGCGATTAGCTAAGAATTAGAATTCTCATACAATTGACAGGGCAAGCATGACATACATATAGACTTTTGCAATATAAAAATGGCAGTCATGATAAAGATATCGTGTTGCGCCGATCCCAAGTGACATGGGACAAGGGCAGCAAGATGATGATGATAAAGGATGATCGGATAGGTGAGAATCTAATCGTCAACAATAGCCACAGGTCCTAACAACCTATCAATCATGTTTCTCATCCTTTTACACCAAAAAGTCCTATTAACCTCTATTAACAAACCAAACAGTACCATTTTAGTCCACAATCAGACATGTACTCTCTCCAATCAATTCAGCTCGTCGTCGGTCACTGACCTACCGTAAGCAAGCAATGGCCGCCGTAAACCGAACTAAAACATTTAACTATCGGTTCCTTGGCAACAGGAGCCAATATATCTGATCGTAAATAGCTTTGTTTCAGCTTATTTAGATTGGAAATACCGATGGTTAAGGTAGTAATCACAACATATAAAATTCTTGGTCGAATTCAAATCGGATTGAGTATTAGGTAACAAGTAAAAGGGTCAATACAAAATGACCTGAATATTTAATTTGTAAATTATTATATTACTTTAATTAATGTGAATGTGGGTACATTTTTTGTTAGTTTCTTTGATGGTCTGGCAGTTTGAGTAGATACTTTATGCGGCCTACCCAAATGTCGTTTCTTTGTTATTGTTCGTTGAAACTTTGAGCTCCTTGTTCTGAGTTGAACTCCACGTTTATTGACAAAATAAATGCGTGCACTAACAGGACAGGTCCACTCAAATCTGTGTGGTTATTTCCTCAAAAGACCATCTCAGACATTAATCTGCATGGTCCTCATATGCCCTGACCAAGATTATGTATTGTCTGGATTTTAGTAGAGACTAAAGACCTCAGAGTTTGTTTCGGTCTTTCTTCCAGAGTAGTCGGATAGGAAACACCGAACTCGTCTAATTTTAATACAAGTTAGTTATTTTTGACGTGTGAAAGTGTTTATTTGAACCAATTTACAAAAATAAATAATATTTATCATTTATCAGCGACAACCAACCAACATAGTTGGGAAAAGGCTCCGCCGGGGCAGATAGATGACGAGTGGCGTAACTATACCGTTCGAGGCCCGTGGCAAATTCATCGGATTTTTACTAAATGTGTAATATTAAATGTTGGGAGTTGGGATTCTCCTCTGACCCGTTCCGGCTGGGGGCCCGTGGCATTTTGCCGACTTGCCACCCTGTAGTTACGCTACTGTAGATGACGAAAGGGTAATGTCCTGGGATTGAATAGTGATGCTATTACGACTAACTATGATGCTTTGTCAGTTTTTGATGCTCATTTGTTTGCACGTCTAAACAAAGACGATGGACAGAGTCTGTCCATCATATAAGTTTCTTTACCATTATCTGTCCGACAGAGACAACGGAACTCTACTACCGTAGCTCCCGAATTTTTAAATGCCTGATCAATTGATTCTAATTTATTGTCAAGAGGATATGATTGGTTGTTGGTATATTAGTCAACCGACAACGGTTTCGGAAAAAAAATTAGCGGTTACATATAGGTATTTATGTTCGTCAAAATGCAGCAGATTTGTTTTTTCGCGATTTCAGGTTTGGTCCCCTAGTAAAAGTTGTTCATAATGATGAGTACAATGACCCCTTATAAGGATAACTGTGTTTACACTTACATTCTGTAAACTTACAACTACCATTACAGGACAAACACTGCGCAGGGTGTTGTATTGTGTTAAGTACTATTACAAAACCGCAGCAAAGCATTGAAGTTAACAGACACAGGAAAAAGTTATAAAAAAGAGGTCACTTCTTGGAAAAATAACAGGAAAATGAGATATTGGGGCAGCACGCGTTCTAAAGTTGAAGTTGTGGAGTAGGTACCCACCTAAATAAATTGTTAAGTCGCGGTATTAGCTCAATATTGACAAAACTCGCAGCTTAATCCCATCTCGACAACACAAATATTATTTTCATTTTTCAACCTTATTTCAAGCCAGCTAATGGTGACAATAGATTACGCGGTTGTGTGCCGCTTAAAATCGTAGTCAGTCCGCGCCTTAATATGATTTTCGTGTCTACTTTCAGCACAGCTTTTAGTAAGGTTTTGTTCGGTGAATTAATGCAACCGGCATACCTAGATAGTGGTTAAATGTATCAGACGATCATAATTCAAAGTCGATTTCATGCAGAATTTTAAAATGTTGAATAAAATTTTCTCCCTGTCAATGTTACTAACAAAAAGTAATGACCGAAAAGTACGAAATCGTGATAATAGTAATATTTTACTTTCTATTCTCCATCACTTTTTTTAAAACCAAAGCTTTTAAAAGAACTACATTTTGATTTGCCTAAATTACCCACAATCCTCGACATTAGATAGTAAAAACCGCCGAAAACCTAACGTCAAAAATATTTACCCGCCTTTTTGCCGCCATTATTGATTTCCACGACAAGCGGCGTCCATTTTGTATATTTTTTGCGATTAGCGGCAGTCACGTTTGGTGCACCCACGAGTTGGAAACTTTTTGTAAAAACTTCGTTACGCCTCCGGGCTTTGATTCGCTCTGTGATTAGGGCTGCTAAATTGCAGTCCAGATTTATAGGACAGGGGCAGGAAAGAACTCCTAAAAAACTACAAAGTTACATGTAGCAAGTATTTTTTTTTATTTTTACTAAAACTAGTGGTAGTATTCAAAAACGTTATACCTACAGGTACTGGACTAAATTCAAATGACCATCGACAAATCTGTAACTACTCGTATCTGGTAGGACCAATACTTTATTAATTTAAGACACCTATTTAATTTACATGCCCACAAAACCCAGTCGTAAAGCTGAAGCTACGTAACCAAAAAGAAACAGTTCGTAACTTACCTGAAGTCTTGAATTTCGTAAAACGCAAAATTAATCAGATTTCAGTGCACTGCACTCGAACAAATCACATTTAAACCGGATAATCCAGTCCAAACCGGATTAGAGCCAGCCCTATTCGTGATTGAAGCCTCGTACTGCCACAGTTTGGTAAAAAAATCGATTAAAATGGCTGTGGTTCACTGAGTACACATACACACGGAAGGTAACTGCCATTTGCGACTTTCTACCCTAGTTATATCGAGCAGTATGGACTTTAGACCGATCGGAAGGCACTCAATAAATTGTCATTGTTATGGGCAGCTGACTTAAGCGATGCAACTTATCTTTATTGTTATAAATTAGAAGCAAAGTTCAATATGTTGCATTAGTCAGTTCAGAAGGACGAGAATTGATAGGTTTTTGATTTGTAGTTACAGTATGTTTGGTTCAATAACGTGGAGGTCTTGTGAGAGTGATGGAATAGGATACCTGTGCCGTGCATTTCACCTGTAAAGCCACTACTGAAGACAAAATATTTAGGTATTATCATAGCAACTGCAGATAACAGATCCTATTAGTGTCTGTACCTAATATTGTGTAGGAATACCAGCTAATGAAATATACCATCGTTTTAAAAAGCAAAACTTTTGAAAAAGATAGGTACATGATTCAAACGTAATACTTACATAACAAAACCAGTACAAGTAATAATGTGGTCATTTATGCACATCCGGCGACATTATCCTTCTAAAAGCACATTTTAAAGCGACCTTATTCATAACTCTATTCTCTTATACTATGAAGCAACCTCATTTTAAATAATAAACAATACCTCAAAATGGAGTCTTGCGTAACCTCAACGGACCAAGCAACAGCGTAGAATATTTGGATCATCTTAAAACAACGCAGTGCAATTACTGAGGGGCAATTCTCGTACCTAAAAACGTTCACAATCTCATGCCAGCGTCAATCAAAATGTCAAAAATGAAGGTAAACGCTATACAATTTCTGTCAGATTGAGTCTTGAGATGATATTGCGAACGTTGTTAAAAATACGAGAATTGCCCCTCTGGTATCGCTACAATAATATTCTACAATATTTTGACACTGGCAACAAATAGTTTCAGGCACTTTACACTGGCAACTGTAAAAAAATAGAACAGTTGAAGTTTGAATTCGAAATAGGAACTACCTCCCTACTTTCTGACCGCGTCATTAGGCTAGTGGTTGCAGGGTCGGTCTACTTTGTACGGCGAATTTGAGACATGCCTACTAGGGAGACAAAAAATGTGACCAAAAAAAAAAGTATTATGAAAGACCTAAATAGAGACCAAAAAATTATTTAATTTGGGTCTGTCATAATACTCTGTCAAAGGTACAGATTCTTAGTGTTACCAACAATGCATGTATTGAACTATTGGTAGTATTTGGTAGTAAATAATAATGGACGATAAAAGTATTTAGAGGCAATTACAGACTTTTCATAAAATAATATCATGTTTATTTTTTAAATAACAATGAAAATTACTTTACATATTTACTTATTTGTATATCAATGGTTTCTAAGAAAAAACAGAATTTGAATTTATAAAGTTATGGTAGTAACTTTAACAAAACAAAGGGTATTATTTAGTCGTTATTCTGAGGGTATTATGCAGAAAAAAATATGGCGTGCGTACTTTGAGTTTTCAAATGGATGTTTCTGTGATGTTTTTGTTGTTGGGCGTTCGTTTAGCTAGGCGAATCATCGTCTTGTTGGTTACCTGCGCTGTGTTAATTTAGTTCCCAGTTTCTTCATTATTACGTCGATTTTATATCAGTGATAGTGTTGAGTGGCATTTTTAAATGTGCAAAGATGCTTTTTTGAGCATCTTTGCATCAAGCATCAAGCATCTTTTCATTTAACATCGAGAAATATTTATATAAAATGTAGCTTGAAATACCTTAGATGCCTCATTAGTTTAAAGCCATTATGTAAATTATTTAATATAAATAAAAATCAGTTTTCACTAATTTTGTGTTCTTTTTATCCCTATAACTACAAACGTGGAGGTTATTTTAAGGAAATTAGAAAGAATCTGCAATAGAACTACGGAAAAGTAGCGCATGTTACTTTTTCGTAGTAGCTACTGCAAATTCGTTTCTAATTTCCAATAAAAAAATCATTTTGTGGGTCTAATCCGAAACCAATTTCAAATCTTCCCGCTTTGAGTAGTGTAGTTGGGAGTCTGGTAGATGGCAGCGCAATCGAATTCTGTTCACACATTTTTACATGAAGTTGTCATTCTTCCGTAGGTAATAGTGTTCTGTGAGTGGTTGGTTCGGAACTTCGGAGTTCATCGGACGTAATTAGGATTTTCAGTTCGTTTCTAATCAGGGGCTTAAATTGATCTAGTCCATCAATTCGATATTATTTACTGAAACACGGGAAAAGACAGGTCCCTAATTCGCTTTACAAATTGTATTGTTGTACTTAACGACGTCTATTGAGAGTAAAAGACAATGCTCGCTGAATGACATCTAAAAGTGGGTTAACTCTGGACATTATCACAATGAAATCAATGACAAACAACGATTCTTTGAATGGAATGCCTCTTTGGGAATGTCAGAGCTTCGGCTTCAAATTCCGACAATGGGTTAAGGAATGGTTTTGAAATTTCGAAAATGGATGAGCCAGCATTAATATCAGGGTTGTTATAGGTACAATCCATCGGTGCTCCATGGACCAATTGAAAGAGCAATTGGTAAAATCTGTGGTGGGGGGCACACTAGCTCAATAATAGAACTACATCCTATTAAATTTTCTCACTAGCTTATTAGCCTAAAAATGAGGATAGTTCTGTATACACGAGCCCAGAGTGACTAGCTTGCTAGCTTACGTACTAGCACAATCTTGAATATCTTAGCTTGAAAAACCAGCGTGTCGTCTGCGTGAGATCACAGGGCCAGAATCCATCAAATTGACAAGGACAGCATGTATTGGATTGGAAGATTCTGTTTCGGATAGATTGAGATTAAGTAGACAACTATGTAAACGGAACGTGATACTTATTTGTCTTAGGAGGAAGGATAGAGTCTGAGTAGGCGTGAAGTTATGCCTACCTATTTACAATGTTATTGATGTTGTATAGAAATTATATTCTAGTCTATTTTGATAAATCTGAAATAATTTGGTCCTACGTCATGTGTAGGGAAAAACTGTATCTCTCAAAAAAAAAAAACCGGTCAAGAGCGAGTCAGACTCGCGCACCGAGGGTTCCGTTCCGATTTCTGAAAAAGTGTGCTATTTAGAGACATCGTTTTATTTTTCCTGTAATCTTTACATAAACTTCTATCACATAGAATAATTTCAGATTTTTCTCTTTGCAAACTTCAGAGATAAGGGGGGGAACGGTATTTTTTTTTACATTTTTCATCAAAAGTCGAAAACTATGCGGCCTAAAAAAAATAAAAAAATGTTTGAAAATGTGCAAACAGCGCTCTTTCATATGATACCCCACATGTACGAGTAGTAGCCCCACTTTGAATTTTTTAGACCGCCTTTCAGTCCCTGTTGCAAAAAAAATATAAATATTTTTATTTCTTTCTTATTTGCAAAATAGTTGGGTCAACGTAATCTAAAACTGTTCCAAATTTCAAGTTGATAGCATTAGTAGTTCTTGGATATCCAGCTGTGACAGACAGACAGACAGACTGAGTCACACCATAAGGGTTCCTTTTTTACAATTTTGGTACGGAACCCTAATAAGGACAGCGAACTGTCAAGTCTTAGAAGATTCAAAAAGGTTTCATTCTAAATTAAACACTCTTTTCTAATCTATATTTTAAATTGATAGCCCAAGTACTGGCCTTAAAAACAAATACAAAGTTAATTGTGAGTTGTGACAAGCAATTAAGCCAATCAGACGTCAATTTTCATGGGCTCCACTGTACTATCACACCCGCGCGTCCGAAACTTCACATTGGTGAATCATTTGGGTTAGGTTAGAATAGTGACCATTACCTCTATTGCTGGTGAATCATTTGGGTTAGGTTAGGTTAGGTTAGAACAGTGACCCTTAACGCGCGACGGCGAGCGAGCGAAGCGAGCGGTGCCGCGGCAGCGGCCGCCGAGCGCCATATCCCCTCTATTTTTGGTGAATCATTTGGGTTAGGTGAGGCGGTGAATGTCTCGTATATTAGACGATGAAAGCCTCAGGGTCATTGACCTTGATTTCAAGGTCAATGGTACTCTTACTGTAATTTTTTTTTTTTTCGGCGTCTATTATTTTGCGCACTTTGTTATTTTCAATAATACACTAAAAAAGGTCTATTGTACCCAAAAAAAAATAGCTAGTATATAAAATCGCCGTGTGCGTTTGTACAGTGGTTCCTTTTCATGCTTTGGTAATCAAGTAAATTAAGATTAGCGACCGTCACGCAGAGACAATTCTCCGTGCTTTATGCACCGCTAGAACTGTATACATAATACATAATATACATAGCTGAGCATGGAGTATCTATCAGGGGTGCATCAACAAGGCTTCTTATCCTTGTTAATGCAATATTTCCGGCTGTGGTTAATAAATGGGTCCAATTGCCAGAGCCGGTTGATTTTAGGGGACAAACAATAATTGCATACAAGGTAAGACAAGAAATCATTCTTTGTCTCCCGATGGCTAAAGAGGAAACTCTAGGGATCCAAAGTCCTTGGTAAGTATTTCTTACTATTTTAGACCACTTTTAGAATAAGGTCCACCATCTTACTATACCTACCTTATTTCGACAGGAAAACAAAGCTTTTTTTGGAAGATAAAAAACACCGCCTCGAAGAAGAATGACTCACAACCGCGATCATGAATCAATGTACCATCAGTAGGTACCTATAATTATGGCAATATATCCATACAACAAAATTGACCTAACACTCTTGAGACAACAAAAAATCAGAGAGAAGCAATTTGTAGAACGGCCAACGTTCCCTGGGCCACTGAACCGATTTCCATGCGGTTTTCTCATGGCTGTCAACACTGATTGTATTACAATGCGTGCCAATAACACTATAGGTGGCAACAATGTGCGTTGTTACCTATTGAGAGACGTGTTCACTGCTTCCGAAAGGAGTTCAATGGGAGTGGCCTTAATAGCTGGGAAAGACAATTGAAGATCGAAAAAATGACCACAGTTTTGCGTTTAAAACAGTC
Organism: Cosmia trapezina; assembly: GCA_905163495.3. Lineage (NCBI taxonomy): Eukaryota > Metazoa > Arthropoda > Insecta > Lepidoptera > Noctuidae > Cosmia > Cosmia trapezina. The sequence goes on along the minus strand of LR991040.1, from coordinate 12,798,883 downwards.
TCTTGTAAAATCATGATTTTGTAGATAGCCGCGCGTATATACTTTGCGGCCGTCAAGTAGAATGTTTTCTACTGTCTTAAGCACGGCGATTTCAAAATCAATTTGTCTTCACTACCCGAGACAATTGTCAGTGGTCAGTGTGATTTTGACAGTTGGGATAGAAAAGTTTCTTCCAAAAAGACAAAATGACAGATTGTTGAAGAATTTCTAAGGTGCGATGTCAAAAATGGAGAAACGAAATGTCAGTTTGTTAGAAAGAGATGTGTCTATTCTTCGTAGAGATATAAGTGGTCATGCTACGTGTGCAGATTGCTACGAGAAAATACAATTTTGTAACTGAATAATTATAGATGGTAGGATAAAAAGCTGCAATTCTAATGAACCTAGATAAAAAATACTGAAGTGAATAAAAAACTGGTACAGAGCGTACGCCAGACGGAAGGGAAGGGGGCGATCGGCGACTGTACGACTCAGTAGCAGACTACTTTTTTCTCTTTTCATGATTTTTTCTGAAATAAGTGCTTACTTCAGAGTCAGAACGAGATAGATCGCTGCAAAAAATTGTGAATCTTAGTTGTGAACTTTTGAATTGAGGGCAAAAAGTGGAGTTCAACCTCATTGCAAATTGATTGAATAAGAGATGTTTAGAGTTGGAATCATAATTTATCGATTCTTATCTTACGTTCCGACAATTATGTATGTAGTTGTTTTGAGAAGCTCAGAGGACCAAACGGGTAAAACAAACAGTTCGGAATTTTTTTTTTTGACCTAAAATGTATTTGAAAATACGGTCAGGTCAGACGTGACGCGGTAATTTTCTGAAAAATATGTTTTTTAGATTCAGAATAACCAAATCAAATGAGATGTTTTAGTAGCAACAAAGGTTATAGTCATTTTCATACAAGCAGTTAGGTATAGTACGAAAGCCCATGACCATAGGTCGGCGTTTCCACGAGCGTAATAAAGTCGCGGTGGGATTTTATCGCGCACTGGATTTTCAACTCTCGTTGTTGAGCCGAGCGTTGAGAATCCAACCTAACAAAAACAGAGTGCATCCCGTGTGCGTTACCGCAGCCAGAAAATGTCGAAAATCGTCATTTGAATTTTATAGATAATTAGTGCCTCGGCTTCTGTGATTGTACCATCGATTTTTAAATTTGTACCTCTAATAGTTTTTTAGTTATTTGACAAAAACAGTTCTGGCTGGCGTAACGTTACCGTAGCCAGAAGTTTTGTTTATTAATGGGTATATTGAAATAAATTGTAGCCAAATATTTAGTGCCTCGGACGAGGTAAATGTACCAACTTAATTTGTATTTGTATCTGTTATGGTTGCGAAGATATTCAAGATCCTGCTGCGGTAACGTTTACATGTTTGCTGGATCTCTGAAACGGATAAGCCCCCTTTTATAGTATTTTGCACACGACTTCTTATGAGTTAGCTTGAATTTGTTCCTCATTAATAAAACAAAAAAATTGCACCGTTAAGGAGTTATTTAGGTAAATAGAAATATGCTTTAATCGATCCTAGCACTTCGACTAGAAGCTCTAAAGACTTACTTGCAACGTTATGTTATAGCTTACAACTGCCTTCAAATGTACCTGAAGTTTAATTTATTATCCTGTAAGCAATTAATAAATTATGATGAAATTTAAATTTACTTCGGGACATGATGCGCAGCGGTTTTTTAAACCACCGTTTAACCGAGATTCTTTAGGATTTATGAAGTGAAAGATATGTCAATAATTAGTGCTTTTATTCAATTTTATGCCTGTACATTTGCAACGTAATCCACTCAATAATTAACGAGATAATCGAAAAATAGTCACTATGGTGTGTGTGACCGCGGTAACCCGGCCAAGTTTCGATGGTTACAGAAAAGCGGCCGTTTAATACATTATGCTTACCTTCTGAAATTTATAGGATAGTGTGGTATGGTTTGGTACATACGCGTACACAAGTGTTAAATAAAAATATGTTTATTTGAGAATTTTATTTATAAGTAAAATAATCATTTAGGTAATAGGTAATACGGGCTGGTATCCGCAACTCCACGACAATGCGCGTATTTTGCGTATGGGAAAATAATCATTTAAAAAAATGCGTAGGTTTGTTTAAGATAATAAGGTATATAGGTTCGCAGATCAACCTTTACTCAACATAATAAATTATCATTCAAGGTCAAAATATACAATTCTAAAAATGTCCAACGGTGTCAAAATGTCCAATTCCCAAAATGTCCAGTTCCCAAAATGTCCAACTCCCAAAATGTCCAATCTTTGAGAATGGTGTGACTGACACTGGCATGGCCACCATCAGGGATTTTAATTTTGACAACATGAAAAAATTAGTCGCTAATTGTGTGACTGACACTGGCATGACCACCATCAGGGATTTTAATTTTGACAACATGAAAAACTTGTCGCTAATTGTGTGACTGACACTGGTATGGCCACCATCAGGGATTTTAATTTTGACAACATGAAAAACTTATCGCTAATTGTGTGACTGACACTGGCATGACCACCATCAGGGATTTTAATTTTGACAACATGAAAAACTTGTCGCTAATTGTGTGACTGACACTGGCATGGCCACCATCGGGGATTTTAATTTTGACAACATGAAAAACTTGTCGCTAATTGTGTGACTGACACTGGCATGGCCACCATCGGGGATTTTAATTTTGACAACATGAAAAACTTGTCGCTAATTGCGTGACTGACACTGGCATGGCCACCATCAGGTATTTTAATTTTGAAAAATTAGTCGCTAATTGTGTGATCAGTGATGATCAGTGAGACATGATGCGCAGCGGTTTTTTAAACCACCGTTTAACCGAGATTCTTTAGGATTTATGAAGTGAAAGTTATATCAATAATTAGTGCTTTTATTCAATTTTATGCCTGTACATTTGCAACGTAATCCACTCAATAATTAACGAGATAATCGAAAAATAGTCACTATGATGTGTGTGACCACGGTAACCCGGCCAAGTTTAGATGGTTACAGAAAAGCGGACCTTTAATACATTACGCTAACCTTCTGAAAATTACAGTATAATAGTCTTATAATTTTGGTACAGACGCGTAAATTATGTTTTCAGTGAAAAATATAACCTTCTAGGTACCTAATAAATAATAATGAACTTTTAAATTCAATAGTTTTATTTACTTATGTAGGTACCTATATAAGCACGTAAGTACAGACTAGTCTTTATGAATCTATACTATAATATTATAAATTTGAAAGTAACTCTTATCTGTCTGTCTGTCTGTTACCTTTTCACGCCTAAACCACTGAACGGATCTTGAAAAAATTTGGCAAGGCTGACATGGCATCCTGGCGAAGGCTACTTTTTGCCTCAAAAATAATCCTACGGGGGGTGACATAGGGGATGAAAGTTTGTATGGGAAACCCAGCATTATTAGTGATACCTAAGTATGAAAATTGAAATTTATGCTGTTGGTGCGAAATAAAATTAGAAAAATAGGGGTTGATTTTAAAATACACAAGAATGCACGGATTTCGTTAGAAATTATTAATTTATTACCTACAAGAAATAACTTTTGAACAAGTGGATACTAGGTCTAAAGTTTTTTTTTATTAGAACGTGACTGGCATAGTAAATATCTAAACAAAGTCCCCCCCACGCCGCGTCTGTCTGTCTGTTTGAATGAGATAAACTCAAAAACTATTAAACGTGTTTTTATACGGTTTTCACGTTTTCAGCAATGGATAGAGTGATTCAGTGTATATTCATTAAGTTTTTGTCTAAATTGGCTGAAATATGACGATGATTGTTGAAGAGTCGTGAAAAATCATGCCGACTGGAAGCTTTAAGGCCACCATACACGGCAACGATATATCGTAAGGATTTGAGTTTGCACAGTTATATCGGACGGCTTTATGTTCTCCACGTGTAAGTACGCTGAACGTATACATGTAGAGAGCATAGGGCCGTCCGAACGTACTACGTTCCCATGGAATACTTTCCATCATCCACGCGGGCGAAGCCGCGGGCAAAAGCTAGTACTTACAATAAGCCTCTTATCTTACCCGTAGTGAGGTACCTAGGCACATATAAACCCATTTTCAGACTACTGGCGTAAAATTACGTCGTGCAAGCAAAGAATATATGAACTGTCGCTGGTAAAAACCCGTATTAAGAGCGAGCGCGCACTGCGGTGCGATTCCGGTAGTTCTGCCGCACTGGGCGGGGCCTACAGTAACAAAACGCATGACCGCAGTGTGCGCACTTCAAAGACATATGCGGTAGAAAAACGCTCGCCCTTAGGGCGGGTGCCGTACGAGCGCGCATTGCGGTGCGTTTTTCTACCGCATAATCTGTGAAGTATGGAATGTCTTTGAAGTGCGCGCACTGCGGTCATGCGTTTTGTTACTGTAGGCCCCGCCCAGTGCGGTAGAACTACCGGAAACGCACCGCAGTGCGCGCTCGCTCTTAGGGCGAGCGCGCATTGCGGTGCGTTTTTCTACCGCATAATCTGTGAAGTAAGGAATGTCTTTGAAGTGCGCGCACTGCGGTTGTGCGTTTTGTTACCGTAGGCCCCGCCCAGTGCGGCAGAACTACCGGAAACGCACCGCAGTGCGCGCTCGCTCTTAATACGGGTTTTTACTAGCGACAGTTCATATATTCTTTGCCTGCACGACGTAATTTTACGCCAGTAGTCTGAAAATGGGTTTATATGTACCTAGGTACCTCACTACGGGTAAGATAAGAGGCTTATTGTAAGTACTAGCTTTTGCCCGCGGCTTCGCCCGCGTGGATGATGGAGAGTATTCCATGGGAACGTAGTACGTTCGGACGGCCCTATGCTCTCTACATGTATACGTTCAGCGTACTTACATGTGGAGAACATAAAGCCGTCCGATATAACTGTGCAAACTCAAATCCTTACGATATATCGTTGCCGTGTATGGTGGCCTTAAAGCTTCCAGTCGGCATGATTTTTCACGACTCTTCAACAATCATCGTCATATTTCAGCCAATTTAGACAAAAACTTAATGAATATACACTGAATCACTCTATCCATTGCTGAAAACGTGAAAACCGTATAAAAACACGTTTAATAGTTTTTGAGTTTATCTCATTCAAACAGACAGACAGACGCGGCGTGGGGGGGACTTTGTTTAGAAATTTACTATGCCAGTCACGTTCTAATAAAAAAAAAAACTTTAGACCTAGTATCCACTTGTTCAAAAGTTATTTCTTGTAGGTAATAAATTAATAATTTCTAACGAAATCCGTGCATTTTTGTGTATTTTAAATCAACCCCTATTTATCTAATTTTATTTCCTACCAAAAGCATAAATTTCAATTTTCATACTTAGGTATCACTAATAATGCTGGGTTTCCCATACAAACTTTCATCCCTATGTCACCCCCCGTAGGATTATTTTTGAGGCAAAAAGTAGCCTTCGCCAGGATGCCATGTCAGCCTTGCCAAATTTTTTCAAGATCCGTTCAGTGGTTTAGGCGTGAAAAGGTAACAGACAGACAGACAGATAAGAGTTACTTTCGAATTTATAATATTATAGTATAGATTCATAAAGACTAGTCTGTACTTACGTGTTTATATAGGTACCTACATAAGTAAATAAAACTATTGAATTTAAAAGTTCATTATTATTTATTAGGTACCTAGAAGGTTATATTTTTCACTGAAAACATAATGTACGCGTCTGTACCAAAATTATAAGACTATTATACTGTAATTTTCAGAAGGTTAGCGTAATGTATTAAAGGTCCGCTTTTCTGTAACCATCTAAACTTGGCCGGGTTACCGTGGTCACACACATCATAGTGACTATTTTTCGATTATTGCGTTAATTATTGAGTGGATTACGTTGCAAATGTACAGGCATAAAATTGAATAAAAGCACTGATTATTGATATAACTTTCACTTCATAAATCCTAAAAAATCTCGGTTAAACGGTGGTTTAAAAAACCGCTGCGCATCATGTCCCGAAGTAAATTTAAATTTCATCATAATTTATTAATTGCTTACAGGATAATAAATTAAACTTCAGGTACATTTGAAGGCAGTTATAAGCTATAACATAACGTTGCAAGTAAGTCTTTAGAGCTTCTATTCGAAGTGCTAGGATCGATTAGAGCATATTTCTATTTACCTAAATAACTCCTTAACGGTGCAATTTTTTTGTTTTATTAATGAGGAACAAATTCAAGCTAACTCATAAGAAGTCGTGTGCAAAATACTATAAAAGGGGGCTTATCCGTTTCAGAGATCCAGCAAACATGTAAACGTTACCGCAGCAGGATCTTGAATATCTTCGCAACCATAACAGATACAAATACAAATTAAGTTGGTACATTTACCTCGTCCGAGGCACTAAATATTTGGCTACAATTTATTTCAATATACCCATTAATAAACAAAACTTCTGGCTACGGTAACGTTACGCCAGCCAGAACTGTTTTTGTCAAATAACTAAAAAACTATTAGAGGTACAAATTTAAAAATCGATGGTACAATTACAGAAGCCGAGGCACTAATTATCTATAAAATTCACATGACGATTTTCGACATTTTCTGGCTGCGGTAACGCACACGTGCATCCCAGCGCGACGAAAAACACACTGTTGGAGTTTCAACTCCCGGCGCTAAGCAGAGAGTGCGCGATAAAATCCCGCCGCGATTTTATTACGCTCGTGGAAACGCCGACTTATGGTTATGGGCTTTCCTACTATAACTGCTTGTATGAAAATGACTATAACCTTTGTTGCTACTAAAATATCTCAACAAAGTTCACTAGGCATATTCTTTCTTTCTATCCTTATAGTGAACAAAACAAAAAGATCACAAACTCTCACCGCTGATACAGACTGGCCAGCTTCAACCACGAATGGGTTTGACTGTCTGAGAGTCAAAAATCACGCACTGCGAATTCAATCTGCCGCCGGTACAATGAACTTGGTGGGGAATGATTGAAAATTGATTGAGTTAGCAAAAAACCTGCTGGATTGAGTGGATTTATGCCCGTTTTCAGTACCACCAGGCTACACTCACGCCCTAAATTAATGCGTAAATAAAAGCGATGTTGGACTATCCTTTCGGTGCAGACTCGAACGTTAAAAACCCATTCTACAGCGCGCCTAGTGTTGGTTCTCGTCTTGTGTCTCTCTTAAATTATCAAGATCTGTGAAGCTGGTAAACAGCATTACTTACTGACAAAAGTGTTGACTCTCAAAATGGGCCGAAATCAAGGAAAATTTTAATGTCATATTTTTACCAATGTTCAAGTTTAAGGATTGTGCAACGTTCAAATTATAAGTAGATACCTACCTATAATTTATAAAATAAAAGAGAAGTATTTGCAGTATTTTGATGAAAGTAAGGAAAATTTAGGTAAGGAAAAATTGATAGACCAACTGTCTAGTGCTCAAGTGTTAATTAATTTGCTGTCAGCAATTTACTTCAAGAGTTAGTATTGCACGTCATAGAAAATTAAATGCTTGCCTGTTCTAAAAAATATAACAATTTTGCAACAAATGAAGTAACAAAGAAATAAATTTAATAACTACCTACACATAAAAATGCCGATTTTGCTAATAGAATTTCATTATTATTCAAAACTGAGCATTGTGAAATCAATTGAAACCCGTAAAAGTTACGGCTTTGTAATCATGTTTTCGTGCTAATAAACTGTAATTGTCAGGTTTATAATCAATATATTTCTGAGTAATAGCTGTCTATAATTGTATCAAAACTTGTTTCTTATTAAACGGAAAACGGAAATTGGCGCCAATAAAAATTGTCTCACATGGTAGGAGCTAGTTCACTTCCTTGTGAAAAATTGAAATTGGAATTGTCATTGTCAACCTAACAAGCCAAATCAAATGATTGGATTTGGATGTCTAACCTCTAACTAATAATAGATATCAGGAACAGGAATTTTTATAACTATTTAATAAGTATAAAAAAATATTAACAACAGAATACAGTTAGGTCAATTGCCTTTAAAAACTAGCGTGCTGTATTGTTTCGAGTCGACCAATTTATTAAAGTTATTTTATTTTATCGCAGGTTGTCACGCCAGCCATTTTGAATTTCTATGCAGTACGAATATCACGCAATGGGGAGGAAAACTAACTTTTTATCACGCTAGGTGGCACATGATCGACTGTCCTTTTTTCATTGATTTGACATAACGAACGATTGTCAAATTGTATGGATTTGTTTGTAAAACAATGTACAGTCGTTCAGAGCGCCATCTACAAACAGCTTTGCGTGTGGCTCCCCATTAAAAAACCAATGTTAGGTGACAATAAATTTTCAGGCAATTTAAAAAAAAAAACACTGCAATGGTTGTTTCTTTCTATAAAAATTTTTAGGAAAAAAATAGTGTTGTGTAAGTACTTAGTCGATTAAAATCGATAGCGGTTGGTTAGTCAACTTCACAGCTGCCATGGCCCTATTTATTAAACGAATATTTCATAGAACTAAACTAGAATAAGTATGGATTTCGTTAACCCGAACAGAAAAAATAAATATTTGGTAGGTAACCCTTCGAGGGCACGATACCAGCATGCTTTGCTTGCCATTGGTTTTTGAAAAATAATATTTGCGGGTAAAACCTGCGCTATGGGTACAAGTAGCTATATCATCAGCAAAAATAAAGACTCTTTGAAGATATATATCATGTACGTAAGAAAAAATTTACATCTTTTTAATAAAAGAGGTGAAAGGCATAATTATAATACTAGAAATAAGGACCTATTAGCTCAACCAGGTTTCAGGCTGGCTAAAGTAGACTCATCGTTCATGGGGTACTGTTTAAAATGTTACAATAAAATACCTCCACACATACTTCAACTAAATGAGACGAAATTTAAAACTTGTATAAAACGCACACTATGCAGGCAGGCATATTATAAGTTGGGGGATTACATAAATGATAAAAATGCTTGGCTCCATGCTGGTCCTGCTCCACAACCTCAACTAATTAATTAACATTTGAAGATACTGTTGGAACTGCTGAAGATTGTAAGAATAGCTTTGCATTGTGTAGACTCAATCACCACAATACAAATTGTATAATTGCTTAGCACATGTGTGAGTACTATGTACCTACTCTAAAGCTACCATTTACTGGGTACGTCTTTATTTGACTTGGATGTGCCCTGGCGGCTGAGAGTGTGTCATGCTCACTCTAATGCCTCGCTGATGGTGGCGCGTGTGTTGGATCATTTAACGAATCCATACGTCAGGTTCGTCAACGGGCGCTGTTGGTGGAGGCTGGTCATACCTTAGCTGCCACGGCTTATTTTAATTTTAATTTTGAATTGTTTTTTTTATTTTTTTATTTCGGACGCTTTTAACGTTCATCGTTCTCACATGTATAATTTCAACATGAATGATGTAACCAATATTTTGTAACCATATTTTGATTTAAAAGAGTGTCCGTGGAGTTTCTTGCCCGTTCTTCTCCGTAGATCTACGTTTTGGAATGGGCAACTAGCTTCAACTTTCTGACTTACCTACTGACCGACTCTTTGACAATTCAAAAGTGCCTGTAATTGGTTTAATTGAAATAAATGCGTTGTTGAGTTTGAGTTTGAGTTTATAGAAACCGTCATGTAAAATGATGCGGTGGTCTTCCGTCGTCAGAAAACGGCCAGTCATAATAAATCAACGAGCACTTACTCTATGTCCCGGAAAGAGTTAAACATAAACAAACCGTTTCATTGCACTAACATCTTTTCAAACTGTAAACATTGGCAGTTAGTCCACTAGCCATCCATCAATAAAGCACATAACAGATTTGTAACATTCCGCACCACATGACGCAAACATTCTGCCAATAAACTCGAGTGCTGTGGCGTCGGGTGTCATAAGTGTGTCTTAGGTCTATGATGATTCATCGTGCAGACTAATCTCTATGATCGTCCGGAGAACACGCGCCAATTCGACTGTGGCTAATCGTATAACGTTGTTTGAAATGGAGCATTGGAGAGGCAAGCGGAATATACGAGGTGTATAATTGAATATAGGCACGATAGAGGTTTATGAGCCAGTGGCATGATTTTGACGCAAAGTTAATGAGAAGAGATGCTTTCAACTTACCAATGTTAACCATAGTTGTCGCGTTTTAGCATGGCAATAGCGGTCATTGCCCTTTCCCTAACATCTCTAAGTAGGAACCCAAGCAGTACCTATAAATGGTTAAGATTTTTTAGAATATGAATCGATCGAATTTTTCGATTCGTATTTTAAAAAATATGCAACTGTGGGTCAGCTAATTGCTATTACTGACTGTACGTATATGGTATTTCGTTATTGGAACATGTTGAAGATCACGATACATATTGATCCAGGACGATAACAGACTTTATTTCAGTTGAAATAAAAAAGCTAGACAATGTAGATGGGTCAATGACCGCTATTGCCATGTTAAAACGCGAAAAGTATAATAAGCAAAGGGACGCAAAATGAGATTCGCATTGGCACAAAAGTCCTCAATAAAATTTGCCAATGTTGCATGCTCAAGCGCATTCTTATTATTATTATTAGGTATGATTGTTTTCTCAAACTACATAACCAAAGGCACTTTTTGTTTACACAACACCAACTTAAAGTATTTTCAAGTACCTAACAATAGCGTGAATAAAACAATAGTTACTTAGCACTGCTTTAAACTCTCTGCAACAATATTGTACAATGGCAACACTCTTTGTAATACATCTTCTCCTGCCTTCAAACGTGATCAGCAACCGTGAAGGGTTTGTATGCAACTACTCAGAAGTAAGTAGGTACTTACTTACAATAATGTATCTTACTTAACCACAAGCCAAGAAATATTAAAACGCAGATGTATGCCAACGGCCTTGAGTGCACAGCATGTTTTGTGCTGAGCTCACGCAACGCTGTCGTGCGTGCACCCAGTAATAGGGCTCGCCCATCAACGAGCGCTGTTCCAAGTTAGACGCATGACTACAATTATGTAGGTAGTTATTATTTATATAAAAAACAAAAGGTATATATTAAAAAACGTAGGTATACTAAAAGATAAATAATTAAATTATCTTTAAAATGGCGAAGGTTTCATAAAAATTTGCATCATAATTTTTGCATGGTTCTCAGGTTTGAATCCACGTTAGACATAACTTTACAAATTAATTAGGTAAGTAAATCATATAATATAAACATATTCTAAAATATTCACATATTATTCACAAATTATTCTCTCAACTTATGTATTGTTAAAGTAAACTTAAATAACCTTTGGTATTCCTTCAAAATTATTCTCTCAACTTATGTATTGTTAAAGTAAACTTAAATAACCTTTGGTATTCCTTCAAAATTATTCTCTCAACTTATGTATTGTTAAAGTAAACGCAAACTTAACCTTGTTATTCCTTCAAAATTATTCTCTCAACTTATGTATTGTTAAAGTAAACTTAAATAACCTTTGGTATTCCTTCAAAATTATTTTCTCAACTTATGTATTGTTAAAGTAAACTTAAACTTAAATAACCTTGTTATTCCTTCAACACTATTCTCTCAACTTGTGTATTGTTAAAGTAAACTGGAAGAGCTGGACCACCTAATACAAGCAAATATTTGCTTAAAAGGTGCCTCCAAACTTAAAGCTATGTAAATTACAAAGTTGACAAAATAAACATATTTTTTTTTTTATTTATTTTTTATGTTATTAAGAAAATGCTCTAATTTAACATATATTTTTTCCAAATCATTAACACTACTCGTTTCGACGTGATCTTCAGTTTAAAATCATTAAAAGTCGTTTATCATCGCCTTAATGACTTCTAAACTGACATTAGTTTAAAACAGAATTTTGTAACGTTGGTCAAATTATTGCATTAGGTCACAGAACATGTAACTTTCATTAGGTAGGGCAATTCCATTGCAGAAAAACTCTCTTTCTGCCGATCAAAGCATTTAAAAATCGAATGTTGGATTTTGATAACCAGAAAAATATCTCGATTTCAATTAAGTATTAAAAAACTTATTTAAATTATGTTGCCTAAATCCAGTTTTAAAATAACGGAACGCACAATAATTTGATCAAAAAGTCAGTTAGGTACCTATTACTTACATTTAATTATTATTAGTTATGTAGCGCGTATCTTCGCGTGCTCTGCCCATAGACATTCAGTGACCGTGAAAGGTTTGTGCAACCTAACCGCCGCCGCCGCTCATAAGACATACGGTGACCACACTCAAGGTTCCAAAGACGATTACTTATAAATTTGGAAAAATTGTGAAACATTAAACAAATTGGCATAAGTACTACATATACTTACATACATAATATACTTACAGATACATATTATTATAATTACCTACATTACTTCTTGTACCTACCTAAATCTTCGATCAATAATGACTAAGTAATCGAAGATATAATAGAATGGATATTTTCTATACTAAGATAAAGAAATCGATCAAAAATATGAGTTTATTTTTATTTTATTTTATTTGGGAAAACAGACAATCGTACATTGTATATTAAATCTAGTTACACAGTATGCTGTAAGTAAATGTATTATCCACTACGTTTCCACATGTTACTAGTTTAAAAAAAAAGATACAGTGTTGGGAAAATTAAGCAAAATTAAGCAGTAATTAATTAGCTATTACATGTTTAAATAATAGGTACATAATTATTAAAATTTATGAGCAAGGTTATGAATTGAGGAACCAATTTATTGACGACAATGTTACTATTGTCGCCGATAAAAAGATAAAGCATAATTGAAGTAACGTTTGGATTTGATGGTTTTATAAACTGCCCGAAGTTTTGCAACTACTTACTTACCTAAATTCAGTTTTTTTTCATGCTGTACATATTGTCTCCTAAAGGTCTACATAGCTTTCCACTCGTCCCAATGTGTTACCTTTTTTAGCTTCTGTTAAAAACATAATAAAAATAAATATAAGTAAATATAAGTCAATTTACGAAGCAAAACTGCCGAAATAATTTGATCTAGGTAAAAAGTCCTTGACATTACGTTATTCTCCACAGTTTGAACGGACATGATATAAACACTGAGTCAATATCAATATGGTAAAGAAAACCTATTAGGTGTAATTAAACAAGTTTCTTGCCCGCTCGGTAGGTTTTATAAAAACAATTCTTTAGTGGCCTGTTGTCTGGAGCGATGAGTGATACAAGTTTGGAACGAAACCAATAAAAAATAAGGGAACATAATCAAAACTTGATTCAGAATTTCACAGTAGCAGTAATGGCAATAGGCTCGCCACCTATTTATTGTACATGGGACTTAAATTACCTACTAGCGGGGTAAAAAAACAGATATTCTATTTAGTCCAACAGTTAGATAATAAAAACTTATTAGAGACGTATTTTTTCCTTTATCTTAGTAATAAAAAATTACTAAAACGCATTAAAGTTAGGTAGTGGGGGCTCGCTTCATCACAACTATAATAAACTACTTATGTATAAAATCTAGCAAGGGGTGACGTCAAGCCACATTGTAACTCAATGTATCGCCGAAATCTTTTGATTACGTAAAAAAATAAATAATCTAAGTACATGACGGACTTAAAAACATTTTTTAGTCATCATCCCTATTGTCAAATCCTTCGGGGAATACAGGCGTGATATTATGTTACGGTGATAACCGTAAAATGAAAAGTTGTTAAATAACTTTGGTGAAGGAAAATCGAAGGTAGGTAAGTGCGTTAGGTCATAATAAATTGTCGATACAACGGTAAAATCCAGGATATATTGACACAAATCAGTAGGTAAGTACGTATTGAAAAGACCTAGCTTGGTAATCCAAGACTTGGAGAATAAGCATTTAATAAAAACAATTGTCTAGACTGACAAGTATTTACCATACCTAACTACATAATAGCAAAACATAAAAGAAATACTTACACAAAATGCTTTTTGACAAGTTTTTTGCTCAAACATTTGCAGAATTAATGATTGTGCAGTTCTTATTTCAAATATTAGAAATGCACGACACTGCGTTGTACATTGCATAATTATATTCTTTCAATCGAATTAATTTGAGAGACACAAAACGGCTTTTTCAATTATTATATAAAAATCAAAATTCATTTATTCAAACAAGGCTGAGAATCAGCACCTTTTGAAAGTCAAAATTACGTCCCCCGTCATAAAACAGTCCCCCAGAATGCCCGCTCTTCACCACTTCCCAGTGCTTTAGCTGAATTACAATATATTTTTGTAATATTATATTTAGTTTGGCACCTTCCAAATACAAAATCAATCTATGACCCCAACGAAAAAGCTGTCCACAGACTTCCAAAAAGATGGCGGCCCTACAGGCCACGGTCAGTTCCACGTCAGTTGAACGCGTTTCTGCCACCTGGACGCCACACGTCGATCCATTTACTGGACTATGTTCTGAATTAACTGCCATAGTGCACATGAAAAAAAAGGATTCGAAGACATTGATAACTAAATTCAATAATAAAAACTAATTTTTTTTTAAAGTTACAGTCTATGTTCACTAATATACAAGGTATAATTTAAATAACGCGCAACCTCTTAAGAGGAAATGCGGGCAGCCAGACTTTTGAAAATTAGGTATTTTAAGAAGGTATTGCTGTCGCTCTGCGAGCGCTCCGCCCTCGAATTCGTGCGATAAGGACAACTGCAGATCCGACTAAATAGCCTATGTAAAAAGTCACATTTCGAGGTTTGGCTCTCGCCTATTTCCTCCTCCAATATTGGACCAATTTAAAAGATATTTCATAAACTGAATAAGAAGGATATATACTATGCCCCTGTGTTTTTCTTTTTTCGTTAATAGTGGTCAAATTGGTACACTAGGCGTCTGTTTACAGCGGTCTGAATAGGCAATTTTGAGCATTTTTTGAGGGTTCTAGTTCTTATATAAATAATATATCATCAAAAAGGAAAACATAGGGGCATACAAGTAGCTGATATTTATATTTCTGTAAAAAATCATTGCTTTATGGTCATTAACCAGAAAGAAAACAGACGAGAGCGTTTGTATCTTTTTGTATGGAGAAAAGAGCACCCACGTTTCCTCTTAGGTCATTGTACTCATATTTATGAACAATTTTAACTATGACACCAAATCTGAATGTAGGGAACAGCTGATTTTTTTTCCGATTTCAGCTTTGGTCCCATAACGATGAGTACAATGACCCGTCAAAGGTTGTGCGTTATTTAAATTACCTACACCTTGTGGTTTCTTGTAAAGAAACCAATTGACGCATAGACCTTTTTTTTCGTTGAAAAATGCTCCCTACCATCACGGGGAGATAGTGCAGTTATGTGGGACTCTAACCCACTAAAACTCCACGGTCTCCTCCTCTGCCGCTTGGGGCGGGAACACGGGCACACGTGAGCACTCATCCACGAACCCGCCGAGGCTGTCCGTCACCGGACCCTCATCTGGGAAGTAGGTACTCTCATCGACGCATACACCTAACGTAGCAATAGGGTAAGTAAGTGGGGTAAAAGCAACAGGAGGCCAATTCCGGTGGCATGGAAATTATATCCATTCTCGAAATATCAGTCGAGAAACTGCTTATCTCCGTCGAAAACGAAAAAATGCTATTCTAACGATCTCCATTCATAAATTTTTCGATCGCAAACCAGCGAGATATCACGGCTGGTCCTAAGGTATGGAGATATGAAATCTCCGTTGGAACATCTGTCAAAATTTAAATTCGTAGGTTTATATTCGTATTTTTTTTTGGTACCTACATGTAGAGGCTTAGGTGTTTATGGGTTTCATAAAGGGGGCCAAATTTTCATTATTTTTGCCATAGGACACACCTTTTTCGAGAATAAGCAAAAGAAAAAAAAATACAGTACTGTTTTTGCACTTGAAGTCAAGGTGTTGGTGTGAATTTTAGTTCATAACAACTAATTTTATTCCACACCTTTTTAATCACCATTAAAAATAGTCTTATTTAATATGAAAATTAAAACCTACCTACGTCAGAAAATGGACACAAATCAAAGCGAAATGCGTTTCCGATCACGCTACTTTGCAATTACTATTTTCAGTAATAAATTATTTTAAAAAAAACACAGGTAAAGAAACACAATATACTAAAATCTACTAAAATTATCTTTTATAATGTGTTTGCTTGGATTTAATAAATTAAACACGTCATTTATACTAAAAAAAGAAAAACGTAGCATAATCGATTACAATCAAAGTGAGTCGATAAAAATGGAACGTCTTTTAGACGAGATTATTTTCTCCGTTGTAAATATTTCTCCATGGTCTACCAGAATACGGTTTTTGATAGTATCGAGATTTGGACCGGACATTGATGCGGAGATTTGAAACAGAGATTTATCTCCATGGTCGTGATATCTAGCTCGAGCCCGGAATTGGGTCCCATGGAGAGGAATAGAGAGAAAACCTTGAGTGGAACAGAACCTACCAACTTTTAGGAAAAGTTCTTTAATATACCACAGCCTTTACCAACATTTTAAAAACGAAATTATTCAGTGTTACCTTGGTTACATAACACAGGATACCGTAATTATTAACTTAGCATAGTTAGAGGAGGTTGTGGCTAAGTAATAACAGCCGCATGGTGCGATCGATCAGGTTAAGCTACGCTTGCCGCGATTGGGCCGTGGATGGATGACCATCTTTACATACCAAGACTTCTCCGTGCCTCGGAAAGCACGTTAAGCCGTTGGTCCCGGCTGTCATTCGTGGATCTTTGAGAAGGGTCGTCAGAAGCCCCAAAGTCTGACAACCAGTCATAACAAGGGGTATAATATTACCCAGTAACTGGGTTGTGGAGGTCAGATACCCAGTCGCTCCTGTAAAATACTGGTATTCAGCTGCGTCCGGTTAGACTGGAAGCCGACCCCAACATAGTTGGGAATAGGCTAGGCAGATGATGATGACACACGACATAAGGCATGATGATGACATAAGTAATTAAAATTATCCTTTTAATTTTCGCAACAGTCGAGAGAAAACAATACAACATAATAAATTGCACCCAATCTCACCTATTTGTCGAGGTTCATTGTTTTGACTCAAAAGGTAATCTCTGAAAAAGGCAAATCGTTTTTTGGTCTTTTTGGTCTTACATCGTAGGTGTTACTTTAGTAGAACATGCTTAAATTCCATATAAGTAAAATAGTTTCAAAGGACCAAACAGGATGGGACGAAAAAACCGGTCAAGTGCGAGTCGAACTCGCACACGAACGATTCCGTACATATATGTTTAACAATCGCAAAGATAACTTTGTATTTCATAATGATATAGGTACTGTGAATTACGAGGTTTGATCTTTTGCAGTTGCAGAAAATCACCCATATTTAAACAAAATACCATGAGAATCGGCGTTTTTAGTATTTGTTGATTAAATACAGTATAAATGGTACCTACATGATCGACAGAAGTTTCAAATTCCTAACTTCTTTAATTGTTGCTATAGAGCTCGTACAAAAATTTGCTAACATTTACAACTTTTACGGCTTTTACGGCGGGTTTTTTAAATATGTTCAATAACTCATCAAAGCGCTTTTTTACGACTTATGAATGGCAAACAATAAAAACAAAATACTGAAAGAACTTCGTAAAGGTAAATAAACTATGTTGTCATAGGTATATCTATAACATAGGTATATTTACCTTTACGAAGTTCTTTCAGTACCTATTTTGTTTCATAAGTCGTAAAAAAGCGCTTTGATGAGTTATTGAACAAATTTACCACATTCTCAAAGATTGGACATTTTAACAATTGGACATTTTGACAATTTCACATTTTGGGATTTGGACATTTTGACACCGCTGGACATTTTGAGAATTGGACATTTTGCCCCTGAACGTCCTATTTCATCATTTTTGAAGATAAAAGGAAGGGTAAAGATGTATCTTGATCAGAATTGATGCGCGACAATAAGAAATATGTATTTACATAATTTTAATCATAAAGGTCATCAATAAGAAGTAAGATTTCCCCCGGATTGATCTGATTTCGGAAATCTTGCTGGCCATTCCAAATTGCATATAAAAAATATATATATACGCAAATACAATGTTGTCATTGCCAGATAAAAAAACACGTCACTGGCACTTTTTATTTATTTAAAGAGAAGAGGACTTTTATAAAAAGTTGAATGAGATAGCAGACTAACGGCTTCAGGAGCGGAAGGACGCTCTGCGGTGTGGTCAGGAAGTTGCCTGTTACCGCGTCCTGCTTTCAGAACTCTTCGGAGAGCCTTCCAACTTATCAAAAGCCTCTTTACATTGAGGTTTGAATAGACTTCCAAGTGGTATTCATGGTTTAAAGCTC
Organism: Cosmia trapezina; assembly: GCA_905163495.3. Lineage (NCBI taxonomy): Eukaryota > Metazoa > Arthropoda > Insecta > Lepidoptera > Noctuidae > Cosmia > Cosmia trapezina. The sequence goes on along the minus strand of LR991040.1, from coordinate 12,780,568 downwards.
ACTGAACGTGGCAGTGATAAATTCGCACAGATACATAATTAAATTCAAATTGGGACAGGGATTGTTACTTTTTAATACAGGTTATTACCTCAAAATGGTTCCGTACCTCAAAAGGAAAAAAACGGAACCCTTATAGAATCACTCGTGTGACTGTCTATCTGTCCATCTGTGACAGTCAATTTGCTCCGAATCTAATGGACCGATTAAGTTGTAATTTGGTACACATATGAACTTCTGGGACCCAACCCAAACACGGACGAGTAAAGTAAATAGACGAAAATTTACCATTTCCCTCAGGAAATTAAAGATTTTGACTACTTTACGAGTGAAAAATCAAAGCCAAGATTTTTTAAATTTTAAATCCAAGCATGTGTCAATGCATTGATTCTAAAATTTAGAATTAAATAATTTAATTATGAACCAATAATAATTTCATTGTCATAAAAAAGAACAAGTTACGAGTTTTGCTAATTTTAGAATCAGTGTGTTGATATAAAAATGGACAAGACGCAGCAGGAACTTATAAGTTCAATGCACTCAGAATTGATCTTTAATTTCTCAAACTAACAATTTCCCTTACGTATAACCGTAGTAATATTATCTGTGGTATAACATAACATCACGCTTGTAATCCCCGAAGAGATAGGCAGAGGAGCACCTACATTTCACCAGTTATGTTTAAGTCCCATGTAATAGGGGGCGATCCTATAAATCCTATTGCCATCAACCGAGCACAAATCTAGACTCCGTGCCGTTACTGAAAAATTCTATATAGAAAAACCCAATAACACTCTGCCTGACCTGGGAATCGAACCCAAGACCTCATGCTCAGCAGTAGAGCTTACGACCACTAAACCAACGAGGCAGTACCTCTTACTTATAATTTCCCTGAAAGCCACATTTTCTACATTCCACCAATAACTGCAAGAAAACAACTGACCTATGGCAAACCTCATAAACAACATTTATCAAACCGAACATCAGTCCACACAAAACTCTACACCTTCAGGTCATGAGATGTGACCTCTGTCTTTGATCTCATGCGCAACCATCGCTTAAAAATATTTACAAGACAGGTACGGTCAGTAACAGCAGATCTAAATAGATTAATGACACAAAATTATACGATATAAGTAAGTAGCCAAGTTTGAATTAACTGAATTTAACATCTGTGTCCCAATTTTTTTTTTGTAATTTTCTCAAAAATGATGTATGAAGAAATTGAAGTACTAATCGACTTTTGTTGCTAGCCGTACCTATCGAACATTATCGTGACCGTTAAGGCCCAATACTGCTTTCATATGAAACGTATTAGAGCATCACAATGGCTGGCATGTTCCTATCATTAGTGGGTATATAAGAAATTTATAATTTCACGCCGTTCGTTGCGCCAGCGCACGTACCCGGCTAGCACCGTTTTGGCGCAGTTTTCTTGATATAATGGAAGAGAAGAGATCGATAATGTGTCGTAAATGTAATTGTCTTATTAGGCACCGTTTTTATGGGAGATTGAGCGAATGGTGTGTTCAATAAATTGACCACATGTCACAGTGAATGCGTGCTCCTGAGTTCTGACCAAACCATATTATTATCCCATGTGTTGGAGCATCCTAAGTGTCCTACCTGCACTTCTTAGGACCTTAAAAACACCACTGATGTGCGATTGGCGTGGTCACATACTGGGCCTAACGCATCTAATCTAATACAACAATTTACCATCGACTCGAAAAGAAGAAGTGTCAAATGGTGTAATGGAACACAGATGAATGCTGTTTTGGTGAACCCTGCGTGGTGTTTAAGACTTCACATTTTACTACTCGTGATTCACGGTAGAACTTTTGTTAGCGAACATATTACAAGTGGGGACGCAGCTTAAGACAAACATAGATGCTGCCTGACTTATCAGGCAAGATGAACAAAGCGTGATACTCCAGCACTGTCCGTCAAGTCACTCTAGTTAGAGCAGTAGAGCACTGTCAGTAGCAGAAAAAAAATTGGCTAAGTCATTGACATTTACCTAACCTGGCTAATCACTTATTTACGAAATATTTAAAGTTACACCATTTCAAATACTACCCACATTATAATCAACACCGTTGCTGAAGATAGCTGCGTCCATTTATATCAAGTCTGTGACAGGTAATAAGTCCATCAAGCCAGATGGTCGTTCAGTCGTGTCTAGATCTTTAAACACTGCACCATTACCTGTGCACGATCAGTTAGAAGTGGGTTAGCTTTGCGGATTCTTGGGGGGAACGTTAGATTTATGTACTCTATTGGCGAGAATTTTTCTCTTCGATGGTTTTGAATGTTTTGGGTTCAACTGCATTTTGGTCTTGGTATCTATCTGCCTGAATTCTAAACACTTTTATTTATCACCACCACTTATCCCGGTCTCCGAGGTTTTTAAACGGAGTTTATCCATTCGATTGTGATTATTGGTGCGATATCGTGTTCCTGAACACTCCGTTAAGGATGAATTTAGCTTAATAGTCAATTGATGACCATATGACTAAAAGAGTCATAAATGTACATAGAAGACGGAAAAAGAGGCCGTGAAGACGGAAAAAGAGCCGTTATTGTGAAATTGTCCCAGAAATTGTATTGACAAAACAAGATGAGGTCGTTATATGCCACGCGCCAAAAGAACCCTGTAGCACTGACATACTAGGCCTTTTCAATTTTGAAACAATGCTCCTTGCAAGCTGCAATTATAAGTATACATATGACAAAGTAAAAAAAAAAAACAAAGGACCATGGTTTTTTCAAAAACCCTATATCTTTTTCCAGTAAAATAGAGAAATGTTTTCACCATTGTCTAATTATGCGTGTTTTCGCATATCATCCTAGGACGACATATACAAAAGAAAATAAAAGGAGTCTGTTTTGTCGCGATAGTACACAGTAATTGGTTGTTAAAGTTGCCAGTAATTTGTCAATGAGGATTCTTAATTTATTCTTCGCGAAGAGTTGGCTATTTTGGGAGCCCTGTCTTTTGTTGCCATGACGTCAAAAAAGCACTTATTTTCCATTTTTGGGGTAAATGAGTTTAATGGGCAGCACCTAATGCCAGTAGTAAGAATAGTAGGAAGTACCTAGGTAGTTTTGGACAAGGACATGGTCAAGTATTGTTACACTTGGCTAATATTTAAACTTTGAATGCTATGTTTGTTTTGTTTTGTACGTTTGTTTCCTTTAGAAATTATGCGACAATAGGTCTGCCACAGTGCATGTAAGATCTATTAGTTATACCGTTATACCGCAATAAACATCGAACACGTGTGCAGCAATCGCGTCGCATGTGCAGAACTACTTTATAAAATATGTCGCAACAATGTCTGGCGTGCATAAGTACGAGTATGGGTCGTAAAACTCATACTGTATGCAGAAAAATATTGCTAATACTCATGATTATATCAGACCACAAGGCGCTACGGATAGAGTTCTGAATGGTTGACACGACATAATATTATCACAATCATCAGTATTGGTGGACGAATTGATGATAGCAGTTTAAGGTTTGTTATTCAAATCAGTGATGAGTATGAGACGTCCTCCCGCAGGAACCTCTGAATGAAGCTTAAAAACGGAATTGGTGCAATCAGCGTGCTGTTGGCTAATGGCTTCTGCTGTTGGTAGACCTCTACCTAGTCAACCGAAATTCTCACCATCACCACACACAAATGGACTGGTGTTACCAGTAAGTATGTTTGATTCCTGTTTTTCTTCTGGCGTACCTAAATACTTTTTCTACATTCTGGAATTCGTACCACAGGGGGGCTCCTAAGCGCATGCTTGGAGAGGGGCCAGTTTCCACTTCGCTGGAAGACGGGGAAACTGGTCCTCATTAAGAAGCCGGGGCGCCCTGCGGACTCTCCGTCCGCTTACCGGCCCATCGTGCTGCTCGACGAGGTGGGCAAGCTCTTTGAAAGAGTAATTGCAGACCGCCTCGTCGGGTGGCTGGTGCAGGAGGGGCCGGATTTGGCGGAGACCCAGTTTGGTTTCCGCAAGGGGCGCTCTACGGTGGACGCCATCATGCGCGTGCGAGCCCTCACGACGGGGGATGCAGTGGCCCGGGGTGGGGTCGTCTTGGCGGTGTCCCTAGACATCGCCAACGCCTTTAATACCCTGCCCTGGAGTTGCATCAGGGAGGCATTGCGGTATCACCGGATGCCGACCTACCTCTGTCGAGTGGTCGAGGCCTATCTGACGGACAGGGCCGTCATCTACCCCGGTCATCAGGGAGAGTGGAACCGGCGAGAGATGTCGTGCGGTGTCCCACAGGGATCGGTCTTGGGGCCGCATCTGTGGGACATCGGTTACGACTGGGTGCTGCGCGCCGACCTCCCAAGCGGCGTCAGCGTAGTATGTTACGCTGACGACACGCTGGTCCTGGCGCAGGGGAGGTCGCACCAGGCGGCGGCTGAACTAGCGACACGCGGGGTTGCGATAGTCGTGGAGAGGATCCGGCAGTTGGGACTCGAGGTGGCCTTGCACAAGTCCGAGGCCATGTGTTTTCATGGTCCTCGGAATGCGCCACCGTCGGGTTCCGAAATAACGGTAGGAGGGGTTCACATCGGAGTCGGGTCGACGATGAAGTACCTGGGACTCGTCCTCGACAGCCGGTGGAACTTCGTGGAGCACTTCCGACGTTTGGCTCCCAGACTGGCACGGGCTGGGGCTGCCTTGAGGCGGCTCCTGCCCAATCTGGGGGGTCCAAACGCCTCCTGCCGGAGGCTCTACGCGGGGGTCGTGCGGTCCATGGCCCTTTACGGAGCACCGGTGTGGGCGCGTTCCCTAAGGCTGGGACCAGCCGGCAGGTTGAACGCGTCCCAGAGGGTCATGGCCATCCGGCTAGTCCGGGGATACCGCACGGTCTCCCGGGAGGCGGCGAGCCTCCTTGCCGGATTGCCGCCGTGGGATCTGGAGGCAAAGGTCCTCGCGCACGTGTGGGAGTGGCGCGAGGAGGCGAAGCGCCGGGGCGTAACTCCGCTGCCGCGAGAAATCACGGTACAGCGGACAGAGCTCCGGCGGGATCTCATGGCGGCATGGAGATCGCGACTGTCGCAACCCAGCGCTGGGCACGCCACAATAGCGGCGATAAGTCCCCTCTTTGAGGAGTGGTTAGAGAGGCGCCACGGCGTCCTCACCTTCCGCCTGACGCAGGTCCTCACCGGACACGGTTGTTTCGGGAGGTTCCTGTTTCGCATAAGGCGGGAGGAAACGCCCGGGTGTTTCCATTGTGTAGATCGCCCGGAGGACACGGTGGAGCATACAGTGGAGGTCTGCCCGGCTTGGGCAGAGCACCGCCGTGTTCTCACGGAGGCGATCGGCGGCGGCGATCTCTCGCGTCCGAGCCTGGTCCAGGCCATGGTGCGGAGCGAGAGTGCATGGGAGGCCGTCACCTCCTTCTGCGAAGCAGTGATGCTCGCGAAGGAGGAGGCGGAACGCGTGAGGGAGAGGCAGCCTCACGCCCTCAGTCGCCGCAGGAGACGCCCTGGGCGGCGGGAATCGCGGGGCGATTTCCGGCCACCGTAGGCGCGGGCCTGCGGACGGTGAGCAGCGGGTAGCTCGCCGTCCGGTAAGGACCAGGCCCGAGTCGACGGCGCGTCGTGTTCCACGCGCGCCTCAAAGAGATGTCAGCAAGTGACGGGGCCCAAAAGGGCCGACGCCGCTGGGGTCGCGGGTTGTCTGAAAGGGTTACCGCGGCCCTGGCATAGGCAACTGAAGGAACACGGGTGGGTTTTAGTCAGTAAAAGTCTGACACGCCCTCCCGCTCCACCCAGAGCGGGAGAAGTTATTTGATGATTTCCCACCCTCAAAAAAAAAAAAAAAAAAAAAAAGCCCCAAGATAGAGAATATAACCATAACTGTCTAGTTTGCGGCTCGCTGGTAAATAATACTTTGTAATCTAGCTGTAGGTAATATTTTAAGTTTCATCAACCCTGTGAACCTGCTTACTGCGTTACCTGGACAATAAACTATTTTCTATTTCTATTTTTCTGTTTCGACTAAGTCGTTTATATTACTTGCATGTGGTTTGCGCCTCGGGCAGTTCTAGTAATTCATACAGAAGTACATACACTGTGGTTTTGAATTATAATAAATTGTTACTTTACATGGAAGTGTATGTTGACATGTGTTCAACATAACCTTTGTGTACAGAATTCATAACAGTCGAAATTAATTTCACATTCAACCACTGTTGGACTACAAAATAGGGACGGTTCTTGGAGAAATATATAACGTATGGTTGGCGTGTCGGAGAGTTTGACTAAACATTTATAGGGTAGATGACAGTTCAATTAATGGCCTGTTTATAGGGGCACTTGTCATACCCAACAGATGGTGTATGACAAGTGCCCCTACTATAGTGTAGGTAGGTTTACAGAACGTCGAAGTGGCGGAGGTTGGGGGAGGCCTATGTCCAGCAGTGGACGTCTTTCGGCTGAAATGATGATGATGAGGTTTATAGGTCGGAAGTGTTTTATTATTCAGAGTAAAGCGTGTGATTCGCGCTACAGGTCAAATTTCTGTCACATGTGGTGAAGTATTCATTAAAAATGTCGTAGTGAAATTCATATCGCAATCAACGGTAACAGAAAAGATTTATAAGCGATCTTAAAAATAAGCTGCTATATAATAAAATAAAATAAAATAAGTTTACTTCATATACCATATTTGGCTTACAATGCCTGTCGAGGGGTCTCTATTTAGGCATATAAAATGCCTGTAGTTGAAGGCTCCGCTCTTCCCTTACATTAGAAACTTACGAGTACAAAGTATAAAGAAACAAAAAAAAGCAAAAAATACGATCAATTTATACGAGTGTGTGCGTGACTTATATGTGTGCGTGTGTGTGTATGTGGGGGTGTGTTTGTGTATGTGGGAGTGTGTTTGTGTTTGTGAGGGTCTGTGTAGGTATGTGTGTGTGAAAGAGATTTTGGGTGTACATGAGTGACTAAAAAAGCAAATAATTATACTGTATAAAAAAGCTGAACGCTTTTTATATTGTCTACTGGCAAATTCTGTCCTAGTTGGGGGAACGTTTACTATGCAGTAATTATGATTGTAAATTACGTTACATAATTATTATCTATCTACTTCTGCCCAATTTAAAGGTAGTAATAATCAAGATATATGAGAAGAATATCTATCAGATGGAGAGAGCCAGGCTGATGATCACCTAATCAAACAACTGCAACTTAACTTGATACTTCTAATTGAAATCCAAAAATATGAGATCTAAAGTTTCCAATAGATTTCTCATTAATCACTGGTAAAGTGCAAAGTCGATAATATCGACAGTTCAATTCTAAAACTGCCACCGAGCAATATTCCGAACGAATCATGAAACGATGGAACGATCTACTAATTAAAAAGTCTCACTGCGAGAGAGATGATAAAAGTAAATTATTCATGTGGGAATATAGTAAGAAGATAGTAGATACAGCTATTATTGAAGAAAGTGCGTGTGGATAAAATATAGCCTGGAATACATGTGCATTCCAGGCAGGTATTTTAACCGTACGCACTTTCTTCAATGATAGGTACCTATCTACTATCTAAATTAGCACACAATTAGCATGTGTACCTAAACGAAAAGGGTATGATAATTTTACACACACGGAGAGCATGCTATAAATAAGCATGCTACTTACTAGCAAACAAGCATGCCTTTTAATAGCATGTGTATTTCGGCCTTATTATAGGTTAGTAGGAGAGCTCGGTAGATGGTTCTTCCTATGAAATTAATGACTCCTTACAAAAATTTATCAACAAAGGAGTTAATCTAGACTTTCATTTTGATGGTTATCAATCAATCAGCGGACAGACAAATCCTCGGAAAAAAGGACCAGATTTGTGAAGAGCAATCAACCGTTACTAAAGTTAGAAATGAGGAGTAGCATACTTCAAAAGTAATAAGTAGGTAGGGGCGATTTACAAATAGATTGTTATGATCATCAAACGTCAAGAACAAACATAATTAAACCCTTAGATAAACACACGAATTTGTCCCAAGCTACTTACACATCTTTCCACAAGAAGGCTCTGCAACTCTGCAAGGACACTTCGCCGTTTAACCACCACCACTAAGTAAATGCCAAGAGGCGCTATTGAAAGAGCAGCTTTCAATGCCTCTCTCGGACGCTTCCGGAGAAGACCACCAGTGTCTATTGTCGATGGAGACAATGCTATAATTGTGTGGAAAGCATTATTGACACTGACGAAGCAATTGTTGAGGGGCGAGAGGCGTTCCATAGTTTCTGCCTACACGCATTGGTCATCATGGTAGTATTGTGAGCTCTCTCTACTTTTCTAGAATTTCAGGGAGAATCAAAGCATAATTTTGGGGTAGTTAAATGTTCCAGAATTTCGACAAAATTCATCGATATTTTATTCAGAAATGGGTTTAGACAAGGTTGTTCTTTCGGCTTGATTTTTTTCTGATTTAAAGTAGCTTGATACAGAGAGTAAAATTTTATCGTTTCAATTCCCAGACATAAATCTTGAATTTCTAATGACTCACGATATCACACAACAGATTCAAGTTTTAGAAAACTAATTCTCACGAATAAGTCCTATCAATAAATAAGCCTCAATGAATTTAGCTATCCATCCGACAATCCTATCAAATTAATTAATAACATTTTTTCAATATGTCCAATTATTTCAACATCTGTGAATGTTTGCGGTCGCAAGTCGCAACTCAACGCATATTTTTTGCTCAGTGCAACTGAACTAATAATATAGTTTCTACCCGTATATATGCTAGCCATTGACAAACAATGAAGCATATGTTTGCAATGCTTTTGTATGTATCATTGTTTTTATCTTTTAAGAATCCGTATTTTTGCAAGCTGTGCCATTCAAATTGATTCTAAAAAACAGAAGTGTTTCTGAACATGGAAAACTCAAGGAACTCTTTATTGAGATTATGAATGAAGACTATGGCGAAAACTGATAGTCAGCTATTCTATACTAATATTATAAAGAGGTATTTGTATGTAGGGGATAATCTCTGGAACTACCAGTCGGATTTGAAAAATTCTTTTTGTATTTGATAGCCCAATTCTATAGGAAGGTTATAGGTTATTTAATATCACGCTGTGACCCTAAGGAGCCGAGCAAAAAGAAAAAAAACTGGTAAACGAAATAATAGCACGGGTGAGCGATGCGATGCGACGCGGTGGGTCAAGGGAACAAGACATTTCACGCGGGCAGAAGCTAGTAGGTATTATGGCGAAAACTATCCTAATGTTTTAAATAGAGACCTTAATTTATTACGTACTAGCTGTGCCCGCGACTTCGTTCGCGTGCATGTCGGAAAACAATAATGGGTCGCTTAGATAAGGTGTAGGTGTCACTCCTCCAATGAAAATGAAGAATCTTCCGATCTTGCCTGGTGGGAACCGCTACCTGGGGTTCTCTACCACAGCCCTTGCGAATGCAGTTACTGTGGTTTATAATAGCGGGTTTTACACGTACAGTTCGGACTGCTGGAAACAACTTGCCATCCAAACTGTCGTTTTGGAACGAACAGCGGGGTTTACACATAAGCGCCCTCCACACGTACAGTTCGGAGCGCGGGAAACAGCACGCGCCGTTCCATCCCTCGCTCCGAACTGTACGTGTGGAGGGCGCTATTGACGAAATAAGTGAAATCAATTTACACCGAAACACTGTAACTGTAACTGCGGTTTGGACCGCAGTCCAAGATGCGCGGTCCGAACTGTACGTGTGGAGGGCGCTATACAGTTTGGTTTGGCTATGAGCGCCCTCCACACGTACAGTTCGGAGCGCGGGAAACAGCACGCGGCGTTCCATCCCTCGCTCCGAACTGTACGTGTGGAGGGCGCTATTGACGAAATAAGTGAAATCAATTTACACCGAAACACTGTAACTGTAACTGCGGTTTGGACCGCAGTCCAAGATGCGCGGTCCGAACTGTACGTGTGGAGGGCGCTAACACTGTAACTGTAACTGCGGTTTGGAACGCAGTCCAAGATGCGCGGTCCGTGTGGAGGGCGCTCATGGATCTGTGGACTGTGTTCCAAACCACGGATGGATCTTCGCAGTTTGGACTGCGAATCAAACTATCGTTTCGTTTATACCGTGAACATCCATTTTTATGGAGGCAAAACTTATAAAAAAGATCGAAGTCCATAATTAGTTGACCACGGATAGCAACTACCAGTAATTTTCTTTGATTTCTGTACAAATCACAGTACGTATACGTTACGTTACGTACGTTATTGAGGAGTTCAATTATCAGATCTTCACCATAGTAAAGGGGACCATCTCTGGAGAGAACTCTTTCAAACATTGGGTTTGTGACATACGGACGGACAGATGGGCAGGACGAAATGATAAGAGTTCCCTTTCTAAGTACTATTTAGCTACGGAACGGAACCCTAAAAACAGGCGAATTGAGATTTGAGAACTTCTTTCTTTTTGAAGTCGGTTATAAAGATGCCTCAAATAATCTCGACCTTTAAAGAGAAACCCAGTTCCAGAGACCAGAATTCCAAGACAGCATCTACGAAACTACTATAGGTCCGATAATTTTAATACAATTTTTTTAATTTTATGACTGGAAAAGTGTCACTCTTCTGCGGAAAATCATAGCACCGCGATTTAGAAAATGACGACAATTGTTCAACGCCATCTATCGGATACAGTGGTTAACTGAAAGCTCGCTCTGCGTACAATAAACTTACAAAGTAAAACCCAGTTTGATTTATAGAAAGTGTGTGTGTCAGCTCTGACGACGACTGGAGTTTACTTCAGTTTTTTGTGCCGTTCCGACTTTCTATTTTTCGGTAATTTCTGTCGGGTTTCTTCAATGAATCAGTGCTATACAAAAAGCAACTTTAAGATGTAAAGGCGCTCGTCCCACCTCTTACCACCCCCCTCCCTCACCCCTCTAATCCCTTCACTGCATCCCCTTCCCCCTACCTCCCCCTCACACCCCGTCAGTGTTTCCCCCTCTGCCTCACCACATCCCCCCTCCTCACCTGTCAACCCTACCCCCTCTCCATCTCTATGTTGTTGTTGTTAGTTGTTATGATTATTCTATGAAATTGCATTATTTTTAAAATACAGAAAATAGTTGTTTACCTGTAGATTACAGGAAAACCTATAAGAAGTCTGTGGTCATAAAATAACATACTAAATCTCTCAATATTGTGAGTACAAACTTACATTTACAGTTGGAATGTATGGGAGAACATTTTTTTGAACTACTTACAATGTTAAGTTTGTTCTTGGGATAAATTCATCTTAACTACGGAACCCTTGATTGTGCGTGGTCCGACACGCATTTGGCCGGGTTTTTGATCAACCACCAATAGAATCAATCTGCCTAGCCTTTTCCCAACTATGTTGGGGTCGGCTTCCAGTCTAACCGGATGTAGCTGAATACCTGTATACTACATGGAGCGGCTGCCTATCTGACCTCCACAACCCAATAACTGGGTAATACGATACCCCTTGGTAACACTGGTTGTCAGACTTTCGGCCTTTTGACGACCAGTAACGACTGTCAAAGAACCACGAATGACAGCCGGGACAAACGGCCTAACGTGCTTTCCGAGGCACTCAGTCTGTAAAGATGGTCACCCATCCACTGACCAACCCCGCCAAGAGTAGCTTAACCTGATGGATCGACCCATCAGGTTAACCACCAATAGAAAGCGATTTTTATTGAAATACTTAACACATGTGTTTATAATATTTAATTTTAATAATCTTTTATTTCATTTACATACCCTACCTATCATTTATATTTTTAAATATTTTTATGAAAAAATAAAATAAAAACCATCATAAGATATAAAAAATAAATAATAAATTATTATGGATATTCGCTAGTACCATTTGGTGTATAGATGTCGTTACGTGTATGAACTTTTCGTAATGAAAAGTTTTTCTTGAACACTTTAAATTCATATATCTTTTGATATATTGAAGCGATTGCGATGAAACAAAAACTAAGTAAAACTCTGAGTTACACACAATATTTAGGTATAAATTTTAACCATATTGGTTTCGTACTTTTTACGTGATACTTGAACGAAAAAACCTCTCACAGACAAACAGATAAACAGACAAACAGACAAAAATTACAAAAATGGTAGAAATGGTATCTGTTGGTTATTCTATAACAACCCAACTATTTTTTTTTTTAATATTTGCTATGTACAGAAACGCCTCGTCTACAGATTTATTATATGTATAGATAGATATAGATGTACCTAGTATCTAACCATTAACCATAGAAATATTAAATTATATATATGCTGCTGTGATACAATTAATCAATTAATTAATCTATTAATTAATCTACATAACACCCAATTTTTAACACCGAGAAAGTTGTAACATACAAAGAAAATAAGAAATCCTTGCAATAAATCCTCTTCATAAAATATATATTTTATGACTTTCTTCAATTATACTTATTGGCTAAAGGAAACTCTAGCAAGTTTCCAATAATAAAAAACCGATGATCAGCCGATATATTCCGTAAAAATTTTGGTGAAGTGAGCTGTCGATAATGTAAATCCCTAGCATGAGGTGCAATGACAGGTCACTTCACCAAAGTTTACACGAAGATATTTTTTTATACAGAATAAACTGACACATTACCTATTCCGCCTATTTAAAAAAATAAAATAAAATCACATTGAGTTCAATAAATTACATGGTATAGGTACTGATTTCGAGGAACGAGCTAGAAAATTCAACTCTGACAAGCACGAAAAAATCACGTGCTCATAATGTAATTTTGACCGTCTAGAGACCCAGGAGCACTTTGCGATCGAATTCGGTCCTAAAGCGATAGCTATCTATGTCTTGTCGAGACTGCAGCCGGTGTACCACAGAGCGACTCTTGGAACGACATCACAGACGATGCCTCACCTCTTGTCGTGCTTTCTGTGCTGTAGTACCTGCACTATGGAACACCGAAGACCTTTGCGAGGCCAACGCTAAAGCTGTCGAAGTGACCGTATTCATAAATGGAATCATCGATAGGTACGACGAAGAAGAACGAATTTAACTATTTATGCTTTATTTTTTAGAAGTTGATGGTATAAGATATTGATATAGATAGGTGAATAGGCAGCGCATACTGTTTGGGAGCTGCTGTTCCAGACAATACTTTGATGAATATATAAGTATGCCCAATACAAGTGTAGGAATACCGCGGTGATACTAAAGACAATGACCATCATCCAATTCACAGTCAATTTAAAAGTCAAGATTGTCAAGAACTCTTGAAGTTCCTCTCTCACTCTCCAGGTTTGTCAATTAAATCTTTCTTACTCTCTCTAATACTGTATTTAATTTATCTCATCAAAACACATATCATGCCTTAAGTCAGGATCTAGTCTAATAAAAATACTAGTTCCTTCCTTAACTTCAAAGCAATAGGAGTCAGAATCGTATCAAATCGATTAAGTTCTAGTGAATAATGTATAGTGAATCAGTAGGTTATGGGAATATGATGGGAACGCGTGGGAGAGTGAATTAAGTACCTATCTAGTTACCGTAGCATAGAGTACCGTTTGGTATTGTTACGTTTGAGCCGAGTTAGGTTAGATTATAATCTTACTTATTCATGGATTTTCTTGGAACTTTCCTTGATTCGTTTTAAAAATTGGATTACTTTGAGGAAAGGAAATCTAGTGCGATCGAAAATGTTTATGAGTTTATGACAGTAAAAAGAATCTTGAAAAATAACTAGAAAAAACTTAAACAAATATTTTATTGAGGTAAGGAGAAGAATAATAAGGAATGAATTCTGGGAAGTAATGACATAAGTACGGCAAACTAAAGGAAAGAGCTCATTTTTAACAAAGTACTTTTTTTATTTTTCTTATCTACTTATTAAATCCCGATTTATTGTTCAAAATGATGACCATTGTATATATAGCTGGATTCGACGTCTCAAGGATTGTAGTACAATCATTGTACTGCATTCAGTATTACAATATTCCTCATAGTTTCGAATTGCCTGTATATTGCCGAGTGCCATAGGATAATTAATGTGTTATGGTAGCTAATAGTCGACTTGGAAGGTAGTCGAGGGCAGAATCTAGTTACAGATAAAGTAGAAAAACTTTTAAGTTTTCGCAAATAATGCGTGGCATAGGTAACGAACGATAGGAAAATCTATTATTAGCACAATACACCACACAACAAACAGCAAATCCAACATTACTTTATAATAAAACAAAACACTTAAAACCATCCCACCCTATACACCATAATTTCATGCAGCCACTATTAATACATTTATGATAAGTACTCCGTTAACAGCTGAAAAAGCATTGGGAGACTAAAATAAGCATCAAGTCCATAACACGAGCACATTCAAGAGGGCAAGTAAAATAAACATTGAAAAACAATGGACGAGCCGACTGTTTGCTGCACAGAAGTGGCTCCTCGGTACTTCGGTAGTCCTAGTAGTTTTATTGGCAAAGTTTCCAGCACGACTGGATTTACGGTTGAAAGTTTCGAGATGCAGAATACAGTTGCAAGAGGCAATTTAAAATTTGGTTCGTACGCTGCAGCTGTAGGTCTGCCATTTATTTATTTCAGCATGGAAGACTTACAGCTAAAAAAAACTTAACATCGATTGTTTGTTTGCAAAAGCGTATTTTTTGGGTCTGATGGTAAGTGCTGACCACCGCCCATGGTCATCAGCGATATCAGAGACAAAGTAGATGAATTAGCATCCCAGATACGAAGCTGAAATATTTCACGTGCTTGTAATCTATATAAATAAAAAGAGAAGTCCTGACTGACTGACTAATCAACACCCAGACCAAACCCTTGGACCTAGAAAGCTGAAATTTTGCACAGAGGTTCCCTTTATAATGTAGACAAGGAATAAGGAAGGAATTCTCGGTAGCAGGTTCCCTTGGGATATTTTACAACATCCACGCGGGCGAAGCCGCGGGCAAAAGCTAGTTCCCTTATATACTCTTCAAACCAGAACACAGAACAACTGCTTGCGTCAGAAATGTGTATAGTAAGGGACAGTCTATTTTCAGAACCTTTAGTTTTAAATCTGACATCTTTTGGAACACCCTTCAGAATCACCGACCCATATAGTAATTATTCAAGGGCCCAGGCCAACACAATGTGCATATGTGCATAGTTGCAATGACAACCTGATGACAAATAAACGTCATGTATTTATTTATCGTTCTCTCTGAGTTTAGCATTGCTATCGTATTCAACGTACATACCTATTACATATTAGCTGTTATGTTTGCATCAGTAGCACTAGCTTGTTAATAACACTCTTGGGAAGTAATTATTGCATTTTGTTAACACTGCAAAGAAAATTATTACGCACGCTAAGCGAAACATAGTTTCGAGGTCTCGGATGTGCATTGTTATTGTATGCATTACTGACCGCATCACACTTTGATACGATCAGCACAATCTACTATTCTTTGTAGTCTAGTGACTTCCTAGTTCCTTTAGCGAAAACTATTGTTATTTTGTTTGAATTTTTGTGCTACCAAGCAGATTCTCGCCAATAATGCATCATTTTAGGTTCAAACTGGAATGTAGATGTAGCAGTCTGATTTGGTCTTTTTTTTCATTTTAAAGCAGAATGATCTGTTAAGAAATTCATCATCATTTTCTTGCTTGATTGTTAAGAAATAATGGGTCAAAATTGCTATTCCATTTTCCGTTCCGATTTCATAACGAAGAATGTTAGGTAGTATCCGCTTATCTTGTTTAAAAGATTCATTCAGCAGCTTTATCTAGCCACTTTAATCTTAAATACCCTCCCTCTATGGGCAATGAGCCAACAATGCCTCGCTACACATTAGGCCAACTTGAATATCTCTAATGTCTTCAAATATTTTTGCTTACATTGTTTGCCTACACTTTGACCTCGTTATAGGAAACAAATACGTGATATATCTTGATATTGATTTAGATATGGTTAACATTTAAGAACTCGCTCATGCAGCAAAGATTCTGTAGTAGTAACTAATCATCAATGATGTTGTTAATTATTATGTGCTAAGCGCTGTGGGTCGAGAGCTCAGCGCTGCGTTTGCAACCGACTGGTAAGCTAATCACCTATCGGCATTCAACGCTGCGAGTGATGTAATTCTATGTGGCACAGTAATCTACGCTTCATTTTAGATTAGACGATAGTTATATCGTCGCACTATTAACTTTTTTCTATTCATTATTATAAACCAGGGCTTTCTTTGGCCAACAATATTGTCCATCTCTATTTTTACAGATCGCTGTATGGCCCCTTTCTTTTTGTCCTATTCTTTGTCAGTATCAGAATAGAGCTTTGTTGAAACAATTCCTTCTTATGATTATCTTTATTGTCGTCGGCCTACTCACTCTCCCACAGAGCCTATTATATCAGGCACGATCGTCGATCTTTGCAACATAATGACCTGATAAAAAATCAAATATTGCAATACCCGACACACTCCCAACGATTTTAGACTCTGTAATAACTGCATAAACATCATAATTCTTTTCATCCGGCGGTTTACATTAAAATGAAAAATTAACATAAGTAGGTCAGCGGTAAACAGTAGTCGTATCTACGCGAATCAACCACGCTATGGGCTTCATAAAATCGACGGTTTGTTCAATACTGTTTTTTATGAGGCTTCTCATTACGCAACTTTTTATGAGAATTTTAATAATTAGTCTGTAACTGATGGTGGCCGGTTCTTTGAACGAAGCAATGTGATTAAGAGAATTAATAGTCTTGGCAATCTCATCTGTGTTGCCATTTATGAGGGGCTCTTAGCTAAATGATAACAGTTGCACGGGTCGATCGAAGGTTAAGCTACGCTTACCGCGGTCGGTTCTGGATGGGTGACCATATATTACCTACATATCGATCGAGAGCCCTCCGTGCCTTGGAAACATCGATCACTAATAAAAAACGATCGATGCTTGGAAAGCACGTTTAGCCGTTGGTCCCGGCTGTTACTTGTAGATTTTTGACAGTCGTTACGGGTGGTCAGAAGCCCAAATGTCTGACAACCAGTCTTACTTAGGGGTATCGTATTACCCAGTAAATGGGTTATGACGGTAAAACAGTCGCTACACGTAAAATACTGGTAATCAGCTGCACCCGATTAGACTGGAAGCCGACCCCAACATAGATGTCCATGCCACTATAATCCTCACTTTTGAAAACTTCATGAAAATCTATTTTGAGAATGCCAAAAAATAATCAATCAAGAAATAGTCATAAAAATAGTCACCAAGGCAAAAAAAATGTTGTGTTATAGCTATAGGTAAGTGAGGATTACAGTAGACTGGTTTCGTCATAATCCTCACTTCTCGTGCGGGCAAACGGCGCAGAATATAGACTTGGTTTCAAATTCCAAAAAATAGTCATGGTGATTTATGTATATGACCTACGAATAAGTAAACTGATACCGAGAGGAGGCGTGTGTCCCAGCAGTGGGAACATTTATAGGCTGATAATGCTAGAGCCGGCGAATATAGTATCAAATCAGAACATTTTATTTTTCGGATTAAGTCACCGCAATTATGCTATTGGCTACTAGTATCGTGTAAACAGCTCTAGCATGTGCAAAGCCAGGATATTTAGCAAGGATTACCTACTTGCTGTCCTAGCTTAAAAAAAAATAGCCTCGTGGTAACCGGGCATATCGATTCAAAACGTACCACGTGCGTTTAACCCTCTCAAAAAAACATACACGCTTACCCACAGTTACATCCTTAGAATAATAAAATTTATCTAAATAAGAGCCAAGATCCTAGTGGGGTAGCTCCCAAAAATGGGCCAAGGTCGGAAACAACCGCTAGTCGAGCCTTACTGCACGTATAAAAAGACGCAACAAAAAAATTTGGTAGTCATATTGAAACATAAATATTTATTTAAGCTCGTATGAAAAACTCGGTGAGTTCGGACGAGGGTAGGTAAAAAGTGCAATAAAATGTCAGGGACAAGATTGGGTGTGATATGAATGTTTGTGTAAACCTAAACATGTAGGTAGTTTGAAATGTGGGGTACAGATAAGCAAATGCTATCGAAACGTTCAGTCGGTTTTCTAACAACTGCATTCGAAGATGCATTCACATGGATGGATGAAATATAAATTTAGCAGTGCCTACTAAGCAAATTAGGTCAGTAAATGGAATACTCATTCATAGTTGACTGAATAATACAGGGTGTCCCGTAAATAATGGATAATCTCTTAAGGGGTCATCGTACTCATCATTATGAACAACTTTTACTATGGGACCAAACCTGGAATCGCGAAAAAAAATCAGCTGCTCCCTACATTTTGACGAGTTTGATGTAGATAAATGTACTGGTCAGCTGATTTTTTTTCGCGATTTCAGGTTTGGTCCCATAGTAAAAGTTGTTCATAATGATGAGTACAATGACCCCTTAAGAGATTATCCATTATTTACGGGACACCCTGTATAAAAGCTTTCGCTTCAACAGTCATTGTCAGTGCTTTTAAGTAAAGTAGGGCAAGACCCTTTTGTCAGATTAAGATGTCCCAAAATTTTCATACAATCATTTATTTTGATGATATTATGCCGCATTGAGAATTCAGCTTTATTACATCCAACGAAATATACTAAAGCCTGTCCTTAGAGATGGCTTGGATTGGGAGGAAATGAGGCCAAGGCCAGCACCCGGCCTGGCAGTGGTTAGGGGATCTAGCACGGGATAATACACAGTAATGTAATGTTTGGGCTGCTATTATACGCCGAGGTACGTAATCTTGTGGCAAACAATATGTGGAGCCTTTTTACGGATAACAAAGAGTAGGTAAACAGTCAGACTCCCTAGCGGCGTCAGCGTCTCCCTAGCGGCGTCAGCGTAGTATGTTACGCTGACGACACGCTGGTCCTGGCGCAGGGGAGGTCGCACCAGGAGGCGGCTGACTTAGCGACACGCGGGGTTGCGATAGTCGTGGAGAGGATCCGGCAGTTGGGACTCGAGGTGGCCCTGCACAAGTCCGAGGCCATGTGTTTTCATGGTCCTCGGAATGCGCCACCGTCGGGTTCCGATATAACGGTGGGAGGGGTTCACATCGGAGTCGGGTCGACGATGAAGTACCTGGGACTCGTCCTCGACAGCCGGTGGAACTTCGTGGAGCATTTCCGACGTTTGGCTCCCAGACTGGCACGGGCTGGGGCTGCCTTGAGGCGGCTCCTGCCCAATCTGGGGGGTCCAAACGCCTCCTGCCGGAGGCTCTACGCGGGGGTCGTGCGGTCCATGGCCCTTTACGGAGCACCGGTGTGGGCGCGTTCCCTAAGGCTGGGACCAGCCGGCAGGTTGAACGCGTCCCAGAGGGTCATGGCCATCCGGCTAGTCCGGGGATACCGCACGGTCTCCCGGGAGGCGGCGAGCCTCCTTGCCGGATTGCCGCCGTGGGATCTGGAGGCAAAGGTCCTCGCGCACGTGTGGGAGTGGCGCGAGGAGGCGAAACGCCGGGGCGTAACTCCGCTGCCGCGAGAAATCACGGTACAGCGGACAGAGCTCCGGCGGGATTTCATGGCGGCATGGAGAGCGCGACTGTCGCAACCCAGCGCTGGGCACGCCACAATAGCGGCGATAAGTCCCCTCTTTGAGGAGTGGTTAGAGAGGCGCCACGGCGTCCTCACCTTCCGCCTGACGCAGGTCCTCACCGGACACGGTTGTTTCGGGAGGTTCCTGTTTCGAATAAGGCGGGAGGAAACGCCCGGGTGTTTCCATTGTGTGGATCGCCCGGAGGACACGGTGGAGCATACAGTGGAGGTCTGCCCGGCTTGGGCAGAGCACCGCCGTGTTCTCACGGAGGCGATCGGCGGCGGCGATCTCTCGCGTCCGAGCCTGGTCCAGGCCATGGTTCGGAGCGAGAGTGCATGGGAGGCCGTCACCTCCTTCTGCGAAGCAGTGATGCTCGCGAAGGAGGAGGCGGAACGCGTGAGGGAGAGGCAGCCTCACGCCCTCAGTCGCCGCAGGAGACGCCCTGGGCGGCGGGAATCGCGGGGCGATTTCCGGCCACCGTAGGCGCGGGCCTGCGGACGGTGAGCAGCGGGTAGCTCGCCGTCCGGTAAGGACCAGGCCCGAGTCGACGGCGCGTTGTGTTCCACGCGCGCCTCAAAGAGATGTCAGCAAGTGACGGGGCCCAATAGGGCCGACGCCGCTGGGGTCGCGGGTTGTCTGAAAGGGTTACCGCGGCCCTGGCATAGGCAACTGAAGGAACACGGGTGGGTTTTAGTCAGTAAAAGTCTGACACGCCCTCCCGCTCCACCCAGAGCGGGAGAAGTTATTTGATGATTTCCCACCCTCAAAAAAAAAAAAAAAAAAAAAAAAAAAAAAGGTAAACAGTCAGAGTTCTCTTTCAGTGAGGATTTATGCAGAACGGTAGGGTAAGTAGTTTTAGTTAATTTTAAAAAATATAGGTATGTGAAGCTCCTTATTATACATACTTGTGTTTATATTCGTTTAAGTATGTGCAGACAAATCATTACTTATTGCAATGCGCAAATTATGAACGGTAGTGAAATTGTGGGAAGCAAAGGAAATGATCACAACAAAATATTAGTATTCTTTAATAAGCCAATACAGGTATCTATTTTAGCTACACAACATGCAACATAAGCCATATAGGATGAAAACGGTCACAAACACAGAAAATATTATCATGTGCAAAATATTTCATAAGTTCTAATAAGAATTTACACCAGATAGATTCCATTCAACTGCAAAGCAAGTCTGGGTATTAGGTTCACGCTTTTTGATCTTGCAAAGTGGTATTCCAAGGATTTGCTCTTACATTTTATCTTTATTATAATTAATAGAAGGACCACTTCTTTCGTAAACATATTCGACCAAACACGAAATATAGGAGTAAATATATGTTAAGCAAATTAGTGCACTGTTAGCAATGAATTCAAAATCAAGCAAGTTAACATAGAAGCAAGCATTAATAAGAGTGATGAAAACGCCAATTCAAGCTTCAAGCCAAGTCAAATATCAGCCCTCAACCAACCTGAACAAAACAAAACATAAAATTAATGACAATTAATAAAAGAGATAAAAAAATGGTACACAGCTGCATCTGGTTAGACTGGAATTTGCAGTCAGGATAGTTGGGATGGTAAAGATGAAAGAGAGAGACTTGAAAACATTGATTCAATCTTTGTAGTAGGAATGTTAGGTATGGTACAATACATGGATAAATATAGGAGAGTAGTATGATAGATATGTGTTGGAGCCTCAGGTTGGAGCACTCCAATTTTCCAATAAATGCGAAAGTAACTCTGTCTGTCCTAACCTTTTCACGCTTCAAAGGCTGATCGGATTTCGATTAAATTTGGCACACAGACAGACCATGACTTAGTTTAGATTAGGGTTCGTGAGGGATAAAATCCGATACCCACGCGGGCGATGTCTTGGACAAAAGTTAGTATAATATGAACGTTGAAGAAAGGCGTTCCGCAAATAAATAGGTGCATAGTGCATAAGCATCATTATCCTCCTGTGCTAATGAGGCACACACTGTTGGCGTTAAAACATTATTTTCACATTTCTATAAGTAATTGTATTTCGTGTTTCACGAACTGTTGCCAAATGAATTATATTCTTTCTTTCTTTTTATATACCAATTTATTTGGGGTTGCCATAGCACGTCTTTTTGTAACAAACATATATATATGTCATCTGAGGGTCAAGATACAGAGATGAAATTTACGCTTCGATCTTTGATAAAATCAGTGTTTGACTGATTCCGATAGATTGAAGCGCAAGTCTCAGTCATCCTACCCTCAGAGTTCACTTATTTCCTCATCATCATTCTCTTACCTTTATCCCAATTTATTTTTGTCTTATACTTCCATACCTACTTCTCTATTAGTCGTCATCTCATTAGTCAGTGTAGTCACCCCCATTCTAGCCAATCATCTTTCACACAGTCCATATATCGTTTCTTTGGTCTTCCCATAAAGTTCACTGCGTACTTTTAAGATAAATAAAAACAGAGGGGGACCTAGATATATGTATCATCGAGGAAACTTACATCTATACACCTTAAGGACGGTTCTTGCTTGCAGCACTCTGTCGCTATAGCACAGGCTATAGTAACACTTGCTAAGAGTATGTGGTCATCGATTTTGTTTTCAAATTGGTCAGATTCAGATTTCCTCGATGATAAATGTTTAAGGAATAATATGAGTGAAACCAAAACCTCTTCAAAGCGTATCTTATCACATAAATCATTGATAAACTGTGCTATTAACCTACTTATTAAATGATGAATAATGTATGATCGATCATCTATTATAATTTTGTAATGTTACTAACAGCAATTTGCATACAAGAGCTAAACATGATTATGTAAATAAACATCAGTAATAGTAAGTAGGTAGGTATATGTGCCAATAATAATAAACAAGTGCTCTATTAATAACATCGAAATTATTATTATTAGAAGTTAAGTCGGAAATTCCTTTGTGTAAGTCAAAAAGTGAGATCAAGTAAGCCTTTTGCAATTTTATTCACAACTGAACTTGGTCAAAGAATAGATGTCCTAATCAATCGTGAAACAATACGAACGATTTAATTGTTTTGGTGTGAGGACTGAGGACAGTAGAACAATAATAAGTGTTATGAATACTTAGGAAGATAGATACGATAAATATTATGCTTCTACTTTAGAAAGGACAGTTACTCGAACAAACAGGTAACAGGTAGGTACAAGTACATCCACATGGTGCAAGATAGTTCACGTCACTTGATGAAACGGACTGAACTCAAACAAGTACAAAACTGAGCGCACTTTCCAGTGACGTTACTTGCATAACCAGTGTGCACAAATAGAAGATCATCACTCACCGTGCAGAGGTGGCGAGATGACGGCTCAGCGGTGACCACTTGCACCCGATTGCAGCATCACTAACGGGCACGACACACCACACTCACTCGCAAAATATATATACCACAAACAAATATACATAAACAAAAAACCCAACGGTCCCGAAACCCGTTCTTAGCACGACTAGCGGGGTTCACACTTGTTGCAAAACTAAAGTCGTTTAACAGTTTAACAAACAGAAATATCAACGAAAATACGATCTGTCGTTTGTAATCGATTTTTTTTAACTCTTCTTTCTCCGATTGTTCACAATACAAACTCGATTATGCCAATACTTTGTAACACTTTTTGTAATAAAAGCCCAAGTTTGTTTAATTGATTAGGTTTATTATTTTTATTTAATAAAATAAATTATAATTATTTAACTGATCTGTCAATGTTCATTCAGCCACCTCAGCTGTGCGCGCTTGCGCGTTTCGACCGTGAGGACAATGCCACCTGGCTGCGCAAGCCAAACTGACATAACGGGTGATTACGGGTGACGGGCGGGCGTTCGCGGGCGGGACCGCTAATGTTGCAAGCTGGGAAAAAACATACGCCATAAACAGTATGTTGCCACATAAACAAAAAAAAAGATTTTCAGTTCTAGTAAACCGGACTAATAAACATAAAACTCTAATATAAATTGTATGCGCACATAGTAAATGCGCTGTTGAAATATTTGCAGAGCAATTAACATAAAATAATGTAAAGTGAAAGCTTCCACCATAAAGCTACAAATAAAAACTGTTTACGGACATCCGGCCAAGCCAACGCGATGACAATTTCTTTCATTTCATTTGGTACGAAATTCGAAAAGGGATTTAAAATAAAAGAAAAAAATATATCATGTACCTATCAAAAAAGAGGAAAATTTTGATATTGTAGATTTAACCACCAATGTCTTTCAAATTCTCTTCGTTTTTATTAATAGTTTTACCGTTAATTTTTCTCTTAAAATTTAGTGACTACTATATTAGTTCGTGTCTTAATCTAAAGATAATTAATTGTATGTGTGAAATGTCACATTGAATGAGCTTCGAAGTGGATCGGTACTCGTCTGCGTGGGCACATATCGCCCTTTGTGCGGATCTCACATGGGCTACGGAACCTCCCGATGAATTCATTATAGCTAATCAGGTAACCTACAGAAAATTCCGAAACTTTCTGATTTTTTAGACAAAACTTGTCCTGACGTAAAGTTTTTTCTTCTGGTATGATGTTTCTTCGTTTTCAGCGTCTCTGGACACAACATTGTCGTGTCTCCCAAGTTCTGCAAGACACATCATTGGAATCACAAAGTTTGCAAACGAATAATCAATGCGAATTAACAGGTCAGAATAGAATAGCAACTAGAACATAGATTTATATCGTTACTAGAACGAATTTCCGTAGTCTTCGAGTTCTTAGCGTGCCTGTTAATGGAAACTGATTTATCTTGGTGGTTTGTAACTCAAGATTGTAACTCAACCTATTGGCTTTTATCCGGGCTTTTCAAAACCTCAGGCTACTCTAAATTAAATGAAAAACCCGAAAAAAAGCCTCGGTTCATTCTTTTTCCTCCTATTAGATGTTTCTGGTTATGTTTTGCAAGTCGAAAGATAATTTGGAACACGTTACAACCGTAGTTAAGTATAGTTAAGTACCTACAAATACATCTAACATAACTCAGCCTTCCCGAAGAGAGATATAAAATAATCTCAAATGCTGTGAGTCCTTTCTTTAAGGCAGTCTGGTTTTGGAAATAGTCTTCATCATCATCTTCGTCATCTTCGTGCCCTTACCCCATGTTATGTTGGTCGGCCCAATACGTTTTTTTCTTCCATTCTACCTTGTCAGCCATCACTCTATCACTATATCATATTCACTTCTTTATCTTTCATGTCATCCCCTCACACGATCCATCTCTTATTTTGTCTTCCTCTCCATTCATCAACAAATTATATTCATCACTCGTTTACTATAAATGGTTTCACCCCTCCTCATCACATGCCAAGACTAACATTTCCTTTCAACTTTTCTGTAACTGGCGCCACTATCAAACTTCCTTTGTATACCTAGTCAGTCAACACACATCCATCTCAACATATTGCACACCTAGATCTAAACTGAGACAACTCAAAAAAGGTCATTTTTCAGGAGACGATAAAAACGTAGGTAGGAAGTTATACAATTTAATTTGATTCTAGATAATAAATAGCTTGTAAAAGTCACTGTATACAAAGTGGGGCTAAAATTCAATAATTTTTATCGATAATCACTGTTTTTCAAACATAACTCAAAATCGATTCTTGAGTTGTCTCAGTTTAGATCTAGGTGTGCGATATCATCTCCGCTACATGCAGTCTTTTCTCATCCGTCTTCTTCACGGCCCATCATACCGATCCATACAGTATCTAGTTTTGGAAACAAAGTATTTTCGTAAATCCAGCTTTTTAAAAAACTCAAAGTCCTACATCAACGCTATACTATTATTACCACACCAAGCTGCTTCAGAACGATGCGACTGGCTTCCTCTGCATCTATCGGCAACTACGAGTAGGTGCAATGAATCATTTTTATAGCATCAAGCATCTATACATATGAGTATAAAACAAAGTCACTTTTCGTATCTGTGTGACCGCTTAGATCTCCTAAACTAACAATGGATTTGATGCGGTTTAGAGGTTTCCGTCATAGAATTAATAGGCTAATTACTCTAAGGTTTCCGTGTATAAAATACATTAGCATTTAACTTTGCTGAAGCACAGAAATATCGATATATTGAGTTGTCCATCTTTGTTGATGCTCTCGTCAAAAAGCAAGAGCTGATCGCTAGTTCGGTTATAGATAATGATTGCAGTAGGTACCTATGATATGATCCATGTAAAAAAAATAGGTGATGCTGCTACTGAATATCCTAATTATTATAACCAATCTAATAATGAATAATATAATATTGTAGATAATAAGCGCGCAATATCAAGCCAAAGCCAAGAAAATGGAAGCAGTAATGGCAGAAGAAGTGTGAAAGACGTAATACCAGAGTCCAGATTGGCACAATTCTATGGAAATTTTTATTACGACGAAGTCAGGTTGTCCATTTATATTATTTCGTTTTTCAAATGAGAACTATGCGATGTAGTGGCGCAGTTTCTTCCATTAACCATTTTAAACCTGCATGTAGGTACTGTTTGTTTCCATCAACTCATCAGTCTTAGCATATACTAGCTTTTACCAGCGGCTTCGCCCTCGTGAAAATATCCCACGGGAACGTGCTACCGGGAATTCCTTCCTTATTCCTTGTCTAAATTATAAAGGGAGCCTCTGTGCAAAAATTTCAGCTTTCTAGGTCCAAGGGTTTGGCCTGGGCGTTGATGAGTCAGTCAATCAGTCAGTCAGTCAGTCAGGACTTCTCTTTATATATATATATATATATAGGATATATAGATAGATAGATAGCGAATCTTTCAGCAAGAGGAACTACTAGCATCTAGAACTGATAACCGAATCCTGAATCAATTAACAGACTGGTGTTTTTAGTTATCAAAGACTTGGCTGTGATGACTCAGAGGCAACGCAACAAAAGAATCAAATTTCACTCCAAAAACGTTATTAAAACTCTAAACTCTAACTCTAATTCTCAAACTAAAAACAGAGCACTCCTTTTTGCGGGAAAACTTTTGAAAAATTACAGAAACTGTCAAAGCGACATCATCTTCGTAATGATTTCCGACTCCGGAAATGATGAAGGACACAGGTACAAAAATGGCCTAAAACTGACAACCTTATTTCCTCATTCCTTATTTCTTCATTTTTGAAGGTTAAAAAAAGGAATTTCTACACGATGAGTTAAAAATCTAATTCAAAAGTACTATAGCTATAAACTTTAGAATTAGATTATTTTTACCTTTATTTTATTTTTATTACTTTGTTGTTATAGCGGCAATAGAAATACACAATCTGTGAAAATTTCAACTGTCTACCTATTATGGTTCATGAGATACAGCCCGCTGACAGACAGACCGACAGACGGACAGCGGAGGTTTAGTAATAGGGTTCCGAAAAAGATGGAAAAGAATCATAGGGCATCAAAAATTCGTCCGCATCGCTGTCAACAGGAAAAGTGCCCAAAAGGCTGGCAGCATTGCCAAGTTGCATGGCGATGCTGATTCTTGGGCCAAAAAATAGGCCAACCCTCTGGTCCCGTGAAGAGTCGACCAACCGCTTGGTGATGTCTCGAAAAACTAAGTGGGCACTCAGACCCCATGGCCCTAGTAACATATAACTCCCAATAAGATTGGATTATTTTCGCCGTTTGAGGTTTTCCGCACCTGCAGCAGCCGCCCCAGCATAGCCCTCCGTACTAGGAAGATGGGATGGCGCAAGGTTGTGGACACATGTCATCCCACACACACGCCTGCCTGACTTGCAAAGCATTATGGTCATTCTGTCTGGTCTCTCCCCAACGTCGCGTGCCAAGCCGTTGGTTCTAAAACAGCTGACACCCAAAGGTGACAAGAGCACGATGGATGAAATCATTAATGCTGGCGTGTCGTGCTATCCGGCCTGCGCTCTTACTTATATAGGCCATGGTGTCCGAGGCAGTCGACAGCTTCACCGCATTGGCAGCGATGCGGAGCCACGCAAGGAGTGCCCAAACGCTGACAAGTAGCGTGCCGGAAGGTGGTGCCACCCAGCATAGTTCGTATGTTGGGTGACGGTAGTGCTTGAAACCAGAGGCCCGACTCCAACGACCGAAAGCCAGCAATTGGACACGCTCAGCAGTATTAGTGGACGTATTGATAAGATTATTCCGTACCAACCTGCAGAGCGGCCCATCCAACTGTCCCTGGGAAGAAGGGTTCACGGGCCGATCTGTATCCGGGCAAGCCACTTTCCAGGCGTTCACCACGTCGGTCAAGCACGTCACTTCAGAATTTACCAGGGAAGGGGCGAAAATTTTCCCGGTCAACTTTTTGGTGCTGTGGACAGAGGAAAGGAACGTACTGGTAATTTTGCGGATGCCACCGAAACGGATGTGGCTTGCAGCCACGCTCGATCGTCCAAGGCCACATTTAAAATGGATGTTAGTCTACTGCGTATAATTTGGTCAATATTATGTCCAACAGGTGTAGCTGCTTCCATAAATGGGAAGAACGTAGAAAATATATAAAATTTTGGTCAAAGCAACAGTATCTACCTTATCAGAGTGAATTAAGTTAATTTGAATTTGACCGTGTATTATTACTAACATTTTTTCTATTTCAAGAGAGAAATGTTATACAAGTACGAACGAAAGAACAAACTTGCGAGGGTACAACGGACAGGGCTGCGAAAACTCTGACCTCACGGAATGCTGGATGCTGCCTGAGGTAATCAATTGTGTAAAGTACTTATATCTCACCGTACAGTATAACATAGGCTTCTCTTCAATACGCCCTGGGCGGCGGGAGTCGATAGCCGATTCCCGGCGACCGTAGGCGCGGGCTTGTGGACGGCGAGTAGTGTGTAGCTTGCCGTCCGGTAAGGACCAGGCCTGGGTCGACGGCGCGTTGTGATCCACGCGCGCCTCAAAGAGATGTCAGCAATTATGGGGTCCGATGCCGCCGGGGTCGCGGGTTGTTCGAAAGAGATACCGTGGCCCTGGCATAGGCAACTGCAGAAACACGGGTGGGTTTTAGTCAGTAAAAGTTTGACACGCCCTTCCGCTCCACCCAGAGCGGGAGAAGTCAGATGATTTCCCATAAAAAAAGGCTTCTCTTCAATGGAGCGGTGATCTATAAAGCAGCCGAGATACTTGGGGTCTAGGGTACCTTATTGCGACCAGTGTTACACGCGTAGATAGTTACGCGAAAAATGCTTTCTCTGGAAAGACGCGGTGCTCTAAGAACTGAATGTTTTTTAAAACTTAATATCAGTGCTGAAGAATTTATTTTATTGTGTGTCCAGGTGGAATACTGGTTTCGCAAGCTGGTAGACGAGTCAGCAGAGCGCAGCATGTTTCCGCGCCGACGTCGTCAGTACAGAATGCTGCCCGACGAGGATTTGTGCGTCTGTCTTATCTTACTATCACAGTTACCTATTTTTTCAGCATAATACCTTTCCATTTATGTCGAAATCTCCACACTCAACAGAGGTTAGCAATCCTCAGTAGAATCATATAAAGCTCCTTGCGAGAAGTATGTAGTATAAGTATGTAATACTCAATGTCGCTTGGTTGAGCAACCAAGTCCTTTAACAATAGCACTGTAGAGAGACTTAAGCCCGGTTTCCACCGCGAGCGGAGCGGACCCATTAAGGACTCCGTTTATCTCGCAAGAGTAAACTGCATACAATTGGACTATTTGCTGGTGGAAATAAAAGTATGCAGTTTGCGTTTGCGAGTTTAACGAAGTCATTAATGGGTCCGTTCCGCTCGCGGTGGAAACCGGGCTTGAGATTGAGTTTTGGCTAAATCTTCTGAGCAGAGGAATTAGTAGCTTGAATTTGGCGAATAGAGGAATTAATTGGC
The DNA here is from genome assembly GCA_905163495.3 of Cosmia trapezina. Lineage (NCBI taxonomy): Eukaryota > Metazoa > Arthropoda > Insecta > Lepidoptera > Noctuidae > Cosmia > Cosmia trapezina. The sequence continues at coordinate 12,751,177 of LR991040.1, read as the reverse complement.
ACCGATCGGCAGCTAGCGAGCGCTGGGGCCCGAGTGGGGCGCGAGCCACAGGCGAAGAAGCGGCGCTGGCGGCGCGGTTGCTCAGCGTGCGGGCACTCTGGGCCCCTCCCCAGACGTCGAGGGGCGCCTCGCATGCACAGGGGCCCCGCACACCCAGCCCTCCGGCCGTCTCGCGCAAGATGCGGGCCAGACGTCGCCAACCGAGGCGGTTGACACTTGCTCCGCCACCGCCCGCGTATTGCCTTGACGTGCCTGCCCAACTCTTCTGCGACCCTACGTGCAAAGTAAGTTTTATTGGAAGTTTGAAGCATGTTAAAGTTACTTTAGTGCGAAATTGGGATGGCGCTATGGATTCTGTACCAGTAGCTACAATTACCTTTTCGCAAAAGGAACAATGATGACTTGTGACACTTTGCTATTGGGCACCAGCTGGCTTAACCACAACACAACCGTTCCGATTCGCTACAAAATTGGGATTTTTTTAATTAGTCACTGAATGTGTATTTAATAGCAGCACTTATTTCTCCCTAAACGAACCATAACAATCGAATCTGATACCAAATCGAAGGGTTGTGATTAACTATGCCTCTACAGTGTCGACGAGTATACCTGTACAAAATTATATCATATTTGTCCATGTGTCAGTTCCAGTTCGATCCGCCGCGGCCTCCTCAGCTGACGGAGTGCCAGCGCGCCATGGGCCGGCTGTCGGCCAGCGTGCAGGCCGTGATGCGCGCGTCGGCAGCGCGGTGTCCCCCCTATCGCGGCACCAACGTGAGCCGCTACGCGCCCACCGGCCCGAGGCCCGCTCGCTACCCCGAGCGCCGCTACGGTGTATGGTGGCCCCGGGACCACCCTTCCCCGCGCCTCGACCACAGGTTACACCTCACGCACGTGCAGGCCTCCGCCACCGCCATCCCCGCCGCCCCCAAGGCACCCGATCGGACGGAAACAGAGGAGGGCAAGAAGGTAGACATTCACGAGGAGAAGGAAAGCAGCAGCATTACTATCGAACTGGCAGTGGTTCCAGTGTCAGAACCACAGACTTCACAAAGTGAAAAGCCAGAAAGTCCGAATGCACAAGATAAAATCGTGACTGATGGCCAGCTACCGTCCACTAGCGCAGCCGCCATGGACACCGGACTGAGGAAGAAGCGCCTGTACAGCACAGTGCTCAGCATGAGTGCGCCCGCGCCTATAGGACTCACTCCGGTCGTGAGACTGGCGCAGAAATTAGTGGCGCCTGGCCTCCTGAAACTGAATCCAAAGATGGTGCTCCCTGGATCAAGGGTGAGGCCACCGACTGTTGATCACAAATTCGAGGAACTGGAGAAAGAAGCGCTAGAGCAGTATAAAGCGTCCGATGAGAGTATAGACACCAAGTTTCGAGAACTAGAAAAGCAGGCTGTTGAGCAATACAGTACGAGCAACAGTAACACTAGTTGCAGCAGTGGCACCTCGGCAGAGAAGCGAGCCTCCAGCTCGCCCTCGGATAGCGAGACGAAAAGCAAGCAGCCGGCAAAATTTAATAAAGAGAAACCGGTAGACAGCGTCGTGATATACTCCCAGAATTTTCCCGACCTTAATTCCAAGGGGCAGACGTCCAGTGTAATGAATTTAAAAAACTTCCACACCCCCCCCAGGGGGGAAAAAAAGGAGCAAACCCATAGACCGAGTAAGAACTTGCGGAGTTTAAAAAGTGAGTCCCAGCGAGCGGCCTCCGATACGGACTACGAAGCTCGGGAGAATTTAAAGGGCCACCATAAGGGCCCCGTACGGTGGACACTGCACGTGGTGCCGCCGAAGAAGCGGCACCTGACGCTGTGTATGACGAACTTCTCGTCCGACGAGGACATCGAGGACGGCATCGTGTCGATGAAGGACGCCGGGCCGTGCATCAAGAACCACGTCACAGGGAAAGTCAAGATGTCAGCGCACGGCGGCGGCGACCTGCACCCGATCATGAGGAAGACGTAGCAGAGTAAACGAGACGCCGCCATCCCGCGGCGTCCAGCTAACCCTACACGATTGCTACTCATATATTTTTACACTTTACACGCACTCCCGCCACTGATAGTTGAAGAGCAGTGGAAAATTGTGAATTGCGGCACCCACGGCCGGCCACTGACGAAGCTTCCCCAGTGCTAGTTGTCGTATTAGTAAATTCCTTGTGATTGTGGCGTACAGATATATTTTTGACTGTTTTATATTACGCGTCCGTCAACTCTTAGTGGTCGGAGTCAGTTTTTGATATATAATTATTACTGCGAATGGAGTTTTTGTGGGATCCCATGTCGCGATCGGCGTGAACCGTGTTGTTCCGATAGAGCTGTTGTAGCAATGTGCTTATTATTACTAGTCATAAATGCTTTGTATATATATTTTTGTATTTTTGACTTTATTATTGAATAAGAAAAATAATTTCAGTTCAAAAAAAAGGTTAACAATACATACATTGAATTCTTTAGATATTAACATTAAAATAAATTGTATATGAATTCTTCAAACTTCAAGGTTTTGATTTTGATAGCATATAACACGTATTATTCACGGGCAAACAAAAGCTTGAGCAAAATGTAGGTGAAAAAAACACGTGTGTGTGAACTGAGGGTCCAGACTGGAATCCGCAAAATTTTAATCCTATGATTTAGTAGAAGTCTTAAAACAATTGTAGAACGAATCTGGGAATTTGTAAACAAATATTTTAAAAACTACAGCTCATAAAGTGTGGTCCCTCAATCCTCACACTGCTCACACAACATCAGCCAGATCTCGGAGAGTATCTTAAAAATGAAGGTTTTGTGATTACAGACATTTAGTAAAAAAATTGTAAAGATATTTACTAAATTACAGATCCCAGAGCATTAAAGATAAAAAAAATATAACGTCTAAACTGTGGTCCCTCAGTCCACACAACAAAGGTAATTATTTTAGTAAATATTACCGAATTTAATCAATGAAACCGTTCTTTTTCTACCTAACGATTTAGTAAAAGTCTTAAAACGTTCTGTAAGAAAGAAATGGAACAGAAATATCGACGCAATTTGGAAAATAGCCATGATTAAAACTGGTCCCTCAATCCTCACACTTCTACTGACATATGCGTGTGTAGCTGTTGAACGAAAGAAATATCACAAAGTCTAGTGTACTTAACTTTTAGTAAAAAAATTCTACTAAATACCAGAAAACTCTAATTGTGAATTGCTTTCCTCTTAGCTGAGATAATGTTATTTTAGTAATCCTATGAAAATAGATAGAGTAGTGTCACCACACAATTAAACAAAATGTAGACAGTACTATTAAACTTTTTTTAATACTAGCTGCTGCCCGCGACTTCGTCTGTGATCCAGGATAAAAAGTAGCCTATGTCACAGAATAAATAATAGTACTATGCCTATGTCCTTCTCCAGGTCACGGCCTACTCATGTGCCAAATGTCATCCAAATACGTTGAGCCGTTTCACCGTGAAAGCGAAACAAACAAACAAAGTCACTTTCGTATTTATACCGCTTTTCACCGCGGCTTCGCCCGAATGGAAATATCCCACGGGAACGTTCTACCGTGATAAAAAGGTATCCTATGTCCTAACTGAGGTGTAGGTCTAACCATGAGCCAAATTTCATGCAAATAAGTTCAGCCGTTTTAGAGTGAAAGCGTAATAAACAAACTCACTTTTAGTTAGGATGACATAAGATGGAATGAAAAAAGGTTGTATAGTTAAATTATTATTATATTATAATATATGACGTAAGTATGTGTAATGTTAAAGAATGAAAAAGTAGATTAAATAAAAGTAAAAAAAAATAGCTACTGCCCTAACGTAAAATTCGAATTATAAACTTCAAAACGAGATATTGACATACTACACAACACCGAAAAAATTAAAAAATTAAATCTTTTAAAGACTTTATGTACTTAACACTTTTCCTGAATAAGTTTTCACTAGATGGCGCGCTTTTGTTTAATAAAAATGCTATAATAAAGCATTTTCATTAGTTATACCGTAAACTCTCTTACACTTTTTACATTATTCAGACCATTAAGATTATCTACACTATTTACATTATTGACATTATTTACGTGACAAATCAAACGAACCACAACTTGATGAGGTTGCGTTGTTTTATTACAGAGTTCATGTGGCCTCCTTCCACCTTCATCATCAGACCATAGACATCATCTACTAATAAAGTACTTACTTGTCAAAGTCAAAATCAAAATCATCATTAATATTTAAAATCATTTATTTGAAAAGCACGTCAAAATTAAAAAAATAAATAGAATGAATTCTAGTCGCTTCGTTGCCACTAATTCCATTAATTGTTCCATGATGGAACTAGTAATAATTTTTTATTGCCACTAGTTCCATTTTAAATGAATCTGAAAATAATGGAACTTGTAGAGGGTGCTGAAAACGATACTGAGAGCGAAATGAAAATCCAAGATGGCGGCTGCGAAAATTTCCTAAATTTTCGTCATGGGTGTCGTTTCCATGGTTTGAGAAGGTGCTGAAAACGATACTAATGTCAAAATGAAAATTCAAGATGGCGGCTGCTAAAATTTCCTCATTTTTCGTCATGGGTGTCGTTTCCATGCTTTTTGATGTCGCTGAAAACGATACTGATGTCAAAATGAAAATCCAAGATGGCGGCTGCTAACATTTCCTAATTTTTCGTCATTTATTTATTTCGTCAACTTATTTGCATGAAATTTGGCTCATGGGTAGACCTACACCTGAGTTAGGACATAGGATACCTTTTTATCACGGTAGAACGTTCAGTGGGATATTTCCATTCGGGCGAAGCCGCGGTGAAAAGCGGTATAAATGCGAAAGTGACTTTGTTTGTTTGTTTCGCTTTCACGGTAAAACGGCTCAACGTATTTGGATGAAATTTGGCACATGAGTAGGCCATGACCTGGAGAAGGACATAGGCATAGTACTATTATTTATTCTGTGACATAGGCTACTTTTTATCCTGGATCACAGATCATCATTAAAAAAAGTTTAATAGTACTGTCTACATTTTGTTTAATTGTGTGGTGACACTACTCTATCTATTTTCATAGGATTACTAAAATAACATTATCTCAGCTAAGAGGAAAGCAATTAACAATTAGAGTTTTCTGGTATTTAGTAGAATTTTTTTACTAAAAGTTAAGTACACTAGACTTTGTGATATTTCTTTCGTTCAACAGCTACACACGCATATGTCAGTAGAAGTGTGAGGATTGAGGGACCAGTTTTAATCATGGCTATTTTCCAAATTGCGTCGATATTTCTGTTCCATTTCTTTCTTACAGAACGTTTTAAGACTTTTACTAAATCGTTAGGTAGAAAAAGAACGGTTTAATTGATTAAATTCGGTAATATTCACTAAAATAATTACCTTTGTTGTGTGGACTGAGGGACCACAGTTTAGACGTTATATTTTTTTTATCTTTAATGCTCTGGGGTCTGTAATTTAGTAAATATCTTTACAAATTTTTTACTAAATGTCTGTAATCACAAAACCTTCATTTTTAAGATACTCTCCGAGATCTGGCTGATGTTGTGTGAGCAGTGTGAGGATTGAGGGACCACACTTTATGAGCTGTAGTTTTTAATATATTTGTTTACAAATTCCCAGATTCGTTCTACAATTGTTTTAAGACTTCTACTAAATCATAGGATTAAAATTTTGCGGATTCCAGTCTGGACCCTCAGTTCACACACACGTTTTTTTATTGATCTCAAAAAAGTGTTCGATACCGTATGTCATGAATTGTTACTGCCGGTAATTTGATGGTTTCTAGCTTACAAAGCTAGAAAAAAAAAAAAAAAAATGTCTCATTCATATCTAAAAAACAGTTCGCAGTAAGTCAGAACGGATAATAATTAATTATCAAAGTGGCGCATTACATATAGCGTGTGGAGTTCCCCAGGGATCAATTTTAGGGCCCCTGCTCTTTTTATTAATCTACTATTCAGGAATTGAAACTATGTACATGGCTATCTTGACCATAACTGCTTATTTTATTTCGGATTTTCCATTCATGATTTAATTTCCACAGCTCAAGATAATATAAACACATAAAATGCATTCAATTAGCTAAATTTTTAATCGCAAATAACACCATCATCTGCCTAGCGTTTTCCCAAGTATGTCTGGGGGTCAGCTTCCAATCTAACCAGCAGCTGAATACAAGTATAAAATAATATAACATTTAGCGACTGCCTGTGTGGTCTTCACAACCCAGTAACTGGGTAACACGATAACCCTTAACTGGTTGTCAGACTTTCGGCCTTCTGATTACCAGTGACGACTGTCAAAAATCTAAAAATGACAGCCGGAACCAACTTGACGTGCTTTCCGAGGCATGTAAATAACACCCTTCATAAAAAACTTATGTTGTATGGGTTTATCATAATTGATACAGTTACGGACGACTGTGATGAACTTTATATTAATATAATTTAGTTTAGAAGCATTGTTCTCATGTAAGTGACTTTGTGTCTTTCTTGAGAATAAATATCTTTAAAAACCTATTAACTCAACACTATCTTTACAAACATTTTCTAAATATTGAATCTAAAGGGTTGCCATCAGTGGTTTTTTTTTAAATTAAAATGCTGTAGTAAAATATTCAACAATATTATATTAACTTTGGAATATAAAATAGAATGCATAAAGTCTTAATTGTACAAGCTCTGATATCACGATACCGTTGCCCCCCACCGAGAGACCGATCACATCAACTGTCGAGGAATTTCTCCAGGTCGGTGCAGTCGTCATCTAGTTGGATTTGTTCTAGCGTTATTTTTGGTGTTGTAGGCTGACCTGGAACAGGAGAAAGAAACATAACATTATTTGTAGCGTTTTTTATTATTAACTAGTGTCTGTTCGCGGCTTCGTCTGCGTGAAATTTTAGCTTGGCTCCTAAGTCCAACTGTCCCATATATAGAATACTTGAAAACCTAACGGCCTGATTATTTTTACGCGATTACGATGTTGGTCCCATGGAAAAAGTTGTTCGCTTTGATGGTCGATTCAGACTCAGGGTGATGGTCACACCCTTAAATTTGACGAGGATACATGTCCTGAAAGCCGAGCGCGTCAAATTACTAAAGTTTTTCACGCGGATTAGTGCATGTCCTGAATGCCGAGCGCGTAAAATTACTAGAGTTATTCACGCGGATTAGTGCATGTCCTGAATGCCGAGCGCGTAAAATTACTAGAGTTTTTCACGCAGATTAGTGCATGTCCTGAATGCCGAGCGCGTAAAATTACTAGAGTTATTCACGTGGATTAGTGCATGTCCTGAATGCCGAGCGCGTAAAATTACTAGAGTTTTTCACGCGGATTAGTGCATGTCCTGAATGCCGAGCGCGTAAAATTACTAGAGTTTTTCACGCGGATTAGTGCATGTCCTGAATGCCGAGCGCGTAAAATTACTAGAGTTTTTCACGCGGATTAGTGCATGTCCTGAATGCCGAGCGCGTAAAATTACTAGAGTTTTTCACGCGGATTAGTGCATGTCCTGAATGCCGAGCGCGTAAAATTACTAGAGTTATTCACGGGGATTAGTGCATGTTCTAAAGGCCAACCCGTAATTAAAAACGGTCAAAATCTAGTCGGAAATCTCAGCGACTTTCAGCGACAATTAATATCGAAAACTTATCAAAAGTGGTACCTAAATTAGAGGTATTTTCAACAGCTTGAGACTGAGATTAGAATGTGCACGTTCTTTAAAATACGGGAATTGCCCCTCAGATAAGGCGTTATCTTATGCACTAAAGCTACGGTTTCCTAGAAGAGCGATGAGCGCCACTAACATGACCGCAAAGATTTAAATCGTTAGATTCGCCCTACCGTGTCAAAAGATAGTCGCATTTCTGATTCGTTTTGACATCTCTGACACTCATAATGACGCAGTGACTACACTTGATTGTCATGGAATCTCAGAAGAACAACTAAAGCATAGAAGGAAGGCTAAAAACAGAATTCTGTAACTACCATTATTCCCGTTCTAGTACGATAAAGGTACGATAAAGGATGTGGGAAAGAGATAAATGTTTTACTCTTTTACTTTCTTGGCATGGTCACAAGATCAATTGTCATTTGGTTATAAAAAGTTATAGTATGACGCGGCCAAATTTGATAGTACTTTGTTTCAATGTCTGACAGTTCGTTCATTGAACTAGCTGACTTGTTCGCGTGTTCATTGTTTACGTGTTTGTCGTAATATTCCATGGTTTTGCGATGTTTTAATAATATTTCTACTGTTAGATTGCATGAATTCTTTGTTTAACTACAAATAGTGAGTGTGTGGACGCTGTGGAGCAATTTCTTGTGTGGTTGGGGGCTGCAAGTCCCATTCATAGCAAAAATAAAATGAACAACAAATATTGACCTTCCATCGGTAAGTTTTTGCTCAATTTCTTGTTGCCTAAGATCTGATAAACGAATATAAATAAATAACAAATATTGCTGTATCACTATATAGCTGAAACCAGTCGTAATATTTATTCCAATAGAAGTTATTAGCGAATATTCGGAAATTGTTTTGGGGTTATCTTGATCAGCCATAGTGACGTAAATAATGTTGTCGATACTTTTCATTTACAGATTTCTTAGACAATGTGAAAAAAAAAATGGATAAATTGTATTGGTAGACGAAATTGGACTCCAAACAGCACAGCCACATAATATGCTCCAAACATTTTACTTTGTATTCATTTGGTAATGAACCTATGAAATGGATGTAGCATGTTCTTTAAGTCGTCACTTAGAGAACATGCTGTTCCTACATTATTTGTTATGGATAGAACAGATGAAATGGTCTTGATATATTATGATATAATTAACGTATTTTATTGGCAATATAGTATCCCGTTCAAATTAAAACTTGATTTATTACATTACAGGAAATACTTATGGAAGTCTGCGAAGAAGGACATAGCGCAGTACTGCAAATTAAAAGAACCGCTCACCATCAACAGTAATCTAACATGAAGACAGGTATAACATTTCAGAATTATGTTCACTTGATATATGCGATACAATGATATTATATTAAAAAATATCATTGATGCGATATCATTCTTCTAATTATATCAGTCGGAAATATAATCGTGTGCAAATTTATTTATTTATTTTTAATACAAAATACGTAATTGTAGGATCCCGTAGCAATGGAAGTTGAAACAGGACCTAGTACATCGGTACAGATTAATGAATCGCCACTGATCTTGACATCTCGTGAAATCATCTCACATCAGTCAGGTAAGACATACAAATAAAAATATTTACCTACCTAAATAAAAATGTTGATAAAAAATCTTACATAAATTTTATTGAGAACTGTTTGTTTTAGGAATCCTTGACACAGATCACAAGAACAAATTCAGAAATAATTGGATTCCATCCCGATTCAAGAAGACTGCGCTTTTGGCGAGTTCCTGGTCGCCAGAGTCAACTCCAGAATTCTCAGGAAGTTCATCCGTACCAGGGCGGAATGATTATGGTGTGGGCTGGAATTCGCCTAACAGATTATTAAAGTTGCTAGGCATTTTATTTTTTTATTTTAAATATTATCTGGTCGTTATTTATTTTTTTATGAACAAAAAGTTTTTGTCGCTTTGGTACCATTTTGAATTTTCATAATAAATTTTATTTTTTCACTAACAACCATTTTATTTAATTAAATAATTCAAATCTCTATTAAATTACGCTTCTACTGATTTAAAATAATACTCGTATGTTACATAAAAAGTATTAAAATAAAAATTATTAGGTACTTTGAATACCCTTGTTTCCTAGACTTTGTTGAGTAGTCTATGATGTAATCTAAAATTTAAATAAATATGAGAAAGTAAGTTGCTAAAAACATTTGCAAAACCGAATGTCTCCCACTTGTTTTCAATAAACGCATCAGTTATTATGGCAATTAAATACATTCGGGTTTAGCCGGGTCAGATTTAATACATGAAGAGCTGTCGGGAACCAAGGAAGGAAGACTTTGGTGATGATGATGACGAACTATTTAGTTCATACTTAAAGTATTGTTTCATTTTGAACGAATATATTAAGTATTGGGATCATAAGTATGCTTAGTTACTTCAAAATTTTAGGTACGCACGGCTACAGATCAAGCTATACATATCCAGTATAAGCTGATCTCGCATTGTATTGGATTTCCTTACAATGAGCGGTCAGTGTAAACTGGAATGTACAGCTTGATGTGTAGCCGTGTGTACCTACGGTTATTATTCTTGGCAGTATAAGAAAGAATGTCATTGTAAATTCTATCGACGTTGAAATTTAGTGGGTACATCACTAGTCAGAATAAAGTGAATGACAACCTACAAAATTTCGAAACGTCTTCTGTATACGTGTCCTTCTTTAACATCGTAGCGGCTCCATAAGTCAAAATGAAACAAATATATTGAGTTCAGTTGCTATTTTAGCACTACTTCTATGCTTTAGTTGTTCTTCTGAGCATGGAATAATGTGAGCTCACTCTTCGCGGTATGGACACTTTTTCTTGTGACTAAGTACATTGAGGGCAAATCTAGCGATTTAAATATTTGGGCAGCGAGGTTTGACTTAGGGCCTGTTTCACCACCTACGATTCCAGTTCCTATTAACTTACTTGGCAGATAATTTCATACAAATTCTGTTCCATTTTTTAATTTCTCTAAAATAAATATGGAACTGTAAAAGGACTCTAGGCTATTTGTTTACATTGAACTATCCAAAGTGACTGCTCATCCATTATGAGTGACCAATAACGCGCCAGGAGCGACAACCTTTAGGAGGGCCAATGACGCGGCATCCTCCTGGCACAGCGTCAATCAAGAGTGGTTCAATCTGAGGCGAACCATGAGCAAGACGCAGGCGCGGATACAGTGGGGGAGTGAGGGGCAACGGGTGCAGTTGCCCCCTGGGCTTCCTTCCACCAAACCGAGTCTAAAAAAATCTGTATTTTTACTTTGTATACAGTATACTATACTATACTAAGATATACCTAGATAAGTCGTAGTGATCCTCGAACACACGACCACATTGTTGAGTTTACAGAAAATAGGTGCGGAGAGTTTTTGTACTAAAAAGCTTTCACGGGAAATACCAACCCAAAAGAGAAACATTTTGCCTCCCCTTGAGCGAAAACGCGACGCGAGACGCAATTACTTACATCGGTTGTTTTAATGGTAAAGGTGGTTCTCCAACCAGAAAATGGCCCGGAGTTAACCCTGTTAACTCATTTTGATCTACACAAGAAAGCGGTCTCGAGTTGAGGCACGGCTCAAATTGTGTAGTTAGAGTTACTATTTGGGACTGTTTCAACACTTCCATACAAACTACACACAATCGGCGCGAGCGCATTTTGTCCCGCATTCGGTTCGGCGGCGTGGGATTTGAGATTGTAGCTCTGATGGGTCCTGCCTATAGAATTTATGAAAATGAATGTAGCAACAAATCCGTTAACAACTTACTTGTGGAAACTGCACCACTAGCTAAGTACTTGGCTACATCTTGCTGGAATGCATTAGAACTCTGCTCTCTTCTAGCTTGGTACTCTGCCAGTTGTTGTCTCTCTCTTTCATAGTTACGCTGGCTGTTCTCCTTTGCTAGCTTGTTACGGACTTCTTCTAGTGCCACTGAAATTGTCAATTTTTAATTATGAGTGTTGGCTAATATTTGTTATAGTCTTTTTCACAATCTCCTGTTATGTTTTGCTCAATTTGCCTGGTAGATAGCAGGGATGGTGCGGATGCAGATTTTTTAACATTCGCGGATGCGGATTTTTGGTGGCATCCGCGGATGCGGATCTCAAGTTCTTTTAAGGGCACGCTAGTCGCTCATTATTCCATACAAACGTAGTTTCGTGATTACTCGTCTGTTTGATGGTGTACGTTCAAAACTATAAATTAATTCAATTTTTTTCGTCATTATGTAGGCCTGTGTGGAAGCAGAATCGGAAAAAAAATATTGGTTTGGAAGTTATGACCGTCGAAACTTCCGCATTTCAACACTAATTTTAACGCTTCTTTGGGTGTAAATAAATAGCTCTAGGAGTATGAAAATGGCAAAATTGTTACCTTACAGGCATATATAATTTATTGAAGAATTCAAATAATTTTACTTTAAATGAATGAACATCTTGTAGTTTTTTCATAATGTCTAAAAGCCCAAAGGTCTGTTCATGAAATTTTATGCGCTCGTTTTTGTTATAAATCATCGTCTATTCCACTAAATACATAAAAACTAAATAAATAAATAAATACATACTAAATAAATAAACCAAAATAAATAAATAAAGTAACTAAATAGCATGCATATTAGCCACGCCACCAACGAGTTCGAGCCGCCGACTAGGAGCACCTTAACGGATCCGTCAAGGCGGCAAGGCGAAATACAAAATTTGTTACGTTTTTTGCAAATTGCAGCCCTGTTTTGTTTTATGTTGATCATAATTCGCAGCAATTATAATAAAATAATTACTAAATTATAATCATTTCAAAAACAATGGTATAGCTCTCGAAATATATTTGTGTTTCATGAAAATGACTATTTCCTGAAAATGTGACGATTTACAGATATGTTTATGATTTAAATGATTATAATTTCCATTTATTTTGATTATGATTTTACTTATATTCACCCTTTTCCATCCACATTCGCGAGAGCTCCTCATTGATAAATGCGAATGCGGATGTGGATGTCTAAATAAATGTGGAAGCTCCGCAATTGCTGATGCGAATATCCGCAACATCCCTGGTGGATAGTACTATCGTGAAACATTATTCTTTCATTATTTTTTTTATATATTTTTTTTTCATTTTTCATTTTTTTTTCTTTATTATGTTCCATAATAATTAATGTTTCATGTTGTTAATAATTAAAAATAAAATTCAATCATGTTTAAATTAATTTTAGGGCACTGCAGCTGCACTGTAAAGCGTAGGCCACACTGAGAATGAAGTGAAAAAAAACTAATTTTGTTTAGCTTCGCTCATGTAGCTACCGCGTCTTTGCATACTTCGGTTTATTGTTGGCATTGTGAACCAAAGTATGAAAAGACACGGTAGCTATGAACTTAAGTTTTGTTTCGCTTTAACTTTTCAACAATAGATATCACAATGTGAAGTAGGTAGTACAGCACTAAGAGCTAATTTTTATCTTTATCTATGGAATAAAGAATAACATTTTTGACAGTTTTCATCTAATGTAATACTGACCCTCAAAAATTCAAAATAATGCCCCTGATAAAAAAGGGCTGATTGTGTGTACTGATAAATTAAATCTCAAGAATAAATACAACAATTTGATATATTTTCTGTTAAAAAACTGTCAAACCACAATATTTATTTCTCAAATAAAAGTTATCTAACTATTGTAAAATCAGCCCTAAGAAAAACATAGATAAATCTTTTAAGTTAGTTATTTGCCCAAGTCTAACCATTTCAAAATTTTTGATACAACAAAAGCCAAAACAAGGCCAAATCCTTATCAAAATTCATCTACACTTCTGATAATGTAGGTCAGAGGAAAATCATTTGATAAAAAAAATGTACATGTCATCAGACTATTTCCTGTTAACTAATGCTGTGTAACATACCCATTTTCTTCTCCTTATACACCGTCAGATGGTAGTGATGGTCTAGTTTCCAATTTTCCATCTTGCTCCTCTCAACAATATCCTCAAATTCCACTAGCTCCTCCTCAACAGACTTTAGCAACACCTGAACATTCTTTAGACTATCCATACATTGCGCCACGGAAGCAGTTAAATTAGGAATAAAAGACAGATTATGCGCCAACTCATTCGCACTTTGTAAACGTTTTTTTGCCACTTCGTGTAACTCTACAATTACTTTATCTACTTCATCAGCTGCCTTAGCGTTTACGTCAGCATTCTCATGTATTTTAGCCCAATCTTCTTGATATTTCTCCAGTAAAGCACCACCAGCACCGTAATTGACTTTGCTTTCGTGTTCGTGAGAAACTTTTTGCCTATCTTTGAATAGGTTTGTCACCCTCTGCACTTCTTGTAGTGTTTGCCTTATATTGTTGTTAGATGTTATCCCATCTTGCACGACAGAAATAAAGTCCTTAAGGTTACCTAGCATTATTTAAATAAAATTAATAAAAATATTGGGAAAAGAACATCAACATTGTTTACTTTGACAATTTCAGACAATTTGACATTTTGACGTTAGTGACGTTGTTTGTATGTCTACTCATTTCATGACCGTTGCCAGTTTAGAGTCCGTCTCACGCATGGAATTAGTATGTACTATATATCTATATAACGGGTCCGCCAAATAACTTTTTTTTTTTCAACTAGTGCTTATTTCGTGAATGGTAACACTTAGCTCATGTCTGATTTGACAGATAATTAGTTTTATCCTTCCGCTGAACGAATATGGTTGTGTATACGCTTGAACAACGCTGGGCAATGAGTGGCAATGAGGGCAATGAGCAAGGAGTGGCCGTTACAGTCAATGGCGATCGTTATCGGGCCATGTTGTGTTAGAGTTTCTATAGCAAAACTCATTGAAGGTGAAGCTATGGAACCTCTAATGGAATCTAGTGACATTCCTAAAAAAAGAAAATGATGGTGTCACTTCTGATTGTTCAATTTTATTTGTCTGTTCTACTAATATATTATTAAAGTTATATTATGATATTTATGCCTCTATTTATTAAACTTTAACATGGTAGCAGAGCGTGGTTGAGTTGCCTGAGGCTAAATTATATGGGTGGATAGCAAAAATAAAAGTAAGAAACTTGAATTTTTTTTTTACATGAAAGTTGAACTGTACCTACAATAAGAAAAATTTACGATCGCCATCATGCAGTCTGTAGCTGGGGCAAAGATCGAAATAAACAAATTGGATGGACAGAATTGGCAAACGTGGAAATTCATGATTACTAAATTACTTAAAAGTTATCCAGGTACAACGGATGTTATAAAGGGTACAATTAAAATGCCTACTCATCCAGGAGCATTGGCCACACCCGAAGTAATAGACAAATTTAAAAAGGAGTCAAACAATTTTGAAATGTTAGATAACACTGCACAATTAGTACTTTCAGCAAATATGACTGAAGATATGCTGCACAAGGTGATGCGATTCAGCACAGCAAAGGACATGTGGGATGAACTTGTCAGGCTATACGACGGAGCTACAGAAGATAAGAGCTACGACTTATGCATGAAGTTCTTTAGCTACCAAAAAGATCCTGAGCATGATATGACCACACATATATCTGCAGTAAAATCTTTGTTCTACGACCTGAATACTGAATTAGAAGGAAACGATTTACCAGTAATTCTAGTCATTTGCAAGATACTGGATACACTTCCGGAACAGTTTTTTGCATTTAAGTCAAGTTGGCTTTTGATGGCAAAACAGGATAGAAACATTGAGAATCTGACTATTCAGTTATGTGCATATGAAAGAGCGCTACTAAATAAAGCAGAATGTAATAATAATGTGAAAGCTCTTGTAGTAAAATCTGAGAAGAGTAAGAACAACTTTAAGAGAAAGGAATTAAAGTGCAAATATTGCGGACAGGTCGGTCACATTATCAAGAAATGTTATAAATGGATTTCCGATGGAAGACCACCAAAGAATTCGACCAGTAGTGTGAACAATATGAATTTAACAGTTCTGTCAGTTGAAGATACAACAGAAGCAGATAAAAATAGTTGGTACATAGACAATGGCGCAACTAGTCATGTCACAAACAGGTCTGACTTATTTCAAAGCTTTGAATATTTTCAAAATAATCACACTGTCACTACAGCATCTGGACAGACAATCAATGCTATAGGCAAAGGATCTATACGTCTCAATGCTGATGTAAATGGACGAGTCGAACCGCTTCTTTTAAAAGATGTATGGTATATTCCAGCATTACAAAGAAATTTATTTTCAGTTCTTGCTGCTCAAGACAAACTACATAATAGTATATTCGAATCTCGTACAGAATCGTGTACATTGAAGGTAAACGATAAAGAAATAGTGAACGGTAAGCGAAGAAAGCTAGGTGGGCTTTATAGACTTAATGTTAAAATTGTCACACCAAAGCAAGAAGTAAATATAGTCACAAATTCACAATCGTTACAATTGTATCATGAACGTTTAGGACACCAGAATAAAAAACATGTGAAGAAGATAATAGAAAAGGAATTTGACATAAAATTGGACTATAATACAGAATTATGTGAAGGTTGTATTAACGGCAAAGCACACAGGTTGAAGTTCGGAACACGAGAACGAGCGACGAAGCCTGGAGAGCTCATTCACTCTGATGTTTGTGGACCTTTTATGCACTCAATTTCGAAATTTCGATACTTTGTTCTTTTCAAAGATGACTACTCTCGGTATCGTCATGTATACTTCATGAAAAACAAAAGCGAAGTTCACAGCAAACTTAAACAGTTTCTAGCTGAGATAAGAACCGCTGGCCATGTTGTACAAGTGTTCCTAAGCGATAATGGAGGAGAATTTGATAATGAGCAGGTACTCAATACATTTCGACAGAATGGTATAAAACAGCGTTTCACTATGCCTTATACACCAGAACAGAATGGGTGCTCGGAACGAGATAATAGGACTATAGTAGAAACTGCTAGAGCGATGATGCATGCTCATAATGAAATACCACAAGGTCTTTGGGCGGAATTAATTAATACTTCTGTCTACATTCTTAATCGAACGGGACCGACAACAGTTGAAGGAAAGTCACCTTTCGAGTTATTTTATAAAAAGAAACCAGGCATCAAACATTTGAGGATAATTGGATCGACGTGTTATGCACACGTACCGAAACAAAGGCGAAAGAAACTTTGTAAGAAAGCCGAAAAAGGCATACTTATCGGATACGATGGAGATGATGGCTATCGAATATGGTCTAAAGAAAATCATAAGCTGATCAGATCGAGAGACGTGATTTTTGATGAACGCCCTCTCATAGAAAAATCTATAGATCAGACAGCAGTGGAGAAACCCAAGGTAGACAAAAACAGTTTTGCTATACCAATACCCTCTATTAAACCAGAAACACAGCCTATCATACCAGAAGAAGATTCACAGATGGCACATGATCAAGAAACTGATGAATCAAATGTACCGATTGGTCCAATTAATGACTCTGTTAATTTTGATACTGCTGAGTCTGACTCTGATGTCGATGACACTTCATCAACTGGAATTATTTTACCGCATCGTGATACAGATCTACAAAATGAGTCAAGAGATGACTTATTAAGAGAAGATATTCAAACTCAAGAAGCATCTCAAGAAGACGTTCATTGTGATCAACGTCGAGAAGAAGTTCCACATAGAATGACTTTAAGAGATCGTTCAACAATCAAACCGCCTGATAGATTTGATGAATTTGTTCTTCATTGTGTTGAAAAGGTCTATGATCATGAAAAAGAAGAACCAAAGACGTTCAAAGATGCGATGAAGTCTGTTGATAAAAACAAATGGCGCAATGCCATGGATGATGAAATAAGTTCCCTGGAACAAAACGAAACATGGGACTTAATGCCATTGCCAAAAGGACGCAAAGCCATTTCCACTAAATTGATTTACAAGATTAAACGAAACGCGAATGGAAATATCGAGATGTATAAAGCCAGCTGTTGGTTATTCTCAAAAGAAAGGCGTTGACTATGAGAAAACATTTAGTCCAGTCGCAAAAATGAGCTCAATCAGGACGCTACTAAGTATTGCTGCTCGAGATAGTATGTTCCTAGCGCAATTTGATGTTTCTACCGCATTTCTTTATGGAAGTTTAAATGAAGAAATTTACGTCAAACAGCCAGAAGGATATAACGATGGAACTAGCAAAGTATGCAAATTGAAACGCAGTTTGTACGGACTTAAACAAGCACCGTTGTGTTGGAACAATTGCATCAAAAGCTTTCTTCTAGAACAAGGCTTCCAATCTGGAGAAGATCCTTGTATATTCTCTATGAAAAAGGGAGAAGGCAGGCTGCTTCTAGCTTTATATGTTGACGATGGCATGATTGCTGGTACGTCACAGGCACTAATTGATATTTTTCTTGAGAATTTAAAGAAGCGATTTAATGTAAAGGTCCAAAGTAACAAAACATCCTACTACTTCCTAGGTCTTGAAATAAAAAAAGAGGAAGATTGTATCAAAATACATCAAGGTGCCTACACCAAGAAGGTACTTGAAAAGTTTTGTATGGAGAATAGTAAGGCTGCCGCTACACCTATACTTAAAGATTCCGAATCGAGAGAAGATGCTGGAGGAGACAATTCGTTTCCTTATAGAGAAGCGGTTGGAGCTCTTGCATATCTGATGGTGGGCACAAGGCTTGACATAGCTTACGCTCTTAGTGTTGCATCCAGACACTTGGAAGCTCCTACAAAAAGAGATATCACAAGAGTGAAAAGAATATTTCGGTATTTGAATGGTACTCGAGATTACTGCATTACGTACAGAAAAGGCATGCAGAAGGAACTGGTCTGCTACAGTGATGCGGATCATGGGGGTGATCCTGACACTGGAAGGTCGACTTCAGGACTTGTATGTGTTTACGGAGGTCCAATATCATGGAGAAGTCAATTACAGACATCAGTCGCGATCTCTAGCACTGAAGCCGAAATTGTAGCTGTTAGCGAAGCTGCAAGAGAAATAATATGGCTTAAACGATTGATTGAAGACATAGAACAATCAACGATGACTCCTGTTCTCCATGTGGATAACGAGTCTGCCATCAAGCTTGCACTGAATCCGCCATATGAGTTCCATAACAGAACCAAGCATATCAAGCTACGACATTTCTTTATACGAGAAGCCATAGCTGATGGGACAATGATGATTGCAAAGATTGGTACAGAAAACCAAATTGCTGACATGTTTACTAAGGCACTGTATAAGCCAAGACTGACTATGCTTTGTCGTCAGATTGGAGTGCATGTGTACGTTTAGACACTCTGTTGTTCCCTAGCTTCAAGAGAAGATGTTAGAGTTTCTATAGCAAAACTCATTGAAGGTGAAGCTATGGAACCTCTAATGGAATCTAGTGACATTCCTAAAAAAAGAAAATGATGGTGTCACTTCTGATTGTTCAATTTTATTTGTCTGTTCTACTAATATATTATTAAAGTTATATTATGATATTTATGCCTCTATTTATTAAACTTTAACATGTTGAACGAATTTTTGTTCACAAAAATTGAAGAGGAGGATATTGGCAACATTTGGTTTCAACAGGACGGCGCTACGTGTCACACAGCCGAAGCTACACTCGATGTTTTGCGCCCTGTTTTTGAAGATCGCATTATCAGACGCAGAGCTGATGTCGTTTGGCCACCTCGGAGCTGCGATTTGACACCGTTGGACTATTATTTGTGGGGTGCCGTCAAAGATAAGTGTTACGCCGACAAGCCAGAGACAATTGACGCTTTAAAGGACAATATTCGTGAAGCCATTGGTGAAATACAGCTGCACACAATCGATAATGTGCTTAAAAATTGGACCGATCGCGTAGGCTACTGCATGGCCAGCCGAGGCAGCCATCTGAATGAAATTATTTTCCATTATTAACCGGAAGGATTGTACTTTCAAATAAAAAAAGAAAGAGAAAATATTCAGTAGTTTTTTATTAAAGCATTTTCAAAAAAAAAAAGTTATGGCGGACCCTGTAGTATAAAGAAGTGTAGATGTGCTCATCGCGTTCAGTTTCAACTTTTCAACTTTAAAAAACAAACGAAACAACAAACAAAACAAAAAAAACAAACTCTTCAGTTTTATTAAATAAGTAATATAAAATAGAATTGGAATAGAAGATTCAGAAGCAAGTCGGCTGAGCTGCTGCTGCCCTGCTTTTGAACTGATTGGAAATTGAATTATTTTTTAAAAGCTCATACTAAGCTCTCTGCTCTTGACCGTTTCGCTTCGAAGGGTCATGGTTGTTGTAAGTAGTGTGTGGCGCGCTTTACTCCCGAAGAGACGAGAATGTCAGTTTAATTTGTCAATGGATTACAGCAAAGTGTCACCCGTGTCACCTGTCACAACAATATTTTTGAATTCTCGTCTGTTACTTGTTGTTGCTTTTGTTCTTCATTGCTTGGTAAAAAGTAATTTTGTAACTGTAGAAAACGTTATTTGAGTAAAATGAATGAAGAAAAATTGAGCGGTGACAAAGTGCCCGAGAAGTTTTCAGAGTGGCTTCTGTCTATGGGATGTCCGCCGGATAAAGTGCCTTCCGTAGATAAACTTGCCGAGTGAGTCTCTTTCAACCTCTTAGCAATATCCAACTTCGTTAGAATCTTTCTTGTGAAACTTGAATAGTGAAAATGTAATATTTACGATTTTGTTATGTGGTATTGGTAAGGTTTTCCGATGCTCTAGTTATTGAACTCAAAATTCGCATCTTCACTCATATCCCGTATGGTCTAGTGGCTAGGATACCTGGCTTTCACCCAGGAGGCTCGGGTTCGATTCCCGGTACGGGAAATTCTTTTTTAGTTTTTGGTCTACCAAATATTTTTTGTTTGTGCACTTGGATGAAATGATTTATTTTCCCTTAGTAGAACCAACATTTTTTTAAAGAAATTATATTATTTGGAGTGTGTACTTGAACAAGAAAATTCTAAGAAAGAAGAGCTAGGAATCTTTAAAAATATTTTTAGTAAATCCAGTTCACCTTGATGATGACTTCACATCAATTATGTCTAACTTAGGAATACTTTGGCTATTTGGTAGCAAAGGTTTATAAAAAACTTAGATGTTATTATGAATTTTATAACTTGAATAGTTAAACTTCATATTTAACATCCTCATTCATTGAACTTGCAAGAAGAAATTATTAATAACACACTACTGTTGTAAAACCTCACTTTTGCTATTTAATACAATCAGGATCAGACCATTTAACTATTATTTGTGATATTATGTACACACGGCTACACATCAAGCTATACATTTCCAGTTTACACTGATCTCTCATTGTAAGGAAATCCATAGAATGCGAGATCAGCTTATACTGGAAATGTATAGCTTGATCTGTAGCCGTGCGTACCTATCTAATGTGTAATACATATACGTAATTTATAATTGTCTTTATATTGTTCTGGTTAAAATAAATAGATCCAATTTTAATATTGTTTTCATAACATTTTTTTGATCAATATCATCTCAAAATTGTTTGCTCAAGAAGGGCCAATAACATCAGGGAACCCATGAAATTCATATATTTTTAATATTAGTATTTGTAGTAGTAATTGTGTAAGAAGTTAAGAACACCTAAAACAACGCCTTGTAATAGGCACAATTTACAAAATGCCACACATAGCAGAAACTAAGAAACTCCGCTTCTAAAGCTCCTAATCCTTAGGATATAATTCTTGGCTACATAATTATACATTAGGTATACATACGTAAACTCCATAAAGAATAAGGCGTGAATAATAGAGTGACGACTGACAGGGGATAATGGAAGAAAAAAAAAATTCCACAGACCCCAAGTTACATGGGACAAAGGCAGGAAGATGATGGTCATACATAAACTCACCATCACCACATACAATGGTCCACTTGAAGGGCTAAGTGTGGAAACCAAATGCAGACATTGAGAACATAGAACATACATACAGGATGTATCAGAAAGGCCATGATCAGCTCGCGGTAGTAGCCTATAAAACCTTAAGGGGACTTGTCTGTCGAGTATTTGTGCCTGACAAATACATTGGACACTGTCCGAGCTGCAATCAGCACAATTCACAATCTGTTTGTGCAACGGTCACATCCAACCAACCAGAGCTGGATCTCCCGTGTCGTACTTTGAAGATGCTGAACGCCCTTCTAACTGCCAACTCTGACACGTTTGCGGATGAATGGAGTAAAATTATGCATAGGTATATGTTTGGTATTCTGTGAGAGAAAGTATGCAAGGGAGTCTAACTGTTCCATGTTAGTTTTAATTAAATTATGTATAACAACAAAATTGACAATATTCTTTTACGTTTCTATGTTAATTAAATACCCCTTGGTACAGACCAGCAATCTGAACAAATTTCTCTATTGGACCAGCATCATAATCAACAAAAAAATATCAGCTGTCCTATACACTTCAATACCTACTCAACCCAAATGTATGGGACTGCTGCTTATTTTTTTACGAAAAACGATGTTTGTCCCATGGAGAAAGTTGTTCAGGTTGATAGTCCTGACCTCCACCTTTCTGGTATACCTACCCTTTATACTCACGACTTTTTCCTGTGGGAGTAAGCAGAAACTGCCGAATGCCACCAACTACAATCCTTACATACTCCTTTTGCTTTGTCCATGTTCTTAGATCATATATCTTCGCGGCTAAGTAATAACAGGCGCACGGGTCGATCCATCAGGTTAGGCTACGCTTGCCGGGGTTGGTCCGTGGATGGGTGACCATCATTACATACCGAGACTCCTCCGTGCCTCGGAAAGCACGATAAGCTGTTGGTATTCGTGGATCTTTGACAGTCGTTATGGGTCGTCAGAAGCCCGAAAGTCTGACAACCATTCTTACCAAGGGGTATCGTATTAACTGGGTTGTTGAAGTCAGATAGGCAGTCGCTCCATGTAAAATACTGGTATTCAGCTGCATTCGGTTAGACTGGAAGCCGACACCAAAATAGTTGGGAAAAGGCTAGGCAGATTTGACATCTACTTCTAATTTATGTATTTATGTCAATATTCTTTACAGGATGTGCCGTGGCCAGTACTACATGGTGTGGCGCAGTTTGATTGAGCATGTGGAGCCCAAGGAGACCATCAGACAGAAGAGGCTACAAGTCTTCAGCAATGATGTGCAGCGCTGCCAGAAGAAGAATGCTTTTTGCAAGGTTTGTTCATGAATTTTAACCCCATATTTAAATCATGACTTTGTATTCCTTTATGCATAGTGATTACCAAGATTCTGGGTAATTATTCTGAGGTAATGAAAGACCTAACATTAACATTCACTACATGCTACCAGAATGCTGAGAAACTTATGTCCAGATTCTATATTTTACCAACAGTTTATTTATTTATTTAGTTTGGTAAAACAAACAGTTAAGTACACAAAAGTGAGAAAAGAAGAGACATCTTAAATACTACATAATTGTTAAGGAACTATTTGCACATGAGTGATACTTAAAAGTAAAATTAAAGAAAATTCTAAAATGAAGAGAAAAGAAAAAAAAAATTAATCAAATCAAGACTTCAGTTTTGATTTGTTCTTTTTATATTTATTTATTTTTAATCAAAATAAACAACAGCTTCTCAATATTCTTGATAATTAAAACTTAGATTTTACGTTTGCAGCCCGACTCCGGTGTGGTGGTGCCTGAAGAGCTGTCACTATGGAAACAACAGACTGCGCTAAGAGAGAGAGTACAAGATGCAGAGGCAAGAGTACTGCAAGCCAGGCAGGAGTTGAACAAGTTGGTGGATAAAATTTCTAGCAGATGTAAGTAGAAATAAAAGTTGCTTGGTACTTCTATGCTTAATATAGTTGGATAAACTTCTTGTACTAAATTAAGTAACAGTTTAAAAAATACAATAAAAAAACAACATTTAACTTTACTTACTAACAAAAAAAAAACCGGATCCAGCTGGATACCAGTATTTTACATAGAGTGACTGCCTATCTATCCTCCACCACTCAGTTACTGGGGTAATATGACACCCCTTGGTAAGACACTTTCGGTCTTCTGGCGACCCGTAACAACAGTCAAAGATCCACGAATGACAGCCGGGATCAACGGCCTAAAGTGTTTTCCGAGGCACGGAGAGGTTTTGGTATGTAAATATGTTCACCCATCCACGGACAAGCCGCGGCACGCGTAGCTTAACCTGATCGATCGGCCCGTGCGGCTGTTATTTATATACCGAGACCCCTCCGTGCGTCGGAAAGCAGTTAAGCCGTTGGTTCCGGCTGTCATTCTTGGATCTTTGACAAGCGTTTCTGGTCCTCAGAAAAGTCTGACCACCAGTCTTACCAAGGGGTATCGTGTTAACCATTAACTGGGTTGTGGAGGTCAGATAGGCAGTCACTCCATATAAAATACTGGTATTCAGCTGCATCCGGTTATACTGGAAGCTGACCCCACATATTTGTCTTTCTTGATCTTCGCTGATCTGAACATGAGGTGTAACATCTTTTGTCCTTTGCATAATCATAAAAGCCTAGTAGGTACTTATTTTTACTGTGTGCTGACCCTGTGCCCCTGAAACAGTCTACATTCAAACAGCCATCATGTTTACCTATACATAATCAAAAGTGAAACTGTTTTACATAGTATTTTTTATGAGACAGGAATAATAATGTCCTTTTTGCCCACAATATTCTCAAATAATAATATCTGTTAGCTGTGAGAACATGTTTTTCAACTATACAGTGATAAGTTTGTTTATGGGATAAATTCATCATTAATTCCAACTACGGAACCTGTCATTGTGCGTGGTCCGACAGGCACTTGGCCGGTTTGTTTTCTTATTATTGTACACCCTTGGTGTATGATAATAAAAAAAAGCGTGGGGTGCTTTGTACGACATTCTTACACTAACTCTGTAATTCGAAAGTAGCCCACGCTTTTTTTTATTTTTTACTTTTAGTTCAGTTTACTGGTATTAAAGCGTGTTTTTTTAGTTTTTTTAACTACTTATAATTTATTTTTACGAATAAACAATATTCTATTCTATTAAACCATCTTGTATGGCCCCTGCAGTATCCCACCGCAACCTGTCCCGCACTCGCCTGCAGAACGCACAGCGTCGCGCTTGGTTCCTGCAGCAGCTAGCCGAAGAGTTGCGTTCCAAGAAGTACAACCTGGGAGAGGCGAGGAGTATAGCTGACGCGCTGTGCAGCGTTGAGGATTGTGAGGATGTTGAGGTAACTATACCTTCCTACAGGATCTTATACTTCGTACTGCAGTAGCGTGAAGAAGTATAACCTGGCTGTGCCGGACTAAGCCGGGGGGGGGGTGGGGGGAGCCCTACTGTGTCCCACTACAAGGCCTCTCTTCCATGTTCTCTGACTATTCCAAGATAATAAATGTATAGTACATTTAATTTTTTAGAGCAAGTTGGACAAGGTGATATCTCGCCGTCAGAACAGTCGGCCGCCTGCCGCTCTATGTGTGAGCGTCGCTCCGCTGGCGAACTCGTCCGTCGCCTCTAGCAATGGAGACCTTAATGATTCTGGTAAGTTCCCTTATCATCTTTCACTACGGGGTCAAGTTAACTTAGCTAGCGAAACTACGTAGACGTGATGGATGCGGTATATATAGGGTGACTGGTAATTAGTGACCAATACCTAAACGCATGATTGTGCTCATAATAACAAACAACTTTTACTATGGGACGCGAAAAAAAAAATCACCTGCCCCATACATTCATGTTCGCATAACTCGTCAAAATGTAGGGAGCAGCTGATTTTTTTTTTCGCGATTTCAGGTTTGGTCCCATAGTAAAAGTTGTTTGTTATCATGAGCACAATCATGTGTTTAGGTATCGGTCACTAATTACCAGTCACCATATATAGTTGTTTTATCTCACGAAAGCGGTCGAGCCATACTTATATGTGTTAATGTTACATGCACTTGTCTTTGTGTGCATAAGCTCGGGAGCGCGCTACCTGCAGTTACGCACACAAGAGCGCGTGTCTATACGCATTACATCTACAAGTATGGCTCAACCGCTTTCGTGAGATAAAACAAATGTATCTAATAATGCTAAAAAAGTTGTTTTTTTCGGGTAGTCAACGACCGCAAGTAGTGTTGTTAAGTACTTGAAGTAAATCAGTAAGTACTTTTTATCATTTTTAGATATCGACACCCAACACAAAATACAAATACAAATACAAAAATCTTTATTGCAACAGTAAGTGTTAATCACACAGTAGTGTGATGGTGTTAACACGTCTGTAAACTTTACCGGATTTTTTAAAATAAAATAAATTATTTTTTTATTTTATCATGTTTAGATATCGATACCCATCACGGAGCAAATACAGAGAGGAAATGTTGTAATTGATTTCCCCATGAAACAACGCGTGACACTTTGCGGGGTGGGGGGGTGTAAGATCCCTCCCACTTCTTAATTTTCCATCTACCGGTCAATAGCCAAACTATGTGATCACGCCCACTTCTTTATTTCCCATCTACCGGTCAATAGCCAAACTACTCGCTTGTTCCGTATTTTTTTTTATTACGTAACTATCTCACACTAGATATCGCTAAGTGCAGGACGTTGTTTACAAAATGATACAAAAACTACAAAAATAATATTTTGGCCATTAAAGGGTCTTTAGGAATGAATGTTGAACAAATTTCAGTACGTATGATTATTAAAATATGTTAGTACTGAGCTCTACGTGCCTAAATATTTTTAGTTCCCATGGCACCAAGTATCGCCATCTAATGTCGGGTAGAATTATGTTTGGACTAAGGCCACGCCTACATGATGACGTCAGGACCTAGTTGAGAATTACAGTGCATAGTTAACAAACTTTTGTTTTGTCACTACAGAAGAACAGATGATATTATCATCTGTAGTCAAATGCGGCAGGTCGCTGTGGCCGCAACTGTGTGAACGTCGCGCCGCGCTCACCGCCGCACTCGTCGCGCCCACTGCACATGACACCACTGAAACTAACAGGTATGATATTAGTTCATTAATATGGTGTAAAGTTCTCAGCGCCAGAACTGTGGCCGGTCTTTAAATTTTTCGACGTTTTTAGGGTTCCGTACCTCAAAAGGAAAAAACGGAACCCTTATAGGATCACTCGTGTGTCTGTCTGTCTGTCTGTCTGTCCGTCTGTCCGTCTGTCACAGCCAATTTGCTCCGAATCTAATGAACCGATTAAGTTGAAACTTGGTACAAATATGTATTTTCGTAACCCAAACACGGACATGTAACGTAAATAAATGAATTTTGAATATGGGGGTCCCTTTTGGGGGCAAAATAAGTACAATTAAAAAAAAAGTTTTGCAAACTGTACCGTGTGATATATCAAATGAAAGGTTTTACTCTGAGGGTCTCAAATATATATTTTTTTATAATTTTAAAATAAATTGTTTTGAAGTTATTTACGAAAATAGACGAAAATCGACCATTCCCCCCCCCCCCCTTATCTCCGAAACTACTGAGCCTAAACATTTGAAAAAAAAACAGAAAATAGTTCTTTACCTATAGATCACAGGAAAACCTATCAGAAGTTTATGGTCTTGTAAATCTATATATATAAAATTCAAAGTCCTGACTGAATTCTTCTTTGCAGGTGGCCACTTTGCTTGCTCGTACACTGGTCACTTGAAAGTCTATATTTTGGATTTAATCGGACGCGGGTTATTATTTTTATTTTTGAAAACGTAGCACAATATATCCCCAAGAATTACGGGATAACGTGATAAAGTTTTGCGGTTTTGCGGGCGCGATGAACTGCGATTGAAAAAACGTGGTTTGCGGTGAGACGGAAAGCCTCCGTACAGCGCCGGTGCTTTATGACGTCTGGCAGCCGTCAATTAGCTGTCACTAGCCGCAGGATTCTCTAAAGCCCGCGACACACAATATCCGCGGCTGCAATATAAGCCTAAGGCAGACTACAGACACCTTATAAACCGTCCACAATAAAAAACATGTAAGGGGCAATAACTTGCCACACCACCCCTACTTTCACTACTACTACTCAAAGGGGGTTTAGGGATGTTAAAGTTTGTATGGAAGAATTTTAAAGCGCAGTCCGATTAACTTGAAACTCAGTATTTATACTTTTGCTGTAAAATAAACAATAATAAGAAAATTAAAACCCATGAAATCAGACATCCACGTGAACGCGAAGCCGCGGGCAGTCTAGCTAGTATCTCAATATTGTACGTACAAACTTACTAACCCTCCGCTGTCCGTCCGTCTGTCACAGGGCTGTATCTCATAAACCTTAATGGGTAGACAGTTGAAATTTTCACAGATAGTGTATTTCTATTACGACTATAACAACAAATAATAAAAATAAAGTAAAGTTAAAATTAAAGGGGGGACCCATACAAAAAAGTTTTCATTTTGAAAAAAAAAATTAACCTGTGTGTGGGGTGTTATTGTCTAAAACTCATCGAGTAGAGTACAAAGATATTTTAATTTTTTTTATTTTCTAAAATGAAGAAATAGGGGCCGTACCATTTTTGTACGAGGTCTATTATATAATGTACCTTATTCTGTACTTAATCAAGAAATACTGAAAATGGCGATTCATAAGGTATTTTGTTTCCTCTAAAAGCGATTGATTTCCTGAATTCCCAGCAATTTATTATGATTGTGCTATTTGACGTATTTGACATTAAACTTCAATAATGTAATTCATAATTTGTGGACCATTTTACGAATCTCCAAACAAAACTGTCAAACAGATGAATTCCGTGCTATGATTGTACGCAGATAAATTATGAATTGTCAGTTTGTGACCGTTTTACGATTTCAAATATGATTCAAAAATACCATATGATTATTATGATTCTGCCAAAGTGGCCGTTTTAGCCCCCTATACGAGGCCAAAAGGCTCCTATCGGTATTCTGATAGGGGGACCACTGTGATGTCACGGACAGATACAAAAATATATAATAAATAAAAAAAAATAAAAAAAAATAGATATTGTATGTGTATACTATTGTATAGGATAACTCCACAATGGGTGCTGTCCCACACGGCGTCACTGCACTCCTCGCTGGCTCTCAACGCGATCAAGAACGAGGTGCACACCAAACATACGCAGAAAAAGCTAGCGTTCACAATCACACAACTAAACGTGAGTACTATGCCCTTTACTATACACTGCCGGACATAGGTAACCCATAAAATACTAATACTTAGAAAATAGACTATTCAGGCGTCGATTATTTAACCCATTGAGTGCCTTAGTTAACCGTCAAATCACAATCAGTGGCCCCCATACAAATGGCCTGCGCTATGGCCTGTGCTACGTAATACTTCGTAGTTGGCATCATGAATACCAAATTATAGAAGTGTGTATAAGAAGACCTACGTAATAATACGTCGTCGGCCTCTGCCATTATTATCAGCTACGTAATATTGCGTAGTAGGCAATGGGTTAACGTGCTTTCCGAGTCACGGGGGTCTTGGTAAGTAAAGATGGTCACTTTCTTGGTCGCGAAAAAAAATCAGCTGTTCAGTACATTTATGTTCGCATAATAAAAAGCAATTATTAAAGCAATTATTATTTCGTTTATTTATATTTTTTCCATATAAAATACATTTTTAAATATTTCTTAAAAAATAAATAAAAAACATTTAAAAATATAAAAAATAGTGGTCCGCCGGTGTCGGGAGCAGGGTCCAAGCTACCGGTGGTTAGGGCTGCAGAGATAGGAACCTCCTCACAATACGAGCCGTATCGAGGAGTACTGCCTTCTGAATCTGGCCCTTGATCCAACCGCCTAAAGAGAGCCTCGAAAGATGTTGGTCGAGGCTATCGGCTATCAGGCCGTTGGCCGTTACTACTATCGGCACAATGACAGCCGAGTCCACATTCCACATGTCAACAACCTCGTGAGCTAAGTCGAGATATTTTATTTGTTTCTCTTTCTCAGCTTTCACGAGGTTCCCGTCATGTGGAATGGTAACATCAACAATCATTGCGCGGCGCGCTAATCGATCTATCACCACTATATCAGGCTTATTGGCTACAATAGTCCTGTCAGTAATGATAGATCGATCCCAGTACAACGTGACATGGTCATTTTCGAGAACTGGGTCGGGCACATACTTGTAATACGGTACCTCAGAGTCCACAAGCTTATATTTCAAAGCAAGTTGCTGGTGAATAATCCTGGCCACTTGGTTATGTCTGTGCAAGTACTCGCCGTTAGCCAGACGAGAACAACCCGATATAATATGTCTGATGGACTCACCCGGACGGTGGCATGCCCGACATACGTCAACCGTCCCGTCCTTCATAATATATCTCCGGTAGTTATTCGTCAAGATAACTTCGTCCATAATTGCACAAACGAAACCTTCAGTTTCCCCGAAAAGGTCACTGAAACGTAGCCAGGATACGGACGCTAAGAAATCTACACCGGGCTCATGAAGAGCCCGATAGAAGCGTCCGTGAAGCTCCTTGCTTTGCCATACCTTCCTGCGGTCATCGGTAGTAAGTAGTACAGGTTTGCGCCAGTTCTCTTTAGCCATGGAGAGCGGGGTGAGTCCCTTGTCCACTGCGACCACATCACGGTGCATACCCACATCGGCTTTTAAAAAATATTCTCTGAGGCTGCACACCTCGCGGTTGTGGAGGGTCTTCGCATTTAAAAAGCCTCGACCCCCGCACTTCCGCGGGATGTACAGTCTCATCACCGATGATCGTGGGTGATGCATCCGGTTTGCGGTCAGCAGTGTACGGACCCTCCTATCCAGGGCATCAAGTTCAGTCTGAGTCCATTTGAGTATGCCGAAAGAGTACATCAAGACCGGCATGACCCAACCGTTGAAGGCGCGCACCTTGTTCCCGCCCGAAAGAAGACTGATTAATACCTTCTTCAGGCGGCCAAAGAAGCGCTCCTTCAACGATTGCTTCACGTCAGCAACGTTGATACCTAACGCTTCCGACATACCCAAATATTTGTAGGTTTCGGATGAGGAGAGGGATCTAAGGTATATGGAATCCGTGAGTTGAATTCCCTCGGATTCCATAATCTCCCCTCGCTTTACATGCATGACTGCACATTTGTCCACACCAAATTCCATCCTGATGGCGCCACTGAAAGTTTCAGTTACCTTCAGTAGCTCCATCAGTCGCAATTCGTTGGGGGCAAAGAGTTTCAAATCATCCATGTAGAGGAGGTGAGATATGACCTGACCACCTCTCCTCAGCCGATAGCCTAGACCTGAATCCTCCAGCAGTGTGCTTAGCGGATTCAGGGCTAAGCAGAACCAGAGTGGACTCAAACTGTCGCCCTGAAATATTCCCCGTTTAATCCATACAGGTTCATCACTCCCCCGAATCTGTTGACACCCTGGATAGCGAAGGACCGTCCTCCATTGCCCCATACACGACTCAAGGAAGGTGCGTAGAGTTGCATCAATCTTGTACAACTCCAACACCTTTAAGAGCCATGTATGTGGCACCGAGTCGTAGGCCTTCTTATAATCTATCCAGCATGTCGACAGATCCTTGCGGGATCGACGAACCTGTTGGCTAATGGCCATGTCGATGAGGAGTAGCTCCTTAGTACCGCGGGACCCGGTCCTACATCCATTTTGAGAGGCAGAGATAATTGAGTTACTCGCAATGTGCGTATTAATTTTCGCTCTCAAAATGGATGTAAGAAGTTTATAGACCGTCGATAAACATGTGATCGGTCTGTAATTTTTGGGTTCCACGGGACTACCTGACTTATGGAGCAGGTGGGTAACGCCTGTTGTTAGAAACTGCGGTAGCGACCCGGACTCTAAGGATGACTGAAACTGAGATGCCAGGCAAGTGTGTGAACTGATTAGCCATTTCAACCAAAAGTTGTGCAGTCCGTCCGGTCCCGGCGATTTCCAA
Organism: Cosmia trapezina; assembly: GCA_905163495.3. Classification (NCBI taxonomy): domain Eukaryota; kingdom Metazoa; phylum Arthropoda; class Insecta; order Lepidoptera; family Noctuidae; genus Cosmia; species Cosmia trapezina. The sequence goes on along the minus strand of LR991040.1, from coordinate 12,719,616 downwards.
TTCGGGAACGGTCGGACCGCTCTGGCAACGTCTAATGGCGTAATTAAGACTGTTTCCATTTCTGGTATAGTTTCACACACTCGCTCGACATCCTGCATCCAGCCAGCCTCAGCGTGACAGACGGGCACCGACCATATGCTGCGCCAGAATGCACTCGTGGCAGCATCATCCGGGCGGCACACGTCCGTCACATTTTGTTCAGGTCGCTCCCAAGCTCTATATACCCACCTCTCGTCGCTCTGGAACATGCGATTCTGCGTGTACCGATCAACTCGCCGCTTATACCGCCGAATACGGCTCGCCCATGCACAAACTTTCTGCTTCAGGAAGTCGATGCGCTCTGTGACACGGGACATGTATTCTGGAGGACTGATTCCAGTCCCCGAGAATGCCCTCCTCACAAAGCGCATCACTCTTGGTCGTGTATTGCCCTCCCTGAAGCAGTATAGTTTGCCGATGAGTACCCTGGCCCCATCGATACGACGCTCGATCCTGCACTGCCAGGCTGGTACGGCTGGTTTTGATCGATTAGCTCCGTCACAGTTTGGAAACTTGACGTTAGCTAAACGACATGCCGCAACAGCCGCGCAATACAGGATCGAGTGTGTATCTACGAGATCCTCGCTACTCTCGAAAAAATCCTTAAGATGCGAGTCCAAGGCACACACCAGCGCCCTATTTTTTTTGTGCATGGGAAGGCGTGGTAGTCGGGGTCTAAGTTCGGTTGGAGTGGACCTATACTCGCGAAACGCATCCTCCAGTGCGTTCCTCAATCGATCGTTGGACTGGCTACTTACTGTGGCGACCCTATCATCCTCCTCTTCGACAACATGATTGGACCGCGGCGGGAGCGCATCAATAATTGAATCTTGTACCGCGGTTTGTGCCTGAGTTGAGACGATACGGTCGCTCAGCATCTCTGAGCGCAGCCTATCAAGCGCGGCATCGTCCAACCTATGATTGCGTTGGATGACGCGCACCTGATCCGACAGTCGTTGGGCCGAGACGTTAACGGTTGGTTCCAGTTCCTGAAACAGAGACAGCATCCTAACACGGTACGCAGTGAGGTTAGTTCCCCCCTCTGTAGACCCGTAATATGCGCGCATGACGTTCTCGTTCATAGACTGAGTCCATCTCATGCGCTGCACACAACCACCGGCAGCGGGGACCCGGCTCGGGGCCGGTTGGCCCCCAAGTCCCAAGCTCTTCGGTGGCCGGCCTCTCCCCTGCCGACGTACAGGTATTGGCGACGTCGGCGGGGAAAAATACTCGTCGCTGGAGCTCGACGCAACTACCGCGGCCGGTGTTGTCACAGCGCTCACGGTGGGGCTGGATACCGGCGGTGGCGAGGCGGAGCTGAGCGACGAGTCCGGAGGTGGTGGGCGTGCTCGTGCAGCTGATCTCGTCAACATCACTTTATTTTCATTTTTGTTCTTTCCGTTTTATTCAATGGTTTCATTGGTTTTATAAGAGGTGACATGACAGATGTCACCTACGATTCGGCATTTTTTTTATTACATAGGTTTTAATAGGTTGATTTCTGTATTTTTATGTTGTAATTTGATTTATAGACTCTTATATTTACTTTGGGGTTATTAAGTTATTATTGTTATTATTCAATTATTATTATTATTTTGGTAAACAAGTTTTGTTTCTTAGCTCTTTGGCTAGTTTAAGCTACATTAACGGGCCCAAGCCAAGTCAATGTAGCGTATGTGGTGAATTTTTTATGAGGATGAATTAATATTATGAGGAGAGATTTCGTTTTCCTCAATTTGCATGAACTTCCTCACTATTCTGCAGGTGTTTAAGATTGCGGCTTTTTGAAGTGTAATATAAATTGAGTCTTTTAAGTCTATTAGTTTAAGGCTATGGTGGAGGTGATTGGGTATAACACCCGTCGTGGAGACAACGATGGGTACTATGTACACTTTTTCCTGTCTCCAAATTCTGGTAACTTCTTCCTTCAGTTCAGCGTATTTACTGATTTTCTCACCTATTGTTTTTTGTAAATTATGTGTATTAGGGACTGCAATATCTATAAGGTATGTGACTTTATTAACTTTATCTTTAAGGGTTATATCTGGTCTATTGTAATGAACGGTCCTGTCGGTTAGTATGGCGCGATCGTAGTAGAGTTTGTGTGTGGTACTTTCTAGAACTGTTTGTGGTATGTACTTGTAATAAGGAGTGTTTGTGTCTTGTATGAGATTATATTTAAGTGCTAGTTTTTGATGGATGATATTTGCTACCTGATTGTGCCTGTGTGTATAGTCTGTTTGTGTGAGTGTTGTGCATGCCCCTGTTATGTGTTGTATGGTCTCTGGTTGGCTGTGACATTTGCGGCATTTATCGTTCGTTATCGTGGGGTCTTTTATAATGAATTTTCTGTAGTTTTTAGTATTTATGATCTGATCCTGTATTGCAATAATAAAACCCTCGGTTTCCGGAAATAAGTTACCAATTTTAAGCCATTTATTTGATGCTATTGTGTCTATATGCGATTGTTCGAGGTCATGGGGGTGCCGTCCATGTAACACTTTCTTTTTCCAGTCTTCTAATTTTTGCTTATGTGGGTCTTCATTGCTAGTGTGTTGTGTATCTATCTGTTCGTGTAGGTTAAGTGGGGTGTAGCTGATATCGTTCATAACTACGGCTTTATGAATATTGCTTGTGTGTGATTTAGAATTAAAGAATGTTTTTAGTTTGGCTATCTGTTTCTGCCACAAATGATGGACATCTATAAGGCCTCTCCCTCCGTATTGCCGTTTGATGGTCAGTCTTTCTATTGCAGATTTAGGGTGAAGGTTATTGTGTTTAGTGAGTGTGGTGCGTGTTGTTCTCTCTATTTGTTGTATGTCAGTTTTGGACCATTTGATCACTCCAAAGGAGTACGTTAATATCGGGATGGCGTAAGTGTTTAACGCTTTTATTAAATGTTTTCCGGAGAGTTGGGTTTTACATACTGCGACCACTCTTCTTTTGTATTCCGAGTTTAATGTGCATTTTATTGCTGAATGATCTAGTCCTTTGAGTTGCCTGTATCCTAAATATTTATATAAATCCGTTGGTTCCATTGCTGTGATTGTGTCTGTATTGTTAATAGGATAGTCACCCGGTTTTATTTTACCTCTTATTATGTGAACTGTTTTGCATTTATCTAAACCAAATTGCATGTTGATGTCTTTACTAAATTCTGTCGTGATATCTATTAATTTTTTCATGTCTTTTTCAGACTTTGAGTATAGTTTAATGTCATCCATATAAATAAGATGTGAGATAATAGTTTCTTCTGTGCTATGTTTAAGAGAATATCCGGCTTGGCTGCGATGTAGTAGGTTGGACAGAGGGTTCAGAGCAAGACAAAACCATAAAGGACTCAGAGAATCTCCCTGATAAATACCCTTCTTTATGGATATCTGTCGAGTTGTGATAGCGTTGTGTTGGTAATTTAAATGGAGTGTAGTTCTCCAACGGGACATGATGTTCTGTAAGAAGTCTATTATTTTTGAATTTATTTTATAGATTTGTAGTATTTGAATTAACCAGGAGTGTGGGATACTGTCGAATGCTTTTTTATAATCTATGTATGTGCAATGTAGGTTTCTATTTTTTGTGGTGGCATGTTTGTGGATTATTGAATCTATAACTAGTTGTTCCTTACATCCCATGTGGCCCCTTCTGCAACCTTTTTGTTCCTCTGCTATTATGTTGTGATTTTCTACGTGTTTATTGATTTTTGTTGTGATTGCTGATGTTAGGATCTTATATATTGTGGGTAAGCATGTAATTGGTCTGTATTGAGAAGGCTGTGGAGAATACTGGGCTTTTGGTAACATGTAGGTTATTCCTGTAGCAATAAATTCAGGAATGTTTTGTTTCCCTAAGATGATTTCTGTTAAATTTTTAGCTAAGACTTTGTGTAATGACTCTAATTTTTTATACCAATAATTATGAATTTTATCAATTCCAGGCGATTTCCAATTGTGTAGTCTCGCTGTAATACAAGTTATGTCAGACTCAGTTAACTCATCGAATTCCATTTCTTCTAATGAGCTCCATTTTGTTTCTTCGTCTGTTATCCAATCAGATTTTTCTTTGTGTTGCACGTGCTCTTCCCATATCCCAGACCAAAATGTTTCTAGTTGTTCCGCTGTTGGTAATTCTACATTGTTTTCAGTTGTTGGTGTATTAGTGTCAGTTTGTGGTTTCTGTAAATTTCTGTAAAAGTTCTTTTCGTTTGTGGCAAACAAGGAGTTATCATTTTTACGTTCTTGTGCTTTCTTATATCTTCTCAACCTGTGAACTTTTAAAGCTAATTTCTGTTTCAATGTATCCAAAAATTCTTCCGGTTTTCTATTGTCGTTTTCGTGCCTCGTGTGGATTGCCATATTTTTAAAAATTACTTCTACTCTCTTAACTACTTTCTTTGATCTATTGTTATTAATAAATTGTGTTAGTCTACTGCAGTCTGCTCTTAGTTTCTCTATATCTTTTTCAAGCCTCTGCTGCCATGCTGGTTTGTTAGCATTTCTTTGTCTTGGATTGCCTGTGTATTCTGTGATTTTAAAATTAAGTTCTTCGGAAATGACTAATGCTGTGCAATATATCAGAGTATGAACATCAATTAGGTGAGTGTCATCGCTAATATATTGTTGGAGAATATTTTGATTAAATAAATGAACGAGCTGAGAGAGTTTTGGTGTGTATCTGAGTTTGGGCAATTTTGGTCGAGCTGCCGGGTCCATACCGGAATATTGAGTGAGAGCTGTTTTGAATTTATCGTGTATTTCTTGAATACGCGTATCTGTGGACTGATTTATATTGATATCGGCTAGGGTCTCAATTTCATTTTCTAACATTATGGTTATACTTTCGGTTTGCGTGGATGTATGCGTGGTGTGTGAATAAGCTTGTGATTGAAAGTATGGTTGAGATTGTGTGATAGGTTGTGGTTGTTCTTGTTGATTATACGCGGTTGTGTTTGTGTGATAGGTTGTGGTTGTTCTTGTTGATTATACGCGGTTGTGTTTTATTATTTTTATTATTATTATTTTTAAGTGTCTTATTATTTTTATTATTATTATTTTTAAGTGTCTTGACAATTCTCGGGACCCTGGGGGTCCCGGACCTTTAAAAGGCATACGAGGGGCCAAAGCCAACTCGCAGAGGCCCGTTAGACGCTTGCAATGAAATGAGACACCAACCGACGATTATCCCTGTACGCACCATGCAAGTGCACCCAAGGACAACCCCCGGTTGGTGTAGGACTATTGCAGTATATGGAAACAAAGACATTGGACTATGGATTTGAGTGGCTAAAGTGGACTGGTTGCCTAGAACTATGAAAGGACTATGGCCCCTGCCGGATCAATGTTTTATAATACACGGATAAAATGGCAGGGGGTGACTTGCACACTCAATAATGGGCCCCCAAAAACGGTCGCTAGCACATAGTGTCGTAGCGGCAAGGGGGCAACATGTCCTGAGGCGCTTGCGAGGAGTGGAGAGGTATTCCACGGTTCTCAGAACAATCCCAGAGCCCGGAAGATGGTCAAGATCCCTACAAACACTTACTGGAATACTTCCTTCCTCCGAGCACGTTTGCTCTTGCGAATCTCCACTCAAGCCAGCCAATAAAGGCAAGAATGAGGTGGGAGCTCTGTTCCCGTCATTGTTCACTCCAGCCGGCCAATAAAGGCAAGCGAGAGGTGAGGAACAAGACTTCTCCCGGGAGATAGGGTCCGTGGGGTCGCTACTGCCCAACAGCTCGCCACATGCTGCCCTGCGGGTTTCTGTATCTCTCTTGGTCTGGCTCCTCATCCTAGACCTATTCCGGCAGAGTAACTCTACAGGCACAGACCTAGAATTCGGAGCACGCAAGCCCCACCACGACGTCAACGTAGAGATACTGCGGTGGGGTTATTATTATTATTATTATAATTCGTCAAAATGTACTGAACAGCTGATTTTTTTTTTTAGATTTCATGTTTGGTCCCATAGTAAAAGTTGTTCATAATGATAGGTACAATGACCCCTTAAGAGGTTTTGCGCATTTAACGTTACACGTTGTTTAAATGTTTTTCTACTATTCACTTCTACTTTTATTTTATTATTATTTTTCGTAGGTATTCATTTTTAATTATTCTTTCAATTTATTCATTAATATGCATTAATAGGCACGTATTAAGTCTCTCATACATTTTGCCGAGGATATTGTGCAGACTGATGAGGCGAAAAAACAAAAACAAGTGGACCCGGCTTGAGAAATTTCTGATTTGCAACCCCCCAATTGTACGCCCATGCAAGGCACTTTTCGATGTTGGGAAAATAAGAAAGTCGACTCCTTTTAATATTTACGTGTCCCTCCGAACATTGAGACTTTATTGAATCTTTTAATTTTATAATCTTATAAAAAAGGTGGATTCTGGTAAACCAAGCTCACTCTGTATTTCATTTCGCGACTTGCCGCTCTCGAACGCATTCACTATTTTAAGTTTATACTTCGTTTTTCCGTTTTGACATTTTGAGTACACGACCGAAGTTAGGTCGTGTACTCAATGTGTACTTATCAACTGAGGATAACACACAATGTAGTAAGTTCGACAAAATAGGACGGGAAAGAATAGGACACAAAAACAATGTAACCAACCAGTGTAGTTGAGTAGGTTGGTGGTAGTAGGTAACAATGTTAGTTCGTTCCACGAAATATAATACAATATCGAATAGAACACGATACAAAAACAATGGTAGTCAGTTCCACGAAATAGGTATAAGTCTGGGTCATTAATAGCAGATGTTATTGCTGTTTGCCGACTGTCGCGTCGCTTACAAGCAAGTAAGTACCTGGGGGTCTACTCCCTAAGTAGACGGACTTAGGGAGTAGACGCCCAGGTACTTGCTCCGTTCGTCCGTCAGTCCGTCCGTCTCACATAACGATCCATCAAAACAAGTGTAAAAGTTAAATTTTTCGGACGGGCAAAAACACATCGGGAGTAGATACAACTGTCAAATCGTATGCCTGAGCGATGGCGTTGTCGATAGGTGTGTGGGAGACTCTTGATTGAGAGACACAATTTGTATATCTGAACTTTTACTAATATCAAACGAACGTTACAAGTAATATTAATTAGGACACAATGCTGACTAACTTGTCTATGCTGACTGTCTGTGCTGAACTGAACTGAAGGGATTTTTTTTTTTTTTGGTATGGCTTCTCACAGTTGACCACGGGGGGTCGAGACTGCTTAACCGTACTATCCTGTGGCTGCTTTAAGTGAGCTTAAAGCCTCCGGCCAGGGCTTATAACTAAGGACTTAAAACTACGGGTTTGAGCGACTGCACATGGCTGGGGTAAGGGTAGGGAGGACAGCCAGAGGGCTCAGGCTGGGTCGTGACGTGATAACATCTGGGGTACGAGGTACGAGAATGATCGGTGGAGAAGGGGAGTTTAGTGGCGGGTTAGAGGCTACTGGCTCGGCTGCGCTACCGGCTGGCGCAGCCTCGCCGAGTAGAGGGCAAGGGGGGAGGTGGGCAATTACGTTTTCGACCTCGACGGCGGGGTCGGAACGTAGGTCTTATCTTGCGTTTGCGGAGCGTACTGGTGGCCTTATTACTCTCCTGTAGGAGAGTTATAGGGTCATCAGGTTCGGAGAGAACATGTTTAGGATGGCGGGTCCTACTAATCCCGGAGGGAACATAGTTGGCGGATTCGACAACCAAAGGGTTGCGATGTTTCGCGGCGGTTTCAAAGAAACGCACGGAATTGCGTTTCCGAAATTGTCGGATTGTACTGAAGGGAAGAGCGGTAGTGACTATCTACTACTATACATAAGATTGTTTCTAGAAGTGATAGATAATTACCACGACCATTGTACATTCATTACCTACTGGCTACTACTAATTACTTAATGGTAATGTCCTAATAACGTCCGGACCCTTAATGCTATTCAATATTTGGTAGTTTGTTACTTAATAAGTCTGAGAAAAGTATACATTGTTAAAAACAAAATAATGACTTCGATGAAAAATGTTAATAACAATATCATTTGTCCATTACACGTGTTGTCCAGTGGCGTAACTACAGGGTGGCAAGTCGGCAAAATGCCACGGGCCCCCAGCCGGAAGGGGCCCCCGGTCAGAGGAGAATCCCAACTCCCAACATTTAATATTACACATTTAGTAAAAATCCGATAAATTTGCCACGGGCCTCGAACGGTATAGTTACGCCACTGGTGTTGTCATTCATACTTCGTTCGGGCCCCTAACCAATCATCCGCCCGCAGGTGATACGGAGTAGGAAACACCCGTAACGAAGTCCGAAACTACGGGATTCGTGCTTAGGGAGTAGACTCCCTGGTACGGACAAGTAGCAGTCTCAATTATACTTATAGAGGACCACGAGCGAAAAACTACTTTCTCTAAAAGCTTTCTGTTCTGTTTTAGGATTAAAATGACGGGATCTGGCAATTACTCTACATGGTAGAGTTTTCTCTTATCCAGTTCTCACTCACCCAGGTTTGACTGTAGGTACTGCATGTATAATAACCGGCAAACAATTTGAAAAATCATGACGCCGACTACGCGGGTATTGTTTCGAAGGTCTCTAGCTCTACCACTGATAGTCGCCCCCGCGCCCCATATACCGCTTTTAGGTAGGAGTTGCTACCTGAATGCGACCTTACAATATCATGTTCCTCAAATGACCTCGTTTTATTGTTTTTAGCGAATTTTGAAGTTGTTAAGTTGTTTTTTAGGGTTCCGTACCTCAAAAGAAAAAACGGAACCCTTATACACTTAGTTGTCCGTCTGTCTGTCTGTCAGTCAGTCTGTCAAGCAAGACCCTTTTTCTCAGGAACACGTGGAGGTATCAAGTTGAAATTAATATCAAATACGTAGGTCTATGATCCCTTGAAGCTCTAAAAAATCAAGCTTCTAAATCATCGCAATAAAAAAATACGGACATTTATGCGATATATTTTGACATCCGCAAATAAATCAAAACCTACTTCCCTTTGACCTAGAATCATGAAATTCGGCAAGAAGCGAGGTCCTACATCACAAGTAAAGGAGAAGTCCGAAAATCGTTAATTTGTAGTTTTATCTCATATTTTTTTTGCGATTAATACAAACTTACAGTTGCAGTTGGAGAACTGACCGGGACGTATATATCGTAATATGTATGGGAGAACATGTATGTATGTTAAGTTTGTTTTTGGTATAAATCCTTTTCAATTACGGAACCCTTCATTGTGCGTGGTCCGACACGCATTACCCGACTGCGGCGAAGCCAAAAAAGGAGTTTTATTAACAATAAGTAACCTAATCTACCTAATTGATTAGGTACTTGATTAGTAAAACAACAAAAAAAATTAACAAACCATAGAAACTCACCGAAGCTAATGGTTGTCCTTTCCTTTTTATTAAAAATGTTAATAAATGGAACGCCCATCATCTAGGTTTACCTATACACAACACCGGTGCGACCTCGTGATCGTTTAGATGCCTTCAGCTTATTCCATTCTCTCCATAAGTTTGGCCGTATACTGTTAATTTTCTTTTTAACATCGTCAACGGTCGCGTCTCTTTTAATTTTTTTTTAGATTTTCAGTAATTTGCTGAATGCTACTTCTCTTCTAATTGAATTTTGATAATGTTGTGAGAAATTGTCCCCGAGCTCGGGCAGTGCTTTCATACTTTAAAATAAACTCTTTTAAGACAATTTTCTCCAATGTTGCGGATTCGACCTCCGAGACATCCGGCGATGGCGTGCGTTCCGGTTCCGGGCTCTCGATTTTAAAAACCGTGTTCTCCATTACTACCAATTTGCCAATCAATCAATCAAATTTTTATAAAAAAAAACTCTTCTCTTCTTGCTCTTTTTTCGTTTGCTCTACAGAGCTGGTGTTAGGTATGTAATTGAAGCAAAGGGAAATAAAACTTATTGTGTCAAAAATCAAAATCAAAGGTAATTTATTTAAACTAGGCTGAGAATCAGCACTTTTCGAACGTCAAAATTACATAAGGCAGAGTCCCCTCTTTTTAGTTATACGTTGTGATTCTGGAATTACATCCAACCATATTTGTTTAATTTCGTTTTTCGATGGAAAGCTGTAACCAACATAAAAATAATCCTATTTCAATCATGTGATACATAAGTACAAATTGTATTTATACGCCTAATATTAACAGTTTTAATCAGCTTTAATGTATTTAAAGCTTTAGCGTCTTCCGTCTACAAAACGTCTAGAGCATGGTCACACTACTTAGACTCAAAATTGTTATTAAATAAACTTTGTTATTTCTTACCTGTGAAATGAAGTGCCGCAACCAGGGGGACTACTCCCTAAGCACGAAGCCCGTAGTTTCGGCCTTCGTTACGGGCGTTTCCTACTCCGTATCACCTACGGATGGATGATTGGTTCCGGGCCCGAACGAAGTATGAATGACAACATGATTTGCCAGTTGTCCCTACTCCCGATGTGTTTTTGCCCGTCCGAAAAATTTAACTTTTACACTTGTTTTGATGGATCGTAATGTCAGACGGACGGATGAACGGACGGACGGGTAGACGGACGGACTTAGGGAGTAGGCCCCAGCTTATGATTCACTTTTACATTTCTTGATGCAACACTTTCTCACCATTTTCGCTATCTAAAATACGTAGTATCCCTAGTCTGTGATCTAAATTGACAAAAAAAACGGCCATGAAACCATTGATGTGAGATTTCAGTGTTACCAGAGTAATTATATCATAGCTACCAAACATTAATCAAAATAATATTATTTTGATTATTTTACTCATGGATCTTACTTATATAAAATTATTGACTATGATGTACAGATTGTAAACCTATAAATAAAATTATTTAAAACTAATCTAAATGCTAAAAAAAATATACAACTTATTTTACTTGTAGTTGGTGAAATTTTTCTACCATCTTTACCATTTTTATCTGTTGGCAATTGAGCAAAAGGGACAAACAGCCTCAACTCGTGCTATATCTCTCGGCTCGTTTTGCCTCAGCTAAGATATCCTATCAAAAGTAAACCTAAGGTGCAATCCTTATGGTTCATTTTTGTATGATACGATTTTTCAGTCCTGTTTATAGTATAGTATATGTATATTAGGTCCATGGATCAGACAGATTACTTTGATGGATCGCAGTAAAGATTGAACGAACGTAAGGCGGTAGCCACGTTCAATAAATACTGATCAGTATTTATCTATGGTATTTATATTTTCGCAATCAGAAATTGAAACACCAGTCACCCTATACAGGGTTACTTGTAATTCGACGTATTCCTTGCAGGACTTCATAGTAGGGTTAAAATGCAACAAATTAAGCCACTAAATGTTCTACTAAATGTTTAATTAGTGATCTTTGCCAAAGTTTTAGGCATTTTTAAACTATTAATTTTTAACAAAGATCTGCTACGGCATCAGCTATGATAATATTTAAAATCCAGTAAATTCGCGCCGTAAATCATCTTTGAATTGTATTTTTCATAAAAAAAAAAACTAAAAATCTAACTAATTCAAAAACTATTGAATACTAGTGAATTACTAGTATAGTAACCGTGTCTGTATATCGTCTCGTCTGTGATTGGTCGTTTCCTGCAAGTCTCGTATCCGTTCCGCTCCAGTCGTCTAACTTTGCTTCAGTAAAAACGCATCCGGATATTTTTCTTGCTTTTTTCGCGAATGCGACGCATATTTCCCCAAGTTTTTTTATGTTTTATTTTACGCCGCAAATAAGTAAACATATTTTCTTTCTTTCTTTTCTTTAGGAGTACATGACAGGCTCATCCTGCGAGCTCCTAGTGGTCCGCTGTGAGCGTGCCCGCGCCGAAGCACGCGTGCTCGCGCTGCGTGCATTGCACGACGATATGACGTCACGGCGCGGCGTGTTTGAGACGCCCGGGGGCAGTGCGGGGGATAGGCAGGCTGGCAAGCATATTGGAGTTATTGATAAGGCTATTGTAAGTAACTTTACAATCTGAAAGCTGACAATCACTACTTTTTGCATAAAACGTCAAATTAAATTACCTAGCGACACTTCACAGATGTGATGAGTATCCACGTCACAGATTAATACAGATGGGACACTCCGCAAAAGCATTTAAATAAAAAGCGACTCTTCCTACGACACAATAAAGTGCAATTCAGGTCGCACAACGCTTATTACCTACAAGTTGCCTCTCTTTCTATAGCGTAACTCTTATACCTTTTGACTCGTTAAGGCGTATACGCACGAGCGAACAAAACATGGTGAACACGACCACCGGACACGGATCATCTGAAGAAACTCAGGACCCTGTTGAACATTTAAAGTGTTCGATGTGCGTGTTCACCATGTTTTTGTTCCTTCGTGCGTACACGGCTTAGGGGTTGTCTTTTTTTACGACGCGGCGCTTGAGTGAGTATTGAACTAATGTGCGAGCCGGCCGGTGCGCGGCAGCCCACACTGAATTAGCCCCGTGGACGAGGCCCGCCGCGTATTTGTAGCTTCATACCTAAACTGCGGAGTGTCCCATCTGTATCCACGTCTAAACATAGAACAAGAAAAAATATAGATGATTTTTTTAGGGTTAACGACCGCAGGTAGTTTAGTTCTTAGCGCTTTCAAGGACACTGAATCAGACACAATAGAAGTTTTATTGTTATGAATGACGTCTATGGGCGTTTAAGTGTCCTTAAAAGCGTTAAAGTGAGTTTAGAGTTTTTTTTTCTTTATCCAGTTTATATGACGATACTCATAATGTCTGTAAAGTTAACACAAAAAACTGATTTCTTAAACTTATATTTCAATCAAGTAACTACACCAGCGGTCGTAGCCCCAAATTTATTTATTTTAATCATGATTAGTTATCGTCCTACCGTTACGTTTAAAGCGTTTCGCTAGCTAATTCAATTTGACCCTGTAAAGTTCTTCTTTTTATCTATCTAATCTTCCCAGACGCGAGGATGGAAGGCAGATACGTTAGGATAGAACCGGTGAAAGGTAGACGTTTTGGGGGCAGTCTTTTGTAACTTTTGTCGTTTAAATGTAGCTAATTCTTAGCCTAATTTGAACAAAATAATGCATTTTTGGGTTTCCGTACCCAAAGAGTAAAACGGGACCCTATTACTAAGACTTCGCTGTCCGTCCGTCTGTCACCAGGCTGTATCTCATGAACCGTGATAGTTAGACAGTTGAAATTTTCACAGATGATGTATTTCTGTTGCCGCTATAACAACAAATACTGAAAAACAGAATAAAATAAATATTTAAGGGGGCTCCCATACAACAAACGTGATTTTTTTGCCGTTTTTGTAGATAATGGTACGGAACCCTTCCTGCGCGAGTCCGACACACTTGCCCGGTTTTTTTATTTTATTTATTTAACCATGTATAATTAATATAAATTATTGGTTTTAACAAAAATAAATGATTAAATAAATAATTAATGTCTGAATAATATACTAATAATTATTCACAGGAAAGCAAGCACGAAGAGCTAAAACGTCTGATAACGTCGCTCGCTATAACTGAGCGCAAGATACAGAACGTGCGAGAGTGTCTCATCAATGTGTTCAACAGCTTCCATACTGATGCCTGGTATACGGAGAACGACCGGTTTGGAGGTATGTGCTACAGCTAGTTTACTATAGTTTACTGGTATACGTTTCTTGCGACAACTGAACGCGAGATATAGAACGTGCGAGAGTGTCTCATACTGTGTTCAAGCAGAGTTCAAGCTGATTGCGCGATGTGTAGGATCGAACTCACGACCCTTCACATTCTAGTTTGCTAGTCGTAACCTAGCCGTTGGGTTATTGGTACTATAATTTGTTATTGCATCTTTCCTATCATCTCATGCAAGTTGTAAAATTATTTTCGTAAAACTAGGATCTCCTTATATCATTGTCATAACCATCTGCCTTTTCCAAACTAAGTTTAGGCCAGCTTATAGTCTAACCGGATACAGCGGCTAAATAGGTACCAGTATTTTACATGGAGCGACTGCCTATATGGCTAGGGACGGTGCGTATTTACGCGACCAGGTTTTTACACCAGGTATTTACTTGCAAGTACGCCGACCAAGTGCTGAATCAAAATACTCGCAAAGACTTTAAAGTATTTTACTATTCTCGCTGCATCGACGCTCGACGCGATTCTGCTCCTTATTTATGTTACAATTATGGATCAAAGTTCTATGCAAGTATTTTTACTTCAAATGTTGGAACTATTTTTTTTTTTGTAAAAGCGATTCTGCTCCTTATTTATATTAATCGCACGGAACAATTTCCTATGCAAGTGTTTTTACTTTATATAGGTTTGGAAGTATTTGTTTTGTAAAAGCGATTGTGCTCTTCATTTTGAAATACGGATCAATGTTCTATGCAAGAAGTTTTGTTTCTACAAGTCTTGGAAGTTGGAAGTATTCTGTTTTGCATACGCGATTGTACTCCTTATTATAATGAACTTAAGGATCAATTTTCGATGCTGAAAGAAAATACTTGAAAGTATTTCGAGCCCTGGTTTTTGGCGCTGGTGTCTAAAGGTGGCCGTACTTGGAAGCCCTGGTACTCGATTTTGTAAGTACGACCCATGTCTATATCTGGCCTCCACAACCCAGTTACTGGGAAATACGATACCACTTAACAAGGGTCGTTATAACTTTCGGGATCTGGGGACTTTCTGACTACACGGGTAGTCATGGGTAGAAAAAAAAATAAACATGATTTTGTAAAAAAAAAGGTTCAATATAAATAAAAAGAGAAGTCCTGACTGACTGACTGACTGATCAACGCCCAGCCCAAACCCTTGAACCTAGAAACCTAAAATTTTGTGCAGAGATTTTCTTTATAATGTAAACAAGGAATAAGGAAGGACTTCCCGGTAGCACGTACCTGTGGGATATTTTCCGACTCCCACGCGGGCAAAGCCGCGGGCATAAGCTAGTCTTTAATATATTATTAATTGAATCTATAATTAAAGATTCATTATTTTCTGAAAAGTATAAGTAATTTATTACGTATTTTGACGACACGGTTGGCGCAGTGGTTGAGCGATTGACTGCTGCGCAGCATGTCGCGGGTTCGATTCCCGCGCGGAACAAATATTTGTATTTGTTTCGAGTCTGGGTGTTTTTCTATCTCTAATATGTATGTATTTACAAAAAAAAAAAAAATGTACTTATATAAGTAGTTTATCAGCCATCTCGTTACCATAACACAAGCATTAGGTTGCTTATCTTGGGACTAGATGGCGTTGTGTGAAATGTCCAAGGATATTTATTTATTTATTTAAAAAAAAAATTAAAATAAGAAATTTTAAAATAATTTGAAAAATCTATCTTTGTGTTAATGGTCGTCAACCATTTTGCAATGTATTGTGTACCTATTTATTTGTTTAGGTCAATTATCACTTCTAAACGTTTCAGTATCTACTCTTCGCCGGTTCTATGAGGAGACACGAGAGAGGCATAGAAACAAAGTCAACCTGAGTATGGACCTAGACACTTCAGAGAACTGCTCTTATGATGCTGCAGGTGAACACCATCATCTATATGTCACAGGCAATTTGTATGATTCCGCTTTTTATGAACCGCGTCTTCCGTTTAAGAGGAAACGTGGGTGCTCTTTTCTCCATACAAAAAGATACAAACGCTCTCGCCTGTTTTCTTTCTGGTTAATGACCATAAAGCAATGATTTTTTACAGAAATATAAATATCAGTTAATTGTATGCCCCTATGTTTTCCTTTTTGATGATATATTATTTTTATAGGAACTAGAACCCTCCAAAAATGCTCAAAATTGCCTATTCAGACCGCTGTCAACAGACGCCTAGTGTACCAATTTGACAACTATTAACGAAAAAAGAAAAACATAGGGGCATAGTATATATCCTTCTTATTCAGTTTATGAAATATCTTTTAAATTGGTCCAATATTGGAGGAGGAAATAGGCGAGAGCCAAACCTCGAAATGTGACTTTTTAACCGACTTCTAAAAAAGGAGGAGGTTCTCAATTCGGATGTTTGTATTTTTTTTTTTTACATACGTTATTTAGTCGGATCTGCAGCTGTCCTTATCGCACGAATTCGAGGGCGGAGCGCTCGCAGAGCGACAGCAATACCTTCTTAAAATACCTAACTGGCCACCCGCATTTCCTCTTAGAAAACGCTCGCAGTTATGAAATATGCCGAAGGCAAAATGCAAATTGTCTTGTCACTATACATAATTACAATATACCACAACATTTGATGGACAATGAGTGCTCATTTACGGAGACGCGGGGCGTCGTGCGGCGCGGTGCGCGAGGCGGCCCGCACTAAATTCAAACATAGGGCGTTCTATGAGAGCGTTTACGGAAAAGCGTTTATGATTTCTTACACTTGACGGCCCGCAGCCCGCACCGCGCTCAACGCCGCGCGACGCCCCGCGTCTCCGTAAATGAGGCCTAATTGAATCGGCGTTTACAAAATGCCGCGTCAAATTGAAGTATTTAGTTCAATTTCTTAAGGCGACTATAGCTGCTTACCGGTAGCGCCACCATTGCAAAATTAATAGTCTGGAGATATGGAACATCTTGAAATTTCCTATGCTCACATTTTTAGTCAGAGGAGATAGAAAATATTCTGTCTCATCTGACTAAAAATGTGAGCATAGAAATGTTCCATATCTCCAGACTTATTAATTTTTTTCTCAATAGTGGCGCTGTTAGCAGCTATACTCGCCTTGACACCTCACCACACACACACACACACCCCCACACTCACACACACACCCACACTCACACACACACCCACACACACACCCACACACAAACACACGTAAACGCGCGCTCGCAAGTACCAACTAATATGCTATGATAATATTAATTTACGTCACGACATTCACGTTGAGACAATCTCGCTGGAATGCTCCACGTTTAAGGACTGACTCCCAAAATACAAGCCCTGGCTTAGTTTGGGTATCAGTTTCAGTATCTGTAGCAAAAATAAATAAATCCAAATTCTTGTAAATGCTCTCATTTGTGACAGTAAGCTCCACTTTACTTTTTACTGCCTATCTGACCTCCCCACAACCCAGTTACTGGGTAATGCGGTAACCCTTGGCCTTTTGAATTAAAAACTTTGAAAACTCGTTTCGTTACCATGAAGTTTGATTTTTCAGAAAATGCGAATCCAACATTCATCGATGAGCTGAAAATCTACTTGAAGAAATTCAAATTGGAGAAGAACAGAAAATTGGTTTTGGATAGGTAAGCAATAGAAAGCATATTACATGGCCTTATAGGTGTTACAGCCCCCATAACTATCAAAAAGCATTAAAATCTTAAAAGATATTTTTATGAAATCTTGATTTAATCGGGCGTATAATCCAGACCACGGGCTGGTATAGTATTTTTATCTTACGAAACGATACGCGCTTTACTTGTGTTTACCAAGTGTACAAACACGTTTGAATGTATGCGTGAAGACGAGTAGCGTCAGCAAATAACACACACTCTTCCGACTTCGCCTTTGTCTCGGACGGTACCGAGAGCTCCTGCGCTTCTATTCACATTCACAGCGTGCTTGTACGCTTGTTAGCCACAAGTAAAGCGCGTGTCGGTTCGTGAAATAAAAATACTTTACTGAGAAATAATTCCAAAATCAAAATCAAAATCAAAAGTCCTTTATTCAAATTAGGCTGAGAATCAGCACTTTTTGAACGTCGAAATTACAGTAAGACAGTCCCCACAAAACGCCCGCCCTTCACCACTTCCTAGTGCTTTAGCTGGGAAGAAGAAGTAGCGGAACAAACTCCCCAGCAGCACAGCTGTCTGTTCAGTTAGAAGAACTAGATTCTATACAATAGTACCTATGCAAAATAATTTACGCAACACAATACATTAAATTATATTTTTGTCAAATAAAATAAACAATTTTAGTACTTAACTCATGTAACCTGTCATTATGTGAGCTGATCCTGGAGAAAGAACATAACATAAACATTGTCTTGAGTTAATCACAGCGACCAACTATTCTTATCGTTTAAGTAATCGTTGATAGAATAGTATGCCTTTGAACAAAGATTGGATTTAACTTTAATTTTAAACGCATTAAAAGGCAAATCTAGCAAAGAAGAAGGTAGCTTGTTATAAAAAGTTATACCAAGACCAACAAATGAGTTATGAACCTTATGAAGCCGATGAAATGGAGCACGTAATTTGTCCTTATTTCTGGTGTTAATATTGTGAATATCACTGTTTTTACTGTACAAATGTATATTTTGCCTAATGTATAAGATATTGGCGAAGATGAACTGTGATGCCACCGTGAGCAGTGGCGTGCACTCCATACATGCAAATAAGCTCTGCATACCCTGTAGTCCCATACCATACATGCCCCTTTAAATGATAAATAACTAATAAACTACAACTATAACTCAAGAAAAATCATGGTAATTATTCTAAAAATCTAACCGTAGTCACCATCTCACCGTTTAAAATGCGATCTACGTGCCATCTATTATTTTTTATTGGAACTAACTGGCTGGAGCGAGCGGCGAACACCGCGCAAGCAGCGCTCCCGTGGCAAAAGCAGTAACATGCAGTGCTTATTTTTCATACAACGCATCTCGTGTAGTACACAGCAAAAGTGTCATTGTGTGCGTGAAAATGTGTGCGCGTGTTTGAGTTCTGGAAGCAGAGCTTACATTGCAACCCGTCCAAATTGAGAAGCCGTAAAAGCACCGCTTAGTTGTTGATTACAGAGGGTCGGCTTTTTTTGGTCGGATTGACCAAAATTCTTTCTTTTTAGTTTGTAATTGTACAGTTTTTACAAGCTTTTATTCAACTTGCAATGTTTGAATGTTTGTTTTTTCGACATATTGTTTTGATTGTTTTTCTTGTCAATCACTTGATTGACTGTATAAGTAATTACATTAATATTATGTACTTACTGTAAAAAATTAAAGTAATCTGTGGTTATACCTGTGATCCTGTGCCGCCGAACCCGCCGAAGTGTGTTTTTATAAATCAAAATCTTGCGCTTTTTCGACGTTATCTTTTGAGGAAAAAGTTAAATTGATTGTAAATGGAAGGTGTGTACCCGGGTTTGATTTAGCTTTCTTGTTATTTTCTTAAAAAAGTTTTATGATAATTATGTATTTATGGCTAACATGTTGTGTACCCACATACAAACACATTGTATTGTATCCCTTGCTTTTTTTTTTACAAATCAAGATAAAATAATGTTTGGACCTTTGTCGGATATTCTGATTAAAATAATTTAAGTAGATTTAAAGTATTCGTAGTGGTCGCAAACAAATATCATGCGAAGCCAATGGCGCCGCCGTGCGGTAAGAGTCAGGGTAAGAGTAAGGTAACGTAGGTGGGGTCGGGTAAAACAAACGGTCGGGGAAAAAAAAACTTGTTAGATTGTTTTTTTTTTTCATTTTAGCCGTGCATACCCAGTCTGAAATCTCTGTGCACGCCACTGACCGTGAGAATACCAATATCCTTAAAAAATTCTCTCAGAGAAACTCTAGCACCTAGCTGGTAAATTGCTCGAACAGCTCGTTTTTGAAGAACAAAAATATTTTGAATATCAGCCGCTTTGCCCCATAGCAGAATACCGTAGGACATAACGCTATGGAAATAACTAAAATAGACTAACCGAGCTGTATCAACGTCAGTGTATTGTCTTACTTTCCTGACGGCGTAGGCGGCTGAACTGAGCCTTCCCGCTAGGCTTGATATATGTGGGCCCCACTGAAGTTTAGCATCTACCGTTATACCCAGAAAAACTGCTGATTCTACAGTCTTAAGCACCTCTTCATCTAAGACGATGTTGGGTCCCAGATTTCTAACATTCGGTGAGGCAAACTTTATACATTTAGTTTTCTTGGCATTGAGAACTAAGTTATTTGTCGTAAACCAATCCGTAACCATTGAGAGTGCACTGTTTACGTCATCAAAATAATGTCTGTTTCTGTCTACTTTAAAAATAAGAGAGGTGTCATCTGCAAACAGTACAACGTCACAGATACCCTTTAAATAGAATGGTAAGTCATTGATATACACTAGGAATAAGAATGGACCCAGTATTGAGCCTTGAGGTACACCTAACTGAACTGGTAGCCCGGAAGATTTCACACCATTAACATCTACACATTGGAACCTATTATGTAAATAAGAATTTATTACTTTGAGAGCTTCGTTTTGGACACCATAATGACGTAATTTACGCAAAAGCGTGTCATGGTGCACGCAATCAAAGGCTTTGGAGAGATCACAAAAAACTCCAATAGCATTTTGCGAGTTCTCCCAAGCGTTAAATATGTGTTTCAGCAGAGCAACACCCGCATCCGTAGTCGAACGACCTTTAGTGAACCCATATTGTTCATCGTGAAGGAGTCTGTTTAAATTAAAATGTTTTAGTAACTGCTTGAGTATTAACTTTTCAAATATTTTGCTAAATGCAGGTAAGATAGAAATAGGCCTGAAATTTCCAACGTCATTTTTATTACCGGATTTAAATAATGGTATGACTTTGCTACTTTTCATGAGGTCAGGAAAAGTTCCTAAATCAACACATTTATTAAAAGTAACAGCTAGATAGGGGGCTACGATGTATATTATATTACTTAATAGTTTAATGGAGATGCCCCAGTAATCACCAGTGTTTTTAGACTTAAGTGTGTTAAAAACATTAACTACTTCACGAGGTGTTACATGTTCGAAGCTAAATAAGCGACTACATTTGGGCACACTACTATGCAAAAGGTTTTCCGCTTTAGATGGGGACGAATTTAAGGAGCGAGTCGTAGTTATAGGTATGTTGGCGAAAAACTCATTAAATGCCTCAGCTACGTCAGCTGCTTTACTAATTAATTTATTGTCAACCATAATCTCAAGTTGTTTTTCTTGTTTCACCGACTTACCCGTTTCATTGTTAATAATTTTCCAGGTTGTTTTTACTTTATTATTGGATTTTTTAATTGTATCGCTTAAAAATTTAGATTTAGCAAAAACACAAATGTTTTTAAATAATTTTGAATAATTTTTGACATACTCTAGGAAAGAAGTATCAAACCTGTATTTTTTCAAACCGTATAACTCGTATAGTCTCGCTCTACTTTTATAAATACCTGGAGTAGCCCATTGGTTAAAGCCAACGGAGGTGCCATTAATGTTAATGGTTTTGGTCTTGAAAGTAGATTGGTATTCTGTTTGCACAACATCAAAAAGGGCTCCATAGATTTCATTAGGATTCTCGTGTTCTGCTAGAGATGGTGTAATTCTACGAGCTATATTATTTTTAAACTTGTTGCAACGACTAGCTGTATAAGGCCTGCATTCTCTTTTATGTGGCTTTTTATGTAATGGCATAGGGAAGCTAGCTAATAAACCACAGTGGTCAGATGTTAGGTCACTTAGCACTAATTTATTTTTGACCTCACAATCACTAAATATATTATCAAGACATGTTGACGAAGTTGCCGTGATCCTAGTAGGTTCGAAAAACAAGTTAATTAAATTATAAGACCTGAACAGATTGAGAAGTCTAATACTTAATGGAGTAACATCTAAAATATTAATATTAAAATCTCCACATAAAATTCCCTTTGGGAAAACCTAAAAACACTTTGCCCAAACAAGAATCAAACTGTATGGTCTTGGCTACACTCAGCACTCGTGTTTACAACTAGTGTCATTATAATTCTGATAAGATTCATACATACAGACATAAACTCACGCCTTCTTCCCTTGGAGGTAGGTAGAAGCTACAGAACCACCTGCTACGATCCTTTAATGCTTCGTTTACGTTCATACACCAGTAGGGAACAGTTAGTTTTTTTGCTGATCATACACGCACGCCGGTTGCGAGTACTACGCACCGGATCTTTAAAGTGTGAAGAATATCACCAATAAGGACACTATAATATAATATAGTACGGTACATGATATGTCTCGGGGCCTAGGGTGTCCCCTCCTAGCGTTTCATGCCCGGAGGCACACCTAGTACGGTCAACAACAAAAGTCGATTAACACTGCTACTTTTACACATCATGTAAATTAATACAAAATAATTTGACTATCTCCTTTTTTCCTAAAATACCTAAGCCTAGTAGATCTTTAAATTATTTTACTTCTGTTCCAATTTTAATTAAATATCTTGCTCAATCATTAAGATATACAAAACTGAAGTGTTAATTGACTTTTGTTGCTGACTGTACCATCGCGGACATTTGCGGTAAACCACTTTTGAACCTTATTGCCATAGTAATAAGGTCGAAAAGTGGTTAACCGCAAATATCCGCGATAAATACCCTTTGTTAGTCGCCTTTCATTCAACCTCTCGACAATTTTAATTCCTATTAGATTCTTATAGAGTTACCAATAATTTTGTCTTCTTACAGTGGCGAAAAAATATGGATATTCGAAACCCTTCAATCCTCGATCGGCCGCTTATACTCGAGCTGGCAACGCGATGACGTCAGGTGCTCGCTAATGTGTCCGTCCGTAGGTCTGTCGCGCAACCTACTGCGGCTCATACAGATGGTTGAGAAGAAGGAACATATGGAGGGAATTTTGAAGGTGTTGGAGGGTATTCAGAGAAGGGATGCGGCTATAGGTGAGGAGTTTTATTAATTTTTGGAACTTTATTGTTATTTTTTGTTAACTATTATGATAGGCTTAGATGAAGTTTTTGAAGTGAAAACTTCTTTAGGCGCGCTGAGCGATTTTTTGTAGGGGAAAATCTTAATTAGTTCGCGTCACGCGATTTGCTAATGTGACGTGTTGCGCTGACAAGTTTTCACTTCTGTGGGCAGCCCTCTTGACTGTTTATGGTTTTTTAAATTGTAAATCTAGTCCAATTCCGTAATTATAAGGCAATTTTAACTGGTCACTGCACTGCCCAGGCAGTCATCGATGTTCGGTGGAACGCATTGGGTCAGACAAAAAACTTTTAGTCTAAACGTTTTTATTATAAAATAATCTGCATCTCACTCTTCTCGTTAACCACTTTAACTAAATAAACTGTTCATATCAATAGTGCAACCTAATGGCGATCGAACTCACCGGCTTGCCACGACTAATAAAATGGATGGTATTTAAAAGTACTTCAATTTATTCCCATTTCATTTACCTAATTTTGCCTGTGTTCCACCAAATATATTAAATGTGCACCAAAATATGTTCATTAAAATATGTCATAACGAGCATCTATTGGATATGGCGCTCGGCGGCCGCTGCCGCGGCGCCGCTCGCTTCGCTCGCTCGCCGTCGCGCGTTAAGGGTCACTGTTCTAACCTAACCTAACCCAAATGATTCTAACCCAAATGATTCACCAATGTGAAGTTTCGGACGCGCGGGTGTTTTGTGTAACATTCAGGAATATTTGGTGCACGATCAGTATTTTGATGTACCTTTAGATTTTTGGTGAACACAAAAATATTAGTGCCTCCAGTAAAAAAGGGAACAACTCAAATTCGTCACTTTTCAAGAGAGGCAAAAACAACACTTTTGTTGTTTTTTAGTATTTCGCAATTAAAATCAAAACTTCTTTTAAACTTACATTGTGGGTAAAAAATAGCCCTTTCATTTAACGGGAATCATTCCCACATTCAGTCACTCCTACTATGTATTTTTTTAGTTTTTCTTCAGTTGTTCCCTTGTTAACGAAGTAATAATGACATAACGTTATTTATACTAGTCATTTTGGTCGTATTTAAAGTAATTTTACGAGTTATTGCCTTATTATATAAATGCTTAAGACAGATATAACGACATGTTTCCTTCTGCTATCGATGTCAAGGATTTAAATAACTAACAAAAAATGTATAATTAAAACAATAGTCTATGAAATCTTACATTTATTTAATAAATCAACGCTTTAAACGAAATATTTCAATTTTCCTCGCGGTCCTCTTCATTGCCTGGTGTAAAATTTAAGTCAGACTTGTCTTCTGCTCTTTCCGATTCAGAAGTCAGCAAATTCATTTAGAAATCTTGACATTATGTGTTTATTTAGAAGTGTCATTATATCTCGTTTTTTCTCCACGCTTATTGGGAGAGGTGTATCGGTGATGACACTCAATGAAATGCTATTATGATGACGTATCGGATCTTTGTTGGTTTGCAACTTTAAACATATTTATTGACACTTGCATTAAGAGCGTTGGCTCACTACGGCATTTCATACAAATTTTCAAGTCCCTTTTTGGCTCTTCCATGTCTTTGGAATGAAATTTGTTTAAAATCATCAATTTTACCATTTAGATTGGCTTTTTGACATTCCTGCATTGTATTTTTTTTGTTGTTGTTGCATCGCAAATGTAGATTTTTTTATTTATTTTTTTTTCCTCTTTAATTTAGTCTGTGCTAAATAAATGTGTTTTCTTTCTTTCTTTATAGTTGACAACCAGCTGTTGTCAACTATAAAGCCAATCTAAATGGTGAGATCGGTTTGTGTGTTTTTGAACCAGTTTATATCCGGCCAGTGTATTTGTTGGTATTGATGAAAAATAATAATTAGGTTCTATCAGCTTTAAAATAATTCTAAGAGGTATATCAAAAACAGTAAGGTATAAGTTTATAGGCATCTATAAAATGCACACATTCGTGCATACATTCTATTGGTACATTAAATCCATGTAACTCATACCAATAACGTTTTTTAACAAAGTTTAACAAGTGGGAAGGTACCTACTACTACTAAAAAGTTTGGTTTCTAGTCCTAGGTTGATATAATATGAACATGCCACAGTTTAAATCAAAGTAATTCCATAAAATACTTACAATTTCAGATAGTTTTAATACTAACTTAGTAATTTTTCTGCCGCGTTTCGTTTTGTTTTTCCACTATGAAGATAACAAACACTACACTCTGACCAAACGACGGAAAGTTCGAACAACAAGTGTCAAAAATCAATTACAAGTCTTAATGATCGGTTTAACTGAATAATAGCTTAAAATAAAATGATGTGATATCACTTTTAAAAGTTTGTCTAGAAAATTTAAATTGAATACGCATAAAATAAAATTATCTCAATAAATGAACCAAAGCGAAAATTTTTACTTCAGTTCATTTATTGAGAAACTGGACCTATGAATTATATTTTATAGTTCAGAATCGTACCTTGCACATCTAACCATAATTTATTATTTGTAGAAAATTATTCGTAGAAATGCAGTTGTTCCCTTTCAAACATGCTTACCAAATGGATAATCTGCATTTATTTCTTACTGTGTTTAAAAAACTTTGGCACTACATGAGTTGTGTCTTTTTGTAATTAAATTAACTGTGTCATGCCTTTGCGTTCGATTGTGTTTTGGGATTTCTTGTAGATGTGTCTATTAAGCACTGAAATTTTCTTGATATCGATGGATGTGCCTTTACAAGCAGTCGAGTTATGCCTTTGATATATTAGAAAAAACAAGTTAGGATTGAGCTAGAGTTATGTCCTTTTGATATGTTATGTAACAGAACACGTAGATTACAATGGTGCTATAAAAACAAAAGGGCATAACTCGACTTATTCCGTTTTTGACTGGAGGCACTGATATTATCCTAATAAAATTGCCCTCTTGATTTCCTAATTACATAACTCCATACTCAATGTACACACGGCTACACATCAAGCTATAAATTTCCAGTTTACACTGATCTGTCATTGTAAGGAAATCCTATACAATGCCAGATCAGCTTATACTGGAAATGTATAGCTTGATCTGTAGCCGTGCGTGTACACCCAGATTTCGATTTCGAGATTTCTCTATTAGTCGAAGCCCGAAAGTCTGACAACCAGTCTTACCAAAGGGTATCTATCGTATTACCCAGTTACTGGGTTGTGGAGGTCAGTTAGGAAACCGACCCCAACATAGTTGGGAAAAGGCTAGGCAGATTGAGTCGTCATCTCGGTCCCTTTCTAGCCATATCATCTTTCACACAGTCCATCCATCGTTTCTTTGGTCTTCCGCTACTCTTATAGCCATCGACATACATACTCAAAACTTTTCTCACGACATTTCTCCTCATCACATCTATACCATGACAACCGATTTCCGCACAATTTTTCAGTCACCGGTGCCACTTTCAGACTTCCTATGAAGACCGATTTAGACTAAATGAACATGGAACCAGAACAAGAACTAGGGGGCATTCTTTTGTCGATATTCTTGACATTTTAGAAGGGAGAGACCAACGAGGGAATGTTATGTCCTGTTTACACAAAAAGAATTTGGTAGAGTGTGCATTCGCTCGTTTGGTCTAAATCGACCTAACTTCCTATTTCCAGTACTCATTTCTTAACATCCCATTGTTCCAGATATAACATCAGAAACAGAAGAAGAACAGAGAATTCTAGACAAAATAAAGAAACGACTCAACGAGAATCTTATCAGCCTGCAAAAGACCACAAAAACATTAGACCTAGCACACGAGCATCTTCAACTATGGACTGACAATGACATGAAGAAATATATCTCTTGTAACAGGACGATCGACGGGAAGACTTATAAGGAATATGAAGGATTTTATTTGGAGAGCTTGAATCTTAACATTTAAGAGAAGAAGGAATATTGAATGTATTGGATCTGTTTAATAAATGATTATGTTAATGATTTGGGTTGTTTTGTTTTAAAAGTTGATAGTGTAAGTATAATAATCTATATCTAGAAAAATGAATCCCTATTTCCCTTGGTCATCGCATCACGCGTGAACGGATGGAACAATTTCGCTAATTCTTTTTTTGTTGTGTTTATTATTGTCAGGAGAAGGTTCTAATGAAAGAAAATATTAAGTAAAATTTCTCAGAAAATCTATCTATATACCGGATGACATTTTTTACCGTCTCGAAAAAAATTGGGCGTATTAGGTGAACAGAGTAGAAGCCTATGGCATACCTAGTTTTTTTTTTTAATAGCTTGGACAGAAAAAAATATCAAAGTACCAATAAATACTACAAATTTGATGTAGACTTTTCATTTTTGTACCATAAAAACAGATATTTTGAAAAAAAATAATAAATCGTTTAAAAATATCGAAATTCAAATCATATGCAGCCTGCATATGATTAGAATTTTTGATAAAGTTAGGTATGCCATAGGCTTCTACTCCGTTCACTTAATGTAGGTACCCATTTTTTTTCGAGACGGTAAAAAAAGTCATCCGGTATATATAAAAACTAGCTTTTGCCCGCGGCTTCGCCCGCGTGGATGACAAAAAATATCCCACGGGAACAAAAATCCTTCCTTATTCTACCTTGTATGTAAAGGGAACCTCTGTGCAACATTTCAGCTTTATAAGTCCAAGGGTTTGGGCTGGGCGTTGATGAGTCAGTCAATCAGGACTTTTCTTTTTATCCACCCACGCGCCTATAGCCTACCGCAAAAATAATTATTAAACTCCGACTGGTAGTTGCAGAGATTAGCGCGTCCAAACAAACAAAAAAAGTGTGTGTCAGTTCCCACGCACGACTGGAGTTTACTCCTGTTTTTGTGCCCCACCACACCTCCCTGCTAACCTCCCCATCCCCCTCTCACACCCCCTTCACCGCTTTGCCCTCCCCTCTACTCTCACCAACTCCTCCCCTCCCCCTCTTTCCTTCTCCACACCCTCCCCTTACTACACCTTCCTATCCCTCTCCACCTTCTCCCCCTCCCTCTATCATCCAACCCCTTTCCCTCCCCACTACCCCTCCCTTCCCTCTCCCTCTCACCACAACCTCCCCTACCCCCTTTTTCTACTCACCACCCGTCCCCTTTCCCCTTTACCTCCTCACCACCTCTCCCCTTCCCCCTCCCCTCACCCTCTACCTTTCCCTCTGGGGGAAAAACTATTACTGACAAACTTTATTACTTGCTTAGGCACGTATTTGTGACAAGTTTCAAGTTAATTAACCAAATGAATAGGATTTTTCATATAAACTATATTTCCTGTTTTCATCCCCAAAGGGATGGAATTTTAAAAAATCGTTTGGGATATTACCGTAACTTGACTGAAAGATTATTTACATCAATTTTCGAGTTAATCAAGCCCCGCAGTAAAACCTGCCCAGTAAAATTTACTATTCCTTTTCACGCCTTTAGGGGTAGATTTTCGAAAAACCCTGAGGCACATTATTCTTTATTTTTAATTTCAAGTACAAATACTGAGTTTCGAGTTAATCGGAACGCGCGTTAAAATTCCTCCATACAAACTTTGACACCCCCCAATCCCTCCCGAGGGGGTAGTTTAGGAAAACTAAAAATGACAAACTTTATAATTTACTTAGATAAATATTCATGCCAAGTTTCAAGTCTCAAGGAATAAGATTTCTCATACAAATTTTCATCCCCTATTTGCCCCCCTTAGGGATGGAATTTCCTAAAATCCTTCCTTAGTGGATGCCTACACTGTATAAGGTATATATGTGCAAAATTTCAACTCTTTAGGTCCAGCGGTTTGGGCTGTGCGTTGATATATCAGTCAGTCAATCAGTCAGTCAGGACTTTGAATTTTATATAGATATACCCATGGGCACTTTGTGGCTCCATCGTGCCATATAGGTAGTAATTTGTTGATCCGTTTTCACTTGTTGATCCGGGTGGTATTTGTTGATCCAATGCTAGTCAAACCATACGTAAGTGGCTCTGTTTGGAGCCACAAGTGTTACCGCGAGTAATAATAATAATTAAGACATTTTTATACAAATCCACCTTTTTTGCATTTGAGCACTAGTTGATCCGATTCAAACGGGCCAATCAGAGCACACCATTTTTCACGGGCTTTGTCATTGGCTACTACAGATAGATAGAACATGGATGGTATTCAAACAAATCAATTCTTGCATTATACAGCGTGCCGCCGCTATCGCGACATTAACTTCAGACGCGAACATGGTTCCGCGTTTTCGTTTTCGGAGGGTTTGGTTAGTACTGGTGAGGGGGGAACGGGAGAGAGTGGTGAGGAAGGGGGGGGGTGAGGAGTGGAGGGGGTGGTAAGGGGGATAGGGGGAGGAGTTGTGAGAGGGATAGAGTAATGAGGGGGAGGATGTTGAGGGGGAGAGGGAGGGAAGGCAGTAGTAAAAGGAGAGATCGAGGGGCATGTTGAGGGGGAGAGGGATAGGAGGCACCACCGTGAAAGGCAGAGGTTGGGGAAAGGGGATGCGTCAAGGGAAGGGGTATTAAAGGAGAGATAAGGAAGGGAAGGGGCGAGAGGGGAGGAGGATACAGGGAGGGGAGAAGGGGAGGGTGTGGTGAGTACTGGTGAGAGGGAAGAGGACGGGGGAACGGGAGATGGTGGTGAGCAAGGTGGGGGTGAGGAGGAGAGGGGATTGTGAGAGGGGAGGGGGGGGTGAGTGGTAGGAGGGATAGAGTAATGAAGGGGAGGATGTGGAGGAGGGGTGTTTTGAAGGAAAAGGGACGGGAGGCAGTAGTGGGGGGCAGATGCAGAGAGAAGAGTGAGGAGGAAAGGCAGGGGAGGCAGTGGTGAAAGGCGTAGGGGGAGGTTCGGGGAAAGGGGATGCGTGAGGGGGTGAGAGTGAGAGGGAGATGTGGGGGGTGTGAGAGGGTAGAGGGAGGGGTGAGATAGGGAGGGGAGGGGGTTGGTGAGAGGTGGGCAGAGAGGGGACATAGGGAAGGGGTTAGAGGTGGGGTGAGAGGGACGAGCGCCTTTACACGTTAAAGTTGATTTTTTTATAGCACTGATTCATTGAAGAAACCCTGCATGACAGAAGTGACATGATGAAAAATAGAAAGTCGAAACGGCACAAAAAACAGAAGTTAACTCCAGTCGTGCGTCGGAGCTAACACACACACTTTTTTTGTAAATGCATACTTTTATAGATAACTACACCCAGACTGAGGACATACAGACATGTGCTTGCACACAAATGCTTGTCCTGGATGGGATGTGATGGTATGGAATCGAACCCACGACCTGCGGCATGACATGTGGCATTTTAACCAAATACGCCATTGTGGCCTGTCACTGTCAGAATGCTTCACTGTTAATGGTGTTGTCACATGTAACATCAGGTCACAAAAGCGCACAAAAGCTTCTCTATTATCTTTTATACCTCATCATCATCATTTCAGTTGAAAGACATCAACTGCTGGACAAAGGCCTCTCCCAAGCACCGCCACTTCGACCGGTACTGTGGTTCCCGCATCCAGCGGATTCCTTCTTGCGATCTTTACAAGGTCATCGGTCCACCTTATGGGAGGCCTTCAAACGTTACGTCTTCCGGTACGCGGCCGCCTCGCCAGAACCTTTGGCCCCATTGGCCATCTGTTCTGCAAGCAATGTGCCCTGCCCACTGCCACTTAAGTTCGGCAATTCTTTGGACTATGTCTTCCCGAACGCTGCCCAGCCGAGTCGTATTCGACGATTGACAGCTTTCTCGAAATTGGACCTACCTAACTGGACAGTTTGTCCTAAGCAACATACTCGTCCACAACTTCGAGTGTAGTGTCTCCGATCTTCATGAGAGTGGGTGCTACATGGGCATTTGACGTGACCATACATCCATGTCTTATCCATGTTCATTTTAAGACCCACTCTTTCGAAAGCTTTACTGAGGTTATCGAGCATTGTACTAAAGTCCTCCGTAGTCTCAGCCATGCCTACTATATCGTCGGTAAACCGAAGTTGACTGACGTACTCGCCATCGATGTTGATGTCTAGACCTTTCCAGTCCAGAACCTTGAAGGCATCCTCCAGTGCAGCGGCGAACAGTTTCGGAGAGATAACGTCTCCCTGTCCCCCTCGCTGCAGAAGGATAGGTTTGGAGGTACGGTCCTGGAGTCGGACTGACGTAGTGGCGTTTTCGTACAGACACTTCGGCCGCCTAGACCGCTAAACGTAGAGAACTGAAAAAACTCCTTGCAGTAATGCATACTTAGGTTGATCCACTCGATTTTATATTCGCATTACTTCATACATTGTTGGATCCGCCACCATACTCGAGGTGGATCTTACAATGTACGAAGCATTACGAATATAAAATGTACTAGATCAACGTACGTATGCATTTCTTCAAGGAGAGTATAATACGGAACCACATAGTACTTATGACCAATCGAGGTGGATCTGACAATGTATGAAGCAATGCGAATATAATTAATCGAGTGGATCAACGTATGTATGCATTTCTGCGAGGAGAGTTTAAAACGGAACCACATAGTACTTATAACCTTATGTTCGAGGTGGATCTAACAATGTATGAAGCAATGAGAATATAAAATCGACTGGATCAACGTATGTATGCATTTCCGCTAGGAGAGTATAAAACGGAACCACATAGTATGCTGTGCGTGGTGCCGCACCTCTTAGTAGAGGTGGATCTAACAATGTATGAAACATTGCGTATAGAATATCGAGTGGATCAACTTATGTAGGTAGAAAATTATTATCATTTTTATGCAAGGAGTGTGTAAATCAAAAAAATGAATGTTAGAAGCATCTGAATATCACTGTATATGGAGCCAATAAGTATTGGTGTTCAGATAAAATTCGGAGCCAACAAGTATTGTTGAGTATAAAAAAATTGACCGTTACGGATCCACTTTTGTTTAGATGCTAGAGTAAAAAAAATGTTGAGCATAAATATATTTCTGAAAATATATTTGGCAACATCGCCAAGCGGAAGGCGACGTTGCCACTCCGCTCGAAAAATATGAAACCGGAGTCAAGTTATTCTGCTCTAAAGGTGGAGTCAATAATGCATTGGCTCACTGCTGGATCAACTAAGTGTGGGAAAGGGTGTTTATATATATAGATTAATCCCTATTTCCCTTGGTCATCGCATCACGCGTGAACGGATGGAACAATTTCGCTAATTCTTTTTTTGTTGTGTTTATTATTGTCAGGAGAAGGTTCTTATGAAAGAAAAAATTAAGAAAATTTCGCAGAAAATTGGAAAATTTCAGAAAACTTAACGACTAATTTAACTTACGCGTTTACTTATAATATTCATAGGTAAGACAGGACATCGTCTGTCGGGACAGCTAGTCACTACATAAAACAAAGTCGCTTCCCGCTGTCTGTCTGTCCCTATGTATGCTTAGATCTTTAAAACTACGCAACGGATTTAGATGCGGTTTTTTTAATAGATAGAGTGATTCAAGAGGCAGGTTTATATGTATGACTTGCGCGGGCGAAGCCGAGGGAAAAGGCTAGTGTAAAATAAAAGTCAAACTCAAATCATTTATTTCAAGTAGGCCACGGCATGAACGTCAACATTATAAATGTTGACGTTCATGCCGTGGAAAATGAACGAAATGGAAATGAAAAGAATGAGCAAGAAACTTGCAATATTTTGTATACAGTATGTCATGCAGTATACTTATAGTTATTACTTATAATATTAAATCGCAGATGGATTGTCGAATTCGCTGTTTTACAAAATAGCTCTGTTATGTAAAACAACAGAAACAGACACCGCAGACATGATGGGTATCGTTATCGTTATTTAAACATGATAAAACAAAAACAAATTCATATGTGTTTTTTTTTGGGGTTCATCAACCTGGGGGTCTTTTTTTTGGGTAGTGTAGTCACTTAAAATATCAGTTAAAAATAAGTTTTTATTATGTAAACTTCACAGACGTGATGGCTATCGATATCTCAACACGATAAAACAGATTTTATTAACTTACACTTCAAGTAACAACACTACCAGCGGTCCTTGGCCCAAGAAAAAATCATCGTCTTTGTCGTGTTTAGATATATCGATACTATTCGATACCCATCAGTCTGCGGAGTTTCGCTAGCTAATTTAATTTGGTCCTGTATAAGATCTTTAAGTATTGAAAATTTTGCGGGAGAAGCAAATTTTTTTAATTTTTTATCTATCAACCTACGGTGCTGTAGGTAGCTAGGGTATTCGTAGAATGACCTAAATCGCGAAGTAGGATGCATTCATTTCTGTAGCACACGATGCTCTGCGGTCTGCGGTTGGCTGCTTGGCTGCCAGCCTGCGGTCCGATGCTCCGTCGAGTGAAGTGCGGTAACGGTTCACGGGATGCCACACCAAGGCTTATATTATAGACTAGCTTTTGCCCGCGACATATCGCACTATGGAACCGCAGAATATTATTATTATTAGCTGTGCCCGCGACTCCGTCAGCGTGTAACTCCTTGTATGTTATTAAGTTAATGTATTGGACTGCTAAGCTATCGGGAGTTACACGTGTTATTGTGAGTCAACCATAAAAGATAGACATATGCTGTTGTGGGATATTTTTTAGATAATTTTATGTAGAACATTTCCGTCATAAATGATTTCTATGTAGCTTAAACCATTAAGGCTGCACACGCGCCGTAAGCTTAAAAAATGGAGCAACTTCTCCCGTTTTCCCGACATTTCCCTTCACTGCTCTGCTCCTATTGATTGTAGCGTGATGAAAAGTATACTATAACCTCCCCAGGAGTATGAAGAATAATTGTACCAAGTTTCGTTAAAATCCGTCAAGTAGTTTTTGTTTCTATAAGGAACATACAGACAGACAGACAGACAGACAAAAATTTTACTGATTGCATTTTTGGCATCAGTATCGATCACTAATCACCCCCTGATAGTTATTTTGAAAATATATATCATGTACAGAATTGACCTCTCTACAGATTTATTATAAGTATAGATAGGTACTACTACTACGGTCACTTACGGCTAGCAAGTAAGTGTTGTGAATACTATATAGATTAATTCGCTGTCATAACGCAACCAAGCCGCCACTCTACTACACTTCTAGCAGGAACAGCTATTACTATACTCTATGAGGAACAGACAGAAGAAAAGACTGACTGTTTTTTTTTTTATAAAGGGCATCTCGCAGGTCAACCTAGGAGGTTCTCGGCTGCTTACCGGACTGACACCCACAGGAAGGGTGTCTCC
This sequence comes from Cosmia trapezina, assembly GCA_905163495.3. Classification (NCBI taxonomy): domain Eukaryota; kingdom Metazoa; phylum Arthropoda; class Insecta; order Lepidoptera; family Noctuidae; genus Cosmia; species Cosmia trapezina. The sequence continues at coordinate 12,685,754 of LR991040.1, read as the reverse complement.
AGCTAGGGCATAGACTGACTGGTGCAAGCTCAGAAGAATACCTAGTTATTCTTCTGAGGGTGCAAGCGTGGTGATTCATGCTCATTCCTTCTCCGTATAAAAAGAGGTCAATTGCCCTGCAAAGTCAAAACATTCGTTTCTTCTGAATGCCAAAATATACAAGTAAATAGAATTTATTGTTGCGCGAAAAGACATATTTTCCGCAACTGGACTTTTGCGCGAAAGACACTTGCGCAAATACATTTGCGCGAAAGGCACTTGCGCGAAAGGACAGTTGCGGAAATGAGATTTCTTCATAACAAAATACATGTGTGTACGTAGGTACACATGTATGTTTCCAAAGATGGTGTATGCTGTGAAGAATTTCCAATTACGACAGACTGGAAGTAAATATTCCAATTACGCATCAATAGTTTTTGTCGGTAGCGTTTTATTGTACCTTCTTCTTCGTTTGTAGGGCTCCGTACCTCAAAAGGAAAAAACGGAACCCTTATAGGATCACTTCGTTGTCCGTCTGTCTGTCTGTCTGACAGTCTGTCAAGACCCTTTTTCTCCGGAACGCCCCCCCCTGCCCCCCCCCCCCTGGGTCCCTTGGAGCTCTAAAAAAATCAAGCTTCTAAGTCAACGCAATAAAAAAATACGACCAAATATACGACATATTTTGATACTCGCAAATGAATCAAAACCTACAGGGTACTTCCCGTTGACCTAGAATTATGAAATTTGGCAAGAAGCAAGGTCTCACAGCACAAGTGAAGGAAAAAGTCATCAGATATCATGTTGAAATAAATATCAAATACGTAAAACTATAGTTCCTTGCAGCTCTAAAAAAACCAAGCTTCTACGAGTAAGGCATCGCGATAAAAAAATACGACCAAATATACGACATATTTTGATACTCGCAAATAAATCAAAACCTACAGGGTACTTCCCGTTGACCTAGAATTATGAAATTTGGCAAGAAGCAAGGTCTCACAGCACAAGTAATGGAAAAAGTCCGAAAATGATTAATTCGTAGTATTATCACATAAATTTTTTTTTTTTCGGTAACAATGTTAAATTTGTTTTTGGGATAAATTCTTTTCAAGTACGGAACCCTTCATTGTGCGTGGTCCAATACGCCTTGGAAGGTTATTTATACTTTATTTTTATTTATTTTCGACATTGGTGTCATTTCCATGGTTTTACGAGGTCACTGATAAGATAACAGAACTGCGGTCAAAATCCAAATTCAAGATGGGGCCAACGAAAATTTGCAAATTTTTCGTTATGGGTGTCGTTTTCATGGTTTTCAAGGTTGCTGAAAAAGAACATTTTATTTTTTGTTATTTTATTTAAAAAGGAACCACTAACAGCTACAATATTTAAAACATAGAAAAAGAAATACACAAAACTTATAGACAATATTGCAGCCCACAACGCTGTTCACAGATTTACTACAGGATACAATCAAATGAAAATGAAAATGGCGTCAAAATTAAAATTCAAGATGTCGCCAACGAAAAGGTAAAAATTTTCATAATGGGTGTCGTTTTCATGGTTTTCAATGTTGCTGATAACGAAAATGGGCCCCACAATTAAAATTCAAGATGGCGCCACCGAAAATTTGGATATTTTTCGTCATGGGTTTCGTTTTCATGGTTTCCGAGGACGCTGACAATGGAGTCAAAATCAAAATGGCGCCACTGAAAATTGCTACGTTGGCGCCATCATTCTCAGTGAGTCAGGGTGGCGCTGCGTTATGCTCCAGTGAGTCGGATGTGGTACAACGCGGGGTTGAGGCTGACTGCTGGCGTCGACCAGGAGAGTGTTGAAGGCCTCTGCTTGTTAACCGGCCGAAAGTGCAGTTTGCTGTGCCGAGGTTATTGATGAGGCTGGGTTAATGACCAGGTATGGGCGTCTGCTGCGTGTTGGTGGTCAGAATACCCCCTGAAGCCATGGATGGCTGTGTGACTCGCCGCTCGAAAGCGAAGTGATGATGACGTCACGCTGAACTAGCTGCCGAAAGCTGCCCTAATGTCCATGTTCGGGGTCACCAGTATAATAATGGTATAAGGAACAGGCTGTCAAGTTCACTCATCCTTCATAGAAAAGGGAGGATCCTCCGGCCAGACGGGTGTTGTGTCTGGTGGGCAACTGCCCAACGATTGATGTCGGGACGTTGTATATAATTATGCTAGTCGCGCGGTAAACTCTGATTGCGTGACGCACGATTTTGCGCGACGTCAGTGTGATGCGTAGTTCACATGTGGAGATGTAGATGCCGCCGCAATGATAATGATGAGACTAAGATGAGATTGCGAACGTTGTTAAAAATACGAGAATTGCCCCTCAGTTTAGTACTACGTAGGTCTAGGTACTTACATTGGGTAGGTAAATATATGAGTCGATAGGCTAAAGGTCGATTGTTTCAACCGCGCAGATAGATAAGTACACAGATTATCGCTGTCAACCGACTTTAGTGCAGCTACAGTAAACGTCCTCAGAAGGCTTTTTTGTTGTCTCAGTCTAGGGTATATCTCAGTACCTATACAATAAATAAATCAATCAATCTACCTAACCTTTTGACAACTATGTTGGTGTCGGTTTACAGTCTAACCAGATGCAGAAACAGAATGGATATCATTATTTTACATAGTGTGACTGTCTATCTGACCTACAACTAAATTACTGGGTAACATGATAGCCCGGTAAGACCGGTTGTCAGACTTTTGGACATCTGACTACCCCGTAACAACTATTAAAGATCTACGAATGAACCAACCGCTAAACGTGCATCCGAGGCACTGGGTCTCGGTATGTAGGTAATACATGGTCACCCACGAATTAACCTTCGACCCGTGCCGCTATTAAAAGTTAGGTAGGCCCCTCAGTTGATATTTCTATTCAATTTTAATCACAATGTAGAACCAGAACGTGTAGTGTTTCTTATCGGGTTTCAGTAGAAAATAAAATCAAAAGTTAGGCTTGTGGCAGTTGACCCATTTAATTTTGATTGTACAGTCAATAAACCTAACTAATTAAGCTTTATGATAAGCTGACCTCAAAATTGTAGTACCTACCTAAGTACCTAAGTTACGTCCCTAAGTAATTGACACACCATGCGTGTGTCAGTGTGTGTAGTCATAAGTAGGTATAATATTCAATCTTGCATTCAAAGTAGGTACCTACACGAACCTGAATTTCACGACTCTGTCTAATGCTGCTTGCTTGCGTCTAATGATATGCTGCTATTCATTTCTATTCTATTCTAATGCTGCTATTTATTTCTATTCTATTCTAATTTCATTTCTTTTCTAATGCTGCTAAAAACTTGCGTCTAATGCTGCTATTCTCTGTATAGAGATCCGCCTCTAAAGAGAGTATTGGTGTCTTTTCCAATTCTTTAAACGAAATAGTTAGGTACCTACTATATTCCTCGGCTACCCTTCAAACTATAAACATGGTGACATAAATTTAGACACCCAGAGCGAGAGAAGTCATTGAAGATTTCCCATCCAAAAAAAAAGGCACACAGGCTATAATTATTAACATAGACGACCTGTATAAAGCCGTTTGGTGATGTAGAATGAAGTTCGACAAACATTTTTCTATTTTTAAGATTTGAAGAGAAGATTTTGTAAGGCTTTACAGTGATACCCAACTGATAAGGCGCATCGTGAATCTTCGTTCGCACAGAAAAGAAAGTATGGCCCCGAAGATTAACGAAAGAAAATGCTTAAAACTTACAATCAACCTTAGATCACTACTATAAGGTTCACAATACATTGCAGCTGTTAGTTCCGTCTCACTCGCAAGTATGGCGGCTGACTAACATGCCACGCGGCGCGCGCTAACATGGTGGCAGTTGCTGACCAATAGCGGTACAGGAAAAAGAAGCGTGGAGCGTTTCGATTGGTCAATAGCATTTCCCGTGCTTTGAATTCAGTTCAGTTAAAATTGGTAAATTGTCTTTACCTACTGATATTGTAATTTCATCGTCTACACAAGATTTCTTATTTTGCATAGGTACTTTCACTATTGTTGGAGTAGTAAGCGAGATGACGTTTTCCACTCTTTCCCTGCTTTTTTGAAGAAAAACGACAGCATCTTGAACATCATTACCAAGGCAATATGTGCTTGTGATCCAATTGATTTACTAGAATGTCAGCTATTTCCTCTGGGTTCCGATCGCAAGATTAGTAAACAACTCTAATTACCAACGCTCTGCTGGACTAGTAGGTAAGTATCACTAATTACTTAGACGATTATTGGTTAATGGGACGTTCATATAATAATGAACGTTTATATGTAGGTACCTCTCAGTATAATAATGATACAGTAGGTATTATCTTCATAGAAAACGGCCGAAACGACGCGTTTCTAAATCTCAGTCAGTCTCAGTTACGCATCAGTTACAGAACAGATCAACTTCATTAGTCGCATTTAACCTAGTCAAATAAATTTTAAACAGCATTAACGCTAAAGTTACAACATAAACCCTGTTCTTACACCTATGCTTTCGATTTTGTTCATGATTCAATTCTACTCGATAAATGGAATAAAATCGGTATAAGAGGTCCAGCCTTAGGCCTCATTTACGGAGACGCGGTGCGCAGGGCGGGCTGCGGGCCGTCAAGTGTAAGAAATCTTAATCGCTTCTCCGCTCTCATAGAACGTCCTATGTTTGAATTTAGTGCGGTTAGCGCCGCACAAGCACAACGCGACGCGCGACGCCCCGCGTCTCCGTAAATGAGGCCTTAGAATGGTTCAAATCATATTTATTGAATAGAAGACAAATCACGAAGATCACTAAATTCGAAGAAAAAGCTAACTATCATCAATTTTGATTCCCAACCTATGATAGACATAATTACTTTGGTGTACCGCAGGGAAGCATTTAGGGCCACCGTTATTCCTCGTGTATGTTAACGATCTTCGTAAGTAGTTGAACAAGATTGTGTCCTTTTTACTGATGACACGACTGTAAATTATAGACTGTCATAACCTCATGTAATAACTTAGAAAATTACGAGCCAATCAATCATAAATAACACCATAAACAACAACATAGAAGTTAACGTAGAAAAAACTAAAATATTAAATTTCGAAACGCAAATGAGTCGCCTCCAACTTAAAATATATCATATCTCACCAATTAGTCGAACAAGTAGGTAGGTACTTAAAACATTTCTGGGAGTAACACTCGATGAACACTTCACCTGGAAAAAACTTAATGAATATGCATGAAAATAAATATATTTCTTTATGCTTAAGAAAAGTTAAAGATGAGACATCCAAACCAGCTGTTATGATGGTGTCTCACGCCTATATCTGTTCCATTATCCGGTATGGTATCATTGTGCATTGTTTGGTGAAATTCCTCGGAAGTCTCTAGAATAATAATAGCACAAAAAAATATGTAGGTATTCGTGTAATCTTTAACATGAGACGGGGTCTAAAACTGCCACTTTGGCAGAATCATAATAGGATAATATTATGAATAATAATTTAATATATTTGAAATCGTAAAACGGTCAGAAACTGACAATTAAGTCACACAAAAGCTTGTTACCGTTCCTTTTATTTGCATTTACGAAATCGCAAAATTTGTTACAATTAACTCTAAACTCTTTGAAGTTAAAAACAATTGTTTTGTTCTTTATCAAATTATGTTTTATTTTATGTTATTTTTTATTTTGGGTACCTACCTACTTTACCAGTCGACAGCGATGCGGATCATGCGGAGGAATTTTTCGACGCCATGTTTTAGTTTTTTAATAGTTTTAGTTAGGTTATAGGATATTATATTTTTGACTTAATGTACTCTTGATGTGTACCTAGGTATATATAAAAACAAAACATTTTCGTACCACTTGCTCAAAAAAGTGACATTCTATGCCACAAAAGGCGAACATAACAATAGTCATTTTTATTCTGTTAAAAACAGGGAAAGAAAATTGTACTTAATTTCATTCATCCTCTAGGGGGAGAAGTGATTTAAATTTGGAACACTTACCGAAATTTATACTGAATTACATCTGTGTTTACACCATTGAGTTTGTTTATAAAGCATTATACTTACATGTTTTTGAAAAAGGAATACGCATTTATTATGCAGTTATGATTATTAAATAAAATTACGAAAACCGACGAGGCCGTATGAGCTTGATGCCTTTGCTTTTTCGACAAAAAAATATTAATCATTATTCGTCATTATTTTTAATAAATGCTTATCTCATATTATTATTGTGTTAATTTTTTCGCAAATGGTACGAAAAGTAGAGTATTTTCCTCGGTGATAAAGCTGTCTTAGGTCCGTATTACAGAACGTCACTCAATACTCAAGCATTACTTAAAACTAGATTCAAGCCATTTTATTGGTTGAAACTAGATTTAAACTAAATTTAAACAAAGATCAGTGCTTGAGTTTCCTTCTGTAATACGGACCTTAGTCTTGGGTGAACTTAAATCCCTCGCTACACTCAGGACTCGTCTTAAATCCCTCGCTTCGCTCGTGATTTAAGTTTTTAACACCCTCGCTACGCTCGGGAGTAAACCTCGAGTCCTTCGTTACGCTCGCGATTTAAATCGTCAGCCGCGACAGAAGACACTGCTTTATCCCCTTGGTTAGTAATACAGTATTTGTTGAAAATCCCTGTACGTAGGATAGAACTATTCAGGCGCAGTTATGTGAATATGGCGCCACATATACAACGTGTAACGTTAAATGCGCAAAACCTCTTAAGGGGTCACTGTACTCATCATTATGAACAACTTTTACTATGAGACCAAACCTGAAATCGCGAAAAAAAAACAGTACATTTTGACGAATTATGCGAACATACTTAAATGTACTGAACAGCTGATTTTATTTCGCGATTTCGCGTTGTGGTCCCATAGTAAAAGTTGTTCATAATGATGAGTACAATGACCCCTTAAGAGGTTTTGCGCATTTAACGTTACACGTTGTATAAAACTCATTACTTAACTGCCTCTCTCTCCTAACTCCTAAAATTCTGCGTGGTTTTGACGAAAATGGTTGATATAGCATACTATTTATCCAATCGGCGAATTTCAACAACAATTTTTACAACGCAACGTGTACTAAGCAAGAATTATCAAAAAAAATCTAATTCTTATGTTAGGAGTTGAAAATGCGAAAGTTAACGTAATTTATTTATGGCCTATACAAAGACTTGAAATTCATTCAGCAAAATGACACAGAAAATCTAAACTATCCAAGTCAGGGTGATCTAACTTTTGAGCTCGCTTCGCTCGCTCTTGTATTCTTACTTATTAACATCACAACGCCGAGGCAGAGTGCTCAAATTTTCTAGGCTCGCCTTGCTCGCTGTTGCATTCTCTTAGTAAAATAAGTAAAATTACAAATGTCAACAGTAGTAGGTAGGTACGCTATTTTGTAAATAAAAAGGGCCCACAACAAGAGGACCCTTTTTACCCGACTACGGCGAAGCAAAAAGGAGGGTTATAAATTACTATTTGATACAGGGCCCCTTTATGACTAGCCCGCCACTGGTCTGCATGCGTACAGGCACCGTTCGTTCTTGTTCCCAGCCGGCAGTTACAATATTGCCATGAAGATATTTTTTTTTTGCACAGATAACGGGTAAGTACGTAAAGTTGTAACAGGTAAGTACAACCGACAAAAATTAAACAGATTGCTACTTACGAGTAAAAATCACAAATGCAATGGTTTTTTGGCAATTTCTGATAGGTACAAATATAATAAACAACCAATTATTATATTATGGCTTCAGCCATAGACTTATAAAAAAAGATGGACTCCGCGCCACGCATATCGAAAGTGAAGCACAGTAAGTATGCCGGACCGTTTTGTACAAACACGCCTCGCGCACACATTTACATCATAGTATGCCGACCGGCCGCCATTAGGTGACACGGGCGACGCCGTCTTTGCAGGTACCTACTCAAATCATGCACACATAGATCGGTACGGTGCTTCACTTTCGATATTCGTGGCGTGGAGTCCATCTTTTTTTATAAGTCTATGGCTTCAGCAGAAGTATTATTTTGAGTATTGTTTTAACTTATGTATTTTGAATAAGACTTAGGTACCTACTACGTATTCTTTGCTTTACTGATTCGTATGATGAAATAACTTTTTGATTCCACTGAGTAGATAATCAGCATAATTATGAGGTCCTAGGACCTACCTACTTAAATACAACACAAATTATCACGCCTTAATTCCCCAATGGTGAGGCAGAGGCAGAAGTGTACAGTAGGTACCTACCTACCTACACCACATTTCACCAGATAAGTTGATTGAATGAATTCATATTAAAAAAATAAATATGTTATCCTTAGAGTATATAATTACTGTAATTATATACTCTAAGATGTTATCTAATAATCTCGACTTAGCAGACGAGGTTGTTGTTGGTGGTTATTGGTTGTTGTCGAGATTGTTGTTGTTGGAGGTTGGTGTCATTGTGCCGATTGTAGTAACGGCCAACGGCCTGATGACCGAAAGCCTCGACCAACATCTCTCGAGGCTCTCGTTCGTTAGGCAGTTGGATCAAGGCCCAGATTCAGAAGGCAGTAGGTAGGTACTACTACTACTACTACTACTCGATACGGCTCGCATCGTGAGGAGGTTCCTGTATCTGCAGCACTAACTACCGGTAGCTTGGACCTTGCTCCCGACACCGGCGGACCACAATTTTATATATTTTTAAATGTTTTTATATATTTTTTAAGAAATATTTAAAAATGTATTTTATAAGGTTAAAGTTAGTACCTACGTCAAAGGAGGGGAGCGGTGGTGAGGGGTGGTGAGTGGTGAAGGGGGAGAGGGGCAGGAGGGAAGGGGCAGGGGTAGTGAGTAGGTAGGGAAGGAGGGAGGGGAGGGGTTTGAGGATGGTGCAGGGGAGCGTGAGGGGTGGTGAGGGAGATGAGAGGGGAGGGTACAGAGAGGGTTAGAGGAGGGGGAGACGAGCGCCTTTACACCTTACAGTTGCTTTTTGTACACCACTGATTCATTGAAGAAACCCTGTACGACAGAAATGACCGAAAAATAGAAAGCCGCCATCCGCCCGAAACAGCGCAGAATAGGGATGTTTTTTATACATATCTACATGAGTAACGCAAGTCCCCGGCCTTCCGCACGGCACGGAGGCACACTATAGGAGGGTCACTGCGCTCTGCGCTCAATGCGCGCAGCGCGACGACGCGTCGCCGTCGCCGTCGGCCCCCCCCACCCATTGTTCCCTACATGTTGACTGTTGAGCGACTCAATGACTCAACAACTTGAGTCATGAATATTCAGAATAAAGTCGCCAATGCACGTACTCGACCGCACGTCACTGGTAACACTTTTAGCGTAGTAGGTAAGGAATTTCGATGGAATTAGGGCCTATATATTGTACCTACAAGGCGTTTTTTTACACGCCGTTGTCGAGTGTAGGTATTCAGAGTGTGGCGTAGATAGTGGTAAACATTGTAATTAATCAGCTATCACATACAACAATTTGAACAGTTTTATTAGCATAAATGTCAGTATAAAATATGTTTCATTTTCTTTTTTGAAAAATTACAATTTGCTTTACTTACTAGTTTGGCTGTAATTTCTATTAATAAAGACGTTATTCGATTTTTTTAAATACAGAGGATTCAATACTCCTTCTATAATACTACACACTACAGCTATGTTGTACCGGTAGATTGCACATCAGAGGTAACACCAATACACCTTACGCCTCGCGGCACAAAGACCAAATCCTCTTAAAAGTTTTAAATCACCAGTTTAAAACGGTGAACAAAAGAATAATCCTACGATAATCACCAACTTAAAACGCTTACCTATCGATATCAACTGTATCACCACTTAGGAAAGTTTTTGATATGTCCAAACATTGCTTATCAAGTTAGTCCTCATATTATTCATACTACGATAATTTCTAATATTTACAGCACGAGAATGCATAATGAAAATAAAAGCGATGCGTCATTCAATTGCCGATTGATCAATCAAACAAAACTCACCAACTGGGGATTATTATTATTAACGCTGAGTCTGGGGACTCTGGGGTGTTGGGGGAACGCCACCCTCCCCTATTTGAGTCCCACCCTGAATCCACCCTTGGCTGTTGTAGACCGGGGGTACGATCGGCGAATGTCTCCCACCCTCGCTTCTCCTCTTGAGAACGCTGCTCGTATTCAATCTACAGAAGGGCTAATTATACGTTGCAGTATAAGAAGCCTGTCACATTTTATGACCTCTCTCGCTCAAACGGCACCAAATTTTGAAGAATTTAACTGAAAATGCTTTTTCGAAAAATATAATCTAATATTATTCTTATTATATAATATTCATTGAATAGGTAATTATTAAAACACATTTCTACTGTGTTAGCTAATAAACTTAGCTCAAAAACAGATCAATGAGCTGAATTTATTAGGTAACAAAATGTGTTTTAATAATTACCTAATTATATCGTCATTTACCTACGAACCCCATAGGTTCATATCAATGTGTGCTCGAATGTCAACCGAACCCATCCTATGGGGTTCGGTTGACACAACTACTGAAAGCCCGCGGTCGCCAGATGATGGTATTTTTTTTTAAATTCTTTATTTATTTAGAGAGTGTTTTAATCTAGACAAATTATGCCACCCTCATCGTTACAAGTCGACTTTTTACATAACTACTTAACAAAAAAAAAAATAGAAAAAAATATCTCATACTGCCTCTGCGACTAATGTCAATGTTTACGAGCCTGTACAGCATCCTGGCTGCTTCCGAAGCAGGAGCAGCAAGGACGCTGTTACATACCCCAGTCTCGCACATATTATTAAATACTGTTACGTTTCTAAATATAAAATATTATATAGTTTTGTCTTACGTACACCGGCACCCTAATAGCATAACACACTGTCAATCAGAATCTGTTTCATTTTGACAGTTCAACAACATTCATTGCATTATTTACGTTGCCGAGCAAACAAATTTTTCGGTCATATGAAGCAATGGATTAGCAATTTGCTTCAAAATGATTCAGATTCCGATCGATAGTGTGTTGTTAGGGTGCTGGTGTACGTTCACCGTTTGAGAAGTTAAGCTTTGTTTGTGCTAGGAGTGGGGTTCGAATATAGTACAAAGGGTGGAGATTAACATTCGATCTGCCTGGGAGTCTGCAACTTATACTGTCTAGGTTGGCCTTTGACACTCACATTGCTCACAGGGCACGGGAATGCCGCGTCGGCAGCGTCTAGAGAAAATAAAATTTGTGGTGAGCGCACAACTTCTGTCACGGACTGCCTTCAAAACTGTCAGTACCTAAACGTAACACACTTGGTTTGTAAGGAAAGTGTTGACAATGCCGGTGTGCTCTGTGCACTTACAAAACCATAAGATAAAAATACATACCCACATAACTTCTATTTATCAGTCATTGTCTCAGCCACAGCTTGAATTATTGTTGCCAACTATGTACTTACTTTTGCACGAAAAAATTACACGATAAGAAGGTCAAAAAGATAATGAACACAGAATAGCAGAATAAGATAAGCGTGTAAGTAATAAAATAAGTTTTTATCTTTCGGGTGACCAACTAAGAGATAAGGATTTTATCTAAATACTTTGCCTACTACTCAAGTATATTGCCTTATCTTTTTATGAACATTCTCCACCCAGATATAAGCGGGAAGAAGAAGAAGAAGAAAAACATTTATACTTACAGTAACTGCGAAGTTCTTTTTTTTAAAACGAAAGATATTGTATATGCAATAGGATTTTACACATAATTTAGCTACGAAATGTTAGTTAGTATTCAACTATAGTAAACAATATATAAATAAATAAATAATAAATAAATAAATAAATATCCTTGGACATTTCACACAACGCCATCTAGTCCCAAGCTAAGCAACCTAATGCTTGTGTTATGGTAACGAGATGGCTGATAAACTACTTATATACATAAAAAAAAAAAAAAAAAAAAAAATATAAATAAACATATAAACCTACTTTGTGCAGTTGGACATATTAATAGCATTACCAACATGAAATAGCTGGTGATAGAAGAGAAGCATTGAAATAAAAATGCTTTCAAAACTCCGTGACGCCGCTCCTAACATAAAGTATTATATATAGCCCAGTATAACGCAAAGTGGAGGTGTGGGTGTGGTGGGCAATGGGAGGGGATGGCCCACCCCAGTTCTGTGGTAAAGATCCCGCACAAACTCTAGCACCCCCAGGGATCAGGGACTAACTCAGCTAGGTATAGAAAAATCTATACTATGGAACTTTGTTTGGAAATGTGGTTTGAAATTACTTATTTCTGTTGAAAGATTTTAAGAGATTCTGGTAATGTAGTGCAAGCAGAAGTCTTAGTACAGGCGCATTTTTAAAGCTCTAACTATATTTTAGATTATACTTGAAAATATTGTTGTAGTGTTGTTTGATTGTATTACTCCTATGTTTGGTACTGAAAAGATAATGGCATGTATTTAACGCGGCGAAAAAATAATCTGAATATGGGATTAAAAAATAATTAAAGTTGGTAGCAAAAATAATAAGTTGGCAGCTACAGCGAAGGATAATTTGAAGTAGAAAGTAGCAGCTTAATAATCAGTTGTTAGCTTTGTTTTAATAGGTCGCAGTCGACGGAGCCCCAGTCCAGATTAAAAAAACCCGGTCAAGAGCGAGTCAGACTCGCGCACCGAGGGTTCCGTTCCGATTTCTGAAAAAGTGTGCTATTTAGAGACATCGTTTTATTTTTCCTGTAATCTTTACATAAGCTTCTATCACATATAATAATTTCAGATTTTTATCTTTGCAAACTGCGGAGATAAGGGCCCCCCTTATCTCCGCAGTTTGCAAAGATAAAAATCTGAAATGCGGTATTTTTTACATTTTTCATCAAAAGTCGAAAACTATGCGGCTTAAAAAAAATGGAAAAATGTTTGAGAATGTGCAAACAGCGCTCTTTCATATGATATCCCACATGCTCTAGTAGCCCCACTTTGAATTTTTAAGACCTTTCAGTCCCTGTTGCAAAAAAAAAAACATATATTTTTATTTCTTTCTTATTTGCAAAATAGTTGTGTAAATATTATTTATAACTGTTCCAAATTTCAAGTTGATAGCATTAGTAGTTCTTGAGATATCCAGCTGTGACAGACAGACAGACTGAGTCACACCATAAGGGTTCCTTTTTTACCATTTTGGTACGGAACCCTAAAAAGGGTTTAAAAAAGAATAACCACGACAGGAATTAGAAGGGGATCGCGGGGTTTGTTCGCTCGCTTCACTCGCTCTCTCGACCCCTCCATCCCCTTCTAACCTAACCTGTCCGAGTCGGGGTGCCCCAAGTCCCGAGCTCGCTTCGCTCGCTCTTGCATCGGAAGTTATTGTCTAAAGGAATAATACGTGAATAATATAATTATTGCTAAAATATTTAATCACTGCCAAGTTATTTTTTTAGTAGCAAATAGTTAGTCGCCCTCTAAGTTGTTAGTTGCCTGGAACTATTATCCAAAGAGAACCTAATCTAATACTTTATACTTACAATAAAACCGTAGCGAAGTCAAAACTGTAGGATTTAATCGGATTTAATATTGTTGAAAAAAAAGTGATTGCTGTGAGGTTTTGGAACGATTCTAATGCCGAAAATATACTTTTTAGGATTTTTGTCACAACAAAACTGGGGTCAAAATCAAAACTCAAGATATTGCCACCGAAAATTTTAAAATTTTTCGTCATGGGTGTCGTTTTCATGATTTTCCAGGTTTTTGATAACAAAAGTGGGGTCAACATTAAAAATCAAGATGGCACGACCAAAAATTTGTAAATTTTTCATCATGGGAGTCGTTTTTGTGGTTTTTGATGAGTGCGCTGACAACGATACTGGAGTCAAAATCAAAACTCAAGATGATGATAATGAAAAGGAGATCATTCACTGTCCATACATTTTTGAACTAAATGTATGGACAGTGAAAGTGCCAAACAAAAAAAGAGCTATTTTCTGAAGGAATACGTTTTCTCTATTTATTTCTGTTTTTTTTTTACTATTATACTTTTAACTACTAATATACTGAAAACAGTATTTTTCAACCTCGTATAACAGCGCTGGGAATGGCTCTACAGATTTGGTCCCATAGTGGAAAGTGAAAGAATGTTCACATGACACATTCATCATTCATTCATGACATGTTCTAACCGAATATCATTTTTTTTGTGTTTAGCACTTTCTTTCTTTTTTTTTTAGCCCAAAATTAATGACTTCCTTTGCAAATTTTTCATCATGGGTGTTTTTTTCATGGTTTTAGAGGGCGCTGCCAAACTGCCAACGATATTATATCAAAATCAAGATTCAAGATAGCGATAACGATAATTAGCAAATTTTTCGTCATGGGTATCGTTTTCGTGGTTCTGATAACGAGAATGGGGTCAAAATCAAAATTCAATATGGCGCCACCGAAAATTTGTCGTTTTCATAGTTTTCGAGGGCGCTGACAACAATATTGGGGTTAAAATCAATATTTAAGATGGCGCCACCGAAAATTTGCAAATTTTTCATCATGGGTGTCATTAACATGGTTTTCGAGGGCGCTGACAACGATAGTGGGGACAAAATCAAAATTTAAGATGGCGCCACCGAAAATTTGCAAATTTTTCGTTATGGGTGTCGTTTCCATGATTTTCGAGGGCACTGGCAACAATAATAAGGTCAAAATCAAAATTCAAGATGGCGCCAACGAAAATTTGCTAATTTTTCGTCATAGTTGTCGTTTTCATGTTTTTCGTTAGCACTGGCAACGATAATGGGGTCAAAATTAAAATTCAAGATGGTCCCACCGAAAATTTGCAAATTTTTCGTTATGGTTGTCGTTTTCATGATTTTCGAGGGCGCTGGCAACAATAATAAGGACAAAATCAAAATTCAAGATGGTACCAACTGGCAACGATAATGGGGTCAACGATAGTGGGGTTGCCCAGATTAGAACAGAAACTCTTGGAATACCCGAGTCCCCGATCTTTCACAGATGTTCTTAACAGACCCAGAGATTTGATTAACTTCTGGAGGGAGGTGGGCTGGTTGGAATAACCCCCGAAGGCCGCCATGGCTCACGCACAATGGTCCACATGAAGGACTCAGTGCGGAAACCAAATCCTTAACATAGACATAGCTATGTCGTCAAAATCAAAATTTATGATGGTGCCACCGAAGATTTTAAAATTTTTCATCATGGGTGTCGTTTTCATGTTTTCGAGGACGCATGAACACGACGCCCGTGGCGAAAAGTTTTCAAAATGTTGGTTCCGCCTTTGTTCTTCGATTTTTTCAGTAATTATGTTCTTTTAACTGTAAAAGTATACTTAAATAGTTCCAATTTGAGAAGTAAGGATTAACAATGTTTAGTTATCATTTGATGTCAACATTTGTTAACTAGTTTAATGTATACCTATTATTTAGCAAATTTTTAATCGTGCAAACATAGCCTCATGATTTTAAACTTCCATTTTGTCACTGTGCCTTCAAATTGATAAATAAATAAATAACTTTATTGTACAAGGAGAAACACATAAAACACATACTTACCTACACTAAACAAACATGATTGTACACACGGCTACACATCAAGCTATACTTTTCCAGTTTACACTGATCTCTCACTGTAAGGAAATCCTATACAATGCGAGATCAGCTTATATTGGAAATGTATAGCTTGATCTGTAGCCGTGCGTACAAGTGGTAGTCAAAATTTGGTTGAACAACTGGCTCTAATATGATACTTGTATCTCAGGAGCCAAAGTTCCTCATAATTATTTAATACTAGCTGCGCCTCGCGGTTTCACGCGCGTAGACCGGGACAAAAAGTAGCCTAATATGTTATCCAGGGTATAAGCTATGGGGTGCGGAGACAGGAAACCTCCCCGAGTGCCCGTGGGCTGGAATTCCCTTCGGATACGTCCGTGGGGAAGGCCAGTCTTCGGGACGGTGCACCCTGGGGTGCGGGCAATGGTTCCCCTTAGGCACAAGTGCCTAAGGGGTTTCGTTGCCCGTATGCCAATATCCTGTCGGAGGAACGCTCCAACGTGTGTCCCTCTGCTCTAAGCAGAGACGCACAGCGGCGGAGTAAGAACGGGCTCGGTGTGCACTAACCCTGCCGCCGGGCAGGCAGAAGGAAGCCATTCATCCACCATCAATCATCATCATCCCCGCCACCATACACCATTCATCATTCACCACATCATCATTCCCATCCCATCATCCACCATCAATCATCATCATCCCCGCCACCATACACCATTCATCATTCACCACATCATCATTCCCATCCCATCATCCACCATCATCATTCCCATCATCATTTCCATTTTCATTTCGTCATTTCCTTCTGCCACCGTTAGTCTCGTAGCCCCGAAGATCGTTCAAGGTCATGTCTCTGACTTTTGACGGGGGTCGAGGGTCTTGGCTTAACCGCCCGGACCGCGAGGTAGAAAACCTCTATAAAAAATCACCCCAAATCTCCAAGCGGCGGCGCACCGTGAGGGAGGTTGTAAGCTTGGTTAATGGGTAGCTTAATTAGCCGCTAGTGCGAACCGTGTTATTTTGAGCCAGTACAGAATGTTTTTTACTCGTGGGAACAATTATGGAACCAAATATAAAAAACAAAAACCGACGAGAAGAGGAGAAGGAGAGGAGCGATGCGGGGTCGGAGTCCGACGCCGCATCGGGAGCGAAGGGCGCGAAAGGCTCTTTTAAGAGCCCGGAGTGCGTATTGGTGGCGGCCGCTGGTAGGAGGAGTGCCTTCCTGAAGCGGAATGTGGAGTTGAATCCGGGGGAGGGCCAGGAGTCTTCGTCGGATGGCGGAAAGGGCTCGGCCCCTAAGTATGCTCGCCGGGGCCTAGGGTGGACCCGGAAAAAGAGCAAGGGCCGGGCAAACACCGTACCGGTGGACGGCTCAGTCGGGTCGGCCGAGGGGAGCGCCATCGAGGCGTCTGGCGATGAGTCGGACGCCACTGGTGGCCACAACTCGGAGCGGGCCAGGTTTGAGGAGGTCGTGGCTGCTGCAGTCAAGTGTGTGTCCTTGAAGAAGAAACAATCTTCCAAAGACAAGGCCATACCTGCAGCCAAGGCCTCCATTATGGCGGCAGCGGAGGTCCTGCTCCAAGGGCCTCCGCCGGACGGTATGTCGGAAATGCGGGCGGAGGTCGCCCGCTTGACAGCCGCCATGGAGCTTCTCCGAAAGGAGAATGAGGAGCTCCGAGCGGACCTGGCCAGGCTCCGTGATGCCGGCCCTCAGAAGGTGCCGCAAGAGGGGGCGCAGCAGGGGCAGAGCGGGCTCGGGCCCGCAGAGGAGAGGCTACTGACCCTGGTGCGGAAGGAGCTGGCTGCCTTCAACAGCCGGTTCTCGGTCCTGGAGGGCATTGTCCTCCGGCCCCCGCTAGCGGCGAGCCGGCAGGCCTCGGGCCAGCCAAAGGCGGCATCGTACGCCGCCACGGCTGCTACGCCCAAACCTGGGTCAGCGGGGCAGGCGAAGGGCGGGGCCGCCGCTGCAAAGGCGCCTGTTAAGGCGCCTGCGAAGGCGCCCGCTAAGGCGCCTGAGAAGGCCCCGGCTGTGGCGGCAACGACGACGCGGCCGCCCCCGCCTTCTAAATCTCCTCCGGCTGACGCCGAATGGCAGGTAGCCGGGGAGAAGAAGAAGGAGGGCAAGGCGGCAAGGGCGGCCAAGCGGAAGGAGAGGCGGCGTCGGCGCAAGGAGAGAAGCGTCGCGGCGAGGTTGCGCGCCCCAAAGTCCGCAGCTGTAGTGATCACACTACAGCCGGAAGCGGAGAAGAAGGGCGTGTCCTACCGCGACGTGCTCACCAAGGCGCGGGCGGCGGTGAACCTGGAGGAGATCGGTGTCACGAAGGGCATGCGAATTAGGGTCACGGCGACTGGGGCTCGTATGCTCGAGATCCCCGGTGCGGCTAGTGGCCCGACCGCTGACGCTCTGGCCGAAAGGCTTAGGGCGTCCTTAAATGCGGACGAAGCCCGAGTGTCCAGACCCGTCAAGTGCGCTGACATGCGCATCCTGGGTCTGGACGACTCTGTGACAGAGGGGGAAGTTGTGGCCGCCGTGGTCAAGACTGGGGGGTGCGCTATCGAGCAGGTGAGGGTAGGCACCATCCGTCCAGACTCCACGGGGTTGCGAGCCGTTACGGTGAGCTGCCCCGTATCGGCGGCCAACAAAATCGTTGGGGAGGGCCCGAGATTCCAGGTGGGCTGGGACTCCACGCGGGTAAAACTGCTGGAACCCAGACCTCTGAGGTGCTTCCGTTGCCAGGTGGGCAACCACGTGGGAGCCAAATGCACCTCGGAGGTGGACCGCAGCAGTAATTGCTTCCGCTGTGGTCAGCCCGGTCACAAGGCCGGCTCGTGCAATGCCACGCCGCACTGCTACTTGTGTGCGGCAGCTGGCAAGCCGGCCGATCACCGGGCTGGAAGCAAGGGCTGTGGTCCACCCACGAAAGCCCGGGGCAAGGGCAAGCCCCCCGCCCCCTCTACCGCCGTCACCGCCGCAGCCGTCGCCACAGGCGCCGCCGTCGCTGCCGCCCCCACTGCCGTCGCCGCCGTACCCACTGCGGCGGAGCCCTCACAGGGGGCTCAGGAGGGGGCTGCAATGGAATGCCAGTAGTGGCCCCATTGCGCCTCCTCCAGGCGAACATCAACCACTGCGCCGCCGCTCAGGATCTGTTGATCCAGAGCATGGCGCAGTGGTCGATTAACATCGCCGTGGTCGCTGAGCCGTACTTTGTCCCGCCCAGTGATTACTGGGTGGAGGACCTGAGCGGCTCAGTGACCCTCATTTCGTCGGCCGCCGCCGGTACCCTGTCCCTTGAAGCCGTCAAGAAGGGACAGGGTTGCGTCGCAGCACGGTTCGGGGGGATTGTCGTGGTGGGGACATACTTCTCCCCGAACCGAACTCTCGCCGAGTTCCACAACTCCCTTGCGGAGTTGAAAAACGTCGTCGTCGGGTTTCGTTCCCTTCCCGTGCTTGTCCTCGGGGACTTCAACGCCAAGAATGTGGCTTGGGGTTCCCGGTGTACGGACACACGGGGCAGGATGGTGGAGGACTGGGCTCTGGAGACAGGCCTGGTCGTCCTAAACCGGGGTTCTGTCCCCACGTGTGTGCGGATGCGGGGCGAGTCGGTGGTGGACATCTCGTTCGCCAGCCCCGCTCTGTTGCCGCACGTGGTTGACTGGCGCGTCATGGAGGGGGTGGAGACCTATTCCGATCACCGGTACATCCGGTTTGACGTCTCCGCCCATACCTCGAGCGCGCCGGTCCGACAGGCCCCGAGTGGTCCGCGGTGGGCGCTGAAGAAGCTGGACCGGGAGCTCCTCCTGGAAGCCTCGATCGTGCAGGCCTGGGTGTCACCACCGGACAGGCCTGCCGACATCAACGACGAGGCGGAGTGGTTCCGGGAGGCCATGTCCGAGGTGTGCGACGTGGCAATGCCCCGGGTCCAGCCCAGTCGCGCCTTTCGCCAGGTGTATTGGTGGTCGCCGGAGCTGACGGCTCTGCGCGAGGCGTGCGTCGCCGCGCGACGCCTGTACACCAGGCACCGCAGGCTCCGTATCCGCCCTCCGGATACGGAAGCCATTCAGGCGGAGCTGTACGAGGGGTACAGAGCGGCGAAGACCGCCCTCCGAGCGGAGATCTTGCGGTCCAGGGATCTGGGCCGCGAGGAGTCGCTGGAGACTCTGAACAGAGACCCATGGGGGCGCCCCTACAAGTTGGTGCGGGAGAAACTCCGCCCATGGGCGCCCCCGCTGACGCAGAGTCTCCGGCCCGAGCTCGTGGAGGACGTGGTGAGCGCTCTGTTCCCTTCGCGAGGGGAACATACTCCCCCGCCTATGGCTCCGCCTCATGCGGTGCCCGCTGCGGACCACGACACCGACGACGACGTTGATGCTCCGGAAGTGACCGAGGTAGAGTTGAGAGCGGCGGTACGTAGGCTCAGTGCCAAAAATACCGCCCCAGGACCCGACGGCTTACCTGGAAGAGCCTGGGTTCTGGCCTTTGGGGCTCTCGGGCCTCGACTAGGGGGGCTCCTAAGCGCATGCTTGGAGAGGGGCCAGTTCCCACTTCGCTGGAAGACGGGGAAACTGGTCCTCATTAAGAAGCTGGGGCGCCCTGCGGACTCTCCGTCCGCTTACCGGCCCATCGTGCTGCTCGACGAGGTGGGCAAGCTCTTTGAAAGAGTAATTGCAGACCGCCTCGTCGGGTGGCTGGTGCAGGAGGGGCCGGATTTGGCGGAGACCCAGTTTGGTTTCCGCAAGGGGCGCTCTACGGTGGACGCCATCATGCGCGTGCGAGCCCTCACGACGGGGGATGCAGTGGCCCGGGGTGGGGTCGTCTTGGCGGTGTCCCTAGACATCGCCAACGCCTTTAATACCCTGCCCTGGAGTTGCATCAGGGAGGCATTGCGGTATCACCGGATGCCGACCTACCTCTGTCGAGTGGTCGAGGCCTATCTGACGGACAGGGCCGTCATCTACCCCGGTCATCAGGGAGAGTGGAACCGGCGAGAGATGTCGTGCGGTGTCCCACAGGGATCGGTCTTGGGGCCGCATCTGTGGGACATCGGTTACGACTGGGTGCTGCGCGCCGACCTCCCAAGCGGCGTCAGCGTAGTATGTTACGCTGACGACACGCTGGTCCTGGCGCAGGGGAGGTCGCACCAGGCGGCGGCTGAACTAGCGACACGCGGGGTTGCGATAGTCGTGGAGAGGATCCGGCAGTTGGGACTCGAGGTGGCCTTGCACAAGTCCGAGGCCATGTGTTTTCATGGTCCTCGGAATGCGCCACCGTCGGGTTCCGAAATAACGGTAGGAGGGGTTCACATCGGAGTCGGGTCGACGATGAAGTACCTGGGACTCGTCCTCGACAGCCGGTGGAACTTCGTGGAGCACTTCCGACGTTTGGCTCCCAGACTGGCACGGGCTGGGGCTGCCTTGAGGCGGCTCCTGCCCAATCTGGGGGGTCCAAACGCCTCCTGCCGGAGGCTCTACGCGGGGGTCGTGCGGTCCATGGCCCTTTACGGAGCACCGGTGTGGGCGCGTTCCCTAAGGCTGGGACCAGCCGGCAGGTTGAACGCGTCCCAGAGGGTCATGGCCATCCGGCTAGTCCGGGGATACCGCACGGTCTCCCGGGAGGCGGCGAGCCTCCTTGCCGGATTGCCGCCGTGGGATCTGGAGGCAAAGGTCCTCGCGCACGTGTGGGAGTGGCGCGAGGAGGCGAAGCGCCGGGGCGTAACTCCGCTGCCGCGAGAAATCACGGTACAGCGGACAGAGCTCCGGCGGGATCTCATGGCGGCATGGAGAGCGCGACTGTCGCAACCCAGCGCTGGGCACGCCACAATAGCGGCGATAAGTCCCCTCTTTGAGGAGTGGTTAGAGAGGCGCCACGGCGTCCTCACCTTCCGCCTGACGCAGGTCCTCACCGGACACGGTTGTTTCGGGAGGTTCCTGTTTCGCATAAGGCGGGAGGAAACGCCCGGGTGTTTCCATTGTGTAGATCGCCCGGAGGACACGGTGGAGCATACAGTGGAGGTCTGCCCGGCTTGGGCAGAGCACCGCCGTGTTCTCACGGAGGCGATCGGCGGCGGCGATCTCTCGCGTCCGAGCCTGGTCCAGGCCATGGTGCGGAGCGAGAGTGCATGGGAGGCCGTCACCTCCTTCTGCGAAGCAGTGATGCTCGCGAAGGAGGAGGCGGAACGCGTGAGGGAGAGGCAGCCTCACGCCCTCAGTCGCCGCAGGAGACGCCCTGGGCGGCGGGAATCGCGGGGCGATTTCCGGCCACCGTAGGCGCGGGCCTGCGGACGGTGAGCAGCGGGTAGCTCGCCGTCCGGTAAGGACCAGGCCCGAGTCGACGGCGCGTCGTGTTCCACGCGCGCCTCAAAGAGATGTCAGCAAGTGACGGGGCCCAATAGGGCCGACGCCGCTGGGGTCGCGGGTTGTCTGAAAGGGTTACCGCGGCCCTGGCATAGGCAACTGAAGGAACACGGGTGGGTTTTAGTCAGTAAAAGTCTGACACGCCCTCCCGCTCCACCCAGAGCGGGAGAAGTTATTTGATGATTTCCCACCCTCAAAAAAAAAAAAAAAAAAAAAAAGGGTATAAGCTATATACATACCAAATTTCATTCAAATCAGTCAAGCCGTTTGAGCGTGAAGAAGTAACAAACATTTACACACACAGACACACACACACACACTCACAAACTTTCGCATTTATTTTCGACACTTGCGTGCAATAAAATCGATCCACCCCATTCTCTTCGATATGAAACGTGAAAATTTAACAAGATTAATTAACAATAACCTAATATATTGTGTACTAAAACCTTCCTGACTGTATGTAGATTACGTAAGTGAAAAAAATATCAAAACTGATTCATTACTTTTTGAGAAAAACGCGAATTTAAAAACATACAGATCGAATGAAAAACCTCCTTTTTTTCAAGTTGGTTAAAAATTCAAGTCAAATGATCAATAAACGAAGAGTAATAAACAAAATTAAGCTTATGTCAACTTCACTGACAAAAAAAAGTCACGCAGTTTTTTCAAACAAAAGTGATTGATGAGAACATCAGAATAATCGAGTCGATCTTGTCAAGAATATTGCTTTTATCAAAGTATATGTGTATGTGTAAATAAACTTTATCTTACCTACCTTCACATAGTATAAAATAATTAAAATAAATACATTAATATCTTTGAGCTATCGTCTCTCAAATAGAGAGCATGGGGTGGGCCAATTTTTTTGCACGCAAGTGTATTAGTGTGATAATTATTAACTAAATGCAATCAGACTCAGTAATGTATATCTATACTAATTTATAAAGCTGAAGAGATTGCTTGTTTGGTTGAACGCGCTAATCTCAGGAACTTCCGGTTCGAATTGAAAAATTATTTTAGTGTTGGATAGCCTATTCATCGAGGAAGGCTATATAGGCTATATAAAATCACGCTACAACCAATAGGAGCGGAGCATCAATGAAAAATGTTGTAAAAACGGGGAAAATTTATTCCTTTTGAGAGCTTTTGTTGCGTGCTCTGCGTAAACGGTTAAAGTTATCGCTAACGGTTAGTTACGGTTATAGTAACAATCGTATATGACGGGATTGATCCTCTTAAAAGGTTCTAAAAAAAAGTCCGCGATAGCATATGTCTATCTTGTAAAGTTGGGTCACTATAACTTTTTTAATGGTAATGGTAATCAAAGTTATAAAATAATGCATTATTTGCGAAGGTGTTTTCTTATACATGGTATCAATCCTTATCCAAATAAATACGTTATTCATCACAAGTATTTAATTTTGAACAAAGTTGCTTATATCGTTTCATTTCAATGAATATCTTAGGAGATATACTCGTAACTAACTACAGTACGGTCGATTTATCGTGTTCGTTTCAACCGCGCGGCCATGGCGTTAAAAAAAAAAAAAAACTATGCCAACATTTTGTAACAATTTGTAAAAGTTGACTCGCAAAACCTCAAATTTGTCAAAGCTATGGTTAAAAAGTTAGAAGGGTTTGAACGTGGCCGCGCCATCGAAACGCGGAGAACCGCGCGGCCACGGAGATCTCAGAACCTAAGCGTTGCACAGACCTGAAATTTTGGTAAATAACAGATTCAATTTGTAAACAATTTGTAAAAATATAGAAAAAAATCCTAGGTTAATATTTTAGGAGCTGTGAGACTAAAACCCCGTGGCCGCGCCATCGAAACGGTGATAAAAACGTGATAGCCGATATCTCGCTGAAAAAGCATCGCAGACGTCTAGAGTTTTTTGTAAAACCCAGATTTGAATTTGTCAAAACTTACAAAAATGCAACAAAAAATACTAGGTTAATATTTTAGGAGCTGTGAGACTAAAACCCCGTGGCCGCGCCATCGAAACGGTGACAAAAACGTTATCACCGATATCTCGCTGAAAAAGCATCGCAGAGGTCTGAAATTTTTTGTAAAACCTAGATTTGAATTTGTCAAAACTTGTAAAAATACAACAAAAAATCCTAGGTTTATATTTCAGGAACCGCGCCATAGAAACGGTGAAAAACACGTTATCGCCGATATCTCACTGAAAAAGCATCGCAGAGGTCTGAAATTATTTGTAAAACCTAGATTTGAATTTGTCAAAATTTGTAAAAATATAATAAAAATCCTGGATTTATATTTCAGGAGCCGCGGCATTGAAACAGATAAAAACACGTTATCGCCGATATCTCACTGAAAAAGCATCGCAGAGGTCTGAAGTTTTTTGTAAAACCTAGATTTGAATTTGTCAAAACTTGTAAAAATACAACAAAAATCCTAGGTTTATATTTCTGGACCCGCGCCATAGAAACGGTGAAAAACACGTTATCGCCGATATCTCACTGAAAAAGCATCGCAGAAGTCTGAAATTATTTGTAAAACCCAGATTTGAATTTGTCAAAACTTACAAAAATGCAACAAAAAATACTAGGTTAATATTTTAGGAGCTGTGAGACTAAAACCCCGTGGCCGCGCCATCGAAACGGTGACAAAAACGTTATCACCGATATCTCGCTGAAAAAGCATCGCAGAGGTCTGAAATTTTTTGTAAAACCTAGATTTGAATTTGTCAAAACTTGTAAAAATACAACAAAAATCCTAGGTTTATATTTCTGGACCCGCGCCATAGAAACGGTGAAAAACACGTTATCGCCGATATCTCACTGAAAAAGCATCGCAGAAGTCTGAAATTATTTGAATTTGTCAAAATTTGTAAAAATATAATAAAAATCCTGGATTTATATTTCAGGAGCCGCGGCATTGAAACAGATAAAAACACGTTATCGCCGATATCTCACTGAAAAAGCATCGCAGAGGTCTGAAGTTTTTGTAAAACCTATTTTTTTTTACAAATAAAACAAAAAATCCTAGGTTTATATTTCAGGAGCTGTGAAACGGTGAAATATGGTTTTTTGTGAACCTAGGTCACAAAAAACCATATTTCACCGTTTCAATGGCGCGGCTCCTGAAATATAAATCTAGGATTTTTTGTTATATTTTTACAAATTTTGACAAATTCAAATCTAGGTTTTACAAAATAAATAATTTCAGACTTCTGCGATGCTTTTTCAGTGAGATATCGGCGATAACGTGTTTTTCACCGTTTCTATGGCGCGGGTCCTGAAATATAAACCTAGGATTTTTGTTGTATTTTACAAGTTTTGACAAATTCAAATCTAGGTTTTACAAATAATTTCAGACCTCTGCGATGCTTTTTCAGTGAGATATCGGCGATAACGTGTTTTTCACCGTTTCTATGGCGCGGGTCCTGAAATATAAACCTAGGATTTTTTGTTGTATTTTTACAAGTTTTGACAAATTCAAATCTAGGTTTTACAAAAAACTTCAGACCTCTGCGATGCTTTTTCAGCGAGATATCGGAGATAACGTTTTTGTCACCGTTTCGATAGCGCGGCCACGGGGTTTTAGTCTCACAGCTCCTAAAATATTAACCTAGTATTTTTTGTTGCATTTTTGTAAGTTTTGACAAATTCAAATCTGGGTTTTACAAAAAACTCTAGACGTCTGCGATGCTTTTTCAGCGAGATATCGGCTATCACGTTTTTTTCACCGTTTCGATGGCGCGGCCATGGGGTTCTAGTCTTACAACTCCTGAAATATAAACCTAGAATTTTTTGTTGTATTTTTACAAGTTTTGACAAATTCAAATCTAGGTTTTATAAAAAACTTCGGACTTATGCGATGCTTTTTCAGCGAGATATCGGCGATAACATATTTTTCACCGTTTGAATGGCGCGGCCATGGGGTTCTAGTCTTACAGCTCCTGAAATATAAACCTAGGATTTTTTTTATATTTTTACAAATTTTGACAAATTCAAATCTGGGTTTTACAAAAACTTCAGACCTCTGCGATGCTTATTCAGTGAGATATCGGCGATAACGTGTTTTTCACCGTTTCAATGGCGCGGCTCCTGAAATATAAACCTAGGATTTTTGTTATATTTTACAAATTTTGACAAATTCAAATCTAGGTTTTACAAATAATTTCAGACCTCTGCGATGCTTTTTCAGTGAGATATCGGCGATAACGTGTTTTTCACCGTTTCTATGGCGCGGGTCCTGAAATATAAACCTAGGATTTTTTGTTGTATTTTTACAAGTTTTGACAAATTCAAATCTAGGTTTTACAAAAAACTTCAGACCTCTGCGATGCTTTTTCAGCGAGATATCGGTGATAACGTTTTTGTCACCGTTTCGATGGCGCGGCCACGGGGTTTTAGTCTCACAGCTCCTAAAATATTAACCTAGTATTTTTTGTTGCATTTTTGTAAGTTTTGACAAATTCAAATCTGGGTTTTACAAAAAACTCTAGACGTCTGCGATGCCTTTCAGCGAGATATCGGCTATCACGTTTTTTTCACCGTTTCGATGGCGCGGCCATGGGGTTCTAGTCTTACAACTCCTGAAATATAAACCTAGTATTTTTGTTGTATTTTTACAAGTTTTGACAAATTCAAATCTAGGTTTTACAAAAAACTTCAGACTTATGCGATGCTTTTTCAGCTAGATATCGGCGATAACATATTTTTCACCGTTTGAATGGCGCGGCCATGGAGTTCTAGTCTTACAGCTCCTGAAATATAAACCTAGGATTTTTTTGTATTTTTACAAATTTTGACAAATTCAAATCTAGGTTTTACAAAAACTTCAGACCTCTGCGATGCTTATTCAGTGAGATATCGGCGATAACGTGTTTTTCACCGTTTCAATGGCGCGGCTCCTGAAATATAAACCTAGGATTTTTGTTATATTTTACAAATTTTGACAAATTCAAATCTAGGTTTTACAAATAATTTCAGACCTCTGCGATGCTTTTTCAGTGAGATATCGGCGATAACGTGTTTTTCACCGTTTCTATGGCGCGGGTCCTGAAATATAAACCTAGGATTTTTCGTTGTATTTTTACAAGTTTTGACAAATTCAAATCTAGGTTTTACAAAAAACTTCAGACCTCTGCGATGCTTTTTCAGCGAGATATCGGTGATAACGTTTTTGTCACCGTTTCGATGGCGCGGCCACGGGGTTTTAGTATCACAGCTCCTAAAATATTAACCTAGTATTTTTTGTTGCATTTTTGTAAGTTTTGACAAATTCAAATCTGGGTTTTACAAAAAACTCTAGACGTCTGCGATGCTTTTTCAGCGAGATATCGGCTATCACGTTTTTGTCACCGTTTCGATGGCGCGGCCACGGGGTTTTAGTCTCACAGCTCCTAAAATATTAACCTAGGATTTTTTTCTATATTTTTACAAATTGTTTACAAATTGAATCTGTTATTTACCAAAATTTCAGGTCTGTGCAACGCTTAGTTTCTGAGATCTCCATGGCCGCGCCGTTCTCCGCGTTTCGATGGCGCGGCCACGTTCAAACCCTTCTAACTTTTTAACCATAGCTTTGACAAATTTGAGGTTTTGCGAGTCAACTTTTACAAATTGTTACAAAATGTTGGCATAGTTTTTTTTTTTTTTAACGCCATGGCCGCGCGGTTGAAACGAACACGATTTATCTTGGCAACTCTTGGCAAGTCCGAACTTCGCGCAGAAGGCTGCGCAATAAGATTTTTTAGGAATTAAATGGTGACATGAGGCGAGTGTGAGTGAGAGAACATGCGCGAAAGTTCTTAGTGCCTATGTTGAGACTTGCCAAGATAAATCGGCCATACTGTAGCACGCCGCGCGGCTCAGACGCGTGATCGGCTCTCTACGTTCGTATTCAGCGAATACGAACTGCTTTTTTTATACATTTTTTCGATATCTCATCGTGTATTAATTTTAATAATAAAGTTTTTTTTTAATTTGTAGATGTTTTTCCAATTATTTCTTAAATAAGTAAGTAAGTAGGTAGATACTTACTTACCATTCAATATACGAACTACTTACCTAGGTACTACATAGTTTGATTTGTAGTAATTTTCTATTCGGTTTTATTTGGGCACTTATTATCTAAGTACCTACCTACTATTTGTATATAAGTAGGTAATCTAAGTTTTGCCCGTGACTTCGCCCGCGTGGAGGTCGAAAATTACCTCACGGGAATTTACTACCGGGATTAAAAGTAAACTAACTAATAGGTAATATAAATGCGAAAGTGAGTTTGTTGGTTCGTAACGCTTTCACGCTAAAACAGCTAAAGGTTTTGGACGAAATTTGGCACACGGTTAAACCATGACCTGGAAAAGGTGAAGCCGTGGGCGAAAGCTATGATAGGTATTATATTTGAGGAGCGTAGGAACAAAAGGGGACAAATCCACTCCAGCAAAACTTTCAGAAATTAAAGAAAACTGTCTTATGATAACCGAGAATGATAAGGATTTGTCCCTTTTTGTACAAAACAGGCTACTTTTAAATGTAAAAATGAAGGGGATATGATCACCTTTTGGTTGTAAGGTGCGGAAATGATGTAATTCAACATTTTAGCCATATATACAAAATTTGTCAAAAAACGGATTTGTCGCCTTTTGTTCCTATGCTATTTGTGAACATCTAACATTATTTTATGCAAATATTTAAATAAAGAGAAAATTACAAACTGAAAGAATATACGGCCTACAGAAACCAACTAAAGAACTTCATTGCGTTATTAAACAAATTGATTACACGCTCCAAGATATTTGCGTAATTATAAGATCCGTCTTTAATACTACTAAAACTAATGATACAAAACAATCTGCAACACTTTCATCATAGCATGCCATTTGCAAAATCGATTATTGTGGTGTCTTATTACAGAAGATATTCTATCTAACGATACAGAAGACACTCCAACGATCACCTCCTGAATACTTTTCTCAGGTGACCGCCAGAATATCGTCTGTATCGTCGTAAGACAAATTCTGCAACTAATTAGTTAGCTTTGCTTTTAGCGCAAACTTGGTCAACGTATAAATATCAACTAAACGATGTAGTTACCCTATTATAAAGACGAGTGCTTAGGACTGAGTAATGGCAGCTAGCAAAAATGCGGAACGATATTGCACGGAATCACAGACCGGATGACCTCGACGTCTTAGAAGGATGTTTGAGTCTAGAAGTAGGATGGAGTGACGGCGTAAGACTACACGCAAAATGAAGAGTTGTCGTACAGTGAGCACTTGGGTTTCAGAGTACAGCAGGGCGGTTAAATAATCTGATGGAGTTAAATCTATGAAATCAGACGAGTTTTTACCTTTTAAATCTGTGTGGCCACAAATATGTTTACAGTATATGTATTACTTTTCAAGATACAAGCTACATATACTACAAGCTACTCAAAGCTACACATATGAAGTAAAATATTAAGTTTTTAGAGTAAAATTTAAAAATAACCAAGTAAAAAGCGACAGTCACAAAACCGAATAAAAAACAATAATTTTGGGTTAATCCTTGAAAATAAGGCTACCTATTTTCTTTGATTTATGATTTAATAAGGTAAGAACATGTATTATTAGTTTAAATAAATTTTAAAAAGGCTTATTAATTTCATACTTGACTTTTTTTTAAATCTAGTCACAACGGAAACAGTTCCTCCACAAAGTCCGGTTTGTTTCGATATTGTCGGGAAAATGCCTCGAATTCCGCCTTCCTTTTTATTTCTCTCTTTATTTGTAAAAAATATATCATCAAAAATAAAATCGAATTTTACAGCAGGGTGCTTTTTATTTTGAAATTGCCCAGTAGTTAGTTAGGTACTTACACAGAGAGAGGATAAACTAATTACTTATGCACTTACCTACCTATTTACATTGTGGCAATTCTAATGTTAATCACCGCCCTAAAATTAAATTGCTATTCATCACCACCGCCGTGTATCGGAGGCTCGGAGGGCAGATCCCCTTGTAGTTGTAATTTGTGAACTAAGTTTTTTTTTAGTGTACTTAGTTGTCATAAATTATTTGTTGTTCTTGCTGGTCATGTCGTGCGATTACGCTTTAGGCGATAATCAGGTCGAAATCTATATCTAATGTAAATTTAGTTATATACCTACTGTGATTGATAGATACCTGTTGTAGTTGCCTTATATATTAAATAAATATAATAAAATAAAATTAATAACCACAGCAAAATGAGTTTTTTTTTATTAATAACCACTTTAAAATGGGTTTCATTAGTACACACTTTTTAACGAGTTTTTTACCTTCACATTTAATTTCACCCTCACAGTTTGGCTTTAGACAGGGTAAGTCTACAGAGGACGCAGTCCTAGCACTTACATCTATAGTTACCGAAATAGTGGACAGACGTGACAAGTGTCTGGCAGTATTTTTAGACCTAAAAAAAGCCTTCGACACAGTCTGTGTCCCTACTCTTTTGCACAGGCTAGAAGGCATTGGCGTAAGAGGAATACCACTTAACCTCTTTAAGGAATACCTGAGCGAACGCAGATATGTAGTAAAAATTGGATCAGTAACTAGTTCCGAAGAAATTGTTACATACGGAGTAGGACAAGGTAGTGTGCTGGGTCCGATGCTGTTTCTTATTTATATAAACAGCCTATGCAGTATGAGTATTGACGGAGCTCACATTTTCTCCTATGCGGACGATACAGCAATTGTTTTCTCGGGGAAAACATGGAACAGCGTTGGTCGTACCGCCGAGCGTGGCTTGTCTGCAATAGCTACTTGGCTCGAATGTAACCTATTAACTTTAAACGTCTCAAAGACAAACTACATTTGTTTCTCCATTTATAACAATACTCAGCCATCACATGATCTCCAGATCAAAATACATACTTGTTCTCACTTCCCTGACACCAAGTGCTGTTGTTTAAAAATCAGCAAAGTTAGTAGCACTAAATACCTTGGAGTTATGCTCGACCAAAGGCTATCGTGGCACTTGCATTTAGAGCTGATAATGAACAGAGTCAGGAAGTTAATTTGGACTTTCAAATCTCTTCGTCACATAGCTACTAAAGATCTTATCCAACATGTCTTTGGGTCAGTCCATATTGACATACTGTTTACCAATTTGGGGTGGAGCATCAAAAACAAAGTTTTTAGAACTGGAGAGGGCGCAGAGATCTTTACTAAAAGTCATGTACTTTAAACCACGATTATTCCCCACGGAAACCTTATACGTAACTTCGAACCTCTTGACAGTTAGAAAGCTCTATGTGCTGCTGATTACGCTGAAAAAACACAAATCACTTCCCTTCGTTACTCCCAGGACACAAACTAGGAGAAAGAACAATGTAGCTCCAGAAACCCCAGTCAAAATTGCATTTGCTACAAGACAATACACAAAGCAATCTTCTCGCTTATACAATTCCCTCAACAAAATACTGACCATATACCCTATGACATATCACGACTGCAAAAAGACACTCACTGAATGGTTGAAGAGCAAAAGTTACGAAGAAATCGAGGCTATGTTCCATACAATCACATGATTCCTAACATAATTATAACCTATACTTAATACAATTTGATTACGCAAATTAACACATTCCACGCCAATATACCCACATCACACACACCCACACCTCACACATCCTCCACATATACACACAAAACATAAAGCATTCCTTATTTAAATAATGTTTAGTATTGTTTTGAATTGTTAAAAAACCTTTGGCATTCTTTCAAAATTATTCTCTCAACTTATGTATTGTTGAAGTAAACTTAAATAATCTTTGGTATTCCTTCAAAATTATTCTCTCAACTTATGTATTGTTAAAGTAAACGTAAATTTAACCTTGTTATTCCTTCAAAATTATTCTCTCAACTTATGTATTGTTAAAGTAAACTTAAATAATCTTTGGCATTCCTTCAAAATTATTTTCTCAACTGATGTATTGTTAAAGTAAACTTAAATAACCTTTGGTATTCCTTCAAAATTATTATCTCAACTTATGTATTGTTAAAGTAAACATAAACTTAAATAACCTTGTTATTCTTTGAAAACTATTCTCTCAACTTGTGTATTGTTAAAGTAAACTGGAAGAGCTGGACCACCTAATACAAGCAAATCTTTGCTTAAAAGGTGCCTCCAAACTTAAAGCTATGTAAATTACAAAGTTGTCAAAATAAACATTTTTTTTTTTTTTTTTTTTTTTTTTTTTTTCCTTAGAACCTGGATGGGGCGGCAAATGAGCGTGGGGATTGGCACAATAAAAGAGAGGCCTATGCTCAGCAGTCATTCCCGCCCCGACCCTTGCTCGAGCCAGCTCGCGCCGCTGAGCCTGTAGCTTTAAATTCGACCCAAAATAATAATAATCCGACCCAACCTGTCCCCGACCGATGCCCGTAGCCCTCAGGGAGAAACCCTTAGCCTGTAAGTAGTCGTTTAGTTTATAAGTTTTATGCACTGGCAGGAGGCCATCTTTTATTGAAGCACCCACAGGAACGGTTAAGCAGCCGACATCCCTAGGTTGATCTGCGAGATGCCATTCACAAAAGAAAAAAAAACAGCAGTACTAGGTAATTGGTGAAGTCGGGCCGTGGATGATGATGATGATGATGATGATTAATATTGTAAATGGAGTAGGTACATTATTATAGCCGTTAAAAAGAATGCATTATTTTTATCTAATTCAGAAAATGAATTCAGGTAGGTAATAAAAAGACAACGCGGCTGTGAACAATAGAATCAGGTAAAAATAAGCAATACTTAAACATTTACATCTGAATTGGATAAGGTAAAACCAGTTTTTAAGGTGGTTTTGTTTGCGCTCTCCTATAAACAAAAAAACCAGTAAGTATTTAGACTTGTGACATTTTATAGTCTGGCGTCCGCTAACTTAATTATTAAATCACAGCATTAAAATTCCACCACATTTGGCGTATAAGTATAAATCGGTATAATGCATTTAAAGGTTGTTCAAAATTTCACAGTGAATGCGTCTGGCATCACCCCATTCGCTTCACTGCTAATAATAACACGCTCAAAAATATAATGACCCTCCCATACAATACAAGGTGTAGTGGTCTCCCCCTGTGGGTCGTGCTCGCGTGGGTGCACACGCACAGCACACACAGCACAAAGTCTCACACACACACCCGAAAACATACAAGACACAAACTCACACAAAAAGGGTGATTGAGTTTGGAACCATAGATTAAAAAACCGGTCAAGAGCCAGTCGGACTCGTGCACCGAGCCTTCCGTTCCGATTTCTGAAAAAGTGTGCTATTTATAGACATCGTTTTATTTTTCATGTAATCTTTCACATAAAATTAACTCCTGTCACATAAAATAATTTCAGATTTTTCTTTATGCAAACTTCGGAGATAAGGAGGGGTGGAACGGTATTGTTTTTTACATTTTTCATCAAAAGTCGAAAATTATGCGGCAAAAAAATAATATTTGAGAATGTGCAAACAGCGCTCTTTTATATGATACTCCACATGCCCTAATAGCCCCACTTTAATTTTTAAGACCCCCTTTCAGTCCGTTGCAAAAAAGAAAAAAAAAATTCTTTCTTATTTGCAAAATAGTTGGGTAAACGTCATCTAAAACTGTTCCAAATTTCAAGTTGATAGCATTAGTAGTTCTTGAGATATCCAGCTATGACAGACAGACGGAGTTTTTCACATTTATTGCAAATATCTCGTTTCCTATTGGTTTTATGCTATTTGTATTTTAATAAATATTGTAGAGGATTAAATTTTATACAAGTTAAGTTTAGACATTTTTTTTATATCTTGAACCATTATCGAGATAGGCAGAGCGCGCGCAGTGTTTAACTTCGAGGTCATATGTAAAAAATCTTTTTTTTGACCTTTGACCTTGGAATATCTCGATAAGTAGGTTCTGAGACAAGTTTTAGGGTGTCAAAATAAAGGTATATACAAGTTTATAGCCCACTATCTCTCATTCTGAGATTCTTGCCCTCTTTTGATTAATTTTCCCGGACTATAAGCGTAGTACGGATTTTCACAATAGAATAAGCCGCCGTTCGCACGGACGTAAAAATATCGCGGCGGGATTTTATGGCGCACTGGATTTTCAACTTTCGGTGTTGAGCCGAGCTTCGAAAATCCAACCTAACAACAACAGAGTGCATCCCAGCGTGTTGAAAAAACACACTGTTGGATTTTCAGCTCTCGGCGCTAAGCAGAGCGTTGAAAATCCAGTGCGCGAAAAAAAATCGTCGCGATATTATTATGTCCGTGCGAACGTCGGCTAAGAGGCCTGCTTATACTGGTTTTTTCAACTGTACTTACTTACTTACTGGTAATTTTAATTAGTTTTACAAAATACTACTTAAGTAAGTACTTACTTAGTTTTTACCAGATAATTAGGTACTTAGGTACCTAGTTAAAAGTAGTAAGTAGGTACCTACTTAAGTACTTAACTACCTTAAAAATTACAAGAACATTAAAAAGGTAATAAAGAAAAACACAAAAGATATTGACTAAAAACACAATCGCGCCACTTAACTTCTATTTTAAGTACGACAATAATTCGGACTCAATGTGAAACACGAAACGGCGTACCCATTGGTTTCCGTCCCTTTTTGGCTGTTGTTTATGTAATGCGTAGGGAAGGGACTACCTAGCAACTTCGTCCTTGGGGCTTATCGCCCAAAAAGGGCGAGAGGGTAGACTGGGTTGTTTAGATGGGCTGAGGGCTCCCGAGCCCCAAACTCCCAACAAAACTCACCCCATCCCCGGCAATCTCCCCTTTTTATTCATATATTATCTACTTACAGAAATACACACTGAATATCAGCCACGGGTTAGTCTGTGTGCGATATTTATGTTCTCCTTTTTTCTGTTTCTTCTACAGCACAGTTGAAAACTCCGTAGGTAGGTACCTACTACTCTAGGTCAACTCAAGGTCAAACTATTACCACCAACGTGAGCTCGACTGTACCTACCTACAATTTTGTCCATTTGCATTTAGTTCTCTACTAATTCTAAGGTCAGTAGGTAGGTACATAATATAGTACCTACAGGCTACAGAGAACCCTCTACACAACAAAAGATAAGTAAAGACTTCTGTTAAATATGGAAGATAACCTACGGGTAACGGGAGCTTGTAGGCACATAACACACACACAAGTTACGACAACACAACAAGCTACGACATGTGCAAACCGTGCGAGACCTTGCGAGACAAACCCAAAAGTTGCCCGACTTTCCAAGAACGCATGCGTTTCGGGTTACCTAACCAAACGCCAACTCGTAAATCGATACGAGTTGTCGTACTTAATTCAGCATTAACAACTCTTCAAGGTCAGGCCTCAGGCTACATTGCAAAATACACTCTTATGCTCATTGATGATAAGCCACATGATAAATGCCTTGAGTACCTACCTAAAATAGGTAGCTAGAATAACAATTTGGGTAGGGATCTACTTACCTACTTAAGTAATTATAATAAAAAATATGGGCTGCCAACTGCCAAGAAATAGATTAACTGCTGCTTTGCTAGAGTTTTAATATTCGATTTCACTGTCGATAAGGCATAAAATAACGTTATTAGGGGCTAATTTTTCAATAGTCATCTGAAGAATAAATATTTACATTAGACAGCTTTTGTATAGAAAATACAAAATATGTCCACCTGTCATATTTTTATACTTCAGATACTGACTGAAAAATCAGTCTTAAAAGGCATACAAGACAACATCTACCTAGTACCTATACTTACAAAAATCGTTAAATCAGATTGCCTGCTTGCTAGAGAGAGATAGAATATTCGCTTGACTGCTCGTGAACCGGTTTGAACCAGACTACAGTGCCGTGCCGTGCCGACCGATGCATGCTGCGGTGGGAGACCCGACAAGCGACAACGACGAACTACGAAACAAACCTTTTTTTCTTTTCTCGTATTGTTCGAGAATTGAAAAATTTCATTTTTTTCCAGGCAATATTTGAAAATCACATTTATGTACTTACTGAAGTTATTAGTTAAGTACCTAGGTAACTACCTAATCTAAATAGGTACTTACTTAGTGCACAATATTACTTAGGTACCCAAGTACATTAAGTAGTAAGTAAGTAATAGGTAAGTAATCATAAATCATAGGGTGCCTTAGTGCGCCTAAACGCGTGTATTTTACCTATACCAGAAAGGTTTAGGTGGTGAAATAAAGGTAAACAATCTTGATGTGTCTTTTATCATTTTTTATTTTAAAACCTCAATTTAAAAATAAAATGCAACTAAAAACCAATGTAAATACAACAATAATGATTACTAAATCAATTGTACCATTAGTTTAAGCGGCAGTTTAATTGTTTAATATGTGTTTGTGTTAAAAGTCACGTCAAGAATGTTTACCTTTATTTCACTAGACCTTTCTGGTATAAGTGTGTAGGTATTCAACCGATAGGTAGGTAGGTAGGTAGGTACTTACCTATTTAGGAAACACTTAACCTATACATACATAAATATACACTTAGGTAGTACCTAGGTACCAAAGTAGATTCTATTCCTAAGGTTAGGCATGATAAAACCAATTACATAGCACCTGCAGACTGTGCAAATAACATTGAAGAGGCAAGAAATCATACTTAACACAATTTAATATATCTAGGTAATATATTTCGGTTGTTCGATCAATCAATGTACTTAATCGCGGAGCATAGCGAAGCAAAGCGCATTATGCTTCGGCTTAGCCCACTTGGCTCAATTTATACAATTCATGACTCAACGTTTCGGTTCAATCCGCAACCAGTATTATTATTACTTTCGACGTAGCGTTCTGCTTGTTTGCCACTCGAGCCACGAGCACGAGCTGAGCGAGCGAGCGAGGTCATTACGGACAAAATGGGGGCGAACCATTCCGATAATATACCACTATGTTGCCCGGAGAGTTATATTTATGCCTACGTTGAATGTCGACTCGTCGCTTACGAACCGAGCAACAGAGACAGATATATCGACTGTGGTCCCTACTTACCTCGTTAGACAGAGATAGGACACGCTACTGCCGACAACCGCTTGGAATGTGCCAGCCGACCAATACTGGCAGTCCGCCATAGTGCCATACTGGCATTGGCAACCGCCACCGCGTCTCTCCGTGTCTGCCTGCCTGTGAGTGAAAGGAATAGAGTTTCGGTCTGCCTCGGCAAACTGAGAGTGCGTTTCGAATTTTCGATCGAAAGACGTAACGTAGGTCAGCCACTTTGCTCAGCTAATTTAACCTAAACATAATAATAGTATAATTTACATAATTGGTTTACAGTAATTGTAAACTTAACCTGTTTGACGCAAGATGTCAGAGACAATCGCTGAATGCGTGCAGTGGTTATCGGGGTAATTTGATTGACTTTTTTGACAGCGCTCGTTTATTTGGCCGGCCATTTTGTATTTTCCTACAGAAGCGAAGTATCTGACAGAAGTTCGTGGAAAATAAATTATTTGTATTTTCCCAGTGTTTGTGAATTTGTGATAGTTTTCTCAAGGTTATCATATAACACAGTGAAAACCGGGAAAGCGGTCGAATATGTTGTTATTTTCGTTGCGGCTTGAACAAGACTTGAGTGTTAAAATTGGATTGTAAAGTAACGTGCAGGATTGTGCCGGATTTAAGTGTTGATTGTGTGGTTGTGAACCAAAATAAACCGATGTACGTGTAAGAATCGGCTACAATTTCATCAAAAACTAGATTATGATCGTGAGTATCTTATTACCTACTACTTCTCTAGTTTTGCGGCATGAAAATCTGTCTAACACAGTACTTACAATGTTTTGAGTTTTGTTTCTTGTTCTAATTCATCAATGTGTATGAAGTTGAGAGAGAATAATTTGAACTTGAGAATGGTTAACTAAATAATAACACATACCTAACTTTAACTAGAGCTAATGTAGGTACTTAATTCTGATTCAATTCTTCTAATTTGGTACACAATTCAAATTATCAACCTCAACTACAAACAAAATAACTATTATTTCACAAAGCTTGTCAGTTTAATTGTTTAGAAATTGTAATGTTTTGAAACTAGTCTGTGATTGTTATCTGTTGTGTTTACATACTAACAAAAACTATCTGTGAATGAGTTTATAACATTATTTACATATACCTACCAATAAGCAATCCAACATTCCAACACTGAGTAATAACAGCAAAAATTAACTAAAAGAGTTTCCAACCTAGGCTGAATGATGACTTACCTTGTGCTCATGCCTAACCAAACAAATTAGAAAACAAAATAAGTCACCATAGTTAGATGATAAAAAAATAAGCACAAAATGCAAAATTATTACAGTCCAAAAAGGATGCATAGGGATGATATTATAAAAATAAACTTGTTCACAGGTATCGTAGATGATGGCTACAAAGCATGAGCCCGTTATTTCTTCACCGCCTACGAACAATGAATCAGGTTAGTTTTTAAGGTTTTGTGTTTTATTTTAATGCCTTTTAATTTTGTAGTGTGCTTTGGCTTAGAGACATGTAGAGTATGTGATGCTAGTAACAATGCTTATCATTTTTGCCTTACTTCCAAAGTTGCTTCTGAATTTTAGAGTATTTGCTTCATAGAAAGAAACTGGCCATGACCCTAGTATAGTTGGTAAGTGATGACTGTTCCAACTTGAATTAAAAGCAGTATGATAATATCTTATAATTAATATACAGGGTGGATTTTTGAGATGGGGCAGTAAGCATTTTCATGACAAAATTATTGCTCTTATAAAGAAGAATTTAAATTTTGAATCAATTATTTTAAATTCTACTTAGTCTAAATAATTTTGGTGCGCTCAACTACTAACTAAAAATACATTTAGTACACTAACTAAAAATCATTTAGTGCACTCAACCACTTAATGAAATCATTTGATATAGGTACTCAAGTACATACTACAATTTTCTTTGTGACCAACATGGTATTTATTACCTACATGTTCAATTTCAATAATGAAAAGAAAATTATAGTATGTACTTGAGTGTATCAAATGATTTCAGTAAGCGGTTGAGTGTACTCAATCATTTTTAGTTAGTGCACTAAATGTACTTTTAGTTAGTAGTTGAGTGCACCAAAAGTATTTTAGTTAGTAATTGAGTGCACTAAATGTTTTCAGTAAGTGCAATAAATGATTTTTAGTAGGGTGGTTGAGTGTACTAACTGTATTTTAGTTAGTAGTTGAGCTCACAGAAACTTGGCCACATGTGAATTAGTTGATAATTTGTTCAATATATTTTTGCTCTGAAATAGAATTGCTTATGCTTTTAGAACTTATTAATTAGAAAATGGCTACACCATTAAGCATGTTTTCAAAGTTAGGCACTTCTATTTTGTGTTAAATTAACTATTTACTATTACTACCTTCTTAAGATTAATTTTAATTTTTTTACTAAGTGCACATGACTAAGATTTTGTGAACTAAACATCTTGGTAAGTCCAAGATCAATCATCAAGAAGCATTCTTCCATTTAAAATTAAAGTTTACATGCCTTTAATTAGGTCTCGGAGAGTCTCAGATCAACAAATAAAAAGTAAGTTTAAAATCTAAAACCCAACTACTGAAAAATCACGCTCTAAAAAGTATGAAACAAGAAAATACTCTCATCTGAAATTAGAAAAAGACAAACAAATTAAAAATCCGGAGTCACACGTAATCTGTTCGATTTATACCCTTACATGATGTGTGACTCCGGATTTTTAATTTGTCTGTCTTTTTCTAATTTCAGATGAGATTATTTTCTTGTTTCATACTTTTTAGAGCGTGATTTTTCAGTAGTTGGGTTTTAGTTTCTAAACTTACTTTTTATTTAAATTATTTTGGTGTTATAATTTCGTGTTAAAGTATTTGCAGAGCAACTTTAAATTTTTAAAGAAGAATAATTATTATATTATAATATGTATTCTGGGTAGGTTTGGAGAGAAATGTTTGGCTCACATCTGAGGCGTGATTTTAGAAATTCCCAAATTATCGGGTACATGCAAGCAAAGTCGCCAGCAATACCTAACAATACATATATTTTTGAAATGTGCTAATTGAGACCTTTCATATGATACCCAACACGCCATCATTAAAAAGAAATTTTTTTTTAGTTCATGGCTTTATTCTCTATAGGGCGTCATATTCAATTTAAGGTGACGTCATATAGCCAGCAGACGATCAAGATGCTTCCAACGTTTCTCAAATTATGATAAGTAGTTTAGAAGTTATGAGGGAACAGATGAACATCATACATACCGGTCAAATTATAACCCTACCTTTTGCTTCGCCTTAGGGTCAGCGCACACCAAGAGCAGAGCAGAGCAGAGCATTTTCTGAGACTATTGAAATATTAATCTTGTGACAATCCCATACATTGCAAAATTAAATACACGCCAAGCATGCTCGAGCATGCTCGAGCGCAGTCGAGCATCAACTTTGGACGATTTAATTTTGCAATGTATGGAATTGTCATAAGATTAATTTTTCAATTGTCTCAGAAAATGCTCTGCTCTGCTCTGCTCTTGGTGTGCGCTGACCCTATGTCGGGTAAAAAAATGAATACGGCGCGTCGCGAATATAGAGGCATGAGGAACAGGTTGTAAAGTTCACTCTTCCTCTATCGAAAAGGAAGGATCTTCCGACCAGACGGGTGTTGTGTCTGGTGGGCGACTGCCCGACGGTTGATGTCGGGACGTTGTATTTATGCTAGTCGCGTGGTAACCTCTTTTAGAGGCATGAGGAACAGGGTGTAAAGTTCACTCATCCTCTATTGAAAAGGGAGGATCCTCCGACCAGACGGGTGTCGTGTCTGGTGGGCCACTGTCCGACGGTTGATGTCGGGACGTTGTATATATGCTAATCGCGTGGTAAACTCTAATTGCGCGATGCAGGTTTGCGTGATGTCATGTCATTGACGACACGGTTGGCGCAGTGGTTGAGCGATTGACTGCTGCGCAGCATGTCGCGGGTTCGATTCCCGCAAGGAACAAATATTTGTACGACCTACAAGTATTTGTTCCGAGTCTGGGTGTTTTTCTATCTATAATATGTATGTATTTACAAAAAAAAAAATGTATATAAGTAGTTTATCAGCCATCTCGTTACCATAATACAAGCATTGGTTGCTTAGCTTGGGACTAGATGGCGTTGTGTGAAATGTCCAAGGATATTTATTATTTATATGTGGCGATGTAGATGCCGCCACATCACTCCCCTCCGGAGACCGGAGGTCGATAGTGGGCTGAGTCGTGTATCTTGCGATGCTTGCCAGTGCCAGTTGTGGTTCCAGTGAGTCGGAACCGGGTGCCCCATAGTTCACGGTGAGTCGGAACTGTCTGCGGTGATACCCCAGTGAGTCGGGGTGGCGCTGCGTTATGCTCCAGTGAATCGGAGTGTACAGCGCTTGGTTGAGGTTGAGGCTGAAGGTGATGACCAGGAATGCGCGTCCGCTGCATGCTGGTGGTCAGGATACCTGTTGAAGCCGTGGATGCTGGCTGGCTGTGTGACTCGCCGCTCGAAAGCTTGAGGAAGTGATGCTTGATGACGTCACGCTGAAGGAGTTGCACGAAGGCTGCGCTGACGTTCATGCTCGGGGTCACCAGTTTAGAGGCATGAGGAACAGGGTGTAAAGTTCACTCATCCTCTATTGAAAAGGGAGGATCCTCCGACCAGACGGGTGTCGTGTCTGGTGGGCCACTGCCCGACGGTTGATGTCGGGACGTTGTATATATGCTAATCGCGTGGTAAACTCTAATTGCGCGATGCAGGTTTGCGTGACGTCATGTCATTGATGCGTAGTTCATATGTGGCGATGTAGATGCCGCCACACTCTAATTGCGCGAAGCAGGATTGCGTGACGTCATGTTGTGATGCGTAGTTCGTATGTGGCGATGTAGATGCCGCCACACGAACATCAAAAGTAAAGCCACCTTTTTATCTGTGTGTGTGTCTGGGGTCGCCATTTGTTAAATTAATTCCCTATAATTCGGGGAATAATATTGGATAGGTAAGATCTAGCTGATATAGATTGCGTCCCATATGCGATCCATTGAGTCCGTATTTGGAAAAATATTATCAGGATAGTTTTTTTGCAAAGCCGAGTATTTTAATCACGACAATTTGAGTGTGAGAAGGGCGACAATAATAAGATACCCGCAGGGCAGCATGTTCGAGCTGTTGGGCAGTAGCGACCCCACGGAGCCTATCTCCCGGGAGAAGGCTTGTTCCTCACTTGCCTTGGTTTGCCTATATTGACCGGCTGGAGTGGACTAGGAACAGTGCTCCAGTGCTCCAGACCTCTTTCTTGCCTTTATTGGCTGGCTTGAGTGGAGATTCGCAAGAGCAAAAGTGCTCGGAATAAAGAAGTATTCCAGTAACATGGCTGGTAGGTATCTTGACCGTACTTCCGGGATGGTCCTGATAGCCGTGGAATACCTCTCCACTCCTCATAAGCACTCAGGAGATGTTGACCCCTTGTCGCTACAACACTGTGCAGCGACCGTTTTCGGGGTCCCATTATTGAGTGTGCAAGTCATAGTGTATAGGTATAAAACATTGGTCAAGCAGGGGGCCATAGCCTTTCCATAGGTCTAGGTAACCAGTCCACAGCCACCCAAACCTATAGATAGCCCAATATGTTTTGTTTCCATGTTCTGCAGTAGTCCTGCACCAGCCGGTCGTTGTCCTTGGGTGCACTTGCATAGTGCGGACGGATAATGTCTAGTAATAGTCGGTTGGTGCCTCATTTAATTAAACGCGTCTAACGGGCCTCAACGAGTTAGCTTCAGCCCCTCGTACGCCTTCCAAAGGTCCGGGACCTCATAGTCCCGAAGTATGTCAAAGACAAAAAACTTAATACTTTTATTTTAAAGTCAGACACGATAGGGCTAGGGTTCAATGCCCTTCTTTAGCATTATAGGCCCATCTCACTTCTGAGCCATGTCTACAAGCTGTATTCCAGAATCATCACGAACCGTCTCGCGTCAGATTTGACGACTTCCAACCTCCCGAAGAAGTCGGGAGATTTGACGACTTCCAACCTCCCGAAGAAGTCGGGAGATTTGACGACTTCCAACCTCCTGAAGAAGTCGGGTTCCGTAAAAGTTTTAGCACCGTGGACCACATACATACGCTGCGGTCGTATGTTATACAGAAGACCAAAGAGCTGCCTCTTTGCTTAGCGTTTGTGGACTACGAGAAAGCCCTCGATTCGATCGAGACATGGGCTGGGCAGCTGTACTGCAGTCTCTTCAACGGTGCCAGATCGACTATCGGTACATCGCGATGCTGAAGTGTCTGTACGAGAACGCTACTATGTCAATCCGACTCCAGGACCAGACCTCGGAACCTTCTGCAGCAAGGTGTGAGACAGAGAGACGTTATCTCTCCGAAACTGTTCACCGCTGCACTGAAGGATTTTTACAGGTTTCTGGACTGGAAAGGGCTAGGCATCAACATCAATGGCGAGTACATCACACACCCTCGGTTTGCCGACGATAAAGTAGTCATGGCTGAGACTATGGAGGACTTCAGTACATGCTTGATGGCCTCAGAAGACCCACTCTGTCTTAAAATAAACTTGGATAAGACAAAGGTCATGTCAAATGTCCATGTAGCACCCATTCTCATGAAGATTGTGGAGACGCTACGCTCGAAGTTGTAGACGAGTATATTTACCTAGGACAAACTGTCCAGTTTGGTAGGTCCAACTTCGAGAAAGGTGTCAATCGTCGAATCTGGGGGTCTACTCCCTAAGCACGAAGTCCGTAGTTTCGGCCTTCGTCACAGGCGTTTCCTACTCCGTATCACTTACGGATAGATGATTGATTCGGCGTCCAAACGAAGTATGAATGACAACACAATTTCACAGTTGTCCCTAATTCCAATGTGTTTTTGCCCGTCCGAATAATTTAACTTTTACACTTGTTTTGATGGATCTTTATGTCAGACGGACGGATGAACGGACGGACGGATGGACGGACGGACTTAGGGAGTAGGGCCCCTGACTCGGCTGGGTAGCGTTCGGGAAGATAAGAACGGAAAAGAAGTTCTTTTGTCTTTATAAACGTTCACATTGTGTTCTGACTTTGATGACGACGACGCCACCATTTTGTTTGCGTAGAACTCTGATAAACACGTAACGCGTCCCACTACAAGAACGAACTCTTCGTACTGAGTGACTTATTTCGCTCGGCGCGCCGTTGGCAACGGCGGCACGACGGGCGGCGGGGGAATATGTGG
The DNA here is from genome assembly GCA_905163495.3 of Cosmia trapezina. Classification (NCBI taxonomy): domain Eukaryota; kingdom Metazoa; phylum Arthropoda; class Insecta; order Lepidoptera; family Noctuidae; genus Cosmia; species Cosmia trapezina. Next base: position 12,641,626 of record LR991040.1, on the reverse strand, counting down.
CAGCGGCGGCTTTCATAAAATATTTTTTATTTATTTTCAAAGTTGAAAATGTCAATGTTCCGAAGGTTTCCGAGATTCAGGCTTTAGTAGTAATATAGCTTATATGATGCATTTCATGATACGGAAATATATATATCTTAAGAAAGCTAATAAAATTTAAAAAAACGGTTCAGCTCCATACAAAAAAAAAAAGAAATCGCAAATAGTAGCTTTATCAAAAAAAGTTCGACTTAAAAAGTGCAACAATAAGTGACGTCACTTATTTTTGCACATGTTTTCCGAGAAACAGTTGTAACTTGTTTGTGGCATTTATTTCTCGGAAAATATGTATTAATTTGTTTTGGTACGCGCAATTTGGTCAATTCGAAGTTGTAGTTACATTAACTTTATACCCTTAGTAATAATTAAATTCAGTCAGAGAAATAGTAATAACAAACAAATTACATTGCATTTGTAAGTTATTTACAGTAAGTTGCATTGGTAAGGTGTAGGTAGGTAGATAGATAGGTGGGAGGGGGGCCTTAGGTGGTTGTAGAAGAAAGGCCATAACATTGCAGTTAGTAACTTTAAAATGACGTGTTTAAATTTTTTTTTTATTTGTCGAGATTCAGGCTTTAGTGATAACTAGCTTTTGCCCGCGGCTTCGCCCGCGTTTATTATACATATAAACCTTCCTCTTGAATATCTCTATCTATTAAAAAAAACCGCATCAAAATCCATTGCTTAGTTTTAAAGATCTAAGCATACATAGGGACAGACAGACAGCAGGAAGCGACTTTGTTTTATACTATGTAGTGATGTAGTGATATAGCTTCAGCATTCTATGACACGGAAAGTTATATTTGGAGAAAGCTTAAGAATAAGGAATAAAATTTAAAAAAAACGGTCCAGCTCCATACAAAAAATATTAAATCGCAGATAACTTGTTGAATAATAGCTTTATCAAAAAAAGTCGCAGTATATAAAATATTGCTATTAAGTATCGTTATCGTTATCGTTCTTTTTTCAAAGTTAGGTACTTGATTTTTGAGCGACGCTAAGTCTATGGAGCTTCATTTTCAGCCCACCGTGCGGCGCGGCGCTCATATTTACGTTCGACTGATGCTCCCGCTTCGCAGTCGCTTTGGTCGCGCAGATGTGGCCGAAGCTTTAGTATTTGAATTCAAAGTACGAAAGCACAATAAGTAATTGAAAAATTTAACAACCGTAAACTAATAAACTTTCACAACAAACAAATTTAAACTTGCAACTTAGTCGCTGAAGAAAACCAATTCAATAAAAAAAAAATTAGGTAAGTTACGCTACAGAGCACACTCAAACATAATGAATTACCCTCTTTAACTAATGGTAATTTTTTTTTAACTTACCTCACAACAACCATTGAAAACATTTGAACATCGAGGTCAATACGCTTTTGTTATCGCAAGTATTTGCGAGATAACCACTTAGTCCAGTAAAAATAGATCGATTTGTATGGAGTAGATTGCAATAAATGCTCTTTGGGTGATAATTCAGAATTAAATATATAAATAGCTGAAATACATAAATTGACAGTAATCCCCGATTTTTTTTTATATATATTGAGTTATTAGCAATTATAGCAATAACATTAAATTTAAGTGGGAACAAAAAATGGACCACTGGTGATTTTGTACATGACTGCTCCTTTTCAAAAGTTTTAATTATGGAAATAATTATCCCCGGTCAAAATCAACATATTAAGTACCATATTGACTATTTTATATAAAATAAATGATAACTTCAAAACAGTACTTACCTAGAGAGTGAAATTTTGTCAAAGTATTTAAATAGTTACTACAAATAACTAGGTAAATTATCACCAATGTGACTATTATACTTTTTTTTTCGTGAAGTTAAATTTGTATTTAACCCTTGTACATTAAAGACACCCAGGATATTTTTATGAATCTTACTACCAACAATTTTTGTCTACTCAAATTGGAAAAAATCCCCTGAATATCTCTAAAGCATTTCTAATAATTAAATGAAAATGAAACACTCGCGAGAGGGTGCGAGCGGGCGGCGCGCGGGGGGCGGGTGGCGGCGGCGGCGTCGCGATGCATCAAGCGGCCGCGTCTATTACATAAATTTTATTTTGGATTCGTGTAATTAGACCACATGAGTAAACAAAGATGTGGTGTTTTAAAATGAAATAGTACGCACGGCTACAGATCAAGCTATACATTTCCAGTATATGCTGATCTCGCATTGTATAGGATTTCCTAACAATGAGTGGTCAGTGTAAACTGGAAATGTATAGCTTGATGTGTAGCCGCGTGTACCTACTTCTAGGCAAAATATTAATATCAGCAAAATTAAAAAAAAAATATTTTGGAACAATAACACAAGAAGTACCTAGGTACACAAGTAAAACGATGACAGCTGCAAAAGTATAAACTGTAGCGCAGCTAACAACGTCCTTCTCAGATACAGAATGGAACAAATGTTCCATGCAAAAAGAGACTAATAATAAGACTTGTTCCTCACCTCTCGCTTGCCTTTATTGGCCGGCTGGAGTGAACACTGACGAGGAACAGAGCTCCCACCTCTTTCTTGCCTTTATTGGCCGGTTTGAGTGGACATTCGCAAGAGCAAACGTGCTCGGAGGAAGGAAGTATTTCAGTAAGATGCTGGTAGGGATCTTGACCGTACTTCCGGGATTGTCCTGATAGCCGTGGGATGCCTCTCCACTCCTCACAAGCGCCTCAGGACATGTTGCCCCCTTGCCGCTACGACATTATGTGCTAGCGACCGTTTCCGGGAGCCCATTATTGAGTGTGCAAGTCACCCCCTGCCATTTTAACCGTGTATATTATATAACATTGGTCAGGCAGGGGACATAGTTCTTCCATAGTTGATGGTACCCGATCCACTATAGCCACCCAAACCCATAGCCCAATATGTTTTGTTTCCATGTTCTGCAATAGTCCTGCACCAACCGGCGGTTGTCCTTGGGTGCACTTGCATAGTGCATACAGGGATAATCGTCGGTTGGTGCCGCCTCGTCATTTAAAATTGTCTAAGGGGCCTCTGCGAGTTGGCTTTGGCCCCTCGTACGCCTTCCAAAGGTCCGGGACCCCAGGGTCCCGAGATATGTCAGACTAATAATAATAATAATTTTAGTACTTTAGATAGTTAAAAAAAAGGGCGATTTGTACCAATAGTCGTCGGATTTGTACTATTACTCGTCAAAAGGACCCAGTCGTGTTCAATTTTTTGTGTTAATGTGAACTCTCAGACCTTGAACATACTGTACGTGTTTGTTAAGAAACAAAGTCTAAGAAACAAAAGGTAGGTAGAAGACTGAATGCTAAGATTTACTAAAGGTTGTAGCAGAGCAGGAGGTAATAAAAACAGCAAGGTTAATTAAATTGTAACATATTTTTGCTTAAAAATTTTAAGAGACGTCTGGCAAAAAAATATGTGCGATCAGAATAACAGAATCAGTTTTTGTCCGGAATTAAGTCTGTGCTTTTGACTCGATGGTTGAGCCGATCAGACGTCAGACGACTATGTTGCGGTCACAATAATAGTTATTATTCGCATTTTGTGGCATAAAACACTAAAATACCTAGAATTTGGCGGGTTTAGAGGCAACTATTAAATGACGAGATCTGGGTCAAGTAGGAATTTTTAGGTACCAATAGATGTCACGTTCGAAAAAAAATGCTTTTGTGATTAAAGTGTTCCAAATTTCAAGTTACTCCTATCGTTAGCAAATTAAATTAACTAATTCATCAAATAATCAGACTTAGCGTAGACCCAACTGAAGTTTCACAAATCGAAAAACAAAACTACGTGCCGACTTCACATTTAGCAGCTGAACTTGCAAAAAAATTAAATTTTTGTCGGACACCCTTTTCAAGTAAAATATTTCAGACGTTGCAATATATATTTCAGACGTTGCAATATGTTACCAAGAATAGGTTGCCATAAAATCGGCAAGTTTAATGTTTAGTCAATGAGGTATATTATAAAACTAGAGGCGCAGCGTCCTACAAAATAATTCAGAAAAACGTACCGACTTACCGACTTGTACGAGTTTAAACACGTAGCTTTGAAACGGATACATAAATATGTCAATCTGTCAAAATAATCTATGTTTGTCTCACTTCTTCTACCGTCAAACCAATTACGTTGAAATGAGACAAGACATTGTTACCCGAAAAACGGCCAGAGTTGCCAACGATCAACATCATTTCCCAAGAATTTAATGAAGGTTTTCATTGAATCAATTATAATGAAAGATTGTAATATGGAATATTTCTATGTGCTTCTGATCTTTAGGTACCCTGGAAAACAAATAAGAGATCACTCTGTCTAGTACTGCACCTATTGACGCGTTTATGATGAATGTACATACGTTGCGATGAAAATTAAATAACGTAAATTACTATAGTTTATCTGTTTCGATCCATTTTAATAGTAATAAAAACCGGCCAAGCGCGTGTGGGCCACGCAAAATGAAGGTCTCCGTAATTGAAAAGAATGTATCCAAAAACAAACTTAACATTTGTAGCTGAAAAACAAGAAATCCCAAAAGAAAAAATGTTTATGCGATAAAATGACAAAATAACGGTTTTCAGACTTTTCCTTTACTTGTGCTGTAAGACCTTGCTTCTTGCCAAATTTCATGATTCTAGGTCAGCGGTAAGTACCCTATAGGTTTTGATTTACTTGCGAGTATCAAAATATGTTGCATAAATGGCCGTATTTTTTTACGGCGTAGACTTAGAAGCTTGATTTTTTTAGAGCTCCAAAGGATCATAGACGACTTACGTATTTGATATTCATTTTAACTTGATACCTCCACGCGTTCCTGATAAAAAAAGGTCTTGACAGACAGTCAGACAGACAGACGGACAACGAAGTGATACTATAAGGGTTCCGTTTTTCCTTTTGAGGTACGGAACCCTAAAAAAGTACGTCATTTAAAAGAAATTACGACGACTGTTCTGGGTTTCACTACTGAGTTAGATAAGTTTGTCAATCTTAAAAATTCTGAAACGTATCTTGGATTTATAAACTAACTTGTATTTGATCGTAGTTTAACAATTCGATTTAATAATCGATTACTAATCACAGTAATCACATCACACTAATATTATAAAGGCGAAAGTTTGTAAGTGCGTATGTTTGTTTGTTTGTATGTTTGTTACTTCTTCACGCTCAAACGGCTGGACCGATTTGGGATTTTGGTAAGTAGATAGCTTATACCCCAGATTAACGCATAGGTTACTTTTATCCCGGTCTACGCGGGTGAAACCGCACGGCGCAGCTAGTTTACTTTAATTGAAAATGAACCGGTTTATTTTCGCACAGCACACCACTATATAACACAATGTGATCATAAACAATCTATTATTTTTCATTTAAAAATATAAACTCATAGTCATTAGTCATTACACATAAGATTATTTATTGCTAATAAAATTAATTTTGGTGGACGATGTAGTGATATATTAGGTTAAAACCTTTGACATACTTACACGTGACATGTGTTACTTTTGTATTCAGTGACTGTTTGGGTACTTTTCCATTCAGTGAGTGTTTGGGTACTGTACAGTATGTTTAATCCAAACAGACTACAATAATAATTTAGACTTACAGGAACATACATTCGTCATTCACTAAACTCCCAAAAGTCCACAACATCAGAACACTGATGGCAAAAACAATGTTTGATAAATTTTTGGATAATCTGAACAAAATTCAGCAAAGTTACTTGTGAAATGTATTACCACTTGCCTTAGTAATCTTTTCAGACCGTGACATACAAATTTTAATCGCACATTTCACTATTTTGATATTTTTATCGCTAAGCAATTGCTCACTTGACGTCAAGCTGACAACCGAACTCGGATATGCCTGCGGACATATACGATGTAGTAACGCTTCGGCGCCGTACACTACTGATCTAGTACTATTAACATCATTGTGTTTAGTAGAAAAAGATATTGATGTTTTTAGATAATTAGACGACTACTGGGTCACTGTCGACTTCACCCGCGTTTACCTTACATGATTCGAACCAGAAGGCGGTAGTCGATAGAAAAAATGCGCTTATCCTGATGTAAAGCGCATTTATTATATCCCATAGGTATAACTGTGTACTGAGTTTATTAAAATCCTAACAATAGAATATTTTCAGATTTTTCTCTTTGCTGACGTAACAACAACAACGTCAGTTTCGTGTAGTCGGACAATCCTGGCTTTTCGTTCCGGTACAGTTTCGTGCAATTGTCGCGCGAGTGCGTAGATTGCAGAGTAGGCATGGTATTATACCTTTCGCATTTTTGATTTGTATACTACTGTTTTCGGCAATTTGTATGTAAAATCATTGGCACATTATCCGAGAAATGAAATAAATTGTCTTTCCGAAGCTCACTAAAACATAGAGTTTTAAAACCTTTACTGCCAACGGTGACAGAATCATTATCTAAGGACATAATAAATAAGTACCAAAATCCGGGCGCATCGTAAACAATCTCATTGCGTAATGAGAAGAAAATTTTCAGTAATTATTTGAGCAGTTAAACAGTAGCTCCGTCTTTTTCACATCCGATAACTTCGTCCCTCTCGCACACCGACGCGGGGGATGCAAGGCGCTCGGTCAAGGTTGGCATTTTATATTGTGTAGGTAATTTAGGTTTTATGCATTTTGCGAAGAATCCTTATCACTTAATCAGGGGATTATGACACTTACATATGAAGAATGAAAATGTTAATGCACAGCCTAAAAAATATTTCAAGTGTCTTTTATGTACAATATACAAAACATGATAAAACACTTTTTAACTATGTTCCTGAGAAGTCACCAAGGTGAAAACTGAACATAGGTTCGAGGCTAACGTTTGGAATGTATAAACAGAAAAATCCCCGAAAGTGCGATTTTTTAAGTCTCATTTATCACACCATGAAAGAAAAAATCTCGTAATGTTAAGAATTTTGTACCCAAACCGAGGGATTACTTATGTACTATAATTTTAGGCTGGCTGTAGACGATAATCTTACTTTTCACCTAAAGTGTGTTTTTTGTTTAACGTTAAACAGTAAAAACACAACTTTAGGTATTTCTGAGGTTCCTCCGACCATATGAGCACAAAATTGCCACGAATGCATACGTAAATAACTATACTATTATTTCAAAACCAATTTACTAAAGTGTCTTTAATGCAATCTCAAACACTATTTTTACTGGACTAACTTGGCCAAGATTCCGTGTGCCGAGTGTATTTTTTAGTTACTAATTGATTGCACTAAATTGTTTTCAATTAGTGGTTGAGTGCACTAAATGATTTTTAGAAGGTGGTTAAGTGCACTAAATGATTTTTAGTATGTGGTTCAGTCTCAGATCAGTATTCTATTATCTGTGGGTTCCGTGCACCAAATAAATTTAAGCAAGTGGTTTAGTGCACTAAACGATATTTAATTCGTGGTTAAGTGCACTAGAAATGATTTTTACTTAGTATTATATACTTTACTGTAAGAGTATGTAATTTTTATGCATCAAATGATTAATTTTTTTTTTTAAATTGTTGAGTGTATGAAACGATCTAGCTATTTATTGAAGTGCTTCAGACAGTGATTATTTGGTTTTACACTGTTTCTGAATATTGTTATTATAAGTTCCTACGGAAATACTAGTTCAAGCTTTAGTGATTAAAAAACGATAGTGAGTTAGAACATGTTAGTTCTCAAGTAATTCAGGCCATTGGTAGATCATTCTGGAATGCGTAAACAAGGTTCTAACCTAACCCAAATGATTCACCAAAGTCAAGTTTCGGACTTTCGGACGCGCGGGTGTGATAGTACAGTGGAACCTATTTTACTACGTTCGATGGAGTTTAATTATGGAATATACCTACAGGGTCAAAGGGTCAAATTAAATTAGTTTGTGAAACTCTGCAGACATGATGGGTATTGAATCTAAACAAAAACATGATAAAACAAAAAATAAACTAATTTAAGGGTTTTTTTTGGGGCCAGTACTTAAAATATCATTTTAAAAATCAGCTTTTTTTTGTGTAAACTCCACAGACGTGATGGGTATCGAATTATCGATATTTCAGCAGGTTAAAACAGATTTTATATTTAATCAACTCACACCATCAAGTAACAACCATTAACCAGCGGATACTGTCCCAAAAAAAACTATCCTTCTTATTTTTATTTTGTCGTGATTAGATACCACCCATCACCACGACCCATCACGACCCATCACGTCTGCGGAGTTTCGCTAGCTAATTTAATTTGATAAATGATAAATGATTTATTTTCTGTAACTTTGGCATCCAAAGTTATGCCCAAGAACACTGTGGTATCTTCGGGAATCAACTCTTCACCCTTTATGAGAACACTAGTTTTTACTTGTCTAACATGAGGTATAGTAAACTTAATACACTTAGTTTTTTTCTCGTTAAGAAGTAGGTTAAACCAGTTAACTACTTTCGCGAGGGCGCTATTTACATTGTCAGTAACCAGCTGCTGACGTTTGAGTTTAAATAAAAGTGAAGTGTCATCTGCAAACAACACTATATCATGATTATCCTTTATGAGGTAAGGCAAGTCATTAATATAAATAAGAAACAAAAACGGGCCAAGAATTGAGCCTTGGGCGACCCCCATTGTTACTACGGATCCGGATGATCTTTTCCCGTTAACATCAACTCTTTGAATCCTATCACTTAAGTAAGAAGTGAGAAGATCCAGAGAGGCGTTCCGGATTCCGTAGTGATGCAGTTTCCTGATTAATGTTTCATGAAGAACGCAGTCGAATGCCTTGGACAAATCACAAAAGATGCCCAAAACATCGCATTTATCCTCCCATGCATTATAAACATGACCTAAAAGTTCAACACCGGCATCAGTAGTCGAACGACCCCTTGTAAAACCAAACTGTTTGTTATGTAATAATTTATGTTTATAAAATCTTTGCAGTTGATCTAAAATAACTTTTTCAAAAATTTTACTAAAGGTAGGTAGCACTGAAAAAGGTCTATAATTAGTAGGGTCAGATGTACTACCCGATTTAAACAACGGTATTATTTTACTATATTTCATAAGATCAGGAAACTCCCCACGCTCAATACAATTGTTAAAAATAACAGCTAAAGTAGGTGCTACAATGTTTATAATTGATTTAGCAACGTCCACAGAACTACCCCATAGTTCGCAGTCTTTTTAATATTTAACGTGTGAAAGGTTTTAATTATGTGTCTACAGGTAACATATTGGAAATTAAACTCAGAATCACAAACTGGAACGTTTTCTTTAAGTAAAGACTCTGCAGCAGTGGGTGATGACCTTAGAGATTTAGTAGTTGATACGGGAATCTCAGCGAAGAACTTTTCAAAGGCCGCGGCGACTTGGGAATCTGATTTAATTATGTTATCATCAATAGCAAGGCTTTAGTCACTACTTCACACTAACGTGACTTGGCCATACAACATACTTTTTTAAATAATTTAGAATAATTCTTAACATATAAATTAAATTCAGCAGTGTTAATACAAGTCCGTTCATCATACAACTCATAAAGTCGTTTTCTACTTTTATGTATACCAATATTACCAATGGTGGCCCAGTCACTGAAACAAGTGTTATTATTAACCGAGAATGCCTTTGGAATGAAAGTGTTATCAAATTGTGTGCAATACATATTAAAAAAATCATTATATTGTTCATTAGGGTCATCATTAGTTGACAAAAGTGGTAATTTACTCAAAAGTTTAGTTTTAAATTATTCCAAACGATCAGCTTTTTTTGGATTAACAGTGATATCTTTTTTAGTATTTTTTTTGTTTAGATTTGGAATGGTAATCAATTGTCCGCAATGATCTGAGTCTAATAAATTAATAATAACTTTGTGGGTTGGTATAATATTTGTATAAATGTTATCTAGGCATGTGGCACTAGTGGGAGTTATTCTAGTGGGCTCTAAAAATTGGTTAGCAAGATTGTATGACTGAAAAATTTTAGTACTTGACCCAGAATTTTCTAACAAATTAACATTAAAATCACCACAAGTGATGATAGACTTGTTAGAATTACCGATTTTGAGCAATACTTTTGATCTTGTAGATATCCGTTAGCAGTGAGTCATTGTTTAATTATTAACTCATTTATTTTAATGCGTCAGATTCTTGTTAACCGATACTTGAATGCGTCAGACGATGGTTAATTGATACTTAATGCGTCAGACGATAGTTAATTTATATTTAATTTATTCTTGAATATGTCAGACGATAATTAATTCGTACTTGCTTGCGTCAGACATTTTTAATTGATTCTTTAAGGGTAATAATTTTTACAACTGTTTTTACTTATGTTATTTAAATATTAGGGAGGAAGGCAAATGTGAGTGGAAACGCCGGGAGGGGGACCCCCTAGGAAGACATTATAGTGACCTTATTGGTGATGTTCTTCAGAAAGGTCAGGTGCGTAGTACTCGCTACCGGCGTGCGTGTATGACCAGATGTATGAACGTAAACGAGGCAAAAGGAGTATGTAAGGATCGTAGCAGGTGGCGTTCTGTAGTTTCTGCCTACTCCCATGGGAAGAAGGCGTGATTTTATGTATGTAACGTATGTATGATGAAAAAATTAACGGGCGGTAATTAAATTTTTTGGCGGTTGGTAAATTAAAGTGACAGTGAAACATGAAAACGAAAAATTGTCGGTTATTTCATTCTACTATGTCAGTATAAAAAATACTCAAGCAGTGTAATAAACTAATAAATTAATGGGCAGTCAAAATGTTGGAATGGGTGGCTAGATAAATAGTTCGGCAGTTCATCATAGGTTAGGTTGGAACTGTGATCGGTTATTTATTTGGTTACGCGCGAGCGATATTGTCAACTGATTCTTGAATATGTTGGGCGATACTCGATTGGTAGTTGCTTGCGTCAGACGATAGTTAATTGATTCTTGAATATGTCAGACGATATTTAACCGATTCTTGAATATGTCAGACAATAGTCAATTGATTCTTAAATATATACAGGGTGGCCGGAACATTGACGTCCAAAAATAAAATTTCGGTCCCTCGTATCGTGGGGTATTCGAATCACCCCCATGTATGTTCCGCGACTTTTCATAGTTTTCGAGTTATGAATTTTTTTCTGAATGTTTGAAAATTTTCGACCTGACCAACCTAAAAAAATTCTAAAAAAAAAAGTAGAGGGTTTTATCGAGTTTCTTTTTTTGCAACTGAATTTTCATAAGTAGTACTTTTATGCATAAAATAATCAGCTTCGTAACTGTGATGAAAGTTATGAAAATGTTGATCTAAAGTGAAAAATTTACGTTCGGTAAATTATGACTCAAATTTTCAACTTTAAATTAAAAATCTTAACAGGTGACTTCATAATTCCTAAGTAGGCTTCAAGAATGCGCCAGACTCTCAGCTTTCATAATCATAAAAAAATGAAGTACTTAATAGGGCTACTTTGTTTAAAATCGGCCTTCAAAGACAGCGAGGTGGAAAAATTCTTAAAATTACCCATCTCAGTAATTATTTTTTTTTGGCTATTTTCTCGTTCCTAAGGTTAATTAATGATAAGAATACTGAAAACTAACCACATTATATTCAATATTCATAATTACCACACGTGGGCGAATGAAAATCCACTCGAAGTGAGAGCTTCGACATTTCAACATCGCTTCAGCGTTAACTTGTGGTCTGGTATCCTCAATGGCGAACTAATTGGTCCGTTTGAACTGCCGTCCAGACTTGATGGAGAAACATACAAAAACTTTTTGGAAAATGAACTTCCATTGTTGCTGGCAGATGTGAATCTCGAACTCAGACGAACCATGGTGTTGCAAAATGACGGCGCCCCGTGTCACTATGCAACCCAGGTCCGAAATTACTTAGATGAAACATACCCCAACAGATGGATCGGACGCAGCGGACCAATTAGGTGGCCTCCACGCTCACCTGATCTCAACCCCATCGATTTCTTTATTTAGTCCAGTAGAGATATAATATTTTTTCCATTTACCCTTCGATAATTCTAAAGTTTTTTATTTTCGCTGAGTGGATAACTATAGTGAATTCATTGCTATGTACAAAAATGCTAACAGTTTAGAGTTATGCTATAGGTATTAAGTAGGTATTTCCTATTATTTCGTGTTATAACAATGATATAAAATTTAAATTAAAATACTACACTGTTTCTTAATTAGTACTGTCTAAAGTATATATTACTGAAAATGCTAACAGATAGGTACTGTGGAACAATGGAAATCTGAAAATGTCCTTTAACTCATTCAATAAAAAATTTAAGTTTTTCAAATCATTTCCTATACACTTAAAGGGATTAGTTATACCTTACAACAAAAGTTCTAACAGCTAAGTAATATGCTTCACAAGTAATTGTATTTTTACTTTGCAATTAGCGAAATATTGAATTTAAGTTTATAAATTTGCGTCAACATATTCGTGATAATAAGCTCTGCTACCATACAAAAGTTTCAACTTGTACGTGCTATGCCTTTTTGTTTAATAAATAAAATACAATTTGGATATTGTGGCGCGCGGTGTAAGTACGACAATTCGTGCAGCGCGACGCGGTGACAATCAGACCCACAGTCACTGCAATGCAAACGTGCACGCGGCTACACATCAAGCTATGAATGTCCAGTTTACACTGACCTCTCATTGTAAGGTAATCTTATACAATGCGAGATCAGCTTATACTGGATATGTATAGCTTGATCTGTAGCCGTGCGTACCTACCTCTATTGAATGAGGCGCAAAATCATTTCATTACAGTCACATCTCACAAATGACTAAAACGAGTACAGTCGGCGTCAAAAATATCGGAACGAACAGACTGTTCAAAATGATCTCAAAAACTAAGAAAATTAAACTACTCAATTGGGTAAAGCTCTTGTCAGAATTACAGTGTAATATTATCGTAGACTGTCTTCATTCTGAAAACAGTCTGTTCGTCCCGATATTATTGACGCTGATCCAATCCAGTCAGTTATTTTTTCTGTTCCATTCCGTGACCGTGACTTCGCCCGCGCGTAATTATCAACAATTGTCAAAAATAGTCAAAATCCCGGATTCCGGGATTCACAAATTTAGAGTTCTGATTATAGGATCGAATGTATATTTTATGTATTGATCGTCAAAATGTCGTGATTCCGGAATTGATAAATTAAGTATTTTTTTTACCATTACTGGGTAACTTGTTTATCACTAAATTTTCACAGGGGATCATCTACTATGAACAACTTTCACTATGGCATCAACACGTAAATCACGAAAAATAAATCAGCTGGTCGAGTAGGTATTGAGCTTTTGTATCAAACATCGTAATTTTTTTCGTGATTTCAGAGTTGGTCCCATAATGAAAGCTGCTGAAACTGTAAATCCAAGATGGCGGCTGCGAATATTTTCAAATGTTTCGTCATGGGTGTCGTTTTCATTGGTTTCGAAGGTGTTAAGGCCGATAGTGACACTAAAATGTAAATCCAAGATGGCGGCTGCGAATATTTTCTAATTTTACTCTAGTATGTACAAAAATGCTAACAGTTTAGAGTTATGCTATAGGTATTAAGTAGGTATTTCCTATTATTTCGTGTTATAACAATAATATAAAATTTAAATTAAAATACTACACTGTTTCTTAATTAATACTATCTAAAGTATATATTACTGAAAATGCTAACAGATAGATACTGTGGAACAATGGAAATCTGAAAATGTCCCTTAACTCATTCAATAAAAAATTAAGTTTTTCAAATCATTTCCTATATACTTAAAGGGATTAGTTATACCTTACAACAAAAGTTCTAACAGCTAAGTACAACACAAGGCTTCACAAGAATGTTCAGGCTTCACAAGTAATTGTATTTTTACTTTGCGATTAGCGAAATATTGAATTTAAGTTTGTAAATTTTCGCCTGAACATTCGAGACAATAAGCTCTGCTACCATACAAAAGTTTCAACATATACGTGCTATGGCTTTTGTTTAAATTGCGAATAACTATTTTCCATAACAAGCCGCGTAAGTCAATCTGAGATACTCGTAGAAACAAATGACCGCACCAGTAGGACATACGTTCCAGTCGCAACAAAAATATTCCTCTGACAAACGAATAAAGGTTTCTGTAGTTAGACGATCAGAGACACAAGAGACCATATTATGGGCTGCCGGAATACATAACGACGATTGGAGCCAACAAGTAAGTTCTAGTTGTATTTATAATTCCTACTATCAATATCCTATACCCCATCTAATCCATTCTATTTTTCCTCTATAGAGCCAACACCTCAACTTTAGGTAAATATGCGTCCGAACATACGATCTCTGGTAATAAATAAAGAACGGAATAGAACTTCGAGGAACGGAGACAAACAGTGGAGACTTCTTTAGGACAACATTTTTTCCGGGATAATTAATCTCCCAAAAGAGTAACATTCTGGAATGGCCTACTAGGCAAAAGAACAAGAGGTAGACCTATTACAAGATGGGAAGATGATATAAAAGCAATAGCTGGTCCAAACTGGAGAAAAGTAGCTGAAGACAAAGTCAAATGGGCATCACTGGAGGAGGCCTTCACCCATTCTGGGGTTCCTGTAGATAAAATAAAAAAATGAAGTACCTAACTATAAATACTATGATATAATACATAGGATACACATAAAATTATACTAAGTGAAAGACAAATAAATAACATAGAATGAACTAAACAAAACTAACACATACATAGATTTTAAGGAATGTAAATTTACTGGAAATAAAAGGCTTTTTTTTTTTTTTTTTTTTTTTATAATTAATCTCCCGGGTTTTGGGACATTACATTATTACTAGAGATCGGATAATTGGATGCGTATTAACCTAAAGTTGAGGTGTTGGCTAAGTATGGAGTGGGCTTTTGGATTGAAAGATCCCAGAATTCTGGTATCGGCAAATTTTGACTTCTATTTATAGAATCGAATGTTTTAAGTACTTAAGTTCAGATGTTAGTTAGTATGGATTGCACTTATACATCGAGAAAATGCCGGGATTCCGGAACGACACTTTTTAAGTTCTTATTTTGGAATCGAATGTTAAGTTAGGTACTTGCGTTCAGGTGTTGGCTAATATGGATTGCACTTCTGTATCAAAAAAAATCCGGGATTCACAAATTTTGACTTCTGATCATAGAATCGAATGTATAATTTACTTAAGTGCAGATGTTAGTTAATATGGATTGCACTTATGTATCGAAAAAATCCCGGGATTCCGGAACGACAATTTTTAAGTTCTGATTATAGAATCGAATGTATATTTACTTACGTTTAGGCTTTGGCTAATATGGAATGTACCTACTTTTGTATTGATCGTCAAAATGTCGGGATGCCAGAATTGATAAATTAAGTATTTTTTTACTACGAGTCTTAGAGGATAACTTTTTTATCACTAAATTTTCACAGGGAATCTTCTACTCATGAACAACTTTCACTATGGCATCAACACGTAAATCACGAAAAATAAATCAGCTGGTCGAGTAGGTATTGAACTTTTGTATCAAACATCGTAATTTTTTTCGTGATTTCAGAGTTGGTCCCATAGTGAAAGCTGCTGAAACTGTAAATCCAAGATGGCGGCTGCGAATATTTTCAAATGTTTTATCATGGGTGTCGTTTTTATGGCTTTCGAGGGTGTTAAGGCCGATAGTGACAATAAAATGTAAATCCAAGATGGCGGCTGCGAATATTTTCTATCTTTTCTAATTTTTCGTCATGGGTGTCGTTTTCTTGGTTTTCGAGACTGTTAAAGCCGATAGTGACGCTAAAATGTAAATCCAAGATGGTGAATGCGAATATTTTCTAATTTTTCTCAATGAGTGTCGTTTTCATGGTTTTCGGTGGTGTTAAAGCTGATAGTAACATTAAAATGTAAATCCAAGATGGCGGCTGCGAACATTATTAAATTTTTCGTCATGGGTGTCGTTTTCATGCTTTTCGAGGGTTTCAAAGGCGATTTACATTTTAACGCCACGTTAAAATGTAAATCCAAGACGGTGGCTGCAAAATTTTCAAACTTTTCGTCATGGGTGTCGTTTTCATGGTTTTTGAGGGTGTTATAGCCGATAGTGACGTTAAAATGTAAATCCAAGATGGCGGCTGCAAACATTTCAAGCTTTTTATCATGGGTGTCATTTTAATGGTTTTCGAGGGTGTTAAAGCCGATAATGACGTTAAAATGTAAATCCAAGATGGCGGCTGCGAAAATTGCCGTCATGGTTTTAGAGTGTGCTAAAGCCGATAGAGGAGTCAAAATGCGTGACGCTTGGCTGATGCCTACTTAACTAACCCTGCGGCAGTGCAGCGTATCGCGTTGCATTTACATTTTAGTGTCACTATCGGCTTTAACACCCTCGAAAATCATGAAAACGACACCCGTGACGAAAATTTTAAAATGATCGCAGCCGCCATCATGTATTTACATTTTAACATCACTATCGGCTTTAACAGCCCCCAAAACCATGAAAACGACACCTTTGACGAAAAATTAGAATAAATTCGCATCCACCATATTGGCTTTACATTTTAGTGTCACTATCGGCTTTAACACTCTCGAAAAGCATGAAAACGACACCTATGACGAAAAATTTGAAAATGTTCGCACCGGCCATCTTGGATTTATATTTTAATGTCACTATTGGCTTTAACACCCTCGAAAAGCATGAAAACGACACCCATGAAGAAAAATTTAACAATGTTTGCAGCCGCCATCTTGGATTTACATTTTAATGGTACTATCAGCTTTAACACCACCGAAAACAATGAAAACGACACCCATAACGAAAAATTAGAAAATATTCGCATCCACCATCTTGGATTTACATTTTAGTATCACTATCGGCTTTAACACTATCGAAAACCAAAAAAACGACACCCATGATGAAAAATTAGAAAATATTTGCAGCCGCCATCTTGGATTTACATTTTAGTGTCACTATCGGCCTTAACACCCTCGAAACCAATGAAAACGACACCCATAACGAAACATTTGAAAATATTCGCAGCCGCCATCTTGGATTTACAGTTTCAGCAGCTTTCATTATGGGACCAACTCTGAAATCACGAAAAAAATTACGATGTTTGATACAAAAGCTCAATACCTACTCGACCAGCTGATTTATTTTTCGTGATATACGTGTTGATGCCATAGTGAAAGTTGTTCATAGTAGATGATCCCCTGTGAAAATTTAGTGATAAACAAGTTACCCAGTAATGGTAAAAAAAATACTTAATTTATCAATTCCGGTATCACGACATTTTGACGATCAATACATAAATATACATTCGATCCTATAATCAGAACTCTAAATCTGTGAATTCCGGAATCCGGGATTTTGACTATTTTTGACAATTGTTGATAATTACGCGCGGGCGAAGTCACGGTCACGGAATGGAACAGAAAAAATAACCGACTGTATTGGATCAGCGTCAATAATATCGGGACGAACAGACTGTTTTCAGAATGAAGACAGTATACGATAATATTACACTGTAATTCTGACAAGAGCTTTACCCAATTGAGTAGTTTAATTTTCTTAGTTTTTGAGATCATTTTGAACAGTCTGTTCGTTCCGATATTTTTGACGCCGACTGTACTCGTTTTAGTCATTTGTGAGATGTGACTGTAATGAAATGATTTTGCGCCTCATTCAATAGAGGTAGGTACGCACGGCTACAGATCAAGCTATACATATCCAGTATAAGCTGATCTCGCATTGTATAAGATTACCTTACAATGAGAGGTCAGTGTAAACTGGACATGCATAGCTTGATGTGTAGCCGCGTGCACGTTTGCAGTGACTGTGGGTCTGATTGTCACCGCGTCGCGCTGCACGAATTGTCGTACTTACACCGCGCGCCACAATATCCAAATTGTATTTTATTTATTAAACAAAAAGGCATAGCACGTACAAGTTGAAACTTTTGTATGGTAGCAGAGCTTATTATCACGAATATGTTGACGCAAATTTATAAACTTAAATTCAATATTTCGCTAATTGCAAAGTAAAAATACAATTACTTGTGAAGCATATTACTTAGCTGTTAGAACTTTTGTTGTAAGGTATAACTAATCCCTTTAAGTGTATAGGACATGATTTGAAAAACTTAAATTTTTTATTGAATGAGTTAAAGGACATTTTCAGATTTCCATTGTTCCACAGTACCTATCTGTTAGCATTTTCAGTAATATATACTTTAGATAGTACTAATTAAGAAACAGTGTAGTATTTTAATTTAAATTTTATATTATTGTTATAACACGAAATAATAGGAAATACCTACTTAATACCTATAGCATAACTCTAAACTGTTAGCATTTTTGTACATAGCAATGAATTCACGAAAGTAATCCACTCCGCGAAAATAAAAAACTTTGGAATTATCGAAGGGCATATTCTTTTGTCTACTGGACTATATTTGGGGCTATTACAAGGAAATAGCATACGCCCGAGACTGTTCAAGTGAACAAGAGCTGAGGCAGTTGATTGCAGAAGCTGAACGTGTTGTGAGAGAGAACAGAGACGTTTTTAGACGATTGCCAGACAATTTCTTACGTAGGTGTAGAATGTGTATTACTGGTGGTGGCCACTTTGAAAACCTTTTGTAAATGTTAAAAATAAATTAAGTACTTTTTTCACATTATCATCTGTGTTTTATTCAAAACCACTTTTTACGTAAAACTTTTCTTACCCAACTCTGAAACTATTTGTTGGTTAGTTTTCAGTATTCTTATCATTAATTAACCTTAGGAACGAGAAAATAGCCAAAAAAAAATAATTACTCAGATGGGTATTTTAAGAATTTTTCCACCTCGCTGTCTTTGAAGGCCGATTTTAAACAAAGTAGCCCTATTAAGTACTTCATTTTTTTATGATTATGAAAGCTGAGAGTCTGGCGCATTCTTGAAGCCTACTTAGGAATTATGAAGTCACCTGTTAAGATTTTTAATTTAAAGTTGAAAATTTGAGTCATAATTTACCGAACGTAAATTTTTCACTTTAGATCAACATTTTCATAACTTTCATCACAGTTACGAAGCTGATTATTTTATGCATAAAAGTACTACTTATGAAAATTCAGTTGCAAAAAAAGAAACTCGATAAAACCCTCTACTTTTTTTTTTAGAATTTTTTTAGGTTGGTCAGGTCGAAAATTTTCAAACATTCAGAAAAAAATTCATAACTCGAAAACTATGAAAAGTCGCGGAACATACATGGGGGTGATTCGAATACCCCACGATACGAGGGACCGAAATTTTATTTTTGGACGTCAATGTTCCGGCCACCCTGTATGTTAGAATTAGAATACATGGTGTACCAGAAAGGTGTGGTCAAATTTAAGGGTGTGGTACAGACCATCGAACTGAACAATTTTCTCCATGGGACCTCCATCGCAATCACGAAAAAAATATCAACTGTTTCATAGAAAAATTCAATACATTCTCGCTCGACGCAAATGTATGGGACGGCTGATTATTTTTTCGCGGTTACGATGTTGGTCCCGAGGAGAAAGTTGTTCAGTTTGATGGTCTGTGACTGTACCACACTCTTAAATTTCACACCTTTCTGGTACACCCTGCATATTTGATTGGTACTTGCCGTAATTAATTGCGTCAGACGATACATAATTGGACTACATTACGTCAGACGTTTGTTAATTGATACTTTTATTTATTTATTTATTTATCATTCTTACAGCTATCATTACAGGCTTTAACCTAATGCGACAGTGTAGTCATCAACTTAAAAAATAACTTATCTAACCTTTTATATCTAACAACAAATAATATTTTTTACCTTAAATAACTAACTACATTTAATAAAACTCTTGCGAATTCACTACTACTACTCTTGCGAATACTTGAATGTGTTAGACGATAGTTAAATTATTCTTGAATATGTCAGACGAGAGTTAATTGTTTCTTGAATATGTCAGACGATAGTTAATTAGTCCTTGATTGCGTTTGACGATATTTGATTGATACATGAATGCGTTAGCAGCTGATATATTACTATTTGAATGTGTCAAACGATTGTTAATTAAAACTGTACATAATAAGTAATTAAATTCAACATGAACATTTACATTTACTTTACTAGAAAAAAGTACTTAAATAAAAACTGTACTATGTTAGGTGCTAGTTGTAAATGTTAATACATACACGTGCCAGCACTGACATACATATGCGTGATAATAGATCTATCTTTAAATCGTAAAATTAAGTATTTTTTTGCTTGTGTAGGTAAACACTATCTCTATGAATCACAGATGCGCGTATCAGTTATTTTTATTTTACACGCGTTTGGATAGACATGCGTCATTATAATTATAAATTATAACTCACGTCAGACCGAGCATTTTAATTCAGTAACTTTTTTTTTTCATCAGTTACAAGTTTCTACGAATTTTTCACTTCTTATTTTATCATATATCTATGTAGAAGCAAAACTGCCTCGGGTGTTCAAAAACTCAGCTCAGACCGGAACATGTCGTGAGATCCCCTATGTGCAGTGATTGACTTCTTCAGTTTAAGAGTAATTCTCGCCTAACCAACAACAGTACCCAGTTCAACGAAATTGATTCGCTTTGATTGCATGCGCAGAAATGAAGGGTAATGATTCACTTTTATGTTCATTACCCGATTCAATTTGGTTTATCATCATCATATTGACAGACTTGTTCCACCCACTGAGTACAGGCCTCCTCCCTTTTGTGGCATGCTTCCCTGGTCTGTTTGACTCTCATCCAGGATTTCCCTGCGATCTTCTGTAGGTCGTCCACTCGTCTGTCAACGCTCCTTCTACCGTTTCTCGGCAACTATTCCGTTAGGGCTCTACGCCACCTGCCATTTCCAGATCAGTTTGGTCGCTTCATCCACATTTACTTTTGGATAAAGCAAGCAGATCATTCAGATTCACAGAACAATTTAAACTAAGCTATGGACGTGCGGCTTCAGTGACTATTCACTAAAAATGAAGTTCGCGGTTGGCGCTGTAGTCGCGCAGGTGTGCGTTTCGCGTTGTAGACGCTCCTGGTTCGCGTCCCGCGTCCCGCTACTTAACGCTCTGGTTTGGCCGTAGCATTATGTGTGAGCTAATCATCATAAACCTCTCCAAGTTTATTGAATGCCCGAAGGACCAAAAATCTCCGTTTTTCACGATCATTAATATTGTTTAAGAGTCCCCCTTTTACTCCACCTTCTCTCCATACTTTATCATTACGAACCACTAGGAGAGGGCGTAAATTCCCGCCTTCCCGCGTCATATGATACCATCATCTTGATACCCTCGTCCCAAAACAATAAGCCAGAAATTCTTGTAAGAAATATAAGAATTTCTGGCTTATTTTTTTGGGATTTTCCTACAACTTTTTTGCAGTTTATTTACTATGTAGTTTCGTTGTTTATACTGGCCTGGCCCACTTAAAATTTTACAATAAAAGGACATGATGTATTTCACAACGTTACTGGTCTCAAGGTTGTTCTAAAGTGATGTTCGTTACGTCTACTAGTGCTTAAAAGCAACATTCAGAAAGTAATTTATTCGGAAGTCTGGCGGGCTGACCTTTTTGAGATTACTTCTTCATCGCTATGCGGTCTTATGAGGTGCAAACCGGTCGATTCATTTATTCTTTATTTCGTCTGACCATCTTACCGGCACTACCTTGCGGAAAATTATGAGCCTTCTCAAACCAGGTGAGCGCATTATTATTTTGTTTGTTAAGTGTAGACCTTCCGAAAATGTTACCTACCACAGTTGGCTGAGCTCATAATGACCGTGCATGTTCTTATCACCTACTCTTGTTACTTCAGCGTTACTTATGAAACCATACATCCCACCCCACTCACATTTGTTGACGCTTCACTTTTTGTTCACTTTTGCCTTTCTTTCGGCATCTTTCACTCGAAATGAATCAAAAGTGAAAAAGGCATTTATTACTTTACCGATCCAACCGAATGATCGAAAAATGAAATGAAAGGAGCAGAACGTTAATTCCTGTGTAATTTGGTCGTTGTCGTGCAAGCCTGGAATGAAATAAAAAAACATTTACTTGAGTGAAGCGTCTGATATTAACTTTTACTTATAACTGCCCAGTATACCTCCTCTTATCTTGGTGAACAGGAAATAAACACAACAATCGCTCACGTTAGGGTAAACTAGTTGGCCCTAATAGTAATAGTAGTATTCAACAAGGGATCTGGTACACTTGCACGAACCCGTTTGCGCGGAAAGACATTTCCGCGAATGGACATTCGCGCAAACGGACACTTGCACGAAAGAAACTTGTGCGAAAAGACATTTCCGGGACTGGATTTTTGCGCGAATCGACATTTGCGCGAAAGACACTTGCGTGAATCTACTTGCACGTAAGTTGCGGAAATAAGATTTGTTATAACATCACGCCTGTATTCTTTCAAAGGGTTGGGGCAGGAGTGTATGCTGTAAATAGTACACCCACAATTCGCCAGTTAAGTTCCAGTTACAGACAGACTGGAAGTAAATAATACAATTAGAGCGAAGCCGAACTGATCCGTTGCGTTGCGTTGCGTATTAAAAGAGACGGTATTGATGACATAACAACTGAATTGATTTATCTGCCAAATCTATTTAGCTAACAATCGCTATTACCGGAAGTTTGACTCAAGAATGCGCTACCAAAAATTAGCAAATTTTTCGTCATGGGTGTCGTTTTCATGGTTTTCGAGGACTCATGAAAACGACACCCATGACGAAAAATTTGCTAATTTTTGGTGGCGCCATCTTGAATTTTGTTTAAAACCCCATTTACGTTGCTAGCAGCCCACGAAAACATGAAAACGACACCCATGACGAAAAACTTGGTTGTGGTGCAATCTGGAATTTTGATTGTGACCCCATTTTCGTTATCAGCAATCTGGAAAACCATAAAAAGTACACACATCAAAAAAATTGCATCGGTTGCACCATCTAGAATTTTGATTTTGACCCTATTTTCGGTACCAACAACCTGGAAAACCATAAAAACCTACTTCCATGACAAAAAAATTAAAATCTTCGGCGGCGCCATCTTGAATTTAGATTTTGATCCCATTATCGTTGCCAGTGCCCTCAAAAATCATGAAAACGACATCCATGACGAAAAATTTGCAAATTTTCGATGGCGCCATCTTGAATTTTGATTTTGACCCCAGTTTTGTTGTCAGGGACCTCGAAAACCATGAAAATGACTTTCATGGTTGACCCTGACCCATGTCGATAGTAAAAAATCAATAAAAGCACAATTAAACTATTGACGCCTAATTGGACTATTTACTTCCACTCTTTCTGTAACTGGAACTTAACTGGCGAATAGTGGGTGTACTGTTCACAGCATACACCCCTGCCCCAACCCTTTGAAAGAATACAGGCATGAGGTTATGAAGAAATCATCATCATTTCATTTCCGCAACTTTTTCCCGCAACTGTCCTTTCGCGCAAGTGTCTTTCGCGCAAGTGTCTTTCGCGTAAGTGTCTTTCGCGCAAATGTCCATTCGCACAATTTTATTGTCCAGTCGCGGAAATGTCTTTTCGCGCAAGTGTCTTTCGCGCAAGTGTCCCTTCACGCAAAAGTCCGTTCGCGCAAAAGTCCATTGATGAAATGTCTTTTCGTGCAAGTGGGTTCGCGCACGACAAGTTTAGTCTCCTCTGCGGCTGCTACCTTCAACGAGGTCAAACAAGAAAAGTTGAGAATCATTTATTCAGCTTTGACTGAGAATCAAAACCATCAAACATCAAATGTCAAAGTCAAATAATTTATTTCAAGTAGGCCATTAAAAGGCACTTTTGAACGTCAAAATTTACAAGACAATAGAATTGATTCTAAAGTAGACGGGACCTTCCAAAAGATAGTTTCGTATGGAGAAGAATGGGCAAGAAACTCGATAGTCACACTTTTAAAATGTACAATATTTTGTATACATTAATTATAATTTTATCAATCTGATAAAATTAGAGTTAATGTATACCCGATGGTCACCCATCCACGGACCAACCCCGGCAAGCGTAGCTTAACCTGATGGATCGATCCGTATGGCTGTTATTACTTAGCCACGACCTCCACGAGATACATTTGATATGTGCTAGGAATAGGATGCTGATCAATTTAAGTTAATGATCCAATAAGATAATTAAAGTTAATGATCCAATAAGATACACGACATGTGCTACGATGCTGATCAATTAAAGCTAATGATCCAATAAGATACATTTGACATGTGCTACGATACTGGTCAATTAAAGCTAATGAGCCAATAATATACATTTGATATGTGCTACGATGCTGATCAATTAAAGGTAATGATCCAATTATAATCATTTGACATGTGCTATTATGCTGATCAATTAAAGTTAATGAACCAATAAGATAAGATAAATAATTATACGGGTCAACGAAAACGATAAAATTTTATTGAAATGCTCAGAAATGAATAGTATAGCCGACGTTGAATGATTCGCTTTTGTGTTAAAACGATTCGATTTGGTTGCTTCATCTAAATTGAGAGGCAAAAGACAAACCGTGTAATTTCGGCGTGATTCTAACAATCGAACTTGAACTTTGATTTATGGTACCTATTTATTGGCATAATATTTTAGCAGACTTCGCAACCCAAAAACTGCTACTCGACCCGTACAAATATAGTGTTGAACTAGCTTTTGCCGGCGACTACGTCCGCTTTTGCTATATACAAATATTCAGGTGTACGTCCTTCTCAAGGCCCCAGGGTACATACCTGTATAGTTTCATAACTATTGGTTCTGGATTGAAAAAAATAAAATAAGAAACACGACTGCCATGCCAAAAAACGATCTAAAAAGTAAAAATCAAGTTGTATTCCCTGACTACACAGATAAAATTAAAATGTCATTGCTGTCGGGGGACCGCTCTGTGGAAGTGTGGAACACTTTTAAATGTAATGTTACTCACAATAAAGCTTATCTTTCAGTAATTTGATTTTGAATGCAATGAGTACTTTTACGTGATGCGTGCACAAACGAACAAACAAACCGACAGACAAAAATTTCAAAAAAATATTTTTTACATTCTGTTACGTATTTCTCGTGTTTTCCAGTATTATTTTTGCGTACTTAAATTTTTAATGTCCAGACAAGGAAGGTTTACAATTTTATTCTATTGTACAGATTCACTACGTAGATGGATATAAAATCTCACTCTTTAGGAGGTCTAGAGTCTAGACTAAACCGGTTGAGGTCTTGAGGCACAGCGACGAGGCTATCTGGTTTTGCCGAGATGCTATAATAGCTATAATAACTTCGCTCTAAGTGCAGCAGTCGCTCACGTCAGTGGTAACATAACCAGTATAAGCTGATCTCTTAGGATCAGTTCACAACCAGACGTGACGCAACGCGACGCAGCGCGTACTTTTTAAGATACCGACACGATATCGAACTTATTTTTTACGTTTTATTTCGAATTACGCTGAGATGCGCCGTGCTGCGCGTACGTATGTATACTTTATTGGGTAGTAAATAAGTTCGATTATGTATCGCGATCTTAAAAAGTGTGCGTAGCGTCGCGTCGCGTTATGTCTCGGTGTGACTGTGAATGGACATTTTATTGAAACTCTGTACTACGCTAGACCAGCTTGAGGTCAAATTGTTACCACTGACCTGCGGTCGACTGTACGTCTTGTATGTATAGTTTAAAACACAAAACGAATTTATTGTAGCCTACACATAAATATTGGTTCGATCGGAGTTCGGGTCTACCAAAGTTAGTCTGATGATGTTCTTGTATTTGAGGCTTTTTAATAGATGGGGTGATATTGAAGCCATTCATGGTACGTATTGATTGGTTATCCCCTTTTGTACCTGTACAGCTGAGGAGAACCCAATTAGCTTTGAATTTAATTGAGGTCTTTTTATTGCCAACTAGCTACCCGACAGACGTTGTCCTGTCCCAATTTCAATAATTCAAAATTCCCATAGAAAATCCACTTTCAGTTTTCCCGAATTTTCCAATTTTCCCGGCAACTTTTCCAATTTTTTTCTACATAAGAACCTTCTGACAATAATAAACACAACAAAAAAAGAATTAGCGAAATTGTTCCATCCGTTCACGCGTGATGCGATGACCAAGGGAAATAGAGATTCATTTTTATATATATGTATATGTATAAGATAAATAAGATAAGAACCAGCTAAGTCTGCTACTCCTAAAATGAAGTAACTGTTCATTTTTATAAACCACAAGTTGTTCCGTCGCCACCTCACCGCTCGGTCAGAAAATCGGACCTACGTAACGTTGGGGGGTCGTCGATTTGAACTATAAGCTCGCAAAAATTTATTTTCGAGAGTAGGCGTCAAGCAAGCGTTTTTATAATAAACTACCTAGCCACATTCAAGAACTAAGCCTTAATAAATTCAAAAATTGTATAAAGCGGAAACTTTGTCAGAAAGCCTTTTATACTGTCAAAGACTATATTGAGGACAAAAAGGCTTGGGATTGAGCTGCTCCAATAAATTTACACAATTAATGTTGATTTAAATACCTTTTTACATATTTCATACAACGACATGAATATTTACTTTTTGTAAAGTATTACATAAATTATTTTTAATTATTGTGAATGTGAAGACTACGTGGATCTACCTTTTTACATATTTCATACAACGACATGAATAATATTTACTTTTTGTAAAGTATTACATAAATTATTTTTAATTATTGTGAATGTGAAGACTACGTGGATCATTGCTTTTATTTATTTTATTTTATCAGTCTCTCAGTTTTAGTCATAGTCTGGCAGTTTGAGTAATTTATGCGGCCTACCCAAATGTCTTTTCTTTGGTATTGTTCGTCGAATCGTTGAGCTCCTTAAGTTTCGAGTTGAGCAGCTGCACGATTACTGACAAATGCGTGCACTGACTGGACAGGTCCACACAATCTGTGTGGTTCTTTCCTCAAAAGACCATTTCAGACAGCAATCTACATGGTCTTCACATGATCTGACCAATATTATGTCTGGACTTTAAAAGAGACTGTGACCACTGACTTTGTTTCGGCCTTTCTTCTCAGAGTAGTCAGATAGAAAACGCCGACCTCATCTAGTTTTTAAAAATATGATTGACGTGTAAAAGTGTTTGTACAAACCTACTTACAGAAAATAAATAATTTCTCATTTATCATTAACATTTAGCAACTTGCCGCCCGATACGATCTATCTAGTGGGAGACTAGAAAGGGGTTCGTACGGGCTGTTCGAAACTAACCTGGCGATATTTTGAGAGATTTTGGCCTGAGCATCTGTGAACCATTTTTTTCCAGGGATAAGGACTATCGTTAACGTTGTCTTGAATTACAAGATACAACAGTTTTTATCGTGAAAGACTGACTGAGAGCTTACTACTACAGCAGGTCTAACCGCAGTACCTTTAAAAAGCAAAGTGCTGCAATTTTAAGAAACAAAGAACAATGGAGTTCACATCTGATAAGCATTGTTTTATTTCCGCTTGCAAGGCAGTCATAGCTAAAATGTAGGACCAATATTAAGTCCAGCAAAGGTGTTTGTTACTCCATATTCTAGGATAACTTTTCTATATCCCCAAGCATTCCCTTATGACTAATTCCAGTACGAAAACTCAGTCTCATGCCAAAATGCCACCAGCTAAATTCTACTTTATGTTCCAAGATTTTAGTGCTAGCTTCTTCGGGTTCTCGGACATTGGCGATATATACATAATTATGAAGTAGGTGCCGTTCGGTAAGTTTTAGCGTGAACTTGAGACGACTTCTGAGCGAACTCTTCTCATAAGTGCACACTTATGTAACGCTGTGAGCCAGTCAATGTCCGTTATAGATCCCCTGGGTTTTTTGTAGATAAGGCTGAGTGGTGACATGACCAGCAAGGACTAAAATAAAATAAAATGGTACTATTAAAATGCTATTGGATGCATTTTCATGGCCCGAGGAAATTTCGCACTTCTTAACAATAATTACATCATAAAATTGACGATTCATCCACCTTAATTTCGACCCAAATGCACCTTTTCTCAGGAAGAAAAGTCGCCGCGTCGGTTTTAAGTTTTGGGAGTTCAAAATTAATTTCAAAAACTATTTTTTTTAGTACTACCGAGGGCCAAATCTATCGCAGGTCCTCATTGGTTTACACTCGTATTTATAGTCAAGTAAAAGTAATTACTTATGTGAAAGTAATTGCTCAAGCAATGATTTTCTTTGTATAGTTTAGTAATTGCTTGAAGTTAGAACTGTCAAAGCTTAGAATTCTTAGCCAAGTAATAGTCACCATTTTCTTTACTTAAGAATTCTACACTCAAGTATGAAATTACTTAGTAGCAAGTAATTACTCAAGCAATTACTTTGATTATAAATACGAGCCTTAGTGTTCTAAAGTGTGGATTGAATTCTCGTGTCTCACATTTCGAGCCCCTTTAAGGCGTTCCTTGCAAGTACTTGACCCTCACTCAACTGCCTCTCGTGAAGTAGAGGCACACACGGACGGCCTTATCGATTAGGTCGTTTGCCACAAATGGTTAGTCAGGATAATGGTTGCAGGGTCTACGTTAATTGCTAAGCCAGGATCCTAATATAACTAAACATGTGACATACAGTTTAAATTTTTTTACAAAATTGATACATTTCTACGACATGTGGTGTTTGTTTAATAAAGCAGAAAATGAAGGGACACTTGTAAAATTGGCGGATTTTCGCTTGTGTGTATCGACTGCTGGTTTTACTAAATAAATCCCAGATCTCTGCTTTCTCCACCTTATTCAACTTAGAAATTTTAGTCTTGCCCTTGTAATCTTGATTTAGAAGTCTGGTTTTTTTTTAACCCGCGTCGCAAAAAGGTGTTATAAGTTTGACCGCTAAGTGTGTGTGTGTCTGTGTGTCTGTCTGTGGCACCGTAGCTCATAAAAGGGTAAACCGATTTGGGTGCTTTTTTAATTTGAAAGCTTGTTTTCTAGCGATGGTTCTTAGACATGTTTTATCTAAATCGGTTCAGCCGTTTCAAGGTTATCCGCTCTTTTGTTAGCTGCGGTAGGGATCTTAGTCGCATGATGGGTAATGGCATGTGGTACTTCACTTTCAAACCTAAGTGTGACCTAAAATTTTAAATACCCATGTATGCTATACTTATAACTATGCAAGATTATGGAATTCTTGGTCTGATGCTGCAGACAGGATATCCATCACACTAGTACACTCTTGAAAAAATAATAGGTAGCGGATATGTCGTGTTTGGATTCGCTTTGATCGATTTTTGAACAGAAGCGATTTTGCCGCTGCGGTTACTTGCAGCCGCCAAAACGCGTTGCATCATCGATGAAGTTGCAAAATCGCTGATCACTGGTTCGTAAAATGTTGTCAGCTAAGGCTTGAATCAGCATTCATTTGCGAAAGTTACAATCTACCTTCAAGTTTTGAATGAATCAGTAATAACGGACCTCAGAACTCTTAATTTCAAAGATGTAATTTCGTTCATCTCATTCTGAATCCCTGAATATGACTTCCGGTGTGGGCTCTACGCTCTACCCACGTTCTACAGTGGGCTTGCAAACCCGGAGTTATTAAGTTGTGGGCTTATGCCCAGGGGCTGGGAAGCGGCATCTACCTGAGCTATAATATTTAATGGGTATTACCGAACCGCCCAGCGGAATGCCGCCTGAACAACGGCTATGTTATGGTAGAACATCGTATAACTTTTTAGTCGTTGCTCGGATAGGAGGCGAATCGATTTTTTTTTTTCAATAACTTCCTAAAATGTGTTTACAAAGAAAATCCTAGTTTATTTATTCATTGGATTTATTATTGTGTGGAAATCGGTTGTCATGGTATAGGCATTTGATGCGGAGGAATGAGGAAGATGTCGTCAGGAAAGTTTTTAGTATGAATGTGGACGGCAATACGAGTACGGGGAAGACCAAAGAAATGAACTCTGGAAGGATGGACTCTGTGAAAGATGATATGTTTAAAAAGAGAGTGACTACCGAGATGACGACTAATAGAGAAGTATGGAAGAAACACTACACAAATAAAATGGGATAAGGGTAGGAGAATTATGATGATAATGATTGGGATCTCCAACGAAGGATACACAGATACAATAGTAATCACAGTAATACAAAAGGTTTTTAGTTAGTTCATTTATCCTAAAAAATACAGTATACTTACCATGATCACAAATGCATTTCAACGCCTTTGAACAATGATGTCTGTCTCACAAATGGAACTGTGTGCTTGAAGCTAAACAATTGGAATTATTTTTTTGTTGGGTTATTGGGGGCACCTACACTCCAGTATCCATTGAAAGGTGTTGAGTGTTGACGACTGCCACCGTTCAGGTGGTTTCCTAAGTAATGGAACTACATACAATATTAATAACTACAAGTGTTACAGTAGGTACCTACTTTATTTGATCAATGCATAACGTGAATTAGACTTATTACTTGATTAAATATCAATATCTATGGTATCGACCCACCACTTTCCATTTTGGTCTTTGCTAGACACATTTATACACGAGTATTTTTGTTTGCGGCCCGCGCCTACAAAGTCAAGAGGATTGTGAGGATCGATAACAATTTTGCTGTACGTTGTAAGTACTAGGCTCAATTATATCCATTTTGACCTTCACTGACGTCCAAAAATTGCATTTAGTTAATTTTAGAACCTGGTGCTCAGGTAGTTAAGGTGCAATGTTCTATTTGAGCTTTTAGGACTGCGCTCAAAGGGTCTCAGCGGAATTCTTTTGTTCCCCTGTCGGTTCTTCCTTCCCGTTAGCCAGGGGCTTATTATAAACCCATTCTGGTAGTATCTGTCGTATAACGACACCAAAAACAGTTTTTAGTCAAAACGGTTGAGAACTTTTTATTGAACTCAAAAACATTTTAAACGATTTCATGTTTTAGTTTCGGTGCAAGTAGACACCCAATTCAATTAAAGATTGAATCGAAATAATAAATAATAAATAAATATCCTTGGACATTTCACACAACGCCATCTAGTCCCAAGCTAAGCACACTGAAATGGATCACTGGAGTCATTAAACGCTATTAAATAATATAGTTAATCGATTGAAGGCATTTGCTCTAGACCTACTCAATTAAATTAATTTATTAGTTATCTGAGTAGTGTCTCAATAAGTTAAATGCTCATATAAAGCCGTGTACGCACGAACGAACAAAAACATGGTGAACACGAACATCGAACACTTCAAATGTTCAACAGGGTCCTGAGTTTCTTCAGATGATCCGTGTTCGGTGGTCGTGTTCACCATGTTTTGTTCGCTCGTGCGTACACGCGTTTAAGTTTTTCCTTACCTATCTGCTGCCTCCAATTAGACAAAGTTCTTTCGAATTATCTCCATGAACATTACAATATACTAAACATATAAATTAATGCATATTTTATCTGCTTTTCAGACGAGGAGGCCGCTGACTCAGCAGGCTCCGAACAAGAGGAAGAAATCATAAAGCCAGAAGCTAGCAATGTTGAGAATATTCTGAAAAGACTTCAGTCTACAGGAGCTCTCATCAAAAAGCCCAAACAAGAATACCGTTGCTTCACGTGTGACGAGGATTTCCGAGACTGGGAAGATCTAGAAAACCACTTGATTCAGCACGTTTCCCTGCCCTCCGTGATACTCGACAAGCTGCCTTCCGACGACGAGGACGTCCCTCCATCCGGAGATGAAAACTGGTCCGATGAAGATGAAGAGCCGGCACCGCCTGAAACCCCCCAGAAAGTCACACCGACTAAAATTGACATATCACAACTATTAAAAAAGACGGGCATTTCCCTAAAAAAACCCACTGAAAATGACAATAAGGACTCTGATTCTGCCCTAAACAAACTAAGTGGATTAGGGTTCACTATAAAGAAGAGTAATACGCCGATAAAGAATGAACCAGAGCCAGAAAAAAATTCCGACGATGTGATGCAAAAACTGGGCAAACTCGGCGGTATCAAACTGAAATTAAAATCAGATGGGAATAATGCTAACTCGTTCAAAGTGATCAATGGGCTAAAAGATTTTGGTGCGTCTGATGGTGAGGGAAGCGGGAATGACGAGAGTAGAGAAGACCCAGACGATGATGAGGATCCAGACAAATCGGGAAATGATTCCGAGGGAGAAACTGAACGAACTCCGCCCAATACTCGTAAAACATCCGAGAGCGATGACTCTGAGAAGTCTCCGAATTCTAAACCGAGTCCACTGAAAAACTTGCAGGGGATGTCTATTGTTCAAAAGACGCCTGTCACGCCAGTTAAAGTTGCCGCTCAGCAACTAAATCCGCCTGCGAGACCGGCTGTCAAACAGACTCCAAAGAGAGGAGCTAATCTGCCTATCCCTCCCAAAGATACTTCGCTGATTACTCTGCAGGAGAGGGAAACTCCATTGAAGCCTGCTACCCCAACCAAAGCTCCAACTCCAGAAAGGCGTGAATCACGCGCAAGCTTGGAAAACGTCGTAGTAAAACAAGAAGTAGAGACTGTCGAAACGCAGTCATCTAACGTTCCTATATTCTCCTCACAGATTAAGTCCGAAAGGGCTTCTCCAACGCCAAACGAAGGGTCATCTACTCCAATACTTGCCACTGTGAAATCTGAACCAGACGCCTTAGCATCACACCAGAGCGCACCGCCCAGTGCTCTAGCTTTACATCTAACGTCTAATACCACACCACTTCTCCCAGTAACCAAAAAGGAAGAACCAGGAATAGTGACGGTTATAGAAATAAACGGAGATTCGAATGACGAAGATGATGACTGTTGTGTGGTGTCTGCGACCCCAGCGCCAGATATTAAACCCGTAGTTCCTAAGACTGAAAATCCGCCTGTAACGTACCCTCCACCTGCGTACCCAACAACGCAGCCAAGCTTCAGTTCCTCAGGAATGCTTGGCACACGCTTACTCGCCCCATCCTTGGAAAAGCAACACAATTTCAACTGGAACGCCCCAGATTCAAAACCACCTTTGGACATGCTCGAAAAAAGTGCAGATGACATATTCGAGAGCCTACTATCGAATGCCACCAAAAAAGAAAGCATGTCTATATCAGATGCGAGTGAATACATATCCTTAGACACTTTAGGCCCACAACATTCGTGTGATGTATGCAATACTAGATTTACTGACATATCCTTGTTAGATGACCACAGAAGGATGACGGGACATACAAAAACGATAGTTCTTCCATCACCGTCGTCAACACTTATGCCGTACAATCCGGGTTCTATTAATTCTTCTAATATTCTCTCTAGCTTACTGCCTACCGTTGGAAAGTTATCTACTATTGGAGGAACTGGCCCAGGGTTTACTCATCAGCAGAATGTCATGATCAATATCCAAGCATATCCTGGTGCCAGTGGCATGATGATGAACCCTCAAGGATACAATAGTTATCAGCCTGGACAGAACACACAGCCTGATTATGGCAATAATATGTATGGTCAGCAACAAACGATGCCAGGGCATTCATATCCAGGACAGGCTTATATGGGCCAACAAGGTTATGGGCAGTTCCAACAGCCTAAACCTCAGGGCTATCCAGGAGGTATGCAGCAGGGGCAATTCCCGCCTTCCTCATCCCCTTACTCCGTGGCTTCTCCACTTCAGGGTATGCAGCAAGCGGTCTATGGACAAGCATCTACCGGTGGAATAAACTCACAGCTCGGACAAGCATTAGGTCAAATGGGTCCACCCGGATCATCTTACGTACCTTCCTCAAGCCCGGGCGGAGCTATGAAACCACCTGCAGGTGGTATTAAAATCCAAAACGTACAGACCTTCCCAGCCGGGCAGGCGATAGGCATGCCTGGACCAGACCATATGGGACAAGCACCAGGCCAAATGGTAGGAGGACAGATGCCTACACCAAACCAAATCAGAATGGCACCGGGCGCAAATATTACAGGTACGAGACCACGCATGGCAAATCCTAGAGGCCTTCGACCTGGAATAAGGCCAGGCATCCAAGTACATGCTCAAGTTCGGCAACAGAAACCAGGAGTGCGAATGCCCATGAAGAGACCAACGCCAATGGCCGGTGGACCTGGCCCGAAACGACGAACAGACATGTTGCTACCAGGCAAGCACGACAACGAAGACTGTCAGGTCATGGCGATGCAGAAACAGCGCGAAGGACTACCGATGATCCAGAGTGTGCAAGGCGCGAAAGACAAACTTAATCTAGGCAGCCAAATATCCATTACGAAGAAGAAAGTGAATACAGAAGCTAATGCTATGGCTAACGTGTTAGCATCGCGAGGTATTAGTGTCAAACAGAAGCAGAAGAGTCGGTCCCCGACTCCGGAGCGTCCCATCCCTCATATTCCGAACCTAGGTGCCGGTATGAGTATCAAACATACGTCAAAATCAAGCAACTTTTCCATACCAGAGGCTAAAGTCGGCGGTGGCATGCTAGCCTGTAAAATATGCAAGAAAATGTTCATGAACCACAATTCTCTCTCCGTTCACATGTCAAACGCACATCCTCAGAGCAAATTACCAGTCTTCAAGTGTGACGAATGTCCAGCTTCCTATCCAAAATCATTACAGTTACAACATCATAAAAGGGTATTCCACAATGTAACTGGACCCAACAGGGAACTCGGACTGCCTGTTGTGGATCTATCACAAGAAGAAAACCTCAAACGGTTGAGTAGTTTAGGCATATATAGTTTTATACCGCTAGCAAATAGGGAGCAAGCGGGTGGATGCTTCGGTATACCAGTAATCTCAGTACATAATGTACAAAACGGTATGGCAAACAGTTTGCAAGCTTTAGGAGCTGATGGACTACTAAGTTTAGGGCCTCTTAAACCTTTACCTAACTCATAGACTGTATTTATAAACAGCATGTGTTGAAAATGTTGTGTGAAAGTGGCATACTGTGATTTAAGACATTTGAAATGGAATGGGTCACAAACATTTTGAAGACTTTATTTTCTTCTGTGAACTCGAAATAGTTTAAATGTGTTTCTAATGAGTGAAATTATTTATATTTTACTTACGTAAGCTTCCTAGAAGAGCGGTAGCCGTCATATTATAACGGCCGTCATGTAAATCTGTAATTTTCACCAGTATTTGACATTAAAGTGTCAAAAAACCATCTAAAGGGTGACTTTGAAAACATGCGACAAAATTTAAAGGGGTGTTCTACCCATCATTATGAACAACTTTTACTATGGGACCAAACCTGAAATCGCGAAAAAAAATCAGCTGTTCAGTACATTTTGACGAATTATGCGAACATAAATGTACTGAACAGCTGATTTTTTTTTCGCGATTTCAGGTTTGGTCCCATAGTAAAAGTTGTTCATAATGATGGGTAGAACACCCCTTTAAATTTTGTCGCATGTTTTCAAAGTCAAACTTTTACTATGGGACCAAACCTGAAATCGCGAAAAAAAATCAGCTGTTCAGTACATTTTGACGAATTATGCGAACATAAATGTACTGAACAGCTGATTTTTTTTTCGCGATTTCAGGTTTGGTCCCATAGTAAAAGTTGTTCATAATGATGGGTAGAACACCCCTTTAAATTTTGTCGCATGTTTTCAAAGTCACCCTGTATATTTTGTCAGCCGTTATTATGTGACCCTTCATCGCTTTCTTAGTAAACCAATGTTTTATACATCATTTATTATTCAGTTAACTCCATACTAATTTTGAAGTTGGAGCATGTTTGAATGAAATACAATTTTATTTAAAATTTAGTGTCATATCATAGCCAGGTCAAGGAATTTCTGTTTCAAGCGATTATAAATAATGTATTCTAAAGGCCAAAGATTATAAACTTCAAACTCAAACTCCTTTGGAATTGTCAAAGAATCGGTCATTCAGAAATTTAAAGTTGATTCTAAAACGTAGATCTCTATGGAGAAGAATGGGCAAGAAACTCCAAAGACATTCTTTAAATCAAGATATTAAAAGTTCTAATAGAAGTTTTGCAAGAAGAAGCAAGCAACAATAAGGCATCATCATTCTAAATATTTTCTGTTCCTTTATTTTCTGTACTTTTAAGGTTAAATAAATAAGTAAAAATATAATTAATTGTAGAAAAATATCCACTACAATTGAATTTTCTTCTTTGACTGATATGACAAGATGTGTTTAATAAGCAAGAAAAATTGTATTTTATTATTAACGGTCAATATTTTATATGGCGATGGCTTGACTTTGTAATGTAATGGAAACTATTCAGACCTGTATTGTAATATACACAACAATAATGACATGTATCACTTATTTTATGACATTTTTGTAAATAATCTCAAAACTTGTTTGTATGGCAAGGAAAAGCAAAACTAGCTCCGATTTAAACTACACTTTCGGACACCTGAGCCACCCTGCATTTTGTTTTTATAAAGGTCTGTAACTTAATAGATGTTCATGAATTCAAGTTTGGAACACTGATGATGATGACACTAAAATGCCAGTATGTTGGCTTCAAAACTGCATAAAAATGTTTTTTACTCATAATTATTTTGCTGTTTTAGACCTTAAAACCTACATGTAAATATGCTCAGTGGCCGAATTTAGCAGTCCGGGAGTGTATTACGGGTCTAAGCCGAGCCGAATACGTTTTACATGGACTATCTATAATAGTATAGATATAGTCCATGTAACATTAGTATAGATTCTATATTTACTACACAGGGCTGCAAAGAAAGCGGGTAGGTAACAAAAACTTCAATAACGTCCAAAATATTGGAGCTAGCTTTATAAAATAAAGACTATTAAAGACAATTTTATAGTGTGTATCAATGTCATAAAAGTTCAAGATTCATTAATTTCGAATAAAAGTAAGTGAAGTAAAAATTACCATGTGCTACAGTATCAAATATGCAATTTTTACACAATTTAGTATTTTGTATTGCCACCACGAGCTGTTAATACAGCTGTTATACGGTTTGGCACGCTTTCCACCAAATTTCTGCGCTGATGCTGAGGAATATTCTCCCATTCCTCTATCAGTGCTCCTTTCAGTTCACGAAGCGTGTTTGGAGGGGAATTTCCCTGGTATACACAACGTCCCAGTTCGTCCCCATGCTCGATGGGGTTCAAGTCTGGGCTGCGTGCTGGCCACTCCATGCGCGTCATTGCGACATCTTCCGAGCTTCAGTCAAACACTATCCGAGCTGTATGGGGACGAGCGTTATCTTGCATAAAGATGGCGTTCTCGCCCGTTTACTAAAAATGGGCCAACATACTCATTTAAGATTTCATTCACTTATCTTTCTACAGTTAAAGTGCCATTTTCTATCACATGCATAGAAAATGGCACATGCATGCGTGGAGCGGTTTCCGGAAGAAATTGCAGCCCACACGTGTATGGATCCTCCGCCGTATGCCACTTTCTCTTCAATGCAAGCTTGGTTATAGCGCTTTCCTGGTCTTCTGTAGACTCTTTGCCTCCCATTGCATATGCCTCGTATAACATGAACCACTCACACACAACACACACTCATGATCATCATATATATTATCTACTCTTAACGTAAAATTCAAACGAGTTTATATTGACATACTCTACAAACACAATACCGAAAAAGGATGGGCAAAAATGTATGGGACGCGTCCCCAGCGACCGATAGTAACCAGGAATATGTCGTTGAAAAGAATATATAAAAAATATAGAATCATATTATAACACTTTTTCTTTAACAAAATAATGTTATGAAACAATTTTTTTTAAAAACCGCGCTTACTCGTGTTTTAATACCCCTGATTATGAAACAGTTTCATAAACTATTATTATCTACACCCATGCAATAAATCCTCTATAAAAGTTTCTGAAACAGTTAGCTTATTGCCAAGCAGCAGTGTCGTAGTAACCATAATTAGGTATTAAAACACTCATGTGATACTATTATTATTCGTGTTTTAATACCCCTTATGATACGTCACTTGCATAAATAACTATTGATCAATCATCTAGGGTCTTATTCATGTGTTCTCTAGCGTAACTCAGCCTTGAATTTCGATACTGCCTTAGTTTTGGACCATTTGCAGGTCTGAATGGCTTGAAGTTTGCTTCAGCAAGACGGCGCCTCACTGTACACGTGCTCGAACGATTTCTCAACATTGTTGACACCATATATCGAACCTCCCGCGCTGTCGTGCACCTTGTTCGGCCTGTTCCTGGTCTGCGAATACTGGATCCAGTCTCTTTATAAACAGAAACAAATGTAAATCATTGAAACAAAAAGAATTAGTCGCACGTTTTTAATTTGAATTTGATCGGAATAATGAGTTTCTGCACAAGAAATGCCATAAATTTATAAACAGAAACAAATGTAAATCATTGAAACAAAAAGAAATAAAAAGGTTTTATTTACTTCTTCATAAATTTCATAAATTTGTAATGAAAAAAACTTATAATTTAGAAGCATTGCTAAAATATTTTAAAAGAAGTTCGCATTTTATTATAACCGACTCGCTTTCTTTGCGGCCCAGTGTATGTTCATTTTATGGTGATTGATAATTAAATGTGCAAAAACAATGATATGATAGAGAAAATAAACTCACGCCTTTTTTCTGTGGAGGTCGGCTAAAACTGCAGAACGAGAAAATAAACTCACGCCTTTTTTCTGTGGAGGTCGGCTAAAACTGCAGAACGGTACAGTGCGCGAGGCCTAAGCTGAGCTTTGCATTTGTGTGAGTGATCACCAAAATGGTACGAGACCCCATGACCAAAATTTTTTTCTTATCGTTTTACGTAAGACAAAATCTTCTATCGTCTTATAGATATGGTTTTGATCATGGCCTCTCGTACTAAAAGAACAAAAGCCGATTGCCAAAAAGCAGTATAAACCGGTTTTAAACCAAGCAAAGGACGCGTCGCGCTCTATGCCGGATGTCACACCTACACTATATAATATATGTGCACTCACACAAATGCAAAGCTCAGCTTAGACCTCGCGAACTGTACCTGCTACGATTTTTACATACTCCTTTAATGCTTCGTTTACGTTCATACATCAGAGGGCTTAGTGCGAGTTTTTATACTTACTCGATCACTAACGTAAACGTCAATTTGTTCTGAAACTGAATAAGAGCCGTCTGGTGACTATAATGGGAATCAAAATTATTCCATACAAATTGACTTAAGGTAAACCGTAAAATTAACGTAAACGCGATCGAGTAAGTATAAAAACTCCCACTAAGGCCACTGGTCGTATATGCACGCTGTCACTGGTTGTGAGTACCTACTAGGCACCTGACCTTTAGTCTTGTGTTAACGTATATTTCATTATCAATCATCATAAAAACAGTCTGTATAGTTTACGTTACTCTATGTTATGTACGCACGGCTACAGATCAAGCTATACATTTCCAGTATAAGCTGATCTCGCATTTTATAGGATTTCCTTACAATGAGAGGTCAGTGTAAATTGGAAATGTATAGCTTGATAAGCCGTGTGTACAAGTTTCGGTCGATTTCCGGCCTCACCCTTTAGAATAATATGTCTATGATTTGTTGCTCGCTCAGATTCTGCCTTGGCTCGTAAATTTATTCATGGATAGATTATTTTTATATAAGCAGCTAATGTGTATTATTTCTTAATCTTGGGGACTCAACTGACAGTTCATGAGGTTATCAGTTTTGGTGATATGTTCAATAATTATGCCACAATCGTAAAAATTTAAAATGTGTAGATTTAGAGGAATTTTTTAAAACCTTTGCTTTGATGAATAATCTTCTATAAGTATAAATAAAATTCAATTACCCAAATGTATGTAAGCGCATGACTTCAGAAAGATTGCACCTATTTACTTCAATTCTTTTTTTTTGTTGTGTTTGTAATTGTCAGGGCAAGGTTTGTATGATTTTTTTTGGAAAATTCACCGGAAAATTCGGAAATTTAGTTGGTTTTTTCTGTAAGAAAACAGACAACAGCCTAAACCACTGGGGATAAAGACATGAAATTCATCCGGGCGTCGTCGGGCACGAACAGCTAGTAAATTTATAACGTGACGCTATTATCGTGGACTTCTACGTCTTGAAAAAACGTGCACGTTATAACGTTATGTTGGACGGAAAAAAGCGTCTTCATAATATTTTCATAAATTTTACTTCCCTGTGTTATCGTGATGCCTTGACGTGCACGTGGATGTCCATGATAATAGCATAGAATTAATAGTCTAATTACTCTAAGGATAATAGCACCACGCTAGGATATTAAGCTACGCTGCGTTGTGCGGTTCCTAGCTATGCTAACTTTCTCATGCTATGTTCTGTGAACAACTTTGAGCTTTGCGAGGTGGGCCGCGAGAGTTTTTGTCGTCATTACAATTTTGGTAAAGCAAATTCGCCAAATAGAGCACTGCACAGCGCAGCAAAATTTGATGCTAATTAGTCGCCCACAGACAAGTTGTTTATGTCAAATTGAGTCTCCAAGATTAAAAAAAAAGTTGGGTTTTTCTTTACTCAATTTAGTTCCTCACAATGTTGCCAGTATGACTGCTAACATTAATTTAAATATAAGTAGTGTAAGCTTACAATGTAAAGAGTAGTAAAGATAAAAATTCTAAGTATTACAATTTGTAATTGTTTGAATTGTTCCCTTTGTAAGAAAATATACGATTTTAACAAGGCGTTTAGTATTTGATTTTGTCAAAGCATTTAAGACTTTCAACTTTAATACTTTTTTTTTAAATAGTATGAAATAATGCGTAAATATTTATATTATTTATCAGACTATTCCAAATAAATTGCCCTGCAACATACAAAACCAGGGCGCCTTGTTAAAATTCATGCTTAAACTCACTTTTACTTTAAAATAGCTGATAAGCAGCGGTAACCGTTTACATATTTTATTTTTATACTTAGTATGGAATAGATAAACTTGTAAGTAACTTAATATACTTGCTGACAATTTCAGACAACTGTAATGTCTATAATAATAATACACTTCTACCTGAATCGAGCCTCCCTGCAATTAATTGTTTGGGTCTGTAATTTTTTAGATATTAGTGAATTCAAATTTGGAACAACAATACTGCCAAAATAATGACTTGTATGTATGTCAGCATCAAAACTACATAAACTTTTTTTGACTTCATTATTTTGATGTGTTAGGCCTACTTAAATGGAATTGCACGGTGGCTCGATTTAGGAGTCCCGGTAGTGAATATTCTTACATTATGTTGGTAGCGTAGATGTAATGTTGCAATAAATTGTCAAAAATGAAACATAGATAAACAACGTGTAACGCTAAATGCGCAAAACCTCTTAAGGGGTCATTGTACTCATCATTATGAACAACTTTTACTATGGGGCCAAACCTGAAATCGCGAAAAAAAAATCAGCTGTTCAGTACATTTATGTTCGCATAATTCGTCAAAATGTTCTGAACAGCTGATTTTTTTTTCGCGATTTCAGGTTTGGTCCCATAGTAAAAGTTGTTCATAATGATGAGTACAATGACCCCTTAAGAGGTTTTGCGCATTTAACGTTACACGTTGTATTTGTCGAGAACACGTTTAGTATACGTTATACAGTGTGGCGTGTGATTATTAGGTAGTTCATTTCTCAGCACATTTTACTTTTATACTGTGTAGCGAACCTGTTGTGCGCTTTTATCATTATATTATCGTGGATCCACGTCCATAAAATGTATGAAAATACGACGTATATTACGACCTACGTTATAACGTTATCGTGGACGGACATTTTCATGTGTCTTCATATATTTCCATACATTTTATCTCCCTGTGTGATCGTAGTGCCCTGGACGTCAACGTTAATATCGTCACGTTAGAAATTTAAAAGGGCACATTGACATTGAGAATTTGAACACCCGTGTTCTGGAAAGATACCCTAAAATAATAAGAATCATGAATCTCGATTTCAAAACAGATTTGTATGAAATCTTTCGGTTTTAAATTTAGATTCATGTCTAAGCTCGAGTTCCGGAATGTGAACCTAAGTTATAATTTAAACTCTAGGCAGCTACTGAAATAATCCTCATTAAAATTCGAAATACTGTTAAATTTATTTTAAAACTTATAAATGAATATTAAAAACTTGTCACGGACAGCAATGTGTAAATATCAGATATATTTTTATAAGTAAAGTTATAAGTTTCTATATTACTTATTACATAATATATTTTATTTCGCATTAACAGTACTTATATTTAGTCCTTTAACGTATACGGAACTGAACACCTACTTGTATAAATCCGTTCATACTGCCTCGAATGTAGCTTCGCATTCTGTATAAGTTGTAACTTAAATAACGCACAGCCTCTTAGGGGTCATTGTACACATCATTATGGCCAACTTTTACTATGGGACCAAACCTAAAACGCCAATAGTAAAAGTTGTTCCTGAAAAGGTGTGTTGCTCTTAAAAAATATTATTGCGCAGCCTTCTGCGCAAAGTTCGGACCGGCCAGAATTTATCGGCCTTGTTACGATTCCTAGAAGGACGCAGCGACGGCTGTCTTGAAAATGATGGCAGCGGCAAAGATTTAAACCGTTAGATTCGCTCTACCGCGTCAAAAGATGGTCTTGTTTTTGTTTCGTTTAACACCTCTGACACAATGACGCAGTGAAACGCTATTTAATAATGTGTGAGCTCACTTCTCAGTATGGACTCTTTTTCATACGGTGAGGGCAACTCAAGCGATTTAAATCTTTGGCAGCGGGGTTTGACTTATGCGGTGTAAAAACGCTCTCTAGGTAAACACAAATTTACTTTCATAAACACCGTTCCAATAATTCGCCGGTAAATTGCGGACGTTATGGGCGGGCGGTCACCAATGATATTAGAAGTAAAAAGAGGTAGATCGGATAGACACGCTCCGCAAGTAGCACGTCAGAATCTGGCTGATTAGCCACATTTTCGTCGTCTTGTCTTTATCGCTCCCGATAATTACGACATGCCCGTCTTACTTCCACGTGTCATCTAATAGTTCGACACTGTGCCGTTTTTGAACATCGAATGTTGGGTAGGTGAGCGGCTTTAGTACCTAACCACGAGTAATTATCACGGTACAATTGTATTTACATTTTTGTTTGAAAGAATAAATGAG
This sequence comes from Cosmia trapezina, assembly GCA_905163495.3. Lineage (NCBI taxonomy): Eukaryota > Metazoa > Arthropoda > Insecta > Lepidoptera > Noctuidae > Cosmia > Cosmia trapezina. Next base: position 12,598,529 of record LR991040.1, on the reverse strand, counting down.
TTCCCATGTGGAATGTACTACACATTTTGCGATAATACAAATATCGCGTCTGTAACGTCGCAATTGGTTTTTGCTGAAGCTACATTTTGACCCTAAAATATTTTCTTATTAGTAGATGGCCATATAGATTTCGAGATTAGGAAGTTGTGCAGTCAACCGATCTTTTATATTCGATCGATCGATTTTTGATCGGTTATACCGGAACATAATACTAGATAATGATCTAAGATTCTCAAATTTAGAATCTTATATATTTATCTAGTTTAGAACAACAAAATCAATTTCATACAAGACAAAAATCAGCTTTGACTACATGATGCTAAAGTATATAATTCAGTAAGTGGCAATAAATGTAAATTATCTAAGATTCTGAATTCAAGTAGGTACATATAGCATAGACGTATAAAAAAAGTTTTTTCCTTATGCTTTTTAAGTCCTTTTTTTATATGTGTATGACCTATAGTTTATTTTCTAGTTTTTAAGGATACTGCTGTGTACTGTCTACACTAGAAACATATAGGTATAGTTTTTGGTTAGCTTTGTAAAAAATGCGCGTTCTTGGTGCATTATCTAACTTTAATATAAGAAGAGATTATTTTTTAAGTTTAATTGAAAATGAGTGATTGTAAGTTCTGTATTTGAGTTCTATTTAAAGTGTATCTAATCTAAGAGGAGAGTTGAGATACATAGGAAAACTATTAAAATTACATTTATGAATAACCATGTCTGCTTTTTATTCATTATTCCCAACCAACATAAGTACTTACTTATTATTTACACACATTTCGCGCATTTTATTTGCGCAACTTTGTATTTTTTTTTAAATCATAATAATGAAATCACATGAAATATTATTGCACATAAATCCTATACTAGGTAGTAAATGAGCAATATTTGTATAATAGATAATACGGGGCGTCGCACGACTTTGCCACATGGAGGGAAAGTAGGTACTTACCTACCCTAAATACTGTAGATAGAAAAATTTACTGTGTGCGTACGCGCAGCGGAATGTTGTTGAATTTAAAGATTTTAATTATGCAGATATTTAGTGTATGACGTCGTATAATTGTGTATGGTAAAAAAAAATTTGTGCACGCAACCATTGTGGAGAAATTCACCAAAAACTGATTCCGCTGGGCGAACGTTGTCCTGGCGGAACTTTTTTTAATGCATAGACTTTAGAAGAAAAGAGATGTGTCCAAAAATTAGTGTGTATTTGTGTGTAATTGTGTATGTATGAATAAAACTAGTGCATGCATAAACTTCGGAGAAATTCAAGTTTCCGCTACGCGAACGTTTGGCCATTACCTAGTTTTCATATAAAGCGCTTACATAGAGAGCTGTAGATTTTTACATACGTTGTTTTGAATTTGTTTATATTTGTTTAAAAAACAGATTTAGAAAAAATCGTAGGGCTTAAAAGATAAAAATATAAACGTAAAATACGCTTATTAGGTCTTAGTTCTTAAAGTATGCACTTTGGGGTCTAGATTTTCACGTTTATACAAACCTTGTAAGTGTCTGCAACATGTTGCCAAGTATCAATGATGTTCCGTTAGTAACTAAAGAGTTATAGGACAAATTTACCATGAACAGATCACTGTTTACAAAGCAGTCAAATATCACGACGTTCTGAAGGAATTGCATGGTAATATGTATGTCAATAATTAGTGTATTCATTCAACTATTCTTATGCAAAATTTCATGTCATTAAATGCAGTAATTAAAGAAAAACAATTATAATACTGACGAAGCATCGAAAACCTACATAACCCGACCAAGTTCGGATGGCTACCAAAAAGCGGACGTGCCATATATCTTAGAAACGTTCTTAACCTTCCAATATAGTATTTATTAATATGGTACAGTTGCGTACACAAGCGTTAGGAAAAAATTAAACAATTGCATTTCTTGAATGAAAAATATTTTTTTAATAATAACGCCACTATCTACGATAAAAACAAATCTTCAATTAACAAGTACTTCTCTATTTAAATATCCGCGTACAAAAATATTTTTAATTACATATAATACTTAATTATGTAATTATAATAACGTTAACAAACGCTTGCAATGACAGCAATAGACTTAAATGTGTTTTAACTAAAATAGATTATGAACTAGCTTTTGCCCGCGACTTCGTTCGCGTGGATGACGAAACTTAGGGTAAGTATAATATTTCGAGCTTCAATAAAAATTAAAATCACATCACATAACTAACCTATTCAGTTGTTTAGATTTGATCAACATTAAAAAAGTGCTTATAAACTAAAACATTGGTATAAAAAAGGTATTTTCAAGAAAATATTCTTAAATGAGTAGCAAATACTGTAAATAACCTCAACATTTCTAAGTAGGTATAGGTACCTAATATTTTCTAGTTTCAATAATAAAATCACAGATTAACAATCACAGATCACATAACTAGACTATTTAGTTGTTTATGTTTGAGAGTCTGCCTAATATAAAAATAAATCAACATTTAAAAAGTACTTATAATATAAAACATTGGTATAAAAAAGGTATTTTCAATTCAATACCAATTATTAAATGAGTAGCAAATACTGAAAATAACCTCAACATTTCTAAGTATAATGTACACACAGCTGCAGATCAAGTTACTGCAAACTGTCAAATTCTTTCATTCGATTTTGAACTTAACTGTCAACATTTTAAGATTTAAAATCATTTGGAGAAATTTGACAGTTTGGTATAACCTGCACCCTAATTGCGTAACACATTATCAATCTGAGTTGGTTTCATTTTGACAGTTCAACAACATTCATTGCGTTATTTACGTTGCCGAGCAGACAAATTTTTCGAACTTAAGAAGCAACAGATCAGCAATTTGTTTCAAAATGATTCAAACTCCGATCGATAATGTGTTACGCAATTAGGGTGCAGATGTGCTGTTGTCTGTACTCTAGCTTAAAAAAAATCACAGATTAACAATCACAGATCACATAACTAGACTATTCAGTTGTATAAATTATTGCATGAGGCATCATGTTTTTGGAACTATTTTGAATTTTGCTACATAAATCATCGTAACACTGAAATGATTTATTAGTGTACGGGGGTCTCGAACAATGCGCCTTGTAATGACCAATACCTGGCATTTGTAAAGGTGGAACATATTCAATAATAGCCAATATTAAAAATAGCTTATTATTTATTTCAATATTACGAGGTATGTCCTCTAGATTTATGTACAAATTATGTAGTTCAAAGATAATCAAATCATTTAAATCATATTTAAAATCGACAGTGCCTATTCCACAAAATTTACAAACAGGAGGATTGTCACTCCTCATACCAGATTCTACAGACTCTTGCAATTTGGCAATGCCTTTACACTTAATGATATCAATGTTTAAAGGTAGGTATTTACATTTAAAATTGCTGTTATTTATGGAAACAAGGCATTCTTTATTTGAACAACATTTCTCTCTGTTTCCAGAAAAGTATGGCAAACAGATGTCTTCAATAATTTTTGTGACATTGCACGCACAATCTATAATTTGGCACTGTGTTGCATCGAGTGTATTGTTATTAACATTAAACAATGGATTTAGTAAAATGTCTCGTTTTGCGTATAACGTTTTGCAATTCCTTTTCGTATTAGATAATAGGATAAAAAAACGAGTGAATGAATCTTTGCTAATCAAGGGATCTATAAAATGACGGAAAGAGATACGGTCAGTATATGCGACTGCGAAAGCTTGAGCCACTGCGTCAAATGCACAGGTATTAGTCACTACATTTTTGATGTCTTTCGATATTGATACGTTACCATTTTGTAAGATGTATAGAGGCTTCGACGAGTTAGTTTTTTTGTTGGGAATAACTAGACCTCTCCAGTTTTCTATTTCAACAGGATAGTCTTGAAAAATGGATTGCTCCTCGAAATCACCTATAATTTTCGTCTGTTTAACTTGATTTAAAATCATATGTTCATTCTTATTCTTAATTATCTTAGTAGCAGTTTCAGAATATTTAGCTTTATTTAATTTGATCATCCCATTAATGTAAGTGTAATGTTGTATTAAAAATTCGTCTAAACGTATTCGCTCCTGCTTTGTGTTGAAATATATGGTCTTTATATCTTTGAAATGATTTTCAACATTTGAGCTACTTCCAACAATTCTAACATTACGAAAATACTTATCCATAACGCCACTCCACATTGGCAACTTTCTCAATAGTCTTTTTAGTGTATCATTTATTTCTGGTAAATAATATTCGTTTTTATGTTCGTTCGGGTCAATTAACATTAAATACAATTTTTCGGTTTCTAGAATATTGTCGTAATATTGAATGAGTGGGTTTGTACCTGCATTGTTGGTGTCATTCTTTTCATCGGGTAATACAGAACATAATGACTCATCATCGTTACAGTTATCTAAATCTTGGATGTCAACCTTATACTCGCTTATGTTCGCTAAACATGCTACAGCTTGATCATATTTCTTGCATGATTGCCCATCCAAATCTAGGGTTACATATTCATGTAAAGATACAGTAACGATATCTTTGATTACTGATTTGACTTCGTCATAGGACTTAAGCAAGTGAATTTTTTTTATACAATTTATATAGAAGTTTTTACATTTTTCTGTCGCTTTTTCGAAACAGCTTTGTTTGTATAATTTTTTGAAAAAATGAGACTTATCCAATCTAATGTAACATGCTGGTATAGAATTATGTTCACCTTCTAATATCGAAAAACACTGCGCCAAATATTTGTTTGTGTCGGTGTTTAAAAAACTGCAACATATTGCTCCTAATAGGGCAGACGAATCATCACTGATAATTTCATTCGGCGGATTACGGTTACGCGCCCATGTGCTTAACCACGTGGCTATGGTTTCAGTAGTATGGGACTGGGACGCCATATAACATAAAGGTATACTTGTGTTTGCAGTGTATGCCACAACGGCATACAAAAAGGTATGTTTGGGTTCCTTAGTTCTTAAATTATCGTTAACATTTGGCGGTGCAATTACTTGAAAAATCGAACCGGTTGCATCGATAGATAAAACGATATGTGTATTTTTTAATACTTCATCATAATATTTACCTTGTTCTTGGGTCCAAAAATATAAAAAAAACGGGACTAAACTAAATTTTTGAACAAAAGAATCAAATGGTGGACTTTGCGACATAGCATAAATGGAGAGAATTGTATTCTTATCGAATTGGAGTGCCCTTTTAACTTCGTGTCGTATACGCCTCAAAGTACTTAATTTCGGAAATGTTGGAGGTTCACTTGGTTCATTTATGCCTATAATTTTGTCTGCCATCATAGCTCTAACTGCTAATGCCCTATTGTGTTTTAACATTACTGCTAATTTTTGTTTTCTTACAGAATTAAGTTTATTTTTTACAGTCGGATCATGGACAAAATCTTTTTTATATCGGCTTATCAAACAAGTAACATCTATGAAATTACTAGTTATTGGATCAATAGTCACTAAAATATTTGCTCCACATTGGGTACATTTGCCATCACATTTGATGTTATTTAGCTTTAAATTTGAAGGAACGTAATTGCTTTTAAATGAAAAAGTGCACTGAATGTCCGTTTTTGCCCATATTTGGTCTTGTAGCTCATTCGTCCAATTATTTTTTAACAACTTGTGATTTGTTGGTTCTATATTTCTGTACTCATGATAATCCATTAGAAATTTTACTTGAACTTCATCAGATTCGTCTGTAATATCAACATTTTTTTCATCAGAATCATCAAAATAATGTTTACTGGTGGGTATGTTTTCACTGTCGTCAAAAAAAAAATTATAATGGCGTTTAATTGACATTTGTATGGCAGGTTTCTTCATGTGGTAATTAAATAATTCAGCTAACTGCTTTTGTATACAGTCATACACTTTATGGCTAACAGAAGGAACAGATTTAACAAATGTGTCTTTATGTATTCGTACTACTACTTTCATATTACTTAACGGTATAGTAGTTTTTCTGCCGGCCATTTTAATTTTTTCCTCCCATCGGTAGCGCCGCGCGATGTGTTGGATGAATTGGTTTGGTTTGTAGAATTAGGTCGTTGAGGTGTTCGCTTCTAGTGAGATTAAGACGCCATTATAATCTGAAACATTAATAAAAAGTATGAATTTACGTATATGGACTTATACATAAAGCTAATGTAAAATTGTGATACTTTATTAGTTGCTTTCCTTTTAAGGGGAGTATGTCTTAGTGATATAGAATCATATGCATAATTAATTATTGAAAAACAGCCGTTATTGCCATCTCTACACATAACCCCACAAAAAAAAAGAAGCTAATAAAAATCTGCCTTATACGTATATCATTACATCATTTCATTTACCTAGCCTTTTCCCAACTATATTGAGGTCGGCTTCCAGTCAAGCCGGATTTAGCTGAATATCAGTATTTTACGAGGAGCGGCTGCCTACCAGACCTCCACAACCCATTAACTGGGGTAACACGGTAGTTCATGGCAAGACTGGAATCATATTTACTGGCTTCTGACTATCTGTAACGACTGCCTAAGTTCTACAAATGACAGCTGGGACCTACGGCTTATCGTGCTTTCCGAGGCACGAAGGAAACTCGGTATGTTAAGATGGTCACCCATCCACAGACCAACCTTGGCAAGCGTTGCTTAACCTTGAAGATCGACCCGTGCGGCTGTTATTATCTAGCCACGAGCTCTTCGTGCAACATGCCGCTTGTGTGTATGAACTCATAATTACAATCCGGTCACATTAACTTGACGCATCTCTGAAATACTCACATCCCCCCGCTTCCCCCCCCATTCCCTTAGCTCGCCCGGCAGGTGTCAGGTATGGTCAGAACCTTTGTTATCGATACGCTCGTCAATAATTTGGCTAGTTCTCTGTTGTTGTTATATTGTTTTTGGACATTATTATATCGACGCCATGCGTCAAGTTAATGTGACCGAGTTGTACTAACACACACAAAATTTCAATTCAAAAACCGATTAGGTACACAAATTAAACTCTATATCAATAGACCTAAGGTCTAATTTACAACAAAATTGCAACTATGTAAATGAGCAAGTTCCTGTTACTCGGTTTATCCTTACCCAGGAAGGTGGTGATCTTGTTCTGGAAGTTGTTCCAGGTTGCCGAGGAGTTGACGATCTGTGAGAGGCCCACATACGTATATCATTACATGTAGGTAATAAACATAAGGTGATTATTTAATAACAATATTTCTTTTCAACATTTCGTTATAATCTGGTCGGTCGTTTAGTAGTTTAGATCTATTCAGTAGTTTGTCTTTAACCAGGAAAAACATCTACTTTGTTACGATTATATTACAATATATGTCTAGTATAATTTATTATTATAAATTTAAGTAAATAGATATAGAATTAGATCAATCAGTAGATATTAACTTGGGTTTATGGTGTCTGTCCAATGTTAACATAACACAATTATTATAATTTATCTGCCTAATAAACTACCTACGTAAATGAATAAGTCTATAGCTATTAATTTATTATAAAATCTTACCTTGTATCTGTTATCAGCTTCTCACTATCATTCACTCAATATTCCTACTACATAATTATGTTATGCTTCACTGTTACACTATAACATTAATAACACACTTTGTCAATATTATTATTACAGAGAATTGGCGATGCATAGCAAAACAACAGCGCATACGCACATTGTCCTTGACTGCACATTTATTTGTTTGTGACTGGGGATGAAACAAAATCAGGTTCAAGTTCAACAGCAAACGAATACGCGCGAAAACATATTGCCCTCTCTTTTCTTCAAGGATGACAGTACCGTTTCAAGCGGGAAGCCGCCTATCGCTCGTTGCGCGCAGCGCGTTGTCTATTTTTTCACACAAGAATATTTTTGATCAATTCATAACTACAATACTTAGACTATTTAACTAAAGGATTAAGCGTACCGAACTTCGAACAAAATAATTCTGCATATTTTAGTGGGGTGCGGGGGAACACGCTCACATACATAAGAAAAAAAAATCGATTCAAGAAGTAGTTTTTTTAAGTTATTAGATTGTTTGATCCACTAAAGTTGCAAAGGGGAACGCTCGTGCATGCCTAGTCTATTGGTTAAATAGTGTAATAAGCTACAATATGATAAATATTTACCTAAACAGTAGTACATACTTACATGTGGTAAATATTTAATTTCCCTAAGGGGTCTATAGTTACAATCCTGATCCGTGAATTCTTCAATAGAAATTAGCTGTATGAATTTTATTTGTCTTAAATAATATATTTAGATTATATCTCAAGTCTCAAGCGCATACTTAAATAAAGTACCTACGTAAATAGTACCTACTTTCTGTCATAGTCAAATACATTTAAAAAAGTAGGTGTACAAAAATAAATGACCTATAAATTATATCGAAACAACAATTGTGTTATCACCTATACCAATTCAATACCGGTATTATACTGTAAATTTTGGGATGTTACCTAAATATATTGCATGGCCGCTTTTTTGTAGCCATCCGAACTTGGTCGGGTTATGTAGGTTTTCGATGCTTCGTCAGTATTATAATTGTTTTTCTTTAATTACTGAATTTAATGACATGAAATTTTGCATAAGAATAGTTGAATGAATACACTAATTATTGACATACATATTACCATGCAATTCCTTCAGAACGTCGTGATATTTGACTGCTTTGTAAACAGTGATCTGTTCATGGTAAATTTGTCCTATAACTCTTTAGTTACTAACGGAACATCATTGATACTTGGCAACATGTTGCAGACACTTACAAGGTTTGTATAAACGTGAAAATCTAGACCCCAAAGTGCATACTTTAAGAACTAAGACCTAATAAGCGTATTTTACGTTTATATTTTTATCTTTCAAGCCCTACGATTTTTTCTAAATCTGTTTTTTAAACAAATATAAACAAATTCAAAACAACGTATGTAAAAATCTACAGCTCTCTATGTAAGCGCTTTATATGAAAACTAGCTAATGGCCAAACGTTCGCGTAGCGGAAACTTGAATTTCTCCGAAGTTTATGCATGCACTAGTTTTATTCATACATACACAATTACACACAAATACACACTAATTTTTGGACACATCTCTTTTCTTCTAAAGTCTATGGATTAAAAAAAGTTCCGCCAGGACAACGTTCGCCCAGCGGAATCAGTTTTTGGTGAATTTCTCCACAATGGTTGCGTGCACAAATTTTTTTTTACCATACACAATTATACGACGTCATACACTAAATATCTGCATAATTAAAATCTTTAAATTCAACAACATTCCGCTGCGCGTACGCACACAAATTTACTGACAAGATTTCATTTTTAGGGTTCCGTACCTCAAAAGGGAAAAACTGAACACTTCGTTGTCCGTCTGTCTGTCTGTTAAGACCCTTTTTCTCAGGAACGCGTGGAGGTATCAAGTTGAAATTAACATCAAATACGTAAGTACGAGGGGCGTTCACTGTATTCTCGGTATGGATGTGTTAGAAAAGAGATAAAAACTTGAAAATAATTTATTTTTCAATATAGTCCCCCCATGATATCAATACATTTGTTTGATCTTGAAATAAGTTTTTCTATTCCTTTGCAAAAAATATTTTCTTCTTGGCCCGAAAAATGGTCATTTACAGCGGACTTTAGCTCATTATCGTCAGCAAATCGCTTTCCCCGGAGGTCTTTTTTAAAGTTTGGGAATAAAAAATTGTCACTGGGTGCCAGGGGGCCTACTCCCTAAGTCCGTCCGTCTTTCCGTCCGTCCGTTCATCCGTCCGTCTGACATTACGATCCATCAAAACAAGTGTAAAAGTTAAATTTTTCGGACAAGCAAAAACACATCGGGAGTAGGTAGGGACAACTGGCAAATCATGTTGTCATTCATACTTCGTACGGGCGCGGAACCAATCATCCATCCGTAGGTGATACGGAGTAAGAAACGCCCGTAACGAAGGCCGAAACTACGGGCTTCGTGCTTAGGGAGTAGTAGGCCCCCAGGTCTGGGCTGTAGGGTGGGTGGTTAATTTGTTCAAACCCGCGCTCTCGTACAGCAGCCTTAGAGAGCCCGCAGTGTGAACCGGTGCGTTATCGCGAAGAAGCTGCACTTTCTTGGACAGCTTTCCACTTCTTTTTTCTTTTATTGCGTCTCTTAAACAGTTTTCTAAAACACTTTGATTCTTACACGTGCATCTTCTAATACAAGTTTTTCGATTATTTTCACATTTTCTTCGGTAGCCGCCGTAATTGGCCTACCTGGGCGAGGGTCATCTTCGATACTTTCCCTGCCTCTTTTGAATGCACTTGAACACTTCTGTATGGTCGATAATGAAGGAGCAGAGTCTTGATAAACGGCTACCATTTCTTCGTGGATAGTTTTTTGAGGTTTTCCTTGTTTAGTGAGGAATTTAATTACCGAGGTGGTACTCGATATTTTTTAACATTGTCGCTTCAGTCATTTCCGTCGTCTTTGACTGGAGGTTGCAAAACAAACTAATGAAGTTATTAACATGTTATATAAATACCCTCAGATAATGATATATTTTAATTACCCACTATATTATCAAATCACCCCGATACCGAGAATACATTGAACGCCCCTCGTATATAGACCCTTAAGAGTTCTAAAAAAATCAAGCTTCTAAGTTTACTTGCGAGTATCAAAATATGTCGCATAGCGACATATTTTGATACTCGCAAGTAAATCTTCCTAAAAACCTATAGGGTAGGTACCTACTTCCCGTTGACCTAGAATCATGAAATTTGGCAAGAAGCAAGGTCTCACAGCACAAGTAAAGGAAAAAGTCCAAAAATTGATAATTTGTAATTTTATCACGTACCGAAAATATTTTTTGGGATTAAATGTTATGTTTGTTTTTGGGATAAATTCTTTTCAACTACGGAACCCTTCATTGTGCGTGGTCCGACACGCACTTGGCCGGTTTTTTATTTTTTTATAACACATTTGCTCGTAAAGGGCCTCTTATTTCACCAATTTCAATATCGTAATGTATGTCATTACGTAGGTACTTGTGCGTAATCGTAAAGTAAAACGCACGATTTTCTTTCTAATAAGATAACACGTAGATACGGTTTATCATGATGCTCCGTCTAAAACCAACGGTACTTTTTTAAATCTTAAGAAAAAAAAAGCAAAGAAAGCAAAGCAAAGAGTTTTTATGTCAGAAAAGTGGTCAACATTTTATGAATAAAATTAACTTTGGGATGAAATAAAATTAAAGAATCAAAGTTAAACATTTAATTCTTTGATTTAATTAATTTTGGCAATAAATTACAACCATTTATCTGTAACAAAAACAAAAAAATATTAATTTACTTTAATAATACTGGCTGTTTTTGTGCCTTTGCCTTTAAAAAAAAGCGCTGATGCGTGCGCATCGCTAATTTGTGAACAAGTAAAAATTATTCCGCGCCCTTTTTCTTTTCGCTGTATTGTTTTTATTTGAAAATGTCATCAAGTAATGACGAATTTATTCATTCGACACCGCCAGAAGTCTCAGAGGCAGCGAAAAAGGCTACTCTAAGCCTCTTGCCCGAAAAATCGACCGATAGATACTTACAAGCGGATCAAAATTGCATCGTATCGTTTCAGAAAGTGTGTTTTTAAAGATTTATTCGTTTAAGAAAATCCGAGTTTTATTTATTTCCTCGCAAATATGTTATAAAACGTCGTATGACATACGTGCGCTTTGATAATTACAGCCTCTGCTTTCTTGTAGCCCTCGCCTACGGCTCGGGCTAGCAATATCGCCTCGGCTGTAATTTTCAACTTACCGCACTTATATCATAATGTACTATTAAAACAATGCGAACTGCATTCGAGAAGCCGCACCTGTTTTTCCTAACGGAGACGAAGATAGCAACCCCGTCGGACGTGGCGTACCTCAACTACCCGGGTTACTCTCTTGAACACAAGTTCAAGAAACATGCTGGGGTCTGTGTGTACGTCCGCGATGACATTTGCTGTCGTCGTCTCCGTTGCTTTGAGAAGTCGGGTTTTTCTGCCATATGGCTACTTGTGGACACTGGCGTGGAGAAGTTTCTCTACATCGGCATCTACCGATCGCACAGCGGTGACCAGGAGACAACTGCACTCTTTAATTTCCTCGTGGAGTCGACTGACATAGCCCAGCAACGATACCCAACAGCGAAGCTCTTTTTTCTGGGGGACTTTAATGCCCACCATAAAGAGTGGTTGTACCCATACCAGAAAACTGACCATGCCGGGTTAGAGGCGCGCAAGTTTGCTTTAACGCTAGATCTAACCCAGTTGGTGAATGTGGCAACGCGGGTACCGGATGTTGACGGCCATACACCCAATTGCCTGGACCTTCTGCTGGCATCTGATCCGGACAGTCATTCAGTATCGGTCTCAGCCCCTCTGGGAACCTCTGACCACTGTCTGGTGAAATCCATATCTACCTGCTCTCCTCCTGATGACAGTCCTAGAGGCACGAGGCGAGTATGGCGATACGAGTCAGCAGACTGGGATGAGATGCGGCACTTTTTTGCGTCTTATCCATGGCGGCAAGTGTGCTTCTCCTCGGGTGACCCCTCGCGCTGTGCTGACGCGGTTGCGGACGTGATTCGGCAGGGGATGGAGTATTTTATTCCATTCTCCGACATCCCGCTTGGTCACAAATCCCGGCCTTGGTATAATGCAGAATGCGCCCACGCTGAGGCCCGAAAAGAGTCTGCCTACCAAGTCTGGGTCAAGGCCCGCGACCGTAAAGTTAGAGCGCGTAGGGTTCGCGCGAGAAAAAGAGCCTTTAATTCTGCCGCCAAGCTCTGCAAACGGGTTTTACGTAAGGCACGTTTCGACCATGTCGGACGTATTGGGGCCAAGCTGGCATCGCACCCTCCGGGTAGTAAACAGTTCTGGTCCCTGTCTAAAGCGGTTGAAACGAATTTCTGTCGTCCCACTTTACCTCCAATGATGAAACCTGATGGTTCGCTGGCTCACTCTGCAAGTGAGAAAGCAAATTTATTTGCATCTCTCTTTGCAAGCAATTCACGTCTGGACGCTGGCTCAAAGCAACCACCTACTGTACCTCGTTGTGACTCCACGATGCCGGAGATCACAGTTCACATTAAAGAGGTCCGAAGAGTATTGTGCAGTCTAGACGTGAACAAGGCCAGTGGGCCTGACGGCATTCCAGCGAGAGTGTTGAGGCAGTGTGCACCTGAACTGTCTCCTGTGTTGACACGCTTGTTCCGCCTCTCTCTTGAAAAAAGAACGGTGCCAAAATCTTGGAAGCTTGCAAATGTACAACCAGTGCCCAAAAAGGGTGACCGTGCAGACCCTGCCCATTACCGTCCGATCGCCATTACCTCCATTCTGTGCAAGGTTATGGAAAGGGTACTGAACAGTAAGTTGCTGACTTACCTTGAAGACAATGATCTCCTCAGTGACCGTCAATATGGCTTTCGCCGGGGACGGTCAACTGGCGACCTTCTTGTGTATGTCACGCACTGCTGGGGCGAAGCCATCGGGAAACACGGCGAAGCACTTGCTGTATCGCTTGATATCTCGAAGGCCTTTGACAGGGTCTGGCAAGCCGGACTACTCAGCAAGCTTCCTGCTTATGGCATCCCAGCTGATTTTTGTAGCTGGATATCAGACTTCCTTAGGGAACGGTCGATCAGAGTAGTCATTGACGGCTGCTCCTCTGACCCTATGGCTATTGATGCCGGAGTTCCTCAGGGGTCTGTTCTCTCTGCAACTCTTTTCCTGCTGCACATCAATGACCTGCTTCTGCCTGGTATTGTTGGGTACGCAGATGACAGTACTGTTTCAGAGAGATACGTGTCCAGCGCAAGGGCCAGCGGGGCCGAAGTTCGATCCCTGAGAGAGGCCATGGTAGAGCGAACAGATTTGACCTTAAGCCTTGTCTCCCAGTGGGGTGATGACAATCTGGTCTCTTTTAACGCCGCCAAAACGCAGGCGTGTCTTTTTACCGCAAAAAAGAGTCGATTCGACAAAACTCCTACTTTTCGGAGTGCATCTGTTCCTGTCACTGATAGGCTCGAGCTTCTAGGCATGGAGTTGACATCTGGTCTCAACTTTGGCGCCACCATCGAGTACAAAGCTCAAACTGCGGCTAAGAAACTGGGCATCCTAAATAAGGTAAAGCGATGCTTTACGCCAGGACAGCTTTTAACCCTTTACAAGGCGCAAGTCCGATCCTGCATGGAGTATTGCAGCCACCTTTGGGATGGTTCAGCTAAGTACCAACTTGCCGCGCTTGACTCGGTGGAACGCAGAGCTAAGAGGCTCATTGGCGACGAAAAACTGGTGGACGCCAAACTTCACAGCTTGGCTCATCGCCGCAAGGTTGCCTGTTTGTCAGTCTTCTACAGATTGTACTTCGGAGAGTGTGCCCATGAACTCCACGACCTCATTCCACCGGCCCCCTTCTACCATCGGACCTTTAGGCGCACTGCAGGTTACCATCCACACCTGGTTGCTATTCCACCAACTCGCACTAAGCGTTTCCAAACGTCTTTTATAATGCGCACAGCAAAAGAGTGGAACTCTCTGCCTGCGTCTGTGTTTCCGACCGCATACAACCCTGAACTATTCAAAGTAAGAGTGAACAGGCTTCTTCTGGGTAAGCTCACTCCATCGTCGACTTTGTCTCTGTCACCTCTGACCTAGACTAGAGTCAAGAGCAAACCCATCTTAAATAAAAAAAAAAAAAAAAAAAAAATTCAAAGAATCTTAAATAACCTACTTAATCGCCTGTCTGAACCGGGAATCGAACCCGCTAAATGAAAAAAAACCTGTAAGTAATTTTACTGTAATTATAACGGTAGGTACTCAACGATTTTTGTGCAGCACCCCCATAAGGTCGCTTTTCGCCTGCACGGCCAGAGCCAGGCGGGTCCTGATTGATGATGATGATTGATGGCATTGTTTTCGTCAGCCAATAGCGCTTCGGCGCATATTACAAAAGACGACCCTTTCGTTCTACCCAAGTTAACAAAAAAAAGAAAGGGTTGTTGTACCCAAGTTAATAAAAAAATCTGTAAACAATGAGCTAGTAAAAATGTTATTTTTGCCTGCCGTAGCTTTCAAAACGGAACTTTATTTGATTGCTTTGAATTAAATAAGTAGGTATTTTATGAGCCTTGTTTGGTAATTTGAATAACCTGATTGATTTTAAGTATCCTAAACATTTTGAGATGACTTTAATAGTCATGTTGTATTGTTGTGTTGTAAGGGCCGTGACTGAAATGCTTGGAACCATAAGGTAGGAAATAAAAAGTTTTAGACTTGTGCTGAAACTATACTAAAGTAAGTTTAGAAATTACGGAGAAGAAAAAACTTTTTGTATTTTCATAATATTTAAATATGAATATAGGTAAGTTTATTTTGTAGATAACTATAGTTATCTACAAAATAAACTATCGCGGAATGTTACATCGATATGTTACCGCTAATGTGCGTAAATCAGTTAGGGCCGTAAGATCAATTGTAGTTTAAACCTCGGAAGATAGTTTAATCACTGGGCATCGATTATTGCGTAAGATCAAGCAGGTAGTTGATCGATTATTGGCAGTTTAAACCATCGATTCGTTTAAACTAAGCCAAAGGGACAGTTAAACTCCTTTGGATGGATTAAACTGACCGTGTGCGTACCAGATGGCATAAATAGACGCGACGACCTTTCAAAAAAATTGCTAAAAACAAAACATTTCTACCTGACTGCTTTAAATTCTACGTAGTATCTATTCATTGAAGCTTTGTTTTTGGTTACATGACAGTGACTCGGATTCAGATATCGAAATAATACACAAGTTGAACGATCTAAATACATAGTTATTATAGTAGACCGTATGTCGTTAGATCAAGATACAATCATTGGAATCAATGGAATGACATAGAATTCATACGTCGTTTTCGTGTTTCCGGTTTCAGCGAAATCGGAAGCGAAATATGTCATCCGGATAAGGTAAATTTTATTTAAATTAAGTAAGTACTCCTAATTAGTATCTAAAGAGTTTTTTCTAGAGATACGACCTACTGATACCTACTTGTTATTACTACAGTCAACTGGGTCTTTTTTTTGCCATTATTTTAGTGAATGGATGAACTAACTTCGAATAAACTAGAGAATGTTGCCATGTGTAAAAGACTAATCGAAGTTTAACTAATCTGTTCATATTTTCCATTGGATCATATCACCATCGATTATATTGTATCGTAGATTCCGATATCCATAGTTTAAACTGCTTTTGATCTTACGGCCCTTAGAGTGCAGATTAACTTGTTAATCTCTTGTTAATCGGGTTGATTCCGTTAAAGTGGAAAACAATGTTTAATTTCTTATCCTATTAACTAGATAATCTGCAGACTTCCTAGGTAATCTGCAGACTAACGGCCAAGAATACTGTTAAGTTAATAAAACAGGTTCTTTGCTTGAATAAAACATTCGAATTCACGATAATTATTTAATTTTAATTTCTGTCGACGGCGATGCGGACGAATTTTTTAATATCCTATGATTATTTCCCCTCCTTTTTTATATTTTTTTTAAGACTTGGACCTTAAATTATGTAACTGAAATAAATATCAACTTTCAAATAGATGTCCTTCTGCTCGGACAACACCATTTTAATTTATGTAACTGAAATAAATATCAACTTTCAAATAGATGTCCTTCTGCTCGGACAACACCATTTTAATTTCTAATAATAATCTAAAGTTTGGTGACATTTAACACATAAATAAAAGTTATAAAACAAATCAATACAATAGTGTGTAGGTAGGTAATTCAAATTTTACTCGTATGTTACTCCACTGAATTAACCGATCAAATTAGACAATTTAACTAAAGGAACTTTACTTCAATAAAATAAAGTCTGTCTGTATGTCTGTCTGTCTGTCTGTCACAGCTGGATATCTCAGGAACTACTAATGCCATCAACTTGAAATTTGGAACAGGTTTAGATGACGTTTGCCAAACTATTTTGAAAACAAGAAAGAAATAAAAAAAATATTCTTTTGTTTGCAACAGGGTCATAAAAATTCAAAGTGATGCTAGGGCGTGAATGGTATCTTATAATGAAAGAATGCTGTTTGCACATTCTCAAACATTTTTTTATTTTATTTTAGGCCGCATAGTTTTCGACTTTTGATGAAAAATTTAAAAATAAAAACCGTTTTTTTAGTTTTTTTAGTATCAACAAATACTAAAAACGGCGATTCACAAGGTATTTTGTTTAAATATGGGCGAATTTCTGCAACTGCAAAAAATACCCTTGTAATTCACAGTATCGTTATGAAATACATGGTTATCTTTGCGATAGTTAAACATAATATGGTACGGAACCCTTTGTGTGCGAGTCCGTCTCGCACTTGACCGGTTTTTTTTTTATATATATTTTTAAGACTTAGATTTTAAATTATGTAAATTAAATAAATACTGTTTAAACTTTATTACGATTTGTGTTTTCCTATCATAAATGTTTAAATACCAATTTCTAAGAAACTTATGGGGCCGATGCACATCTGGCGAGGCGCAGCACAGCGTGGTTTGTCAATGCCAAACCAAAATCAACATTGCGAGCCTTAAAATAAGGTTGAAAATAAATAACCTGAGACGCGCACCTTTTTCCGCTTAGATACAATCTCATCATTATTAAAAAAAAAAACAATTCAAATTTCGTTTGATGATAATTTCTACCAAACGCAGTGGCATCTATGCCACGGTACGGGTCTACGGTATGGAACTGGAACATGTGTAATAATAATAATCTAATCAAACTATAAGTAATACTGTATATGTAATAAATATTAAATTAAAACCCATAAATTAAAAAAAATATTTTATTCTAACAAAATAAATTCAGTCAAAGAAATCACTCTATCTAGACAACCGAGCTGCGGTGCGGGCCCCCTGCGGTGCACCATAGTGCCTAATCCATTGTCAACCGAAAATTTTTTTTTTTATTTGCACACATGTTCAAGGATTCAAGTTCATTCACTCATTGACCTAGTGGTCCAATTCTACAGTGTTTAAATTTACTCAAAATGAAAACTCTCCTTTTTGACCTAATTGCTGCACCATCATCAAACGGAATATTATACCCACATTACCATCGTACTAGAGGAGCTCGTGGCTAAGTAATAACAGCCGTACGGGTCAATCCATCGGGTTAAGCTACGATTGCCGAGGTTGGTCCGCGTATGGGTGACCATCTTTACATACCGAGACTCCTCCGTGCATCGGAAAGCACGTTAAGCCGTTGGTACCGGCTGTCATTCGTGGATCTTTGACAGTCGTTAAGGGTCGTCAGTAGCCCGAAAGTCTGACAATCAGTCTTACCAAGGGGTATCGTATTACCCAGTAATTGGATTGTGGAGGTCAGATAGATAGTTAGATCTGTTCAGCTTATAAATAAATCAACGTTCTCGTCTGCAAAATGCGCTGATTAGTTTTTTCTAATTATCTTTCATTTTCTTCATTCGGATCATCAAAATGATCTGTTTTTATCTCTTAATAAACGGTTCGTTTCATATTAACAATGCATCGGATGTATGTAATAATTAGACTATTTTAATGCTAAGAGTTCATGAAAGCAAATACTATAAAAAAATGCACCTAAATCACCTTTCTCTAACAACAATATTAATCTCAAAATACCTACTTACAAAACTCTTTTTCTTAGCTTTTTTGAAATTATTTTTATTTTGAGATTTAAGTGCAATTTTTGTTTAGTATTAGCGTTATTGAACTCTTGTCATTTGTCATTAAAATAATTAAATTATTACCAAGGCACGATGCAATGTTATTATGAAATAGACCGTTCTAAAAACAGAGCATTTTGAGAAGATTGTGATCTCCGAATTAAGAAAATTAAAGGATAGAAAATACTAATCAGGTCATTTTGAGGAATAGAGTGTTGAGCTAATTATGCTCTGAACAGGTTTCGTAAAAGAATTCTTTATTGCCATAAAGTAAGCATATAAACATAACTCGAAATGTTGTTGGCGCGAGAGAGCTGTATTTAACGCTTGATTTACCTGACATAATCGACCTAGATGAATTTAAAAAAAATAACTAGCTATTACGTATATTATAATTATTTATGTGCCATAATAATATTTCATGTTATTTAATTACTTTTGTCTATAAAAATCTTTCTAAGTTAGATTTCCTGCCGATTCGTCTAAATTCCGAAATCAGACCAATGCGGAGGAAATCTAACTTAGAGATGAGTATTGATGATCTTTATGGTTAAAATTAAGTAAATACATAGTTCTTGCTGCCGCGAATCATATTTTGATTAAGATAGAACCTTACACTGCACTGCAAATTGCAAAAAACGCAAGAACATTTGAATTTCGCGCTCTACCACAGCGCAATCATCTTAAGTTGATTTTTGTGTTACCAATTCGCTATTAAATCATCCTAAATACATTTTGGCTGCAATGGAATTTGAACTTAGTCACATAATTATATGACATTCAGTTTGTGTATCAAAAGCCGTCTCCTGCGCGTCTTTTTGCGCAACATTACACAAAAACCTTACTTACACATTTTTAAAATATTAACTTATTTAATAGTACAATCGGAAAGCTGGTCTGTGAAGCTAATTTATATTCCATCTAATAAAAGTCCACCGCTAATGTGTTCTGAGACACTCTTTTATATCATTATTTTCGTAAAAATGTTACATCTGGTGCCAGTTCGCTCATTGTGTTTTATTGGCTTCAAACCCTTGAAGCGGTGCGGAAGGTTCGTCAGCCCCATGGTTTTTTATTTAACAAAAGACACATGCAAAAGCATAAGATTATTAGAAAGAATGAGTGGCGCAGTTGAGAATGACCAAACCACTTTCATACAAATCAGGCTAAGGTCGGACCGTAAAAGACCATTGTTTTGGTTTCACATAACGAAAATATTATCGTTTCTGAACCATCTCGTCTCTGAAAATTTGAGTGGTCATTAAAACAAACGCCGAAAGGAGCTCGTGGCTGAGTAATAACAGCTGCACGGGTCGATCCATCAGGTTAAGCTACGCTTGCCGGGGTTGGTCCGTGGATGGGTGACCATATTTACATACCGAGACTCAACCGTGCCTCGGAAAACACGTTAAGCCGTTAGTCTTTTTTTTAGGGTTCCGTACCAAAATGGTAAAAAGGAACCCTTATGACTCAGTCTGTCTGTCTGTCACTGCTGGATATCTCAAGAACTACTAA
The DNA here is from genome assembly GCA_905163495.3 of Cosmia trapezina. Classification (NCBI taxonomy): domain Eukaryota; kingdom Metazoa; phylum Arthropoda; class Insecta; order Lepidoptera; family Noctuidae; genus Cosmia; species Cosmia trapezina. Next base: position 12,578,301 of record LR991040.1, on the reverse strand, counting down.
TGCTATCAACTTGAAATTTGGAACAGTTTTAGATGACGTTTATTGGTTAAACGTCATCTAAAACTGTTCCAAATTTCGCAAATAAGAAATAATTGTTTTTTTTTTTTGCAACAGGGACTACTAGGGCATGTGGGGTATCATATGAAAGAGCGCTGTTTGCACATTCTCAAAGCTTTTTTTAATTTTATTTAAAAAAAAATACCGTCCCCCCACCCCCGTTATCTCCGAAGTTTGCATAGAAATCTGAAATTATTTTATGTGATAGAAGTTTATGTAAAGATTGCAGGAAAGATGAAACGATCTCTAAATAGCACACTTTTTCAGAAATCATCAACAAAAATTAAATATAAGTGAGAACGGAGTCCTTGGTGTGCGGGTCCGACTCGCTCTTGACCGGTTTTTTATACCTCTACCTAATTTTTTTTGTTGCTGAGCAGCCCAGCTGTTTTTTTTTTACTGAAAAAAGGGTGCAAAAAATCTTTAGAAGTGCAAGTTGCAACTGAATACCAATACCAATTAAGGGGATGCGCTGTGGTAGCACGCGAAATTGAATTTTTTTGGGTTTTTTGCAATTTGCAGGTATCGGGTTGTATCTTGATCAAAATATGATACGCGGAAATGAAACATGTGTATTTACATAATTTTAACCATAAAAATCATCAACTCATCTCTCTATCAAAATTATCTATTAAAATTATGTAAATACATTATGTTTTATTTCTGCTTATCAAATTTTGATCAAGATACAATCTGACACGGACCTGCAAATTGCATAAAACGCAAGAAAATTTGAATTTCATGGGCTACACAGCGCATCCTCCTTAACGTTTAGTAAAAAAAGGGCCATTGTTCATTTTAGGGTCATGCTTTCTTAGGCGACATTCTTCGCTCATTGGTCAAACAAAAACAATTAACTTTACAATAATGGCCTCATCCTTCGTTCATTGGTCAAACTGAATAAGGGTGTTGCAATCTACTATTTCAACGTTCAAACGAAAAAGTTTTGAAAGTGATAATGCACAGCCCCAGCCCATAGTACCTGACTATATTACGGATTATAATAGCTAAGTAGGTATATCCTTAGAAATCCCTAGCGATGTAGGGGCTACAACCATCTTACTGCTACATGCTTACCTACACACATCAACACTGTTTATGGATAGGTAATGAGGGGTATAAAAGCAAAGGCACTTCAGTAACAAAACATCTAAACTGAGTAATTTACAATTTAGTAGGTGTAGGTAGGTACCCTGTGAATCTAATACACTGTAGGTACCTACATAACTAAGAAAACCTGATTTTGAAAAAAATCGCAAATAAGTAGGTAGGTACATTTTTTAGGCCTATTTATAAGTAAATACAGTGTAATTTACATTGTAATATCCAATGACGTAAGGTCATCATTGGTAGGTAATATCTCGGTACTTTTCTTATAACGTAAAAAAACTATGAATGCGATAACATTAAACAAGCAAAAATAAATCGAAACAATCTGCCTAGCCTTTTCGCAACTACGTAGGGGTCGGCTTCCAGTCTAACCGGATGCAGCTGTATTTTACATGGAGCGACTGCCTATCTGACCTCCACAACCCCATTACCTACTGGGTAATACGATACCCCTTGGTAAAACAGCACAATAATTGCGTAACACATTAATTCACATTATCAATCAGAGTTAGTTTCATTTTGACAGTTCCACAACATACATTGCGTTATTTGCGTTGCCAAGCAGACAAATCTTTCGAACATATGAAGCAATGTATTAGCAATTTGTTTCAAAATGATTCAAACTGATTGATAATGTGTTACGCAATTAGGGTGCTGGTTCAAATCAAATCCAATCAAACTACTTATTTAATTTTGCAGAAAACACTGTTACAATGGTGCTATTAAATGTATGTATACATGTTTCAAGTGATTCTACCGTACGTAAGGCATGCAAAATGTATACAGTCATGGTTTACCAAAAGGTTGACATTAAAAAAAGAAATATAATAAAATTAGATATAAAAAATAAAAATAAAATATTTGTTTAAATTTATGGAATGTCCTAACTACATAAAGTTATATTAATACAATTTAATTATTTATTTAATAATAACAATTAAATTACTGGTTGTCTCAGACCTTCGAGCTTCTGACGACTCGTAACGACTGTCAAAGATCCACGAATGATAGTCGAGTCCCCGTGCTGTCCGAGGCACGGAGGAGTCTCGGTACCGTAAGGATGGTCACTCATCCAAGGACCAACCCCGGCAAGCGTAGCTTAACCTGTTGGATCGACACGTGCGGCTGTTATTACTTAGGAAAGAACTGCTCAAAAAAAAATAGAATGAATGTTGCTAATTCAAAATATTGTATCTGTAGATACAGTACATAAGTAAGTAAGTATTATATACATAAGTAAGGGTTTTTTTCTCAACACAACGCTACACTTATCATTTATTCTCTCTTCACAAAGCTGACTTAAAGTAAATGTGTACAAAAAATGTCTCGGCTGTATTCCACCTTTGTGAGAGGCTGGTGCCTGATATAGGTTTTTGGGATTCACAGGGCGTACAGTAGGTAGTGCTATTCTGTAAATATCTCACCCTGAAAACTTAGGTGAAGTGATCTAAAAAGTGAGATGACAACTCACTTCACCTAAGTTTTCACGGTGAGATTTGTACAGAATAGCACTGCTGTCAATAGTGCCAATCCCTAGCATCGGGTGGAATGACAGCTCACTTTACGCTCACTTCACTTAAGTTGATGAGATGTTTACAGAATAGCATTGCACCTACTGTGTCGTAAGAAATTGTTATTTTTGAATAAGTAGTTATGATAGTGGTACATTCATTACACACACCACCGACATCGACATCGTGGACATCGTGGAGTACGTGCGCCAGAACACGAGGTACACGTCGAGGGTGCAGTTACTGGAGTCGCGCCGCAACGTCAACTTCAAGGCGTTCGTGGTGCGTGTACCGAACTGTTACCTGCCCCTCGTTATGGAAGAAGACTTCTGGCCGCAGGACGTGGTGTTCCATCGCTTCCGCGGACAAGTTCCACAGGGCGGCACTTAAAGTCAAGCTAGTGCAAAGAGGAGTGCTACTAACGTAGTTTTAAGCCTATTCTATTAACACAAGTTTTGTTTATATTCAAACTAGCTGTGCCCCGCGACTTCGTTCACGTGGAAAGATACACAATACTTATTCTAAAGTAACAGCCACATTTTAATAAAACTCTCGTCCCCGATCCGCCGCGTTGCATCGCCCGTCCGCGTTATTTTTTCACAATTTCATGGGTTTTAATTTTTTTTGCACGGAACCCTAACTCTTTTTCTAAAATAAAAGTAGCGTAAGTTACTCCTTATAACATCAGCTATCTACCAGTGAAAGACCTGTCATAATTGGTACAGCCGTTTTGGAGATTAGCTGGATCAAACAGACAGACGGAAAGTATCCTATGTCCGTTTCCTGGTTCTCAGCTACCTCCCCACCAATTTCCAGCCAAATCGGTTCAGCCGTTCTTGAGTTTTTAGAGGCACGAGGAACAGGGTGTAAAGTTCGCTCATCCTCCATAGAAAAGGGAGGATCCTCCGACCAGACGGGTGTCGTGTCTGGTGGGCAACTGCCCAACGGTTGATGTTGGGACGTTGTATAGTGCTAGTCGCGTGGTAAACTCTGATTGCGCGATGCAGGGTTGGTTGACGTCATGTCATTGTCATGCGTAGTTCGTATGTGGCGATGTAGATGCCGCCACAAGTTATAAATAATGTACTAACACGACTTTCTTTTATATATATAGAACTAGCGGACCCAACAGACGTCGTCCTGTCTGAACGATCCTAGAACCCGACTGCAGCGCCACCTACCGGGTCCAATTGTGTGTTCAAACCATCCAGGAACCCATTCAAATATACACACAAAATTTCACCAAATCGGTCCAGCCGTTGTTATACCACGTTTTATCAGTTTTTAGGGTTCCGTACCTCAAAAGGAAAAAACGGAAACCTTATAGGATCACTTCGTTGTCCGTCTGTCTGTCAGTCTGTCAAGACCCTTTTTTTTCTCAGGAACGCGTGGAGGTATCAAGTTGAAATTAATATCAAATACGTAAGTCTATGGTCCCTTGGAGTTCTAAAAAAATCAAGCTACTCAGTCAACGCAATAAAAAATACGGCCATTTATGCGACATATTTTGATACTCGCAAGTAAATCAAAACCTATGGAGTACTTCCCGTTGTCCTAGAATCATAAAATTTGGCAAGAAGCAAGGTCTTACAGCACAAATAATGGAAAAAGTCCGAAATTTATAATTTCATAACATAAAAAAATATTTTTTTGGGTTTACAATGTTAACTTTGTTTTAGGGATAAATTCTTTTCAACTACGGAACCCTTCATTGTGCGTGCTGCGACACGCACTTGGCCGGTTTGTTTATGTCCGCCTCCTGGTGCTAAGCTACGTCCGCACCAATTTTCAGCCAAATCGGTTCAGCCGTTCTTGAGTTATAAATAGTGTAACTAACACGACTTTCTTTTATACCGGATGACTTTTTTTCCCGTCTCGAAAAAAATTGGGTATATTAAGTGAACGGAGTAGAAGCCTATGGCATAACTAACTTTTTGGCACACAATGTATGCCATAGGCTTCTACTCCGTTCACCTAATATACCCAATTTTTTTCGAGACGGTAAAAAAAGTCATCCGGTATAAAAGAAAGTCGTGTTAGTTACAATACTGCTACTACAGCTGGAGCTTTTTTTTTTTTTTTTTTTTTAAATTTTTTTTTTAGAATGTTAGGTGCCTGTACTAGGATAAACCTGTATCACAGGCGGCATGAGCTTATACTATATGGTAATTGTAGGACAGTTTCTTAACAATATTAATCTTCTTAACATTAGAAGTCTTGACTATTTTAAGTAATTATTTAAAGCCGATAAAAAATCTAACTCGAAAACTACGAAAAGTCGAAGAACATACATGGGGGTTAAATCGATAGGTATGGTACTCGCTGCTATCAGCTCGCACTGGCTGACACCTTAAAAGAATCACCCTGTATAGTTAGCCCATAACTAAATAGTAGTTGGCCTGACTGCAGGTTTTGCTTATCATCATCATCATTTCATAGGCCTGGCACCAAGCACCGCCACTTCGACCGGTTCTGTGCTTCCCGCATTCAGCGGATTCCTGCGGCTTTTACAAGGTCATTGATCCACCTTGGGGGAGACCTTTTTACGTCTTCCGGCACACGGCCGCCACTCCAGAACCTTTCGGCCCCACAGCCATATGTTCTGCGAGCAATGTGCCCTGCCCACTGCCAATTAAGTTTGGCAATTCTTCGGGCTATGTCGATTACCTTCTTGTAATAGTAGGTAGGTCCCTACCTATCTAAGTATTTTTATGTAAGTACTAAAATTGTTTATTTTATTTGACAAAAATATAATTTAATGTATTGTGTTGCGTAAATTATTTTGCATAGGTAATGTACATTGTATAGAATCAAGTTCTTCTAACTGAACAGACAGCTGTGCTGCTGGGGAGTTTGTTCCGCTACTTCTTCTTCTCAGTTAAATCACTAGGAAGTGGTGAAGGCCCGGCGTTTTGTGGGGACTGTCTTATGTAATTTCGACGTTCAAAAAGGGCTGATTCTCAGCCTAATTTGAATAAATGACTTTATTTTGATTTTGATTTTTGATTATGTTATTTTGTTCTTGTCTGTTGATGGAGGAGCTCGTGGCTAAATAATAACAGCCGCACGGGTCGATCCATCAGGTTAAGCTACGCTTGCCGGGGTTGGTTCGTGGATGGGTGACCATCTTTACATACCGAGACTCCTCCGTGCCTCCGAAAGCACGTTAAGCCGTTGGTCCCGGCTGTCATTTGTGGATCTTTGACAGTCGTTTCAGGTCGTCAGAAGCCCGAAAGCCTGACAACCAGTCCTACCAAGGGGTATTGTATTACACAGTTACTGGGTTGTGGAGGTCAGATAGGCAGTCGCTCCATGTAAAATACTGGTATTCAGCGGCATTCGGTTAGACTGGAAGCCGCCCCAACATAGCTGGGAAAAGGCTAGGCAGATTGATTTTATTCTTGTCTGTATTTATATTGTGTGTGTACATAAATTAATAAGTTAATCTAAACACTAAAATCCAAATAGAAACCTTTACTTAAAAAACTTATCGTCAAAAAGTTCACAACAGTACCTAAGTTACTCAAAATGGCTCATATTCCCATTAAAACTCAAACATTGCAACTAAAAACTCAAAAAGTAGCATAACAAATAATTTACATATCAGAACAGCTATGGCTGAAATTGACAAAGAAAACTTTTACATTTGCATTTCCAATGGCGGCGGCAGTTGAAGTGACGTGAAGTTGCATATTATTGATAAATTGCTTCCCTGTTTTCCAGGACCTAGAACCGAGCTAAAAATAAAATCTGGGGGTGGCAGAGAGGTACTGCGCATAACAGCAATTGGTTATACACCTATCGATCGAAATAAGCGCATGCGATATTTAGTTGCCCGCGGATCCCATCGGGTGCAACATTCCTGCTCAGAAAAAAATCAAAAATGCCTCTCTGTTCCGTGATAACTTGCAAATGCAGCCAGAAAGGTCACGATGGAGCAGCAGACGGACTTTCTTTTCATTTGTAAGTACAAAATCTTCATTTAACTTTAAAAAATTGTCCTGTAAATTGCAAATTCACCTGTTCTAGCGACCATTAATCTGTTGCATTGCGAAAGATATACATTGCTGTTGATGTTTGCTCTCAGCGTTCGTCGCGATATCATAAATGGCAGTGTATCACGCAGCGACCGATAACAACGTGAACTCGTGACGCGTTTTATGGTGAGGGTCGAAGGCTAGAGGTGCTCCGATTATTTATTTATGAAGGAAATATCGATGAAGACAGTGTATCGTGTTCTATTGGAAGTGTTTCTTTCTTTCTTATGGCTATGCTTTAGCATAAAATATGCGAATTTTGGGAGTAATAGATAAGTAATCATGCAAAAGTTGCTAGACGCCAATTTGTGCAATATTTTCATTTTTTTTTTCACTTTTTTTATATATTTTTTTTGTGAGTGTAGATGATCACAATTTAAAATGATTAGTTTCAGTTTAAAGTATAATTAGGTATTTCAAAAAAATAAGTCCCGCGTAAATTAACGGTCACTTGTTTCAAAAAGTGCTTTCCTTTGTTCGCAGGGCTACAGATCAAGCTATACATTTCCAGTATAAGCTGATCTCGCATTGTATAGGATTTCCTTACGATGAGAGGTCAGTGTAAACTGGAAAATATAGCTTGATGTGTAGCCGTGTGTTCATAACGTGTTCACGAAAGTTGCTATACAGGGTGTGAGTGTCAACACCGCTATCAAGGGTCATTGTACTCATCATTATGAACAACTTTTACTATGGGACCAAACCTGGAATAGCGATAAAAATCAGCTGTTCCCTACTTTTATATTCGCATAACTCGTCAAAATGTAGGGTACCTACAGCAGATTTTTTTCGGGGTTTATCGAACCCCGGGGGGTATGTCGAAATCGGCTCGGACTAAAAAAAAGTCATTTTATTGATTGAAATCTTTAAGAAAAAAAAAAGATGTTTTATTCTATTCTGAAACTATTTTCATCAATTTTCAATCAGATTTCACGACATTATTGTCGGTAGGCATACCGCTGCACATAATTTTTTTGGTAAAAATTATAATAAAGTCATCTCATAAAATATACTAGCGATCGTAATGGTACATGCTACGACTCGTAGCAGCTCGCTGCGTAGTGCGTAGTTTTCGTAGCGTAGCGTCGTAGCCTCGTAGTGGAAGGCCTACGAGGCTACGACGCTAGATTCGTAGCCACCTACGCTTATCTATTCTGTTTTCATTATTATTATGGCGTAGCGTCGTAGCCTAGTAGGCCTTCCACTACAAAGCTACGACGCTACGCCATAATAATAATGAAAACAGAATAGATAAGCGTAGGTGGCTACGAATCTAAACTCTTTTCACATATAATAGGTAATACGGACTGGTATCCGTAACTCCACGACAATGCACGAATTTTGCGTTTTTTTTTCTCTCTTTTCACATAAATTACATAACCAAACAAAAATAATGATTGGGAACCACCTACGATTAGTAACTTCAACGATTCGTTAGTATATGGGAACCACATGTTGAAAAGGCAACTTGCATGGTAACATCATTTATTTTATGAGATTTCTTAGCCAAATAGCACTACCCGCGCGGCTTTACGCGTGGGGGTCGGAAAATATCCCATGGGAACGTGCTACCGGGAAATCCTTCATTATTCCTGGTCTATCTGGAACATCTGTGCAAAATTTCAGCTTTCTAGGTTCAAAGGTTTTGGGCTGGGCGTTGATGAGTCAGTCAGTCAGGATTTCTCTTTTTATTTGTATAGATAGATTGTTGTCAAAGGCATTTATTACTTTAGACCTACCACTGGCAGACTGAGGTTGCTCCTCCACAAACCATAAATATAAGAATTGTCGTTGATGAAACATTTATTTGTTATAGGTTTCCCGCTAACGCGGAGATCAAAACAAAGTGGGTAGAAATGACAGGCCGAGAATACTCATGGGTGCCGACGTCACAAGACTTCATTTGCTCGCGGCACTTCCGCGACAGCGACTACTTCATCAAGAGATCGGGTAAAAGGTACCTGAAGACCTCGGCCATCCCCTGCGAGTACGTGGTGTACCGCGATCTCTACGTAAGTATTAAAGTTTTTATTAATTAGGAATTATGAGCTTGTGGCTAAGTAATAACAGTCACTCGTGTCGATCGATCAGGTTAAGCTACTCTTGCCACGGTTGGTCCGTGGATGGGTCACCATCTTTACACACCGAGACCCCTCCGTGCCTCTGAAAGCACGCTAAGCCGTTGTCCCGGCTGTCTTTCATGGACCTTTGACAGTCGTCACGGGTTGTCAGAAGCCCGAAAGTCTGACAACCAGTCTTAACAATGGGTATTGTATTACCCAGTAAATGGTTGTGGTTGTCAGATAGGCAGTCGCTCCATGTAAAATACCGGTATTCAGCTGCATTCGGTAAGACTGGAAAGCCGACCCAACATTGTTGGGAAAAGGCTAGGCAGATGATTAATTAAGAATTAGCACATTCTTAGTTCTTAGAGGTATTCTTCATTCCCCTAATATGTAACTGTATTGTAATTTCAATAATTGAAAAAAAAAAGAAATACACCTCTACCTAACCCCATATGGAGCTTTGGTTTAATTATACAGATGTGAACTTTTTCATAGATAAACAATTCAAGTCTTTAGCTAATGAAATTTTTTAAGGTCAGGGTGAGGTTAATATCTGTAAGTTTTTTTTAGGGAAAGTGGGCTGTCTTCAATTTCAGTTTTCAGGAATCATCTGGGTTTTTATAATGAGTCAGGCAAGGTAAAAACCACACAGTGACCACTTGTATTCGTGACTTTGTGAAGAATAGGCATTGATATAGGCCTTATTTTAGTTAAAAAATTATGTGTAATTGTATACTAATTCCTTTACTAGGTACCTATTTTTTTGCCTTTCAGAGTTATTTATTTCATAAAAAAAAAAATTAACACCCTTTTCCTTACGAGATAGCCAACCTTTTACAAAATCTCAACGAAAATCATCGCAAAAATATATCTCAGTTAGCAATTTATCATTCCACACCGCGAAGTGTACACCTCTACCGCCAGACATCGATAGATACACCTCTATCTACATATAATAGTTGTGTCCTGTCTGGACACTCTCGCGGACTCCCAAGCACTGTGTGCCAATTGTAAAATGATGTGCCGGTATTGCGGGTTAATAGATTCACGGAAATATTGCTACTGTGTCTAGTGTGCTAGAATTTATTGTCCTTGTGATTGTTTTCGGTGTTGCGGACAAAGGTTCTTGCAGTTTTTGATATTTTACTAGTGAAGTTATAGTCAATCAGTTGTCTATAATATTAATTCTTTTTGTGTTGGTGTAAAGGGTTATACTTTAGGAAACCTTTGAGAGTTTTTTTAAAACCCATCATCACTAATTGCCTAGCCTTTTCCCAACTATGTTGCGATCGGCTTCCAATCAAACCGGATGCAGCTGAATACTAATATTTGAATACTAAAATTGTTTTTTTTTACTATTCAATTTAAAAAAAAGCGGTTTTATCTTAGGGTATTAGGTACCTACTGTCGATATTATTCTCTTTTATTATAATTAAACTGTGTCTTCGTATCTGCATTAAACTATCCTGTCGCAGAGGTGGTGGTAGACATTTTATTTCCCTTTGTTGTTTGTGTGTACAAAATATAATTTAAAAAAAAAAACATTACCTATGTGACTACATTTATCTTTGTTAAAAAAAACTGTTTTGTAGGTAATGTTGTAATATTCAATTTAAAAAACCCAGTTAGCATTGACCAGCTTAAATTGATAATTTAATTGCTTATGATTAAATTGATCGTGTCATGACTAACATAATTTTAAGATAGTAATTTAATACCTACTAACAAAATATGGACAAAAATTAGTCTGAATTAAATGTTTTTTTTTTAAATTATTATTATTTTTTAAACCAATTTTTCCTACAACAATTCAATAAAAGTGCTTTCAACTCCTTTCTTTAGTTTGAAGAAGATGCGGAGGTAAAATTTGAGGTGAATGAAGCTGAAGCAAGCGTGGCAGTTGAGGATCACGCACAGGAACCTGAGCGTGAACCAGAAGACAATATTGAAGTGGCTGAGCAACCTGGGACCAGCCGTGCATTCGCGCCATCTAATGTGCCAGCACCATCTAATCAAGATCCGGACATAGATAGTACCATTGGCACTATCTATGACATGAACGAGAACGGTGTTGGAGTTTGGGAGCGATTCCGGGTAATTATAAAATATAGAAACTATTATATTGTTTAAGTCGGCGTTCGTACGAGCGTAATAAAATCGCGGCGGGATTTTATCGCGCACTGGATTTTCAACTCTCGTTGTTGAGCCGAGCGTTGAGAATCCAACCTAACAAAAACAGAGTGCATCCCAGCGCGACGAAAAACACACTGTTGGATTTTCAACTCCCGGCGCTAAGCAGAGAGTTGAAAATCCAGTGCGCGATAAAATCCTGCCGCGATTTTATTACGCTCGTGGAAACTGAGCGTTTTATCGCACGATTGTTGTGTTCTTACGATTTTATTTATACGGTGTGAAGTTTTTTTTTGTATTTGGTACAAATGGTATTTTTTTTACTTCCAGGTCCTTATGTATAGGTAATGAACTTTTGTATTCAAAAATAGCTGTGTTGGCATTTTATATTAAGGCGAAAGTGCCAGGGTAGCCCGCGAAATTCAAAATTTATAACGTTTTTTGCAATTTGCAAGTCAGTATAAGTTATATGTTGATCTAAATATGATTCGCGGCCGTATCAAATGTTTATATATAGAATTATAATCATAAAAATCATCAAACTCTCCCCTACCCTATACCCTATTGAATGACTATTTTATGAAATCATGAGATTTGTGAGGCCAAATCTAACTTATGAAGTTGTATTGCTGATTCTAATGATTATAATTCTGTAAAGCCATATTACTTACGGCCGCGAATCATATTTTAATCAACATACAACCTGACACTGACCTGCAAAATGAAAAAAAAACCGGTTAAGTAAGAGCAAGTCGGACTCGCGCACCGAGGGTTCCGTTCTGATTTCTGAAAAAGTGTGCTATTTAGAGATATCGTTTTAATTTTCCTGTAATCTTTACATAAACTTCTATCACATAGAATAATTTCAGATTTTTCTCTTTGCAAACTTCAGAGATAAGGGCAGGGGGGGGGGCGTATTTTTTTACATTTTTCATCAAAAGTCGAAAACTATGCGGCATAAAAAAAAAAAAAAATTGAAAATGTGCAAACAGCTCTTTTATATGATACCCCACATGCCCTAGTAGCCCCACTTTGAATTTTTAAGACCCTCTTTAAGTCCCTGTTGCAAAAAAAAAAAAATTATTGGTTTCTCATTTGCAAAGTATTGAGTAAACGTCATCTAAAACTGTTCTAAATTTCAAGTTGGTAGCATTAGAGGTTCTTGAGATATCCAGCTGTGACAGACAGACAGACAGACTGAGTCACACCATAAGGGTTCGTTTTTTACCATTTTGGTACGGAACCCTAAAAATGAATTTCGCGGCCTGCCTTAGCGTATCCCACTTAACGTTACGTTTTGTTTTTGATAAAGTTTCTAAATTATAAAGTAAGTGCATATCCTAGATAATTTTTCGATTTTTTCTTATTGTTATTCTTTTCAATGTTATGGAAATATTTGTACGTCGATACTTACGGCTAAAACATGATTGGACTCAAGCGATATAATATTTTGCATGCTCTTGTAGTATAAAATGTTTAATCAAATAAAGAAATCTTATCTCAACTTCGTGAAAAAATGTGACTAGTCTAGCCTTAAGTGAAGCAACCAACGTAGTAGCAATAACAACAGTAAGTACCTACAAACTGTTTATCTATGTTTTTAGAATGAACGTTTCTTCGGCCAGCGTCTGCCAGTCGCTATCTTCGAAGAGAACTCCCAAGAAGTTGGTTCCTCGGGTTTCGTTGAGCGCTATCGCCGAGAAGTTGGAGTAAGTCTAAGTGGATAATCCATTGATGTTGTTGAACTACAACTACAACTACTAGGTTAGGTAGGTACCAGTCACAGATTTAGCGAATGTACAGATGTCTCCCGGGGCCCCGACTCATGGTACTAGAAGGAACAGTGGGGTTTTAGTCGGTAGGAGTCCGACATAAGCCTTCGTTCTCTCCAGATGAAGCGTACTTAATACAGTGTGAGTCTGCATAATGTGCACAAACTTCAGGATGTGGTGCAGACTTTTTCCCGGGGACCAACATCGTAATCGTGGAAAAAAAACCGGTCAAGTGCGAGTCGGACTCGCGCACGAAGGATTCCGTACCATATTATATGTTTAGCAATCGCAAAGATAACTTTTTACTTATTTTATAATGATACTGTGAATTACAAGGTTATTTCTTTCAGTTGCAGAAAATCACCCATGTTTAAACAAAATACCTTATGAATCGCCGTTTTCAGTATTGTTGATTAAATACAGTATTCATGGTACCTACATGGTATAAAGAAGTTTCAAATTCCTAATTTGTTGAATTGTTGCGCTAGAGCTCGTACAAAAAAAACCGGTCAAGTGCGAGTCGGACTCGCGCACGAAGGGTTCCGTACCATATTATATGTTTAACAATCCCAAAGATAACTTTTTACTTATTTTATAATGATACTGTGAATTACAAGGTTATTTTTTGCAGTTGAAGAAAATCACCCATGTTTAAACAAAATACCTTATGAATCGCCGTTTTCAGTATTGTTGATTAAATACAGTATTCATGGTACTTACATGGTATAAAGAAGTTTCAAATTCCTAATTTGTTGAATTGTTGCGCTAGAGCTCGTACAAAAATGGTGTAAAAACAACTTTTGCGGCCCCCTATTTCTTAATTTTAAAAGATAAAAAAAAATATGTTTGTACTCTACTCAATGAGTTCTAGACGATGACACCCCACATAACACATAATCAGCCTATAATGTTCCCACTGCTGGGACACAGGCCTCCTCTCGGTGAGAGGGAGTGGGCCGTAATCCCACGCGGGCCCAGTGCGGGTTGGTAGATGTCACATGTCTTCGAATTTTTGCTTCTAGGACATGCCGGTTTCCTCACGATGTTTTCCTTCACCGTTTTGAGAGCAGCGGTAATGAAATAATGACATGACACCCCACATGCTAAATTAAAAATTTTTTTTTTTTTTCAAAATGAAAAGTTTATTGTATGGGGACCGACCCCTTAAATTTTTAACTTTGCTTTATTTTTATTATTTGTTGTTATAGCTGTAATAGACAGCGGAGGCTTAGTAAGTTTGTACTGGGCTGTACGTGGTTGTCTGATTTCATGGATTTTAATTTTCTTGCGCGGAACCCTAATTATTTTTCTAAAATGAAAATAGCCTAAGTTACTCCTTAAAACATCAGCTACATGCCGTCAAAATCGGTGAAAATTCGTTTGGCATGTTTCCTAACTTGACTCAAAGTACCATTTTTTTAATCGGACTGCGCTTTAAAATTCTTCTATACAAACTTTAACATCCCTAAACCTCATTTGAGGCGTAGTTTTGAAAAACTAATAATGACAAACATTATTACTTACTTATGCAAGTATTTGTGCTAAGTTTCAAGTTCGTTAACCAAATTAATAAGATTTTTCAAATAAACTGTATCTCTGTTTTCACGAACACAGATACCTAAAGAATTTCAAAAATCGTCTGGTATGTTTCCATAACAAACATTATTTACACCAATTTTAGAGTTAATCAAGCCCCCGATAAAATCCTCCGCTATAAAATTAACTTTTCACCCCTTTTTTTTTTTTTTTTTTGAGGGTGGGAAATCATCAAATAACTTCTCCCGCTCTGGGTGGAGCGGGAGGGCGTGTCAGACTTTTACTGACTAAAACCCACCCGTGTTCCTTCAGTTGCCTATGCCAGGGCCGCGGTAACCCTTTCAGACAACCCGCGACCCCAGCGGCGTCGGCCCTATTGGGCCCCGTCACTTGCTGACATCTCTTTGAGGCGCGCGTGGAACACAACGCGCCGTCGACTCGGGCCTGGTCCTTACCGGACGGCGAGCTACCCGCTGCTCACCGTCCGCAGGCCCGCGCCTACGGTGGCCGGAAATCGCCCCGCGATTCCCGCCGCCCAGGGCGTCTCCTGCGGCGACTGAGGGCGTGAGGCTGCCTCTCCCTCACGCGCTCCGCCTCCTCCTTCGCGAGCATCACTGCTTCGCAGAAGGAGGTGACGGCCTCCCATGCACTCTCGCTCCGAACCATGGCCTGGACCAGGCTCGGACGCGAGAGATCGCCGCCGCCGATCGCCTCCGTGAGAACACGGCGGTGCTCTGCCCAAGCCGGGCAGACCTCCACTGTATGCTCCACCGTGTCCTCCGGGCGATCCACACAATGGAAACACCCGGGCGTTTCCTCCCGCCTTATTCGAAACAGGAACCTCCCGAAACAACCGTGTCCGGTGAGGACCTGCGTCAGGCGGAAGGTGAGGACGCCGTGGCGCCTCTCTAACCACTCCTCAAAGAGGGGACTTATCGCCGCTATTGTGGCGTGCCCAGCGCTGGGTTGCGACAGTCGCGCTCTCCATGCCGCCATGAGATCCCGCCGGAGCTCTGTCCGCTGTACCGTGATTTCTCGCGGCAGCGGAGTTACGCCCCGGCGTTTCGCCTCCTCGCGCCACTCCCACACGTGCGCGAGGACCTTTGCCTCCAGATCCCACGGCGGCAATCCGGCAAGGAGGCTCGCCGCCTCCCGGGAGACCGTGCGGTATCCCCGGACTAGCCGGATGGCCATGACCCTCTGGGACGCGTTCAACCTGCCGGCTGGTCCCAGCCTTAGGGAACGCGCCCACACCGGTGCTCCGTAAAGGGCCATGGACCGCACGACCCCCGCGTAGAGCCTCCGGCAGGAGGCGTTTGGACCCCCCAGATTGGGCAGGAGCCGCCTCAAGGCAGCCCCAGCCCGTGCCAGTCTGGGAGCCAAACGTCGGAAATGCTCCACGAAGTTCCACCGGCTGTCGAGGACGAGTCCCAGGTACTTCATCGTCGACCCGACTCCGATGTGAACCCCTCCCACCGTTATATCGGAACCCGACGGTGGCGCATTCCGAGGACCATGAAAACACATGGCCTCGGACTTGTGCAGGGCCACCTCGAGTCCCAACTGCCGGATCCTCTCCACGACTATCGCAACCCCGCGTGTCGCTAAGTCAGCCGCCTCCTGGTGCGACCTCCCCTGCGCCAGGACCAGCGTGTCGTCAGCGTAACATACTACGCTGACGCCGCTAGGGAGGTCGGCGCGCAGCACCCAGTCGTAACCGATGTCCCACAGATGCGGCCCCAGGACCGATCCCTGCGGGACACCGCACGACATCTCTCGCCGGTTCCACTCTCCCTGGTGACCGGGGTATATGACGGCCCTGTCCGTCAGATAGGCCTCGACCACTCGACAGAGGTAGGTCGGCATCCGGTGATACCGGAATGCCTCCCTGATGCAACTCCAGGGCAGGGTATTAAAGGCGTTGGCGATGTCTAGGGACACCGCCAAGACGACCCCACCCCGGGCCACTGCATCCCCCGTCGTGAGGGCTCGCACGCGCATGATGGCATCCACCGTAGAGCGCCCCTTGCGGAAACCAAACTGGCTCTCCGCCAAATCCGGCCCCTCCTGCACCAGCCACCCGACGAGGCGGTCTGCAATGACTCTTTCAAAGAGCTTGCCCACCTCGTCGAGCAGCACGATGGGCCGGTAAGCGGACGGAGAGTCCGCAGGGCGCCCCGGCTTCTTAATGAGGACCAGTTTCCCCGTCTTCCAGCGAAGTGGAAACTGGCCCCTCTCCAAGCATGCGCTAACTTTTCACCCCTTAGGCGTAGATTTTTGGAAAATCTTGATACACGTTAGTCTTAATTTTTGGTCTCAAGTATAAAAACTGAGTTTTGAGTTAATCGGACCGCGTTTTAAAGTTCCTCCATACAAACTTTGACACCCCCAATCCCTCCTTAGGGGGTAGTTTAGGAAAACTAAAAATGATAAACTTTATAATTTACTTAGATGAATATTCGTGCTAAGTTTCAAGTCTATTAACTCAAGGGATAGGATTTTTCATACAAACTTTCATCCCCTGTTTGACCCCCTTAGGGATGGAATTTCCAAAAATCCTTCCTTAGTGGATGTTTACACTATATAAGGTATCTATGTGCAAAATTTCAAGTCTCTAGGTCCATTGGTTTGGGCTGTGCGTTGGTATATTAGTCAGTGACTCAGTCAGGACTTTGATTTTTTTATATATATAGATTTACTATGCTATTTTAATACCACAGACTTCTTATAGGTTTTCCTGTAATCTACAGGTATAGAACTAGTTTCTATATTTTTTTCAAAATTTTAGGCTCAGTAGTTTCGGAGATAAGGGAGGGGGAATGGTCAATTTTCGTCTATTTTCTTTAATAACTTTAAAACAATAAATTTTAAAATTATAAAAAAAATATATTTGAGACTCTCATAGTAAGTAAGTCCTTTCATTTGATATGTCACTCGGTACAGTTTACAAAACTTTTTTTTTTAATTTTCTTATTTTCCCCCTAAAAGTGACTCTCATATTCAAAATTCATATATTTACTTTAGCTGTACGTGTTTGGGTCACATAAATTCATATGTGTACCAAATTTTAACTTAATCGGTTCATTAGATTCGGAGCAAATTGGCTGTGACAGACGGACAGACGGACAGACAGACAGACAGACAGACAGACACACGAGTGATCCTATAAGGGTTCCGTTTTTTCCTTTTGAGGTACGGAACCCTAAAAATGGTCTAAAATTTACAACTTTTGCGGCCCCCTATTTCTTAATTTTAAAAGATTTAAAAAAATATGTTTGTACTCTACTCAATGAGTTCTAGACGATGACACCCCACATGCTAGATTAAAATTTTTATTTTTTTTTCAAAATGAAAAGTTTATTGTATGGGGATCGACCCCTTACATTTTTAACCTTGCTTTATTTTTATTATTTGTTGTTATAGCCGTAATAGACAGCGGAGGCTTAGTAAGTTTGTACTGGACTGTACGTGGTTGTCTGATTTCATGGATTTTAATTTTCTTGCGCAGAACCCTAATCCTTGTTCTAAAATAAAAATAGCCTAAGTTACTCCTTAAAACATCAGCTATATGTCGTCAAAATCGGTGAAAATTCGTTTGGCAAGTTTCCTAACTTGACTCAAAGTACCATTTTTTTAATCGGACTGCGCTTTAAAATTCTTCTATACAAACTTTAACATCCCTAACCTCATTAGAGGCGTAGTTTTGAAAAACTAATAATGACAAACATTATTAATTACTTATGCAAGTATTTGTGCTAAGTTTCCAAATTAATAAGATTAACCAAATTTATAAGATTTTTCATATAAACTGTATCTCTGTTTTCACGAACACAAATAAAGAATTTCAAAAATCGTCTGGTATGTTTCCATAACTTGACTCAAACATTATTTACACCAATTTTAGAGTTAATCAAGCCCCTAATAAAATCTTCCGCTATAAAATTAACTTTTCACCCCTTAGGGGTAGATTTTTGGAAAACCCTGATACACGTTAGTCTTAATTTTTGGTCTCAAGTATAAAAACTGAGTTTTGAGTTAATCGGACCGCGTGTTAAAGTTCTTCCATACAAACTTTGACACCCCCAATCCCTCCTTAGGGGGTAGTTTAGGAAAACTAAAAATGATAAACTTTATAATTTACTTAGATGAATATTCGTGCTAAGTTTCAAGTCTATTAACTCAAGGGATAGGATTTTTCATACAAACTCTCATCCCCTATTTTACCCCCTTAGGGATGGAATTTCCAAAAATCCTTCCTTAATGGATGTTTACACTATATAGGGTATCTATGTGCAAAATTTCCAGTCTCTAGGTCCATTGGTTTGGGCTGTGCGTTGATATATTAGTCAGTGACTCAGTCAGGACTTTGATTTTTTTAAATATATAGATTTACCCATAGACTTATAAAAAAAGATGGACTCCGCGCCGCGCATATCGAAAGTGAAGCACCGTACCGATCTATGTGTGCATGATTTGAGTACCTGCAAAGACTAGACGCCGTCGCTCGTGTCACGTAATGGCGGCCGGTCGGCATACTATGATGTAAATGTGTGTTTGTACAAACGGTCCGGACTTACTGTGCTTCACTTTCGATATGCGTGGCGCGGAGTCCATCTTTTTTTATAAGTCTATGGATTTACCATGTTATTTTAAGATCACAGACTTCTTATAGGTCTTCCTGTAATCTACAGGTATAGAACTATTTCCTATATTTTTTTCAAAATTTTAGGCTCAGTACTTTCGGAGATAAGGGGGGGGGGGGAATGGTCAATTTTCGTCAATTTTCTTAAATAACTTTAAAACAATATATTTTAAAATTATAAAAAAAAATATTTGAGACCCTCATAGTAAGTCCTTTCATTTGATATGTCACACAGTACACTTTACAAAACTTTTTTTTTAAATTTTCTTATTTTCCCCCTAAAAGTGACTCTCATATTCAAAATTCATATATTTACTTTAGCTGTACGTGTTTGGGTCACAGAAATCCATATGTGTACCTAATTTTAACTTAATCGGTCCATTAGATTCGGAGCAAACTGGCTGTGACAGACGGACAGACAGACAGACACACGAGTGATCCTATAAGGGTTCCGTTTTTTCCTTTTGAGGTACGGAACCCTAAAAACAGTCATCCCTTACTAAATTTCAATGCCTACTTGACCAAATGTATGGGACGACTGTTTTTTTTTATGATTACGATGTTGGTCCCCGGGAAAAAGTTGTTCAGTTAGATGGTCTGCACCACATCCTGAAGTTTGTGCACATTATGCAGACTCACACTGTGCTTATCCATGAGTATGTGTACTTAATACTTATCCGTGATTCCCCACGAAAAAAAGGTTGGTGGGCACCTACATTTCACCCAGACCATATTTCCTAGGATTTTATAACGTCACGTCATTACTCGTTCCTAAATCAAAATCTTGACAGTCCATCACGAAATACAAGCTATTCGTAAAAAAATAAGAGGTCAAAATATTGGCATCGCTCCAACTGTGGATGAATGAAGACTTTGGTTTTCATTGATTCATGCTCAGTTGGAACCGCTGCTGACAAGTTTTGTTTATAGTCAAATACTTTAGGTTTATATATCTTTGAGCCTGTGTCGCCTGAAATAATGGTTTATTTATTTATAGAAGTCTATCTTCGAATAAATTTTGAATTTTTGCTAGTTCCTCCATACAAAAACTGTCAGTCGTCAAATTTATTCCACGGATAAAAGATTTTGATTTTAAAAGACTGGTCAAATTGCCCTTAGTAGGATACTTTTTTTTAAACGGCTAATATCTAAAATATCTTCAATATTTTATCAAGTTAAAGTTTGGATTGAATTTTGAACATAACAATTGTCTTTCTCTTTCTAACGACGCACATCTTTCGGCTAATGTGATTCATGGACACGAAATATTATGGAATTTTCTGTTATTTAGGCTTCAACATCATTTTACCCCATGGATGGATGGTCGATGGATGGTGGATGCCTTAACATCCACATGTCCACATCCACATCTGGACATAGCTAGCCCCCAAGCGTCGCCACGTTATTTAGGCTCATACAGAACCATTGTACTTAGTTGGACAAAATAGGGGATCACTAGTATGTCGTCAGAAATGCAAGTCGTCAAATACGCATTTCGCCAGAAAACGCATGTTGACAGAAACGCATCTTGTCAGATTTGCACCACGTCAAAGACGCAACTCGACAAACACGCAACTTGACAGATGCGCGTCTCGTCAGATACGCAACTCGACAGTCAATTAATAAATAAGATTTAAAAGCAAAGTAATGTGCTATTTCGTATTTTATCATTAAAAAACTAATATGATTAACTTTTTGACCGCCACGTCTTAAAAGCAAAAGCGTGTCCTCTGTGCCAAGCTACAAATACCTACATCCAATAATACCGACAAATAAAAAACTTTTTTACAAAAAAAAACAACCGACTTACAAAAAAAATACTACAAAGTGAAAAATAACTTTAATTTCGGAAGTAGGTGTCTTTGATCTTATTTGATTGAATTTTAGTTTTTTTTCCACCGGCTTCCGAAATTAAAGTTATTTTTCACTTTGTAGTATTTTTTTTGGAAGTCGGTTGTTTTTTTTTTTTTGCAAAATAGTTTTTATTTATCACTTTTTAGTGGGTCAGTTTGTAATTTATCTAAGTTATTCCATTCACATTGCACGTTTAGCCTAATGTCAACTGCTCATCATCTTTTACAAAATATTGCTTTTCCCTATATTCTTTTAGAGACGTTAATTGTCGAGGAGTTTTCCTAGTAAGAACCAGGAGAACTGGAGCTGATGGTGATATCACGATCAGTTCCACTTCACCATATGTATGCATTGTGACGGACGAGCATAAATTCGTAATCGAATCGCAACCCGTGAAATACTTATTATTGAGTAGTTCCGATAGCCATATTATTTGGTCTTCCTCATCAGTTCCACTTCACCAAATGGTGCTTATCGAGAGCAAATGCACAAGTTACTTTAAAAAATACCCAAATCTCTTTACGTGTGCCTATAAAATTTGAGGGTTTGAATTTTTGAAATACGGTTAATTAGTAGGTTAGTCTTTATTAGTAGGTAGGTAGTGTAGTCGGAATTTTATGTAAAAAGATTTTTTTTTTCATTAGTAGTTCTTGAGATATCCAGCTGTGCTGTGACAGACAGACAGACAGACTGAGGCGCACTATAAGGGTTCCTTTTTTACCATTTTGGTACGGAACCCTAATACTGATCAAGTGACCAGTACTAACTCTTGTATTTGACTATTTTTTTGTTTACATCAATCTGGGTGGATGGTTTCAAATATCTGACGAAATGAGTATCTGTCGTGTTGCGTGTCTGCCGAGCTGCGTATCTGTCGAGTTCTGTTTCTGACAAGTTGCGAGTCTATCCTGAGAGATGACGAAATGCGTATTTGACCACATGCATTTCTGACGACATACTAGTGATCCAAAATAGGTACATAAAAATGACAGCGACAGCGTCATGACAAAACCTTTTCGCCACATTGCAATGGTGAAACGAAAAACTAACACTATTCTAGATGTTACACTTTACCAGTAGTTATCAACCCCATACCACCACAGCCATTTGTTTCCATTTAATTTACAGGCGTCAAAGAATCCATATCCGCTGGACATACGTCCACATTTGGACTTACCCCCCGATTTGGAGAGTTTACCACCACCTAGGACACCTGAACCGGTAGCGCAAAGCATCGAGCAAGAGCACATCCCTGATGCTGAGGAAGACATTCCAGAACCTGCTGCTTCGCATCTGGTAGAAAGCCAGCGCGGACGACAGAAACTCGATAATATCAGGAAGATTATGACAAGGAGGAAGTCAAGCAAAAAGGTCAGTTAATCTTATTTAGGATTTTAACGTTGTAATTTTTATACTGTACATTTTCAGTGACTGACAAAAGAGATATTAAGTACGCCATACATTTTCTTCTAGTTATTTTGAAATAGCTGTCTGGAGTTTGTGTGCCGTGCCACCAATCAATTTTACAGTATTGTAAGTTTAGATTAATTTTTAGATAAGATTTTAAAGATTTTATCGACCGATCTTGTGCTTCCTGCATCCAGCGGATTCCCGCGCTTCCTTAACGTCCTGGCGATGCTTGGGGGAGGCCTATGTCCAGCAGTTTATATCTTTTAGCTTTCTTTCTTTTTCGTGTGGTTAGTGACTAACCTGGTGTCAGAGTATTTTTGCCGCCGATGGGACTCTAACTTGGCTTCACATGCAGAAATATCTCTGAGGCATGCAGGGCTTGCGGACGGTGAGTAGTGGGCTGTAGCTCGCCGTCCGGTAAGGACCAGGCCCGAGTCGACGGCGCGTTGTGTTCCACGCGCGCGTCAAAGAGATGTCAGCAAAAGATGGGATCCAATAGGGCCGATGCCGCTGGGGTCGCGGGTAGTTTAAAAAAGATACCGTGGCCCTGGCATAGGCAACTGAAGGAATACGGGTAGGTTTTAGTCAGTAAAAGTCTGTCACGCCCTTCCGCTCCACCCAGAACCGGAGAAGTTATTTTATGATTTCCCTTCCACAAAAAAAAGGCATGCAGGTTTCCTCACGATGTTGTTCTGCACCAAGTTATAATTATACAATACGCACATGAATCCGAAAAGTCTGAGGTGCGTGCCTTGGGTTCGAACTCGAGACCTTTGACTTGGCAGTCCGACGGTCACACCACTAGGCTATTACTGCTGTTCCTATGCTTTTAGCTCAATTATGATGATAATTTCAACCATAATAACATAATAAATCCATATAGTAAATTCATTGGCAATGCCTGCCATCACGAACATTCGAGAAAAAATCAAAACTTTATAGCGCATCCCTCTTTTATCCACATTAGATCCCTTAGCAACGCCCCACGTCTGGAGCCTCAAGGGCATCCACACCTGCCCAATGACTGTTATAATTATACTCGTATTCTATTACACGTGTTTACGTATAACAAAGTTTGGCCAACACTTTCAAATATAAAAAAAAATCCTTTATTTCAGACCTAGAGTCCAATTTATTGTTAGTGGTTAAATAACCAGTAGCAACTTATGGACTCTAGGTCTGAAATAAACGCGGCGGGTTCACAGATGAGTGCTAACGAGTGCCCGTGTTCCTGTCGTAAGCGGCAGAGAGGAGGACACCGTGGAGTTTTAGTGGGTTAGAGTCCCACATAACTGCACTATCTCCCCGTGGTAGTGCATTATACATGGGCATGGGCATTTCTCCACGATAAAAAAAAGTCTGAAATAAAGGTTTTTTTTAATAGCCCTGGTGAATGAAAATAAATGTTCACGATGCTGCTCTAGTTTACATTGGAACCTCAATGGTCAATGCATACCTAACAGCACCTTATCATCTGCCTAGTCTTTTCCCAACTATGTTGAGGTCCGCTTCTAGTCAAATCGGATGAAACTGAATACCAGCATTTTACATGGAGCGACTGCCTCCACAACCCAGTAACTGGGTTCCACGCACATTGGTCCACATGAAGGACTAAGTGCGGAAACCAAATCCTCTAACATAGAACATAGAACTCAGTAACTGGGTAACACGGTACCCCTTGCCAAGATTGCTTGTCAGACTTGCGGGCTTTTGACTACCCGTAGCGACTGTCAAAGGTGTACGAGTGAAAGCTGGAACCAACTGACTTAATAAGCCTTCCGAAATAAGCTTGGGTCTCGGCATGCACCCATCCACACTTATCTTTGGAGATTGACCAGTGTGGCTGTTATTCATGAGCACTTCTCGCCACAATTTCCACAGGAACAAGAAAAGGTGCCGCGGGCGTCACGCCGTAGGTCTCGCGGGTCACCTGAGCGACGTACCCGTGAGTACTTGTCCTCAGCCCCATCGAACATAACAAACAATTTACAAGAGCGCTTTTTTCAAAGTTTCTAGTGCAAAGTATGGTTTAGAAACTGCACAAAAACCTGCTGTGAACCTACAGGAAATGCGCTTTCAAGGGAGCATTTTTACATGTCTCAGAATCGCGAAAAAAAAAAACAGCTGTTCCGTACATTTATCTATAAATAAATAAATAAATAAATAAATATCCTTGGACATTTCACACAACGCCATCTAGTCCCAAGCTAAGCAACCTAATGCTTGTGTTATGGTAACGAGATGGCTGATAAACTACTTATATACATTTTTTTTTGTAAATATATACATATTATAGATAGAAAAACACCCAGACTCGGAACAAATACTTGTAGGCCGTACAAATATTTGTTCCGTGCGGGAATCGAACCCGCGACATGCTGCGCAGCAGTCAATCGCTCAACCACTGCGCCAACCGTGTCGTCTATGGTCGGACTTTTAATATTATCTGCAGTAAACTGACACTTCTAATGTAATTTTTACTGTCATTTCCAATGACATTGAACCTTTAGATGTTGCCATGAGTGAAGTGTGGAAGTGAGACACATACATATGAAGTTAGTAGGAAAATTGAGACAAAGCATCGTATGTATCTTCTGTCTCTTACGGCGTGCCGTATTTTTGCTTGGCGAACTTTTGAATGTTAGCCAAACAAAGTGCTTTCACTGTTACAAAATTTATCTTGCGTCGATTAATTTAACTCCTTTGGACAGTTCTTGCATTTTGCGTACTATGTATTGACATAGGTTTCAGTCCAAAATATGGAAGATTTCTTACGTTAAACTTCATTTCTCATACCACATAACCTAGAAAAAGTACTATATTGCTGTCTCATGACCGGCCACGCGGTGGCTCGATCTAGATGTCTATCATCTAAGGTCATTTCGCTATCAAGGGGCACATTTTTTAACGAAATGACACATAAGAAGTGTCATTTTACTGCAGCCAGCTAATTAAAAGTACGAGCAAACACATCATAACTCGACAAATTAATGTAAGGAACAGCTGAATTTTTATTCGCGATTTCAGGTTTGGTTCATATTAATGAGTACAATGACCCCTTAAGCGGTTGCGCATTCAATTCTGGGACAAGCCGGTCTATTCTGAAAAAAGTAACCGTGAAAGCTTACAGACCGTTCGCAGTTATGCTACCTCTGACAGCTCTGACAACAGCAACTTTATTGCAACGAAAATAAACCCAAAAGCAACCTTATTGCATCTTGCACATACGTATTGACACTATTGACACTGCAGTTTTCACAGTGAGATTTTTCACAGTGAGATCGGTTGCTATCTGTTTATATTGTAAACTCTTTGGAACGAAAAGCGCTCGTGTGA
The DNA here is from genome assembly GCA_905163495.3 of Cosmia trapezina. Taxonomy (NCBI): domain Eukaryota; kingdom Metazoa; phylum Arthropoda; class Insecta; order Lepidoptera; family Noctuidae; genus Cosmia; species Cosmia trapezina. The sequence goes on along the minus strand of LR991040.1, from coordinate 12,552,840 downwards.
ATCGAACCTTTTTGGCGAGAACTCGTCACTCGCTGAGTGACCACGGAGTAGTAAGGAAATGGAGTGAGCGGGCTGACGCGGGCTGTATTGTTGGGGCAGGTGACAATATCTAACTAATAATACAGTAGTAATCTGATGAGTGATCTGAAGTAAACTTTGAGTAGTTAACTTTAATTGACCGTGTGAGTGTACCTTTTTATTGTTCATCTTTATAGTTTCATCCACCCCACGCACTTCACAAACCCGGTGAGATCAATCCTTATCCGTATATATACGGGTAACAGCTAGCACTCCCTTCCCTTCCTATTTCAATGTATGTATCTTTGGCCATCATTATCATTCACAGCTTCTCATTTTTTTTAAATATTGTTGTAGGCAATCGAAGCAAAACTCGCTGAAGTTAGAGAGGCCCAAAAGATAAAAATTCTACTGCAATCAGGACAAATGACTGAATATGACAAGGCTGCTGCATTAATCACTATTCAAAGTACACAGATTGTGAAACTAAACATTAAACACAGAAGACTAAAAAAGACAATAAAACGGATTTCTGCTGTTTTACGTAATGTAGAGATCAGTTTTTTTTTATTAATCTAAGTTCCCACTTATTTATGAGGTTTAGTATAAAAATAATTAATCCATAACAGGTAATGCGGTAGTCAAACCTACCACGGAGTAGTAAGCAGAGTTGCCTGTGAATTGCGTTAGATTTACTAATTTCTCAGTAAGTCAATTTTAATTGCGAGTTGCGTGGGAGAAGAATTACCATTTGTTAGATCATTACTCCAAGATGGCGACGTCCCAAATTCAGGAAGATTACCCAAAGAATAACTGCCAGTCTGTTCTGTAAAAATCTAACCGTGAAAACTTAGGTGAAGTCAAACTCAAACTCAAAGTCAAAGCATATATTTCAAATTAACCAATTACGGGCACTTTTGAATTGACAAGGGGTCTGTCAGTTAGAAAGTGGAAGCTAGTCGCCCATTATGCCCATTCCAAAGAGTAGTGCGAGTTTGAAGTGAGCTGTCAATCCCTAGAGTCAGGTCGGATGACAGTTCACTTCAAGCTCACTTCACCTCAACATTCACGCGGAGATTTTTACAGAATAGCACCGCTGTTGATGCTTTTAGCTTGTTTTTAATGCAGGGTTGCCGCTAGGGGATGTACAGAGCATACACATCATGCCGGCGGCGTAGGGGATTAATATTCAAGCCCTAGTACTTTAGGCCACCCCTGGGCAAAATGGTTATCCACGTGAACAACCTAGCTACAGCTCCTATTGAATGCGGGATTAGCATCATCTATATGGTGGCGAATTCGGACGTATATATACAACTTTTTTAGTCCCCATTCTGATTTGACGCCAAATCTTTCAGTTGAATGGTGTCTATTATTTAGTTAAAATACGGAAAATTCGTTAAAAACAGTCTGTAAGACCATGACCACCGTAATACTTTAAGTAATTTTATCCATGAAGTTCTTAAAAAACATTACACTCCTTTTTGGGCAGACGTGTAAAAAAAACCCAATTTTTGAACAAATCATTATGAGTAACGAATACATTTTGATCTCTGGGGATTTCGCGACGCGTCCTGACTTTTTCTGTTGGGTTGTCTAAAACGTGATAAATCTTGGACGTGTCGTGGTAAATCTTGAATACGTAAAGCAGAATATTTGTGACTTTGTTAGTCGGATACTTATCAAAATATGTGAAAATTTAATGGAAAACACGATGAAAAGCGATCGCATTTTGAAGTATCAAAAATGAGACGATTAGGCAGATCTTATACCTACCGCATAAAATTTCCAAGCCTGAATAATTATAGAAAAAAAAACCTGGTAATTTTCGTGGGCAAAGTAATAACAGCCGTATGGGTCGATCAATCAGTTTAAGCTCGTCTTGCCGCAGTCGGTCCATGGATGGGTCACCATCGTTACATACGTCGAGACCCCCCGTGCTTCGGAAAGCTGTTGGTCCCCGCTGTCATTCGTAGATCTTTGACAGTCGTTACGGGTCGTCACAGGCCTGACAGTGACAACCAGTCTTACCAAAGGTTCTTATCGTATTACCCAGTACTTAACTGGGTTGTGGAGGTCAGATAGACAGTCGCTCCATGTAAAATACTGGTATTCAGCTGCATCTGGTTAGATTGGAAGCCGACACCAACATAGTTGAGAAAAGGCTAGGCAGATGATGATATCTAGTAATTTTCATTTGTTTATCTATCTATATAAATAAAAAGAGAAGTCCTGTCTGACTGACTGATTGACTCATCAACGCCCAGCCCATACCCTTGGACCTAGAAAGCTGGAATTTTGCACAGACATTTCTTTTATAATGTAGACAAGGAATAAGTCGACGTTTGCACGGACGTAAAAATCTCGGTGCGATTTTGTTTCGTGCACTGGATTTTCAAGGCTCTGTTTAGCGCCAAGAGTTGAAAATCCAATACCTAGTGTGTTTTTCGACTCGTTAGAATGCACTCTGTTGTTGTTAGGTTGGATTCTCAATGCTTCGGCTAAACAACGAGTGTTGAAAATCCAGTGCGCGATAAAAACCCGCCGCGAAATTTTTACGTCCGTGCGTACGTCGGCTAATGAAGGAATTTCCGGTAGTATGTTCCCGTGGGATATTTTCCGACATCCACGCGGGCGAAGCCGCTGGCAAAAGCTAGTTCTAAATAATCTCGATTTATAGTTGATACTTCCGAATTGGCCACCCTGTACTTAATAAGTCATGTTATTTTTTGCGATCATCACTAAGCTATCCTTCCATTTGCTTACTTCTCCGTGTTATGTTTTAAAGAAGTTCTTTGTTATGATTTTTAAAATAAGTAGGTAATATTTTATCGCCGGAACTATACGAGGTCGTTCCTGCTAAGTTTTAGGTTTTGCACTAATATTTTTTAAGTGACCGGAAACCAAGCTGACAGCGTATAGTTTTAGCAATTTAACGGCTTTGTACAAAATAGCTCTATCTTTAACAATGCAATATTTTTGTTATGCAGGAGGGAAGTAATTACTTAAGTTCATAAATTGTAGGTAAGGACCTACCTATAGGAATATTCGTTATTTATGAACGTACTTATAAAAAAAGTGAATCCTTTAAGGAAAAGTATCTGAAAAGCGTGAAAAAATAAATTAAGTAATATTCGTGTATGACATCCTAGATATCTTTCGTGTAGCAAAAAATACAACGCACAACATGTATTAAATAAGAGTTTGCCTGCATATGTAAAGTCGGATACTTAAATTAATTGTTAAGAAAATTTACTGCCAACACTATATTTTATTTCTTAATTAATAAAATAAAATAAAAAACACTAATATTGTCTGTAGGTATATTAAAAGGAATTAATTATATTGAAGAGTGGTTTAGCTCGGTGTGTAAGGGAAATAGCGTTATGGTATGGCTGTCTAGTTTGACGCGAGAGATAGAAAAGACTCACGCACACCGGAACTGTAGGCGCTTCGTTTAAATGTAGATTTATGAAAAAATGCTATAGGTACCTACTTAAATAAATTTTTAGCTTAGTAGGTAAGTTCTTAACATATTCAAATACCTTCGATTTAAAGCAAATTTTACTGCGCAATAAGGAACTGCTTACGTACCTATAATCGTATAAAACAGAAAATAGACGATGCTACTTTGGATTTATTTTTCTATAAAAAAAAATTCAAGTAAGTACCTACCTACTTAATCATGTCTCGGTTTAGTACAACAGTAGACAATTAACAAAGGATGATATTTAAAAGTACTTCAATTTATTCCCATTTCATTTACCTAATTTTGCCTGTGTTCCACCAAATATACTGAATGTGCACCAAAATATGTTCATTAAAATATGTCATAACGAGCATCTATTGGATATGGCGCTCGGCGGCCGCTGCCGCGGCACCGCTCGCTTCGCTCGCTCGCCGTCGCGCGTTAATGGTCACTGTTCTAACCTAACCTAACCTAACCCAAATGATTCACCAATGTGAAGTTTCGGACGCGCGAGTGTTTTGTGTAACATTCAGGAATATTTGGTGCACGATCAGTATTTTGATGTACGGATAATATTTTTGGTGAACACAAAAATATTATCCATTAAAAAATCCCGCGAACACATTCATAGTATCAGCTAGTCGAATTAGAATATCATAAAAGTGATTAACATTAATTTATCTACACCCATGCTATAAATACTGTATAAAGGTTTCTGAAACAGTTAGCTTATTGCCAACATTAAAACAGCCAGTGTCATAGTAACCATGGTAACCATAATAGCATCCAAACGGGTGTCTTAATGTTGTACTGAATTTCATAATGCAACTCGTTTTCAAAAAAAGAACATTGTAATACACGCGCGTTTCACTACAACAGCGCCGTAATTAAAAAAAAGAACTTATTCGAATTCACGTCGTATACTATGACGCGGGCCGCCATGTTCGATACGAGTATTAGTATTGCAAAAAACTGTTTCAGAACCTTTTATAGAGGATGACACATGGATGTAGATAAAGTCTTGTATGCAACTGTACATAATTAGGTATTAAAACACTCATGTGATACTATTATCCCACATTCGTGTTTTAATACCCCTTATTATACGTCAGTTGCATAAATAACTATTATGACATAATTATGAGCTATTTTGTACTTAGAGGAACCGAAAGGCTTGGCTAAACCTGTCAGTGCATTATATGCTTGTTGATAACGGCATCGTCTCCCAACGGTAACACTGTTTTAGGGTCAAGGCAATAATATTATAAAGAAAAGATATGCTATGCCACGTTCATACTGAGCGGCGTTCGGATATTGTTGCGTTGTTATTACAAATGTACTTACATATTATAGGTGTATAGTAGTTTTCAACTACGACTGCGATAGATACTACGGAACGTATGTTATAGAAAGAGATAGCTTGGCATCTTAGATGTAATGTCACGCCACGGACACGCTTTGTTTCGCTCGCTGCTATTAGCCGACTGAATGAAATGACTACAATTGTCTGCATTTGGCTGCAACAATTTGCGCGCGCTAGTGCCATATCTACCTCTTTATAATATAATATCATTGGGTCAAGGAACATTTGATCCCCCTGACAAAACCAGCAGAGAGTAATTTAATTACACTACAGCCCGGCCGTCGAGAGAATGCTTGACACCTGACAGTTTCATACTAACGAATAAGTGTTTTGCGAATTTGATCCTTATAATTACTAGAATTTGTTTCACTGACAGGTGTCAGGAACGCATTCTCTCTACGGCCGGACTGTAACTTAACTGAAGCTGCCTGTTGACTTAGATAGCTGTTTTAGTTTTTCGTCTATTATGTTTTGTTTAGGTCCATCAAGTATTTTGTGCTACATAAACATGGTGGCGCAAAAGTAATGTCATAATGTGCATTTGGCTGCCATTTGTTGTAAATTAAAAAAAATTGGGCTCTGTTTTCACGGAAAGATTATAGGTACCCTTTAACCGCTTAAGTCGGATTAATCCGACAAATATTTTGGTGTCCATCTCGCCAGGGTCGTATATTGACGACCAAATACTCACAGCTCCTATAATCTGCTTTTTTATTTTATTACGCTTTATTCTATCAAAAAGATTTTTCAATTTACCTAGTGACCTCGACACGACAACTGAAATGAAGTCGGGCGGTTAAAATCGAATTAAGTCGAAAAAATGATATCGGTCAAATTATCACCTCCTGAGTTGATGCACATTTGGGCTTTTTGAATTAATCTGGCTCCAATTTGGTAATTTCTTGTTCAATATTGGCTTTCAAGACTTGCAAATTTTGTGGTTTGTGTAGGTAAACGCGAGATTTCAAAAAGCCCGAAAGGAAGAAGTCTGGCACTGTCGAATCTGGCGAACTGGCCGCCCAGTTCAAATTGCTAAAACGGGAGATAACATGGCCCGGAAATTGGCGTTTCAAAACCTCCGTCATTGCCTGAGAGCTGTGTGTAGTTTCATTGCATTGCCAATCGATTCTATATATCTTGGCACATTCACATTACGACATAACTTTTTGCCCCTCTGATAATTTATTAAATTAAAATAAAATAATTTCCGCAATCGATAACTCGTATAAGTAGTGTTGGGAAACGATTGCCAATAATTTGTATAGTTCCATAGGTACCCTTTTTTTAATTTGATAGTTATTTTAGTAGGTACAACACTAATGCTTGTGTTCTCTGTTTTAGGCGGAGTAAGCTCCCCCAGCGAATAAACGAGCTGGTGGAGTATCTACATAAGCTTTAAGTTTTCACTCTTTTCTCCGTTACCACTTCTTTGCTCAAATAGGAGTATTGGATGTTTCACGATTCTCGTGTTCCTTTCGGTCTAACCGACCACGCTGTCACATTCTTGTGCTTATAATGATAAGAAGTACCTAGATGTTCAGAATGATTATATTATACGAGCAGAAACTGCCGTATTTGTTGTTGTGACCCCGCATTCCCTAAAGCAGTTGATGGGGCATGCAAAACCTGGCTCAGTGGATAATTCAGAGAAATGATGGAGCAATATTATTTATTATGCCTGTGCTTCATTTTAGACGTGCTAACGGAGAACCGGGCTTACTTACCTGAATAAAACCAAACAAGTACAAATTCTCATACCTATTAAGACTTCAATAGTTGGCTTTAGTTGAAAAAGTTACGATGTTTCGGAGAACAGGGAAATACCAAAGATTTGATTATTATTATTACTGAGCATAGGTGTATATTTCATAGCCCAGAAACTGTGGATTTAGAATACAGGTAGGTAGCTATATATTTACCTGTTGTAAGTTTACACTGCATATATATTTGTGTACCTACTGGCTGAAGTCTGGTGATTGACGAAGGTCTGTCAAATACAATGAAGATTTCCTTCGCTTTGGAAGAAGGTGAAATATCGAAATGAAAATCAAAGAAAAGTACAACCATGAGTGGTACGATATACATAGGAGACAGTCATTCACACAACATATCTTATATCTGTTAATCCATATAATAATGCTTTTGATGTTAACTATTACATAATAACTAAGAAATAAGAAGATGGCAGACTCGCATTAGCCAAGAGCGCCATTTAAAATAAATCGATGTTTTTAAATATAAGGAATGAAGACAAAGCGAGAATAAAACGTCCTATTAGGTATTTCTATTTGTCCATTAGAAGATTGGAAGTATATTTTTATAAATACTTACCTACCTATGATGATGTCACTGGATGGTGGAAAAGATCAATTAGAGATGAAATACGGGTTTTTGGAGACATTAAAAAGATGATGAGCCACTTAAGAAGGAATTAACGCTCTTTCAGGTAGGTAATAGCACGAGGACTTATCAAGCTATAGTTAGCTACATTTTTAGTCAGTAGGTACTTATACAGGGTGTACAAGAAAAGTAAGTAGGTATAATTTAAGGGTGTGGTACATAGCACCAAACTGAACAACTTTCTGTAAGGGACCAACATCGTAATCGCGAAAAAAATATCAATTTAAATTTGATCACACCTTTCGGTACAGCCTGTATAAGTAATTGCGTAACACACACAAAAAGGCGATCGAATCGATCGCAATGCCTTTCATTTTCTCAGTTCAGCCACGTTCATTGCATTATTTAATAATAGTTATAAACGATGTAAAGACCTGGTTTGCCCTTTGGTTAGAATCAAAACTACCCTGGCAAGTTGAAACTACTTGAATTTGAGTGGCCGCCTTTATACCTAATGCATTTAACAAAACTTGCAACATAAATATCCTCTTCCAAAATACATGTGTAAGACCGTGACCTTCTGGGTGAACTTACGACGACACTGAAATACTGTTTGCCCGGGATAAAACATAAAAATACGCGCTTAAATACACATAAACACACACACATACACGATATATTTTTACAGTCAGTTTCTTCAACAACAACTAAAGTAATAATCAGTAAACGTTAGAGGCAAAAGTAACAATAAAAGCAACAACTAAAACTGTGAAGAAACAAAATTAACCGTTAACTTTGACTTTGTGACGTTACTTTGGCTATTACTTTTGATGAAAAAACTGGCTGTTCAGTCAGTTTCTTCAACAACAACTAAAGTAATCAGTACAAGTTAGTGGCAAAAGTAACAATAAAAGTAAAAGCTAAAATTGTGAAGAAACAAAATTAACCGTTACCTATTTTGACTTTGTGACGTTACTTTGGCTGTTACTTTTGATGAAGAAACTGGCTGTTAGACTATAGAAACATAGCTGTCCAATCGAATCACCTGACATGAGGCCAACCTGACAAAAAATTGTGTGGATGACTTTCAGGAACCAGTTTTTTTCGCAGGTCCAGAAAACTTAACTACAACTTAGATACTTATCAACCTAAATGTTTTTCTTTTTCAGGAATACAATAAATGATGAATGGCAATGCAAGAAAGGACATTATTACGGAAAGAATCAATCCAAAGCGGATTAAAAAAATGTTCTCTGAAAAGTAAACTCGCTAAACGACGGACTAAGCTAGCGACCTAATTTTAACAACCTAACCTACAATACTTACAATTACGTTGGTAGGTATCTACATAACTACATATTTAAACTGTTGAAGAATGTAGTTATTTATTAATTACATAAGTATTACCCGTCTACTAAGACAGGCTATTTTTGGTCTCGTAAAATATTGTTAATTAATATTTATTGTCGTATTAAAATGTGTGAATGTAAATCATGTTAAGATTTATTTATTAATTACCCAAAGGTTCCCCAAAAAATAACACATTAACATCAACCACAGCTTCACACCGACCAGTAGAAGTGACAAGACACCAACTCTATTATTTAACCCTTTAACCGCTTAGGTACCTACGTCGGATTAATCCGACAAATATTTTCGTGGCACATGCCTCTTTGTTGTAGTTAGGTAGGTAGATACTGAGATTGATTTATTTTTCGATTCACTTTGTCAGCGCTGGTGGCACAACTGATAACTGCATTGAAATGAAATGAAATCTTTAATTGTCCAGATATAGTTATCCAATGTTCAATAAATACACACATGATACTTATTACTTAACTAATGCAGGTAATAAACATACCTAACCTACTCTAAATAAAATAGTCGAAGGGCCTGTTTCACCACCTACGATTCAGTTCCTATTAACTTACTTGGCAGATAATTTCATACAAATTCGGTAAGTATAGTGGCTATTTGGACATCGTGACACACACATTCACATTAAATATTTTAATTCGCTGCCCTGAAGGCAGATAGCAATGCAAAGCCCAAATCACACAGATACACACAGATTAACTACCTACCTAATATATAAGTAGTTCTAAACCCCATAGCCAGTGGCGTAACTATACCGTTTGAGGCCCGTGGCAAATTCATCGGATTTTTACTAAATGTGTAATATTAAGTTTTGGGAGTTGGGATTCTCCTCTGACCGGGGGCCCCTTCCGGCTGGGGGCCCGTGGTATTTTGCCGACTTGCCACCCTGTAGTTACGCCACTGCCCATAGCATAATCAGCTTATTAAGTACGTTCCCAGTGCTGGGACACCTAGGCTTCCTCTCTGTGAGAGTGTGCCCAGTGCGATTGGTACCTAGATGTCACGTCATGTCTTTGGGTCTAGGACATGCCCGTTTCCTCACGACGTTTTCTTTCAACAGCAGCATCAGCAGCAGTGGTGATGAAAATATGAAATAATTTACACAAAGTAAAGCGGCGATCTCTAATAAAATCTTTACTTATTCTTTATTATTAACTCAACGGAATATTTAACTACTATGTTTAGGTACTTACTGTTATTAGGTTATCTTTATTCTTTGTACTTAAAATCTAGAAAATATGTAGATGTAGGCTATGTATCAAATAGGTAGGTAGGTACTAAATTATTGTAAAGGCGAATTTAAATTTTGGAGCCCTTACGTGTGTAGTGCGTAGTGACTCGAATGCTGTAGGTAGACATCGTCACTGGTGATGTAAGCCGTATCATATTGTTACGAACCCGAAACCAAAAGACAATCTGCGCAATGGAAAAATATTCCTGATAGTCACACTGGTGTGACTACGAGTCCGCACCCGAGTTTCCAGTCGAAGATTTGCCGACAAAAGTAAAGGGAAAAAGAAAAGATGATATTTTTTATTATTGCCTCATTCTTTGGACGGACTGGTAATTTCGCAATTGTCCTAAAAGATCTAAAGACTGTTAGGTACTGCAGATTGGTATGTCAGTCATTGTTTACCAGTTGTTTTGGAAAATGTTAGATAGCAGCGCCCAAGAAGCAAGATCCTCCTCCACCACGACAACGTTCCTCACTCCGCCAGACGGACAATGTTAGATAGCAGCGCCCAAGAAGCAAGATCCTCCTCCACCACGACAACGTTCCTCACTCCGCCAGACGGACAATGTTAGATAGCAGCGCCCAAGAAGCAAGATCCTCCTCCACCACGACAACGTTCCTCACTCCGCCAGACGGACAATGTTAGATAGCAGCGCCCAAGAAGCAAGATCCTCCTCCACCACGACAACGTTCCTCACTCCGCCAGACGGACAATCGAAACTGTGCAGTTAGTGAGTCATGCTCCTTATAGTCCTGGGACCCAATTCCGGGCTCGAGCTAGATATCACGACCATGGAGATAAATCTCTGTTTCAAATCTCCGCATCAATGTCCGGTTCAAATCTCGATACTATCAAAAAACCGTATTCTGGTAGACCATGGAGAAAGATTTACAACGGAGAAAATAATCTCGTCTAAAAGACGTTCCATTTTTATCGATTCACTTTGATTATAATCGATTATGCTACGTTTTTCTTTTTTTAGTATTAATGACGTGTATTTAATTTATTAAATCCAAGCAAACACATTATAAAAAATAATTTTAGTATATATTGTGTTTCTACTGTGTTTTTTTTTTATAATTACTTACTGAAAATAGTAATTGCAAAGTATCGTGTTCAGAAACGCATTTCGCATGATCATCCTTTTTCTGACGTAGGTAGTTAGGTTTTAATTTTCATATTAAATAAGACTAATTTTAATCGAGATTAAAAAGGTGTGGAATAAAATTAGTTGTCATGAACTAAAATTCACACCAACACCTTGACTTCAAGTGCAAAAACAGTACGGTATTTTTTTTTTCTTTTGCTTATATCTCGAAAACGGTGTGTCCTATCGCAAAAATAATGAAAATTTGGCCCCCCTTTATGAAACCCTTAAACCCCTAACTAAGCCTCTACATGTAGGCACCGAGGTAGGGCTCGAGCCCGGAATTGGGTCCCTGGGACCCAATTCCGGGCTCGAGCTAGATATCACGACCATGGAGATAAGTCTCTGTTTCAAATCTCCGCATCAATGTCCGGTTCAAGTCTCGATACTATCAAAAAACCATATTCTGGTAGACCATGGAGAAAGATTTACAACGGAGAAAATAATCTCGTCTAAAAGACGTTCCATTTTTATCGATTCACTTTGATTATAATCGATTATGCTACGTTTTTCTTTTTTTAGTATTAATGACGTATGTTTAATTTATTAAATCCAAGCAAACACATTATAAAAGATAATTTTAGTATATTGTGTTTCTTTATCTGTGTTTTTTTTATATAATTACTTACTGAAAATAGTAATTGCAAAGTAGCGTTATCAGAAACGCATTTCGCATGATCATCCTTTTTCTGACGTAGGTAGGTTTTAATTTTCATATTAAATAAGACTATTTTTAATGTCGATTAAAAAGGTGTGGAATAAAATTAGTTGTCATGAACTAAAATTCACACCAACACCTTGACTTCAAGTGCAAAAACAGTACTGTATTTTTTTTTTCTTTTGCTTATATCTCGAAAACGGTGTGTTCTATCGCAAAAATAATGAAAATTTGGCCCCCCTTTATAAGACCCATAAACCCCTCAGCCTCTACATATAGGTACCAAAAAAAAAAAAACGAAATAAACCTACGAATGTAAATTTTGATAGATGTTCCAACGGAGATTTCATATCTCCATACCTTAGGACCAGCCGTGATATCTCGCTGGTTTGCGATCGAAAAATTTATAAATGGAAATCGTTAGAATAGCATTTTTTCGTTTTCGACGGAGATAACCAGTTTCTCGACTGATATTTCGACCATGGAGATTGTTGGAGGAATAAACTTATTAAAAGAATAATGTTAGAAGAAATGAATTTAATATAATAGAACCGAACAGCTTTATAAAAGAACAAGGAATAAAAGATGACAAGAATAGAGTAAAGAGTACAAACCATAACTTTTTGTACATAGGTACACACCTAATAAGTATTACATACAACATGCTCCCTCAAAAAGTTAATTGCATTGCACTCATAACACAAAAAGCATATAAAACTAGTAAAGAAAACCATTACAAAAACTAGGATATACCAATCATTTGCAAACAACTGCGATGCTTTGTTGGACCCAAAGGTTTCGTCAAAACATCTGCAGGTAACCTGTCGGTGGGCATATACCTAAGTTCAACGGTTTTATCGTTCACTTTTTCTCGGACAAAATGGAACTTAACATCTATATGTTTTGTCCTATTGTGGTGAACCGGATTCATGGCCAATTTTTGTGCACTCTGACTATCCGTATACAAAACTATGTTAAGGGACTTACCTGTTAAATCGGATATTAGTCGTTTTAAAAAGCACGCATCCTTTACTGCCGTAGCCAATGCCATATATTCAGCTTCAGCGGATGACAAAGCCACTGTGGGCTGTTTTTTAGCTTCCCACGAAATAGGGCCGCCTGCAAGTTCATAATAGAACCCAGTGTAGGATCGTCTATCAGTTGGACAATTTGCCCAGTCTGCGTCTGAAAAACCCGTCAAAGTTGTAGTACCTATTACCTTTTTCTTTCCTGTATGTAATACCACTATTTTTTGTTGCTTTCAGATAACGTAGACATCTTTTAGCAATATTCCAATGTGACTGATCAAATTTAGAGTTAAATTGACTCAAGTAGCTCACAGTGTAGGCTATATCTGGTCTGGTATTTACAGACAAAAACATTAGACAGCCAACTAACTCTCTGTAAGGGTACTCACACTCACCAATACCAGGCTCAAGGTTTTTCTTGACCATTGGGGTAGAAACACCCTTACAATCTTGCATGTTGAATTTCTTTAGCAACTTTTCAATATACGTATTCTGAGATAGCTTAATTCCATAATTATCATGGTGAATATTAATTCCCGTAAAGAAATTAATTTGTCCAAGATCTTTTGATGAAAAATATTTCTCAAATTGACATTTGAAATTGTCAAACGTAGTTTCATTTTTATACAAGATTACTAAATCGTCGACGTATACAGCCAGAACCAAGGAGTCTAAGTTCGCATTGTTTTCAAAAATACACGGCTCAGATGTTTGCATAAAACCAAGAACTGACAAAGTCTGTTTTAACTTTGTATTCCAGGCTCTTGGTGCCTGCTTCAATCCATAAAGGGACCGTTTAAAAAAAAACACACTTTCGACTCTTCCCCTTCCCTTACAAAACCTTCTGGCTGTGTCATGAAGATTTCTTCCTCTAAATCGCCATTCAGAAAAGCTGTATCCACATCCATATGGCGGACCTTATAATCTTCCTGCACTGCAAGCGCTAACAGGGTTCGCAACGATGAGTTACGTACAACCGGAGAAAAGGTTTCGTGATAATCGACACCTTCTCTTTGTCGAAAACCTTTTGCTACTAGGCACGCTTTATACCTAACAACGCCACCTTTCGCATCACGTTTCAATTTGAAAACCCACTTGCAAGGAATACACTTTCTATGATTTGGCTTGTCTACCAAAACCCATGTGCCCTTTCTGACTAAGGCATTGTACTCATCTTTCATTGCTAAAATCCAGTTATCTTTCTCATTGCTGTTAATCGCAGCTAGATAATTATTTGGATCATCGCACTCATCGTCAAGCAGAGTATTATATGAGAAGTAATCCGGTGGTTTGCGAACTCTTGAAGGATATCGACTAGATTCATTTGAGGAATCTGTAGCCTCACTTGACTGCTGATCATCAACATTGTTGACCTCTACATTGACTGCTTCATTGATTTCAACATCAGCATCCTCAGCATCCATGAAAGAAGTATCTATGCTAGGAGCATCTACCTCACATCTCCCAGATGAAGTGGAGGGCAATATTTCTTGTCTTAAAACTGCTGGCGATGGTGACTGGGAAAGCAAATTGACAATATCAGAGTTCACAGTACCTATAGGCTCAATATTTTCCTTCAGTCCAGTAAAGTTATTTTCAAAGAATGTAACATCTCTTGACTTTAGTGACCGTCTAGGAGTTGCCGCATTCCGGAAATAATAAGTATGAGGATCATCTGAATATCCTACAAAAATCTGTTCCTCAGCTTTCATGTCCAATTTACATCTCTGACTTGATGGAACATGAACAAGTGCTCTGCATCCAAAAACCTTAAGATGAGACAGATCGGGTTTTCTATTAAACCACATTTCAAATGGTGTTTTACCACTAAGCGCGCGGTGTGGTGATCGATTTTTCAAGTAGACGCTCGTCTCCACTGCGTCCTGCCAGAAAGCTTTTGAGAGGAAACCATGTGACAATAGTGACCGAGCCTTCTCTACTATGCTACGATTACACCGTTCACTTACCCCATTTTGCTGAGGGCTGTAAGGTGCTGTCGTTTGCCAATCGATACCCAGTGACTGAACATAATCCATCAATTCCTTATTGATGAACTCAGTTCCATTATCTGACCGCAAAGTCTTTATTTTTCCACCAAACTGTCTCTCGACATAAGAATGAAAAGAACAAAACTTACTTTTGACTTCAGTTTTAGAAGATATAAAATACACAAAAGTAAAACGTGTATAATCATCTATAAAAATAATAAAATATTTATTACCTGTAAAAGAATTTGTAGAAAAAGGTCCACAAACATCGGTATGAACCAATTGAAGTGGCGATGTAGCCTTCCTGTATTTTAAGCTTTTGAAAGGCTTTCTAGACTGCTTACCCTCTATGCAGGGTATGCATGGTTCCTTGTCGACCTCCGTGTACTCCACGCCGATAGCCTGACCTTTTCTAAGTAAATCCATGCCAATTCGACAGAGATGTCCCAACCTCTTATGCCAGAGCTGAAAATTGGAACAATCAGAGTGCACATAAGCTGAAACATTATTGAACATTTTAATTGAACAATCGACAGTATACAGCCCATCACTTACAGAACCATACGCTAAAACATTTTTATTGTTTACTACATCACACTTAGAGTCATAAATAGTGCAGCCTTCTTTATTGAAAACTACAGAGTAACCCTTCTCTACTACTTTACTCACTGAAAGTAAATTACAGTTCAAATCAGGAACATGAACTACATTCTCTATTCTGTTCGCCAAAGTATCCGTATCAATGGATACATCACCAATACCTACAGCCGCCAGTTTTTGTCCATTAGCCACAGTAATCGTTCCACTTTGTACTGGCCGATAACTGCTGAACCACTCGCGGTGCAGAGTCATGTGAATGGTTGCACCGGAATCAATAATCCATTTCCCGTAACTTGCAGCCGGCGCAGAGAGAGCCATTTCCTTCACAACAGCCTGTTCCACCTTTTCACTATGATGGCAATCTGTACCTTTAAAAACGTTTCCTGACACATTCATAGCCTTCCTGTCCTTCTTATTGGGACATTCGGGACTTTTGTGTCCTGGTTGTCTACACTTAAAGCAGATTATAGACTTCTTCTTTTTGCTTGTAGAACCTGTTGAATGTAGCGCAGCCACCTCGTTCTGGTGAGGGTCCTTCGAAAACTCGTTTAATAGTTTTGCCTTAACCAACTCACTGGTTACATCAACATTCGAATTCTCTAAAGCCATTATCAGCGGTTCGTACCGAGATGTCAATCCTCCGAGAATAATCGCAGCCAGAGATCCATCGTCGATCTTCTTACCAATATCTTCAAGATCTTGAGCAGTACTCATAACGGCGTTGATATAAGATTCTATGTCTTGGAAATCGGTCAAGGTATATTTATATAATCTACGCTCCAAAGAGAGCCTTCGACCCATACCTTTATCCTCGTATGCTTTTTGTAAAGCACTCCAAGCCTCCTTAGCGTTTTTCGCATTTCTCACGTGCGAAATTGCACCTCCATCTACCGTAAGGCATATTTTTGACAACGCCTTCTGGTCACTACGAGAGCGCACATTCTCCGCCGTTTTATCAGAATCATCATACCCAGTGATGGACGTCCACAACTCCTCATGAATGAGGAGCATCCTCATTTTGAACTTCCAGGTTGGGTATCCGTCTCGGTTTTTTAACATCTGAATACCTTGAAAATTCATACTATTCCCAGACATTATCTTCTTTTAAAATAAGAGCTTCTTCGTGCTGATAATGTGTTGGAGGAATAAACTTATTAAAAGAATAATGTTAGAAGAAATGAATTTAATATAATAGAACCGAACAGCTTTATAAAAGAACAAGGAATAAAAGATGACAAGAATAGAGTAAAGAGTACAAACCATAACTTTTTGTACATAGGTACACACCTAATAAGTATTACATACAACAGAGATAATTTCCATGCCACCGGAATTGGCCTCCAGACCTGGGACCCCATTCCGGGCTCGAGCTAGATATCACGAGATAATATATAGATATCACCCCGCGTAAATTACGCGGGGTGCGGGGGAGATACGGTATTTTTTTCCATTTTTCATCAAAAGTCAAAAACTATGCAGCCTAAAAAAAAATAAAAAATGTTTTAGAATGTGCAAACAGCGCTATTTTATATGATACCCCACATGCCCTAGTAGCCCCACTTCCAATTTTTAAGACCCCCTTTCATTCCCTGTTGCAAAAATATGTAGGTACCACCCTATAGGGTGTAAGGGACAGCGCTCCGCAGACTGATGAGGTGAATTCAGTATATCATACTAAGATGACCGGTAAATTATTTCAGGAACGTTACGGGAATCCAATAAACCTGATTTGTTTGTGTTTTTGTGCACAAATCGGAGCGTCTGTTACTGGTTGGGAGGGTTAGTTAATAGGTAGGTATGCGGTGAGTTCGATGAACTTTGTAGCTAGACAGAATGTGAGCAGCTGATTTCACGCGTTCGTTCGTTAGAGTATTTCACCATCCATTGCTGGTTTTTTTTTTGCTGTTTTTAGGGTTCCGTACCTCAAAAGGAAAAAAACGGAACCCTTATAGGATCACTTCGTTGTCCTATAAGGGTATATAAGTTGAAATTAATATCAAATAAGTACGTAAGTTTATGGTCCCTTGGAGTTCTAAAAAAAATCTTTCTAAGTCAACGCAATAAAAAATACGGCCATTTATGCGATATATTTTGATACTCGTAAGTAAATCAAAACCTATAGGGTCTTCCCGTTGACCTAGAATCATGAAATTTGGCAAGAAGCAAGGTCTTACAGCACAAATAATGGAAAAGTCCGAAAATTGTTATTTTGTAATTTTATCACATAAAAAAATATTTTCAAGTATGTCAGTCTGTCAAGACCCTTTTACTCAGGATCGCGTGGAGGTATCAACTTGAAATTAATATCAAATACGTAAGTCTATAAAACCTTAGAGTTCTAAAAAAATCAAGCTTATAAGTCAACACAATAAAAAAATACGGCCTTTTATGCGACATCTTTTGGTACTCGCAAGTAAATCAAAACCTATAGGGTACTTCCCGTTGACCTAGAATCATGAAATTTGCGAGAACCAAGGTCTTACAGCACAAATAATGGAAAAGTCCGAAAATTGTTATTTTGTAATTTTATCACATAAAAAAATATTTTCAAGTATGTCAGTCTGTCAAGACCCTTTTACTCAGGATCGCGTGGAGGTATCAACTTGAAATTAATATCAAATACGTAAGTCTATAAAACCTTAGAGTTCTAAAAAAATCAAGCTTATAAGTCAACACAATAAAAAAATACGGCCTTTTATGCGACATCTTTTGGTACTCGCAAGTAAATCAAAACCTATAGGGTACTTCCCGTTGACCTAGAATCATGAAATTTGCGAGAACCAAGGTCTTACAGCACAAATAATGGAAAAGTCCGAAAGTTGTTACTTAATTTATAATTTTGTCACAAAAAATTTTTCAAGTGTATCAGTCTGTCAAGACCCTTTTTCTCAGGATCGCGAGGAGGTATCAAGTTGAAATTAATTTTAAATACGTAAGTCTATGATCTCTTAAAGTTCTAAAATAATGAAGCTTCTAAGTCAACGCAATAAAAAAATACGGCCATTTATGCTACTATTATTTTGATACTCGCAAGTAAATCAAAACCTATAGAATACTTCCCGTTGACCTAGAATCAAGTTTGGCAAGAAGCAAGGTCTCACAGCACAAGAAAAGGAAAAAGTCCAAAAATTGTTAATTTATAATATATAATATAAATGTATTATGTAAATGTACATTTATAATTTATAATATAAATGTTAATTTATACAAAAAAAATTTTTTGGGCTTACAATGTTAGTTTTTTTTTTGGATAAATTCTTTTGAACTACGGAACCCTTCATTGTGCGTGGTCCGACACGCACTTGGCCGGTTTTTTTTACATTTATGGAGTGCCGCGAACATTGAAATAAAGAAAATGTAACTGAAAAATCTATTAAAAAAATGAAAGTTTTCGTGAAAAATTTTCCGGTGGAATATGATTCAAAATGAGGAGCTGAATGCACCCTGTTAGTTTGCGTAGGGCTGTCCCTTACACCCTGTATACATTTTTATTTCTTTCTTATTTGCAAAATACTTACATAGTTGGGCAAACGTCATCTAAAACTGTTCCAAATTTCAAGTTGATAGCATTAGTAGTTCTTGAGATATCACAGCTTGTCACAGCGTGACAGACAGACAGACAGATTGAGTCGCACCATAAGGGTTCGTTTTTGATACGGAACCCTAAAAAGTGTGAAAGAAATCTCTAAAGAGTGGGCCCACTGCTTCAGTCAGTCTTCTACATCATTTTGGTTTTAGGGTTCCGTACCAAAATGGTGAAAACGAACCCTTATGGTGCGACTTAATCTGTCTGTCTGTCTGTCACAGCTGGATATCTCAAGAACTACTAATGCTATCAACTTGAAATCTGGAACAGTTTTAAATGACGTTTACCCAACTATTTTGCAAATAAGAAAGAAATAAATACAGGGTGTAAGGGACAGCGCTCCGCAGACTGATGGGGTGAATTCAGTATATCGTACTAAGATGACCGGTACATGAAATCATTTCAGGAATGTTATGTGAATCCAATAAACCTGATTTGTTTGTGTTTTTGTGCACAAATCGGAGCGTCTGTTACTGGTTGGGAGGGGTAGGTAATAGCTATGAGGTGAGTTCGATGAACTCTCTAGCTAGACAGAAAGTGAACAGCTGATTTCACGCGTCGCTCGTTAGAGTATTTCAACATCCATTGCTGGTTTTTTTTTAATGTTTTTTTTTTGCTGTTTTTTTTTACATAAATGGAGTGCTGCGAATACACAATTTAATTTTACATTGAAATAAAGAAAATGTAACTGAAAAAACTACTAAAAAAAGAAAATTTTCCGGAGAAAATTTCCGGTGGAATATGATTCAAAGTGGGGAGCTGAATGCACCCTGTTAGTTTGCGGAGGGCTGTCCCTTACACCCTGTATAGGTACCTATATATTTTTTTTTTGCAATAGGGACTGAAAAGCGGTCTTAAAAATTCATAGTGGGACTACTAGGGCATGTGGGGTAGGCATCACATGATAGAGCGCTGTTTGCACATTCTCAAGCATTTTTTTTAGGCCGCATAATTTTCGACTTTGATGAAAAATGTAAAAAAAATACCTTATTTCCGAAGTTTGCATAGAGAAAAATCTGAAATTATTCTATGTGATAAAAGTTTATGTAAATATTACAGGAAAAATAAAATGATGTCTAAATAGCACACTTTTTCAGAAATTGGAACGGAACCACCGGTGCGTCCGACTCGCTCTTGACCGGTTTTTTATTTTCTAAAAACTTTCAATGTGACCCACGTATAATGTGGCTCCATTCTCAAAGGCTGTGGTTCCATTCTCGTACCGCGGCCACCAAAGAATTCGCCGATCGATGTATGGCGGTGCGTACGGCGGCCGACCGGCTCCTCTGCAGTGCGCGAGCCCCGCGGCAAACCTGGCGATAGCGCTCCACCACCGAGCTTTGATTGGGCACGTAGGTACAGATGCCACAGCACATCAAGCCACCAGAAACTGTCAAATTTTCCCAATCAACCTTGAACCTAAATGCTTTAACGGTAAAGATGAAAATCTATTAACGAAATTTGACAGATTGTAGTAGCTTCATGTGCTGGCGTCTGTATGTACAACAGCCGACGATTATTGAGTGGGAAATTATAGCAGTCATTGGTGGGAAACAAGCGGGCGATCCTCACCTAGGTATATGTAGTTTTAGTATAGTAGTCCCGACATCAACCGTCGGGCAGTAGCCCACCAGACACAACACCCGTCTGGCCGGAGGATCCTCCCTTTTCTATGGAGGATGAGTCTTTACATACTGCCTCATGCCTCTATAGTATAAGGTTGAAAAATCAGCATTGTCTGTGGTTGTCTGTGATCAAAACCACCCCATAATTGCGTAACACACTTTCAATCGAAATCTGAATCATTTTGAGCTCAAATTGCTAATCCATTGCTTCTTAAGTTCGAAAAATTTTACTAGGTACTGTTAATAAACGGAATTTTTAAACCGATTTGAAAAATGGTTTCATGTCTGGTTTCGTCTTTTCTGAACGGAACATTACATTATTAAAGCATTTCGCAGGAGTACTACGTCTTTAATACAATTATTAAAACACAAAATTTCCACAATAAGTTTATTCATCTTAGTCATAAGATAAAACTATCATTGAAATTACCTTTACCTACCACACATTCAGAATAAGAGACCACTCAAGTTAGAAAAACTTGTGCTTACATTATATACAGTTTTGGGCTAAAGCTTCGACGCACTTCTCATATTTTGGCCTTATTCTATCATGATCTTACACATCTCCATCATATTTGTGATTAAAGAGTTATAAGACTTCTAAATGTGACTATTATGACAATATTGCACGATTCTAGTAATCCAAATGCATAAGGAATGTCGTATGAGCTAAGGGTTGTCCACTGACTCACAATGTATCTAATTGGAAATAAAGAATAATTAAGTGCCAATTTCACTGATGAAACTGAACACGTTCAGCATAATCTAAACCACGTTCGCTGCTGTCAATGTCAATATTCCACAGCAATGATAACACTGACAGCTCTTGAACGCGGTTTAGTTTAGATGTGCTGATCACGTTCAGTTTTATTGGTGAAATCCACCCTATGGTGTCAGTGTCCTCAGATTTATTAACACACCCATCAAGTTCCATAATTATCAAGAACCTGTGAAGAACAATGTAGTGATTTTTTAACATTTGAATAATCAATAGTATGTCTGCTGAACAAACAAACAAAACCCTAAACCTGACAGTGGAAGACGACAAAATTATCGTAAAAAAATACGTGTAACTCCCTCTTCGAATACAAGCTAAGTAAATTCATATAACTGGGGAGATTTGACATTTGATCTTGGCAGTTTCAAGAGTGGTTTTTCTTAGACATTTTATATGTACCCACATATTAAAGTTTTTTTATTATTATTAGTTAAAAAGTTTGCATGTTGAAATAGATAATGTCTAATGTTAATTATAAGTAGGTGGTTGAATTAAAGTTTTATTCAAGGCGCAAGAGTTCCACATCGAAGATGAGGGTGGAGTTGGGTGGGATGACCCCGGGATGGCCTTGTTGACCGTAAGCGAAGTCGGGGGTGCAGGTCAGCTTGGCGCGTTCGCCCACTGACATCTGTAAAGAAAAGAGAAAAACAGTTAAGTAAATGGAAGTTCAAGCAATAATTTGAAGTCCTAAGTTGTTGATAATGGCAATATGATCTCTTAGGTCAACTAATTAAACTACTACCATTACTACAACTATTATCCTGATTGTGGGCTAAAATGCTAGTCTTTACAAATATCTTTTCCTCACACAATTGTATGAAACTCAAACAAGCAACATGTGCAGACACTATCACTATATAGGTAGTATAAAACAAAGTCGCTACCCGCTGTCTGTACCTATGTATGCTTAGATCTTTAAAACTACGCAACGGACTCAGATGCGGTTTTTTTTTAATAGATAAGAGTGACACAAGAGAAAGTAGTTTCGACTTAAAAGATTTTAAGTTAAAAAGAAAAATTTCCAGGAATTTTGCAAATGTCCACAACTTCAAGTTTCGAAATGGTTACAAGAAAGAAGAAGAGAGGAAAGAGAAATAAGTACTTCTATGTCCATTGAAAACAACTTCTTACCTTGGCAACACCTTCATCCCAACCTCGGATGACCTCTCCCTTGCCAATGCGGAACTTGAAAGGCTTGCCACGGTCGCGTGAGGAGTCAAACTTTTTGCCGTTGGTCAGCGTGCCTGTGTAGTGCACAACCACCGTCTGGCCAGACTTGGGGTAGGTAGACTCTGTGGAAAATATGATAGGTATTGTTAAAGCAATAAAATACACACACACTTTATTCTCATAATGAAACTGGCCAAATAGACAGTCTTATCCAACCAAACCACCAAACCCAAACTTCTTATCTTGTATAAAAATAAAAATGAATGGCTAAATGTGTTGTTGCTCGCTACTTGAGAATGGCTGCACTAATTTGGCAAATTTTTTTTCTTCATATTTTAGTTGCAAGTCTGAGGAAGGTCTGATGAAGAGAATGATTTGGAAAATTGCACTGTAAAATCTAAAAACCACATTTTTTTTCCCTAACAAACTGTTCCAAGCTGTCAATTCTAGGGATGGCAATCTGATGTAATATAAACTACTTGAATGCATCGGTAGATTTGACACTTTCTCTTTTTACAATATACAGTTTGACTTTGGACAAGACAATGTCTGTTGGGTCAGCTAGTAATTAATAATTAATAGTAACCTTTATTTTTCTCTCTTCACAAAGGTTCACATATACATAGAGACAAATTAACAGAAGTTAATAAAAAAAAAATGGAAACACTGTACTTTATAACCCGTCGATTATCATAGTTTTTTCTGGTAGAACAAAAAACTATGTGGCCGGTTTAAATAAATTGGTTTTTCAAGCAATAACAAGGTCAACGACATTTTCAAGGTCACGATCAACACCCCCTAAAGTCAAGATCGAACACCCCAAAAGTCAAGGTCAAACAAATATATGCTTAAATCTTGGAATGTTACCTTGCAATAAACTCTCGAGGTCAAGTTTTTAAGGTCAATGTCAAACATCTCCAAGTCAAATAAATATAAAAATTTTGTAGCAAGGCCTATTTCTTGACCCTATTTCTGGGTGGTTTAAAAAATAACCTAACCTGTCCGAGTCAAGGTGCCCCAAGTCCCGAGCTCACTTCACTCGCTCTTGCATTCCAAGTTCTCATTGCCTTTTTACTAAGTCGAGATATTATGATGGTGTGTGATTTTACTGAAGTTATTTTGAGGCATGACAAAAAGCATCATCTTGATAAATAATAGGGCATTTTTTATCAAATAAAAATAAGAAATTAAACGCTAAGCGATAAGCTACACGCAGAATATATATGAAGCCTCTTGCGGGGCAGCGCGGGTTATAAAGTACAGTGGAGCTAAAAAAAAGTAGAAGTGTGTTGATAAAGTCAGCCAATTCTATGAAGTTTGGGTATAATATTATTAATGACTAGCTTTTGCCTGCGACTTCACCTGCGTGGATGTCCCCACGGGAACATACTACCGGGAAACCCTTCCTTATTCCTTGCCTACATTATAAAGGAAATCCCTGTGCAAAATATCAGCTTTCTAGGATCAAGGGTTTGGGCTGGGCGTTGACGAGTTGGTCGGACAGTCAGGACTTTTATTTTTATTTTTATAGATAGAATATCACCAAGGGGAAATGACTGATATGGTAAACAACCTGGATAATGTAACATGTACATGTTTATTCTGTTATCTAATTTACATTACATAGGTACTTATCAGGACGTAAGTATATAAATTAGATAACAACCTAATAATAGGGTACATTTTTGTCTTTCTACATACATAGGTCATAATGGAAGAAAAAATATTAGCATAAATGCAGTAGTACCACACGTGGTTAATTCCCACGCATTTTATATAGGTAGATACCAGGGAGGGCCTCCAGGGGAGCCCTATCTATCCTCCCAGCACCTGAATAATTCTTAAAACATTAATGTTTACTAGCTGAATAATGGCGAAAATAAATAGGTATTGAAATGAGTAATCGAAAACAGATTAGTCATTGTTTGTACAAATTACCTGACGATCCTAATGATACGACCAAGGCGTCAGCCCAGTGACCGCAAAAAAAAATTCATTGTAAAACTACAGTACCTGAACACTTATGCGCAGAAATTTACTGAAGATGATAAGATTGAATGAAGAGTTAAAAATGAGTTAAATTATGCAGGAAAAGTAAAAAAGTGATTGGAAAAAAACTTTCCACATGACATTTACCAATGAGTAAAACTGGAATTTGCATAAAACTTACCGTCTCCGGGAGAAACGGTTTCCACGTTTACACCCATGGTGTTTTAAGATAACTTATTTACACGATTTACTAAATCCAATACCACGCGTTGCGGCTTACAATACGCCGATTTTCTGAATGATGGCGGATCTGTTCTGTAGTGTTGTCAACACAAAAATATTTTTAAGCGTTGTCTATGGATATTTATTGGAAATGGAAGTTGGCGTTGGGTAGAATTTAAGTGTACACGGCACGGTATTGTTGACGACAAAAATGAAAATAATTAAAGTTTTCTGATAGCCGGGTAAACAGGAAAACAGGACTTAATTATTATAGCACCCACAGGAAAGTCCGGTTAAGGCGAAAGTGCCAGGGTAGCCCGCGAAATTCAAAATTTCTTACGTTTTTTGCAAGTTGCAGGTCAGTGTCAGGTTCTATGTTGATTATAATATGATTCGCGGCCGTAACTAATATGGATTTACAGAATTATAATCATTAGAATCAGCAATACAACTCCATAAGTTAGAATTGACCTCAAATCTAGTAATTTCATGAAATCATGAGGTTTGAGGTCAATTCTAACTTATAGAGTTGTATTGCTGATTCTAATTCTGTAAAACCATGTTTGTTACGGCCGCGAATAAAATTTTAATCAACATACAACCTGATAGTGACCTGCAAATTACAAAAAACGTAAGAAACTTTTAATTTCGCGGGCTACCTTAGCGCATCCTCCTTAAGCAGCCATCAACCTCCTAGGTTGATCTACGAGATGCCATTCAAAAAAGAAAAAAACAAAACGGATCCCACGCGTTCCAAACCACGAATTAGCACGACACCACAACAAAACCACAATTTTAATATTAATTAGCACGACAGTTTGATTCGCAGTCAAAACCGCACAGATGGATCTGTGCGGTTTGGACTGCGAATCAAACTGTCACAGACCAAATTCTGCGTTAGTTAGTGAATGCAGTCCACAGATCCGTGGTCCGAACTGTACGTGTAAACCTCGATAATAGCTTATCAAATAAATCACTTTCAATGGGGAAGGCAACTGTCAAAAGGGCGCTGTCGTAGCTACTTGCCAACACAAGCTAATACCGAAGGCGTGAGGTATTTTTGTGAAAATGACGCGTAGTGAAAAATGATGGATTCCATTTTTTGAGTAAAGGAACACCTTTACTAAGAAATTGGAGTCCACCAGTTTCCGAGAGGCCCTAAAATTAGAAAATTGTGGAAAAGCTATTCGTAATGATTAAAAAAAATAAACAGGGTGAAACATTTTGAAGACAGTGATTACGAGGAAATATTAAAGGTTTTAAATTCCGACACTTTCCATGTCACATAATGATAAAATTTCTGAAATAAATGAAAATAACGAAATAGTGAAATATAACCAAACTCATGAATGATCGAAATGTCAAAAGGCCTTTGGGCTTTAGAGACCTAGCTATGATCACGCCATCTACAAATAGCTTTGCCCGTCCCTTCCCATTGATTGAACTTAATTGCATGTGTGCAGCCGATGACCTGAAGAAAGTGGCTGGGACAGACTGGATACGGAAGGCGGAGGACAGGGTGTTGTGGGGCAGCCTGGGAGAGGCATAAGTCTAGCAGTAGACCGTGATAGGCTGAGTTGACTGATTGATAGAGATAACTTGGTGGCCTGTGGTACTTAGTAGGGAATGGGATGGACTGGGGATGACAAAATGAAACAGCAGATTTACAAATATAAACATTTTATAACAAACATCATCGTATTCCAACCTTACATTTAACACTTAGTGCCAGGCGAAGAAATTAGTAGTAGCCATTTGTATCATCTAGTTAGGTACCTGCTACCATTTTATAGCTGTATTTACATTTCAAACAAAGTTCGAAATTAAATTTGTTATGTGACATGGCTGATGAACCTCAAAGCAGTGGCCTGTGATTATAGACTTCATGTTCAGTTATAGAAGTTCAATAAAAATTACAGTACGTCAACGTTCAAAGGTTCAATCGTTTATCTTCGGAAAAACCATAACATAGCGCATGAAATGTGACTGGTCCAATAGGAGTGACGGAATTAGTGCTTCAAATTTTAGGTCAATCTTTAATACAGGTGGGAATCAATTTCGATAGTCACATTTTATTCGTTAGATTTCAGTTTTTTCGAAGATATACGATGGAACCTTTGAATGTTGTTGGTTGATATTTGGAATTTTCTTGATAGACATCTTCGGGAAATGGTCCAATTCATAGCACAAAAAAGATTATTAACACAAAATTAAAACTCACACGACCACTGCTTAAATGAGTTTCCATTACCATTTTTGAAAACATTTGATTTTATTCTTATGCTAGTTAGACACGGAGCGACTTTCAATTTTAAACATAGATACGATATACCTCAATGATAGTATGTACCTCAATGATATTATAAAGAAAAGATATGCCACGTTCATACTGAGCGGCGTTCGGATAATGTTGCGTTGTTATTACAAATGTACTTACAGTATAGTAGTTGTAAATGTACTTACATATTGTATAGTAGTAGGTATACAAGTGTATAGTAGTTTTTAACTACGACTGCGATAGATACTACGGAACGTATGTTATAGAAAGAGATAGCTTGGCATCTTAGATGTACTGTCACGCCACGGACACGCTTTGTTTCGCTCGCTGCTATTAGCCGACTGAATGAAATGACTACAATTGCCTACATTTGGTTGCAACAATTTGCGCGCGCTAGTGCCATATCTACCGCTTTATTATATAATATCATTGATATACCTACAGTTTTTGACAGCCGATTTGTCGCTGATGACGATATCGCCAGCGAGTCGCCGGCGAGTAAAGTCGTTGCGTGTGTACCTAGCATTAGTTTGCTTTGACTAGATATGATGTAGTATGTAGTACAATGAAACATCAAAATATTAATTTTAAAAAAAACGTAGTTCTTATTTAAAAACAAAAACATGTAAAAAGAAATAAATTGTCTATGATATTTTATTTAGGCGCCAAAAAGTAGGGAATATTTGAGCGGAGTTGAGCGATGTTTCATTGTGCGTAAGATAATTTTAACTCATTGGTAGATCTAGATACATATTTAAAGCTAGACGTTATACCATCACAACACATATAATTATGTTTTGTTAATATAAAATATATTTATATACTTAAATAAGTAAGTACAAACGGCGAAAGAGTTAAGCATGCATGTACCTAAATCCAGACAACCCTGTTTTTCGTATCGTTTCTGTTTTTGTTGTTCATAATTGCGGAAAACTACTTTCGCTAGAATTTGCTTTTTCCTCCACAGGTCTACAGTGAGTTTAAGCTAGGGTTTCATAAAACTGCAGTGACCGCCACATAGCGTCTGCAATGTTTATCGTCACTGAAACGTTAAGAAAGTAAGTTGATGTTAGAAAGTGTTTTTTGACATCGTAAAGTCAAACCCCGATGCCATAATTTCCATGACAGCCGTCACTGCTGCCGTTATGTGGCGGTCACCTAGTCTGTGCGGCCACCGCTATATAGTAGGAAACCAAAGCTTTACGGCCGGAAAAAATAGCAAATTCTATTAATTAAATATTCTAGCAAGTATTTTTAGTACCTAAGTCTTTCTCTTACTTATAAGGAGACCCCTATGTTTTATAATCTAAGCCCAATGATATTATATTAATATCATAATACAATATCATTGTCTAAGCCCCTATGTATGATTAAATTTTAGAAGTTGTAAAGTTACTGAAACAAAATTTATTTATTATTGTAAGCATTTGCAAGCCTTTTTTATGCATTTTAGGCCAGGTTAAAGCAAATCTTTAGTTACGTTTACGGTTATCTACTATGATAAGCCTAGGTACCTACTTATCTCTTTTGCCCATTGTCCATACTTAGATTTAATTATTTTTTTAAATAATACACAGAAGGCCGCTACACACAATCAGGGTATTTCAACAATTACTAGATACGTTATACTCATTTATATTTAACATCGATTTAAGCTCGGACTAGAAAAATTAAAAACAAAACTTGATACCTACTTAAGTACTTGCAAGAATTTATTTTTTTGATGTGAAACATCTAATGCGGCGTGTCAGACCGGCAATCGGCTGTTTATTGGCATGGCGACGCGGCCAACAACCAACAGCCAACATCCAAACGAAATTAATTACTAAAAGTTTTTTTTTTTTCAAAAATATCGAATATTTTTTGGTTACTTAATAATGTCATATTATTTTAATCCTTTCATGCATATTTTCTATACAAAATAGTTTCGATGTTTCACATCTGCCAAGCGTCACGCAACGGTTTTTTCTTGTCCTCATCTCTCTGTAAGTATAAGCTTTATTTTTTATCTTTCTAGCTATCAAGTCCTTTTATTACAAAATACTAATTAACATCACATTAATATCCGTTACAAAACAATACTTCTGAGAAACATCAAGTTATGTTATCTTTTTCATTAAACCTACATTTTATTTTACATTTATTATGTATACAAAAAATACGATAAAAAAATTAAACTCATGTGACTTAATTTGAATACAAATAAGTACGATAATCCAAAAATGCGTAAAAAAATTGCACGCAAAACTTTCAATATTGCCAGGTTTTTTTTTAATTTGCAAAGTCTTCATTATTTTAGCTGAATAAAAAGCGAATGATACACCGAGACGTTTGTGTTATTTTTTTATCATCACATTTTATTATTAGCTGCCTACAAGGATCATCAAGCTAGACAATTAGAGAGAAATCTAAGGGGAACTTTTAAAAATACACCAACTAATCTTAACACTAATCTAATGATTAGCAAACATTTTTTAAAAGTCATAGCAATTTTTTTTTTTGTACAATGGATGGACGAAGGATAAGGTAAGTATAGATTAGGTATAGACTAGAGAGAAATGGGAAAATACAATATTTTTCTTAATATTATACCACATTAAGTTTGGATTTGTGAAATATTTGAGCTGAATTTTCATTAAAATTTATAAAATCAGATAATTATCACCATCAAATTGTGTTCTGTAGGACATTTTCATCTGTGATCTTTATAAACATAACATCACGTCCCCGTATTCCCCAAAGGGTTAAGCAGAGGTATACCCACCCAGCCCACATTCCTAAACCCACATTTTGCAAGTTATGTTAAGGTCCCATCCCATGTACGCTGGTACGCTTAAAAAAAAGCGTAGTAGTAGTACTTAGTAAGCTTTAAAAAAAATTGTTTGTAGGAGATATTTAACGTGGGTACATTTTTTTTTTGTTTTTTTTTTCGCTTGCTCTCTAGCCCTTGGTGATATCTGATACAATTTACATACTTTTGGATATTATAAGTAATTATTGGAAAGTGTAAATATGCCCTAAGGCGCCTACATACTAGATATGCCGCCGGCATGGCCTGTGCATGTGGCATCCTGCTTCGCGGCGACTTGCCCAGCGGTAGGTAACCTTCGTTGCCGCGGCAAGCTTAGGTTGCCCGCATTAGCATAGCAGGGCATAGCATGATGGTAATAAAGACGTGAATGAGGCTGAAAGCCACACGGTAAAACGGCGAATATAAATAGTGTGTAGGCGCCTTTAGACTTAATTACTTTGTGTGCCTCATAATAGCACAAGCATAATCAGCCTATACGTACTTAATGTTCCCTGGGACACAGGCCTCCTCTCGCTGAGGCCGTAATCCACCACGCGGGCCCAGTGCGGGGTTCGTAGATGTCATATGTCTTCGAATTTTTGGTTTTAGGACATGCCGGTTTCCTCTCGTGTTTTCCTTCACCGTTTTGAGAGCGGTGGTGATGAAATAAACAAAGTATAGAGCCAGTCTGGGTTTGGACCTTCAACTTGGAAGTTTCGGCCGTTACCATCACTGGGCCATTTGCAATGCTTTTCCACTGGACCACCACTGCGCTTTGTGTGCCTACTGTAGAATAATGGGAACTCTTTATGTATAAAACTTATTGGGTAAGGTCTAAAATAGAATTTGAGAGGGGAAATAGGTAGATTTTGTTACTAAAATAGAGCTTGGAGACTGATTTTTAAAAGATTTCCTAACGAATTTGCGTCAAAGATTTTTTCAATGAAAGTTATTTGCGCGTAGGCCGTGCTACGCCCTGTTGTCGTGTAGCACGGCCTACGACGTAGCAGATTACGAACTACAGCGTAGCATGAAGTCTGCTACGTCGTAGAGAGATGCGATGTGATTTATCCAATTGCCAAGTACCTACAGTAAAATTACTTGCTTTTTGGACAAACAACGTTCATAATGAAACAGGATTTATCCAAAATAGCCAATGCCAAGTGATTTCGAATGATATGTACGTATCAGAAACTTTATACACGATGTAACGTGCTACTTCGTTTATTTAAAATTTAAAATGGTTTATGAAAATAGTATCAAAGGATCTCTTGGTAAAAATGAAAATGAGAAATAATATATTTTTTTAAATAATAAAGCGAGGTTAATAATACATTCTTAAATATCTGATAAAAGGCGAGAAACGCTGTAGCTAGATAGCCTGACCGTTTCTAATAAACGATTATTTTTAGCTTTTTAGCTTAAAGGTGGGAATATGGTTAATCTTGTATAAATTGACTTGCAAGATGACTTTTAAATGATGTAAAGTTTTAAATCGATTTTAACAATGTACCTCTATTTCATTCCAATTTTGAAATACTTCTACCCTTATAGGACGGGGCAAGTATATCTTATTCTCATTTAAACCAAGAGTCGATCAAATGTCTAGGTTTAAATATTTGGCATACGATTTGGCTTTGTAGATGATAATTTATATAATATTCTATTTAATTAATATTTGCACTCTATTTTAAGTGTCTTAATTTGAGTGTTAGCAAAACACAGCTTTTAAAAATAAGAAAAATAAAAGCAAATTAGTTTTAAGCTCTTAATTAAAGATACGATAAATAGTCGAGACGAATACTTTAGTCCAATTGCAGTGTTGCCATTACACCGAATAGTTTTGTGATAACATTATTACACGGTTCAACCACTCTCTTAGAAAAAGCGCAGAAATGAAGGGTAAGTATGGTCACATTCATTCAAAATTTTCAAATTGAAAGGTGAACTGTGTAATATTCTCGTAATAATTATGATATTAAAAATAAATACAAAAGTGTTTTCATTTAAAAATTACGTTTTGGTGTTATCAACTTGAGATATAAGTGTTTTATAATAGACCGTACTAATAATATTAAGAGATTGTGGTTTCTTTATCTCTAGATAGATACCTAAGGGCCCCACACATTCACAGTCGGCTGGAAGTCATTCCCTGCCGGCGGACTATGTAATGCGTGGGGCCCTTAAGACTTCGTAAATGCAAAAAATATTTTTTTTCGTGTTACTGAAAGTTCTATCTGATTGTCTTTACATACTTACTACTAGTTTGTGCTTTATTTTCGACTCAATTAGGTGTATTTGATGTCTAGTAAAAATAAATCTTAGGCGTGCTACACGGCGGGCGGTAATAACAGGGTTATTTTAAATTGGTTAGCTAAATACCGCAGACGCGATGGGTATCAAACTCAAACTCAAAGCATTTATTTCAATTAAACCAATTACA
This sequence comes from Cosmia trapezina, assembly GCA_905163495.3. Lineage (NCBI taxonomy): Eukaryota > Metazoa > Arthropoda > Insecta > Lepidoptera > Noctuidae > Cosmia > Cosmia trapezina. The sequence continues at coordinate 12,520,735 of LR991040.1, read as the reverse complement.
GGCATTTTTGAAATGTCAAAGAGTCGGTCAGTTAGTTAGAAAGTTGAAGCTAGTTGCCCATTCCAAAGCGTAGATCTCTATGGAGAAGAACGGGCAAAAAACTCCAAGGACACTCTTTTAAATCAAGATAAGTAATACAACATCCTGGGTACATTGTTCTTGTTGCTTCTACATGTGAGAACAATGTAAAAAAAAAATAACAGCAATTCAAAATCAATCAATCTGCCTAGCCTTTTCCTAACTATGTTGGGGCGACGTCTAACCGGATGCAGCTGAATACCATTATTTTACATGGTGCGACTGCCTATCTGACCTCCACAACCCAGTTACTGGGTAATATGATACCCCTGTGTAAGACTGGTTGTCAGACTTTCGGGCTTCTGACGACCCGTAACGACTGTTAAAGATCCACGAATAACAGCCGGGACCAACGGCTTAACGTGCTTTCTGAGGCACGGAGGAATCTCGGTATGTAAAGATGGTCACCCATCCACTGACCAATCCTGGCAAGCGTAGCCTAACCTGACGGATCGACCCGTGCGGCTGTTATTACTTAGCCACGAGCTCCTCAACAGCAATTCAAAATATAAGATTAAAAATAAGCCCTGGCAGTTAAGAGATGACCAGTCTCAACTGACGGCGCCCGTTCACGAACATGACGCGTGTATCAGCACCATCCAGCTCAACCATTTTGTTGGAATCGATATCTAAATATGGTAAAACAAAAATATTTTTGGGATTACAATGTGTAGTTTGTCGGGGATAAATTCTTTTCAGCTACGGAACCCTTCATTGTGCGTGGTCCAAAACGCACTTGGCCTGTTTTTTATTTTATCATGATTAGATAACGATAGGTACCCCATCGCGACTGAGAATTTTAGCTAAACAATTTAAAATAACCCTGATATTAGATTTTGTCGTACGGCCCTTGCCGATTCATGTCGACCCCAACACATTTTGTGTAGGTAACACCCCTTAGCCACAATCTCAAAACCCTTGGAACTATTTCGTATAAGAAATAGAATGTATTAGTAGTCGACCAATAGATACACTATAATATTACAACTATTTATCCCAGCCCTTAAAAATTGTTTCGACACATTCAACGCCATAAAAAGTTCTCGAAAAAAAAAACGTTAGTTTTGTTTAAAAAAAAAACACTTTTTCTCTATGGAGAGAAAACGGGAGCAAAACCAGCCAGTCACAGACTACTTAGGGATACTAGCCAGTCAATGAATCTGCCTAGCCTTTTCCTAACTATGTTAGGCTCGGCTTCCAGTCTAACTGGATGCAGCTGAATACTAGTATTTTACACAAAGCAACTGACCTCCACAAACCAGTTACTGGGAAACACAATAAGTACCCTTTGGTAAGACAGGTTGTCAGACTTTTGGACTTCTGACTACCCGTAACGACTGACAAAGATCTACGAATGACAGCCGGGACCAACGGCTTATCGTGCTTTCCGAGGTACGGAGGGGTCTCGACATGTAATGTATGGTCACCCATCCACTGACCAGCCCCGGCAAATGTAGCTTAGCCTTTGATCGACCCGTGCGGCTGTTATAATTTAGCCAGAAAGCATTATTCAATTCATCTTTCAACCTTAATCGGAACGAAAGTAGGTCCATTTCCATTGATTGACATGACCTTACTACAAACGTCCGAATCTTTGAAGGATGTTTGCTGCGCAGTCGATTCGGACTCGGACGGATTCGGAGTCGATTATTCAAACCATTGAATATCTTAGACGTGGGTATAATGTTATGAACAAGTTGATTATCAGAAAAATGCTATCTTATGTGATTATGGGAGTGATTTTAAAGGAAGCATTGCACTTATAATATTTCCTTAAATATTTTTTTTTGGTAAAGTTTATGACTATTATTTAATAAAATAACGGGTGTAAAAATAACCTTATTATAAAGAAGATGAGAGTTCACTTGCCAGCTCTTCCCATTATTATGTTTATTTTTTTACTGGTCAAAGAGAAACCTGCGGGAACCTTCTTTTTCCTACTTTTTTGACGTTTTCTTTACGAAAACTAGATCTATATAAATAAAAAGACAAGTCCTGACTGGACTGACTCATCAACGCCCAGCTCAAATCCTTGTATATAGAAAGCTGAAATTTTGCACAGAGGTTCCCTGTATAATGCAGGCAAGGAATAAGGAAGGATTTCCCAGTAGTACGTTCCCGTGGGATATTCTCCGACATTCACGCGGGCGAAGCCGCGGGCAAAAGCTAATATGTTGTAACTTAACTTTAAATACTCCCACGATCCCTGTACCCTTGCATGCACCCGTAGCACTGTTTTGCGTGTGTTACGTTGCGCGCTACAGTAAACAACGAATTTTCACAACAAAAATAAACAGCAACTATTTTTGTACAAAGTTACTTTGTTTGATGTGCAGGATGCATAGATTGCTTCGTGAAGGATCTTGTTTCACCCTGTACTGTTACAGTTTTGCTCTGTTTTCTTAGCAACATCGTATTATGAACAACTTCAATTATAACGATATAAAAAGTTCAAAATTAAACCAGGAACCAGTATTTGAAATTCAAATTTTGAATGCAAAGATGGCGTCGAATCTGTCAAAATGTCGCGACGCTAGAAATTCGTTCGGATATTGGGACGGAGTGGCGGTTGCGTTCGGAAACAATTATGGAGTAGCTGGTTCTTCTTCTTGATGGTGCTTGGCGAGGGCCAGGAGTATCATCGTCAGTTGTTTTCTGCTTATCTTGCCTTCGCTGCTGTATTCGACGCCTTGGAGAATCGTTTCTTCGAACTCTAGTAGGTCTTGAGCGTCGTAATCCTGAAAAATATGGTTGGATGCTTTATATTTTGGAAATATAATTATATAATAAATATCTATAGAAAATGGTTGTGATGACGAGAAAATGTCGGAAGAAAAGAATGGTGGAAGAAGGTTTGTCACACATTTTCTCATTTGCCTTTACGTAGAATCTTGTATCATAATAAGTATCTAGGGAATTTACGAAAAATCACGAGGGGTATTGTGTTAATAACTAAAAGCCACTGATGCATAGTCCCCAGTGTGGTAGCGAATTGCATAAAAGTAATAATAAAGCTTTTAAAACATTACATTCCCTATTACATAGGACTAAAACATAACTGCATAACTGGCGAAATGTGGGTGTACAGCCAGCAACAAAAGTCAATTAACACTTGTGTTTTCTAAATCTTAACTATTGAGAAAAATACTTCATTAAAATCGGAACAGATGTAAATTTTAAAGAAAATTAACTCTTATCTAATAAATGAAATGCTAAAAAGTAGGTTATCGTATCATTTTGTGTTCATTTATATGATGTCAAAAAGTAGCAGTGTTAACCGACTTCTGTTGCTGACCGTACTATAGATACACCTCTGCCTAACTTTTCGAGGATTACAGGCCTGGTTGTACGTATACCTACATGTGTTATTTTTTTAGTTTTTTTTAACATCAGTCTTAATTTTATTTTATTCTTCGAATCGAAAATTTAAAACCAATTCTATTTTTCAATTAAAAAACGAGATTATAAAGTTTATAACAAAAACACTAACCTTTTTAACTAATTCTAATAAATCCTTGAGAAATCCACGAAGTTCCTCGTTCTCGATCGAGCCATTGTTATCCTGGAACATTTTGAATGGATTCGTTACATAACTTAAATTGAGTTAGTTTTCATAAGGACTTTCTTTTTGTGATTTCTGAGTTAATCAAAATACAATATTTTTTAAGTTTTACTGTACCTAAAAAAATGTAGAAGGGAATCGTGTTTTTTAAGTTTACCAAAAGGGTGTTCTTTCTTGACACTTTATTAAAAAAATAGGTCATTGATTACTTGGATATTGCTAAAAATGCAATACACAAACTAAGCTGATCGGACACACAACGTTATTTTGGTAAAAGTTAAAGATGTGACATGTTTCTATACAGTTATCCATTTTCCCAACTATAAATAACAAAATAACAACCTCCAGAAATGCCTTCAACTTTTCAATTTTCGACACTATCCTTTTATAGAAAGTGTTCTATAAAAAGGATACTGTCCCAAAAATACCCTTACAAAATAATAATAAAACATCTTACCCTATCGTATAAAGAGAAGACCCTTTCAATGTCGTCCTTCGTAAGTTTTGTTGCGCCCTGATAGCATAAAGAATATTTATATTAGTGTCAAACCAAATAAAAAATAACGGACTAGTCCCTTATTGGGCGCCAACTTAATATTACAAAATATTTTTTTATCTTTTATTATAGAGAAAGCGGGTGTAAATAAAAAATTAACAAATTATTATTTATTTAAGTACCTATTTGGAAATAAAATCAAAGTAAAACGAAAAAATAATTAAACTATATAAACATATACAGGATGTTTCTTTTAAGGTGTCAAGCTAGTGCGAGCTGATAGCAGAGTACCATACCTATCAATATACCCCCATGTATGTTCTACGATTTTTTGTAGTTTTCGAGTTATAATTTTTTTTCGATATTTTTCTGACTCAACGAGATGATTGCTTTAAAAAATGATATCTTTTTTTGAGTTAACTTTGAACAAGAATGTACTAAATAGGGCATTATTTGCTGAAGTGGTGTATCTGAAATCTTGTGATTTTCATATTTTATAATTTATTATTATCTTTGCATATTTTTGTCAATCCTGATATTTACTATTGCTCTACGTATAAGCAGAGCTCAGTTGATAATAAAAACATAAATTTTATATACTACTATCCTTAACCACTACCATTGATAAGAAATGAGGGATCCAAAATAACTCGAAAACTACAAAAATTGTAGAACCTATACATAGGGGTTAAATCGATAGGTATGTTACTCTGCTATCAGCTCGCACTGGCTCGACACCTTAAAAGAAACATCCTGTAAATCTATAATGTTCTAAAGCATTTCGCAGTGCAATAATACTAAATCAATAAAAAAGTTCTTATTCAAAATAAGAACTAGAGTTTTAAATAAACTATTTTATAAAAGCAGACAATTTTATTATTCACAATTCGTTTTTGTGTAACTATGTATTAACAAAAAATAAGTGACGTCGCATTAAAACGTTGGCCAACCAACATAGCCTAAAAATCTATGAAATAATTTCCTCTGCTCCAGATTGATGTCCATTCAATATTTCTGAGAAAGTCATTCAAATAGGTTTTTATGAAACAATGACAGCCATGTAGCGCCAGGTGTGGGCCAACGTGTAAACGCAGCGTGAGGACTCACCTCTATGCCCTCCTAGGAGTGCAGAGTGCAGACATAAGCGTTAGTGTTAGGATAGACAGACAGACATACAGGCAAACCAATCATAGTAACGTGCTCATTTAAATTATTTAACATTTTACTTTTAATCTTTATTACAGACACGTGAGTATTCCTCTTTTGAAAATCCAATTTTCTTTTTTTGTATTGGTTTGAAGTTAGATGTTCCAATAATGTTTTGAATTACGAAAGTCATTTGTTTTCAACAAAGATGAAATTGATAAGTAAATTGTTGAAAACTCGTAGGTACATGAGCTTCTTGCATCTGATAAGTTTAGAGAAAAAAAGTGGAAAGTAGATCTAAACTTTTTTAACAGGCAGAATGACATAGGCAGACTTATCCTCTAAAACATATCTTATCTGTTTAATGGGGTTGGCTCCTTAAAACTTTTGGCAGATGACGCTAGCATAGCTTTCACCTGTCACATTTGTTTACTTAATTTGTGTGTTCGGTTTTGTAATTTTTTTCATCAAAGTACCAGGATGGATGATAAGATAAACATGTACTCAACATGGAGAATAAGTGAGCTAAAGGCTGAACTGAAAAAATGAAGTGCTTCTTTACAAGGAAGAAAAGCAGACCTTATTGAAAGGTATACTCTTAAAATTATACATCAAGCTATTTTATTTATGAAACAGTTTTGTTTGTAGGACGTATACATTTCATAATACTTTTCGCCAATTATACATTACTACAAAAAGCCGAATTAGACCACTTTTTTGAATTACTTTTTTTAACCACTTTTTTTAAATTCTACAGCTATCGGAAATTGTTGTGCACGGTCTATTCCTTTGCAATAAGGCACTTCACATTTATTAGGCATTTTGTAAAATCTTAAACAAACAAATACTTCATACAAATGAATATAATTTTGGTTAAAGCTATGCTAGCGCCACTTTGACAGTAGCCAACCCCATTCTATGTCTACGTGCCAAAAAAGTTATTATTTGTAGTCTATGTACTGTACTTGTATAATGATAATTTTAATGTAGGTGTGTTAATGTAAGGAGCGTCATGAAAATGTAACATGTCTGGAAAATTGCAATTATATTATTTTAGGAGTTTTATGATTATTTTTTTTTATTAAAAGCATAACTAAATAGAAAGGAAATGAGTGCATAGGACTATGATAATGTGACTATCTACTTTACTATATTCTATCGAAGGGATGCTTGAGAAAATAATGAAACTATAATTAGGTACCTACCCATTGGATTTCGTGTGGAAATTGAGAAAAATCTAAAAGTATTGAAACTAAGCGAAGAAAATAATAATTTTGACTGTAAACTTTTGATTATGTTCGGCACTAAGCATAAAATAGGAGATGAATCGTATTTTTATAATGAACTGAGCTTTTTTTACATAATTGAACCCCAAAAATATAGACTTAAAATAAAATTGCGCTTGCAGCACCGTACAAGTAAAACGTAAGAAAAAGAGAGATTTAGTGTGGAAGCCAAAGAGAGAGAGAGGGTTATATATTTCTTCTCTGTCATGTAACGAAATGTACTTTAAACGTGACACGTCCTTGAAATTTCATTAAATTATCGTTCAATCATCGAATCGCTACCTATGAAGTTTCACTTCAAAAACAATGATCCTTTTTAATCTCCGGCTCTTTTTTTCTATTTACTCAATGGTTTCATCAATGCGTATCGGCAATATGGCGTCTGGGTGAACAATGGCGGGAAATGAAACGTCACTCACCTTGAACACTTGTCGACAGAGGAAGTTCTCTTTGACGGGCAGCAGTCTGCAACATGTGAATGTAATATTAGTAACTGTGTGAACCAATGATATTATAAGTAAAAAGAGGTAGATAGGTACACGCTTCGCAAGTGGCACGTCAAAAATTGGCTAAATAGCCTAGTTACCTACGTATCGTCTTGTCTCTTTTTCGCTCCCGATAATTACGACATGCCGTCCTACTTCCACGTGTCATCTATATATGACCACAGACCTTGTGCCGTTCGAAGATCGAATTTTGGGTAGGTAACATAAATCTCTATCAATTTTTATTACCTACTTATGATATCATTGATGTGAGAGGTTGTGGAGGTCAGATAGGCAGTCGCTCCATGCTGGAATTCAGCTGCATCCGGTTAGACTGGAAGCCGACCCTAACATAGCTGGGAAAAGGCTAGGCATGATGATCATTGGTTTGAACCATTGATATATATGTTACACTAGATTAGCAATTGCCGCGCCAAGGCGTTGCCACTGAACATACGGCCACGGCCGTATGCGTAACTAACGTCAGTTCAGTGCTCTTTACGACGGCAGCCGAAGTGAACCGAGTGACACGCGACAAAAAATATCGCCCAAATGGGTAAATGCGTAATGAAAGAATGCGATTCTAGATCACAAAAACTACCGGAATTACTTTCCACACGTAAGTTTATTGTTTCTGTGTTTATATCATCGTAAAAACGCAGGAAATTAAATAAAATGTAGATTTTTTTTAATTATGATCAGTGTTACAACTAAAAACTATGTTTTAGTTTCCCACATTTGTGGGAGTTTTTAATTTATGGAATAAGCGATTTTAAATATTTTTTAATAATGATTAACAATGTTCCAGACTACCTAAAGATGCTTCTCAATCAATAATCCGATTGCTGAGAAAAGATACTGACTGGCTACCTACTAAATCTACTGTCATTTGTTCGAAGCACTTCCGTGATCAAGATAAAATAGGACCAAAAAGCGAATGTGGCCGTGTTTATTTGTGCAATCAAGGAATTCTAATGCTTATTGTAAAAGTAATGATTTTTTGCGGCAATTAATATTATCAAATTATAGTTAATGTCAACAAAAAATGCCTTCTCATTAAACTCCCACAGCAACAAATTAGTTTATATCGACTCAAACTACATTGTTGAATGTTTTTTTCAACTTAGTTTTTAGTTTATAAAGAGTTGTTTTGCCTACAGTAAATTGTATATTTTTCAGGACAACCGTTATTCTAATAGCAGGTGGAGCTTTCAGAAGAAGAAAATATGGATGTGGATGCTGTGGAAACCGACGAAGAGATAGACGAATTAACTGAAACGCCCCGAAAGCACAAAATGAGGAAAATAATTCACCGGTTGAAAAATGTATCGGCTAAAAGACTAACAAAAAAAAAATATCACAAAAAAATAAAAGACTAGAAATAAAAAAAATAAACGATGTTATTAGAGGAACTGAGTTGAGCGAAGAAGACGAAATGCAGCTAAATGTAAATGATAAAACAGTGCAATTCATGGAATAATTAAAAAACCTTCAAAAAGAAAAGGACTTATAGAAAACTGACTCTTTGGGGAAACCGAAGGTTTTGTCTTTGCGATTATGGACGAAGTTATGATGACGAACAACTACTGGAAATATATTGTGAAGGACGGCACGGTTGACATCTGTCGGGCATTCCACCGTCCGAGGGAATCAGTCCGTCAATTATTTCTGGCTGTTCTCGTCTGGCTAACGGAGACTACTTGCAGAGGCACAACCTTGTAGCCAGGATTATCCACCAGCAACTTACTCTGAAATACAGTCTTGTGGAATTGGAAGTACCGTACTATAGGTATATGCCCGACCCAGTTCTCGAAAATGGCAATATCACGTTGTATTGGTATCGATCTATCATCACTGACAGGACTATTGTTGCCAATAAGACAAACATAGTGGTGATAGATCGATTAGAGCGTCGCCCAATGATTATTGAAATAGCGGTCCCGCATGACGAGAACCTCGTGAAAGCTGAAAAAGATAAGCAGATTAAGTATCTTGACCTGGCTCGCGAGGTTGTCGACATGTGGGATGTCGATACAGCAATCGTTGTGCCGATAGTCGTGACGGCCAATGCCATAATAGCCAAGAGCCTCGATCAACACCTGAAGAGGCTCTCGTTAGGCAGCTGGATTAAGGAAGATTGCTCCAGAAAGCGGTACTTCTGGACACGGCGCGTATCGTTAGGAGGTTCCTCTCTCAGCAGCCCTGACCACCGGTACCCTGGACCCTGTTCCCGATGCCGGTGGGCTACTATTTTTTATATTCTTAAATGTTTTTATATTCTAATATTTATAAATGTAAATTATATGTATGGAAATGTACTAAAGGAAATAAAAAATGTTCAAAATCAAAATGTCTTGATTATTTTCATTAGTTATAAACTTTTAATACACATCCAATAAGAAATACATAATTCACATATTTAAAAAATAACTTAACGTTTAACGTTTAAACGTTACGTTTTTTTTTCAACGTTTAAAAACTTGGGTAAAATTTCGCATGGGTAGGCAACCCCATCCCGCCATTCACCGCCATTGCATGTTTATATTGCGATCTTTGTCTAATCTAAGCGACAGTATTGTTCTTGCGACTTGTGTAAGTGAGAAAGATATATGTTCACTTTTAAATGTTTAGTGGTTTCAAAGCTACGTCGTCGCGTTGAAATAGTGGCTAGACTTTTTTTACACATTTTAATGAGGTTTGCTTCTCTAGTTATATAACTCAATGGTTTGAACTATCTACCTATATCTATCTATCAATATCTTTATACATAAGTACTATAATTAAAGTCACTTTTCGTGTCTGTCTGTGTGCCGGAGTTGTTCTTCTAAACTACGCAACGGACTTTGATGCGGTTTCCGCCGTCATTTAGATAATTAATTTGGAAAGTTTATGTGTAATACATTAACAGTTCATTTAGATTTAGCACAGAAATATCTCAATGCTTTGTCCTGTCGCCATTGCACCCATGCGCAGCGGGGGCGGGCAGGTGTAAGCACTCGTCATCATTAACAGATTTTTGATTAAAAAATAAACTCCTCAGTTAGTTTGGGTTTTCCAACACATTTTCACAAACGTACGAATTTTTAGATGCTGTTTAGCCCAATATCATACAAAATTAAAAATACAAAGAATCAAAAAGAATAAGGTTCGATGAGATTCCATTATGTACTTTTTATTCACAAAAAGGTCCATCAAAGGAGTTGCTAATCCATAAATGGACATACTTACACGGGTGGTCAAGTTTTGAGCGGCTTAAGTACATACAATACTTAAAGCTCGGGAGCCTTCTATTATCTACGTTACTAGCAGCAAAGGAACACACAAACAAGCAAAGGAGAGTTTTCTCTTTGAACAGGACAGTTACATGTAAACTAGCTTCTGCCCGCGACTTCGTCCGCGTGAAATTTCTTGTCCCCCCGAGTCAACCCGAAGCATCGCATCGCCTGCCTGCGCTAATACTTCGTTTTTGTTTAGCGTTCTTTCTGTATTTTTTTTTCTATTTGCTCGTCACCTAAGAGTCCTAGCGTAATGTTATGTAGTCTATAGTCTCCCTCATGAATTGGTCTTTGAAATGCCAAAAGAATTTATCAAATCCGACTGGTAGTTCCAGAGATTAGCATGTTCAAACAAACATAACCCTCATCATGTTCGGGTTGGCTCGGCACATTTCAAGCTAAGCGAGTGGCTTATTCCCGAACAATTATATACAGGGTGGAAGGGACATCGACGCACCAACGGTTACCACGTGTTCAGTACATCATTCTACACACAGTTTACATAATATTCTTTTTTTCCGCCCTGTGCCGAATCATGCCGATCCGAATAAGTTTGTATCCCCCCTAACAGCCTAGTCTGAACGAGTGAGGATAGTACTTAAGCATTAAGTTGGGCCTAAACATAACTGGCAAAATGATAAACACAATTACGCTACCTATCCCTCGAGGAATACATAAGAGTAAAGCCGAATTCTTACTAGAAGACCGGTGGTTTTGCCGGATTCTGTCACTCGGACCTAGGTGTTCACATTATACTGGATCTGCATAGCGTCTGACCTACAGAATGCCCGCCAAAATGATATCGATACTGTTGTGAACTCGTTCACGGTATGGGCGTTTTGCCCGTGATATGTAAAGAGCAAACTGGGCGAGAGCCTGTCCACATGTCCACGTCACGACGTCGTCAACGTGGAACGGTGCGGTGTCGGGGCACGGTGCGTTGCCGAGTCGTGCTAGTGCACGGTACGACAACGTCGCGACGCGATTAGTAGGTAAATTTCAATATAAATAAACCATGAGCGTCTATAAAAATAATTTCAAATATTTTTTTGAAAAAAAAAATATTACACGAATGAAGTCGGTTATTTATACAGGGTGTCCCGTAAATAATGGATAATCTCTAAAGGGGTCATCGTACTCATCATAATGAACAACTTTTACTATGGGACCAAACCTGAAATCGCGAAAAAAAATCAGCTGACCAGTACATTTATCTACATCAAACTCGTCAAAATGTAGGGAGCAGCTGATTTTTTTTTCGCGATTCCAGGTTTGGTCCCATAGTAAAAGTTGTTCATAATGATGAGTACGATGACCCCTTAAGAGATTATCCATTATTTACGGGACACCCTGTATTTTAGTTAATTGCCAACTAAGTGCTCCAATATCGTTATTAAAATATTTACAGAATTCATTCGTGACGTGCATTTTTACGATACGGTGCCGTAAATTTGCACGTCATGTCAACGGCGTACCGTGCCACGTTACGGCACCGTTCCACGTTGACGATGTCGTGACGTGGACATGTGGACAGGCCCTAAGAAAGTGACAACGTCAATTACTTCCACATGCGCAACAATGCACTGGAACCAAAATAAAAGTACCAAACCAAATAAAAATTGTTTAAAAATAAATTAAGCTAAGTATCTATCAAAAATATTTTCAGCCAGTTTTCAATTACCTAATACGCACATTTTGCATGCAATTTTGCAATGAAGTTACTAAGGATTTTAGAATTACAGGAAAAAAAAAATAGAGGTCTTTTCGGAATGAAATTCTATCGAAGTGACCCAATTGCGTTTTCCTTCAGTCAGAGTATTAATCAAATAGTCAATAAACATAATCCAAAAATTAAATCCTTACATGCTGTAATAGTAAAATAAATGGTTACGTAAAAGCCCCCAATTTATTTTTGTATCGCCTTAAATGTGAACAGCTTCATACAATTTGTACCGGAGTAGTGGGAACCCGGCCTAATAAAGTCACTCTAATTGCCTCATACAATATATATGTAATTTTAAAGCTATTTATATGTAATTACCTAAAACTTGCAAACGATTCGGCGTTTATAAGCCCGGAGTATGTACACACGGCTACATATCAAGCTATTTTCCAGTATAAGCTGATCTCGCATTGTGTATGGTTTCCGACATAGATAAGAAATCAGCTTATACTGGAAATGTATAGCTTTATGTGTACCCGCGTGTACCTACTACCTACCCACACAACTGACACAACACGCCGAATTTATTTCTGGACGTGACGACAGTTCAGAATTTGGGATCAATACCGGATCTACAGTTTAATCTGTTCGGGATGGGCAAAGCTTCAGTTAATTAAATTTATTTTAAAGTTTTGGGACATGGATCTGTTCAGCCACGAATCACCGAGATATTCAATGATCTGATCCGGATTGTTTTTAGAACAGGCCTGAAATAACCTTTGCTGCGGTCTTATCTGATGAACCGAGCAATCTTCTATGTTGCTAGTATATTAATTATCGTCTACCAAAAGAACCGCGACAGGCATATTAGGTATTAAAAAAAACGGACCCCAAATGAAATTTATTGGTGATCCCTGAACTAAGGGATAGTGTCAAGATAATTTTTAATTTACTTTATGTTACTTTACATATATTTTTTTTTCATAATTATATAAATAGTAAACATTGGCTTAATTTTGTATGTGAATGTACATTACGTAAATTTGAGTTGCGGAAGAGCGGAGTGTCCTAATACAGGCATTTTTTTGCTTAAAATGACACTTCTATCACTAGTTATGTAGTGCAAATTATGTTAAAGAAAAACTAAACTATTTGTATTTGTATTTGAAATGGGTTATTGCCATCGACATGGGCTTTTAACAAACATAATTTATTGCTTATTCAAAGCACCAATACGCTTCCATTTTAGCGGTTTTTATAAGCTGTTATAATTTCTTCGGTTAAAAGTAATTGGGTCGTGGAGTGGAGGTGAAATAAGCAGTCGCTCAATGTAAAATACTGGTATTCAGAGCAGCTGCATCCGGTTAGACTAGAAGCCGACCCCAACATAGTATGGAAAAGCCTGGGCAGATGATGATGAATTTCTTCGGTAAAACTCCACGATATTTAAACACCCTACCAACACTACTTATATCTACTCGTAATTCTTTAATATTATATTCACTTCTTCTTGACGTTTTAAACATTGTGACTTTTACAAGACCCACCAGTGGGCTTAAACTCAGATTTCTAACGGCCGAACCCAATAATTTGTTTTCAGTAAAAGACATCGTTATTGATGATCTAGACTAGACAATATAATTCTATTTGTCCTTTCGTTCGTTCGTGTTCTTATTTGTTATATGTCTTAAATTATTGGGACGTGAAAACCATATATATACAGGGTGTTTGGCGCATGGACCGACACAATTTTTTGGGGGATTGTGGGGGTCATTTGCTACGTTTCACCTAAAGACCTCCATGTCCTAAGTGTGACGGTAATTGAGATATGTTTTTTTTTGTTCTTTCTTTGAATTACCCAAAATCTCGCCTTTGAGTCGATATATTTTTTTTGTTTATAGTTGTAAAAGAACAAAATAATTTTTATTATAGTCTACAATGTATTCTTATTTGAAATAAAATAAAAAAAATATAATTACCGTAACAAGTCTTTTCTTAAAACACTTCATAACTGACTCTCTAACTAGTATTTTGACTACATTTGAATTGTTTTTCATAGCGTGTAGCATACCCTTAGAAAGGGTACAAGCTAAAGAACTTTTTGAGATAAAAATAAGGTCAAAATGGCTTTATTCAAAAAAAAGAAATAAAATTAAGTAATTTTTCATACATTTAAACATTTTGAAGACTTTGGAAGCACATAAGTCATTTTCTACTGATCAATTACATCAAATAATAATTTATTTAGAATAAAAATACATTGCAGACTATTATAAAATTTATTTTGTTCTATTGCAACCATAAACAAAATACATGTATCGATGCAAAGGCTAGATTTTGGGTAATTCAAAGAAAGAACAAAAAAAAACATATCTCAATTACTGTCACACTTAGGACATGGAGGTCTTTAGGTGAAACCTAGCAAATGACCCCCCCAATCCCCCAAAAAATTGTGTCGGTCCATGCGCCAAACACCCTGTATATAGGTTTTTCTACCTCCAATATGACAAAACTGGTGATAGATAGGTTATTAGGTTCGACCGATGACATAACATAGCATGACTAAAATGTCAAAATGACAAAAAAAAGGTCGATCGCAGCTGTCATTTTGGTTTAGCAAATTAAAAACAGAGTTTAGACAAAATTACATTCTATCAGAAAATCATAAAATCTTAGTGTCAATCCTGTTGAAAATCGTTGTAAAAATACGAAACGCTTTTGAATGCAATTGTCACTTGTGTCGACCGTCAGGTACTTTTTCAATTAAAGGCCAGCCGGTATTCTTACTACTATCTAATCAATTAATTGATCCTGTTATTATTGTCAGATTAATATTAATTACTTATTAATCTCTTTAGATACAACGCGATTACATCCGTAATTGTTATTCCCCTGCAGTAGGTATGGCCTTGATTATGAGTCACAAATAATTATTATTGTATCTGTTTTTTTTTAATTTTTTATCTTTAGTAGGAAAAAAGGATGTTTTTATATTAATTACCGGAAAGCCGGTAAGGCCGGAAAGTAATTTGATTTGTGATATAAAGAGTGGAGCAGGACGATTGACATTCCTTTTAACCACGTATGTTCATTACCCGTACGCAAAAAGTCAATCAAATCTATAATAAAGTTAAGCCACAGGAAATTATTTTTAGCATGATGTAGATCTGAGTCCGTAAAAATAGGTAAACATTGTATGGTCAAGAACCTGTGCAAAACGTATGATTCTATTCTCTGCGTCTCAATATGCTTTAAAGACAGAGAAAGGTGTCATACGATTTCAATCTGCCGCGCCGTTGGCCGCGCCCCGCCCAGTCCCACAAAATCCTACAACTAGAAAGAAAAAGAAATATTACTTACGCAAATTATGCAAGAAATACTCTTAACGTTATTTATAGGAATGTCAATCGTCCTGCTTCACTCTGTATTAAACAAAACATAAACGTATAAAAGGGTCGAATTAAGAACATTGTTCTTTTTTCGAAGTTTTAAAACAAATGAGGTAATGAAAGGGTTATACTCACTTGGCCATTTCTGATAATTGTAGCCTGCCATCCTTATTGGAGTCAAATACTTGGAGCTGTAAATCAAAATTTAGAATTAACGTTGGAAAATGTAAACTTCACATACCTACGTGATTGGTATCGATACGTAAATACGATAAAACTTAAAAAAAAATAGTTTTACTCAACTCATACTTAAAGTAACAACAATAACAGCGGTCGTTGAACTCCCAAGAAAAACATCAAATCTTTTTATTTTTTATTTTATCGTGTTTTATTTTATCGCGTCTGCGGGGTTTAGCTAGCCAATTAAAAATAACTCTATTTAAGAGTCAAAAATGTAGCATAGACTGAAATTACTTGCAACGTTGCAATGCCCTATACGTACTACAAAGGTAGGTAGTAAAGTAAAGGTAAACAACCTTCATCTGACTTTTTACACAAACACATATTACACAATTAAACTACTGCTTAAACTAATGGTTCAATTGATTTAGTAATCATTATTGTTGTATTTACATTGGTTTTTAGTTGCATTTTATTTTTAAACTGAGGTTTTAAAATAAAAAAGATAAAAGACACATCAAGATTGTTTACCTTTATTTCACTAAGTACCTAAGTAAACCTTTCTAGTATAGTAAGTCGGCGTTCCCACGAGCGTAATAAAATCGCGGCGGGATTTTATCGCGCACTGGATTTTCAACTCTCGTTGTTGAGCCGAGTGTTGAGAATCCAACCTAACAAAAACAGAGTGCATACCAGCGCGACGAAAAACACACTGTTGGATTTTTAACTCCCGGCGCTAAGCAGAGAGTTGAAAATCCAGTGCGCGATAATATCCCGCCGCGATTTTATTACGCTCGTGGAAACGCCGACTTACAGTGATCTTGTAGATTTGTTGTTCTTGTAAAATGGGCTTTCATAGAAGGACTATAAGGTTATTTTGACCTATTTTCTATGTGGCGAAGATTGTAGTGAAAATGATTTTAGAAACGATACCATTGTGTCGGTGTATTCGATGAGTTTATCTTCTGACACGTCATTTATCTTCTTTGCTTCCTTCAAAAGATCTCGGAGGAAATTCTGGAAAAGAAAAATATGTCGTAAATTATTTTGTTCACTAATTTCAAAAGTAACAATCAAAATTGATTGTTTGTTTGTGGACTGCCTCGTTGGTCTACTAGACGCAACCGCTACTACTACCCCCTCAAGCGTCAACAGCACACCCGTGTGTGCATAAGGAATAGTACCTACATTTTGAAACAAGTGGAGAACGTTTGTTATTGCATTCGAGGCGGAATTAAAACACCCGAGCCGTAGGCGAGGTTGTTTTTGAGCCGAGAACTGCAATAACAAATGTCCACGAGTATTAAACGACGGTTTTCAATACACTTTTGAAGAAATAAAATAAAATAACGGAATTTTTTTTTGTCATGAATTAATAGGAAACTATTATTTAAATTTTCTTTTTTTTTCCGCGCTTTGCTTTCGCCAGGTTGTAAGAGAAGCAAAGGTATAAAGCCGATAAACAGCCTAATATGAAAAATAGAAAATTCAAATATTTTTGAGTTTAGAACACAAATAAATGTTAATTTGTTCATAAACATTTTTTTATTGTATTAATCATGGTTTTTGATAATATTCTATAAAGAAACATTATTTAAATATTCAAAAAATATTAACGCCTTAAAGACACATATCTCTTTGCCGAGATTAAAAAAACCATTCACCTCCGAATAGAATAGACAGTTGTGAATAGAGGCATTGAACCAATTTGGACTAAGTATAGGTATAAGTTATCTGTGGCAATTTTTATTCCCGCACACGGGTGGGAAAATGAAAAATCTCACGCGTGATTTTTCATTTTCCCACCCGTAATGCGATATGAACCAGTTTTCGAGGAAGTATTGAGAAAACCGTTACATAATAGGTATATAAGCTTATATCACATGTATATAAATGTGAAAAAACATCATCCGATGGAAAACCAATCATCATCAGTAGTTATGAACCTATGGGGTTCGCAACTAACCCCCCCCTGGGGTTTTGGGTTTATAAATTAGTACATAGCTTACAGCCTAAGGGCTACTGAGCATGCGGTCCAGGGTTCGTTTCCCGGGTCGGGCAAAGTGATGAGTTTTCCATCTGGAATTTCTCACTAGTAGCCCGGAGTCTGGAATTTTATCCGGTTGATGGCAATAGGCTCGCCACCTATTACATGGGAGTTAAACATAAAAGACGAAGTGCGGGTGTACTTCATAGAAATATAAAAAAAACAGGAGAAGTGGCAAGCGAGCGAATCTGTGTCCGCGCGACATGCGCAGTATGAGCCGTTCATAGTACAATTTCCGACTCCGCGAATTAGTGCACTTTCGACTGTGACCGTGACAATTTATAAGAATGTCGTGTTTTTCAGTAGTTTCTTGTAAAAACCGAAGCCACGTAAATCATGGAATCACTTTCCATAATGTAAGTACAAGTATTTTACCGTATTTTCTTTAAAATCATGAAAGTGACAAAGCGGAGACACAGGGTTCCGATACATTTTAACATACTGAGCACATCTTCTTTCTTATATCTATGTTGTACTTACTATCATATAGGTATAACTCTGCCTAACCCTTCGGAGAGTACAGACATGGTGATATATGTAAGAATGTATTTTTTCGTACCACTTGCTCAAACAAGTGACATTCTATTCCACAAAAAGCGAACATAACAATAGTCATTTTTAATCTGTTAAAAACAGGGAAAGAAAATTGTACTGAATTTCATTCATCCTCTAGGGGGAGAATGTGATTTAAATTTGGAATACTTACCGAAATTTATACTGAACTACATCTGTGTTTACACCATTGAGTTTGTATATAAAGCATTATACATCTTTTTGAAAAAGGAATACGCATTTATTAAGCAGTTATGATTATTAAATAAAATTACGAAAACCGACGAGGCCGTATGAGCTTGATGCCTTTGCTTTTCCGACAAAAAAATATTAGTCTAGGAATTTGCCGCGTTTTTGTTTTCTTCAAATACATAAACGTTAAGTTTATTTTAATTTATTTTTATAAATAAGTCAATGTTCTAAAAATACGTTTTACTTTTAATTGTCATTATTTTTAATAAATGCTTATCTCATATTATTATTGTGTTAATTTTTTCGCAAATGGTACGAAAAGTAGAGTATTTCCTGTATTTTTTTATAAAGCTGTCTTAGTCTTGGGTGAACTTAAATCTCTCGCTACACTCAGGACTCGTTTTAAATCCCTCGCTTCGCTCGTGATTTAAGTTTTTAACACCCTCGCTACGCTCGGGAGTAAACTTCGAGTCCTTCTTTACGCTCGCGATTTAAATCGTCACCCGCGACAGAAGACACTGCTTTATCCCCTCGGTTAATAATCTACTATTAAAAAGCCTGGCAATATTTTTACAGTTGTAATAAACCAAATTGTGAGAAAGAAAACAACATTTTAAATTGCAATTCTCCGCCGCCAAGGTCAATGCTCACACACAGACCTCACAATGAAATTAAAATAGCTATCTTGTACTAACATTACTAAAATATTTACACATGAAGTCCCAGACTAATTGCAAGTTTTTTAGTTGAGAATTTTAATTTTAAGATATAACATTTTTGATACAGGGCATCGTAAACCACAAAAGTAATTAATTTCTGTTGTAGTCAGCGACAAAAGTCGATTAACACTTTAGTTTTTAAAATCTTTATCGTCATCATCAGCATATAGCAGTCCACTGTTGACAATTCAGCTATATAAATAAAAAAACCGGTCAAGAGCGAGTCGGACTCGCGCACCGAGGGTTCCGTTCCGATTTCTGAAAAAGTATGCTATTTAGAGACATCGTTTTATTTTTCCTGTAATCTTTACATAAACTTCTATCACACAGAATAATTTCAGATTTTCCCCTTTGCAAACTTTGGAGAAGGGGGGGGGGGGGAACGGTATTTTTTTTTTACATTTTTCATTAAAAGTCGAAAACTATGCGGCCTAAAAAAAAAATAAAAAAATGTTTAAGAATGTGCAAACAGCGATCTTTCATATGATACCCCACATGCACTATTAGCCCCACTTTGAATTTTTAAGACCCCCTTTCCGCACCTGTTGCACAAAAAATATAAATATTTTTATTTCTTTCTTATTTGCGAAATAGTTGGGTAAACGTCATATAAAACTGTTCCAAATTTCAAGTTGATAACATTAGTAGTTCTTGAGATATCCAGCTGTGACAGACAGACAGACAGACAGAAAGACAGACTGAGTGACACCATAAGGGTTCCTTTTTTACCATTTTGGTACGGAACCCTAAAAAGAAGTTCTGACTGACTCAAACTCAAACTCAAAGCATTTATTTCAAATAAACCAATTACAGGCACTTTTGAATTATCAAGGGGTCGGTCTTGGGTCGGTCAGTCAGAAAGATGAAGTTAGTTGCCCATTCCAAAGAGTAGTATAGATCCCTATGGAGAAGAACGGGCAAGAAACTCTACGGACACTCTTTTAAATCAAATATTTTACACTGACTGACTGACTCATCAACGTCCAGCCCAAACCATTGAACCTAGAAAGCTGAAATTTGCACAGAGGTTAACTTTATAATGTACGTTCCCCTGGGATATTTTCCGAAACCCACGCGGGCGAAGCCGAGGGCAAAAGCTAATTATTTCATATGGGACATGGTTTGGTCAGGACGAAGAGTTCAACATTTTGCCGGCCAGTATAAAAGCGTCTTTAATTACCTTCAGTTCATCGGCCTCTATGTACCCGCTGCCGTCGGTGTCGTATTCTCGCCAAATCTGAAAACAAACATCACAAGTCACAACACCGTCACAAAAATAGATGAGAGAAAACTATAGGTCAGAAACACTATGGTCGGACTTTTAATTAGCTGCAATAAAATGTCACATCTAATGTCATTTTTACTGTCATTTCGCTGTCAAAGGGGAACATTTTTTAACGAAGTGACAGATAAGAAGTGTAATTTTACTGCAGCTTATTAAAAGACCGACCATATTCGACTAGCGTTAAGGATCTTAGCACACCTCTACCGCGAAACTGCATGCTATTGCTACTCAATCATGCGAGTCTGTCGAATTGAACTACTGCGGTTTCGCTGCTATGGTTTCGTAAATAAATAATATTCTTTCTGACTTGTTTTCTTTTTGCTCGGTTGTTATGGGTCCTAGCGTGATGTTAAATAGCCTATAGCCTACCTCAAGAATTGAGCTATCAAATGCAAAAGGGTTTTTTTTAATCCGCCTAGTAAGTAAGTAGTTCCTGAGATTTTTGCGTGTTCAAACAAACAAAAAAACAAACTCTTCAGCTTTATCATTAGCATAGATTAATGCCGTCATGATTCCAGTTCGAAAAAGGGATGGTGCTATCGGTCATGTACTCGTACTAAGGAGCTCGTGGCTAAGTAATAACAGCCGCACGGGTCGATCCGTCAGGTTAAGCTACGCTTGCCGGGGTTGGTCAGTGGATGGGTGACCATCTTTACATATCGAGATTCCTCCGTGCCTCGGAAAGCACGTTAAGCCGTTGGTCCCGGCTGTTATTCGTGGATCTTTGACAGTCGTTACTGGTCGTCAGAAGCCCGAAAGTCTGACAACCAGTTTTACCAAGGGGTATCGTATTACCCAGTTACTCGGTTGTGGAGGTCAGACAGGCAGTCGCTCCATGTAAAATACTGGTATTCAGCTGCATCCGGTTAGACTGGAAGCCGACCCCAACATAGTTGGGAAAAGGCTAGGCAGATTGCTATCGGTCATGTACTGCTCTGTCTCTCTCACGTACTGGATTCATGATGGTCTGGAATCGTCATAATACGACACCAGGTGGAATGATAGCTCACTACAAGCTCACTTCACTTAAGTAAGTCTTTTTGGTGGTGTAATTTTACAGAATAGGCCGCCTGGACTGGACTGGACTTACCTTCATAAACTCCACACTGGACTCCAAAGGATTGTCGAACCTGAAGAGTAGAAGGAAGTTCTCCTCCATCGGAAGCAGCTGTGCTAACTGTAACAATAGATGCAGATGGTTAAACAAACTGAGGAGCTCGTGGCTAAGTAATAACAGCCGCATGGATCGATCCATCAGGTTGAGCTACGCTTGCCGGGGTTGGTCCGTGGATGGGTGACCATCTTTACATACCGAGACGCCTCCGTGCCTCAGAAAGCACGTTAAGCCGTTGGTCCCGGCTGTCATTCGTGGATCTTTGACAGTCGTTACGGGTCGTCAGAACCCCGAAAGTCTGACAACCAGTCTTACCAAGGGGTATCGTATTACCCAGTTACTGGGTTGTGGAGGTCAGATAGGCAGTCGCTCCATGTAAAATACTGGTATTCAGCTGCATCCAGTTAGACTGGAAGCCGACCCTAACATAGTTGGGAAAAGGCTAGGCCGATTGATTGAGTTGGTTAGACAAAGGAATCAATTAAAACGCAAAACATTTCTCATACATTTGACGTGTATAAGTTTGAAAAAACCTACAGACAGAAAAAAATATAATTTAAGCTTCGGCCCAACTGAAGCAAGCGAGTGAACGGGATGCGGGACGAAATTCGTACGCGCCAATTTTGCAACTACAACGGAACAGGATATTTTGGCGGCAAAATCTTAACTAACGCAGCCATCTTGTTTTCTACACGACTGCCCAAAAAAGGAGTGTAATGTTTTCAGGGTTCATGTATGTATAACCACCATAGCTTTTAAATTCCTGAACAGATTTGGATGGGGTATGGGGTATCATTACAATCCTTACATCATCCCATGGACCTATTATACAAACTGGACTGAGCTCTCATACCAAAAACACGAGCAGAGAGAGATATGTCACATGAGGCAGTTATCTCCTTCTAATAGGGTGACCAAACATTTTTATGACAAACAGGAAAATTCGTTTATACAGAGATAATTTGCGTCCGGTTGACCATAAGTGATTTCAAATTATTGTTTGTATTACAAACATATTGTAATTAAATAATATAAAGAAATAGACCTTTTTCGAAAGCTCCTTTATGAAACTGAACATTATTGTGTTCTGTGTCGGTGTTGAATCGTGTACCTACCCATGTTTTGAGGCAAGAAGGAAGGACTACAATATTGGTGAGATTCGTCTTGTGGCGAATCATCAAATTTGATCACGTAGGTATACGTGGCTTATGATGAAGTAGGCATGTAGAATCTCGTTCTGGGACCACGGTACTTTCTTGCTCTTTTTTCGTTTACTCTACAGAGCTGGTTTGGGTAAGTATGTAATTGAAGCAAAGGGAACTAAAATGATTCTGGAATTACATCCAACCATATTTGTTGAATTTCTTCTTTGGATGGAAAGCTGTAAACTACTTAAAAATAATGCTATTTCAATCATGCGATACATAAGTACAAATTGTATTTATTATACGCCTAATATTAATAGTTTTAATCAGAAATACACTACTTATAGCTTTTGTAGACAGAAGACGCTAAGTCTTCTGTCTACAAAACGTCTAGAGCATGGTTACACTACTTATACTCAAAATTGTTATTATTTAGTACCTAACAATTTTAAGTCTTTTATCGAGATTTATTTAAATCTTTGTTATTCCTTACAAGTTCCTTACCTGTGAAATTAAATGCCACAACCAGCATAACATTCACTTTTACATTTCTTGATGCAACACTTTCTCACCATTTTCGCTATATAAATTGAAAAAAACCGCCATGAAACCATTGATGTCAGATTTCAGTGTTACCAGAGTAATTATATGATAGCTACCAAACATTAATCAAAATTATATTATTTTGATTATTTTACTCATGGAGCTTACTTATAAAATTATTGACTATGATATACAGATTGTAAACCTATAAATAAAATTATTTAAAACTAATCTAAATGCTAAAAAAAAATATACGTAACTTATTTTACCTACTTGTAGTTGGTAAAATTTTCTACCATCTTTATCATTTTTATCTGTTGGCAATTGAGCAAAAGGGACACACTCCACAACTCGGGGCCTCTCTCTCGGCTCGTTTTGCCTCAGCTAAGATATCCTATCAAAAGTAAACCTAAACTGCAGTCATTAAGGTTAATTTTTGTATGATACGATTTTTGGAGAGCTCAGTCCTGTTTATATAGTATATTAGGTCCATGCATCATCCCGAGTGACACTGGCTATATATTTTTTTTAAATTTTAATATGGCGGCAGTATGGCTCTATTTCCTTTTAAATTTAAAAGTGTTGTTCAATATATAATAGTGTTGTTGTATTGTGAGTGAGTGTTGTATGTGGGTTTGTAGAGCGTTTTATTTTTTTATGAATAAGGGGGTAAGTAGCCTTATTTTTCCGGCGGTTTTTGAGGCACTCATTCTGAATCTAGTAGTAGTATTCTTTATCGAAGTCTATTATGTACATAGTTTCCACAAAAATAATGATGGTCTAAGATTACCTCTCGTATGTCAATCTTGCCATCCTGATTGTCGTCATAAGCCTCCATAAAGCATGCCTTCAGCTCGACCAGCATTTCATCCGACACCGCCTGCGAAAAAAGAGAAAAGAGTTTTTAATTAAGTTACTAGGAACTTTTTTTGTGTTATTATAACCATTGATATATATACACTAGATTAGCAATTACCGCGCCAAGGCGTTGCCACTGGACATACGGCCACGGCCGTATGCGTAGCTAACGTCAGTTCAGTGCTCTGTATGACGGCAGCCGAAGTGAACCGAGTGACACGCGACTAAAAATATCGCCAAAACGGGTAAATGCGTAATGAAAGAATGCTATTCTAGATCACAAAAACTACCGGAATTACTTTTCACACGTGAGTTTATTGTTTCTGTGTTTATAATAATCGTAAAAACGCAGTAAAATAAATAAAATGTAGATTTTTTTTTAATCATGATCAGTGTTACAACTAAAAACTATGTTTTAGTTTCCCACGTTTGTGGGAGTTTTTAATTTATGGAATAAGCGATTTTAAATATTTTTTAATAATAATTAACAATGTTCCAGAGTACCTAAAGATGCAATCAATTTTCTCAATCAATAATCCGATTGCTGAGAAAGCGACTGACTGGCTACCTACTAAATCTACTGTCATTTGTTTGAAGCACTTCCGTGATCAAGATAAAATAGGCCCAAAAAGCGAATGTGGCCGTGTTTATTTGTCCAATCAAGCAATTGTAATGCTTATTGTAAGTAATGATTTTATGCGGCAATTAATAATATAAAATTATAGGTAATGCCAACAAAAAATGCCTTCTCATTGAACTACCACAGCAACAAATTAGTTTATATCGACTCAAACTACATTGTGTCCTGAATGTTTTTTTCAACTTAGTGTTTAGATTGTAAAGAGCTGTTTTGCCTACAATAAATTGTATATTTTTCAGGACAACCGTTATTCTAAAGAGCAGGTGGAGCTTTCAGAAGAAGAAAATATGGATGTGGATGCTGTGGAAACCGACGAAGAGATAGTCGAAATAACTGAAACGCCCCGAAAGCCCAAAATGAGGAAAATAATTCACCGTTTGAAAAATTTATCGGCTAGAAGACTAAGAAAAGGAAAAAAATATATCACAAAAAATAAAAGACTAAAAAAAATAAACGATAAAAGACTAGAAATAAAAAAAATAAACGATAGAGGAACTGAAAAAAAAACTTATGTTGAGCGAAGAAGACGAAATGCAGCTAAATGTAAATGATGAAACAGTGCAATTCATGGAAGAATTAAAAAAACCTTCAAAAAGAAAAGGACTTATAGAAAACTGACTCTTTGGGGAAACCGCATGTTTTGTCTTTGCGATTATGGACGAAGTTATGATAACGAACAACTACCGGAAATATATTGTAGGACGGCACGGTTGACATCTGTCGGGCATTCCACCGTCCGGGGGAATCAATCCGTCACATTATTTCTGACTGGTCTCGTCTGGCTAACGGAGTCTCCGTTAGCCAGACGAGACCAGACTTGCATAGGCACAAACTTGTAGCCAGGATTATCCACCAGCAACTTGCTCTGAAATACAGTCTTGTGGAATTGGAAGTACCGTACTGTAGGTATGTGCCCGACCCAGTTCTCGAAAATGGCAATATTACGTTGTATTGGGATCGATCTATCATCACTGACAGGACTATTGTTGCCAACAAGACAGACATAGTGGTGATAGATCGATTAGAGCGTTGCACAATGATTATTGATATAGCGGTCCCGCATGACGAGAACCTCGTGAAAGCTGAAAAAGATAAGCAGATTAAGTATTTTGACCTGGCTCGCGAGGTTGTCGACATGTGGGATGTGATACAGCAATCGCTGTGCCGATAGTCGTGACGGCTAATGGCATAATAGCCAAGAGCCTCGATCAACACATGAAGAGGCTCTCGTTAGGCAGCTGGATTAAGGAAGATTGCTCCAGAAAGCGATACTTCTGGACACCGCACGTATCGTTAGGAGGTTCCTCTCTAAGCAGCCCTGACCACCGGTACCTTGGACCCTGTTCCTGATACCGGTGGGCTACTATTTTTAATATGTTTTAATGTTTTTATATTTTAATATTTAAAAATGTAAATTATATGTATGAAAATTAACTAAAGGAAATAAAAAATGTTCAAAAAGAAAATGCCTTGATTATTTTCATTACATATAACTTTCTAATACACATCTAATAAGAAATACATAATTCACATACTTAAAAAATAATTTAACGTTTACCGTTTAAACGTTACGTTTTTTTTTTAACGTTTAAAAAGTTGGGTAAAATTTCGCATGGGTAGGCAACCCCATCCCGCCATTGCATGTTTATATTGCGGTCTTTGTCTAATCTAAGCGACAGTATTGTTCTTGCGACTTGTGTAAGTGAGACAGATATATGTTTACTTTTAAATGTTTAGTGGTTTCAAAGCTACGTCGTCGCATTTAAATAGTGGTTATACTTTTTTTACACATTTTAATGAGGTTTGCTTCTCTAGTTATATAACTCAATGATTATAACTAATTGGACCGTTTGGTTATCCCAATACCGCACTTGCACTGTGTTGAAAAATATAGTACTTACTAAATCCGTGGTTGAAAATTAAACTCTGGGTTTATCTGATTGTTTATAAAATAAATCAATAAATAAATAAATAGTTTCTTAATCGCTAGGTATATTTTCACGTAGAAAATCATTCAAAATCATAAAATAATGCTATGATGTTTCTGTCTGTATAGCATAAAGCACATTCAATTTTATTGCCATTCAAGAATTGCATGCAAGTGCTTACACGCGTGCGATTCCATAAAATGGCATGCAAAATAATTGAATGCAAGTTTTTTTGACATTCAATAAAATCGCATGCGACTTAATTGTACGTGTTGTTTAGACGGTGCCAGTTAGTTGCACTTCAATTTTATAGTATGCCTCAGATAATATAGTTAAATTCCATCGTTTTCCTGCTTTATAAAAACGTATATAAACGACTTTCTCAACAAGCCACTTGATAAAATATCGCAACTATTGAATGTGAAATACCGCGGAAATAACACCAATACAGTATAAAAGGCAAACAGGGTAACAGTCTAACACTAAGTCCTGGATCTCTGCTATATAAATGTAGGTTTTGCTTCCGTACTTTCCGCTTACGTTGCAACGGCCATTGTTCAGGGAGCCTGAATGGGAAGCAATTTTAAACTTAGAACGCCAGTCCGCGTCGCCCAGTTCTGAATTTCGAATTAAATTCAGAATTTTACTTTTTGAAATATGAATTTCGCGCTTTGTTAAAATGAATACGGGCTGAATAACTTTTGTGCTTTATTCTGCTCATGTTGTAACAATGTAATAATTTTTAGTTTGTGGAAAGGAATATGGCGGGAGAGTAAAATAATAAAATCATGCACTTTTTACATTGTGCGTTTAATTATTACTTGAAAATTAGTAACGAGTTTTGTTTAAGTATTTTTTTTGTGAGTGGCATTAGTTATAAGTGAACTAAACAGAAAGTGTTGTGGTCTCATTGGCTTTCGAGGCGAAGATTGATTTATACCTATGTAACTAGCTGCGCTCTGCGGTTTCTCCCGCGTAGACCGGGATAAAAAGTAGCCTATGTCACCAAGGTAAGATATCTACATATCAAATTTCATCCAAATTGGTCCAGCCGTTTGAGCATAAAGAAGTAACAAATATACAAACACACACACACACCCCCACTCACAAACTTTCGCCTTTATAATATTAGTGGTACAGAGAGCAAAGTTTTGGTACCTAATTGCTAATACATAATTATTTATTTGTATGTACTTAAAAGTTATCGAAACAAAGAAAAAAGTACGATACGTAATAATTAAGATTGTTATTACTAAGTTAGTTAAGTTAAGGTTGATTGCCGCTTATAATGTAGGCGGAAAATCGTATCATGCAGTAAGACAGTGAGTAATATCATATTTTGTAACAAAAATAGTCCTTTAATACTATATAACTTATTAATTATAGATATTATCACGTGATGAGTAACAATTGATTGATAAAAACGTATTTTGTCAGCTTTATCGGCATCGTGATTGCAATCAACAGCCAACTTTTATGTTTTTAATTCATTGAACCCCATCAATTTTGAGGGTATCAGTAACTATCATTAACATAGCTATCACATATAAGCAAGCATATTGTGAAAATAGAAAAAGTAATTAAAAGTAATTAAGTAATTACCAACTTTAGCGGACGGGTTGATGATGGCCGAACCCGCCAATAATATTTGTCACCAGTTTTGGCATACTTGATATATAATAGAAAAAAAAAACCTATCTATATATGGTTTTAACGTCCCAATAATCTAAGACATAAAACAAAAGAACACGAATGAACGAAAGGAACGTAAGGACAGATAGAATTATATTGTCTATCATCAGTAGCGATCTGTCTTTTACTGTAGGTTATTGTGTTCAGCCGTTAGTGTACGTGTCTATGTAGTCAAATGTTAGTCAATCTAAAGGACACAATCTGTTCTCTCGACTTTCTAAGTGCTCACTAAGAGCCAGCGCGCACTTGGGATTACTATTCGGGCGATAATTTGATAGTTCTGGGAATCATATCACTGCATAAGTACCTAGTATAAAAAAGTCGCTTCCCGCTGTCTCTCTGTCCCTATGTAGGTATGCTTAGATATTTAAAACTACGCAACGGATTTTGATGCGGTTTTTTTAATAGATAGAGTGATTCAAGATGAAGATTTATATGGATAAAAGCTAGTGGAGTTGTATGGCAGAGCGCGCATATGACGTTTAAAAATCTAAACGATTGAAGACTAAACTATCGGTCTACTATCGCGAAATCACGAGTGCGCGCCGGCCCTAATTGTCCATTACCTTTACATGATACAATGATTAAAATGCTCCAATGTTCCAATTCGAAATATATTACGGTTACGGGCTGGAAATCTTTCCAGAAAGGCTTTCGTCACGAATGAGACGTTTGTGGGCTATTTCGTATTCTGCAGCAATGGTATTATCCTCTTTTATATGGAAATCTGTGTATAAAATGCGCCTGGCGAGTTAAAAACGTTTCATATCACATTCTGAAAATACACTGCATTTTTGCAACATTTTTGCAAAAAATGTCACCTTAAATTCTAGTTGAACGTCATTGCACTTGGTTGCCTGAAATTACAGTTAGTACCTATTTCAAAGTGTCCGAATAGCCACTACTTACCGCAGAAATTAAAAAATAAAACAGATTTTGTATGAAATTATCTGCCAAGTAAGTTAATCGTAGGTGGTGAAATAGGCCCTTAGTGAGAAATCTCTGAGATTACCGTCATTATCTGGACAGATAATCAATCTGCCTAGCCTTTGAATTTCCCAACTATGTTGGGGTTGGCTTCCAGTCTAACCGGATGCAGCTGAATACCTGTATTTTACATGGAGCGACTGCCTATCTGACCTCCACAACCCAGTACGTATCTGGGTAGATAATAAAATTGATTCTTCGAAATGGAATTGACTGGTTTGCGATACATTATTATGCAGGTACTACCTACTGTATGTTATCAATGCAGCATGAAGTTACTTTTAAAAAACAAAAACGATACAGAAATAAAATACCTCGCTGATAAGACAATGATATTAAGAATGTAGTAGTTTTGTGAGTAAATTACCTGAGATTACTTATTAAGGGGATTACAGAAATAAAGATAAGTAAGTATGAGATTGATTAAGTAAGTATGAGATTGATTAGTATATTATTATTGGCGCCTTGCCGTACCTACATAATTTGTGGTCTCAGTAACCTAACTTATGATCTTCTTCTTTTCGAATCGATGATATCTGTAACAATAGCTAGGTCTTGTTAATTAAATAACTTTGGTCCAGTAAGTGGCCACGTCTGGGTCTTCTTTATGCACTAATTCTCTGGATGTACTAATATTCTGGATTTAAGTAATGACTTTGAAGATGAATAATAAGTTATAGGCGGAATTTTCCCAGTAAAACTAAGATTAGAAATGAGCTTTACCGTACTGCAACAGTTCTTTTACCTCTGATAGCAACCATATAGCAATGAGGATAAAGATCACTACAGTTCGACCGTCGAGAGAATGCGTCTTTGAGACCTGGCAGTTTTATACGAATATGTGGTTTACGAATTTGATCCTTATTACAACTATAAATTGTCCAATTGATAGGTGTCAGAAACACAATCTCTCGACGGCCGGGCTGTAGGTGCAAAATCAAAGATTAACTTTGAAAAGACTATAAAATATAATTATAGTAGTTTTAGCAGAGCATTTGAGGCTGATGAAGTAAAAGCCATTGACAACAGCATTGTAGAACGAACGCATTCGCACATCAGCGTTATTTACATACTATGAATTAAAGTTAAAATATTAATTAAGTACTTGGAACTGCTCTCACAAAGAAAATTATTACTATTATTATTATTATTTTATTTTTTAAAAGGCTACGATCGCGATGTGATCTCCACGCACATCACGATCAGCTACGCCGTAGCAACTCGTAGCAGGTCTCGTAGCGCGTAGCGTTACGAAAAATGCGTTAGTTGGTCGGAATTTTATTGTTGAAAATTAACGATACCCATGGCATGGCATATTTCGCACCAAGGTATTGGGGTCCATTGGACTTATTTTTGATTGATTGATATTATATTATAGTACGACTAAGAGATAGTCGGTGAGTTGCACGAAACCAACATTAGTGTAACGGAGACTTTAAATTGATGCTGTCACTTTCTTTTTATACAAAATGTAAGGGATGGCATGAATTATCAACTTTATAACTAAATCGGTGTCAACTAACTTGTTATTTACTACGTCACTGATTAGTTGCAATATTATAATGTGGATGTAATTAACCGAAATGTAGGTCAGATATTATCTTATCATTGGTTGCTTTCTAATTTCACTATAAATACTGGCTCCTTCAGAATACAACTTATACTCGCACTGTACTCAAAGGAGTTGACTTTAGTTTTGTGGATCAAGTCGAAGTAAAACTTTAAAAGGTAAGTGATTTTATATTTTATATTTCACAATTGGCCTTAAACGCAGTCAATTATATGGGGAAGTAAAACCTTTGGCTTGCTGTGGAAGAATAAAGCCAACGATTGTGTTCTTCTAAAGCAAAATAGCTATAGCAAATTATTAAAGTTTGGTGTAACTTTTCGAAAGCAGTAATTCTTCAATAATGTGGTCATAATTAATTTAGTACTTCACAAAAGTAATAAAATAATTTCAGATGAAGAGCCTACTTCTCGTCGTGTTGTTGGCAGCGGCAACAACAGCTGCAGTAGTCAGCAATGAAGTGCCTGACGAGGTGGAGATGCTTGACGTGGCTGACGGAGACGAAATGGCTGACGTGGACCTGAACGAAATGCCAGAGGTGGTTGTGACTGACGTGGATGAGCTAACTGACGTGGCTGAGCTGACTGAAGACGCTGATGTGCCGGCGCAGACTGCAGCAGCCACTCGGCGTAACCTGAACTTGGGATCCATCGCTTCTGGAGATGTGCGGGTATACAAGTAAGTAACCACAAACAGAACATAAACCTTTATAATGTAAATCAACAAATAATTTGCAGTTATAACATTCAATGGTATATTACATTGTTATTATTATCATATCTAGCAATCGAATGGGGTCACAGGACGAAATAGGCCTCGGGGATCTTAAAGCTTACATGACAATAGTTGTGACTTTCAGAGTTTGATGCCTCAACAACATTGTCGGCTCGAGAAATATCGTTTCATATGTCGTCGCTAATCTGACTAAGTGACGTAACTGATTCGAAGAAAATTTTACAGGTTAAGCTGTTTTTCTTCTTTTTTTTAAAACTGTAGATATATCGGTCTTGATTTTTGCATTATCATGGAGACCGTAAGGCATAGGTACAGATACGCCGATTAGACAGATCGATCCGACTTGGAAAATGTATCAAATTACTACAGTTAGGTCGGCTATCGGCTTAGTCCAAAATGTCAGATAGGTACGTCAGTTAGCTAAATTAGCGACGATATGCTAACAGCTATTCAGCTGCATTCGGTTAGACTGGAAGCCAACCTCAACATAGTTGGGAAAAGGCAGATGACGATGATGATGACATGCTAACAATAAGAGAGACTGTATTTTTCCTGACCATGACCATTTTTTCTGTTTACAGTAGCGAGATCAGGGCGAACGGTGTCGCGAATCATTTCCACGTGAGAGATATAACAATCCGCACGAACCGGCGCGTGAGTGCGATCCGGGTGAACCGCGTGGGGTCCTCGCAGAACGCGACCCCATCCATCTTGAATGGAGGAATTGGAAGCTCCTTTGTCACAATCAGGATACGATCAGCTACAGGCCGCGGGTACCACTATAGGATTCAAGTCTATGTCAGATAATATGCTCAAAAGTATTTTGGGTGAATTCAGTTAAAACTTAGATAGTGGTTTTTTTTTGTTTAAGAGATATTTGTATAAAAAAAAGATGTGTACTTTATGTAGTAGGTATATTTTATGTTTTTCAAGTAAATGATTTTACCTTATCTTATTGTTTTGTTAGTCATAACTGAAAAAATGAAATGCCAGTAATTTCTTATTTTCAGTTAAGCCATTTCATATGAAAGGTATCAGAATTTTGTTTAACACACTACACATTACAATATGTATGGGTCGATCTCCAAAACGGGCGTATTCGTATGATCGCTCTGGTGCTTTTCAGATATTGATATTTAATGGTAATTATGTATCTGATTAAAAAGAATGATGTTCAAATAGTACATTTTTACTATTGGCCTTCAATTTACACAAACAATTATGGAAATATTTAAGTTGAAAAAATTTCGCGACCAGAGCAATCATAATTGGTGACAGAGCGATCATAAATGGTGAAATCAGTGAAACAAAAAAAATAATATTGATAAAATATTATTTATTTAGCCGTTTTCAGTCATATTCAGTGTACTTGTAACGAGATTATATGTAAGAGAAATGTATTATTTTAGAAAAAGGTCACACACAGGTACATTTTCAATTAATGCTATCTCTGTACGATAGCTAGAAGTTACTCCCGCCCAAAACATAACGGACCTTACACCATAAGGTGTGATTTCTTCAAAACACACGTCGGCATAGCGTTCCCCTGGTCTTCGTAATACTCGCCGAAGTCGGTCTTCACCATTTAGACAAATTCGAGCCTCATCGGAGAAGAGTACGCTACACCAGTTACCTAGTGTCCAAGATAGACAATTTCTAGTGAACCTCAGTCGAGCAATCAGGTGCTCCTGGAGTAACTTTGGGGCCCGTGGTGGTTGTCGAATGCGTATATCAAGCGCTAAAAACCTCCTCCTCACTATCCATAGCTTAAATTGTGCTCCTCGTACCTCTTCAAGTTTCTTTTGAGGTCTATGTTTGCTTTTGAGGTGTATGTTTGTTTTGAATTTGCGGTTCCTCAGCGCCTGAGTCACTAGAAAGCAGTCGTCTCGTGGTTGTGTGCAACGTTTCCACCCAGAACTTTGCCAATTTCTTCCTAAGACGTTTTTCTTCAATAGATAATTTATTTCGAGGCATGATTTCAATCTGCAACAATAGTTGCCATTAAATTTTAGAGAAGAAAGGGTTACAGTTGTGGTTAGCTAAATGTCAATATAATAATATCATCAAGGTAAAATACGTCAAAATCTGTTTATGGGTTTAGGTTACCCAAAGAAACCCAGGAAAGGTTATAAATTAAAGGTTACATGCATAGTTCATTGTTTGTCATTGTTACAGTCCGGTACTACTACTTAAAATAGATTTATAACGTACAATTAATGCAAAATATCATCGCTCTGGTCTTTTTGGACAGAGCAATCACAGCCATAGCGATCAGAAAAAGTCACAAAATCATAAATATAGCCGAATTTAAAAGCAGTAGAAAGTTGTGATTACGTCTCATAAAAAGCATCATAACGATCACTTAATTCACATAACAAACACATTCACAAGCTTACTATTTAATTTAAATAACGTGCCATAGCAATCATAAAATTCGAGAACCAAATCCAGAGCAATCATAAACTTACCTTCGTAATGTTGGAAAGCGGGAACGTGGCACACAGGTATCCTCTTCGGCGGTTAGACCACTGCTGGCGTTGCCCTGCGGTATCGGAATAGAGTGTCTATAACGCGTAACTAGGGATGAGCGCGATGTTTTACCTCAGCGCAGAGCGATGAGATAAAATGCCCGGTCACGATTTTAAATTCAAATTGTGGCAAAAGTATTGTTAATATAACTAAAAATATTTTATTACTGTAAAGATTAACAATTTGTTATGTAATCTAAATAGGTTGTTTCATATGAACCTTCTCATTAAAAAGTTAAGGAATATTTTTTTCATTCAATCGGGAGTTGAGTCAACCCAGAGCGATCAGGATTTTAAGGTTTAAGATTTTTTTTTAAATATTTAAAATGAACTTTTTCATAATATTAGCCTTGTGTCACGTAGATTAGACACCGAACTGTATATAAAAAAATATTTTGAAGACGTTTTTCGATTTTAAAATGGGTTTATCCAGCCCGACACGAAAAAAAATGCCTCTGGAGATCGACCCGTATATTGTTTTTGTTTACGGGCATTATATGTCTTCAGTTATGACTATGACATGAAAGATATCGAAGCTTTGTCCTATAATAATCTAAACTTATTAAATCGTGTGGTAGCAAAATAATCCACGATTTTTATGTTCCTATTAAAATTATTTTTTCAATGAAATAGTTAAGTTCTTAAGTTAGCTAATCAAAATGGTTCTTAATTAAACCTATTATTTTCTTGAGAAATATGTGAAATATAAGTTTTGCTGTTTATAAACTGTACAGTAGGTACGACACAATTTAGATGTAGCATCGGCAAAATTCGTAAATCCGATCACGATCCGAACTGCAGTGCGATTCTGTAACCATCTCACCGTGAAAACTTAGGTGAAGTAAGCGTGGAGTGAGCTGTCAATAGTGTCAATTCCTAGCAAAAACAAACTCTCTTCACCTAAGTTTTCACGGTGAGATTTTTACAGAATCGACCGGCTGAGTGCACTTTCAACATCACCAATCTTTATTACTGTTTTAGGCGAAAATGATCGGCACGCATATGCAATAACTTATAAAGTTATATAACCTAATAAATTCTTAAAATTAAAATGAATGAATGCAAATTTTCAAATCTAAGTAAGTCCCTATGTATGCTGCAATAGCAACGGGATAAAAAAATATGAAGATTTTGTCCCAATGGATCAGTTAATTTTACAGATTAAAATAGCTTAAAAATCGAGACTAGCTTTCTTATTTGCTCTGGAATATTTAAAAATATTGAACAACTTTAAGAGATTTTAGGGATTGATCATTGCATTATGGAGTGAAAGCAGAAACGTGTAAGCTTCTTTTTTTGACAAAATCTCAAAATATTATTACCAAAGACACCCACTCTTGACTGTAACAGCGTTGCGTCTAGCGTCTAGTTTTGTGCACTGTTTAAATAAGTGAATTTTCTTTTCTCAAGCTATTCTGACATCCATTAATATTATCGCATATAGATAAGTAACTATCAATGCTAATTTATTTACAACCGCTCCATAAATCATAGATATGCTTAAATAAATCAAAGTCGGTCTCATTATAATTAACTGTTGTTATTTACCAGATAACTGATATAACTAATCTTCTTATCATTAATGCACTTCCACTATAAATACTGCTTCCTTCAGAATGCAGGTATACTAGCAGTGAACACGAAATCAAGTCGAAGTCTCATTGACAAGGTAAGTGCATTTTTGTATTTTAAAAGAAAAACAAAACAGTTTTTTTTGTCAAATTAATATGTATCATATGAACTTTTGAGGTAAGACTTCAGGGCTAAATCTGAAATTATGAGTAGAAGAATGAAGTAGCCAATAAGCTACATTTTACAGTCAACAAAAAATACATTCTTATATTATTATAAGTTCAAAAGTAACGGTGTCTGTATGTCCGTTACATTTTCACACCTTAACTGGCATGCAAGTGCCAGATGGCACACAGAGTGCCTTTTTGGAGTTTACTCCTTATGAATCGATTTTCATACACAAGCGTTAACTCAAAAGCGTTACGTTTTTCTGTGCAACGTACCTTGCGCACCTTTCACGTATGTGTATACTTGTTTTGTTTATTTTCCCAGTCTTCATTGTAGCGGTATCCAAAGACAAGAAGGATGTAATGTACATGTACTTAGGGAGTAAAATCCCACTATGCGTCGGAGCTAACACACACACACTTTTTATCCTGGTAGTACGTACCCGTGGTACAATTTCCGACCTCCACGTGCGCCTAAGCCAGTGTGTCATACTGATCAAATCAATAAAGTCGACTTAAAATGATTACAGATGAAGAGCCTAGTTCTCGTGGTGTTGTTAGCAGCGGCGGCGACAGCAGCATTTGTCAGCAATGACGTGGTGGAGGTGCCCGAGATGATAGTGACGCATGAGGATGTTGACGTGAGCGACGTGGCCGAGCTGGCACCGCTGACTGCAGTCGCCTCTCGGAGAAACCTGAGCGTGGGCACCATCGGCACCAGCAGGCTGCTCGCCAGGTGGGCAGCATTACACTCACTACTACCCCATTGGGCGATTAATAATCACGACAATTTTTACGAGTCGCTACATTATGACGAGCAGCGGTGGCCTAGTAGTAATAGCCACGACTTACGAGTTGCAGGTCGTGGGTTCGAACCCAGGCAGGCGCTTTACTTTCTGCCATTTATATCATCAGCACTGCTCTCAAAATGGAGAAGGCAAATATCGTGAGAAAAGTAGCATGTCCTAGAAGCAAAAATTCGAAGACATGTGACATTCCACGAAACCGTGCCCACGTTGACGATGTAGCCCTCACCCTCTCACAGAGAGGAGGCCTGTGTCCCAGCAGTAGGAAAGTTATAGGCTGATTATTTATTTATTTATTTATTTTTATTTTTATTTATTTATTTAAGATATACGTATCTAAGGCGTTGTACAGCAAAATTTAACAAAATAATACAATTAAAAATAAAACAACATAACAAATAGAACACGAGAAATTAATAAAAAACAAAGTAGAAGTTACATGCAATCAACAAAAACTAAACAGAAAATTATTACTTATTTATCTTTCATTCATCATCTCACAGAATCTTAAACATTCACGACACACATCTATCCATCTCCCTGCAAATAAGTCACACTCCGGTGTTGATTTCAAAAGAGCATTAAGCATCGTAAGCGCCCGAACGAGGGGCGAGTTAGCTCGTGACACTGTGCGTGCTGAAGGTACGGCCAATAACGGGTGTCTTCGCGGCCTCAGTTGGTGTTTGGGCACAACAGGAATAAACAACCTCATCAATTGAGCCACAAGTGCTGGACAATCGGACTCACCGCGCATAATACGGCAAGCTGAGACAAGCAAGAAGTAGTTACGCCTCACTTCAAGAGAATTAAAATTTAGTACACCAAGTAAAAATTTTGTAGGGTAAAGAAAAGGGTAGTATCCCAAGAGTTTTTTGTAAAGAAATCTAAGAAAGGCCTTTTGGACTTTCTCAAGAAGTAAGGCGTAAGTGCTCTCATGGGGATTCCAAATCACTGCGGCTGATTCTAGCTTACTCCTTACTAAGGCCATGTAAACTAGTTTAATGGCCAGTGGGTTGGTAAAGTCTCGCATGTTCCTAATAACAAAGCCTAGTTTCCGGTACGAATCAGCTGCAAGTGCCCTCATGTGTTCGTGAAAAGTAAGCTTCGTGTCAAATAGTACTCCGAGATCTTTGACAGAGTTGACACGAGCTATCGGTTCCTCTCCTAAGAAGTATTGAAAATGCTTGGGTTTATGTGTACGACTGAAAGACATAATACTACATTTGTCAATGTTAAAAAGCAACTTGTTATCAACACTCCATTGAAGGACTGAGTTAATATCCTCTTGGAGTGTTGTTGAGTCAGCATCCTCCTCCACGCCATATATTAATTTAAGATCATCGGCATAAAGCAAGCACTTGGTATGTTTCAGAACCTTCTCAAGGTCATTCACCATAACTCCGAAAAATAGTGGTCCCGAAATCGTTCCTTGGCTTACCCCAGACCGAGTGTGATACGGTTCTGAGACAAAGCAACCATGCTTAACATATTGCTGACGATCCCGCATATAACTCGCAAAAAATTGGAGTAACTTTGGTGAGAAGCCAATGTTAGAGAGCTTGGCGAGCAAAATGTCATTATCCACTCGATCAAAGGCTTTTTTGAAGTCGAAATAAACAACATCAACTTGTATGCCTTTGTCCAAGTGCTGGGATATGAGATCCACAAGCGTTAGAAGGTTTGTACTAACAGATCGGTTCGATCGGAAGCCGTGCTGAGCATCGCAAAGAAATGGCTGTATCTGGTAGCTGATTAACTTATGTAATACAGATTCAAATAATTTAGGGAGGGTTGATAGTATAGCTATGGGTCTGTAGTTTTCAACTTGTGAAGTGTTATTAGATTTGGGTATAGGTTGAACTCGTGAGACCTTCCAACGCTGTGGATACTGCCCTGTGGACAGAGCTAGATTAAAAATGTGGTGTACTGGTGATATTATGTGCTCTTTACATCCTTTTAGGATATAAGCAGGAATATTATCAGGACCTATAGCAGAGTTAGGTTTTAGTTTCTTAATTGCCTGTTCTATATCTCGCATTTCAATTTTATCAATATGCACAAAATTGGAACTATTGTTCTGATTG
Organism: Cosmia trapezina; assembly: GCA_905163495.3. NCBI lineage: Eukaryota > Metazoa > Arthropoda > Insecta > Lepidoptera > Noctuidae > Cosmia > Cosmia trapezina. The sequence goes on along the minus strand of LR991040.1, from coordinate 12,482,014 downwards.
TTATTGGTATGATTACTATAATCGAGGAGAGGAGCGTACGGCAAAAATACAGTCGAAAAGAAGTTGGAAAAAGCTTGTGCAGCTTCACTACCGACATGCTCTGCCCCATTAAACTTTACCCTGGCTTCAAAGCCGCCTCTGACTAAAGCTATTTATATGCTGCCAAAAGGCACGGGGGTCACGTTTAAGTTTATTTTGAATGCGCTGAATGTATTCGTCGTAAGCAAGAGGAACTCTTTTTTTAATACTGGCCCTAAGACAAGAGAATTGATTGTACAGATCACGATTTTTTGTTGACTTCCATTTACGGTGCAGTTCAGCCTTACAATTAATGTCATTAATTAATTCTGCGGAGAACCAAACTGGAAAACGCCTACATGGCTTCTTCAACCTGTATTTTTTGGGTACACTTTCATCAAATATCCTATACATGGTATTATAGAAATATTTTACAGCAGTGTCGACATCACGAGCAGAGAACACCCCATGCCATGTTTCTTCCGAAATAAGTTTATACATGGCGTCGTAATTTCCTTTGGAAAAATTCCAGTCCCGTTGTGCGTCAACGTTACTAGGGCCAATTTTCCTAGAACTAAGTCGGCACATTGGGTCCGTTAGTGCTAGGCATACCTCTAAAGGCGGATGATAAGCGTCTCGTCGCGGGACTAGACCTCCCCCATCAATCTCTGCCACGTTAACACTGCTGGTGCTATCTGACACCAACACCACATCTAATTTACTTCCATACGCATTCATCACCTCATTCCTCTCAGACAGACCACAAACAGTTAGAAAATAACAATAGTAACTTAAAATATTATTTGAAGTGCGATTAGCATTTAAATTTAAATCACCAACTATAATTACGGCACTTTTTAACGAGTCAACAATGGACTCCACTTTTTGAAACCAACTCATATATACTTCATCGGAAGCTCTTGGATGAATGTACACAACACAAACATAGAACGTAGCACAAGTCGTTGTGAAACGTGCCCACAGATCCTCGCCAGCCGGAGTTTCCAGATCACAGCATCGCGTCATTGTAATACCGGGTCGAGCAGCGAGTAGTACGCCACCGCCGACACCAGTGCTGCGGTCCCGACGTAAGACACTCCATCCGTGGCTCGTAACCTCCGAGTCCAATACTGAACTAGTGAGGAACGATTCTGTTACAGCTATTATGTCACTGGCAAGCGTCAAGAGGTTATTATGAAAGAATTTCAGCTTAGTGTTCAGGCCTCTAACGTTTTGGTACACTAAGCTGATAAGCGGTTTTGGTTTCAGGTTAAACGTTGGATACAAATCGCGCTTGTTGGAATTTGCTTGGTTGTCTTCGAAAAAACCATTCCTTTACTCTGGCATTAGTAGGCCATATATCAGCTGAAATAGCTTTTTCAAAAAATTCTTCGGGTACTCCGATCTTAAATGACTTGTAATCCCCTTTAGGTTTAAGTTCTTCCACGGTACAATTACCCGTAGGACATATCTTTTGGAGGTAACATAGAATATCAGTGGCCCCGGACATCATGTTCCATAAGTGAATGTATTTGCGGAACTCAACGGCTTTCAGTGGGGTAGCCTCAGGTCCCGCAGTGCCACGGACAGAATTAAATCGCTTAGTTTTGTGTCTGCGTACCTCTACCCATTCATCATTGGCAGCGACGTGGTCATCAGTTTGTGGTGCTGAAATAATGATAGGCTCGTCTATGACAGGTAGTTGTACGGTTGCCTGAACAGATTTAATAGGCTGCGAGGAACTTATGGGTTGCAAAGGTGTGTCCAGCAAATCGCTTTCTACTTGCACAGCAATGGTAGGCACAGCCGGCAGTACTATCATTTTGTTATCTTTTTGGTGTAAGCTGCGGTGCTTAATCTTTGGCTTCGAGTTAACTATGCTACTAAACAACCGATTGCCGTTTGCATTCACAGTCTCCGGTTGAGTAGGTATGTCTGGAGATATGATATGGCAACGACTGCATTCTGGTGCTTGCTCAAATTTATTCAGCTTTTCGTTGCAAGCTTCAATCTTCTTCGTGCAATCGGTGAGCGCGATATGATACTGTGCTATAGTAGAGACGGCATCAGTAAGTTGCTCTGTGAGCATATTTATTTGCTCGCGAAGTTGTTGCATTTCTAAACCCATAGAAAAGGGCGAGTCTCCCGGCGATTGCGGGGGCGGGTGACTTTTATTCCGAGCAGATACATTTTTTAGTATAATTGGAGTGCTTACTGATATCGGCAGCTTGTAGTTACGACCACCTTTCCTTGCAGCACAGCAACATTCAGGGCATACCCAAGTAGCTCTTTCTTCAAGCGTAAGCTGCCGGTTATTACATAGGTAATGGTAAATTTTAATACAATCTGCCGCCGTGCATTCAAGAAAAGCATCACCAGACTGTAATTCCGTATTGCATGCAGAGCAAATCATAATGCCGCTTTTGAGATGAGTAATCACAGCAAGCAAAATTACAAAATAATAAAATAAAATAATTATTTAATAAAAAATTGCGACTTCCATGCGAAGCTTCGAGCGGTCAATCGGCACACCTGTGGGCACACCTGTGCGCACACCTGCGTCCCTGCGTCCCGCACCACCCGCACGTGCGTGTAAGTAGTGCGTCTGTGTGCGTAGCAGCGAAGCGACCGCGGGTTGTCGTAGGTCAGCCGGTCGATTCTGTAAAAATCTCACCGTGAAAACTTAGGTGAAGTGAGTTTGTCTTTGCTAGGAATTGACACTATTGAAAGCTCACTCCACGCTCACTTCACCTAAGTTTTCACGGTGAGATGGTTACAGAATCGCACTGCAGGAATTGTAGGCGTTATGCAATTATTTTGAAAATTATTTCCTAATTACTCACGATCTACGAAGAGTTTTAAGATAATAAAACATGAATTGAAACGTCCTTTTCTTCAGTTTTACACAGGTATAAGTCACTTGTACTATAAACTACTTTAAACTATTTTTACGACAAAAAAACTGCGGAGCAAAACAAAAACGGTGTTGCTTTAAGCGTCACTCACACACGTGTGTTTATGAAACATTATGGTGTCATTATGAAACATTATGGTGATGGACTGCAAATAATTCCTCTTCTCATGAGCATATGATTGTTTTCAGAACCGCTCACATCAGAGGAGCTTCCAACAACGTGATCCATGTTCAAGACATCACTTTCCGCACTAACTCTCTCCGTATAACCGCGATCCGAGTGAGGCACGTGGGGACCGTGCAGGGCTCCACCTCGTCAATCAGGGCTGGAGGAGTTGGAAGTAACGTGGTCACAATCAGGCTTCAGTCAGCTAGAAGCCGCGGCTATAACTACCAGATCGAAGTCTATGGACGATAAACTGCACGAAGCGTGGACTACTGGAGTCAGTTTTTTTTTCGTGCTATTAATTGTATGTTTCAATAAAAGGAACAGTTAAGAAAATAACATAGTTTTTCTTTGAACTTTAGCATGACCACATTACAGCTATCACCGGTCACCCATACCAGCTGACTAACCACTATTAAGGGCATTTTGAAAATGAACGGCACAATCAATCTGACGCCCCGTACGTAACGACTGTCAAAGATCCACGAATGACAGCCGGAACCAACGGCTTAATGTGCTTTCCGAGGCACGGAGGAGTCTCGGTATGTAAAGATGGTCACCCATCCACGCTGTTATTAATTAGCCACGAGCTCTTAAACTACATTCATACAAATAAAATTCTATTCTATTCTATTCTATTCTATTCTTTAGTATTTATTTTCTGTGAAAAAAAAATACTTTATGCAATATTTAGTCCCAAATAAGTGTGTAATTTGGGACTAAATATTGTATAAAGTATAAGTTTTTTTTGCAATTGCACGACCATGGCATTGTACCTAGGATCTCCAGCTAGGGTTGCCACCTTTTTTTTGAAGAAATATAGTATTTTTCTCAGAACCTTGCCAAAATATAGTACTTTTGGGAAATTTCGGAAAAAAAAATAGTACACATTCATTCATTCATCAAATCATCATGTTTAAACATTATATACAAATTACAATCCTATATCACTTTATTGCACACCAGTTTAAGTAGGTACAAAAGAAACACACAAATACAGAATAACATTATTTATTTTTCCAGGTATATTTATTGTTACTCTGCGCTTTGGATAATAATACTTTGGATAATTGACAATCAACATCAACAATGTCAGAGTGACAGACAGAACCACAGAATAGAAACAGAAATGACGTTTCGTTGCGTAGCCGTAACGAGGCTTCGTGAGTGCGTTTCGTTCTAAAATTCACAACGCGTCACTCGGTACGTTCCAATTTGGTCCATGTTTATACAAAAAAGTGCAGCAGTGGAGTTAGCAATGAAAATATAGTATTTTTCGTACTATATTATATTTCTATAATGTATAGTACAATTGACCGCAATATAGTACGATACTATATAATATAGTACAGGTGGCAACCCTATCTCCAGCCCTAAGGCTCACATTTCTATCTAGTCCGTTTTTCTAATCTTTTTTTGGACTCTGTAAAACAAAGTCCGGAAGCACATACATATAGGGCAAATTCGGGGAAACACTCTGTATTGATACTGATAATTTAGCGATTACTTAAAAAAAACAAAAAGGATGCAGAAATAGAATACACAGGTGATAACACAATGATAAGAATGTAGTAGTTTTGTGAGTAAATTACCTGAGATTACTTATTAAGGGGATTACAGAAATAAAGATATATGTAAGTATGTAGATTGATTAGTGTCATCGCCGATGTGCTTTCATGATTTGTGCACTCAGGAACCTACTTGTAATATATGTAAGTATGTAGATTGATTAGTGTCATCGCCGATGTGCTTTCATGATTTGTGCACTCAGGAACCTACTTGTAATATATGTAAGTATGTAGATTGATTAGTGTCATCGCCGATGTGCTTTCATGATTTGTGCACTCAGGAACCTACTTGTAATATATGTAAGTATGTAGATTGATTAGTGTCATCGCCGATGTGCTTTCATGATTTGTGCACTCAGGAACCTACTTGTAATCTTTAGAAATGGGTAGTGTCGATTTTTGCTAAACGACACTACCCATTTCTAAGCGCCCTCACTTATAATAAACTAAACCAGTTTTTGAATATACATTCCCTAAACACATTTCATTGTAAATCTAAAATTAAAGAATATCTTTTAACTCTTGACTACGGTAAAACAGAAGACCTATTAAAATCGCAATACACATGACCACCCCCATGTTATGTTCACCTTATACACACACACAGACACACCCTCGCACACACACCCACACACGCACTCTCACACACCTACTCACCACACCTTTTTCACATTAGAATTAAGCACAAATTATTGTTCCTTAGTATACATATAAGTTCTGCTTACTTACCTTGTTATCTTGAACTTTATGGACGGATGAATGACCCCTGTAACACAGGTTCCACCTAGCATGGGGGTCATTGATCAATTTCTCTGTACACTTGTAAGCCCTACGCTGTAAATGTTGCCCATACCTATTTTTTGCACATTACTTTTTGGAAAAATAAATTATTTATTATTATTTATTAATCTTCTTCTTCTTTTCGAATCGATGATATCTTTAACAAGACTTAGGGTGGGTTGCACCAAGTTCTACGTTATAGTTTCCGTCAAAGTTAATATGACCATAGAATGTGGTTTGCGCATTTGATCCTTATTACAACTATAGTCCAACAAACAGGTGTCAGAAACGCGTTCTCTCGACGGCCGGGCTGAAGAAGCAAAATCAAAGATAAAACTTCTGTAAAAGGACTGTTATTATGTAGTAGTTTTAGCGGAGAATGCGAGGCTAATTTGAAATACAGCCCTAGCACTGCCAATAGTAGAAGCTATTGGCAGCTAGCAGATTTAGAACGAACGAATTTGCATATCAGAGTTATTTACATTCGAAGAATAAAACTAAAAATATTATTGAGTACTTTGGAACTACTGTCACAAAGAAAATTATTTCAAAAGGCGTGAAGATCATAATTATCGCGATTGTAGCTACGCCGTAGCAACTCGTAGCTCGCCGCGTAGCGCGTAGTTACGACATGCGCTAGCTGGTCGGACTTCTATACTAGATATAGTCGAGAATTACGACACCCATGGCTATAATATAATAATTAACTATTTCGGACCAAGGTCTTGCTGTCCCATTGATTGATTTTCCTTTAAAAGAGTTATTTATTGATGTTATTGTACGACTAAGAGATAGTACTATCTTTATGACTAAAACGATGTCATCTAACTTGTTCACTACGTCACTGATTAGTTGTCATATTATTTGGATGTAATTAACCGAAATGTAGGTCAGATATTATCTTATCATTGGTTGCTTTCTAATGTCACTATAAATACTGGCTCCTTCAGAATACAACTTATACTCACACTGTCCTCAAAGGAGTTAACTTTAGTGTTTTGTGGATCAAGTCGAAGTAAAAATTTAAAAGGTAAGTGATTTTATTTTTTGTATTTAACCTTCACAATTGGCCTTAAACGCAGTAAATTATACGGGGAAATAAAACCTTTGGCTTGCCGTGGAAGAATAAAGCCAACGATTGAGGTCTTCTAAAGCAAAATAGCTATAGCAAATTATTAAAGTTTGGTGTAACTTTTCGAAACCAGGTTATTTCTTCAATAATGTGGTCATAATTAATTTGGTACATAACAAAAGTAATAAAATAATTTCAGATGAAGAGCCTCATTCTCGTCGTGTTGTTAGCAGCGGCAGCAATAGCTGCAGTAGTCAGCAATGAAGTGCCTGACGTGGTGGAGATGCTTGACGTGGCTGACGGAGACGAAGTGGCTGACGTGGACCTGAACGAAGTGCCAGAGGTGGTTGTGACTGACGTGGATGAGCTAACTGACGTGGCTGAGCTGACTGAAGACGCTGATGTGCCGGCGCAGACTGCAGTAGCCACTCGGCGTAACCTGAACTTGGGATCCATCGCTTCTGGAGATGTGCGGGTATACAAGTAAGTAACCACAAACGGAACATAAACTTTTATAATGTAAATCAACAAATAACTTGCAGTTATAACATTCAATGGTATACTACATTGTTATTATTATCATATCTAGCAATCGAATGGGGTTCACAGTATGACACAGGCCTTGGGGATCGTAAAACTTAGCTCACAATAGTGGTGGTTTTGATGCCTCATCAATATTGTCGGCTCGAGAAATATCGTTTCATACATGCTAATAGCTATTCAGCTGCAATCGGTTAGACTGGAAGCCAACTCCGACATATTTGGAAAAAGGCAGATGATGATAATGATGACATGCTAATAGTAAGAGACACACTGCAGTTTTCCTGACCATTACCATTTTTTCTGTTTACAGTAGCGAGATCAGGGCGAACGGTGTCGCGAATCATTTCCACGTGAGAGATATAACAATCCGCACGAACCGGCGCGTGAGTGCGATCCGTGTGAACCGCGTGGGGGCCTCGCAGAACGCGACCCCATCCATCTTGAATGGAGGAATTGGAAGCTCCTTTGTCACAATCAGGATACGATCAGCTACCGGCCGCGGGTACCACTATAGGATTCAAGTCTATGTCAGATAATACGCTCAAAAGTGTTTTGGGTAAATTCAGTTAAAACTTAGATAAATTTTTGATTGTTTATGATATATTTTTGTAAAAAAAAGATGTGCAATTTATGCGGTATATTTTATATTTTTTAAATAAATAATTTTAACTTATGTTATTGTTTTTGTTAATTATGTCCAGAAAAAATTAAATGCCAATGATTTATTTTTTTAGTTATGATAACTAACAAACGATATATTATGTATTAGTTGATTGACGGTACTTTTGTCAGCTCTGACGACATTTACGCACTTCCAATTATTTTATAATCTTAAGAATAAGAATAAGAATAAGAATAATTTATTTGTTAAACATATGCTGGTATTCAGCTGCATCCGGTTAGACTGGAAGCCGACCCCAACATAGTTGGGAAAAGGCTAGGCAGATAGATAGGTAGGTAATACATAAAAAGATCTTAAAAAATTAATTAGTGCGCTATGCTTTGCCAATATTGACATACAAATGATAGAAAACAATTACATGACTGCATGGGTACTATTAAATTACAACGATAAAATTACAATATAATTATTATTTGAGTACGTAATTGTATAAACGCATGAATGCGAATTAAATTTTATGATAACAATTTTATAGTCAATTTCAGTTCATGTCAAAAAAAAAAAAAAATATATAAAAATTTAAAAGTCAATTAATTTTAAAAATAAATGTAATAATGTAATAAGTATTTAAAATGTCAGCATTATATAATTATAGAGATTCGTCACTAAGAAACTCGTCTAGACTATAGTAACATCTTTCAAGCAGTAACCCGTTAAGTGTTTTTTTAAACTTCTGCAATGGCATACATTTTATTTCATCGGGTATTTTATTATATACTTGTGGAGCAACACCAAAGAAGCTTTTCTTCATTAGAGAAGTTTTACATTTCACAAGGCATAATTCAATTAGTTAGTAAGTTAGTTGTTGTTGTTATGTTATCTATCTATATAAATAAAAAGAGAAGTGCTGACTGACTGATTGACTGACTCATCAATGCCCAGCCCAAATCCTTGGACCTAGAAAGATGAAATTTTGCACAGAGGTTCCCTGTATAATGTAGACAAGGAATTTCCGGTTGTACAGTGGGCTGCATCAATTGGGTACCCCAGTTGTATTAAAATTAACTTTGCAATTCAAACAATACATCCTTAAGAATAATACAATAAGTGTTTCTTTTGGCCGGACGAGATTTGAATCATTGGTTATCCAATGATTACCGCGAGCTCTTACTAACTAAGCCAGTTAGGTAGTTACTAACTCAATGAATTATCAATCTACTATGTATGTATTACTATAATAAATAAAAAAATATAGTAAAACAATTAAAAAATACAAAAAAAATACTTACTCAAAATAGAAAAATACTTTACAGTAAAAAAAAATATAATGCATGACAAAAACACAATTCGTGCCTAAGATTTGAACCTCCAATGTTATGTACGGCAAGCGGTCTTGAAACCTCTGGTCTATTTAGACGTTCAATAACTCTTCGTAAATGTCAACCCTATTATTGCTTGTCGTTATACGCAATATTAGAAGTATTAACGTTTTATTGAAAAAGACAATAATAATAAAAAGAGACTTAAGTAAAAATAAATACTAACAAACTTATTTATTCACAAAAACAATACATTAATTATAATAAAATGTTTTTGCAAAATACAAAAACCAACTTAGGCCTATGGCGGATTTGAACCCACATGTCTTTTGAGGGGTACCCAATTGATGCAGCCCACTGTACGTTCCCGTGGGATATTTTTCGACATCAACACGGGCGAACCCGCGCGGGAAGTGCTAGTTTAGAATAACATAAACTGAAGTGATCATCTTTCTAGCCTTTTCCAACAATGTTACGTTAGGCGACCAACCGCGGCTCACCTAACAATAGATAATTTATTTTTATTTTTTCCATATATGACAGAAGAGCCCTTAAGGTTGATGCGTCAGGGTAGCCCGCGAAATTCAAAATTTCTTACGTTTTTTGCAATTTGTAGGTCAGTGTGAGCTTGTATGTTGATTAAAATATGATTCGCGGCCGTAGCTAATATGGCTTTAGAGAATTATAATCATTAGAATCAGCAATACAACTCCATAAGTTAGCATTTACCTCAAATCTAGCGATTTCATGAAATCATGAGGTTTGAGGTAAATGCGAACTTATGGAGTTGTATTGCTGATTTTAATGATTATAATTCTGTAAAGCCATATTAGCCATATTATTCGCGGCCGTAGCTAATATGGCTTTACAGAATTATAATCATTAAAATCAGCAATACAACTCCATAAGTTCGCATTTATCTCAAACCTCATGATTTCATGAAATCGCTAGATTTGAGGTAAATGCTAACTTATGGAGTTGTATTGCTGATTCTAATGATTATAATTCTAAAGTACAAAATACGCGCAGACGTACCTACTCGCAGGCACCAGCTAGTCTTCAATGAAACCCCAGAAATAATTACTCAACTTATTTATTTCGAACAACTTACAAGGGCAATGTTGTAGGGCAACAATAATGTTACCGCGGCCCTGGCATGTTACCGCGGCCCTGGCATAGGCAACTGAAGGAACACGGGTGGGTTTTAGTCAGTAAAAGTCTGACACGCCCTCCCGCTCCACCCAGAGCGGGAGAAGTTATTTGATGATTTCCCACCCTCAAAAAAAAAAAAAAAAAAAAAAAAAGGGCAACAATAATAATTAATTAATTTCGGATTTTGAAATATATCCATGTTATTAGTTGTTATTAACACAAAAATACTTCAAAGAAAGTAATACTAGTAAAGAAATGAAACTTAATGAATTTAATTGATACAGTTACTTATTCAGTGAAATTTAAAAAGTGCTCGAGCATCCACGAGGATTTTTCCGTTTGGTGGAAAGTGACCCTTACTGTCATTTTGTTTTTGTATTTATTTGTATAGTAAGTTACTAAGACTTTTAATTTGGTAAAATAATGATAGTGCAAATAGTTAGTTGTTTTTATATACCGTAAGGGCAGGTTTCTTTGACTCTAGGGCATAACTTTGGCCCAAATCGAGCTAAGTATCATGAACCGAACGTCGAATTATGTCCTTCGATAAATAATAGATGGCGATAAAGACGCGTACCTACTTGCGGAACTTTGACACTAATCTGTCTACGGCAGGGACGCACAGACTTATTGAGACCATGGGCCACTGGGGCAAATGATGAACTAATGGCGGGCCACCAGAACAAATTAAAAACATAAAAATAGCCAAAAATTTAATTAAAAATAATATACTAGTTTGATTGAAGCGTGGCACTGCATTGTGCTTACAATATTTTTAACATTTGGCTCACTTGTAGGCTAACACGTAAAATTACTTCCAAACTTTCATTTGCAAGGTGCTTTCGATTTTTTAAAAATTATTATTCAATACCGAAAAAGTTTGTTCACAATAAACAAGTAGAAGCAAATAAGCTGGAGCATTTCAGGGCATTTGTGCGCAACTCTTTGTACATAGTTTTATCAATGCAGCAGTAAGTCAGCAAGTACCCTTTAAATCTTGATCGTTTTGAATATCGATTAATTCTAACTGTGTTGACTGCAGTTTCAGCTGAAATGGTGAAAAAAACAGCAATATTTTTCCTTCAAATGTACGAGGGAATAAATATTTTTGCTGTTGGGCCACTGACATATTGCCGGGGGGCCGCATGCGGCCCGCGGGCTGCGGTCTGTGGATCCCTGGTCTACGGTATGCATTGTTTAAAATTATTTTAATGTTTATGAAATAAATATCCTTAACTACTAATTATAGATTAAGCTAAGTAGGTGTATTACGAGTTATCACATAAAATATATCTTTCTCTTGCTTATATTGACATAGTCAAGTCCTTAACTTTTTGCGCACCCTATAGATGAATGGACGCTAATCGTGTAATCGAAGGCGCGACCTCTAACTCCTAGAATATTGACGACGACAAAGTTGTACCCAATGCCTCCGGATTTGATAGTCGGGATAGCATGCTGTGCGGTCCCGGTTCGAGTCACTTGTACTGAAGTTATATTGGTGTATTCTGCTCCGCGGACTGTTATATCTTGATCATGAATTATGAATGAAGCAGCTGCAACACCATGGGTGATCCTGTAAAGTCATACAAAGTCAAAGGATTTTTATCAATTAAATCATTTACAGCCGCTTTTCAACTGTCAAAGAGTTGGTTAGCTAGCCAGGAAGTTGAAGCTAGTTAGGTCGTCTGCCCCATTACCGATAATTCAAATCAATTCAATTTCTTTAATTCGGACTAATGTGTCCAAAAAGAACTAATGATATTAATGATAATGTTTTTAAAAGCTTTAATTCACTGACAGATAATGCACAGCCCAAGAGGTCCTAGTATAATATGGTGTATCGGAAAGGTGTGTTCATCAAACTGAACAGAACTTTCTCCATGGGACCAACATTGTAATCGAGAAAAAAATATCAGCTGTCCCGTACAAAGCTTCAATTACTCGACCCAAATGTATGGGACAGCTGATACTTTTTTCTCGGACCACCCATGGAGAAAGTTGTTGAGTTTGATGGTCTGTACCTTTCACACACCGTATATAGTGAAAGTGAGCACTAAAAAAGGATTTTCAAAAATTCATACCCTAATGGGCTTAAATCAATCTGCCTAGCCTTTTCCCAACTATGTTGGGGTCGGTTTCCAGTCTAACCGGATGCAGCTGAATACCAGTATTTTACATGGAGCGACTGCCTATCTAACCTCCACAACCCAGTACTGGATAATACGATACCCCATGTTAAGACTGGCTGTCAGACTTTCGGGCTTCTGACGACCCGTAACGACTGTCAAAGATCCACGGATGACAGCCGGGACCAACGGCTTAACGTGCTTTCCGAGGCACGGAGGAGTCTCGGTATGTAAAGATGGTCACCCATCCACGGACCAACCCCGGCAAGCATAGCTTAACCTGATGGATGGACCTGTGCGGCTGTTATTACTTAGCCACGAGCTCCTATAAAGGGCTTAAATACAGGGTAAAATTAAATTACCTAGCAAAACTCCGCATACGTGATACCTAAACACGACAAAATAAAAATAAAAAATATCTTTTGGTCCCATAGTGAAAGTTGTACAAATTCATGGGTAGAACACCCTGTTACAATTTGTGCACTGCTGAAAAAAAACCCTGGATTTTTAGATTAATAAATAAATAAATAAATATCCTTGGATATTTCACACAACGCCATCTAGTCCCAAGCTAAGCAACCTAATGCTTGTGTTATGGTAACGAGATGGCTGATAAACTACTTATATACAATTTTTTTTTTTTTAATGGTACCGACCTAGCTATGAGTCTATCATCAGGACCGACTACTCCCACGGTCAGACTTTGTCGATAATCTGGTACAGTCCGCAATGGCACGCCATACTCGTCAATCTCATATTCATATTCCTCTGCCTTCTCAGCCACTTTAGGTACTTCAGCCACGTCAGACACTTCAGCAAGTTGATTGCTGACTGATGCTGCTGCTGTCGTTGCTAACAACGCGAAGAGAAGTAAGCTATTCATCTGGAATAATAAAATGGGTGTCTTTTTAGGGTTCCGTACGTCCGAATGAAAAAATGGAACCCTTATGTACTCGTGTGTCTGTATCTAATTAACCAATTATGTTGAAATTTGGTACACATTATGAATTTCTGGCTTTTGACTACCTGTGACGACTGCCAAAGATCTACGAATGTCAGCCGGGACCATGTCGGTAGAAATATAAGCTAGTCAGCAACTTGATAGCTGCTAATGGTGCGTCAGACCTACATTTTGCACCTCGTGGAGTCTATTGTAATCTTAGAGTGCGGAATCATCGGAATCTATAAGTAATTTGTCAATTCTCTTAAATATAGCAAGGTGCCTGCTATGCAGTGTGAATATCTCTTCTCCTATAAGGGAGAACGAGCATTCATCGTGACTCTAAAGATTTGCCAAAACCAGAAATCGAACCCGGAACCTTCCGCTTACAGCGACCACAATTTTTATCTTCGAGGCATAATATAAATTAGAAATGAATAGATCGTTTTCATGGTTCGGTACCCAAATGGAACCCTATTACTAAACCTGCGCTGTCCGTCCGTCTGTCTGTCAGCTAGCGGGCTGTATTGTATCTCATGAACCGCAATAGGTCGGCAGTTGAAATTTTGACATATTGTGTATTTCTATTGCCGCTTTACCAGCAAAAAAAATACAAGAAGCGTGTTTTTAAACTGAAGTAGTATTTTCTTTAAATATGAAGTGTTAAATATTGTACTGTGGTACGGAACCCTTCGTGTGTGAGTCCGACTCGCACTTGGCCGGTTTTTGATGCAGCGGTCGGCTTAGATAAAGTAACATTTTTTTAGCGATAATTCCAGGAAATTATAGAAATAAGTAATTATCTGGCTAGCTTTTTCCTAACTATGTTGGGGTTAGCTTCCAGTCTAACCGGATGCAGCTACCAGGGAATTACAGAAATAAGTAAGACACTTACCTTTACAATTTCACCGTGACTTGATGTACCAAATGATAGCTCCTTAGAGAGCTAATAAAATGAGACTGATAATAAAAGTGAAATAAAGAAAACAGTATTTATATTGTCACTATAAAGGGGAAAAACAATACGATAACAATCTTATGTTTTTATCATTACATCTAAATTGCTGAATTACTTTTTCATGGACTTTACTACTTAAACAAAATGTACAGATAGCGAAAAGTGTCAATATTTTTTTCAGAATTTTGATGATTAAAATTATTATACAGGGTTATTGGTAAAACACCAGCAACCTCTTAAGGGGTCATTATACTCATCATTATGAACAACTTTTACTATGGGACCAAACCTGAAATCACGAAAAAAAAATCAGCTGTTCAGTACATTTATCTATATGAAACTCGTCAAAATGTAGGGAGCAGCTGGTTTTTTTTCGCGATTTCAGGTTTGGTCTCATAGTAAAAGTTGTTCATAATGATGAGTACAGTGACCCCTTAAGAGGTTACTGGTGTTTTACCAATAACCCTGTATAAGAATATTAAAAAAATACGTTTATTTCAGATAATTATAAATGTCCATATTTAATCATAATCACTAGACTATTATTAACCTTTTTAGGGTTCCGTAACAAAACGGAACCCTTATAGATTCGTCATGTCTGTCTGTCTGTCTGTCTGTCTGTCCGTCCGTATGTCACAGCCACTTTTTTCCGAAACTATACAAACTGTACTGTTGAAACTTGGTAAGAAGATGTATTCTGTGAACCGCATTAAGATTTTCACATAAAAATAGAAAAAAAAAACAATAAATTTTGGGGGTCCCCATACTTAGAACTGAAACTCAAAAAAAAATTTTTCATCAAACCCATACGTGTGGGGTGTTTGTGGATAGGTCTTCAAAAATGATATTGAGGTTTCTAATATAATTTTTTTCTAAACTGAATAGCTTGCGCGAGAGACACTTCTAAAGTGATAAACTTCAAAAATAAGAGAATGATAAAACTAAAAAAAATATATGATGTACATTACCATGTAAACTTCCACCGAAAATTGGTTTGAACGAGATCTATTAAGTAGTTTTTTTTTAATACGTCATAAATCGTAAACCGCAATTTACCTTTCATTCAATCAACTCAAATATAATAATTAAAAAAAAACATTAAATTTCATAAACATAAACCTTATGCATAAACTGTGAACCATTATTTTCTAATAATAAATCCGTAACAGGTGCTTATGTAAATAATAATTTACTTAGGCAGGAGTGTTTATGGTACGGAACCCTTCATGTGTGAGTCCGACTCGCACTTGGCCGGTTTTTTTTTTAAATTACCTACATGATATTTTAACTTTTGACATTCGTAACGATGGTATGTAAATAGAATGGTTAGCAGATAGTTTCGTCTGTCATTCGTTGATCTTTGACAGTCGTTACGAGTCGTCAGAAGCCTGAAAGTCTAACAACCAATCTTACCAAGGGTATCAAATTACCCAGTAACTGGGTTGTGGAGGTCAGATAGGCAGTCGCTCCATGTAAAATACTGGTATTCAGCTGCATCTGGTTAGACTGGACTGGAAGCCGACCCCAAAATAGTTGGGAAAAAGCTAGGCAGACAGATGATGTCGCTGACTGTACATTTTGTTTGTGCAGTTTAAGTTAAAATTAAGGAGGCCATGAAAGTAATCAAGCAATCTAAAAATAATGATAAAACATCGGATTATTTATAGGTAATCTTATCATTCTTTCATCAATTGTAATACAATATAAATACTGTCTTCTTCAGAAGTATTTTTATAATATAAATTAATCTGCACTCCGAGCATTTGGTCAAGTCATAGTACAATAATTACAAAGGTAAGTTTTTTATTTTTTTCGTACTTATTGAATTAATTTTCAATTCAGAAGTGCTGTATTCAAAATCGATTTATTTATTTCCAATTTATATTATTCCCCGTTTCTAGTAGTCTGCGGAAATGCGGCTGTTCTAATCACAAGGCCAAGGTTTCATTTTATACTTAATTAAAAACGAATGGCTAAATCTGTTGCCAAGTGAACGGTTGAACCAATTCGGCATTTTTTTTTTCAAATATTCGTTGAAGTCCGAGGAAGGTTCTTATGAAGAGAAAAATTGGAAAAGTTGCAGTGAAAATTGGAAAACTCGAAAAAACTGAAAGTGCATTTTCTATGGGAATTTTGTATGAATTATTGTGGACAGGACAACGTCTGTCGGGTCAGCTAGTTTAGAATAGGTACAACCCGGGGTTTGAAACCGTGTTCAATAGAGGTCTTATTTTATACAAAGGCTAAAGCTGTCATTTTGTTAAATGACTTCTCTTACTGACGGGTAATGAAAGCATCATGAAAAAAAATGAATTACCTCTGGTGTGTAGGTACTGCCCACACTCATTATTTTTCTGCAAGAGAACCACCCAGAAGTTCTATTATAGCAGGGGTATATTATGAAAATAAATAACCATTTTTGGGGTACATTACATAGGCAGTCACTCCAGCTTCCAGTCTAACCGGATGCAGCTAAATATCAGTATTTTACATGGAGCGACTACCTACACAACCCAGTTACTGAGTAATACCTGACGACACGGTTGGCGCAGTGGTTGAGTGATTGACTGCTGCGCAGCATGTCGCGGGTTCGATTCCCGCACGGAACAAATATTTGTACGACCTACAAGTATTTGTTCCGAGTCTGGGTGTTTTTCTATCTATAATATGTATGTATTTACAAAAAAAAAAAAAGTATATAAGTAGTTTATCAGCCATCTCGCTACCATAACACAAGCATTAGGTTGCTTAGCTTGGGACTAGATGGCGTTGTGTGGAATGTCCAAAGATATTAGTATATTAGTATTAATACCCCTTGGTAAGACTGGTTGTCAGACTTTCGGGTTTATCCACAACGACTGTCAAAGATCCACGAATGAAAGCCGGGACCAACGGCTTAGCGTGCTTTCCGAGGCACAGAGAGGTCTTGGTATGTAAATCCAATCGCGGCAAGCATAACTTAACCAGAGGGGAATTCCCGTATTATAACAACGTTCGTAATCTCATCTCAATCTCAATTTGTTTGTACAGCGTTTACCTACAATTTTGACACTTGATCGTAGCTGGCGTGAGATTGCGACTTGAATTTGAACGTTTTTAGGTACGAGAATTGGCCTTCTGATCTATCGACCCATGTGGCTGGTATTACTTAGCCACAAGCCCCACACGGTTAGACTGGAAGCCGACCCGCAACATGGGAAAAGGCTAGGCATCAGAATAAACTCCACGAGAGGCAAAATCACGGCCTGCCGCACCTTAGACATGTCTCCCCTGCTTTTTAACTTGATACTAGTTTATATTTGTACCGACATGTGCATTTTATAGTTCATTCCGCTAACATACCTAGAATAATAATCACCATTTTTTTTTCCAGATGAATAGCTTACTTCTCTTCGCGTTGTTAACAACGGCAGCAGCAGCATCAGTCAGCAATCAAGTTCCTGAAGTGCCAGAAAAGTCTGAAGTGGCTGAAGTACCAGAGATCGCTGAAGTGGCTAAGGTGGCTGAAGTGCCTGCGGTGGCTAAAATATCTGAACTGACTGAGGATGACGAAATTGAATATGACGAGGATGGCGTACCAAAGCGGACTTTACCAGCATCTCGACAAAGTCTGAGCGTGGGAGTCGTCGGTCCTGATGATAGATTGGTGTCTAGGTTAGTACCATTCATCTTAAAATAGGCCATCATTACTCCTTCTTCTCTCGGAACAGTGTAAATAAAAAATATATAATATGCCGCTCAAAACTGGCCCAATGTGACCATGTCTTGGATTCACAAAGATACCTTTTATACGAGTACAAGAAGTAGTTACGCCCCTGAGGTACGATTTAAACCATGGGCCTTAGACATGAAGTTGAATATTATTGAACAACATAAAAATTGGTGAAATATTGTCATCACCGCTAACAACTTACTGGTAATGGACTTCAAATTCAAACTCAAAGCATTTAATTTAATAAATTACAAGCACTTTCGAATCGATCAGTCAGAAAGATGAAGCTAGTTGCCCATTCCAAAGCGTACTAGATCCCTATGGAGAAGAATAGGCAAGAAAATCTATGGCCACTTCTCTGTCGATTCTCTAACCATGAACTTGCCTTTTCAGAATCACACACAACGTTGCTGCTGCTGCATTCATAATTCATGATCAAGATGTAACCTTCCGCGGAGCTTATCAAACCAATATAACTTCGATCCAGGTAGCTCGAGTCGGAAACACTATGCATGCTATCCCGACCATCAAATCCGGAGGACTCGGACAGAGCTTCGCCGTCATCAACATTCTAGGAGTTCGAGGAAGTGGCTTCTCTTACACGATTAGCATCTATGCATCTATTGGTTGCGCAAATAGTTAGGGACATGATTATGACGGATGGTTATATTCCTGTGGTAGTCCTTAGACATAATAATAATATACACTAAGTTGCCCCTTGTCGCTACGTCACTATGTGCTAGCGACCGTTTTCGGGCGCCCATTATTGAGTGTGCAAGTCAGCCCTGCTATTTTATCCCTGTATTACATAACATTGATCAGGCACGGGACATAGTCCTTCCATAGTTTTAGATAACCAATTCACTATAGCCACTCAAACCAATATGTTTTGTTTCCATGCTAAGCAACTATTAGTCCTGCACCAACCGGCGGTTGTCCTTGGGTGCACTTGCATAGAGTAAACAGGGACAATCGTCGGTTGGAGCCTTAACACTTAAAATTGTCTAAGGGGCTTCTGCGAGTTGGCTTCGGCCCCTCGTACGCCTTCCAAAGGTCCAGGACCCCAGGATCACGAGATAATATCAAATAAAATTTAAATATACACTAACATACAGTATAGACTACACAATGATCTTTTGGCGCTTGAGTTAAATTGACAGGAAGCGTTGTTGATAAACATATCAACAACGCCAACAACAACAACTCAACAACTCAACTCTCTGTCAACTTCATATGTCTAAGTATGTGTATAGTATAGCTATATAAGAAATTGTATTGAATTTTGCCACGTGCCAAAAAATCCTTGTACACTTGTACTTACTTTAGTCTATTTCTAGTTAAACTAAAATATACCTTAATTACTATTGTAAGGAGTCCTAAATAAATACGTTGATCTAATTATTCATGAAATTATATTGGCCACGTGTGTCCATATCCTAAGGGCACGTCCCCATCATCTCGCGCCCCGGTCTACTCCTTGAATATGCAATTATCTCTGTAGCCCCATGAAACATGAGACTACTGTGAATCTTTGGGTTAATTCGTTTAATCGAGTCTGGTTAAATCATGTTGGGGTCGGTGCATATCATTAATATTAATTCATTCGATATTTTATATTGGCGACGCTTCCTGTGCTTCCGACCTGACGCAGTTTGTGATGACGACCTTTGTAATGTTTGTGATGATCATCAGCCTATTAACGTCCACAGCACAGACTAAGGCTTCTTCAATCACACCATTTAACTCAATCCCCACCTAACCGGAGGAAGACCAACCCTTCATTCGTTGAATTGCCGTTTCAACTAAAAGCAAAAAAGAAAAATGCTACAATTTCTTTGTGTCTCCTATTTATACTAGCTCACAGGGCCCTTCAATTATGCTGAAATGTGTTTCTTACATGCGGTACCTACTGTGCCAGATAAACATTTTACTTTCTTTTAGAGTAGCGTGATTTAAAAACACATTGCTATAAATAATAGCGTAGGATACAAGTTTCTTAGAAAAACACAACACACAAATTCAAAACAACATAATTATTGTTTAGTCAAGGTCAAAGATCAAGGCTTAGAAATATTATTCACTTTAAAATACGAAGGTTTACGAAGCAACAACCGTGCGGAGAGATCAGGCGATAGCATACGGCATAGCTCGGGCATCATAGTGTGAACAAATTGATGATTCATTATAATTATGCCCAGCCTTCTCCCAACTATATTGCGGTTGGCTTCCAGTCAAACTGGATGCAGCTGAATATTGCACTTGGAGCGACTGCTTAGCTGATCTCCACAACCTAGCGATACCCCTTGGTAAGACCGTTTGTGTGAGAAATTGATGATTATTTTGTGAATAAATCATCGTAATATCATACTTGACTTGGTGACTTGGTGAATTTTAAGGGTGAATATCCCATCTGAACATAACTCAAACTCAAACTCAAAGCATTTATTTCAATTAAACCAATTACAGGCACTTTTGAATTGTCAAAGAGTCGGTCAGTAGGTAAGTCAGAAAGTTGAAGCTAGCCCATTCCAAAACGTAGATCTATGGAGAAGAACGGGCAAGAAACTCCACGGACACTCTTTTAAATCAAAATATGGTTACAAAATATTGGTTACATCATTCATGATCATATTTAGCGCTTTTGTAGTTTGAAGGCAAACGCTATCATCCAATCTAGCCTATAGTCCACAAAACAAATAATGAAATAACATAACATCACGTATCTTTCCCCCGAAGGGTTAGGTAGAGATGTAGGTACCGTATACATGTAATCCGACACACAATGTGTACGGTACAGCAAGGGATGTCTTTTCGTGGGACGCAAAGTGTTGCAACAATTAATTCAAACTAAAACAACACCAATAAGGTAAATTAATGCCTTCCTAGGGCGTCCCCTCCCGGCTTCTGGACATACACGCACCCCGTTTGCCAATAACATTACTTATACTTATATTTTAAATTACGAAATAAAAGGTTCGTACAAAACAGCGATACTTCTACGAGTAGGTACTTGTAATAAAGTTTAAAACTATGGCAGCCAACTGGTCATCAGGCCAACGACTGACAAATCACACACCTTCGTAGAACCAGTTGGTTTGTAACATATGACCCGGGCTTATTTCATGTGGCGGCTTTGCTCAGATATATTGCAGAATATTCTTAATGTTTTGTGAGAAATAAATAGAGTCATTCCGTGTCGTCAGAAGCCCGAAAGTCTGACAACCAGTCTTACCCAGTTACTGGGTTGTGGAGGTCAGATAGGCTCGTGGCGCGTGTGACCGCACGAGTCGATCGAAGAGTAAGCTACATTTCGATTTTTTTTGTCGGTTCATAGATGGGTGACCATCCATTACACATCGAAACTCCTACGTGCCTCGGAAAGCACGTTGAGCCGTTGATGCCGGCTACCATTCATGTCAGTCGTTACGGGTGGTCAGAAGTTCAAAAGTCAGACAACCAGTCTTACCAAGCCAAGAGGTATCGTGTACCCAGTAACTGGGTTGTAGACGTCTGATAGGCAGTTGTATCATGTAAAATACTGGTTTTCAGCTGCACCATATTAGGTAAACTGGAAGCTGACCCCAGCATAGCTGGGAAAAGGCTAGGCAGATTGATTGTGTAAATGTGAGTTAGATGATGAGTAATGTGAACCATTTCTGATTAAGTAATATTACTTTTCGCACATGTGTGAAAAACATAGGTACAAAGGGCTCGAAATAGCATCAAAATAACACGGTGGTGCGAGACTGATACGGCAGTCAGCACTAAGGCTTTCCACGAAGCTACTCAAAAGTAAAGAGTTACAAATTCAAATCACCAATGAGTAGCCAGAATGTCAAAGCACTAGTATTTTATTGTCGGTCCGTACACGATTCGACTTACTCAAGACGCAGTTTTAAGCTAAAGCCCTTGATTGGTTAGCTTCCGTGTTCTGTGCTAAGCTCACGCAACGCGTCGTACGTCCAGCCAGTAATAGGACTCGCCCATCAAGGAGCGTTGTCCCAAACTAGACGCATTATTAATTTATTATGCATAAAACAAAAGGTATAAAAGATAAATAATTAACTTATTTTTAAAATGGTGAAGGGTTCATAAAAATACGCTTGATAGTTTTTGCGTGATTCTAAGTTTTTTTGATCCACGTGAGACATAACTTTACAGATTAATTACACTATGTAATATAAACATAATCTAAAATATTCACATATAAAATTATTAACAAAATGCTCTAATTTAACATATAATTTTTCCAAATCATTAATACTGCTCGTTCAGACGTGATTTTCAGTTTAAAATCATTAAAAGTCGGTTATCGGCGCCTTAATTATATACCTATTCCTTAGCAGCCGATTGGTAGGAGGCATTTCTGCTTTGACATTTTCACTAGGCGATGAAAAAACAACTTTCTGAGACAGTGTTCTCAAATCTTTAGAGCCTATTTCACGATGTCCGAATAGCCACTACTCACCAAATAAATTCAAAAATGGAACAGAATTTGTATGACATTATCTGCCAAGTTAATAGGAACTTAATCGTAGGTGGTGAAAAAGGCCTTAAACTCTCCACCGGTAGCTACGAGTACTACCGCGATATTTTGGAATCATAACAAAATTATCTTCAATATCACCACTAAACAGTCACCACACACATGACAGACGCTTACATTCATACACAGCGTGTATCAGAAAGGTGTGGTTAAAAAGCGTGTGATATCGACTATCAAACTGATCAACTTAATCGCTCCATCAATTATATTCAGGTTGAAATTGATACATTTACGCTATTTTTATTTTTAGGGTTCCGTACCTCAAAAGGAAAAAACGGAACCCTTATAGGATCACTCGTGTGTCTGTCTGTCTGTCTGTCTGTCTGTCCGTCTGTCCGTCTGTCACAGCCAATTTGCTCCGAATCTAATGAACCGATTAAGTTAAAATTTGGTACACATATGAATTTATGTGACCCAAACACGTACAGCTAAAGTAAATATATGAATTTTGAATATGAGAGTCACTTTTAGGGGGAAAATAAGAAAATTAAAAAAAAAAGTTTTGTAAACTGTACCGAGTGACATATCAAATGAAAGGACTTACTATGAGAGTCTCAAATATATTTTTTTTATAATTTTAAAATTTATTGTTTTAAAGTTATTAAAGAAAATAGACGAAAATTGACCATTCCCCCTCCCTTATCTCCGAAACTACTGAGCCTAAAATTTTGAAAAAAATATAGAAACTAGTTCTATACCTGTAGATTACAGGAAAACCTATAAGAAGTCTGTGGTATTAAAATAGCATAGTAAATCTATATATATAAAAAAATCAAAGTCCTGACTGAGTCACTGACTAATATACCAACGCACAGCCCAAACCAATGGACCTAGAGACTTGAAATTTTGCACATAGATACCTTATATAGTGTAAACATCCACTAAGGAAGGATTTTTGGAAATTCCATCCCTAAGGGGGTCAAACAGGGGATGAAAGTTTGTATGAAAAATCCTATCCCTTGAGTTAATAGACTTGAAACTTAGCACGAATATTCATCTAAGTAAATTATAAAGTTTATCATTTTTAGTTTTCCTAGACTACCCCCTAAGGAGGGATTGGGGGTGTCAAAGTTTGTATGGAGGAACTTTAAAACGCGGTCCGATTAACTCAAAACTCAGTTTTTATACTTGAGACCAAAAATTAAGACTAACGTGTATCAAGATTTTCCAAAAATCTACGCCTAAGGGGTGAAAAGTTAATTTTATAGCGGAGGATTTTATCGGGGGCTTGATTAACTCTAAAATTGGTGTAAATAATGTTTGAGTCAAGTTATGGAAACATACCAGACGATTTTTTAAATTCTTTAGGTATCTGTGTTCGTGAAAACAGAGATACAGTTTATTTGAAAAATCTTATTAATTTGGTTAACGAACTTGAAACTTAGCACAAATACTTGCATAAGTAAGTAATAATGTTTGTCATTATTAGTTTTTCAAAACTACGCCTCAAATGAGGTTTAGGGATGTTAAAGTTTGTATAGAAGAATTTTAAAGCGCAGTCCGATTAAAAAAATGGTACTTTGAGTCAAGTTAGGAAACTTGCCAAACGAATTTTCACCGATTTTGACGGCATGTAGGTGATGTTTTAAGGAGTAACTTAGACTATTTTCATTTTAGAAAAATAATTAGGGTTCCGCGCAAGAAAATTAAAATCCATGAAATCAGACAACCACGTACAGCCCAGTACAAACTTACTAAGCCTCCGCTGTCTATTACAGCTATAACAACAAATAATAAAAATAAAGCAAAGTTAAAAATTTAAGGGGTCGGTCCCCATACAATAAACTTTTCATTTTGAAAAAAAAAAAAAATTTTTTAATTTAGCATGTGGGGTGTCATGTCATTATTTCATTACCGCTGCTCTCAAAACGGTGAAGGAAAACATCGTGAGGAAACCGGCATGTCCTAGAAGCAAAAATTCGAAGACATGTGACATCTACCAACCCGCACTGGCCCCGCGTGGGATTACGGCCCACTCCCTCTCACCGAGAGGAGGCCTGTGTCCCAGCAGTGGGAACATTATAGGCTGATTATGTGTTATGTGGGGTGTCATCGTCTAGAACTCATTGAGTAGAGTACAAACATATTTTTTTTTATCTTTTAAAATTAAGAAATAGGGGGCCGCAAAAGTTGTTTTTACACCATTTTTGTACGAGCTCTAGCGCAACAATTCAACAAATTAGGAATTTGAAACTTCTTTATACCATGTAAGTACCATGAATACTGTATTTAATCAACAATACTGAAAACGGCGATTCATAAGGTATTTTGTTTAAACATGGGTGATTTTCTTCAACTGCAAAAAATAACCTTGTAATTCACAGTATCATTATAAAATAAGTAAAAAGTTATCTTTGGGATTGTTAAACATATAATATGGTACGGAACCCTTCGTGCGCGAGTCCGACTCGCACTTGACCGGTTTTTTTTTTATATTTTGCCCTGGGATGAATTCGCAAAAGTAAATACTATAGAATAGGTTACAACAATAATAATCTTTATGTGTATTTTGTGCTTTCATTTTAATTTGGTTGTGTGACTTGGCTATTGCATTAGGTTAAGGCCTGTAATGATAGTTTTAATTTTTAAAGCAATCAATCTGCTTAGCTTTCTCCATGGAACCAACATCGTAATCGAGAAAAAATAATCAGCCGTTGTTGGTTGAGATGTAAGGTCGAATTTCCAAAAAGCCCTTCTTATTAAACGGGTTTTTGGAAATTCGACATTTAAGTTTTTGTTAATCATCTACATCGCCACATACGAACTACGCATCACAAAGACATGACGTTATGCAATCCTGCATCGCGCAATTAGAGTTTACTACGCGACTAGCATTTATACAACGTCCCGACATCAACCGTCGGGCAGTAGCCCACCAGACACAACACCCCTCTGGTCGGAGGATCCTCCCTTTTCTATGGAGGATGAGTGAACTTTACACCCTGTTCCTCATGCCTCTAAAGGGTGAAAAGGCGGGATTTTGCTTGTATGAGAAATGGAGTTATAAATAAACTCACGAATACTTATCTAAACTCCTTTGCAAAAAAAAACGGGCACCTTACAGTCATTGGCTTTTCTATGGATAATATTAATATTTTTAGTATGTCATTAGCATAAATGACTAGAAATTTCTTATTATCATTGGGAATATAGTTTTAAACGCTTAAATCCTGGAATCGGTGTTTCAGTCAATGTAAACAGAGAGTCGTGTTAAAATGGAAATTTTTAGGGTATAATTAAATTAAGACTACGAGTATTTTTATGGTATTTTAATTAAAAAAAGACGTTAAAAAATAAAAATTAATAACGAGTATGACCTCCCTTGCAGCGATTCCGGCATGTAATCGTCTTGGCATGTTTTGCACCAGGCTTTGATGGTGTCCTGTAGAATGTGTTCCCACTCAGCCGAAATCACACGTTTAAGCTCCCTGATGTTTTGTGGAAGGGGTTGGACGGATCGTACTCGCCTTTTTAGGAGGTCCCGGACGTGCTCAATGGGGTTAAGGTCGGTGCTGCGCGCTAGCCAATCCAGACGACGAATACCGACCTCTTGCATATAAGCATCTACGTCGCCAGAACGGTGGTCCCGAGCATTATCGTCCATGTGAATGGCATCTTCACCAATTACAGTCAGTGCGGGCTGTGCATGTTGACAAATTATTCCTGTTATGTACCTTTGCGCATTTAGTGAGCCATTTTCAATGAACAGTATCTCGGTACAATAGCTGGAAGTTACGCCCGCCCAAAACATAACGGACCTTCCACCATAAGAGGTGATTTCTTCAAAACACACGTCGGCATAGCGTTCCCCTGGTTTTCGTAACACTCGCCGACGTCGGTCCTCACCATTCACACAAATTCGAGCCTCATCGGAGAAGAGTACGCTACTCCAGTTACCTAGTGTCCAACATAGACAATTTCTAGTGAACCTCAGTCGAGCAATCCGGTGATCACGGAGTAACTTGGGGGCCCGCGCTGGTCGTCGATTGCGTATATCAACCGCTAAAAGCCTCCTCCTCACTGTCCATAGGCTAACTTGTGCTCCTCGTACCTCTTCAAGGTTTCTTTTGAGGTCTATGTAACTGCATTTGCGGTTCCTCAGCGCCTGAGTCACTAAAACGCGGTCGTCTCGTGGTTGTGTGCAAAGTTTTCTCCCAGAACCTTGCCTTCTTTGAATGGAACCTGTCTCTTGGTATCGAGTCCAGGTTCTTTGGACGGTGGAACGACTCACGTTTAACCGCTATGAGCCGTAACATTGGCTACACCCCACTTCCAGCAGCGCTATAATTTTTCTAGCTCTTATTGCTTTTTCTGCCATTACAATCGACACAAAGATATCTGTTTTAAGTCACAATAAGGCAGTATTATGCGACAAACATAAATTATTCTAATGAAAATAACGAGAACTTAGTTTTAGTTGCCTGATAACCTTTTAACCGCAAACCCGCGAATAGTAAGTAAAAAGTCATAAACTGAAAAAGGGATTATTATTTTTAAAACAACAGTTTCGAATTTGAAATTAACTTTTTTTTCATACCCAGACTCTTTATTAAGTGCCAGTAACATAGTTTGGCTATTAAAACCACTTTAGAACAAAATTGTCACCAATAATGTAGAAAAATCCAAACCGCCCGTTTTTTTTGCAAAGGAGTGTATCTATCTATTTAAATAAAAAGAGAAGTCCTGACTGACTGACTGACTCATCAACGCCGAGACCAAACCATTGGACTTAGAAAGCTGAAACTTTGCACAGAGGTTCCCTCTACATACAATGTAGATAAGGAATAAGGAAGGAATTCCCGGTAAGTAGTATTTTCTCGTGGGATATTTTCCGACAAACACGCGGGTGAAGCCGCTGGCAAAAGCTATTATCTAAGTAAATTATGAAGTTTGTAATTTTTTCATTGTCAACGACGGGCAACTAGTAGAATCGCGTGGATCGCGGTCACCCCGTGGCGGCTTCACCCGCGCGCTCTGCGATCGGATGGCGGGCGTGCTTACGTATACATAATTATAAC
Organism: Cosmia trapezina; assembly: GCA_905163495.3. Taxonomy (NCBI): domain Eukaryota; kingdom Metazoa; phylum Arthropoda; class Insecta; order Lepidoptera; family Noctuidae; genus Cosmia; species Cosmia trapezina. The sequence goes on along the minus strand of LR991040.1, from coordinate 12,454,557 downwards.
CATTATCATCATTTAAGTTAAGAGTTGTTCTTAAATGTCATGATTTCAGAAATAATGAAGACAATTTGAATTTCGCGGACTACCTTTGCGCATTCCCATAATCGATAGCTATTTATACAACACAAATATCGAATTATGATGTTAATTTTACCAAAATAGCCGATATCAGATAAGCTGTAGATAATTTTGAAATGTAGGTAAGTAAGTAATTATCTTTATTAGTTTTACAATGTATTTTTATAAGTTTCTTTGTTATTTATTCTAATTGTTGTCATACAGGCTGAGTAAATACTAAATGTTGGATTTAAAAAGTTGGATTTCAACCTTAAAGGACTGTTCAAACTGAGGCGAATCCCGCGCGGGACGTGACTGCGCGCGTCTATTGTTTTAATCATTAGGAAATAACGCCAGTTTGAACACCTTCTTCATATAAGTTAGTTGATACAATCCGCGTGACGGAACGTCCGAATTAAATTCGCCTCAGTTTGACCAGAGCTTCATGGCGAAACTATGACAAACGGAAGAAAGGTTATCAAAAAAAACCCGGCCAAGTGCGAGTCGAACTCGCGCACAAAAGGTTCCGTACCATTATCTATAAAAACGGCAAAAAAATCACGTTTGTTGTATGGGATCCCCTTAAATATTTTTTTATTTTAATTTAATTATGTATTTTTAAAGTGAATAAATAACTAAATATTCTGTGAATATTTCAAGCGTCTACCTGGTGCCGTTATCGATATCGATCAAAAACAAGCAAAAAAATCACGTGTATGGGAGACCCCTTAAATATTTATTATATTCTGTTTTTTAGTATTTTTTGTTATAGCGGCAACAGAAATACATCATCTGTAAAAATTTCAACTGTCTAACTATCACCAGTTTATCCAGATTTCACTCTCCTTTGAAGGTGTTTTTAAGTAAGTAAGTACTTAGGACTAGGTTAAGCTTTGGTTTCTTAGGAAAGCGCTCGTAACGGCCGTCATGAAAATCTTTCATTTTCATCAGTAGTTGACATTAATACAAACCCAATTTTTTTTATCAAACCCCGCCCGTTTGATTTAAATCGGTAGATTTGCCTTCCTTACTTAGTCTCAAGAAAAAGTGTCCATACTGAGAAGTGTGAGCTCACACATAGTAAACAGCATTTCAACTAAACTCCTTTGCAAAAAAAACGGGCACCTTACAGTCAATGGCTTTTCTTATGGGTAATATTAATATTTTTAGTATGTCATTAGCATAAATGTCTAGAAATTTCTTATTATCATTGAGAATATAGTTTTTAACCCTTAAATCCTGGAATCGGTGTTTTAGTCAATGTAAACAGAGAGTCGTGTTAAAATGGAAATTTTTAGGATATAATTAAATTAGGACTACGAGTATTTTTATGGTATTTTAATAAATAAAAGACATTCAAAATAAAAATTAATAACGAATATGACCTCCCTTTGCAGCGATTACGGCATGCATTCGTCTTGGCTTGCTTTCCACGAGGCTTTTGATGGTGTCCTGTGGAATGTGTTCCCACTCAGCCGAAATCACACGTTTAAGCTCCCTGATGTTTTGTGGAAGGGGTTGGACAGATCGTACTCGCCTTTTTAGGAGGTCCCAGACGTGCTCAATGGGGTTAAGGTCGGGGCTCCGCGCTAGCCAATCCAGACGACGAATACCGACCTCTTATATATAAGCATCAACGTCGCCAGAACGGTGGTACCGAGCATTATCGTCCATATAAATGGCATCTTCACCAATTACAGTCAGCGCGGGCTGTGCATGTTGACAAATTATTCCTGTTATGTACCTTTGCGCATTTAGTGAGCCATTTTCAATGAACACTATCTCGGTACGATAGCTGGAAGTTACGGCCGACCAAAACATAACGGACCTTCCACCATAATAGGTGATTTCTTCAAAACACACGTCGGCATAGCGTTCCCCTGGTCTTCGTAACACTCGCCGACGTCGGTCCTCACCATTCAGACAAATTCTAGCCTCATCGGAGAAGAGTACGCTACTCCAGTTACCTAGTGTCCAAAATAGACAATTTCTAGTGAAACTCAGTCGAGCAATCCGGTGCTCACGGAGTAACTTGGGGGCCCGCGCTGGTCGACGACTGCGTATTTCAACCGCTAAAAGCCTCCTCCTCACTGTCCATAGGCTAACTTGTGCTTCTCGTACCTCTTCAAGGTTTCTTTTGAGGTCTATGTAACTGCATTTGCGGTTCCTCAGCGCCTGAGTCACTAAAAAGCGCTCTTCTCGTGGTTGTGTGCAACGTTTTCTCCTAAAACCTTGCCTTCTTTGAACGGAACCTGTCTCTTGGTATCGAGTCCAGGTTGTTTGGACGGTGGAACCACTCACGTTTAACCGCTGTGAGCCGTAACATTGGCTACACCCCACTTCCAGCAGCGCTATAATTTTACTAGCTCTTATTCCTTTTTCTGCCATTACAATCAACACAAAGATATTTGTTTTAAGTCAAAATAAGGCAGGATTATGCGAAAAACATAAATTATTCTAATAAAAATAACGAGAAGTTAGTTTTAGTTGCCTGATAACCTTTTAACCGCAAACCCGCGAATAGTAAATAAAAAGTCATAAACTGAAAAAGGTATTATTATTTTTAAAAACAACAGTTTCGAATTTGAAATCAACTTTTTTTTCATACCCAGACTCTTTATTAAGTGCCAGTAACATAGTTTGGCTATTAAAACCTCTTTAGAACTAAATGATTACCAATAATGTAGAAAAATCCAAACCGCCCGTTTTTTTTGCAAAGAAGGAGTGTATAATCAAGTGAAGTCACTGCGTCATTGCGTTAAAGAGGTGTCGAAACGAAACTGAAATTTGACGCGGAGTAGGGCGAATCTAACGATTTAAATCTTTGCCGCTGTCATCATTTTCATGACAGCCGTCATGCCGTAAGGGTTCCTTTTTATCATTTTGGTACGGAACCCTAAAAACACCTTCTAAGTGCTGTTTAAGGAAAATATCAATTTAAACAAAAAAATATTACATCGTGCGACAAAAATACGATGACAAAGTCTTTATTTTGTTTACAATAATTATGATAATAATTGGATGATTTTCATGATTCACTTTATTAAAGATTAGAGAAGATAGTAGTGAATGGGCTATATTAATCTGTTTTAGTCTGATAAAATGTAGTAGCCATCAAACATATTTTACGTATCACCTGATTGGAGATTGCCGTTTGAAGGAAAATATGTTGGGATCATTTGCTTAGTCTTTACCCAACTATGTTGGGGTTGGCTTCCAGTCTAACCGGATGCAGCTGAATACCACTATTTTACATGGAGCGACTGCCTATCTGACCTACACAACCCAGTTACTTATTACGATATACCTTGCTAAGACTGGTTGTCAAACTTTCGGGCTTCTGACGACCCGCCAAGCCCCAAGGAAGATAATTATGTTGGGATGTACCTAGTAATTCTCATACAAACCACCCATATTTTACAGCATTTGGGGAAGAATTTTTAGTGTTTCTGAAACACGTGTTACATGTTTTATTTGCCGAAACCCAAAACATAAAGAACACATTGATATAAAAAGAACTTTTAAAAAAACTTTTTACAAAAAAAAAACAACCGACTCCCAAAAAAACACTACAAAGTGAAAAATAACTTTAATTTCGGAAGTCGGTGTCTTTGGTTTTTTATTTAATTTCTTTTTTTTTGCCACCGACTTCCGAAATTAAAGTTATTTTTCACTTTGTAGTGTTTTTTTGGGAGTCGGTTGTTTTTTTTTTGTAAAAAGTTTTTATTTTTCACTTTTTAGTGGTGCCTACCCCACACAAATCTGAATACCACTCTGCAAAATAAATTAGAACATCATCCACATAGACTAAAGGCTCTTACAGACAGAGGCGATATCGCGAGCGATATTGCGATATTATAGCGTCGCAACACCGCTACGCGACACGTCCCGACACGTCGCGACGCGATATCGCCTCTGTCTGTAAGAGCCTTAAATGGGAAAAATACGTATTAAATTATTGAATCTAACTCAAAACCCACTCATAAGAACTTGAAGATATTTTTATGCCACCATCTCAGGAGTATACCATTTCAAATAAAAACTTTGCAAAAAGGCAAATACGTCGCGCTAAGTCGTGTCAGAAGTTTTGGTAGGCGTAGTTTTAGTTGACGGAGATACAACGAGACTATGAAATCTGCCTTCTGACAATCAAGGCCACACATAACATACAACTCAAGTAGCGCAATTTGAAGCGGCATATAATTACCATTAAATCATTTATAGCCAGAGTGCACCTCATGACAACTCTAATAAGCCCAAACACGGCTAAGATACATTGTTTTATTACTGAGTTCCGATGCCTACCTTCCGGCTTCTTCATCAGATCGGTTCGATGGTACGATTTTGCACTCTGGCTACAGAGTGCACCTCATGACAATTCCAATAAGCCCAAACACGGCTAGGATACATTGTTTTTTTACTGAGTTCCGATGCCTACCTTCCGGCTTCTTCATCAGATCGGTTCGATGGTACCATATTCATCAGAACCATTTATTTTAAGCTTCGTCATAGTCACTTAACTATTTCAATCTTATCGCTATCCGTGAAATACTTTTCATCGTTGAGGAGTTTCCGTGGCCATCTGTGGTTTTCTTCATCAGTTCCACTTCACCAGATGATACTTTCTGAATGCAAACGCTTGATTTGTTGATGAAAATACCATAATCGCTATATGAATGCCTATAATATTTGAGGAGTTCCCTCGATTCCTCATGGATCCCATCATCAGAACTGGATTTTGATAAAAATGGGACCAATCTGGAAGTATACCCTTTCAAATAAAAAAAGAAATTTTCGAATCGGTTCATAAAACATACAAAAAAAAAAAAAAAAAAAAAACATACAACCGAATTGAGAACCTCCTCCTTTTTTGGAAGTCGGTTAAAAAATAATATAGATTTTCAAACAAACTTTCATCACCTATTTAAATAAGGTATTTCAGACTTCAAGTCGATAGCATTATTTAGTTGTTCCTGAAATAAGCCGCTGTGACAGAAAGCTTTATTTTTGTTAATCGTAGGTTAGGCTTTTTCTTTTCGGAAAATACCCGAAAACACGTACGTAAAATAATATTGGTTATGTAGGTATCTATACAAATCTATACATCTATACAAATAAATAAAATTGAAGTATCTGTTTGTAACGTCAAAATAACAGTTTTTTACTAAATGCATATGAAAGTATATACGGTACTAATAACCAAAAATATATTTTATAAATTTTTGTCTGTCGGTCTGTCTGTTTGTTCCGGCTAATCTCCGAAACGGCTAGACCGATTTTGGGACGGGACTTTCACTGGCAGATAGCTGATGTTATAAGGAGCTTAAGCTCTTTTATTTTAGAAAAAGAAGAAGATTTTGGGTTCCGCGCAAAAAAATTAAAACGCATTAAATTGTGAACAAAATTTGATTCAAATAGAGAAGTATTGACATCCACGCGGCCGAAGCCATGGGCAACAGCTAGTATCTTATATCATAGGGTATTTTTTTAAAATTTCAAAGCCGTGGCTGAAGCCATTACCAGGAAAGAGAATGATTCGGTCACGGTGAAATTATTTCACGGTGTATTTATGATAATGTTCAACAATGCGTTTTTATTTTAAGTGGTGCCACTCGAAGACTAATGCCGATTTGAATGATAGATTAGTTTCGAGAAGTGACCACCAGTTCAAGACAAAACTGAATATAATGGCACTTCCTAATATATTTATTTACGATTTATTACTTTTCTTCAATGTACAGACACACCCGATTCTACTGTTTTATTATGTACTTATAGATTTCCAAAAAAAGACATGCGCAAGCAAGCAACAACACAAGCAAGTGCAAGTTGCAAGTGTTGTACATGCAAGGTACAACTTAAATTACGCACAACCTCTGAAGAGGTAATTGTACTCATCATTATGAACAAATTTTACTATAAGACCAAACCTGAAATCGCGAAAAAAATCAAGCTGTTTTATGACAAATTAAAATCCGGAGGCTCTGGGTGACTCCGGATTATTAATTTGTCCGTCAAACTGACAGCTGAATAGCTGATTTTTTTTCGCGATTTCTGGTTTGGTCGCATAGTAAAAGTTGTTCATAATGATGGGTACAATGACCCCTTAAGAGGTTGTGCGTAATTTAAGTTACACCTTGTATAAATGAGAAAGTTTGAATGTTTGTAAATTTCAATGTTTATAAAGGACTAGCTTTTGCCCGCGGCTTCGCCCGCGTGGATGTCGGAAAATATCCCACGGGAACGAAAATCCTTCCTTATTCCTTGTCTACATTATAAATGGAACCTCTGTGTAAAATTTCAGCTTTCTAGGTGCAATGGTTTGGGCTGGGCGTTGATGAGTCAGTCAGTCAGGACTTCTCTTTTTATTTATATAGATAGAAGATAGAGTTTGTTAACACTTTGCGGGAGTCCCAGGGCCTTAGCACACCTACGCCGAGAAACCATAGCAGCGAAACTACAGTAGTTCAATTCAACTGACTCGCATGATCGCTACTCGAGTAGCAGAACATCAGCGGAACAATCATGCGGTTTCGCAGTTTCGCGGCGGAGGTGGTAATTCTACGGCTGAGGCTACAGTAAGCAGCGATTTGCGATGCGACTGGAAGAGCGAAACGAATAACGAGAGAAATAATTGATGTACGGTGTAGCAATATACGTGAGCATTCATTTATTTGTTTTAGTCGCTCATGTGTCGCAGGTCGCATCGCGGCCTAATGTAGCCTCAGCCTACATGTTGTGAGACAGCGACACGCCGGCTTACGCTGATAACCAGCGCCGTCGATTCGTGCCTTCGTGCACGGGTCTCGGCATTATGCTGAGCGTTTAGCCGTTTCGCGCGGTAGTGACGCATATTTCCGGCTAGGATACTGTTCTTTTTATAGGTAGAGAATAAATACCCATTTGTTTTGTTTTAGTCTCTAGACATATCTAATAAGTTATAAAACAATTTCATCCATACAAAGTGCGTCACTTTCTCGTAATTCAATAGTGTTTCTTTCTTTTTAGGGTTCCGTACCAAAATGGTATAAAAGGAACCCTTATGGTGTGACTCAGTCTGTCTGTCTGTCTGTCACAGCTGGATATCTCAAGAACTACTAAAGCTATCAACTTGAAATTTGCAACATTTTTAGATGACGTTTACCCAACTATTTTGTAAAATATTTATATTTTTTTTTCACCAGGGACTGAAAGGGGTCTTAAAAATTCAGAGTGGAGCTACTAGGGCATGTGAAAGAACGTTGTTTGCACATTCTCAAACATTTTTTTCTTTTTTTTAGACCGCATAGTTTTCGACTTTTGATGAAAAATGTAAAAAGAAATACCGTTCCCCCCCTTATCTCCGAGGTTTGCATAGAGAAAAATCTGAAATTATTCTATGTGATAGAAGTTTAAGTAAACATTACAGGAAAAATAAAACGATATCTCTAAATAGCACTTTTTAGAAATCGGAACGGAACCCACGGTGCGCGAGTCCGACTCGCTCTTGACCGGTATTTTCTTTTTCAGATGTATTATGGCCCTAAACGCCCTCAGATGTAATAAGAATAAAACTTCTATTGTGTCTCCTTCAGTGTTCTTCACGTCTCAATAGCTGAATGAATTTTAATGAAAGGTACACGGGCAATAACCACCTTATAAGTCATCATCATCATCATCATCCACAGCCTGACTCAACCACTGCTGAGCTAAGGCTTTTCTTTTCATGTGCCAATCCTCACGATGACTTTTTATCCCGGTAGTAAGTACTACCGGGATAAAAAGTCATCGTGAGGATTGGCCCGTTCCCGTTGATAATTTTTAAATTTCCGACATACACGTGGGCGGAGGGGCCTGTGGCTAAGTAATAACAGCCGCACGGGTCGATCGTTCAGGTTAAGCTATGCCGTGGTTAGTCAGTGGATGGGTGACCATCTTTACAGACCTAGCTACCTAACTATACCCCTCCATGCCTCGGAAAGCACGTTAAGCCGTTGGTCCCGGCTATCATTCGTGGATCTCTGGCAGTCGTTACGGGTCGTCAGAAGCCCGAAAGTCTGACAACCAGTCTTACCAAGGGGTATCGTATTACCCAGTAACTGGGTTGTGGAGGCAGTTGCTCCATGAAAAATACTGGTATTCAGCTGCATCCGCTTAGACTGGAAGCCGACCCCAAAATTGTTAATTATTAAGAAGAGTGGTAATTCCTAGCGGATTTAAAAAACCAACCCAGTAAAATCGGTCACCAATATTGAGATTTCAATAATAACAATAAAGCGCCGTTTACACGGGGCAAGTTTCTGGAACGTTAAAGAGCAATAATTGCATGCCATAAAGCACGTTCAAGTTTTATGATAGATAGACATGATATTTCATTAAATTTTAATGAACGCTTCTCAAGATAATTTTCAAGTTGTTCTTGATTTGATTTCTTGCCTCAAAATAGCAACAACGATTAGGTACCACACCCTCACTCACCGCACTCATATTTCAATGACAGCACGAATGTCAGATCATGCCAGAATTGAATGCGATTTTATTGTACGAGCAATTATTGTATGTACTGTGCGATTTTCTTGTACAAGCTTATACCAGTTTTCAAAGTTGCCCGTATCGTGCAACAATATTGTACGTGTTGTTTAGACGGTGCCAGATATTTGCCTTTCAATTTTATGGTATTCCACAGGCAATAAACTGGCGCCGTGTAAATGGAGCTTAATTCATGTTCGAATTACGTAAAAAAAGCTCGGAATACTCGTATATTGTTATCAGTGATGGTTATCGTTACAATAAAGTTAGATTGCAAACTGTGGCACCCAACGCTGGCGGCAGGCCAACGACTGACAAATATTACACTTTTGTAGGAACACCAGATGGTTTATTATCATACTAGCTGCGCCCCACGGTGTCACCCACGTAGACCGGGATATAAAGTAGCCTATGTATTATCTACATATCAAACATCCAAATTGGTCCAGCCGTTTGAGCGTGAAGAAGTAACAAACACACACACACAAATTTTGGCCTTTATAATATTAGTGTGATTATTATGAGAATACTAGGTACAGTAACAGCCAGAAGTCGACTAGCAATCTCACAAAACCATGGCATAGTAATATTAGTTTACTTATGACCTTCCTACCATGAGGTATAAGCGCCGCAGCCCGAATAGCGCAGGCGATAATGGTCATTGCGGTGTAAGTGGACTTCTGGCCGTTGACTGTACATAAGCATTCTTTGTAGGTTTCTAAAACAAATGCCAGATCAGATATGGTAGATTTCCATTGAAAATTGAAGGCAAAAAATAATAATATAAAAGACGAAATATCGGTAACAGAATTTAATCAGCATCCTTGAAGAAGTATTTTCTCCACTTCAAAAGTTGACATGATTTCATTGACTTGAAAGAATATGAGAATCAACAAATTGCGCGCTATGGAGCGGGCTATGCTCGGAGTCTCTTTGAAGGATAAAATCAGGAATGAAATTATCCGGAAAAGAAGTGTAGTTACCGACATAGCTCTTGCACAGTATGCAAACTGAAGTGGCACTGGGCTGACCATGTTTGTCGAAGTACCGATGGCCGATGGAGCAGACGAGTCCTGGAGTGAAGACCGCGTATCGGCAAGCGTAGTGTGGGACACCACCAGGGTAGATGGTCCAACGTCCTTAAGAAGGTGGCTGGGACAGACTGGACGCGGAAAGCGGAGAACAAGGTCTAGTGGCGCAGCCTGATGGGAGAGGCCTATTACATTGAATGAACTGCGATAGGATGATTGAACAAATTGTGATGTGTGAGACCACTCAAAGAGGCATTTTTTGTGCACAAAGTATCAACAGAAGGACTGCCATATTTGTCCGCATGCATTCGAACGATTTGGACAGCTTACTTCTATTTGAGCCTGATACTGATTGCGCACTGCATTTGATCTGATTTCGAGAAAAAACGGTCCAAAACGTGACAAAAATCTTCTTAATTCGGACGGATAGAATTCGAATCAACTGCACCACCCGTCATACTAAATATTTATTTAATTAATTTATTACTTCAAATAAACAATTTCACATAAATGATCAAAGGCAGACTTAATGCCATAGGCATTTTCTACTAGACGACCTTTAAAAGAGATCTAAAAATAGTACTAAGGGCACTTCTGACATGACATGTTGCGCGACAGTCCTTTTACTGTTAGAGGATCCACGCGTCATATTCGTGAACGGGCGTCGTCGTCAGTAGGGACTGGTCATCTCTTAGGTGCCGCGGTTTATTTTAATTTAGTTTAATTTTTCAATTGTTCATAGTTTTAATCTTGCACGTTTTTCTACATTGCTCTCACATGTATGTTTTCAACATGAATGATGTAACCAATATTTTGATTTAAAAGAGTGTCCGTGGAATTTCTTGCCCGTTCCTCATAAGAACCTGCTAAGCTCTGGAATGGGCAACTAGCTTCATTTTTCTGACTGATCGACCCTTTACGAGTACCAATTCACAAGTGCCCGTAATTGGTTTATTTGAATAAATGCTTTGAGTTTGAAGACTAGGTAACCGTTATTCTCCATAGGGACCTACGACGCTTTGGTTTTAGCAACTAGCTTAGTCTTTCTCACTGAACTACTCATTGAAAATTCTAAAGTGCCTGTAATTGTTTTAGTTAAAATAAATGCTTTGAGTTTAATTTTACAGTTTTCGGTAGGCACATCATCTCTGAAACGTGGATCGATATTAATGATGTACATAATATATAAACTAACACAGATTTAAAATAATAATATATTTTTGTTTTAGAACCCAACGGTTTGGCACGCGACGATGGAAAGAGACCTGACGGAATGACCATAATGCCTTGGAAGTTAGGTCGGCCTTTGGTATGGGACGCAACGTGTGTCGATACCCTTGCGCCATCCCACTTTCCTAGCACAGTGGGCTGTGCTGGTGTGGCTGCTGCAGGTGCGGAAAACCTCAAACGGTGAAAATATTCAAATATTTTTGGGAGTTATATTTTCGAGCCGTTTGGGGTTAAAACACTAGGGCCATGGGGTCCGAGTGCCCACTTAGTTATCCAAGACATCGCTAAGCGATTGGTCGACTCTTCACGTGACCTGGCCTTTGGTTGGCCTATTTTTTGGCCAAAGAATCAGGATTGCCATACAACGTGGCAATGCTGCCAGCCTTTTGGGCACTTTTCCTGTTGACAGCGATGCGGACGAATTTTTTGATGCCCTATGATCCTTTCCCCTCCTTTTTTATACAATGTACATATTAATGATGAAGTGACTCAATATTAATTTACAAGTATAATTATTTTCCTCATATTAAGTTTTCCTTCAATTATAACAAAGATATTGATACAATTGAGATAAAGATTTCTATGAAACCGCGACACGACAAGTTGTTGTTCATGAGTCAGAGATAGTATTATCTTATCGGTATGTATCTGTGAACTATATATACTATCTCCTTTAAAAGTTAACTTATTGTCACACAGAACTCTAACGAGATAGCTACTGTGAAGAATTACTAAGAGAAAAACTGAAAATGTAAGTACTACCTTAGTTTTGTCAACAATATAATATAAATGTTATGCTTGATAACTATTGCGTTATTATTTATATTTTAATACTATTGCTGGTTGAATAAAAATACAATTTTCCGTTTATAAATATTTGTGTTACCTGTATGATAGATACATTAATTTTTACCTACATTTTGTAACATACTGGAGTACTTATAATTACAAATGTTTAGGCCGTCATTTGGTAATGATAAATGGTTTTATTTCTGTAAGTAGGTTTGTACAAATACTTTTATCTACGTCCATGCTATAAATCCTCTATAAAAGTTTCTGAAACAGTTAGCTTATTGCCAACATTAAAACAGCCAGTGTCATAGTAACCATGGTAACCATAATAGCATTCAAACGGGTGTTTTAATGTTGTACTGAATTTCATAATGCAACTCGTTTTAAAAAAAAGAACATTGTAATGCACGCGCGTTTCACTACAACAGCGCCGTAATTTAAAAAAAGAACTTATTCGAATTCACGTCGTATACTATGACGCCGGCCGCCATGTTCAATACGAAAAAACAAACAAACAAAACAACTATACAAAAAACAAAAAACTGCAAAAAAACTGTTTCAGAACCTTTTATAGAGGATTGATGACATGGATGTAGATAAAGCCTTGTATGCAACTGTACATAATTAGGTATTAAAACACTCATGTGTTAAACCCACATTCGTGTTTTAATACCCTTATTATACGTCAGTTGCATAAATAACTATTAAACGTCACTTATTTTTTGTTAACGATCGAATGACGCAGCAATATTAGAAAAGATTTGAAAATAACTTAATGTTAGAAAAAATATGTGTGATTACTAAATAGTATTGATGAAACGATCAGTGGTTCACATTCTTCATTCGCAAAAGCTAGAAGACATGGGGAATGGTTTTTGCCCAGCAGTGGGGTATAAGTATATAGCATAATACAGACTAACAGTGACATATTCAATAAAAAGGCTTTAATTTCAGAAAAAACAAACCACTGAAAACTGAAGTAATTTCCGACTGTCGAGTCATCACTAAATTGGTAATAACGTTTCATTTCAGATGAAGACCTGCCTGATCCTCTTCGCTGTGCTCGCAGCACTTGTCGCCTGCAATGACGCGGCCGTAATCCAAAATTCCACCCTGAGGACCAACATGTACCAGGGATCTATCAGGCCAGGAGATTATTTACTTCACAGGTTCGTACTTAACCTACATTAAATTGTCTTTTACGTGGTGAAATAGGAGCTCGTGGCTAAGTAATAACAACCGCACGGGTCGATCCATCAGGTTAAGCTACGCTTGCCGGGGTTGTCCGTGGATGGGTTACCATCTAACGAGACTCCTCGGTTCCTCGAAAAGCACGCTAAACCGTTGGTCCCGTCTGTCATTCTTTATCTTTGACAGTCGTTATGGGTCGTCAGGAGCCCGAAAGTCACAATCCGCTCGTCCAATAAGGTCGAGTCGAAGCTTCTAGAAGGTTCTAGAAGCTTCGAAATAAATGACGCGCAGCCTTGTCGTTGACTTTTAGCGAGACGTATGTCAACAGTCAACTAGGCTGCGCACATTTTTTAGATACTTCTATTAGATTTACAAAATTAGGTCGTCGCCCCCGACTATTTATGTTAAACCAGTCTTACCAAATCAGTCAGTCTTATCGAATTACCCAGTAACTGGGTTGTGGAGGTCAGATAGGCAGTCACTCCATGTAAAATACTGGTATTCAGCTGCATCCGGTTAGACTGGAAGCCGACCCCAACATAGTTGGGAAAAGGCTAGGCAGATTGATTTTTGTGTGGTGAAAAGATTAGCTAGTCAGCAGCCCGGAACGCTGAATACAGTCAAGTCACTGATGAAGGCTCCTTTAAATTACATCATACTGAAATTTAAAAGAAAGGGTATACAGCAGGTCAAGCTACCACAAACTGTCAAATTTTCTCATTCGATTTTGAACTTAACCGTTAACATTTTAAGGTTTAAAGTCATTTGGAGAAATTTGACAGTTTGATGTTCTATTGTCTGTATCTATTGATATAGAGTGTGTCTCCTTGTAAGGACAGTAGCTGTAACTAATTTCTGTAGGATTGCTTTTGCTCAAAAGTACAGGATGATAATTGAATTCATGGAAATCGCGAAAGTAACTCCAGCTGTTCCCTACATTTATGTTCGCATACCTAACTCCTCAAAATGTAGGACTATCAGCTGATTTTTTTTCGCGATTTCAGGTTTGGTCCCATAGTAAAAGTTGTTCATAATGATGAGTTCAATGACCCCTTAAAATGATGCCCATGAATTCAATTTCATCCTATATTGTGATTGATATCTTGACGTTATTGATAATCATAAAATTCAGTCGGGAATAGTAGAATCCTTGAATTTAGTCACAAACTCCATAATAACATAATCATCGATATTATCAAAACATGATATCAGACAAGTAGGACAATTTATATAATATGTGTACTCATTTTGTAAACAAGTTCAACAACCACTTGAGTCACGTATCTTACTTTCAATTACTATGCGTGCTAAATAAGAATAGTACTGTCAAAACTCCATTTTGTTCCGCAATACTATGGCAATCAGAGTGACCGTTTTTGGTATTTTTAGTACTAAATTGGTATATTTGAGGCTCCGAAGAATGACGACAGCATATTTTTAGTAGACTAAACATCGGTGTAATATTGGTACAATTTCAACTGTCATGGGATTTTTGTGGTATATTCACCTGGCAATAGCAGAAAAGGAAAATACGAAGGTTTATACAATTACAAACGGTCACACTGTTGGCAATACTCATGAAATTCATTACCAATGCGTACTAATTTGTCAGCTATCGTGTGAAGTTGGCAGCAAGCGCGATCCTATTCTTATTTGGCACGCATAGTACTTTCCTAAGTTACAGAAAATTTATGAAGCTAGGAATATTCATATCTTCATCAATTTTCTGTAACTTATGTCTGACTATGTCCTTCTTGCATACTTTGCTTTTGTTGGTTTGTTTAATTTTAATAATGAGTCATATTATTGTGATAGGTATTACTATGTGTAGATACTCATCTGGTGACTTAGCGGGTTTATTGACCGATGTGATAGGACATCATGTCTTGCCGTATCATTCAGTCGATTTTACTAATCAGAAGAACCAATAAGTTCAAGGGGTTTTTACAACATTTCATGATTCCAATTGATTGTAATGTTTTCCTTGATATTTATTACACAATATTTTTTTATTATTGTTTACTGAGGAATTCGTGGCCAAGTAAAACAACCGCACGGGTCGATCCATTGCCGTCAGATAGGCAGTAGCTCAATGTAAAATACTGCTATTCAGCTGCATGTGGTTAGACTGGAAGCCGACCACAACTTAGTTAGGAAAAGGCTATAATATAGGCAGATTTATTGTTAACGGTTTTACTCCTTCCGTTGTTTGGGTTTGTCCGACAAGACTTGAACTCGACCAAAGATTAAACTTAGCGTTCATCTCGAGACAAGATCACTAGTCGAGTTTATTCGACAAACTGGTGGTCTCACAAAAGCTAAAATTAAAAATCTTTGTTGTTTCAGGAACTACTACTATAAGGCACCTATTGCGAACGCGGTACAGTATCAGGACATCACTTACAGAGGAGCCACCAACGTTCGTATCTCATACATTGCGGCCACAGAGGTCGGAGGTACCCAGTGGGGAATGCCCTCCCTCAGAGCTGGAGGCGTTGGCTATAGCAACGCCACCATCAGGCTGACATCCTCCAGGGGCTACGGATACTACTACATGGTCGAAATCTGGGGCCGATAAGCATTTAGACAAATGTATATCTTTTACGATGAATGGAAAACTTTTACGGCGAAATAATTTTTTTAACGACGGCGACGGTGAAAACATCTGGGGCTTTATTCCAAAAAATTCTGATTAGAATAAATTATTTTTTAAACTTATGTTTGTTTCTTTCTTTTCCTAAATGACGTTTGGAGGGAGAAAAATTAATCCCTAAACTGGGAACATGTACTTACGCCTTTAGGTATGGCCATTAGCTGAGACAATCCAGTAAGTCAAGACAATAAGCCAGAACAATGGAAAATGCCATGTCGTTTACACGTAGGCTATGACTCCCTTTTTTTATCGATGGGAAATCATCAAATGACTTCTCCCGCTCTAGGTGGAGTGGAAGGGCGTGTCAGACTTTTTCTGACACCCACCCGTGTTCCTTCAGATGCCTATGCCAGGGCCACGGTATCTCTTTCAAAAAACCCGCGCATAATTTTGCTGACATCTCTTTGAGGCGCGCGTGGAACACAACGCGCCGTCGACCCGGGCCTGGGGTCTACTCCCTAACTCCGTCCGTCCATCCGTCCGTCCGTCAGTCCGTCCGTCTGACATTACGATTTATCAAAACAAGTTTATTTTTTTCGGACGGGCAATAACACATCGGGATTATAGACAACTGTCAAATCATGTTGTCATTCATACTTCGTTCGGGCCCTGAACCAATCATCCATCCGTAGGTGATACGGAGTAGGAAACGCCCGTAACGAAGGCCAAAACTACGGGCTCCGTGCTTAGGGAGTAGACCCCCTGGTCCTTACCGGACGGCGAGCTACCCACTACTCTACAAATCAGTCAGTTTTTAACTTTAAAAATACGATAATTAGCTTTGCCCGTACCTCCCCATTGTCTTGGCTTACTGGATTGTCTCGTGTGGCCTCGTGTAAAATGACCATTATATTATACGTAATAATACCGTTTGCTTCGTCCACATTCGTTCATCTGCTAGACTCTATTACTACCACTGAGGTTCAATGTAAAGTAGAGTAGACACCGCGAACAACATTTTTACGCTAAATGTGGTCCCAAACCTTCTCCCAAACTAAAGATATGTACCGTGGCTGTCAAATGTGACAACCGTAATGTATGGAGGTTTGCTGTCCCAGGGGCCGTACTATGACGTGAAAAAAGATCATGGATCCATCATAGATGCGTTGAGAAAAAAGGAGAGACGGAGCTATTATATAGGACCTATAGCACCATAGGTCCTATATAATAGCTCCGTCTCTCTCTCACACTCGAACCGTTCAACTTCTACCCTACTATTAGACCTATAAAGGTGTATCTTAGGCCCGGAGGGGAGTGATGTGGCGGCATCTACATCGCCACATACGAACTACGCATCAATGACATGACGTCACGCAATCCTGCATCGCGCAATTAGAGTTTACCACGCGACTAGCATATATACAACGACCCGACATCAACCGTCGGGCAGTGGCCCACCAGACACAACACCCGTCTGGTCGGAGGATCCTCCCTTTTCAATAGAGGATGAGTGAACTTTACACCCTGTTCCTCATGCCTCTAAACCATCTATGTTCGCTATTCTAAAATCAAAATACCTACATAGTTAGAATTTTGCGTCGACACTTGAGTCACTCGCGGGCTCGCGGGACATGAAGCGCGGAGTGGCGGGGTGCATGGGGCGGAGCTTGCGTAACAATTATTTTAGTGCCTGGTCGTTTAATCGATATGGTCAAATTTGGCAGGCCATTTCATGAACGGGACCATTTCATGAAATGACCGAACACCCAATTCTAAACTCTGGCTACGACACATACTTATATGAAAAAAAGGATCATACCTGGATTCAGTAAACAGAGGTATAACAAAATATAAATAGTAATCCTACTTATTATTATAAATGTGAAAGTTTGTATATTTAGACGTTTGTTACTAAATCACGCAAAAGCGGCTTATAGGATTTGGATGAAATTTGGCACACATATAGTTTATAACCTGGATATTCACATAGTATACTTTTTATTCCGGTAGTAGGTTCTCGTGGGATAATTTCCGACCTCCATGCGGCGAAGCCGCGGGCATTAGCTAGTAAAGAAAATAAAATCATCAAGGGGTACGTAACAAGTAGACAGTATTATTATAATACGCTAATTTTTAGATTATTGAAAAAAGACATCATAACCCTTTATTATTTATTGTCATAAGATTAATAGCTACATTGAAAAAAAAACTTGATTTCTGGAACATCTTGATTGTATCATAGGCAGTTTTGTTAATACATTTTGACGAGTCTGGTGTAGACAACTTTACAAATTAATTACAATAAGTAATATAAACATAATCTTAAATATTCACTTAAGAAGTTATTAAGAAAATGCTATAATTTAACATTATATTTTTTCCAAATCATGAACGCTACTCTTTTAGACTTGAACTTCAGTTTATAATAATTAAAAGTCGGTTTTCGTCGCCTTAGGACGAGGATCCCATTCTTCTTCTCTTAAAATATTAAGATATACAAGGTCTGAGGCTTTATAAATATCTATAGCACCCACCGCGGTGCGTCAACCAATTGTGAGTACTTAGTGCTCTGTGGGAAAGGGTTTTGATAGTTTAAAGGAAACGCGTATTAACTTTCAAACAATCAGAAAGTATTTCGTTGTAACTTGGATGGGACACTCCGCAAAATCATTTAAATAAAAAGTGACTCTTGCAACGACACAATAAAGTGCAATTCAGGTCGCACAACGCTTATTACGAGTACCTACAGTTATATTCACCTATAAGTTGAATCTCTTTCTATCGCGTAAGTCGGCGTTCCCACGAGCGTAATAAAATCGCGGCGGGATTTCATCCCGCACTGGATTTTCAACTCTCGTTGTTGTACAAAAACAGAGTGCATCCCAGCGCGACGAAAAACACACTGTTGGATTTTCAACTCCCGGCGCTAAGCAGAGAGTTGAAAATCCAGTTCGCGATAAAATCCCGCCGCGATTTTATTACGCTCATAGAAACGGGGGTTTACTCTTATACCTTCTGACTCGTTAGGGTTGTCTTCTTTTACGACGCGGCGCGTGAGTGAGTATCAAAATAACGTGCGAGCCGGCCGGTGCGCGGCAGCCCACACTGAATTGACCCAGTGAAATGAGCCCGCCGCGTACTTGTAGCTTCATACCTAAACTGCGGAGTGTCCCATCTGTATTTGTATCTGTGCTTGTGATTAAATTAATGATATAGGTATGTTCATAATAGGTTTTAAATAGGCTACTTGACGAGGGGGATCCTTGTTATCATGTGTTAGGTACAAATTATACATAAATATGCACAAGTACTCGAAAAATTAAGTGTATGGTAAGTCTTGCACTAGAGGATTTTTTTTTACGTATGACCACGCGAAACTTTTTACAGAGTCGTCCGATTTGAAAAAAAAAATGTTTTAGTTCAAGAAGGTCCTCAAAGTTGGTCTCATAAAAAAAAATATTTTTACTTGGGTAGTTTTTGAGTTAGCTTCAATAAATACGTATTTTTTCCCCACTTTTATGTGGATGATGTTCTAGTTTCTTTTGCAGGTAGTGGTATTAGAACTTTAATTTCGGAAGTCGGTGGCAAAAAACGAAAATACATTTATCCAGACACCGACTTCCGAAATTAAAGTTATTTTTCACTTTGTAGTCTTGTTTTTGGAAATCAAAAATTGTATTTTTTTATATAAATAGATTATATAGATGTAATAGATGAGCCTACTAGGTCAAGTGTCGAGCAAATACAATGGCTACGGCAGTATCGGAAACCGTAAAAAAATTTCACTAAAACAAATGGCGCGACTCGAACTGCGCTTATTACATTTTTAGTCTGGCTTTGTACGCATTCTTAACTACTCTCCGATAAAGAGCTCCACACTCAAGGGTTAAAATTTAAACTTATTCAATCATTTCAGGGACTACCACTGCATGGCTCCTAAAAAGGACACAATACAGTTTATGTGGATTTGGTACACGGCGAGCAAAGATATTAAATTCTATGTGACTGAGGTGGGTCCCACACAGTGGGCAACTCCCTCGATCACAGAAGGAGGCATTTTCAGTAACAACGTGACCATCGAGCTGAAAACAGCAGCCGGACAAGGATTCTACTACCTGGTCGAAATCTGTCGCCAATAAACTTAATCAAAGATTCATGGACAATTAATACGACGACGGATGGAATTTTTTTACGACGTCCATTAAAATTTTTATATTTGGCTTTTTTTTTAATTGAAGTTATGTTTATAATTAGGCTGAAAATTGGCAAACAAGAACCAACCCACAGTTTGAGTGAAATTGAGTTTAGTACATAGACGGCGCTCAAATCACGTATTCTATCTTCCCACAAAACAAAAAGGGTTCCTTACTCTACCGACTAACAACAGAGATACAACACTGTCACTTGAGAAACCAACCCACTTTGGCCATCTTTTAATTTAATTTTTCACTCTTTTTCATAAAATGAAGAAAAATAATTATTTTAGTAGGTACTGTGAGGCTTCAGCTAGTTAGCTATTATGTGAAGACCCGGTACTCTCAGGTCCTCACAGTACCTACCCCGCTGAGTTACTTAATGAAAAAAATAACCCTCCAAACTTTTCAGTTGGCCCAGCTGCAGCGGTTAAAGCCTCGCCTCTCATGCTCGAAGTTGTGGGTTCGAATCCGGGCAAGTACCAATGTGACTTTTTCATTTCATATGTACTTTCTGAGTTTATCTTGGGCATTTGGTTTTTTTTTGGGCTTGAAGGGAAATATCGTGAGGAAACCTGGACTTATAGTTAATATAAGTCTGAAATCGCCAACCCATCTTGAGCAAGCGTGGTGATCAGTGCTCGTGCCTTCTCTGTATGAGAAGAGGCCTGCAGTGGGACAGTAATAGGCTGGTATTATTATTGGGATTAAATATAATGACTACCAAAAAAATTCAATGCTCACCAAAATGGATGAATGCTTACCAAATCTGAGTCGATCTGCTGACGAAAACCCTAACCCTAATAGACGGTCGACGTCAGGGGCACCCTGAGGTTTGGTTGGTTAGGTTCCTTTAAACCCTGCAGACAGAAATAGGAGCTAAAGTTATAATTTCAAAATACAATAGTTTTAATTTTGGTGAGAATTTATCCATTTTGGTGAGCATTTATCCCTTTTGGTGAGCATTTATCCATTTTGGTAAGCATTTATCCATTTTGGCAGGTATTTCGAATTTTTTGGTACTAAAATAGGTACTTTTCTGGTAGGCGTTTAAACACAAGCCATTATTATTATATACTTTTCAGTCGAAGGGCATCCATAAGGGTTTCCCTTGAAATAAGTCTTTTCCTTTAACATTTTCCTTATGGTTTCTCCTAATTATACAAAGCTTTTGTAACAAAGCCGATTGTATTAGAGCGAGCGCGCACTGCGGTGCGTTTCCGGTAGTTCTGCCGCACTGGGCGGGGCCTACGGTAATAAAACGCATGACCGCAGTGCGCGCACTTCAAAGACATTACATACTTCACAAATTATGCGGTAGAAAAACGCACCGCAATGCGCGCTCGCCCTAAGATAATGAGCTATTTTTATAAAACAGCGTCACTGCTTACCGCTTGTTGTGTTTCTAATGAATTAGTCATTGATAAACACCTTATCATATTTTGATGTCTGAATACTATATAAACTATCTCCTGCGGGTGATTGCTTATATTCAGACTCTACTCCAAGGAGACAGCTACTGTGTTACGGGACTACCTAATTAAAATAACTGACAATGTAAGTATTTATATTAGTTATTCATAAGTACCAACAAGTTTCAATTTGGGCGAGTTTCAAAGACAAACCAAGACCTGAACTAAAACCTGATATACTGATTTCTTCCGGAAGGTTAATGTATAATAATACATTGTATATTACGCACCAGTGGTGTACCTAGTAATTATTAAATATTAAATTATAGCTAAAAATATATTTGATCAGATTTTGTTTTTATATCCATAAACATTTAATAAATAATCAAAGCATTTAATAATACAGTAAATATATGATTCTCTCTTTTTTAAATAAACGTTTGTAAAAATATCGATTTTATAGAACATCGATTTCATTCGGTTAAAAAACGGTTTAGAACGGTCACAACTCTACGGCCACGAACGCAAAGACATTGTAATAACGTCCTGTTGGAATATTAATCAACGATTAATTCGTGTTTTTGAGTTTTTCTAATATAAAGTAAAAGTTGGTGCTTATGAATGATTCTCATTGTCATAGTGTATGGATAACATAGTAATTAATGAGAATTAGGAATTTGATTATTCGATTTCTTACGTAGACGTTCATACAAAGTTATCGCGGCATGTATAATGAGAAACGTCCAAACGGACTTCTTAGATTGCGTTGATTTGTAATCAGTGTTTTTTTGCTTGGATATTATTGGTTACACGTACTGAACTCTGTGTTAAAACTTGTCCATCTATTTTAATGGGACCTTATACAGGATTTTTTTTAGCACCATTCGACCCATTTTTAAATTAATGACTTTGTGACATTTCAGATGAAGACCTGCCTGATCCTCTTCGCTGTTGTCGCAGCACTTGTCGCCTGCAATGACGCGGCTGTAATCCAAAATGCCGCTGCCAGGGCTAACATGTACCAAGGAACTTACAGGCCAGGAGATAGACTGCTTCACAGGTGTGTACCCTCAAAACTAAGTGTTCTTCTTTACTCGACATGACAGCAGAATATTTCCCATCCACAAAAAAAAAGATGAATATTGCATTACTGTGGTAATAGATGATGGGGTCTAAAACGGCCACTTTAGCAGAATCATAATAGGATTATGTTATGAATAATATTTGAAATCGTAAAACGGTCACAAACTGACAATATATTATGAATTGTCAGTTTGTGTGACATTGTTTTTGAAATGTTTGACGTAGTCCAGGGAAGGTTTAAACGATGAGAAAAATTGGAAAAGTTGCCGGGAAAATTGGAAAATTCTGGAAAACTGAAAGTGGATTTTATATGGGAATATTTTAATTGGGACAGGACAACGTCTGTCGGGTCAGCTAGTATATACTTATAAAAGAAAGTCGTGTTAGTTACACTATTTATAACTCAAGAACGGCTGAACCGATTTGGCTGAAAATTGGTGGGGAGGTATCTTAGAACCAGGAGATGGACATAGGATGCTAAAAAAACGGATAAAACGTGGTATAACAACGGCTGGACCGATTTAGATGAAATTTTGAGTGTATATTTGAATGAGTTTCTGGAGGGTTTGAAAACACAATTGGACCAGGTAGGTGGTGCTGCAGTCGGGTTCTAGGATCGTTCAAACAGGACAACGTCTGTCGGGGCCGCTAGTAATTTATAATTTCATTAATAATTTTGTAATTTATAATCTGGTGTAAATTTTAGGGTATATTCCTGAAATAATAGTAGATTATTAACCAAGGGCATAAAGCAGTGTCTTCTGTCGCGGGTGTAAAGGCTCTTACAGACAGAGGCGATATCGCGTCGCGACGCGATATTTTTCTACGGATATAATATCGAAATATCGCGTCGCGACCGCGATATCGCCTCTGTCTGTAAGAGCCTTTAAATCGCGAGCGTAACGAAGGACTCGAGGTTTACTCCCGAGCGTAGCGAGGTTGTTAAAAACCTGAGTCCTGAGTGTAGCGAGGGATTTAAGTTCACCCAAGACTAAGACAGCTTTATCACCGAGGAAAATACTCTACTTTTCGTACCATTTGCGAAAAAATTAACACAATAATAATATGAGATAAGCATTTATTAAAAATAATGACAATTAAAAGTAAAAGAACATTGGTCCAATTATTGATAGAGAGAGTTACATTTTTGTTTGGTACATTTATTGTTGATGAGTTGATTTGAGTATTTTAGAACATTAACTTATTTATAAAAATAAATTAAAATAAACTTAACGTTTACCTAAGTATTTGAAGAAAACAAAAACGCGGCAAATTCCTAGACTAATATTTTTTTGTCGGAAACGCAAAGGCATCAAGCTCATACGGCCTCGTCGGTTTTCGTAATTTTATTTAATAATCTTAGCTGCATAATAAATGCGTATTCCTTTTTCAAAAAGATGTATAATGCTTTATCTACACCCATGCCATAAATCCTCTAAAAAAGTCTCTGAAACAGCTTATTGCCAACATTAAAACAGCCAGTGTCATAGTAACCATGGTAACCATAATAGCATCCAAACGGGTGCTCTAATGTTGTACTGAATTTCATAATGCAACTCGTTTTAAAAAAAAGAACATTGTAATGCACGCGCGTTTCACTACAACAGCGCCGTAATTTAAAAAAAGAACTTCAGTAAGTATTCGAATTCACGTCGTATACTATGACGCCGGCCGCCATGTTCGATACGAGTATTAGTATTGCAAAAAACTGTTTCAGAACCTTTTATAGAGGATTTAACATGGATGTAGATAAAGTCTTGTATGCAACTGTACATAATTACGTATTAAAACACTCATGTGATACTATTATCACACTCGGCTTCGCCTCGTGTGATAAACCCACATTCGCGTTTTAATACCCCTTATTATACGTCAGTTGCATAAATAACTATTATATACAAACTCAATGGTGTAAACACAGATGTAGTTCAGTATAAATTTCGGTAAGTATTCCAAATTTAAATCACATTCTCCACCTAGAGGATGAATGAAATTCAGTACAATTTTTTTTCCCTGTTTTTAACAGATTAAAAATGACTACCTATTGTTATGTTCGCTTTTTGTGGCATAGAATGTCACTT
This sequence comes from Cosmia trapezina, assembly GCA_905163495.3. Taxonomy (NCBI): domain Eukaryota; kingdom Metazoa; phylum Arthropoda; class Insecta; order Lepidoptera; family Noctuidae; genus Cosmia; species Cosmia trapezina. Next base: position 12,430,389 of record LR991040.1, on the reverse strand, counting down.
TTTTGAGCAAGTGGTACGAAAAATTGATTTGCGTAATTTGTGCGACAAGTTACGAACTACAATGCGAAGGTGAGGGGAGTGCAACCACAATACATGATGAAATCCACATCGCGTCTCTCACGTTTCGTCTGCATTTGGGCGATTCCTACTATACACGTCTCCACCACAATAAAAACGAACTTTTAGTCATGATTCCCTTATAATCGAGAGTGTTCATCGTATTATAAGTAAAAATAATGAGTCTCACAAATATTTTACATCACCTTAATATTGTTTCAGTGCCTACTACTCCAGGAACGCTGTTCCGAACGCAGTACAGTACCAGGACATCACTTACCGAGGAGCCAACAACGTGCGTATCACGTACCTGGAGGCGGTAGAGGTGGGAGGCACCCAGTGGGGACTGCCCTCCCTCAGGGTAGGAGGCGTTGGCTTTAACCAAGCAACCATCAGGCTGACAACAGCCAGAGGCTTCGGATACTACTACTTGGTCCGAATCTACGGCCGTTAAACATTTAAAAGACAACTTTGACGAGTAATGGATTTTGTTACGACGCAAGGGGTTTTTTCTAAGAAAAGTATTTAAAAAAATCTGACTAGAATAAATATTTTTTAAATTTATTTATGTTTCTTTCTTTTGATTTTCCTAACAAAATTGAGGTTTAAAGAAATATTGATCCCTATACATATAAATTGCGACATGAGGACGTCACTTTTGTGGGAACAGGCGTAACTTACGCCTGTTCCCACAAAAGTGACGTCCATGTCAAAAGCCTAAAAGTCTGGCAACCAGTCTTACCAAGTGGTATTACCCAGTTACTGGGTTGTGGAGGTTAGATAGGCAGTCGCTCCATATAAAACACTGGTATTCAGCTGCATTCGGTTAGATTGGAAGCCGACCCCAACATATTCTGAGAAATTTCAGATGGAAAAACCTAATAAAATAAGGCTAAATATAAGGTTTAAGTATTTATCTGTTAAATTAATTAGCAAATAAAACGATTACTGTAGGTTTATCGCAGATAAAGTTGTTTTATCGAAAATTGGTGATATAAAAAGCCCGTAAACGAATTATAACTAAGTGGACATTAGATAGACAATTAAATTATGTGAGGAGATTATGATTTGGGGTAAGTATTTCTAAATTGATAATATCAGCCACATATTTTGACTAAGGTGTAGAGTTTGTGAAGTTAGAGCTTGGAGAGTTAGGGCGTGTAGAGTTAGAAGCTTGGCTCTACATGAGATCTGAGGGGCAATTCTCGTATTTTTAACAACGTTCGCAATCTCATCTCAGTCTCAATCTGTCAAAAATTGTATAGCGTTTACCTACATTTTTGACATTTGATTGACGCTGGCATGAGATTGTGACCGTTTTTAGGTAAGAGAATTGGCCATCTGATAGCTTTTTGTCAGTGCAATGTGGTCTCGTCTTGGCAACTTACATGAAAATGTTTTTGGTGGGATTTCATTTCTTTTTGTAAGTTGCTTATGATAATTATAGGAGTATTTTTTCTGTTGTTCATTTTTTCTTTCTTTTTTTGGAGTGTATTTCTTGTACATCAGAGGTGCCTTTTTTCACAAAATCTAAACACTGCGATTCAGAAAAATGACGTCACAGCACAACGCCGTCTATCGGTCACGTAGTTAAACTATCAAAATATTATGCATGGAAATTCGTTCCTACAAACACTATGTAGGCTACGTAGACTTCCGAAAAGTACTTATATACAAGTGTATTAATATTATTCGTAAGTACTTATTATTTTGTGGAAGTCTCATACAAATTTCCATCCCCTAGTTTAAGGGGTTGGGGGGTAAAAGTTCCAAGTTTTAGAATTTTGTTGTTGTTTGTGTACTAATACTAGCTTACATATCAAATTTCAGCTTTCTAGGACTTCAGGAAGTACCATATGAATTTTTATGATCATCAGTGAGTCAGTGACGAAATCGGGGTATTTTAGATATAAATAAAATCTAAAGTATAAGAGCTATGCAATTGAAACTTTATAGGTTTAATAAGTCAACCACGGACATCATATCTCGAAAATTTTGTTTGTCTGGTATAATCCAAACCCAAGTTAAGAAGGTTCAAAAATACGACGAAGTGCTTCGAGAAAAGGTAGGTAGTGCCCTTGCGCTCCGCTTGGCTCGTCTTGGCGGGGGCACTACCGTGCCCCCAGATTATCATCAACGTATTATAATGTACTAGCTTTTGCACGCGTCTTCGCCCTCGTGCAGGTCAAAAATCTAAAAAATAAGTTGAAATTTTAGAGGTATGAGGAACAGGTGTAAAGATCACTCATCCTCCATAGAAAAGGGGGAACCTCCGACCAGACGAGTGTTGTGTCTTGCCCGACGGTTGATGTCGGCATGTTGTAAGTATAAGAAAAACAACGCGTGACCGCGTTGTTTTTAAGATTTATGAATGAAAAGATGCTTTTTTAACCGACTTCTAAAAAAGGAGGAGGTTCTCAATTCGGATGTTTGTTTTTTTTTTTTTATGTTTGTTCGCGCATAACTCCGTCGCTTGCCAACCGATTTGAAAAATTATTATTTTGTTGGAAAGGGTATCTTCCCAAATGGTCCCATTTTTGTCAAAATCCAGTTCTGATGATGGGATCCTGGAGAAATCGAAGGAACTCTTCAAATATTATGGGCACACGTAAAGCGATTTGGGTATTTTTTTTATAGTAGCTCGTGCATTTGCTCTATGAAAGCACCACTTGGTGAAGTGGAACTGATGATGAAGACCACAGATGGCTACCGGAACTACTCAATTATAAATATTTCACGGGTTGCGATTCGATTACTTGACATTAGACTATTGTAACTTATACAAATTATAAACAGACCCACTAAAAAGCGAGAAATAAAAACTTTTTAACAAAAAAAAAACCGACTTCCAAAAATCACTCCAAAATGAAAAATAACTTTGATTTGGGAAGTCGGTGGCAAAAAAAAGAAAGTAGGTAAATAAAAAACGAAAGACACCGACTTCCGAAATCAAAGTTATTTTTCATTTTGTAGTGATTTTTGGAAGTCGGTTTTTTTTTTGTTAAAAAGTTGTTTGAAAAACGTAATTAATTATAGTAGTTAATTATTTTAGTTTTTTTTTTGTTTATTTTTTGTTGTTTTTAATAATTACTTATTAAATTGATAACTTGAATTGATAAATTGATAAATCGATAAATTGATTAACTTACTCGTTCGCTATTGATTACATTTTTTCAAAAAAAGCGTCTTTTCATTTAACATTTTTAAAAATTCGGTCCCGTGTGAGCGAGAGAGCACAGACAGACACGAAAAGCGACTTTATTTTATATGTATAGATGCATAGATATTAGGATCCGCTTAACTATCTCTATATATAGGGTGGCTGGTAATTATTAGTGACCGCTACCTAAACACATGATTGTGCTCATGATAACAAACAACTTTTACTATGGGACCAGAAATCGCAAAAAAAAAATCAGCTGCTCCCTACATTTTGACGAGTTATGCGAACATGAATGTATGGGGCAGATTTTGGTCCCATAGTAAAAGTTGTTTGTTATCATGAGCATAATCATGTGTTTAGATATCGGCAACTAATTCCAAGTCAGTGTGTATATGCGTATATCTATACACATTATTTTTACCCATTTACACATGAATATTATTATGTAGATACTACGTATTATTATATTATTTTACTGGCCAATTAGATAAAAATTACATAATACACCGTTTTCATAAAACAATTGTTGCGCAACATTGTTTCAGCAATTTGTTTTTCTGTTGCGGGAAATATTTTGCTGGCCAGCTATAAATAGCAACGTATACTTCTACTAAGAGCCTGTCCACATGTCCACGTCACGACGTCGTCAACGCGGACGGTGCCGTAACGTAGCACGTTACGTTGACGTGACGTGCTAGGGGACGGCACGCCAACGTCGCCGTGGAACGACGCGTATATCAGGTAAATTACAATATAAATAAACTATGACTGTCTATAAAAATAATTACTTAATATTTTTTTGAAAAAAAATATTACCTCTTATCATAGAACGAACCACGTATGAAGTCGGTTATTTATATTTTAGTTAATTGCCAACTAAGTGCCCCATTATCGCTATTAAAATATTTACAGAATTCATTCGTGACGTGCATTTTTACGATATGGTGACGTATATTTGCACGTCACGTCAACGTAACGTGCCACGTTACGGCACCGTCCACATTGACGACGTCGTGACGTGGACATGTGGACAGGCTCAGGTTCAGGCAGGCAGGAAGTTGCAGTGTTGTAATGTTTTTAAAAGTAAGAAATAGTGTTTCTATATTACACTTTTGATCCTCATTTCTTAATCCTAAGTAATACAATTTTCTTTGCTCTTGATTGATCTAAAAAATTGCACTGATATTTTTCGTGTTATGGTTGTTTCTAATTTCCGGAAAATAAGGAAAGAAAGTTTAAAAAAAAATGTAATTGAATAATTTTATTTATGTAAGTAAGTAATTTGAAGGAATATATTATCTATTTAAATAAGTATAGTCAACCACGTAATTACTTTACCTATTTTGACAATAATTCCCAGAATATTGAAAGTTCATTAAGATTGATACTATCTAACTGTCACCTTGGTCTTGAAAGCAAAATAGACGCAGTCGTTTTATGTCACTTAGTGACATTCAACCTCAGGTCAGTTTGAATGTCACTTGCGTAGTGCAAGTCGTCGACTTTATGAATCAATTTCGATTTTTAATTTTTTATTAATGTTCAAAAAAAGTATAATTATCGCAGAATTCAAAATGATTACATCAAAAAACCACAGAAGTCTTTGATGGCTTTATATGTGGCGTTGTGAGTTCGGAAATATATGTATATCTAATATAAGAGACAACTTTAGACGGTAAGTAGGTATATAAGTTTTACATTTGATTAATATTTTAAGTATTTACTTATTATATAATACAACAATAGCACAACTAAAGATGGCAGTAAGTGTATAAAACTAATAATATCACAATTAAAGAGGTAGTAAATGTATCAAATTAAAGTACATATTCATATAGGAAATAGACAAAATAAAAACTTTCACAATCGATCGTAAAGCCATAACCATAGCTAGAAATATTTGTATAATGTACGTATAACTAAAATGTCACTATTATGTTACTTAGCTTTTGGTATTCATTCAAACAACCCAACAGCAATAGTCGAAGTACTTGAGAGGAGACTTACCTGAAAAAAAGAAAAATATAATTAAATTTCACATTAGTAATTTACCTATTAAACATTTAACTTTTTTTCTATTTTTTTCTTTTTTTTTAATTATTTTAAAGCAACAAGATTTGACATTGTGAGCCGTAAATGTGGAAGGTCACAACATCTAACAGGAGACTAGGCGAGACTAGGTATGCGTGTGGTAGACAATGATGTACACGTCAAAAACAGCTCAACCAGAGCTGTGGTGAAGACGTCATGTTCGTGAACGGGCGCCGTCAGTTGAGACTGGTCAGCCGCTACGCCACTATTTGAATAATTTTATTTTTGATGTTTTTTGTTTCTGTTTGCTACTGTGGACGCTTTTAACGTGAACCTACGTCTTTTTAGGGTTCCATACCTCAAAAGGAAAAAACGGAACCCTTATAGGATCACTTCGTTGTCAGTCTGTCTGTCTGACAGTCTGTCAAGCAAGACCCTTTTTCTCAGGACCATACGTGAACGTGAAGGTATCAAGTTGAAATTAATATCAAATAAGTCTATGGTTCCTTGAAGTTCTAAAAATCAAGTTTCTAAGTTAACGCAATAAAAAAATACGGCCATTATGCGACGTATTTTGATACTCGTAAGTCATGTAGGTAAATCAAAACCTATAGGGTACTGCCCGTTGTCCTAGCATCATGAATTTGGCGTAAATTTTTGGTTGAAGTTCACTGAAGGTAAGTTCAATTAACCATACAATAGTCTTCTAATAAGTATGTATAAGTAAAGTGTAAACAGTAACAAAAAAAAAATTACTTCCTAAAATCTTAGTATAGAATCTTAGTGATTTTAGTAGCGAAGTAATCTATATATATAAAACAAAGTCGGGTTTGTTCGAACACTTATAACTCGAGAACTACTGGACCAATTTTCATGGTTTTTGATTTGTTGTATTTGTCTCCGTCCCGAATAGGAGAATAACTATTAAAAACATAGGAAAATTCACAAAAAATATGAAGAAAATTCATTTTCTCATACATGAAAGGGCAGGGCAATGTCTGTCGGGAAACTTTCATTCTTTTTAGAATTGCAAATTCAAATTCATTTTATTATTAGTTGTTCATTTGTTTTGCTGCCGTTCGATTTATTGAATTTTTGACAGGTCGTCTGGCGGGTCAGCTACTTATGTAGTATTCTAAAATAAAAATCAATTGCCGAATGTATGTAGGTACGCGCATCACTTCAGAACGGATGCACGTATTTGGCTAATTCTTTTTTGTTGTATTTGTAATTGTCAGGACAAAGTTTGTATGAAAGAAACTTCTACACAGTTTATTGTTATAACGTCAATTTACTAACACTACTGTACTAAATATGTGGAGATTTGATACAAGTAACAACCTCAGATTTTTTATAGGCCTATGGTAACAACCTACTATCCCAATTTATTTTGGGTCTGCGCAACATGTCCCTTTCTTCCATACTTCTCTATTAGTCGTCATCTCGGTAGTCACCCCCTTTATAACCATATCATCTTTAACACAGTCCATCCATCGTTTCTTGATCTTCCCCTACTCATAAAGCCATTGACATTCATACTCAAAACAATTTTTTTTTCAAATTAATTGGCTCCAAGTAATCATTTTCATGTTCTTGACTTTTTACTAAGTATAAATTTATTCCGGTATTTTACTTTTCAGCAAAAAATCTTAGGGTCATTCTTAAAATATAAATTAAATTTTCCTAAACAATTCAAAATGTGCTCAGCTTGCGCCTTCAGGAACTTCGCGCGTTTACATTAGAATATTCATAGCTAAGACAGGACAACGTCTGTCGGGTCAGCTAGTTAAAAATAAATACTACACCAAAACAATCTTTAATTCATTACAACTAACAACTTCTCTGTATACTTCACAGGAAAAACTTTGAAGAGCTACCTTGAGAGCTTTCTTGTGATTTCCATAATTTAGGGAATAGATGTTTACTTTTGCATTTAGTCTGTTATAGAGTAGTGGTCCAAAGAAAACATGAAAGGCTGTGAAAGCATGTCTTGTACAGTCAGCGTCACGATGTTGTTACCTCCCGGTAAGCACATCGTGACGCTGACTGTACTATTTGTGGAACAAACAATAACTTTTCGTCTCTTTTTAGTAAATTCAGTGCTGTAGCGGAGGGGTGCGTGTTGTTTTAGTACAATGCTCATTATGAACTATAGAGCAGGTTAGTGGTAGTGGTAGATGTCACATGTCCTCAACATGTTCGTTCTTGGACATGTCAGTTTGTATACCTTTACCGTTTTGAGAGCAGTGGAGATGAATAAATTACACGTAGTAATGTTGCTTGGAGTTAAACCTGTCGGCGCCGTTACCGCTGGCCCACCACTGCTCTCAGAATTTGCTAAGAATTACGCAATATTACTAGGTTCTCGTGTAAGCGGATCATAAGTGTGACTGAACATCCGTAAGAATTGCGTAATATTACTAGGTCCGCGAGTAAGCGGGTCATAAGTGTGACTGAACATCCGTAAGAATTGCACAATATTACTAGGTCCCCGAGTAAGCGGATCATAAGCGTAACTGAACATCCGTAAGAATTACGCAATATTACTAGGTCCCCGAGTAAGCGGATCAGAAGTGTGACTGAACATCCGTAAGAATTGCGCAATATTACTAGGTCCCCGAGTAAGCGGATCATGAGCGTAACTGAACATCCGTAAGAATTACGCAATATTACTAGGTCCCAGAGTAAACGGATCATAAGTGTGACTGAACATCCGTAAGAATTGCGCAATATTACTAGGTCCCCGTGTAAGCGGATCATAAGTATGACTGAACATCCGTAAGAATTGCACAATATTACTAGGTCCCCGAGTAAGCGGATCATAAGTATGACTGAACATCCGTAAGAATTGCACAATATTACTAGGTACCCGTGTAAGCGGATCATAAGTGTGACTGAACATCCGTAAGAATTGCGCAATATTACTAGGTTCCCGTGTAAGCGGATCATAAGTGTGACTGAACATCCGTAAGAATTGCGCAATATTACTAGGTCCCCGTGTAAGCGGATCATAAGTGTGACTGAACATCCGTAAGAATTGCGCAATATTACTACGTCCCCGTGTAAGCGGATCATAGGTGTGACTAAACATCCGTAAGAATTGCGCAATATTACTAGGTCCCCGTGTAAGCGGATCATAGGTGTGACTAAACATCCGTAAGAATTGCGCAATATTACTAGGTCCCCGTGTAAGCGGATCATAAATGTGACTAAACATCCGTAAGAATTGTGCAATATTACTAGGTCCCCGTGTAAGCGGATCATAGGTGTGACTAAACATGCGTAAGAATTGCGCAATATTACTAGGTCCCCGTGTAAGCGGATCATAAATGTGACTAAACATCCGTAAGAATTGCGCAATATTACTAGGTTCCCGTGTAAGCGGATCATAAGTGTGACTGAACATCCGTAAGAATTGCGCAATATTACTACGTCCCCGTGTAAGCGGATCATAAGTGTGACTGAACATCCGTAAGAATTGCGCAATATTACTACGTCCCCGTGTAAGCGGATCATAGGTGTGACTAAACATCCGTAAGAATTGCGCAATATTACTAGTTTCCCGTGTAAGCGGATCATAAATGTGACTAAACATCCGTAAGAATTGCGCAATATTACTACGTCCCCGTGTAAGTGGATCATAGGTGTGACTAAACATCCGTAAGAATTGCGCAATATTACTAGGTCCCCGTGTAAGCGGATCATAAATGTGACTAAACATCCGTAAGAATTGCGCAATATTACAAGGTCCTCGTGTAATCGGATCATAAGTGTGACTGAACATCCGTAAGAATTGCGCAATATTACTACGTCCCCGTGTAAGCGGATCATAGGTGTGACTAAACATCTGTAAGAATTGCGCAATATTACTAGGTCCCCGTGTAAGCGGACCATAGACGTGACTGAACATCCGCATTTGATAGTACTATCTTATCATCATAGATCCGATTAATAAATGTTGTTCGCACAGCTATATAATGGTGATCTATTGTCACTCTATACTCTAAGGAGACAGATACTGTGATCTTTTACTGGACAAAGTGAGAAATTGATAATGTAAGTGTTTTTTTTTTTTTTGTATAAATTATCTACTATTTTTTCGTATTCTTGAAATGGTTAAAATTGTTTAGTTTACTTGTGTGTGTTTTTTAAAAGGTTTATTCGATCGTTCAAAGTAAACAAATATGAAATTGACTAAACGTTTTTAGAGGTTAACTTCTTTTTTGGACATTTAATATAGAAAGTGAAACTTGGCCACGGATGTGACATTCCCAATACTTTATTTTTATCATCACGAATGTTGTCACATACTAAACTATAAACTCCTTTATTCCATTTTTAACACTCTACTTTAGTAAAATCAAACTAATTAGATAATACACAAGCACAAAAAAAAAATACAATAAAAAGGTGAAGAGCTCCTCGTTGGGTATCAAAAAAAAAAAATCCGCAGTGCGGAAGTTGAAAAGGCTGGCAACATTGCCACGTTGGATGGCAATGCTGATTCTTTTGGCAAACGATAAGCCAGCAAAACTAAGAAAGAAACCCAAAAAGCCAAAAAGGAAACCAAGAAAGTATTTCTATTTTTAAGAAATATGCGCAATCAAAATTCTCAAAAAATATTTACTATATATGATGTCATTGCATACATAAACTCATACCTTTTTTGCATGGCGGTAGGCAGAAATTATAGAACGCCACCTGCTACGATCCTTACATACTCCTTTCGCTTAATTTCATCATCATTCTCCTGCCCTTATCCCAATCTATTTGGGGTCGGCGCAACATGTTTTTTTTTTCCATACTTCTCTATTAGTCGTCATCTCGGTAGTCACTTCCTTTCTAGCCATGTCATCTTTCACACAGTCCATCCATCGTTTCTTTGGTCCCCCTACTCTTATAGCCATCGACATTCATACTCAAAACTTTCCTCACAACATTTTCCTCATTCCTCCGCATCACATACCCATACCATGAAAACCGATTTCCGCCTTTCGCTTCATTTATCGTTTAAAATAAAACGTTAAGTTGTAACACGTTGTTCAGCGAGATCGTTCGCTGACATCAACATGGATGGTCATTCATCAATCGAGTGATGAATATAAATGTTGGTGGATGGAGAGGAAGAGGAAAGTCAAAGAAAAGATGGATGCCTAGTGTGAGCAATGATATGAAAGAGAAGGGAGTGAATGATAGCGTGACTGTTGACAGGGGAGAATGGAAGAAGAAAACGTGCAGACCTCAAGTAACATGGGGACAAGGGCAGGAAGATGATGGTGGAATAATCATTCATCGATCAAGCATCGATGAATGATTATTCCATCATCGATCTACCTGCAATCGACAATCTATTCACACACACACACACACGACGACACGGTTGGCGCAGTGGTTGAGCGATTTACTGCTGCGCAGCATGTCGCGGGTTCGATTCCCGCACGGAACAAATATTTGTACGACCTACAAGTATTTGTTCCGAGTCTGGGTCTTTTTCTATCTATAACATGTATGTATTTACAAAAAAAAAAAATAGATATAAGTAGTTTTCAGCCATCTCGTTACCATAACACAAGCATTAGGTTACTTAGCTTGGGACTAGATGGCGTTGTGTGAAATGTCCAAGGATTTATTTATTTATTGATATGGAATATCGAATATGTTTTTAGACGATCGCTCAGCAACTGCGACATTCGAGCCGTCGTATATTGTCAATATTGTGTCCTTTCAGATGAAGGGCCTCATCCTCATCGCGGTGCTAGCAGCACTGACAGTCTGCAATGACGCGGCTTCCATCCCAAACGAAGTCACTCCGGGGCAAGAAGATGTCGTAGTGTTACAAGAAAGTGTCGAAGTGTACCAAAAAGATTACAATCTAGAAGCTACTGGCAGACGAACAAATAACGATGATGAATTGATCCTGTTTCACGAGTATGTACCTTTTTATTTTATTGAATTGTGAAGTGCCGACTGTCCACCTGATGTTAAGTTGTCGGTGTGGTCACTGGCATCTATGTACATCTGAATTACCATAGACACTGCTTATGCGTTGTAACCCCAGACAAAAAGCTGAAACGAGTCATTGATTTTAAACATTACGAGTTGGGGGAACAAGTTAGTAACTCATTCATCTTAAAAAGTCAGCAACTCATCAGCCACTTCCCTAGTGCTGTTCATGTGCATGTTGAGCAAATACCCACTATTTGCTCAACATCAGGCGACACACATGATTGTATGAACTCTGCCAAGCTACAAAGCAGTTTGTTGGCAGACGTAGCTCCTTTTTTTTATCTATCTTTGCATTCCTTAAGTTAAAATACGTGTGTAGACCAGAGTCGAAATTTTTCATGGGTTATAAATAAAAATCTGCTATTCCATTATGACGTGTATCTATATCATCAAACAAAAATGAAGAAAAATTTCCTAGGGTTCCAAAGGATCTAGAATCATGTGCTAGAATCATTGTGCCCATATAAATATTGTGCCCATATTTTCAGAGAATCCTTCAACTTGCCTGCTATCCCCCACACAGTACAGCACCGAGACGTAGTGTACCGTGGCAATTCCACCACCGAGATAAACCGCATCGTGGTATCAAACCCCCCAAGTGTCCCCGGAAACACATTCGTTGGAAATTATTGGACTTACGGCCATGTCAGGATAACATCAGCACCAGGAGTGGGTCTTCGCTGCACCGTCAGTTTCTTCGGTCGCTACACTGATCGGCTCTGAATATAATGTAACACCATGGAAAACTGTTACAACAAATAAATATTTTTACAACTAGAATTTGTGTATAATTTTGTAAGAATAATTGATTCAGACAGCATTAAATGAAATTGTTTTTAGGGTTCCGTACCTCAAAAGGAAAAAACGGAACCCTTATAGGATCACTTCGTTGTCCGTCTGTCTGTCTGTCTGTCTGTCAGTCTGTCAAGACCCTTTTTTTCAGGAACGGGTGGAGGTATCAAATTGAAATTAATATCAAATACGTAAATTTATGGTCCCTTGGAGTTCTAAAAAAATCAAGTTTGTAAGTCAACGCAATAGAAAAATACGGACATTTATGCGTTATATTTTGATACTCGTAAGTAAATCAAAACCTATAGGGTCTTCCCGTTAACCTAGAATCATGAAATTTGGCAAGAAGCAATGTCTTACAGCACAAGTAATGGAAAAAGTCCGAAAATTGTTATTTTGTAATTTTATCACATACAAAAATGTTTTTAAGTATGTCAGTCTGTCCAGACCCTTTTACTCAGGATCGCGTGGAGGTATCAACTTCAAATTAATATTAAATACGTAAGTCTATGAACCCTTAGAGTTCTAAAAAAATCAAGCTTCTAAGTCAACACAATAAAAAATACGGCCTTTTATGCGACATCTTTTGGTACTCGCAAGTAAATCAAAACCTATAGGGTCTTCCCGTTGACCTAGAATCATGAAATTTGGCAAGAAGCAATGTCTTACAGCACAAGTAATGGAAAAAGTCCGAAAATTTTTATTTTGTAATTTTATCACATAAAAAAATATTTTCAAGTATGTCAGACTGTCAAGACCCTTTTACTCAGGATCGCGTGGAGGTATCAACTTGAAATTAATATCAAATACGTAAGTCTATGAACCCTTACAGTTCTAAAAAAATCAAGCTTCTAAGTCAACACAATAAAAAAATACGGCCTTTTATGCGACATCTTTTGGTACTCGCAAGTACCAAAAGATGTCGAATCATGAAATTTGCGAGAACCTATGCTTAGTCCAAATTGGTTCAATGCCTCTATTCACAACTCTCTATTCGGAGGTGAATGTTTTTTTTTTAATCTCGGCAAAGAGATATGCGTCTTTACGGCGTTAATATTTTTTTGAATATTTATATATTGAATATCATCAAAAACTATGATTATTACAATAAAAGAAACGTTTATGAACAAATTCACATTTATTTGTGTTCTAAACTCAAAAATATTTGAATTTTCTATTTTTCATATTAGGCTGTTTATCGGCTTTATACCTTTGCTTCTCCTTCAACCTGGCGAAAGCAAAGCGCGGAAAAAAAAAGAAAATTTAAATCAGTTTCATAATAATTCATGACAAAAATATTGTTCGTTATTTTATTTTATTTCTTCAAAAGTGTATTGAAAAACGTCGTTTGATACTCGTGGACATTTGTTATTGCAGTTTTCGGCTCAAAAACAACCTCGCCTACGGCTCGGGTGTTAAATTAGCCTCGAACGCAATAACAAACGTTCTCCACTTGTATCAAAATGTACTATTCCGGTTGGCTGTTGCGTGGGCTAAAGGGGAGCAGACAGGCGCGACGCAACGTAACTCTAGCAGAAACATTTTCCATTAAGTTTTCATAGAAATTATTCTACTAGAGTCTGTTTGCTTATGACAAATAATAAGTAACATGTATCTACTTACTATTCTTAATTTACCATGAAATGTTTTAAAAACAGAATAATTTTCCACTTCAACGATCAAGGTACCATAGGTATAGGTAGGTTATGGTACCTACCTATACCTATGGTACCTAATAATAAATACCATGGTATTTTAGATAAAGTAGTGGTTTTACCCTATTTGTTTAATAGGAATGGCGTAAAAAAACAACGTCATTTAAAGCTGTCTGAATTTTTAAAATATTTATTTCGATGTTTTAAAAAACCTTTAAATTTGTTAACAGTTCTCCATGGTGTTATTATGTTCAAAGCCAGTCAGTGTAGCGACCAAAGATTCGAACCGTGGTACGAATTCCTGCGCCCGACGCTGATGTTAGCCTGACCAGGGCGTGAGTCCAATAATTTCCAACGAATGTGTGTGAGGGAACGTTGGATACCACGATACGGTTTATCTGGGTGGTTGAATTGCCACGGTACACCACTTCCCGAACCTGTACTGTGTTCGGGATACCTGCCACGTTGACGAATTCTCTGAAAAGTTGAAAATATTTATTACTGGCTGCGCCCCGCGGTTTCACCTACGTAGACCGGGATAAAAAGTAGCCTATGTGTTAATCCAGGATATAAGCTATATACATACCAAATTTCAACCAAATCGATCCAGCCGTTTGAGCGTGAAGAAGTAACAAACATACAAACACACACTCACAAACTTTCGTTTTTATAATATTAGTAATTCCTCGTTACTACCTGTGCCAGATTAAGTTTTTTCTAACACGTATGAAAACCACAAATAGGAAAATACGCTGTTTTCTGTTCAAAGAATTATCTGCTTGAGTTTACCTTAGACAGATAATGTACTTAATTATTATTATCTTTTGATCAATTAGTCGATAAAAGCCGATGTTTATTATTTTGGATTCACTGAAGTCTAAATACCAAAAAAATAGATGAATTAGTCTTATAAACTAATCTCTTGCTATTTTAATAAAAACATCGAATTAATCTATATTTTATTATATATAAATATATATATATAAATGAATCCCTATTTCCCTTGGTCATCTCATCACACGTAAACGGATGGAACAATTTCGCTAATTCATTTTTCGTTGTGTTTATTATTGTCAGGAGAAGGTTCTTATATAGAGAAAAAATGGATAAGTTGCCGGGAAAATTGGAAAATTAGGGAAAACTGAAAGTGGAATTTCTATGGGAATTTTGAATGATTGAAATTGGAACAGGACAACGTCTGTTGGGTCAGCTAGTGTGCCAAATAAAAATAAAGGCGCCAGTGGCAATTTAACATCAGGTTGGCCTTTTGCTTGTTTGCCATCCAATCTTCTATCTGTATCTTCTTCTATGCATCCACCACCACCATAATCAGCCTATAACGTACCCACTGCTGGGACACATGCCTCCTCTCTGTGAGTGAGTGTGGGCCGCAATTAAAAATGCGGGCCCAGTGCGGGTTGGTAGATGTTGTCCCAAAATAGTAACAAATTCAAAACTGTACATTGAATATTTTTGAAAAAAAGTAATTGCTACGAGGTATGGGAAAGTGTCTGATATCGAACATAGTTTTGAAAATTGTTGTCCTTTCTACCCAACTGCGGCGAAGCCCAATTTTCTGTTTGTCTGGATGGATGTATTGCCTTATTAGCGTAAAAACGGCTGAAAGGATTTGGTTGAAATTTGGCACGCAGGCAGTTTATAACCTGGATTAACACAAGGGTTACTTTTAATCCCGGTAGAATATTTCCCGACATCCACGCGGTCGAAGCCGCGGGCAAAAGCTAGTAACATAATAAAAAGGTACACACTCGTGAAACAGGATCAAGTCATCATCGTTAAATAGTCTGTTAGTAGCTCCGTCAATATTGTAATCTTTTTGGTACACTTGGCCACTTTCTTGGAGCAGAACGACATCTTCTTGCCCCGGAGTGACTTCGTTTAGGACGGAAGCCGCGTCATTGAAGACTGTAAGTGCTGCTAGCACCGTGATGAGGATGAGGCTCTTCATCTGCAAAGACACATCATAACATAACACTAAATATTACAAAGCCGAAAGTTTGTGAGTGTGTTTGTTACTTTTTAACGCTGAAACGGCTACACCGATTTGGATGAAATTTGGTATATACATAGCTTATACTCTGGATTAACACATAGGCTTAAGGCTTAAACCGTGGGGCGCATCTAGTTAACTATAAACGACGGCTCGAGTGACGCTGTAGCTGAGCGATCGGATAAAATCATTTTCGATATTCCGTGTCAATATCTGATAGTAGATCGCCAGTTGATCGGTGGTTAATAGATTCATTTAATTTTAATTCATGACATCAACATGGTTGGTCACACAGAACAGATTTAAAAGAGGTTGGTTACAACCATGTCCATGTGATCAAAGGACTTCGCAGTCAGGTTGCATCTTTACGTTTTGTTTTAAAAGAAAAAATGTGTGTACATACACATTTTTTCTTTAAAAATTAACATACGAATCATTAAATCCAATTTTCAATTTTCTTGGCGTTGAAACCCTTGAGCCGAGTGCTCATAGTTTGTTCAACGAATTCTCCAAGCGGCTGGTTGACATTTACAGTGCCCTAAGGGCTGGCTTTTACCTTGGCCAGAGGATTAGCATTGCCATACAACGTGGCAATGCCGCCAGTCTCTTGGGTACTTTACCAGTCGACAGCGATGCGGAGGAATTTTTCGACGCCGTATTTCAGTTTTTTAATAGTTTCAGTTATATTAGCTATAGCTTTTGCCCGCGGCTTCGCCCGCGTGGATGTCGGAAAATATCCCAAGGGAACCTGCTACCGGGAATTCCTTTCTTATTCCTTGTCTGCATCGTAAAGGGAGCCTCTGTGCAAAATTTCAGCTTTCTAGGTCCAAGGGTTTGGGCTGGGCGTTGATGAGTCAGTCAATCAGTCAGTCAGTCAGGACTTCTCTTTTTATTTATATATTAACTAGCTTTAGCCCGCGGCTTCGCCCGCGTGGATGTCGGACAATATCCCATGGGAACGTACATGTGGAAAACATAGGGCCGTCCGATATAACTGTGCAAACTCAAATCGCTACGATATATCGTTACCGTGTATAGTAGGCATAAAGCTACCAGTTGGCATGATTTTTTCCGACATCTTCAACAGTCGTCGTCATATTTCAACCAATTTACACAAAACTGTAATGAATTACACTGAATCACTCCGTTCATTGGAGAAAACCGTATGAAAATCCGTTCGGTACTTTTTGACATTATCGCATTCAAACAGACACACTTACGCGGCGGGGGACTTTGTTAATTACTTAAAATTTATTATGCCAGTCACGCTCTAATAACAAATAACTTTTGTCCGAGTGTCCACTCGTTCAAATAATTTCCTCGTAAAAACTTCGAATGAAATAAATACTAAATGTTACCTCAAGATTCAAACTATGACTACATTTCCAATCCCTTAAATCTCTTAAAAAGAGGTAATTACACAAACATTTGTCAACCCCTATTGTACCCCGTCAAAAACGCTGTACCACATATTTCTTTATTTCCTACCAAAAGCATAAATTTGAATTTTCATAACCCTAACTTAAGAACTGCTGGGTTTCCCATCTTTCGTCCCTTATATCACCCCCTGTAGCATTATTTTTGAAAGTATCCTGTGTCCTTTCCCAAGATGCTATATAAAGCCTTGCCAAATTTTGTCGAAATCCGTGCAGTTTTATAAATTTTAAAATCAACCCCTATTTTACCTCCTTAGGGGATGATTTTTCAAAAACGCTGAACCGCATATTTCTTTGTTTCCTATCAAAAGCATACATTTTAATTTTCACATCCCTAACTTAAGAAATACTGAGTTTCCATACAAACTTTCATGCCCTATATCACCCCCAGTAGGATTATTTTTAAGACAAAAAGTAGTCTATGTCCTTCCCCAGGATGCTATATAAAGCCTTGCCAAATTTTATCGACATCCGTGCAGTTTTGTAAATTTTAAAATCAACCCCTATTTTACCCCCTTAGGGGATAATATTTCAAAAACGCTGAACCGCATATTTCTTAATTTCCTACCAATAGCATAAATTTGTTATCCCTAACTTAAGAAATACTGGGTTTCCCTAACAAACTTTCATCCCCTATATCACCCCCTGTAGTATTGTTATTGAAAGTATCCTATGTCCTTTCCCAGGATGCTATATAAAGCCTTGCCAAATTTTGTCGAAATCCGTGCAGTTTTGTAAATTTTAAAATCAACCCCTATTTTACCCCCTTAGGGGATAATATTTCAAAAACGCTGAACCGCATATTTCTTAATTTCCTACCAATAGCATAAATTTGTTATCCCTAACTTAAGAAATACTGGGTTTCCCTAACAAACTTTCATCCCCTATATCACCCCCTGTAGTATTGTTATTGAAAGTATCCTATGTCCTTTCCCAGGATGCTATATAAAGCCTTGCCAAATTTTGTCGAAATCCGTGCAGTTTTGTAAATTTTAAAATCAACCCCTATTTTAACCCCTTAGGGGATGATTTTTCAAAAACGCTGAACCGCATATTTCTTTATTTCCTACCAAAAGCATACATTTTAATTTTCACATCCCTAACTGAAGAAATACTGAGTTTCCCATACAAACTTTCATCCCCTATATCACCCCCTGTAGTATTATTTTTGAAAAAAATAGTATGCTATGTCCTTCCCCAGGATGCTATATTCAGCCTTGCCAAATTTTGTCGAAATCCGTGCAGTTTTGTAAATTTTAAAATCAACCCCTATTTTACTATATTTTACCCCCTTAGGGGATGATTTTTCAAAAACGCTGAACCGCATATTTCTTAATTTCCTATCAAAAGCATACATTTTAATTTTCACATCCCTAACTTAAGAAATACTGAGTTTCCCATACAAACTTTCATCCCCTATATCACCCCCTGTGGGATTATTTTTGAAAAAAAAAAGTAGCCTATGTCCGTCCCCAGGATACCATCTATAGCCTTGCCAAATTTTATCGAAATCCGTTCAGTGGTTTAGGCGTGAAAAGGTAACAGACAGACAGACAGACAGACAGACAGACAGACAGACAGACAGACAGACAGACAGAGTTACTTTCGAATTTATAATATTAGTATGGATTTATAACTTAACTTTGACAGTAAATTTGATTGTAATTTTCAACTAGTTTTTATTATTTGGTATTTTTATTTTTGTTACAAAATTAATGTAAGTAATTATTTAAATTTATTCAAGAAAGTGTTGAAAATGTCACTTCCGTGTCTTGTGCAACGTCCACTTTGTAAAATATTACCAAAAAAAAAACTAATTTAATCAAGTTAATATTTTTAAACGATCAAATAAATTTTCTGAAAAGTAGAACAGAATTAAAATAATGAATTAGAACTATTCCAATGTAACGAAATGTTGCATAGAATAAATACGAAACAATAGTGAACTAAACACACTTACAATATCAAATTCTCACTTATTCCAATAAAAAATCACAGTAGCTATATCCTTAGAGTACAAGGTGACTATATGTCGGCATTTTGTAGTGCGTATGATATTTATTACACGGATATAAAATGATAAGATAGTACTAGGATAATTATTACACGGATCTATAATGATATGATAGTACTATCAAAAGCACAGTTACATTGTGTGTGTCTGTCCCAATACCGTCGATTACCGAGCAGTGAGTAGAGCTAGACTCTAGCTCTCTAGTAATCGACGGTGGTAGAACAGACACACACACACAATCTGACTGTGCTTTTGATAGTACTATCATTATCTTATCATTATTTTTTTCCTTGTCTTAAATTGTTTTTTTTCCCAAAATTTTCATCCGTAAGGGCCCTCGCCCACGGCGACTTTTTGTAGCGATGCTGTCGCGCGTTTAAAATGCGCGACTGCATCGCTACTAACGCGCGTTTCTCGCATTTGCAACGCGCTATACAGAAGCGATGCCAACGCGCTACTAACACGCTACAGTATCGCGACTGTATCGATGCAAACGCGCGACCGTGTCGGACGACATGGGGGAGAGAACAGAGGGAGGGTGGCGCGTGAGTGGAGAACCGAGCTTTCGTTGCCTACGCTTCGGCTGCTTACGTAAAAGCAGCACCAAAGACAACGTGACTAATGTTGCCTCAACGGAGTCCATCTTGCAACTGTAGCGATCGCAGGTATTTTTGTGCCGTTACTGAATCGCGTTTGCATCGTGACAGAAGCGCGCCAGTATCGCGTTTGCATCGCGACTGAATCTGGGCCCGTGGGCGAGGCCACACAGCTAGCGACCGCTTCGCGACTGTATTGATGCGGACGCGCGACAGCATCGCTACTGCATCGCTACAAAAAGTCAGCGTGAGCGAGGGCCCTTATTTGTATTACTGTGTTTGTATTTGTATCCATGTAGTTTGGAGGCCTGGAGACCTATACCACAGGTATTCCTAGTACAGCATCCTAATTGCGTAACACATTAACAATCGGAGTTGGTTTCATTTTGACAGTTCAACAACATTCATTGCGTTATTTACGTTTTCGAACAAATTTTTCGATCATATGAAACAATGGATTAGCAATTTGTTTGAAAATGCTTCAAACTCCGATTGATAATGTGTTGGTGTAGGCCCCAGTCTCCACAACATCAATGTATTTTTGTAAACACAAATTATTATAATATATCCGTGTAATAAACATCCTAAGCTCTACAAAATGTCGATATATATCAATCAATCTATTAGTTTCGTTGGTTTCGTTCAACTCAAATTATGTGAGTTTGATAGTTTGTTTTTTAGTTCATTAGTTTTTCGTGTTTATCAATACAATATTTCGTTATATTGAAACAGTTCTCATTAATTCTTTTACTTCTGTTAGACTTATTAGTGTTTTTAATAAAAGATTAATTTGATCTTCCACAGTACTTAAAAAATATTAAATACTTAATTAAATTAATCTTGTTAGAAAAATAAAAGACCTAATAAAAAAAAAAACCGGTCAAGAACGAGTCGGACTCGCGCACCGAGGGTTCCGTTCCGATTTCTGAAAAAGTGTGCTATTTAGAGACATCGTTTTATTTTTCCTGTAATCTTTACATAAACTTCTATCACATACAATAATTTCAGATTTTTCTCTATACAAACTTCGAAGATAAGGGGGGACGGACGGTATTTTTTTTACAATTTTCATAAAAAGTCGAAAACTATACGACCTAAAAAAAATGTTTGAGAATGTACAAACAGCGCTCTTTCATATGATAACCCACATAATAATATGACATAGTAGCCCAATTTCGAATTTTTAAGAACCCTTTCAAAGCCTGTTGCAAAAAAAAAAAAAATCTTTCTTATTTGCAAAATAGTTGGGTAAACGTCATCTAAAACTGTTCCAAACAAGTTGATAGCATTAGTAGTTCTTGAGATATCCAGCTGTGACAGACAGACAGACTGAGTCGCACCATAAGGGTTCCTTTTTACCATTTTGGTTCGGAACCCTAAAACTAGGTGAGAATTATAATGAATTTATTCAAATCGGTATTTCCATTTTTAAGACTTATTAATTTATTATTGATCGAAGTTATTATTGAGCAATGTTTTTCCTATAAAATAAAATGTAGAGCTACAACGCTGACTGCAATTTTTGAGGTCGTTAGATGACATTTACGTGGATCAACAATGTTGTTGTCATCAGTTACAATTAAATTATACGATTAACCATCGATTGATTTGCGTTCTCCTACTATATAAATATATGTGTATAAACAAATATTATTTAATAGGAGGAGCTCGTGGCTAAGTATCTTTACATACCGAGACTCCTCCGTGCCTCGGAAGGCACGCTAAGCCGTTGGTCCCGGCTGACATTAGTGGCTCTTTGACAGTCGTTACGGGTCGTCAGAAGCCCGAAAGTCTAACAACCAAGGGGAATCGTATTACCCAGTCACTGGGTTGTGGACGCCAGATAGGCAGTCGCTCCATGTAAAATATTGGTATTCAGCGGGACCCGGTTAGACTGGAAGCCAACCCCAACATAGTTGGGAAAAGGAAATAATATTTCAATCAATCAATCATTGATTGAAATATTATTTTATCTACACCCATGCTATAAATCCTTTATAAAAGTTCCTGAAACAGTTAGCTTACTGCCAACATTAAAACAGCCAGTGTCATAGTAACCATGGTAACCATAATAGGATCCAAACGGGTGCTTTAATGTTGTACTGAATTTCATAATGCAACTCGTTTTCAAAAAAAGAACATTGTAATGCACACGCGTTTCACTACAACAGCGCCGTAATTAAAAAAAAGAACTTATTCGAATTCACGTCGCATACTATGACGCCGGCCGCCATGTTCGATACGAGTATTAGTATTGCAAAAAACTGTTTCAGAACCTTTTTTAGAGGATTCATAACAGGGATGTAGATAAAGTCTTGTATGCAACTGTACATAATTAGGTATTAAAACACTCATGTGATACTATTATCATTTATCACACTTGGCTTCGCCTCGTGTGATAAACCCACATTCGTGTTTTAATACCCCTTATTATACGTCAGTTGCATAAATAACTATAATATCACACTACTAACACACTAATCACACTATCACACTAATATTATAAAGGCGAAAGTTTATGAATATGTGTGTATGTTTGTTACTTCTTCACGCTCAAGCGGCTGAACCGATTTGGATAAAATTTGGTATGTAGATAGGTCATAGCCTGGATTAATACATAGGCTAACTTTTTATACCGGTCTACGCGGGTGAAACCGCGGGACGCAGCTAGTAGTCTATATGCGAAAGTGAGTTTGTTTGCTTGTTTGTTACGCTTTCACGCTTAAACGGCTGAACGGATTTGCATGAAATTTGGCATGGGTAGATCATGACCTGGAATAGTAATAATAGTAATAATATGATACTTTTTATCTCGGTGGTACGTTCCTGTGGGATAATTTCTGACCTCCATGCGGACAAAGCCGCGGGCAAAAGCTAGTATCGATAATATAAACCACACCTCTAGTGATTAATGTATCAAATCAATCAAGGTATCCTGAAACAAACACGTCCATTTTAGGTAAAAAAAAATGATTATAAGGAGATAACCAATACGTGAAGTGTTGATACATAATTATCTTATCAATTTAGTATTCGAATAATATAAAAACTGTGTCCCGTAGAACTTAGGTATTCTGACACTGTACTCGAAGGAAATAGCTACTGTGTTACTGGATACAGTGACAAATTGACAATGTAAGTAATTTTTAGACTTATTGAAACTTTTAACAGCTTGGCACTTGGTTTTCTGTGTGTTTGGGATCTTGAAGGTCAAAATCAACTAGATGGACTGTAAATTATCCATCACACCTTGTTTTCCCGAAGTAGGCAGAGTGGTGTACCTATAGTACACCCACATTTCACCGTCCCATGTAAAAAAAAAAAATCGGGGGTAAATTAAACCCCCCGAAGTTGTGGGGCGGGTATTGGGTAAATAATCTTACCTGTTTAAAAATTTTCAAACCTAGTTTTCATTTAATATCAATAACAATCTGTGTCAACTGCGTAAAATTAACACTGTACCTACACAAATATAAAAAAAGTGGTGCTTATGTGTCCTTTCAGATGAAAAGCCTCATCCTCATCGCGGTGCTAGCAGCACTCACAGTCTGCAATGATGCGGCTTCCATCCCAAATGAAGCTACTCTGTACCAAGAAGAGGGCTTTGTGTACCGAGAAGATATTGATATGTACCAAAGAGGAGATGTCAGACTAGGAGATATTATGTTCCACGAGTAAGTACCAACATACTACTAAATAAGTGAAAGTTCTTATTAAAGAAAATAATTCATCATTACCAAAAATAATTAATTATCTAAAAATTATACGAAACACATACATTATGTTTGATTTTACAATTCAATTTTTTTTGTATTTGTCGCGTTCTGGTGAAAACCATTCAATGTTCCAGCCTAATTTGACTTGCCTTCTCTAAGGCAGGCAGTATACATAATAACTTAAAATTCAAATGATAACTTGATTATCATTTTCTATTGCGTTTTAGACAACGTAACCAGCATTAAAAAAACTAGATTCTAGATATTTTAATCTTCGAGCAGTAATCACTGATTTCCCCCCCATTTAAACGTGACACATAATAGAAGGGGATATTCTTAGACCATATTATCATCTGCCTAGCCTTTTTCCAACTGTGTTGGGGTCAGTTTCTAGTCTAGCTGGATGCAGCTAAATACCAGTATTTTACTACATGGAGCGAATGACTTCCACAATCACTTACGGATATCTTATTTAGATA
Organism: Cosmia trapezina; assembly: GCA_905163495.3. Taxonomy (NCBI): domain Eukaryota; kingdom Metazoa; phylum Arthropoda; class Insecta; order Lepidoptera; family Noctuidae; genus Cosmia; species Cosmia trapezina. Next base: position 12,406,433 of record LR991040.1, on the reverse strand, counting down.
GTGAAAGAAATAATCGTAAGAACGTATTTTAACTTTTCAGACAGACACGCAACTTGCCAGGCATTCCGCACACAGTTCAGCGTGACGATATATCATACCGTGGCAATTCAACCACCAGAATAACTGGTGTTCGAATGAGTTGGGGCCCACACAGTTGGCCTGCACACACACACGTTGGAGCACTTGGCACTACGCACATAACTATCAGAGTCACATCAGCGCCTGGCGAGGGACTTTCCACAACCGTTCAAATCTGGGGACACTACACTGATTCGGTCTGATTGAAGTTCTGAATAATGCTTTAAATATTGGGGAGAGACACTACCAATTTATCCCGCTAGGTGTCGTATCGTCGCTGGTGTGTTGCTGGTGGTGTTGGTTTTGTTTACTTGTCAAACTGTACCATACTTTTTACGTACTATTTAAATAATCATTTAATTATTACTGTAGTCAATGTAGTGCACTGAATAAGTTTTTTCATTATTATTGCTTTTAGAGTTTTTTCTTTCTAAATAACTGAATTGTAATAAAAAAAGAAGTATTCCTAAAAAGTGTGGGTATTCCTAAAAATTGGAAACCAAGTTCAGCGGCAAGGTTATGTAGTGTGAGAGTAGGTACTTGAAAACATTAAACAGACCAACAGCAGCTGACAGTTACCAGCGAGTGTGGCGACAATCGTAATTAGCTTTGCCCGTCCCTCCCCATTGTGATAAATTTTTTTTGCAACTTTTGTTTTTCTAATCTTTGTTCTTATTGGCTACAAAATGTTGAAAATTCTTATTGTAATAAATGATTGTGTTAATTTATTTTTGTTTTGTTTTCTCTTCTTAGTGTAGATATTATAGTTGAGCTTAAGAACGTTCTCTCGAAAGGTACTAGTTCTCCCTAGGTTTTCTGGTTTTCAGAAAGCAGATTGTATAATGAAAGTTTGAGAAATGTAATGATTGAAATGATTTCCTTTTGCAAGGGCAAGTAATGGACAAAATAATGATAACTTCTTTCGAATACCATGAATGATAAGAAGTAACTAACAGGAAATGGATGAAAGGGGCTACCGTAATTCTCGTCCATCCATAAGCCAGGATAGGTACACAGGCTAGTAACATGCACAGTTTGTTATGGCACAATGAGGTGCAAGCTACTTTCTTACTTTTGTGCAAGCGTATGGTATGTTGATCTATTTAATTATCCTTTATATAAAAGGGAGGATCCTCCGACCAGTCGGGTGTTGTGTCTGGTGGGCAATATTATCGGAAAAACCGAACTTTGCTGAATTAAATATGATCGTTCCAATATGTGGTGGCGAGGTGTGATGGACGCTATATTTCGGTTTTTTCCAAGATAAACGAAGGAACGCCTTTGAACTTTGTCAAACTGTACAAGGTCAGATGCAGATTATCGTAAATTAATTACAAAAATTGCAATTAGCCAGTAATCTTATCTTATCATCACACATTGCTATAAGTATTATAAATGCAGATCTGATATGAAATCACATTAATACTTGACTCTAAGGTGACAGCTTGTGGTTCTATACAGAAAAACGGAAGAATTGAAAATGTGAGTACCTTTGAAAAATGCACTAAAAAAATCGCTCATTTATAAAAACATTTGATTAAGTAAATATACAATTTTTTAAACTAAATTTTGGCCCAACAGAGGAACACAAAACGGTCAAGCAAAAAAAAATTTGGTTATGGAGTGTTCTCGAGAAAATATTGTGTACCCACTACAGTAAAAAAATATAGTGATTACAATAATTATGGATTATTATGATTGCCTTTGTTTTACCTACAACAGCGGGGTAGTTGCGGAACACACTGACAATATGAATGTTTACTATTTTTTTTTGTCCGTAACGTTAGGTTATTCAAAAATATTGAAAACGTATTTTTTAATTTTTTACGTAATGAAAAAATTACAGCGATACATTGAGTAAAAATGTGGCTTGAAGTCACACCTTGCCAGATTTTATTAGTTATAGTTGTGACGTAGCGAGTGGGGGATCGCTCCCCAACTTTGATCTATATTTTTTTATTAATATGATAAAATACGTGTCTAATATTTTTTTTATTAACTGACTGACGACGGACTAAATAGATTTTTTTTTTTTACCCAGACACCATCCCAAATCTCTTTCATTTTGTCAATTCGAAAACATTCATTGCGTTATTGAAAATACAAATTATTATTTAGTTATTAATTTTAATATATTTATTTATTTAAGCACGTAGTCCATCGAGCAGACAAAGTTTTCAAACATATGAAAATGTGTTACGCAATTTTGGTGCTGGTTGCATATTGAAAATTGTGTTCAGACCTAGTTCAGACACAATATGAATTCATTTCAGTTGACGGAATCTGACAATAGCAAAGCTGTTTATCTCTCCGCAATTAATTACTGCGCGACTCGACCCGTAGTTTACTGTCAATGTTGTGTCCTTTCAGATGAAGGGCCTCATCCTAATTGCGGTGCTAGCAGCACTTACAGTCTGCAACGACGCGGCTTCCATCCCAAATGAAGCCACTCTGTATGAAGAAGATGGCTTCGTGTACCGAGAAAATATCGATACGAGTATGTACCAAAAAGGAGATGTCAGACTAGGAGATATTATGTTCCACCAGTAAGTACCAACATAGAATGAGTTATTCCAGTTGGGCCCCCTAAAAAAATCCCCCTAAGGAGGATTGTCGGCAACGCATGTCTCAGAATCCCTTCTAAAAAGCCACGGGGGCCTAAAGGACTAAGGATATTTTTCCGGCTTGCCCCTTTGCCCATGCAGTCATACTACTACTGATTGTTGGCTTAGTGGGGAATCTCGGAGATACGTTTCCGAGAATCCACGTCAAGGCACAGATTAATACAGAGAAGACACTACGCAAAATCATTTAAATAAAAAGCGACTCTCTTGCTACAACACAATAAAGTGCAATTAAGGTCGCACAACGCTTTTTACCTACAGTTGTATTCAACTACAAGTTGCCTCTCTTTCTATCGCGTAACTCTTATACCTTCTGACATACTGAATTAGCCCCGCGGACGGGGCCCGCCGCGTACATCACTAGCTTCATACCTAAACTGCGGAGTGTCCAATCTGTATTAATCTGTGGTCCAGGGGGATTTTTTTAGGGGACTAACTGCAATAACTCCATAAAACTTAGTAAATTTTCTTATTTAAGAAAAGTGTTGATTATTTATAAAAAGTTTATAGGTATTTGTTTATCATTATCCGAAACAAGTGTTCTTAACAGATTTTGTTGTTTCCACAGACACACCACCAACTTGCCAGCTATCCCGCACACAGAGCAGGTTGAAGATATATCATACCGTGGCAATTCTACGACCAAAATAACCGGTGTCCAAATAAGCTGGCCCATACAAACATCTGTACACACACGCCTTACAGAACTTGGCACTACGCACATAACTGTCAGAGTCAGATCAAACCCTGGCGAGGGACTTTTCGCAACCGTACAAATCTGGGGACACTACACTGATTGGGTCTGAAGGTCTGAATAATACCATGTACAGTCAACGGCCATAAGTCCACTTACGCCGCAATGACCATTATCGCCTGCGTTATTCGGCGCCGAAGAAGTTCATAAGTAAACTAATATTGCTATGCCATGGTTTTGTGAGATTGCTAGTCGACTTCTGGCTGTTACTGTACTAACGAAGACAGTAGAAAATAATCCTACACCCCCTGTAGGATTATTTTTGAAAAAAAAAGTATCCTATGTCCGTCCCCAGGATACCATACCATACCATACCATGCCTTGCCAAATTTTATCGAAATTTGTTCAGTGGTTCTGGGGTTCCCATACAAACTTTCATCCCCTATATCACCCCCTGTAGTATTATTTTTAAGACAAAAAGTAGCTTATGTCCTTGCTCAGGATGCTATATAAAGCCTTGCCAAATTTTATCGAAATCCGTGCAGGTTTGTAAATTTTAAAATCAACCCCTATTTTGCCTGTGCATGTGTGTTGCTGTGATTTGTGTCAGATGTGTTGGTGTTGGTATTGTAAGAGAGTGTCAGGATCGTCAGGATGTTATACGTATGTTAGTGAGTGCACGTGTGTTGTGAATTGTCAATGTGTGTACTGTGCGTTCCTACTTAAGCTAATAAATTTTATGACGTGTCGTAGTCCAATGTAAGAAGCCAGTTTGTTCCCGTCACTCTGCATTTTTTTTGTGTGAGTTTTAGTATGTTGTGTAGACCATTGAGTTTCGCATATATGTGTGGACCCATAAAACCGTATGACCTTCTACCGATTTGTTTACGGCATCGGATTTTATTCCAATTAACCCTTGGACTTGAAATGACAAAAGTGCTCAGGGCAGTTTTATGAAATCGTAGGGTGACAGATAGTATGTAAAGTTGTCTAACCCTAAGAACTCCCACTTCAGTATAGAGCTTATTTGTGGGGTACCGGTAAGGTCGTCTATAGGCAACTTTTAGAAGCGCACGCTGAGCTCGTTCTACTTTAATTAGTGAGGTCTTGCCCGCGCCGCCCCACGCTACTATGCAATAATTAAGAACGGACTGACAAAGTGAAAAGTAAATCATCTTCAGGACTGAATCATCAGCAATCTTGCCTAGTTGCTTTAAAGCGCACAGGTGTGCAGACCATTTTAATCTGTTATCAACAATAACTCCTAAATATTTAACAGAGTCAGTCTGTTCGATACAAGGGCATGAACACTGGATGGAACTATTACAAGAGTGCAGCCGTAAGCAAGATACTCTGTTAGGTGAAGAACGTTCGGAAATAGCGAAGTTGATTACCTTAGTTTTTTCTATATTCAACGTCAATAGATTATGTTGTAGCCAGTTCCCAACAACCTTTAACCCGTCTTCAACCGCGCCTTGTACCACGTCCCATGTTTTTCCGTTAAAAACTATCGCGGTGTCATCAGCATATGTGAAAATTTTAGCCTGCGGGAGATTCATGCTGCATAATCCATTAATGTAAATAATAAAAAGGGTGGTACCCAGCACTCTTCCCTGTGGAACACCGAAATGTACGGTGGTTGGATCACTACAATATTCTCCTAGCACAACTCTTTGAGTTCTCTCACAGAGATATGAGGTAAACCAGTCCAAAACAACACCACGAACTCCCAGAAGTGACATCTTCTTGATTAGAATTTCCCTGGAGATAGTATCAAATGCTTTGGCAAGGTCCAGGAAGATGCCAGTACATGCCTGTCCTTGACCTAGATTCAGAGTTATAAAGTCGGCTAAGTTAGTTACTGCATCCTCCGTGGACCTGCCAACCCGAAAGCCATATTGATTGTCAGACAGTAATTTATTTTTTTCCAGGTATGAAAGTAGTCTCTTGTTGACAATTTTCTCAAGAATTTTTGAAAGAGCCGTCAGCAGAGAAATTGGGCGATAATTAGCGGGAGTTTTTGGATCTCCACTTTTAAATATCGGGCAAATATTTGCAATCTTTATGCAGTCGGGGACTACACCCGTACTTAAGCTTAAATTGCACAGGAAGGCAATCGGTCCCACCAAAACATGTGCGCACTGCTTTAGGAATGCGTTATTAATCCCATCATAACCCGTTGCTGACGCCGTTTTAAGATTGGTAATAATCATAAATATTTCTTTTTCGTCAGTTGGAGCAAGAAAGAAAGAGTCCGGGCTAGATTTTAACGTACTATATTTCTCATTGTTACAGGCCAGCTCAGTCTCAGTCATGTCAAGTTGTCTAAGAGTTTTTGATGCAAGATTTTTGCCAACGGTTGAGAAGTAATCGTTAACTTTATTTAGTGTGGGGACTGGGTTATCACTGTCAGTTACGAGCTCAGCCTCGCCCGTTTTTTATTTTTAATATTGCAAATTTTCTTAATTTCATGCCATAATTTTTTACAGTCGCCGTTAGTTTCCATTAGTAGTTTGCGGTCATGATCTTGTTTCAGGTTGGATAGAATATTGTTGCAATAGTTCCGGTATTTTCTATATTCTTGTTGAATTACAGGATTATCGCGATTTTCCTCTTTCTTTGCATTGGTGTGCATTAAGTCACGTCGTCTTATGCACTTCAGGAGGTTTTTAGTAATCCATGGCTTGATAATGACATCTGAGCTAAGGCATACGCGAACAGTGGTGTGCTGATTAATTTTACATGAAAGAGTTTCGACAAATTTTTGGAATGCATTAGTAACATATTCAAGAAGCCAATCCCAATTTTCGTTTTCAATATCTTTTTTTAATTTTTTATAGTCAATTCGCGTATGACGTTTCTCAACCCTGGCCCTAGATAATTCCCGGTGAATGCCAAAGACAACCGTCTCGTGATCTGTTATACCAGTGTCACAGACAATAACAGTAGCAGGCTTCTGAGTTTTGAGCATAACATGATCCAGACCGTTGCCTCCTCAGGGAAAGTATGTCCAGGAAAATACCCATAGTGGCCAGTTAATTCTAAGTAGTCAGAGGCGCGTCTGTCAGTGTAACCCGATTTTATATCAATGTTCAAATCCCCTACAATAGCACAGGTGTTCGCCGTACAAGTTTCCATTAGTTCTGTTAAGGATTCACAGAAGTTATTTATATTATAAAATGATGGTGACCTATAGATGGCTATCAGAGATAGTTCGTCACTGACATTGACAACCAAACAGTTTGAGTCTTTGCAGGGTGGTTCTAGTACAGAAGCCTGGAGAGATGACTTTGTATAAACAACTATTCCATCGTTTTGGTTAAGGTAAGTTTTAGAACAATGATATTCGTAGTTATTAATTTCGAGACAGGCGCGCCCTTCGTCAAGCCAACACTCTGTTAAAATAATTATATCAGGCGTAAAAAGCAGCCGCTGCAGGAGAACAGTGAAATCATCAAAATTCTTTTTGATACTGCGTATATTTTGGACTACAACCGAATACTGACTTCCCGTGTCACCTAGGTGCCGCTTACATTCATCTATAGAATATAGTTTTAGGCTAGTAGTAAAGGCCGATTTGTCGATTTCATCAATAACTTGTACTAAGTTAGCCATTAGAATACGTAAGTTGGTGTAGCAATATAAGCCTCGATGAGTTATGTAGGCCGCAGCACGTAAAAGCTAAGTGTATTCGGTAGCGGTACTGATGTGGTGTAGTAATTATGGTCTCAGCTGAGTGTGAAGTGTGCGAACAAGTTGTCATAATAATGTGTATTATTAGGTACGTAGGTGTATAAAGTGTGTAAAAATGCGAGTATAATGTATGGGGAACAAAAATATTAATTGTAGGGTAGGGTACTTTGCATAGAAAATTTACAAAAAAGTAATTAAATTGACATAATTTAAAGAAGTTAGTGAACTTACGTTTAGGTTTCTGAGTATTATGTCTTGACAATTCTCGGGACCCTGGAGTCCCGGACCTTTAGGAGGCGTACGAGGGGCCAAAGCCAACTCGCAGAGGCCCGTTAGACGCTTTCAATGAAATGAGGCACCAACCGACGATTATCCCTGTACGCACTATGCAAGTGCACCCAAGGACAACCCCCGGTCGGTGCAGGACTATTGCAGTATATAGAAATAAAGAGATTGGAGTATGGATTTGAGTGGCTAAAGTGGACTGGTTGCCTAGAACTATGAAAGGACTATGGCCCCTGCCGGATCAATGTTTTTTAATACACGGATAAAATGGCAGGGGGTGACTTGCACACACAATAATGGGCCCCCGAAAAGGTCGCTAGCACATAGTGTCGTAGCGGCAAGGGGGCAACATGTCCTGAGGTGCTTGTGAGGAGTGGAGAGGTATCCCACGGTTCTCAGAACAATCCCAGAGCCCGGAAGATGGTCAAGATCCCTACAAACACTTACTGGAATTGAGTATTATTATTATTATTTCCTTTATTTCATTTATGTACATATCATTTACATTTTTAAATATTTTTATAAAAACAAAAATAAAAAAACATTTAAAAATATAAAAAATAGTAGCCCACCGGTATCGGGAACACGGTCCAAGCTACCGGCGGTCAGGGTAGAAAGCGGTACTTCTGGACACGGCGCGTGTCGTTAGGAGGTTCCTCTCTCAGCAGCCCGGGCTGCTGAGAGAGGAACCTCCTAACGATACGCGCCGTGTCCAGAAGTACCGCTTTCTGGATCAAGCCCTTGATCCAGCCGCCTAACGAGAGCCTCCTCAGGTGTTGATCGAGGCTCTTGGCTATTATGCCATTGGCCGTCACGACTATCGGCACAATGATTGCTGTATCCACATCCCACATGTCGACAACCTCGCGAGCCAGGTCAAGATACTTAATTTGCTTATCTTTTTCGGCTTTCACGAGGTTCTCGTCATGCGGTACCGCTATATCAACAATCATCGTGCGACGCTCTAATCGATCTATCACCACTATGTCAGGTTTATTGGCAACAATAGTCCTGTCAGTGATGATAGACCGATCCCAATACAACGTGATATTGCCATTTTCGAGAACTGGGTCGGGCACATACCTATAGTATGGTACTTCCGATTTAACAAGACTGTATTTCAGAGCAAGTTGCTGATGGATAATCCTGGCTACAAGGTTGTGCCTATGCAAGTATTATTATTATTATTTTTTGTCTTTGACATATCTCGGGACCCTGGGGTCCCGGACCTTTGGAAGGCGTACGAGGGGCCAAAGCCAACTCGCAGAGGCCCCTTAGACAATTTTAAATGACGAGGCGGCACCAACCGACGATTATCCCTGTATGCACTATGCAAGTGCACCCAAGGACAACCGCCGGTTATTATTATTATTATTTTGGTTAAACACACTAGCAGCTAATTAGCTGATGCGTGTGTATCAAATAGCTTATTTATTATTGATTACATTCTGATTTTTAGGAGATAAATGCACAGTAGATAAGCAAATTAATATACTAAGCAGTCATTGGTTAGTATCCAATTGTAGATTGCGTAAAGTTTGTTCTGATCTGACAAGAATTTGTTTTGCACCTTCAATTTTCCGTAAGAATATGTTTCCATTCATCGACCAACAGAACTTGTAATCTTTTTGTTTTGCAAATTCTCTTGCTACATAGAAGAGTTTTCTGGAGCTAGCAGGAAGGTATTCCGCAACATACACTGGATGGCGATCACCGGGTAAACCAATGCATTGTGTATTCAAACGGCCGTCATTGGGGTGGATTTTATTGAGGTCACGTACACTTGTGATGAGTCTGTTCTTAATCGGAACATTAGTGAATTCCGCAATGATTTGCCTCACAGAGCCTGGTTTCCCGGGTAAACGATAGGTAACATCCCTAACTTAAGAAATACTGAGTTTCCCATACAAACTTTCATCCCCTATATTACCCCCTGTAGCATTGTTTTTGAAAAAAAAAGTAGCCTATGTCCGTCCCCAGGATACCATCTATAGCCTTGCCAAATTTTATCAAAATCCGTTTGGTGGTTTAGGCGTGAAAAGGTAACAGACAGACAGACAGACAGACAGACAGACAGACAGACAGAGTTACTTTCGAATTTATAATATTAGTATGGATATAGTAAATATAGTAATATAGTAATATATAGTAATATAGTATACAGGGTGTCCGGTAATGAATGGATAACCTTGAAATGTCTTATAGTATAATTCATGGCCGTTCAGAAAAAAAAATGAAACAAAATATATCATAAGTAGTACCCAAGTTATGATTTTTTTAAAAGAAAGGTCTAATTTTTTTTACCTTGTTTTACTTTTATGAACACTACGATCAGAAATGAATGGATTCCATCGGTTTGTTGTTATTTTATTATTATACACGAACTATGCTAGTAGATAAACAGTAAATAGTATGACTAGCTATTGCACTTTTTCATTAAAAAATTAGCAAATTAAATAATTACAGAAAAACTTTGCAAAATTTATTTTTTAAACAATGTTTAAACATCTTGGGTATAAAAAAAATGTATGAATACATGAGTGGCCAATAATTTTAAAATAATGTCACTTTCAAGTAGATTTTATAATGGTACAATTCATAAATGTATCTACAATAAATAGTGAATTATTGCCATTAATGTAGAAAAGGAGAAAATTTTACTAAATATCAAAATTTGTAATATGGGAACATTTTTTAAATTTAATTGTACCTGAACTTTGGGGATTAATAAAAACAAACATTTAACATAAACAACACTTTATTATACATTCATTTATAATAAATGTTCAAACTGTCGGCCTCCCACTCTTATGCAAGCCCTACATCTACGGATAAATGATCTACGGAGCAGTCTTGTGTACCGTCGTTCACTAATTTTTGATGCGTCTGCTCTGACTCGTCTTCTTAATTCTTCTAAAGACCTTATACGGTACGGTTACGGTATACTTCCTCTTTAAGGCAGCCCCAATAAAAAAAAAAATTAAATAACACGTACCCAGATAGATGGATCGGGCGGCTAGGGCCAATTTTGTGGCCTCCACGTTCACCGGACCTAAATCCATTGGATTTTTTTTAAATATTATGATATTTTATTTTATTTAATAATTTATCAATTATATTTTATTTAAAATCTACTTGAAAGTGACATTATTTTAAAATTATTGGCCACTCATGTATTCATACATTTTTTTTATACCCAAGATGTTTAAACATTGTTTAAAAAATAAATTTTGCAAAGTTTTTCTAAAATTAATTAATTTGCTAATTTTTTAATAAAAAAGTGCAATAGCTAGTCATACTATTTACTGTTTATCTATTACATAGTTCGTGTATAATAATAAAATAATAACAAACCGATGGAATCCATTCATTTCTGATCGTAGTGTTCATAAAAGTAAAACAAGGTAAAAAAAAGTAGACCTTTCTTTTAAAAAAATCATAACTTGGGTACTACTTATGATATATTTTGTTTAATTTTTTTTTCTGAACGGCCATAAGTTTATAAGACATTTCAAGGTTATCCATTCATTACCGGACACCCTGTATATAGTATATAGTATATAGTATGGATTATTGATCGAAATTATTATTAGGCAATGTTTTTCCTATAAAATAAAATGTAGAGCTATAACGCTGACTGCAATTTTTGAGGTCCTTTGATGACATTAACGTGGATCAACCATGTTGTTGTCATCAGTTACAATTAAATTATACGATTAACCATCGATTAATTTGCGTTTTCCTACTAGGTATATAAATGTATAAATATATATGTATAAACAAATATTATTTAATAGGAGGTGCTCGTGGCTAAGTATCTTTACATACCGAGACTCCTCCGTGCCTCGGAAGGCACGCTAAGCCGTTGGTCCCGGCTGACATTCGTGGCTCTTTGACAGTCGTTACGGGTCGTCAGAAGCTAACAACCAAGGGGTATCGTATTACCCAGTCACTGGGTTGTGGACGCCAGATAGGCAGTCGCTCCATGTAAAATATTGGTATTCAGCGGGACCCGGTTAGACTGGAAGCCAACCCCAACAAAGTTGGGAAAAGGAAATAATATTTCAATCAATCAATCATTGATTGAAATATTATTTTATCTACACCCATGCTATAAATCCTTTATAAAAGTTCCTGAAACAGTTAGCTTACTGCCAACATTAAAACAGCCAGTGTCATAGTAACCATGGTAACCATAATAGGATCCAAACGGGTGCTTTAATGTTGTACTGAATTTCATAATGCAACTCGTTTTCAAAAAAAGAACATTGTAATGCACGCGCGTTTCACTACAACAGCGCCGTAATTAAAAAAAAGAACTTATTCGAATTCACGTCGTATACTATGACGCCGGCCGCCATGTTCGATACGAGTATTAGTATTGCAAAAAACTGTTTCAGAACCTTTTTTAGAGGATTCATAACAGGGATGTAGATAAAGTCTTGTATGCAACTGTACATAATTAGGTATTAAAACACTCATGTGATACTATTGTCACACTTGGCTTCGCCTCGTGTGATAAACCCACATTCGTGTTTTAATACCCCTTATTATACGTCAGTTGCATAAATAACTATAATATCACACTACTAACACACTAATCACACTATCACACTAATATTATAAAGGCGAAAGTTTATGAATGTGTGTGTATGTTTGTTACTTCTTCAAGCTCAAGCGGCTGAACCGATTTGGATGAAATTTGGTATGTAAATAGGTCATAGCCTGGATTAATACATAGGCTAACTTTTTATACCGGTCTACGCGGGTGAAACCGCGGGGCGCAGCTAGTAGTCTATATATGCGAAAGTGAGTTTGTTTGTTTGTTTGTTACGCTTTCACGCTAAAACGGCTGAACGGATTTGCATGAAATTTGACACATGGGTAGATCATGACCTGGAATAGTATATAATGATACTTTTTATCTCGGTGGTACGTTCCTGTGGGATAATTTCTGACCTCCATGCGGGCAAAGCCGCGGGCAAAAGCTAGTATCGATAATATAAACCACACCTCTAGTGATTAATGTATCAAATCAATCAAGGTATCCTGAAACAAACACGTCCATTTTAGGTAAAAAAAATGATTATAAGGAGATAACCAATACGTGAAGTGTTGATACATAATTATCTTATCATTATGTATTCGAATAATATAAAAACTGTGTCCCGTAGAACTTAGGTATTCTCACACTGTACTCGAAGGAGATAGCTACTGTGTTACTGGATACAGTGACAAATTGACAATGTAAGTAATTTTTAAACTTATTGAAACTTTTAACAGCTTGGCACTTGGTTTTCTGTGTGTTTGGGATCTCGAAGGTCAAAATCAACTAGATGGACTGTAAATTATCCATCACATCTTGTTTTCACGAAGGGGGCAGAGTGGTGTACCTATAGTAGGTACACCCACATTTCACCGTCCCATGTAAAAAAAAATCGGGGGTAAATTAAACCCCCCGAAGGTGTGGGGCGGGTATTGGGTAAATGATCGTACCTGTTTAAAAATTTTCAAACCTAGTTTTCATTTAATTTCAATAACAATCTGTGTCAACTGCGTAAAATTAACACTGTACCTACACAAATATAAAAAAGTGGTGCTTATGTGTCCTTTTAGATGAAAAGCCTCATCCTCATCGCGGTGCTAGCAGCACTCACAGTCTGCAATGATGCGGCTTCCATCCCAAATGAAGCTACTCTGTACCAAGAAGAGGGCTTTGTGTACCGAGAAGATATTGATATGTACCAAAGAGGAGATGTCAGACTAGGAGATATTATGTTCCACGAGTAAGTACCGACATACTACTAAATAAATGAAAGTTCTTACTAAAGAAAAGCATTAATCAATACCAAAAAGAATTAATTATCTAAAAATTATACGAAACACATACATTATGTTTGATTTTACAATTCAATTTTTTTTTGTATTTGCCGCGTTCTGGTGAAAACCATTCAATGTTCCAGCCTAATTTGACTTGCCTTCTCCAAGGCAGGCAGTATACATAATAACTTGAAATTCAAATGATAACTTGGTTATCATTTTCTATTGCGTTTTAGACAACGTAACCGGCCTTAAAAAAAACTAAATTCTAGATATTAATATCTTCGAGCAGTAATCACTGATTTCCCTCGATTTAAACGTGACGCATAATAGGAGGTGGTATTCTTAGACCATTATCATCTGCCTAGCCTTTTTCCAACTTTGTTGGGGTCAGTTTCCAGTCTAGCTGGATACAGCTGAATACCATTAGTATATTATGTATATATTAGTATTTTACTACATGGAGCGAATGACTTCCACAATCACTTACCTATTTGTGAACGGCCGGAGTAGAAGCCTATGGCATACCTAACTTTTTTTTTTTTTTTTAATAAAAAAAAAATCAAAAATTCAAATCATAAGCTGGCTGCATATGATTTCGATATTTTTAAACGATTTTTTTTTTTTTTTTTCAAAATTTCTGTTTTTATTGTACAAAAATGAAAAGTTTACATCGAATTTGTAGTATTTATTGGTACTAAGATAATTTTTTGTCTAAGAAATAAAAAAACAAAACTAGTTATGCCATAGGCTTCTACTCTGTTCACCTAATATACCCAATTTTTTTCGAGACAGTAAAAAAAGTCATCCGGTATATAGTAAAAGAAATAATCGCAATAACGTATTTTAACTTTTCAGACAGACATGCAACTTGCCAGGTATCCCGCACACAGTGCAGCGTGAAGATGTATCATATCGAGGAAATTCAACCACCAGAGTAACTGGTGTCCGAATAAGTTGGCAACCACACGTGCCTGTACACGCACAAGTTGGAGCACTTGGCACTACTCACATAACTATCAGACTCACATCAGCGCCTGGCCAGGGACTTTCCACAACCGTTCAGATCTGGGGACACTACACTGATTAGGTCTGATTGAAGGCATGGCAACACTACCAATTTATTCCGCTAGGTGTCGCATCGTCGCTGGTGTTGTTTGTTTACTTGTCAAACACCATACATTTTTAAAATATTATTTAAATAACTATTTGATTATTAATGTAGTCAATGTAGTGCATTGAATAAGTTTTTTCATTATTATTACTTTTAGTGTGTTTTATTTGTTTTTATACCAAATAACGCAGTTTTTTTTCTTTCTCAATAACTGAATTGTAATAAAAAGGCGTAAGGCGTAAGTACACCAGATAAGGAAAGGAGAAAACTGATGTGTGTCTATTCCTAAAAATTGGAAACCAAGTTCAGCGGCAAGGTTATGTAATGAAACCGACAGCAGCTGACAGTTACCAGCGAGTGTGGCGACATCTGTAATTAGCTTTGCCCGTCCCTCCATTGCGATATTTTTTTGCAACTTTTGTTTTTAGAATCTTTGTTAATTTTATTGGCTACAAAATGTTGAAAATTCATGTTATGTTAATTTATTTTTGTTTTGTTTTCTCTTCTTAGTGTAGATATTATAGTTGAGCTTGAGAACGTTCTCTCGAAAGGTACTTTTTAGGGTTCCGTACCTCAAAAGGAAAAAACGGAACCCTTATAGGATCACTTGTTTGTCCGTCTGTCTGTCTGTCTGTCTATCAGTCTGTCAAGACCCTTTTTCTCAGGAACGCGTAGAGGTATCAAGTTGAAATTAATATCACATACTTAGGTCTGTGGTCCCTTGGAGTCCTAAAAACTCAAGCCTCTAAGTCAATGCAATATAAACATACGGCCATATAAGCGACATATTTTGATACTCGCAAGTAAATCAAACCCTATAGGGTACTTCCCGTTGTTCTAGAATCATGAAATTTAGCGAGTCCGAAAATTGTTCATTTGTAATTCTATCACATAAAAAAAATGTTCAAGTCTGTCAGTCTGTCAAGACCCTTTTTCTCAAGGACGCGTGAAGATATCAAGTTGAAATTTATGTTAATTAGGTAAGTCTATAGTACCTTAGAGTTCTAAAAAAGGCAAGCTTCTAAGTTAACGCAATAAAAAATACGGCCATTTTGCGACATTTTGATACTCGCAATTGTCGCAAGTAAATCAAAACCTATTAGGGTACTTCCCGTTGACCTAGAATAATGAAATTTGGCAAGAAGCAAGGTCTCCCAGCACAAATAAAGGAAAAAGTCCGAAAATTGTGAATTTGGAATTTAATGACATAAAATTTATTTTTTTGAAGTATCCAATGTTAAGTTTGTTTTTGGGATAAATTCTTTTCAACTACGGAACCCTTCTTTGTGCGTTGTCCGACACGAACTTGGCCGGTTTTTCTTCCTAGGTTTTCTGGTTTTCAGGAAGTAGACTCATGCGTACATTCGTGTACAGATTGACAACGGTCAAAGGTTCCATCGTTTATTTTCGGAAAAACCGAACTTTGCTGAATTAAATACGACTGGTCCAATAAGGGTGTGACGGAATTAGTGCGTCAATCTATAATAATTTTTAGGTACGATTACATATGAATTTCCATGGGTCGATAGTCACATTTATTCGCTACTAGCTTTTGCTTGCGGCTTCGCCCGCGTGGATGTCAGAAAATATCCCACGGGAACGTGCTACCGGAAAATTCTTCCTTATTCCTTATCTACATTATAAAGGGAACCTCTGTGAAAATTTCAGCTTTGTAGGTTCAAGGATTTGGACGGGGCGTTGATGAGTCTGCAGTCAGTCAGGACTTCTCCTTTTATTTAAATAGATATTTTATATTTTCCCAAAATAAACGAAGGAACGCCTTTGAACTTTGTCAAACTGTACAAGGTCAAATGCAAATTATCGTAAATTAATTACAAAGTTGCAATTAGCCAGTAACATTATCTTATCATCACACATTGCTATAAGTAATATAAATGCAGATCAGATATGAAATCACATTAATACTTGACTCTAAGGTGACAGCTTGTGGTTCTATACAGAAAAACGGAAGAATTGAAAATGTGAGTACCTTTGACTGTGCACTAAAAAAATCGTTCATTTATCAAAATTTTTGATTAAATAGAATTTATTTTAACTAAATTTTGGCCCAACAGAGGGACAACTCAAAACGGGCAAGCAAAAAAAAAATTTGGTCTTGTGTTCTCGAGAAAATATTGTGTACCCACTACAGTAAAAAAATACAGTGATTACAATAATCATGGATTATTATGATTGCCTTTTAGTTTTACCTACAACAGCGGGGTAGTTGCGGAACACACTAACAATATGGATGTTGACTAATTTTTTTTTGTCCGTAACGTAGGTTATTAAAAAATATTGGAGACGTATTTTTTCATTCTTTACGTAATGAAAAAATTACAGCGATACATTGAGTTAAAATGTGGCTTGAAGTCACACCTTGCCAGATTTTATTAGTAGTTAGTAGTTGTGACGTAGCGAGTGGGGGCTGGCTTCCCAACTTTGATGCATTTCATCTATATTTTTTTATTAATATGACAAATACGTGTCTACTATCTTTTTTTTACCCTAGGCACCATCCCTATGTCTTTCATTTTGTCAATTCGTCATCATTACTTATTTTGTTTTGTGTTTTTGCGTTGTTTTTTTTTGCGTTGTTGCTAGTTGCACGTAGTCCTTCGAGCAGACAAATTTTTCAAACATATGAAAATGTGTTACACAATTTTGGTGCTGGTTGCATAATTGAAAATTGTGTTTAGACACAATATGAATTCATTTCATGAGGGAATCTAACAGTAGCAAAGCAGTCAATCGCTCTGCAATAAAATTAATTACTGCGCCACTCGACCCGTAGTTTACTGTCAATGTTGTGACCTTTCAGATGAAGCACCTCATCCTCATCGCGGTGCTAGCAGCACTTACAGTCTGCAACGACGCGGCTTCCATCCCAAATGAAGCCACTCTGTATGAAGAAGATGGCTTCGTGTACCGAGAAGATATCGATACGAGTATGTACCAAAAAGGAGATGTCAGACTAGGAGATATTATGTTCCACCAGTAAGTACCAACATAGAATGAGTTATTCCAGTTGGGCCCCCTAAAAAAATCCCCCTAAGGAGGATTGTCGGCAACGCATGTCCCAGAATCCCTTCTAAAAAGCCACGGGGGCCTAAAGGACTAAGGATATTTTTCCGTCTTGCCCCTTTGCCCATGCAGTCATACTACTACTGATTGCTGTCTTAGTGGGGAATCTCGGAGATACGTTTCCGACAATCCACGTCAAGGCACAGATTAATACAGATAAGACACTACGCAAAATCATTTAAATAAAAAGCGACTCTCTTGCTACGACACAATAAAGTGCAATTCAGGTCGCACAACGCTTATTACCTACAGTTGTATTGAACTACAAGTTGCCTCTCTTTCTATCGCGTAACTCTTATACCTTCTGACGTACTGAATTAGCCCCGCGGACGGGGCCCGCCGCGTACTTCTACTAGTTTCATACCTAAACTGCGGAGTGTCCAATCTGTATTAATCTGTGGTCAAGGGGGATTTTTTTAGGGGACTAACTGCAATAACTCCATAAAACTTAGTAAATTTTCTTATTTAAGAAAAGTTTTGAGTATTTATAAAAAGTTTATAGGTATTTGCTTATCATTATCCGAAACAAGTGTTCTTAACAAATTTTGTTGTTTCCACAGACACACCACCAACTTGCCAGCTATCCCGCACACTGAGCAGGTTGAAGATATATCATACCGTGGCAATTCTACGACCAAAATAACAGGTGTCCAAATAAGCTGGCCCATACACTGAAAAAAAGAAATAGCTGAACCAGTTTTGCTAGTTGGAAAATTCTCTAATAGGTACCAAAGTTTTGTTTCAATTAGCAGAACTAATGTAGCTGCAAGTCCCAAACTAGGTATGCTAATCGTTGTCTATTTATCAGTAGTCAAAATGTTAGCTAATGGTTATCAAAACGAACTAGTCAAACTGAGTTAGTTGCAAGAACAAACTATTTGATAGCCTGTAACCTGACACTTTGACTTGTATTCAATAGAATGTTTATTTAAAAAGTGTCAATCACTTATCTATATATATCGAAATAGAATACATTAATTTATAACTAAATCTATTTATTTGTTTGTAGCAATTTTTTTATCAAATATTAAATCTTAGTTTATTTATTACTAGATAAGTCAAATGTATAAAATATCAGTCAAACTTTGAGACTTATTACAAAACTGTTTAGCAATTTGTAGTCCAAATGTTGTTAATTATAACAATACGAATTTGTTTATTGATAATAAAGCTCATTGTCTGTTTTCCCGCGCTTCTCGTCAGTGTTGGCGTCGATTTGGTCGGTTCATGTTCAAACTTGTACGTTTCCGTTTCTCGCGGGCGGCGCGCGGCGGTCGCCATTCTGTGCGTTTTTATTAACAAAAATAGTTTGTTCTCGTCTCGAACTGTACCTACGTGTTGACATTATCATCTATTGTGTGCATGGATTACGTATATGTAAAAAAACTTTGTAAAAGTGTTATGGAAAACCTCGAAAACGAGGAAATTCCAGTGGACCCCATGGCCGACTACATGCGCTCGTGGGGCCTGGAAATGTACATAAACATGTTTAAAGGTATGTGATTGTTTGATTTTAATTTAGATAACCAGCTTTCTGTTAGTCTCATGAGTGGTCGAACACTCATCAAACGTTTGATGAGATCGGAGTAGGTACCTATCGCAGAGGGCTGCTGGTTCAGATGTCGCGAAGGCGAAGGGGAGCGGCAGCCCCCTGCCTCCGCCCGGACTGCCTGTTTACAAGAATCCAAATGTTTTCCAATTAAAATATAATCCACTTACCCTTTCTGTCAGGACCTAACCTCCCTTATTACGAAATTAGCCCAGATTATCCCCTAAGATGACCCACTGACCCATTGACCTTCTCTACCAGAAGCTCTTCTCAATTGGAATTTTGGTTAGATGCATCATACAAAATTCATAAGTATGGAATTGTGATCATTATTCCTATTACCTACTGGTGGTTGGTGGTGAAGGTATAATCCAATAGGAAATACCTATTGGATTTCAGTTATTCCAGTGTTGATGTCGACACCTGCAATTTAAAACATTGTAACTCATTTTTCACTACTTTTCAGGATAGTGATTTAAACATTCAACATATTCTCACTTTGTTAGTAAACAACATATTAGTCATACAGCAAAATAGTATAATAATACCTTTTTACTTATATTTACAAAATTTGAAGACGCTAGGACTTTAAAGGAACAAAGTGAGAATATGTTGAATGTTTAAATCGCTATCCTGAAAAGTAGTGAAAAATGAGTTACAATGTTTTAAATTGCAGGTGTCGATGTTACTATTGGGCTTGCAGTAAATGGTGATTTTCATGACTGCATGACTTCCAATATCATATTTACACCATGCTTAGGTATTTTTAATTAACTTGAGATTGGTATTTCTTTGTTTTTTTTTTACACAGGCAGTGTCAAAGAACTGCTAAAGTAATTCGGTTTATATGTTACAAGAAATTAAACCTCCCTTTTATTCTTCTGCAGAACATTCTATTGATGCAGAAACACTGCAGATGTTGTCGGAGGATGACATTAAAGAATTAATTCCTCTGATAGGTCATCGAGCAAGGTTAATTACTCAATTGAAAACATTAAAAGATATAACATCATCAGAAACTGTAAGAAAGTTTTAATTTAAGTAGATTCTTTAATTAATTTATTATATTTATTTAATTTAAATTAATCATAATTTACTGGCTGTTTAAGTGGACAAAATGAAATGGACTAATATGGATAGCTTCCATGCTTGACTGGATGCTAAAGAAAAAAAAGAAGGTCCTATCAATATTGCATCACTTTTTCATCTAACAATATAACCCCCTAATCTTTGCTAAATGTGGCATCAAGATCTATTAAGGGTATTTCATGCTCTGTCTACCCCGTATTGGGATATTGGCATGACTTAATGTATGTACAATTTAAATTGGTTTACATTTCAGCATAGCATGCAAGAGTCAACTACGCATGATGTGCTATTGATGAACAGCCTGCCAATCCTCACAGATGCTAGCATAAATATTACTGAGGATCTACCAGAATCAAACAATGAGGAACAAGAAAATTCTAAAAATGAACCACCCAACTTGAATACAAATGTAAGCAATTTTGCTGTTTATTTCACATTTACTATTTACATTCATGGTTTCCAGGTCATGCATTGTATTTTTATTACGCAGAGTGTCAGAACCCCTTACTATCTTACACCTTTTAATCTATACATATAATAATATTATATGAAATATGATGACTCTCAACATCCATCAAATTTTAATCATATCATAATATTCATTCAATATTTATTTATTTTCCTTTTTTAGGGTTCCGTACCCAAAGGGTAAAAACGGAAATGTCGGTCGCCAGGCTGTATCTCATGAACTGTGATAGTTAGATAGGTGAAATTTTCACAGATGATGTATCTATTTCTATTGCCGCTATAACAGCAAATACTAAAAAATTTAATAAATTAAATATTTAAGGTGGCTCCCATACAACAAACGTGGTGATTTTGTCGTTTTTATAGATAATGGTACGGAACCCCTCGTGCGCGAGTCCGACTCGCACTTGACCGGTTTTTTATAATTTGTCTAATCATTGGATAACTCAGATGTTGTTTATTTTTCAGGAAGTGTACAACATTTTGAGCTCATGTAATGAAGGAAAAGGTCTACTACTCCGCTATCAAGAAAGTGGGTTGCTGAATAACGCGGCAAGAAGAAAACTATGTAACATAATCATATCCGATGAACTAAAAGACAACCCCAATAAAAAAGTCTCCAGTGCAAGATTTTATACGCTGGCATTTGAAATAAACCACGTCTTTAAAAAAGAAAGTTCTGCGGTGTATTTTACACCATTTAAATCCTTCAACCCACGTCAGAAAATTTCGGCTCAAGGTAAATTACTGGATTGTTATCGACAGAAGAGACGCGATTATTTAAAATCAGGTGTCATTGTTTCTGAGAAACTTGTCTCAGCATCAACATCATCCTCAAGTACTTCGGATTCACCCCGGCCCAATACAAACACACAAGAGGCTATTAACTTTTTGGAAAATAAGGGTGATGATATTCAAGAAAAAGTTTTATGGCTTAAAAACTGTATGGACCCATGGTCAACTGTGCAGTTGTATTGGGAAATCACAGCCAAGCAGAGACTGAGCCTCTTGACCGATACTGGCATTTCAATTGACAATTACTTTCAAGAATTCAAGGCTCTTAATCTACCAGGGGGTCTATATTTGGTATGTATATACTATTCTGTCTTTTAATGCATTTTTATCCAACTATGGTGAAGCAAAAAGGGTATTGATATTGAGTGGTTTATATGTATGTATGTTGTTTGTTTTTAATGTCTTTTTGCAAACTAATCTACATCATGTACACTAATATATAAGAGTAAATGAATGAATTAATTTAACTAATTTTCTTTTCTGTCATTTACCTACTATGTATTTTGTTTTTCAGTTACTGGATGACTTCAAAATTTTGTTCCCGGATACTGACAACAAATTAAACAATAATTGGAATTTAATCAAACCTAAAGTTATTGAATATGCACAGAAAAAGGGAGATAAGGCATTGAAGGACCTATTAAGTGACTGCAATGGTAATTTATTTATAACTAGCTGCCCGTCGCGACTTCGTTCGCGTGGTTCCCTACCGCTGCTTGATACCTACCATTACCCTACCCTTACCCCACCCCTACACTACCCCTACCCTACCCTACCCCACCCCTACCCCTACCCTACCCTACTCCACCCCTACCCTACCCTACCCTACCCCACCCCTACCCTACCCTACCCCACCCCTACCCCACCCTACCCCACCCCTACCCCTACCCTAGGTTTAACTAGTGTAGGGCTATGAAAGTGGTTGTTTTTTTATTTTTATTATACTTAAGATATGACAAAAATAATACTTTCTATAATAAAAAGCATGATAACTTTTGTACTAAAATAATTAATGATTTTTTATTTTTTAGAGGACAATGAGGATTCAACTGACTTGCGGGCTTTTATGACCATACCTTTTCTAATGAACACAAATACGATTGTAAAATCAAAGAAAGGTAAAGGACATCAATGGCGGCCCTCTAAACAAGAAGTGCTTGATTCTTTCATCACCCATGTGAAAACTGCAGCCGAAATTGATGAATGTATCACAAGAAGGCGAGAAAAACTACAAAAAATAGGATTCAACTTGCAACCATTTATAATGGTCGTAGGAACATTGAAAGAAATTTGTGACAGATACATAATTCTCAACAATGTCAGGTATGAAGTTCCGACTGTACTACAAGCAGTTGATGCATGCTTCAAAATTATGTTTGTTTTGAATGCTGAATACCCGCCAGAATGCAAGCATGTGTGGCAATTCATACAAAAGGCGATGTTCAATCTCGATACCAAATATGACAAAGTGTATACAACTGTTAATACTTTAATAACGGATCTCAACATTCAAGATAAATAATTCTATTTTTTTGATAATGCCCAAGTGTTTTTTGTGTCTAAAAGAAGTTAATAGTCTTTTTAATCTTCTTAAGCACTTCACTTTAGCCCATGAAAGACATAGATTTTCTGTATATCATTGTATAGAAGGCGACTGTACGCGTTCCTTTCATTTGAGAAATACTTTTCGCAAACATTTTTTAAAAGAACACTCTAGCTTAGTGAATAACTCTTCTGCAAACAGTTCAGTGTCTTGTGAATTTACTCAGTCTAATAATTCTAATACATTATCGCCACGAATTGATGAAGCTGATTTAGTTCCTGTAAAGACTTCATTCTCAAATTCTTATATTTCAAATATTGCTAATACTACAACAGATTCTGTGTCATGTTACTCACTAGAAGTTTTTGTATCGTCTCTCTATGCAAATCCATTAATTCCAAGGAATGTAGTTCAAGATATTATAGTTGGGATGACACAATACCTAACTAAAACTTTAGCTCCCAATATAGATACAATTTTCGCAGATATTCTTCAGGCGGCACAAGAAGGCAAAGATATAACTTTTTATAAAGATCGAATTTTAAATAATATAAAGGCTCCGCTTCAGCAACATAACACTGAACATAAAAGACTACAATATTTTGAAACGAAAGGAACTTATATACCTCCAAAACAAATAATAATAGGCCAAAGAAATACTGTGGTAACGAAACGCGGTGTTACTAGGTCGATAACTGTAGAGTGTACACAGCAAATAATTCCACTTCGATTTGTATTACAGAAGTTCTTTTCACTTAATGATGTTATGAAAGAAACGTTAGACTATATTAACAGTTTGGCAAATTCAAGCAATTGCATAAATCATTTTATACAGGGAGCTTTCTGGGTTAATGAAAGTAAACGATTTGCAAAAGACAAGATAGTTTTTCCTTTGTATTTATTTTTTGATGACTACGAAAGTGGAAATGTGTTAGGGAGCCATTCGGGTATACATAAGTTAGGAGCAGTTTACGTATCCGTTGCGTGCCTTCCTCCATATCGAGCTTCTTCCTTAGAAAATATATTTTTAGCTTTACTCTTTCATTCTGCGGACCGAACAGCATTTGGAAACAACGTAATTTTTCAACCACTAATAGAGGAATTATCATTTTTATCAGAAACTGGAATCAATTTGGATGTACCTTCATTTCATGGAAAATTGTATTTTTCTCTAGCTTTGATAATTGGAGATAATCTTGGAATCCATTCAATTATAGGGTTTAATGAAAGTTTCTCATCCAATTACCCTTGTAGAATATGTACTATAAATAAAGAAGATTTAAAAAGAGCATATTTCGAAGATGAAAATTTGCTTAGAAATGTTGAAAATTACAATGAACAATTACTTCAAAACTGTCCAAATAGTACAGGCATAAAGGAAAAATGTGTTTGGCTTCAAGTTAAGGATTTTAGTTTATTTGACCAGGTGGGCGTGGATCTCATGCATGATATTTTAGAGGGAGTAGCTAAATATATTATGTGCTTCCTTATTGTTAAATTTACGCGACGCTTAAAATACTTTTCTATACAGGTTTTAAACGATAGAATAAATAACTTCAATTATGGTCCAGATACTAGTAGTAAACCTTGTCCTTTGAGCATGGAACATATTACAAATGGTGTCATTCGTCTTTCTTCTTCTGAAATGTTAACTTTTATTCGCTATTTTGGATTACTTATTGGCCATTTTGTACCAAACGAAGATCCATATTGGCGCATGTACATAACCTTACGGAAAATCTTAGACATACTAATTTCCCCGTCTGTCACAAAAGATAAGTGTGATGTGTTAAAATTTTTGGTATCTGAACTAAATGAACAATATGTTACATTAAGTAATGAAAAATTAAAACCCAAATTTCATTTTCTGGTTCACTATCACACGATGATGGCTAAATTTGGACCTCTTACTAATATTTGGGCTATGCGATATGAAGCCAAACACAGATTGTCTAAAATTGCTGCTCGAGCTTCATTCAACCGTCGAAACCTTACGTTGACGCTAGCCACTAAACATCAACTACAACTTAATGAAATGTTTGTTAAAGGTTTTTTAAATAATTCTGTGAAAGTTGGACCCACGAAAAGAATTTCTAAGTGTAAACGGGACGACATTATACGTTATTTAAACTTGGATTCAGACCAGTCTCTTACATGTGTTACATGGGCTAAAGTTAAAATGACACTGTATAAACCTGGAACAATTCTACTTTATGATGTACAAAATATAAACGAAGTTAGCTTTATTAAAGTCAAAAATATATTCGCATTTAACGAAGACCAAATTGTATTTGAATGTGTTCTGTTGTTAACAGAAGATTTTGATGAACACTATTATTGCTTTGAGGTAAAAGAACCAGAAAATGAAAAAATAATTTACATTTTGCAGGATAATTTAATTTCTTATATACCAAATCATATAAATATTTCTACTAATGGTAAGAGTTATGTAACACAAAGAGTGTCTTTATAATTAAATTACTTTAGGCTTATCATTTTCAAAGTGAGAATCTGTTTTCAAGTCTGTGTAGAATTCTCTTATGATATTTCGGTACGGGTTTTATAGGGATAGTTTTTCAGCTATCAATCGACACTAAGTCACCCCTTTAAGATAATGTCCTCCTTTTGCTTCTACACGGTAGTTTCTAAATAAACCACAGTAATTTAATTACTTACCAATTATTTTTGTTTATTTAGTTCATATTCCTATTTTGTTCATTTAACTATTATTCATAATATTACCGAGTGACCAGTTGGTTTGGTCAATGATCCTTTAATTTCCTTAAAATTACTTTGGATTATAAGCCAATGCTTGGAAAATTTCCTATCAAGGCGGTTGTAAATCAGAGGTGGAACCACTATCACAAAAAATGTACCAAATAATACAATTTAACTTCATAAAAAATTACGTTTACTGACAATAATATGTCTTATTTTATTTTTTAAATCTTTATATTACAATGACTTTTTCTTTTCTTTTTTTGTGAACGTGGCGCTACCTCCGCACTAAAACCCCTAATATTTGATTTATTATTTCTTTATTTTTTATGACTGCGATATCCCTTAAGCTATAATAATATCTTGCAACGTGATCTTAAGTTATATCTCCCGATATAACTTAAGATCACGTTGATGTTGTTTGTTTATTAGTTTAAGCTTCACTCCTACTGTGATTTTTTTTAAAATATTATTCAACTGAGAAAGCCGATTGCTTTTTTAGGTTAATTCCGTCTTTCATTTGTGAATTTAATATTGTATTGTAATGTAACATGTAAATCATGTTTCTACAATCTTCTAGTCTAGCTAGGGGAATCTATGATAATGGATAAAATACCATACGATGGATACAATACTCAAATAAATAAAGAAGTTTTTAAAATAAAAAAATTGTTTTTTATTAATTTTTGCATGTTCCTTGCCATCTTTGTTTTAGGGCAGCTGTTAAACCTGCAACCACGTGTCAGGGCGCCATTTTTCAAAAATATTATTGTGTTTGAATATATATATATTATTATATTTTTAATGGATTTAAACGATTCAATACAAAACAATAATATTTTTGAAAGGTGGCGATTCCGACCTGTGGTTCCGGGTCCTACAGCCGAGCTAGGACCAGCTACTGGTAGCTAAACTATATTAGCAATAAATAAATAAACAATGCAGTTACTTCCACGTAAAGCGATTATCTACTAGTAATCAAACAGTTTAGCAAGAGATAACAACACAATAACGTTATATATAAACGAACTATTCAATCATTTATTAATAAACCATAAGACGTACAGTTATTTAAACACTTCAGTTTTAATTAGCCAAACTAGTTTAGTAACAACGACACTAACTGTGTATCTATAAACTGTCAAACAGTTTTGTATAAATAACAAAACTAAGTTGTCTGCGGTTAGCTTTGAGGGGTTGGTAAATAATAACTCTACTTTTTTTACAAAACTCATTTTAGTTACCAATAGCCCTTAGTTTAGTCGTCACTCGATTTTGGTGGCATGCAGCTAAAATTTTAGCTATTAGCAACAATTCTTTTTTTTCAGTGTACAAGCGACTGTACACACACGCCTTACAGAACTTGGCACTACGCACATAACTGTCAGAGTCAGATCAAACCCTGGCGAGGGACTTTTCGCAACCGTACAAATCTGGGGACACTACACTGATGGGGTCTGAAGGTCTGAATAATACCATGTACAGTCAACGGCCATAAGTCCACTTACACCGCAATGACCGTTATCGCCTGCGCTATACGGGCTGCGGCGCCGAAGAAGGTCATAAGTAAACTAATATTGCTATGCCATGGTTTTGTGAGATTGCTAGTCGACTTCTGGCTGTTACTGTACTAAAGAAGACAGAAGTGCATGGAGAATTCCAAACCAAAATCGTTTGTACAGGGTTTCAGAATTTTATTAGGTTGAGATGGCTTAGGGCTAGTTTCATATTGTTTAGTAATTTATTATCAAAATTTTAAATTTTACAATGCTGGTATATTAGGTAACAGCTTTAAGAAATCGAATTGGAGATGTTCTTATTTTGATAGTCTCTTGAAAAGTAATGAAACGTAATGCAAAACCTCACAGTCAAAAGTCAACCTTAGGCTCTCCATGCACTTTTGTCTTCAATAGTACCTATAATCGCAACAATTATTTTTTTGAAACTTTTTTTTTTCGAACCTTTGTTAATTTTATTGGCTATAAATGTTGGAAATTCTTATTGTAATAAATAATGCTGTTAATTTATTTTTGTTTTGTTTTCTTCTTCTCAGTGTAGATATTATAACTTGCTTTTGCCCGCGGATTCGCCCGCGTTTATTATACATATAAATCTTCCTCTTGAATCACTCTATCTGTTAAAAAAAACCACATCAAAATCCGTTGCGTTGTTTTGTTTTGCGTTGTGTGACAGACAGACAGCGGGAAGCGACTTTGTTTTATACTATTTAGTGATGATTGAGCGTGGGAACGTTCTCTCGACTAGTACCTACACTAGTTCTCCCTAGTTGTTCTGTTTTCAGAAAGTTGATTGCTTAATGAAAGCTTGAGAAATATAGGTAATGATTGTGAGGACTTCCTTTTGCAATGGCAAGTAATACTTTAAGTGTGATTTCCGATTGAAAGAGTGCTTTGTATGTTATTCTTAAAGTCACATGAACAGAGGACCTACTCGTACATACCTATACCTAAGTACCTAGTAGGTACCTACCCCATATGATAGTTAATTCCCCACAATACTTTTCTTTAAGCCCATATTGTTATACTGGACAATATTGTTTTTTTTTTGTTATTATTTTGTAAGGATACTGTGGTGAGAAAAATAAATAAATATTATTATTAAATAATAAATCAAAGGAACTTGTTCACACACGATGTTATTATAGTGCGCGCGGAACTAGTTGGCCGCGCCTTAGGTGGCGACAGGGGTGATAATAATGATAATGATAATTATAATTATTATTATAATTATCATTATCATTTATTATTATTATAATTAATAATTAATGAAAAAAACATTAAACACATGCATGCACCACCATGTATGTGTGTACCACCATTAAAACTACTTATATTCATTCTCATTATCTTTTTTTTTTAAATTAATAAATGTTATTATTCAATCACTGAATTTATGGAGGATAATTGTTGACAATGTTATTTTAAATTTTGACATAATTGTATTTTTATTTTATTGTTTGACATTTTAATTAACAATATTATTTTCGATGACCTAGATGTTCAAGCACAACTACTAGTGTGAGTTCAATCCGGACTCCGGAAATGAATTATTGGGATTTTCTATGGGGAAGTTCTCAGTTTGGAGTTTGGCTAAATGTGGTACCAACACCTCTATCTAAGCCTTCAGGTGTTACAGGCATGATGCGTGCCTACAACGGTTTTCACAAGAACTTATAGAGAAAGGGAAATAATTAAGGATTTATGTATAATCTTTTTTAATGGTTACAATAATTATGTAAACTGTTTTTGTTTTATGTCAAATATACCAGTCAAGGCCTGCGCTGACTGGTGTAAAAGCACGGCAAGGGATTTTTCAATGAGACGGCATGCCTAAGTAACCGCAGCTTTGTTTTTGTACTTACGATGATTGTCATTGAAATTTAAATTTTATTGTCATGCTATTAAGTTACATTCTTTTTCGTCGCATCAAAATCCCTTGCCGTGCCTTGCCACCAGTGGGCGCAGGCCTTCAGTCTCCAACCGGCGTTTTACTAAGTTAGGTAAATTGCTATGATAATGGTTAGCAAACGAATGGGTAGCAGTTTATCTGATGGCAACTGGTTTTGGTTTTGTAACGAGAAGAAGCTCATAAAGTACATTTTTTAATCTCGGTGACAAGTGCAAATGTCAAACTGGCTTACCTTACGTTATCACAAATTTGTCAATAGAAGAACAACCAAGTGATCCTATAAGGTTTCCGTTTTTATCCTTTTATGGTTTGGAACCCTAAAAACAGAGCATACTAGTAATTTAACCCATAGACAACAATATTCCACGTAGACTGATTCATCACAAAATATCAGGTAAGGGTCACTTCACATCGACACGCAAGATGAGGCTGCGTGCACTATTAAAGATAACGTTAGAATATAGAACTATTTTATTAAAAAAAACCTTTTTTACAAAAAAAGACAACCGACTTCCAAAAATACAATGTGAAGTGACAAATAATTTTAATTTCGGAAGTCGGTGTCTTTGGATCTGTATTTAATTTTTTCACCGACTTCCGAAGTTAAAGTTATTTGTCACTTTGTAGTGCTTTTTTGGAAGTCGGTTGTCTTTTTGTAAAAAAGTTTTTTTTTTTTCATTTTTTGTGGGTCCGTTTGTAATATATCTAAGTTACAATAGCCTAATGTCAACTGCTCATCACCTTTTACAAAATATTGCTTTTCCCGATGCGGGGACGTTAATTGTTGAGGAGTTCTCGTAGTAAGAACCGGGAGAGCTGGATCTGATAGTGACTTCACCATCAGATCCACTTCACCATATGCATTGTGACGGGCATAAATTGCATTTAAATATTAAAGTAATCGAATCGCAACCCTTGAAATACTTAGCCATAATTGAGTAATTCCGATGGCCATCTGTGGTCTTCATCACCGGTCCTACTTTACCAAATGGTGCTTTCCGATAGCTTTGCACGAGTTAATATAAAAATTACCCAAATTGCTGTAGGTGTGCCTAAAAAAAATTGATCGATTTCCATGGGGTCCCCCTCAGCAGTTTCTGACTTGGTTACAATGGGACCTCCTCCAGAGCGTACTCTTCCAAAAAAAGAAGACAAAATCGGTCCATAATTAACGGAGAAATCGCATAAAAAATACACAAAAAGAACATACAGTCGAAAAGAGAACCCTTTTTGGAAGTCGGTTAAGTGAAAATAAACCAATTTCTTTCTTATTTTTTAATTCTGTACCTGCGCTGCAAAACACAATAGTAAAATTTGACGAATTCTACACGCGCGCCGCGCCGCCCGTAAAACTGCAGCGGCCACTTTACAATCTGTGTGTTACCGTGATCTTTTTCTCAGAATCACGTCACTGTGAAATGACCCTTAGAAGCGTAATAACCCAAAAAAACCTAGAAAATTGCTCTGTAATGATGACTTTTGCGTCGTTATATGATTATAATCGATGAATGAACAAAATACAAGGAACTTATCATTAGACCGTCAGTACACTTAGAACTTAGCAGGAAGAGTCAAAATGGCTTTTGCAGTGTTATTATTTTGTGTTGCATTATTTACAATATCTAAAGGTGAAGTGACCATAGAAAAGTTGGAAGTGTATGAAGTAGTTGACTTAAATAACTTAAACAATCCAGTACAACCCATGGGTTATGACGTTACCAATTTGAATAAATTGAACAATCCGATGCCATTCCCGAGTTCTTCTTTCGGTGCGGACCCATGTCCAGGAAATGGTGTAAGAGTAGGCTCAGTGTGTGTTGATATAGATTAAATTGTTTAAATATTGAATTAAATTGTGTTTTTTTTCTTCTTCTTCAGTCTTACCAAAGGGGTATCGTGTTACCCAGTAACGGGGTTGTGGTGGTCAGCACGCTTAGCATGACCGCCGTAGAAACGGGTTTTGTTGTCGACGGAAGAATAGACAAAATGGAAGATAGTAGAAATATTTGTACGCATTCTACGCGTCTAAGCATGGCAATGTGTAGTTTTGTCTATTCTTCCGTCGACAAAACGTCGTCATGCTAAGCGTGCAGATAGGCAGTCGCTCCATGTAAAACACTGATTTTCAGGTGACTGAAACTGTTGCTGTTGTTGTTGTTGCTGGAGCTGTTGGATTTAGTTAGACTGGAAGCCAACCCCAACAAAATCTGCCTAGCCTTTTCCTAACTATGTTAATAGTTAGGCAGATTTTTTGTTTTTAGGGTTGCGTACGTCTGATTGAAGAAACGAAACCACAACAACAACATGTGTTTGTCTATCTGTCCATCTGTTATAGCCATTTTGCTTTGAATCTAATGGACTGATTAAGTTGTTTGGTAGATTTATGAATTTTTATGACCCAAACACGGACGTGTAACGTAAATAAATGAATTTTGAATATGGCGGTCAGTTTTGGGAGGCAAATAAGAATTGTACCGTGTGACATAATATCTATTGAAAGGGCTTACTGTGAAGGTGTTTATTATTCTACACTAACTTATAGATTAAGAATAAGAATAAGAATAATTTATTTGCTGAAAATATAGGTTTTACCAGATGTAAAAATTGGTGGTTTAAGTACATACCATATTTTGCCTGTTTAGGGCATGCAAATTAGTTCTTAATAATAGGTGCAACTATGTACTTAATAATATAAATTGCCATACACACACTCCAAAACAAAAATTTAACACACCTAATCTAATATTAATTACAAAGTTATCAACCTTAGTTTAAAATATAATAAACCTTAATATAATATTATAATCTAATCTAATACATACAACCTTAATATAATCTAACATAAATTACAAAGCAGCCTTAACATAACAATTTTTATTTACTTATAATATTTACCCTAAAATAATGTCTTTTTCCCTATGTTCCAAAAAATCTTTAAGTGTATAAAAACAATTTTCTATTAACCATCTGCGCAGTTTTACTCTAAAATATTTAAATGGTAGTTCTCTTATAGACTTTGGTAATTTATTAAAAATAGTAATGCATGCTGTGGCAGGACTATTACTGAAGAGTATACAGAAGTAATGACTAGGTATAGGTACTGTGAACTTGATAGGTTCGATGGTAGCGTGTGCCTCTTTCGAGCTCTCGATCCAGTCTCTCCACAGAGTATGCTCGCACCGCTCCCAACGGCCCCGTCCACGTGCGGCGACCAAACGATACTGGCGCCACACGGCGTTCACCGTACGTACTAAACGAACAACCAATCAGAGCTAAGCTTGACTTGTACTAAAAAATCAACTGAGTGACGTACTATCGCTAAACTTCCGTTGGCGACGACATATAATATTTTTTGTATGTCTCTTTTGTTTTATATTTGTAAAATTACAGGAAAACCTATAAGAAGTCTATGGTCTTGGTAAATCTCTCGATATCGGGAGTGCAAACTTATATTTGCAATTGAAATGTATGGGACATCATGTTTTTTAACTAAATGTTAAGTTTGTTCTTGGGATAAACTCATACGAAAGCCAAGTGCGTGATCTGACACGCACTTGGCCAGTTTTTTTATGAAACTGGAAGCGGTAGAGGTTTTTAGAGGGTTACCAACATAAGAGACAAACTTTAAACTCATGGCCTTGTATTTAAACCGAAGGCATATACTCTTCAAACCGGTACACAATATTGATGGTATAGTGATTAATACAAAACAAAAAACGAGTAGCTACGTAGCGTATCTAGTAGCAAAAAAACCAGCTAAGTGTGTGTCGATTCACGCACAATGAAGGGTTCCGTAGTTGGGATGAATTTATCCCAAGAACAAGCTTAACTTTGTAGTTGAAAAAAGGTTCTCCCATACATCGATATTCGTCACGGTCAATTCTCCAACAGCAAAAGTCAGTTTGTAGCCGCAAATTCTTTTTTCTTTTGTGTGCAAATTAACGATTTTCGGTTTTATTTGTGCTGTAAGACCTTTCTTCTTGCCAAATTTCATTATTCTAGGTAAATGGAAGGTACCCCTATAGGTTTTGGCTTATTTGGGAGTATCAAAATATGTCGCATTTAAACGGCCGTATTTTTTATTGCGTTGACTTTGAAGCTTGATTTTTTAGACCTACGTATTTGATATTAATTTCAACTTCGACGGAAGGACAACGAAGTAATATATGAGTTCCGTTTTTTCCTTTTGAAGTACGGAACTCTAAAAAATCAGAAACATTCTCAGTGAAGAGTAGTACCTAATTAGTTACATAATAAGATATTCTCGAAGTTGAATTAACAAATATACCTACCTATATAAGAAGTTGGTAACCATTATAACATCAGTACACTCTCAACGTAGAAGGAAACAGTTAAAATGAAGGACTTTTCAGTGATTTTATTTTGTGTTGCATTATTTTCAATTACAAATAGTGAAGTGACCATAGAAAAGTTGGAAGTGTATGAAGTAACTGACTTGAATAACTTGAATAATCCAGTGCAACCCCCGGCTGATGAAGTTACCAATTCGAATAACTTAAATAATCCATTGAGACCCTCGGAATCGGTCCTTAATGTGAATGACTGTCCAGGAAATGCTGCTAGAGTAGGCTCAGTGTGTGTTGAATTAGATTAAATTGTTTTTAATTTTATTATGGTTTTATTTCATGTTTTATAAAACGGGAAACCGACTGCTGAGCATAGTTCAATCCCCGGGTTGGTCTGCGCTATGAGTTCTTCCGTCCATACTAAGTAATAAAATAATCTATTTAAAATAATTCATATCCTAAATAATTGTTTTTGTTACGCTTTTACGTTAAAACAGCTAAACGGATTTAGATGAAATTTGGCACATGGGTAAACCATGACCTGGATTATTTATATTTATATTCATTTATTTGCGTTCCACAAGGTAAATTAAGATGTTAAGGCTTGTCCTCCCAAAATGCGGCGAAACTAAGTAACTTTGTGTCCATTTTTTACAGTAACTATAGCATATTTTTGATTGAAAAAAATACACAGTAATCTACAATACTTATGAAGTGATTTCATTTGTCCTGAAATGTATTTTAGTTTGTAGAACTAAGGGAAAAAAAACTAAATCCAGGTCTATTTCTGTCTGGACCAGGCCCGAGTCGACGGCGCGTTGTGTTCCACGCGCGCCGCAAAGAGATGTCAGCAAGAGATGGGGTCCAATAGGGCCGATGCCGCTGGGGTCGCGGGTTGTTTAAACAAGATACCGTGGCCCTGGCATAGGCAATTACTGAAGGAACACGGGTGGGTTTTAGTCAGTAAAAGTCTGACATGCCCTTCCGCTCCACCCAGAGCGGGAGAAGTTATTTGATGATTTCCCATCCTCAAAAAAAAAAAAGTCTATTTCTGTCTATTTTACTCCTACAGTTTTCATTAAGACTGTTCATTTTATACAGTTCTTCAGAAAATAATAAGGAATGATTTCATGTGGTTACTTTTTTAGTTCAATCAATAGATTTTTTGTAAATCGGTAGCTAAATACTTCATATTTTGCAAGCGTTGTGTCATCGCGCTTCTCTTTCTTTTCTATGCAGTCCGACAGTGACCGCGCTTTTTACGGCGGACAAGCCTTAACAAAAAGGCTTAGAGCTAAGAGCCGTTGTAGACACGTTCAGGGCACAGCAAAAATTATTGTTCGATACATCTATTACTTAAAGTTGAAGATCTAAATCGTAAAAACTAAAATTAAAATAAAATTATACATGACAATTGAATTCGCATAAAAAATGCATTATATAAAAAAATGTCAGCATAAAAAGTTAATAACATATAACATAATCAATCTGCCTGCTTTTTCCCAACTATGTTGGGGTCGGCTTCCAGTCTAACCGGATGCAGCCGAATACCACTATTTTACATGGAGCGACTGCCTGTCTGACCTCCACAACCCAGTTACTGGTTAATACGATACCCTTTGGTAAGACTGGTTGTCAGACTTTCGGGCTTCTGACGACCGGTAACGACTGTCAAAGATCCACAATAACAAATAACATAATTAAAGAAAAAAGCGAAAGTGTGGAGGTCGAGGCTTAGGACATAGCATACTTTATATCCCGGTTGTACGTTCCCATGAGATAATTTCCGACCTACGCACGGGCGCAGCCACAGGCAAACGCTAGTTATAATAAAGAGAAAAGTTTAGTTTGGTTAGATTTTTGTATGTGTGTTTGTTACGCTTTCACGGCTAAACGGCTCTACCGATTTTCATGAAACTTGACAAGGGAATACTTTAAACCTTGATGAAGGACGTAGGATATTTGTTATTGACATACCACGCTGATGAAGATACTGGTGAAAGCTAGTATTATTATAAAAACGAAAGTAATTCTGTGTGTCGGTTACCTTATGAGGCCTTAACGGCTGAACGGATTTCGATGGGCACACAGGTACCTACTTTTATCCCAGTAGTACGTTGCCGTAGGATAATTTTCAACCTCAACGGGGCAAAGCCGCGAGCAAAGCCGCGGGCAAAGCCGCGGGCAAAGCCGCTGGCAAAAGCTAGTTAGAAAATAATTCTCAGTTTAGAGTTTGGCACCTCTGTCTAACACCTTCGGCTCAGACCTTCGGCTTTACAGGTGTGCCCGTTAAGTTGGCACTGGCAACGCCAAACAGTTTGACAAAAAGGTTTTCAAACTCAAAAATAAACTTGACAGATCCCATGTGATCACATATGTTTCAAACAGGTACACAGCAATGAGGTAATTTAGAGTGATAATTACATAAAACACGTCAGAAACTTATCTAATAGCCAAACAAAAAAGAACCTTGTCAGTCAAGAGTAGTTATAAACATGTAATATTATCGACCATGAATGAACAAATACCTAAAAATCTTTTATATAAGAAGTTTGTAACCATTATACCATTAGTACACTTTGAACTTACTAGGAAAAGAGTCAACATGAAGAACCTTACTGTATTTTTATTTTGTGTTCTATTATTAACAATTATGATGAGCCACCCAAGTGCTGAAGTGTCCACAGAAAATTGGGAAGTTTATGAAGTGACCACAGAAGTGACTAATAATTCTAATAGCGCTTTTATTCACCCTGCTTTATTGAAAGTGGACTTTTGTCCTGAAGGTACTAGTAGGCTTGGTTCCGTGTGTGTTCGTAAAGATTAAATTGTTTTTAATTCCAGTGTGGTTTTATTTATTTTTAATATATATACCTACCAAATTATTGAGAGGTTTTAATTATTTTGCTATATCTATTGATCGATTAAAAACACTAGCTGATCGTGCGACTTCATCTACGTGTAATTTTTTAATCTTGGTAATCTTTATTTAGCCTCTTTGTGGACGACTTACCGAAGGTAGTTAATAAATCAACTTGCCTACTCTTTGCTGATGAAGCTGATTCATTTAATCTATCTATGTCTATAAAAATCAATGCCACTTTTCGTTGTAATTGTATAACTCAAGAACGGCTTGGCTGATATAGCTGATTTTGGTTTCGAAATGTTTGACGTAGTCCAGGGAAGGTTTAAACGATGAGAAAAATTGGAAAAGTTGCCGGGAAAATTGGAAAATTCTGGAAAACTGAAAGTGGATTTTATTTGGGAATATTGAAACTGGGAAAGGACAACGTCTGTCGGGTCAGCTAGTGAAGTATAAAATATGGATATTATTACAAAATAAAATAAAAATAAACCTAAAATACTTACCTAAAATATTTTGGAATAATCATAATCATAAATCTTTATTTTTTACCTCAACAGCATTATTACAGGCACTAGTTACTATATGCACAATCAAAAATAGAAAAAGGTGTCTGAGGTAGGAGGGTCCTGAGTGTTACAGATCACGCGGCTCTTTTAGATGAACTTGTTAATTTAGTCAAGATTACATAATAAAAGTCTGAAATCGCAATTAGGTAGAAGAAGAACCCACAAAATTAAAAGAATCATTGGAACTCGTCACTATATTTATGTAAGTTGTCCGTGCACACCTCAATGCAAGCAAACACGGTGAGGTCATGTGCAATGACTCAACACAAAATGACATCCTATACAGTATACATCTATACAAATAATTAAATACATATAATACATCTATACATCTATACAATTGAATAAATAAATAAATAAATAAAATTGAATAGTCTGTTTATGTTCAAATAACAGCTTTTTACTAAGTTTTTAAAAATTTTGTCTGTTTGTCTGTGCTTGTTCCGGCTAATCTCCGAAACGGCTGGACCGATTTTGACGGGACTTCATTTAATAAAGAAATTGGCATTTTTTGCCAAGCCGTAATAACCAAGCGAAGCAGGGACGGGTCAAAAAAAGATAATATTAGTTTACCTCGGACTTCAATATTTTCCAAGGCTAACTACTTTAGAACTATTAAGTGGTTTTGCTTGCTTGGCTTCATTTGTAAATAAACGACTTGATTTTTTTATAAAAAACGACGAGAAGATTATAGAGAATTGCATTGTATAAATTCAACTTCTTTTATAATTGCATAGCACATAGTGTGACTACTATATAAAGCTGTACTCTACTGTAAAGCTGTGGCGGCATCTACATCGCCACATACGAACTACGCACCACAATGACATGACGTCACGGAATCCTGCATCGCGCAATTAGAGTTTACCACGCTACTAGCGTATATACAACGACCCGACATCAACCGTTGGGCAGTAGCCCACCAGACACAACACCCGTCTGGTCGGAGGATCCTTCCTTTTCAATAGAGGATGAGTGAACTTTACACCCTGTTCCTCATGCCTCTATAAAGCTACCATTTCTAGGTACGTCTTTCTTTGACTTGAATGTGCTGAATGAACTGAGAGTATGTCATGCTCACGCTAACGTCTCGCGCGTGTGTTGGATCATGTAGCTCCCTTCAAAATGGTTGAGCTAAAAGGTGCCAATCCATGCGTCAGGTTCGAGACCTCTCCCAAATCCTTTCAAGCATCCTTTTTCAGGGCCACCTCAATCTAACCCTTGCGGTACCCGCCTAGGTCGTCTCTCCACCTCTTCCTGGGCAGTCCTCAGGCACCCACCGTGTGGAGACTGTTGCCCAGCGGTCGCTATGCATGCGGCCGCTGTGACCCACCCTATCCTATTTTAGCTTGGCAGTCTTTTTGCCTACATCTAGGATACCCGTTTTGGACCGCAGCGTGGTGTTTCGTATTCCGTCAGTTCGTTTTACGCCCAGAATGCTGCGCTCCATTGTTTTCAAAAACTCCAAGCGGAACTATTGCGACTCGGTGAGATACCTGTCCGTGTTCATAATAAAACACTTTAATATGTATGTGGGTGTTTGGTTATATGTCAATATTACAGGTTTTATTAGCTCAAATACTACTTTTCTATCACTTTTTAGGGTTTCGTAGCCAAATTGCAATAATGGAATCCTTTATAATTTCGTCATGTCCGTCTGTCCGTCTGTTTGGATGTTACACAGCCATTTCGCTCGGGGACTATTTGCACTATACCTATCGATGAAAATTGGAAGGAAGATGTACCTATTCTGTGCACCGATCAACAAAAATTACGACAAAACATATAAGGGTGGCTCTCCCCATACCTACCATACATACCAGCTATATAGGTACCTAACCAAGAGATGAAAAAAAAAACTGCACATAAGCGTGTGGGATATCATTGGATTCCATAATTAAAAAGATTAAGATATTTCTCAGTGACTTTTTTATTTAATTTTTATTTAATAGGGATGTTTTCGATTACAACCACAGTAATAAAAAAATTAAAAAAATGTTTTATTTACATAAAAAGGGTGTAACATTTTCAATTGAAGTCCTAAACTCCTGAGTTAGGTGGTACCTGTGTTACAGGAGTCAGAAGGAGTATTATCTTTGTTTTTTATTGTTTTCCCGAGAAATACTATGAAATACAAACTTATTTTTGCGGCCGATAAAATCAATACTATGCATGCGTAATTTATATTCATCCTAACTACGGAACCATTCACTGTGCGATCCTACACGCACTTGGAACGTTTTTTAATACAGAGCAGTAAGAGTATAAAATACCAGTTTTTAGGATACAATTAATTTCATTCGTGGATACATCTTCTTTAGAAACAGTCATGAGGCTGTGTTTGTTATTTGTTTTAATATTGACTCTAACAATTGTGACAACAACAACGTCACACTTTGTCTACCCAACTGCTCTAAGTTACGATGAGTGGATCTGCGAGTTCGTCGACATTGTTGAGGATAACTTTATTGGGAACCCATTGCCGATTCACAATGTGAAAAGAAACGTTACGGAAGTGAAGAAGCCAGGAGGTACGGAGGAATCAGACGAAGAAAATGACATTCAAGTCAAGTTTCCAAAAGATGAAGTGATTCAACCTAGTAACGATGACGAAGTTGATACAAACGAGTTGCCTGGAGATGTCTTTAAAGGTGATTGTCCCTCCCCAAAAGTTCGACTTGGTACAGACTGTGTTACACCAGATTGAGGTGAAAGAGAGAAGAAAAAAAGAAGAAGATAGAGATATTGATGAAGCAAAATGTGACCATACTTGATAAAAGATTTTAGAAGGTATCGAATGTTTTATTTTCCTTTTTTTTTTCTTATCAATAATTGAAAGGCTAATGTAATCTATCTAGCAACTAATGTGCTGTCTCAGAAAAGTAAGTAGGTACCTAGATAAAGTAACTGAGAGAATACACAGAAGTGAATGTATGTATTTACATATTATTTGATCATAACATTCATAACTGACTTGGCAGTAGAATATAATTCAGTAACAACATAATTGCATAAATTTTTAACGAGTTTGATGTTAAAAATAGATTCATTCATTGACAGGTGCTCATTATGAACAGTAATGCAGCTGTTTTTGGTGCGTGTTTTAGTCACGGTTTTAGTATTATCTATAAATAATTATAAGTCAAAAAATATAGTTGATAAATTCGTATCTTTGTATAATTTACCGCAAATTATAAAAAGACGATCCAAAAGGTTAGAATATTGCACATATATATAGATTTAACCTTTTAAATGATTATCACCGCGCTATGCATTATGGAGCTATGCAGTAAATCATGACATAGGTACCTATTAAAAAAGAACGGTTATTTTATACCACAAGCAAAAAGCTCAGCGGTTTTACGATTGCTTTGCAAATCTGTGATTGTAAGTCAGATGAACAAGTTTTGATATTTATTGAGTTTTTTTTTACATATGTATACTATTAATGATAGTTCGTAAAACATACACAGAAAAACATGAAGTTAAGGCCTCTTCTGTAATTTATGGTTATGATAAAAATATATAGTAGT
The DNA here is from genome assembly GCA_905163495.3 of Cosmia trapezina. NCBI lineage: Eukaryota > Metazoa > Arthropoda > Insecta > Lepidoptera > Noctuidae > Cosmia > Cosmia trapezina. The sequence goes on along the minus strand of LR991040.1, from coordinate 12,366,178 downwards.
GGTTAAGCGACTTTTAATGAGAAATCCCGTGTGCTTAAAAGAAAAAACCGGCCAAGTGCGTGTCGGTCCACGCACAATGAGGGTTCCGTAGTTGAAAAGAATTTATCTCAAAGACAAACTTAACATTGTGTTGAAAAACATGTTCTCCCATACGTTGATATACGTCACGGACAATTCTTCAACTGCATATTTAAGTTTGTATTCGCAAAAACTATTCTTAGACATAACATCACGCTTTATTTCACCGAAGGGTTGGGCAGAGGTGTACCTATACAACCACATTTTGTCAGAAAAAAAAAACTAAAAACTATTTTTTTTATGTGATAAACTACAAATAATAAATTTTAGGACTTCTTCCTTTACTTATGCTGTGAGACCTTGCTTCTCACCAAATTTTATGATTCTAGGTCAACGGGAAGCCTATAGGTTTTGATTTACTTGCGAGTATCAAAATATGTCGCATAAATGCATTGAGTTATACTACTACGTATAGAGAAGACAACGCGTAGCATGATTGTGCGCCACGCTTTGCGGTACACCGTACCGCAACTATCTCAGTGATTCTCCAACGCTCGTAGAGACAAGTCTTGTTTTGCTCGCGTAAATAACCACATCAAAATGCCTGGTTGTGTTCTTAAATAATGCAGTAAACACTCCAGAACATCAAAAAAAAGTGATGGTTTAACATTCCATCGGTAAGTAGACATTAAAATGTTTAAAACACTGATTGAATGTTTTTCACGGTTTAACAATGCTCACGAGAATTGGGCTGCCGGGCGCCGCCATTTTGCGACACTAATCATAGAGTAATGAAAACAAAAGATGCAGATACGCAACATACATTTGTACCTATTTTGTTGTTCATTTTGTCAATAGTATATGTGTTATTTATTATTGTGTATAATAGATGTACAATAAATAAATTGTGACTTTTACCTAAATAACGTAAATAATTTTGAAGGTTTCTAAGGCCGGGTCATGAGAAAAGAGAAACGTGGATAAAATTTGTGCAAAATAATCGCAATGAAGAAACATGGCTTCCGACTCCTCATACATATATATGTTCATTGCACTTTAAGGATGAGGATAAGCATTATACAAAAACAGGACGAGTTTATTTTGAATTTGTATAATAAATAAAGTTTACAAAATTACAGCGATAGATTTTTATTTCACTTCATTTATTTATTTAATGATAAGGCAGAGTAGGTATTAGATAGTAGTAGGTACAAAAGTGTAGTGTAGTACAAAAATGAAGTAAACTTCTGGTTCGCAGTGTCTGTTCTATACGCTAGTAATATATAGTTCAGACCCATGACGCATAATAAAAGAAGTCTATAGAAGGAACTTCAAAAATATGTCGCATCTGCGCGCATTGATTGTGATCTATGAGAACATAACACCCCCCGCTTGCACCGCGCATGCCCCGCTGTCATCAACTTACGCGCCATCTTTTGTTTAAAATAGCTTCTCTAGTACGTAGTACATTATAACTCAATGCATAAATGTTTATTGCGTTGATTTAGAAGCTTGATTTTTTTAGAGCTCTAAGGGACCATAGACTTACGTATTTGGAATTAATTTCAACTTAATACCCCTACGCGTTCCTTAGAAAAAGGGTCTTGACAGATGACATACTTGAAAATATTTTTTTATGTGATAAAATTATAAATTAGCAATTTTTGGACTTTTTCCATTATTTGTGCTGTAAGACCTTGCCTCTTGCCAAATTTCATGATTCTAGGTCAACGGGAAGTACCCTATAGGTTTTGATTTACTTGCGAGTATCAAAATATGTTCATGAAGCTTAATTTTTTTAGAGCTCTAAGGAACCATAGACTTACGTATTTGGTATTAATTTCAACTTGATAACTCCACGCGTTACTGACAAAAAGGGCCTTGGCAGATGACATACTTGAAAATATTTTTTTATGTGATAAAATTATAAATTGGCAATTTTCGGACTGTTTCCTTTACTAGTGCTGCTGCTTGGCAAATTTTATGATTCTAGGTCAACTGGAAGTACCCTATAGTTTTTGATTTACTTGCGAGTATCAAAATATGTTGCATATTTATGCGAAAAAATTAAAAAAATAAAATTTAAAACTTTAAAAAATACGGCCACTTGGCCGTTTTTTTTTATTGCGTTGACTTTCCCAAGAACAAACTTAAAATTATAGTTGAAAAACATGTTCTCCCATACATTCCAACAGTAAGTTTGTACTCACAAAATTGAGAGATTTACTGTGCTATTTTAAGACCGCAAACTTCTCTTATGTTTTCTTGCAATCTACTGGTAAATAACTATAGTATTTTTTTCAAAATTTTAGGCTCAGTTGTAGTTTCGGAGATAAGGGCAATGGTAAATTTTCGTCTAGTAAATAACTTTTATCTACACCCATGCTATAAATCCTCTATAAAAGTTTCTGAATCAGTTAGCTTATTGCCAACATTAAAACAGCCAGTGTCATAGTAACCATGGTAACCATAATAGCATCCAAACGGGTGTTTTAATGTTGTACTGAATTTCATAATGCAACTCGTTTTCAAAAAAAGAACATCGTAATGCACGCGCGTTTCACTACAACTAATTTAAAAAAAAAACTTATTCGAATTCACGTCGTATACTATGACGCCGGCCGCCATGTTCGATACGAGTATTAGTATTGCAAAAAACTGTTTCAGAACCTTTTATAGAGGATTGATAACATGGATGTAGATAAAGTCTTGTATGCAACTGTACATAATTAGGTATTAAAACACTCATGTGATACTATTATCACACTCGGCTTCGCCTCGTGTGATAAACCCATATTCGTGTTTTAATACCCCTTATTATACGTCAGTTGCATAAATAACTATTATTGTCCTATCAAAATCACAAACACAGTAGAAAGTCAAGGTAACACTTAGATAATAGAGACTGGTGTCTGTTGTAGGTAAAAAAACCTGTATTACAAATCACCATCGGACAACTCAACATAAGACCTATGACTGTATTAAAATAACGTACAGGTTTTTGGGTTCGTTGCCAACTGGTAGCGGTTTCATAGATTTATGATATTATGTAATTACCAGACTACGGCGAAGCAAAAAGGAGGGTTATGATTTTGACCGGTATGTATGTATGTTCATCTGTTCCCTCATATCTTCTAAACTACTTATTATAATTTGACAAATGAGGTATCGTTAGAAGCGTATTAATTGTCCGCTGGTTATAGGCTATGTAAAGTCACATTAACTTGAAAGTGGCGCCATCTAGAGGAAATAAAGTCATGAACTAAAAATCATTTTTTTTTAATGATGCCGTGTTGGGTATCAAATGAAAGGACTTGATTAGCACATTTCAAAAATATATATATTGTTAGCTATTTCTCGCGGCTTGGCTTGCATACACCCGATAATTGGGAATAATTTCTACAATCACGCCTCAGATGTAAGCCAAACATATTTTCCATCCAAAACTACTCAAAATACGTATAGTCTTCTTTAAAAATGTAAAGTTGTTCTGCAAATACTTTATCACGAAAATAAAACGCCAAAATAACTTAAATAAAAAGTAAGTTTAAAAACTAAAACCCGACTTCTGAAAAATCACGCTCTAAAAAGTATGAAACGTTTCATACTTTTTAGAGCATGATTTTTCAGTAGTCGGGTTTCAGTTTTTAAACTTACTTTTTTATAAATGTAGTTTTAGTTTTTTTGTACATTCTATAAAGTTTTGTTAGTCGTACATATGTATTGAAAGTTAGTTACTGTTGTTTCAGTTCTGAATCTGAAAAAAAAAGTACAGGTTGTACATAAAAACACTATTACAAATGAATAATAAAAAATAAAACAAAATTTATTGATTACAAGATCAAATTTCATAATTATATCCGGTTGACAAAGAGATGGAGTGTGAATATGTTGACAGTGTTGAAGAATACTATAATATTGAAGACACAATGAAGGACAATTATGAAGTGATAAAGCAATAATAAGTATATATATAGGCTGTTTCTTTTAAGGTGTCAAGCCCGTGCGAGCTGATAGCAGAGTACCATAACTATCGATTTAACCCCCATGTATGTTCTACGATTGTTTGTAGTTTTCGAGTTATTTTGCATCCATCATTTCATATCAATGGTAGCGGTTAAGGATATTAGTAGGTATACAATTTATGTTTTTAGTATCAACTGAGCTCTGATTAAACGTAGAGGAATAGTAAATATCAGGATTGACAAAAATATGCAAAGATTTCAGATACACCACTTTCAACGACCGATTTCAGCAAATAATGCCCTATTTAGTACATCCTAGTTCAAAGTTGACCCAAAAAAAGATGTAATTTTTTAAAGCCGTCATATCGTTGAACCAGGAAAAATATCGAAAAAAAATTATAACTCGAAAACTACAAAAAATCGTAGAGCCTACATGGGGGTTAAATCGATGGGTATGGTACTCTGCTATCAGCTCGCACTGGCTTGACACTTTAAAAGAAACACCCTGTATACGTATGATATTATAGAGATGACAGAATTAATACTCTTAGTAAAGTACCAAAATATATAGTGACTGTGCCTACAGCTGATAACAATACGCTAATAGTTACGATGGTATAGATAGTAGTTGTCAAGAAGAACAGTAATAAAAGTGAATGGAATTCTGAGTTTTAATTGACATTTAAATCCAGTGTTTTAATGAATAATCGTGAATTGCATAAGCTTCAATGATATCATTTAAATTACGTTTGTAAGCAGATATTTTAAGACACATTTACACGTCGATTTTTTTGTTAATATTTTAATATTAGATGGCGCCGGAATTTCCTAGCTGACTGATCTCTGACAAGAGTTGCTGAAACAAACTCAGAAGTCACTGTCTCTTTTAAAGTCTAAACATTATACATATTATTTTGATTTTATGAGAGTACAACAATGCAGGGTTATGTCTGGAAGGGCGTTTGATGAAAGAGCCACTGCAGATTTGAGTTGAGCTGTCCCGACAGAAGGCATGCATGCATCAGTCATCGTGTGGCTCAAACCTATTTTAGGGAGCTCAACGACCCGTCAAATGACGCTACCAGATCTGCAGGAAATTTGCTTAGGCCACTTAAAAAATACTCAAAGCCGCCAGACAATTTTATAGTAATGTATTCTATCTAGCTTAAATGATACTCACATTCAAAGTCAGTTTTCTATTTAAAGGTCATCAAAAATATCATATATGTTAAATCATGTATATCTATAACACCCCCTCTTTTTGCATCGGCGGTTAAAAATAGGGGTTTGTGGGTAAGTAAAAACAGCCGCACGGGTCAATCAATCAGGTGAAGCAACGCTTGCCGGGGTTGCTCTGTGGATGGGTAACCATCTTTACACACCGAGGCTCCTCCGTACCTCGGAAAGCACGCTAAGCCGTTGGTCCCGGCTGTCATTCGTGGATCTTTCACAGTCGTTACTCGTTAACTCGTCAGGAGCCCGAAAGTCTGACAACCAGTTTTACCAAGAGGTATCGCATTACCCAGTTTCTGGGTTGTCGAGGTCAGATAAGCAGTCGCTCCATGTAAAATACTAGTATTTGCTGCATCCGATTAGACTGGAAGCCGACTACCCCAATATAGTTAGTTGGGAAAAGGCTAGGCAGGTTATTTTTTTTTTATTATTACCCACATGTAATTTTAGGGGGTTATGGGTTTTGTAAAAGGGGGGAAAAAAATTTATTTATTTTTGCGATAGGAAAACGGTGTGTGTTTTCCAGATATAAAAGCAAAGCAAAAGAAAATAAAAAAAAGATACAGTAAGTACTGTTTTTGCTCCTGAGGTCAAGGTGTTGGTGTGAATTAATCTTATTTCACACCTTTTTAATCGCGATTAAAAATAGTCTGATTTAGTTCGACAATCAAAATTGTAGGTGAAAAACGTCAAATTCAGAAAAGAGAAATTGCCATTTTCACTAAACTTCAAAACGCAGGTAAATCGTCGTTTGACAGGAATAAGCTAAATGGCGATCTTTAGTCTATGGTCGGACTTCTAATTAGCTGCAGTAAAATGTCACTTCCAATGTCATTTTTACTGTCATTTCGCTATCAAATGGGAACATTTTTTTATAGAAACTAGCTTTTGCCCGCGGCTTCGCACGCGCGGATTTCGGAAAATATCCCACGGAAACGTACTACCGGGAATTCCTTCCTTATTCCTTGTCTACATTATAAAAGGAACCTCTATGCAAAATTTCAGCTTTTTAGGTCCAAGGGTTTGGGCTGGGCGTTGATGAGTCAGTCAATCAGTCAGTCAGTCAGGACTTCTCTTTTTATTTACATAGATAGATAGATAGAAGATAGATAGATGACAGAAAGAAGTATCATTAAAGGTCCGAACATAGTTGAGATGCATTTCTGACAAGAGAATCGGCACCAATGTCAACTAAACATGTTCTTTTAACACTTTCAAGTACACTATACGGCTTTAGCCATCTTAACAATAAAATTTATATTGCGTGTCGTTTACCGCGCGTGAACCTGCTAAACAGGTAAATGTGACTTTTAAAGTGCAGAATTAACAGTGCAGTCAGTTATTCGAGGAGACAATCTTTAGTGAAACAGTCATGAAGCTCAATTTATTTTGTTTTATAATATTTTCACTAAATACATTGACAATAACGTCAAAATTCGTTAATCCAAGTAATAATGCTACAGAAGTTATAGAAGCCGATCCAACAGTGAAAGAAAATGTTACTGAAGTGAAAGAGCCAGGTGAGTCTAAAAATAGTAAAACAACATATTATTTACACTTCTTCCCCACTGCTCAACTAGATTGCTCAACTAGTTGAGCAGTTGAGCTGTAGGACATAGTTTGTACTACCGAACATTTATGCTCTATAGCTCAACTATTTTTTGCTCAACTTAGTTGATCAGTAGGTCATCCTGTTATAAAATCAAACATATAATCTACTGCTCAACTGCTCTGGGGACACTGGCCACTAATCTATTGATAATACCTATTTAATACACTTATCTACTTATTTGTAATTGACATTGATAATGTAGACTAATGATTGACTAATTGATAATGATTGACTAGTGAGGATTAGAACGGTCACAACTCTGCGGCCCCGAACCCCCAAGACATGACATTGTAATAACGTCTTGTCGGAATATTAATCAACAATTAATTCGTGTTTTTGAGCGCATTTTTCCAATATAAAGTAAAACTTGGTGCTTACGAATGATACTCATTGTAATAATGTATGGATAACATAGTAATTAACTAGGATTACGAATTCGATTTTTTGATTTCTTCGTAGACGCTCATACAAAGTTACCGCGGCATGTCTAATGGTATGAGAAACGTCCAAACGGACTCCTTAGATTGCGTTGATTTTAATTTAAAAACTTGTTTTTTTTTGTGGGACCGAATAGAGGATCTGGGACAAGCATGCATAGAGTAAGCTCCTTAAATCCAGAGTTGAGCTACACGATTGTTGACAAATGCTTGCACTGACTGGACGGGTCCACTCAAATTGGTAGGTATGGTTCTTTCCTCAAAAAACCATTTCAGATATGGATCTACATGGTCCTCACATGATCTGACCAAGATTATGTCTGGACATTAAAAGAGACTTTGAACCCGTGAGATTGTTTCGCCATTTCTTCTCAGGGTCGAGATAGGAAATGTCGACTTCATCTAGCTTATTTTTTATTTTATTTTTTTAATATGACGTGTTCACGTGTAAAAGTGATTCCGTTATCCTATTTACGGAATAAACAATTTTATTTCATATGATTTCACGTATATTAGGGGTACTTACAGTGTTTTTCTAAGTTTTTTAACTTAATGTTAAAAAAAAAATAATTTTAAGATTTCTTAGTAGTTGGTGAAGTATATTATTAATTATGAGATTTGGAGTTTTTATTTCTAGTCTATATAAATATAGTTGTGCAGTTTTAGTTGATCAGCGGGTATTACCCACTGCTCAACTATTCATAGTTGAGCAATTACCAGTTGAGCTGTCGGTATAACCCACTGCTCAACTTTATGCAGTTGAGCAATCTAGTTGAGCAGTGGGGAAGTAGTGATTATTTATGTTAAAGGTCTCCACAATTTTCAAAGCTCGAAAGTAATAAAAGCCGATCCGACAGTGAAAGAGCCAGATTTTGAAGAACAAGATCAGGACGAGGAAAACTATGATATTCAAGTCAAGTTTCAGAAAGCCGAAGTGATTGTGAATAGTGATGAAAAAGATACAGACGAATTGCCTGGAAGTGAGTCTAACAATAGTAAAACACTACAACGTGTACTCGTCGAATTTAAGGGTGTGGTATAGACAATCAAACCGATCAATTTTCTCCGTGCACCAACATCGTAATCGCGAATTTTTTTTCGCGATTACGATGTTGGTCCCTTGGACGAAGTTGTTCGGTTTGATGTTCTGTATCGAGGATGCGAAACACGTTGAATAATAAAATTATGTAAAAGATTTCCACAATTTTCCAAGTTCAAATCGTTCGCCGAATATGTTTGTCTTCTTAAAACTAATTTAATCGTTAACGTAAAGTTTTTATACAATTATCGATTAATCGACGCAATCATAAGTCAATATAATATATTGACTTATGATTGCGTCGATTGAGATACTTTTCGGTTTTCACTACCATTTAGAGAATTTATTCCGGAAGGTTTGTCAGTGGCGAAAGCACCTTACAACAGGATTCCTACCGGCTTCCCTTCTTTCGAAGCAACTCTATACCGCTATTGAAAAATGGCACAGTCAATATTGTCTACTATTGCCAAAAAGTATAGTTACGCTACGGGTATTTAATTCACCGTAACATTCAAACAACAAAAACGGCTATTATTTTGAATTACAACAACAACAAAAAATGTTCTACAAAACAAAACGTCATGATCAGGAACTAAAAATTTCATACCAATAGCGATCCCGTCATGACGTCACTTTAGGTCACGTGGCACCGCTTGATATGGACGAGAGCAAGCCGCTATACAACGGGTTACAATAGAGACAGATGTAGAAAAAATGCGTTAGCGAGAACAAGATGGAGAAATAAGGCACATTTTATTTAGTTTTCACCTATTCAACTGTATTGTATTCGATTCTTTATATTCCTATAATAACTTGACAATGATAGTACTTAATTTAGCTGAGTTTAATTCTATAACTAAAACATTGAAAGTTTTGTTTGTGTAGAGATAACATCTTTTTGGTTCTGTTTTTTGTCGATAGATGGTCTTAAATTCAGTAAAGTTTTATTTTAAAGTTACCAAAATAATTTTTACTTATTGTTATGTAAGTTAGGACCGGCATCTCTCTTACAAAAATTCACACCTCGCCATTGGTTTGTATGTATATAAGTAAACAATGATAAGTAAACTTACACATTACAATATAGAAATCTCGATATTTTGTCGTAAAAACCGCACATGGGTTTACCGCTACTTACGAATATGAATAACTTAGATCTAGGTACTCACATCAGGGCTAATATCGGTGAAGTTGGCACTGGATACGAACTCCTTGAGAAAGCCATCCAGCTCTGTTCCCTCGATGTAGCCATTACCTAAAACAAAGAAGAAAAACAATACTTTCTGTCTTACATAAGCCGAACACGTTCATTATGGAATACAACGCGAAACTGAGACAGAAGATGGCGCCACTTTAACGCGGGGCAAACAAAGCAAACTGTCAAAGGCGCGCGGAAAAGTTTTTCGACGTTTTTCAATATTATTTCATCCTTGTTAATATGTAGGTTGTTAATAGGTACCAAAAGGTCAAAAACATGCCTAAAAGAATTTCAAACATTTATTTGTTTTTAGGGTTCCGTACCAAAATGGTAAAAAAGGAACCCTTATGGTGTGACTCAGTCTGTCTGTCTGTCTGTCTGTCACAGCTGGATATCTCAAGAACTACTAATGCTATCAACTTGAAATTTGGAACAGTTTTAGATGACGTTTACCCAACTATTTTGCCAATAAGAAAGAAGTAAAATATTTATATTTTTTTGTAACAGGGACTGAAAAGGTGTCTTAAAAATTCAAAGTGGGGCTACTAGGGCATGGGGGGTATCATATGAAAGAGCGCTGCTTGCACATTCTCAAACATTTTTTTATTTTTTTTAGACTGCATAATTTTCGACTTTTGATGAAAAAATTTAAAAAAATACCGCCCCCCCCCCCTTAACTCCGTAGTTTGCAAAAATAAAAATCTGAAATTATTCTATGTGCTAGGAGTTTATGTAAATATTACAGGAAAAATAAAACGATGTCTCTAAATAGCACACTTTTTCAGGAATCGGAACGGAACCCTCGGTGCGCGAGTCCGACTCGCTCTTGACCGGTTTTTGTGATATTGAACTACTTTACAATATACGTTTTTTTAACATTACACTCAAGCAAATATCACTAAAAATATTGTGTTTTTACACTAGGTTTTCACACTCTGACCTGTAACAAGTCCTTCATTCTTATATTTTTTTGCTCTAAAATGATCAGAACACAACCTGTAATGTTTTGTCATTGCAAAATGCTTCCAAAATTGCTTGCGAAATTATTCGTTTTTAGTGAATTATTGAACAGCTTCTTTCCTGCATATACTACCTTAACGCACAACACTGATTCACTGAGTGATGCAGTGATGCATTATTACAGATTATTCCTGGCTATCACTAAAATAATTACAGTAGATTTTAAACACAGCGTATTTCTCATTACCAATCACCATAGACATTTTTTTTTTTATAACTATAGATGACAGAAGAGGCCTTACCTACTTCATGTTTTTCTATTTGCGTTATTTATTTATCACCCTTAAAAACTGAGCTTAAAAACTATAATTAGGTACAGGTTTCACAACCTAGTGCGATAGTACAGTCTTAATATTACCTTTTTAATGTAACCTTTTTGTTATATAGCATGTCATGAAACTTTTAATAGTAATTATGTGTACACCAACCCAGTTTATACAGATGATCTAAGGGGCTTGGCGTTAGATTGTATCGCGTCCGAGATCCTTGGTGGATGAGAAACGTTTAGAAAGTGACCACGAAACCCGCGTGGATGATATCTAGGATACGCAAAATAATTTACATTACGTAACACGAAACATATTTCTTACTCATTCATACAGGGTGTCTCGTAATTAGTGGATAACCTCTTAAAGGGTCATTGTACTCATCATTATGAACAACTTTTACTATGGGGCCAAACCTGAAATCGCGAAAAAAAAATCAGCTGTTCTCTACATTTTGACCAGATAAACGAACATAAATGTACTGAACAGCAGATTTTTTTTCGCGATTTCAGGTTTGGCCCCATAGTAAAAGTTGTTCATAATGATGAGTACAATGACCCTTTAAGAGGTGATCCATTATTTACGGGACACCCTGTATACTCAAACTTATTTCTCAAATAAAATAAACAAAAGGAACTCATTATAACCTGTCAATAGGTAATCTAATTCTGAAGTAAGAAAAAACAAACATAAACATAAACAACAATAACAACATAAACATTGTCAATAAACAGTAAATGCACTAGTGACAGAAAGCGTAGACCCATGCGTTAATCAATGTGGTATAAATGCACTAGTGACAGAAAGCGTAGACCCATGCGTTAATCAATGTGGTATAAATGCACTAGTGACAGAAAGCGTAGACCCATGCGTTAATCAATGTGGTATAAATGCAAACTGCAGAGTAATTTCTCACAACCCTATATGTTCATATCGGTATTGATTCACCGGTGATCCATTTACAGTTTGTGTAACCAGTAAGTACTCATTACATTCCATTAATACTTTCACACTTGTCTCCAACTCTGTATTTCTTTTACTAATTAGTTGTTTTTCAGTATCACTATCAATCCCGATGGAACGACCAGAAGTAAATCTGTGCATACCATCCACCATGTGCTCCGAATTCCCGATGCCATGAGTTCAATGGTAAACGCAAGCTGCACTTGTCTTCCGAATAACATCGGACCTCCGCCGAGCTGCAGACCGGAGTGTACTTTCAACTCTGAGTGCAACGCAGACATGGCGTGCATCAACAATCGGTGTAGCTTGGTTTGCGGCAACAGCCGGCCCAGGGCTTGCGGCAACTATGCGGAATGTGTCGTTAAAAATCACCTACCTTACTGCACATGCTTTCCGGATGCTGTCAAGGTTGTGTCAAGGTAATTAATTATACAGGTTTTACAGGTTACAGGTTTTTGCATCGAATGGGGTTGCGTGTAACTCACTTAGTCGGCGTTCCCACGAGCGTAATAAAATGGCGGCGGAATTTTATCGCACACTGGATTTTCAACTCTCGTTGTTGAGCCGAGCGTTGAAAATCCAATCTAACAAAAACAGAGTGCATCCCAGCGCGACGAAAAACACACTGTTGGATTTTCAACTCCCGGCGCTAAGCAGAGAGTTGAAAATCCAGTGCGCGATAAAATCCCGCCGCGTTTTTATTACGCTCGTGGAAACGCCGACTTACGCAATAAATTGGTGCTGGTGATACAACTCAACACAATCTCTGAATCACGGACTTTCTGCAATCTGTTCCCAAAGTATCTGATTAAAATGTAAACAAATGGATCAGAAAATATCCCTGTGGAAGTGTGGACGCCAAGTTCTAGTGCCACTGACAAATCGAGTGCATAGATTTGATTATTTGACTAGGTACCAGAAACCCGAAATTCTAATTCAAAATCAGGTAATTTTATAACCACAATCTTCGTCGATGATTTTTCTAATAATTATAATTTTATATGTTATTCAAACAATAAATTGTTGGAAAATGTGGTGATATATAAAGTTGAAACCTTCTGAATATAGACGAAAGTATTATTAAGTCCCTTTAGTGAGTTGCGTGATAATTTAACATAAACAACGTTTATTTAGACTTTTATCAGTTAACTTTGGAACAGACTATAGGTACAGCAAAGTTAGGTCTTGCACATATGCGCCTGCACACAGCGCTTGAACCACTTCGCAACATATACATGTACCTACCTATCAGTATCACCAATGAGATCAATCACTTTGTTTAGGTAGGTACATAAAAATCTGTTAAAAGGAATAAAATAATAAAACCCATACAGAATTTAAATTCATTTCTTATTTACCCGGCGCATGCAACAGTCAATACTTATGAATTTTTTTGTTGTGTTTTATGTGTCATTTTAATGTGTATTATTTTTGCGTGTTCTAGCGTTGGATCAAACATTTGGCTTCCCACAATACCCAGCAGCGGGTCACAAGTTTGGCTGGGATGTGAAAACTCCTTACGTTATCCCTCCATACTGTGTTGTGGAATGTAATATTTTAGTGTCATGAGGAACGGGGTATAAAGTTCACTAATCCTCTATTGAAAAGGGAGGATCCTCCGACCAGATGGGCAGTTGCCCACCAGACACAACACCCGTCTGGTCGGAGGATCCTCCCTTTTCAATAGAGGATGAGTGAACTTTACACCCCGTTCCTGATGCCTCTAAACTGGTGACCCCGACGAGATCGCAGTCTTCGGGATGTCATCAGGCTGCAAAGGAATCTGATTATACGCTTTCATTCTTCTTCTTGTTTACTTGGGACTTATTTCTTCACTTATTTCTACCTACACACACACGCTATCTATTACTACATTGGTGACCCCGACGCCAAGACCATTTGTGCCCAAGGAATTGCGCAGAACAATCTTCACAATGACATGACGTCACGCAATCCTGCATCACGCAGTTAGAGTTTACCGCGTGACTAGCATATATACAACGTCCCGACATCAACCGTCGGGCAGTTGCCCACCAGACACGACACCCGTCTGGTCGGAGGATCCTGCCTTTTCTATGGAGGATGAGTGAACTTTACACCCTGTTTCTCATGCCTCTAAACTGGTGACCCCAACGTGATCGCAGTCTTCGGGATGTCATCAGGATGCAAAGGAATCTGATTAATAAACTTTCATTCTTCTTCTTGTTTACTTGGGACTTATTTCTTCACTTATTTCTACCTACTGTAGTGTTACAAACCCTACATATTTTTTTTATGATGTTAAAACCTTTTCGCTCTCTAAATAGTTTGTTTTGTCAGTCGGCCTTTTCAAAACATGTGCACCTGTGTACTGGCTGTTCTTTTTATTCTTTTAGATTTTAAATTTCGTGGACAAAGATTGTTTTTCGTTTTTCGTGACTCCGATTCCCGTTGCGATACTAATCCCATGATTTTAGTGAAATATTAATTTCTGAGAACTCATCAGGCTTTTGGTATAAGCCCTTTTGTCTATTTATTGTTGATCCGTGATATTCGTTAATGCATTTTGATTCGAAAGAAACTACGTAAACGCGCATAGCGCCTTTTGATACACCAAACCAGATGGAACTGATTCTACCCACGGGGCAGCGAATTTTCCGTTCAGTACGTGCAAGCTGATGTGAGGTTTAACACCTTTTTTTTGCGTGGTATGCTTTTAAGCCAACTTGCCAGCTCCCCTAAGAGATACTGCAGCTACGAAATTATTTTTCCTGAATCCTTGGACCAACTTCAGATAATTTTAATTATTTATTTACATAGTAGTTTACTTTTCTATGTAGCCTAGCATTTTTTTTATAATTTAACTGTCTGATTGATTTATTTGTTCTCAAATTATTATAGCGATTTAACAAAATTTGCATATCAAATTGTCGAATAGTACTATAAGTCGAACCTACGAGCGTTGCAACCCTTTATAGGACAGATTTTTTATTTTTTAACCAAGTTTCTTCTCGTTTACTTGAACTGCTAAATCACTATAACCATAATTTACTTATTTTTAAAAAGAAACCCAAAATTTCCTTAGAAATCTTTGTCATTTTGTTTACATTTAAACCTAAGTATCGAAGTACCTTTTTTATTTGCTTGTGGTATGAGGGCCACTTTATTAAAACGCTTTGAAAATATGCTTAGGATTTAGTGAACATTCCCAAAGAATTGTGAAAGTTGGAATCAGATTTTGTGAAAGTCAACTTTGCGAGATATGGACTGTAAAGTGGGGCCCTCAGTTCTCACATAGAGGATTGAGGGCCCACCTGTACCTGATAAACTATGGACACTACAGATAAAGTCTTTATGCCAAAATCTAAGCTTATACCAAACAAAATTTGTGAAAACAAGATATTATCGCAAAACACTGTCCTACTTGGTATATCTTCGTTCAAAGTGGGCCCTCAATCCTCACACACGTAAAAGTTTATCACGCAAATAAAATGAAACCATTAACTTATAGCTACTGTTTGTAATCCTATAAGATACTAAATAAATTGTGAAAATTTGTGAAAGCAAGAGCAGGTCACCATTTCTTGTTGTTTGAAAGTTATGACCTTGACAAAATTCGGGCCCTCAATCCTCCATTTATTTTGTTTTCCGTTTTAATACGCCTATCGTATGAAAGATTAGACAAATACAAAATAGTCTCTTTTTGTGAAAAAAATTGTGCAACAAATTGGTGTTATTTGTTACTAATAAGAATAACGATTAAACTAAAAATCTTAATAGATACCGAAATCGACTATTTTTGAATTGTGTAGTAGGGTAGGGTGACAATAATTTTTGACATAAGGTGCTCAGAGAACAATGTAAAGCATATATTATAATACACATAGTTGTATGGGTAATTATCTTGGATAGTAAATGTTGATATTTAATTTTATTTAACGATTATTATGTTCCAAACATTTTCACATAAAATCGAGGAGGAGTTTTGGAGTTCAACCTCATTAGTTTGTCTATGCGACTACTACAAAGAAAAAGCACAGTGATGTTCTTTGTATTACAATAATATGTCATGTCAATTGATTGAGAAAACTACGAAAATAGTTACTGAAATATTATTATAGTCATACAAATAAGTACATGTAAGTTTGTTTTGATACATACTCATCTACCTATATGTTACTGCAAAAGCCCGAACTGCGGTAAATATTAGGATTTACCCGTAAATTCTAATAATTTACCAAATCTCACCGGTAAAACCCCGAATTATTCTAAAACTGTCTTTAATTTCGGACTTTTACCGGCATTCAGTCGGTAAACCCTAGATTTTACCGCAGACACCGGTAAGGCCCTGCGCGCACTGCAGTGCCGTGTGGGAGTGGCGCGAGGAGGCGAAACGGCGGGGCGTAACTCCGCTGCCGCGAGAAATCACGGCACAGCCGACAGAGCTCCGGCGGGATCATGGCGACATGGAGAGTGCGGCTGTCGCAACCCAGCGCTGGGCACGCCACAATTGCGACGATAAGTCCCCTCTTTGAGGAGTGGTTAGAGAGGCGCCACGGCGTCCTCACATTCCGCCTGACGCAGGTCCTCAGGCGCGGGCGGGCGTGTATACTCCCATTGCCGCGCTTAAGGGCACGTTCTCACACATTATAAAAGGCCGCGTTACATAGGTAACTAATGATTTTATTGTTAAAATTATGTAAATACATAATTATTAATGTCGCGAATCATATTCTGATTAAGATACAACCTTACACTGACCTGTAAATTGTAAAAAACGCAAGAAAATATGAATTTCGCGGGCTACCACAGCGCAATTACCTTAACGTGTTACCACGAGTGCCCAAAAAAAGAATGTTATTTTTTATTAGGGTTTTAGGATTTAATTTTTTTTAAATCTGGTAATTTATAAATAGTGATTAAAAAGTTTCATTTTCACATTTGTTGTTTTAATCCTTGTAACATCTCCATTCTAGCCTGTTACTTCTTGAAATACACATGTGGTGGCATCACAAGGACATGACGTCCCGCAACCTGCATTGCGCAATGAGAGTTTACCGCGCGACTAGCATATAGTTATACAACAACCCGACATTAAACGTGGGGCAGTTGCCCACCAAACACAACACCCATCTGGTCGGAGGGTCCTCCCTTTTCAATAGAGGATGAGTGAATTTTACACTGTGTTCCTCATGACTCTATACACAATACGTATGGACGGTAAAGATTTTGATTTTTAAGTGAAAGCTATACCTGCTGTAAGAGATACGCTGATCAATTAATATTTGACCCTTTTTTAATTTACACAGCTGAAGGACGTCATAAAATGGCGGCTACTATTTCATGGTTTGAGAAAACATTAAAAAAACCTGAAAACTTTGAATTTAATTTTAATATTTATATTGTTATTGAACTAAAACTAATATTTTCCGACTGCTTTTGGCCTAATCTGTCTAAATAATATATTTTTAGATTTTTTCTCATATAGAGTAAAATACCGTATTGTGGTCACCCTATTTCCTAATTGAGGGAACAAAAATAAAACTCGATTTTTATTTACAATAAAGGGTCTTTTAATTTCTTTCTAGTATCGAATTTGTTGCACAATTTTTTTCACAAAAAGAGACTATTTTGTATTTGTCTAATCTTTCATACGATAGGCGTATTAAAACGGAAAACAAAATAAATGGAGGATTGAGGGCCCGAATTTTGTCAAGGTCATAACTTTCAAACAACAAGAAATGGTGACCTGCTCTTGCTTTCACAAATTTTCACAATTTATTTAGTATCTTATAGGATTACAAACAGTAGCTTTAAGTTAATGGTTTCATTTTATTTGCATGATAAACTTTTACGTGTGTGAGGATTGAGGGCCCATTTTGAACGAAGATATACCAAGTAGGACAGTGTTTTGCGATAATATCTTGTTTTCACAAATTTTGTTTGGTATAAGCTTAGATTTTGGCTTTATGCCAAAATCTACTTTTATCGACTTTATCTGTAGTGTCCATAGTTTATCAGGTACAGGTGGGCCCTCAATCCTCTATGTGAGAACTGAGGGCCCCACTTTACAGTCCATATCTCGCAAAGTTGACTTTCACAAAATCTGATTCCAACTTTCACAATTCTTTGGGAATGTTCACTAAATCCTAAGCATATTTTCAAAGAGTTTTAATAAAGTGGCCCTCACACCACACGCATATCCTTTTTTTACTTTCATTTTTTTTTAAATATTTTTATAAATTTTCGGATTTTCATTTTAAAAATTATACGTATTATTGTGGCAAATGTTTATCTTTCATTTTTTAATGCTACACTACACACACAAGCTATCTATTACTACAATATTACCTGCAATCGCGGCATTATTGAGAATCAACGGGATTCGTGTTAAAATTGATTGATGATCATGACAAAAATTAAACAATAGTTATTATTTAAGAGGCCTGTCGTCATTTTGTCACCTCTCTCGCTCTCGCACACAAAATTTCTATAAAACTGAACGTCTATATGGTGAAATCATTTAAATTTTCTATTATGTGTTATTTCACTAAATTGTCTACTGCTGTACCTACTAAAGCCGAAACTTGTCACTAACTCTATATTTATTTTACTAAATATTCAATATTTTCAGTGCCATTATCAATTCCGACGCAACGACCAGAAGTAAATCCGTGCATACCATCACCATGTGGTCCGAATTCTCAATGCCAAGAGTTCAATGGCAACGCACACTGCACTTGTCTTCCGAATTCCATGGGATTTCCGCCGAGATGCAGACCGGAGTGTACTATCAGCACTGAGTGCAACTCAGTCACGGCGTGCATCAACAACCGGTGCAGCGACCCGTGCCCCGGGACTTGCGGCAACAATGCGCAGTGTCACGTCAACAACCACCAGCCGTACTGCTCGTGCTTGCCTGGTTTCACCGGCGATCCGTTCAACAGCTGTCGAATGATGCATCAAGGTATTTTTAAGTGTAGTTATAATTTTTATCTGACTTGTGCTAGTATTTTTGCCATATAAATATTGTTTATACATACATATTGTTTTACAAATATTGTAGATACAAAATATCATCGTCGTGTTGATATTTTTTTATATTGAGATATTTATATCTCAAACAATGTTGAATCTTGCTATAAGCCGTCTTGAAAATAACTTGTTTTGATCCGACCAGTAAAAAAAGTAAGTTTAACACGTTGAACGCCATGTGGCCCACCGGTGGGCCTATCGTAGTCTTCCGGTCGGGCCAAGCCAAAATCAGGTAATTGGTAATTTTCATCAACTTGAGATTTTCATTCCAAAGTTTATAAAATGTCGTAATTTGTATGGAAAATAAATATTTGCGACTTCTACCGTCTAGTTTTTAAGATATTGTAAAAGGCTCACATGTGGGCCCCGTGGCCTCGTACAAAGGACTGTGTACATTTCCGTTCGCGGGGGCCACGGGGTCACGCTACGCTACGGCCCACCCGGCGCGCGCGCTTCGGGAGTAATCGGGAGTAGTGATATACTCCGGCCGATTAATATCGCGCGCTGCGTCGATAAGTGAGGGATCGCTTACGCTTTTCCCGCCAAAAATGTATGATCTTCAACATTTTGAGTTGAATAATCCTAGCATCTTGCAATAACCCTGATAAAAACTACAAGTTTATGTTGGATTTGAAAACCACGCCGTCCGGTTCGCCTACAGGGCCACGCGGCTCACTTCCATACGCGTTTTGTTTGATAGCTGCAATCTGTGGCTTGTAGGAAGCGTTTCCGTAGTACCTATCACGCGGCTCACGGGTGACCCCCGTGGCTCGAATGGTTCAGTAAGACAAGGCTCACCGGTGAGCCCCATGGCCTGAATGGAAATACCCGATTTTTCACATGGCGTTCAACGTGTTAAAAACTTGTTTTGATCCGACCAGTAAAAAAAGTAAGTTTAAAAAATCACGCTCTAAAAAGTATGAAACAAGAAAACATTCTCATCTGAAATTAGAAAAAGACAGACAAATTAAAAATCCGGAGTAACACGTCATGTTAGGGGCATAAATCGAACGGATTATCATATTTCGGACAAAGAAAGCATTGCCAGTCAACGAGGTAACACTATCAACTTGTGGATGATTTTTTTTTCATTTAGTTACTCTCAAACGTTGATAATTTATTTCATTGTGCTTGTTATATATCGATACGCAGCAAAAGAAACTGCGTTCCAACCGGGTATTGGTTGTATTGTGTATCCTACGACAACTCTTGACTTTTTATATTTTTTTACAGATGTTGTCAAGGCAACACCTTGCTGGCCATCACCGTGCGGTCCTAACAGTGAGTGCAGAGAAGTGAACTCACAAGCAATATGTAGTTGCCTGATCGATTTTATAGGGACACCACCCAACTGTCGACCGGAATGTACAATAAACAGTGAATGCGCTAGTGACAAAGCCTGCTTTAACCGCAAATGTGTAGACCCATGCGTTAATCAATGTGTTGGAAATACAAACTGCAGAGTAATTACTCACAGCCCTATATGTTCATGTCAGGATCGATTCACCGGTGATCCGTTTACTAATTGTGTACCCAGTAAGAACTCATTATATTCCAAATAAAGGGTTTTTCAATAGGGACGCTGGAACTTTGATAGCGTATAGCGGCCATCTTGTTAAAGTGACAGCTGTCAAATTTTATAGGATTATTTATTTAGTCTCGACATTTCACCATATAACGCTACACGCTTCAACAACGCATTGAAATTATTCAAATTTATTATCAAACTCAGTGCTCTATTCGACCAACGTTTCGTGTCTTTGTCATTTCGCGTGGTGGCGACATCAACTGGCTACCAAGATCGTGTGACTTAACACCACTCGACTACTTTCTGTGGGGCTACGTGAAATATCTGGTCTATGTAAACAAACCACAGTCAATGGCCGCCCTGAAGGCCAACATAACTCGGGCTCATCTTGAAATTGAGCCCCATTTATGCGAAAATGTCATCCAAAATTCGTCCACCAGGATACACCACCTACAGCGGAGTCGCGGCGGCCATTTGGCTGAAATTATATTCCATACATAAGCGAATATCCTTTAAAATAAAATAAAAATTGTGGCAATATCACTTAAACAGGTTTTTTTATTTAATTTTTAAGTTCGAGCGCTCTTAATGAAAAACCCTTTACTTTCACACTAAACTTGTCACCAACTCTATGTTAATTTTACTAAATATTCAACATTTTCAGTGCCATTATCAATTCCGACGCAACGACCAGAAGTAAATCCGTGCATACCATCACCATGTGGTCCGAATTCTCAATGCCAAGAGTTCAATGGCAACGCACACTGCACTTGTCTTCCGAATTCCATGGGATTTCCGCCGAGATGCAGACCGGAGTGTACTATCAGCACTGAGTGCAACTCAGTCACGGCGTGCATCAACAACCGGTGCAGCGACCCGTGCCCCGGGACTTGCGGCAACAATTCTCAGTGTAACGTCAACAACCACCAGCCGTACTGCTCGTGCTTGCCTGGTTTCACCGGCGATCCGTTCATCAGCTGTCTAATGTTAGGTATGAGAAATGTCAATAAATTATAGTTATTGTCTTTATCTGGTTTGTGCCAGTATTTTTGCCTTAAATGTATTTTTTATACATGTAGATACATATCATGACCGTGTCAGATTGTATTACGGAGATATTTATATTACGGAAGTAAGGGTTTGAATCTTGTTATAAACCGGCTTGAAAATAGCATGTTTTGATCACATCAGTAACTAAACTTAAATTAGCAAAGTGGTGACCAATAACATCAGCTGTTAGATCATTTGATTCGACTTGTAGGTCAAAGGTAGCATAGCACTTCACCTAGACAGATAGTTTGTCCTGACGTAGAAGGCAAACGTCTGGATCTCTTGGAATGATCCAGAAATAGTACTAGTTCAAAAATATTTTTAGTTTCTTTTCTTTATTTTGTGTAAGCCAGTATCTACTTAAGGATTTCACTTAAAAATAATCAATCATTAACTTTAATTGACAGCCAAAGATTTAAGTCGTTAGATTTGTGGCCTCACCGTACCCAGTGACACGAAAAATGGTCCTGAGGAGAGTGACCTCACACAATAATAATGTCGTTTCCATGTTAATCAACTCAAGTATCTGAGGCATTGTGTGTCAGAGGTGTCAAAACAAAACATAAACCAAATCTTTTGATACGGTAGGGCGAATCTTTTAATTTAAATCTTTGTGGATAACTGTAAATTAGAACGAGTTGACAGATTAGCACGAGATGAGCACTGACTGCCAGTTGCACGTAAGTCCATTAAATTTAATTCCCCATTAAAAGTCATGCTGTCACTTTCTGATATGTTCCGTTTGACAAAGACAGCATTATGTTTAATGGGGAATTGGATTTAATGGACTTACGTGAAACGGTGCAATGGTGAGACGTCAAGGGGTCTACTCCCTAAGTACGAAGCCCGTAGTTTCGGCCCCCGTTACGGGCGTTTCCTACTCCGTATCACCTACGAATGGATGATTGGTTCGGGGCCCGAACGAAGTATGAAAGACAACACGATTTGACAGTTGTCCCTACTCCCGATTTTTTTTGCCCGTCCGAATTTAACTTTTACTCTTGTTTTGATGGATCGTTATGTCAGACGGACGGATGGACGGACGGACTTAGGGAGTAGACCCCCAGGCCCTTGCCGAAACTTTTTAGGCGGCGATTCGATAATTTGGACGACAAAATTGAGAGTGAAATTCCAAGGACGCGTCACATAAAGGCACATTTTGTTACAAGATAAAGAAGAAAGATATAACTCTCTGTATCTCACACTAAATCTCTCTTATTTTCTTCTTAGTATCTGTGTTCGTGGGTGGCTGTCCTTCGGGTACAACAAGAATCAACGGGATTTGTGTTAAAATTGATTGATTATCATGACAAAAATTAAACAACATACTTCCTTAACAGTTTTTTTTTGTTCACCTATTACCTTGTTATGTTGACCAGCTAACAAAAACCTTACCTTCTACATAATTAAGTTCCAACCTGATTGTTAAAAACCGGAACTACTAATAGATGATAATTAAAAAACTTTAACATCATAGGCTAATGATGATATTTAATTCCCATGTAATAGAGCCTGCTACTGAGAAATTCCTGATGGAAAAACCAATAACACTTTGGCCGACCTGGGCATAGAACTCAGAACCTCACGCTCAGCTGTAGCGCTCGCGACCACTAGACCAACAACGGTCACAATAACTACTTACTAATTAATTTTACAGTTAAGAGGAAATGAGGGCGACCAGACTTTTGAAAATTAGGTATTTTAAGAAGGTATTGCTGTCGCTCTGCGAGCGCTCCGCCCTCGCATTCGTGCGATAAGGACAACGCTGGGGTCGCGGGTTGTCTGAAAGGGTTACCGCGGCCCTGGCATAGGCAACTGAAGGAACACGGGTGGGTTTTAGTCAGTAAAAGTCTGACACGCCCTCCCGCTCCACCCAGAGTGGGAGAAGTTATTTGATGATTTCCCACACTCAAAAAAAAAAAAAAAAAAAAAAACAAAAAAAAAAAAAGGACAACTGCAGGTCCGACTAAATAGCCTATGTAAAAAGTCACATTTAGAGGTTTGGCTCTCGCCTATTTCCTCCTCCAATATTGGACCAATTTAAAAGATATTTCATAAACTGAATAAAAAGGATATATACTATGCCCCTATGTTTTTCTTTTTTCGTTAATAGTTGTCAAATTGGTACACTAGGCGTCTGTTCACAGCGGTCTGAATAGGCAATTTGAGCATTTTTGGAGGGTTCTAGTTCTTATAAAAATAATGTATCATCAAAAAGGAAAACATAGGGGCATACAAGTAGCTGTTATTTACATTTCTGTAAAAAATCATTGCTTTATGGTCATTAACCAGTAAGAAAACAGGCGAGAGCGTTTGTATCTGTTTGTATGGAGAAAAGAGCACCCACGTTTCCTCTTAATGCGTTTAATTGTAAAATTAATTTGTAACTGGTTCCTTCTGTTTTGTATTCCACCTGTGAGTAGGTACGTCGACTCTGTAAAAATCTCACCGTGAAAAAACTTGCGTGGAGTGAGCTGTCAGTGTCATGCCACGGATGCTAGGGATTGACCAAATTACATTTACAATCATAATCGAGATTTTAATTATATTTTGTATGCTAATTTTATAACATAATCATTTTATATTATTTGTAAGCTAGTAGGGTGTCTAAACATTACTATTTAGGGGTTTTTAAAATAAAATAGTCAAATAGAAATTCTTGTTTTATTTATTCGTTTGTGCGTGACGCGCTCACACCTCAGTATACGGACTAGTCTTGCAAAAAAAAATGAAAAAAAAAACAAAATTGAGTTTGTGACTGAATTTCTGTTTTGCAATTTTATTTAAAAACAACCCCTATGTTTAGACTATGGAATGACACTGACAGCTCACTCCACACTCACTTCACTTAAGTTTTCACGGTGAGATGATTACAGAATAGCATTGCAGCAGCCAATAAATTTTTTATTTTTTTTTATTTGTGTGTGTTCCGGGTTTTGGGTCAAACGTTCGGCTATCCAAAAGTAACACCGTCTTGGACATGGAATCACGGCCAAAGGAATCTCCTACTACTACTTCATCGACTACAATCAAATGCCTCCTTACCTATGGAAGAATTGTCAGTATTCGTGGGATCTGACTATGCTTCGGGTTCAGCGAGATTTAACGGAAATTGTGTTCCTATTGAGTACTAAGTAGCCTAGAGCCTCTATAGTTGCACTTGCCTTCGTGGTTATCATACGAAGGCGAAGCGCACTCGACTTTCGTCAGGTGTGCCCAGTACCGTGTCTAAAAAAAATATACACGAAAATTTTCGGCTGCAGCCTCTTTTTGCCAGGTCTAAATACACGTTTAGACAGGGTTACTGGTAAAACACCAGCAACGTCTTAAGGGGTCATTGTACACATCATTATGAACAACTTTTAATATGGGACCAAACCTGAAATCGCAAAAAAATCAACTGCTCCCTTATACGTATAAAAAAAGGAGGACTCCGCAACACGCATATCGAAAGTGGAGCACCGGACCGATCTATGTGTGCTTACTGTGCTTCACTTTCGGTATACGTGGCGCAGAGTCCTCCTTTTTTTATAAGTCTGACTGCTCCCTACATTTTCACGAGTTTGATATATTAGGTTTACTGAAATTGGAGATTTGTAAGAAAATTTTAAAATGTAAAAATTTTAGTAATTTTTTTATTTTAGCTAATCAAAGTATTGGCCCAAATTAAAATAACACGGATTTCGAATAAAATTTATTTGAATTTCGAATTGCGCGCCAATCCACAGATATTTAAATCTGAAAATGCTGGTTGTAGAATCTCCAATTACATAGGTAAAGACCAATGACGTATTATAGATAGACGCGTCATACACGAACATCAGTGCTTTCAAAAACAGCGTAAGCCATGATGTACCAACTACCAACATACCAGTATATACTGGCCGCAAAGAAAAGTAAAGACGCATGCCGATACCTGTTGTAAGAAAGAGATGAATATACTTATTTAATTACGTCACTAGCTGCTGCATGTTCACTGGCGCGCGTGCGTGACTGATATCACGCCGGGCAATTGCCCTTCATTTAATTTGCCATTTTTGAGCCCGGGTAACGCTTCTAAAGGTAATATATCATTGGTAAAGACCTATTACTTAGATAAATGTACTGAACAACTGATTTTTTTCGCGATTTCATGTTTGGTCCCAGAGTACTTAAAAGTTGTTCATAATGATGAGTACAATGACCCCTTAAGAGGTTGCTGTTGTTTTACCAATAACCCTGTATATGTTTCATCGACGAAAAATACACCTGACGGCTTATTTTTCGGCCAAAGAAAACATTGCCAGTAAACGAGTCAATACTTTCAATTTACTAACTAAAACCTAAGTAAACTTTCCCCTTGGTAAGACTGGTTGCCAGACTTTCGGGCTTCTGACGACCCGTAACGACTGTCAAAGATCCACGAATGACAAAGTTTCGGTATGTAAAGATCCACCACCGGCAATCGTAGCTTAACCTGATGGATCGACCCGTGCGGCTGTTATTACTTAGCCACGAGCTCCTCACAATTGCCGTCCCTGCATCGGGAAAAGCAATATTTTGTAAATGTCGATAATTAGACTATTGTAACTTAGATAAATTGCGTACACAAACTGACCCACTGAAAAATAAAAAACTTTTATCCAAAAAAAAAAAAACAACTGACTTCCAAAAAAACACTACAAAGTGAAAAATAACTTTAATTTAAGTCGGTGGCAAAACACTAAAATACAGATCCAAAGACTTCCGAAATCAAAGTTATTTTTCACTTTGTAGCGCTTTTTTGGAAGTCAGTTGTTAATTTTGTGGAAAAAAGTTTATAAAATTTAAATTATCTGCTTGTCTGTTTGTCTGAATGTATGTTCCACTATCACGCAACAACTACCGGATAGATTTTGCTCAAATTTTACATACTTCGATATTCCTTAAGTAGACTGACCAGAGTCAGTCTATGTCTTGCTATGTGGATGAGCAATATTGTAATTTCTTCTATACATACATACTTATATACATAAAAACACGCCTTTTTTCCCATAAGGATAGGCAGAAACTAAAGAACGCCACCTGCTACGACCCTTACATACTCCTTTTGCAGACTTTAAAAGTCACACCTTTATAAAATTATAGTTCTTCGAGGAGTCAATCTCTAGTGAAACAGTCATGAAGCTCAATTTATTATGTTTTATAATATGTTCACAAACATGTTTGTATCAGATGATGCTGTTTGTATCTTGAACAAAGATTAAAGGAGATAGGTACTAGATGCGACATTCGTATGAATACGTTCCTTCCACGAGTAGTTAACTCTATGGACACTCTTTTCAATATAATTGAAAAGTGTCCGAGGTGTGTCTTGACCGTTCTTCTGCATAGGTACGTTTGTAATGGTACAGTCAGCAACAAAAGTCGATTTACACTTCAGTTTTTTTAAACTTAATTACTGAGCAAGGTATTTAATTAAAATCGGAACAGAAGTAAAATAATTTAAAGATCTACAATTAATTAAATAAAATAATTTACGTGATGTGTAAAAGTAGCAGTGTTAATCGACTTATGTTGCTGACCGTACCTTCATATTTCTGACTGACCAAAAAGTGCCTGTAAATGGTTTTACTTAAATAAATGCTTTGATATTTGGTTTGATTTATGACTGAGTATATTTCTAGATTACAGAATAACAAATTTATAATAAGAAATGCAAAGGAGATAACATCCTGTACCCCTGTCTCACAACAGTAGCATATACACAATCACAAAATGTCCATTCACTACAGGTTCTAATTTAAAACTAACAAGTAAACAGAATCGTAATCATAAAATTAAAACGAGCACTAAATTTAGTTGTTGATCTTCGCCAGAATGTCGGACTCTCGGAAGAGATGGTACTCCTTTTCATCATTTTCTAGGGATACTTTGGTACCACCATATTCTGGAAGGAGTACTTTGTCGCCAACCGAATAATGGCCAAGAATATAGTTGACATTTAAGGTGACCTCAAAACGCTCGGGATACAAGTGTCAAATTCTGTGAAATATAGAATTTTAATAAAGTAGGTAGTATAATTTGTTTTAGTTCAAATAGATCCTCTAAACAGGTAATATGGCTTTTAAAGATCAGAGTTTAAAAGTGGCATTCCGATGCGGACTTTAAAAGTGACATATATTTAGAATTATAGTTATTCGAGGAGTCGATCTTTAGTGAAACAGCCATGAAGCACAATTTATTTCATTTGATAATATTTTCACTAAATACATTGACAATAACCTCAAACTTCGATGATCCAAGTAATAATGTTAGTGAAGTAATAGAAGCTGATCCAACAGTGAAAGGGAATATTACTGAAGTGAAAGAGCCAGGTAAGTCTAAAAATAGTAAACATATTATCGTTCGGCGAATACTGGTTTTTTCTTTTTTAGGGTTCCGTAGTCAACAAGGAACCCTTATAGTTTCGCTATGTCCGTCCGTCTGTCGGTCTGTCCGTCTGTCCGTCCGCAGCTTAGCTCAGAGGCTATTAGTACTAGAAAGCTATAATTTGGCAATATACATTTTCATCCCGCCGACAAAGTAGTAAAATAAAGTCATGAAAAAAAATTTTTTTAGGGTACCTACCTTCTGAAAACGTAAACTCAGGATATTTTAATGGTTCCGTACCACAAAAGGAAAAAATGGAACCCTTATAGGATCTCTTGTTTGTCCGTCCGTCTGTCTGTCTGTTTGTATGTCTGTCGGTCCGTCTGTCTGTTTGTCAAGACCCTTTTTCTCAGGAACGCGTGAAGGTATCAAGTTGAAATTAATATTAAATACGTAGGTCTATGGTCACTTAGAGTTCTAAAAATATCAAGCTTCTAAGTCAACGCAATAAAAAAATACGGCCATTTATTCGACATTTTTTGATACTCGCAAGAAAATCAAAACCTATAGGGTACTTCCCGTTATCCTAGAATCATGAAATTTGGCAAGAAGCAATGTCTCACAGCACAAGTAAAGGAAAAAGTCCGAAAATTGTTAATTTATAATATTTATTTGTTGTTCATAAATATTTATAAATAATAATCAATTAGATTTTCTCCTATAAATATGTATAATCTCACACACTCATTGGAACTGTAACGAGATTGCAGTCACATAAAAACGGCATACGACCAAGTGTCATAACGAGATTATGGCCATGGTTTTATCTTAAGCTTGTAGGATCTAAGCTTGTAGGAGTATTAACTGTAGAGTTAATGTGAACTGTAGCGTGATTATATTCGAAACTTTTACACGCACTCATTAGTACTGTAACGAGATTGCAGTCATATAAAAACGGCCTTTGGCCAAGAGTCACAACAAAATTATGACCATTGTTTTACCTAATACTCGTAGGAGTATTAACTGTAGAGTCGGTGTGAACTATAACGCGATTATAGTCGAAACTCTTGAAGCTGCAGTCACTTATAAACGGCCTGTAGCCAAGTGTCATAACGACATTATGCCCATTGTTTTATATCATACTCGTACAGAGTTCGCCGAAGATCATTCACACAGGCCATACCCTAGGTCAAGTGTAAATATACAGTCGGATGTATTACCTACAGCAGCGACAACCGGTCAACTGGAGATGTTGCCTTCTGATATATTAGAAGTGTTAGGCCAAGCCGTAACAAAACTCGAAGTGTTCGGACCTAAAATTCAAGAAGAAGTCTCTGAACGTTAGGGGCTTATTATGACTGAAGGAGACTGAAGGTTTAAACAAAGACTAGAAGCGAGACCGGATAAGTTGCTAGTGGCTGAAAACTTTATTCTAGTGAAGGCACCCCAATTAAATCCGGAAATAGGAGCGGTCTTAACGAATGACTCGAACCCTCAAGGTTAGGTAAAGCAGCCATTTTAACACTTATCGGTGGAGATATTGGTAAGCTAGTGTTACTAAGTGACATGGCACGTTGACAACACTAGTGCACGACCAACCTACCATCTACGCCAGTAAGCATAGTGTGCCTCTGGCTCTCGAGGCTGGAACGTACGTCGTTGTTCGAGCAGAATTTATTCCATAGCGCACATCCAGTGATGAAGGTGTCTTGTTGTTGGCATACGTGCGGTATGTCTCATGACTTTGTATTGTTGTTGTTTCATTATGATGTTGCACTATTGTTATCAATAATGTTATTATTAATAAATTATATCGTATTTTATACAATTAGCTATGTTAAATTATATCAGTTCTAATATTAAAAGTATTAAATTGAATATTTTAGTACCGACCAAGTTGGTAGATGGCACGACAAACCAATCACAGCGTATCGTAAAAAGGCGGGAATAATAATGGCGGAAAAACGCTATCTTGGTTGTCGACGCAGTCCCACGAACTTAGTCGAGCATAAGACGGCGAAGAATACGAGTACTAATCTTGAGCTGTAGTTAAAAGATACCTAGTGGTGGTTGTGAAAGTATATTTGATTTTGTGTGTTTGGAAAATACACTATGTAAGTACATTAACATGTGTCTATTATTTCTAAAACCTTATTTTAAAAGCCATGAACCTGAATAATAGTTACTT
Organism: Cosmia trapezina; assembly: GCA_905163495.3. NCBI lineage: Eukaryota > Metazoa > Arthropoda > Insecta > Lepidoptera > Noctuidae > Cosmia > Cosmia trapezina. Next base: position 12,336,317 of record LR991040.1, on the reverse strand, counting down.
TTTCATATTACTAGACTATCTGTAAGAGTACAGAGTCTACATCTCAGAAGTGGAAAGATTCCTGTTTTGGCCAGTTAAATTTTTTTTTTTTCCTTGTACTTATGCTTAATTATTTACCTATCATACCTGAGAGTATTAAACCATTGTGATATTTTATTTGTCCTCTTATTAAAAAAAAAAAAATACTGCTACCTACCTACCTGCATTAACAATTGTTTTGGTTCTTGGCTGTAAAATTACATTGAAATTCTTATTTAAAATAAAAACAATATTGAATGCTGTTTTTATTATTGTAATGAAACGCTGCTTAAGTAACTATTAGTTTTCTTAACACTTATTACACACTACACTAAACGTCCCTAGACGTAATAACAACATTTATACGGTCTCGTTCAGTACCCTTCAACAGGTTAATACGCAAACACATACATACATTAGGAAATGGTTCGTTTTTAATTTTATTTAACTACTGTAAAGTTTCATTCTGTACATCCATGAGTTGTACTAATAGGTGGATGTTTTAGTATTGGCGTTATTTGGTGTTTGCAATATTAACTCATTACTATTATGGTTTCTTGCACGCCACCGCGGACCGCCGAGCGTTGAGCCAGGCGGACCACAGAGCTTCGAGGCCTGCGGGACTCCGAGCATCGAGCCGGGCGGCGCACCGTCGAGCATCGAGCCGGCGCACCGTCGAGCATCGAGCCGGCGCACCGTCGAGCATCGAGCCGGCGCACCGTCGAGCATCGAGCCGGCGCACCGTCGAGCATCGAGCCGGCGCACAGTCGAGCATCGAGCCGGCGCACCGTCGAGCATCGAGCCGGCGCACAGTCGAGCATCGAGCCGGCGCACCATCGAGCATCGAGCCGGCGGACCGTCGAGCATCGAGCCGGCGCACCGTCGAGCATCGAGCCGGCGCACCGTCGAACATCGAGCCGGCGCACCGTCGAGCATCGAGCCGGCGCACCGTCGAGCATCGAGCCGGCGCACCGTCGAGCATCGAGCCGGCGCACCGTCGAGCATCGAGCCGGCGCACCGTCGAGCATCGAGCCGGCGCACCGTCGAGCATCGAGCCGGCGCACCGTCGAGCATCGAGCCGGCGCACCGTCGAGCATCGAGCCGGCGCACCGTCGAGCATCGAGCCGGCGCACCGTCGAGCATCGAGCCGGCGCACCGTCGAGCATCGAGCCGGCGCACCGTCGAGCATCGAGCCGGCGCACCGTCGAGCATCGAGCCGGCGCACCGTCGAGCATCGAGCCGGCGCACCGTCGAGCATCGAGCCGGCGCACCGTCGAGCATCGAGCCGGCGCACCGTCGAGCATCGAGCCGGCGCACCGTCGAGCATCGAGCCGGCGCACCGTCGAGCATCGAGCCGGCGCACCGTCGAGCATCGAGCCGGCGCACCGTCGAGCATCGAGCCGGTGCACCGTCGAGCATCGAGCCGGCGCACCGTCGAGCATCGAGCCGGCGCACGGTCGAGCCTCGAGCCGGTGCACCGTCGAGCCACGAGCCAGCGCACCGTCGAGTCTCGAGCCGGCGCACCGTCGGGCATCGAGCGGGCGCACCGTCGAGCATCGAGTCGGCGCACCATTGAGCATCGAGCCGGGCGGACTGCCCTGCCGATCATGAGGACATGTCTCTTCTGACCGTCGAGTTACAACTCGCCAAGAAGCCATAAGAGCTGCCGTTCGCGTAGCTTAGTAGTTGAAGATAAGACCACAGGTGAGTCGACTTCTTTAGTAGGATACTCTTTCGGAACTTGTTAATGTTTTCAAATTTATAATGATAGTGCAGATATGTTTCCTAAACAACACTATTCCCGAGTTTGACCCAAGTAAACGGGAATAGACAATGACATGTGACTTCACAAAGTCTATGAGAGCGCAACCTGTATACGTGGTCGAAGAACCAAGTAATCCATTTGGGATTACCAAAACTAAAGGGAATATTGGTATGAGGGCCTTCCGTCCGTCCTGTTTACTTGGGCTGAATGGTAGGAGAAACTTTTGGCTACTTATATAAGAAGAAAATTATGGCATAATGCTGCAAAATTCATAAGAATGCGGTGTAAGAAAGAAAAGGGCCGTCGAGTGCATTTTGCATGGCATCAACGAAAGGTCGGCTAGATTAGGTGCTGAGGCAGCTGTTTGATAACCCTAACCAACTCCTTTCGTATATATGTAATACTCGCAATACAAAATTCAACAATGAGCGTATGTATTCTTATTTATTTATTTGCTCTCATGCACATTACATATTTTACAATACATTAACCGTCAGGACACTGCAAAGCACAAAGTTGGTTTGCTGTTGAGTTAATAAATCTGCCTAACTATGTTGGGTTGACTTTGTTGGTTGGTTTTGTTGGTTGTTGTTGTTGGGTGTTGTTGGTCTGTCTGTTAACTATGTTGGGGTCGGCTGCCAGTCTAACCGGATGCAGCTGAATATCAGTATTTTATATGGAGCGACTGCCTATCTGACCTCCACAACCCAGTAGCTGGGTAATACGACTTGGTAGGACTGGTTGTCAGACTTTCGGGCTTCTGACGACCCGGAACGACTGCCAGCTTAGACCAACAGCTTAACGTGCTTTTTGAGGCACGGAGGAGTCTCGGTATGTAAAGATGGTCACCCATCACTGACCAACCCAGGCAAGCGTAGCTTAACCTGATGTATCAACTCGTACGGCCGTTGTTACTTAGCCACGAGCTCCTCTAGTGCCGTTGAGTTAGTGAACATTAAAATAGATTAGCAACCAGTTGTTCCAAGCATTCTTATCTTGGATATAAATACTCTAATTTGTAATAAGCTTGTTTATTCAGTGTACTTTTAATGAGTTTTAAATTTACTTACACACAATTCTTAAAATGTCGATTGCACACCATGTGTGCGTATAACAATAACATTTCTATTGTGTCTGCTAATTGGCGCGCGACGGGCTAATTGCAATATATCACAAGGTAATTTGTTGTAACAACATTATCTCATTTCTTATACAATTCAAACCAAAATAAATAAATAAAAATAAATCTAATAATGTCGCTGAAAAAAAAACAATGTTACCTATGTCGGTGATCTGGCCGAATGTTACAAATAAAGACAAAGTTATGAATTACCTACATTCTTACAGTTTTATGCGTCATGAATGATGTAGGCGCGGTTAACAAAAAAAAAAAAACTACCCCGTTGTCGATAAACAGTTTAGTCATAACGTTTATAGATTTTGGAAGTCGACGCTCAATAATTACACTGTCAGCATTACGAAATATAGGTTCAAGTTATACTTAGTGTCAATCAAAATATAGCTTAACAGGAATATAGCTTAACAGGCAAACCGAAGAGAGAAAAAAAATTGATCACTTCTCTTATACCCATATATAACATCAAAATTTAACACCTCATTAAGTTATTCATCATCTATGGTAAAGTAGTACAAACAAAATTATAAATGTTTTACAGAAATAAAACTATAATAGGTATTATCGATTAGTAGTTTTATTTCTGAAAAACAGCCTATTAAAATTGATTCTAAAATGGTTATAAATAATAAAATGCAAAAGAATACAAAATAAAAATTAATTTATCCGCTAACAAGTCGACACAATAAAATATTTATAATTATACGAAATTCAACAACACCTCATTCCATCTCGTTCTCGCCTACGCATTTTTCTCTTTTTTGCCCCAGTAATAACTCACTCGAAAAAGACTCTCCTTGCACCGTAGCTATCGTAGTGTTTCGGAACTTCTGATTGCCCCCGAAGTATGCCCGAAGTAGTGTAGTCGGAACTACGATTAATACTGTATTCTGATCTACTGACACACAATGTACGGCTCATTGGCACTGTAAGTGGTCGGTAGGCAGGACAACTGTGTTCGCGACTTAGGATAGTTGGAATTCTAAATTATGAACATAACAACAACAACAATCGCATTTATTGTCATTTGTACATTTATATCTGTAATTCGTATGGTGTACATAAGAATAAGAATAATTTATTTGCACAAAATACAGGTTTTACCAGATGTAGAATTGGTGGTGTAAGCACAGTCCATATTTTGCCTGTTTAGGGCATGCAAATCGGTTATTAAAATAAGTAGTATTTACAACATGTAGGTACCTACTAGTTTAAATTACAGTAGGAACACACACTACAAAACTATAAAATATACCTAGTCTAATATAAAGTACAAGATAACCTTAACATAACCATAATTTATAATCTAATAAAAACCTTAATATAATCTAATACACACTACCTTATGGTTTAATATAAAATTACAAAACAACCTTATCATAACAATTTTGATTAAATTACCTAATATTTATCTTAGAATAATGTTTTTTCCCTATGCTTAAATTCTTGCAGTGTATAAAAACAATTTTCTACTAACCATCTGCGCAGTTTTACTCTACAATATTTAAATGGGAGTTCTCTTAAATACTTTGGTAATTTGTTAAAAATAGTGATGCACATATGATAAACATTCTTTTTAGTTAGTGTTGTATTACAAAATGGAATAAGAATTTTTGTTGCATCCCTGGGTCTCTGTTTGGTATAATTGTCACCTTTGAATCTAAAGAATTCTCTAAGCTTCCTTACAAAAACTGATACCTCAAACAAATACATGCCGGTCAAAGTCAATAATTTCATCTATTTGAATAAAGGCCTACAAGATTCAAGTGGACCGACACCGCATATAACTCTTACACATTTCTTTTGTGCAATAAATGTTTTATCATTATCAGTTGAATTTCCCCATATTATAAGTCCGTATCTTAATATTGATTCAACGTATCCACAGTATGCTATGCAGGCTGTTTTTTTTATCCGACACAATACGAAATTTCCTTAATGCGTACACAAATCTATTTAGTTTATTGCATTAAAGAGTATTCTATTCTAAAAGATCCTCAGTTTCATTACGTAATTCACGTTAAATCAAATTCTAAGATGAAGTGTGTTTGCTCCTCTGAAAATAATTGGAATGAGCATCTTGCTGATGTTCAGTGGGGCATGAACAACACAACGATCGAACACCATCAGAGGCTCTATTCAGTATTAGACTATCGGGTCCAAGCTTAGTGACGGCTGAATAGGCTAGTTGACAGTTTTTTTTAGAAAACCGAATAAGTTCCTTGTGGTCTATTTACCTTAAAACATGAATAATTCATTAAAATATAAACATTAATAAGAATAGTTTTTAATATTTAAAGCTCAATTTAATTTTCTCAAAACGGAGCATACAGTAATGGCAACTCGAGTGACGTCATCGTCTTTAGTTGTGAAGTGTCGCGCTCTGATTTGCTTTCAATGTCACGTGTTTGATTCAAATTCAATCGCTTTATTTTATGTACTTTATTATTGCTCAAAATATTTAATACTTGATCTAAAATCATTTACAAATTTTACGCAATAATGCCCACACAATCTCTACACAATACACAACAATCACAACCCACAATCACACAATCACAACACACAATCACAACACACAACAATACACAATCTCTTCAGACCCTTACACCATGAAATAATGTCTACTGAGGTCAACACTGGCTATGAAATAATGCCAGATACTTAAAATAGGCCATGAAATAATGCCCTAAATTAATATACAATCTTTTCAGACCCATAGAGAGTAAGACCATGAAATAATGTCTACTGAGATTAACTGAAATAATATTAATATAGTTTAATAGTAAAGTTTTGTTGAGAATTCTGTATTTATGGTATTATATTAATGCTCCTATTACTTTTAGATGATGTTTTAATCCTTATTGAATTTTAATTGTAATTAAGTTTGTATTGATTTGTAAACTGACCGCACTGTCGCATTAGGTGGACATGTATAGTGATAGTTGTAAGGGAGATTTAAATAAATAAATGAATACCTAACTCTGGCTATGAAATAATGCCAGATACTTAAAATGGGCCATGAAATAATTCCCAAAATTCAAATAATAATCAATGTTGATACACAATTGTTTAATAAATCTCTACATTTATTTTCTTTGCACTTTTTGTAACAAGTACTCAACAGTAATGATGTGCTATTGGTTTTATGTTATAATTATTTGTGTCGTTGATAACATTTCAGCTATAATTTTGACTGTTTTTTTAGTATTTTTTTATGCTTTCTTTACACGAGGACGTTTAAATGTACCTTGGATGGCCGACTGTTATCAATAATGTTATTATTAATAAATTATATCGTATTTTATACAATTAGCTATGTTAAATTATATCAGTTCTAATATTAAAAGTATTAAATTGAATATTTTAGTACCGACCAAGTTGGTAGATGGCACGACAAACCAATCACAGCGTATCGTAAAAAGGCGGGAATAATAATGGCGGAAAAACGCTATCTTGGTTATCGACGCAGTCCCACGAACTTAGTCGAGCATAAGACGTCGAAGAATACGAGTACTAATCTTGAGCTGTAGTTAAAAGATACCTAGTGGTGGTTGTGAAAGTATATTTGACTTGGTGTGTTTGGAAAATACACTATGTAAGTACATTAACATGTGTCTATTATTTCTAAAACCTTATTTTAAAAGCCATGAACCTGAATAATAGTTACTTTTTCATATTACTAGACTATCTGTAAGAGTACAGAGTCTACACTATAAATAAAAAAGCATTTTTTTTGTATCGATGCAGGGCCGGTAGTCTCGACATTATTAACGTTGCCCTAACGATCGTTACGTTGCTCTGTGGTCTGATAATTTTTAAGGAACGGGCTCGAAGATGTGTCTGTGTCATCTGTGTGTCTTTAATAAAATCGAACTATTACCATTTGCCCGTCTCGAGGGTCGAGGGGAGCCCATTAGGACCACAGAGCATGTAATTAGTTAACGAATGTCGTAACGAAAATCGTTAACAATGTCGAGACTACCGGCCCTGCTTTGTAGCTGTAGCAATCAAGTAGTTGAATTCATTGGACGATGTGTACTGCGACGAGATTGCAGTCGTTCCAGTTTTTTCCTTTAAGGAATATGTTTGTAAATAGGTACCTACCTTCCGATTCACTTTCTGCAAGTACCATGATGAGATGCCAGTGATGCGATTACGACCGACTATTTTATGTGACTTATTGTCAAGTGGTTTCATGCGATCAAATCCTTTGATTATCCTTTTATTGTCATTGTTTGGAGCCAAACCCACCTTCTTATGCGCATTCTGCAAGTACCGTGATGAGATCTCGGTCAAGTGAAGACAACTATTGTATAAATAGCTAAGAGTCGTGATGCTATTACGACCGACTATTTAAGTGACTATTATTGTCAAGTGGTTTGATGCGATCAAATCCTTTTGTTATCATTGTTTGGAGCCAAATTTGTGTAAGTCCAATGCTATAATGGATCGAAACATAGTTCCAGATGTGGAGCTGAGAACAAGTCGGAAGTTAAGGAGGCAGGTCTCAAGTGGCCACTTCAGACCTGCCTCCTTCTTACTACCTACCTACCTTACCTTCCGACTACGAATCCTCTGAGCGTTACCAATCAGATGTAACTCAGCCGACCTTTTGATCTCTGATAACAGTTCCACAACACACTATCTCTGATACCGTTACTGGTGGCAATAGCACTAGCGCCGAAGCAGAAATTGAGGAGGCCCTCCCGCCTGATATATTAGAGGTTCTTGGAGAATCTAAGGAGAAAGAGGAGGTGTTCGGTCCGAAAATCGGAGAAGATATCTCCAAACGTTGGCGAAGGACTATTAAGAATTCTACCCTCAAGTATGAAATTACTTAGTAGCAAGTAATTACTTTGATTATAAATACAAGCCTAAAAGATAAAATTGGATTAGGTATAGCAATTGAAAGAGACAAATACAAACCGAGAAAAAATTCTCGTATTTGCAACCAACATTTTGTTCAATCAGACTATTATGCTCTGGACCAGGGGGTCTAAAACGGCCACTTTGGCAGAATCATAATAGGATAATAGGTATACAGGGTGGCCGGAACATTGACGTCCAAAAATAAAATTTCGGTCCCTCGTATCGTGGGGTATTCGAATCACCCCCATGTATGTTCCGCGACTTTTCATAGTTTTCGAGTTATGATTTTATTTCTGAATGTTTGAAAATTTTCGACCTGACCAACCTAAAAAAATTCTAAAAAAAAAAGTAGAGGGTTTTATCGAGTTTCTTTTTTTGCAACTGAATTTTCATAAGTAGTACTTTTATGCATAAAATAATCAGCTTCGTAACTGTGATGAAAGTTATGAAAATGTTGATCTAAAGTGAAAAATTTACGTTCGGTAAATTATGACTTAAATTTTCAACTTCAAATTAAAAATCTAAACAGGTGACTTCATGGTTCTCAAGTAGGCTTCAAGAATGCGCCAGACTCTCAGCTTTCATAATCATTAAAAAACGTAGGACTTAATGGGGCTAACTTTGGCCTTAATCGGCCTTCAAAGACTGCGAGGTGGAAAATTCTTAAAATTAGCTATCTGATTAATATTTTTTTTTTCCATTTTCTCGCTCCTAAGGTTATTTAGTTTGCTAACCAAAAATGACTGCAGGAAAGCTAAGATATTAGAAATATAAGACACGGAGATTTTTTAAAATGTTAGTTTAATGAATTTTGCGCGATCCGTTCTCGTGGACTATGGGTTGTAAACGAGGGTGCAACTCTTTTACCTGCAATAACAATCCACTCGAAGTGAGAGCTTCGACATTTCAACATCGCTTCAGCGTTAACTTGTGGTCTGGTATCCTCAATGGCGAACTAATTGGTCCGTTTGAACTGCCGTCCAGACTTGATGGAGAAACATACAAAAACTTTTTGGAAAATGAACTTCCATTGTTGCTGGCAGATGTGAATCTCGAACTCAGACGAACCATGGTGTTGCAAAATGACGGCGCCCCGTGTCACTATGCAACCCAGGTCCGAAATTACTTAGATGAAACATACCCCAACAGATGGATCGGACGCAGCGGACCAATTAGGTGGCCTCCACGCTCACCTGATCTCAACCCCATCGATTTCTTTATTTGGGGCTATTACAAGGAAATAGCATACGCCCGAGACTGTTCAAGTGAACAAGAGCTGAGGCAGTTGACTGCAGAAGCTGAACGTGTTGTGAGAGAGAACAGAGACGCTTTTAGACGATTGCCAGACAATTTCTTACGTAGGTGGGTCATTGTCAAGCTTAGGGGTTTTTTTTTGCGAAAAAATGAAACACGTGATTTATAAAAATCAAAGTTATATTATGACTCTTACTGTACGTTACAACAAAAGTGAGTGTCAGTCTGAGATCAATCATTCGAAAAAGGCGATTTATAAGGAAATAACAATATTTTGGTTCCACCTAAAAGACTAATATGTCCACCGAGTGGACTAAAATGTTAATTATTGACAAAAAACAAAATAAAGAGTGAATAACATCTTGAACAAAAATAACGTTAATGCTATCTTCACATAATCAAAAACAAATCAGTCACTTAAATGCATTCAAAAAGTAAATAAAAAATGTTTTGCGTCTGTCTACCGAAAAGACAATTCATTTCGGTGGTCAAAATATGTCTTCCTCGGCAGAAGACCAGAAGTGTTCAATCCATTCAGCCAGAGAAAGGGGGATTGGTGATGGTGATGGCTTCTCTGGTTTTAACGTTGACGTATATATCAGAATGTACGTCCGAAAATTGTATGCGCTTATGGAAATTACCTCCAATCAGCAGTGATAGACTGTGTTCGCCAATTTTCAATGGTTGCTGCATCGACCCTCTCGCAATTGGACTGGACCATCGGCTTGCCACTGGACTGTGCATAGGAGTCAAGGTTGGGCTCGGTGAATTCATCCTCTCGGCGGGAGCTGGTGTGTCATTCCGAGAAGGACTTTGCAGAGGAGTCGTCAGGACTGGACTTGATAGAGTTGGGACATTATTTTGGAATGGTCTGGGACATAGTGCTATGTCAAGTTTTTTGCAACCTAAACCGTAAAGTATACAAGTATTTTCTGGACTACATTTCATACAACTCAACCTACGAAGAAACCTACTGAAGCATCATTGGTTTACGGCGACTCCAAGTAACTAATGGACTTTAATAGTTCTACGAAACGGCGTAATATTGCTGTTTTTTATTTTACTCTCAATAGACTCCACATCCGTCTCATCTACTCTAATGACTTCAATGCCTTTACAGTTTTGAAGAACACACTCCATGAAGGCGTCCAAACTATGGACATCGTTTCCTTCATCAGCCGTTATCAGCCGATTTTGTTAGTTACAAAATTGTATAGGGGAAACGACCTTGCTTATGAAAAAATATTATTTCCCATGCCGTTAGAAATGCATTACACGTACCAATCATTGTTAACTTAGAATATGTAGCTATGGATAACTACATTAACTACAAGTCGACATGGTGTAGAAAGGTGTGAGGGAAGTGGTGATTTAAAACATATTTACTCATAAAAATAAAGCGAAAATGAAGCAAAAATAGGTCATTAGTCCTTAACTAATAAAAACACCAGTAAGCAGAAGCAATTTTATAAGTTATAATAACTAAATAACCCACATTCAAGTCCACTCGGTGGACATCTGTCGTTTCGGTGGACAAAAGTTCCACCAAAAAGATGTCCACCGAATGGACTTTTTTCGCAAAATCATTCACACCTTGCGCCGTTTATAAGTTATGTCAAAAGCCAAGGTATATTTATAAATTTTCATTGTTTAACTAGTTATTAAGACTGTTTGATGAATTTATAGTGATTTATTTACCAAAATACAGCAGTAACCGGAAAGACAACTCAACTTTGACAACACCAAATATTTTTCTTAGTACTACAACAACGTTTTCTACGTACGAGTCGCGGCAAAATGGCCTCTGACAGGGATAGTACGATATTGGCTGCATTCAATTTTACGTTCCGTTTCATCATTTACTTCATTTTAGTCAGTATCGAAAGTAATGTCCACCGGAAAGACAAAAAATGTTGTGACAAGATTAAATGATGCAAAAAGTGTGTTTTATTTCTATCAATTTTTTTAATACTTTTAACGTTAAATGGAAAACATACGTAGATTAGGAAAATATATCATTTTTGTAAAATAATAAAAACACTTATTTATTATAAGCTTCATTCTATTGAAAGGTAGAATCCGAACAGTCCACGGAAGTGGACAATTCGGTAACATAGTGGTATAAAGTAAAAAATAAATAAATTAATATTAAATCTGTAACAGTTATGGTCTAGTACGTTTCGATTACTTTATTATTATGATGTAAAACTAAGACGCAATTATTAAACGTGTCTTAAGATTCGTATGAACAGTTTTTTTTAGGGTTATGACAATGACCCAGGTGTAGAATGTTGCTGCTGGTGGTGGCCACTTTGAAAACCTTTTGTAAATGTTAAAAATAAATTAAGTACTTTTTTCACATTATCATCTGTGTTTTATTCAAAACCACTTTTTACGTAAAACTTTTCTTACCCAACTCTGAAACTATTTGTTGGTTAGTTTTCAGTATTCTTATCATTAATTAACCTTAGGAACGAGAAAATAGCCAAAAAAAAAATAATTACTCAGATGGGTAATTTTAAGAATTTTTCCACCTCGCTGTCTTTGAAGGCCGATTTTAAACAAAGTAGCCCTATTAAGTACTTCATTTTTTTTATGATTATGAAAGCTGAGAGTCTGGCGCATTCTTGAAGCCTACTTAGGAATTATGAAGTCACCTGTTACGATTTTTAATTTAAAGTTGAAAATTTGAGTCATAATTTACCGAACGTAAATTTTTCACTTTAGATCAACATTTTCATAACTTTCATCACAGTTACGAAGCTGATTATTTTATGCATAAAAGTACTACTTATGAAAATTCAGTTGCAAAAAAAGAAACTCGATAAAACCCTCTACTTTTTTTTTTAGAATTTTTTTAGGTTGGTCAGGTCGAAAATTTTCAAACATTCAGAAAAAAATTCATAACTCGAAAACTATGAAAAGTCGCGGAACATACATGGGGGTGATTCGAATACCCCACGATACGAGGGACCGAAATTTTATTTTTGGACGTCAATGTTCCGGCCACCCTGTATATGAATCATAATTTAAAATCTTAAAAGGTCACAAACTGACAATTCATAATTTATCTGCGTACAATTCATAGCACGCAATTCATCTGCTTGACAGTTTGTTTGGAGATTCGTAAAATGGTCCATAAATTATGAATTGCTTTATTGAAGTTTAATGTCAAATACGTCAATCATAATAAATTGCTGGGAAATCAGGAAATGAATCGCTTTTAGAGGAATTGCTTAATGTGGCTGTTTTAGGCCCCCCGGGACCGTACAACCAAGGGGAAAGCCGTTTATGAAGTTACCTTTATCATGAGTAACTCCCTGAATGGGTTTTAGGATTGAAACCCAGTAAAAGGGTTATCCCTTCAATATGGATAACCCATTGAATGGGTTCTATATTGGTTCTATACTTGAAACCCAGTGAAAGGGTTACCCCTTCATTAAGATAACCTATTTAATATACCTAAGGGTTTTGTTGGGGTTACCGTATTAGCTATTTATAACGTATGCCCATCATCGAGAGATCATTACATTGCTCCGAGTCGGAATGTTACGGTGTTATCGTTTTTAAGAGAGTTGAAGTGAAACCCTTTTGAACGGTTTAATTTAAGCCGTTCGAAAAGGTTACCCACATCCATTGATATATTAGAGGTAGATATATTACGTGCTAACATCGCAATCACTAAACCTGGACTCGGTCGGCGCACGACTACATGCACCGAAACGCCGCGCCAGTTCGATTGTGACTAAATGTCAATTGTGTGCGTAACACAATTCATGCGGTTTTTGTTTAACTGCATAGAAAAATCCTATCGAAAACCCTTTCGATAGATAACCAAAATGGTCCCTGCTCTGGACTAATTAACCTCGAAATTCCCGCAAATTAATTCAACACACGAAAAATATTCAAATTTCCGTTGAGAAACTGTTAGCAGTGACCGCGAAGCTCACTAGCGCCACCCCGCGGGAGCAATGGCGGACATCTCTGCCATTAGCAAGGTCTTACAGCGGCGCTGCAGTCGGGTTCAGTCGGGTTCTAGGATCGTTCAGACAGCGTCTGTCGGGTCCGCTACTTTTTGATATTTTTTCCATTTAGTTAGTTACTTTCAAACTTGGTTAATTTATTTCATTGTGCCTGTTATTTAATACATAATACACAGCGAAAGGAACTTCGTTCTAACTAGTTGTACCATGACACCTCTTGACTTTTCTTTTGTATTCTTTACAGATGTTGTCAAGCCCACACCTTGCTCGCCATCAGCGTGCGGTCCTAACAGTGAGTGCAGAGAAGTGAACTCACAAGCAATATGTAGTTGCCAGGCCGATTTCATGGGGACACCACCCAACTGTCGACCGGAATGTACAGTAAACAGTGAATGTGATAGTTACAGTACCTGCAAAAACCGCAAATGTGTACACGCATGTATAGATAATCATTGTGCTATAAATGCAAAATGCACAGAAATTTCTCACAACCCTATATGCTCATGTTCTGATGGATTCACCGGTGATCCATTCACTTTTTGTATACCCAGTAAGTACTCATTACATTCACTCTTGTTACCAACTCTACATTTATTTTAATAAATATTCAATATTTTTCAGTGCCACTACAAATTTCGACGCAACTACCAGAAGTATATCCGTGCAGACCATCACCATGTCGTTGGAAGGATTTTTGGCATTTTTGCGAAGAGTTCAATGGCGCCGTACGCTGCATTTGTCTTCCGAATTTTGTCAGATCTCCGCCTAGATGCAATCCAGAGTGTCCTAGAGACTGTGACCCGGACATGTTGTGCATTGACAACCACTGCATCGACCCATGCCGCGGCAGGTGCGGCAACAATGCGTATTGTAACTTCAAAGACAACTTGAAGGTGTACTGCTCGTGCTTGCCTGGTTTCACTGGCGATCCGTACCGCAGCTGTGAAAGCATGCTTCAAGGTAATTATTATTTTATAGTTATGATTTTTATCTGACTTGTGCTAGTATTTTTGCCTTAAAAGTATTTTTTCTACATACAAATACATAGCATGGCCATGTTACATTGTATTATGCATATTTTTTACTATAAATAGAGGCATTTATATTACTCAAGCAATGCTATGAATCTTGTTATAAACCGGCTTAAAAATAACACGTTTTGATCAGATCAGTAACCAAACTTAAATAAGAAAGTTGTGACCAATAACATCAGCTGGTAGATCATTAATTTGATTTGACTTGTACGTCAAATGTCGCTTAGCACATCCCCACAGAATAAAATAATAGTAGTACTAACGTCATTACCTAGAAGAAAGTAAAGTGTACAATTACATAAAATGTGTTGATCTTGTGATAAACATGGGTTTGGTCATTGATTGTGCTTCACAATCTTCTTCGTATACGTCATGTTCGTGAACGGAAACCGTCAGTAGGGACTGATCATCTCTTAGCTGCCACGGCATGTTTTAATTTATTTTAATTTTTGAACAGTTTTACTTTCGTTTACCTACGTTTTTAACGTGCATCGTTCTCACATTTATATGTAATTTCAACATGAATGATGCAAGCAATATTTTGTCAAAATATTTTGATTTAAAAGCGTGTTCGTGGAGTTTCTTACCCGTTATTCTTGAAATGGGCAAATACACATACTCGTACATCTTTCTGACTTACCAAATTCTTGATGATTCAAAAGTGCCTGTAATTGGTTTAATTAAAATGAATACTTCGAGTTTAGTTTAAGTTAGATTGTATTAAATGTGGCCACTTCCACACGCGCCGCGCCGCCGCCGCCAGTGGCAGCGCAGTGGTCACTTTGACTGCATTTTTTTGGGTTTCACAGGTTTTTGCATCGAGTGAGATTGTGAGTGAGTTACGCAACTATTGGTGCTGGTCATAAGACTGAATCTGGTCTCTGAATCAAGGACTTTCTACAGTCTGTTCCAAAAGTTTGCTTAAAATGTAAACAAATAGATTAGAACCAGAAAGAACTAATTACATTCCAAATAATTTCACACTTGTCACCAACTCTATATTTCTTTTACTGAATATTAAATTTTTTCCAGTGTCACTATCAATTGCGACGCAACGTTCAGAAGTAAATCCGTGCATGCCATCACCATGTGGTCCAAATTCCCGATGCCAAGAGGTCAATGGTAACGCAAGCTGCACTTGTCTTCCGAATTACGTCAGCTCTCCTCCGAATTGCAGCCCGGAGTGTACTAAAAACAGTCACTGCAAAGAAGACATGGCGTGCATCGACTATAGGTGCAGCGACCCGTGCCCCGGGGCTTGCGGCAACTATGCGGACTGTATCGTCGAATTCCACCTACCTTACTGCACATGCTTGCCTGATAGCTGTCAAGGTAATTAGTAATATCTTTCATTTTTTTTGACTTGTGCCAGTATTTTTGTGTAGTACAGATGTAGATACACATATCATGGCGGTGTTACATTGTAGCATATTTACAACATATATTATAAATGTGAAAGGGGAATGCCTACTCTACATTTTCCTAGGCCCAAGATGGACATCAAATGTTCCTATAAAAATGGGGTGTTTTAAAATCATAATAGTATTGAATCTCTAAAAAAATATATTCAAATTGAGGCCACTATTTTTTTCGAAATTTAAAAAAAAACCGGCCAAGTGCGTGTTGAACCACGCACAATGAAGGGTTCCGTAAAAAGAATTTATCCCAAAAACAAACATACCATTGGATCCCGAAATTTTTTTTTATGTCCTAATATTACAAATTCACAGTTTTCGGACTTTTTCCTTTACTTGTGCTGGAAGATCTTGCTTCTTGCCAAATTTCATTATTCTAGGACAACGGCAAGTACCCCATATGTTTTGATTTACTTGCGACAGTTGCGAGTATCAAAATATGTCGCAAAATAGCCGTATTTTTTTATTGCATTAACATAGAAGCTTGATTTTTTTAGAACTGTAAGGGACCATAAATCTACGTATTTGATATTAATTTCAACTTGATATCTCTACGCGTCCTTGACAAAAAGGGTCTTGACAGATTGACATACTTGAATTTTTTTTTATATGATAGAATTACAAATTAACATTTTTCGGACTTTTTTCCTTAACTTGTGCTGGGCGACCTTGCTTCTTGCCAAATTTCATTATTCTAGTTCAACGGGAAGTACCCTATAGGTTTTGATTTACTTGCGACAGTTGCGAGTATCAAAATGTGTCGCAAAATGGCCGTATTCTTTTATTGCGTTGACTTAGAAGCTAGATTTTTTTTAAATGCTAAGGTACAGTAAACTTACGTATTTGATATTAATTTCAACTTGATATCTCCACGCATCCCTGAGAAAAAGGGTCTTGACAGACTGACAGACTTGAAATTTTTTTCTTTGTGATAGAATTACAAATTAACAATTTTCAGACTTTTTCCCTTATTTGTGCTGTAAGATTTTACTTTTTGCCAAACTTCATGATTCTAGGACAACGGGAAGTACCCTATAGGTTTTGATTTACTTGCGAGTATTAAAATATGTCAAATAAATATCCGTATGTTTTTATGGCGTTCACTTAGAAGCTTGATTTTTTTTGGGACTCCAAGGGACCTTAGATTTACGTATTTGATATTAATTTCAACTTGATACCTCCACGCGTTCCTGAGAAAAAGGGTCTTAACAGACTGACAGACAGACGGACAATGAAGTGATCCTATAAGGGTTCCGTTTTTTTCTTTTGAGGTACGGAACCCTAAAACTAACGTTTTGAGGTTGCAGTGAAAATGGAAACCATACCGGTTTCCATTTTCTACAGTCAAACTATCCTATGTACAGACTTGCATGGTAAAAGCTTCAGATACGGCAGTTTTAGGGAACATAAAAAGATAAATCACTTATAAATCTCACACGAGTTGATGTACGAACGTGCATTCTTTCAGTTCCGTGGCAGCTCGGATAATACAAAATATTTTTGTATTTGCAGCACTTGTGTAACTTGGTAGAATTTTATCATACATGTGGGAAATAAAAGTCTGGAATAAAAGTCTGAGGTCAGCGAAACATCTTTAAACTCGTTAATTATTGAAATAAACTAAATAAAAACACATAAAAAATACATCTTGCAGAAAATTTAAAAAAACCACGTCTTTACGTCTTCACTCACGTAATCCAAAGCCAACTGTCATTCTCCCTTTTTAAATACCTTCCACGTCATCTTAAGCAAACGTCTTTGGCATAAGTCATCTGTCTCACTTACACCTTAGCATTCAGCTCTTTCACAAATTATTTTAATGCTGGCAATATTTTGTCAGCGTCAGCGTCAAAATCAAAAAACTTCTTGTTTTTTTTTAATTTACTTTTTTTAACCAATTGTTGTAGATTATAGTGGCGCTGGCGCTCATTTTTGGAAGAAAGTAAATACTTACATAAGTATTTTTTTATGGCAAAATTAATGCATTTAAAGTATTTTTTCTCTATGCTCGCACTTTTAATTAGCTGCAGTAAAATGACACTTCTCACCTGTCATTTCTTTAAAAAATGTGGTAACATTTTTTGATAGCGAAATGACAGTAAAAATTACAATACAAGTATTATTTTACTGCATCTAATTACAAGTCCGACCATAGCCTACTGTCCACTGTGGGCCTCAAATGGGCATTTCCCTTTGTATGTTTAGATGTTTGTTACTCAATCACGCAAACACGGCTGAACGAATTTAGATGAAATTTGGCACACAGATAGTTTATAACCTGGAATAACACATAGAATACTTTTTATCCCGCTAGTAGGTTCCCGTGGGATAAATTCCGACATCCACGCGGGC
Source organism: Cosmia trapezina (assembly GCA_905163495.3). Classification (NCBI taxonomy): domain Eukaryota; kingdom Metazoa; phylum Arthropoda; class Insecta; order Lepidoptera; family Noctuidae; genus Cosmia; species Cosmia trapezina. The sequence goes on along the minus strand of LR991040.1, from coordinate 12,318,489 downwards.
GAAGTTGCGGGAAAATTCTAGTTTTATTATAAGAAGAGACACTACCAAGCAATGCTATGAATCTTGTTATAAACCGGCTTGAAAATAACATATATTGATCCAACCAGTCAACAAACTAAAATTAGCAAAGTTCTGACCAATAATATCAACTGTTATATCATTTGATTCGCCGCAGAGGTTAAAGATCGCTTGGCACATCACCTAGACCAGGGATCCCAAACTATTTTGGGCAAGAGACCCCTTTTCCAAAATGAACTGATACCTCAGACCACCTTGGCCAAATTACTTTAAAAATCCTATCTCTAGTTTTTGAAAACACGCCTGGAAGACTTGTACGCTCGAACACCATTATCTTTTTCGTTTATTTCGACCCCTGGGAAACCGATTTCGACCCCAAGGCGTCGATATCGACCACTTTGGGAATCCCTGACCTAGACAGATGGTTTTACCTGACGAAGAGGGCAAACGTCTGAATCTCTGGGAATGATCTAGTTTACTAGTTCAAAAATATTTTAGTTCCTTTCTTTTATTTGAGTGCCTAACCTACTCAAGAATTTCACTTAAATATTGTAACGTAGACGCTAACGAAAACGAAAAATAAATAGAGGGTTGCCAGCGTTATCAGGCAGTTCAGCAAGGAATGCGAAACAGTGAGCAACAGTGAACTATAAGTAATTCTTCTTAAAGTTTCTCATTACTGTATTTGTGATTATTTAAATACCTATAGTACGTTTTTGGTGTAAATTGGCGTACATTTATTTATCCCGATCCCCAGCTCGTACCATTTGGTGTCTGAAGTAAGGGATAAATTATGCCAGTTTTACCGAAGGACTTCACGGAGGGTATCCATACCAGGAGGCAGCGTCAGCAGGAGGTGGATCAGAGGTTGTTTGAAGGTTCTCCGATACAGACACCTGGTGGTAATCAGACGACGACGGAGCCAGTTTCCGAAGTATCTGGAGTTCCTACAGTATCAGCAGCAATGGATCTTTCTGCTCAGCGATGCTGCAGGAGCAGAGCCACCGGCTGGAGGAACAGCCTAAGCGTGATAAAGAGGAACAGGCCCGCCGGCTGGAGGAACAGCTTCGGCGTGACAAAGACGAGCAGACCCACCGCCAGGAAGAGCAGATGCTCCTCTGAAAGATTTACGAGCGACGTTTGCCAAGAACTTCACAGCCGTGAAGGAGAAGGTTCAGCTGCATGAGAATCGTATCTCCGAGGCTGAGTCCAGAGCGCTGATGAGAAAAGCGTTTGGATCATAAGGGCCTTAGCGTCATGTTAAATAGCGTTTATCCTCAAGAACTGGACCCCAGGGGTCCCGAGAGTGTAAAAGTTTGTTATAATATTAACAATTTGTACTTTGACTGTGCTGCTACAGTTGATATTATAATTACCTATTAAAATAATACATTTTTTTAAATTAAATCAAAGAAATCTGAACAGGCATAAAATATTTAAACCCTTACAAAATTTCAATTCATTTCATAGCTACCCATCGCGTCAGCACTTATGAATTATTTTGTTATGTTTTGTGTGTTCTAGCGTTGGATCAAACATTTGTCTTCCCACAATACCATTTGCCATCACAACCAAGGAAAAATGAAGCTTTCCTGAAAGATAAAGAGGCCCTATCCTCTCTAGCAGTATTCTCTCCAGACTGTAAATTATCAGTGGTTATAAATGGGCTTGTGCATGGGGAATGTATATTAAATTTATTGAGGGCACCTAGCTGTCCCTTGGGTTTTGTGAAATTCAACGATGAGTGTGTTAAAGCTGACGACGACGATTAAACAACATACTTTCTAACTAACATGACAGTTTTTTATTTGCTCACCTTGGTGCTATCACCTTGGTATGCTGCCCTACCAAAAACAGTTACCTTCTTACCCAGGGCCTGTTTCACCACCTACGATTAAGTTCCTATTATCTTATTTGGCAGATAATTTCATACAAATTCTGTTCCATTTCTGAATTTATTCGGTGAGTATGGCTATTCGGACATCGTGAAATAGGGCCTTATTCATAAAAAACTATTAACAATCAACAGACCTGATTTAGTTAAAATAGTGTTTTGTCTTCTTCTGTCAAACTCAAGTCATAATTCGAAAGAAATTGACAAAAACTCGGGTTATTTATAACATTTCTAACTCAAGAACAGCTGGACCGATTTTTACGATGTTTGATTTGTTGTCTCCGCCCCGAATAGCAGAATAACTATTAAAACATAGGAAAATGTCAGAAATGAAGAAAATTCAGTTTCTCGTAAGTATCTACATGAAATTTGGACAGGGCAACGTCTGTCGGGTCAGTTGGTTTTAACTAAAATGGGTTTGTAGAGCGTTTTAGTTTTATAAGAATAAGGGGTAAATATTTAAGTTCCGACCTGATTGTTAAACACTGGAACTACTAATAAAATGATAGTGGCTATACAATAAAATATTGATAAACTGAAAACATTTTAATTCATTTTATACTAAACCAGTGAGTGCTCCAGTAAAAACCGGATAAGTGCGTGTCGGACGACACACAATGAAGGGTTCCATGGTTAAAAAAATTAAATTAAAAATGTAAAAAACCCCCAACGCAAAGAAGAAAGTCAAATATAATACCTATCGTTGAGCCATCAAATTCGATTGAGTTATACCTATAATTACAGAAATTGATGGATGGCACGATAACGTTTGCTCATTGAATTGGCGCTATAATGTCGCGGCGGGGTACCGCATATGTAGATAGTCAATCAAGTGAAGGGTCTGACTTACTTATGCGGTACCCCGCCGTGACATTATAGCGCCATTTCAATGAGCAAACCTCAATCGAAACCCAATCGAATTTGATGGCTCAACGGTAGGTATTATTTTTGACTTTTTAAATGTTCGCTTTTCTTTTTTGCGTTGGGGGTTTTTTAAATTTTTAATTAAATTTTTATTTTAACATTTTTAAACAATTTAACTATACAAAAATGTATTGTTATTACTGCAGAATGTTAAGTTTCTCTGCACATAACATTAACTTATCCTGATGCCACCATATTGTACTGCAAATAGAATTAAATACTGATAAAAAAACGAATACAAACACTACTATCTGCTATTTTTTTTTTCAAGAGTGTACTAGTGTGCTGGATATCCTGACTGCAGCATCAGCTCATCGTGTAGCCACCATTGCTTTGTATGTAGATACAAATACTGATCAAAACGAATCCAAACACAACATACCGGCTATTATTTTAACAAGAGTGTACTAGTGTGCGGTCCTGACTGCAGCATCAGCTCATCGTGTAGCCACCATTGCATTGTATGTAGATACAAATACTGATCAAAACGAATCCAAACACAACATACCGGCTATTATTTTTAACCGACTTCCAAAAGGAGGAGGTTCTCAATTCGTCGGAACCTTTTTTTTTTTTTTTTTTTTTTTTTTTTATTTTTTTTTTTTATGTATGTTCCCCGATTACTCGAAAATGGCTAGACCGATTTGGATTTTTCTTTTTTTGTTCGAAAGGGTATACGTCCCAAGTGGTCCCATGATCATCAAGTCAGGATCTGATGATGGGATCCCATGGAAATCGAGGGAAACCCTCAAATTTTATAGGCACACCTATATCGATTTCGGTATTTTTTATAGTAACTCGTGCATTTGCTCTTGGAAAGTACCATTCGGTGAGCTGGAACTGATGATGAAGACCACAGAGGGCCATCGGAAATACTCAATTATATCTAAGTATATAACAGGTTGCGATTCGATTACTTTAATATGGTTTATGCTCGTCAAAATAATGGTAATGGTGACTTCACCATGAGTTCCATTTCTCCTGGTTCTTACTAGGAGAACTCCTCAAAAATTAACGGTCCTGCATCGGGAAAAGCAACATTTTGTAAAACGTGATGAGCAGCTGACATTGGGTTATTGTAACTTAGATAAATTACAAACTGAACCACTAAAAAGTGAAAAATAAAAACTTTTTTACAAAAACAAAAACCGACTTCCAAAAAAAACACTACAAAGTGAAAAATAACTTTAATTTCGGAAGTCGGTGGCAAAAAACTAAAATACAGATCCAAAGACACCGACTTCCGAAATTAAAGTTATTTTTCACTTTGTAGTGTTTTTTTTGGAAGTCGGTTTTTGTTTTTGTAAAAAAGTTTTAACAAGAGTGTACTAGTGTGTTGTCCTGACTGCAGCATCAGCTCATCGTGTAGCCACCATTGCATTGTATGTAGATACAAATACTGATCAAAACGAATCCAAACACAACATACCGGCTATTATTTTAACAAGAGTGTACTAGTGTGCTGTCCTGACTGCAGCATCAGCTCATCGTGTAGCCACCATTGCATTGTATGTAGATACAAATACTGATCAAAACGAATCCAAACACAACATACCGGCTATTATTTTAACAAGAGTGTACTAGTGTGCTGGATATCCTGGCTGCAGCATCAGACCAAGAAATCCATAATCTTGCATAGATACATAGCATACATGGATGTTTCAAATGTTAGGTCACACTAAGGTTTGAAAGTAAAGTAAATACTCATTACGCGTCTAAGATCCCTACCGCAGCAAAATAGCGGATAACTTTGAAATGGCTGAACCGATTTTGATAAAAGATGTCTAAGAACCATCGCTGGAAAACCTGCTTTCAAATAAAAAAAAACCGCATCCAAATCGGTACCCCCGTTTAAGAGCTACGGTGCCACAGACAGACACACACACACACACACACACATAGCGGTCAAACTTATAACACCCCTCTTTTTGCGTCTGGGGTTAAAAAGGAACCATAATGGTGCGACTCAGTCTGTCCGTCTATCTGTCTGTCTGTCACAGCTGGATATCTCAAGAACTACTAATGCGATAGCATAAAACAAGTAAAGGAACCCTAATGGTGCGACTCAGTCTGTCTGTCTATCTGTCTGTCTGTCTGTCACAGCTGGATATCTCAAGAACTACTAATGCGATAGCATAGAAACGAAAACTGTTCAAAATTTAAAGTTGATAAACTTGAAATTTTGAAATTATAATTATAACGTTTGACAACTATTTTGCAAATAAGAAAGAAATGAAAATATTTTTTGTTTTTTATTTTTTGCAACAGGGATTGAAAAGACTCCCTTTCAATACCTGTTGCAAAAAATAAAAAACAAAAAATATTTTTGGTTGCTCATTGCGTAAGTCCACGGACCAGTCCACGGTTGGTTATTGCGTAAGTATTAACCATAATCCTACTAATATTATAAATGCAAAAGTTTGTGAAACTGTTTGGATGTTTGTTACTCAATCACGCTAAAACGGCTAAACGGATTTGGATGAAATTTGGCACATAGATAGTTTATAACCTGGATTAACACATAGGATACTTTTGATGCCGGTAGTAGGTTCCCGTGGGATAATTAACCACGCGGGCGAAGCCGCGGGCAACGGCTAGTTAGCTATAAAGACAATAATTACAAAATATAACGTCACGCCTGTAATCTCCGAAGGGTTAGGCAGAGGTGTGCCTGTTGTAACACCCACATATCTCCAGTTATGTTTAAGTACCATGCAGTAGGGGGCGAGCTACTGCCATCAACCGGGCACAACTCCAGACTGCGGGCTGCTACTGAGAAATACCTGATGGAGAAACCCAGTAACACTTTACCCGACCTGGGACTCGAACCCAGCACCTCACGCGCAGCTGCAGCGCTCGCCACCACTACACCTACCGCGCTGTCCACAAACGATCACAATAACTACTGTTAACTAGTATTACTTAAAAGAACGAGTTACTAATTCATTTTACAATTAATGTGTTTGATTGTAAAATTAATTTGTAACTGGTTCCTAAGACAATATTCTAATGAATCATTATTTTATTAGTGTATAAATGATTCATTACAACATTTTCAATTCATTTTGTATTCAACCTCGAGTGCAGCAGCCACTATGAATTATTTAATTTTATTTGTGTGCATCCTGGTATGGGGTCAATTTTTGTCACAAGTAGAACCACGGTTGGAATCACGACCAAGGAGACCTGGAGGAAGAGTGACCACTGCAGTGACGCCTACAATGCCTCCAATTACCCAATATTCAATGATCGGGGCAAATGACTGTCCTCCGGGTTCAGGGAGAATGGGCCAGATTTGTGTATGGATTGATTATTAAATAAGTTTAAGTATTTAGTTTTTGTCGGGTTTTATTTTTTGTCATTATTATTTTATTATTGTCTGTGACTGGTTGTTTATTTTGATTAAGGTGAGAAGTAGGTACGGTCAGCAAAATAAGCCGATTAAGAATGCTACTTTTACACAACATGTAAATTGATACAAAATAATTTGAATAATTTCTTTTTTCCTAAAATATCTAAGAGGCTAGTAGATCTTTAATTAATTTTACTTCTGCTCCGATTTTAACTAAATGTCTTGCTCGATTTAAAAAACAGAAGTGTTAATTGACTTTTGTTGCTGACTGTACCTACCTAAAAAAAACTGGCCAAGTGCGTGTCGGACTGCGCACAATGAAGGGTTCCGTAGTTGGGATGAAATTATTCCAAGAACAAACATTATAGTTGAAAAACATGTTCTCCCATGCATTCCAACAGTGAATGTAGGTTTGTACTCACAATATTGAGAGATTTACCATGTTATTTTAAGACCACAAACTTCTTATAAGTTTTCCTGTAATCTACAGGTATAGAACTATTTTCTGTATTCTTTTCAAAATTTTAAGACCAGTAGTTTCGGAGATAAGGGGGGAATGGTCAATTTTCGTCTATTTTCGTAAATAACTTTAAAAAAAATTATTTTAAAATTATAAAAAAAAATATATTTGAGACCCCCATAGTAAGCCCTTTCATTTGATATGTCACACGGTACAGTTTGCAAAACTTTTTTTTATTAATTTTCTTATTTGCCCCCTAAAAGTGACCCCATATTCAAAATTCATTTATTTACTTTAGCCGTACGTGTTTGGGTCACAGAAATCCATGTGAGTACCAGATTTCAACTTAATCGGTCCTGTAGATTCGGAGCAAATTGGCTGTGACAGACGGACAGACAGACACACGAGTGATCCTATAAGGGTTCGGTTTTTCCTTTTGAGGTACGGAACCCTAAAAAGAACAAAAAATTATTAATAATAATTGTGTTCGTAAATGAAGTTATCCGGAAAAGAACCGGAGTAACAGACATTGCTTGCAGAATAAGCAAACTGAAATGGCAGGGTTGACTGGTCATGTTTTGTCAAAGGACCGATGGCTGGTGGAGCAAACGAGTCCTGGAGTGGAGACCGCGTATCGGTAAGCGTAGTGTGGGACCACCCCCCCCCCCCTCCGCTAGATGGACCGACGACCTGAAGAAAGTGGCTGGGAGAGACTGGAGGCGGAGGACAGGGTGTTGTGGCGCAGACTGCATGGGAGAGGTCTATGTCCAGCAGTAGACTGCGATAGGCTGAGTTGATTGATTGATTGTGTTCGTAAATCATCTACCATTTTTAACCGACTTCCAAAAGGAGGAGGTTCTCAATTCGTCGGAACCTTTTTTTTTTATTTTTTTTTTTATGTATGTTCCCCGATTACTCGAAAATGGCTAGACCGATTTGGATTTTTCTTTCTTTGTTCGAAAGGGTATACGTCCCAAGTGGTCCCATGATCATCAAGTCAGGATCTGATGATGGGATCCCATGTAAATCGAGGGAAACCCTCAAATTTTATGGGCACACCTATATCGATTTCGGTATTTTTTATAGTAACTCGTGCATTTGCTCTCGGAAAGTACCATTCGGTGAACTGGAACTGATGATGAAGACCACAGAGGGCCATCAGAAATACTCAATTATATCTAAGTATATAACAGGTTGCGATTCGATTACTTTAATATGGTTTATGCTCGTCAAAATAATGGTAATGGTGACTTCACCATGAGCTCCATTTCTCCTGGTTTTTACTAGGAGAACTCCTCAACAATTAACGTCCCTGCAGCGGGAAAAGCAACATTTTGTAAAACGTGATGAGCAGTTGACATTGGGTTATTGTAACTTAGATAAATTACAAACTGAACCACTAAAAAGTGAAAAATAAAAACTTTTTTACAAAAACAAAAACCGACTTCCAAAAAAACACTACAAAGTGAAAAATAACTTTAATTTCGGAAGTCGGTGGCAAAAAACTAAAATACAGATCCAAAGACACCGACTTCCGAAATTAAAGTTATTTTTCACTTTGTAGTGTTTTTTTGGAAGTCGGTTTTTGTTTTTGTGACTCTGATCTCACACCTAATAAATTCAACCTATTTGTTTATAACACTCAAGCGTACAACTGATATTAATTATGTTGCTGTCGTTATTACAAAGTGTTGTGAGCTGTACGGCCTCCGCTTCAATTAATATCATTTCCTATTACGTTAGTTTCTGTTATTGTGTTCATTTTATACATACTTGCTGCATAAAGATACTCTAATCATTAATACGTATTTATATTATAATATTTACAATGTCAAATAAAAGTATCACCATTTACTACTACCACAATTGCAGGTGTATTTGCACAAAATACACCAGTTACTCACGAATATCCTTATGAATACAAACGATATCATTATCTAAACTGAAACCTGGCTAACACCTGAAATTTATGGCATTGAGTTTACAGACCAGTGTTTGAGTTACCTAGCACTGTCAACATTAAAAGACACATTGTTAGTGCTGTCTGGTGCTGCCTATACACCACCTAAGACTTCTACTTTAATGTATGACAATCACTTTGAATTTCCACAAGAAGTGTTAGGCCATTCTAGTGTTGATAATTTATTTGTTATAGGAGCCCACAATCTCCCTGAAGCTAATTGCTTCCTCTGCAACAGGTATCTCGAGCATAGCTACATCATAATCTGGAGGACCTTTGGCCTGCGCAAATATCTTGAATTCAGTACTGCGTGCTTCTCAATTTAACTATAGGTAGGTATAGTAAAATGTCAAAGGTAAAATTCTTGACCTAGTAATTTCCAATAATTCCAATAATGTTTCTAATATCTCAATACATTACTTCAGATTGATACAAGACTTACCATCCTGTCCTGATGAGTGAGACCTGTTTAAACGTCTAAATCACACCGATGACTAAAACTCCTCGTCACAAATATTGTTTTCAGAAGGCCAACTTTGACATTATTAATCTTAACATACAGTAACTGAACTGGTCTGAACTGCTATGCCTCATGAAATCAGAAGAGACTGGCTAATTTCTACGCTGAGATATACATATAATTCAGGGTGGCGCATAAGCCAGGAAGGGGTCGCAACTACTTATAACCTTGTTTGTTTTTGTTTACTAATGTTAATTGTTATCAGACAATAAAATATAAAACCCATGGAGACATTTTCGACTTAGGTTTTAAATGTTAAGTTACGTAAATTACCACCATTTAAAGCCTCACAAAGACTGTCTCTTTCGAGAGCACATCCCATTACTTTCCTCAGAACATTAGAAGATAGCAACCGTATTTCAGCTCAGATGTTCTCCTTCAGCTGCTCGGTAATCCTGGGTTTATTAATTGTAAAATTTTATTTTATTATGTAACAATTATGGGTTTTTGCCTGAATTAAATTAATTTTTTTTTTTTTTTTTTATTAATGTACACCTTGTCTTTTAAATAACCCCAGAGAAAATAATCTGGCGCTTTTAAATAACGGGAACATGCGGGCCTGTGAAATGTTGAAAGCTCGAGATTAAACGCACGTCTGCCTTAAGACAGTCATTGTGGCTCGAACCGTATGCGCTGTAGCTCCATCTTGTTGGAACCACATCTCTGGACTGTCGACAAGAGCTGGCATTAAAAAAAAATCAATCAAATTCCGACACCTAAAGCCATACAACAGCATTGCCGTCGTCGTCTTCAAAAAACTAGGGCCCAACAATCCTATGTGATGTAACTGAACTGTACTTAACAGGGTGTAAGAGATCGGATACTGAACTTTTCTGCTGGAAACGTGCCATCAACCGTCGAATCAAGGGTTCTGAGGGAGAGTTACGCGCTTGGAAATAGCGGCGACGCCGACGTGCTCGCTGTATTTGAGTCTCGACCGATCGACCGATCGATCGATGTTCAAAAAAAGATTATATTATTTCGGTACGTTGGATGGTGGTGAAATTATCCATGATTAATCTCCAAAATTTATATTATATATTTTTTTAAATTATAGCAGAATTATAAATGTCAGTGCAAATGTTATTTGTTGGGTACAAATAACATTTGCACTGACATTTATAATTTATAACTTAGGAGTAGCTTAGCCTAGATAAGCCTTTTTGTCGTCCAAGTAATCTCTAACAGTATAAAACTTAATGATGATGTTGATGATGTCGATTGAAATATTGCGGCCACTGGTTATAGTTTAACAATAATATTCACCAGGAATTAAAATAATATTTATGACTCATCTTCAAGGTTGCCCAGTGACCACTTCCGTACTATTTTACCTCATAAAATACCAAAGTGGAACTAACTTTTTGTATCTTGAACAAAGATTAAAGGAGATACTAGATACGACATTCGTGTCTCTGTGCGGGATCCTATTAAATTGAAATATTAATACGTTCCTCCCACGAACCACCTCCATGAACACTCTTTGCCTGTGGAGTTTCTTGCCTGTTCTTTTCCGAACATTCTTTTAGACCGACTCCTTGACAAATCAAAAGTGCCTGTAAGTGGTTTAATTTAAATAAATGCTTTGAGTTTGAGTTATAGTCGGCATTTAAGGTGACCTCAATAACGATCGGGACACAAGTGTCAATTCTGTGAAATGTAGAATTTTATTAAAGTTGTATTTGATTTAATTCAAATAGATCCTCTAAACAGGTAATATGGCTTTTCAAATGCAGACTCTAAAAGTCACATCTATTTAGAATTAAAATTATTCGAGGAGTCGATCTTTAGTGAAACAGACATGAAGCTCAATTTATTTTGTTTGATAATATTTTCACTAAATACATTAACAATAACCTCAAACTTCGTTAATCCAAGTAATAATGCTACAGAAGTAATAGAAGGCGATCCAACAGTGAATGGGAATATTACTGAAGTGAAAGAGCCAGGTGAGTCTAAAAATAGTAAAAAAAATATTATGTAAAAGGTTTCCACAAATTTTCAAAGCTCGAATCGTTCGCCAGATACTGTTTTTTCTTTTTCTAAATGTAATAAAAAACTAATTTAATCGTTAACGTCAAGTTTTTGTTACGATTACTGATTGCTTGACACAATCTTAAGTCAAGATTATTATGATCAATAATCTACTTAAACCGCGAATAAGAAGAAGAGTGTACAAAGTCTAAAACAACCAATAAATAGGACACAATTTGCTCACCGATTTCTTTTCTTCCTAGCTCCGTATATTAATAAATTTAATGTAACTCTAAATCTGTAAGTCTTCGGAAATGTAATTTACACATATTTAAAAATATTGTACGGAAACTCTTAGGTACCCCCTGCTTAAATTATAGGTAATAGTACTGAAGATACATTTAAAATCCAGATATAGCAAACTCCATATACCTTCTATCTATATACATATAACCTATACCTACTATCAATCATACTCAAATTCAAATTCAAATTCTTTATTGCGAACTAAGTGTACAATTTTGAAGATGTTAACAAATATATAGGTTCTTAGAACTTAGTTGCCTGTTAAGGCATTGCAATTTAAATTGTTATAAATGAAAAAGTATAGGTACTCAATACTACAGTTAAACAATTTACATTACATTAATAATTATCATTGTTCATACATTTTATATTATATCAGACTACAGTTTATATCACATAATCATTGTGCCTGTTATTTAATACTAGGTGTCCCACGACACATTACTTTTTTGTTTGTATTCTTTACAGCAAATCATGTCAATAGTTACTTTGTTAATGTGGGTCAAAATCTTGCTGAGCAAATAAAACTTAATTATAACACAAATTACAACATACACGGAAACAGGGCCACTGTGTCATCGGAAAATAGCCAATTAACTTCATTTGTTTTATTGAACACAGACAAAGCCGAAGTCGAAAGGGTTATTATGGGGCTGAAAGAAGTCTGTGCGGTTGGATGGGACGGTATCTCAAATAGTGTGTTAAGGAAATTCAGGCAAATTTTGGTTCCGCCATTAACTCATATTTTCCAAATTTGCCTCTGTGAAGGCATTTTTCCCGACTATCTGAAAAAAGCTTTAGTTGTCCCAGTGCATAAAGCAGGTGACAAAACAGTAGCTTCAAATTACCGACCTATTTCAATACTATCATCTACATCTAAAATACTAGAAAAATTAATTAACAATAGGTTAATGAAGTATTTAGAGTCTAAAGCCATCCTCTCGGATAAACAATTTGGTTTTAGACCAAAATTATCCACAACTGATGCTGTACAAGATATGACCGATTATATATCTCAAGAACTAGACAAAGGCAATCATTCAATTGGTATTTTTCTTGACTTAGCAAAAGCTTTTGATACCGTATCTGTTCCTATCTTGTTGAATAAGCTCGAGAAAATAGGTATTCGAGGAAAGCAGCTTAATCTTTTTGCAGACTATCTAAATAACCGCAGTCAACGTTTGAAAATTGATAATTTTAATAGCTCAGAACTAAAAAATACTTCTTTTGGGGTCCCGCAAGGAAGTATATTAGGTCCAACCTTATTTCTTATTTATATAAATGACCTCTGCAGTCTCAATCTAAATTCGGGTAAAATAATATCATATGCTGATGATACCGTACTCCTGTTCTCCGCAAATACATTACATGAAGTTTGGTTATGTGCACAGCAAGGTTTCAATATAGTTAATCGATGGTTACAACATAACTTATTGACATTAAATGCTGACAAAACTAAATATATACGCTTTTCCTTACGCAACTCAAAGCCATCTATAATAATTCCAGATATTCATGCACATGTTTGTAACACAGCTGCAAACTCGAAATGTAATTGCCCAATTATCCTTAATACGAAAACTATTAAATATCTTGGAGTAATTATAGATGCTACTCTTACATTTAAAAATCACATTGACCTATTATGCAGTAGAGTCCGTAAATTGATGTTCATTTTCAAGAAAATTCGTCCTTTTGCCGACTCTAAGGTGATAAAACAGGTATATTATGCTTTGTGTCAATCGATCATTACATATTGCATTACCTCATGGGGAGGAGCGGCTAAAACAGTTTTGCTACCATTGGAGCGCGCTCAAAGAGCTGTATTGAAAGTATCCACATTCCGGCCTATCCTATTCCCGACCCAACTTTTATATCAATCTTGCAATGTTCTGACAGTGCGGCAGTTATTTATTATGAATACTTTATTAAAACAGCACTCTAAATTGCCTTACAATAGAGTTGTCACTGATAAAAGACGTAAAGACATCTGTATGGATAATTATAGATTAAGGCATTCTTTTATGTATAGATTTTTTATATTCTTAGGACCATTTCTTTATAATAAAGTAAACGCAATTTTGTCTATGTCTGCATTAAACACGGTTCATTGCAAAAATGTAATTAAAACTTGGTTACAAAAATTGTCTTATGATGACACAGAAAAGTTACTGCTTGTTTTAAGTTAAATGTTATTTTTAATTCAATGTTTCCATTTCATTAGTCTGTTATGTTATTCATTTTATGTATTATCATCAATCTTAGGAAATATTTATCTAAACTAATTTGCACTTATGATACCTGAGATACAGGTTTATCCTAGTTCAGGTTAATCCCATTATTATATACCTACCATTTTAGTTTAAGCCTTAATATTGTAAATATGCATTATTTAAATGAATAAATGAAATGAAATGAGATAATTTCAAGCCAACACTTTGCTCGCCATCAGCGTGCGGTCCTAACAGTGAGTGCAGAGAAGTGAACTCACAAGCAATATGTAGTTGCCAGGTCGATTTTATAGGGACACCACCTAACTGTGGGCTGGAATGCACAATAAACAGTGAATGCGGTATTTACAGAACCTGCAAAAACCGCAAATGTGAATACGCATGTGATAATCAGTGTGCTATAAATGCAGACTGCACAATAATTAATTCTCACTACCCTATATGTTCATGTCCGGATGGATTCACCGGTGATCCATTATCTTTTTGTATACCCAGTAAGTACTCATTACATTTCAAATACTTTCACACTTGTTACCAACTCTACATTTATTTGACTAAATATTCAATATTTTTCAGTGCCACTACCAATTTCGACGCCGGCGACGCAACTACCAGAAGTATATCCGTGCCTACCATCACCATGTCGTTGGAACGATTTTTGGCATTTTTGCGAAGAGTTCAATGGCACCGTACGCTGCATTTGTCTTCCAAATTTTGTCAGATCTCCGCCTAGATGCAATCCAGAGTGTCCTAGATCGGAGTGTGACCCGGACATGTTGTGCATTGACAACTCCTGCATCGACCCTTGCCACGGGAGGTGCGGCAATAATGCGTATTGTAACTTCAAAGACAACTTGAAGGTGTACTGCTCGTGCTTGCCTGGTTTCACTGGTGATCCGTACCGCAGCTGTGAAAGCATGCTTCAAGGTAATTATTATTTTATAGTTATCATTTTTATCTGACTTGTGGTAGTATTTCTGCCTTAAAAGTATTTTATATACATGTAGATACATAGCATGGCCATGTTATAAAACAATATCGAAAACGGGTCTTATCGCGATATTCTTTTTAACGAGGTAAACAGTTACCTACTTGTTTCCCGACGTTTGTTTCGACGTTTTCGATATTGTTTTATTTTATAATGTGTACAAATCGCGAATGTTTAAAAAGTTTAATGGCCATGTTAGATTGTATTAAGCATATTTTTACTATAAATAGAAACAGTTATACTACTCAAACAATGCTATGAATCTTATTATAAACCGGCTTAAAAATAATATGTTTTGATCAGATCAGTAACCAAACTAAAAGTAAAAGTTTTGACCAATAACATCAGCTGATAGATCATTAATTTGATTCAACTTGTAGGTCAAATGCACATCACCTAGAAGTAAATAAAGTGTGCAATTACGTCAAATGTGTTGATCTTGTGTTATACGTGGGTGCATGCGGTCATTGATTGTGCTTCACAGTCTTCTTCTTCTTCTTCTTCGTGTCTATGGTTCAACAGTGCTGATTTGTACGTCATGTTCGTGAACGGAAACCATCAGTAGGGACTGATCATCTCTCAGCTGCCACGGCAATTAATAATAATTAGTTTTAATTTTTGAACAGTTTTTTATCGCTTCATTACCGACGCTTTTAACGTGCACGTCTTTCTACATCGTTCTCACATGTATATGTAATTTCAACATGAATTATGGAAGCTGCAATATTTTGATTTAAAAGCGTGTTCGTGGAGTTTGTTACCCGTTCTTCTCCTTAATACGCTTTGGAATAACTACATACCTACATCTTTCTGACTGACTGACCTCTTGACAATTCAAAAGTGACTGTAATTGGTTTAATCGAAACAAATGCTTTGAGTTTAGTTTATGTTGGAGTGTATTAAATGTCGCCACTTCCACGGCGTCGCCGCGCCGCCGCCACCGGTGGCAGCGCAGTGGTCACTTTGACTGCATTTTTTTGGGTTTCACAGGTTTTTGCTGGCAACTATTGGTGCTGGCCATACGACTCAACACGTTCTCTGAATCAAGGACTTTCTACAGTCTGTTCCAAAAGTTTCTGCTTAAAATGTAAACAAATAGATCAGAACCAGTAAGAACTCATTACATTCCAAATAATTTCACACTTGTCACCAATTCTATATTTCTTTTACTAAATATTCAATTTTTTCAGTGTCACTATCAAATGCAACGCAACTACCAGAAGTAAATCCGTGCATGCCATCACCATGTGGTCCGAATTCCCGATGCCAAGAGGTCAATGGTAACGCAAGCTGCATTTGTCTTCCGAATTACGTCAGCTCTCCTCCGAATTGCAGCCCGGAGTGTACTAAAAACAGTCACTGCAAAGAAGACATGGCGTGCATCGACTATAGGTGCAGCGACCCGTGCCCCGGGGCTTGCGGCAACTATGCGGACTGTATCGTCGAATTCCACCTACCTTACTGCACATGCTTGCCTGATAGATGTCAAGGTAAACAATTATAGTTATCTATTTTTAACCGACTTCTAAAAAAGGAGGAGGTTCTCAATTCGGATGTTTGTTTTTTTTTTTTTTTTATGTTTGTTCACGCATAACTCCGTCGCTTGCCAAC
The DNA here is from genome assembly GCA_905163495.3 of Cosmia trapezina. Classification (NCBI taxonomy): domain Eukaryota; kingdom Metazoa; phylum Arthropoda; class Insecta; order Lepidoptera; family Noctuidae; genus Cosmia; species Cosmia trapezina. Next base: position 12,302,251 of record LR991040.1, on the reverse strand, counting down.
CGATTTGAAAAATTATTTTTTTGTTGGAAAGGGTATACTTCCCAAATGGTCCCATTTTTGTCAAAATCTAGTTCTGATGATGGGATCCTGGAGAAACCGAAGGAACTCTTCAAATATTATAGGCACACCTATAGCGATTTGGGTATTTTTTGTAGTAACTCGTGCATGGCCATCGGAACTACTCAATTTATAAGTATTTCACGGGTTGCGATTTGATTACTTTAATATGGTTGCTAAGTAATAAGCTCGTCAAAATGCATAATGGTGATGATGACTTCACCATGGAGCTCCAGTTCTCCTGGTTCTTACTAGGAGAACTCCTCAACAATTACCGTCCCTGCATCGGGAAAAGCAATATTTTGTAAAAAGTGATGAGCAGTTGCCATTGGGCTATTGTAACTTAGATAAATTACAAACTGACTGTTGGAGTATAGCAAAAACAAATGGCCCTACTTCAACACCATTAATCTTTCTGTTTGTAACTCATAAATATTAGTTTTTATGTCCAATCCCGCCCTCAGCACTTGACTGAAATCCTGACTTTCTCATAGCGTCTGTACTCTTCTATTAGCCTTGCATGAGACCAGACGGCTCACGTAATATTAGTAAATCACACCTTCCAATATATAAAGTAAAGGATAATAAACATATTATTGAAATCCTTTAGAACGGTCTTTCCTTTGGCTTTCCACTTTAACCCTAACACTGACCCACTAAAAAGTGAAAAATAAAAACTTTTTACAAAAAAAAAAACAACCGACTTCCAAAAAAAACACTACAAAGTGAAAAATAACTGTAATTTTGGAAGTCGGTGGCAAAAAACTAAAATACAGATCCAAAGACACCGACTTCCAAAATTAAAGTTATTTTTCATTTCACACAACGCCATCTAGTCCCAAGCTAAGCAATAGCTTGGGACTAGATGGCGTTATGTGAAATGTCCAAGGATATTTATTTATTTATTTATTTGTTTAAATGATTCTATTCTATTCTATTCTATTCCTTTTCAAGGATTTCACTTAAATATAATCCATGATATACTTTTATTGACTATGAGTACTTACCAAAGATTTATCTCTTTAGATGTGGGCTCACCTTACCTCATCCGGTACATTATCTCCTGGTGTTCTCGTCTAGCTAACGAAGAGTACTTGGATAGACACAACCTTACAAAAAGGATTATCCATCAGTAACTTGTTCTGAAATACAGCCGTGTGAAATCGGAAGTACCGTACTACAGGCATGTGCCCGACCCAGTTCTCAAAAATGGAAATATCAAATTGTACAGGGATTGATCCATCATCACTGACAGCACTATTGTTGTCAATAAGCCTGATATAGTGGTGGTGGTACAAATAAAGTGGCACGCAGATTATTGACATAACGGTCCCGTTCAACGGGAACCTCGTGAAAGCCGAGAAGATAAACAAATCAAGTATCTTGACTGGCTCGCGGCGTTGTCGACATGTGGGATGTGGACTCAGCGATTATTGTGCCGAATGGTGCCAATTGTCATATCAGCCAATGTCTTAATTGCCAAGAGCCTCGACCAACATCTAAGGAGGCTCTCATTGGGCAGCTGGATTAAGGGCTTGATTCAGAAAGCGGTACTTCTGGACACGGCTCGTATTGTTAGGAGGTTCCACTCTCTGGAGCAGATGAGTTTGGCCCAGTAGGTACGGTACAGTAGCTACGCCAATCGCGGCATCAGTGGCGTTTTAAGATCCTCCAAATGTGGAGATGTATGTGCCCTTTGGACACTCCAACATATGGGACATGGTTTGGTCAGGACTTCAGGAGCACCACATTCGCACTGGGTATCGGTTGGGTCTATATTTCCCTATTTTGCTAGATTGTGCTTGCAGCGGCCTACTTGGGTCCGCAGTCGATTGATTGCTTTCCTTATAGGCCACTGCAGTACGTCGATTCTATAAAATTTAAACAACAACTCGCATCTCACATCGCTATTCATTCTCACTTCGCATCACTTGTCTTTTATTTGACACTTTGAATCGGTACGTCGATTCTGTAAAAATCTCACCGTGAAAACTTGCGTGGAGTGAGCTGTCAGTGTCATCCCACGGATGCTAGGGATTGACCAAATTACATTTACAATCATAATCGAGACTTTAATTAGATTTTGTATGCTAATTATACTCAATACTCAATATATTTATTTGCATTCCACAATGTTAGCGTAGGTGGTAGGTACATTATAAAATATACATCAGTTTACATAGATCATTGTGGACCCTGTCGGGCACAGCAAAACATTATATAACATTGTCGACACCCTCGCGCCATCCCATCTTCCTAGCACGGCGTGCTGCGTTGGAGCGGCTGCTGCAGGTGCAGAAAAGCTCAAACGGCGCAAATATAACAACCTTATTGGAAGCTGTTTGTTTGAGCCGTTTGGGGTTGAAACACTAGGGCCTTGGGGTCCGAGTGCTCATCGAGTATTTCGGGACATCGCCAAGCGGTTGGTCGACTCCACACGGGACCAGAGAGCTGGCCTATTTTTAGCCCAAAGAATTAGCATTGCCATCCAGCGTGGCAATGCCGCCAGTCTTTTGGGCACTTTTCCCACTGACAGCGATGCGGACGAATTTTTTGATGCCCTATGACCTCTTTTTTTTTATATACCTACTTGTACATAGTATAAATAATTTAATATTACCATTGATTGTGTAAAATAATAATTAAACATTTTATTTTTCGTAAATTTTATAACATAATCATTTTATATTATTTGTAAGCTAGTGTAGCTTGTCTAAACATTACTATTTAGAGGGTTTTAAATTATAATAGTGAAATAGAAATTCTTGTTTACACACACACACCCCCACATACTACACACTTAAATACTAGCTTTGAAATAATAAAGATCACTAGAATAGCGTAAAAAATATTATTAAAATCTTGATTATGACTGTAAAAATGTGCTTGGTCCATCCCTAGCATCAGGTGGAATGACACTGACAGCCAGTGGTCTCGAACCTACCGATTTTTCGGTATTTCTGCCTACATGGGCTCTGTTATACCGAAATATTTTTTTCAATAAATAAACGAATTTGATTGAATATTGTATTTTTTTCTCAAATACCGATTTTTGGTACAAATATACCGATTAAATCAAAATCAAAATCAAAAGTCCTTTATTCAAATTAGGCTGAGAATCAGCACTTTTTGAACGTCAAAATTACAGTAAGACAGTCCCCACAAAACGCCCGCCCTTCACCACTTCCTAGTGCTTTAGCTGGGAAGAAGAAGTAGCGGAACAAACTCCCCAGCAGCACAGCTGTCTGATCAGTTAGAAGAACTAGATTCTATACAATAGTACCTATGCAAAATAATTTACGCAACACAATACATTAAATTATATTTTTGTCAAATAAAATAAAATAAACAATTTTAGTAAGTACTTAACTCATGATTTTACCGGCAACTGTACCGATCTCGCTCTATGACGTTCGAGACCACTGCTGACAGCTCACATCACATAAGTTTTCACGGTGAGACGATAACAGAATAGCATTGCGGGTTTGATTGCGAAGTGAACGTCGAAGTGACAGGGAATTACCTTACTGAACGCCACTTCTTACGTCATCTCATAATTTATCTGTCAAAATGTCATGGTGACCATGAGATTTTGACAGATAAATTAAGTGTAAATTCGAATTATCAACCGAGTTTTTAGAATACCAATCAAGAAACTCACAGCGGATTCAGATTCGAAGTTTAGAATGAGGTCTTACAGAATCACACGGCAGGTCACGTCCGGGTGGCAAGTGATCCTGGGGCTAAACGAACTTTGGTGATGGTCGTTGATGTTTCTCCCACAACTGTATTCTTACGTTTGGCAGTTGATGTAAGATGACCTGGCCCTGACCACCGGTAGCTTGGACAGTTGGACCCTGTTCTCGATACCGGTGGGATACTATTTATTTTTTTATTTTTAAACGTTTTTGTTTTCTAATATTTAAAAATATAATTTACGAGCCCGCGTCTTCATCCGCGTGTAATTTCTTGTTCCCCCGACTTACCGCGTCGCATCTCATTGGGCTCCCGCGCTATTACTTCGTTTTCGCTTAGCGTTCTTTCTGACTTTTTTTTCCTTTTGCTCAGCTTCTAATGGCCTTAGCGTGATGTTAAATAGCGTATACGCTTTCTCAAGAATTGGTACCCCAGGGGTCTCGAAATGTATACATGTAAAAGTTTGTTACAATATTAACAATTTTTACATTGACAGTACTGCTACAGTTGATTTTATAATCACAACACATAGGTCAGTGAAAAGCCATAAAATATTTAAATCCTTAAAGAATTTCAATTCATTTCATAGCTACCCAGCGCGTGCAACAGTCCCTACTTATGAATTATTTTGCTATAAAATAAAATAAAAAAAATAAAAATACTTTATTTCGGACCTTGATCCATATGGTGTTAGTAATACACACTACTTATAAGCTATGTTAGTAACAAATATAATAAAAATGAAAAATTAATTCATGTACCGGTTGCACTCACTTGACGCACCGGGTACACATGTACATGCACCCAATGCGCCATAATGGCGCAACACGGCTTCTCACTAATGATGTTATGTTTTGTGTGTTCTAGCGTTGGATCAAACATTTGGCTTCCCACAGTACCATATGCCATCACAACCAAGGAAAGATGTAAGTTTCCTGAAATATAAAGAGGCCGTTCCAGCACTATTCTCTCCAGAATGCAAATTACCAGTGGTTATAAATGGGTATGTCACATGGGATTGTATACTAAATGCATTCGAAGCACCTGGCTGTCCCTCGAGTTTTGTGAGATTCAATGATGAGTGTGTTAAAGCTGACGACGATTAAACAGCATAAAAACAAACTCTTCAGGTTTATTATTAATACCTAAGTATAGATTTTTACGAAAACTTACAACGCCAGCCCTATGCTACACGACGTGTGCTCTGTAAACAATAGCTCCCGAATGTGAGAGTTACAAGGCTCCACATGCTGCCGACAAAAGCGGAAGGCTAATATTCTAGTGACAATGTATGGTTCTAAGCTCAGAGTGTTAAAGAAATATAGTGTTAACTTTATTAGATGCTTATACATAACTTACTTCTTGATTGTCGTCCTCTGCCTAGCCTTTTCCCTACTATGTGGGATCGGCTTCCAGTCGGGAAGCAGCTAAATACAACATGGAGCGATCTGACCTCCACAACCCCGTAACTGGGTAATCACGACAGCCTTGATGTGACTGGTTGTCAGACGTAACGTCTCTCAAAGTTATGATATTCTTAGTACTTAAGTTCAATTTTTTTTTTAAATCTGTACTTTGGTTGGTTATAAAAAATTGCTTTCAACTCTACCTAGGAATTTGTTTGTACAGTTCTACAGAGTTTACCAAAATAACAAAACAAAAAACGAAACATCTAAGGGAAATCATTACTATAAGAAAGTGCCGGCCGTACAAAAAAAAAGTTATATTCCGTAGATCATGTTATTCTCTTCACTTTTCACTATGCATGGGACCAAAACTGTAGGCCTATTGAAACATGAAAAATACTGTTTTCAGTATGTATTAGATAAAATAATAATAGTAAAAAAAAAGAAAACAGAAATAAATAGAGAAAAATACGTATTCTTTCGGAAAATAACACATTTAGTCCAAAAATGTATGGACGGTGAATGATCTCCTTTCACCAAGGCAGCATAAGTTCACTAAAGACATTACAATACTTCACTCAGCTTCTATCAGTGCGCTAACATAATTACTACAACTTGGAGGGTTAAGTGGCTCCGTGTAGGCCGACTAAATTGAAGTGTCCCCACTCAGCCCCTAGCGGTAAGTTAAGTGCCAAGACAGTGGGGCGCGAGCGACGTGGTTTGACACTGTGGTTTATTTTTGACAAGAATATTTGAATATTTTAAATAGAATACAAGCTGCATTACATGTCTTTTTTAGAATCGCTAATCTAACTAAATGACGTATCTGATTCTGACATTTTGGACTAAGCCGACTTATATAGAGTAATTTGATACATTTTCCAAGTCGAATCGATCTGTCTAATCGGCATAATCGCCATAGTTGCCATGATAATGCAAAAATCTATTTATAGTTTACAAAAAAAAAAGAAGAAAAATAGCTTGCCCTGTAAAATGTGCTTCGAATCAGTTACGTCACTTAGATTAGCGACGATGTGTTTTATGAAAACGCACTTAACCAATATAACTGAAAATTATTTTTATATCAGAAAAAAAATTGCACGTCAGTAATTATAATACTCCACTGTACTTATTATGAGTGTGTGAAACATGCCATTTCTAGAATCTGGTGAATTATAATACTGAAGTTACGAGTCAAATACTTTTTACTCAATCTATGTAATTTTTTTTATACAGAGTGTACACAAACAGAAACGAATCAAACAGAATCGAAGGCAATTTAAATATCTCTCCTACCTTGATAAACTAGGGTGCTACAAAATGAGTACCCTGGAAGCTCGAAGGGAGCTCTTGGATTTAAGATTCGCATATAAACTGCTCAATAACACCATTGACTGCCCACAATTGGTATATAAGTTCAATTTCAGAGTACCCCGCAGACCACCTCGCAAACCCATAACACCCTTAGCTCCACCTCTTCGCCGTACAGTGTTTGGTGCTAATTCGCCTATACCACGCATGTGCAAACTTATAAACGAACGCAGCGACCTGGTTGACGTCCTCGCAGACTCAATGTCGATGTTTGTAATACGTAATTAGTATTGGCATTTTAATTTAAATAAGTATCTAGAATTTAAACTAAACTTTCTGACTAAATTCTATCTTTATAACTAAATTTATAATTACAAAGCATTTTGCATGTGGTGTTTGCCTGTAATTGGTTGTGCAGTTAGACATAACACACAATTACTATATATGTTCCTATCAGTATAATATCTGTAACAACTGTTGGTGAACCTTAATTAAATAAATAAATAAATTGAAATCCGCGGGAAAAAGAACATCTGCCAAATCAAAGTAAAATAGTACCTAAGGGGACACGGATAGATTTAGTAATCTATCGATAGTAACCGCTGACGGTTTAGTTCTATTGTGATGCGTGCTTATCTTAGGTGATTGCGCTGTGTAGCCCGCGAAATTCAATTTTGTTTTTGGGTTTTTTGCAATTTGCAGGTACGTGTCAGGTTGTATTTTGATCAAAATATGATACGCGGCAATAAAACATATGGATTTACATGATTTTAACCACAAAAATCATCAGTGCATCTCTCTAAGATAGATTTCGTGCAGATTCGTTAGATTTCATTCGTTTGAAGAAAGAAACAAAAAACCCAAAAAAAATTGAATGTCGCGGGCTACCACTGCGCATCATCCTTAAGAAATAAAATTTTGTTGTTTAGAATTTTAATTTATGAAATAACTAGCTTTTGCCTGCGGCTTCACCCGCGTGAGTGTCGGAAATTATCCCACTGGAACGTACTACCGGGATAGAAAAGACCCTATGTGCTAATCCAGATCATGGTCTACACAAGTGCCAAATTTCATTCAAATCCGATCAGCCGTTTTAGCGTGAAAGCGTAACAAACAAACAAACTCACTCTTGGATGTTGGAAATTATCCTACGGGAACCTTAATTTTTTCCGGGATAAAAAGTAGCCTATATGCTATTCCAGACTATAATCCACCTCTGTGCCAAATTTCAACCAGATCCGTTCAGCCGTTCTAGCGTGATTGAGTAACAAACATCCATCCATCTATCCAAACTTTCGCATTTATACTACTACTATAGCTGCGCCCCGCGGTTTCACCCGCGTAGACCGAGATAAAAGTAGTCTATGTGTTAATCCAGGGTATAAGCTATCTACATACCAAATTTCATCTAAATCGGTCCAGGCGTTTGAGCGTGAAGAAGTACCTAACAAACATACACACACTGACAAACTTTCGCCTTTATAATATTAGTGTGATTATAAATGCGAAAGTTACAGTTAGGATTAAACGCTAAAAGGTTATTCTCATAATTATTTCCCTTGAATGGTTAACGAGTTTCCTGAAATAGACCATTAAAAAAACTTTTTTACAAAAAAAAACCGACTTCTAAAAAAAACACTACAAAGTGAAAAATAACTTTAATTTCGGAAGTGTTTGGATCTGTATTTTAGTTTTTTGCCACCGACTTCCGAAATTAAAGTTATTTTTCACTTTGTAGTGTTTTTTTTGGAAGTCGGTTTTTTTTTTTGTAAAAAAGTTTTTATTTTTCACTTTTTAGTGGTTCAGTTTGTAATTTATCTAAGTTACAATAACCCAATGTCAACTGCTCACCACGTTTTACAAAATATTGCTTTTCCCGATGCAGGGACGTTAATTGTTGAGGAGTTCTCCTAGTAAGAACCAGGAGAACTGGAGCTCATGGTGAAGTCACCATTACCATTATGCATTTTGACGAGCATAAACCATATTAAAGTAATCGCAACCTGTGATATACTTAGATATAATTGAGTATTTCCTATGGCCCTCTGTGGTCTTCATCATCAGTTCCAGTTCACCGAATGGTACTTTCCGAGAGCAAATGCACGAGTTACTATAAAAAATACCGAAATCGATATAGGTGTGGCCATAAAATTTGAGGGTTTCCCTCGATTTCCATGGGATCCCATCATCAGATCCTGACTTGATGATCATGGGACCACTTGGGAAATATACCCTTTCGAACAAAAAAAGAAAAATCCAAATCGGTCTAGCCATTTTCGAGTAATCGGGGAACATAGGTACATAAAAAAAAAAAAAATAAAAAAAAAAAAAAGGTTCCGACGAATTGAGAACTTCCTCCTTTTGGAAGTCGGTTAAAAAGAATTGATACTTTTAATGGATTATTTTTTAATTCGCCCGTCATGGTGAATGATGAGTCCCGCTTGACGTTCCCTTCGCCAGGGAATTTTAATTTGTGAATATTCAATGGATCTTGTCAACTCACAAAATAATGATCGGTCTTCCTCTTTGAGATTGAAAAGGTCATCAATATAATAAAAATGAAATGCTGTTCGTTGGTAAGCGCATCACTTCAGAACGGCTGGAATAATTTGACAATTTTCTTTAACGTTTGTAATAGTCTGAATCAGGTTCTTACTTAGTCAATTTTGACAGGACAACGTCTTTTGGATTTAAAATTTATATGTAAGCGCATCACTTCAGAACGGTTTCAACTATTTGGCTAATTCTTTTTTTGTTGTGTTTGTATTTGTCAGGACAAGGTTTGTATGACAGATTTTTTTTGGAAAAATCAACGGAAAATTCAGAAATTTGGATGGCATTTTTGTATGAAAACTGACAACACACAGCCTAACCCAATGGAGACATGAAATCACACGGGCGAAGCCGGGCACGAACAGCTAGTAGAAAATAAATTTAACTTTAACACAGTTTTCGTTTTTCCATTATTCAGAAGTTTATAATAATTTCTCAAAAAAAAGATATAATTTTTAAAGCCATCATCTCGTTGAATCAGGAAAAATATCGAAAAAAAATTATAACTCGAAAACTACAAAAAGTCTTAGAACATAAATGGGTGTTAAATCGATAGGTATGGTACTCTGCTATCAGCTCGCACTGGCTTGACACTTTAAAAGAAACACCCTGTAATATACGAAAGATTCGCTCTACCGCGTTAATATGATCTCGTTTCTGTTTCGTTCTGACGCGTCTGACACAAACAATGTCGCAGAGACTTGATTGTCATGGACACGCCATTATTATTGTGTGAGCTTACTAGTACTCTTCTCATTATGGACACTTTGACGCGTCTAAAGCGCCGTTTACACGGTGCAAGTTTCTGGAACGTTCAAGAGCAATAATTGCTCGCCATAAAGCTCGTTCAAGTTTTTTGACATTCAAGAATTGCATGAAGTGTTTACACGCGTGCGACTCCATAAAATGGCATGTACAATAATTGAATGCAAGTTTTTCCATTCAATAAAATCGCATGCGACTTAAACCAGGCAATAAAATTGACAGGCGATTATTGCATGCAAGTTTTGCCTAGAAATTATATTTCATTTAATTTTATTGAACGTCTTCTCAAGATATTTTTCAAGTTGTTCTTGATTTGATTTCTTGCCTCAAAATAGCAACAACGATTACCACACCCTCACTCACCGCACTCATATTTCAATGACAGCACAAATGTCAGATCATGCCAGAATTGAATGCGATTTTATTGTACGAGCAATTATTGTATGTGCTGTGCGATTTTATTGTACATGCTTATACCAGTTTTGAAAGTTGCCCGTATCGTGCAACAATATTGTACGTGTTGTTTAGACGGTGCCAGATATTTGCCCTTCAATTTTATGGTATGCTAAAGGCAATAAACTTGCGCCGTGTAAATGGAGCTTTAGGGCTAGAATACACATACCTATAACTTGCACAAAAGTATGCAAGTAGATACAAATATAGCTTGCATGCCCTGTGCCATCACAACTTCTGGTAGGTGAATGACACAATGGCGTGCCAGCTACTTGCATAGTTTTGTTCAAGATTCAGGCATGTGTATTCCCAAACACACCCCCACACACACACACCCCCCCACACACCCTCGCATACACACACCTGAACACACATGCCTGAATCTACGGTACGGCACGGTAAAAGCAAATCTAACGATTTAAATCTTTGGTTTATCTATAGGTACTATAAAATCAGATTAAATAGAATCTAATATCTTCGAAATTTGAATAATAGGACCTATCTTGTTAACAATTTGAATATTCAATTGTCTACAACAGCCTATACTTTAAAGCAATAAGAAAGTTTGAAAACCCTAACTTGAAAGTTTTCAATGAAAACGTTTTGTTATTTCAACCAAAATGGGAACAATTACGTATTATTATTGGCTTGTTTGTCGGGCAATTAATAACTTCGGAATGAGTACCTATTGATTTTCTGACGAAACTAGGGGCTGTGCTATGATATGAACATACAAGTTCATAACTGTAGTGAAATCTATGCCTATTTTGTTTTGAAAGTAAGTAGGCTCCTACTTAGGGCGGGAATAAACATAGACTGTAACTGGTACAAAACTATGCAAATAGCTGTATGATAATGCAAGTTGATAGGTACATATAAGTCTCCTTGGAACATGACCTCTATCCAGCACACATAATCACATAAGAAACATAAAGAAAGTTTCCACCAAAGTTTAGTACAAATGTCTGTATTATTCACGACACACTTTACTAACTACCTTACACGGAATTCTTTCATTGGGATATATCTGTTGCCCCAGGGACACTATATGCAGGTATCCGAGAGGAAATCCATACTAATATTATAAATTCGAAAGTAACTCTGTCTGTCTGTCTGTCTACCTTTTCACGCCTAAACCACTGAACGGATTTCGATAAAATTTGGCAAGGCTATATATAGATGGTATCCTGGGAACGGACATAGGCTACTTTTTTTTTCTAAAAATATTCCTACAGGGGGTGATATAGGGGATGAAAGTTTGTACGGGAAACTCAGTATTTCTTAAGTTAGGGATGTGAAAATTAAAATGTATGCTTTTGATAGGAAATAAAGAAATATGCGGTTCAACATTTTTGAAAAATCATCCCCTAAGGGGGTAAAAAAGGGGTTGATTTTAAAATTTACAAAACTTCACGGATTTCGACAAAATTTGGCAAGGCTTTATATAGCATCCTGGGGAAGGACATAAGATACTATTTTTTCCAAAAATAATAGTACAGGGGGTGATATAGGGGATGAAAGTTTGTAAGGGAAACCCAGTATTTCTTAAGTTAGGGATAAAAAATTTATGCTACGAGTATTGGTAGGAAATTAAGAAATATGTGGTTCCGCGTTTTTGAAAAATCATCCCCTAAGGGGGTAAAATAGGGGATGATTTTAAAATTCACAAAACTGCACGTATATCGATAAAATTTGGCAAGACTATAGATGGCATCCTGGGGTAGGACATAGCCTAATTTTTGTCTTAAAAAAATATCCTTCAGGGGGTGATATAGGGGAGTAGGTTGAAATTGGGGTTTCCGGATCAGATGAGATCCAGAAACATCCCAATTTCAACCATCATTCATTTTATCCTCATTTCAACCATCATTCATTACATTCGAAATGAAATATTAGTGTGGTCTACATTGCGCCTCAGTTATGTTTAAGTCCGTAAATAACTACCGGGCACCAATCTGAAGGGAATGAGAAATAGGATCGAACTCACGACCTAATGCTCAACAGTTATCATTCCATCATTCCACAATTCAAGTGTGCATATTTAGGTATCAATAACACGCAGTGCCTACTGTAGGTATACGATACGGCATTCAATATGGAATGCGCTCATATTTTGTCCATCGCTGCCTTATATAGAGTGTAAGTGTAAACACTGTCATTATTTTAAGGGGTCATTGTACAGTCACTAGCACCAATATGTATAGGTACCTACATTTAGCAAAATTCAAAAGCGATTTACTCGTGTAATAAACACTGCAACTTTAATATCCAAAATACTATGTTCATAACAAATCAACATTACAATCAACACAATAGGAGAAAATCACTTTTAAAAATTGCTTGGTGTTACATATTGGTGCTCGTGGCTGTAGGTACTCATCATTATGAACAACTTTTATTATGAAACTAAAACTGAAATCGCAAAACAAAAATCAGCTGTTCGCGTAACTCGTCAAAATGTATGAAGCAGCTGGTTTGGCCCCCTAGTAAAAGTTGTTCATAATGATAAGTATAATGACACCTTATATAATATAATAATGACGGTGTTTTACACTCTGTATAGCGCAGTGGCTATTTATGCTAAACTGTTCTATTAAGTAAGTAGGTCGGTACTTCATATTTTATGAGGTAGAAATAAAAAGCTTTTTTTTTCTTTGTATTATTTTATTTTAAATAGGTACTTATAACATGTTACATAGTTGCTTATCAACAAATATTAATTACCACATACACTTAGACACATAATTTACGCTTTTGGTTCGATGTCATCCTGAATTTTGGCTATTAATTCTCTCGTACTGGAATATATATCATCAAATAATATGGTTTTTACAACATGCTGAACACACACATCAGCTTCACAACTACACATCGGCTGTTCGGATTTCGGAAAACTGTCTGCATCGTAAATTTCAATCTTGATTATTTTTGTCCCGCGAGTAACAGGTTTCTTTATATATTGAAAAAACGTTTGATCTGTTTTTGGTCTCTTACGAGCAAGACCCAGCGTTTTCTGTCCAGGTGTTTGTTGAACTGTTGCTTGATTCATAGGAACAAAATTGAAAAGCTCTTCCGTGTCCTGAAAACAAAAATCAACTGCTATAAATAAGTCTCAAATCTCAATACAAACATGATGGTTGAAACAGAGCGTTATGTACAAATAAATACTGGCTGGTTTACCAGATACTCATACCAAATAATGATTATCTACTAATTGTGGTAATATTTTGATAGTTGGATAAAATATTGGTAAAGAAAATATTATTAACACTTACCGACATTACGCGATAACGAATAACGTTCTACCCAGTCAGGACTCAGGTGCAGAAATTGAATGATCGATTTTCGGTTTGTTTTCCATTTATATAGAATAATTTTAATCAACAGAGTTCAAAATCGTACGTTTTTATTCGATGTTCATAACCCGGACAAAAATGGTATGGTGAAATTGTATACCCTAAGACATCACGGTGCCAAATATTTTATTGTTTATCGTAAATTTACAGTGATAAAATAAGTACTACTGTACGTTTGTTCACTGTAATTTTTTCATACATTTTATTGAGAGGATTCAGCAGGCAAACTCATCGTATGTAAGTAGTATGTCATTTCTAATGACTTAGCAAAGTAAGTTGTAATTCTTTATATGGAGACAGATCAAAACAAAATAGCAAATCGACATACTATTGTTACGCCTGGTTTTGCCTATTATTATTATGTCGTTATTTAAACTTATAATTTTTAAGCAACCTAAAGAAAGGTGATGTTTTTATTAGAACGTCGTCGGTTGGTATTTATCTCAAGATTTGCTGAATCGATATGTGCTGTGGTTTACATCCTCAAAAGTATAAAAAAATCAATTACGGTTACGGGACGGTTTGTTTGTATACTATATTATTGGTTTTATTATAACAGCAAGATTGTAAAACTGTTTAAAAATCTCAACAATAGCGGTCAGAGAAATATTCTCTTAAAATATAAGTTGATAAACAGATCACCGACTTTTGCTTGATACAGTCGGGTAAAAATTATTGCAGTAAGCTAAACTAGTTCTTACCACAAAATAGTTAGGTGCAGAAGGCCGGTTCCACACAAAGAGCGACATGCGCCCCACAGACGCCTACTCACGACGATCTCGGATCAAGGCGGTTGATCCGCGAACGTTAGTCGTATCGAGCAATAGCCAGCCGTGAGCGCATGCCCGCGCTCCACGCCTGTGGTTGTGGGTGCGCACATTATCGTTCACTGTACGGAGCCAGCCTTCTGCACTTATCTGTTTTGTATTGTATCAGTGTAGTATTACAATATTGAAGACAATGTAAACTATCGTATTTGGAATCAACTGACACAGCATTTTGACAACACGTGCCCTTTTCCATATTCGGGATAATATGACGTAGATTTATCACTATTTAAGAGTCTTGCAGCTGATGCTCAACCGCAAAACATAACTTCAGGAGCTAGTGGTAGCACCCACTTACTAGCTTAGCAGTACCTACCAGATACAGCGCGCAGCGGTTCCAGATAGTAGCTTACCAGATCTTCTTTAAGATGTAAGTGACTTTGGTTTTCATAAGTTTATTATCTGTGGACACACGGCCATTGTATTATTCAATCATTCCACTATTCAATAATTCCAATATTCAGTCATTCTACTATAATCATTCCAATATTCAATCATACTACTATACAATAATACTACTATTCGATCATTTGTCAATTAAGTAAAATAATAAATGAATCAGATAAAACAGTGACATTTAAATAATTCATCTATTGATAAATCACTGTTACTAGTTAATTAATAATTTTTTTTCTATTTTCAGGTCCAAGCAAATGGCTGATCAGTTGTTCCCGTCTTCAGATGAGTCGGTAGTCGACGCTCCAGTCAAGACCAGCAAAAAGAAGCGGAAGATTGCAGATAAGGCATCGGGCAGCCAGCCCACCACTAGTAAGAAGGCCTATAAGTCGAGAGCTACGGTGCGTGATCTCTTCGGGACGGATAGCGATGATGACGAACTGGATCACAGCACCGCCGCGGGTAAAAAAGCAGCACCTATCTACTCCTACGTGACACGTAGATTAGCCAACGGGTTCTCTCGACAGATTGACGAAGAGAAAACTGGAAGTTTTTATGTTGAATTAAAAATTTATAATAGTGACGAAATCGAACGGGTACCGCCAGTCAATCGATGGCGGCACTCCGTAATAACTATCAAAAATAAAACCAATTCGGGCACCGAGCCCTGGAAGCATTTAAATGCATTTATAAAGGAGACAAGGAAGGAATTTAAGAATCGTACAGCCACTTTTATAAACTCATACCAGTAGAATAAAGTGGCTTTATAAAAGTTAATAACCGTATTTAATCTTTTAACTTGCTATTAATAATTAATTATTCCTGTATAATCATTAAACTGTATCTTTTGATTAGCCTAAGTCAAATGTGTATTTTAAATATAGTTTTGTTTAATAAAATAAATGTATTTTATACCATGCATCATTTTTCTTTTCAGTGAAATCACCCTCAGCTGGTTCACCATCAAGTTATATTAATTGTGATAAATGTAAAATTGAGATACCGAAACATGAATACAGATATCATAAACGAACTAATATCCATAAATCGAATTGTTTGATAAAGTCAAAGTTTGAGCATATTGATATAATAGCTACAGCATTTAAGAACAGAATAAATTTACTAATAGTCATTTTATACGACAATCGATTTCTACAGTTGTAGTTAAAAGGTTGAATCGTAAACCGAATTAAAAAATAAATTAAATAAAATTATATTACGAGAATGCAAGATTCAGTGAAACATACTTCTGAAGGAGTTTGTAAAATTATTATTCAGAACGCTAATGGTGGGACTATATTTGTCCATGATCTCGCTCATAAAAAATCGAACGCAGATTCATCAAAACCTCAGGTCAGAGATACAACGCAAGAAGATTTAGTCTATCAAAACATGCATGTTGCATTAAATTCGGGCACCATTCACGAACTTCAAGAACTTGTCTTTAAAAGTGGTAATAGAGAGCTAACATTCTCCCGAGTTAACGATACGCAGATTGGTCCTGAAAAATTGAAAGCGGGTTTAGCTAAGTGTCGAGATACCGGCACATTATCAACGAGGAACGTAATGCGAGATTTAGTGATACCTGATTCCGAAGACATTATATGCTACCAGATTCTACCGGAAGATGAAATACCTTTTATTTAAATCAGTCTGAAAAGTGATAACTGAAGATGTAATGAATGATGGTTTGAAATTGGGATGTTTCTGGATCTTATTTGATCCAGAAACCCCAATTTCAACCTACTTAGGGGATGAAAGTTTGTATGGTCAACCCAGCATTTCTTAAGTTAGGAATATGAAAACACTAATTTATGCTTTTGGTAGGACATAAAGAAATGTGTGGTCCAGCGATTTTGAAAAATCATCCCCTAAGGGGGTAAAATATGGGATGATTTTAAAATTCACAAAACTGCACGGATTTCGATAAAATTTGGCAAGACTATGATGGCACATGCACCATAGCCTACTTTTTGTCTTAAAAAATAATCCTACGGGGGGTGAAAGTTGTATGAGAAAGCCAGCATTTCTTAAGTTGGGGATATGACAGTTCAAAATTTATGGTTTGGATTTATTTCACAAATAATATTAAAAATGTTCTGTACCTCTTTTTAAGAGATTTAAGGCATTGGAAATGTAGTCATAGTTCGTATCTTGAAGTAACATTTAGTCCGCTCCTCGGGTACTATAGGTATAAGCAGTGCGAGAAGACATTGTTTACCTGGATTAACACCAAGGGTACTTTTAATCCCGGTAGTACGTTCCCGTGGGATATTTCCCGAGATCCACGCGGGCGAAGCCGCGGGCAAAAGCTAGTAAATTATATTTTTGGTGAATAATACATATATACAGTAGCTGAAGTAAGGCTATGAGTGCTCTGGTGATGTAGAAACAAGGATCTACATTATGAAATTGCAAAACGTAATGTTTCTTAGAGAAATGTAATTTTATTTCTCTTTTTTATATTTTTAGTTCATGGCTTTATGTCCTCTAGAGGGCGCCATATTCAATTTAATGTGACGTCACATAGCATATAACTAGCGAACGATCAAGACGCTTCCAACGATACTTTATTTGTCAAATTATGATGAGTAGTTTAGAAGTTATGAGGGAACCGATGAACATAGGTACATACATACCGGTCAAAATCATAACCCTCCTTTTTGCTTCGCCGTAGTCGGTTAACTAGACGCATTTTATCTCATTACTCCGAAAATAAAGGCCGAAATAAACTCTCGGGCAGGTCACAGTCTCTTTTAAAGTCAGATCTTGGTCAGATCGTGTAAGGACCATCATGTAGATTAGTGCCTGGGAGTCTATTGTCAAAGTCAATGAAGATACAGGCCCTATAATACAGTGTTTCGGACGGGCAGTTACATATCGGGAGTAGGGACAACCTGATGGGACAACTGTCAAATCGTGTTGTAATTTTTCGTTCGGACCCCGAACTAATCATAATGTCCATAAATGGCTTTGGCCGAGACTGTGAAACGTATTTCGTGCTTAGAGAGGACCCGGTGAAATGGTCTTTTAAGGAAATAACCCCACATGTTTAACGAGTTGAATGCCGTAATTACAGACACAATGAAAAAGCCATTGTGTCTCGCGTGGATCCACGTTCCGGCATACGAAGGGTTAAGTGGACCTGTCCAGTCAGTGCACGCATTACTCAATACTCAATATCTTTATTGCTTTACCATAATGTGTACTTAGGTGGTATAGTATATAATTGAGATCATTATGGACCCTGTAGGACACAGCAAAAGGGTCATTTGTCAGTAATCGTGCAGCTCAACTCAGCCCCTAAGGAGGTCAAACGATATTTGATACTCATGACTATCCACTGATGCCATAGGAGTTTTTGATGTTCTTGTTAGATCGACCACCACTTGAGGCAACTTTCAAAAAACCTTCATAACAGGACACAGGCCTCCGCTCTGTAAGATGGAGTAGGCCGTAATCCACCATGCATGCAGTGCCGGTTGGTGCAAGACCCAGTGCGGGTTGTTAGTAATAAAACTTTCATACTATCTTCTGGAAAAGGAAATATTTTAATAACATCACGCCTGTATTTTCCGAAGGGTTAGGCAGAGGTGCACCTGTAGTACACCCACATTTTGCCAGTTATTTTTAAGTCCCATGTAATAGGAGGCGAGCCTATTGCCATCAACCGGGAACAAATCACACTCCGGGCTGCTACCGAGAAATTCCAGATGGAAAAACCCAATAACAATTTGCTTGACCCGGGAATTTCTGGTCACCAGTAGCGCTTGCTACCACTAGAGCAAGGTAGACAGTAAAATCACAGTCAATACATCATACAGTCGTTCGACGAAGCCGTCTAGACAGAGCAATCGTGCGGGGCGTGAGGGGCGACACGCGGGAGGCGCGAGCCCGAGCTGCATACTTCCACCGTGTTAGTTTAATTTACTAGTATTGTTTAATTTATGTGTTTACACATAGAAATACCTGCTTGGTTATTTCTTAAGTTTTTTTGGAACGGACGGTACGAACGTACGAACTTGGCAGAGGGGGCTAGGCGCAAAAAAATTTAAGATTTTTCCGTCACGACCCTTGTGTGTTTTTATTTTTTATTTTTATTTTACTTTAATGGGACATAAAACAGTTACACATTACAATTTAAGTGTGACAGAATTAATTAAAAAATAGGTAAACGTGTAACCCACAACAATGTCCGCGAAATAATAGTAAATAAACATATAGTTTAAAGCGTGCATTGATTCTACAGAAAAAGTAAGAAGCAGTCATACATATTTTTAGAATAATATGTATAAGATGGCTATTTTAAAGATTCAATAGCCATCTTTTTGAACTTAAAGTGTGTAAGCGCGAAGATATCCAAATCGATGAAGTGGGTGTTATACGTATCTACAATGCGTCGGAGAGGCGCCCGTGCGCCAGCGTGAGTTCTGCACCTTGCGGTGTGGAACAGCCGGGGCACGCGCGCCTCCCGACGCATCACAGTTCTAGGTACAATGTAACATAGGTTGTTGGTAATATCTGGACAATCGAACCTGTTATTACACAGACCATGAAGCATCATGGCCATCAGTAGGCTGCGTCTTGACTCCAAGCTCTGTAGTTTATAACGCAGTAATAATTGAGTGTACGGTAATTTGGACTTAGTGCATCTGTAGTGCATAGCACGTAAAAATTTTTTTTTGAACCATTTCAATTCTTTTTATATAAAGATCAAAAATGGGACTCCAAATAGGTGCTGCGAATTCCAATTGAGAACGGACCAAAGCTTTGTATAGAAGTAAATAAGTAGACGGTCTTATAAAGTCATGTGAAGAACGCATGACAAAACCAAACATGCGATACGCCCTATTAACGATGTTATCAATATGAAGATTGAAGTGCAATTTCGCGTCCATTGCAATACCTAGATCACGTATATGGTCAACTCTTTGCAGAAGGTTTCCATGCAGACTATAGTCAAATTTTATTATGTTTTTGTTTTTTGTGAAAGTTATTACATTACATTTTGGTAAACTTAGCTGAAGTTTGTTATAAGAACAATATCGAGAAAGTCTATCAAGGTCCTCCTGCAAAAGCAGGCAATCTTGTATGGTTTTGACCGATTTGTAAATTTTGATGTCATCAGCATACATTAGAAATCGAGAATTAATGAAGCATTTCTTAATGTCATTGATAAACAAAATAAAGAGTAAGGGCCCAATAATTGAGCCCTGGGGCACTCCAGAAGAAACAATGATTGAACTAGATTGGAATCCGTTAATGACAATCTTTTGCGACCTATTATATATGTATGCCATGAACCATCGTAACAGATTGCCACGAATTCCGTTGTAAGCAATTTTATCTAAAAGCAGTTTGTGGTCCACCTTGTCAAAAGCCTTCCGAAAATCCGTGTACACAGCATCGACTTGAACTTGTTCATCCATGCTTTTGAATAAAAAGTCTGCGAACAACATGAGATTGGTATTCGTCGAACGCCGTTTAACAAACCCATGCTGCTCACTAATAATGAGGTTGTGAATGTGTGAATATACTTCACTATGTACAAGACTCTCGAAAAGCTTCGACAAGGTGGACAGTATAGAGATAGGGCGATAATTTTGTATATTGGTTTTATCGCCACTCTTGAACACTGGTGTGATATGTGCTCGTTTCCAGATATCGGGAAAGGTGCCTTCTCGTAAACACTTATTAAATATAATGTGAAGCGGAAGTACAATAGTTTCTGCTGTCTTCTTTATGAAAACTGGTGGCAAGTTATCGGGACCAGGACCTTTATTTAAGTCTATTTGCGTAATCGCTTTGTATATAACATCTACTGGCAAATAAATGTCAGAAATACAGGACGAATTATCTGCATATGTATTAGGTGGTTGCCACGTCGCGGGGTTAAAATTCGAGGGTTCATAAACAGAGGTGAAAAAAGTGGAGAACATGTTACATATATCGGTTGGATTATTTGAGCTGAGATTTTCATAAAACATATTTGCTGGAATCTCCGCCCTGCCCTTCCTGCTAGAAACGTAAGTCCAGAAATGTTTAATGCTAAGCGGAATACTGTCTTCAACCGATTTCATGTATTTTTCAAAACATTTGTCACATTCAGATTTAAAACGTTTACGATGAGTAGAAAAACTTTCATAGTCCGATGCATTACAGTATGTTTTCCATTTCAACCAAGCTCTTTCTTTGTTCTTGAAAATACGTATGAGCGAAGGAGAAAACCACAAAGGAAAACGTGAATTTCTAAGACGCGATAGCGGAATATGCGCTTTAATTATACTATAGATTTGATTGTAAAATGCATTAACGGTTTGTTCAGCAGAAAGGTCGTAGAACAGTTGATTCCAGTCCAATTTACTCAACTCTTTATTTATAAGCTCATAGTTAGCTTTAAAGAAATTATGTCTCATAGATAAGTGACGTTTCATTGGCACATATTTCGTAATAAGTGATGTTAATATCGAGAAAGGCGGATGGTGAACATCAAGCGGCAGCAATGTTGTACATATTTTAAACTCACAATCAACGTTGGACAAAAATAAGTCAAGTATACGCCCTAAATTATTCCTGAGAGTGTTATATTGAAAAATATTAGTTAAAGAAATAAAGTTGCATAGATGACGGCTCAAATTATCAGTCGGTTGTGGAACAACATAGTTACATCCACTACGATCCAGCCAGTTAAAGCCTGGTAAATTGTAATCGCCTGTTATATAGAATGTGTCAGTACTAGTGTCATTAATTAAATCCAGCAATTTATCTAAGTGTGATGTGTACAAGTAATCCGGAGAACACGGCGGTATGTAGGCTGCACTTATGATATGGCGTTTTGTAGGACACGTCCCCGGCAGCTGCACCAAGACGTGTTCGATATCAGCGTGAGAGGAGCGAGTCAAAATGCTAGTTGGTCGTAATGTACGTAGAACGGCTATCAGTACCCCGCCACCGTCACGTTTCCCCGTGGTGCAGCGGTCGCGGTCGCATCTGAACGCTAAATATCGGTCATCAATAAACTCACTATCGGCTATGTCCGGTATAAGCCAAGTCTCTGTAAGAATGATTACGTCATAGGAAAAAGACAAGATATTCATAAATAATGTATGCAGCTTGGTACGCAGTCCTCGACAGTTTTGGTAATAAACTGATAAATTGTATTTATCCATTGAAATTTAAAAAAATGTAAAAAACACTACCAAAACAAAGCCAGGAGTCAAGTTCAGTTACAATTTCAGACCTAAACAAGTTATAATATAAAACACAGAAATGGTAAGCACAAAAAATAATAAATGTAATCAACAATTGCAAACACAATAGGTTATAATGTAGGCAGGATGATAATATTATGGTTCTACTATCAATTTTATAGTAAACGTAAATATGCAAGTCAAAAGAAAACATAAATGTTAAATTTACAATCATTACAAGAATGAAGCAATGTTTACAAGTAATCAACACAAAATGATTTAGATATTTATTAAATTCTAAGTTAAAGGTACAATTAGTTAATTTAAGTTTATACCTAATTAGTTGTATATTGTATTTCCTGTATGTATTTTTACGGAGCGTTATTAATTTTAAAACCAGATATATAACATTTAGTGCAAAACCAAACACACAAATTATAATGACGGTGGATGTAAAAAAAATAAACAAAAGATGAGTTACGTTAAGTTTATACCTAATTAGTTGTTTATTGTATTTCCTGGATGTATTGTTACAGAGCGTTATTAAATTTAAAACCAGATATTTAACATTTAGTGCAAAACCAAACACACAAATTATAATGACGGTGGATGTAAAAAAAATAAACAAAAGATGAACAGTCGCATACCTAGTCAGTCCACAGAGTAACGCAAGATCCAGAGACTGCACGCGGAACATTTTATGTATTACACAGAACATATAAAGATATGCGTTTCTAACAATAACTTCACTTACACTTATTGCAAACAACAAACACACACTAAATAATACGTAATTAGTTTCCCGAAACATAGGGTGTAAGTTTAAAGATATCCTCTTCCGAGCGAATGGCAATGGCAGCGGTGGGGATGTCAGCCCTAACAAGTATAACGCCATGCTTGATCCAGACAAACTTGTATCCGATTTCTTTGGCTTTTTCTTTGGCTTGACGAAATAATTTCTTGTTCTGCAATGTCAAGTGTTCATTTATATAGATTGTCCGTGGTGATCCCTGCATATTTATCTGCTCCGACGTGATACCCTTGTTGAGGCGCACAGCTGATACGAAGTTGTCCCTAATAATTTGGGTAGCAAATTTGACTATTACATTCTTCGGTCGCGAATTGTTAGGGTTCCTTTGTGGCACACGATGGATTGAAATCACATCACGAGCAGAAATAGGCTGTTTTATAACATTTGCGATATTTTCAACAATTGACATTAGGTTCTCCCCACGTCTCTCAGGCAGGTTGCTTATTTCAAGATTACAACTACGTGCTCTTTGTTCCATATTTTCAATTTTCGCTTCCAACTCAGTGAGGCGTGGTTCATGTGTTTGGATGTTTTTTTCGACCACTTGAACGCGACCATTGACTTCCTGCGTAATTTTTTCGAGATCATCATATTTATTGCTTATGTACTCAATAGATTTTTGCACTCCTGCAAACTCGTCCAATAATTTACAGAACTTGGTGTCTTGCTTTGTGAGCCACTTCTCCAGCATGGTCTGCATACTGTCTTGAAATAATTTAAATTCTTGCCGGAATTCGGATGCGTGACCCTTCCGGAACGTGATGCTAGGAGGTGGCGATTCTTCATCAATAAGCGATCCGTCAACACTCATTTCGCCAAGCCGAGGTACACCTTCAGCATCGTGATCGAGTGTGCTATTTAATGTAATTTGT